>CM048744.1:413312817-416195317 GCA_026315105.1 Locusta migratoria
TAAGTATGAAACGGTACCTTGCAAGGCACCATATGTAAGATGATCTTGAAATCTAGAATTTTTTAACCAAAGTGTTCATTTTCTATCACGTTCAAAACTGGCTAATAAACAACAGAAAACCAATCTTCCACAGAAAGACGTCGGTTTTCTACTCAGAAACGTCAAGGTTTCTTCACTACAAGTCGAGTCAAACCAGTAAGTGTTAGAGGTAAGAAACATACATGCAATACAATACCTATATTATTTAATGTTCCTGACCAGCCACTACAGCTGTAGCTGAAGGAAAATTCTCACAAACGGTACAATAAAAAAATAAAATAAAATAATAAAAAATAAAAAGAAAGTTCTCCAAAAGAGCAGACACCAATTCCACAATTGAATCAGTTATTTTGAAAAGGGCACGAGTCTCATTGTTTGCCATATTGAGTTGTGCTTGGATTCAGTATCTATAGAAATAGATACATCGTTTTGTATGAAAACGGCATCAGTCCAATGCATAGCATAGGCAAGGGAAGGCAATGAGTTTGTTGAATGTTTTGAAAATGGCATTAGGCCTGGACTCATGCCCGCAGGGCCGCGGTGGCCGAGGGGACTGAGGCGCTTCAGTCAGGGTCTGCACGGCCACTACGGTCGGGGATTCGAATCCCCCCTCGGGCATGGATATTTGTGCCGTCCTAGTTCGTAAGTAGTTCATAAGTAGTTTGTAAGTTTAGGGACTGATGACCCCGTAGTTAAGTCCCATAAGCTTAACAAACATTTTTTTTTTTGGACTCATGCCCCTTTCAAAACAACTACAGGCCTAGAGAGTATGCAATGAAAGTAACTGAATCAAGTTCAAAATGTACATTTACTAGCGTAGTGCATGAAACATCATTCAGTATTGATTATAGAGGTCGATCGGAAAAATTTTAGAAAAGGACGACCAAGTAAACTGAGTCGTTGGGAAATTTGGTACCAAAAAGGATAAAATTGATTTTAATACATCAAAATATAGCATGTTGCAGTGTGAAAAAGATAATCCTGCAGTGTTTAAAAGCTTATGAACATATTGATGGGTTAATAGTACACCACTTTATCTGGCTAAGACAGGAAACATTCCTTGCTAACAGTGAAGGCGTACCGTAACAAGTCCCAATCAACCATAAGAAATTTGAAGATATTAAAAGTTTGTTTATGTACCTTCCACAGGAGCATCACCCCTTTTATGAAGAAATATGTGAATGACTGACACAAGACGAAAGGACACATTGATGACTGAATATAAAATGTAACCTTAAAATGCACTTATTTTGTTATTTTTTGATATAAATGAAATGTTTGTATAGCTTATGGGACTTAACTACGAGGGTCATCAGTCCCTAAACTTACAAACTACTTATGAACTAGCTAGCACTAAGGACGGCATGAATATCCATGCCCGAGGGGGGATTCGGGCCCCCGACAGTAGAGGCCGTGCAGACCGTGACTGGAGCGCCTCAGTCCCCTCGGTCACCCGCGACCGGCTTTTTGTTTATAATCCAAAAAAAAAAAAAAGGTTCAAATGTTTGTTAAGCTTATGGGACTTAACTACGGGATCATCAGTCCCTAAACTTACAAACTACCTATGAACTACTTACGAACTAGGACGGCACAAATATCCATGCCCGAGGGGGGATTCGAATCCCCGACCGTAGTGGCCGTGCTGACCGTGGACTGGAGCGCCTCAGTCACCTCGGCCACCGCGGCCGGCTATAATCCAAAAGAAGTAATGATTGTTTGATACAATGTTAACATATTCAAATTGAACATTAAATAAAACACATTTCCTTAGAAAGTGATATCATTCAAATTTCCTTGTTTTTGAAAATGGAATAAGTCCACTTACTTTAAACTTTTTTTTTTCGCAAACAAAAAAAGCTAATCACCAGCAATTTAGGTGCAAAATAGAGGTCAAATATATACATTAACAGAAAATTATTACAAAAATATAAATCAAAAAACTATATTGAAAACGGGTTTTAATCGATTTCCCGTAAATTCCTTCTTGTGGACTCGTGCCCTTTTCAAAATCACTGATTCAATTGTCGCTACATCTGAACAACAAATTTCAGATATCCTCATGACATTTGTTTTATAAGTAAAAATAAGTGCCCTCAGAAGTACCATACGTTTATAATAAAGACGAATGAAGTGGAAAAAATGTTCGAATCATTAGTCTCCACTTCGAATTTTTTACACGTCAAAGAAAGTGCCTGTCATACAAGAACAGACCACAACAGGAATTAATTTTTCTCGTCTAATACTATGGACGGCACAAATATCCATGCCGAGGGGGGGGGGGGATTCGAACCCCCGACCGTAGTGGCAGTGCAGACTGTGACTGACGCGCCGCAGAACGCTCGGCCACCGCGGCCAGCGAATAAGTTGTCCTTAATATCATTCATCAGAGAAATTTGTTTTTACAATTATTTCACGATTATTTATGTCATTCGGTATTCTGCTAACGCTTGGAACGCAAATATTACAGAAACTATTTGGTGAATTACATAAAAAAGTAATCACAAATACAAACGTTATTCACACGGCGCCTTTTCCACCACTAGGAGCGCTAGCGTTGTTCACTTGGTAACAACTTTTACAGCAGACAGTGTTGCGACTGTGTGTGTAAAAACTGTGGTTGCAGCATCATCAGTGGATCCGTAACTCCTTAAATTAAATAACAGAACATATTATGGTTTCTGTACGCGCAGGTTATTTTTCATTTCGTAATTGTCAATTATAAAGATCATACCAGACGAGGTGTGATTGAAAAGTCTTACGAATGGATCGGCTACTGCTTACTGGTTTGGCGGGCAGGTACACGGAGGGTGGGAAGTGAGTCCCTTGCCTTATCCTTGAACGCCCTCTGACAGGAAACTGCGTTTCATTTATTCAATTTGTTGTGTCTGCCGGTTGAGTGCGGGTCCTGTCAGAGCTTGTTGCCGGATTCTGTCTGCGTGAAAAATTGACCTAAAACCGGAGCAACGATTTTTGCGTGACATTTTGTTTACAATCAGGAAATCGGCTTCTGAGACCTACAGACTATTGTAGCAGCGCTTGGAGATAATTGTATGAGCCAGTCGAATGTTTTTGTCTCGCTTACAAGATTTAAAAATGGCCACGAATCATTTGAAGATGAACCACGGTCCGGACGCCCTTCCACATCAAAAAACGAATGAAAATGTTGTGAAAGTTCGTGACTTAATGCGCTCTGATTGTAGACTTGCAATTAGGAAGTTGGCTGATTAACGTAATTAAGTTTCTATGCAGTTCAGTCAACTTTAACTGAAGTTCTGAAACAAGCATCGAGTGTCCGCATAACTCATTCCTAAATTGTTGTCAAGAGACCACAGACAAGTGAAGTGTTCATCGGACTAAAAATGACCCATATTCGTTAAATAGGTTAATTGCAGATGACTAATCATTGGCTATGATCCTGAAACCAAGTGCAGTCTTTGTCGAAGGTGAAGATAATGTTTATTTATTTATTTATTTTCGATTCTACAGGGATTGTGCTTCATGAATTCACCCCTGAAGGGGAGACAATTATCCAGAATTACTACAAATGTGTCTTTGAGCATATGTGCGAGAAGGTGCGGAAGAAAGGTCGTGCATTGTGGATAGACAGGAGTTGGGTGCTACACCATGACAATGCTCCGGCTAATCGTGTCTTCTCCATTGATGACTTTTTGACTAAATTCAAATACCTGTGCTTCCACTTCCTCCACATTCACCTGATTTGGTCCATGCGATCTCCTAAGTATACCCTAAACTGAAATTTTCACTGGAAGAGAAGAGATTTGACTTGACTTCAGGAAAAAAAAAATTCCAGGAATATTTCCAAAATTGGAATCACCGTTTGAGTGGGTGTGGTTCAGTATCACCGTTGTACAATTACAAGCCGGCCGCGGTGGCCGAGGGGACTGAGGCGCTTCAGTCACGGTCTGCACGGCCACTACGGTCGGGGGTTCGAATCCCCCCCTCGGGCATGGATATTTGTGCCGTCCTTAGAATAAGCTAGTTGATAAGTAGTTTGTAAGTTTAGGGACTGATGACCCCGTAGTTAAGTCCTATAAACTATACAAACAAAACAATTACAAGTTCACTCCTAACTTTCTAATCACACCTGGTATACACAAGGTACGTCTGAAAAGTTCGGTGACAAATCACAGGAAAGATAGGAAACGACAGGTTACATCTACGTACATACTCTGCAAGTCACATTGACGTGCATGGCAGAGGGTTCATCGAACCGCTTTTTATGATGTTTCTCTACAGTTCCGTTCTCTATTAGCGCACGGGAAAAAGGAATACGAAAAATCTTTCCGTTTACGATATGATTTCGCTGATTTTTTTTTTTTTTTTTTTTTTTTTTTTTTTTTTCATGATCATGGTCTTCATGTGTAGATGGGAGCTAACAAAATCGCAATCAGAAGAGAAAGTTGGGGGAAATTTCGCAAATAGATCTCGTCGCAACAAATAACGCCTTACAAACAAAATACCCTTCCTGGCCAATCGCCTTTGACTACAATACATTTCTGAGGTCACGCATTGTTGGATCTCCTCAACCACTCTAACACACACTTTTTACTGCTTCAACTCCACAGCCTTGCACTAACATCCTACGGTTCTCCGTCACCATTTTGCCTAGTTTGAAACAAAACTTGATGTTGACGCGTTGCTCCATTTTGCGCTCCATGTTGCAATGGCACGAGTTCTCACACTGACCCTGTCAGCTGGGTCGCAGCGTGTACCACCGCTTCACTGCAGTGCTCTGCACGGATAGGGGCGCCTGTTTACATGTCCCTCAATGTATATGTGTGGCCACCTCATCCTCACCATAGCGGTTTGAAAATATGGAACCATTCACCAAACTTTTCAGACGCACGTTGTACCTTGTTTTTAGATGATGAGGTATTTCACTTTTCGTACGTTGGTTTTCAGTGGCTCTTCCTTTGCACTTTGTCAGCTGCAACTATATGGCATTTACAAAATTGTTTACATCGAATAATTTTATCTGGATTTTTTACGGTTAGAACTATTTAATCCTGCGTGAAAACCACGTGTGTGTATATTTGTTTAGTCATAAACCATATTTAACTTGCATGTGCCTGTTTCTTCATTAGGTGGATGGTGAAAGAAACAGCAGTATTTCAGTTTGTAATGTCACTGTTTATGAACTGTGGGAACAAGATTCCATTATAGAGAGTTGACTGGGAGGAAAGTTTCAATTTTTGCAATTCTATACATACAAATGTTGCTAAAGCTATGGGACCAAACTGCAGTGTCCAACACTCGCTACAATTATAAACTACGTAAACTAGTGCTGAGGGCAACGCACATAACGATCAGTGGGGGATGTCTCTAAGGACAGACGGGAACAGTCACGCACTCCGCAGCAAGGCGCAGCGCGGCTCATTATCAGTGACAGTAAAACTGAAATAGTAGTCCTACCCTCACTATCCACCAATGAGGACACCACCACGTGTAAGTTAAACATCTTTAATAAGTAAATATACACACATACATCTTTTCAGAGAGAATTTCGGTAGGCCTGAACGAAAAAACTTTAGATCAAATATTTCGATGTAGAACAGTTTTGTACACAAGTGTCATATAGTTGCAAATGACCTTGTGAAGAAAGACCTACTCAAAAATGTAAGCCGTCCGCGGTGGCCGAGGGGACTAAGGCGCTCCAGTCACGGTCTGCACGGCCACTACGGTCGGTGGTTCGAATCCCCCCCTCGGGCATGTACATTTGTGCCGTCCTAGTTCGTACGTAGTTCATAAGTAGTTTGTAAGTTTAGGGACTGATGACCCCGTAGTTAAGTCCCATAGACTATACAAACATTTGAACATTTCAAAAATGTAGAAAAACTGCAGCAACATAACATGTAAAAGCAAGACACACATCCGTATGTTATTTATAATTTCATATGGATCAGTTAAAATGATCATAAAAATATTCTTCTCTCTCTCTCTCTCTCTCTCTCTCTCTCTCTCATATAACTTTCATGATCTTTCTAATTCACCAATACGAGCTTAAAAATAACAAACGCATGTATAAACCAATATCCTTTATGTTCTGTAATTTAAGAGAAGAAAAGATCGACTTATGATGCTGGACATGCAGTGAAACATGTTTAGGTAGAAAGAGAAATCAACGCTGGCCGAACGCTTTAAGGCGCCTTGTTACAGAGAACGCGCTTCCTTCCAGTCGGAGGTTTGTGTCCTCCCTCTGGCATGTGTGTGTGTGTTTGTGTGTGTGTGTGTGTGTGTGTGTGTGTGTGTGTGTGTGTGTGTGTCTGATGTCCTTAGGTTAGATTAAGTAGTTTGTAGACCAGGGCACTAAGAATCACAGCCGCGGCGGAGTGGCCGAGCGCATTAAGGCGCTATGTCCGATGCGCGAGTCCGTTTCACGTCAGAGGTTCGAATCCTCCCTGGGGCATGGATTTTTGTGTTGTGTTTAGTGTAAGTTAGTTTATAAATAGTTTGTAAGTTTATGAACTGATGACCCCTTAGTTAAGCCCCATAAGCTTAACAAACATTTGATTGGATTTTTTTTAGAATCACAGCATTTAAATCCCATAGACTTACAAACATTTGAACATTTCAAGAGAAAATCAGTTTCTTGATCAAAGCAGACCCTTACGATCATCAATAGGCTTCCACCCCATCGTGAAATTGACACATCCAGCGGAAGGAAAAGACGGTCATTAAGATGACGAAATTGATGGCACAGCGCTGTGAACAGATACGGGTGGGGGCAGTATCACGTACGCAGGGTGTGAATGTGCATTCCGTGACTCATATGAAACGGTTTACGACGTGGTTATGGCCGCACGGAAGGGATTAACAGACTTCGAATGCGGAACGGTTGTTGGGACAAGACGTATAGGACGTTCCAATAGGGAAAGAGTTAGGGAATTCAGTATTTCGATATCGATAGTGTCGAAAGTGTGTCGAGAATACTAGATTTCAGGCATTACACTCTAGCCGCGGTGGAGTGGTCAGGTGAATTGAGGCGCTATGCTACGATGCGCGAGGTAGCTCCCCGTCGGGGATTCGAATCCCCGCTCGGGCATAGATGCTTGTGTCGTCTTTAGTATAAAGTAGTTCATAAGTAGTTTGTAATTTTAGGAACTGATGACCCCATAGTTAAGTCCCTTAAGCTTAACAAACATTTGAACATTTGCATTACCCCTGTTACTATGAATAACACAGTGGTTGACAACCTGCTTTTAGTGATTGAGAGCAGCGGTGTTTACATGGTGTTTGCAGGGCTAAACGATACCCGACAATGCAATAAATTCCCGAAAAAACAGTTTACGACGTATCCTTTAGGATAGTGGGGCGCGATTTCACATTAACGGGATCTGACAGCAGATGACAAATTCGATGCGTTTGGTGACAACATAGTGTCGCCTGCAGTCTCTTCGGGGCTCATAACCAGTCGGACTCTAGACGAAAGAAAAACGCTGACTTGGTCAAATACGATCTAAACTAGATAGAGTTGAAAGTAGTGTTTGAGTGTGTAGCAGGCTGCATAAAGCCATGGTCCAAGGTTCTGTAAGGTACTGTGCGTGTCGTTGGTGAGTCCATATCGTTGTTGTGTGCTTTTACTTATAATGCACTGGATCGTACGGCCCCATTGAACCGGCTGTTGACTGGAAACGATTGTACAAATTATAAATCTACTAGCTAAAAACCCGGCGTTGCCTGGGTATTTATTTATTTATTCCTGCCTTGAGTTAGTACTTCTCCTATCCCTACTCTCTCACTCTTCGTCTTCTTTTTTCTACTTTTTTCTAAAAACACGTTATATTTATCGGGGAATTTATAAGAAATAAGGCTGTTTTGCATAATGTGCAAAATTATGAGTGCAGTATCCAAACACAGAAAGATAGCAATCAAAATATAAACGGCATATAAAATTCACACAATCTGATGTTTATTTAGTTATATGTTTGTACAACTGTATAATTTTTCAGGTAATATTCATTTGTATAAGCGCCATATGTCTGTAAAATATGTTGCGAATACAATTAGTAGTAAAGAAGTAATAGATTCAAATTTGGTGCGTGATGGTGCGGTTTTCCATGAACGTTACTGTTTATGTGCTCATATCTCATAAACTACATGTCGTACTGTGATACATTTCAAAGGTACATTCAGCTATATTTGTGTATACTGTCAGTAAAATTTCTTGCGGCCTAGTGAAGAAATTATAAATTGTAACGTCATACCGAATGCCGTAGTTTTAGTCCATGAACATCGGAAAAGTAGTATGCGAGAAACTTTTTTCTTTCATAATTTTCCAGTGGTTGCCAGAGATAAAAAGTTCAATAATAGTTTCAAATTATATTTAAAGTTGGTTGCAAGTCGCTAAGTACTATCATTCTCATACATTGTGTAAATACAGTCTAGTCACATTATGTGGAAGTTTCTTGCAACTATATTGTTTATGACGTTGTATCTCCTGAACCATGTGTCGCATGTGGTTTGTACCCAGACAGCAATGCTACCTCAAGGTAAGGAATATGTGCACCAAATTTCGTTGAAATCGGTCCAGTAGTTTAGGAGGAAATGTGCAACACTGATGCAGTAGTTTTTCGCGCATCTTATTGTTTATGACATCATTTCTCATGAACAATGTGTTGCACGTGATTCTACCACGGCAACCGTCGTCATGAATTGAAGCTTACGTGTTCAAAATTTCAGGCTGTGGGTTCCACTAAGTGGCGCCACAGGTGTACTGCCATTTCCGCGCGGCGGTACAACGCACTAACGCACTATTTTGAATTTTACATCCTGTGGAGAGGTAAATAATTAAATCCAAATGGATCGGTATTCAGCATTTCAGCTGCTAAATAATTCCGCGAATTTAGTATCAAACGCAATTGCAGAGTTTATCTCCTAGGGCTGGAGCATGTTTGTACGTTACAAATGGCGTTACTTTGCGACTCACAACCTTATCAAAAAGTTCAAATGTTTGTATATTCTATGGGACTTAACTACGGGGTCATCAGTCCCTAAACTTACAAACTACTTATGAACTACTTACGAACTAGGACGGCACAAATATCCATGCCCGAGGGGGGATTCGAACCCCCGACCGTAGTGGCCGCGCAGACCGTGACTGGAGCGCCTTAGTCCCCTCGGCCACCGCGGCCAGCTCACAACCTTATCAACTGACTTCAGTTACACACACCAGGTTTGATATCACCCTGCCCAAGTGCTCTAACTTTCGTATATGCCCACCAGCGTGTATCAAAATCATACATAGCCATTATATTAGCCCTTGCCTCTTGAAGTACAGAGAAAACATATGCCGGCCGCGGTGGCCGAGGTGACTGAGGCGCTCCAGTCACGGTCAGCACGGCCTCTACGGTCGGGGGTTCGAATCCCCCCTCGGGCATGGATATTTGTGCCGTCCTAGTTCGTAAGTTAGTTCATAAGTAGTTTGTAAGTTTAGGGACTGATAACCCCGTAGTTAAGTCCCATAAGCTTAACAAACATTTGAATATTTGAGAAAACATATTCCGACATGACCTTGAGCTTGGTTGCATGTAGTTCTTAATACTTGTGATAACTATAAAAGTAGTAGCTGCCCTTGACCCATCTGGATTATAATGCATTCAACCATCAGCATTTCTATTTTGTTCGCGATCAGTAATGTTCTTGGGACGCATTTCCAACATTTCTTCATCCTCCAGGGATAAGGGAATTTTCAAGTCAGAAACGTGTCTTCTGCTTCACTTACTTCACGTGATGGAAACAGTAATTCAGTCTGGTGTAAAACCTCTAACACCTTCATTACGCCAATTCTTACTGTGCACGATACAAACACAGATACAATATATGCACTTACAGTTTACTACGTCACACACACACACACACACACACACACACACACACACACACACACACAAAGAACGTGGTGTCAGAATACACTTCTCTAGGACTGTCAAGGCGCTATTCTGCTGCGTGAAGTAGTTACTTCAAACTGTCTGTCACTTGTCATTTAGCATGTGCAGCTAAAATGTGGTTACTGCTATCTGATGAATCGGTTATGCCTCTGTACCAATCACGAGACACTTCACGAAGGTACAGTAACTTGTGTGAATAAAGCAAAAGAAACAAAGAGAACTGGAAAACTGCAGAAAGAAAAGCAACTGATAGTGACAACATATCGATAACGTACATGTATAAGACAAACATCCATATAAGCCAAACACATCAACGAGCAAGAAAGATAATCATAAATGATAAAGATGCACCGAAAACAATCACATGCTGTTAACATTGCAAGACACATACAGAAGAAACAACTATCAAAAACAAACACAACGATCTCACGAACACCAACGACACACGAGATCAAATTGACTCATCACAAGATTTGAAAAATAAACAGATATACGAGGAAGGGACAAAAATACAGGGAGATTGAAGGGAACCTATTCTTAAGCAGGCTTTAAAACAGAGATATATTTCAAACTGCCCTGTGATTAGCAATACAACTTAATCATAGAAAGAGATCGCGCGATCGTATTGAACAGAAAACCTGCCAACTCATAAAGTAAATTTGCATAAACTCATGGGCACATCATACTCATGGAGAGGAGACGGTTTTAATCTTGACAACGTCTACAAAGAATGAGAGCACACGGGCGAATTTAGTTCGACTCTAAGTACTTTGCATACACAAAATTTACGCTGCGAAGATCGCAAAATAGTTAGTACAGAAAAAAAGGAGTTAATGGAAGACGAATATATGGATGTGGCCTGTGTAAAGAAAGCCTGCGTGGGTGACGATAAAATACCTTCTATCCCATCACAATATACAATATACTCGGAAGTTAAGAACGCCGAAGCAAGTATCGTGATAACAAACACAGAAATTAAAGTGATTCCAATAACACACTATGTACTGAACGCATCTCAGGGGCGGAAATTATATTAGGCAGGGACATATGGATAGGTACATCATTATACCCACAGTACTCATATGACGTTTGCAAACTGTAGTAGTGAGGTAGAAGGTTTTACCAAGAGCATAAGAGCACTAATCGTCGCGTATATAAACGCACGCTGATAGGACAGGTGCCAAAGGACAGATAATGACTGACACCATACATGAGGGTAGCCGTTTTTGTGCTTAATCAGGCATGGAAAGCCCCGACATATCGTGGAAATACCGGAGACAGCAGTAACACAGACATTTCATTAGCAAACGAAACATCTGTAACATCTAAGTTCCTAGTGAATCGAAAAAAGCGCAGGTGACTCCCATTTATAAGAAAGGAAAGAGAACTGATCCACATAATTACAGGCCAATATTTTTGACGTTAGTTTCCTCTAGAATTTTTGAGAATATCCTAAGCTCGAATATAAAATTTCCTTGTGACGCATAAGCTTCTTTCTATGAATTAGCATGGGTTTAGGAAACATCGTTCAAGTGAAACTCTGCTTGCCCTTTTCTCACATGACATCTTGTGAACCGTGGATGTAGATTTCTCCCGGTGTATTTGATAATAAAAATATCCACGGGTGTACTACCGGTTAACAGTGTCCAACGGGCACAATCTTTCGGCGATCATACATGTCGCCATCATCAGGTGAACTGACGGACTGAGCTCTTGGAAACGCGCCGGCACGGAGATCCGCACGCTACGGCGGCTCGAAGGGAACTGGGTTCTAGCCCGGTGGCGGACGATTTAAATACCCTTCGCCCGCGGAGAGACCCCTCCGTGGTCCGCGCCCCGCACCGCGGTCGCGCAATGGAACCGATGGCGACGACGTCTGAGAGGACTCTTAATTAAGAGTAAATGTAGCAAACGTAACGTAGTGACGACCACGGCCGTCAGAGCCCTAACATCGGCGTCCTCTCAGACGCCGTCGCAATCGTTTTCACTGCGCGACCGCGGCGCGGGGCGCGGACCACGGAGTCTGCGCCAGAGTGTCCGACCTCTACCCCATCCTTAACGTCACTAGCTCCCTATCCCCCTCCCTTGGAATTAACACATACCTATCCTTAATCCGTCCCCAAATGGAGTACTCCTGTGCTGCCTGGGAGTACGCAGCCAGGAAACACCTGGATAGACTCCAAACGCTCCAAAATCGTTGCCTCAGAAGAGCCTTGCACCTACCATACGGTTTTCCCACGATCGACCTGCACGTTGCTGCTGGAATTCCCCTCCTGAAGGATCGTTTCCAAGATCTGGCAAGGGCTTTCTATGAGAGTTCCTCCAGATCTGGAAACGAACTTATCCCCTCCTTAGGTCGGTATCACATGCCCCGTGACAAACACAATCGTCCCATGACCATCTTTGATCCTTAAATCAAAGAGGAAAATCCCAGACACCAATCCTCATTCCCACTCCTTCCCAACAAACCCAACACCATGCCCACACAGGGCAAGCACTAGACACTCACACAGAAACTCCAACACTATACACAGACAATTAATACACAGTAAAAAACACACACACACCATAACGCACAAAGTAAAAGCCAATAGGCTACAAAATCCCCAACATTCTCCCTCACATAGAGGGCAGCAAAGGAGTGAGCAGCACGGAGGGGTCGCTCCGCGGGCCGAGGGTATTTAAAACTCCCGCTACCGGGCTAGAACCCAGTTCCCTTCGAGCAGCCGTAGCGTGCGGATCTCCGTGCCGGCGCATTTCCAGGAGCTCAGTCCGTCAGTTCACCTGATGATGGCGACATGTATGATCGCCGAAATATTGTGCCCATTGGACATTGTAGACCGGCAGGTAGATTGTGTTTTTCTCGATTTCAAAAAGGCATTTGACGCGGTGTCGCACTGCAGACTGCTAACGAAGTTACGAGCATGTGGAATAAGTTCACAGATTTGTGACTGGCTGAAGGCTTCGTAAGTTGTTCTCCACGGTGAGTGTTCATCAGAGACGAATGTACGGTCAGGCGTGCCCCAGGGAAGTCTGATAGGACCGCCATTATTTTCTGTCTATATAAATGATCTGATAGACTCGTAATTTACGGATGTTTGCTAATGATGCTGTGGTCTATCGGAGGGTGGCGTCATTAATTGACTGTGATAGCATACAAGATGACTTAGACAAAATTTCTAGTTTGAAGAATGGCAGCAACCTCTAAATGTAGAAAAATGTAAGGTGATGTACATGAGTAGGAAAAACAATCCGATAATCTTCGAATACAGCATTAGTAGTGAGTTTCTTGATACAGTCGCGTCGTTCAAATATCTAGGCGTAACATTGCAGAGGGATATGAAATGGAACGAACATGTAATGACTGTTGTGAGTAAGGCGGACAGATGACTTCGGTTTATTGGGAGAATTTTGGGAAACTGTACTTACTCTGTAAAGGATATCGCGTATAAAACGGTTGTATGACCACGTCTCGAGTACTGCTCAAGTGTTTGGGTTCCGTTGCAGATCAGTTTAAAGGAAGATAGAACTAGTTGAGAGGCAAGCAGTTAGGTTCGTTACTGCTAGGTTCGACCAATGCGCGAATGTCACAGAAATGCTCCGGGAACTAAAATGGGAATCGCTGGAGGAAAGACTACTTTCTTTTCGAAAAATTCTGTTGAGAAAATTAAGAAGGCCAGAATGTGAAGCTGACTGTAGACCGATCTTTCTACCGCCTTCTTACATTTAGCGTAAAGAACGCAATGACAAGAAATTAGGGCTTGTTCAGAGGCATATAGACATTCTTCTTTCTCTCGTTCTATTTGGGAGTGGAATAGGAAAGGAAATGCCTAGTAGTGGTAGAATGTACCCTCCGCCACGCACCTTACGGCAGATTACGGATTATATATGTAGATATATGTCACTAATTATTAGGAAAACGACAGATCAACGCACAGCGATCTCAATAAAATTAATTCACACACTGCTACGAAATCGAACACATTCATACAACATCACCCACAACTACTGCTGAGTAGGTAGATACTAAAAGGTATTATATAAAAATTACCGTTACACACCATCCAAGGAAGGGCTGAATACGGAGTACATGCTTTAATTAACCTATTAAAAAGAGCTCAAACCGCTGAAGTTAAGACAAATGTAAACAGTGTTTACCGCGGCAGGCGTTACTAAAGGAAGGATTCACGATATAAGAGATGATACTATCAAAAAGAAAATACCTAGTAGCTAATAATTACCGAATACGAGGAAAGAACGTTGGAAACATATCGTTACAACGAACTCAAAAACAACAACAACATACGGGAAGAGACCTTCACAATTCAACCCGAGAGAGCCAATACTACAGTAAAGCGACTTATAGGGTACAGTGACACTTGGGAATATCATATGGGAAGAGGCATTCAAACCGAGAGAGTCAACACTGAAGCGACCTATAGGGTACAATGACACAGGATTGGAGACGCTCGGGGGGTACCCGCTAAAGAAACTGCTACCAGACGACGAACCTTCTTCACACGACCGACGTCAGCACACACGTAGACGCAGAAAAATGGACATTGACTTCGAAAACGTGGAATTACTACTCGTTTCACTTGTGAGTGATAATCTCCAGTCTTTCAAAACTAAAAATGCGAGTGTAGATCAGTTGTGGCTTACTTTCAAAGACATAATATCAGTAGCAATCGAGAGAATTATACCAAATAAATTAATAAAAGAGGGGGCTGGTACGCAAAACAGGTCAGATCACTGTTGCAGAAACAAAGAAAAATGCATGCAACATTTAAAAAGACACAGAATCCGCAAGACTGGCAATCTTTTACTGAAACTCGCAACCTAGCGCGGACTTCAATGCGAGAAGCCTATAGTAGTTACCACAACGAAATCCTGTCTCGTAATCTTGCAGAAAATCCAAAGAAGTTCTGGTCATATGTGAAGTACACTAGCGGCAAAACACAAACAATACCTTCACTGCGCGATAGCAATGGTAATACTACCGACAACAGTACTGCTAAGGCAGAATTACTAAACACAGCTTTCCGAAATTCGTTCACCAAAGAAGACGAAGTGAACACTCCAGTATTCAATCCAAGAACAGCTGCCAGCATGCGAAACTTAGAAGTAGATGTTCCTGGAGTAGTAAAACAACTTAAGTCACTAAACAAAAACAAATCTTCCGGGCCAGATTGTATACCAACTAGATTCCTCTCAGAGTATGCTGATGCAATTGCTCCGTACTTAGCTATAATTTACAATCGATCACTCAGCGAAAGATCTGTACCCAAAGACTGGAAAGTTGCTCAAGTTACTCCAATATTCAAGAAAGGCAATAGGAGTGGTCCCCAAAATTACAGGCCAATCTCATTGACGTCGATTTGCAGTAGGATTTTGGAACATATACTTTGTTCGAATATTATGAACTACCTCGAAGAGAACGACCTATTAACCAATAGTCAACACGGATTGAGAAAGTATCACTCTTGCGAAACACAGCTTTCCCTTTATTCACATGAAGTTAGGTACCATCGACAAGGGATCTCAAATCGATTCCATATTTCTGGATTTCAGGAAGGCTTTTGACACTGTATCCCACAAGCGGCTTCTTATGAAATTGCGTGCTTATGGAATATCTCCCAAATTGTGTGATTCGATTCACGATTTCCTATCAGAAAGGACACAGTTCGTTGTAATTGACGGCAAGTCATCGAGTAAAACAGAAGTGATATCTGGCGTTCCACAGGGAAGCGTTATAGGTCCCCTACTCTTCCTCGTGTTTATAAACGATTTAGGAGGCAATCTGAATAGCTCCCTTAGACTGTTCGCGGATGATGCTGTCGTTTATCGGTTAGTGAAGTCGACAGAGGATCAAAAGCCACTGCAAAGCGATTTAGACAAAATTTCTACTTGGTGCGAAAATTGGAAATTGACACTAAATAAAGAAAAGTGTGAAGTAATACACATGACCACTGAAAGAAATCCGCTGAACTTCAATTACGCGATAAATCAGTCAAACCTTAAGGTCGTAAATTCTACGAAATACCTAGGAGTTACAATTACGAACAACTTTGACTGGAGAGAACACAGAGAAAATATTGTGGGGAGGGCGAATCAAAGGTTACGTTTCATTGGCAGAACGCTTCGAAGATGCACCAGCTCCACCAAAGAGACTGCCTACATCACACTTGTGCGTCCTCTCCTGGAGTACTGTTGCCCCTTGTGGGACCCTCACCAGGTGGGACTGACGGAAGATATTGAGAAGATTCAGAGAAGGGCAGCTCGTTTCGTTTTATCACGTTACGGGGGGGGGGGGGAGCGTCACGGAAATGTTGCACGAATTGGGGTGGAAATTATTAAAAGAAAGAAGTTTATTCATTGCGGCGTGATCTGTTTGCGAAGTTTCAATCACCGACTTTTACTTCTGAATGTGAAAATATTCTGCTAGCACCCACCTACTTAGGGAAACATGACCATCCCAATAAAGTAAGAGAAATCAGATCGAAAGCGGAACGATTTAAGTGTTCTTTCTTCCCGCGCGCTATTAGAGAATGGAACGGTAGAGAAAAGTTATGAAAGTGGTTAATGAACCCTCTGCCAGGCACTTAAATGTGATTTGCGGTGTATCTATGTAGATGTAGATGAGTAGGTTGAGCAGGCGTCTGCGAATTCAAAGACAGAAAGGCTCTGGGTAATGATGGAATCCGAGCAGAACAGAAATCACCGAAATTGCTACGCCAAGAATTGTTTTTCTCAAGATATCGAGTTCCAAATGTTCAAATATTTCTAAACCTATTGGACCAAACTGCTGTGGTCTTCAGTCCCTCGATTTACAAACTACTTAAACTAACTTACACTGAGGACAATACACACTCCTATACACGAGGGAGGATTCGAAGCTCCAAAATTAACGGCCGGCGAGTCCGTAGACCACGCGTCCAAATCAAATGTTTGTAGAACTTATGGGACTTAACTACGGGGTCATCAGTCCCTAAACTTACAAACTACTTATGGAAAATCTAATACTAAGGACGGCACAAATATCCACGCCCGAGGGGGGATTCGAACCCCCGACTGTAGTGGCTGTGCAGACCGAGACTGCCGCGCCGCAGTCCGCTCGGCCACCGCAGCCGGCCCACGCGTCTATTCCACGCGGCAAACGTCAAGTTTTTTTAGCAAAAAATCAGTAGAGACATTATGCGTGGTTGTAGGAGTGCGTCCGTTTGACGTCACTATCACTCAAAGAGCAGCCGCATAATGGCTGAAGAAAGGTATTGGGAGAACACATTACAGATAGACGCCAGTTAAATCGCTGGAAAAGTTATACTTGGCAGAGAACATAAGATTCACCTAAAACTGCCGTCGCGTCCACACTTTTTTTTCCAAATATCAAGGAACGAATGAGACTAAAGCACATAGATCCCACACAAGGCATGGGGCATTTCCTCATGGACCATGATCTGTATACAGGACAACTCCGTCGGTATGTTGTCAGTTAAACAGCACTGTACATTTCTCGAGAATTATGGACTGCTGAACATGTTAATTTGCAGTGTTACAGATTCAGACACACTCGACCAATGAATACTGAATGTGGTGCATACTGAATGAATTAACAGATAATGTGTCACGCACAAATAACAAGTAACAGCATACATATGCACGAGGCAGGGCAAATAAATAGGGGACCAGTAAATTTTGAATGACACATACATAAACACAGAAATGGACTCAGATGAAGAAAAATACGCAGACAATTCGAATATTTGTATAGTCTATGGGACTTAACTACGGGGTCATCAGTCCCTAAACTTACAAACTACTTATGAACTACCTAATCCTAAGGACGGCACAAATATCCATGCCCGAGGGGGGATTCGAACCCCCGACCGTAGTGGCCGTGCAGACCGTGATTGAAGCGCCTCAGTCCCCTCGGCCACCGCGGCCGGCACGCAGACACTACCATTAATATAGACACCTAAATGTAAGGATAAGCCAAAAATATGTAACATGCAGATAAACTGCTATAAAACGAAGTAACAAACGTAAAAAAAGCCTTCTATAACGCATAAGATATATTTATATGTGATGTATGATATATTTCTAAAGTATATGATATATTTATAGCCGGCCACGGTGGCCGAGGGGACTGTGGCGTGCCAGTCATGGTCTACGCGGCCACTACAGTCGGGGTTCGAATCCCCCCTCGGGCATGGATATTTGTGCCGTCCTTAGTATTAGCTTGTCCATAAGTAGTTTGTAAGTTTAGGGACTGATGACCCCGTAGTTAAGTCCCATAAGCTCTATAAACATTTTAACATTTGTAATCAATTTATAAAATTATCTCATTCTTCTTAAATGAAAGTATCCTAAATAATATCATAAAGTTGTTATTTATCAAAATCTCGGTTTCATCCTTTTCGTTTCTCTCTTCAATGAATACATTGTTTAATCTTTCTAATTATATTTTCACTAGATTATATGCCCGTGCTTCGCAACGGTTGTTAAAGAGGGACCTGTATATATAATGGTTTTTAGGGTTCCGGACCTAGGTCAGCCAAAACAGAATCCTTGTTGGATCCCTCTGTCAATAAACTCAGTTCTCATTGTCGAAAACAATGAATTTTCATAAAGATTCTCATACAAAAAGTGAAATTAATTTAAGTCCGTACTCCGGAACGATGTAAATTCTATGTTAGGTTGTGTTAATAAAGTTAGGATTGCGGTGTGTAATTGTCTGTTTGGCGTAAATATCTGAAAACACTTCTATCGTTGAGATGAGAAATAGTAATAATAAGAACAACGCCATGTATCGGCTCTATGGTGTAGTACTAAACTGTTTATTTCTCACAGTAAGTGTATGCTGAAGTATTAGTATGTTACAGTGTAGCACTGGATACAATGTAGTTATTCTGTATGCATTGCTCCGTATTAACGAAAACTCGAATGCTAGAAGTCTGGTAATTCAATCAACTGAGCATTTCATGTCCGTTTAAATAAGATGTCATGGTGGTGATAATGTGCGATAAAGTAAGTCTGGGTAATCGTTGAAGGAATGGCGTCAGCTGATCGCCTGTATAGAACTTTCCTTTAAAAATAGTAATTCCAGTGAATTGTCTTGACTGTGTTAAGAACTTCGGCCACTATTTCAGCTAATACATGTCCTCCCGTCTTGCAGTGATTACTTCGTAAAGCATGAAGTTGAAATCGACCTTGTGTAGCTGAACTATATATTCAGAAATACCGAGCGTGGTGGCGCAGTGGTAACGCACTGGACTCGCATTCGGAAGGATGGTGGTTCAAATTCACCTCCGGCCATCCAGATTTAGGTTTTCCGTGATTTCCCTACAATCACTTCAGGCAAATACCGGGATGGTTTCTTTCAAAGGGCAAGGCCGATTTCCTTCCCCATCCTTACCCAAAACTCCGAGCGTTAGCTCCGTCTCTAATGACCAATCTGTCGACGGGACGTTAAACCCTAAGCTTCCTTCCTTCCTTTATATATTCAGAAGCCGGATTATAACTAAGTGCAATTGTCTCTGCAAAAGAAGATGTGTTTATTTCAATTTAGTCCGCACAAATAGTAAGTAATTGCAAATTTTAATCACAATATTGTAACGAACAATTATGAAAGCAGAGACGTTTCTGATGGTTTGTCGTTCGCGTGTATATTATCTCTAGTGGCAGGCAGAGAGAAGAAATATCTCTGGGGTGAGCATTCAGATGCGCAGAACAGATTTTGTGACCTCAACATTAAGGTGGAAATGTCACATGATATTGGGAAAAATCTACTAATCGCTGACTTTAACTTGGTCCCTTTTCGTTAGTTTAAGACGCTATGTGTAAATGGCCCTTCTAGCTACGCTTCCTCAACTTTATTGTTGCTTCTGTGGCACATTTGTTTACATATTACCTTATGTTTTGTAGTTGCTCTGCGAGGAGGTGGTGCTTCTTTGCAGACAATACGGTACAAACCAATCGTAATAGCAAATAAATGTGTGGAAAGAGTGGATTTGTCTCAATATCACGTGGTAATTCCAGCACAATATCGAGAAGGCGCACGGAACGCAATGCTCACGCCACAGATATTTTTCTCTGTATACAATTTAGTGGTTATTACTTGCATTGGCAGCGGTTTAGTTTGCTATCGTTGGCAACGAACTATTCGCTTTAGGAGGATGATTAATTTACTGACCAGAACAGCATAAATAATAATAATATCTCCGTTCGAAGACCCTTGTCAGGAGCGTGAAACACCACCATATCGCAAATCAATCAAGGAACATAGGATTGCTTGCCGGCGAAATTGGTGTACCTGAATTTACAATCACGAGATAGACCCTACAACGTCGTAATCCATTCCCGATATGTCTGATCTGAGGACTTTCGAGAGGAAAAGAAAACCTGTCGAGCTGAGCTGACGTATATTTGTGCGTCAAAGTACTCAGACAAGCAGTGTTTTATGTGGGCATTGAGAGATCTTGAGGCGGCTGCTCTGGGTTCAATTGCTGAATCAAGCGATGCACCTGGGGACCGACTGTTGCTAAGAAAAAAGCCCGACGCCAGTTTTCCTCCAGGATCCCGTGGGTCATCAAGTGTTGTTCCAGCCACTCTACATAATTCGGCCATGGTTGGAAAGCGGGAAACGTCGGCGATGACATATGCAGATTGTTCAATCTTCCGGCAATGGACTCTACTCTGTGAGTTACGTCTTGCAACGCTGGGGAGTGCGGGTGGTGTACCAACCCTGTGAGAGCCGCCTGTATCTGGTTCAAATGTTTGTAAAGCTTATGGGGTCATCAGTCCTTAAGCTTACAAACTACTTATGAACCATCTAAGACTAACGAGGGCACAAATATCCATGCCCGAGGGGGGATTCGAACTCCCGACTGTAGTGGCCGTGCAGACCGTAGCTGAAGCGCCTCAGTCCCCTCGGCCACCGCGGCCGGCCCTGTATCTGGAGTAGAGTTTCCATCAAGGAGTGAAGAAATTCCTCTAAGGGCGGCATTACTACTAAGACAAAGATCCCACCCTCGTCGCCAATTCTGTTAATTTCTGCGATTTGCAAGAAAGACAACAACTCCTAACAATTGCTAATAGGTTTATTACACAAAAGAACCTTCTGGGCGTACAATAACCACGTTAAGAAAATAGATGGTCAGTCACGAACGGACAACAAACAACAAGGATGATATTGAAAACATACACACGGACAATAAATTATTACACGTGGCGCTAGGCCAAGGCAAAACAACTACACTACTTCACACTCCGTCGGTGCGCTTATGAAGACGGCATCGGCGGAGGGCTACAACCGGTTGATTTGATTGATTGATTGATTTTTTTTTCAGGGAAAGCCAAAACAGTCTTGGTCCAACCCGCCACTGCCCGCACCGAAACTAAGTTTATTGTGCGGTATCGCTCCCTGTATATTTAGTAAAGCCAACCAATGCCCTTGAACAGTGCAAGGAGTCCCTTTACCAGTTCTTTATTAGACACAATTTCTTCGGGTCTGGTTGTCCCAAATGTTCTGTGCCTTTTACTCTCCAATGCAATGCATTAGAAGATTAGATGTGATGCAGTTTCATCACCGTCATCACAGATCCTACATTTAGGGTCCTCTTCTGTTATTCCCATTGCATGTAGGTGTTTTTTTGAAATTCCCATGGCCTGTCAGCAATCAAACCATGAGTCAAATCTCTCTCCTGTTTAGGCCCAGGATTGCAGAGCTTCTTTTAAAACATGGCTTTGGCATCATTACCTTGTCATGTTTTTGTTGGTGGACTTTGGTCCAATATTCCACGTGCTGTCTTCTGAGCCAGTTACGTAGCTCCAATTTGATCATTGCTTTGTTGATTATCAGGACAGGTTCCTCTACAACCGGTACTCTGCTAGTGATTGGTTGAGCACTGTCACTTGGCGGACCGTAATGTAGTGCCGCCGTACAGCGCCGTGTCTTCTGCCGTTGGCCGTTATGTTTATGTTATTACGTGTGAGCGCCTACGAAAGAGAGCTCAGCTGCCCGCTTTGGCTGCCTGTTTTGCTGGCTGCCACAGCATGCCGCAAGATGGGGAAGTTTTCATTGTTAATGACGTCATATCTCCTGAACTATCGGTCCTATCGCAAAATCGTTTCTTAGCTGACGTCTACTACGTAAAAAATACATTCCTGCCAAATTTCAGATTCATACGTGATGTAGGTTTCGAGATTTCGTGTTTAGTCAGTGAATGACTGTCCTTTCGCTTTTATATAGATAGAGATTCGTATTTTGCAAGTTGTCGAAGTTGTATAGTCTCAAACTTTATTACAGATCATAATAATTCGCTCTTTGTACATAAAATTTCGCAATGTAAATCTGACCTATCTTACAATGCACATTTGCAAATTGTCTCACCGATTCTGAAATAATAGTAGATAGAATGAAGCTTAAGGTGTAATCAGTTATTACTACACCAATTTTACCTGCCCCTAGCGGCAATTGTACATGGTAGTCAGAGTTATAGATAGCGGTGTTATGATGAATAGGACAGGAAACACAGCTACCAGTATAACTGATTGTCATTATTTATTTCCTTATACCATTTAAATGTATGTACCTATTATGAAATCTGCGTCCGCCTCCGTAGCTCAGCGGTAGCGTCGCTGACTACCACGCAGGAGACCCGGGTTCGTTTCCCGGCATGGGACGAGGTGTTGAGTGTTGTCCTCATCATCTCATCATCATTGGCATCTAAGTCGCCCACGCGGCGTCAAATAGAAAGACTTACACTAAGGCGGCCGAACAATCCCGCAAAGGATCTCCCGGCCAAGAAAGCCAAACGCTCATTTCATTTCATGAAATCTGTGAGTTACAAACGTAAGCTACAATATGCGGCTTGGATAAAAGACGCAGTTATGTGTTTGGGTGTTGAGCAACTCGAATCTTCCGTCTTTCGGCTGGTGGTAAGCTTCCGTGTGGGCTCTAATTTAAGGGCCCAAAGATGTGAGTTGCTGCTTTTGCCTCTGTGTGATATGTTTTGTAAGTCTAGTGACCGATCACCTTCGCAGACTGGTCCTTATAATATGAACACAGTGATCAGAACGACTGCTATTCCTCTACGAGTTCGGGCCACGTTTGCATCCACATTGAAGAAGGAATAATCTATCGTCTTCGTCTTTTTTATATACAGGGTGTCCCAAAAAATAATACACTCTTTGAAACTGAACATCTCTTTCATGAAAGGGGTTAGATATAGCAGTGGTGTTAGGAGCCTCATGGCCCGACTAAAGGTGGTGAATGTTCAAACTAGTACCCGTTCATTGCAATACACCGCCGGCAACGACTTACGACTGAGCGACATGTCAACTCTATTGTTTCCAATGGAATATCATCACAGGCTTGCTCAATTTGATATCTAAGATCATCCAGCGTATGTGGTCTCGCAGGATAGTGTTCTTGAGAGTACCCTACAGAAAGTAGTCTAAAGGAGTAGAATCTGGGGATCGTGCTGAATAATCCAAACTCCATCTTTGTCCTATCCATCTGGCGAGGAACGAACGATTGAGAAATGCCCTCACATCCAGGTGAAAGTGATGTGGCACCCCATCCTGTTGAAATTAATAATCTTCATTTCTGAACAAAACGTAAAGACCAGGAATTATCATTTCCAAAATTTCCAAGTATCGTACAAGACAGTGTTGTCAAAGAAGTACGGCCCGATTAGCACTCTACAAGACAGACCACACCAGACTGCTACTCCTGGTAGATTAAAATGCCTTTGCTCGGTTACATATGGCCCAGCACATGCAATTATGGCGGTTAATTGTTCCATCAAGTTTAAAACGTCGCTTCATCTGACCAAAGAATTCGATGATGGAAACGTTGCTCTTCTTCACATCTGTTAATGAACCACTCACAAAATTTGCTTCGTCTGTCAGAATCGTCCTCGTTAAGAGAATGGAGAAGTCTTGGACTGGAAGGCTTAAAGTTCTGAGAGTGCTAAATCCTATGAACACTGCTTCCGCTGATCCCAGTCTCACGAGAGCATTGCCTCACAGATATCTTCGGGCATCGTCAGTATGCCTGGATTACTGCATCAACACTCTCATTGTCTGTTGAACTTCTCTTTCGTCTGCTGCAACACTTCTTCATATCGTGCAGCCGGCCGCGGTGGTTGAGGGGACTGAGGCACTCCAGTCACGGTCTGCACGGCCACTACGGTCGGGGGTTCGAATCCCCCCTCGGGCATGGATATTTGTGCCGTCCTTAGTATTAGTTAGTTCATAAGTAGTTTGTAAGTTTAGGGACTGATGACCCCGTAGTTAAGCCCCATAGACTCTACAAACATTTGAACATATGGTGCACCGTTCCAGCGACTCAAACGTATCTCTAATTCAGATAATTCTTAATATTGTCGGTGGTGGTGTTCCAGATGTAAACTCTAACGTCGACTTATCGCACTCACACTCTCTGTTTTCCAGTAACATTTAGCACCCACTTCTGTAATTGAAACGGTAACGCCCTGTTTGTTGGCGATCCTGTAACAAAAGGAAGAATTGTTATAATTTTCATCTCCTTCTAAATTATTACCTATAAAAATGTATTTCTGTCACCTTATAGGCCTATACAGGGTGGTCCATCGATAGTGACCGGGCTAAATATCTCACGAAATAAGCATCGAACGGAAAACCTACGAAGAACAAAACTTTTCTATCTTTAAGGGGGAAAACAGATGGCGCTATGGTTGGCTCGGTAGATGGCGCTGCCATAGGTCAAACGAGCATCAACAGCATTTCTTTAAATATGTACCCCCACTTTTGATTACATATTCTTCTTGTACGTAAATAAATATGAATGTTTTATTTGGAACACTTTTTTCGCTTTGTAATAGATGGCGCAGTAACAGTCACAAACGTATAAGTGGTATCGCGTAACATTTCGCCAGTGCGGACGGTATTTGCTTCTTTGCTCGTGTTAAAATGGACCGTTTACCAAATGCAGAAAAGGTCGATATGGTATTTTATATATGGCTATTGTGATCAACGGGCCTGTGCTATATTTCTGGAAGACATCATTCAAGTGTCCGGACCTTTTGTCGGGTAGTTACGTTATTTAAAGAGACAGGAAGTGTTCTGCCACAAGTGAAACGTCAACCACGACCTGCAAAAAAAAAAAAAAATGATGACGCCCAAGTAAGTGTTTTAGCTGCAGTTGCGGCTAATCCGCACGTCAGTAGCAGACAAACTGAGCGAGAATGGGAATCTCAAAAACGTTGGCGTTGAAAATTATACATCAACATAAATTTCACCCGTACCATATTTCTATGCACCAGGATTTGCATTGCGAAGACTTTGAACGTCGTGTACAGTTTTGCCACTGGGCACAAAATAAATTGTGTGACAATAACAGATTTTTTTTCACGCGTTGTGTTTAGTGACGAAGTGTCATTCACAAACAGAAGTAACGTAAATCGGCATAATATGCACTATTGGTCAATGGAAAATCCACGATTGCTGCGACAAGTGGAATATCATCGACCTTGGCGGGTTAATCTATGCTGCGGCATTATGGGATGAAGGATAATTGGCCCCTATTTTATCGATAGCGATCTACATGGTGCAATGTATGCTGAATTCTTACGTAATGTTCTACCGATTTTACTACACTATGTTTCACTGCATGACAGAATGGCGATGTATTTTCAACATGATGTATGTCCGGAACATGGCTCGCGTGCAGTTGAAGCGGTCTTAAATGGAATATTTAATGACAGGTGGATTGGTCATAGAAGCACCATACCATGGCCCGCACGTTCACCGGATCTTACATCCCCAGATTTCTTTCTGTGGGAAAAATTCAAGGATATTTGTTGTCATGATTCACTGATGCAATGCATTTGAGAATTTTACTGAAGGCGAACTACTCGCTGTTGAGAGGAATTTCGTTACGCGTATTGCCAACTGCATTGAAGTTGAAAGATATCATTTTGATCATTTATTGAACTCATGAGGTAATTACAGGTAATCACGCAGTACAAATGTTCACATGTTTGTATAGCTTATGGGACTTAACGACGGGGTCATCAGTCCCTAAACTTACAAACTACTTATGAACTAGCTAATCCTAAGGGCGGCACAAATAATCATGCCCGAGGGGGGATTCGAACCCCCGACCGTAGTGGCCGTGCAGACTGTGACTGGAGCGCCTCAGTCCCCTCGGCCACCGCGGCCGGCAATCACGCAGGAACAGCATGCGTTCTCATAATATATTATAATTTTACAGAAGTAGATGTATCACATTGAAACAATCGAAATAAAGTTCAACATACCTACGTTCTGTGTTCTAATTTAAAAACCTACCTTTTACCCACTGTTCGTCTGAAATTGTGAGCAATATGTTTGTGACTATTACAGCGCCATCTATCGCGAAGCGAAAACTGTATTTCTAATAAGAAATTAATATTTACTTACGTACTAGACGAATATCTAATAAAAATGGAGGTACCTCTTTTTTTTTTAAATGCAGTTTGTATCCGTTTGACCTATGGCAGCGCCGTCTAGCGAGCCAACCATAGCGCCATCTGTTTTTCCCCTTAAGGCTAGAAAAGTTTTGTCCTTTGTAGTTTTTTCGTTTGATGCTTATTTCGTGAGATATTTGGCCCGGTCATTATCAAGGACCATCCTGTATACACATTGTGTGTTTGTGTGTGTGTGTGTGTGTGTGTGTGTGTGTGTATGTGTGTGTGTGATGGCCAAGTCAGAAAGAACAGACACCAGTCATTACAGTATTTCTCGGTTTCTGAGTCTCTGCACTCCCCGCCACCCCATCCCATCCGTCTTCCTCACTTCCGCGCTATCTTTTGTCCCAGGCGCCAAAGCTTGCCTCTTCGCTCCATCGGTTGTCATTTAGTCCTCAGAAGAGCATTATTCCCTCTTGAAAAGCCGCTTTCCACAACGAGGAGAGCTCAGGAACTTCTTCTCGTCGATAAGTGGTCCCTCTGTGGAATTTGTCACTTTCAGCGGTGGCTGCAGCGAGCGAGCAAAGGAACAGAGATGATGAATGCTGCCTTCCAGAAAGTATCTGTCGTTTCAAGAGCAGCGGCAGGCGGCTTGACAAATGCACCCGCTGAAGGCGGCGACGTGCTAAGCCAAGAGGCGACACGGCTCTTAATTTACTTCTCATCACCGTTAAAACCCTGCTGCTACCAGCTAGCAAAGGAGGTACCCATCGGTATGAGCTGCAGTACTAAAGAGTGTATTACAAAACACAAACAACTATAGGAAGGGAAAAGACTGCGGCACTGAACAGCTAAGCCTACTGTGCTAGTTTCAGTGTTATGCAAAGGAATTGCGTAGTGTAGAAAAAAAAAAAAAAACGGCCGCGGTGGCCGAGGGGATTAAGGCGCTCCAGTCACAGCCTGCACGGCCGCTACGGTCGGGGGTTCGAATACCCCCTCGGGAATGGATATTTGTGTCGTCCTAGTTCGTAAGTAGTTCATAAGTAGTTTGTAAGTTTAGGGACTGATGACCACGTAGTTAGTCCCATAGACTATACAAACATTTCAAAATTTTTTTTTTAGAAAAAAATCCTTTTAGTTAGGACATTAACAAAAGAATATAAATAGCACAGAGAGAGAGAGAGAGAGAGAGAGACAAAGATAAAGAGAGGGAGAGAGAGAGAGAGAGAGAGAGAGAGAGACAGGGGGGGGGGGAGGTAGAGAGACGCGGCACAAGTTACGCACTTTAAATATGTACGACAGAGCATCCAACCATCAGGAATGAATACAATAGGCAATCAAGAAAGCAAATTACAGGAAGAATATACGAGGCGCCTCCAGAAAGTAAGTTCTGTTTGGTAATAAAATGAAATTGTACACAGATACAGAAGAAATTTTTATTGCACAAAATTCTATAACTCTTAAACTAGTGTTCCCCATAACTGCCGAAATTTTGCAGGCATTTGTCATAGCGTGGCACCTGGTTTTGTATACCTTCTTCATAGAAATCTCCCGCCTGTGTCTTCAAACAGTTGGAAACAGTTTCTTTCAGCTCGTCGTCCATAGCGAGAGCACTAATTGTAAACCTACGGTTTTTCTGGATCTTGTCATCAATCGCGTGAACCAGTTCTTCTGTAACCAAAGGTGGACGCCCACTTCGTTCTTCATCGTGCACATCACTAAGCCCGCCATTGAACTGTCGGACCCATCTTCTCACCATCGAATCACTCATCGCATTTGATCCGTAAACATCGCAAATTTGCCGATAAATTTCACTTGGTTTCACTTTCCTCGCATTCAGAAAACGAATCACCGACCTGATTTCACAGGCGGCGGGATTTTCAATCAACGCCGACATTTCAAACAAACATAGCAAAGCGTACGTTACTGACAGCTATCTCCAAATGGCGGACGATCTTCTCCTTGATACACATCGTCTACAGCGCATGTGCGGAACTGAATTCGCAGCACTGCAGCGGAGATAAATTGAACCGGAACTTACTTTCTGGACGCGCCTCGTACACTCACTTCTAATCACCACAGTACAAAAAATCTATATCTGTCTAAGAGAAACAAAGGCCGCGGTGGAGTAGCCGTGCGGTCTAAGGCCCGTCGCTGCGGAGCGGGCGGTTGCTCGCCGTCGGAGGTTCGAGTCCTCCCTAGTGCATGGGTTTGTGTGTTTGTCCTTAGGTTCCTTTACCTCAGTTTAAGTAGTTTGTAAGCTACGGACTGATGACCACGCAGTTTGGTCCGATTGATTTACAAACATTCGAACAGTTTTGAGAAACAAAGGCAATAAAAAAGAGCAGAAATTTGGTGACGGTCATACTAAAATAAGCATAAATGGAAAATTCTAAGTAGAACATTTGGACCCCTTTTCCGTGAAGGAATTTGGTTCAAAAAACCGTCGTGAGAAATTTACAAACACATGGAAACAATAGCGAGCGTCTTTAGAAACAGAAGTTGAAATTTCACGGACATATCAGCACGATGAGGAACAAAAAGCTTACAAAGCAAAAACAAGGCAAATTGATCACTAAAACAGAAGAAGAATTAAAGAACTGGGAGTCACACAGGAGAAACAACTGTGACTAGCTTAGAAATATAAATACAAATTTATACGAAACCTCATCGTAACAAGAACAGAAAATACATGGTCGGAAGAGCGCAAGAAAGAACACTGTCAGCATCTGAATATCATTCGGGATGAAGGAAGGAAGATGAAAAACTCAAGACTGCTATAGTTCGATCCTTCTCTTGAAAGGGAGTAGTCGAAAATAACGGAAATAGATGGCGATCATGTGTACATGTTTTCCCTGGTTGATACTTGTATTATACTGTCTCTCTTACGAAGACTGTGGGCGAAAATTTGTGTGAATATTATCATCTGTTTTACGTGGCTGACTGCTGTTCAATGATCGTCTTTTACAGCGAAATGTTACTTATATTATTGACTTTCAACCTTAGACTTTCCAGTATTAGATATACAAACAGTGTCGAATATTTCGAGAGAATGTAGCACTTATCGACACTAGAAATATAAGTTACATAAACATGAGTCTAGAAGCGCATACTTTCTGCGATGTGTTTATAGGAAGGGCTGCACTACGATTGGTTGCAGATATTAGCACAGTCGTTGCATTGACGCTTCGCGAATTGTGTCAACAGGGTGTTATGATGTTCACAAGAGATGGTGTAGTGAATTTACGTACGGTAGCTGGCGTGTATGGGCAGATATAAATTCCAAGCAGTTTAGGAAAGACATCGATTCTGAGTCAACGTAGGGAATGCGTACTTGGCAATGGATTAAACCTAATATTGAAGACTATTTTTGTTAGTGCTACACGAGAGAGATAGTTTGTGGAAGTGGTGGGCAGTTGGTTAGTGAAGTTAAGCAAGGATGTCAGTTCAGATTTCATTTGTTTTAATTAAGGTATATACGTATATATTTCATATTAAAATAAGCGGCTGAGCCGGCCGCGGTGGCCGAGGTGACTGAGGCGCTCCAGTCACGGTCAGCACGGCCATTACGGTCGGGGGTTCGAATACCCCCTCGCGCATGGATATTTGTGCCGTCCTAGTTCGTAAGTAGTTCATAAGTAGTTTGTAAGTTTAGGGACTGATGACCCCGTAGTTAAGTCCCATAAGCTTAACAAACATTTGAACATTTTTTTTTTTTCAGAGTCTGAAGGCCCAGCAAGACAGTTCGGATAAGTGATGCAAAGCAGGCAAAATTGAGAGAATCGATTTTTTGATAAGTTAATAAGGCACGAAATTTAGTAAAACAGTTCTTTAAAATACAATAACAGACACAGTGAGCCCAGCAATTTAAGTGAAAGTAGAAAGTTGAAAGCAACCCTTGTAAATACAATAGTATTTACAAATGACGCCTGCCATTTAAATGAAAACAACTCAGGTTAATTAACAAAATCACACTAAAGTGGGGCAGCAAAATGTAAGTGAACACAGCCCTTTTAAGATACAATTACCAAAACACACTAAAGACGAGCTCAAAATTCAAGTACAGTTTGAGTATATTATAGAGGCTGGTAAGAGGAAACGGTGCTCAATGATGTCAATAGGCAGAGGGCAATAAAACAACAGACCATCACATTTACAAATGATCCCTGCAATTTAAATGAAAACAGCTCAGCTTACCTATCAACATCATACTAAAGGTGGGGAACTGATTGCTCATTAATTTAATACACCCACACAGGTAAAACAGATGAGCTGACTCAAAACAGGAAGGAGAGGAATAAGGTTCCCAACGGTCAACAAGAACTACAGCTTTGTCACGAAGGCGCTTACGCAGACGAATAGAACGCCAAATTACAATCGCGGGGTAGTGATGCATCACGGAGCGAAAAATTTCTGCAACAAGAAGATAAAAAAAAAAAGCTATACAACTATCGCCCATCCAGATGTAAGGCAGCAGAGGGGCTCAAACCAGATAAAGTCCCAAGTTACGTTAACCAAGTTAATTTCCATAGAGTACTTGCTACTCACAGCAAAGAGAAAAGAATAATTCAGTTGAACGGAATTAAAGGTGCGGTATAACACATGAACAAACAACTAGTGTCGTAGACACAAGCAACGACGGCCCCTCCTTGGGTAACGACCATCGATCATGACAAATTCACGCACACAAATGTGCGGAACAGGACTGTATTTATTTCTTACTCCACGACAAATGCAGGCACCCTTGCGATTGTGTAGGAGGAGGGTGTCAATCAACGCCCGGAAACAATTCATAGATCCCAGATGAAAAGCGGCTGGAACGACGCGAGGCGCAGCCGGGGCTGAGTGCGGAGTAATCTAGCATTGTTGGCAGCTCCGACGCTTGGCGAGGGACGGACGCGGTGTCGCGCGGCCGCTAGGAACGCGACCACACAGCCGGGAGACGGGGTAAACAGCCCGCGGCGAGGTGCTGTTATAACATGGCAGAAAAAGCCTCTCCGGAACTACCTCTCCAGGTCGTGGCATGCATGGCTCCCCACGGACAGACAGAACAACTTCGACGCACACGCCGGGCCCGGCCACAAACGGCCCCTTAATCAAAATAATTCGACCCTGGCGATGCCATGCATCGTATCTAAACTTCTCGCCTTACACCCTCTCCTCTCTCCAACTGCCTCGGCCCACCAACGTGGCGCAACCCGCGGCAAGGAAAACTCCAGTCAGAAGACAAAATGTTCAAATGTTTGTAAAACTTATGGGACTTAACTGTGGGGTCATCAGTCCCTAAGCTTACAAACTACTTATGAACTAGCTAAGACTAAGGACGGCACAAATATCCATGCCCGAGGGGGGATTCGAACCCCCGACCGTAGTGGCCGTGCAGACCGTGACTGGAGCGCCTCAGTCCCCTCGGCCACCGCCGCCGGCACCAGTCAGAAGACAATAGACGTGCGATAGATCAAACAGCGCCACAAGCGGTGCACGCACAGAGATCTCGATGGTATTTGCGCCAGTAATTAAATCAAGGACAGGGTCAACCGAAGAAACAGGAACCGGAATGGCTCAGCATAGTTACGGTGGACATCGGATGACAAGGCACTTTGCAAGCCGCGATCTCACACAGGGCGTAACAGGAGGAATAGTAAATATTTCAGGAATGCCACGTAATAGGTGATCAATTTATACAGAGTACAGGGGTACAGCTGTAAGCATGTAACCCAAACAAGCTGAAAGCAAAGACCAATGATAGCATTTTGACTGATTATTCTGTCTCACAAGGAGAGGTCTCGACGGTCGGATCACGGATTTCCTTCAGACTTTGAACCCTTTCAGCAGGCCATTGAGTCAACATTATGTGTGAGGCATAAGCCGCAAGACTTAAATGATTTCTAGAAAATCGCGGTAGTGGTTTCACGCGTCGAACATATAACTGGTAACCGTGTGTTGCAGCTATAAGTCAGGCAGAAGCAAGAGAAAGCTGTGGCCCAGTGAATTGCCTGCGTGGTAGCTCAGCGCGTTCGGTGACAGGCCTGGATGTTCTCTCTAATGAAAAACCTGCTGTGAGAACTCCACGAACGAACGTCCACAACAGATCAAACAACACAAGAGCAACAACACAAAAGTGGTATGTGTTCTGGCTGTTCAGTCGGTGGATCGCCCGTTCAATCCTAGCTCAAAGCATCGTTTTTTTTTTTTTTTTTCTTTCTTCTTCTTCAGCACTGGCCTTACTATTGGAAGGATATCATGTTAAAAATAATAAACAACGCGTGCGTGAGAAAAACTCTCACAGTACGCAAACGCATCATTTAATTGAGGTTTGGAAATGTGCTGCGAATACATAGAAAGAAAGATCCTTTACCATTTAGCTACACTATAGCAGGTCAGCAGTTAATTGCATAAATTTTCTGGGAGTAATCATCAGGAGTGATTTACAATGGAACGACCATATAAAATCAACCTTCGGTTAAGCAGATGCCAGACTTAGATTCATTGCAAGAATCCTAAGAAAATGCAGTCCGTAAACAAAGGAAGTAGGTTTTTTCGCCCACTGCCCACTGCCCACTGCCCACTGCCTAAATACTGCTGACTGGTGTGGGATCCGTAACAGGTGGGGTTGATAGAGGAAGTAGAGAAGACCAAAAGAGAGCAGCGCGCTTCGTTACAGGATCATTCGGTAATCGTGAAAGCGTTACGGAGATGATCGCTAAACTCCAGTGGAAGACTCTGCAGGAGAGAAGCTCTGTCGCTCGGTACGGGCTTTTGTCGAAATTTAGAGAACATGCCTTTACCGAGGAGTAAAGCAATATATTGGTCCCTCCTACGTATATCTCGCGAAGAGATAATGAGGATAAAATCAGAGAGGTTAGAGCCCACACAGAGGCATACCGACAATCGTTCTTTCCGCGAACAATACGTGACTGGAATAGGAGGGAGAACACATAGTGGCACTCAAGGTACCCTCCAACACACATCATCGGGTGGCTTGAGGTGAATGGATGTAGATGTAGATTATGCACATGGCACTCAACCATCCCCAGTAGTCGGAGAAGCAGGAGGCACCTCCATTTTTCCAAATCTTGTGATTGTGAAAACGTACATACACTGTTCTCTCCGCTCTGGAGCTTCACTGCCGGATGGAGCTTGCTCCTCCGCTTGTTGTTGACAAGTGCAACCTCTGTCTACAGGTCGAAGCGTCCAGTGCAGTTCCGAATGAACGTGCAAGGGATTTCAGAGATTACAATAAGTATACAGTTTCCGGAAAATCAGATGCGTTTGGTTGTTTACCTATAGAAAATTATAAATGTAAAACTCTTACAAATATGACATTTATTGTAATAATAACCGCATGTAAACAGAAAATAACAATTAACATTCAATAAATATCCACGAAACTACACTTTTTTTCGTTACATTACCTTTAAAATGTAAGCTATATGAACTAATCAGTGTTGAAGGAAAATAAGAAAAGGAAACGATGGTATGAGCTAGCATCGAACTGGCGATCCAAAGATTAAACAGCCAGGACGCTAACCACTGGATCACCTCTTTGTCTTGATAGGTGTTAGTTGTTTTTTCCGACTTCCTCTATCTGTCCTCTCTCTACTATCATATTTTATAATTCATTGCTGATTTTCTGAGAACCTAGCTGGACTAATCGACCAAGCGTCGAAGAAGTAGGTGGGGGGAGGAATGTGCCATCGGTCGGCGGTAAAGCGTGCCATTGGCTGATTATAAAATGTTCAAATATTTGTAAAGCTTATGGGACTTAACTACGGGGTCATCAGTCCCTAAACTTACAAACTACTTATGAACTACTTACGAACTAGGACGGCACAAATATCCATGCCCGAGGGGGGATTCGAACCCCCGACCGTAGTGGCCGTGCAGACCGTGACTGAAGCGCCTCAGTCTCCTCGGTCACCGCGGCCGGCGGCTGATAATATATTTTCTTGTTGGAAGGCAGTTGGTAGCTCCCAGGTCGTCGGTTTGATTGGCGCAGACGCTTTGAGGACGATCCCAATTGGCCTGAGGGTTGGGCATAGGTGACGGTCCTCGCGGCTACTGGGTTTTTGCGAGGAGAGAGCGAGAAACAGGGTCTCTTATGAGTACCGGGGATCGGGAAGGTCTCAGGGCGCGGTGATAACCCGCCGTCGTGTCGCGAAAGTTTCGAAGTGTTGAGTTTGGTCTTGTATTTTCCACCGCTTTGGTCGGTCGGGAACTTTGATTATTTTTCAGAGTGTTTCTCTGCTGCTACCACACTTTGAACTCTGTCAGCACAGTTAGTCTACGTGTTAGCTTTTCGTACACAGCGTTATTTGCTTACCGTGTATCGCTTCCGCAAGCGCACACAATAGTTGTAAATGTCGTCACTCCGCGGCTTTGGCGTTGTTTACACTTCATGTTTAGCGTCGCCCTCCGCTGAGCCTGGTGACTGCCAACGACGCTGCTGCTGCTGCTGCTGCGAGTTCTGCATGACTGCTATTTGGGTGTAGTGTATTGCTTGCGAAACCCCGGCCCCTGATAGGACACTGATTATCCTCCTCAGTAATCGTTTTCTAATCCGAGACTTGTTTCAGTTGCAATGTAAGGTAACCATTAAGGTAAGCCTTACGTTATAACGAGAAATGAGCATCATTTTGAAACGTATTATTCGTTTGAACCTGTTTGTAGTAAATATGTAATAATTAACTTCTTATGTGACTTAATTAATTATGGTAATGCACAATGTACGTAGGTAACTTCACTGTGAACATTTTCTGTCATTTATTTATTATCTCTATTGTAATTGTTTAAGTATGTATTGTTTTATTTTAATTGTACTTTCTATTTTTCTATATGACTGTGATTACGTGTTTTGTTTTATTTGTCAATGTAAAATATTTCTCTGTGAACAGTTATCGATATGGCTCCTCAGGTCAGAGACTCTATCGTATAGCAGCGCTCCCCTGTGGGAGAGCAGGCAAGCAGCAGTATCTGCCGCACCATGACGTAGATAAGACGTTCGTACGCGGTCCGCGGAGTGCTCAAACAATATAAGTAATAAAGTTAAAACAAAGTGCAAGTTCTAATTTGTTATATGTGCAACGATATGAAAGTTTATGTGAAACCTGTGAACATAAGTGAAATAAGAATAGATTTTAATGAAACATTTATTCGTTCGTTCTGCTGAGGCAGAAATTCGTTACGTGTTCGGTAACCGTCCCAGACGTTCAAAACGCGGTAGCGTCATCGCGGACGCTAACGGTCCCGATTAATTTCGCGATTCGCGAAGCATCACGGCGAACTGCTAGCAAGCTGCCAAAGGAGGAGCCACCATCAAAATGATTTTCTGTATGAATTTATGTATCATTTATATGACTGCAGAGTACCACGTCGCTGGAATGATAAATAAGTTAAATGCTATTGGTTGTAATTTACTGTGAATGCATGTTTAAATTTTGTTTAAATATAGGAACATTAGACAGTACTTTTGCTATCTTATTTGAACAACTAATTAACCACACATGATTAGTATGACAATCCTCAATAATGCGTGAATAATATTACTACACAATTTTACAATCATGTGAGTGTCATTAATTATTAGAGACTGTGATAATAATTTCGGTTTTTTCTATTTAGTGTTGCACTGAGTTCAACAATAATGGCCACCGCCACATCTATCCTATAAAGAACCAAACTCGTACTAATGTCGTATGAATAGCATTAATTAAGAATAATTTACTTAAATTTCCTATTTGCTTGAGTGGATTAATGTTATTAGATACTGACTTACCAATCACTTGATGTTAAAAATCCTACTATTCATAATTTTCTAAATTATCATTGCCATTATCGTTCTAATTGAGTTGTACGCATTGCACAGACGGAGTAAGTTAATTTCTGCTATGTGTGTGTGTGTACAGTCTCTGTAGGAGATTTTGTAAGGAAAGGAAAGGTGAATGAGCTTTTGAAAAGTTTGTCAGATAGGGCCATAGTATTTGTTAATTATACTAATTGCCTTGCTAAATATTTTCCAAATTTAACTACACCACTTGCATTACTCACGAGTTTAACATAACCAACAACGAAATTAAGGTCAGGTTTGTTATGTTGCTCATTACAACAACAGCCACCACAGTTAATAACACGTTAAACAATTTTTTTACCTCCACTCACACTTTTCTTCAATAAAGTAAACACCTTTCACCCAATATCCCTAACAAATATTTTCTTTCCTTACAGCAAACTAGCTGCAGTCATGATTGCCATGGTTCTGTATTTATAGATATAGCCATTCATTTTCAGTCTTATGTAATTTTGTATCAAATGTTCAATTAATTAATGTTTTGTGCTGTAACGTGATTATTATTAGATCTTTGTATGTGTTGACAGTAACAACTGGTCACAAACTTTGATTTTTCTCTGTTAGGCTGTATTAACTTTATTGTGCAATATAATCAGTTATTCATTTATTTTTGAATTTTTTTACCTCATTAAAATCCTCTCACTTATTTTGGTGGGTTATGTTTTCATGTGTATAAATAATGGGAAATTGTAGGCTCACATTAACTTAACATTCGGTTTATTTTACTAATACTAATTCACTGTACTTTTTTTAGTACTATATTATTTTGAGATCTTCACTTGTCGCCATTCGACGGTTAGGATAGGCTCAGTAAATTTTTGTGTATTTTTATACAAAATACAGTGGCGCTCCATGATTAAGATAAATTTGTATATAAATAACTTGTTAGATATTAAAATCAACCTGCAGGGATGCAAATTAGGGTGCAGGGTTAGGTGTTTGCTTTAATTTATCAAAGAGATGTCACGTTTAATGAGCAATAAACAATCAAACCTACGCACCTACACCACGAGAACACAAGCAACATTCACGTTTCAGTCTTCCTTTGGCTTGCTTACGGCTGCAAGTTCGACGCGTAAAACTACTACTGTGATGTTCTCGAAACCATTTAAGTATTGCGCCTTACTGCTTGCACATTATGTTGTCCTAATGGTCTGCTAAAAGAGTACAAAGTCTGAAGAAAATTGTGCTCCCCCCCCCCCTCTCTCCGTTGTTTGTGGAACATTATAATATTCCATGGAAAGCACAATGTTCTAAACGTTTATTTTCATTTGGTTCACCGCTTTTCGGTTTACAAGTCCAACTTTAAAATCTGGAACCCTAGTGCAAGTCGTTTACAACGTACTTTGAAAAATTCCCGTACCGACTTTTGTGCAGCCGCCACGTTAGCACACAGTAAGGAACACTAGTTATTTCCATTCTGACCAGTAGAGGCACAAATGACCGTCACAGATTGTGCTCGCAATGACCACCACCAGCGTCAATACACGCTTCCATTCTGCTACGGCAAGACTCCAGTAGACGTACTGGGATTAATGTCAGAGCAGACTGCAGTAGTACGTCGCAAGTAGTTGATATGTCCTTGGAGACAGCATCTTTCAGCTTTCCCCACAGAAAAAAGAATAAACGCCTCAATTACGGGGAATGGGCCATTCACCGATTTGGAATCATTTCGTGAACATACGCTGAACTAATTCGTGCACTTTGAACTAGGCAGCCCATCGTGTTGGTATCACAAGTTTATCCTAATCCTCAAAGGAACGTATTTTAGCCAGCCACGGAATATTGCCTGCTAGTGGGCTGCAATTCTTGTGCACGATCAATGTGCCGTCAATGAAAACCGGGCTTATGAGCTGATAGTTAACTGTCCCACACCACGTAATTACACTGCATGCTGACTCACGTTCCTTCTGACGAAGCCAACTGCGATTGTCACCAGAGAGGTTTACCAGCACATTATTTGAAAGATGTAGCTTAAGCGCTAAACAAGATACATGGTCCGTCCAGAGCAGAGGTTCCAAAACTGTGGGTCTCGAAAAATGTTCAAATGTTTGTGAAGGTTATGGGACTTAACTGTGGAGTCATTATCCCTAAACTTACAAACTACTTATAAACTGACTTATTCTAAGGACAGCACAAACATCCTTGTCCGAGGGATGATTCGGACCCCGTCGGGGAGCGGCCTCGCGTGTCGTAACTTACCGCCTCAATACGCTCGGCCACTCCGCCGCGGCTATGGGTGACGTTCCGACCAGTGGGTTACGGGATCTCTTCAGGAGGGTAGCCGGACGACTTTTGAGATATCTTGCCAGCGAAGAATAATAATAATAAGAAAATAGTGTATTCAAGAAGAAACTTTTAACAATCTGGAAAGTTAAATACAAAATCTCTATATATAAAAGTCAATGTCCCGACTGACTGACTGATTGACTGATTCATCATCGCTCAGCCCAAACCACTACAGATAGAAACTTGAAATTTGTAGAGGGTATTGCCGGCCGCGGTGGCCGAGGAGACTGAGGCGCTTCAGTTAAGGTCTGCACGGCCACTACGGTCGGGGGTTCAAATCCACCGTTGGGCATGGATATTTGTGCCGTCCTAGTTCGTAAGTAGTTCATAAGTAGTTTGTAAGTTTAGGGACTGATGACCCCGTAGTTAAGTCCCATAAACCTTACAAACATTTGAACATTTTTGTAGAGGGTATTTAGCATTGTAGACGTTATTTAAGAAGCAATTTTTCGATATTCCTTCCGTAAGGTGGTGAAATAGGGGATGAAGAGTTTTTTTTAAAAATACTTTGCTATTTAGGCAATTTTGAAGCTAGAACTACAAAATTTCGGATTTTAATGCAGGGTTCGAATTTAAAAGACTCGTGTTTCGGCATTTTTTGAAATTCAACCAATAAGGGGGTAAAATAAGATACGCAAAAAAATGATTTTCAAAAATATGTTGCAGTTGACTCAATTTTTAGCTACAACAACGAAACTTCGGACATGGAATCTTGGTCACGATTAAAAAAACACGACTTTCAGTATTTTTTGAAATTCAACGAAAAAAAGGGTAAAATAGGGGATGAAATTTCTTTTTGAAAACACGTTGCTATTCAGACAAGTTTGAAGCTAAAGCTGCATAAATTGATATTTGTATTGTTGGTTAGAAATTAAAAATTACTTGTTTCGGTATTTTTGGAAATTCAACCATAAAGGGCGTTAAACTGAAGAGGCGATGGTTTTCGAAAGTCTGTTGCTATTTAGGTAATTTAGAAGTTAGACCTACATATTTTCGGATTTGGATTAGGGGTTCTAATTTAAAAGACACGTTTCGGTATGTTTGGTAATTCGACCAATTAGGGGTTGGAATACGAGATTCAAAACGTGATTTTCAAAAATATGTTGCTGTTAACTCAAATTCAAGCTATAACTACGAAACGTAGGGTATAGACTCTTGATCAGTATTAAAAAGATACGAGTTTCGATATTTTTGGAAATTCAACAGGTAAGGGTTAAAATAGGGGATAAAAAATTCTTTTTGAAATTACATTTTTGTAAAGGAAATTTTAAAGCTAGAGCTGCAAAAATTGGAATTTGTATTGTTCGTTAGAATTTAAAAAATACGTGCTTCGGTATTTTTGGAAGTTCAACCGTCAAGGGGGTTAACTTGGAGAGGGGATGTTTTTCGAAAATCTTTTACTATAAAGCAATTTTTAAGCCACAACCACATAAATTGGTGTATGTTTTCTTTGTCAGAATTCAAAAGACACGTGTTTCAGTATTTTCAGAAAATTAATCATTTAGGGGGTGAAATAGGGGATGAAACATTTTTTGAAAACTCGTTGCTACTAATCCCATTTTAAATCCAGAATTACAAAAAATGAAACTTGCATACTTGGTCGGAATTTAAAATACACATGTTGGGGTACTTTTCGAAATGCAACTATTAATGAGTGCCATAGGGGGTTACAAGTAGTAAAATGAAATGTTCAAATGTTTGTAAATCTAAAGAGACTTAACTACGGGGTCATTAGTCCCTAAGGCTTACAAACTAATTTAACTAAAGGTGAATAGATGGGGCATAACAGCTTTCAGATAATTGCAGAACGACATGTTGACCATAGCTGTTTATTAATTCTCAATGCTACCGGTTTCGGTTATGTACCATTGTCAAGCGTTAGCAGAGATTAGCTAATAGCTTAACATGTCGGAGTATAAAAATACAAAATTATATTATAATTTATTGTTTATTATAATTTTGTATTTTTATATTCCGTCATGTTAAGCTATTAGCTAATCTCTGCTAACGCTTGACAATGGTACATAACCGAAACCGGTAGCATTGAGAATTAATAATCAGCTATGGTCAACAAGTCGTTCTGCAATAACTTAACTAACTTAGACTAACTTATGCTAAGGACACCACAAACACCCATGCCCAAAGGGCGATTCGAACCTCCGACGGCAAACAGCAGCGCGCACCGCAGCATGGCACCTCAATACGCACGGCCATGCTGCCAGAGCTACAATAGTATCACAACATTTCATTATGATAGTAGTTAAGCCATATCTATGAAAATTTATATTAAGAGGGAGAAACAACTAATGCATACCAACCAGCCTGCACATGCAAAGCAGCAGGCGTTAAGCTAGTCTCTTCTAAACCTAGTGAGGGTAATAATGTACTACAGACCTGATCAGGCACAACCCTCTGCGAAGAGAAGGTGCCTTTGGGCACGAAGGATAGGTTAAAATTATTCCATAAGGAGGCTGCCTTCGGGGTCTCCCAGCCATTCGTATAGCATGACTTTACTTGATTTAGACTTTTTTTGACTGTGGGATCGTGTGTTCGTATCCCGTTGTTTAATATGTGCATCCTTTTTGTTTGTAGTGCCGGTTTGTTTTATGTTATTCGGTATTTCTATTTCTGTTTACTTCCGAATGGACGCGTGTATTAAGACTGGTTTGTACCGTAATAGACCGACTCGAGCTAAATATGACGAACCTTCCTCATCCAGTACCGGTGCTTCACTTTATACATTTAAAAGTGGCAGTGTTAATAAACAAACTGGACTTTTTTCTGAAGAACGCAAACCTTCTTTCTCGAAAATACAACACTGTTTGAAATGTGAGTTTGTGTTTTTAAGTCCTTGTTAATGAAAATATGAAACCATAACATTTTCAAGGAAACGTGCAGGATACCTAAATGAGCCAACAGATTTTTTTCGAGAAAAAAAAAAACAAGAGAAGAGCGAGTGGTCGTGATCTTTAAGGCACCTTCTGCGGAGGGCGCGTCTGCTCCCCGTCGTAGGTTCGAGTCGTACCTCGGACGTGTGTGTGTGTGTGTGTGTGTGTGTGTGTGTGTGTGTGTGTGTGTGTGTGATGTCCTTAGACCAGTTTTTTAGACTGATGACCACTGCAGTTCGGTCCCATAGCTTTCAAATCAAATGTTTGTAAAAGCGGCGGATTGGCCGTGCGTACTAGAGCGCCGTGTTCCGGTGCGCACAGCCATCCGCCGTCGGGGTTCAAATCCCCCCTCGGGCATGGATGTTTGTGTCGTCTTTAGGGTAAGGTAGTCCATAAGTAGTTTGTAAGTTAAGAGACTGATGACCCCGCAGTTAAGCCCCTTAAGCTTTACAAATATTTGAACATTTTGTTTGTAAAGTTATGGGATCTAACTGCAATGGCCATCGGTCCCTAAACTTAAAAACTATGTAAACAAATTTATCCTAAGAACAACACACACACACACACACGAGGGAGGCCTTCAACTTCCGACGTGGAACGGCCGCGCGCACTGCAGCAAGGCGACTTAGCGTGCACGTCTATTTCGCCGCGGCCCCCATTGCTTTACAAACTTTGATTATTTGAAAAAATTAATAAAAATAAAATAAAAAATAAAACGAGAAAATTAAGTCAAAATCAGCAAAGACAAAATCGACTTCTGGCAAACAAAATAAGCAAACAACAATAGCACTGACAACCAAAAAAGGAGAAACACACAGTAGAAGATCGTATTGTTTTAACAGGGGCCAAATAATATCCGATGCTAAAGCCTGATCCCATTTTGGAATAAAACAAAAGGAATAGTTATGGGTGTTTGCAAATAGAGCTTTGATGAAATTAACTGGATTCACAGCCACGTACTTTTGCGGACGCGACTTTTATTCTTGTTTTTATTTTTATTTTACTTTTTTTGTATTAATTAAAGGAAAGAAAAGAAAAAAAACTAATATCGAAACTAGGAAACTAGTTTTTCACGTTAAAGGCCTTAAGCCTATAGAAAGTCGAAAATTGTTTTCGAAGATTATTGTGGGTTACATTATAGAATAGATTGGGAACCACTGATCTAGAGTACTTTGTCTTAATGTACATCTACAGAAGTTAAGACGACTCTCGTATTCGTACCCACATAGCTCATGATGGAGAGATACTGTAATAAGCATGGAACCCATGGCGAGGGAAGATGCGTCAGATACAGCACTTCATCGTGCTATTGTGCCGTAAGTAATATGGGAATCAACCACGACAGCTAAAATAACTTCTGTCGTCAGTTTTCTTTTTCGGTGTCTAGGTATTACATTGACACTTTCACATAACTGTTTGAATAGGTTGGAAATAATTGCTGAGAAAGTTAACGTCTATTTGGCTACTTTCCCTCATACACCGCACAAGAACGAACTGTATTTTCCCTATACTCTCCATACACTTTGAGCATATCTGCTTTTTAGACTGTAGTAAATCCCATCGTCCTCTGCTTGGTATGACACAGGCTGAATAGCAAGTCACAACGTAGTCAAGGAACACACACACACACAAAGAAAAAACAAAACAAAAATTTTGTCTAACAACTTGCTTGTTGATTCGTACGAACAAATGTCATTGTGGAAATATTTCACGACCGTTTACGATATCTCGTAAAGATCTTGCACTACAAGCTTCCAACAACATCTGCGACACTAATTTACACCCATTTTAGGGCTGTGGCTAGGGTCCATTTAAAGAAAATTATCTTTCACAAAGAAGTACTTTCTACCAAAAACTTCAATATTTAAACGACTAAAACTATGAGCCCCTGTTTACCACTCCATTCTGCGAAAACGATACATCCATACTATTTTTAATTTCTGCAATATTTGTAGCACAAGTGATTCATGCTGATTAAAAAAAGCTGTCCTCCTGTTCGTTTTTAATTGATGTAAATTTAGCCGCGGTGGATTAGCCGCGCATGCTGGAGCGCCGTGTTGCGGTGCGTGCGACAGTCCGCCGTCGGGGGTTCGAATCCCCCCTCAGGCATGGATGCTTGTGTCGTCTTTAGTATAAACTAGTTCATATTTAGTTTGTAAGCTTATGGACTGATGACCCAGCAGTTAAGTCCCTTAAGAGTTACAAACATTTGAACATTTGATGTAAATTTATATTTTAAATTCTTATCTTCATAAAATTTTGCTAATTCAACCTTTAAATGAAGAGGAACATCTCATTCACCATAAGGTGATTATTGTCTGTTGCCGATGGACTTTATCAAGTCTTCGAGTCCGTTCTCTCTATCACCATGAAAGCCGGCAAATGTACACTTTTCATGGAAAAGATTTCTATATTCTTCGACACCGATCACCATGAAATTTTGCGTATATATGTAATTTTTCATAGCCCGGGAAAAGGATTGAAAGGAAAAAAATATCAGGCAACGCCTGGTTGTTAACTAGTTAAGAATTAAACATGATTTTCTCAGTTTATTTTTAATTACTGAAAAATCCGTATCTAAAGTAATATCGGGTTCCAGATATACAAATAGAACTAGAGTGTTACAAGTCGCGATTTGTCAAAGAGGTGTACTTCGAAGGCTGTTTTAAGGCTCCTATCGGTATGCCAAACTATTAAACTCCTCGTAGGTGTTGTGTTGGCAGCTACATGACGAGGAGTTTGTCTACCAGTAGAGGGAGGAAATTTCAAACTTCAGAGAGTGAGCTCTCCCTTTGTAAGGCGACATAATTGTTACCAACTTTGGACAGCCTGTACCGATAGGAGCCGCGCATCTTGTAATTTTAGACGTGTTGTGTCGACAGCACAGTGCGAAACTTCTCGTACACGCGTGTGAGGGATGGGTGTTCTCTTACAACAATGGAGGTAGTTAAAGTAACATAGCGTGTGAACAACAAAAGTGAGTAATTTTACGGCGTACTTCTCAGAATTGAAGTTTTTTAAATTCATATAACGTCTTGTTCCTTGTTCCTGCAAGTATGAAAGTACTTCATTTTGCAATAAAAGAAACATAACAATGTCACTAGTGGAGCATTACAATTTTTTAGCTGAAACTGTAGTATTATAGTTCTAAGAACGTGGTCATATTTTTTTGGTACCAGTATTATTATTAAAATATTTATGATTTTCCTTCTTTGCAAGCTAAGAGGACGGTGGTTCAGTTTCATCCTTGGACATCTCAATTTACGTTTCTCGTAAATTCACTAAAACACTCCAGGCTAATGCCGGGATGGTATCTTTGATAGAGCACAACAGATATCCTTCCCATCCTTACTGAAATAATAAGAGCGTGAGTCTCTAACTGTAAGTACCATGCTGTCTGCGGGACTTTAAACACTAATATTCCTTTTCTCCTTTCAACTAAGAACCAAGTGTGAATTGTATGATTCAGCTGCCTGTCTTTTGACCATCTGATAGCACTTTTTCAATCTACTACCTCGGAATCGATCCATGTATAATAATTGTTTCCTAGACACTTATTGACGTTCTTTCCATAGAGGTAAATTTTTTCAATTCATTTTTAAATCATAGATACTATTTATTAACTTGTTACTAACAAATTTTTGAAGATTGTTTTGGATAACGTTCCATTTCGCCTAGGATTGAAACGACACAACAAAGTTTTGAACATTATTTTTGGATAACGTTCCATTTCACTTTGGATTGAAATATCTATATAGTTTAATGGTAGACGTTCGCTTGTACATAGACGATTTAGCTTTAATGCTATATAGTAATGCGCATTTAAATAGTCAATGTTTATTGGGAAACTCCTTGAATATACCATATGCACTTTTGATTTTAAATTTTCCTCCTTCAGCGGTAACTTTTTATCAAGCAATTTTCTTGCCTTATCTCTGGCAGATACACCTCTTATTCCTTGATGATAAGTCCTCCAAACTTAGATTCAGTACTTACATTTCACAGTATTTTTTAAAACCCTTCATATCATGTTTATGATCATCATAACATTACTGTTATTCCTGTAGTTTACAATACAATAGATATTATTATGTTCTTAATGATAAAGGTTACATTAGGAAGCACTGCTTTCCGAAGCAATTTCTGCAGGCGAATTTTGGATGAAACCATTGCTATTACTGTTATATGATGCAGATATGAAGTAATTGCCTCGAAAGCTTCGTTTCGGTACGTAATCTATAACGACGAAATTCAAAAAGTCTGATGGGTTGGACATTTGTGAAAAATAACAAAGCCAAATTAAAATATCCATAAATTGTATATTTTTGTAAACGGTGTAAAACTCTCTTTCAATTGTTGTTCACTTTTCATGAGAACGTGCCTTTTGTTTATAAATTTATATATTTCCTTTTATTGCACTGTTTTGGACAATTCCTTGTGCTGCATACCTTTTTGGAGAAATTTCTTTATAGAAATTTCCATCTAAAGTTAATAATTTTTCCAATCAATGTAACGGTTATTCGTTACGCTCACTCGGTATCTAAATGAATGATTTCTATGATAGGTTCTTTTCTGTAGGACACTTAAGTATTTTTAATTTTCTTTTAAATTTCTGCACTATTATATTATTTTCTAATATAATGAACTTTTCTTTAAACTCTCCAGAATTCTCCTGTACATCGTTTTGTTTTCATTGGAGATTAAGTATTCATGTCCGTGATATTAGAAAATTAATTTCAAAATCTTAAACAGAAAGAGCTGCCTCTTCTTAGTATAAACTTACAATATTATGACTTAGAGATGACACGGCCTTACCACTGTAAAAGCTGTACATGTTTCGTATTTGCAACGCAAAATTTGTGGGCGATGAGTACCTCTTCCGCAATCCTGAACGCAAGTTAAGAAATATGATTTTTTTTCTTTTATTTTGGTAGAGCATGGTGATTTGTATGATTTCAGAGAGTGTGCACTGATATCAGACTTCCTGGCAGAATAAAACTGCGTGACAATAAGTCTAATCCTTTGATGATAGTGCACACATGGTATAATGTGTGCTTGATAGGAAGTGTGCGGAAAGGTGAAGTAAGTTCACATAATGTGTCAAAATTGTCTCTTTCCTCAACCTTGGGAGCCGTCAAGACTGGGTTCACACATGACCCGGTCTTGGATCCTATTCTGATCTTAATATTATATTCACCAATATAACTACGAATATTTTCTGATGTCATAGATATCGGAATCACAACGGCAAAACAACAGTTAGCGGACGAATTTTTAAATAATATCTTTTGGTTCTCTCATTAAATTTTGATGAAACTCAGTATGTACACATACGAACAGTAAATGGCACGAGACCATTAATACATGTGGGCTTGGAACGTAAGCATGAAGCTAAGGTAAAATATTTCAATTTTTGTGTCTTTGCATTTCTGACAGATTGAATTGGAATAAACACATTGGTAATCTATTGAAATCTCTGAGATCAGCTTATTGTGCTGTAATTGCAGATTTCGGTGGTAAATATCGTAGAAAATTATTCTATTACTCGTTTTTTTTTCTTTTTTTTTCATTCACTTCTTTCATACGGCATTATATTTTGGCTAATTGATCACTGAGTAAAAACAAAGTATTCATTACACAAAAATGTGGTATCAGAATAACTGCTGGAGCCCACCCAAGATAATCTGAAGACTTTTATTTAAGAACCTGCGGACCATCACTGCAGCTTCACGATATTTGTACTGACTCCTGAAATTTGTTGTTAATAACGCAACAAAAGTCGAAGGTAATAGCAGTCCTCAATGAATTAAGCTGCCACAAAATTCTTTGTCTACTTATGAAGTAGTATCAAAAGTCTGACAGATAACCAATTATTATTTAAAAGGAAACTAAAAGAATTTTTGAACGTTAACTTCTGTTCAGAAGATGATTTTTTATGTTAATTAGTAGTGTTACATAAAAACAACTTAAGAAAAACAATTTCTGCTAATGTCATTTAAAAATACCTATTATTAGACTGACGCGTTCCTCATAATTACTAAATGGCGTATGGAACAATCGTTACATTGATTGGAGAAATTATCAACTTTAGATGAAAATTTCTATAAAGAAATTTCTCCAAAAAGGTATGGAGCACGAGGAATTATTTTTCTGTGCAAAACAGTGCAATAAAAGGAAATATATAAATTTATAAACAAAAGATACGTTCTCATGAAAAGTGAAAAACAATTAAAATAGTTTTACACCGTTTACAAAAATATAAAATTTTTGGACATTTTAATTAGGCTTTGTTATTTTCACAAATGTCTAACTCATCAGACTTTTTGAAGTTCGTCGTTACAGATTACGTACCGAAACGAAGCTTTCGAGGCAATTCCTTCATATCTGCATCATATAGCAGTAATACCAATGGTTTCATTCAAAATTCGCCTGCAAAAACTGCTTCTGAAAGCAGTGCTTCCTAATGTAACCTTTACCGTTAAGAAGGTAATACCTTCTTTAGTAGTATTGTAAACTGCAGAAATAACAGTAATGTTATGATGATCATAAACATGATTTGAACGGTTTTAAAAGTACCGTAAAATGTAAGTACTGCATCTAAGTTTGGAGGGCTTATCAATAACAACGCACGCGCCGTTAGTACTTCGCGGCGTATATAAGGCCGCGGGTCTCGGCAAGAGTTCAGTTTCCTTCGAGACTCAGCACCTGAAGATGGCGGCCAGGTGGTCCGCAGAAATATTGTGTCAAGATGACTCGACGATCCGGCTGGAAACCCGACATGAATATCAACAATTTATACGCCGGGAAACTTTATGTTATATACGTACTTTTCACATTGGAAACTAACGCACGCTCAAATCGATCCGAATGATTTGCTACCCTTTTCTAACTCGGCTAATTCAATTGTGTATAAATATTAGTGGGTTATCTGATTAACTAGCACAATTATCTGCAGCTCGCAGGTGGAATATAATCGTAGACCTAATATGTCAATTAAATCTAAAACGTAATAAAAGAAAACGCGGTTACTTCCCTTGTAACCGGGTATCCGCAGAAAGCTCCTCAGCATACTGTGCTTCGTCAATATTGAAAACAGTCCCCAGTACTGGCGGCGCATAGCACTAGTGAAGCGCACGGAGTCAACAACTGATTTCTTTATTGGTAACGTAGTAAATGATTGTTATGCAACACTGCAGTTAACTGAGTACGATACTGAGATTTGATAATCAGGTACTGATACGCATAAAAGTCTCGTAGTCGAACATTAATAAAGTGGTTTGTGTTTTTTAATATCTTTTTCGCAGTCAAATTTTTTGAGTATAGTCAGTGTCTGTTTTATGCAGGTTACACGTCACAGTTGCTTTGTTAAAAGATTCGTTGCGCACATAATCAGTTTAATGCATTGTTTCTCATTTAATAGTATATACATCAATATCAGGGCCATAATTAAACCAAATTGCTATGTTAATGAACAATGTACGCTTCATTAAAATTTTGATGAAGTTATTTGATGACTCAGTGATATTGACTGTTAAACATCAATATGTGACAACTATTTGGACTTTAATATATGATCAGGTTTTGAATGAGTAACTTTAAAATAAATTACTCTTGTTGTCTGATTAAACGATAGATTCAACTTTTAAACATCACGTATACCTTTTAAGTTCCCCTGGTTTACATCTTTAGCCAAGATAAATTTTTCTTGTATGAGTTGTGTTTGGAGAATCTTTCATTCTTGTTGTTACTAAGGGTTATTACTAGCTGCTGTTTCGAACAGTCCGTATGAAGAATACGCTTCGTCGTCTGTATTAGCTATACTCGTCGCAACTTCAGCAGTCAACAAACACTACCAAACTTTGGTCGTTCAATAGTAAATCCTCTTTTTCTCCGTTCCTTAAGAGAGAGACGTCACAGATCCGTGAAATAAGCCGAACGTATCAAGTACAGATGGCTGCTTAAGTTGGTATCGGTCGTCGGCAAAGTGGGCCGCGAGTATTCCGTGACGTCACTGTGGGGGGCTTGGCTCCTGCAATATTCAGCAGCAATTCGCGCGAGAGCCCTGTTGACTCGTGGCCAGGAGCGCCCCTTTCACAGCAGGGGCTGCAGTCTGCTTCGGCCAGCTCTCCGTCCCTGTGCTGCCGTGCTGCCGCCTGACGGTGATTTGGGAGCCGGGCTCAAAGGTGCATCCACTTTGTACTCACTGCAGTAAAGTGATTCTTTCTCCTGGAGTAGAGCAACTGCGCCCACACTCAGTTTATCGGTACCTTCTGTTTTCCTGTCTTTGAAGCAACTTTATTCTTACTTTGTAAAACTCTTTTCTGCATGTTTTGACGTTTAATCAGTGAACATCAGGTTAGATTAGATTACATTAGATTGATGCTTGTTCCATATCGAGTATGACGGCTCGCTTTTCTAACAGTTTTCTTTTTTTTCCGCAGAACTCTTTACGTAATTTCCGTAGCCGAGCTCTCATACTTGCTCTCATACCTAGCTTACTTTCATTCCCTAATGCCATATGGTATTATATTTTGGGGTAACTCTTCAAGTCAGTCAAAAGTCTTCAGAGTCCAAAAGTGTGTAATACGTATTATTTGTGGAGTAAATTCACGGACGTCTTCTAGAAGCCTCTTCAAAGAACTGGGTATATTAACTACTGCCTCTCAGTATATTTATTCCTTAATGAAAATTGTCATAAATAATATATCCCTTTTACCAACAAACAGCTCAGCTCATACATACAATACTAGGAATAAAAATGATCTACACTAGGACTTAAAAGCACTTACTTTAGTTCAAAAAGGGGTCCGCTACTCAGGAACACACATTTTCAATAATTTACCATCAAGTATAAAAAATTTTGCTACAAATAAAGATCAGTTTAAGAGGAACCTAAACGACTTTCTAGTGGCCAACTCCTTCTACTCCATTAGTGAATTTCTAAATTGTACCAAATGATGCATGCACTCATAATATATTAGTACTATTATATCATCAGCAAAAATAAATAAATAAAATAAAATAAAAAATAAAATAAAAAACCCTTAAAAACTTATGTTTCTGTATTTATATTATAAGTGTATGTATTTGTATTTATATTATTAGTATTATATATTTTTCAACTGGTAAATTTTGTTTCTTGACATGTTCCACATCCACGAGGACAGTAGTTGTTCCTCTACGGGGAGGAGATAGTGCAACTTGTTCTCAAGTTTGACAAACTTCGTAGGCAGAAAGGAAAGTTGCTGAGTGCCCTCGCTTTCCTGCTGAAATGCCGTAATGAAGTTATTATACCAAAAGTTGCTAGAATTGTACATTTTATCAATAGTGCAGTGGCTAATAACATCAAGAGACGCGCTAGTTTTGCATTAGTTAGAGAACTCCTTCGTTTTACTAGAAGAAAACTGGATGTTATATCCAAAGATTTATTTTATCTTCATTTGGAGATCTCGTCTTCACTGTCCGGAATATCTTGGGATTGGGTTGATTGTTTCACCTAGGCAATATCGGACTGGGCGCACAGGAGCGCCGTCACAAAGCAATCCTCCAAGTTTCAACGTCTGTGTACTCAATCCACGACATCGCACGACACCTTCAAGCGTATCGTGATTAACCTAACGAGTAAAGATTTGGACGACGCCACTGTGTCTGTGTTGAAGAAAGGTTTAAATTTTGCTCCCACACCGAAGACACTTCCTGTGACTGAATTTATCTCTTCTGTGGAGCAAGCGGTGTCTCGTCTTCCTGATGATAGAGCCGATGAAATCAGACAGGAAGTTTCAGCTGTATTACATAAGTCTCCCCCACCACACAGTAACATTTCTTCGGTTGAGAGGGCGGCTATCCGATCCCTTAGACAAGATTCGGAGTTGGTAGTCTTGCCAGCGGACAAGGACAATGCCACAGTTCTTCTTACTCGTCACGACCATGTAGACAAAATGGATCGTCTACTTCAAGACTCTGCGTACCGCAAATTGCAAAATGACACCACAGAGCGAGTAAAACGGAAGACTTTTTCGCTTTTGAGAAATAGTTCGTTACCTGAGGACGTGGTCAAAAAACTTCGCCCTAGTGCTGCGGTTCCTCCGAGACTATACGGCCTACCAAAGGTCCACAAAGATGGAGTGCCATTACGTCCAATAGTGAGTAACTTTGGTGCACCGACTTATAACTTGGCGAAGTATTTAGCATCGGTCCTCAGTCCTCACGTTGGAAACTGCGAACACCATATCCCCAACTCTTTGGTGTTTACTCAACGTCTGAAATCTTTGTGTGTTGGTCCATTTGATATGCTTGTCAGCTTCGACGTTGTATCTCTGTTTAGAGTCTGTAGAGTTGATTGGTGACAAACAGGACGCAGAAATGACCAAGCTTTGTCGTCATGTGCTGACTTCTACATATTTTTTTTTAATGACCAGTACTTTGAGCAGAATGAGGGAGTGGCTATGGGAAGTCCTTTATCCCCCATAGTCGCCAATTTATTTATGGAGGACTTTGAAGACAGAGCACTGAGGACAGCTCGTCTGAAACCTCACTGTTTCTGGAGATACGTGGATAACACGTTCATGGTGTGGCCTCATGGCGCGCATGCTCTTCATCGGTTCCTGGATAATTTTAATTGCCTCCATCCCGACATCAAATTTACGATGGAAGTGGAGAGGGACGGGAAGCTTCCATTTTTGGATGTATTAGTGTACAGGAAGGATGATGGAACCCTAGGACATAGTGTGTACAGAAAACCTTCGCACACAGACCGATATCTACATGCAATGAGTTGCCACCCACCGAACCAACGCACAGGAGTCCTGAAAACTTTGGTTAGAAGAGCTTATGCCATATCGGATGCAGACACCTTAACACAGGAACTAGAACATCTGAAGTTGGTGTTTAAGGAGAACGGGTACACAGAGAGACAGATCCGTCATGCCATGCAGATTGGGCCGTCGCCAGAACCAGAAGAGGACCAATACAGATCAGCTGCTTTCCTTCCGTACGCCGGAAATGTGTCATCAAAAATTGGAAGGATTTAAAAAAAGTTTATTATAAAAAGTGTGATTCGACCACCTGCTAAGACAAGGGCTCTTCTTGGCTCAGTTAAAGACGATTTGGGGCTGAGAAAACCCGGTGTTTATAAGATTCCTTACCACTGTGGGAAAGCATATATAGGACAAACGATTCGCACCGTCAATGATCGATGCACCGAGCACCACAGAAATACACGTTTGTTACAACCTAACGAGTATGCAGTAGCGGAGCACTGTTTAACTGAAGGACACAGAATGAAGTATGACGAAACACGTGTACTTGCTTCTGCGTCTCGCTACTGGGAATGCGTTTTAAAGGAATCTATTGAGATTAGGTTGGCGGACGATTTAATAAATAGAGATAAGGGGTTCCCTCTAAGCAATATGTGGAATCCAGTTTTGTCTAATTTTAAAAAAACAGCGTGCTCTTTTCCCCACCTGTGACAACTAGCGCATGTAAGCGATACATCGTTCCTGCCAGTTTTCTCCACTGAGGCGCTGCACCGGCTGCTTGCGGCTGAGGACGCAGCCACGACTCTGTGGCGCACGCGCCGTTAGTACTGCGGGGCGTATATAAGGCCGCCGGTCACGTCAAGACTAGGTATATAACAGTTTACCGTCTCGTCGAAATCTAGGTCATTTTGTAATGGGGGGATTTCTGCAGGAAGGAACAACCTGAGCCGTCGCCTTGAGGTATTCAGGGACATTTAGGGAAACCTAGACGTGAATGGTTCATTTCCTGAAAAGAGGTACAGTATATTGTTCACAAATTTATCATAAATTACGGTTTGGTGGAAAACAATCAAATTTGCGTAACACTCCTTTTTTCACATTACGTGGAATCTTTTGATCTAACCGATGAGATCCACAAACTATATTATTCTGTCAGTTCACGTAACCTGTCGTATTAGAACTGAAGAACGTATTCAGGAATTCTCCAGCGAACTGATCTTTATGATATAGGTCTGTAATCGTATGGGTCCGATCTGTTGCCTTTCTTGTAGACAGGAGTTACTTGTGCCTGCGCGTTACAGAACCAAAGTTTAATAAGTCACAGTTGCATTTACCAACCCGAATTGTTTATAGAAGAATGTAAATAGTGGAATAGCCAACAACATGGAAAATCAGTTTGGATTTAGAGGAAATGCAGATAGACACACGGTAATACTCAACACTAAAAGAAGGTTGGACAATATGATAAAAATCCTGTACGACCAAACATAATGTGCCGACGATATTCAATCTAAACGTATCAGACTATTACAAACTTGAAGGTAATTGAAACTGGCTACACTTTCGAAATAATGATTGTGGTATAATACATTAACTAAAAAGTGAAGTGACGGTAATTTAGTTAAAAATTCTACATGACTGTGGCTCCCCACCAAGGAAAAATCATTAACTACAATTCTCTGTTCCCGGTTTTGTACGTTCGTGCATTAGCTTTTACGCAGTATTACGATTGAGGAAGTACAGAGCCCAATACTAAGTCAGTTTGTTCCATCTTTAATGTCATGAATGGCGTACAAAAATAAATAATTTTAATATACCTTTTGTTAAAAACTGTGTTACTTCTAAATTTATTAGTCTTGTATCACAATTTGATAGTGAGTTGACAATGGTTTTCTCTTTATACTTTTATATTTTATATTTCGGACCGGTGCACCTCACTAATAAAGGACATAAGTCCGTTTAGCTAAAAATGTTTATTTTATAATATTTATATCTACAGTGGTTTAGACTGTACATTAATCGCTAGTCATTCAGTTCGTTGAGAAAGAATTCACTAAAGTACAGGGCTCTTTCATTGACGTCAATTTGCAGCAGGATTTAGGAACATATCCTGTATTCAAACATTATGAATTATCTCGAACAGAATGATCTATTGACCCAAGGTCAACACGGATTTAGAAAATATCGTTCATGCGAAACACACCTAGCTCTTTACTCACACGAAGTGATGAGTGCTATCGACAAGGGTTCTCAAATTGATTCCGTATTCCTTGATTTCCAGAAGGCTTTGAGACCGCACCTCACAAACGGCTTTTAATCAAATTGCGTGGTTATGGTATATCGCCCCAAATTTGCGACTAGATAGGGGATTTCCTGTCAGAGAAGACACAGTTTGTAAGTAACCGATGGTAAGGCATCGTCTAAAACAGAGGTGATATCGGGCATTCCACAGGGTAGTGTCATTGGTCTTCTGCTGTTCCTTATTTACAGAAACAATTTGGGAGAAAATTTAAGTAGCTCTCTTAGGTTGTTTGCAGATGACGCCGTCAGTTACCGTCTAGTAAAATCATCTGAAGATCAAAACCAACTGCAGAACGATCTAAATAATATATCACTATAGTGTAAAAATTGGCAATTGACTCTAAATAATGAGAAGTGTGAAGTAGTCCACATGAGTACGAAAAGAAATCTGTTAAACGTTCTTTACAAGATAAATCAATGAAACTTGAAGGCCGTAAATTCCACAAAATATCTAGGAATTACTATTCCTTCAGACCTAAACTGGAAAGAACACATGAATAATGTCGTGGGAAAGGCGAACCAGACACTGCGTTTTATTTGCAGAACCCTTAAATGATGCAAAAGAACCACTAAAGAGGCTGCATACACTACGCTTGTCCGTCCTTTTTTGGAGTATTGCTGCCCAGTGTGGGATCCTTATCACATGGGTTTGACGGATGACATCGAAAGAGTTCAAAGTAGGGCCGCTATTTTGTATTGTCACGATAAAGAGGAGACAGCGTCAGGAAAATGATACAGGATCTGGGATGGAAATCATTACAATAACGGCGCTTATCGCTGATTTACGTACGAAACTTCAATCACCAACATTCTCCTCCGAATGCGAAAATATATTGTTGACTCCCACTTACATAGGTAGAAATGATCATCAGAATAAAATACAAGAAATCGGAGCTCGAACGGAGTGATTCAGGTGTTCTTTCTTCCCGCGCGATATTCGAGAATGGAATGGGAGGTGAATAGTATAAAGGTTGTTCGATGAACCCTCTGCGAGGCACTTAAATGTGATTTGCAGAGTACCCCATGTAGATGTAGATATAGGTCGAACTTAACGTTTCTTATGTTTTTGTGATATGAAACACAGTACGATTATGACTTTAATTAAATGAAATAAATTGGAATAATTTGATTGTTTTTAATGCATTCGCCGCAACGCTTGGTGATAAATAATTTATTTTTGTCTGTCTGGGTATCTACACTATATAATCAAAAGTATCCGAACAACTGACTGAAATGACTTACGAATTCGTGGGGCCATCCATCGGTAATGTTGCAATTCAATATGGTGTTGACCCACCCATAGCCTTCATTAGCTTCCACTGTCGTAAACATTAAATCAGTTACTGGAAAGATTCTTGGGGAATGACAGCTCATTCTGCACTCTGTGCAGTGCAGACCATTATAGGGATGCTATTGTCGTGTAACCACTCCCCCAAAGGCTCGATGGTGTTGAGAAAGATCGCCATCACCGAATTGCTCTACAACAGTGGGAAGCAAGAAGGTGCTTAAAACGTCAATGCAGGGCTGTGTTGTGATAGTGCTACGCAAAACAACACGAAGAGAAACCCCTTCCGTGAAGAATACGACCACCGCCTCCGAATTTTACTGTCGGCACTACACACGCTGGCAGGTGACGTTCACCGGGCATTCGTCATACCAACACCTTACCATCGGATCACTACATTCTGTACTGTGATTTTCCACTCCCCATAACGTTTTTCCACTGTTCAATCGTCCAATATTTACGCACCTTACACCAAGCGAGGCCTGTTTGATGTGCGGCTTATGGGTACCCGCTCAACCATAATATCCACGTTTTCTCACCTCCCGCCTGTCATAGTACTTGGAGTGGATCCTGATGCAGTTTGAAAATTGCTGTGTAATTGCCTGGATAAATGCTTACCTATTACACTGCACGACAGTCTGTAACCGTCGGCGGTCTCAGTCAACAGTCGAGGTCAGCCAGTATGCTTTCGTGCTGTACGTGTCCCTTTACATTTCCTCTTCACGATCACAACAGTGGACCTAGGGTGTTTATAAGTTTGGAAATCTCGCGTACAGACTTCTGACACGACACCCAATCACCTGACCACGTTCGAAATCCGTGACGCGACGAGCGCTCCATTGCGCTCTCTGACGATGTCTAATGAGGTCTTTGATCAGGAGTACCTGACAGTATGTGGCAGTACAAGGCACCTAATATTAAAAACGCAGGATTTTGTAGGTTTGTTGCAGCCTTCTCTTAGTGCACCTCTTCTTTTCTCTCTCTGTCCATCTTTTCCTGCCTTGCTTCTTATATAAACGATGGTACGTGTAATTCAGCATTTATCGATCTTCTGTTTCCTGGTTCCCCCCACTTTTTTGTAGAGTCTATGGGACTTAACTACGGGGTCATTAATCCCTAAACTTACAAACTACTTATGAACTAGCTAATCCTAAGGACGGCACAAATATCCATGCCCGAGGGGGGAATCGAATCCCCGACCGTAGTGGCCGTGCAGACCGTGACTGGAGCGCCTCAGTCCCCTCGGCCACTGCGGCCGGGCCCTCACTCTCTTTTCATCTTCTCCTCCTCTCTCTGTCTCTTTCTCCTCTCTGACAATCTCCACTTCATCTCTATGTTCTCTTCACCTACCTATATCCTGTCAATTTCCTCCTCTTCCTCACCGTCCATATCATTCCACCCTGCTTAGTCCATCTCCACCTTTGCCTCTATGGTAAATTACAAATTATCTGTCAACGTGATCGTTCAAACAGTGTACAAGTGTGATGCAAGGTGCCTTCTGCCGTACGCCATACGGTAGCTTTCGAAGTATACTTCTCCATGAAACCTATGTGTATCTGCCAATATTTATGGTGATCGATCGAACAATATTAAATCTATGATTAGGTACCCTCTGCTGCTTCTTGTGGAGTATAAAAACATACGGTACACAGATGTGTCAATTATCATTGTGATCAATAAAATGTTATTCCTGTGGTGAGTTACGATCGAAAGTGCATTAAAAACTGACGATTTTTGCCGTTTGTCCGAATTTTTCGTCTTTCTTTAGTCATCTCAAAACTTTCCCAAGGCCGTTATTTATACTCATATTTTGACGTAGAACAAAAGTCTCATAAACGCACTTTTAATTCAGCCGAATTTTCGAATTTTCCGGGCGAATTATCCACATTTTCTATAATTCCAACCTTGTTTTCACTGTTGCAAATACACCCAAATATATTACCCGAATATTTATAGTCGTTCTCAAGTGATAATAGCCGGTCGCGGTGGCCGAGGGAACTGAGGCACTTCAGTCACGGTCTGCACGGCCACTACGGTCGGGGGTTCGAATCCCCCCTCGGGCATGGATATTTGTGCCGTCCTAGTTCGTAAGTAGTTCATAAGTAGTTTGTAAGTTTAGGGACTGATGACCCCGTAGTTAAGTCCCATAACCTGTACAAACATTTGAACATTCGAGTGATAATACTATATACATACGGTTGCTATAGATTTTGGACGTAAACAGTGGAGAATTTATTAGTCAGTTCTTGCGCGACTGGTTTCGGACTTTTTTATTCTCGAACACCTGGCCATATCCGACATAGTGTTTATGTTCCACCACATTTATAGGTTCTGCATTTCTACTTATGAGATACGTCAATGATATGCATTTTACTTAGATGAAGTGCTACTATACCATGCAGAGGTTGTAAATGTCATTACTGGAACTTTCATATTAAGACTAAGGGCAGAATTTTAGAATGGATTAATAAGTGTGACACCGGGCACGCAAAAACTGATCAATCAAGTCGCAAATGTTGATGGCCAAAATAAAACATAAGTTTAAAATCATTTCACGTGGTGTACCCTCAATCTATAATCATGAAGTATTTTCAAAAATGTATTTTTCTTAGTGTAGAGAATTATTAAAATGTTTTTATTTACATAATCAATAGTACTTAGGTCGCAAATTTCTGCAATGAAAAGTGCGCTGTTTCATTATTTGAATAATAGGTGTATTTTAGATCAGCGTACGATAAAAATTACTTCAGAAATCAGAAGAAGAGTTCTGTATCACCTGAAATCTAGAGAAAACAAATTTTATGTGTCCTCAGTATGCAGCATGGCGTGACATACGAAGGTGTCATTTGCAGAAATCCGTGTTCTGAGTTTATTTTTCATACACAGTTAATTAAGTCAATCACAGTCATAGACAATGTTTTCTTTGCAGTAACATCTGTTTTCGCTTTATCTGTCAGTCAATTAGTTGCACGCCGCTACAAATTCAGTAACACAAATAGTGTTAGGTCGTAAAACTTCTAATATTCGTTCATGAATGATCTTAGAAGATAGATTAAGCTACATTTTTAGCTTTTGTAGATTTAGAGAAAGCTTTTGACAATGTTGACTGGAATACACTCTTTCAAATTCTGAAGTCAGCATGGGTAAAATACAGGGAAAGGAGAGTTATTTACAACTTGTACAAAGGCCAGACCGCAGTTATTAGACTCGAAGGGCATGAAAGGGAAGCATCAGTTGGGAAGGGAGTAAGACAGGGTTGTAGCCTTTCTCCAATGCTATTCAATTTGTACAGCGAGCAGGCGGTGAAGGAAAGCAAGGAAAAATTTGGAATAGGGATTAAAGTTCAGGGGGAAGAAATAAAAACATTGCGTTTTGCTGATGACATTGTAATTCTGTCAGAGACAGCAAATGATCTGGAAGAGCAGTTGAATGGGATGGACAGTGTGTTGAAGAGAGCGTTTAAAATGAACATTAACAAGAGCAAAACAAAAATAATGGAATGCGGTCTTAGAAAATCAGGTGATGCTGAAGGAATTAGATTAGGTAACGAAACAATGAAGGTGGTAGATGAGTTTTGTTACTTGGGTAGTAAAATAATATGCGATGGTCGCAGTACAGAGGATATAAAGTGCAGAATGGCAATGCGAAGAAAAGCATTTTTGAAAAAGAGAAATTTGCTAACATCGAATATTAATTTAAGTGTAAGGAAGTCTTTTTTGGAGGCATTTGTGTGGAGTGTTGCCTTGTATGGGAGTGAAACATGGACGATAAGCAATGTAGACAGGAAGAGGATAGAGGCTTTTGAAATGTGGTGCTACAGAAGAATACTGAAGATTAGGTGGGTGGATCGCATAACTAATGAAGAGGTACTGAACAGAATTGGTGAGAAAAGGAATTTTTGGCATACCCTGACTAAAAGAAGGGATCGCTTGGTAGGACACATTCTTAGACATCGAGGAATCGTAAATTTAGCATTGGAGGGAAGTGTGTGGGGTAAAAATCGCAGAGGGAGGCCAAGAGACGCGTATAGTAAGCAGATTCAAGTGGATGTGGGTTGTCGTTCTTATGAGGAGATGAAAAGGCTTGCTCAGGATAGAGTAGGGTGGAGAGCTGCATCAAACCAGTCTTCGGACTGAAGACCATAACAACAACGAATGATGTGAGACACATAAATGAAATTTCTGGTTAATATTAGACTTGTTTCAATTTACTCCATACAGAAACAGGTTTCTCAACAGAACTTTTTTATTTTCATAATAGTATTTGGTAGCTCATCAAAATACGAGTGGGGTGGAATAGAAGATGATAATTTACTGTAAAACTTTTCGCCCGCATCGCACGTGATCGATGAGGGAGGATGCTCTCAAAGTTCATTTACTTCGTATTATTTAACATTAAAGTTGCCCGTTTTCATTGATTGTATGTTTATTGATCTTACAGGCCTATTGGATTGCGCGGATGTTGGCGTTATGCGGCTTAAAGGCAATAATTAATGAAACAGAAAGATTTTCAGATTATAAGTAGAGAAAATTTACGAAATAATTTCCACTCTGTTAAATTAATATTCAATTAACGAGATAGGATTCTAAAGCATGCTGATATTATCTGGTGCGTTTAGAGTTATTCGTAATTGCATTTCTCTGAAATGTGGTTCTGATTGAAAGCAGTATGGCGCGGAAACGCATACTGTTTATTACATATCAGTCACATACATATTGTTGCAGTAGAAATTATTTCACAGATTCTAAAATACAGTGGCAGCCCTAAAATAATATTTTCGTACAATGTGGATAAATTCAAGAGACGAATTTAGTTTTAAAACTCTTTGGACAATAAAGGATGGAGAAACGTGTAACTTAAGTCTCGTGAATTGAATTAAATGTCACTAAATTTGTAGGAAATTAAGACAAAAGGGAGACATTTCCTGTACCTGATAAAAGTATTGCGCTCAATCTGTGTAGGAATGTAACGGATAGTCTTAAAGGGACCTGGACGCGAAGGGACTGCATTGTCATACCTTGCTTTCGGTGCACATCACTCTTGACCTACAATGCCGATGAAGCTGCGATTTTGTCCTAACACTGAATGATACTAACTCAAGGAGTAATAGGAAATTTATTGAAATATCTGTTATAGTTTAAGAATTACATTATTCTGCCTAATGACGTTTTTATAATACCCGTTCGCATTCTGGTGCATCGTCAGTCGAATAGCATTTAGACTGTGGCAGGATGCTGTCAAAATTCGTAGCAACACATTATGCCTCCTGTTTTGTAGTCTGGAGTATATCAGAGAAAATAGAAAAACCCTTATTATACGTCATTGCTATTTTGCCTTAAAATTATATACAAAATGACAAACATAGATAATTTCTGCAATGAATTAAGCATAATATAAAGATACTGTCCCATTCTTCACTTTGGGGAACATAGCTAAAACCATTGTGAAGATACATGTACCTAATTCCTGAAAATGTAGTTTCGACAAAATGAGAACAGAATATTCACAGTGTATATGACTCACCGTACGCCTCTTTCAGAACTTTCCAGTGGCATAATCTTGCTGGCCAGCTGCTTCTTTACCCTCTGCAGACTTTTTCAGGATACTTTTCCTTGCTCTGGGCTCTTTAGCGGTGGCTTCCACAGCCCTTTCAGCTTCAACTAGCCGTTGACGATCTATGGCAGTCAGAGCAGCTATCATATTATTTCTTGGTTGGATTCCAGTAATTACACCATTACTGAAACAGATAACAGCATCCATCACACCTATTTTGAGTACCGTCCATCCAACAAACACTGTTTTCGGTAGTCGTTGACACACGCAGCTGTTGAAACTCTCATTAGTATTTCGTGTACAGCCATGCAGACATTAGCTATGTAAATTTTTATCTGCAAGATCCCTGTATAATGACTTTACTGTTTCCATGACTGTGGAAGGCATGGAAGGTTTATGGTGATATTCCTTGCCTGAAGCACCACCATGGCCAGCATGCAGACATTTGTTCAAAGAGCGTTTAAGACTATATTAAGTGTTTGAAAGTAAATAACGACATATTTTTCGAAAAGGGTGAAATTTGTATTTAAGATGGAGGCAAAAACGTTTTTTTCTTCTATTTTTCGGTTATTTTCACGTCCAGGTCCCCTTAAACTGAATCGCATATGCATTCACAGAGAGGGAGGAACATCTATTTTCATTACAAAATTTTATTGCAACTTTCAAATGCCATACAGAGTAGGGAGCGAGAATCAGTTGCGTCGAAATTGTGGGCAGTTCTCGAAAAGAACTATTCAGAGTTTCATCCCTTTGAATCTCGCTCAGTTGGCTGTAGGAAGCATGAATGCGTGTCTGTGGCTTAGCGCCTGCTAGCTTCACATTTTGATACCACACTGAGCCTTCTGGCTGAAGACATTCCCTATTAAAGTGTACGCGCACATGGCACGTTGGCAGTTATGTTACTGCGCTATCTGTTGGCTGACGACGTTGGAACCAATAACGGTACATTTATTACCCCAATGCGGCAACTGTCGTCATCGGACCAAAATTGACGTCGACTTTTCTTGTGAAGTATTTTTTTCACGTAGTGTACGAGTTGTGCTCAAAAAGTAAGGTTACTTTATATTTTTATGAAAACATAATTAATCATCGATATTCATGCTGTTCCTCCCAAAGTAAACCTCCTCAGACAAAGCACACTTGTGCCAACGCTTCTAACACACCTCTAAACAATGCTCTTAAGCACTCTTTGTCACAGTCAATATATTGACGATGCGGTCCAATTCCCAGAAGAGTTTTATCAACGATGCAATTTTAATTTCCTCAAATATTGCAAATCTTCGTCCATCCATATGTCTCTTCAGTTTTGACAACTGAAATTATGGAGCAGGGTTCAAATGCAGTAAATATGGTGGTCATGTTGGTCAAAGAATATCTCCCAAACAATGATGAATGAGCAAGTGTATTGTCGTGATGCAGAAGCCATGAATTGTTCTTCCATAATTCCAGACATTTCTCTCGTATTGCTTTTCGCAAACGGTGAGGTATTATTCTCTATTGACCGTACGACCTTGAGGCAAAAATTCATTATGTACTATGACAAGGTAATTGGAAAAAAAAGTGAGCAAAATGTTCACATTTGATCAAACTGGGCTTGCTATTTTCGCTCTCGGTTCTCCTATATGCTTCCACTGGAACAACTGGGCTTTGGTTTCAACGTCATAACCGTAAACTCATGTTTCGTCTCCAATTTTGACCATGTTGAGTAAAACAGGGTCATCACTGAGCGATATTCATGCGATGATTCTCCTGATCGTGTTTATAAGTTTTGGAACAAACTTAGCTGACACACGTCACACCCAAAAAATTCCATCACATGAGCCGACCGATATGTCAACATCCTCAGAAATTTCTCTTATAGTAATTCGACGATTTCCTAAAAAATGATTTCTTCAGAGATTCGACGTTATCATTTTTTGTTGTTGTGCTTGGGCGTCCACATCGGGGTTCGTCATTGGCATCTTTTCGGCCATCTTGGAAGAGCTCGTACCACATGTAAACATTTGTTTCTACACATGGCTTCCCCATTAGTTGACGACGGTAGTCTTTGATTGTTTAGTTTGTGAAGAGCTATTTTTTTGCAACGTCATTTCCATAGTTAGTAATGGCTTCCTAAGCAGCCAAGCTGCTAAACCATCGCTTTAGGTGACAAGGTGTTCAGATCGCGTACATATAAATAAACGAAAACTGACACAATACTTGGAATTAGAGATCCCAGAATGTTTTATAAACTGAAATTTAAAAAAAAATCACAGCGGGATTCGAACCATCGATTCCAGAACCGCTGCCACCCGAGTTACAGCGACAGATGGTATAACTATTTTAATTATCGAGATTTACGTGTACTTGCAAAACTTCAAAGTCGATTTTCTCGAGAATTCCTTAGAGTTGTGTCTAATGCCTTTGGCTGATTGTTATTTAAGTTCTGCACTTCATGTACCATAAATATAAAGAAATCCATGCCCATGTCGTCTCCTTATTAGATCAGTCCCACGGTATGCCACATCAATATTCCAAGTGTTTTAGACTACTTGATTCCATTTTTACACAAAATATAACGCATATTCTTCGCTCTATTTTTATAACAATAGAACATCACCGAGCACACTAAAACGTGCGTAACCTTTCTTTTGACAACACGAAACACGCATAAAACTGTGAACTATGTTGGGATCATGTGCAGCAACATAACGAACAAAATCGATAATCGAATGTACGTTTTCCGCGCAGTTTGAAAACTCACCTTACTTTTTGAACAATGCTCGTATGTTACGGTTAACAGAATTTAAACAAAATAAAAAAATTAACCCCACAGGGTGTAAGAAATTAAGTTGTTCACTTGATCTTCGACAGTAGGCGTCACTGGATTTCTTCAGAGGAGTTATTAGCCAAAAGCTTTTATACGATGTAGCGCTTTCCAATCCAATGTTTGTAAATCTATCGCACTTAACTTCTAGGTTACCAATCCGTAGCTTACAAACTACTTAAACTAAGGTAAACTAACCTAAGGACGACACAGTCATGCCCTAGGGGGGGGGGGGGGGAGGGGGAATCGAACTCCCGACGGCGAACGGCCGCGCGCACCGCAACACGAAGCTCCAGTACGCGCGGCTAATCCGCCGCGGCACGCTTTCCATTTCACTTGATGTAAATTTAACTGTCTTGCCCACAATTGCAATTTAATAAGGCCTTACGCATTTTGACATGTCGTCATTATCAAAGGCTATAACAAGACAATGGTATTAATATTCATCCAACACTTTGATAAAACATGACAAGTGAGTAACACTATCTTTACATTCACCACATCTGTTAAAAAGTAAAACTAAGAAATTCCCTTTAAAACTCTTACTGTCATAGACGGCGCCACACTGTAGTTTGACATCATCAGGCCATATAATGTAAAGTAACATACAGCTGAAAAACATCATAATCATAGCATCTTTACAATATCCAGGCGAGGGAAAATCTGGGGGTGGTAGGAGGGAGGGCAGGTGGAAAAAGTGCTGCGAAGGAAGAGCAGCCAACAAGCACCAACTGCCCACGAAAATCACTCGGTGGTTTGTATAACCTACAAGACTGCATTTGCTTCTCGATTATCACTATAACTTACAATGTTGGCTTACAACCGGCAGTACAACGTATCAAAGTAGTTTCACATTTATATAAACTACATCTGTTTAGACGCCATCACACAACTGTTTCACAATTATTACTGTACTTCACGCACCAATTGTCAATAATAAAATATATATGTCCACATGACGTGCTTCGAGACGACATTATCCCATTATCAAGTTCTGTAAAACAAAAAATACGCACAAATACAGAGTTATACCATTCTGTTCACCCGTCTCCTACAAATTGGCGAGACTGTTTAAAAAGAAAGACGTTAAAATTGCTTTTAGAACAGACAAAAACTGAGAACATAGGCTGAAGCATGAGATTATTATGGTGAGAGCTGGATGGGGAAAGCGGGGGTATACCAAATAAAGTGTAATGATTGTGAAATGAAGTATATAGAACAAACGGGAAGCAATTTTAAGGTGCGGTTTAGAGAGCACAGTAAGAGAGAGAATGGTTCATCGACAGTGGAAAAACACCTGAAAATCGAATGACATTCGTTGGGCTCCATAAATGATAGCTTGAAAGTCATGCACTATGAGGACAAAGGTTGGTTATTATCAAATCTCGAAGAAATTGAGATCTTTTGTGCTCAACGAAAAGACAGAACTGTCTAGAAACCATTACTGGGCACAATTTGAGAAACACTGATGTGTGTGCATGTATTAAATACTGACTTCGTGCTTTTAACTTCACTCAGAAATTTTGAGCGTATTTCCGTTTAAAAAATCCTTCAATTTAACGACTGATTTTATGAATAATGTTAGGTATCTTGATTAGAATATATTTGGCCACCAATGACAAAGGTTAAACATTTGGACAATCTTTGAAGTTAGATCAACTAACCGTAAGTGCGCAACTTGTTGCCATCAGACAAACATGTGGTACTGCGCAAAGTTAAGTTTTTTTGTTTTTTTCGACAATGTATATACACAGCTATTGTATTTGATGATGCTTCCTAGAAGAAGATAAGTTTTATGGTAGGTAGGTTAATTTCATTAGAATATTTGCTAGTATAGTCGTTTATATTTAGTGCCCTTATTATTCTACGTTTCCTTGTTTTACAGAACTTGGTAATGGGATAATGTCCCGAAACGTGTCGTGTTGACATATATATTTTATTATTGACAACTGGCGCGTGAAGTGCAGTAATAATTACATAAACTTGATTACTATTTGTAACGGGAGCTGAGACAGAAAGTACTGTGTATAGTATTACAGTTTAAGAAATACCGATGTAAGAAATATATCCATGATATAAGATCTAAGAGTAGTTAAAATATCCTCTAATTCAGCTTCCTTAAGTACATAGCACATATTAGCTCTCTAGTATAAAACATGACATACAACATCACGTCTCACAAATGTCTAACGCGGATAGCAAGGCTTTCCATTTCATTCAGCTTATTACACAGTTCTCAAGAAGTTCCACGACAGATCCTACCAGCACTTTTCACAAAGGGATACATAGGCCAGCCGACGTCTTAGGAAATCTTACCAATCGGCGTCGAGGGAGCTGTGCCGCGAATAGCACCCCCCTCCCCCTGTCTTAACCTACTTCCGGGTATTCCGTCACCGCCCCCCCCCCCCCTCACACACACCCTTCTGTTGCCACTCTGCTGTTGTCCGTCTCTGCGCGCCCTTTCGGGAACGCGGCAGGCAGTTGGCGTTTTTCATCCAGCGCTACAGGCGGGGGATTGTGGAGGGGAGGGGGAGGTAGTGGAGGGGAGGGACGGAGGCGAAGTCCGATGGGAGCAATCGAGCCAGCGAGGCACTCCGTGGCACTCGTGAGGAATAGAGTCCAGAATCAGTGCTGAAGCGACAGGGGGGTGGGGTCCCCTCTGGGTCGTGTCGGGTTCGCTGAAAAAGGCCGCGCAAGCGAACTCGCAATTCTTACGAGAGGGCGCTGCAAAGTACCTCTGCTGTCAGAAACATCTGCCGGCGTGACAGTTTATATCATGCGGTACACTCTTCCTGACAGCCAGTTGCTGTGAACAGAGGCGAACTTACTCACTCACTCACCCACGTTCAGCGTTACGGGCTTCCTCGAGGAGATACCTCCTTCTTATTGAAAGCTAGCAGAAAACCCGGCATTGCCCAGGTACTTATTTATTTATTCCTGCCATATTATATATATTAATTTGTATTATGGCTGTATGTCTGTAAAATCTCTTGGGAATATAATTAGTAATAAATAAGTAATAGATTGAAACTTGGTGCGTGATGGGGCGGTTTTTCACAAATGTTACTGTTTATGTGCTCATATTTCATGAACTACATGTCGTGCTGTGACACAACTTAGAAAGTACATTCAACTGTATGTGAGTATACTGTCTGTAAAATTTCCTGAGGCTACAATCTGTAGTGTGCAAATTATAAATTTTAAAGCCATACCGAATGCCATAGTTTTTCTGCATAAACAGCGGAAAAGTAGTAAGCGAGAAACTTTTTCCTTTCATCATTTTACTATTGTTACCAGCGAAAAAAAGTTTAATAAAGGTTAGAAATTATGTGTAACGTTTGTTGCAAGTCGCTAAGTACTGTCATTCTCATACAGTGTATTTCGAAAGTCTCGCCGCATTAGACGGCATTTTTTGCGATTTCTATTGGTTATGACGTAATATCTTTCGAACCATGTGCCGTATGTGATTCTTAACCATGCAGCAATTGTTACCTAACGGTTGTTTATGACGTCATATCTTATGAACTATATATCGTATGTGATTCTTAGACTGAGTCGACCGTCGTCATGGATTGAAGCTTACGTATACAAAATTGGAACAAAACTTTAGATTTGTATGCAACACGTACAAATATACGTACACTCTGCTTTATATATTACATTTAAATTGTAATTTCCAATGACGTTTTCCTCTGCATACGTGAGAATCACCGCTAAATTTAAGGGGGGGGGGGCGTTCACTAAAATGTCCATAATTGTGAAAATTGTTAAATGGTTCTTAATTTACTATATGGTATTGAAATTTCAGTTAGCAAATATTACGATTCAATTCCGCTTCTAAATGCGAAAAACTATGATTTGTAATAGCTTGCACAAGATCACGCCCTTTACCTTGTTCTTAATTCTCTAGTATTACCTGTTTATGCGGCCTCTTCTTTTCAATTTTGTGCAGTCAGAATGGAGGAAATGTCTATGTACTACATAAAGAAATCTGTGGGGAAAGATCCCTGGAAAGACGCGGAGTCCTAATAAGACTCTGAAGGCCCTCATCAGGGAACTACATTTTGTCATGCAACGTAGTTAAAATTTCAGTTTATGATACAGATATTGTTTTTAATGGTGTTAGTTAAGAGAGGATAAGAGTATTGTAGAGAATGGGTTTCAAGCCCGGAGTTTTCACTCACGACATCTTGATGGGGATTGACACTCAACGTATACTTGCAGCCATTAAATCGAATGATGACCGTTCAGAGCACACAAGACAGAAAAGAAGCCAGAAGAGAAGTCATGAAGGAAATGAGGACATTCATTACAGATCTGGAAGCTTTTGAACGTGGGAATGTTAACGAAGGAGCATGTTTAATATTGATATGCATTTTCTCAGAACGACCGTTTTCATTATAAGTACATTTTTGTCCAACTCAAGAAAAAATCTATCATTTTTGGCATCTCTTTTGCATTATATATAAAAGCATTTATGGAGAGTGAAATTTAATATAATTCATCTATGCCAAGATATAGAGTAAGGAAAGTAGAATTTCTTTGTGTAGTTTTTCAATTAAAAAGTGATTAAACCTAGAACTTCATTAAATATCAATTAATTGAAATGATTCTGTTTGTTTCTTTATATGAATAGTGAAATTATACTGCAACAGTTTCAAGACAGTATCGAAGAAACTTTCTTAGTAAATGATATCGTTGTGAATCATGAGTTCAAAAATTAAAAAACTCCAGAAAATTTCAAAGTTTCAATTAAAATTACAAAACAATTCAATAGTTGCTTTGAACTACAGTCAAACATTGCAAGTAATTTCATTCATCTAACTCAAACATTGTGGAGTTTGAGACATGTTATATTTGTACCTGTTTTTCGTGTACGTCCCCCCTTAATTACACATATACTGAAACGGGGTTGTAACCTTCTTCCAATGTTATTGAATCTTTATACTGAGGAACTACGAGGAACGGAAAAAGAAATTTGGAGTGGTATGTAAATTTCAGGGTAATGGAATAAAATTCCGATAACACTGTAATTCTGTCCTAGACAGCAAAGGACCAAGAACAGAAATTGAATATGAAGTGACCTGATAAAAGATATAAGGTGAACATAAAACAGTAGGATTTTACCAGGCGATGTCGAGGGAATTAGGTGAGGAAACAATTGAGGAGCTTTGTTATTTGAGCAGTATTATGTTTCATGATTTACGGCTTAGAGAACATACAAAGTGCATAATGACAATGGGAATAAAAGCAGTTACGCAGAACAGAAATTTTTTAACATGAAATAGTAATTTGAGTTTCAGGAAGTCTTTTTCTGAATGCATTTATCTGATGTGTAGCATTGTACGGGAGTAAAACCAGGAAATTGGACAAGAAGGGGACTGAAGGATTGGAAATGTGGTCCTACAGAAGAATTCCGAAGATTAGAAGGTTAGATCAAGCAACTAATGAGAAGGTACCAAACAGAAATCTAAAAACTGAAACATCAAGGAATACTCAGTGTTAGCGGCATGTCTGCGAGATAAACAATGCAGAAGACGACGAGACGCGTACAGTAAGCAGATTCAGACTTACTTGGGTTTCGGTTGTAAACCGGAGATGACGAGGCTTGCAGCGGGTGGAGTGGCATGGACAGCTGCATGACAAGGTTTTGGACTGAAGATGACAGAAGGCAGAAAGACATTCAGGAAAAACTAGGACGTGTGGATTTATAGCCTACAGTGCAACTTACGGAAACACTATGGACAACGACGCCGGCCGCGGTGGCCGAGGGGCCTGGGACGCGCCAGTCCCGGTCTGCACGGCCACTACGCTCGGGAGTTCGAATCCCCCCTCGGAGATGGATAATTGTGCCGTCCTTAGTGTTAGCTAGTTAATAAGTAGTTTGTAAGTTTAGGGACTGATGACCCCGTAGATAAGTCGCTTAAGCTCTACAAACTTTTTTTTTTTTACACAACGGCAATCATGCACATTCACTTCATTGGGTATTCAAAGGAAAATAAACAGGAAATTTATTCAGAGGAATTTACATTACCTGCCAGTCGAGGGCACACTCAAATTCGGCAATAACGAGCACAATATGGGTTACGGAAAAGGGTGAATTACTCCCTCACTCTAATCCGGCAACTCGTCACTCAGGTAGCAGAAATAGCGGATCCTTTCAGTGAGTCACCGGGGATGAAGTTTCTGGCTGTAAACACACTTCGTCAGTTCCGTGATTGTCAGTAATGGGCTACCATCTGTCCAAACGTTTATAGCGTCTCGCTGTGACCTTCAAGTTAAGGTACATGGCACGTATTTTGCGAGCTGTTTACAATAATTGTTGTGTCGTACATTTAGTTTGCGAAGGCTAAAAATTCAAACCTTATAGAAGCCTCTCAAATTAATGTCGATGCTGCTGTAAAAATTGACGGTATTGAGTTAAATTTTCCATTTAAAGCAGCGAAAACTTATTTTCGCGTTTTGATCGCGAACATGACCATTCACCAGTACCAGAACACTCAATACTTTCAAAATGTTCAAATGTTTGTAAATCTGTGGGACTGATCGTCAGTCCGTAGGCTTACAAACTACTTTAACTATCTTACGCTAAGGACAACAAATGCACCTATGCTCGGGGGAGGACTTGAAACTCCGACGGGGTACAGCGGCACGTTCCGCAGCACCGCGGCCTGTAACGTTCTTCGTGATATATATGCAGATCGTATCTCATAGCTAGGACAGTCCGACATCTAAGTAGTTTTGCGGCTATTATACACTTCTATTGTCGCCATTTTTTCGTTTTCCGTCGTCTTTAGTTGCTTAGGAAATTAGTGGAGATGTACTTCGATCTATGGTAAATAAATGAGAGGCGTTTTTGGTGCATAAGCGTTTCGCTGCTTTATTTGTGAATTATCAGTGGCCTGTAATACATGTCTGTATGATATTGCAGTACAGTTATAAATAATAATTTGCTATGGTTCACAGTAAGGGAGTAATCAATCTTTGCTATATTACAATTTCCTAAATTCTGACCTACTAGGTTAGAAACAACTTGTGAAGCACAAGCTTTTGCGAATTTAATTTTTCAGTATTACTTACGGTTTTTTGTGTATCTTCGTTCTCCGGTGGATGTCTACTTTGGTACTTGATGAACACATGTATATCATCACTGTGTACTCGTTTCGTAAGGATTTGTTTAACATGTGTAGGGTTGCCAAGTGTCGTTTTCCGTCTGTTGTTTGTGCTCCTTGTATCTCTGAGTGTATCAGCTGTTTTCTGTTTGTGTTGTTCTCTGTGTAAATGTGTAGGTTTACAAACTGCTATAACGTAAAATAACTTATGCTAAGGACAACACACACACACAACGTCCGAGGGAGGACTCGAACCTCCGACAATGAGCAACCGCGGCCTTCGCAGCAAGGTGACTTAGAGCGCTCGGCCACTCTATCGCGGATACGCGTTTATATTCTTCACAGCAGTGTCCAAGTCGTTAATTTGGTTTATTATCCCATGAATCAGGAAGAATTTCTTTTTCAGTTTGATTTTCTTGAAAGATAAAAATGACAATGCCTTAGGAATCCTCTTCATGATTCCTTTGATGTACATCTACATCTCCTACTCTGCAAATCACATTTAAGTGCGTGGAAGAGGGTTCATCGAACCACCGTTATACTCTCATTCCATTCTGGAATAGCGCGCGGAAAAAAGAACACCCGAAGCTCTCCGTTCGAGCTCCGATTTCCCGTATTTCAGTCTGATGATCATTTCTAACTATGTAAGTCTGAGTCAACAATATATTTTCGCATTCGGAGGAGAATGTTGGCGATTGGAGTTTCGTAAGAAGACCACGGCGCAGCGATAAGCGTCGTTGTTGTAATGATTACCATCCCAGATCCTGTATCATTTCCGTAATGGTGTCTCCCCTGTATAGTGACAACACAAAACGAGCTGCCCTTCTTTGGACTCTTTCGATGTCCTCCGTCAAACCCACCTGATAAGGATCCCACACTGGGCAGCAATACTCCAGAAATGGACGGACAAGCGTAGTGAATGCAGTTTCTTTTGTAGTTCTGTTGCATCTTTTAAGGATTCTGTCAATAAAACGCAGTCTCTGGTTCGCCTTTCCCACGACATTATCTACGTGTTCTTTCCAATTTAAGTCAGAAGTAATAGTAATTCCTAAGTATTTTACGGGGTTTACGGCCTTCACTTTTGATTGATTTATCTCGTAAACAAAGTTTAACGGATTTCTTTTCGTACTCATGTGGACGACTTCACATTTCGCATTATTTAGAGTCATTTGCCAATTTTTACACCATAGTAATATCTTATTCAGATCGTTCTGCAGTTGATTTTCATCTTCAGGTGATTTTACTAGACAGTAATTGACGGCGTCATCAGCAAACAATCTAAGAAAGCTACTTAGATTTTCCCCTAAATCGTTTATGTAAATAAGGAACAGAGGACCAATAACACTACCCTGTGGAACGCCCGATATCACCTCTGTTTTAGTCGATGTCTTACCATCGATTACTATGAACTGTGTCCTCTCTGACAGGAAATTCCCTATCTAATCGCAAATTTGGGGCGATATACCATAAGCAGGCAATTTGATTGAGAGCTGTTTCTGAGGTACAGTGTCAAACGCCTAGTGGAGATAAAGAAATACAAAATCGATTTGCGAACCCTTGTCGATAACACACATCACTTCGTGTGAATATAGAGCTAGTTGTTTTTCGCATGAACGTTATTTTCTAAAACCGCGTACGACCTGGGTCAATAGATCATTCTGTTCGAGATAATTCATAATATTTGAATAAGGATATGTTCCAAAACCCTGCTGCAAATTGACATCAATAAAATAGGCCTGTAGTTAACTGTGGTGTCCCTTGTGTTAAGTCGGGTTTTCCATTGAAGATCGATATTTTGTGTGATTGGGTTGCATTTGACTCTAGCAAATTTTCTGTAGGCAGAACTAAAAAACATTTTCCATCTCCAATTTTATTGATCACAAAAATCTTTCCATTTTTAATACCGATCTAGTTTTGTCGTTGTCTAATTCCAGTGTACCAACCGCAAAAAATGATGTGCTTTTGGTGCTTTATCTCGAAAAATAATGAGAACGTCTCACAAGATAACAATAAAAAGTCCTGGAAGACGCCGTAGGCCACGCACTACACACAATATGAGAGCGCATGACGTCAGAATCAGCAGCGAGCGCCCTGCAGAGAGTACGAATAGCTGCCCATTCACGTCAAGCTTCGCCAGAGGGGGCGACCGGCAAACGCAAGGGATTGGAATATACCTCTCCCAGCAGCAGGAAGAAAATGTCGAATTCTTGTTTTTCGTCCGGGGACAGTAAACGAATTAGAGTGTTTGGTTTCCCAGCAGTTGGGGAAAGTTTCCGAATGCGCGTGAGAGCCAGAGAACACTGAAACGTGCGGAGAAATTTCAAAATTTGTACACAGCCGGGATTCCAACCCCGGACTACTAGGCAGCAGTCGCGCTGACAACTACACCAGAATCACAGTGATTACCACGACTGCGTGGATCGCTCTAACATGCCTCCCGTCAGATTCAAAATCTCATTCTATCCACACACGCACTTGCCCTAATCAGTCATGATCCGCAGCACATACAATTACTCTGTGACCACAGAATGTCGCCGATTCCCTTATAAGAGTTCGGGTCAGGGGTTCATCCTCATTGAAAAAAGGATTGGTCTTTGCCTTTATGTCCGAAAGTCTTTAAATGCAAGAAAAAGCAGTAGAAGGTGTGTTCCTGTTAATGACTGGTTACAACTTTATATTTAACACTTTAATGCAGAGTATAGCTGATCAACTACATACCTTATTTTTGCCATTATCTCTCAAACGGATCAAAATTTTACCACAAATTCATTTGTAGCTGCGTCTATACTTAGTACTACGTATGCTAATAGTTCGTCCTAGAAATTATAAATTGCAGAGTGCCACTGAATCAGTTCGGCAGTTATCTGCATTGAGTCACTCCTAACATGTGCGTTTGTTTAGTATTCCTCCATTGCCAAGTTCTCAATCACATACTACTTTTGCATTATGAGTTATTTTCTGGATAGATTAGAGGCATAATAGTAACATTTATTGCATCGGGTACATCATGGAAACACTATATAGCTGACCAGCTATGAACTTTTTGTTGCTAGTAGTGCATAATAATTTTACGGATTTTTTTTCAATATTTTTCTTAGTATATAAATACTATACATTAATCGTGGTGGTTTTTATTGCTTCAGATAAAAAGTCATCCATTAAAGGGTTAAAAGGAGCTATACTCGGCCCAAATTTTCCAAGTGCCATTACAGAAGGGTAATTAACATTGGGGAAATAGTTTCCAAAATTAAAAAAAGCCGAGATCGCACATTACTATTTATTAAGTGACGAGCGGTTTCGGTGCACTGTGTCACCATCTTCCGGTCTCATATATGTATAAGCTGGTCATCTTGTTAAAAAAAATTGGGTATAAAATAACAAGTGCAACATTGCACTTAGTCACTATATAAAAATACACAAGTTAAAAACATTACAGCTTACAAAATATTGCCTTGAGTATTTTGTAAGCTGTCATATTTTGAACTTGTGTATTTTTATATAGTCACTAAGTGCAATGTTGCACTTGTTATTTTATACCCAATTTTTTTTAACAAGATGACCAGCTTATAACATATGAGACCAGATGATGGTGACACAGTACACCGAAACCGGTCGTTATTTAATGAATCATTAATATGCGATCTCGGCTTTTTATTTTGAAAACTGTAAAACGATCAGATCGCCTCCAAACCCGACTATGCCAGGTAATCTTAAATTGGGGAAGTGTGCGTCCTTTTTACCGATAAAATTACGCAATTTTAATCTGCCGCTCTTGTGTGTAAAAATTCCGTCTCCCCGATGTCTAATGTGACAACTTCTATAAAACGTTCGCAAATATCTGAAATGTGTATTTCATCACGTGTCTAAGGTTTGCAGCCAGTCACACTACACCGATGATTTTGGAATTCTGAAAACCGAATATCTTATATTCAGTATAAAATAAAAAATAAAACCAAAAGTTTCAGCTTACTCAGATACAACAACAAACTCTGCTTACTTAATTTGTTTCAACATTCTATCCCTGTACCCTGACGGATGATCTAAGAATGTATCACTGTAAACTAATTGACACAAAATTTCTAGCAGTCACTTTCTCGCAACCAGAGACGCTAGGATGGAATAAATTGAAGACTCCCTATACTAAGTACGTAAGTTAAACGTTAGATCGACTATTGATCATTACCTTTAAACTTTAGAAATACTCAGCCAAGATCGCGTATTAAAATTTCCAAGCAGTCTAGTGGTAGCACGTCTGCCTGACTTCTGTCACCAACAGTGCGCGTTGTGGGGGAGATGCAGTAGAGTATTTGTCGAACGATTAAGATATTTACCTGTCGTCTCGACTGCTAGTGATACGAGGCCGTTGATATTCAACACGTATTGCCCTCCTGAACCCACCGATTCCATATTCTGCTAACAGTCATTGAATCGCGACCAACGCGAGTAGCAATGTCACGATAGGCTACAATCCGACCTTTATCAAAGTCGGAAACGTTTCACCACGGATCGTCGGTCAACTGCTGTTTGGGTATGAGAAATCGGTTAGAAACTTTCCTCATGTCAGCACGTTATAGGTGTCGCCACCGACGCCAACCTTCTGTGAATGCTCCGAATAGGTAATCATTTGCATATGACAGGATCTTCTTCCTGTCGGTGGAATTTCGCGTCTGTAGCACGTCATCTTCGTGGTGTAGCAATTTTAATGGCCAGAAGTGCAGATGCAGAACGTCATCATCAGACGGTGCTTGTTGCCTGGATAGCACTATTGCAAGATGCTTCACTGTGCTCAGGAAAGGAGTATAAAGACTTTTGCCGTTATTTTCTGTTTTTGTAATGAAATTCCACTTTCAATCCACAGGTGTACGGCGTTATTCGATGTCAGTGGTTCTCTTTACTGAACATTTAAGATTCCAAAGTTTATGGAATATTCACTAAAAGATAACACTCTCATAGTAAACAGCGCCTGATATTGAGTCCCACGTACATATCGACGAGTTTCTGATGCAAATACTGTAGAGTAACAGCGCATTCTGACAACTTGAAAGTGATTCCTGATTATAGACGTTATGTGCAGGGGTACCAACTGCCATTATTATCTGCAGGTGACTGAAGAGGTGGGGAACACGGGTAAGACGAGCAAAGATGATAGACTATTTGTCTCTGATTGGCACCTTTATCAGTTCTTGACGTCCTTCAATTATTGGAAAAGTATTCAAAAATGTTCAAATGTTTGTATAGCTTATGGGACTTAACTTACAAACTACTTACGACCTAGCTAACACTATAAGCACGGCACAAATATCCATGCCCGATGGGGGATTCGAACCTCCGACCGTAGTGGCCGTGCAGACCGTGTCTGGAGCGCCTCAGTCCCCTCACCCCGGCCGGCGGAAAAGTATTGTTGAATTCGCAATTGTTTTAGTTAATACTTATAGAAATAAATATAATTTACATGTTACTAATATGAACAGTCTATTGGTATGCATAAAATTATCATCTCTTAAAACATTCATGCAATTTTATCGGTTTTTTTCTCGTCTTAAGCCTACAGCAATTAAATGGTATTTTACAACAGAGACGTTTTGTATTTACTCACAGAGCTGATTATGTGACCATATTATGTCTGTATATTTGATCTTTATAGATCAAAATGAATATCTCTCTCGAAAGTAAGAGTACAATTTATCTGCAGTTTTTTTTTTTTTTTTTTTTTTTTTTTTTTTTTTTTTTTTTTTTTGCGTCTTGTTTACGTATGCTGAAAACGATTGCTTTTTCCGTCGTAGCGTAGGGTGGGTGTGAATGAAACATGGTTTCACATTCACTCTCGGCAACTGTTAGCTTTTCATAAACTATTCTTTAGTACGCCAAATTCGCTTCAACTCCACAAAAGTTCACAATACAAGCAGGACTGTGTTTTCACGTGTTCCGCGCTCAGCACAGAGTTTACGTTCATTGATTTTCTTTCCATGTGCTAGGCTGTGGATGTTGCCTAGCAGTGAATTCATTTTTTTAAATATTGGCATCCGTGCAAGCGTGTGCATACGGCCGTGTGTGCGCGCGCGCGCCACGTGTGTGTGTGTGTGTGTGTTTTAAAAGACAGGACTTCTCTCAATATTTTTGTTAGCCATATTGCAGTTCGGATGTGTTACTCATGGTCCCTGGCATCTGGTCAATGAACGAACAGCATTACGTCTACCAGTTTTTACATTATGGCAAATTTATACATAACAACAAAAGAGTTTGTTTGCATTATGTATTTTTATGAACTCTTTGTTCATATTGCCTCGGCGGAGTGGCCGAGAGCATTCAGGCGCTATGCTCTGATGCGCAAGGCCGTTTCCTGTCGGGGGTTCGAATCCTCCAACAGGCAAGGATGTATGAGTTGTCTTTAGTATAACGTAGTTCATAAGTAGTTTGTCAGTTAAGTTTCGTAACCTTAATAAACATTCTTTCTTCAAGAGGGGAACTATAATGTGGATTTCACTTATGAGGACGACAGAGGAGTTAAAGGACAGGAATGGACTTTTGAGAACGTCAAACGTCAACTATTTCAAACGATCGGGAGAGAAAACGGAATCGCTTGTCGTCTTTCGTTTTTCTACCCTTATACTGAGCGAACGTATTTTACTCGTCCTCCCGAACCATGTAAGTGTGAGCCGTGGTTAGCATCCTTTAACGTAATAAATTTTAAATTTCATTCGGAATTCCTATTTTATTTAAATAATGACTATTTCTCCCCATCTTTCATTTAATTTATGACTTGATTTTCAGCAACATTAGTAAATTGATGCTTGGTCATTGTTGCCTATTGTCTCATGAAGACAAAAGAACATTCTCGATGCAAAATTTATTTACTCTCATTTTATATTAAAAATTGAACTCAATGCCTGCAGGAAATCTTCATTTTGTTAAAAACGAAGTCCGATAATTTCTTTAACTTTCGATAACCATATTGATCAAAATTGCACACCGTCTTAAAACTTTATTAATTATTAGTCATGAAACCAAGCATCAGTTTACGAGAACGAAGATATTAATTGATTAATTCAGACAGGTTCAACTGCAGTGTCACGATTTCCACCAATGAATGTATACAAGGTAACTGATTCCGCTATTTTCTTATGTAATGGTGCTTTCTGGTGTTGTCGTAATTATTAACTTACATTGCTACTGAGAACTGACGGCGGAATCTTATGTGGTCTTTTCAGTGTATTAACCATTTCAAAAATTAATATTCATTGCTGATCTTACGGTTAGTTAAATTTCAATTCCGGCTTTCAACTTTGATCTTATGACAACACCAACGATAAAATCCAGAAAAAAGTACCATTACAGCCTTAACGCATACTTATTTTTCAAGACCATTGCGAGAACGTGAATCTCGAAGTCTACACCCGAAATAGCGTCATCCGTAAGCTCACTACCAGCATGTGAAGGCTCAACCTGGTCTACCTCGATGTTTTATGCAGCAGTAGTGTGGCAGAACTATGCACACACCAGGCACGTGAACACGAGACGCTCTCATTATAAATGCCTGACTGCGGCCAGGGCCGGCCCGTCCATATAGGCAAACTAGGCAATTGCCTAGGGCGCTCGAATTTGTGGGGCGGCAAATTTGTTGTGCGCAACGAACCCTGGTGCGCTCGCAATGCGGTGTACTTTGCTGTTGAGCTGAGGTTCCAGGAGCGATGAATTCCCGTTACTATTCATAGACAGAGCAACAGGCAAGAGACAAGACGCAAGTCCATGTTACACGCATTCTCTTTCACTCTTCAGAATTTTTGTAGTAAGCGTTTAATGAATGGACGAGTAGCAGTTTGCCACCCATCGTGTCAGGTGTCCGCCGTTCTGCAGTCTCTGTAGTACACAGTGGGCGCTAATGACCTCATCACAGCCTTCATCAACTTGATCCGAAAGATTTATGTGAATTTTTCTGCTTGAACATATCTTTAGGATGTCCTATTGCGCTATGCGCCTGCTTTGACGCTAAAACCAGTGAGCGATACTAGCTGGGAGAGCAGAATTGATGCATTTCGTTATCAGCTAGCTGATGTGCATGATGCACTCATAGATATTTATGAATATCATACATTGACTGGTTCATCTGGAAATCAAACGCGAATTGAGGCTCAGTCCGTTGCTAAGAAAATAGCGAACTTCAAGTTTATTGTTTCACTTTTCGCATGGTACAGTATGTTGTTCGAAGTAAATTTGACTAGCAGACTTCTTCAATCAACAGATAGTTAATGCTGCTACAAATGCTCTGCAAGGAACAAAAACCTTTCTTTAAGATTTTAGAAGTGATTTGGGATTTGATGAAATGCTGGTAGAAGCAAGAGAAATTTCAAAAGCACCCAACATATCCGCAGCATTTTCATCAGATAGGGAGCCAGTCCGTTTCAGACAAAAGAAAATGCAGTTTGGTTATGAAGCAGAAGATTAACCTATCGTGACGACCAAAATCATTTCAAAATTATTTTTAATTTTGCATAATTGCAATAAGGAATGTAAATGAACGACTGATATGGATAGATTTGGCCATCTCCAGCAAGAAGTGTGGCAGTGTATTCACCCTGTGAAGGGACAGATCAAGATGAGATAGACAGATTTTACAACGCACTTAGTGATGTTAGAGTGAAAGATAAGGATAGTGTTTTACTCCTGGGTGATTTCAACACCAGGATAGGAAATCGAACAGAAGGTTACGAAAAGGTTATGCGTAGGTTTGGAGAGGATACGGAGGCCAACAGGAACGGAAAACAGCTCAAATGTTCAAATGTTTGTTAAGCTCATGGGACTTAACTACGGGGTCATCAGTCCCTAACCTTACAAACTACTTATCTACCTTATACGGCACAAATATCCATGCCCGAGAGGGCATTCGAGCCCCCGACCGTAGTGGCCGTGCAGACCGTGACTGGAGCGCCTCAGTCCCCTCGGCTACCGCGGGCGGCACGGAAAACAGCTCTTGGATCTCTGTTCCAGTATGGGCTTAGTTATGACAAACTCCTTTTTTAAGCATAAGGACATTCACTGCTATACTTAGGATGGAAGGGGAAGCAGATCTGTCATTGATTATATAATAACAGACCAGGAATTCAGAAAGACAATCCAGGACACACGTGTTTTCAGGGGGTTCTTTGATGATACTGATCATTATTTAATCTGCAGTGAAATTGGATTTGTGAGGCCAAAAGATCAGAAAGCCAGGTATATGTGTAGAAGGATAAGAGTGGAGAAGCTTCAAGGCAAGGACATTAGGCACAAATACATAACATTGATCTTGGAAAGGTACCAGTTAGTTCAATGTAATGATTTACAGTCACTGGAAGAGAAATGATCAAGTTACAGGGACACACTGCTAGAAGCAGCTAGTGAATGTCTTGGAACAGTAGTGTGTAAAGGCAGTAAGAAGCAGACAGATTGGTGGGGTGACACAGTCAAGGCAGCCTGTAAGAAGAAAAAGAAGGCATTTCAAAAATGGCTCCATACTAGAAATTAGACAGACAGAGAAAGTTATGTTGAAGAAACAAAGCCAAACGGATAATTGCAGACTCCGAGCAGAAATCGTGGGAAGACTTCGGAAATAAGCTAGAAACTCTGGGTCAAGCCGCGGCAAAAACATTTTGGAGCATAATTAGCAATCTTCGAAAGGGAGGGAAGAAGGAGTTAACAAGTGTTTTCGACAGGTCAAGAAAGCTGCTAGTCAATCCTGTGTATACCTTGAGCAGATGGAGGGAATATTTTGAAGAATTTCTCAATGTAGGTGTTACGTTGAATTATGTGTCGATTTTCAGGTAGAATGGGATAGGAACGACGATGGAAACAGGATCTCATTTGAAGAAGTGGAGAAAATTTTTAGTAGATTACAGTGCAATAAAGCGGCTGGGGTGGATGAAATTAAGCCGTAACTCGTCAAATACAGTAGAATATCAGGTCTCAAATGGTTACACATGATAATTGATAAAGCTTGGGAATCGGGACAGGTTCCGTCTGACTGGACGAAATCGGCAATCACGCCAATTTTCAAACATGGAAACAAAAAAAGATTGTAACAACTATCGAGGTATCTCTTTAATTAGGCATGTAGGCAAAATATTCTCAGATATTGTTGAAAGAAGAGTGCGAGTATTACTTGAGGACAAGATAGATGAAAATCAGTGTGGGTTTAGGCCTCTTAGAGGCTGTCAGGACCAGATCTTTAGCCTACGGCAGGTAATGGAAAAGTGCTATGAGTGGAACAGGGAATTGTATCTATATTTCATAGATCTAGAAAAGGCTTATGACCGTGTTCCTAGTTCTACAAGATTATAGTATAGGAGGCAAACGTCTGCAGGCAATTAAAGGGCTTTACGTAGACTTTCACGCAGCAGTTTGAGTAGATGGTAAAATAAGCTCATGGTTCAGGGTAGTTCAGGGGTAAGACAGGCTGTAACCTGTCATCACTGTTGTTCACACTATTCACGGATCATATGTTGAAAACAGTAGACTGGCAGGGCGGGATTAAAATAGGTGAAAATAAAATAAGCAGTGTCGCATTTGCGGATGACTCAGTTGTAATGGCCGATTCGATTGAAAGGTTGCAAACTAATATTTCAGAGCTCGATCAGAGTTGCAAGGATTATGATATGAAGATAAACATGTCCAAAACGAAAGTAATGTCTGTGGGAAAGAGATTTACAAAGATTGAGTACCAAATAGGAGGAACAAAGAACAGGTAGACAGTTTCAAGTACCTGGGATGTATTTTCTCACAGGATGGCAACATAGTGAAAGAGCTGGAATCGAGGTGCAGCAAAGTTAATGCAGTGAGTGCTCAACTAAGATCTACTCTCTTCTGCAAGAAGGAAATAAGTACCAAGACTAAGTTAGAAGTGCACCGCTCTATCTTTCGATCAACTTTGTTGTATGGGAGTGAAAGTTGGGTGGATACAGGTTACCTTATGCACAAAGTAAGGTTACAGATATGAAAATAGCAATAATGATTGCAAGTACTAATTGATGGGAACAATGGAAGGAGGGTGTCCATAATGAAGAAATCAAAGAAAAACGGAATGAACACCATAGATGAAGCAGTTAGAGCGAACTGACTGAGATGGTGGGGTCATGTTACACGTATGGGAGAAGCAAGGTTACCTAAGACACTCATGAGCTCGGCAGCGGAGGGTAAGGCGTCAAGGTAGACCAAGAAGAAAGAGACTCGGCAAAAAATGATTTTGAAGTAAAAGGCATAACATCAGATGAGGCATCAATGTTAGCATTGAATAAGGGATCATGGAGGAATTTTATTAGAGGTACTATGCTTCAGACTGAACGCTGAAAGGCATAATCAGTCTATAATGATGATGATGATGATGATGATGATGATGATGATGATGACTGCAATGTTGTACACTGCAATAAATTCAGTTGATGAGAGGTTTCATTAGTTTAACAACCTAAATCGTGTATTTGGCTGTCTGTACAATATACAAAATGTACAAAATAAAATTCTCAAAGCTGTTCTTGACGAATCTGTTACTTTGGAAGAGTCTCTAATTCGCATAGACCCTAAAGATATTGATGCCATTGGTCTCTGCAATGAATTACAGGCCACTGCTAGAAGAGTACCCAATAAATCAGGGCCACAGGACGTTCTGAGTTATATCTGGGAAAACAGACTTACTGACACTGTACCTAATTTAGTTACTGCTCTAAGAGTGTTGCTTACTCTATCAGTGTCTGTAGCCAGTGGTGAGCGCAGCTTCTCGAAATTAAGAACCATAAAAACATTTGTGCGATCCACAGTGACTCAAGGGAGACTTGTGGGGTTGTCTTGTCAATTGAACGAGACAGAGCAGACTGAAATTAAAGAAGACCGTCTTAGATTTTGCAAAAGCCAAGGCAAGGTAAATGAAGTTTGTGTGACCCTTTGTATAATGAAGCTTAAAATTCGACAAATTATTGTAAACTATCAACCAGAACCTTTTTAAAAGACAAAATGTAAAAATGATGAAAAAGTAACATTGTTGTATAAAAGTGTATGATGTGTCCCATTTTAATGGGTAAATATGATTATGTAATGTATTGGTTGTGATTATGTATTCAAATGAAAAAAGATGCAATGTATATATTACATTGATGTTTTACTGCGATTTTATTAGCTGGGGCGCCATTACAATAATTTGTCTAGTGCGCCGAAGTTTCACGGGCCGGCCCTGACTGCAACCCATCCAGTTGTCACATTTCTCCAGCATATAGCCATAGCTCCTCAAGGATTAACTCTTGCCCATGTCATGATATGGTGATGTTTCCTGCACGTAAGCAGGATTGTTTCAAGTTCCACTTTCTCTCTAGATGGAACAATAATTGTACGGGTGAAAACCATATATTTCCTCATTTGTGAACAGAATCCGGCCAAATTCGTTGCGACTCCAACCCTGATGTTCCTCCGCCCAGTTTCCTCATGAGAGGATAATCACGAGGAAGGCAAATGGTCGACTTCAGTTTTTTGGGAGAATTTTGGGAAGTAGTGGTTAACCCGTAAAAGTGAATGCGTATAGAACATTAGTGCGTCCCGTTCTTGAGTAATGTTCACGTGTTTGGTGTTCCCCTCCAGATCGTTTGAAATGAAGTAATTTAGTGACTGACTGCTAGATCTATTACTGTTAGGTTGTATACCAACTAGATTCCTCTCAGAGTATGCTGATGCAATAGCTCCGTACTTAGCTATAATTTACAACCGTTCACTCCACGAAAGATCCGTACCCAAAGATTGGAAAGTTGCCCAAGTTACTCCAATATTCAAGAAAGGCAATAGGAGTCATCTCCAAAATTACAAGCCTATCTCATTGACGTCGATTTGCAGTAGGATTTTGGAACATATTCTTTGTTCGAATATTATGAACTACCTCGAAGAGAACGACCTATTAACCAGTAGTCAACAAGGATTCAGAAAGTATCACTCTTGCGAAACACAGCTTGCCCTTTATTCACATGAAGTGTTAAATGCCATCGACAAGGGATCTCAAATCGATTCCATATTTCTGGATTTCAGGAAGGCTTTTGACACTGTACCCCACAAGCGGCTTCTTATGAAATTGCGTGCTTATGGAATATCTCCCCAATTGTGCGATTGGATTCACTATTTCCTATCAGAAAGAACACAGTTCGTTGTAATTGACGGTAAGTCATCGAGTAAAACAGAAGTGATATCTGGCGTTCCACAGGGAAGCGTTATAGGTCCCCTACTCTTCCTCGTGTTTATAAACGATTTAGCAGACAATCTGAATAGCTGCCTTAGACTGTTCGCGGATGATGCTGTCGTTTATCAGTTAGTGAAGTCAACAGAGGATCAAAAGCAACTGCAAAGCGATTTAGACAAAATTTCTGCATGGTGTGAAAATTGGAAATTGACACTAAACAAAGAAAAGTGTGAAGTAATACACATGACCACTAAAAGAAATCCGCTTACGCGATAAATCAGTCAAATCTTAAGGTCGTAGATTCTACCAAATACCTAGGAGTTACAATTACGAACAACTTTGACTGGAGAGAACACAACGAAAATATTATGGGGAAGGCGAACCAAAGGTTATGTTTCATCGGCAGAACGCTTCGAAGATGCACCAGCTCCACCAAAGAGACTGTCTACATCTCACCAGGTGGGACTGACGGAAGACATTGAGAAGGTTCAGAGAAGGGCAGCTCGTTTTGTTCTATCACGTTAAGGGGGGAAAGCGTCACGGAAATGTTGCAAGAATTGTGGTGGAAATCATTAAAAGAAAGAGTTTATTCATTGCGGCGTGATCTGTTTGCGAAGTTTCAGTCACCGAGCCGGCCGCGGTGGCCGAGGGGACTAAGGCGCTCCAGTCACGGTCTGCACAGCCACTACGGTCGGGGGTTCGAATCCCCCCTCGGGCATGGATATTTGTGCCGTCCTAGTTCTTAAATAGTTCATAAGTAGTTTGTAAGTTTAGGGACTGATGACCCGCAGTTACGTCCCTTAAGCTTAAGAAACATTTGAACATTCAATCACTGACTTTTAGTTCTGAATGTGAAAATATTTTGCTAGCACCCACCTACTTAGGGAGACATGACGATCCCAATAAAATAAGAGAAATCAGATCGAAAACGAAACGATTTAGGTGATCTTTCTTCCCGCGCGCTATCAGAGAATGGAACGGTAGAGAAAAGTTATGAAAGTGGTTAATGAACCCTCTGCGAGGCGCTTGAATGTGATTTGCAGAGTATCTATGTAGATGTACATATCAGCATGCGCCTCTTCTAGAAACGGTAGTGGAACTAAAGTGAGAATCCCTGGAGCGAGGACTACGTTCTTTGTGAGGAAATCTGTTAGAAAAATTTAAAGGGCCAGTATGTGAAGGTTATTGCAGGACGATTGTACTGCCGACAACTTACGTTGTACACAGGGCGGTCCGTTGATAGTCACCGGCCCAAATATCTCACGAAATAAGCATCAAACGAAAAAACTACACGGAAAAAAACTTCTCTAGCTTGAAGGGAGAAAACAGATGGCGCTATGGTTGACCCGCTAGATGGCGCTGCCATAGGTCAAACGGAAATCAACAGCATTTTTTAACGTACATCCCCCCATTTCTTACGTAAATAAATATGAATGTTTTATTTGTAACACTATTTTCGCTTTGTGATAGATGGCGCTGTAATAGTCACAAACGTATAAGTACGTGGTACCGCGTAACATTTCGCCAGTGCGGGCGGTATTTGCTTCGTGGTACATTACTCGTGTTAAAATAGACCGTTTACCCCCCTCCTTTCAACCTTAGTCCATCCCCGTATTTATAGATCTTCCTTTCTCTCCCCTCCCCCTCCCATCACTGACCACTCCCTCTCTTGGCTCTCTTCCAGCTCCTTCCTTCCCCTCTCCTGCCTCTCCCCCTCCCCTCCCTTCCTTCTCCCACCGCGCTTCCCGTTCCTCTCCTTTTTCCAGTGCGGGGCACCCGTCTCGACATATTTTAACAGTGCGCCGTTTAGTGTTGTGCCAATGTTTGTGCTTCGTGCCCAAGTGGTATTTTAACACTTAAGCACCCGCCAATCAGGCAGAATATTAGTGTTGCCGTCTGTTTTAAACAGTGCCTTCGTCATCATGTAATGTGCTCCACTAACGTGATTTTAACTACCTAGGATTTTTAACTTTTATCTCTGTGTGATTTTAACCACCGTGGCAGTTTTAATTCTGAATATGTTTTACTTCAACATCTTTATATCTGTTTTCCTCATTTTAATTTCCATTGTAGTTTTTAAATTCATCAAATTTTATCACGTTTCTCTGTTTTTATCACCTTGTCATCTTTGTAAATACGCTCGGCTGAAGAGCAGCATTGAAGCTGCCAGTCTGCCACCTCCGGTGTCTTTAAAATACCAATAAAAACCGTTTACCAATTGCAGTAAAGGTCGATATGGTATTTATGTATGGCTATTGTAATCAAAATGCCCAATGGGCCAGTGCTGTGCTTGTTGATTGTTATCCTGGAAGACATCATCCAAGTGTCCGGACCTTTCGTCGGATAGTTACGTTATTTAAAGAGACAGGAAGTGTTCAGCCACAAGTGAAACATCAGCCAAGACCTGTAACAAATGATATTGACCAAGTAAGTGTTTTAGCTGCAGTTGCGGCTAATCCGCACATCAGTGGCAGACAAATTGAGCGAGAATCGGGAATCTCAAAAACGTCGGTGTTGAGAATTCTACTACATCAACATAAATTTCACCCGTACCATATTTCTATGCACCAGGATTTGCATGGCGAAGGCTTTGAACGTCGTTTACTGTTTTGCCACAGGGCACAAAATAAATTACGGGGCGATAACAGAATTTTTCATGTGACGAAGCGTCATTCACAAACAGAGGTAACGTAATATGCACTATTGGGCAACGGAAAATCCACGATGGCTGCAACAAGTGGAACATCGGCGGGTTAATGTATGGTGTGGGACTGTGGGATGAAGGATAATGGGCGCCTATTTTATCGATAGCAATCTAAATGATGCAATGTATGCTGATTTCTTACGTGATGTTCTGCCGATTTTACTACAAGATGTTTCAATTCATGACGGGAACGGCGATGTACTTTCAACATGATGGATGTCCGGCACATGGCTCGCGTGCAGCTGAAGCGGTCTTAAAAGGAATATTTGATAACTGATGGATTGGTCGTAGAAGCACCACAACATGACTCGCACGTTCTTATATCCCCGGATTTCTTTCTTTGGGGAAAACTGAAGGATATTTCTTATCATGATTCACCTAAAAAGCCTGAAACATTCGTCAGCGCATTGTCAATGCATGTGAGAACAATACTGACGGCGAAGTACTCGCTGTTGGGAGGAATTTCGATATGTGAATTGCCAAATGCATTGAAGTTGAAGATCATAATTTTGAGCAATAATTGAAGTTATGAGGTAATTATAGGTAATCACGCAGAAGCAGTCTGCGTTTTCATAATGTATGATAATTTCACAAAAGTACATGTATCATATTAGAACAACTGAAATAAAGTTCAAACGTACCTACGTTCTGTATTTTAATTTAAAAACCCTACCTGTTATCCACTGTTCGTCTAAAATTGTGAGCAATATATTTGTGAATATTACAGCGCCATCTGTCACAAAGCGAGAAACGTGTTCCATATAAATCATTCATATCTATTTATGTACTAGACGAATAACTATTTTAAAAAATACAGTCGATATCCGTTTGACTTATGGCAGCGGCATCTAGTGGGCCAACCATAGCGCCATCTGTTTTCCCCCTTCAAGCTAGAAAAGTTTTATTCCTTTTTTTTTAATGCTTATTTTGTAAAATGTTTGGCCAGGTCACTGTCAATGGAGCACCCTGTATAAGAGAAATAAGGGCGCACCTGGAGACGTATAGCATTCTTTTTCCCTCGCTCTGTTTTGGAGATGAACAGAAACTGAAAGGCTAAGAATGGTAATACGTACTCTCCGCCATTCTCCCCATGGAGTGGCTTGCGGCGTAACTATGTAGACATACATTCTACCTCACAATACACATGTTGCCAGTCTGTTAACGTTGGTCATATCTATAATCACTGTGTCCACTTTTGGCTTTGGCCTTAAGAACTCTTTAACCAGATGACCTTAGTGTATATTACAATACATTTTAGACAGTAGCCAACTACCATAGCCTGCAATATTGATGCATGTTATTTACCACAGGACTATATTCAATCTTTGAGAGCAACATATAATGTAAACAAGTCTATTATATGTAATGAATTTGTACATGCAACTCCTTGGATGATTGATTTCAGCATTTTAAATTTGCCGTCGTACAGTTGCTGAATTACATCCACGTTTACGCTATTGTTTACTCCTGTTGAATAAACACTTGCTTTTCAAGCACTGTCTCTGGAGATAAGACAACAGTCTGTGAAAACACGTAAAATAAGTCTTCACTTTTTCAGTAGAATGAATAGAAGGCATAACATAATTAACTGAAGTCATAACATAATGAACTGAAGTACGTGATTATCCTTGTGATGATTCCAACTTTTGATCCAGTTTGAGATATACACTGCTGGAAATAAATATTACTAAGGTCCCATAAAGTGGTCTCATTCCCTCAAGATTTATTATTGAAACAGTGCTTATGGAGTACATGACAAGTCTACTTTTACAGATCAATAACGGAAGTCGAGGTTTGCTGCCGACATAGTAATTCTGTCAGAAACAGCAAAGAACCTGGAACAGCAATTAAACGGAATGGACACTGTCTTGAAAGGAAGGTATAAGATGAACATTAACAAGAGTAAAACGAGGGCAATGAAATGGAATGTCAGGAAAGCAGGCGATTCTGAAGGTATCGGATTAGGTAATGAGACAATAAAAGTAGTAGATTTTTGTTATTTTGGCCGAAGTAACGAAGATATAAAATGCAGAATTGGTATGGAAAGATATGCCTTTCTGAAGAAGCGAAATTTGTTAGCATCCATCATTAGTTCAAATGTTAGGAAATTTCTGAAAGCATTTGTCTGGAGTGTAGCATTATATTCGACTGAAACGTGGACAATCAGGAGTTCGGACAAAAAGATGATAGAAACTTTTGAAATGTGATGCTACAGACGAATGATGAAGAGATGGGTAGATCCCCTAACTAATGACGAGGTGCTCACCAGAAGTGGGGAGAAAAGGAGATTCTGGCATATCCTGACTAAGAGAAAAGTTGTCGAGACACAATCTGAGACACCAAGGAATCATCAACATCATTGGAATAGAAGGAAGTGTGTGAGGGACGAATACAGAAAGCAGATTCAAAAGGATGTAGGTTGCCGTTCGTCTTCTCAGATGAAGAGTTTTGTACAGGACAGGGTAGCATGGAGAGCTGCATCACATCAGTCTGTGGACTGAAGACCACAACAATAACAACAACAACAACAACAACAACGGAAGCGGTATTGAGATGCCAGGTGTCGATCAATGTTGAAGTACCCATGTTAGTATGTGATGTAGCCTTTAAGGGCGGCAATGGAGCCGCTGATTCTGCCATCCATTCCATCGTGCAGATGGCGAATAGCCGGCCGCGGTAGCCGAAGTGACTAAGGCGCTCCAGTCACGGTCTGTACGGCCACTACGGTCGGGGGTTCGAATCACCCCTCGGGCATGGATATTTGTGCCGTCCTTAGTATTAGGTAGTACATAAGTAGTTTGTAAGCTTAGGGACTGATGACCCCGTAGTTAAGTCCCATAAGTTCTACAAACATTTGAACATTTTGATGGCGAATACCTTCTTCAGAAGTATTATTCCGCGCCTGCTCGACCTGTCCGCGTACATCTACAAGAGTTTTGGGTTTACGCGTCGCACTTGTCAGATGCCGTCCCGTCTTATACCATATGCGCTCGATTGGACACAAGCACGTCGATCTTCCTGGCCAGGGAAGTTGGTGTAGGTCTTGCAGAGCACGTTGACTTTCACGCACAGTTCGTGTGCCAGCATTGTCCAGCTGGAACACTTCATCTCCTTTCTGTTGAGAGAGTGGCCAAAAGGCAGGCCTTACAACATTCTGCACGGCTGATCAGCGTTCCCTCCAAAAACACCGAAGATGAACCAGTCTTTTTGTCACTTTGTTTCATAATTCTTTGAATATGACACTATCTTAAGTACATTTTTAACAATTAAAATACATATGCAATGTTTCATATTAGCCAGCGATGAACATTTGTAAATTTCTCCTTGAATTTGTGATGTTGTTGTTCTGATCTTCAGTCTGGGGACAGGTTCGATGCAGCTTTCCACCCTATTCTATTTTCAGCAAGCTTCTTCATATAAGAACTGCAACCTGTATCCATTTCAACCTGCTTACTGTTTTCATCTCTTGCTCTCCCTTTACGATTTTTACCCCACACACGTCCTCCAATGCTAAATTTACGATTCCTCGATGTCTAAGAATGTGTCTACCAAGCGATCCCTTCTTTTAGTCAGAGTATACGAAAAATTCCTTCTCTCATCAATTCTGTTCAGTACCTCTTAGTTACGCGATCCACCCATCTAATCTTCAGCATTCTCCTGTAACACCACATTTCAAAAGCCTCTATCCTCTTCCTGTCCGCACTGTTTATCTTCCACATTTCACTCCCATACAAGGCAACACTCCACACAACTGCCTTCAGAAAGGACTTCCTTATGCTTAAATTGATGTTCGATTTTTTTAAGGTTTGATTCCATTTTTTGGAACCGTGTGCTCAGCGACCACAAAACAATTTCATGGTTGGATACTACATTGATATGTTAAAAAAAATCTGTTACATTCTGCTAATTTGGCATAGGATTATGCATAGCTGATATTACGATGACTGGTGCATTGAGGATGATAATTATGTGATCGAAATGTGCAAAAACATTAATAAAAAACGACCAATGCTGCATACTATAGTTATAATATTTAATATTCGATGTTAACAAATTTCTCTTTTTCAAAAATGCTTTTCTTCCCATTGCCATTCTGCATTTTATAACCTCTGTACTGCAATAATCGCATGTTACTTTACTGCCCAAGTAACAAAACTCGTCTACCACCTTTATTGTTTCCTTACCTAATCTAATTCCTTCAGCATCGCCTATTTTCTTAGCCTGCACTCCATTATCCTTGTTTTACTCTTGTTAATGTTTATGTTATACACACCTTTCAGCACACTCTCCATACCGTTTAACTGCTCTTCCTTAGCTGTCTCTGACAGAATTACAATGTCAAAGAGCAAAACGCAATGTTTTTATTTCTTCACCCTGAACTTTAATTCTTTCTCCAAATTTCTCCTTGCTTTTCTTTATAGCTTGTTCAATGTACAAATTGAATACTATTGGGGAAAGGCTACAACCCTGTCTTATTCCCTTCCTAGCCACTGCGTCCTTTTCGTGCCCTTTAACTCTGGTAACCGCTGACTGGTTTTTGAACAAGCTGAAAAAGAACTTCCGTTTACTGCTGTTGATTTCAGAATTTGAAGATATATTCCAGTCAACATTGCCAAAAGCTAAATGTATAAACGCTGCAAATGTAGGTTTGCTTTTTCTTCATCTAAGATAAGCCGTAAAGCGATTATTATTTCCCATGTTCCTCCATTTCTCCTGAATCAAAACTGGTCTTCCACGACGCCGGCTTCTACCAGCTTTTCCATCCTTCTGTAAATATTTGATGTTAAACTTTTGCAACCATGACTTATTAAACTGATGGTTCTGTAATTTTCACATCTGTCTGCGCCTGCTTTCTTTGGCATGGGGATTATTGCATTTCTTTTAAAGTCGGAGGGTATTTCCGCTGTCTTATACATCTTACGTAGGAGGTGAAATAGTTTTGTCATGGCTGATTCTCCCATACACTTCAGTCTTTCTGAGGGAATGTCGTCCACTCCAGGGCCCTTGTTTTCACTTAGGTCTTTCAGTGCTCTGTCAAACTCTCCTCTCAGTATAGTATATCCGTTTTCATCTTCTTCTACTTCCTCTTCTCTTCCTAGAATATTGTCTTAAGTTCATTTTCTTTGTTGAGCCCTTCTACACAGTCTTTTAAGCTTTCAGCTTTCTATTGTTTGATCAGGTCTTTATTTTCATACAGCTCCTTTTGTAAGATTACCGCCCAATAGAAATACTGGTAATTAATAGCTTTTGATAATTAAACAGTATGAAGTTCACTGCAAACATTGACCATGCCAATGCACTAAATGTTACACAATTTTAATCGTATTAATTATGGTAGCAATGTATGTACACTGTTGGGTGACATTTATAGTTAGGCCATAGGTAGAAATTCTCCACGTTGAGATTTGCTGTGTGATTGTAGCTGACAGGAGGCCAGCGAGCAGGCCGACGTTGGTGGCTTGTTCCAGCTTAGGATTTTCCAGTTCGTTTCCGGTGAGGGAAGAGAGGGACAATGGCGAGTGCCAGGCACAGTGCAATGCACAAATATTCTAATACTACTGGCATTTGAAGTAATACGATGCAGTTAGGAACCTTTAAGGCCCTCATTACAAAATAGCCTGTTGACAAATAAACAATACATTAGCTGATATAGACACATCTGACGTAATATGTTTAATTGACAATGAAAAGTAATAAATTACCAACGAAGACAAGACAGTTACACAACTAGCATGGCAATGTTTGTTATAAAAATAATATATTAACTATTTTTCATTTTATTTTCAATCAATCTTGTGTATTTTATCTTGAAGTATTCAGTTAAATCACTTATCTGTGACATAAGAAATTGCACGATTAAGATAAATAGTACAAAGGATGTTTATACTAATATAAAAACGTAAGCAAATATTTGTTTAACGTGTAGTGTAATTATGTTGATTTTAAGTAAAGTTTTAGAAATGTATTGGCTGAGCGCTGTACATTGGCAAATCGGTTAGAACAGCTCACATGGGGAAGTTGATGACGTAGGGGAAAAAACCCCAGCAGTTGAGCTTTTTTCGCGCGCGCGCGCGCGATGGCAGGAAGTGACGAGGTCGGGAGCACGTGGGGTAGCTGGCCGGGCGGCGTCGCGCTGCATCAGTCGGCATGTGGATCTCGAAGTGGTGACTAGATTTGTCTGTGGCAATCGCCACGTGTGGTTGCTCGTCGTAGACTGTACCAAGTTAAATCGAGTGCTAATGTGAGTTTGTGAATATTTAGCCAGTGGAACAAGGTGTGCATCGCATTGAATTAAAGTGACTGTGATTTGTTAATGTAACACGTGTCGTCGCATAGGCATGAACATAAACGGTGTTTGAGACAGCCACGTGGTGTGAAAACAATTCGCGACAAATATTCATTTTGTCTGGGGGCTCACGAGCTATAACTTTATTTGGTAAATGTGTCGACGTACAGACGTATCAGCCACAGGGTTCAAGTATTGTGAAATAAACAACATAAAGTCAACTTTCACGTGTTTTCAAAAATAGTAGTTAGTACACCCTTTTCTCTCATGAACTTGATTTTATTATGAATTTGTTTTGTTAATCATATTCAGGGAAGGAAAGCTGCAAACGTGTGATATCATCCCCTAGAAAACGAGTCAAACAGTCGCAATCACAGTTCCAGTGTTTTTGTATGTTTAGGAATTTGGTTCGCAGTTGGTGGTTGTGAGTTTTAAAAATTAATCTTTCCCTATTTTAAACTCTCACCCCGACCTTCACGCTCGCATTTGGGGGCTCGTCCGGGATAAGTTCACGTTGGACTTGCTCGGACGGAGAGATTAGTGTGTGTATAGGACAATGAACACTTACGAACAGTTGCAAACAAGTGCGCGGACGCGACTGACAATTTCAAGTGTGCGTGGCGGCTGGCAGCAGAGAGCGGGATAAATCCACACTGGTCTTGCTCGGACAGAGAGGTAGGGTGTGCTTAGGACAGTGATAGTGAGCAAAACAGAATAATCGGACGATACGCAAACGCGTCGCGCGGTTAACGAGTTTGGTGACTGGCAGAGTTCGGGCGCGGGCATCCGTAACCGGCGATCGACGGTGCATCGGACCGGCAGCAGTGAGCAGCGGGATCCAGGCACTCAAATTTCATCTTCTGCAACGGACGGCAGTGATCTTGTTGACTTCGCAAGTCGCCAACGGAGTGTTGGGGCCCAGCAGCTTCGATTCTACAAAGGATAAGGCATACAGTGAGGACATATTCCAGCCACAGCTTCTACAACATACGGCAGCGAGCGTTGGGTGCGTCGCAGCTTGTTGCAGCAACTTCTGGATTAAAAGATAAGTAAAGCAGCTGGCGCTATAAATTTCCTGTGTGCTAATCAAGGTTTCTTGTGATACCGATAATGGATCGGGTTGTTAAAAAGTCGCCAAGCGACGTAGATTCAGACGGTAGCATACCAGAAAGTCCAGAGAGGGTAAATACTGGGGGAATGTTGTTGACACCGGAGATGATCGCAGCCATGTTAGCGAGTTTTAGCTCAAATTTAGAATCAAAAATAGAAAATTAAAACTCAAATTTAGAATCGAAAATAGAAAATTCAAACTCAAATTTAGGATCAAAAATAGAATCTGTAAAATCAGAATTGAAAGCAGACTTTAAGGCAGACATTGGGGCACTACAAAATTCAATGTGTGCATTAAAGGCAGAAATAATCACAGACATTGACAAAAAGATAGGAGGTCTAACAGAACGGTTTGATAATAGGGAAAAGGGGATACATGCCAGAATTGGTGCTATTGAGACTGAGGTAGGAGACAAATTAGATGCTGTGAAACAAATATGTGATCACAGGATTGAGGGCACTATGCAGGCATTGGCTGAGGTTGACAAGAGGATGGTGGCAGGTATTGAGGAAACAAAAACTATGTTGTCAGGAAAATTAGAGAATACAGAATGTAGCTTTAGGAAAAAGATAGAACAAGTAGTGACAGTAAACAATACTGAGATTAAGAAGGTGAACACTAGAATAAATAATCTAGAATTGGGTACTGCATCAGAAAACACTAATTGGTCCATGGTGCAGACACCTAATGGCAAAAAGTTTTCAGGAGTGGGTAATTATCATCCAGTAGATTTTTTGGCTGCATGCAAGGACCAATTTGTGCCTGGTATGTCAGACCAGTGTAAAGTGAAGTTAGCAAAGAGAATGCTTGACTGTTCTGCTCAAACTTGGGCAAATCAGTGTGCTGATAAATTTTTTACTTTTGAGGCGTTTGAAAAATTGTTTTTAAATAAGTATTGGGGGGAGGCCAAGCAAGCTGAGATACAAAATGAATTCTTGAACGGGCCAAACTATGTGAAAGGGAGACAGAGCATGAAGGAATTTTGTCAGGAGGAACTAGTGCATTTAGATACACCTTTGAGTCTTTTAGCAGTAATTTCCACTTTGTGTAGGAGGTTACCTGCAGATTTGTATTGACAGTTACTTCACCATCCCACAGATTCAGCTGAGAATTTCATTGAATTTGTAGAAAAGATACACCAGGGTTTAGTTATGGAACGACAGCTCAGGGGAACACAGCATGTGAACCACAATGAAAACAGAGGCAGTAGAAATGTGGGTCATAACCAGGGAAACCACAATAGAGAGAGGAATTTAAATGAAAATTGGAGAGGTAACAATAACAGAGGAGACAACTGGGATAATAGAAGCCAGAGGGAAACATGGGAAAATGATAGGAGAAATCAAAGGCAGGAAGGTGGAAATAGGAATGGGGATAACAGTAGGAGAGAAAATCTGAGACAGAATCAGGGAAACTAAGATTTGTTCCAAATGAGGTCCGTTTTGGGACAAGGAGCTATTCTAATAACAGGACCAGAAGATAGGATATCAGGGGATCAAATGACCATAATTACAGTAGGAATAGAGATGGGGAGAGAAGGAAGGAAAAACTATGTCACATGGACAGAGATAATGATAGGAAAGAGGAAGTAGGAGTTCACAAGGGCAAGGATAAAGAAAAGAGGGAAGAAATCATAAATAGAGTAAACAAGGAAAGGGAGAAAAGAGAGGAAAGTATGTGTCAAATGGATGCTGTTATAGGTAGTGAGGAAATTTTTGGGGATTGGTTTAGGCAACATGACAAAAGAAAGGCAAACAGGAGGAGAAAAGATAGGAATGAGGACAGTAAAGGGGAATATGATATGCGAAATTTATTTCATAATAACATTAAAGAAGATAAAAACAGTGTTGGATTAGCCTTAGTTTTGGATAGGTCAGAGGCACAAGTGTTGACTGAATGTGAAAGTGAGAATGTAAATATTGATGGTACTGGAGCCAGCATAGATGGTGTTGAGTGTGTGAATGAGAATGAATGGAGTTCTTAATTTAAAAAAAATTAAATGTGATCCAGTAAAAACATTAAATGGCACTGGGTCTAGTATGAATAATGAGACAAATGTCAATGTTTCTGAAGTAGGTGAAATTGTCAATACTGATGTACACCCACCTGTAACTGATGATGTGTTGGGACAGGACAGAGGTATTATTGAGAAGATAAAGTGGATTAGGAAGTGGGCACCAGATGATTGGCTATTACACAAATATGAGTATTTGGACCGACTTGGGAAGCAATGTAATAGGGATCAAACTTACTATAGCCTGGTAAAAGACTTAGTGAGTGGGGAGAATGAATACAATGAATTAAGGGGACTAGGCATGTGTGCTGTAGACCAAAATGAACTAGATGAAGGATTTGGTGTATTACAGGAGGGTATAGATAATAATAAGGAGAGTGTACAAACTTTTGTAGTATACAACAATGAAAATTGTAAGGAAATCGATTGAGATGGTGTAGGAGCAGGGTGGATTGATAAAGAAGTAAGTGAATATGGTCCAGATGATTGGGTCCATTTCCTTGGACATTTAAAATCAGTGGAGCCAGTGACATGGATAGAAGAGAAATATGGGTATGCAAGGAAACTTGGGGAGTTGAGTGCAATAAACCCAGAATTTGGGAAAGCATTCAGTGAAATATTTGAAAATGATGAGGACATACAACCATATTGTTATGTAGGGGAAATAAATACAATGGTTAAGAACTGTATGCAATAAATTGAGGAGGATTTGTTTGCAGAAAATGAACTTGAGGAAGATGTTATTGAAAATGTACAGCCCATTATAAATGTTAAGGTAGAAGAAACTGCATTGATTGATACTGGAAGTACAATTAGTGGTATTTCAGACGATTTCTACAATCAAATCAAGAGTACAGGGACAGTAGAGTTTCCAGTTACTACATCTACATGGGATACTCTGCAAATCACATTTAAGTGCCTGGCAGGGGGTTCATCGAACCACAATTATACTATTTATCTCCCATTCCATTCTCGAATAGCGCGCGGGAAGAAAGAACACCTGAATCTCTCTGTTCGAGCTCTGATTTCTCGTATTTTATTCTGATGATCATTTCTACCTATGTAAGTGGGAGTCAACAATAAATTTTCGCATTCGGAGGAGAATATTGGTGATTGGAGTTTCGCAAGTAGCCCACGCCGCAGCGATAAGCGCCGTTGTTGTAGTGATTCCCATCCCAGATCCTGTATCATTTCCGTAACGCTGTCTCCCCTATATCGTGACAATACGAAACGAGCTGCCCTTCTTTGGACTCTTTAAATGTCCTCCGTCAAACCCACCTGATAAGGATCCCACACTGGGCTGCAAAACTTCAAAAATGGACGGACAAGCGCAGTGTATGCAGTTTCTTTAGTAGTTCTGTTGCATCTTTTAAGGGTTCTGCCAATAAAACCTTTCCAGTTTAGGTCTGAAGTAATAGTAATTCCTAGGTATTTTGTGGAGTTTACGGCCTTCACGTTTGATTGATTTATGTTGTAAACAAAGTTTAACGGATTTCTTTTCGTACTCATGTGGACGACTTCACACTTCTCATTATTTAGAGCCAATTGCCAATTTTTACACCATACTGATATCTTATATATACTGGGGGACGGATAAAGAATGCTACTGGCAGTTATAGCAAACCAGTGAATAAGGAAGTAGTGTTATACTTGATGATTGAGGATGAATTATTTAGTCAAGGTTTACTTGTCATAAAGGGACTTTGCTTAAATTTAGTGTTGGGAAATGATTTTTTGTGCAAATATGAAGCTCAGTTTGAATATAAGGATAAAGTGCTAGAATTAAGTCTGGAGGGATGCATGAAGAGGGTGAAATTCAAAAATTTTATAAGTGATAAAAATTTAATGGCATGTTTACACAAGTAACTGTCATGAAGTATGAGATTCAATGCATTGTAAATAGTAGGTTAAGAATTTGTGTATATTTATTCTGTGGTCTGTGTTAGTATCTACTTGTGTGTTTAGATTTAAGCATTGGGGTCAAGTTTACAAGTGTTCTTTGTAAATGTTTTTCTTTTGTTTTTTTGTGTTAAAACATGTGCTTGCATTAGATTTTCATTTCAACAGTGGTACATGAGGTAAATATATATGTATGTATGTATGTATGCCAACACTAAATGATAGAGGAAGTGGGAGTGCTCTGTTTATGTGTGTGTATATGTGAGCAGGGGTATGTGGTGTGAGTTGTGGGGTAACTCGGAAAATGAGAAAGTGGTGGACATTGATGCAGGCAGTGGGGTCTGTGGCTTAGATAAATTGTGATGAAGATGTCAGCTGACAGTGTTGCTTTTTTGGGTGTGACTGACCATATGAGTCGTAAGTGAGGAATGTATGTTTGTTGTGGCTGTTTTGGCTAAAGGTGGGTTGGATTGAGAAATGTTTCAATGAGAGAAAGTGTTTGCTCTGTAATGTCTGTCTCTTTGAGTGTTTGGTAGGTAATGTGTCTAATAGGGAATGCTCTGTATTGTTATATTAAACTGATTCTTATAACTCATTTTGGTTTCTTTAATGGTGCTCAACTGTTGACTGAACAATTTCTGCAACAACAGTTGACGAGAACTATTTTTCTGTCTAGCCTGAGTATCAAAAGGATTTGATGATATTTTATTTAAAAAAATATAGATGTTTTGTGATAAACTAATTTTGAAGACTTTAACCTTAGATATTTTATTGTGGGGAGTACTTGTGGAAAGCACATGAGGCTGATGACAAGGATCCAAATTTAACCTCACACAAGCAAAAATAATTTTTTTGGTGCGAGGGGGTAGGATTTGCATTTATGCTTGTAGGTGTCATTTTGATAGAAGAGAAAGTTCTCTATGATAACATTCTTTTGGTAGTATTATTTAAGCTTTAAGATATATTTTTGACACAGGCAGGTTGTTGATGTAATATTTGATGGAGTAATACTCCAAGTAGGCCACATATTCTCTTGTCTGTTTCATCTGAAGCTATGGCTGATGAGAGTGCAGGCATGGTGGTTTGGGTTAATCTGATAATGACTAACAACAGCCACTTTCAGTTCTTAATTCTGTTGATTTGCATGTTACTGTACATGTCTCAATGCTTAATTTCAATTGCACCAAGTCTGGATGGCAGGGGGGTGGGATACAAATCCAACCGAATCCTGGTGTCCAGACAAACTTTTGTCTATGTTGACTCATGAGTGCCTTCTGCTCTTCCTGTTCCATGTAGGGTGCATATGACGTGTGTGAACAAGAACGCTTGATCCAGTGCCATGAATCTAAGCTGCAACAGCATGTTGGTTGAAATGACGGAGACATATGACCGTACACCATGGACCAGAGTTGCTGCAACGATGACTCTGGGGTTCTCAGTGTCAAAGTGGTGAGAGATTTCCTTTAAACAAGTGGAGTGTACACCGTCAAAAGTTTTTATAGTGAGAATTCTAGTTTTTCCATGTAGGACAAGGTTCTCTAAAGACTAAAGTTTGATAATATTATAAATTTGGTGTCAATTCTGTATATAAACAACAGGCACACTTAAATTTCATGGATGTAATTAGTTATAAGGATTCTTTTCTTAAAAATATGCACACACTATAAGTGGTCTTAATGGTACAAATATTGGGAAATTTTCTCACTGCCCTGTTTATTTTTATTTATCTATTTATTTTTTGCATTAGTTGAGTGTTTGAGTCAATCCGATTCAATACTTTTGTAATTTTAAATTTTGCTCATTTGAATGTATTAATTTTGGTGCTACTTGCGCCATCCTGCACATGGTTTTGATTCCGCAAGTGGGGGTATTGTAAGATTACCGCCCAATAAAAATACTGGTAATTAATAGCTTTTAATAATTAAACAGGTTGAAGTTCACTGCAAACATTGACCATGCCAATGCACTAAATGTTACACAATTTTAATCTTATTAATTATGGTAGCAACGTATGTACACAGTTGGGTGACAACATTTATAGTTAGGCCATAGGTAGAAATTCTCCACGTTGAGATTTGCTGTGTGCTTTTAGCTGATGGGAGGCCAGCGAGCAGGCCGACGTTGGTGGCTTGTTCCAGCTTAGGATTTTCCAGTTCGTTTCCGGTGAGGGAAGAGAGGGACAATGGCGAGTGCCAGGCACAGTGCAATGCACAAATATTCTAATACTACTGGCATTTCAAGTAATACGATGCAGTTAGGAACCTTTAAGGCCCTCATTACAAAATAGCCTGTTGACAAATAAACAATACATTAGCTGATATAGTCACATCTGACGTAATATGTTTAATTGACAAAGAAAAGTAATAAATTACCAATGAATAAAAGACAGTTACACAACTAGCATGGCAATGTTTGTTATAAAAATAATATATTAACTATTTTTCATTTTATTTTCAATCAATCTTGTGTATTTTATCTTGAAGTATTCAGTTAAATCACTTATCTGTGACATAAGAAATTGCACGATTAAGATAAAAAGTACAAAGATGGTTATACTAATATAAAAACGTAAGCAAATATTTGTTTAACGTGTAGTGTAATTATTTTGATTTTAAGTAAAGTTTTAGAAATGTATTGGCTGAGCGCTGTACGTTGGCAAATCGGTTAGAACAGCTCACATGGGGAAGTTGATGACGTAGAGGAAAAAAACCCGGCAGTTGAGCTTTTGGCGCGAGGGCAGGAAGTGACGAGGTCGGGAGCACGTGGAGAACTGGCCGGGCGGCGTCGCTCTGCATGAGTCGGCATGTGGATCTCGAGGTGGTGACTAGATTTGTCTGTGGCAATCGCCACGTGTGGTTGCTCGTCGTAGACTGTACCAAGTTAAATCGAGTGCTACTGTGTGTTTGTGAATATTTAGCCGGTGGAACAAGGTGTGCATCGCATTGAATTAAAGTGACTGTGATTTGTTAATGTAACACGTGTCGTCGCATAGGCATGAACATAGACGGTGTTTGAGGCAGCCACGTGGTGTGAAAATAATTCGCGACAAATATTCATTTTGTCTGGGGGCTCACGAGCTATAACTTTATTTGGTAAATGTGTCGACGTACAGACGTATCAGCCACAGGGTTCAAATATTGTGAAGTAAACAACATAAAGTGAACTTTCACGTGTTTTCAAAAATAGTAGTTAGTACACCCTTTTCTCTCATGAACTTGATTTTATTATGAATTTGTTTTGTTAATCATATTCAGGGAAGGAAAGCTGCGAACGTGTGATATCATCCCCTAGAAAACGAGTCAAACAGTCGCAATCACAGTTCCAGTGTTTTTGCATGTTTAGGAATTTGGTTCGCAGTTGGTGGTTGTGAGTTTTAAAAATTAATCTTTCCCTATTTTAAACTCTCACCCCGACCTTTACGCTCGCACTTTTCTCGTCTCCAAATGTCTCGTTTTATCCCCCTGTAGGCGGTATCTATTTTTCTGCTGTGTATAAATTCTTCTACAGACTTGCATTTGCCTTCCAGCCACTCCTGCTTATCTATTTTGCATTTCCTGTCAGTCTCATTTCTTAGTCATCCGTACTCCATTTTGTCTGTTTCATTTACTGCATTTTTATATTTTCTCCTTTCAGAAATTAAATTTGGTATTTCCTGTGTTTTGTAGGTCTTGCCTTTGTGATATTCCAACCAAATTTAGTTTACCCTACAACATCAAAAAATAAGCTAATAACGCACTTGCTAACGAGTGGGAACCAATAAACAGTGTTAAATATTCTTGGGATGGGGCCAGCTGTACAATGCACGCAAAACTACTATAAACGTTAGTGTGGGCCGGATATGCTTTTATCACTGAAGACAATGGCATCTTCCATATACTCCTCAGAAGGCACCAGTCAATCCGTGCTCGTTAATGCTGTGTCTTGTTTGGAAAACGGGGTAGAGATGTGCATTCCCGTTGTCCCACAATATTTTACGTGATTTTTTCCATCCTTTCTCTCACCAACAAATCCTTCGTCGGCTAGTAATTAAAATCGGCTCTCGCTAACACTGCTAGTCGTCTGCACATGCAAGTACTAATGAAATTAAAGCTTTTGAAAATTAAGTTTCTCGTCAAAAGAAGATATTTAAAATGCAAACAAGTATTTTCCTAAAGTTGCCTCTGCGGGTTTTCACATCCTGACAGTACTTCAAGAAAAGAGACTAAGTGTGGCACTCACAAAGAATGAAAAGGTGCTCACGTCACTGCCACGAAACACAGGGAAAACAATCTCGCTGCAGCCAGTGTTCATTCTGCGGCATGCACGTCTTAAAACAAGTCGAACTCTTGAATAATAGATTGTTTTGGTTGCCAAAACCTTTTACTGAAATGACGTGTTTCGCCCGGTTAGAGCATCTTCAGATTTCTTATCTGATGTCCCTGTGCCATGTAGAAGGTCTTCAACTCATACACGACATGCGTCTGTATTGGTACTGGCACTGCCACTCTAACCGGGCGAAACGCGTCTCATTTCAGTAAAAGTTTTTGCAACCAAGACAATCCTTTATTCAAGAGTTCGAGTTAACACGGTTGCTGTACCACAACACGTATACATGGACTGGGAAGAATCTTAAAATAAGACAACTAAAACTCGAGACAATACGGACCTCACAAATCGTATTCACGAATTACAGCAAAACATATGAAAGGAGAAACTAACAGATAACGAAGAAAAACTGTCAAAATTTGTATCCTTGAAGCTAATGTAGAATAAGACCCATTTTATGCACCAAGTGTCCGTTGGTAACCATGTATGAGAGCCGCAGTGAGGCATTTCCAAAGAGCTTCGCATACTACTAATGATGTTGGGCATTCAAATGATTCTGCCACAAATTCCTAAGTAGCGGATGGCGTCCTTTTGTTTTAGATGGATAATGACATGCACGGTGTAGCCAAGGATCCACACCGTCGCTATCTGACTGGTTTTGGGGAACGGATTCATATCGGGAGTCAAAACCCAGCTGACCTGGACAGCCGCCGCCGTCGTCTCATGTTAGTAAACAGCAACAGTTCCTGTTCGCATGAGCCTTGGTAGCTGTCTGTTGTAGCCGCATGCTACTGCGTACTGCCCTTACATTACGACGACCGTTTGGACGTTCAGAACCTTGTCGGCGGGTGTGAGGATGTTCACTGAAGCGGCAACGTTGCACAACTACCGCAACACAACCACTTTTATGTCAATTCAGGCTTATAACTCGCTCAGTTGGCTGTATCAAGCACGAGTGCGTTTCCATTGCATGGCGGTTGTTTGCTTCACATGTTGCTCGCACACTGAGCCATATGGCTGCAAGTATCCCCTATTAACCTTTAAATACACTCGCTGTTTTTGGTAACATACAATCATGTTTGGGATCTAGAAGTACCCCAACAGACTTTAGTTATTTTTATAAGTAACTAGCTGAAATCCCGGCGTTTCCCGGATATTTCTTTATTTATTCGAGCCTTGAGTTAGTACTTTCCCTATCCACTTTCTCTCTTTCTGTCCGTCCCCTTTTTTCTAAAAACGTGTTACATTTATCAGAGAATATATATGAAATAAGAAATCACACGTAAAAATGTACTCATTTCGAAGAATCCAGTCACGAAATTCAACAATAATGATTGTAATATCACAGAGCGATCACTTGCTGTAAAGCGCAAAACGTGAAATAGATTTTTTTTAAAGAGATGTCTTAAAAGAAATTTCTTTTTTACTGTTTTATTTATTTATTCTTATATTTCCTTATTCGTATGCTTATCCTTACAAAGCTGAAGACATTGTAGCACGCATAGACCAAAGATATGGTCTGTGACATCACGTTTCGCTGTATGTAACCTCATTGCTATAGAGTTGTAAACGTCATCGCTGGCCTTCAGTCCGATTTTTTTTATAATCTGACGACTTTCAACCACCATATATTGCAACCCATTATAGCTATCGGCATGGAACTGCTATGGTGTACAACGGGAGACTTCGGACAACAATCACACAGACCATTTGTTTGCGTTCTGTAGTTTTCGCTGCAGAGCGAAATATTAACACACACACACACACGTATAATTTTATATACACCGAAAACTTTACATCCCAATATACTCCACCCTTTTATCATTATCAACCCTCAAGCAACAATGCAACCAATAAAATCATTTTCAAAGAGTAAGTATAATTTTCAAAGAGTCTTTATTGTTCCGCATTTTGCGTTATATTCTTCAAATTACTAAATATCTATCAGATCGCCATAAAACCGTGCCTAAAACATTCCTCGGGTATAAATAAGTAACTGTACAAATATTTAAGTCTCTGCGTCTTGTCGTTCGGACGTGATAAGCGTACACCGAACAAACATTCACATTAATATATATAGATAAATAGCTATCCGATCGCCATAAACCGTGCCTAAGGCCTTCCCAGGGTAAACATTAGTAACTATACCAATTTTTAGCTCTTTATGTCTTGTGGATCAGCCATGATAAACGTACACCGTACAGACATTCACATTTATAGATAGAGATTATTGGAAAAAATTTCAATATAATAAAAATATAATAATAAGAGAACATATTAATTAATTAAATCGTTTATTGAGGTTATAATAATCAGTGTTATCAAAAACTGTCATTTAGGAAGAACTTTTTATTTTTATAGCCCAGAAAAATGACATAAATTCAACTCAAAACTAACTTATAATCAAACTCTTTGTTTTCTTAACTAAATAAGCGCTTAAACGAAATAAAAGTTATAAAACAAAACTAACCAACGCGCCTCGGCGGGCGCCGTGGCTCAGCGCGCCCGGCCAGAGGGCTGAACGCCCTCTGTAATAAAAAAAGCTAAGCCAACCATTCACTTACAACCACAAACGAACTGAACAAACGGGTAGAAGTTTGAAAAATAATAAACAGCTGATGGTTTACAGTATGCATTTCCTCAAATAAGAAATATCTCGTAGCGTGTGCTCAGACCCCTCCCATGTAGTTAAAAGTACACACAGAGGTAGTATAGCAAAGGGGGCACAGTACCACTGAATGTCGACCGTCGACGTTAAGTGTCATCGACGTAAAGTATCGTTACCACCACGCCTCCATGCTTGGCCAATTTAGTCCAGTATGGTTAAACCTAAAAATTAGACAAATCGGAAATAATTGCTACAAAAGGTTTTATTGTTTTAATGACTTCATTTCTGGCCCAATATATCCTAGGTTGTCCCCCTCGGCGTATTTGTGCGTAAGTGGTGGGAGGAGAAAATGTAACCGAAAAAGGGGGATTTTTTCGGTGTTTGTGATTATATCTCATAAAGAACTCACAATATCGAAAACATAGTGGAAATAAAAGTTGTAGGACATGAAATTCTGCATTTAATGAGACCATCCGCATAGTTTTTGAATCACCCGTTTCCATACTATTGCTCTTCAAAATTGAACCAATTTTACATGTTCATGAAAAATTTTCTTTTTAACCTCTGCTGTTTAGTAATATCGTTGAAACTAATCCATCTATCAATAATGTGGTTCATAAAAAAGATATAGAGAGAGAAATTCTGCGTTTGATGAAACGAAAAGTGAAATGGACCTCCCCCCCATTTCTGTACGGCTAAGTTTGTAATTTTATTACTACGCGTGTTAGGTACTTCACATTTACCAATCTAGGTCTCTCGATCAGTTTTATGCAGAGAACTCAAAAATAACATTATCATGAGTAAAGTGTGAACAATGATTTATTTTTCCTTTTTTTTAAATCAGGCGTAAATTCTGTGACAAGAAATTTAAGGTGACAATTGTCAAAACCCTTGTTAAACGGCAAAGCCTTTTTACACCTTGTTATCCTGCCTTTGTCTATATTTTCTGCCTGGCAAGCCATTGTTATGACAAAACTGTATCATTTATAATTCCTAAGGTAATGGTCCAGAGAGTTGATCAAATTTGGAGCTAAAAAAATTTAAATAGGTCACCTCTGATTTTAATTTAAAATGCACCATTAGAGAGAGCAGCTTTTGCGTTACTGGTATATTGTGCATAACGTGAGTGTGCAGTTATCACGTGGCAGTTTCCTGCGTCCGCCCACTAAGCGACACAGTTTATTGGCCTGTCAGGGCGCCTGGCGTCACCGCGGGCAAAAGCTTTTTCTGGAAGGGCTGCCCAGTTCCCACCTTTCTCGTGGGGTGGATGCACGCTAAATGACCAAGAATGGTGAAACATTGCAGTTATTGCTAACCACATATGTTGAATACCTAAAAAGACACTAAGCCAAAGTGCGACAAATGTGGTGTTCTACGGCTACCCAGAAGACCTGCACACCAATAGCTTCCCCCGAAGCAAAAGATACACTACTCCTGAGGTCATCTTTACCTAGTTAATGGTGGTGACTATGAAAATTCCTTTCCAATGATAGAAATAAAGCACGTCTCATTAGCTTGCTTATTTTGAGGCTTGAAGATGAAGGCTTCTCAGTAAAGTCAATTAATGAAACCGCAGGCCGCCTGATTGTTGTGGCAGCGGTTGAGGTATCACAGGAAAACGACAAGGTTGTCGTAGATCGTGAGGATAAACACTTCATCAGCAGCAATTTCTATTTCTTGAAACCTGGAAGGAAAGACCTCAATAAAAGTATTTGGTTCAAGCAGTTTCAACCTGGCAAACAACATCAAAAGGCCACTAATATTTCTCCAGGTCATAAGTGGATGTGACACAACTTCAGCACTCTTCAGTCAGGGCAGGAAGAAGGTGGTCAATCTACTGGTCAAAAGTAAATGTCTTCTGGGAGCTATCAAACGTTTCTTCTCGCATGACACTCAACCTTACGCTATTGTCGAAGCTGGTTACGAATTTTTAACAATACTATGTATTTTAGGGCAGGAGACACTTCAGGCAAATTGAGACACGACCTTTTACAAAGCTATTGCGAAATGCATCCCTACCACCAACGTCGCAAGCAGCCCACCAGCATTGCTTGAGGACCTACTTACCAAGTACAAATGTGGACAGGACACCAGATGGATCCGCTCACCTGGGGATGGCAGGTTTCAGAGTTTGGACTTGGCCCCGTTCCTACCTCCAAGGAATCAGCTCCACAGACTCTTCACTCAACAATTTTCTGCAAACGCGACAAGGGCTTTGTAGGTAGTTGTGGTGTCGGTAGGCTGGTATAAAGCGTACATTAATTCATTAAAGGGAAACTTATGCACTAACTGTCTCCAACAAGATGAAACTGACGAAGCAGATGTTGACGAAGACCTGGACTGTATATACATATGAGGCGACGAAAATTGGAGACTTCGAGGAGCCGAGTGATGGGGCGACGTACTCGGAAGCCGAGTGGCGCAATGACAGTCAAACGTGGACATGTGTTAAATTTCTGTATATACTTACTTCTGCCCTTTTCATCTCATACCTTTATGTAACATTTTGTTATTAAGAAATATAATAACCACTACTTCATTTCAAGAAGTGTGTCTTCCTTCCTCCTTCATATCAGTTGAATGGATATCACCATAATATTATACATGAAAACTTTTTAAATATTATTTTTCAAATATTCCAAAATTGTAATATTTTATTCTATAACTAAGTAAAAGACAATGGGTTCCTATAGTTCTGTATTTAAAAGAGTGTACATAAGAATAATTGAAGAATTACATTGAATAGTCACCAATGATGATGATGAGAAATGGTCTTTAATGAGGAGCTGTGCACAAATGGGCGGTAGAATTAATTCACTTTTAGTTTCATAGAATGCAGAATTTATCTCTCTATATCTTTTCTATGTACCACGTTATTGATAAATAGGTTAATTTCAACGATATTACCAAAGAGCAGAGGTTAAAACGAAAATTTTTCATGAAAAATGTAAAATTGATCCAATGTTGAAGAGCACTAGTATGGAAACGGCTGATCCAAAAAGTATTCGGATGGTCCCATTCAATGCAAAATTTTATCCCCTTCAACTTTTGATTCCACTATGTTTTCGATATTGTGAGTTATTTACGAGATATAATCACAAAACCGAAAAAATGCCCCTTTCTCTGGTACAATTTCGCCCCAAACCACTTATGTCCTATTCCGCCGAGGGGGAAAACCTAGGATAGTTATACTAGTACACAGACGAAGCAATTAAAACAAAACCTTTTGTAGCAATTAATTCCGATCGGAATGCTAATTCTACTGGACTAATTACCCGGCCGCTGATCAAAGGACGCCGCTACCCTTGAACAATAGCGCACTTCCCGGAAGGACAGGGTGATTGACATCGAACATGTAGTTGCACTTACAAGGAAAGTACTTGGAATCGAACAAACACATATACACCAAAATCGTATGAGAGATATTGTAAAGATCCCTTATTGCACTAGTGATACTCTCGTATCTGCAAAACTCTGCAGCCGTCCGTTAGAGGCCTCTGCATGTGCCATGCCGCATTGCACTTTGACCTGTCGGTTCGGCAGTAGGGACGGTGCAATGTGCCTCCGAAGTTGCGTTTTGTGATGTTATTTGTGTGGTGAAACGTCAGATGGGGCGGCGATTGCTAAGCAATTCAGCTAATGTATAGCGATTAGTTGAGATGAAGTTACGAAGAACCCTTCTTCATGAATTGCATGCTTTCTCGTATCTGTTATGCTACAGAAATATGAGCATAAGTTAGATACTGTTGTTACAAACTCATTATAATGATATTAGGGATGATAATGACGAACATCTCATTGCAAGCGGTAGTGCTACGGTAGGTGCGGGAAGAGGCGATGGAAGCAGTGGCAGTGAATACCAACAGTCTTTCGGGAAGAAGGTTAAAGTTGCAACTATCATCACGACTTTTGATGACAATTTGCTAGAGAACATGTACGACGATTACTACATAACTTATAGTTAAGGTATCTGCATTACGTATGGCGTCTACAATTACATCTAATGTGCTATCTAGAGCATGGTTGCAGACCTGTGCAGAAGAACGACACACATCAGCACATTGAGGTGTACGTAGAGATCCTGTAACCAAACGTTCATAGAGATATGTTTGTTCGAGGCCATGTACTTTCATTGTTAGTAAGATAATGACGCTCTTAAGTTCAAATGACAAATAACAAGTTACCGCACTTCGGACAATACAATTGCCTGGAAAAATGACTGGTAATGTCAAACATGTACTTGCACTGCACACAAGAGTCTCGTAAACAACTTGACCGCTCCACTAGTGGACTCTTGAGCTGCTCCCTCCCCTGTCTGCTCCCAGGCAAAATCGCTCATCTTTAAGAATATAGTGTGTAATTTTTAGGAACTTTACTGATTTCTTTTTCATATTAATCCACATATTTCTTTGCTTTCTAGATGTACAACAAACTCAACATGATGAATATTTTATGTTATTGATATAAAGATAATAGCGTAAGTAAACGTGTTGCCGGCCACTGTGGCCGAGCGCTCTGCGGAGCGCCAGTCACGGTCTGCACGGCCACTGCGGTCGGCGGTTCAAATCCCCCTTCGGGTATGGATATTTGTGTCATCCTTAGTATTAGCTAGTTCATAAGTAGTTTGTAAGTTTAGGGACTGATGACCCCGTAGTTTAGACCCGTAAGCTCTACAAATATTTGAACATTTTTTGTAAACGTGTTCGCGCTTGTGTGCATACACTTCTCTTTTGATTGGAAATAGAAATACCTATATACACTCATTTGTTGCTCTTTTTCAGATGACGTATATCAATTTGGCTAGTGAAGTTTTAAGTGAAGCTGGTAGTGTTAGAAGATGTCTCTTAATAAATATTTAAAAGCTGAGAAACGCCCTACAAGATCTTCTGAACTCATTAGAGAACTGTGATCACGGAGATACAGTGACGCAAATGAAAATTTTCAGTAGCCTCTCTAAAACAATAAAGCCAACTGATTATACATCAGAGACCATAATGTTAAAATAATAATCTCTAAAGAAATATTGACGACTCAGCAATTTTAATACTGTCACTGTATATCACTAGTGTCGAAAACTTTATGAATCCTAGCGTGAAACCGATATACCTGTGACTTTCTTGTCATATAAAACTTGTATCTAATCTGCTTTATATATTCAAAACTTTTGCATATATCGTATATAAATATTTATTTACTGTTTGGTCCCTCGACCTGCAAATAAATGTGGTACAAATTTGTTGCAATAGTGACTTAATCATTCAAATTTACATTGCAATATTCTTCAATTGTTCATTCAAATCGGCATATTTTATCGTAAAGATAGCAAAAATCCCGTACTTTGCAACTGAAATTTTTATTCGTTGAGCACAGACATGGTTCACCTATTCAGTGATAATCATCTTCGTCGGTTTAGATCACATTTAAAAAAACTTTCACGCCCATACAACAAAGTTGGTCGAAAGATTGAGCGATGCACTGCTAACTTAGTCTTGGCACTTACTTCCTTCTTGCAGAAGAGAGTAGATCTTAGCTGAGCACTCACTGCATTAGCTTTGCTGCACCTCGATTCCAGTTCTTTCGCTATGTTGCCATCCTGTGAGAAAATACATCCCAGGTACTTGAAATTGTCTACTTGTTCTAACTTTGTTCCTCCTATTTGGCACTCAATCTGTTTAAATCTCTTTCCCACAGACATTACTTTCGTTTTGGAGATGCTGAACTTCATATCATAATCCTTGCACCTCTGCTTCCAACAGTACTTTTAAAAACCATGGTTTGGCAGCAGTATGCAAACGTATTGCACTATGCATAAGACTGAAGTGGACGAGCAATGTATCACAGAGGCGTGCAGCGGTCCTGCGCTACCCGCCCGGGCTCGTAGCCTCGCCTCCCGGGCTGGCCCGGCCACGCGCTGCCCGGCCTGCCGGCACGAGCCGCATCGGACGATACCGAGCAGCGCGGGTACCCGACTACTCGACTACCCGCCGAGACCCGGTCCGCCCGGCCGCCCGTGGCGCTCTGCTGCTAGCCGGGGCACGCGCCCGCCAGCCCTACGCTCTTAGCGGGAACTACACTGTTCCGATTTTCACGCTGCTACGCATACGGCTATCCCACATGGGTTTATGAACTTAGTTTTACCTTACAAGCTTTACTTTGCATGTAAAAAAAAGTCTACTTTTCATACCGCGTGAGTTTTTAGTTTCGTAATGCTTATCACTCGATTCTGAAGAAACTGTAGGGTTAAAAAAATCTGATTTTTGAACATGTGATAGTACAGAATCTTAGCTTTCTAACAAAGCATTGAACTTTCCATAATTCGTAAATGTCGTTTTAAAATGACGCTATTAGTGAAGCATGTGAACGTCATTTACTAATCGTGTATTGAAAAAGATAGCAAGCAGCTTAAATGACCTATGCATTTTAGACCATACATTACCGCGAGTGAAATAGAGCTGTCTCATTTCACGAGTAATTGCGAGATAAGGAGCATCAGTGCCGCGATAGCAAGTGTATTTATTCAGCGCTTGTTCTAACAGCGTTTCTGTCGACATTTCGATAAATTGCTTGATGTATCCTTGCTGAAAGAAAAAAAGGAAGATCGGGTTGTTACGTTCAGTTGCAATCGAGGTCATTAGAAACGATTGACTGGTAGAATGTTGGAAGGTTCAGCTTACACTCAAGCACTCCAAGGGAAGTAAACCAATTACTGTCCATCGATAAAGGCGTGTGGTCCATTGTTGTTTTATGTTTTTACCCTTTTTCCTTTGGCTGGGGCGAGCTGAAACCCCGGGGGAGTCACTACTATCGGAGCGGTGACATTCAAGGTCGCACTCATCAGTTTTGTATCGCTGGACAGATTACATTTACCCCAACTGAATGAATTGTCAGTGCAGTATCAATTGCGTGTAAAAAGGGAAAAAAGACGTGCGCAGTAACGGATCTGGTAAAAGAAGACAAAAAAGGGAAAAAAAGACGTGCGCAGTAACGGATCTGGTAAAAGAAGACAGAAGATGTCCATTTTTGTGCTGCAGAATCAAAACGATAGCCGTATCGACTCGCGCCGGAAATATTAAACCTGTTGTAAGTCGTCGGCTTCGCGTTAGTTGGCTCCGATACGTTTGTAGGCAGTTTTATACTTTGCTCAGTATTTAATTACACAGTGTTTCACTTTCACATTAAACTATGTGATGGCTCTAGCATGAAGATCAAGATGAGACCTTAAATCTCTTCAGTTCCTTGTTCCTGGTAAATCTACGTACTGTCATGTGTGTGACGAAAAATGATATGCCCTACGATGATGTGATAATATTTAATTTTAATCAAGATTGTCCTACTAATTATGTAGCTAAAATTCTGTCAAGGTAAACAGGAACTCTTTAAAAAGCCAGTAGTTTGCGAAATGAGTTGAAAATGAGTGCTTCAATAACCTCGACGACTTGCTGATGGAAGTCATTATTCTTTCGAAGAAAATATCAAGAACATAACTGAAGAACATTTAGAGGGACATGAAAAACTTTCAAACATTATTTCCCTTCCTTGTCTACTAATAGGAATGGGAATCGCAATCTCTTGGAAGGAGCAATAATTTTAGAATCCGCATAATTGCAAATTAATACTAGTAGCTTCTGGAAAAGTCTAGTAACTTTAAGTCGCATAAATATTTGGCATTGCTATGAGGTAACACATTTATTACATGTCTTGTTTACTCGTTGTGCGAAAAGACTTTCACTTCTAACAGTTAGATACAAATAAATACAGAAACCCTCTTCTCTTTGAAAGTAACCAGACACTCGCTTGAACGCCTGTGGATCCTCTACTAAAAACTTTAGTCGTTTAATTCCATAACGAAAACTTGTAGGTTGACAGACAAGTGTAAAATACTTTAATATTGTATACTGCACCTCTCCATTATGCAAAAGCCTGTATCTGCCCTTTTGATATGAGGCCATTGATGATTAAACTACAAAAACCATTGAAACTTCCTGGCAGATTAAAATTCTGTGCCGGAACCGGGATCCGAACCTGGGACCTTTGCCTTTCGCGGGCAAGCGCACTACCGACTGTGCTATCCCGACACGACTCACGATGCCGCCTCACAACTTTACTTCCGCCAGTACCTCGCCTCCTATTTCTAAATTTCACAGAAGCTCTCCTGCGAACCATGCAAGACTAGCACTCCTGGAAGAAAGGATATGGTGGAGACATGGCTTAGCCACAGCCTAAGGGATGTTTCCAGAATGAAACTTTCACTCTGCAGACAATTTTAATCTGCCAGGAAGTTTCATGTCAGCGCACACTCCGCTGCAGAGTGAAAGTTTTATTCTACAAAAACCATTAGCTGTACATACCAGTAAGAAACTTTTTCGTCTATTATTTTTTTATTTCACTTTATTTAATTTTAATAAGGTGGACTTTAAACTACTATATATCTGCGATATGATAATAGGACAAAAACGTTTAAGAGGCACTGTGCTTAAGAATTTAAAAAACAGAAAATAAACTCTACATAACATCACAGCTTTACGACAGAGACTAATTTTCTTTTGGCTGAATATATGGTTGTTACAATTAAAAGATGAACTAATGAAGGAATATTAGAAACTTTCTTGTTTTAAGTAGCGTCTACTCCTTGCACATTGGTATGAGCTGTCCTGTTGGTTATTTATTTCAGACATAGCAATAACGTGTAAATTGCTACGTAGGTAATCAGAAACGCGCGCGATGCCTACGCTCTGATTAATACAACGTGTTGCGCAGAACCGTCAGCACAGCGCTGCATTCCTCCGCTCGCAGCACCTTGTGTAGCGCTGTTGCACGGGCCCGGCGGGTACCCGCTCGGGACTCGACGGCGCATCGCAGCTCGCTCGCTGTGTACAGCGGTGCAGAGGGGCTCGAGTCTCGACTACCCGCGCGATGCGGGCAGCAGAGCGCAGCGGCCGGACGCAGGCGAGCTCGGGCGGGTCAATGTGGCGCGCTGCACGGCTCTGTCTGTAAATCTATCGGACCAAGCCGCGTGGTCATCAGTCCGTAGCTTACAAACTAAGTAAACCTAGGTAAACTAACCTACGGACAAACACACACACCCGTGCCCCAGGGAGGACTCGAACCTCCACGGCGAGGTGCTTTAGACTGCTCGGCTACTCCACCGCGGCTGCATGGCTCTGATGTATCATTCTGTCATCTAGTGAGTTTAAGTAACGAGAGCGTCTCTGTACTCTTTCATTCGTCAACATGGGGTGTCTGAATGAGACAGAACGTGCTTCTGCACGATAGGTGGGCTATTCGTACAGAGAGTTAATAATGACTTCATCCGTTGTTTGGAGGTTTTAGAAACGATTTCTTAAACCTGGTATATACACGAGACAGTCAAGGCAAGGGAGACAACGAAAAACGTCAGCCAGAAATGTTCGATGCCTGAGTCATTGCCTCTTCACGAGCGCACTGCGACTGTCCTAGCCCTTTATAGGACAATACATGAAAATCCTAAATTAAACTTGAAATACTTTTATTTCATACCCATGAGAAGAGGTTAGTTGTTAAGATGTTTATTTTCTTGATTTTCTGAATACATGGCATCCTATGGGGTGGTAGGCATACGTACCAGAGAACATTTGTGATACTGGATTTTATATATTTTATATAATTGTCGTGTCCTACATAGGAAAGAGGGAAGAGGTAGCAAGGTCAGTCTGCATATCCCGAGGGGAAAGGAGTGATTACAGAGAGACAGTACAGGCATCTACTTGATATGCGGATTTCGGGACTCGAGAGGATACTTGTTTAGGAAACTTTATGGAACTCCTAGGTACCTTGCATTGAATTTTTTGCACCCCGTACAAAGTCTACTACACTGGGGTAGTTTATTTGAAAAAAAAAAAAAAAAGAAAACAAGATGTATAAATCGTTTGCCACAACAGAAGCCAGTAATTACGTTCCCTAGCAGCATCCCCTAGACAGACGCACTCCCCGCGAGAAACAGACTGTCATGGAGCACCCCGAGGCCGACGGCGATAGTCATGGGCTGGCGCCCGACTCGTCTAACTGAGAACTCCCCTCTTGATCCAAACACCGGGGGTTTCAAGGGGCCTGTGTGGCGCACCTCTCTTCCCCACTTTCCGACAGTTAACAATTTCCTATTGTCCGCTGCTTGGTTCAACCCATCTAAATTGTGGCTTGCCCTCTCTCTGAGTCCTCTAGCGAACCACGTTTCGGCACTGTCCTTTCTGCCATTCCCCGGGTGGGAAGGTGGCTTGTTTGTGCACTAACAAAATCCATACTTGCTAGCAACATTATTCAGGTGAAAGTAAAACGTCACGACGCTACCCAATATGGGCAACAACAACAATGTTTTATGTCAGTTAGCCACGCCTTAGTCTCCGCCTTAAGCCACGCCTCAGGGCAGCTGCTAACTTGCAGTTTTTCTTCTGTACCGTACCCTTTCACTCTAGCCTCGTGAAACCACTGACATTGCTGTTCCCAAGTGACTGGTATCAACTTTGCTACGTACATTAAAACGTGCCTGTTGGCCACCAAGTACTAATGTAACGTCTTACAATAGCGTCTGGACGCTTCGAAAGGTAACCTCCACCCTGGGACGGTGGCTGAGGGCATATCAGCAGTTCGCTAGGAGATTTCTTTAGTGCCTACATCCCGTAAGATATACGTGTCTGTTTTAGCCTGTTATCTGCAATGGTCTCTATTTCTCAGCCTGGAGTGTGTCTCTGTGGCTCACACAGCCTATCAACAATTCCAACAGTAAAATCAATATATGACATAATGTTTTCTAGTCAGACCTGATAAGACCTACAACAAAACGAAACTATTGGCTAAGAAATATCACCAATAAACACTGGGAATACAAGCAATTTTAGACGGTGTTTTTACTAGTAAATGTAGACAAACTTTCACATTCATTATTGAAATCGTTGTAACATTAATTTGGGTGTCCTGTGTATGAATATGATTCTGTAACATCTTAGCCAATATTCATTAGAAAGCCCGAAAAATCGTAGTTCAAAAGTGAACTTCCGGTATTCTTTCCGCCTTGCTCAAAGATTCAGTACATTTTCGTAATAAATACTTCAGCATACAACACAAGTAAAATGTTTGTATAGTCTATGGGACTTAACTACGGGGTCATCAGTCCCTAAGCTTACAAACTACTTATGAACTAGCTAATACTAGGGACGGCACAAATATCCATGCCCGAGGGGGGATTCGAACCCCCGACCGCAGCGGCCGTGCAGACCGTGACTGGAGCGCCTCAGTCCCCTCGGCCAACGCTGCCGGCTCAACACAAGTAAATCATATGTACCTCAATATGTGCAGAAATGAGAATAAAATTATTCCCTTACCTTGGAATGTACTAATCTCAAACGTTTCTGACTTGCACAACAAGTTATTGTTGACTGTGTACTGTTATTAGCAACATTGCATCTACAGGCTCTCAACGGGCCGGCCGCGGTGGCCGAGGGGACTGAAGCGCTCCAGTCACGGTCTGCACGGCCACTACGGTCGGGTGTTCGAATCCCCCCTCGGGCACGGATATTTGTGCCGTCCTTAGTCTTAGTTAGTTCATAAGTAGTTCGTAAATTTTGGGACTGATGACCCCGTAGTTAAGTCCCATAAGCTATAAAAACATTTGAACACCATATTAGATGGCAACGGTAATTACTTTTTCATTATTATGGTAGTTACCAATCATGCTTTAGTTCTATGTAAAGACCATGTAAACAACCAGTAAATAGTTGATACAGCAGACTATCGTCCAGCATCACACACAAATTACAACTGTAACTAATATCTGAATAAAAAACGTTACCATATGTATGTATCCGAATCTCGCTCCAGCTACTGTCGGGTCTGGGTGCTAAAGAGTCCTCTCCATTTGGCTAGGTCCTCCCTCCACTTTTCTCCCTCCACTTGCTGCCAGGTCACGCCACTTCTTTCTACAGATGTTCTCACTCCCATTTCCCACCGTGTACGTGGGCGCCCTCTAGGTCTTCTTCCATTCAGCTTTAGTTCCTCCTTGTTTGGGAGGTCTCTGCCCACACATCCTCTTAACATGTCCGTACCAACTGAATCTCTCTCTTTTTTTTTTCTTTTTTCTTTTTTCTTTTTTTTCGATTACTTCTCTCAAACGTACTTGTTTAAGTTCCTTTATAATATATACGTTCTTTATCTGTCCACTCTTGTTTTTCCCTTAACTGCTCTGCGAATTTCTGAGTTTGCTCCAGTCCCCTTCTGTCATTGTCAATGTTTTTCCTCCATAGGTGACAATAGGAAAGTAGTACTTCTTATACATAAGGAGTTTTGCTTTTTTCTGGAATTTCTTTATTCCTAATCAGATGTTTTATTGTTTGGTAGAAATTGTCTCCCTTATGTAACCTCCTGTTAATTTAGTTTGTTATTCTTCCATCGCTAGATATTTCACTCCCTAAATAAGTAAAACTATCTACCACTTTGAGGGGTCTTCCATTTAAAGTAATATTCCTGTTGGTCCCTTTGACTCTTCCAAATGCCCTTACTTCACTCTTATCTTTATTTATTTTTACTCCATACCTTTCCATGATTTCCTTGCATGTATCAAGTTTTAACTGTACATCTACCTCATAGTACCTATTCTTTTACTATATCTTTAACTTCCCTCCATCAAAACATTAAAAAGTGCAGGAGATAAAATACTTCCTTGTTATGTCCTTGTCTTATTTCGAAGCATTCATTCCCTAGTGGTGTTCTGATTCTACAGTTGTGTCCTCTGTACATTGTCTTTACTACCCATCTTCTATACCTGTCTTCTTCATTTCTTCCCAGAATCTTTCCCTGTTAACTGAATCTAATTCCTATTCTATGAAAACCATTATCGCCCTTTTGTTATACTCCCAACTTTTTCTATCAGCTGACGGATAGAAAATATCAGAACAATCGTGCTTCTTCGTTTCCTAAACCCATGTTGTTCCTCACTCAGCTCCTTTTCTATCTTATCATTTATTCTATTTAGTAAAATTCTTTCATAAATCTTGGCTATATAACTCATAAGGTTATTCCTCTGTAGATTTTACAAAACTTTTGTTGCCTTTTTTGAGATGTGAACAATGTCTCCTCTTCACCAATAGGAAGGTATTGTACTATTTCTCTCCGCACTTGACAGTACTCTATACAGCCATTTCATCCCCACTGGTCCTGTTGATCTTATCACGTCCACTGGTACTTCATCAGGTCCTGTTACCATATGTGTACCGCTTATCTCATGTGATTCCCCTAATTCTTCAGAGCACTGTAAATGTATCAGTTTTCAGAACAAAATAAATTGTAGGCGTTTAAAACATTGCCCCTCTAATCTTTTTGACCAGCGTATCAAATGTTTTGCAGCCATGACAGTTGTGTTTCCAGTGTAACCATAAAACTGTTATTAACAAAGCTTATGTGCAGTGTAATACGAATTGAGGGTTAAATCCATCGAAAGAGGTAGAAATCTCTCACGTCTGCTGCTTTAAAAAGAAATTGGCTGAATTAAATGGATATTACCCTATATGCTCCGAGAGGAGAAAAGTTCGGTAAATTGAAATGTGGACTTGCTGGATCCTCTCGCTTTCTCTTGAGAATCCGGCTCTTTTGAACTGATAGCTGGAGGAGAATGGATACCGGTGACCGCTCTGTTTTCACTGTTTTTTTCCTCCAGCGAAGCGTTTTCTCAATTAAGTCTTTATATAGACTCTGCAGCCCTTCAAATACTCTGCTGTAAACTTTCTCCCATTTCTTAAAGTGTAACTTCAGAATTTCTGCTGCAAGTGACCTAAGGAAGTTCGCAAAAGCTCTTTGAAGCTACCTAAAATGATACCTCAAAATATAATTTAATCTTCCATGAAAAGAATTTAATCTTCCATGAAAAGTAGACAGATTATTCTCTCGGAACAAAGCACTCTCTACTGCGCTTCAGCTGCGGTTCGGTTTATAGCTTCGCATTCACGTAAATTTTACCGTAGAAACAAGAACTGCAGTTACGACCAGTTACTGGTGTTTGACACGCCTCAAGAAGATTGTTTACCAGTTTCGTTCTCACCTTGACCTACTACTGAAATATTTCAACGGTCTCCTCCGACGGATTTATACGCGAAGATTAGGCGGAAATCCGTAATTTGCGAAACAATAACTTCCTTACGACATACATATCAAAATCAAATGTTTGTAAACCTATTGGACCAAACTGCAGTGGGCATCATTCCCTTCTCTTACAAACTACTTAAAGTAACTTACACTAAGGACAAAATACACACACACCTACACACACACACACACACACACACACACAGAGAGAGAGAGAGAGAGAGAGAGAGAGAGAGAGAGAGAGAGAGAGAGAGAGAGAGAGAGAGAGAGAGAGACATATGCCCGAGGGAGGACTAGAGCCTCTGGAGGTGGCTGCCACCCAGTCCGTAGCATGATGCTTTAGACCATGCATCTTCCCACACGTGGCAACATACATATCACTGAATAACATGAATAATTATAAACGTGAGTGATTTAGATGTTAAATAAATTTTTCGTTCTCGTACGATAATGATAATTTTGATATCAATGTGGTTACCGAACGTAACATCATTGTCAGCTTCGTATTCATTGAAAAAATTGCAATGACAGAGATAATAGTTTTGCATGCGAAAAACATATAGATTTCATATACTTTCATTATTTATTGTAATAATAATTCTCGTCGGTTTACATGTTTTCGACCTGCAGTTGAATATTGGTAACTGCGGTAAATTGCTGTAAAATAAAATTTTGGAATTCTATATATATGCTCAGATGTAAAGAGAATAAGATGTGCATACCCTTCCTTGATTTCAAGGGACAGTTTTATACTTCTAAAATCTGTAAGACATCTAGTAAGTAATATTTCATATGAAAGAGCCAAGGAAAGAATCCTGCAAGTTACGTTCAGTATCAAGTTCAGAAAACGATTTTTCAGTTTCAAACCGTCATAAATATTTCTCTTAAAAAGTCATGTTATAACGCAATGTTAAATAATTAAGGCTAATGTTTAGTGACTGCAATGATTTTCAAACATATACAAAATGAAAAGTCACTGAAACTACCTACTTTTTAAGAAAGAAATGAAGTAAGTCAACTGAAACTGAAAGAGGAAGGAGCACACGAGTAGGACGCAATTTTGTTTCAGTTTTCTTTGAATGTGCATGTGCTTTACTGTCTTTTCAGATATGTTTATATTTAATATTATTATTATTATCGTGTCTGACATTACAACTAACATTTCTAATATTATTATTAACATCCTTTGCAATACTGTTATTATAATAACAAAAACTCACCTTCCAAGTTATTTAAACATTACAATCTTCAGGAATATAAAGCATTCTTGAGTCTTTCAACTTGTAAGGGCTTTGTCAATCTTTAAACCTGATTATGTTACTGTATACAAAACCACAGGCTTCTCTGTATATACTGTTACTTGTTTTTTTGGGCACCTTGATCTCTTTTTTCTTTCTTTCTTTCTTTTTTTTCCACAAACTGCAACATCACACTGCTCATCAGATGCTACAGGAACTCTTAACTCTGTAGGCAACTGTAAGATCTCGTAATTTCAAATCTTCTGTTACAAATGGTCGCCTTCTGTTAATACATAACATTATTTTTGAACTTCCCAAATACGTGTCTGGTAGTTAAGCATTTCTAGAATGTTATACAGCGTGTTTCACTAAGTGTGTTTGCCTCTGTAACTTATAAAATAATAGGTGCCGGAAAATTTTAATGCGGTAGGTCAATACAAGAAATGTTATACTTTCTACGGAGCTAATAACATAGTTTATTGTATCAATTTCCAAAGAGTTACAGCACAAAAATATAATTTTTTAAATGGAACAATAGTTTTTTCTATCGTGCTTTGGATTCGTTGAAACCAGCTGCGTCCAAATCAATTTAAACTGCATTCCTATCACTGTTAGTTTGGGAGCTACAACCATTCAAAGTTTCAAGGGCAGATACCACACGCTGTACATAATACATGGCTGTGTGGTGGGTGGGTGATGGATATTATGGCGGTGGGAAGTTGATTTACATGACATGTTCCAATGTGTGTCCATGTTCCTCAATGCATAATCTACATCTACATCTACATCTACATAGATACTCTGCAAATCACATTTAAGTGCCTGGCAGAGGGTTCATTAACCACTTTCATAACTTTTCTCTGCCGTTCCATTCTCTAATAGCGCGCGGGAAGAAAGAACACCTAAATCGTTCCGTTTTCGATCTGATTTCTCTTATTTTATTGGGGTGGTCATGTCTCCCTAAGTAGGTGGGTGCTAGCAAAATATTTTCACATTCAGAACTAAAAGTCGGTGATTGAAACTTCGCAAACAGATCACGCCGCAATGAATAACGTCTTTATTTTAATGATTTCCACCCTAATTCGTGCAACATTTCCGTGACGCTTCCCCCCCCCCCCCGTAACGTGATAAAACAAAATGAGCTGCCCTTCTCTGAACCTTCTCAATATCTTCCGTCAGTCCCACCTGGTGAGGGTTCCACAAGGGGCAACAGTACTCCAAGAGAGGACGCACAAGTGTGATGTAGGCAGTCTCTTTGGTGGAGCTGGTGCATCTTCTAAGCGTTCTGCCAATGAAACGTAACCTTTGGTTCGCCTTCCCCACAATATTTTCTATGTGTTCTCTCCAGTCAAAGTTGTTCGTAATTGTAACTCCTAGGTATTTGGTAGAATTTACGACCTTAAGGTTTGACTGATTTATCGCGTAATTGAAGTTCAGTGGATTTCTTTTAGTGGCCATGTGTATTACCTCACACTTTTCTTTATTTAGTGTCAATTGCCAATTTTCGCACCAAGTAGAAATTTTGTCTAAATCGCTTTGCAGTTGCTTTTGATCCTCTGTTGCAATGCGCCGTCGAAAGGATCTAAACAACAGGTTTGCAGGAAGATGGTTGGGGCGCCATGGTCCTCATTCATGGCCCGCAAGGTCGCCCGATTTAACACCAGTAAATTTCTTTTTGTGGGGATATCTAAAGGATCGTGTTTATGTCACTGAGCCCACATCCCCAGATGATCTAAAACGGCGCATGGAGGACGCATGTTGCTCCGTCACACCGGCGATGTTACATCTCATCCGCAGATGCTTTCGACGTAGTAGTTACACTACTACAACATTTTCTTGTAAAGGGAAATAAATTACGACCATAGGAAGGTGTATATCATCAATATTTTGGAACAACCAAAAAATCGGTTCAACAAAAGATGCCTGCTTGTATTATCAACCTGTTACCGAGAAAAACACCTTTTTAAATCTGGAACGCAACATTCTATAGAATTTATCAATTCATATTTCATCCTTAGAAGGCGTAATTTCATTGAGATACCACTGTAACATTTTTTTCTTCTCTTCTGTCGTATATTCCTTCACAAATGAGAATTAATTACAAATGGGCATCCTGGGATATTATACACTGAGTTGAAAAAGTTCAAATGCTCAAATATTTAATGTTATGGGACCTAACTGAGCAGTCATGAGTCCATAAACTTACAAAGTACTTATAAACTAGCCGGCCGAGCAGTCTGCAGCGCGCCAGTCACGTTCTGCGCGGCCACTATGATCGGGGGTTCGAATCCCACCTCGGGCTTGGATATTTGTGCCGTCCTTAGTATTAGCTACTTCGTAAGTTTAGGGAATGATCACCCCGTAGTTAAGTCCCATAAGCTCTACAAACATTTGAACATTTTTGATCTTATAAACGAACCTATACTAAAGACAACACAAACATTCATATCCGAGGGCGGATTCGAACCTCCGGCGTCGCGCAACAGAGCATAGCGACTCAGTGCGCTCGGACACTCCGAAATACATTCTAATACTGTTCCCGACTTCCTTTCCATAACGAAGTGCAGCAACTCGATGTAGGACGGACTCAACACGTCGTAGGGAGTTCACAGCCGGAATAATGATTCATGTTGCCTCTACAGCCATCCAGAATTGCGGAAGTGTTGACGGTGCAAGATTTTCTGTATCAATTGGCCACACTACTGTGCAGTCCTAACATATATACTACACACACACCAGTGCAGCACCGCCAAAGAAAGGTGTAGAAGGCGCGGCAATCGGCGCAAATTGGAAGTACACCTCTGGCCATTAAAACTGCTACACCACGAAAATGACGTGCTACAGGCGCGAAATTAAACCGACCGGAAGAAGATGCTGTGATATGCAAATGTTTAGCTTTTCAGAGCATTCACACAAGGGGAGCGTCGATGGCGCCACCTACAACGTGCTAACATGAGGAAAGATTCTAACCGATTTCTCATACACAAACAGCAGTTGACCAGCGTTGCCTGGTGAAACGTTGTTGTGATGCCCCGTGTAAGGAGGAAAATGCGTACCATTACGTTTCCGACTTTGATAAACGTCGGGTTGTAGCCTATCGCAATTGCGGTTTATAGTATCGCGACATCGCTGCTCGCGTTGGTCGCGATCCAATGACTGTTAGCAGAATATGGAATCGGTGGGTTCAGGAGGGCAATACGAAACGCCGTGTTAAATCCCAAAGGCCTCGAATCACTTGCAGTCGAGATGACAGGCATCTTACCCGCATGTGTGTAACGGGTCGTGCAGCCGCGTCTCGATCCCTGAGTTTGGAAAGTATGCGAGACAACAACCATCTGCACGAACAGTTCGACGACATTTACAGCAGCATGGACTACCAGCTCGGAGACCATGGCTGCGGTTACCCTTAACGCTGCATCACAGACAGAAGCGCCTGCGATGGAGTATGCAACAACGAACCTAGGTGCACGAATGGCAAAACGTGATTTTTTTGGGATGAATCCAGGTTCCGTTTACAGCATCATGATGGTCGCATCCGTGTTTGGCGACATCGCGGTGAACGCACATTGGAAGCGTGTATTCGTCATCGCCATACTGTCGTATCACCCGGTTTGATGGTATGGGGTGCCATTGGTTACACGTCTCAGTCACCTCTTCTTCGCATCGACGGCACTGTGAACAGTGGCCGTTAATTTCAGATGTGTTACGACCCGTGGCTCTACCCTTAATTCGATCCCTGCGAAACCGTACATTTCAGCAGGATAATGCACGACCGCATGTCTCAGGTACTGTGCGGGCCTTTCTGGACGGAAAATGTTCAACTGCTCCCCTGGCCAGCACATTATCCAGATCCCTCGCCAATTGAAAACGTCTGATAAATGGTGGCCGAGCAACTGACTCTTCACAATAAGCCAGTCACTACTCTTGGTGAACTGTGGTATCATGTTGAAGCTGCATGGGCATCTGTACCTGTACATGCCAACCAAGCTCTGTCTGACTCAATGCCCAGGCGTATGAAGGCCGTTATTACGGCCAAGGTGGCTGTTCTGGGTACTGATTTTTCAGTATGTATGTACCCAAATTGCCTGAAAATGTAATCACATGTCAGCCCTAGTGGAATCTATTTGCCCAACGAATACCCATCTATCATCTGCATTTCGTCTTGGTGTAGCAATTTTAATGGCCAGTTGTGTAAAGTTCGGCCACGCCTTCGGCCGACATAGACTTCGGCGCCCCCTACAACATTGATTTAACGAGCTGCACATTGCTGGTGGGGACAAGATGTAGCAGCACGAAGAATTAAAAACTTTTGTTATATTTCATATTGTAATTTTAGAACAATCTGCATGCCATAAGAAATTAAATATTTCTTTTGTACAGTTAATGAAGTCTTCATGAATATTTTAGTTGTAGGTTTGCTTCCATAATCTCATCCCAATTTGTGCACCGATTGCTGTTTCATTTCCCATAAGCCTAGACGTCTATTGTGTCTCATACATGCTCTATGGCACTCTATCCAGGTGTCCAAATAATTTGTGGCATTGTCAAGAATGTTCCTCAAACCAATCTTGAACAGTTGTATGGCACAGTAACATGGTACATTGACATCCAATAAAATTCCATCGTATTTCGGAAAATGAGATCCATGAATTCTAGAAATCCCTGCCGAACATAATCATTTCCTTTTCTAGAACTGTATATGGACGCCAGTGTTAAAGAGGTCCTGCACGACACACCACCCCTATGAAGCACAGGTACGGTCGAGGTAGCGTGCCTTACATGCTTCAGTGATACAGATAGCCGTACTGTAAGTGTAGCCACAGCAAAGGGTTTCATGTGGAGAGGCCAGACAAACGTGTGGTTCCTGAAGAAGGTCAACAGCCTTATTAGTAGTTACTGGGGGAGGGGGGGAACAGTTTGGATGGTTGACTGAGATAGCCTTGTTACATCATATGTGACTTTGCTATACAATTACTGGGAACAGCTGATAGCAAGGGGAAACTACAGTCATTACGTTTTCCGAAGATCTGCTGCTCGGGTACTTGATGAGAGGGTCTTCTTGGGCAAAACATTCCTCTATTAGGATCTCTGGACGGGCACAGCTCAGGTGGGTGTCCTCGTCATTGTATGGATCGGAGAATTGAATGTTCTATCTCTTAATAACATAGGTAAGTTTGAACATTTGAAAAGCGAAATTAAAATTAAATATCGTGGATATTAACGAAGTTATAAATAAATAACACAGGTCGACATGGATTCTGGGGTTTGGAAAGTAAGTGGTGTTCTTTACTAAATTTGCACCCCTGAATATGAAAATCATATCAGTTTTTTTCCATCACCCTCAGTTTTTTCTGCAGAGCTACCCACCCTCCAAACCTACCATTGGCTGCGAAGTCTATGTTATGCAGTGTCCACAACTACAGAAATGTGGCAACGCTGCATTTTGTGTGTGAAGGTGAGGCAGAGTGGGCTAATGAGCTTGGATCTGACGTTCTATTATCGCCACCGAAATCAATGAGTGAGTGCTATAGCTACAAAAAGGTGCTTTCGAGTTTTGGTGGTATTTCACTGAAGGTGTGTTAAAAATGTCAGGAAGGCAGTGTGTGAATAGCCAGATACATTTTGTTATATCTGTGGAAATTATGTGATACGTGAAAGACATCGACAAATAACAAAATTTGTGCAGAAGTCATATTTTGCATATTTCGGCATGAAGATCGGCGATCAGGACAAGAAATTTGCTCTACACATTGTGTGCCACACATGTGTGGAGCAGTTAAGAAAATGGAGTTAAGGTAAAATCATGTGCTTGAACTTCGCAATTCCTATGGTATGGAGTGAAGAGAAGAATCATATTGTTGACCATTACTTCCGTATGACGAATGTAACGGGATACAACAGAAGAAACATGAAAAACATATCGTATCCAAACTTAGATTTGGGAATTAGACCTGTTCCTCATGGCCCGGGGCTACCAATCCCCTCGCCACCAACATCAGTGGATTCTCTTGAATTCTCTGAACTAGATGTAAGTCAAGAAAGCAGTGAATCCGACTATTCTAAGTGTGGTACCGATAGTAGCCCAAAGCCTCTTACTCAAACAGAACTTGACAATTTCGTGAAAGACTTAGGACTCTCAAAAGATGCAGCACAACTACTGGGATCACGTATCAGTGAAAATAACTTACTTGCACACGGTACATCATATTCATTATACAGAAATTGTGATAAAGATTTCAGGGAATTTATTGTTGAAGATGGTTTAATGGTGTTCTGCAAAGACATTGCCGGATTAGTGATGAAAATGGGAGCTCAGAAGTATGAGAGTAAGGAATGCAGATTGTTTATAGATTCTTCAAAGCGAAGTTTTAAAGCAGTGTTGCTACATATTGGAAATGACCTGCTCCAATAGCATATTTAGTACATTTAAAAGAGACATATAATACCATGAAAATACTTCTACAAAATTTGAAGTACGAAGAACACCAGTGGCTTGTGTGTGGTGACTTTAAAGTGATTGGCAATCTTCTTGGTCAGCAAGCAGGGTACACTAAGATGCTTTGCTATATGTGTGAATGGGATAATAGAGTCTATCATGAGCATTGGAGTAGAAGAGTGTGACCTAAGAGGCAGAATCTGACAGTGGGATCAAAGAACATAGTGAATGAACATTTGGTTAATCCAGATCATATTTTATTGCCTCCACTGCACATCAAATTATGAGTCATGAAGCAGTATGTTAAAGCACTGGACAAAACAGGAAACTGTTTCCAATGCCTGTGTAGGCAATTCCCAAATTGAAAGAAGGGATATTTGTTAGACCCGACATACGGAAGTTGATGTCTGATGACTTTGACAGTTCTATGATGGAAATAGAACTTCAAGCTTGGAGAAGTTTGAAAAACGTTGTGCATCGTTTCCTTGGCCAGAATAAGCAGCCTGATTACAAGGAAATAGTGGAAGACATGCTACAGTAACAGTTAGGATGCAAGTTCTCTCTAAAACTACATTTTCTAATGTCACACTTAGAGAGTTTTCAAGAAAATTTGGTTGACACATCAGAGGAACATGGTGAACGATTTCATCAGGAACTTAAAACTATGGAACATCGTGATCAAGGTCGTTGGGGAATAAACATGATGGCTGACTACTGTTGGTGCATTTCCTGTGAAGGAGAAGTGACACACAAGAGGAAGGATATCAAGCGTTATTTTGTCAAGTAGGCTCAACCACATAGATCGTGTATAAAACACTATAATATGACGCGTTTCAAGGGTCAATCCCTCATCATCAGATAAAATATACAAGAATCTTTAAAACCCGAGAGAAATAAAATCTAAAACGTAATAAAAGAAAACGTGGTTACTTCCCTTGTAACCGTGTCTCCGTAGAAAGCTCCTCAGCATACTGTGCTTCGTCAATATTGAAAATAGTCCCCAGTACTGGCGACGCATAGCACTAGTGAAGCGCACGGAGTCAACAACACGAGTGGGGCGCACGTATGAACATGAAAACAAAGACCTCTAAATGCCAAAGATCGTCCACAAGGCAGTGGGTACATTCGGGTGTACAGTAAGACAGAGGTTGAAATTTAAAATAAACGACATTTGTTATAATAGGTCCACAAAGTTTTTAAAAAAGCTGTATGCATTGTCTTGAACCTTTCATTTAATGAAACGTCGCTTTTTGCGTTATGTATTGTAATCTCTAGCTGTTCTAGCAGATCTAACTTTCTTCCCTTATCCTGTTTATGTAAAATCTTCAGGTCATCTTCAATCTGCTTTAATGGGTGGCCAGTTTCGCGGATATGTGTAGCTACAGCGGACTTGTCAAAATTGTTAAGTCGGAAGGCGTCCACGTGTTCCTTGTACCTAACTTTAAACGATCTACCGGTCTGACCAATGTAGCTGGCATTGCAACTACTACACTGTATCTTATAAACCCCTGATTTGTCATATTTATCAGTCTTTTGGTTTAAGTTATTTCGTAATTTATGATGTAACGTATTATTAGTTTTAAAAGCAGCATCTACTTTAAAAGGTTTTAGTATGTTGGCCACTTTCTGAGACAGATTACCAAAATATGGAACCATTACCCTCTTGATATTATCCGTGCCATTTGTATATGATTTCGCACGTTGTTTCTTTCGTATTAGGTTATTAACTACGTTTTCTTGGTAACCATTCGCCTTAGCAAGCTGTCTTATAATGTTAAATTCAGTGGTTCTGTCTTTTTCATTCATTAGAACTTTGAAGGCTCTATCGACTAAACAGCGTAGAGCAGATAGTTTTTGGCCATTTCCTATATACTTTAAATACGTGTCTGCCATCCTGCTTCGATTGCATTGGGGGAGTGGTACTCTGTAGTAGGAACAAGAAGAGCAGGAAAAATAGTAGGTGAATATGGCGTAGGAAAAAGGAATTAAAGAGGAGGTTGCCCAGTAGAATTATGCAAACACTGCTATTTAATCATCTCAAACACTTGGTTTAAGAATTGTAAATTTATATTGTATACTGGGAAGAGACCAAGAGGCACCGCAAGTGACCAGATTGATTTAATGACGGAAAGACAAATATTCTAAAAAGAGTTTTTAAACTAGAATGAAACTTTCACTCTGCAGCGGAGTGTGCGCTGATCTGAAACTTCCTGGCAGATTAAAATTGTGTGCCGGAACCGGGACTCGAACATGGGACCTTTGCCTTTCGCGGGCAAGCGCTCTACCACTGATCTACCCTGACACGACTCACGGTTCCGACCCACAACTTCAATTCTGCCAGTACCTCGCCTCCTACTTTCCAAACTTCACAGAAGTTCTCCTACTAAACTTGCAAGACTAGTACTCCTGGAAGAAAGGATGTTGGAGACATGGCTTAGCCACAGCCTAAAGGATGTTTCCAGAATGAAACTATCACTCTGCAGTGGAGCGTGCGCTGATATGAAACTTCGTGGCACATTAAAGTTGTGTGCCGGAACCGCGAATCCTACCTAGGTAGGAGGCGAGGTACTGGCAGAATTGAAGTTGTGGGGCGGCACCGTGAGTCGTGTCGGGGTAGGTCAGTGGTAGAGCGCTTATCCGCGAAAGGTAAAGGTCCCAGGCTCGTTTCCCGGTTCCGCCACACAATTTTAAAATGACCGGAAGTTTCAGTTTTTAAACTGGATGACATATGCAGGGGTAATTATACACTCCGATCAAAACATATTGGCTATGGACTGTAAATTAAAAATAAGAAACTGTGAAAGGATAGAAATGTAGGAAGATGGAACCTGAATAAACTGAAGGAACTAGTCGAGTCGAGTTTCAGAGGGAGCATTACGCAAGGATTGATGGAAAGAAGGGAAAGTAATATAGTAGAAGAGGAGTATTGGACCGTTTGTTGATTTCTCGTTAGATAGGTATCAAAGATTGGTCTACATACGTGAGCATCGACATGGACCTGGTTATAGGATAACAGTCAACTACACAGAATCTGAAGATGGAAACAATGACTTACCGAAATTAGTAAGTAATGGATTTGCGATATTAAAGACTGAAGGTTCGTATTTGTTTAGTTATAAGTAATTGTACAGAAGTGTCCCAGTCATCTCAATCAAGATAAGTACACTCCTGGAAAATGTAAAAAGAAGACCATGAGTTCGTCGACCCAGGAGAAGGAAATTTTATTGACACATGCTTGAGGATGTATACAACACTCGATCACACAGACAGAGGCATACGCGCGTGCGTACAGCCACCAGTGCGTGAGTAATGTCGACCCTAGTACCGTGTATATCCTACTTTTGCATTAATACAAGCTATAATTCTCCCATGGGTACAATCGTAGAGGTGCCGAATGTAGTCTTGCAGAAAATTTTCAGCAACAAAAGATGCCTGATTGTATTATCAACGTGTTACTTAGAAAGAACATTTTACATCTGAAGACAACATTCCATAAAGGTTTTCAAATCATTATTTTTCCTCTCTTTTCACTTACATTCCATCACAAAGCAGAACGAGTTACGAATGGGTGTCTTGGGATGTTATACAGTGAGGTGAAAAAGTCTCTTTATGCTCGATTTTCTTTCCCCGCCAAAGTGCATAACTCAACGTAGTATGGACTCAACAGATTGTAGGGAGACCGCAGTAGGAACAACGATTCATGTTGCCTCTATAGCCGCTCGTGCAGACCGCCCAACATAACGTTCCATCCGGTCCTAAACATTCTCAATGGGGGCAGATCTGGGGATAATGATGGTCAGGGTAAATGACGTATACCTAGAAGAATACGTTGGGTTGCCCGGGATAAGTGTGAACGTGCATTGTCCTGTTGGAAAAGCATATCGTCTTGTTGGTGCATGAACCCTGACAAGAAGAGTTGAATGATGGTTTCACTGTACTGTGCACTGCTCAATTTTCCCTCGACGGTCACCAGAGGGGGTGGCTGGTGTAGGGTATGGCCCGCCCCACACCATGATGTCGGGTGTCGGCCCCGTTTGCCTCTGTCGTGTTCGCTCCAGATTTTCGCGCTCCCCTGCACGACTCCACACATGCGTACGACCATAATTTGCACCGAGGGAGTAGCGACTCCCGTCGCTGAAGACCCGTGTCCATTCGTCCCTTCATAAGTGCCTACCGTGACACCACTGTAGACGGGCTAAACAATGTTGGGACGTGAGCGGAGATCACCCAAACTGCATGATCGTGCAGCATTGTCTGGGGAGCCATATCCTACATTGGCTGTTCTGGTCTAGTGATCGTCTGCATAACATCGAACAGTGCACCGTACATTGAAAGCACCATTCAACCCGTCTTGCTATCACTCGTGCACCAACAAGGGGATATGCTTTTCCATCAGAACAATGCATACATGTATCCCGTAACATTCGACGGGCTCTTCAAGGTGCACGCCAACTACCCTGGCCAGCACGAACCCCAGATCTGTCTCCCATCGAGAATGTTTGGGACCGTATGAAACGTCATAATGGGTGGTCCGCATGAGCGGCACGAAATGTGGCCCAGCTCAGTCACCAGGTGGAGGCTGCATGGCAGGCCATTCCACAGGACCACACTCAGCACCTCTACGATCGTCACCTTGGAAGAACTACAGCTTGAATTGCTGCAAAAGGAGGGTATACACGGTACTAACGACACACTGCACACGCTCTGGTGACTGTACTCACGTACGTGTGGCTCTGCCCGTGTGATCGTGTGTTGTGTACGTCCTAAAAAATGTGTCAATACAATTTCCCTCTGCTGGGTCGACGAATTCATGATGTTCTTTTTTTCATTTTCTAGAAGTGTAGTATAGGAACCGATGACGTAGGCGGAGTGGTACCTTAGGTACATGAACATTTGTATATTTTTGTTGTTTTTTGTTAACAGGAAGTATTGAAATGAAAGAGCTTGTGGCAAAGGAGTGCCAAGATTAAAAGGTGCTCGTAGTGTCATCGGATGACATTCCTGGACATGAGTTTCTTATCAAAATATTATGTATTCACTCACATATCTACGTAATTGGTAACGAGAATATCGGAGCAGTCCGTCTGTAAATGTTGCTCGGAGTATACTTACAATGACAGTATTAAATCACAGTCTATCATAGAAAGTGGCGAAACTCTCGAGGGAAAAAAATGGCAGCTGAAGCGATACTAGCGCTCCAAGCGGCCTGTAGAGAACAACAGACGAATGGCATGATACAAACTGAGATGTTGTCGTTTTTAATGCTGTTACCTTGATATTTCCTAGTCACTGAAATTTGTTGTGAACTTTCTAACACAAATATGAAAACATCATTAAAGTAATTTCAGTGCTTCTGTCAATGACAGTCTATAATAAAAAAAATTGTCAGTGCAGTGTAATTCTTACAGCTCACAATACATGAGTCGTATTCATATCGTCCAATACGTTTTGAAAGAAGAAATAAATGGCAACCTGATGTGATGAAGTATAAAAAGAACTGATTATGATTCTGTTTGCGTGCTCGGTGCGTACTGACGTGTTGCACGAATTTTGTTTTAGCAGCTTTCGGACATTGTAATGTTTTCTAAAATACACACGTTTTTTACGTTGTAGGAGACTAGATTCTACATCGTCGTATAAACCCTCTTCTCACCTTGTCCTTGCTCCTGTGACTTTCGTGCACCTATCAATTTTTTTAGCTACTTAGCAGGTATCAAACTGAATATCTTCAAGAAAGTTAAATGCTAATATTAACAGTTTATATACGGACATATCATTTATTTGTAGCTACGTATTCATATATATTAATATAGAGGCTTATAATTTTTGTGTTAACTGAGGTACGAAACTAAACAGGCTCTACAGAAATAGTTGATTAACTGCTCCTGGAAGCATTCAGGCATTATTTTATATAGCAGTAATATTACGTAGTAGTGGTCAAATATTTGCAATTCTGATTAAGAACAGAGGTTTGTACGTGAATAAATTCTTAAAGATTAACTCCTATGCCTAAACGTATAACTACCCACCGGTAACCAACACTTGTTTTTCATAATATTATTCTCTTACTTCTGAGCATCCTTTGCAAATGATAGATTTCCGAATTATAGTTTCGATAGTTGCTCAAATTTATAGTGCCACAAAAGCTCTTAAATACGAAGGTATACTGTATCTGCTGCTTCACTCGAAATACACATTCATTACTCAATCGTTTCGTGGTATGTTTGTACGACCTAGCCGTTTGGCAGCGCTGCAGTCGCGAAGTTGCAAAACGTCACTGGGAGTTTCGTGACTTATTGAATCTTGTGAAGTGTGTAGGGGAGAGTAGTACACACTGAAACATTACATTTCAAATTGTTGCAGAAATTCGTTTTCGATAATCTAGTATCCTTGTATGCTTTCCACGATAAAATACACATTTGAATGTGATGGTGGACAGTTCTGTTGATTATTCTCGCTTTTATACATTATAATTTGTTTTTGGTGGTCAGAATTTGCAGTGAACGTTTCTTTGTAAGTTGAAAATTTCTAACAGAACATGAAGCTAAAAGATTTTTTTTTCTTTTTGTGGTCTGGTATACCATTTAGCTATATATTGATCAGTTGTAGATTTGGTACATATGTATATTAAGACTTATATCTCATTTTCTGGTTTATGGTGATTTGGTACAGAGTGAAACAGTGGTACGTAGTACACAGTGAAACATAGGTTAAATATGTAGGCTTTGTAAGCAAGCCAATGTCATTAGTAACTATAAAGAAAAGGAATCCAGTCACACCTATGCCCATTTATAGGTTTTCAAAATGAGAGTTTTGTTAAGATAGTGACACAACCGAATGAAGGAACTCCATTCAGGAAAAAGGGAATTGATCCCCTTAATGTTGACATCTTTGATGAGTCTGACTTCTTTATGTCTGCAGTTTCACATCACTGTATAGATGATTATGAGAATGTGATTAATCCAGTAGAACCATTGGCTTAAGTTGGATGTATGGCTCCTTCAAAAAGGTAATATGGATATGTAATTTTAAGGCAGTAAAGTCAGCAAAACAAACATTTCAGTAAAAGAAATTCGTGGTTTAACGAAAACTCTTCCCATAAATACAGCTGGACATTTGAAAGGTAGACACATCATATTAACATCAACACAAGAGGAAGCATCTATTGAAGAGACGACTTTAAGAGAAGGGCAGAGATGAAGAAAAAGGAGAAAATAACTATGAACAGATTCAACAATGAAAGAAAAATGAAAAAAAAATGAGCGGAGCAGACGTAAATAGAACAAAGTGAGAAAGATGGAGTGTCATCCATAAAACAGAGAGAAGTTTATTATTAGATATTTTGAACTTTAAATGGAATGTTATGATTGGGGACTACATTTTGGGGAAATTTCCAAACTATGTATATTTTACAGCTAAATCTTGAAGTCAGTTGTTTGTAGTGATGAGTATGAAGTTTCATACCTTCCTCACTTACAGAAGACAGCCTGTGTGTCACATAAAGGCACTGCAATGATTTTGCCACCAGAGTTGCCCACTGGCTACATAGGGACTGTTTAGTCTATTCGTTTTCGTAGACTTGATAGTCACTGGACAAAGTGTATTGTTTGTTAATGTTTGTAATTGTAATAAACAAACATATTTATTAATTATAAGAGGTAATCTGTCTTATGCTGACTGCAATTAAGATATTTATTTTACACCAGACGCGTTTCACTTTTTTATTTTAAAAGCATCTTATGTGGTCTGTAAATGATACAAAGGTTTGTACAGTTTGTTTTCGATAATTAGATTAAAACAGTTTTTAATAACATTTTGCACGTTAGGCCTAACTGTTTTTAACTTACTATTCAGTGTACTCACGGTGTTGCTGTCTCTTCTTTACATGTTACTACTGTTTCTCCGTCTTGTTGGCTGGAGTTCGTTTGTTCCTGGCGTATGTTCGTCGGCTGTGTACAGAACTTTTCGTATATTTTTGTTTCTTTTCTTCCTTTTCATCACAGCACATCACATCACTTCACTTTTTGAAACGTACACAGAATATATATCACCTGTTATAAGTGGAATGCCTATCTGTTTATTTATCATTTCACTGCAGTGTGGCTATATTTTCGTCTGTAAATTTGTTTTTCGTGTGGTCTGTGAGTGTTGCCAAAGTTATATATTGATAATACATAAATAGGACTTAATTCAACATTAATGTGTGTGTGCGTGAGAGAAAGGGAGAGAGAGATATATATTTATGTTGTATAAGTCACAAAATAATATACATGAAAATTGACAACTGTTTCACAGTGTACTCCCGCGTCTGCAATACTCTGCAGTCGTCCGTTAGAGGCCTCTGCGTGTGTCATGCCGCATTGCACTTTGACCTGTCGGTTCGTCAGTAGGGACGGTGCAGTGTGCCTCCGAAGTTGCGTTTTGTGACGTTATTTGTGTGGTGAAGCGTCAGATGGGGCGGCGATTGCTAATCAATCCTGCTAATGTATTGCGGTTAGTTGAGATGAAGTTACGAAGAACCCTTCTTCGTGAAGATGGTATTAGTGTAGAAGATGAATCATTTTCATGCTTTCTCGTATCTGTTATGGTACAGAAATATGAGCATAAGTTAGATACTATTGTTTCAAACTCCTAATAATAATAATGATAATGACGAACAACTCATTGCAAGTGGTAGTGCTATTGTAAGTGCGGGAAGAGGCGATGGAAGCAGTGGCAGTGAATACCAACAGTCTTTCGGGAAGAAGGTTAAAGTTGCAACTATCATCACGGCTTTTGATGAAAATTCGCTAGAGAACATGTACGATGATTATTACATAAGCTATAGTTAATGTATTTGCATTACGTATGGCGTCTACAATGAATCGGTCGGTGGAGAAAGGAACTATGCCACTTTTTTGTACTTTTCAGGAGAGACAAGAAACTGCTTGATTGTTAAACTATTTAACAGATTGCATTGAAATTTTCGACATTTGCTGTACTCTACCATACATACTGTGAATGAAAATAATTTTTATAGATTCTACAAAGTATCTTCTGAAAAAAAAATTGAAATTTGTAACACAGTTCCTTTCTCCAGTCAACGAAGGAATTAGTACTTTTCGAGAGTGTAATACATTCAAAGATACACATTTCTGGATTAAAGCTCAAATTTATTGGTAAATTATCTTTAGCTGAACATGAAAACAACTATTTAATGAATTCAAAACTCGGAATATTTCATATCACAGTGAGTTATCACTTGAAGTTCGTCATTTCCAAATCACTTCATAAAAAATCTCGGTGTCTTCCCCATGAATGTATTTCATCAGTTTCCGAAAATATTTTTTATATTGATTCTCACTTTGTAATTTTTATGAAAATGTTTCCGATATAAGTCGTATTTCACATTTACGTCTGGATATTTCTTAAGGAACATTTCGTGCAAAGTTTTCAGATCCAAGCTTGCATCTAAGTATTTCATTTCCTTCCCAGCATAGTGAGTTTCTTTGTGTGGGAAAGATGTGATAGTGGGTACTATTAAATTTATTACATATTCCGGAATTTTCGTTAAGCATGAATTTCTTCCACAGACGTCCTTTTGACATTTAGAAAGCGGTATTCCATCACTTACAACACTCAACAATAATCGTGACACCTGACCAAGTTGGCACCAAATTACTGTTTTGTTGCGCTTTCTACACCTGCATGCCGCAGACCAACGCCATCTAGCATGTAGGCGGTGCAGTACAAGCTCACTGACAGTAGAATTTGCTGATGGGATGCGACGTACGGCGGCGAAAGGAACTATATATATCGTATGGTATAATTCAGCTACATATAATACTGTTGTAAGCTATACTAGTGTCTAATTAATAAGATAAAACATATCTCTGTCACAGAGCCAAGTCCAACTCCTTTAACCACTGGACAGCTTCCTGACTGACTATATGGAGTTCGGTCATCCCTCCTGAGAATGATCGTAATGGGCAATTAGTAATTATGTGGGTCATCGTTTGTATGTCTGCTCCACAGTCACATGACTGGTCATCTGTCTGTCCCCATTTGAATTTCCAATAGTTACAGCGACCAACACCACTGACTTGATTCCTTTCTCCTCAGCACGTGTAAAACCGACCTCATGTTATTCCCACAGGAAGAAGCCAAACATAGTTCCTTTCTTCAGAGTAAGGTGTATCTTGGTCCGTTTACTACATTTATGTAAAAAAGTGAAAATCACCAAAAAGTGACTTAGTTCCTTTCTCCACCGACCGATTCAATTACATCTACAGTGCTATCTAGGGCATGGTTGCAGAGCTTTGCAGAAAAACGACACCCACCAGCACATTGAGGTGTACGTAGCGATCCTGTAACCAAACGTTCATACAGATATGTTTGTTCGAGCCCATGTACTTTCCTTGTAAGTACTACTCTCCCTTAATCTGCAGAGTGCCAACAGTGAGCGCAGAGCGGTTGTAAGCAGCTGCAGCACGTCTGTGACTCTGCCACTGGAAACAATGCCTCAGCGGCCGGGAGCAAATGCCAATAATTGTGGCCGAAAATGAGGGCTGCCTGGCTGCCTGGCTGCGCCTCGATAACAGCCGCCCTATTACCGGCCTGACAAAGCAATCAGCGCGCCGCCGGACGTTGCCATGGAAATGGCACGCCTGCCTCCCCTCGCCCTCCGTCAACAGGTGATTCCTCACGGCCGCCGCCCCACCCTTCCTTCCTTCCTCCCCTCCTCCCTCCCCCCCCCATCTTCCCTTCCGCCGGTCTCTCTACTCACGCTCTCTTCCCTCCATTTTTCGATTTTGTTTTCGTGCGTCTCCTCTCCAGTAATTGGCCGGCTTACTGATTGTGATTTCGCACCGATGGGTCTGACTAAGGGTGTCGTCGTTTCCCTAAGCTACTTTACTCTACTCTAAGCGGTCTTACCCAAGGGACTGCGCGATGCTACAAGGCTCCTCCCCCACTGAACTACGGTTAGTGCCTTCTGTCGCCTTCAGTCACCCTCCATGCCGATCTGTCATAAGTCCTCTCGTAATCAATCTATGCATCTTTTCTTTGGCCTTCTCACTTTGAATGGCTCAGCGTGTAAGCTGAACACTTCGTACAAACAGAACTGTAAACACTCGCAAAAGTCAATTGTCAAAATTTTTATAAAACACTATATAAATACGCTAACACGTACAGGTACAGATTACTAATTTATTTGTACAAGAAGGCCAATGAAAGTTACACAATGCGAAAGATTGTTTGTCGTAGATTTCACGAATATAAATATTATTTGCGCATTTAGCCATTAAAAGTGTAAAAATTTTACTATCTACAGCTTGGATCAAGTTCTACATTCGAAAGTTATGCATAGAAAAGGGGGTTTTTCTCTTCATCAATGAATGCGTCACTGTTGTTTGTATGACATACAATTCTGTTCAGTGAAAGCTGTTCAGAAAGTTATCCATAGAAAAGGGGGTGTTTCTCTTCAACAATGAATGCGTCACTGTTGTTTGTATGACATACAACTCTGTTTATAAAATATTTTATAATCAGTAATTGGTATTGTTCATCTGCACTTGTATCATAACACGCTAATCTGAATGAACAATTATCAAAATGAATAAAGATGACTTTGAGCAACAACAAAATAAATACAAAATAAAACAAATCCTGATAGTGTAAGAAAACACCTGTATCATTACATAAGACTTTGAACAGTACGATGCAAGCGTGGTTCTGAAGAGACAGATTGACAATTAAATCAGAATGTGACAATTCCTCTTGAAATATTTGTTTCAAGGGCTAACACTGTATGTCTTTCTGGCCTACCTGTGCGCAAGGAAACAGCGTGTGCTACTGCTCTCAACTCTACTGCCACAAGCATGCTGCTGCTACTAAGAGACAAAAAATTAACTTCTGAATTCGCGAAGGTGCTATGCGAATTCACTTAGTACAATAAAAAAAATTTCATCCATGTTTGTGGAAAAACAATAAATGGGGTTTTATGGGTATATGGATAACTTGAAGTAGATATGAAATGCATTTAAGTTGATCTCCTCTATATTGAACAAGACTCTAAACAATGTTGTACAAAAACTGTAAGAGAGTTACAAGGGAATGCTTTACACCAAACTTCAAGACCCTAAACAATGTAGCACAAAAACTGTAAGACAGTTAAAAGGGAATGCTTTACACCAAGCTTTAGTTCCTTCACTTTATGCACTCTCAAAAAGAGCATAAAAATTCCTGCAGTACAAACATGGATCATATCTGCACAATGCGGACAATAATAGCAGCATAATGCTTCTTACCTCTAATCTTCATACTGTCAGGGTTCATATCAGATTCAATTATTTTCTTAACATCTTTATACATAGAAAAATACATTAAGAAAATGTACCAAGTTCATGCTGCGATATACAACTTCATTCTTAGACTGCCTGCAACACTCTCCCTGCTCACACTTCAGAGTCCGGACAACAACCACTGCTGCACTGCTACTGCTCAAACGCGGGAACGCGAACCGACCAAAGATGCTCCCCGCGGAGCAAAGATATCAATCGCAGACTTCAACCTTACATAGCTACCTTCCACATTCTCCAACAATCAGCTCACTGATTGGCTATTCATCTCGACCAAAGACACTGTAATGCAGAGCATCTGCAGTATTAAAATAACGTATTAATATAAGTGAACACCGAAGCACGGAGTGCTCCCAACTCAGTTACTTGTGCCGTTCAAATGCTTCATTTTCGCAGTGATTAAGAGTGGTTAAAGGAAATTGATGTTTTATATGAATGCCGATATAAAAGATGATGCGCCGCGAGAGGCAACTAGCGGTGCTCGGGTGGAACTACGACGTCGAGAATGACGATATAAATGATGATGCGCCGGGAGAGGCATGTAGCGGTGCTCGGGTGGAACTGCGAAGTCAACATGTTGTCAGCTCTGGAATCCTGAATATCGCAGTATCGAAATAACATTATTTCTTGGCGTTGTTTAAATAAACGAACACCGAAATTGTAGTTCCATTTCAAATATTAGACTAATGAAAGCTATATAATTCGAAAATGGCTTGAGAAGTATATACTTACGTTTTTATTTGTCGTTATTGTGTCAGGCATTTTCCTTAACACGTAAAAGATACCGTTTCATACCTCCCAATGCCGGTTAAATTTTACCAAATATCCCAGCGGCCTCCTATGATAATGTTGGCAACAGATGCTGAATAGTGAGAATCCAGTGAGTCTTCATTTTAGCCAATCGCTTGACAACGCTGATGTTTTCTCATGGAATCTTCGCTTTACGAGGGCAATTATTTTTACTGAGCGGACGAGGATACATACAAGAACCTGTCAACCATAAAGCAGGAACAGCATTATTTGTTTACTTCATGGTCTGTACGATACACTAATCGAGTCATTCTATGCGGTTCGAACAAATAGGCAAAGATTTTCTATAGTGTTGTTGATGTTGCCAACATAACCACGCGAGGCCGCCGACATGATTCGTAAAATTTTACCCCAGGTGACCACAGGCAATAAATAGGAATAAAACTACCAGGTTCTTTCATCCATACTGCACTCATAAATGTTCCTCAGAAGAAAACTTTTTTTTTAACTCCAATAGTATACAAATCAAAATTATCTTCTTTGTTTGGTCCAAATTACAATTTTAAATCGACTTCCTTTCAAGCAGTCATACTGAGATATTACCTCCGTTACTAACGCCAGAATAGTTTTGATACTGAATATTGACACCAGGTAACCGTTTACAGCACTGGCGCGACAACCATTTCACTAACGTAAAATACTCCTTACTAGCTTAACTCTCATCAGTTCAGCATATAAACCTTATAACACCACATACAGGCAGTGTTCGTTATACCAGTGTGTCTATATACAATACAGTTTACGTCATAATTACGTCCCGCCAGGTGACAGACAAATCTCAAGGTTTTAGTACATTACGCCTCATATAATACCTATATATAATTATCTGTGTTAAATTGAATCATTCCAAGTATTTTGTGAATACAATTAATCTTAATCATAAAAATAATTGTTATAAGTTGACGATTGGCAAACATATGATTGTCAATAACCATTTCCACTTAAGAATTTTTTTAATACATCGACAGTAATAGTAAACAAAATACAACATCAGCCTGTTCCGTCATCAGGTGGAATGTTATACTAAATTTCATGACACATTCAACCTGAAATATACATCGATAACAGTAATAAAGCGAGTTGTAGTACATTACGTTCTTTAACTACAAAACAAATGGTTAGTTAAAAATTTCAAATCAATTATGTATCGTCACACAGTGATCTTCCACACTCCACAGGGAACGAAATCTGCGTATTCTAAAGGCCACCGGTACTTCTTCACTCGAACCACAGGAGTTACACCTGCACAAATACACGTAGAACCAGAGAAAAATAAACCAATGAATGCTGTCACATACAAGGTGTTTCAGGAGGAATGGTAAATGTTTTACGAGGTAGCAGTGAATACGAAATGCCATATAACTTGAATACAATTTGCATTGATTACGAAGATGCAGTTGATACTATGATTTTAAAGACTCAAGATGGTCCAATGAGACGAAAACAGGTTAACTAAATTAAGCTTTCGAACATTTCAAAAATTAATTCAATATTATGATCTTCTACCAAACCAAAGTTTCACTGAAAGTCATAATTTTCCTTTGCTTTACGCTTGTTTCTGGACTCAATAAAAATTGTACGCTTGTTTTATGGCATATTTATTGCCATTAGTGTATACTAATATCTCCAAAAACATTTACTATTCGTCCTGCAACATCCATAAAATATACTCGGTTTACAAACCGCTTCATGGCGCTGATTGTAAAGTGAGAATATTTTATGGAAGAATGTCGCGACAGACTCTAAGGACACGTCCTGAAACCTCTTTAGGCAAACACATGGTTACCGCACGTTTAGTTAACAGTGGTTACAAAGCCGTTTGCTTTGCATACCCAACACTGGCTCATGAAATGGTACGTTTCGTCGATATCTGTGAAATCAATCTTCGTCTTTTTGTTTCTCTTCTATCTTGATTTTATAAGTTTCCTGGCTTGCAGCCCATCACAAATTCCTTTCTTGTCACAAGGTCATCATCTCTGCCACCTGAGCCTAGCGTAATTACTCATAATTAATAATTAAGATCATTTAGATACTAGTGTGGCGCAAGGTCATAATAGAGTACATGTCCCCTGTTCCTGGGAGACATGATTCTGATGTTATACGGTAACATGTGCGTGACAGTGTACGAGTGAAATGGTGCAACATCCGAACACGTTTTTCAAATCAAAATAGCGATAAACAAAACTGTTTTGCAAAAAGACGTGGTTTATTAAGAAAAAGCAACGATATAATCAATCCTAGTTAAACGTGTTAACAGTTTGTATACATTGTTCGTACCTGGGTAAACGATTATAAGTACAAAATTGTCAACTTTGAGTTATTATGTGCAGCGTATTCGAAGATGTCAGATCTTGCTTTTGAGGATTTGGGTCCAAATTCTGAAAATGTAATTGCTTCCTGTGGAAAGAGATGTAAGTTTACAAAACCTATTAGGTTAGAAAGGAGACTGCCACCAGATGAAGGGTTGCCCTTTCTTTTAACCGGATTCGAGCAGTTATTGCCCTTCTTCAGGTGTCTGTATCGAAGACAGTTAAGAATAATGTACAAATACAAAACTTACATAAAATTCGCAGGAGAATCATACAATTAAAGGGGCAAGAAGTGCAGTGTATATAAAGCTTTCTTGAGAAATAACAAAATGTGCATTTTGATAAAATAAGGAACTAAGCAAACCATAAAGTTCATATAAAAGAAAAACTTTTATTTACTTACTTTAATTATGCCTTATAGTTTTACTCAGAGCAGAGCAGAGATCAAGTCAACAATTAGCGATTTTTATTTTTTTATTTTTGAGTGGCCGTGAGTAGTACGTCAGTTGGTAATTCTACGAGTGTGCAAAAGATTATTTTCATATTTCTAAACTAATGCTACATTAGTAAATCATTAAAAAGTATGTTATTACGGTAAATCAACAGCAATGACCAAATTTTGTATTTCTTTATGATTTTCATTGATTATGCCCATTTGGGAAGTACGTTGGTATTGCAAGGATTGCGAAAGGAACAATAATACCGTCATTAATTCGCAGAATACACGAACAGAGAGGGAAGAAAAGAATTTAAAAAATATGTTCAGCTTTTGGGCTACATTTCTGCTTACGTAATCAGAAGATGATCCCTATAGGGCTTTACAGAATTAGAAGCCCTCTACTGTCCTTTGCACTGAATTTTTTACACGAACACATTATTGCCGTAGGCGAAACAAGCGATAATTTACAGAATGTGCTAACCGAGCCTCTCTGACTTTAGATTTGTTGTCTGACATTTGCCCACAGGCCCACCGAGTTTGATTTATTGCACTGCAATTTTTATCGGCCACATTCACGCACGGTTTATTATAAATTGACGCTCTTCATCTGGTGCCGATTTTTATGTCTTATTTTATTTTTTCGTTCCGAGATGTACTTGATCACTCTGTCAAATTGATGTCTGCTGCAGACATCTATTCACACAACAAATTTAAAATCAAATTTACGGTTTCCGGTATTGACATTCAGTAAACGAAAAGAGAAGCGCACTGCAATATTATAAAAAATCACTCTTTTTATCTGAAATTGCTCTCACACTTGCGATTAGGGAATGAGTACCCTACCCTACGTGGTCGGCTAAATTCTAAGCGGTGTAACCTATAAACTGTAATGGATACGTTGCGTATTAGCTTATTAGGCACCAAATAGCTCTTTACGTGGTATCTTGTTTTATAGGTGTGCCTGCAGCTTTTATAAGTCGTAACTTGTTGAGCTACAGAAAACTACGTAGTTTTGAATACTGACCTCCATGACCAACGAAAGTAATTTTGCTTTCTACTATCGCGAAAGAAACATTAATCGAATATTAGGAAAATGTGTGTGATCACCTATTATATGATGCTGTCCTAAGTGAAATGCCCTTATTAATGATATCTTCTTCATTAATTAAATATGGACGCTTCTGGGTGTCAGGAAACTTTTCACTCTCCCGAAACTTTGCTTTCCCTTGGATATTATACGTGACAATTTCTCTGTAATAATTCCCCTGCACGTTATCAAACTTCGTGACTACTAGAGTGATTGAAGCTGTTCTAATACATCCAATGCACCGTAAATTCTTTTCTCTATAGGTTATTTTTTAATTGTAAGTTCTAATTATGCAATGCTTAAGATGGTAGTAAGGTAAAGCTCTCATTGGATTGAAAATCACAGTGCTTATCACGATGGTCCTTATAGAAGTGGTAATTCTTTGCAGTCCTCTGGCCTTTGAAATGGCCTGATCAGTTGGATATAGGAGAACAACAGATTAACATGGATTCCGTAACGGTGATACTTGGCGCTTCTTACTTAAACAAAATTGCAGAGGTGAGAGGAGTGGTTAGAGACAGGTAAATATCCTACAGCTAACCGAGGATCTAAACCGCTTTATTTGAATTTGTAGTCTGGCACTTTGCCACTGAGCCATTGATCAGATGAAAATATTGTAAACTATACTAGATCACGGTAAAATTCTAGTTAATTTCGAAGCTTCTCAATGTTTATGAAATGCATGATATAAAATCAAGTTCGGATGCTGAGAACAAGAACCATAGTCTTCAAACCACCGAACACGTACAGCGTATCATCGAACTGTTTTAAAAAGTATTGATAAAAATAAGTGATGTGGCACGATTACACCTTTTGCACGCACGAAAAGAACTCATATACTGCTCGTACAGTTCCTACAGACTTCTTTTTGGCGATAACTTCATTAGAAATCAACAACGTTACAGGATATTGTTTTTCAGACGAATCCCTTCCTGAATCAAACCGAAAATGAAAACATCAGTTACTGAACTAAAATTACTTTAGGGAATCAGTTCAGCGATGTCATATTTAAAATAACCTTGACTCAGGGCTTATTGTTAAATGAATGGTGGATTGAGAATGGATATTATTGGAGATTTGAGTGAATAATTTGATTTTTGCACTTCACAGGCAATACTGCATTGGAACATTGGTATTCAGTAGCAATGACCGACTGTGCAAGATACATCTTGCCACGTGACAATAGCCACGTAGTTTAAGGCCAAGTCACGGATTGCACGATCGCTCCCGTCGGAGGTTCGAGTCCTCCCTCGGGCATGAATGTGTGTGGGTGTTGTCCAAAGCTAGTTTAGGGACCGATGACCACAGCAGGTTTACAAACTTTTTAACATTACGTCCACTTTTAACTCATCTACTTAAAGAATATCTTGATGTCACAGATTATAGAAAATACCAGGCGGTCGATGAGCAGATGATGCCACTCAAGATTGGAAATATACAGGGGAGCCACTGACTAAAGGAAACACATCAATGCGTTGGATGCTTCTTTGGTTTTACTTCAGCTGACGATAATCGACAGATCATAAGATTATCTTTTACAGTATACATTATACTAATGTACAACTGCAGCACTCAGTGAAGAAACATGGTACGTACAGCACTGGACATAGCCATACTAATCGACTTCATAATGCTTAGTCGCTCGTACAAGGAACTGAAAAGCAAAGGTCCAGTCCAAATAGTTGATAACATTACCGTTACAAAACGTTTTGACAACATCTATATAATTATTGCCTCCGCTTGTATAGATGTTGAGCCTGTAGGAAAAACTGATCTGTGGAGCAATAATAAGAAAAACTTTAATTTCATGGACCTTTTCTGTTGACTTTTATATCAGCAATATGAGAGGTATTGTTCTCATGGATCAGTTCTTGGTCAAATACTTGGCTAATTATGCGTTGGTACCACGTATCTTTTTCATTTCATTTATGTAGCAGTTGTGAGCTGCTGTCTTTTATATAGAACGGCAGGAAGTGTTACTCGCCTTTATTGAATATCTTCAATAATAATAAAAACCGTCTAGATCACTGAAAACATATTTTTTTATAAATAAAATATTATTTTACCAATCTAGACGGTATTTATTCGTATTGAAGAAAAAGAACATAGCAAACTCGAAAAGAACATTTGTTTCCTTTTATACAAAAATTAATTAAACTTCGTCACAGTTGAAAGATTTCTTGCCACAAAGGGCACAGTACTCAGTAAATGACGGAAAGTAATCAAGTAAAACAGAAGTAATATCTGGTGTTCTCCATGGAAGTGTTATAGGGCTCCTACTGTTCTATGTTTTTGTAAAAGATTTTGGAGACAACCTAAAATCTCTCTTGGACTGTTTGCTGATGATGCTATTGTTTATCGGTTAGTAAAGTCACCAGAACATCAAAAGCAACGGCAAAGCGATTTAGATACCTGCGTGGAGCTAAAATTGAGAATCGACCGTAAATGATGGATAGTATAGACTCATCCACATGAGCACTGAAAGAAATTCATTAAACTCTATTTACACGAGAAGTCATTCAAATATAAAGGCCCGAAATACACATAAATACCTAGGAATCACAATGACGAACAACTTGAATTGGGACTAACACACGAAATATCATAGGTAAGGCGAACAAAGGCTATTGCTGGACATTACGTACTACTCACCAAGTGGGCCTGACGGAGGATATTGAGAAATTTCATAGAAGGGCAGCTCGTTTAGCATAATCTCGATACAGCGGAGACGTTGTGTCACGAAGTGATAAACGTGTTGGTGTGGAAATCATTACAAGAAAGGTGTTACTAATTTAGGCGATATATAGTATTTTCGAAACTCATTTCACCAGCTTTCTTCTATAAATGTGAACCTATCTTGTTCGCACCCACCTACATAGGAAGACATAATCATCACAATAAAATAAGACAAATGACATCGAAAACTGAAAGACTTAGATGTTCCTTTTTTCCCGCGCGCTATTAGAGTAGGGAACAGGAAGGAAATATTATGATAGCGGTTCGATAAACCCTCGGGGAGGCACTTAAATGTGAAATGCATAGTAAATACGTAGATTTATATGAGGACGTCCAATAACTCTCTCAATCAATGACAAGCTGAGAACTTTATGTGGACCATCGCGGTATTGATTTGCTCAATTTGCGATGGTCTCTCACTATCACGAAACCATTTTAATTATAATCATTCGTTTTTGTGTACGTATGCATGACATGTACCGATTTCCGTCTCATTGCGATACTTCCTTGGGGGTGTACTGTTTTTTTTCTGAGTCCCTGGGGTGTAGCTAATTAATCCAGGATTAATACATACTAGCTGCACGCCTGTGACTAGCACCGGATATTAAAAGGCCTGTACATGGCCTCGTTTTTAACGGTTCGAGGCCTCTATCACTAAAAATGGTACCCTTGTTGGATCGCTTTCTCAATGAAATTAGTTGTCCCAACTAGGAGGCCGCTTAATGACTACCCTTGTTGCCACTCTGTTGGCGAACACTCGACCTTATTCTAGGCATAGTTATTCGTAAACAGAGCGAATTCAAATTCTATTAAGCATACAAGTACGCACAGAAACAACAGAGCATTGCAGTTACTTTGTATGAATGATAAAAGAGAAGGAATGATTTCCAGAAGGCTTTTGACACCGTATCTCTCAAATTGCGTGGTTATAGGGTATATCGCTCCAAATTTGCGACTGGATAGGGCGTTTCCCGTCAGAGAGGACACAGTTCGTAGTACCGATGGTAAGACATCGACTAAAACATAGGTGATATCGGGCGTTCCACAGGGTAGTGTTATTGGTCCTCTGCTGTTCCTTATTTACATAAACGATTTAGGGGAAAATCTAAGTAGCTCTCTTAGGTTGTTTGCAGAAGACGCCGTCATTTACCGTCTAGTAAAATCATCTGAAGATAAAACTGTGGTGTCGCACAAGTACAAAGTGCGCGCCACCTACTTTCGCCGCGCGCCGCCATGCATGCACGGCGCGGCGTTCTTCGGACGACAGCCACGAGCGCCCTCTGGGACAACGCCGCTCGTGGCCACCACTGAAGGACATCGGCACTTCGGACTGAGATAGCAATGAGTTACGACCTTCGTAATCAGATAGGCTTGAGTGAAGACTTTGCTATTGTACAGGCACTAGGCAGGCCTCTAATAACTATGTATCAACATTCTGCAGTACTGTGTAAAAGTTAAGTATTGTTACATTCTGTGCAATATATATATCTTTCTAATTTATTCGAGTGTTTATAGTTTCTGGATGCTCCCCTCCGTACCTGCACCAGCGAGTCGGTCTCATTCCACTCGGCCACCGACACCTACGACGAGGCTGGGACACAAAAGCGGCGACGAAGTCGGGACACAAAAGTGGCGACGAGGAGTGATAGAACCTTGGACCAGCCCGCTTGCAGCAGCCAGACAGCAGCAGTCGGAGCACGCAGAAATTGCTCCCGCCCACCCACCCTTAATATAAGAATTTTGGGGGAAGATATTTTGTTACGTGTTTTGTGGACTTTTTTGTTGCAGAGCGAGTCCTCTTTCGTATTGCATTTGTGTTTTGTTATAATTTACTTGTATGCGCGGCGCCTAATCGGTCAGCATGGCCACTACCCCGAACCCAAACTTAATGGAAATTATTCAGTTACAGACGGCGCAAATCACCCAGTTGCTCCAGGCGGTGGCCGAGCTGACAGCGCGGGCAGCTAACCAACAACAACAGCCGCCGCTTCAGCAGCCCACACCTGCCGCCGCAACACTTCCTACGTTTCGCCAATACAACGAACGTGAGGAAGAATGGAGTGATTATCTGGCGCAGTTTCAAGAACTCGTCGCGGCTCATCAACTTACAGGTCAGACTGTTAAGCATCTTTTATTGTCTGTGGTGGGCCCCAAAACTTTCGTGTTACTGCAAAAACTATTCCCGCACGCATCTCCTCGTGATGTAGACTTTGAACAAATTGTAGATGCACTGAATGCTCATTATGAGAGAAAAGTTCTTGTAGCCGCTGCACGATACCGATTTTTCAGACTGAAAAATTACCTGAACAGTCACACCAAGAGTGGATCACCGAGTTGAAGGGCTTAACCCGCAAATGTAAATTTACTTGTTCTTGTGGACTTTCGTATAGTGATGTGATGTTGAGGGACGCAATTACGCAGAACATTCAGGACCCCAGAATTAGAGCAGCAATTCTGAAACAGTCTGACCCCTCCTTAGACAGTGTACTGCAGCTTATAGAAGCGCATGATACTTTTGACTTAGCTGATGTAGAAATGCAAAGCCATAGTGTAAATTCAGTGCGCCGTAACGGACGCTTTCCTAGCCGTAGTTCTCAGTATAGCACTTGTGATTCTTTAAATTCTACATGCCGTGCTGAACAGACAGTGAACAGTAGCCAGTGTAAAAGTGCGACACAAAGGTCGCCCCGTTGTGTTAGAAACAGTAATTTGAATAACGGGCGCCGACGCTCATTTCAGAAAAATGTACGTAAATCTTGCCCCCAGTGTGTATCTCGCCACAAACGTGCACAGTGCCCAAGTCGCAACGCAACCTGTTATCAATGTGGCAAATCGGGACATGTGCAGTCTGTGTGTATGCAAATTAAAAACTCAAAGAACAGTACCGTTAGAAACAGTGCGTCGCAGAGTGCGAGAACAGTTCATTCTGTAAATGTTATACGGGCTGTGGAATGGAACAGTGCTTTCCTTGGATCTCAATTGCAAGAAAGTAGTTCTGCGCCTATGGCAAAACTATATAGTGCACCACGTAGCAAGCGCCGACGAGCGCGTAAAACAGTGCAACGGAAAAGGGTTCGGGACAAGCAAAATGACTATGAACAGTGCATTCCGGTTGTGAAAATAGTGCCTTCTGCAACTGCTCCTTGTAATAGTGCCCAGTACTGTGTAGCTAGTGACAGTAGAATTGGTGTAGCTACTCAAAGTAATTTTAGTGCAGTAGCCTCGCATTGCGCGGACGCCGATCCGGCGGTAGTGTCATCTAGTGACAGTGTGGTTAATCCGCTGTGTGCCGAGTATGCGCCGCTTCCTACCGCACGCAACCCGCGCAAGCGCAGAAAACAATATGTATTAGACGTTGCCCACATTCGCGCACCGGTCGTGCGCCAGAAGCACAAGCTGTTTGTTACTCTCTCTATAGAAAATAAGACTGTGCAATTTCAGCTTGATACTGGTTCCGCTGTCACATTAATTAATAAAGATACTTATGAACTTCTGGGTTCGCCAAAATTGTCGCCGTCACAGCAAGTGTTAACAGCTTATACAGGTGAAAATATTCCCGTGCTAGGAACATGTAGCCTGCCCGCCTCTTTCCAAGGTATAACAAAAACAGTTGCTTTTGTAGTTCTTCAGGCCAAATCGACACAAAGCATTTTTGGACTAGATGCTTTTGACTTGTTTGGTTTATCAATTCAAAGAGATGTGCTTCAAATTTCGTCAATAGTGCCTCAGGATAAAATCAATGCATTGTGTGACAAATATAGTGACTTGTTTTCGCCGGAACTAGGTTGTGCAAAAGACTTCGTGGCACATGTAACTTTAAAAGAATCTGCAGTTCCAAAATTTCGTAAAGCTAGACCAGTGCCTATCGCCTTGCGTGATACAGTTGCCGAAGAACTTAAACGTTGGCAAGATAGTGGGGTGATTTCTCCTGTTTCTGCGAGTCAGTGGGCCTCGCCTATAGTAATTATACCCAAGCCGTCAGGAAAACTTCGTCTCTGTGCGGACTTTAAATCAACAGTGAACAGTCAAACAATTGTAGACACTTACCCTCTGCCCAGACCTGAGGAACTGATGGACAAATTAGGACAGTCTCGCTTCTTTTCTAAGATTGATTTAGCAGAGGCATACTTACAGATTCCACTTGATGACGAGTCAAAAAAGTTTTTCGTCATTAATACTCACATGGGCCTTTTTCAATTTCAACGCCTACCCTTTGGCAGTTCTTCCGCTCCCGCTATTTTTCAGCGTTTTTTGGAACAGCTGACAGTTTCTGTACCGTGTTGTTCGAACTATTTAGATGATATTGTGGTATCCGGACGTACATTTGAAGAACATTTAGCAAACCTGGAGTGCCTTTTCAAAGTTTTGACTGCAGCAGGTCTACGTTGCAATAAAGCAAAGTGTTCGTTTTTTCAAACTGAAATAGAGTACCTAGGCCATGTGATTAATGCCCAAGGAATTCATCCCTTACAGTCACATCTTCGAGCAATCAAAGATTTGCCTCCTCCTAAGAATGTACACGAATTGCAAGCAGTAATGGGAAAGCTGAACTATTATTTCAGGTTTATTCCCAATGCCTCTCAGATTGCAGCTCCACTGCATCACTTACGTAGGAAGAATGTTCCTTTTGTATGGTCTACAGATTGTCAGGTTGCCTTTGACAAACTAAAGTCTGCACTACTCAGTGATGCATGTTTGATTCCCTTTGACCCACAGAAGCCTGTAGTGCTAGCAGTTGACGCCTCGTCGTACGGTGTAGGCGCTGTAATCTCACATCGTATTGGATGTCACGATCGTCCTATTGCCTTTGCATCCAAGCTACTGACGCCGACGCAACAGAATTACAGTCAGATAGAAAAGGAGGCCTTAGCAATCATTTACGGCGTCGCAAAGTTTCATCATTATCTCTATGGCAGAAAATTCTATTTGTTGACAGACCACAAGCCTCTCACGTCGTTGTTCTCACCCACAAAGCCAATTCCGCCACGTACGGCACAAAAGCTTCAGAGATGGTCCTTGATATTGTCTAATTATCAGTATGAGATTTTGTACCGACCTACCACTAAACACGCCAACGCGGACACACTTTCCCGACTTCCGGTTGGCCAGGATGTGTCGTTTGATTCTTCGGAAATGGCATGTTGTCAGATAGACTCCAGAGATGCTTCCGCTGTCGCAGACTTTCCTTTGAACTCTCGTCGGGTTGCACAGGAAACAGCTGCGGATGCAGACCTAAGTGCGGTAGCACGTTTTGTTCGCTTTGGTTGGCCTGCCAGAGCCAAAGACATTGATCGGCCTCTGGTTCGACGTTATTTTGCACAACGTCATGCATTATCTTTAAGTCAGGGTGTACTGTTGTTGCATACCGACAACGACCAAGCAAGAGTGATTGTTCCTCGTTCCCTGCAACGAGAAGTGTTACGCCTCCTGCATCAAGGACATTGGGGCATTGTTAGGACAAAGCAACTGGCCAGACGTCATAGTACCTGGGTTGGTATGGACGCTCAGATAGAGAACATGACGTCACAGTGTACGGTTTGTGCGGAGCATCAGGCGGCTCCACCGCAACGTTTCTCAGACTGGCCACGCCCCAAGGGACCATGGCAACGTTTACACATTGACTTTGCCGGACCATTCTGGAATACGCGCTGGTTAATTGTTGTAGACGCTTTCAGCAAGTTTCCTTTTGTGATTGCCATGAACTCAACGACGGCGTCTAGTACAATCAGTGCCTTAACATCAGTGTTTTGCATCGAAGGCTTGCCTGAAACTATCGTCAGTGACAATGGACCTCAGTTTGTTAGTGCGGAATTTCAACAGTTTTGTCGTGTGAATGGCATTCAGCATATCACCACCGCACCTTTTCACCCTCAGTCCAATGGTGAAGCAGAACGTTTCGTTCGAACATTCAAGTCACACATGGAGAAGATGAAAGGTCAGCACTCCAGGCAGCAAGCTCTTCAAATTTTCCTGTCTACGTATCGGTGCATGCCACGTGACGGCCCGTCTCCTGCCGAGCTGCTACACGGCCGCCGTCACCGCACTCTCCTTCACCTGCTGCAGCCTCCCACGCACCGAGTCGGTTCGTATGGCGCTACGCGTTTTCAGGTTTCCACGCCGGTGCTGTACAGGGTGTTTGCTGGAAACAAGAAGACATGGTTGCCGGGCACCATTCAACGCGTGCTTGGGCGCAATATGTTTGTTGTACGTTCTTCCACAGGGTCGGAGCTGCGGCGCCACGCAAACCAATTGCGCCTGCACAGACCGCGCGATCCTGTCTCCGGTTTCTTGATTCCAGACCCAGTTCACCGCCAGGGAGCACAACCACATCGTTCGTCCCCGGACTACGAGATCCCTATGGACGTCGACGTACATCCGACGCAGTCGTCGCCGCCGCTGTCGCCGCCGCAGATGACAGCGTCACCGAGAGGGACTCCGGGACCTTGCGGGCCCCCACAGCTTGGGCCACGCACCTCAGAAGAAGATGACCTGCTCCCTCTGGGCGGGGGCGGGCGCCCTTCCCCAGGTTTCTGCGGGTTCCCTGGAGGATCGCAAGGCGGATGCCGAGGCGCGGACGGCGTCTCGATCCCGGCCTCCGCTACGACGCCCGTCCCACCAGTAACGCCCCCGCTCAGGCCCTCCTCCCAGTGCCGTCGCCGTGGCCCTCAGCCCTACGCCACGACGGCGCGGCGGTTTGGGGGGGAGGGGTGTGGTGTCGCACAAGTACAAAGTGCGCGCCACCTACTTTCGCCGCGCGCCGCCATGCATGCACGGCGCGGCGTTCTTCGGACGACAGCCACGAGCGCCCTCTGGGACAACGCCGCTCGTGGCCACCACTGAAGGACATCGGCACTTCGGACTGAGATAGCAACGAGTTACGACCTTCGTAATCAGATAGGCTTGAGTGAAGACTTTGCTATTGTACAGGCACTAGGCAGGCCTCTAATAACTATGTATCAACATTCTGCAGTACTGTGTAAAAGTTAAGTATTGTTACATTCTGTGCAATATATATCTTTCTAATTTATTCGAGTGTTTATAGTTTCTGGCTGCTCCCCTCCGTACCTGCACCAGCGAGTCGGTCTCATTCCACTCGGCCACCGACACCTACGACGAGGCTGGGACACAAAAGCGGCGACGAAGTCGGGACACAAAAAAAACCAACTGGAGAACGATTTGAATAAGATATCACTATCGTGTAAATATTGGCAATTGACTCTAAATAATGAGAAATGGGAAGTCGTCCATATGAGTACGAAAAGAAATCCGTTAAACTTTGTTTACAAGATAAATCAATCAAAAGTGAAGGCCGTAAACTCCACAATAGACATAATAATTACTATTCTTTCAGACTTAAACTGGAAAGAACACGTAGATAATTTGGTTGGAAAGCGAACCAGAGACTGCGTTTTATTGGCAGAACCCTTAAAAGATTCAACAGAACTACTAAAGAAACTGCATACACTACTCTTGTCCGTCCATTTTTGGAATATTGCTGCCCAGGATGGGATCCTTATCAGGTGCGTTTGATGGACGACATCGAAAGAGTCCAAAGAAGGGCAGCTCGTTTCTTATTGTCACGATACAGGGGAGACAGCGTTACGGAAATGATACAGGATCTGGGATGGGAATAATTACAACAACGGCGCTTATGGCTGCGGCGTGGGCTACTTGCGAAATTCCAATCGCCAACATTCTCCCCCGAATGCGAAAATATATTGTTGACTCCCACTTACATACGTAGAAATTATCATCAGAATAAAATACGAGAAATCAGAGCTCGAACGGAGAGATTCATGTGTTCTTTCTTCCCGCGCGCTATTCGAGAATGGAATGGGAGATAAATAGTATATCGGAGGTTCGATGAACCCTCTGCCAGGCACTTAAATATGATTTGCAGAGTATCCAATGTACATGTATATGTAGATGTGCTAAATAGAAATGAAGCCTGTTGAAAGACACAAAGAAATGTCATTAATTTTGTAACACACAAAGCGAAATCAGTAACTCGCTGTTCAGTGTTACTATGCATTTGTAGAGATAATATTACGGCGCTTAATTCTATCACTTGATCAAAACACTACTGTCACTGGTGCAACACACGCGACATAGCCATTTATTTAGGTGCACTACGAAATTGAAAGCGCAAGTATTAGTTCCATGTTGTACTATTCCATACTTATGAGCATTGGAAGAAGTGAAGAAGTGAAATCTGTTAGTTCTTTTGTGACATACATAACTAACAGCGCCTCTATCGGTACTTTGCTACACTACGCCGGATTTATAAGCATAGCATTCACTTAAAACTTCAGGTTTCGATATCTGTTCTCCCTTTGACCGATATGATGAAGCCTGTATTTCTCCCCAAGCTACTCTACCTGTGCAGTTTGTTAGGAAACTGATGATCGCTTTTAGGTCACAATTATGACATATTTACTTTCTCTGATCTGATTTTCACGATTCAAATCAAATGTTTGTTAAGCTTATGGGACTTAACTACTGGGTCACCAGTCCCTAAACTTACAAACTACTTATCAACTACCTTATACTAAGGACGGCACAATATCCATGCTCGAGGGGGAATTCGAACCCCCGACCGTAGTGGCCGTGCAAACAGTGACTGGAGCGCCTCAGTCTCCTCGTCCGCCGCGGCCGACGGATTTTCACGAAATGTAGCCTTTAACCGCAAGATACACTCAAGTTACATCACGAAAATCGCATGAAAATTCGTCTCATAGTTTTGGGGATTAATGTGTTGAAAGAGACAGATAGACCCAAAGGAAGATAAAAAGAATGTCAATTATACGAGGGTTGGAAATTAAATAGTGGCAATTATTTATTCACGACCGATACAAAAACCGTTACATGTTTGCACCTGTTACTATCTTTCAAAGTAGTCGCCGGCCGCGGTTGCCGAGGGGACTGAGGCGCTCCAGGCACGGTCTGTACGGCCACTACGATCGGGGGTTCGAATCCCCCCTCGGGCATGGATATTTGTGCCGTTCTTAGTTAGTTCGTAAGTAGTTTGTAAGTTTGGGCACTGATGACCCCGTAGTTAAGTCCCATAAGCTATACAAACATTTGAACATTTAATTCAAAGTAGTCACCATCGTTGTGTAGATCCCGTTGCCTCCGATGTGCAAGGCGTAGAATACCGTTATTAGCGAGCATGCTCTTTTGATGGTGCGAACGGAGCGGTTTACTGCCTGTTGAATATCTTGAACAGTTCTGAAGAGGAATGAAATCAAACGCACAAGGACTTAAGTCCTGGAAGTATGGTGGATGGTACAGTACTTCCCTGTCCTATCGACCGATTAGAGCAGCCACAGCTTGCGCTATATGCCCCCGCGCATTTTCGTTAAAAATGTTTACTCAGCCGGTCCTCTTGCTTTCTAGGTAGTTGTACTGACCTCTACACCACTGGAGCACAGCGATCAGTACATATGCACGGAATTACTGAAGTACTCCTCCCGTCAGATATAAATTATCAACTTTACCCTGTCCATTAGAACTCAAACGAGTAATTATTGCAAAATAATTCCCGTAAGAGAAAGGTCCTAGGAGTGCCTCCGCACCGAAGAAAGGATCACTGGCCGTCATTGTCATTTATACAAGTTATATATTTGTGGCGTCTGTTCTTTCGGACATGTCGGAAAAAAACAGACGTCACTTTTGATCCCGCAGTTATTATATATTCATATTCACGGAATGTATGACATCAACTGCGGATGGGTGAAGTTGAAGCCGGAACTTCTCTCATACAAAATTAATATTGTCATTCGCACTGCAGCTGCTAAAGACAAAATGTTCAAATATTTGTATAGTCTATGGGACTTAACTACGGGGTCATCAGTCCCTAAACTTACAAACTACTTACGAACTAACTAAGACTAAGGACTAATGCCCGAGGGGGGATTCGAACCCCGACCGTAGTTGCTAAAGACATAAATGATATGCTGGAGAGTTATAATTGAAATAGTTCCTACATATAACGCAAGAGCACAATACAATATTTCGTAATAACTGAAACGGAATTCAGTATTCAACATCGGCCAACGGCGCAGTTACTTTCAGCGTCCTTTTAAAAATATTCCGCCACTTCGCTAAGTGAATTGGGATGAAAAAGGTGTGGAACCCATAAAATGTAACGTGGGCTGATGATATTCCTCTGCAGTCTTCACTTCAGTTACGAAGGAGGGCACTGAAAGGCTTCTAAAGTGCAATGCTGAAGCTGAGCGTGAGGAAAATGGGAGGGCGAGCGTCATGACGTCGCCTTTGTGGTAGCCTCAGTTCCATTTTGCATCTATACCAGCTCAATGCGTTTCTGTCATACATCACAAGAAGAGGTTGATCCCAAGAAAACGGTCATGCTCGGGATTTAGAAAGTTAAAAGAGAAAAAAATTGTTAACGGCCTATAGTGGTGTTTCCTATTTCGTGAATTCAGATGATAAATCGTGTCCGATGCGACTGCTTTCTTAAAGCGAACTAGGTGTGTGCCGTGTGCCTTTATTTTTGGTAGAGTGGCAAGAGCTCTAATCTAGGACGGTGTGGCCATGAAAGGAATCGAACATCATTCACATTTAAACTTGAAACTCTATATTTATAAAAACGAAATAGAAACTAGGTAAATTTTTATTGAAGCACAAAAATGAAACAACCTGAAAATTGCATGCACTCACAAAATACTATTTATGTAAAATGCGTAGATAATAACTACTATCTCCAATGGTACAGTTTTTTTAATTAACATGAGAAACCTGAAACAAGTGACTCTTCAGTTAAATCTTGCAAGTTCGTAGACTCAATGTATATTGACAGTAAATGAAGTGAATAAGGTTATATATAACATAATAAGAACAACATAATAATGGAAAGTCCAGGTTGAAAATAATAATACAGCGAGGACAGTTTACAACTCACCGCAAAGACCTGGCGAAGAGCTGCGACAGGCACATACAAAAGACACACTCATACAACACATTCAGCTATCGGCCATGGCCTTCTTCAGAAAATAGAACACTCACGCAATCACACAGGCACACAACACAGTCATACAACCATCACCTCCGACTGCCGCACTTCGAAAGGTCGGTGAGTGTTCTATTTTCTGAAGAAGGCCATGGCCGATAGCTGAATGTGTTGTATGTGTGTGTCTTTTGTATGTGCCTGTCGCAGCTCTTCGCCACGTCTTTGCGGTGAGTTGTAAACTGTCCTCATAATAAGAACAATTTAACACATAACAAGGTTATCACAGTCTGAAAAATGCTTTCTGCAGATAATGATTGATGTACACCCAACACGCCTGGTCGGGTTTACAGTTAGTCCCTAGCCTCTTAGACCTCAGGTGATGGAAGATGGCACAAGGAAAACGAGCTTCCCAGCACAAACTAACCACTATAATTACAGAATGGCCACACAACCTGTAAACTATTTATTGCTGGGATGGTTACAATTAACAGACATGTTACCGGCCAATTTGGGACACTAACTGTGATGTAAACAACCAAGCGTTCAAAACTAAATTGGCAATCTTATCCATAAAACCAAACCACAATTTAAAACCACCCAGGATTCATATGAGTATTAGTATCAGTACATATTATCCCGTCTAAATAAGCGGTACCGTCGGAAATCAATCCAGCGAGGTTCCAATGAAAGCAACAGATCGACGCTCACCATATTCCCAAAATGCCTGGAGCAGCAGATGTCCGATGGACCCGGAACGGATGGAGAAAGCCGACACAATTTCAGACCAAAGCGCGCGACCCTCTCTACTGACACTACACCAAGTCGAGGGCAGCTCACCGGGCCCGTATAGTCAAGTCAAATAGTAACTGTACCTTGCAAAAGGTGCGGTAGAAGATTTTAATTTTTTAAATTGTTCATATTGTTGGAAAGATTAGAAATCCAAGTTTTGCCAACAAAATTTCTCTTGGGAAAACTTTCTGCAGTCAAAAAACTGCGAATATTTCGGACTTTTTTCAGTTTTTTCAAAATATCTCCGTTTTTGTGCTCCTATCGCTTTTACGTCTCAGTTCCTTTTTAAAGAGCACAAAATTATCTCCAAATCTGATTCTTACCTTCTTTTCTACTCCCAATACCTAAGGCACTACAGTGCGTCAAAACTGACAATTTTTCAAAATTTGTGCGAATGGCAAAATACCTCATTTTTGAACACTGTTATTTAACTTTCTGTTTGTGTAATGTAAATATAGTATAATATCACGTTATATGTTGGAATTTACCATTTCATTTTCAGGTATTCAATTTTTCTGTATGTAAAATGGTGATTTCTTGTGGCACCCACCTACTGCAATTCGTACATCGAAAAAGGGTCGCAGTTGCCATTAAAATTATTAGGTTCACTACAATTAAAATACATAATGAAATACCAACAAATATTGGCACTTTTCGGTGTGTAATACTCGTAACATTGTACTTCAACTTCAGCGCACATGAGAAGGGTATGAGCATCACTTCCGACGTTTTGAAGTGCCAAGTTTCTAGGTACACCAGAAATACCTTTGGTAGCAGATTTAGGGTATGTACATAAATTTGGTCCCGGGTTGACCTCTTCTTTAAACAACGAGTCAGCCTCTTAATGTTAATAGGTTTCGTCGTCAGTTTCCTCAACATCTTCCATAACATTTCACTGTCTTCACATAAAAATTGTGGCACGTTTTCACAGTTGATCCCAATGCATTTTTTACAAACTGAAGAACATTTCAAACCCACTTTTCTGCAGGAGTACATTCCGCCACAGCTCACCTTACATGAGCATGAAACAATGTGAATAAGTGCCTGAGGTTGAAATAGGCCAGTCGTCAGGTATGTTTAGGTCCAAAAAAATTGCAGGAAGCTGAATTTTTGGTATGTTGTTAGGACATATTAGAGTAGTATTAAACCAAGTTTGCAGCTTCGAAATCCTTTTGCGTAACTTTTAAGAGCCAAAAAACCTCGAAATTTTCGGACTTTTTTTTGGTTTTGGCTTATAACTCGTGAAGGGTGGTTTTTTGACGAAAAGTCACTCACACCTCTATTAATGTAGATAAAATATTCTAAACTTTAAGCCCAACCGCAGCTCTGCAAGTCCAATAGTTCCCGAGATATTGAACTTCAAAAATTGATTTATTTCTCCAAAAATTTCAAATTTTCGATTTTAGTCATCTTTCGGCTAGAATATTGGCTCTAATAATCATCCCACGCGGAATGTCATACAAAACAGTTATAGAGCAGTTATTTAACTTTAATCTAAGTACTGAACGAAGTCCATAGGACCAATAAGTTTCTAGTTATCGTTAAAAACGAAAACTTGGAAAAATCGGAGTATTCAATAAATTGACCCAGACGAATTGCAGTCCTCTTATCCTGTGTACGTTACACAAAAAAGAAGAATTACTCATTGTCGATGATTATTAACATATTGTATATAAATAGGTGTAATTATGTGTTAGTGCATACAAATATATTTGTGAAAGCAGGTATTGCTGAAAAAAAAAAAAAAAATTACGGAAGCCTCTACGTTTTTTGGGTATTGGTCAGCCATTAAGGGATTGGGTCTTTCGTTCGTAGCGAGGCCTTTTGTTGTGAGAAGGTATCAATCCCCCTCCCGGCCCCCTTACTCAGAGTCGTGACTTAGCGGGTGTTCTGTCCTCCCTCCCAAACTTCTTGCCTCCGAGGCCTTCCCCACTACACCCAATCTGCCCTTAGAAACAGACGTATTCGGATCCGTGAAGAACGTTTCAAATAAAAATCGTCTAAATCTTGATCTTGGTGGCGTTTTAAGTACTTTTTGTTTTACAATATGTCGGAGCTACCCCCGTCGCATGTTTGTTTCGGGATCGTCGGTAAGTGCTTGCAGAGGGAACAGTGACAGTGAAAAAACGCGGAATTTAGACGCTGATAAAAATGAGTCAGAAACGTGGGCTTGAAAGGCACATGAGGTTTTTTTGTGCAGTTTAAATGAAGTGACCGTACATGACGCATGCAGGAAGAGGTACACTGTGGAAAGTAATGTGTAAGCATTTGTCCAGCGAGAAGGAGATGTTTGATTTGCAAAACCATCGTCTTCGTATGGGGAAAGGGTGAAAAGTGCGTCGGATTCAAGGCGTCACATCATTGGATATTATTGTTTCATTTGTGGTGAAAAATTCTCCAAGGAATATTTCGAGAAGCAGATAAAATTGCCCAAATATCTACAGGATGAACTCCATCAAAGGGAAACACTGGAAGCGAAAGAATCGATTGTGGAAAAAGCTAGACAAGCTGGTGAATGGGGAAACACATTCTTCAGCGTCTTTCATGTATAAGTGAACTTGTTGCTACTGAGGGTAAGTACCACAAACATTGCTACGTAAAACTGCACTCCTTGTCGCGATCTACTGGTACCGGAGGTAAACAAGGCCGTCCTGAACATCCCTTACTTATCGAACGTATGGAGCGTATATATGCATACCCTGCAGAAACAAGACGGGAAAAACAATTTTCCATAAGTGACTTGTTTGCAGAGACCTTTACATGTGATTACAAACCAGCAGCTGCAAGTGTTCAAGCTCATCTAAAAAAGCGATGTGGCGGAAAAATTATTTTTGCGCAGGTTGGTCCGTATCACAGACCAGTCTTGATGTTCACAGACATTGGACAAAACATCCTTTATGAAAAATGGTACAATCAAAGACTTAGCGATCCTGCTGAAGAGCCGCTTAAAGTTGTCAAAGCTGCAGCAGAGATTATCCTGCAAGACATTCGTTCCCAAACATTTGACACTACTCAGTATCCCTCGTCAGATGCTTTTTTAAAAGACGCAGAGGCATCCTTATCTTGAACAGTGGAAAAAGAAGTGCAGAGGATTTGCTCATGCAGTCATGGCTGCAACGAGGCCCAAATCTTTCCTATCCTCAATTCAAATAAGCTTTGGAACCTATTTGTATAGAAAATTTGAATCAAAGCACCTTGTTGAACTTTGCCACTGTATGGGAATTTCTTGTACATACACGGAGGCTATGCATTTTGAAAGTTCCGCTATCCTCCGTGGAGGTGGCCCAACCAGTCGACAAAGGAGCTTTTATGCATTTTGTCTTCGATGACAGAAGATGTGAACGTTAACACAATTGATGGAGAAAATACGTTCCATGAAATGGGTGGTACAATGATCATGACCCCTCACTCATCCGTTCGCCCAGACATAAACAAACCACGTTTGAAGTCTGTATGTGCCGAGTCTATCAGGTTCACACACTGCCACACACATTAAACATTCTTATATTAGAAAGAAATTTGGCTTGTCAGCCATTTCAATTAACTAAGTGAAAATCGCTGAAGTAATTTTGCCAAAATCCCCAGACCTGCTGTGGTTGTTTGGAAAAGCAACTAACATGCCAGGCATCCCAGGATGGAATGGATTCATGCAGTGGCGTAACTAGGACTTGGCTTTGGGGGGGGGGGCAGATCTGCTTGACGAGCAAAATTTTGGTTATTTTCCAGACAAACTACCATCTACCACTCCCATTGAAGAAACTAATTCACTCCCATCCAATGAAAGATTAGGTAAAACACCCCAAGTTTTCAATATTTACCTTGGGGGGGGGGGGGGAGGGGGGTTCTGGAGGGGGGTTCTATCCCTCTCATCCCCATAGTTACGTCACTGGATTCATGGATCAAGTGACAGAAGATCTTCGTTACAAACGTTCAAAGATTGTATATCTCCCTTTTATCCATGCTCCCCCAACCGACTACGACACTGTTTTAACATCACTTTTAGAAGCCAGTTAAAGAACAAGCATTTACGGTCAGGAAACATGTTTTGTGACCTACGATCAACCACTGAAAGCCCGAGACTTTGTGGAGAGCCACCAGCATCCTCAGCTTATCAAAATAGGGGAGAGACTTAGAGGTTTTCACCACATCATGTTATTCATGGGGCGCTCGGTGCCATAATGGCAGGAAGTGACTCAAGGAACTTCTCTGTTCAATATTTGCGGAAAAAAATTGTTGAAAAATCCTTTTTATATACGATGCGTTAATAATCATCGTCAATGAGTAATTCTTCCTTTTTCTTTAACATACACAGGATAAGAGGACTGCAATTCGTCTGGGTCAATTTATTGAATACTCCAATTTCTCCACGTTTTCGTTTTTTAACGATAACTAGAAATCCATTGGGCCTATGGACGTCGTTCAGTACTTAGATTAAAGTTAAATAACTGCTCTATAACTTTGTTTTGTATGACATTCCGCGTGGGATGATCATTAGAGCCAATATTCTAGCCGAAAGATGACTAAAATCGAAAATTTGAACTTTTTGGAGAAATAAGTCAATTTTTGAAGTCCAATATCTCGGGAACTATTGGACTTACAGAGCTGCGGTTGTGCTTAAATTTTAGAATATTTTATCTACATTAATAGAGGTATGAGTGACTTTTCGTCAAAAAAAAAAAAACACCCTTCACGAGTTATAAGCCAAAACCAGAAAAAAGTCCGAAAATTTCGAGGTTTTTTGGCTCTTAAAAGTTACGCAAAAGGATTTCGAAGCTGCAAACTTGGTTTAATACTATTCTAATATGTCCTAACAACATACCAAAAATTCAGCTTCCTGCAATTTTTTTGGACCTAAGGCCATTTTTTTGTCTACGACGACTGGCCTAAAACTCGCCCGCTGTTCTTTTGTCTGTTAACTAGCCGTGTTTGTGAAGTTAACAATAGACTGCTTGCTCACAAAATCTAATTACGGCGATATTCACAGAGCGGCGGAAGTATACAGTTCCCTTAAGCAAACTCTGATTCTTTAAGTTAAGCAAACAGTTCTACCTTTACTGTAATCTTTAGAAAAAAAACTGCACACAATTAAATAATGATCCGCAGTCATGGATCTAAATAAAAAATCATAAATGTTGGCAACGGAAATGGAAATATTCTCTCCTCCAGAAGGGAGCAGAGGCACAAGATACATGAACAAATTACCCCACATTAAACCAAAATAAATGATGAGGGGAGAATTTAAATTAGCACAAAAGGATTATAGTTTAACAAATTAATTTATTGTTCAAAACAAGAACAACAAGGGGGAAGACCATTTAAAAAAAAATTACAATAAAAAAACACACCTTACATAATGTTCAAAATATCTACAATGACATGGCCCTAAAATTGCCCACCTGCAAAGTTGAGTACAGGTTAATTACGATCACGTTTCATAGGGGGTAACGGAGGAATTGTAGCACATTCACACACACATTCATACGCCAAGCCATGCAGGTACTTACCAAGCACCCGACACCAATACACCAAGACGACAGCCAAGCAATGTGGAGAATGCAGATCGTAGGTTCACTCGCGCACAATGAAATAGTACTCCACTTCCATAACGTGTCAAGCTAGTAGTTTAGGGTCATGATAAACTATAAGAAACAAACGCACTTGGTTTAAGACCACGAAGTGCGGTGTATAGACAGAAGTTAAAGTTTCCCTAGAACTTCTAACTATACATTAAATCAAGATTTCATTAAATAATATATTTAAAACGGTCTCTCTGGCGTTCGTTTAGCACAGGGAGAAGATAACTACAGAAGGTTAAAGTTGTTAGATCAATACAGCACTCTACTAAGTCAGAACACAAAATATGCATAAAGTTAACAAAATCAATTTCGAAGAGAATAAGATCGCGAAATATATCGTGTAACCATTCTTTCTGATCAGACGAATGATATCTATTAGATAAGCAAGGTTACAGATTGCTACAGCACAATACAGAGTTCGGTCACAAAAATTCAGAGAAGTGAAATAATTCTATTTCATGAAAATGAAAAATACGATATACTTCGTGCAACGGTTCTTTCTACACAGAGGAAAAAAGATCAATTTAATGGTAATAACCACGACCGGGAACACGCTAATCGGCGCACACGTGGGCCGACAAGTACACAGATTACAACTTAGAATGGACAATTTTCGGTGAAAATTATCACGCTACACTCACTAGGAAACACCTTAGCAAATTAGCTATACAATTCTTAAACACTCATGTGCACTGAATAATGGAAGAGCTAAAGGCTTAGTCTCATATCGTCCACGTGTTCTGTCGACAAAGTACGAACAATATCGGCACCGCGTGTCCCCGAAAATATTACAATTCAACTACGATAATTACGCAAAAGACAGTGAACATATTTAAACAGGCGGAGAAATGGTTTAAAAGTTATAAAGTGCAAGAACTATGCTAACAAAACACCATCAGAGCCTCTGAATCGGATTGTGTTTGAAAGAAACTACAACACAACACTAACAAAGTGCGCTTAGTACTTGCTAAACATTCTTACATACAAAGTTTCATTTATTCTGTGGAAGACAGGGCCAGTGGGAGCACATCACAGTACACACTAATACATATTTGGGGTCTCATGTACAACATAGACACTTAGAATTTTACATAAAGATAAAACTAAAACAATATATAATGACTGGTATCTTGCATATTGCGAGTGGAGTGTCTTGCTACACTCAAAAAAAAAAAAAAAAAAAAAAAAAAAAAAAAAAAAAAAAAAAAAAAATCTGAAGCTAGTCAAGATTTGTTCATGGGGAGTCAATTAAATGGAACTCGTTCTGTGGACATGTTTCAAGGTGCTGGAGCTTGCCTCATTGTAATGGGTATCGGACCATTGTCACTGTGATTCCAGCCCTATTTTTGAGAGAGTTTCCAGTTTCCCATCCAACTTTGCCCTTGCTGGTAAGTTTGCAACAAATCATGTTGCACGGCATCTTCTGTAGGTGGAAACCTTGAAAGATTAAATTTGCTTTTTGTGGCAGACTTGGGGAATAGCTGGTGCCGAAAATAGTCTAGTTAGTCGGAAATGTTGACACTTCCACTATATAATGCGATAGTAATCTGTTCTCCTACTGTTATTATTTCTTCACGAGTAGAGTGTGGTTTATTGAACATGCAAAGAGCTGAGTTTAGGTGTTCATTTTCCCTAACAATGTTGCAGCACTTAATTCTTCCTTGATGAAAAAAAAGCGGATGTTGTATCACTTCCGCTAAAAGCATGAGTGAAGAGAACATACTCACTGCCAAACTTGTATGACGCAGTGGAAAACTACTTTCCATCTTTACTTCCTCTTCCCGACTTAAAAGGCGGTCGCGGTGGCCGAGGGGACTGAGGCGCTCCAGTCACGGTCTGCACGGCTACTACGGTCGGGGGTTCGAATCTCCCCTCGGGCATGGACATTTGTGCCGTCCTTAGGATTAGCTAGTTCATAAGTAGTTTGTAAGTTTAGGGACTGATAACCCCGTTGTTGAGACCCATAAGCTAAACAAACATTTGAACATTTTTTGTCCTGGCTTAAAAAAAAAAGTTTTGGATGCCTTGTCCTAAACCTAAACCAGTCATGAGCAGAAGCAGGTCAACATCTTCTTCCACAATGACAACACTTTCAGAATATTTAGTTCTTGAAATAGGAGATGTTACAATCATAAGGTGACCTATAGTAAAGTTCGGCTAGTGATGTACGATTTACAAAAGATAGGTGCCCAGAAATCACCATGTTGCATATAAAAAAATTGAATACCTGAGAATGAAATGGTAAATTCCAACATATAATATGACAGAAAGTGTGTAAGTGGCCGGCCGCGGTGGCCGAGGAGACTGAGGCGCTTCAGTCACGGTCTGCACGGCCACTACGGTCGGGGGTTCGAATCCCCCCTCGGGCCTGGATGTTTGTGCCGTCTTTAGTATAAGGTAGTTCATAAGTAGTTTGTAAGTTTAGGGACTGATGACCCCGTAGTTAAGTCCCATAAGCTTAACAAACATTTGAACATTTGAACAAGTGTAATAAGTGTTCAAAAATGAGGTATTTTGACACTTTTCACAAATTTTGAAAAATTGTCATTTCTGACGCACTGTAGTGCCTTAGGTATTGGGAGCAGAAAAAATGGTAAGAATCAAATTTGTAGAGAATTTTGTTTTGTTTAAGAAGGAACTGAGACGTAAAATCAGCAGGAGAAGAAAAAACGGAGATATTTTGAAAAAACTGAAAAAAGTCCGAAATTTTCGAAGTTTTTTGACTGCAGAAAGTGTCCCAAAGGGAAATTTTGTTGGCAAAACATGGATTTCTAATCTTTCCAACCATATGAACAAGTTAAAAAAATAAAGTCTTCTACCGCACCTTTTGCAAGGTATAGGTTTTTTTCTGACAGTTTGACTGGGCTAGTAGTATAATAAACGCTATTGCCGGCACACACACCGTCGGCTAAGCACGCCGTCCACGGTCGATGTTATTTTTCTCTCTGTACCTGACAGTCTCTTGTCGTCTTCCCAACTGCCGAATCTCCCGCGACCCCACGTGACCCGCCAGAGACACCACTTCCCGGTTCCGCCAAAGGAAAGAGAAGAGGGAAACGATGCGAGATATATCGACGTGTGACGGTTCAAGGTGTTACACAGTGTAGCAAAAGCAATTAAACACTACCTCCATCTATCTCCATAGACCTTGTTGTCGTAGTCTTCAGTCCGCAGACTGGTTTATGCAGCTCTTCACACTACCCTGTCCTGTGCAAGCCCCTTCAGGTGAGATTACGCATGGCAACCTATATCCTTTCCAATTTGCTTACTGTATTCGTCCCTTGGTTTCCCTTTACGATTTTCACCCCACACATTTCCTTCTGGTGCTAAGTTTATGATTCTATTATGGCTCCGGAATGTGTGCCACCAACTTATTCCTTCCCGTACTCAGGATATGCAAGAAACTCCTTTTTTCCTCAATTCTGTTCAGCATCTCCTCATCCGTTAAGTTATCTGCCCTTCTAATCTTCATAATTCATCTGTTGCACCACATTTCGAAAGCTTCTACAAAGCTATACTCCAGACAAATGCTTTCAGAAAGGACTTCCTAACATATAAAGCAATACTAGATGTCAACAAATTTGGACTCTTCAGAAACGCTTTCCTTCCCATAGGAATTCTTCTTTACTTCGGGTATCAGACGTTCTCTTGGCACCCAAATAACAAAATTCACCTACTACTTTTATTGTCTCATTACCCAATCAAATTCCGTCAGTATCGCCTAACTTTCGGTCACTACATTCCGTTATCCTTGTTTTACTCTTGTTAATGTTCATCTTATATTTTTCTTGCAAAACACTGTCCATTCCATTTAATTTCTCTTTCAGGTCCTTTGCTGTCCCTGACAGAATTACTATCTCATCAGCAAATCGCAAGTTTTTTTATTCTCTCTCCCTGACCTTTAATTCCCTCACCAAATTTCTCCTTGCATTCACTGCCTGCTCAATGTACAGATTTAACATCATTGGGGAAACGCTACACCTTGTCTTACTCCTTTCCCAACCACTGTAACCCATTCATGCCCTTCGACCTGTCTGTTTTTTGTACAAGTTGAATATAACTCTTCGCTCCCTATTTTTTACCCCTGCTACCTTCATAATCTGAAAAAGTACATTCCAGTAAACATTTTTAAAAGCTTTCTCCAGATCCACAAATGCTAGGAACGTAGTAAAGTAAATCGTGTACTATGTATGTGTCAAATTCTACATTAATGAAGTCTGAATATTGAGGCTTTCCTTTCATTAACCTACACTCTAACAAAAGTCGTGAGTATTGCCTCGCGTGTTCCTACATCCCTCGTAAATCCAAACTGATCCTCCCCAAGGTCGGATTCCACCAGATTCTGCATTCGTCTGTAAATAATTCCTGTTAGTATTTTGCAACCATGACTTGTCAAACTGATACTTCTGTAATGTTCACATTTCTCTGCACTAGCTTTCTTAAGAATTGGAATCTCTATATTCTTCTTGAAGTCTGAGGGTATTTCCTGTGTCTCATACATCTTGCATACCAGATGGAACAATTTCTTTGTGAGTGGCTGTCCTAACGATAGTAGAAGTTCAGACTGGACATCTTTTCAGACCTTACAATACTATTTTCCACATAAATCTTTACTAAAAATGAGATGTCATTTTGCAAAATGTATTGAAAAGAATAACAAAATTACTGAGAGCACAGGCGACAGTTATAGCGGGCTCATGTAAGCCTTCCGTTCTATCTCTTCCATTTTAGGAAGAAACATACTCCATTTCTAGCACGCTGTTGAGGTAGAAGGGACTTTTTCGTCAGTATTTGTAAGATTTAATCCATGTAAGTTTATGAAACGGCGCCTAATGACATGGCAATATAGAGGTTGACAATTACTAAACTATATGAAACAAAACGTAAATTGATTACGAACTACGGCGTTTACACACTTTCCTCAACGTTTAAACGTCGCTACAGATATTGAGATTTGGGTAATGACATGTTCGATATGCCTGCCTTCCGCGGCGATGATGTAGCGCAGACGAATAACAAAGTTATGCATGACTCTCTGAAGTGTCGGAAAATAAGTGCTGTCGATAATTCCAAATGCCTGTTTTCAGTTCAGCAATGGCTTTGGGGATATTGTTGTTCACCCCACAAAGGTCTGAAGACGGCGGCCAATCTTGAACCATAGCGGTAGCCTCTGAGTACCCCAAAGCCGGTATTGGATTCCCCAAAGTGCTGTTCCAGGACACAAAACACTCTCCTGCCTAGATGTGTTCGAACTCCGTCTTGCATAAATCACATGTTGTCGAAATCAGGGACACTTTGGATAATCACTTTGGATAATAGGGATGGAATCCTATTCCAACACCTTCACGTACGGTCAAAAAATATCGCACCGATTATTCTATGACCAGACATTCCACACCACACATTCATCCGTTGAGGGTTAGCACACCGTTCGATCGCGAAATGCGTTGTCTTTGCCCCATAATGCGCCAATTTCGCTTTTTGACGAATCCACCCAAATGAAACTGTGCTTCGTCACTAAACAATATACCAATTCCACCACGCACCGCGGCCACTCGTGCTATTTGAACGTTCTAACGCGAGCCGTTCAGAAGATATGACGATTTTATTTCATACTTATGAATCTCAAATCAGATCTTTATTTGTCTTAGATCGCTTATATATATTGATTCCACAATGACGACAGTTCTTCTCTGATGACACACTGTCTGGACATGTGGAACAGTAAAGCAAAGGATACTAAACTAATGACGTTGACGCACAGTTTATTGGTGATGTGTATACCATTTATTACTTGCCACTATAGTGTCAGGTCATCGGAGACATATGTTTCACCGTGTCTGGGCAATTACGATTTCATAATGACTCTTTAACTTGTCGCAACTAGTCACTAATGTAAAATCAGTGAATATAAGCGATCTATGGCAAATAAATATCTCATAAGAGATTCATAGGTTTCATATTAAGATCGCATCTTGCAATAACGTGACTAAGATCTCAGGTAATCATAATGATTTTATTTCATATAGTTCAATTATTGCCAACGTGTAAACAAAATACAACTGTTCAGAGTAGCATAGAAGTGAATAACAGGGATAAAAAATGTAAAATTAACCAAAAGTTAATACTACACTGTCAAAAGTGTTCTGTTTATTTATTAAAATATAAGATTTCGTTCCGTGACCTCTATCTGTGAGGAAATTAACTTTTCGTAACATTCGGTATTCTGAAGCAGATCGAATGCGTACTGTGACATTACAACGACGTACAACACCCATTTGGAGTGCAAAACGAGCTAGTTTGACACGGAGAGCGTCGAAAGTTGCGACGACTGAACAGGCTGCTGCAGGACGTAAGACTCGCCCAGCTTATCGGCTGGCGGACTGCGCATGAAAAGCCCGGTGGCGGACGTGACGTCATGTTCAGCTGCCATTTGTCCCGTCGAAAAACGGCATTGTCTTTATTTTTAGATAGTACGCCGACACTGTTAGTTACAGACTAGCATTATATAACACGTGCGAGTTTTTACAGGAGTCCTCATTTCCACATTTTGTCATAGGCAGCCGTGAGATCAATAAAAGCCACTGATGTTTTAAGGCGTTGTTGGAATTCAGCGTCTATTCGTGTGGTTGAACTGAGTACTTGATCTGTGCAGCTTCTGTTAGGTCTGAATCCGGCTTGTTATATGGAAATGACTGCATGGATCTTTGGACCAATTCTGTTGAGGATGACTCTTTCTAAAAGCTTGTAGGAGCAGCTCAGGAGAGCAATTGGTCGATAGCTCGCAGGTTCATTTGCTGGTTTACCTGGCTTCAGTATGGCTATTACTTTTGTTCTTTTGGAGGCTTTTTGGATGTTGCCTGATAATATTGTTGAAGAAGCTCGCAAGCCATTTGCGAGTCCTGTTTCCACAATTGATGAGGAACTCTGGGTGTATTCCATCAAATCCTGGAGCTATGCCTTTTTTCATTTATGTTATATAACGCCAAACCATAATTAAGCTCATAAATGACATGTAATCTGAGAGATACATCCAGGTGGCCCTCGGTAATCAACTAAGCAGTCAGAAGAAACTAAATAATGGTCTCCCTCAAGGTTCAGTACATTCTGATCTCCCTGAAACATAGTAAAGGAAATTCATTTATGCAGACGATCTGGCATTGGGCACCCAACAGAGAACTCTTGAAGCTTAAAAGCTGTGTGTGTGTTGTTGATGTTGAACCTATCGTTAAATCAGACAACAAATTGTTCGTTAACACAGCAATTTGGTTTAATTATGGCCCTGATATTGATGTATATACTATTAAATAAGAAACAGTGCATTAAACTGATTATGTGCGCAACGGATATTTTAAACACAAAAAAACTGTGACAAGTCACCATTTGAAACAGACACTGACTATACTCAAAATTTTTGACTGCGAGAAAGATTTAAAAAAACCATAAACCATTTTCTTAATGCTTGACTGTGAGAATTTTTATGCAGATCAGTTTCTGATTATTGAAATTTAGCAGCATAGTCAATTAACTACCATTTACCTTGGCACCAATAACTAAATCTGTTCAACAATATTATTCAAATCAATACTGCACTTTATATCCACTAATAATTAATTATCAAATTAAGGAAGTAGGTTAATTTTCTAACTACGTAAATGAAACAGGAAAGAAAGGTCAACTTTGTAACTTATTATTAATAATCAGCATTACATTACCTACATAATACAACTTCTGACTTGCTGGCAAGGCAGCCTGTGCTCTACATCGGAGCCATACACACAACTCAACCGCTCTCTAAGCGAGCTGAACCACAAGTGCTACTCTCTCTCAGCGCGAGCTACAATGCTATGCAATACATGATCTTTGCCAAAGATGAAACTTCACAGAGTTAAGTACACATATCGATACATACAGTAGAAGCGATATTATACATTTTCTTGCAAGCAAGTTACTCGATACAAAACAGGAGGCACAATATTAGACATTTTCTTACAAAAATAATTTTTTATGGACACGTTCCAAGCTGGTGAGTAGATCCTTTCGGCAGACCTGAGCATAATGGATAAACAAAAAGTGGAGACTAACACCAAACCCAACAAAGACCGAAGTCTGCTGCTTTCATATTAACAGTAGAATGGCCAATGCGAATTTAAATATTATCTTTAATGGTCAGGTCCTTCATCACCAAGACTACCCTAAATATTTAGGAGTAACTCTAGACAGAACACTCTCCTACAAGAAACACACGGAAAACACCGCAGCAAAACTAAGACCACGTAATCATACAGAAGCTGAGTGGTTCCTCGTGGGGTGCAAGAGCTACAGCTCAGCGATTCTTCTCCTTAGGTCTGGTCTATTCTGCTGCCGAGTACTGTGCGCCAGTGTGGCTTAATGGCTGACACGTCAGAAAGATTGACGTCGAGCTAAATGCAACAATGAGGACAATAACAGGCTGCATCAAATCTACTCCTGTTCACTGGTTACCATGTCTAAGTCACATTGAGCCTCCAGACCTCCGAAGACAGAACGCCCTTCTCAAGGAATAAGAAACATTATTGAAAATCTCCGAACTTCCACTCCACTATGATGTGCCTGTTCTCCGAATGAGCAGTCTAAAATCTAGGCAACCACTCATCTTATTGGCAGAATCACTGCAGGCAACTGGATTCAACATTAAAAGAAAGTGGACAGAAACCTGGAACAATGTTGCCTGTGAGAAATATCAGACCCTCCAAAGACCTGACGCAAGAGCTGCTGGAATGGAATTACCACGCTGTGCCTGGAAAACAAAAGGATCCGCACAGGTCATGGCGTCTGTGCTGAAAACCTTCACCATTGGGGAAAGGCTTCATGCTCCCAGTGACTCTGGAAACGAGCACCAGACAATCAACCACATTGTTACAAGCTGCTGCAGGAGAGCTTATCAAGGAAGTCTAGAAGACTTCTTTGAAGTGACAGAGGCAGACCTTGAATGGATAGAAAACCCATATATTAATATGTAGATTTAGTGGTTTACCTCTTTTATAGTTTGTAAAATTATGAAGGTAATGTACTTTTTTGTCGTTGTAGTAAATTTTGTAAAATCAAACAAACTGAAGATTACTAGTTGCAGTTCATCTGTATTGCCCTACGCTAAATAAATAAACAGACTAGCATGGAGAAGCAAATGAAAGAGGAAAACAGCGCGATTCAGATGATGTGTTGACACCATTTATATTAATTTTATATCAAAATTTATCCAGTAAACTAATATTTATTGACTTGGAAAAATCCAATGGCTAAACTAATTGAAGTACAGTAACGAGCGAGGGTTCAAATGAAAGGTCGCATCAAGACGCAAAGTTTGGTATAACCACATTACCTGCAACATTTATATTGAGCATAATAATGCACTTTAACGAAAAATAGTAATGATTTGTTAATAGCAGTTAATACAAGGCAGATACACAAACAGCGAGGCAGTGATAAGTTGCAGGTGTCGTAAACACACATTATGACCTGTTTAGAATATATTATTTTTGTTTTTGTTAATATCTTGTCTTAGTGTAAACTAAATTATTTTGTTTATCGACCGTAATTTGTTTAAATTGATGAACACAGTAATTCTGAACAGTGCATTGGAAAGATGACTGGAATATCTATCTGAAAATCGCTTGACCTAATATGTTCATTGTGCGACGGTCGAAAGACATGTTTATCGGTCATGCTGAAAATATTCCTTTGTTTAAACTTGAGATTTTGGCGGTGTTATTAATGTTAGAAATTAAAGTAATGTATGTATTTGCATTAGAATCTTAGTGCGTATCTAACGATGCTGTCATATCTACTCTTCAATCATTATTGAAAAAGTTTTGTACACTACTACGAGAATCACCAAATCTCGTTAGGTCATTTATTACTGGAAAATGTAGTGGGACGGGCGAAGACATGTCTTTAATTTGGTAAGAGGCTGCCTGAAAAACTGTTAATTCCGTATTTACTTTTTTTGAGAAATTAAGGTTCTTCTTTATAACTGTTTAGAAGTCGTTTATGGCAGGCCTACAAACTTTGTTTAACCGTGGATAGACTTCGTTTCCGATGTACCGCCCACTAACACACGAAAAATATTATTAAGTTCTTCCTCTCTAAGAAGTTCTCACATTTAAGGGGGTTTTTGTTTCATTTAAGACTTAGGTCCATGTGCACAAGAGCCAGGAGTCACAAACAATTTCATAAAGTTTTCACCTTCAAGAGATTCCACCAAGTAAAATTCACGTAAGTTTTTGCAAAAGTTTCTAAAGTTCGTTACCCTTCTATTTAAATAACCAACGATGACATCTAATTAAACTTTCATATCTTCGCCGTTCACAAAACCGTACAGTCCCATTAAAGTTTGTTAATGTTCGAGAAAATTTCTAAACTGTACTCTTCATAGAAATAACTCTGGTAACTAATATTCATTTCCATTTAAACCTTTTACACACTTCAATAAGATTCATTCTTTGTAATACATTTTAACAATCTTTCACATTTATTAATGTAACAAGATCTGTACAGCTTGACATGACAATCGGAACTATCTCATTTTTCAAAGAATTTTTTCCCATAACTTTTTGCAAAGAGAAAACCTAATAATTTTTTCTTTTAGTAAATGCATAGACCATAGATAATATGGACTGCGCGTGACGTCATTACACTGAAACCAACACCTAAGTCACGTGACTCCGGGAAACAAGCCGTTTTCGTCATAACGAGAAATGTGAAGTGGAGCTGACAGATGTAGTTTTACCCATTTATAACTGAAATGTGGCTTTGATTTTAACAACAAAACGTCTAATCATATCCTTATAACGCCTTTAGCAGTACAGTTAACGTTATTTCTCCGCAAATTTTAATGTTAATGCGATGGTTGTAGTGTTTACTGGTGCATAGGTGAAACGTATAAATGACTTGCTTTTATTAAGTGAATAGCTGTTTTTATGCTCTGCGAGTCTCTTACTTTACAACCGCCATGGGAATAGAAAGCAAAAAATCAGTTTTACAAACAGTATCAGTTTTATTAAGATTTCTCAACAATACATGTTATGCTTTTATAGGAACTAAAAACGGTCTATATCTATAATATCGGATATTTGTACACATTACAAGCCTTTGTATTTTACGACTTCTGCATATGCATATGCCAATACGTAAACCTTGCAAAGCACTCGCTATTTACATTAGAATAAGTGATGTGCAAACACAACTGAACTAGTTTTATTGTTATACTGAATGTTCTGTATTCAAATATAGCTGTGTACACCGCTATTAAAAGCATATCTGCACTAGAAATAACTTACTTGATGAGATGTAAATCTAGTCAGACCAGTTAGAATTGTCCTCCTGTTAATAATTACATTCTTCGGTTAAAAAAAAGTCGTTTATTGTTAAAATCAGTACTTGACTTCAGTTGAAAACTAGAAAAACTGTTACTCATAAGAGGTTCGTTTAAGCAGCTACCAGTTACCAGACTCCAGTAAACTGAGCATGCGCAGAGCTGTTGCAGTATCTCGGTAAGAGCTGCGAGCATGCTCAGTTTACTGGAATCTGGTAACTGGTAGCTGCTTAAACGAACCTAATGACGAAAACTCAGTCACGTGACTATGGACAATGTTAGACGTTGGTTTCAAACCACAACACTGCAGAGATAGGGACACGCGCAGTCTATACTACATTTAGTCTATGAATAAATGTCTTCTTCGATCATGACGCAACAACGGGCTGCAGTTTCTCCTTACGCCGCATGGCCGTCGACTCGCGACGGTTGATGGTGAGAAATAACATCTTTGGTTCCGGCGTGGAGGACTCTGCTGACCGCGTTGTGACGCTCTCGAAGAGACATGAAACAGGAAAACAAATACAAACTTTTGAGTACACAATTTATAAAAATTAATAACATGCTCACAAACATTTAATGAAACAAATTATCAATTTTAACGCTTACCTGACAAACTGAGCTTATAGAGTGGCTTGTGACGGGATGTAGCTCCTTGTCCCACTACAAATGACGTCAGAGATCGTACATAAACGACGGCCTGGAGCGGCCGAGGATCAGTCGACGGCAGTTCAGTCTCGACGACAGACAGGTATGGCGAGTGAGACCATCGGTGTTCAACATAGCCGCAGAATCCGCCGTGATGGACTGTGAAATATTTTCGGATGTGTGTGGACCTTTTTTTTAAATTTTTTATTTTTTTATTTTATTTTATTTTATTTTATTATCAATGAAATTTAATAGCAATCATTTTAGAACATTATCCAAATGATTAAATACTCATATACTTCTATTGTTAGCAATTTGGGGGCTCAAGCTAATCACATCAGACTGGTTCTCGCCAGACATTTAATGGACAATCAACAATTTTATTAAAAATGCAACCCTCATGTTTCAGTCAGTTATTTAGTAGATGCCGCCCTAGTTAAAAAAACTTACTTTAAAATTGAAAGTTTAATTTTTCAAAGACATGTATACGGTACGGACAGCAACGATCTAAAGGTAGCAGGAATAAGTCATCCCCTAATACATAGGTGAAGTTAGGGTCCGTCCCGTTAAAGTACACGATCAAAGAATTTTTTTGCTTAAACTGAATCAAACGAAATTAGAAAATATGTTTTAAACTTTATTTTAAAATAGTCTGTTGCCCTTTGTTCATGGAATCTAGACTGATGATAAATAATAATAATTGTTGATGAAAAAACAATGGATCTAGCCACATATACATTCAGAATACAGAGCCATGGCCAGTTTTGTGCATTCATATCCATCTTCCGATGTCGAAAATTTTAAGTTACGTAAATGTTTTCAACGGCAGCCAGTCGGCAGGTCTGGGAACAACACTCAGTGGACGATGTCTTACCAGGGTAAAATGCAAGCTTATGTCAAGAAGTAGCATCGTTAACTGGAAAATAATCCTGGAACATAGGTCTTGCTACTTTTGAAAAGGTGTATGAGACTCAAAATTATTGCCATCTGCAGATGGGCATGGTTGTCTGAAATTGCCTAATGACTCTACATGTGCTGGTGACTAGTTGCGTTATTCAACATTAAAGCCTACTGAGTCATGATATCCAGTATGAAACACGAGGGTTGGTACTAATTGTGGGAATACTCCTGTGAATACAATAAGCAATGTAATCTACTATTGTCGCTGATACCACACGCTGTTGACATACCTAACATACATTTAAATGGTCAAATGTTTGTAGAACTTTTGGGACGTGACTAAATCTACAAACTACTTATGAGCTACCTTATACTAAAGATGGCACAAACATCCATGCCCGAGGGGGGACTCGAGCTCCCGACGGCGAACTGCTGCGTGCACCGCAACACGGCGCTCCAGTACGCACGGCTAATCCGCCGCGGCACCGTACCTCTGAGGAAATGGACTCTCCCGGCCCACGTCAGCGACATGCGAACAATCGAGGAAAACACAGTCACTTGTGAGCGAACAATCTAACGTCACGGTGTTACTATGTTTTCGAAACAGGAACAACGGAGCTGAATCAAGACTGAATGTGCCAGAGGTCGTACAGAACGAGGGAGTCATCAAGGTCTTCAAGAGGCGTGCGGGGAATCGGCATTGAGGTACAGAACGGTGGCACAGTGGTTAAAAGCTTTCAAAGAAAGTCGGAAAACTGTGACAGTCATGCATCGGGCAGGTCGTCCTAGCGTCTCTGAAGAATAAATGCGTACTGCTGCCGCGTTAGTGGACAGTAATCGACGCCAGACGATTCATTAACTCGCCCACGAAACCGGAGTAGCGCATACGACAGAGCTACATACCCTGAAGAAACGCCTGGGCATGCGAAAAATGGCTTCTCGATAGGTTCTTCAACAATTGACGGAAATGCAGAAATGGATGCGTTACGACGCTGCTCAGACGCACTTGGCGCGCTTTGAGAGCGAAGGAGAGGCTTACTTACGTCGTGACACTGGGTAAGACATCACATAAGCCAAATCTGAATCATCAATCCAACAAATGCCGTCATTATGTGTAGTCGCCAAAGTCGAAAGTGCATCAGAGACGCAGTATGGTGAAAGTTATGACGATTCTCGTGTATGATTGTGATGGTGTTATTCTAACCCATTAAGTTCATCCACGGCAGTCAATCAGCCCACAGTATTACTGTTCGTTTTTGGAGCATCCCCTGCGACCAGCTTTGCGAAAGAAGGGCCAACAGTTTCTACGCAAACCAACCACCATTTTGCATGGCAATTCGCGGGCGCATAAAACGCAAGCTGTTGTTGCTCTGTTCGGTCGTTCGTACTGTACCATCCACCATACTCCCCGGACTTCTTGTGACTTTGATTTCATTCCGCAGATGAAGGAAGCACTTCATGGCAATTGCTTCAGAACTGTTCCAGAGATTCGACAGGCAGTAGACCGCTCCATTCGCACCATCAACAGAACAGGCTCTGCTAACGGTATACTGCTCCTTCCAAATCGCTGGCAATGGATTTCACACAACACTGATGACTACTTTGAAGGACAGTAACAGGTGAAAACGTGTATCGCTTTTGTATCGGAGTGAATAAGTAGTTTCCAATATATAAGTTCCAACTCTTGTACATAAAATCCAGCAGTTCACAACAGCTATATAAATGAAATGAAAAAGATACGCCGCGGTGGAGTGGCCGAGCGGTCTAAAGCGCCTCGCTGCGGAGCACGCGGTTGCTCGCCGTGGAGGTTCGAGTCCTCCCTGGGGCATGGGTTGGTGTGTTTGTCTTTAGGTTAGTTTACCTAGGTTAAGTAGTTTGTAAGCTATGGACTGATGACCACGCAGTTTGGTCCGATAGATTTACAAACATTTGAAGATTTGAAAAAGATACGGAGTACCAACACATATTTCTCCAACTATTTGTGTGCAATGCCAAGCCTTGGTCTATGAGAACAATACCTCTCATGTGGCTGATATAACAGCTACAGGACATTCCAATGCTTTCAGGTTGACGATTTAGATTTCCAGAATCTCGAGTTGGTTGAATGGCTCAGTACACAATTCCCCAAATGTTCCCAATTGAGTTCTCGTCGGGGTTCGAATCCCACCCTCGGGTACGGATGTTGTGTAGGTTTTTTGGTTAAGCTAATGTGAGTTAGATGTAGGTCAGCGCTACATAACGAAGCAGTTGAAAAGCGCCGTTAAACACCAAATAAAAAAATAAAATAAAATAAAAACTGAAATTTTAACGATGTTTTGCGAGGCCCCCACAGGTGCGAGGCCGTCGGCGGTTGCCGACGTCGCCGACGCCTAGCGCAGCCACTGGATTTACAAATAAGCCAGATCCCTTAAGGAAATGCAGTTAAATCTGCGGGAGGTAATGGCAAGGGGCTCTAGAAACGTAATGAGTGATAAGTTGACAATTTGAGTAGGAGGGGAAGCATGTCTCGATAGCGTAATTGGTAAAAGCTGGTCCGCTTTGTAAATTTCTGGTTCGAATGCTGGTGCCACACGAGTTTTCACTTTCGACAATGAATTTACTTCAATACCGTGTAACAGTCGAGAGGTATGAATATTTCAAATTTGTAAATTGTTTAAAATAATGACTACACAAAAAGTTGTATATTGTAAGACAAAAAAGATTCGACGCTACAGGAAAGTTACCCAAATTGTTAACAAATTGATATTCATATAGATATCGACGGAAAGTGAGATACTGTAAACACTGGAGGACCGTGATATGACGCCTTAGTGCGCTCTGCGATTCCCGGCCGGCAGCTATTTAGTTGTCCGTATGTATTTTCGTATAGTGATGCAATTTTTAATCGAATACTTGCAAATCAATTTCTTCTGCAGATTTTAGAAAAAAAAAATTGGAAGAAGTGTATCCAAATGTTTATATAATAATCAGAACCATGCTCACAGTTCCAGTCAGTACAGCTTCGGCCAAGAGAAGCTTCTCAAAATTAAAATTGATTAAGACTTATTTCAGAAGCACAATGAGCCAAGAAAGACTATTTGCGTTGACAGTACTGTCAATTGAAGCCGAAATAGCGGCTGGCATTAATTATGACATGATCTTAAAAAATTCAGTGAGGCGAAAAGCCGAAAAGTTTTTCTATTTTAATTTGTGTTTGTTTATTGTAATTTTTGTTATTGCAACAATACTCTGCGTCGGGGTTTAAGTGATGAAAGATACGTGGAAAGAGCTTTAGATAAAAGTCTGTTGTCCTTCACCTAAATTCTGTCCCTTTCTCTCACTCCAACACTTCCCTCGGCGATATTGCTACCACATTCGCGATATTTAATTGCGTAGCACTGCACGTGAGGGCCGTATAACTACCTGCATCGTTAGTGCGTGTAGTAAAATTTTCTGGTCACTAACCTTGCTTCTTCGTTATATCTGACGTCCCCACGTAGAAGCAGCTTGAAATAATAGTTACAAAAGCTGCTAACAGATGGCGCTGTACGCTGTACAGCTCGTATCAGCATACATAAGTGAAATAATCGTATGAAAACACTCTTTTCAATCACATCACAATGTTTTCAAAATGTTCACCGTTGGCACTACAGAGGTGGCGCAAAGGAAGAATGAAATTCGCCATATCTTAGTGTCTCAACCGAAATGGTTTCACATGCCACAGAGATCGGCGATTCAAGCTCGTCCAGCGTGGCGGGATGCTTCGGGCAGACCATGTCTTTCACTGTGCCCCACAAAAAAAAAGTCACAGGGAGTCAAATCCGGTGAATGTGGATGGCAATCCATGCCTGCACAAGTAAATTTGGGATATTACAAAGCAATGAGTCGATTCCAGAAGTTTTCCTCAAGAAGCGAAACACTTGTTCGGTCCGATGTGGTGTGGCCCCATCTTGCATAAACTATTCAGTACCGGGTCGATCCTCTCTTGCTGTGTGGCGACGAATTGTTCCAAAATTGCAACGTAACGTGCATCAGTGACCGTTTCTCGAATGAAAAAAGGGCCAATAATGCCTCTGCTGCATACTGCAGCCCACACAGTAACCTTAGGAGAATACAGGGATTTCGCTTCACACCTATATGGCTTTTTGGAACCCCCAAAATCGCCAGTTCTGCTTATTCACGTATACGTTCAGGGGGAAATGTACTTCATCTGTAAACCAGATGCAGCCAACATCAAATCCTTCACTATCAATCATTGTGAGCATCTAGTTAGCAAAAGCACCCTTTGTTGCACAGCTCGTTCGGGTATGGCCTGGTGCGTTTTAATTTTGAATGGAAACATGTGTAGGCTCTTTCTCAGTATTTTCTGTGTACTGGAACGCTTCAAACCAGTCTCACATGCAATTCTACGGACGGATGACATTGGATTTCGCTGAATAATTCCAGAAACTGTGGCGATATTTACAGGTGTAACTTCGATTTGGTTGCAGCCGACATGCACCACTAGATCATCAGTTACCCTGCCTGTTCGTTGAAATTTTGCGGAGAGCGTACGAATGGTTTTCGCATCAGGTCCTTTTGGAACAGTAAAATTTGCTTGAAAACTGCGACTTGTTGCCGTAGGACTCTCTTCTAACCGGTGGTTCTCTAGCACCAGAAAAACGCGCTGTTCAATGGAGTACAACATACCGTTTACTGCATTCCTTTATCGATCTTTGTTTTCGAGATATTTAATTTTGAAATCATGGATTCCTTTTCTGGACATCCTGTATATTATAGTAATAAAATTTTAGTATAATGATTATTGATGTATAATTCACCTCATTTTATTTAACATTTTCTTCCTTATTGAAAAAATGAAAAGGGCCTCTCAAAGACGAGTTCGACGACGCCCAGTTTTGGTCTAGCGCCGCCACTGTGTAAATCCGCACTGTCATTTCCAATCATCCGGGTTGTTATTCCGTGGTCGGCTGAATTAGTTGTCAAAAACTCAACGTTTCACCGAGCCAGGTGGCGCAGTGGTAACACACTGGACTCGCAATCCGGGAGGATGGTGGTTCAAATCCATCTCCGGCCATCCAGATTTAGTTTTTCCGTGATTTTCCTAAATGACTCCAGGCAAATGCCGGGATGGTTCCATTCAAAGGGCACGGCCGATTTCCTTATCTTTACCCAAAACTCAGAGCGTTAGATCCGTCTCTAATGACCAATCTGTCGATGAGACGTTAAACCCTAAGCTTCCTTACTTCCCAACGTTTCGTACCCTTCTGCGGAGAAATCTTTAGCGGGGGTCTGTTGAATTGCAGGTCCAACACACACACTAGCTCGCTACCGACTGCCGATAAGTTTTATGTCCGCGGCTTCCCGCGCAGATGCCAGTGCAATTGGCCGTCGTCCGCTGCCGCCAATCGCCGGACCGGTGGACCGGTGGTACGTCTCTCATTCAGCACCAGCATCCATATGCCGTTTAGTTTCATTTCCTCTTACTTACGGCCACGGTGGAGTATCCAAGCGGTCTAAAGCGTCTCGCTGCGGAGCGCGCGATTGCTCGCCGTGGAGGTTCGAGTCCTCTTTGGGGCATGGGTGTGTGTGTTTGTCCTTAGGTTTGTTTACCTAGGTTTCAGTAGTTTGTAAGCTACGGACTGATGATCACGCAGTTTGTTCCGATAGATTTACAAACATTTTTGATCTTACTTACGATGGAAATTATTCTGATGTTTGGCGATTTCAATTGCCTTCCTGTGGAGCTTGTGGCCGCTAGTAGTTGAGCCTCGACGAAGCGAATGTGGTGGTTACCTGGCTGGAAAGCATACTCCGCAACAGCTGGACGTTCCATTTCTCCGCTTCTACAATTGCCCTTGTGCTCTCCCAAACGTTTTGCGACATTCTTTTGGTGTACCCACATAAACATCTCCGCGACTGCAAGGGACCCTATACACTCCAACTTTTTCGAAAGGTTTGCGAGCGTCCTTGGCAGGCTTAAGCTGTTCTTATAGCTTACGCGTTTGTTTATAAATTACAGAAATATTCCGATTTGTCAAAATTCTCCCAATTATTTCCGTTTTATTTCTGCTGACGAGTATCTGTTCTTCATTGGTGCACTGTGGAGATGCTCCATCTCAGCGTCGAACAACTCAGGTTGACAAATGTTTCTAGCTATATCTGCTAACGTCTTGATAGCACCTCGCTTCTTTTGTGGGCGGTGGTTCGAATCCCTTTGCAAATAACGATCCGCGTGCGTGGGCTTACGATATACTGTGTGGCCCAAACTACCATTTTTATTGTCATTTACATGTTATAGTCATACATACAATATTATAGATAGGGTGTCTCTTCTTTCTCTTCTACGAAAGATTACTCATGAGCTTCTCGCTAACCTACATAACGAGAGGTGGTTTGTGATATTATCATCGCCTTGATTTCTAAGGGTCTAAAACTTGATTTATTTACAACCAGCTGAACCCCCGCTGCTTCGCATGCTTCGCTTCGCAGTTCTTTCTTTTTGATCCTGATGACGAATCCATATTTTAAGTTTCGTAGTTATAGCTTGAAATTGAGTTAACAGCACCATATTTTTGAAAATCAATTTTTGCATCTCGTATGAGGCAGTGACATATCAGCGAAATAGTCATTGGCGCTGCTGTAATTATTACCATCACGGTCATGCAACATGATGGAAAATTCCTCCCAGTTTCTTACAACGTGATCTACAATTTCTTGACGAATTTCCGTAGCCAACATCTGAGTGCCGTACATGACATACGAAAGTGCCCGAAGTAAGCATGCACCATCCGCTTCTATATTTACGACAGAGTAAGGCAGCCACTCACCATTAATATATAAATTCTCCATCTCCGAGAGCAGAATATGCAGAAGCACTTTGTGAAAAGAAATATCACTGACATAAAGTTTCCACTCACATCAATTAAAACTCATATCAAACAAAACACTGAACATTATATGTGTCAAGGCAAAGAATCTACTCTTCGTATAAACGTTATTCTGTCCGAAACCAAAGAAAATATTCTATTTAAAAGAGTTAGTCCTATTTTATATGGCTGCTAAACTTTGTGAAATTAAGGTGTTCAAATGTTCAAATGTTTGTATACCTTATGGGACTTAACTACGGGGTCATCAGTCCCTAAACTTCCAAACTACTTATGAACTAGCTAATACTAAAGACGGCACAAATATCCATGCCCGAGGGGGGACAGTAGTGGCCGTGCAGACCGTTACTGGAGCGCCTCACTCCCCTTGGCCACCGCAGCCGGCAATTAAAGTGTTCCCACCCGTTTAATTTAGTTTCCTATGGTAATATTTTTATTAAAACAGAAGAATTACTTCTTTAGTTATTAGCACGCCTCACACGCAATAGTGAAATAACTGATCCCAAACGGATACTCCTGTACATGGAATCGCATTTCAACATGGTTAATATTCTGTCGTCCTTTATGCCGTATAAGTTCATGTTGTTTTATGAACATGTATTACGCCATCTGCAAAATTGTTTTAAAATTGCGTGCTTTATATATAAAAACTCTAGATCAGCAGCGGGCGAAGTTTCGATGCCTCTTCCGTAACCCGCTTAGGTTGGCAACGCACTACACTTCGAGTAACCAATGGCGTGTCACTTTGACGTAATCCAAGAGAGGCGAGAAATCCTGGAATGTGTTTATAGCGCCGGAATTAAATGCTACAGTCTGGTTTCTTGTGTTCGCAAGATATAGTAAATAAATAATTACTATTTTCTTTATTACGAATATATCATTCATTTTTCGGATAAATTTCACTTAAGGCAAGGGCGGCATAATGTGCTGTTGTTCGCAACGAACTTTTGCTTTCGGAGAATAATTAATTTACGGACCAGAGAAGGATTCATACAAGATCCTGTCAACCGTAGGTTAGGAACAGTGTTAATTGTTTATTTTGTAAACAACACAAAATATTATTCCTCTCATTTCATGTGACTGACTTTACAAATAGCATACAACGGTCGTTGCGAACATTAGCATATTACACAACCGCTACCCGTTTTACATTACCACCTTACCCATTTAAGTTCATCAGTAAACCTACTGAACCCCTTGATTTAATTTAAAGACACTAATTCATCATCTGCGATTTTTGTCAAGGACGTCTCTGTTGTAAAAATAGAAACTGATCAATTTACATTGACACTTCCACCTACAGGGTCCCATGATTTAATTAAAGAATACTAACCATTTGAAACAGTGCTCATATGCAACATACATTCTTTCGGCGGAACTCGGCTGTCTCACTTGATGCTCATAAACAAATACAGGACTCGTGCAACTTAATCCCATTATGCAGAGCGAACTCTGCCAACATTGCCATGCCCCTTCACGTTAAGTACAGTTCGTCGCTACAGGTGATTACACTTTTACCGAAAGATTGTAATAACATTTCTGCTTAATTAAAGAAGATACTTATCTTTCCAAGCGGTAGTAAATCGTTAGGAGACATGAATCACCATGAATTAAGTGTAAAAAGCGGCAAATATCGCTGTTTCAATGACGTAAGCTACAACATATTTATGAAGATATATCTATTCTAAACAGGTTTTGCAAACGTATTAAAAAAGGATCTAAAACCTTGAGCATATTTCAAAAGAACATTTTGCAAAAAAATTCAATTCAGTCGTTTGAGATAAGAGATAGAGTTTACGAACATTTTCATTTTCCATTTGATTGTTCTAAATATCAGAGTTCTGAAAGTTCTTGACCGATTGGAATTTTTGACACAACATGCATTCTAACACAGGCGTGTTTTCTTAAACCTATTTTTGCAAAAGTCTACCCGCATCTTTAATGGACGCATGTCGGATTTGAAAGGAAATCTGTAAAATACTTATGCACAACTATATGTGGTTTGCTCACGTACTTTTTAATTTTGTAACATCTGTAACCAAGAATCCATACTCCAATTTATGTAGTTGTAGCTACAAAATTGCCTTAATAGCAACATTTTTTTCAAATAACTAATCAACCACTCTTTCACCCCCTTGATGTGTGAAATTCCAAAAATACCTAAATACTTTCTTTTTCTTTTTAAATTGGCCAACAGGCCAAATATTAATTTCCGTAACTGTAGCCTGGAAATCGTCCCAATAGTAACGTATTTTCAAAAATTATTTTTGATCCTCTGTTTGGCCCTCTTAGTTGTTGAATTTGTACAAACACTGAAACACGCATTTTTTAAATCCTGACCATGAGTCCACATCGGAATTTCCAACCAAGTATGCAAATATCATTTTTTGTAATTCTAGATTCAAAATTGGCTTAGTAGCAACGAATTTTCAAAAAATGTTTCATTCTCTATTTCACCCCCTAATTGATTAATTTTCTGAAAATACCGAAACACGTGTCTTTCTAATTCTGACCAAGAAAACATATACCAATTTTTGTGGTTGTAGCTTCAAAATTGCCTTAAAAGCTAAAGATTTTCGAAAAACATCCCCTCTCCAATTTAACCCCCTTGATGGTTGAATTTCCAAAAATACCGAAACACGTATTCTTTAAATTCTAACGAACAATACAAATACCAATTTTTGTAGCTATAGCTTCAAAATTGTCTTGACAACAATGTGTTTTCGAAAAGAATTTTTGATCCGCTCTTTTATCACCTTAGTGTTGAATTTCCAAAATTACCAAAACACGTGTCTTTTAAATTCGAACCCCGAATCCAAATCCGAAAATTTGTAATTTTAACTTCAAAATTGCCTAAATAGCAACATATTTTCGAAAAACACCCCCTCTCCAATTTAACCCCGTTGATGGTTAAATTTCCAAAAATACCGAAACACGTATTTTTTAACGTCTAACCAACTATACAAATATCAATTTTTGCAATTCTAGATTCAAAATTGTATCAATAGCAACGTGTTTTCAAAAAGAATTTTTAATCCTCTATTTAACCCTCTTTCTTGTTGAATTTCCAAAAATACTAAAAATCATGGATTTTTAATCCTGACCAAGATTCCATATCCGAAGTTTCGTAGTTGTAGCTTAAAATTTGAGTTAACATCAAGATATTTTTGAAAATCAATTTTTTGCGTCACCTATTTTACCCCCTTATTTGTCGAATAAATAATGCCGAAACACGTGTCTTTTAAATTCGAACCCTGAATTAAAATCCCAAATTTTGTAGTTCTAGCTTCAAAATTGATAAATAGCTACGTATTTTCAAAAACCGTGTCATCCCCTACTTCACCCCCTTAAGGACGGAATATCGAAAAATCGCTTCTTAAATGACGCCTACAGAGTAAGATCAACACCCTCCACAAATTTCAAGTTTCTATCTTCAGTGGTTTGGGCTGGGCGATGATGAGTCAGTCAGTCAGTCAGTCAGTCAATCGGGACACTACCTTTTATATATAGAGATTGATTCTTAAAACGAACATAAACGTGTGATGTTGATACCGTTTAAAGTGAAGTCTAACGAACCCATCTAATCCCATGTAAAAGGCATACTTAAAGTACGTCATATAACAGTGCCCCTTATTCCCACATATCGCATGAAACGACGTATTTTTCATTACGGCGAAAAATATGGGCTGTAACTTTGTATGTTCATTTTTTTTATTCGTACATCGAGTTATAACAGCAATGCAACGCTAATTTTCAAACTTCCTGTAGATTGTAGAGTCTAAATCCTATATGGGGACTGTAACATGGCAATTTCCTAATTCTGATCGGTGTAGCATAATATTAGTTGGCGTTGACTGCATTATTGTCTGCTTTCTTACTGAGCTATGCTGTTATAATGATATCGTCTTCTTATTGTTGCTTAACATGAGAAGACAAACTGTAAACTCTATCTCAAAAACACAAAGTATTTATTTATTTAATACTATCTTTTCATTTTAGTACAACTGAATAACATTTTAATACAGTAAGTGGGATCTGTTATACTCTACAGTACTTACAGAAAGTTTTAAACATGCTTATTACTTCATCTATTACTATGCAAAACCGTGTCCGATATCATTTAAAAATTTACATTGTTGCTCCTTCCTGCTTCATTCATCGAAATTTTTACGTTTTGCTACCATGTTTTAAAAAAAGTTTTCGCTCTCTCTCTCTACAAACACTGGTCTGTAGATACTGTAGGTATATCTTTATTTACCTCTATGGCAGCCTGAAAATAGCAGGTTTGTGAGACTATCAACTACAAGGATCGTATTCAAACGTATTTTCAAAGTCATTACAACACGTTTAGACTGGGTATTTAAAATTGCAAAAAATATGTCTTGTGGGATCCGCAGCTGTAAAATTGAATCATACTGAAAGGAAACCGCTTCAGCTGTATGGTACTTGTTCATTCAACTAAATAGTTTCGTGGCATTAGAGCCACATTAGCAGGGTTATCTGTACAAGGAAGAGCAAATGCCACTAACGATCATGTTATGGTTGTTTACATTTGGGCTATAGGTAAAAAAAAAACTGTACGTGCAAAGTATTCACAAATTATTTCATATACCGAGAAAAATATTACATAATTTGTACTTTTCACCTACAGTTCTTTTACCTATAGCCCAAATGTAAGCTACCATAACGTGATTGTAAGTGGCATTTGGTCTTCTTTGTATACCGATAACCCTGATGATGTGGCTCTAATGCCTCGAAACTAGTTGGTTGAATAATCAAGTACCGTACAGCTTAAGCGGTTTCCATTCAGTATTTCAAAATTTTTTGAAAACTGAGTTTTAGCGTCATTGGTCACAGGCATCTATTCTCCGGCTGCGTCCCAGTTGTTTGATTTGTGATCATTTCCCGCCAGTAGGAGCAATAAATTCAGTGGCTAAAAGCCTCCAACGGGCTAACGTCAACAGCGAAATTGAGTTGTGGACTCGCCATCGATCGCACCACGGTACTCAAGTCCGCCCCGCAGCCACTTGCATTTCAGTGTTTTCACATCTCTAGCAGTGCCACTGGTACCGACGCCCAAGACACCGTAGCGCAGCAGTTGAAGCGTAGCCGTTCCACACTAACAACTTTCATTTACTTGTCTTAGAATGGTAGATGGGACTTTAAAAAGCCAACTAGCTAAACGGGCAATTGGTAATACGTATGGCAATAGGAAGTACGTGCTAAAATCGTTGTCCTCCGCTCTCCTCCTTCAGCCTCTATTTGTCCATCTTTTCCTTCCTCCTGTATTTGCCCATCTGCTTTTGCCCATGTACCTCCGCCTTCGTCCCATCTACCTTTCCCTTCACCACCATCCATCCATCCATCTCCTTGTTTCTGTATGTCTCCTCCTCCCCTGCTTCTCATATAGAGGGTGGTCCATTAATAGTAATCGGGCCAAATATCTCACGAAATAAGCATCAAACGAAAAAACTAAAAGAGCAAAACTTTTCTAGCTTGAAGTGGGAAAACAGATAGTTCTATGTTTGGCCCGCTAGATGGCGCTGCCACAGGTCAAACGGATATCAATTGCATTTTTTTAAATAGGTACCCCAATTTTTATTACATATTCGACTAGTACGTAAATAAATATAAATGTTTTATTTGGAACACTGTTTTCGCTTTATGGGAGAGGGTGCAGTAATAGTCACAAACGTATAAGAACGTCATATCGCGAACATTTCGCCAGTGCGGACGGTGTTTGCCTCGTGATACATTACTCGTGTTGAAATGGACCGTTTACAAATTGCCGAAAAGGCCGATACGGTATTTATGTATGGATATTGTGATCAAAATGCCCAATGGGCTTATGCTATGTATGTTGATCGTTATCCTGGAAGACAATCGAAGTCTCCGGGCCTTCGTCGGATAATTACGTTATTTAACGTGTCCAGCCACAAGTGATACGTAAAACACGACCTGCAACAAATCATGATGCCCAAGTAAGTGTTTCAGCTGCAGTTGCAGCTAATCAGCACATCAGTAGTAGACAACAAATTGAGCGAGAAAACGGAATCTCAAAATGTCGGTGTTGAGAATTTTACATCAACATAAATTACACCCGTACTATATTTCTATGCACCAGGATTTGCATGGCGAAGACTTTAAACGTCCTGTACAGTTTTGTCACTGGGCACAAAATATCGGCCTTTTCTGCAATTGGTAAACGGTCCATTTTAACACGAGTAATTTATCACGAATCAAATACCGTCCACACTAGCGAAATGTTACGCGATACCACGTACTTGTACGTTCGTGACTATTACAGTGCCATCTATCACAAAGTGACAAAAGTGTTCCAAATAAAACATTCATATTTATTTCCATACTAGACGAATTGCAGTTGATATCCGTTTGACCTATGGCAGCGCCATCTAGAGGACCAACCATAGCACCATCTGATTTCCCCCTTCAAGCTAGAAAAGTTTGTTTCTTTGTAGATTTTTCGTTTGGTGCTTATTTCGTGAGATAGTTGGCCAGGTCACTATCAGTGGACCACCCTGTATACGGTAATATTACCTGTTGTAAGATTACTGCCCAATAGAAATATTGGTAATTCATAGCATTTGATAATTAAACAGTATGAAGTTCACTGCAAACATTGACCATGCCAATGCACTAAATGTTACGCAAGTTTAATCTTATTAATTATGGTAGCAATGTATGTACACAGTTGGGTGATAACATTTATAGTTAGGTCATAGGTAGAAATTCGCTGACGGAAGGCCAGCGAGCATGCCGACGTTGGTGGCTTGTTCCAGCTTAGGATTTTCCAGTTCGTTTCCGGTGAGGGGAGAGAGGGACAATGGCGAGTGCCAGACACAGTACAGTGCCCAGCGTGAAATAAAATATTCTAATACTACTGGCATTTGAAGTAATACGATGCAGTTAGGAACCTTTAACGCCCTCATTACATAATAGACTGTTGATAAATAAACAAAACATTAGCTGATATAGTCACATCTGGCATAATATGTTTAATTGACAATGAAAAGTAATAAATTACCAATGAATACAAGACAGTTACACAACTAGCATGGCAATGTGTGTTTATAAAAATAATATATTAACTATTTCTCATTTTATTTTCAGTTAATCTTGTGTATTTTATCTTGAAGTAATCAGTTAAATCACTTATCTGTGGTAAAAGAAATTGCACGATTATTATAAACAGTACAAAGGATGTTTATACCAATATAAAAAACCTAAGAAGAAATTTGTTTAATGTGTAGTGTAATTATTTTGATTTTAAGTAAAGTTTTAGAAATGTATTGGCTGAGTGCTGTACGTTGGCAAATCGGTTGGAACAGCTCACATGAGGAAGTTGATGACGTAGGGGAAAAAACCCCGGCAGTTGAGCTTTTGGCGTGCGCGGGCAGGAAGTGACAACTCGGGAGCACGTGGGGTAGCTGGCCGGGCGGCGTCGCTCGGCATCAGTCGGCATGTGTATCTCCAGGTGGAGACTTTAGATTGGTGTGTTTCAATCGCCACGTGTGGTTGCTCGTCGTAGACTGCACTAAGTTGAATCGAGTGCTACTGTGTGTTGTGAATATTTAGCCGGTAGAAGAAGGTGTGCATCGAATTGAATTAAAGTTACTGTGTTTTATTAATGTAACACATGTCGTCGCATAGGCATGAACATAAACGGTGTTTAAGACAGGCACATGGTATGAAAACAATTTGCGACAAATATTCATTTTGTCTGGGGGCTCACGAGCTATAACGTTATTTGATAAATGTGTCGACGTACAGACGTATCAGCCACAGGGTTTTAATATGGTGTAATAAACAACATAAAGTGAACTTTCACGTGTTTTCAAAATTAGTAGGTAGTACACCCTTTTCTCTCATGAACTTACTTTATTATGAATTTGTTTTGTTAATTATATGCAGGGAAGGAAAGCTGCGAACGTGTGATATCATTCCCTAGAAAACGAGTCAAACAGCAGTAATCACAGTTCCAGTGTTTTTGCGTGTTTAGGAATTTGGGTCGCAGATGGTGGTTGCGAGTTTTAAAAATTAAACTTTCCATATTTTAAATTCTCACTCCGACCTTCACTCTCGCACTGTATTATTTACTGTGTGGTTATAATTAAACTTTCCGTATTTAACAAGTTATGACACTACTTACCGTACAAGTACCAAACTTGTTAGCATTAATGAATAAAAAGTTCTCGGTTTTCCGTCCGTATCAAGTAGTCACAGCTCCATGAGCGTTCGGCCAAGCACTCCATGGCCATTGTCAAGTGGTATTGAATGCCTAGTGGCTGCTAGTGCGGGCTTATATACACTTGTTGCCGCATGTGACGTCACTGGTGTCCCGTTACATCGCCATAGATGTGCCTGCGTTGAGTCGGTGTTCGATGCGTCCGTTTTAACTCCGTGATCACTGGATCCCACGCCGCGCTGAGCTGCAGGCCGCCGTCTGTTAAAGAGTGTTGTCAGTTGTTTTAATTTAGATGGTTCCTTTAATAATACTGTCCCAGAAGCCGTTAGTGCGAGATGCGACGGTGGTTTCATCAAATTTGATGTGATGACCTTTTACAAAAGCATGCTCATCTAAAGCAGATTCATCAGGGTATCGTAAACGATAAAACCTGTCATATTACTTCCTTCGTTGTTTAACAGATCGTACTGTTTGCCCGACATAAGACTGGCCACACTCGCAAGGTATCTTGTAGACTCCAGGTGTTATGAAACCTGCTGCGTCTTTTTTAACAGGTCTCAATAATTGCTGGATTTTCATCGGAGGTCTGAAAACTGCTTTGATCTCTTTTCTCTTTAGCGGACGGCTTATTTTGTCCGACACAGAACGGCTAAAAAAAGCAAGTTTCTTGTCTTCTTCTTCTTCCTCGTAGATAGACAAAAATTACACGAAGCGAATTGTAGCGTGAGGAGGGCTAGGCGAAAGGCGTTCAATGAATTCGAAAGTAATGTTCTGTGTACTGACTTGGCTGAAAATCTTAAGAGGTTTTCGTCTTATGTCAAAGCGGTAGGTGGATAAAAACAAACACTGACTAAAATGGTATTCAAACAGAGGATGAGACTCTAAAGGCTGAATTACTAAATGTCTTTTTCCAAAGCTGTTTCACAGAGAAAGATTGCACTGTACTTCCTTCTCTAGACTGCCGCACAGTTTGCAGAAAGGCAGATAATAATTGACAGAGGGATAGAAAAACATAATCGCACAACAGAGGAAAGGCCGCAGGACCTGATGGAACATCGGTTCGATTTTATACAGAATTCGCAAAGGAACTTGTCCCCCTTCTTGTAGTGGTATACAGTAGGTATCTAGAAGAGCGTAGCGTTCCAAATGATTGGAAAATAGTGCAGGTCATCCCCGTTTTCAAGAAGGGAAGTCGAACAGATGTGCACAACTATAGGCTTATATCTCTAACGCCGGTCAGTTGTAGAATTTTGTAACATGTATTATGTTCGAGTATAATGACATTTCTGACTAGAAATCTGCTCTGTAGGAATCAGCATGGGTTTCGAAAAAGGCGACCGTGTCAAACCCAGCTCGCGCTATTCGTCCACGAGACTCAGAGGGCCATAGAGACGGGTTCTCAGATGCCGTGTTTATTGACTTCCGCAACGCTTTTAATACAGTCGTTTAACGAACAAAGTAAGGGCATATGGTCTATCACACCAATTGTGGGATTAAAGAGTTCCTAGAAAATAGAATGCAGCATGTCATTCTGAATGGAGAGAAGTCTTCCGAAGTAAGAGTGATGTCAGGTGTACCACAGGAGAGTATCGTGGGTTCGTTGCTATTCCCAATATATATAAATGACCTTGTGGATAACATCGTATGTTCACTGAGGCTTTTTGCGGATGATGCTGTAGTATATAAAGAGGTTTTTGCAATGGAAAATTGTATTGACAAGCAGGAGGATCTGCATCGAATTGACGCATGGTGCAGAGAATGGCTACTGAATCTCAATAAAGACAAGTCTCATGTGCTGCGAATACATAGAAAGAAAGATCCTTTATCATTTAGCTACTCTATAGCAGGTCAGCATCTGGAAGCAGTCAACCCTAGAACGGTGGGCCGAAAAATAGTTTCAGGAGCGGTCGGGCTGGGTCTGTGGGACCCAACAATTAAAATGCTTATGCCAAGTGCCAAAACAGCGTATTTACATCAAATGACGAGTTTTTATATTGTTTAGGTCCTACTAAATGCCGTAGGGACATCATTTCAACGTTCCGAATTTTACAATTGCTATAAAATTAATAAAAGTAGAAAATACTTCTTTGTAGTAATAAATGTAAGCACACTGCAAGTAAAAGTACATTGGAGTGAAACAAAAATATAAATGAGAATAATTTATAGAACTTTGTAGCAGACTTGTTGAATTTTTGTTATATAAGTCGAAATTGTGAAAATAATGAATAGTTTCTGTGATATCGTCCTCTAAAATCGTCACTTTTTGTAACAGGCGACAAACCATTTCTGCGTGTACCAAGCACAACTATATTTTGCAAATTTTGCAGAAGCATTTAGTTTTGCTGCCCTTGTACTTACAGCATATTCCCCTTCATCCCCACTTATTTCACTATTGCTATTATGATCACTGTTTATTTCGAAGTCTGGGTCCGCGCCAGAATCGTCAATTTCATTATCATCATCGGATAAAATGTTTCAAATTTCACAGTATGAAACACTTTTTCTTGATATTTTATATTTTAAATTATTGACATCAGAAATAGTTCACAAAGTAATGTGAAACTGGATGAAACACCAAATAAAAATAGACTCGCACTGGTAGAAATCAATAACGTAAACGGTCGGGCTGGGTCTGACAGACCCTCCCGCTTTTTGGAGAACTGCCGAACATTGTCTAAACAATTTAAAACCTTATTCATGATGTTAACTCTTTCTCTTACATGTTTCATGAAGCTAGCAGAGCGCTCGAGACAGAATAGCGACTATAAGCATATAAATTCATTGAAATAGAAACTAGTGAGTCCCACAGACCCAGCCCGACCGTTCTAGGGTTAATTCCATAATTTATCTGGGAGTAGGCATTAGGAGTGATTTAAAATGGAACGTACGTATAAAATCAATCGTCGGTAAAGCAGATGCCAGTCTTAGATTCATTGGGAGAATTCTAAGGAAATGCAGTCCGAAAACAAAGGAAGTAGATTACAGTACACTTGTTTGCCCACTGCTTGAATACTGGTCACCGGTGTGGGCTCCGTACCAGGTGAGATTGATAGAGGAAGTAGAGAAGATCCAGCGGAGAGCAGCGCGCTTCGTTTTAGTAATCGTGAAAGCGTTACGGAGATGATCGATAAAATCCAGTGGAAGACTCTGCAGGAGGGACGCTCTGTCGCTCGGTACGGGCTTTTGTCGAAGTTTCTGGAACATACATTTTCCGGGGAGTGTAGCACTATATTGTTCCCTCCTACGTGTATCCCGCGAAGAGATAATGAGGATAAAATCAGAGAGATTAGAGCCCATACAGAGGCATATCGACAGTCTTTCTTTCCGCTAACAATATGTGCATGGAATAGGAGGGAGAACCGATAGTGATACTCAAGGTATCCTCCGCCACACATCCTCCGCCAAACTAAACTAACCTAAGAGCAACACAATATCATCTATGCACGAGGGATGATTCGAGCATCCGACGCGGCTTCGCGATTATAGCCATTATTCCTGAATACCGTGCGTAGGTGGTTCAAGTCATAGGAATGGCGTCGCGTCCAAGGCAATATTTTCAAAATTCTCCGTTAAGAGTTTCGCATTTCCACAATACGGAGTGTACGATATCCATGCGTCACAACGCCATCGTCCAGTTATAACTATGGCCACAAGGTGCCGCGATCAGTCATCGTTATTCATAGTTTCACACACCTGGCCAGTCGCAGTGTAATTGTACATGCATCAACGTGAGCTTAGAAAAAACACTCTGAGGACATGGTCGACTAAAACGATTGCGGAAGTGTCCTCTTTTTTCACCTGCTGTGCGGAGTGTGATGCCGGATTTCCTATCAACATAACTTGTTTCTTTGTTTGTTACGCTTAAGGGACTTAACGGCGGGGTCAACAATCGCTAAACGTACAAACTACTTATGAACTACCTTATACTAAAGACGACACAAACATTCATGCCCGAGGAGGGATTCGGACCCCCGACCGTAGAGAGCGTGCAGACACAAGTATGTATAGTGCCACTTAGGTTGGTGAATTACTGCAGACGTTCAGTGCTACAGCTGGTTCTTCAGAAATAAGTTTTAATTCGCATGAATTTAAAATTCATGGAAATTGACCACATTTATCACTCCCCTCCCGCAACTGGATGCTGATGTTTGACAGCTCTCCTGTATCGGGAACATTCTGATCTGTCTTAATACATTTTTTTTAATTACACATCACTCTATCGAGGATGACACTATGGGATCTGCGTGATATTCTGGCTAATTCCACAGTGTTCCTCGACAATTTTTGTTTATCGCTGACCTGTGTGTAGGGCTACAGCTATTTAAAGATTACAGCAGATGCGACAGAATCAATGTCGTGGAAAGTTTAGGGTATAACATTAAATTTTTAAGTCTTTTTCTCAAACAGGGAGTTTAGGTGAACTATATTTAATTTAATTATCTTCGATAGTTTACCTCATTTGAAGATTAGGTACGAATCCGCAAAAGTCTGCTGCCGCGCTACAGTCGCCGAAGGGGTAAAAAGTTATTACGATGCGGCGGTGGCAGGGAATTTAATTTCTCCGCTCCCTCGTGGTGTCCGCGGAATATTGCAGCTGCCACGCCTACACTTTTTCCCAGTAGCCGAGGACGAGGATATCTGTTGGCAGCTCACATTTCCCTGTCACGGGAGCGCAAACTTTGTAGGCAGTCGCTGACGCCTCAGGGTCTCCAAAAAAGGCTGCGAAGCTAGACGCCAAACTGGAATAAAAAAGAAAAAGAAAAAAAAAGGTGGTTTATGTTTCGTTCACCGTAGTGTATGAGAACATTAATATTGCACAATCAAAGGTTTCTAATCTATCTTGATATATATATATATATATATATATATATATATATATATATATATATATATATATATGGAGGGTTGATAACGATAAGGCGGTGGAAGATACGGGATTTGAAAGTTAACGACTTATATAAAATTCAACGTGTGGGTGTCAATATTTTGCTCTTCTGCAAAAACTACACAATGCAGACGCACAATCCCTCTGTGTTGTTGTAGTACAAAGTCTCCCGTTATACACCACAGTATTTCCGTGTCGATAGCTATAAGAGGGTGGCAGATATAGTGGTTGAAAGTCGTCAGCTTATATAAAAGACCAGCTATGACTTTTGACACAATAATAGCAATGTGGTTATATACAGCGTAACGTGATGCACATTCTTCAGTTGTTTTCCTGAAACAAGCGTACGAATAAAGAAAAATAAGTGCATATTGCAGTCTGAAAAGCGAAACTAAAAAGAAAAATGCTAAAGCTTAAGAAAGACATTTCGCTATCTCGTAGATCCGTTTCTAAGAGACAGAAAACGGCGCTGAAAAGTGAATCTACAGACAATAGTTTTGTGTCCCAGCCTCGTCGCCACTTTTGTGTCTCGTTTTCGCCGGTTGTCTTTGGTGTTGGTGGCCGAGTAGAGAGAGACCGACACAGGAATAAAGGATGCACGCGTGTGCAGGTACGGAGGTGACCAGCCAGTGGGACAGCAGAAACTAGAAACACTAGAGTAAATTAGAACGAGATATATATTTCATAGAGACTTAGTAATACTTAACTTTTACATAGTTCTTGACTGCAGAATGCTGATACATAGATTAGATAGAGGCCTGCCTACTGATGTTTCCTAGTGCCTATCCGATAGCCAAGTCTTAACTGGTGCCTATCTGATTCCCAAGTGGCCGATGCAGCAGTCGTGGCTGACGTCGTAAGAACGCCGCGCCGTGCGTGCATGGCGGCCCGCGGCGAAAGTAGGTGGCACGCACTTTAGACTTGTGCGACACCACAGATAGACACTTGAAAGTAGATGTTGTTCATCTTACATTGTAGGCATCAGCGATTTTTCTATGGTGTGAAATTGGGAGTGAACTGTTTTTTGAAAAAAAAAGAAAGAAAAAAAAAAACGTTGCTATTCAGGCAATTTTGAAGTAAGAAATACAAAATTCGGTTTTACATTTTTGTTTGGAATTTTAAAAACACGAGTTTCCATATTTTTGGATATTCAACCATTAATCGGGCGAAATAAGGGAAAAATCTTTTAAGGGTGCTAGTAACAATATTTTTATGCTAGAAATAAGGAAATTGGATTTGGAACCATAGTAAGAATTTAAAAAAATGCGTTTCCGGATGTTTTGAATTCTGCCATCAATTGTGCAATAGGGGTGGCAAGTTGTATCAAAATACTTGATTAGGGAAACATTTTTAAGCTAAATCTATGAAAAGTATATTTAGAAGTAGAAAGAACCAATGCAGATCATCCAGTCTTTGTGTGTCTGTGTGCATGTTCCACATCTCCTCCTAAACTACTCGACCGATGTCAACCAAACTTGGTACACAGGCTCCTTACTATCAGGCAACAATCACTGTCTGGGTAAGAACCACCTACGACACATACGTGGTTTACAAACCACCTGCGATACATAATTCAGGCGATATCCAGTCATAAACTATGAAAACTGCCCCATCTTACGGCGCATGATAGCGTGATTTTACTTGTCAACTATTTGAGAATAAGAGCAATTAGCACTTTGCAATAAACTTTAATCATAATTCCATTTGTACTTTTAAATCATTTTAAATTTTTCTACCTGATTAACCATTCTATACAATGTTTGGTTTGTTGCATATTGAAATCCATTGTTGTATAACTTTCGTTAGATCTGATACCTTATTCGCCAACATTTACAGCTTACATTATTTACATGATGACTGCACCTACATCTACAGCAGTCAACATTAAACCTTAGACAGCTCCAGCTATACACAACTGGTGGCCAACTATACAGGTATAATTTATTCTTATTTTAAATACTCAATTTAGAAATAATTTATCCCTCTAATAATATATTATGTACCATTACAATTGTGAGCTGATGATGGTATTGTAAATGGCCGAAACCGGTTACCAGTCAGTATCTCTGCTCACAGAGAGCAGCAAACAACGGTCTTATTTTTTGTGCACGATTTTGTCATGCGATTTTTGTTGTCACAAAAAGACAGTATTGTGTGTATTCTGATGTAAGTAATTTGATTTTATATTGTTTTAGCTTATGGAAACTGATATTATTCAAGTAATCGAGGTCTCTTTATTTATATAGCGTTCAAAACTGTGCCGAGAAGTTTTTAATACCGACTATGTGGAAAAGGTATTTTGTTCATATTACTTTTGTAATTGTCTCTGTTGGTATGTGTCAGTAATAAGTGGTTGTAGATTTGTTTTCTTTCATTTAAGAAATATGAATACGGTTCAGGGATAGCAACAATTTGGTTTTCCCTCTTCGGATCAATGTCTACCATGGTATTAACGTAAAAGCTCAGTTTGTTGGTCGTAATTCCTTATGTAAACAGGGTTAAGCTAGCATTTCATAATTTCTCACAATAGAATTATGTCCTGTTGGGACTTTGAAGTACTATTTTTCTTTTTCTTTTTTTTCTTTTTTAATATTTACATCAAATAAAAAAAAAACTGTTTCAATACACATGATAGAAGCTGCCCTTGAAGAATCAAAGTTTGGGATGAAAAGATTTGTTTGCATTCTGCAGATTGTGTAATACACAATCTTGATCTCTCCAATATAAGGAAGTTAATCTTTTTAATTGTCAAAACATTGTGCTTACAACACAAGGGGCATTCTTAAAGGACACTCTTGTTACGCTGTTCGGTTTCTGTACAATTTGAATTATAACTTTTTGTTCTGCATCAAGCGTAGATAAATGTAAAACCATTTGTAAACTGTGTCACTATAAAATTTGTTTTATTCTAGGAAGAAAATGTAAAACTCGCCAAACAACGTTATCGTATGTGAATCGGCTCAGGCTCGAGGCTAGTTACGGTAGAATTAAACAATTACTTAAGAACCCTGTGTCGATGCATCATTTTATGCAGTGTAGTTTACGAATACAGCTGCGCTATTCTCTAGCCATAAAGGATAAAACAACGTAATTAGCATGCAGTATCAATATATTTTTCATATTCAAAGAGGAGGTACTTCTCCAATGCAGCATACATTTCGGTAACCACATTTGCTTCGGTTCCGTTCTGTTTCACAATTCCATAAATTGCGACCTCAGTGTAGTTAGAAGAGACAAATTTTGCAGTTGGAAGTTGCTTTTCATGTGTTTTTCACAGGTTGCGTTAGAAGACAATGTAACCCAGAACGGTCCCGCAGCTCTTCTGGAATCACAACGTAAAATTAAATTACATTCACAGACACATTACTGTCCCTGTGACATAAAAAATAATTCCTCTTACCTTTTTCATAAATAAAACAACCACGAAATTTGTGTCAATGTTAATCTAGTTCTATTGTAGTATTATCCAACGTTACTGGAAAATTGAATCTGTTTCACTAATTAACGTGAATATCATAGTTTGCATTTAAAAGAGCAGAATACGGATTATCACCGACGTCTCTAAGCATTGTTAAACACAGCACTAGCTATCTGAGTTATTTGTTTTGAAGGATCTGGCGACATGATTACCTGTTAAATAATTTGCATTACGTTCGTTAGGCATTGCTTAAGCTGTTTGAATTACTTTTTTGGTACATACTGGTGGTACCATATTGCTTGTTCTTATACGAAGTTCAAAGAAAGAGCATAAATATGACTTACTACTGCAAGAGCAGTTCGACACAGCGAAAATAAAACAGCTGCAAATTGATAAAATGTTACAGAAGTTCCCAAAAAAGTGAGACCGAACTGTAGATTTATGTCACGCTGTTATATTTATATAAAGCACAGAAGTTTGGCCTTCCTTCTTATAGTAACGCCTGATTAGTCATCTTGTTCGTTAATTTATAAGGCAGCGTTCCTGCTAATATTCTCTATTCTACTTCTCAGTTATCTTATGCCTGTGAACATTATTTCATAATATATTTTATTTTTTAATGCAACGGTTTGACGGTTATACTTTCTTAACGTAAGGGCATTATCACGGTGGTATTTTATTCCACACTGCACTTTATCAAACGCAACTATTGCGGTGATAACATCGACGTGTCTCAGGTGAATGTGGTGTAGAGAGCAGTACGTATGGAATCCGTAATTTGACTGCGTACACACTTCGGTGACAGAAGCTACGTGATCACGATAAAAATATATACAGAGTCTGGAAGCAATACAGCCACAAGGTATAAAACAGCGCAGCATTGTGAGAGCTCGTAACGCATCAACACAGTGACTTATGCCACTCTCGCCGTCGGAGGTTCGAGTCCTCCATGGGGCATGGGTGTGTGTGTTTGTCCTTAGGTTAGTTTAGAATGAATACTACCTACAGGGTGAGGGACTACCTACGGGTTCCCCAATATCAGGAACCTTAGCTAACATTTTCATTAGCCACTTCGAAAACCAGATACTTGAAAAGGTAGAGGCAGATGGAAAATTTAAAATCATATATTGTAACAGATACGTAGAAGACATCATATGCCTAATAGACGAGCCAAATGAAAAAATAGATGAACTTCACTCTGAAATAAAAGCTCACAAAAACGTTAAATTCACGGTCAAAAAAGAACTGACAGCAAAATAAATTTCCTTGATATAACAATAGAAAAAGAAAAAGTTAAACATTCATTCAACATTTATCGGAAACCAACAGCAACAGACATGGTTATACATTCCACCTCCAATCATCCCCAAAACCACAAACTAGCTGCATTTAGACACATGTTACATAGGATAAACAAAATCCCTCTCAGCAAGAAAAACTATCAAAGAGAAATGAACACAATCATACAAATAGCAAGGAACAATGGTTACGACACATAAATAATACAAAAACTCAATCAGAAAATTAAAAGAAAAATACGGAACAAACAACACATTTCAAATAAAACCAACAAACAGCAAAATACACATCACCCAAACACACAACCACAAACAAGAAACACACACAATGACAACACCACACAGAAACAAACCAAATGGTACACCAAGACATACACAAACAAACTAACACACAGAGTGACAAACATACTGAAGAAACAAGGACTCCACATAGCATACAAAACTGCCCAATCCCTACAAACAAATCTACAACCAAAAATCAAGAAAGATACATTCCAAGGATCAGGGATATACAAACTTGAATGCCAAAGTTGTGATGCAGAGTACATAGGAATGACGAACAGAGATTTCAAAACACGATACAAAGAACATATCAGATGTTGGAAATATGAAACAAACCACTCCACATTTGCTGAACACATAAAACACCACCACCATCACCCAACCAATATAGACCAAGATATGAAAATTATCAGGACCAACAACCACAACAAACACCTCATCCAAACACAAGAAAACTACCATATCCAGAAAGCCATAGCCGAGAACAAACAAGTAATAAATGAACAGACAAACATTAATGAAAACTCACTGCTAAATCTAGTCAAAGACATGAGAAAGTAATGAAAGAGAGAAAAGAATTGGCATACGCACACACACACACACACACACACACACACAAACGAAAAATTTAATAATAATGATGAGAAAAAAAAACACAATTCTCTCCCTTTCCCAAAATCCCCATCTTTGACTGTCTCTATCTCCATGCCCCTCTCCATCTTTCTGTCTCTAATTCTGTTCTACACCTCTTTACAATCTGCATTCACAAAAAAAAAAAAAAAAAATAAAAAAATAAAAAATAAATAAAAAAAATCAATAATTAATAAATCAGTATCTGGTGCTGTCGTCTATGCAATCACATAACACACACAACTGACACAAAGCAAAGATAGGACAAACACATACCCAACAGTTGGCAACAGCTGCAAAAACAAAAACACAACACAAACAAAAATGGCATGTGCCTAGTGGTGCTAACTGTGAAGTGCTGGAACCACAAAAACAGCAAAATGCACGGACTTGAAGCACAACAGCTGGAAGCAACCAATGAGCACCAGATATAAAGCTATATCCATGAAATATTGTAAGTACAATATCCAGATATCAATACTATACCAAAATAACGCATCAGAACTGTTGATAACCTATATATATATATATATATATATATATATATATATATATATATATATATATATATATTAAAAAGTACTGAGAAATGTAAATATAAAATTTTGTAAAAAATAATTATGTATACATTACAGGCCACTGATAATGCCTTCCGAAATAAAGGCGAAATGCATATGGCAATAGCATATTTTATTAAATCAGTTGCATAGACAGATAAGTGAAATACCTTCAATATAATATTATAGTTTACGTTAGGTTTGTAAGCTACGGACTGATGACCACGCAGTTTGGTCCGATAGATTTACAAACATTTTGAACTTACGCCACTGCCTGCGTGTGTAAACACGATCAGCGTGAATGACGATATACAGTGTAAGAAATATGTATGGCCCATGTGTGTGTATATATCGTGTGTAAGTATATTAACTATTCTGTGTAAATGAGATATGAGAAATATGAATATTTAAATGGTTGCATATTGTACAAAGAAAACAAAATTGCAAAGTGTTGTCGTAGACACCTTGGCTTACTGAGGGCGATGTTCGTAGCATCTTTGCTTAGGTCACTTTTTTTATCGCTGTATGCAGTGTAGCGTGAGGCGCGAGAGAGTGTTGTTGTTGTTGTTGAGCACTAGAGGTGAACGGTAGAAACGGTGGACGGCAGCAGCAGACTGTAATAGCGTGGTTATTCACAACGTGTTGGTATATGCATCATTTTTAGCAAATTGGGCACTGGCATATAGTTAACATAGGCACAGCGATAAAACTTCAAGAGGAATATTGTGGACCCAATGTTTAAACAATATTTCGTCGCCAAGAAGATCCCATTTATGCCAACCATTATAAAATGCAAGCAAAAGTTACCAGCTACACCACAACATCGCTGCAATGTAATTTCTAAGCAATTCACCGTCTTTATATGTGTAATGCTAAGCCAAAGTTTAGTTTTGCAAATGATCAAAAGTGAACTTATGTGTAATTAATTAGTGTCGACAAAATTATTCACCTACGGCCCTATCCAAACACGTTCCTATTCGGCTACCTTTAATATCCCGAGGCTCAACCTGATCAATAAAAGACTTTACGTAAATAATTGAAATTAGTGGAGTCTTGAAATATTTCAGTCAGTAAACAACAATATGTACCGTTATGAAAATTCAAAGTATAGTTAGCAACAACTGCAGGTCACTGATTATGAACATGTAACCATTGAATGGTACAAACCAGTGAATATTAATTGTGTGTTAGGTATTCAATTTACATGTGCTAAAAATGCACTACAATACTTTGCAAAGTTTTAAAGTGAACAATTTAATTATGTTGACACTAAATGTGTGATGGTATACAAGTTTGTTGCTGTTATAGGGAGTAATAGGTGATGTCAATTTTCTCAGAAATAACATTTTATTCAATTTGTTAAAGAAAAAGTATATTGCATAATTAGTAAAAAACTCACGTAGTCTTTCAGCTAATCATTGCAGAAAAAATTCAACCACAACAATTAAAGTTACTATTGCTAATCGAGGTACAGTAAATTGGTATGGCAAGTATTATGGTGATGTTTTGATTTTATGTAGAATTACTGCATGAACTTTTGTTATAACAACTTTTACATTCATTAGAGGAATTTTTGCTAATTATTTCCATTGCGTAAGTAACGTAAATATACTGATTTTATATTTCTCTGTGTTTCCTGGTGTGGTGAGCACGCTTAATCTGCATTCCGTGTTCATACTGCGCGCCGGGCCGAGCCGAAAAAGAGGGGTAAAATCAACTTTTCCGATTTTCAAGCTGTAAAACATTTTCATGGTATATAAGACCACGCCACATCGTTTTATGAAGTTATTTTTTTCCTTAAAATCCTGACCTTGCCTGTGAAAAAATGAAAAATCTACTTTTCATTCCACGTGAGTGTTTAGTTTTGTAACCCTCCTCACTCGATTTTGATGAAAGTATGCGGTTAAAAAAATCTGATTTTTGGACACATGGTAGTACAACATCTTAGCTTTCGAATAAAACATTCACCTTTTCGAAATTCGTAACAGTTGTTTTCAAATGATGCTTTTTGTCAAGTATGCGCACTTGATTTACAAATCTTGTATTGAAAAAGTTCGATAGCGGGCCGCTTACTGTTCTCTGCATTTTAGACCATACATTACAGCGAGTGAAATTGAGCTAAAGTACAGAAAAGTTTTTGAAATGGTAGCCGCACTGATATCTACCTCCTTTCTCAAGTAATTGCGAGTTATCTGAGCGGCGGTATTTCGCAGTCGCAAGCCTTCGATCTCGACGGGTGTTGGATGTAGCGCGAAGCACTGCAGCGCCAAAAAAATAAATTGCTGGCCACGTTTTTCGCTTCCTTGTGATGTGTTAATGATCCGTAACTAGAAAACAAGTATAAATTATTTTTTTTTCTTGGGTGGCAACCGATTATAATTGACCTATGACTGATTTCTTGTCCTCATTACACAATAAATGGAATATATATTTCTTGAATGGAATTAGAAGTGAAGAATAATTAATGTTAACCGTTACTTTGGTAGATGGACTGAAATAACGTTTTTTCACTGAGTTTCTAGTTGGAAATGATAAAAGGAAGAAGCCCAAAATTATACTGAAATCTATAGGTATTTCTACACCTAAGTCATGTATAATCATATTTTTTTTTTATTTTCGCCTTTGTACCTCTCAGGAAATTATCACAAGGTAAAAATAATTCTATACATCTTGTCCCACATAAAAGCAATATCACTCACGCCCGAGATTAAATTAAGAACGAACTAAGTAAAAAATAATAGATAATATTAACATTAAAAATATGTAGTTACCTCCTCATAAGAGATGTTGCAAGTGGTGGCATACGTGAGGTTTACCTGTTTTATATGGGACACGCTGTACTGTATTTCAACCAATCTCCACTTTCAAACATCTCAACACATGTCTCAGAATTTTATTATTTATTTATTTTGTTAAGAAGGTGTCTGAGGGAAACTGCATTTCTACGAACATTTTGCTGAATCATCTGCTGACAATATTCTTTGTCTCAATGGTACTTAGATTTTTTTTAAATGTTAACTCAAAGAAAAATGCGCGATACAATTTACACTCAGAGACTACAAGTCACGTCAGTAAGGGATGAGAAGCGTGTGCCTCTTTATATCTTGCTGTGTTTTGTTTTTTTGCTTCCTGGTGGGCTTGTTTCCAGCAACAAGCTATCCTCACAAACAGTCAGCTGAAGATCGAAGGAAACACGGTGGTGACCAAAACTTCTTTACTGCTGACTGCGCCAGCTAACAGTACACTGATTTTGTTAATATATTGATTTTGTTGTCACAGTAGTGACCTATCGGATTTTAAGAACATAAGAAACAGGTGGTAATGGATTCATCCCATGAATTTAGACTGACATTTAGAAAAGTTTTTCTTTATGAGAACAGCTAAAAACAATTCTGAATTTTGTATTGATTTTACAGACTGATAGTAATAAAAATAAACAACATATTTTCACGAGTGTTATATAAATGCAAGAAAAAAAACGCTATCATGGAAGAGAATTGAAAACCCGCTGGAGACGTGAGATACTTGTGCTGCAGAAGCAATACCGTAGCCCAATCGGCTCGGTTGCGAAATAACATTTGTGTATGTAATCTCCACTATGTTACTAGTTTCACTATCGATAGCCATATGGTGGTAATTATATTTATTAGGCATGCGGGTCATTCTAAAGTTTAAGAAGCCGCGGCGGAATAGCCGTGCGCACTGAGGCGCTGTGCTGCGGTGCGCGTGGCCGTTCGCTATCGGAGGTTAGAGTCCTTCTTCGGGCAAGGTTCTGTCTGTGTGTTGTCCTTACGTTAGTTTATGTTTAAGTAGTTTGTAAGCCTAGGGACTAATAATCCAGCAGATAAGTCCCATAGATTTTCAAACATTTCGTTTCATTAAAGTTTTAATACTAGTGATTGTGGACAGCATAGGCCGGTAAGATTACAAGCTGTCGTTGGTATTCCGGTGATTCATTTAAAGTGTTTACGACATCATTACGGTCCACAAGACGGAATTTACAGACTGCGATTGTGGAATGGTAGTTGGAACTAGACATATGAAACATTCCACTTTTGAAATGGTTACGGAATTCAATATTTCCAGATCAAGACTGTGCCAAATACCAAATTTCAGGCTTTACTTCTCACCAGTACAACACATAGGTCGTTTGCATTTAATCGTAGAGGCGTTTGATTAGAGTAGTTAGTGCTAACGGAGAAGCAACCCTTCGTGAAATAATTGTTGAAAACAATGTGGAACGTACAACTAATATAACCGTAAGCCAGTGCGGTGCAGTCAGACAGTAACGGGCTATGTCAGCAGGCGTCCGACTACTGTGCCTTAGATGAAACAGCAACCTCGCCTGTAGCGGTTCTCTTGGGCTCGTGACTATAAGGGATGGGCCCCACACCACTGGAAAACCGTGATTTGGTCAAATGAGTCCAGATTTCAACTTGTAATAGCTGTTGGTTGGGTTCGAGTGTGGCGCTCTACCCATGAAGCTAACAACAAGCCCATAACAAAAGTTATCAACAAAGTCCTTTGTAAACTGATGGTAGCTCCGTAATTGTGTTGGCTGTTTTCGTATGTAATACCCCGAACTCTCTGTTCCAGCTGAACCGATAATTGATTGTAAGTGGTTACGGTCGACTACTTAGAGAACATTTGGAGCCACATGAAGTACATATTCGCAAAAAACAATGGAACATTTATTGACATCACTCCTCTCTGTCCCGGGCACATTTGTTCGCGATTGAAGAACATTCTGGATAGTTACAGAGACTGATTTGGTCTCACAGATCTACCGACACCAATCCCACCAAATAGACGAGGCTGAATCAGTAAGTTAAATCCCAAACTGAGGTAGACACGTCAGTACTGCGCGCAGCGTAGGCGTATTTCTCTACCAATACATTTGTCTTGTGGGTTTAAGGAACCAAATAAAGCTACAGCTCAAGAGCGTGTTTTCAACCTTTCGAAATATGTGACCCCCATCCAAGTAATGACTGTCTGTCGACCTCCTTCCAAATGAAAATATTCTGGCAATCCCCAACCCCATCTGCTTACGAACCATAACAGAACCTTATTACCTGGATGCTTCAGCTTTCTTTTGTTGGACGAAGTTTTTTGTGTGTCTTTTTCGGAATGAAAAATATTATCCCATTCTTACATAATTTCCGATAGAAACATTTATTTTGTTTGGCGAGTGTGTCGCATTTCAGACAAGACTCGAAAGTGAATTACGCTCAGTAAGAAAGGCCCCACATTATGGACAATTTCTAAAGAAGTAGAAGTTTTACCTAACTATTGGTTCCTGAAAACAGTTTTCAGATCTTCGCTTATTCATCATTAACACTCTGTAGTATAAAACAATTTATGATCTATCAATTAATAATGAATATTACACAAGGAACTCCTTAATTTTAACATTAAATGTCACTTAGGTACACGTTATTGTACTGCTCAAACCCTAGTTATCCCTAGTTATTTTATGATGCAAGTATTCCCTGCGACGCAAAAATATATATAATAATAATAATAATAAAATAAAAAAATAAAAAAATAAAAAAAATGTTCAAATGTTTGTTAAGCTTATGGGACTTAACTACGGGGTCATCAGTCCCTAAACTTACAAACTACTTATGAACTACTTACGAACTAGGACGGCACAAATATCCATTCTCGAGGGGGGATTCGAACCCCCGACCGTAGTGGCCGTGCAGACCGTGACTGAAGCGCCTCAGTCCCCTCGGCCACCGCGGCCGGCCCTGCGATGCACCCCCCCCCCTAGCAAAAACTCTGATTTGTAGGATGCAAATGCTGCAACATAAATTCCATGCTCCATACTATTCAAGCCTTCTCGACCGACGACACGAGTGTTTAAATTTACAGGTGAAGCTGAAAAGGCTTGTAAAGGCCGAATCGGCGTGTCCACCTCAGTTTGCGACTTATTCACTGACTCACATTCGTATAATAGTGCGGTCAATGTGGTAGCGGCCCTTACCCTTTAGAAGGCTCCCACAACAGCCAGCTTAGGCGGGTTGTTTAGCTACCTCCAAGGAGCTCACACCAAGAAACTTCAGGAGCGTAAATCAAAACAACGACGACACCTTCCTGCAAGATGGCACTGTAATAGTATGGCGCTACTTCTCAAGAAGCCGCACGTGACTGTGTCCAGCCAATCCGAAAACTGCGACCCATTGCAGCCCTCCGACGGTGCAGGCTGTATTAGCGCAACAACGGAATACAGAGGCCAATGATCCACAGGTTGTGGCACCCGCTTCTTCCATGATTTCTACCTTACCCTCCACAGCCGCTGTGGAATGTTCCAGCGGTCTTAAGCGCCTTGCTGCGGAGCGCGCGGTTGCTCGCCTTCGGGGGTTCGAGTTCTCCCTCGGGCATGGGTGTTCTGAAGCTTAGGTTAGTTTAAGTAGTTTGTAAGATTAGGGACTGATAGTCACAGACGTTAAGTCCCGTAAGATTTACAAACCTTTGAACATTTGAACCCTCCACCCTCATATAAATTAGCTCCCTTTCCTGCACACCTCAATACCGTACGTGAATAAGCCATCATCCGACTAAGCCTCCTCAAACTCCTCTCCGGTCGGAGACGGGGTCTACACCCATCCACCATCCACCATCCTTCATGCATCCCGTCTTTTGCAGTTTCCACCCACCTAATATAAACCAGTGTTGACATGTATACTGAACATCAAACCTCACCATCAATGTTTGTTTACAACTACTCCATGACAAATGTAATCTCTATCTATATAAAAGCGAAAGGACACTCATTCACTCACTCATTCACTCACTGACTAAACACCAAATCTCGAAAACTACACCTATGAAGCTGAAATTTGGCAGGAATGTAGTCCATCGTTACAATACGTCAGCTAAGAAAGGATTTTGCGGTAGGGCCGATAGTTCAGGAGATATGACGTCATAAACAATGAAAACTTCCCCGTATTGCAGCACGTGATAGTGTGACTTTATCAGTCCACTATTTGAGAAGGAGAGGACTTAGCGACTTTCAACAAAATTCAAACATAATTTCAAACCTTTAGGAAACTTTTTCTCGCTGACAACCCCAGCAAAATGATGATAGAAAAAAAGGTTGTCGCCTACTACTTTTTCGGCGCGCATGAAGTAAAATTACGGCATTTGGCAGGACGTTACAATTTATTACTCGTAAACTATTAATTGTATTCCCGAGAAATGTTACATATAGTATCCACACATACCGCTGAACGTACGTTAGAAATTTTATCATAGTACGACGCACAGTTCATGAGAAATGGAGTAATAAACAATTACGTTAATGAAAAACAGCCACATCACGCATGACGTTTTGATTTGTTGCGTCTTTCCTACTAACTCTGTTCGCGACGAATTTTGCAAACGTTTTACATATGCACCAGTGGATGCACCTAAGAAATAATATCGTATTACGACATATAGTTCAGATGCTATGACGTCAAAGACATTGAAATACATGAAACTTCGCCCTAAAAAGCATGAGGTTGTAATTTACTACGTCTTCAGTACCAAATCCTAGGATATACGTAAAACCATATATAACATTGTCTGACATTGTAAAATATAGGAGATCAGAAGATGACATCTGTGAACGTCGAAACCGGTCATCCATAAACACAAAACCGCGGTCTTGGGTGGAAACTTGTGTAAATTGATATGGATTGCCCCAAAAAACAATGATATCCATACGTTAAGTCCCTCCAGAGCCTAACCCCATGCCACCCGCCTCGCTTACCGTCGACGTCCAATATCCCATGCGGATATGATAACATCACTCGCCTCCTGCCGTTCCTCCAGCATATCCGCATCCTTCATACGATTCGCAAAACTCCCATCACTCGTTATTGTACCCTACTCTCACCAATCCTGGGCCTCTGACACACCTACACAAATACGCTCTCCCTTCGCCTTCACACACTCCCTCTCCCAGGGTAACGTCCACCGCCACCGCTCTTCCCCTGCGGAGTCAACTGAATGGTTTCGGATTTTAATATTTGCTTCGTGATCTAGTGTTGTGTGTGATCTCTGTAACTAACGCGTTACAACGGCCGCTTGTGGCAGAACAAGCATTGCATATGGATTTTAATATGTGCTGCGTCAACGTCTCCGTGCTTGTGTTTGCGTCAAACTATGTCTCTGATTTTAGCCATCGTGGCCCTTTTTAACGGTTGTCCTTGTGAGGCTTTTCACCATCTCTGCTAGTTTTTTTTATTTTTTTATCTGCAGTTGTAATTTTTTTAATTATATGAAAGTTTCTGTGACTACTGGTTTGTGTTTGGATGCACATCAAGAAGGAGTTTTGAGTGAAATACCTTTGTATTCCTCTCGGTCGTTAGTTTATTTCCTGCAGAGAGCAGGACGCTACAGTCATTTCGTGCACAAGAACCTTCAGTGGCAGACCTTTCGCACTAAGAATCTACTTCTACATCTACATGGGATACTCTGCAAATCATATTTAAGTGCCTGACAGAGGGTTCATCGAACCACCATTATACTATTTATCTTCCATTCCATTCTCGAATAGCGCGCGGTAAGAAAGAACTCCTGAATCTCTCCGTTCGAGCTCTGATTTCTCGTATTTTATTCTGATGATCATTTCTACCTATGTAAGTGGGAGTCAACAATACATTTTCGCATTCGGTGGAGAATGTTGGCGATTGGAGTTTCGTAAGTAGCCCACGCCGCAGCCATAAGCGCCGTTGTTGTAATGAATACCATCCCAGATAGCAAGGATGGGGCCCCTCCACGCCCACACCAACGTGGTGACCATCACAAAAGTTCTACTGTCACCTCCGTAATTAAGTTAGTTTGCTAAGGTGGATCACGGGATGTGGGAACCGCGATGTTATCCGTACGTGTGGGCGCGATCACCCATTAATAAGGTGCATCTGGAGATAGAATTGGTCGAAAGGTATACGAAGGGTAAAGGTATGTAAGGACAGAGGGAAAAAAAGTGCCAAGGCAAGAGCCAAGGGAAAAAAAAAACCTCTGCGACAGTGGGGTAGGTATGAAGGGCAGTAGCGGTATGCTATCTGCGACAGATCATGCAAGGGTTGGTAATGTTAGTAATGGGTATTTTCTCAGTACCATTAACTTTGCTAGGTTCGTCATAAAGAATCAGTCCGTTTTGATGCGAGGTTCTGCTGCAGCTGAGCTCCAATGATGCCTCCTGGGTCGGCTGCGGCAGTTTACCCTTTAACATCGGCTGTGGCAGAATACCTGTAACATAGCCAAGTCTGTCAAGGTAGTTAGGCAGTTCGGTCATAGAACTGGCTAAGTGTGCGGGACTGTTTAGGTTTGTTTGTGTTTAGTGCGATGAATATGGTTTCCCTGCTTTGCCTGTAGGTCGGCTGTGGGCTCAGCTGGCATTGCCAGTCAGATTGCTGTTTTGCAGGGGTTTGCCATGTTCATCGTGTTTATGAGTTGGTGTTCCCTACGGCCGTAGGTGGTTAGTCTCTGAGGAGAAGTGTTTTTGGGCGATTATGTTTCCACCTATGGTTGTGATCGTAGTTCCCCAAGCGTAGGATGAAGGGGTTGTTCGAGTGTCTCGAGTTAATGTATAGTCGTGTGGCGAGTTTCTTGAATACCACCGAGAGGCGCTCTAGGCGGTATTCATTGTGAAGGTTCACGGTGCGTGTGTATCGTGGAGCGTTGCTAATGATGCGTAATACCTTGTTCTGTATGAGCTGCAGGCGGCGCAGCCGTGTTGGCGCTGCGTATGCCCAGCACGGAGCACCGTACGTCATCAGAGGTCTAATATGTGTCATGTAGAGGTTCCTCGACACCCGGCTATTCAGTTTGCTTTCCCTGTTGAGCATCGGGTAGAGTTGTTTGAGCCTCGCGTTTGCTCTGTTGGTCATGTGTTGTATGTGGTCCCCCCATATGAGTTTCCGGTCCAGCCAGACACCAAGGTATTTGACTTTCTCACGGAAGCGTATTGGGCGTGTATGTAGAGTAATTGGTCTACAGTGTTGGTGTTTGCGCAGGTGTTTCGGTCTGCGTGTGAACAGAACTGCCTCACACTTGTCGACGTTGACTTTAACACGTCATTTCTCCAACCAAGGTTCGGCAGTTCTGAGTGCTGTCTGTAGGCGTGAGTTAATGTTTGATGGCTTCCAATCTTGCGCCATGATGGCGGTGTCATCTGCGTAGATTGCAGTCATCGTGTTATGTGTGGATGGAAAATCATTAATGTACAGGTTAAACAAGAGGGGCCCCAGGATGCTGCCTTGGGGTACTCCGGCTTGAATACCATGTCGTGTAGACTGTTTGCCCTGCACGTCAGTGTTGAAGCTTCTGTTGGTGAGATATGAGTGTATGAGATGCACGAGTCCGCCGGGAAACGCGGCGTCGTTAAGTTTGCGTATAAGGCCGTTGTGCCAGAGACGATCGAAAGCTTTTTCGATGTCCAGGAACACCGCCCCAGTGGCTTTGTTTTTGTTGTAGCCGTCTGTTATGTGTTCAACTACGCGGAGGAGTTGTTGTGTTGTGGAGTGGTAATTCCTAAATCCGAATTGCTCCGGTCTTAGGGTGTCATTGGTGATGCAGTGCCGAGTGAGACGTTTAAGTATTACCTTCTCAACTATCTTACTGAGCGAGCTCAGCAGACTGATGGGTCGGTAATTTTGTGGGAGGGAGTTGTCTTTCCCCGGCTTCCTGAACATCAGGACCTTGGCCGCCTTCCAAAAGGCAGGGAAGTGTTGGTGTTGCAGGATGGCATTTGTGATGTGTGTCAGGTACTCTATTGCTCTATCCGTGAACTCCTGGAGAACCCGGTTTTGAATGCCATCATGGCCAGGCGCTTTTCTGGCTGTGGTGTGCTTGATGGCCCATGTGATTTCATGTGTGCTAGTACGTCTAATTTCGTTGCGCGGAGGCTGGGCCATGAAGCGTGTGATCGCCTGGTCCGTCTCTAGTGTGAACACTGGGTCGGAAGGAGCCAGGTTCGGTATGAATGAAGCTGCTAGTGTTTGGGCCATTAGCTCAGCTTTCTCTTCCGCTGAGTATGCTGGGCCGTTTGGTCCCTGTAAGGTAGGCGTGTAGAGTTTCTCCCTGGTGAAGTGTCTGGCCAGAGCCCACACTCCAGGACGTGTGGTATCAAGTCCAGCGAGTTTCTGGTCCCATTGTGTCGTTTTGAATGTTGTTATTTTACCCTGTATGATACCCTGTAGCCTGTTGACGTGATGTTTATACACCGGACGCCTGGTACGCTGCCAGTATCTCCTGAGTCGGTTTCTCATTGAGATAAGGCCAGGATTTCCTGGGGCAGGGCCGCTGAGTGTTGTTGTGTGGAACGTAATGGTATGGATTCAGCTATTGCGTCTTGGACAGCAGTTGTGAGGACTTCAACAGCTTCATCAATTTGTTCTGTTTGTGTAATCTCGTGAGTATCAGGAATACGATTATCAAGCGTTTCCTTGAACAGAGCCCAATTTGCGCGCTTGTAATTTAGTATCCTGCGTGGTTCATTGTACTGCAGTGTTTCTTCCGTGTGAAGTATAACGGGGGTGTGGTTGGAAGGCAGATCGTTTACAACCTCAAGGTTGAGGGTAACTGTTATGCCCTTGATGATAGCCATGTCTATCACGTCTGGCCTTTGATTCCTTTGGTAAGGAATATAAGTCGGTTCAACCGGTGCAAGTGTGATGTAGTTTCTGCCTAGTAAGTGTTCGTACAGTTTTTTGCCGTTGCGATTTTGTCTGATTGAGTTCCAGTCGCGGTGTTTTGCGTTCAGATCTCCAGCGGCGATGACTCGCGGTGCAATGTTGAGTACTGTGCTGATGTCGCGTGTTACAATGTTACCAGGAGCGTTGTAGAGCGACACCAGTACAGTGTATGCTCCGTTGAACTTGACCCTGACGGCCGTGGCCTCTAATCTTTCAAGTGCAGGGAGCTGGATATTTGTGTGTTCAATGTCTTTGTGTATGATGATTGCTGTTCCGCCTCCTTCTCTGCCGTCCGCTCGGTCGGTACGATAGACGCAGTAGCCAGTAAAGTTTAGTCTGTTGTGAGGTTTGAGTTTAGTCCCTGTATCATTTTCGTAACGCTGTCTCCCCAGTATCGTGACAATACGAAACGAGCTGCCCTTCTTTGGACTCTTTCGAACTCTTCAAACCCACCTGATAAGGATCCCACACAGGGCAGAAATACTCAAAAAATGGATGGACAAGCCTAGTGTATGAAGTTTCTTTTGTAGTACTGTTGCATGTTTTGAGGGTTCTGCCAATAAAACGCAGTGTATGGTTCGCCTTTCCCACGACATTATCTACGCGCTCTTTCCAATTTAAGTGGCTACTGAGGCAGTATGTCTAATGATCCTGCAACGAACATAAAACGACATGTTGAGTCCACGACAAGGCGAGCTCATGCAAGTCGCAGGACGAAGAAGGTTTTGGAAGGTTTTGCCTTCGTCACCTCAATGAACAATTCAGCTTTGTAATTTGTGTTTCAATTGCAATAGGTGTCATAATTTTCAGATGCACGTTATTGTATAACTTATATATCTGTGGTGTCACTTTTGATCCTACAGTTATTATCTACTCATATTCACGGAATATGTGACCTTAAAGGCGTATAGGCAAAGTTGAAAAGGTGTACGCCGGGATTCTAACCCGTGTCTCCTGCTTTCTAGGAAGTTGCGCTAACCTCTACACCTTGGGGACACAGCGATTCCCACACCTGCACCGACAGCGCAGTGCAGGGTAAAGTTGAGAATTTGTATCCAAAGGGAGGCGTACTTGCGCAAATCTGTGCATGTGTGCTGGTCGCTGTGTCCTCAGTGGTGTAGGGGTTAGCGCAACTGCTTCGAAGCAAGAGATCCGTGTTAGAATCCCGACTGGGCACACATTTTCAACTTTGTCACCCATTCCGTGAAAATGCACGTTAATGTTTTACTATCTGTTTCGAAACATCGTGTGTTGTGTAAAAGTCTAGGGGAGAGTAGTACACAGTGAAACACGGCACACACTGAAACATTCCGCTTAATTGTTTTTAGTAATTTTGTTCTACTTGTTGTTAGCCCAGTACGTTTATTATGATAAAATACATCTTTGACTGTAATGGTGCACAGTTTGGTTGAATATTCTTGTTTCTATATGTTCCTACTGGTTTTCGATGCTCAGAAGTTACAGTTAACGTCTCTTTGCAAGTTTAATATTTTCGATATAACATAAAGCTAAAAGATATATTATGTTTTGTGATAAGATACACATCTTTAGCTATACATTGACCAGTTGTAGATTTGGTAGATACGTAGGTTAAGAGTTGTGACTAACCTTTTAGTTTATGGTGACTTTGATACACAGTGAAACACTTGTCTGTGGTACACATTGAAAGAGGACCATTGGCCTCAGATGGATGTATGACTACTCCTAACAATCTGGAGAGTACTATAGAAGATGTTGAGGAAGCCATTGCAGTAACAACAGCAAACCATACATCTCGCCAAGAGAGTTTCGTGGTTTGCCCAAAGCATCTTCCAGATAAACGAGTGGACGTTCCAAAGATACAAGCATAATATTAACATGAACACCACAGCAAACAGATTTGAGAAAAAGGACAGAGCTGGAAGAAAAGAGAAATACCAAAACAATGTATATTTTGTAGCTACCGGTACGTCTTGAAGTCAGTAGTTTGTGGTACTGAGTATGAAGTCTCATACCTTCGGAAAAAGGAAAGAAACATTACTTGTTTTTTATTCCCAGATGCAGAAGACATAGTCTGTGTTTCGCATAAGGACATTGCAATGATACTGCCACCTGTGTTGCCTATGGCTATGAAGAGACTCTCCAGCCACTAGTATATTCGTTTTCCAATCAATTTTGGTAGACTTAATATTCACTGGAAAAAAAATTAGTATCTGTTAATGTGTGCACTTGTATTTAACAAACATTTTTATGTTTTATAAGTCACTCAGAAGTCATAAATACAAAAAAAATGGCAGCTGTTTCACTGTGCACTATACACGGTACACAGTGAAACATTTGCAGAGGTTGTTTGAAAATGTTATTTCACTCACTAATTAGTAGCAAAATTATTATTCTTTGTTTCAAAATATTGACAAAGTATTGTTCTTTCAAGTAAACAAAGAAAAATTGTTTTGTGAGTAGTAGTTGTTGTTGTTATGGTCTTCAGTCCGGAGACTGGTTTGATGCAGCTCTCCACCCTACTCTATCCTGAGCAAGCCTTTTCATCTCCTCATAAGAACGGCAACCCACATCCACTTGAATCTGCTTACTATACGCGTCTCTTGGTCTCCCTCTGCGATTTTTACCCCACACACTTCCCTCCAATGCTAAATTTACGATTCCCCGATGTCTAAGAATGTGTCCTACCAAGCGATCCCTTCTTTTTGTCAGGGTATGCCAAAAATTCCTTTTCTCACCAATTCTGTTCAGCACTTCTTCATTGGTTATGCGATAAACCCACCTAATCTTCAGCATTCTTCTGTAACACCACATTTCAAAAGCCTCTATTCTCTTCCTGTCCGCACTGCTTATCATCCATGTTTCACTCCCGTACAACGCAACACTCCAAACAAATGCCTTCAGAAAGGACTTCCTTACACTTAAATTAATATTCGATGTTAGCAAATTTCTCTTTTTCAAAAATGCTTTTCTTCCCATTGCCATTCTGCATTTTATATCCTCTGTACTGCGACCATCACATGTTATTTTACTACCCAAGTAACAAAACTCATCTACCACCTTCATTGTTTCGTTGCCTAATCTAATTCCTTCAGCCTCGCCTGATTTTCTAAGACCGCATTCCATTATTTTTGTTTTGCTCTTGTTAATGTTCATTTTATACGTTCTCTTCAACACCCTGTCCATTCCATTCAACTGCTCTTCCAGGACCTTTCCTGTCTCTGCCAGAATTACAATGTCATCAGCAAAACGCAATGTTTTTATTTCTTCCCCCTGAACTTTAATCCCTATTCCAAATTTTTCCTTGCTTTCCTTCACCGCCTGCTCGATGTACAAATTGAATAACATCGGAGAAAGGCTACAACCCTGTCTTACTCCCTTCCCAACCACTGCTTCCCTTTCATGCCCTTCGAGTCTAATAACTGCGGTCTGGCTTTTGTACAAGTTATAAATAACTCTCCTTTCCCTATATTTTACCCCTGCTGACTTCAGAATTTGAAAGAGTGTATTCCAGTCAACATTGTCAAATGCTTTCTCCAAATCTACAAAAGCTAAAAATGTACGTTTGCCTTTCCTTAATCTATCTTCTAAGATAAGACGTAAAGTGAGTATTGCCTCCCGGGTTCCTATGTTCCTCCTGAATCCAAACTGATCTTCCCCGAGGTCAGCTTCTACCAGCTTTTCCATTCTCCTGTAGATAATTCGTGTTAAAATTTTGCAACCATGACTTATCAAACTGATGGTTCTGTAATTTTCACACCTGTCTGCGCCTGATTTCTTTGGAATGGGGATTATTACATTTTTCTTAAAGTCTAAGGGCACTTCGCCTGTCTCATACATCCTACACACCAGTTCAAATAGTTTTGTCATGGCTGGCTCTCCCAGAGACTTTAGTAGCTCTGAGGGTATGTCATCTACTCCTGGGGCCTTGTTCTGACCTAGGTCTTTCAGGGCTCTGTCAAATTCATCTCTCAGTATATTATCTCCTATTTCATCTTTGTCTACTTCCTCTTCCCTTCCTACAACATCGTCTCTAAGTTCATTTCCTTTGTAGAGCTGCTCTATGTACTCTTTCCACCTTTCAGCTTTCCCTTCTTTGCTGAGAACTGGTTTCCCATCTGAGTTCTTGATATTCGTAGAGTTGCTTTTCTTGTCCCCAAATGTCTCTTTTATTTTCCTGTAGGCGGTATCTACTTTTCCCCTTCTTATACATTCTTCTACAGATTTGCATTTAGCTTCTAGCCACTCCTGCTTAGCCATTTTGCACTTCCTGTCAATCTCATTTTTTAGTCGTCTGTACTCCATTTTGCCTGTTTCATTTGCTGCATTTTTATATTTTCTCCTTTCATCAATTAAATTTAGTATTTCCTGTGATACCCAAGGATTTTTTGTTGGTCTTGCCTTCCTACCTATTTTGTCCTCTGCTGCCTTCACTATTTCATCTCTCAATGCTACCCATTCCTCTTCTACTGTTTTATTTCCCCCTGTTTCTGTCAATTGTTGCCTAAAGCTCCCTCTGAAATTCTCCAGAATTTCACTGTCCTTCAATTTATCTAAGTCCCATCTCCTTATTTTCCTACCTTTCTGCAGTTTTTTCAGTTTCAGCCTACAGTTCATGACTAACAAGTTATGGTCAGAGTCTATATCTGCCCCTGGGTACGTCCTACAGTTTAAAACCTGGTTCCGGTACCTATGTCTTACCATTATAAAATCTATCTGATACCTTCCGGTGTCTCCTGGTCTCTTCCATGTATACAACCTTCTTTTGTGATTCTTAAACCAGGTGTTTGTTACTATTAAATCATGTTCCGTGCAAAATTCTACCAGGCGACTCCCTCTTTCATTCCTCCTGCCCAGTCCATATTCACCTACTATTTTTCCTTCTCTTCCATTTCCTACTACCGAATTCCAGTCTCCCATCACAATTAAGTTTTCCTCTCCCTTAACTGTCTGAATTATTTCCTTTAGCTCCTCATATATTTCTTCAATCTCCTCATCATCGGCAGAGCTAGTTGGCATATAAACCTGTACTACTGTTGTCGGTGTTGGCTTCGTATCTATCTTTACAATGACAATGCGATCACTGTGCTGCTCATAGTAGTTTACCCGCATTCCTATTTTCTTATTCATTATCAGTCCTACTCCTGTGATACCCCCAACTGATTTTGTATTTATAATCCTGTACTCACCTGACCAGAAATCCTGTTCATCCTGCCACCGAACTTCACTAATCCCCTCTATATCTAACTTCAACCTATCCATTTCCCGTTTTAAATTTTCTAATTTTCCTACTCGATTAAGGGATCTAACATTCCAAGCTCCGATCCGTAGAATGCCAGTATTGTCTTTCCTGATGACAACATCCTCCTGAGTAGTCCCCGCCCGGAGATCCGAATGGGGGACTATTTTACCTCCGGAATATTTTACTCGAGAGGATGCCATCATCATATTTCCATACAGTAGAGCTGCATGTCCTCGGGAAAAGTAACGGCTGTAGTTTCCCCTTGCTTTCAGCCGTTCGCAGTAACTGTGTGGCAAAGCCACATTAGCTGATGCTACAAGGCCAGCTCAGTCAATCATCCAGACTGTTGCCCTTGTAACTACTGAAAAGGCTGCTGCCCCTCTTCAGGAACCACACGTTTGTCTGGCCTCTCCACAGATACCCCTCCGCTGTGGTTGCACCTACGGTACGGCTATCTGCATCGTTGAGGCACGCAAGCCACCCCACCTCGGCAATGTCTGTGGTTCATGGGGGTGTGAGTAGTATTTATACGAAACAATCAAAAGGGTAATTTTTGTTTCACTGTGTACTACTCTCCCCTGTATAAAAATAATTAATCATAATGGTAATGTGCAGCGTTGATCAATTAGTCTCCACAACATGTAATAGTTTTTAGATCCTGAAACGACTTCACAGAAATCTCTACTATCACATTCCTTAATTTAATAATTGTGGTCATAGAATTATTGCTACAAAATAAATGTGTAGTAATCTATTTACACAACATTCATACATGTACTAAAAGGTGCATGTGACGTTTGCCCATGGAAGCATAGTACAAAATTTAAATATCATTTCAATCTTGCAACAACGAGGTTAAATCAGAATGAGAAATATTCGTTTCACACATAACAAACAAGTCATGACCAAAGTAAAAAAAAAAAAAATTAAGAGTTTAATTTTTTGGTAGCTTCTTGAACATTTCATTAAAAAAATTGACATTACTACAAATTATTAATAATATCATGTATAACGTTGCATGTTGGACGATGTCATATGACACGTCGATCATCACGTCGTGCAGTCTGACACTAGATACCAGTGCCATTTAGGATGATTGCATGCATTTCCATTTATTAATGCTTAGGATGTTTGCATGCATTGCCATTTATTACTGCTTCGTTTCCAGTTACGTGATTCCAGATACCAAAATCGTGTAGTTTACTAATGTTTTGTTGTTGTAACAGTCTTATTCTTCTGTTTAGTCGATGCATAATGAGATTTTCAAGTCTTTTCCTGCTAATACATAGCAAACGTTCGTAGCATCAAATAAATATAACTGGGCTACCGACCATTTTAGTTATTTTTTTAGTTTTGTTTATAAGTCAATATCACTGATGGTCTACTAAACAAGTGATATAATATAATTCTTGGGTACAAATCTTAAGGCAATGAAAACTTTGAGTACAATTATTATCCAACTCGTAATATTTTACTGCTCTGTCTAGTAATTTATAACAATGTCTATTTTGTACGTTGAATCTCTGATACTGGCAATATGCCGCTGGAAAAAAATCACATAATTGCAACGTTATCAAGTGCAGTTGAATGTGAAATTCAAACAATTAGCTTACAAGTCACACGTCCAAGATTATGACGAGAATTATACTCAGAATTATTAAAATAAAAGCCATTATCTGTTAGCCGATTATTAGGATGGCTAAATGAAGGGAAAGGCAGCAGAGAGGTAATGCTGAAATTGCGCTTCATAATGGAAGAAAGATTGAAGAGAAATCAAGACACGTTTACCTAGAAAAGCAGTGTAAAATGGTGGAAGAGATATTAAATTCTGAGCAAAAAAGAGACTAAGCTGTTCAGAAACACAGGTAATATCTTAAAAGGGAATAATAAGACTGCAAGTCCAAGAATGTTGTGGTCGGATTGAAAAGGGACACAGACTTTCGCCCGTACGTCACAGAACAAGTGACGGAAATAAAAGTTCGAGACTAGAATAAATATTAAGGATGAAATAATGTCTATAATGAAAAATGCTCAAATGTGTGTAAAGTTATGAGCCCTAACTGCACTGGTCATCGGTCCCCAAACTTACAAACTACTTAAACTAACTTATCCCAAGAACAACACACACACCCATGCCCGAGGGAGAACTCGAACCTCCGACGGCGAACGACCGCGCGCATCGCAGCAAGGTGCCTTAGCACGGCTATTTCGGCGCAGCTATCAATAATGAGATTTGTTAATGACACAGCTGTTTTCACTGAAAGGGAAGAATAATTACAAGATCTGTTGAATAGTATGAATGGTCTACTGAGCAGCCTACAGAATATGGACTGACACTAAACCGCAAAAAAGCGTAAGTATTGAAAAGTAGCAGAAATGAAAACAGCGTTAAACGTAAAATCAGAATTGGTAATTTACATGAATTCTACTACTTTAGAAGCAAAATAATCGACGTTGGGCAAAACTAGGACATAAAAAGTAGACTAACACAGGAGAAAAGCACATTTCTTCGCAAGAGAAGTTACTTGGTATTGAAAATAGTCCTTAATTAACGAAAAGATTTCTGCAAACGTACTTTTGGATCACAGAATGGTATTTAGTCATGACATTGGAAAAACCTCAACAGAAGAAATTAGAAACGATTCATCAATGCTGCTACATTAGAAAGTTGAAAATTCTGAGGAGTGAAAAAGATAACCAATAAGGAATTTCTCCGCAGAATCGGCAAAGATGTTAAGGTACAGCAAACACGGAGATGAAGAGACAGGATGTCATGTTTTACGACATCAGATAATAACGTGCATGTTAAGAGAAAGGTCTAGAAAGAAGAAGCTGAAGGGGCAAAAAGATTCTAAGACATCCTGCTAATAATTGTGTATGTAGGGTACACGTGCTACTCTGTAAGGAAAAGGTTGTAGCAGGAAAGGATTTCGAGGTGGGCTGCATCAAATCGGTCATCAACCTGATGACTTCAAATTAAAATAAGTGAATAAAACGTCAGAGGAACTTGAATTAGACGTATTTATTCAAAATCTGGGCAGTTAATCATGTAGACAGTTAATTTCAGTACCGACGGCCAAGCAGCATTTATTTATTTATTTCTTATAAGTGAGCAGAGTAGGTCGTCATGTTATCCCACAACCGCACTGTGAATCAAACGAGGTGGTGCGAAATTTCCATCACTGTTAGCAGAGTGTCTCTATGGGACCTTAAGAACCGAGCTATCTCGCCAGTTATCGAGAGAGCCGGATTACGGAAGAAGTTTACAACTCTTATCATAGGTCGTAAGTAAGTGGCGAAAGACTAACTTCTCGTTGCTGAAAGATCCTGTAAGACGAAGCCACCTTTTTTCCACCGAAAGTTTTTGGACCAAGTAAAATGTAAGAGGAGCATCAGATAGACTGTGATTTACGGGCTACGGCTATAAGACTATTTAGTCCTTTCTTGCATACGAGTAATGACGGTTAAACATCGTAGCCTTTTCTATCTTCCACTACTATAACAGAAATATGATATACGAATTTATGGAAATAATTCAGAATTATTTTCCCTTGTCTCGTAAGAGTTAAGAGTGAATTCGACCACAATTGGAAAGTCCGCTGATCCATCACAAAAATGATTCTCTGTACTGTGAATAACAATTTTACAGGTGATCGCAGTACCTAAAGTGCTTTGCAGTTGATTTTGATCCTTTCATTTTAGTAACCGATATACGACAGCATCATACTGCTCAGACTGTCACCTAAATCTCCTTCTTTATACAAAAAACCGTGAGTCAATATGTTTGTGTCTACACTTGAAAGCATAAAAAGTGGATCACCCTGAATTCCTAAGTGGAGACCGCACCTGACTCTATGCAACCACCATAGCATAGCTGTGTCGCAGGTCGTCAAATTATTCCACAGTATAGTTATTACCTACCCACAATAGGTACTAAGTAAGTCTCCTATTTCTCCTTATGGCTTTCAGGCAAGGTGCAAACCAATACTTTCGTACAATAAATATTAGAATATACGTCATTATAGATGAGACAGTAACACTTGTAACTTAAATTTCGTTGCAATAAGTGAAAAATCAGATACGTTATCATACTTGTTTAATGCCATGATGTGCTAATGATCGTGATTTGAATCCGAACGCACCGTTACGCAAACAATAGTTGTGTGTCTGATGGAGATGCGTGGCCCCTCTCTGATCGGCGGAAGTCGGCTGAGTTGGTGTATCTGCAGAATGTATATGCTATCTACGAACCTACCTCGTAACAGCATTGTACACTGTAGACCTCGTCAATGTATTGTTGATTTGTGCTTGATTTCGATTATTGTCTTCCATTTTCTTATTTGGTAAAATAAGTCCACATACCCTGACGACTTGTTTCAGAAAAAAGTGGTATGAAGAATGTTAATTCTGATTGTTATTCACTTACAAAAATAAAAAGAGGCAGAAAGCGTTGCTACACCCGCTTTAGCCCCTTTAAAATATTAATACTTCGTAGATATACGTTCCAGTTTCTATTACTCAACATTAAAATGATACTTAATTTCGTGTTAATTTCTGACGCCTTAATCCCATTCAAATGTATACCACTCCCATCAACCACAGGCATTGCCGAGGTGGGGTGGCTTGCGTGCCTCAACGATACAGATAGCCGCACCGTAGGTGCGACCACAGCGGAGGGGTATCTGTGGAGAAGCCAGACAAACGTGTGGTTCCTGAAGAGGGGCAGCAGCCTTTTCAGTAGCTACAGGGGCAACAGTCTGGATGATTGACTGAGCTGGCCTTGTAACATCACCTAATGTGGCTTTGCCACACAGCTACTGCGAACGGCTGAAAGCAAGGAAAAACTACACCCGTTATCTTTCCCGAGGACATGCAGCTCTACTGTATGAACATGTGATGATGGCGTAAAATATTCCGGAGATAAAATAGTCCCCCATTCGGATCTCCGGGAGGGAAATACTCAGGAGGATGTGATTATCAGGAAAGACAGCACTGACAATCTACGGATCGAAGCGTGGAATGTTAGATCCCTTAATCAGATAGGGAAGCTAGAAATTTTAAAAAGAGAGAGGGATAGGTTGAAGTTAAATATAGTGGGGATTAGTGAAGTTCGGTGGAAAGAGGAACAGGATTCTGGTCAGGTGAGTACAGGATCATAAATACAATATCAGTTGGGGGTATTACAGGAGTAGGTCTGATAATCAATAAGAAAGTAGGAATGAGGGTAAACTACTATAAGCAACACAGTGATCGCATTGTCGTAGTCAAGGTTGATACGAAGTCAACACCGACCACAGTAGTGCAGGTTTGTATGTCAACTAGCTCTGCCGATGATGAGGAGATCGAAGAAATATATGAGGAGCTAAAGGAAATTATTCAGACAATTAAGGGAGATGAAAACTGTATTGTTATGGGAGACTGTAATTCGGTAGTAGGACAAGGAAGGGAAGGGAAGATAGTAGGTGAATATGGTCTGGGCAAAAGTAATGAGAGAGGAAGCCGCCTGGTAGAATTTTGCACGGAGCATAATTTAGTTATAATAAACACCTGGTTCAGGACTCACGAAAGAAGATAGTATATGTGGAAGAGACCAGGAGACACCGGGAGATACCAGATAGATTTTATAATGGTAAGATATAGACTACGGAACCAGGTTTTAAACTGTAAGACATACCCAGGGGCAGATATAAAATCTGACCATAACTTATTGGTCATGAATTGTAGGCTGAAAATGAAAAAACTGCAGAAAGGTAGGAAAATAAGGAGATGGGACATGGATAAACTGAAGAAACCTGAAGTTCTTGAGAATTTCTGAGGAAGCTTTAGGAAACAAATGACAGAAACGGGGGAAAATAAAACAGTAGAGGAGGAATGGATAGCATTGAGAGATGAAATAGTGAAGGCAGCAGAGGACAAAATAGGTAGGAAGGGAAGACCTACAAAAAATCCTTGGATATCACAGGACATACTAAATTTAATCGATGAAATGAGAAAATACAAAAATGCAGTAAATGAAACAGGGAAAATGGAGTACAGCCGACTAAGAAATGAGATTGACAGGAAGTGCAAAATGGCTAAGCAGGAGTGGCTAGAAGGCAAATGCAAGGATGTAGAAGAATATATAAATAGGGGATATTTGGAGATATTTGGAGATAAGTAAAACAGCTCAATGAATATCAAGAACGCAGATGGAAAGCAAGTTATCAGCAAAGAAGGGAAAGCTGAAAGGTGGAAAGAGTATATAGAGAGGCTCTGCGAAGGAAATGAACTTAGAGACAATATTGTAGGAAAGGGAAAAGAAGTAGATGAGGATGAAATAAGAGTTAATATACTGAGAGATGAATTTGACAGAGCACTGAAGGACCTAAGTATAAACAATGCACCTGGAGTAGATGACATTACCTACTACTGAAGACTCTGGGAGAACCAACCATGACAAAACTGTTTCACATGGTATGTAAGATGTGTGAGACAGGCGAAGTACTCTAAATTTAAGAAAAATGTTGTAATCCCCATTCCAAAGAAAGCAGGCGCAGACAGGTGTGAAAACTACAGAACCATCAGTTTAATAAGTCATGGTTGCAAAATATTAACACGAATTATTTACAGAAGGATGGAAAAGCTGGTAGAAGCCAACCTTGGGGAAGATCAGTTTGGATTCAGGAGAAATGTAGGAACACGGGAGGCAATACTCACTTTACGGCTTATCCTAGAAGATAGCTTAAGAAAAGGCAAACCTACATATCTAGCTTTTGTAGATTTGGAGAAGGCTTTTGACAATGTCGATTGGAATAACTTTCAAGCTCTGAAGCAAGCAGGAGTAAAATATAGGGAGCGTAATGTTATTTACAACTTGTACAAAAACCAGACAGCGGTTGTCAGAGTTGAAGGACATGAAAGGGATGCAGTGGTTGGGAAGGGAGTAAGACAGGGTTGTAGCCTTTCTCCAATGTTATTTAATTTGTACATTGAGCAATCTATAAAGGAAAGCAAGGAGAAATTTGGGGAAGGAATTAAAGTTCAGGGGGAAGAATTAAAAACATTGCGTTTTGCTGACGACATAGTAATTCTGTCAGAGACAGCAAAGGACCTGGAAGAGCAGTTGAAAGGAATGGACTGTGTGCTGAAAGGTGCATATAAGATGAAGATTAACAAGAGCAAAACTAGGGTAATGTAGTGCAAACTAAGAAAATCAGGTGATGCTGAAGAAATTAGATTACGTTGGGCAGTAAAATTACCGATGGTCGCAGTACAGAGGATATAAAATGCATAATGGCAATGGGTAGAAAGGCATTATTGAAAAAGAAAAATTTGTTAGCATCGAATATTGATTTACGCCTAAGGAAGTCCTTTCTGAAGGCATTTGTGTGGAGTGTTGCCTTGTATGGGGGTGAACCATAGACGGTAAACAGTGCGGATAGGAAGAGGATAGAGGCTTTTGAAATATGGTGCTACAGAAGAATGCTGAAGATTAGGTGGGTGGATCGCGTAACTAGTGAGGAGGTACTGAACAGAATTGGGGAGAAAGGGAATTTTTGGCATACCTTGACTAAAAGAAGGGATCGATTGGTAGGACAAATTCTTAGACATCAAGGAATTGTGAATTTAGCGTTGGAGGGAAGTGTGTGGGGTATAAACCGCAGAGGAGACCAAGAGATGGATACAGTAAGCTGATTGAAACAGATGTAGGGAGCCGTTCTTATGTGGAGTTGAAGAGATTTGCTCAGGATAGGGTATTATGGAGAACTTCATCAAACCAGTCTCCAGACTGAGGACCACAACAACAACAACAAATCCCTGGTATGTTGTTTCTTTGGAAACCTGTAATCTATACGCCGTAAGCTGGCGGCACTAGGAGAAAGAGACGGGACTTGTTTTAACAGCCAATGCGCTACAAGCTGAATGCAAGCTTCAGCTCCCAACATTCTCCACTCAGGGGCAACGTATAAGTGCGTGATCTATAGGCATAAATAGACATAAAACACTGACGTTTTCTTTAGTATCGGTTTCCAAGACCGATATCTGAACCCAGAAATAAATGGTTATCTTAGCACTGCACCAGGAATTGCATAAAGCTCATATTGTTGCTGAGTGGTAACCGCTGAAGATATGTAATATAATGCAATTCACAGATGTCATACTTCATAAAGTTGTGTCATAGAATGCAGTATATTGATGATTTGTTTACTAAATATTAAATATGTTGACGAATAGCGTTGTACTAGTACCCGAAACTACAATACGTTTAATTTTTTTCCTGGCAGGCAATCGAACCCGGCACCATTTGCTATTGTATAATAGGAAGAAATACTTCTGATATTGTTTCTTCCGGGGACTCCAACTCCGCACACACCGTCTTTCTTGACCTGACACGATGAGGCGTCAACTGTCACATTGTCGTTCACTAGTAGTTAGGATCACACCGTGGAGGGGTTTGGTATTTTGCGAGAACTTTGTTTAACTTAGTGCAGATGCTATTTTTGTGGCCGTTAAAAACTGTTACCCCCCAACGGGGATCGAACCCATACCTTATCAAATACAAGTTAACCTCACCCCGGCCTCCAAAGAATTACAGATGTGTTAGCATAATGTTTTCTCATAACGGAGTACTCATTAGACAGTACGACCAGTCAAAGAGATCAAAAGTGTCTGTCTAGGTAAGACATTCTTGGCCACACGGGATGGCCACGTAGTCTGAGGCGTCTTATCGCGGATTTTTTCATGATATTATACTGCGTTTTAGTATCCTACATTACGATTTGGATTGGCATTTTGCTATAAGCTTATTTAACTATGGGCTCATCTTAACCAGGATTTTTGGGTAGTTATTGCCGCGATAACTTCAATATTACGCATTTTTAAAGTTATGAGGGGCGTCGATTATGCATTAAAAAAGGATTCTGAAATTGGGAAAGTAACTTCGTTTTGATATCTATTATTCACCACGTTAAGAAAGTAAAACAGACTTCGATGAAGGAGGTTTTTGTGATTTACTAGTATGTTCAATGACAAGGTATCCGATAAATGGGCAAATGTGCCAAACAATTATTCTTCACGGTGTGGTTGCCTTCAATAGTCATATTGAGGTTACAAAGCAGCAATGTGGATTCTGATACAATGTCGCATCGAAAATGCGATTACATGCGAAGCATAATATCCAACTGGGAAGGATGGGGGAGAACTTCAGTCTCTGCCATTTCAAAGGATGGATACCGGCATTTGTCGGAATAGATGTCCATTTCAATGGAGACATTAGTACTGGCATGGTAAGGCTCAGTTGTCCATTATATCCATGTGCTTTTCGAGAGTCAGCGGCAAAGAAATAACGACAGTGATAAAATAAATAAATAAATAAAACTAAAAAAAACTCTGCCAAGCACAAAATTTCGAAAAGAAGCATGGGGATGAAGATAAATATATCAAGGTAGGGGTAGTAGGGGGGAAGATGGGATTTAGTAATGAATAGGAGTGCAGAACTGGAAAATAGAAGAGGGAAATGATTGCAAAGTACTCCTTACTTAAACGTAAATCACAATTTGTTTTAGGGCCAAGAGAAAAGGAACGAATGTTTTACACAACGAAGGATAGATTATCATAGATATAAAAGAACACTCAAGAGTGGTGTGTGTGTGTGTTTGAAAGGATGCTAAAGGTAGTACGTGTTTTGGGCGAGCGTGTCACTGATTGTGTTGAGACCGTCCCCGCTAAAATTTACAAATAAATATTCTGTTGTGGTGCAATGAGAGTACCTTCTTTTGCCCTGTTAGAATAAATTGCAACTGGCATGCAATGCAATGATCTTACGTAAATGTGGTATTGTTTGATGCGCAACGGATAACACTTTAAATTGTACAGTAGTTAATAAGTTGACAGTAATTAAAACTCGTAATTGGTGTACACAGTAATTCGTGTGTGAGAGACAATGTGAGCAAATGGAAAGTTCAGATCTGTTAGCGTGCACCTTATAACAGTAACCAGATTATACATGCACAATTCGACTGCGAGAGCCATCAAAAAGAGCGGGCTACTTCAGTGATAATTTTGTTACTTGATTAAACAGGATGTCAAACAAAGATATTTGATATTAATTAGAAACAAAAAATCACTCTCTGCAAATATTTCTCATCTCTTTACGTGATCTACTTCTCTTCTGATCAGACAAATCACTTTAACTGTTACTAACATTAATTGACTTAATAATCTGTTCATTAAGACTGAGAAAATCTCTATGTGCTTTACTGGATTTATGAACAAACTACTTACTGCTCTCATTAAGAGACCAATTTATCATGACAAAATCCCTACACTAAACTGTTTTAATTAGCACAAAAATTTACAAATACAATAATTATGCAACACTATCATAAGAAGCAATGATCAGAACGAATAGCAATTCAAATTGGTGAAAGGAACGAGGATCTGGAAAATGACTCAGGGTTAAATGATAAATGCGAGCTGCATTAAACAGTATTCATTAGCAAAAAACCAAACACCAACTACAATAATGCAAATACAGGTTACCATACATAACAATAGAAAAGTACAAGTTTACCTTATTTGAGACAAATTAATTTCCATACAAAAATTACAATCTGCAGACTTGGCTGCGACTCTTCAAAACTGTCTGAATTTTTATTCTTTGAATCTAACACACAGACACACTAAACCGACAGTTTCACGACTACTACTCATCGACTCAACTCTACCATAATCAGACATCGACTCCCCTTCACGAAGGTCACACACCGACTCTTTAAACGCAACAACTGCGAGTGCAAGACATATTCCAAAGATAAAACAAAGTCTTTGGTTTACAGCAAAGATATGAAATTAAGTACAGTATGTTACATCGATTAGTGAAATGGTACAAAATATGACATAAATTTATTTTCTACAGAATTGTAGCTTAGGTTTTTGTAACTAAACATGCTGAAGGCTGTATGACAGGCAAAAATTAAGTGAAAATTATTCTGCCCACTCCTTTCACACTGCTTCATAGAGAGGACCCTTGGACAGTAAAGTAAGCAGACATTAAAAGAGACAGTATTGTTTTAACAGGCTCCACTAATATTTTTACGGCGTTTTGGGGGAATAGACCAAAAGAGCAACTGAGGTTATAATGTAAGGAGGGTGACAGAGAGGGAATGGAGGAAAAATTAACAACGAATACATGCAAGACAAATCGTTTGCATATTTTGTTAAGGACGGGGGTGTATTAATGGGTGGAAAGAGACGTATTTGAAATAACAAAAAAGTACTTTAACAGCGTCAATCTAAACTGATTACTCTCTATGCATGCAGGCTAGGTATAAATGAATAAAAATAGGATATTGAGTGAAATGAAGCATTGAATTAAAATTTGTGCCACGGGCGGGAATCGAACCCAGACCTCCATACATTCTTCAATGAATTTCCTTTCACTCAATGTCTTTGATATATTGACAAGGAAAACTTTCTCTCGGTATATAAATTTATAATAAAATAGGATAATAAAGGAACAGTATATTTAAAAACATTCTATTTAAATGCAGCTCAAAGGAAAAAAAAAATCATATTTTAATACTTCCATAGTCTCTCATTTACGAGATTACAAAAATAAAAAATAAAAAAATTAAAGTACTAATAATTTATTCAGAATCCCTCATTATTTGTTTCCCCGTAATGCATCTCAGCATATAACCTATAACGCAATTGGACCAGTTTCTCTTCAGTAAAAGCGACGACTATCTCGAGTTGGTTGCTCGCAGTGAGATGACCTGATTTGTATTTCTTCTTTTTGCTCTTACTATGATGCCAGGAAGTAAACATTCTGTATTTACGTGAGAGCCCCACTCTGTGCTGAGCTGGGGGCTGTTGGACACCACCGCAACCACCAAGCCTCGCTATGGCACCAGCTATGGCTAATACTTGTACAGGCCCAGACCGCAAAACCAGGCTCAATAGTTTCTGCCAACCTACCCAAACGTGTAGTATAAACAATCACAGCTAGAGCTATTTTGCTATAAAATGTGCAGCCACATTATCTTTTGATATATCATTCAAATATTTAACGAAGTTAAAGAATAGAATCATGATAAACATAGCTACCACATATTGTTTCTTCTTGTCAGCAATCATATGACACAGGAAACTATCTTTTCAGCACTCTGCATTAGATCTAGACTTTAGAAAATATGTATTCAACCTTGAAATCTAAGCGTGTTGTAAAACAGTTCTGTTGGCTACAACACAAATAGTTACATGTAGTATCTCATTCACCTTTAGTGCACTTACAATGTGTTCTCAGTGTCTCTGAAACAATAAGTGCTACACAACGGAGATTACCTTCCGCTGAGGCCCTTCTTTTACACTATTGCTTTATTACTCATAGTGAAGTGTTTTGTAATGGGTTCATAGGATTGCTTCAGTTTCTCGACTGTTCCACGCTTATACGAAGATCGAGAAAAACAAGTGCAAAAAAGGATATGTGCGGGTTCTAATTACCATTATGTCATTCTTGAAATTCAAATCAAATGTTCGAATGTGTGTGAAATGGAACTTAAATGCTAAGTTCAACAGTCCCTAAGCTTACACACTACTTAAAGTAACGTATTCTAAGGACAACACACATACCCACGCCCGAGGAAGAACTCGAACCTCCTACGCGAGCAGCCGCCCGATCCGTGACATGGCACCTTAGACCGCGCAGCTACTCTGCGCGGCCTTCTTACAATTGTAACACCATACTTTGTACGGTAATGAGTACAAAAGGTCTTTGCTCATAGAAGAAGCGTGCTATTGCGTCCCCACCTCATCCCCCTGCCTTCTCAGCCCCCTCTTCAAAAAAAAAAAAAAAAAAAAAAAAAAATTAAAACATCCGAGACCTTCTTTCCGCTAATTCACTATTCCGCACAATCTGATATCTTTTTCCAGCTTTTTCAGTGGCCTCCCTCTATACCTTCAAGGTAATAATTGTACATTGCTCAGCAATACTGCGAAAGAGGTGGAGCAATTGTAGGGTTGATAGTCTCTTAGGGAGGCGTTTTAATCTTCTAATGGTTGGGTCAATAACAGACCGCTTGTTTTATCTTCGCTAAAACATGTATATTTCCCAGTTAACGTTGTTTGCAGTTGTACCCAGCAGAAATTTCTTTAGGTGTATAATCCTTAATTTTTTTTTTTGTTTATCGGTTTCTCAAGGCCTGTCGAAAATTTTCTTTTAATCAAGTGGTGAACTATACGCATACTTATGTTTAGGGTCAATTGTCGCAATCTGCAGCGTGAAGATATAACTTCAATATCATTTTAAAATTGGCTTTGCTTTTCAGAGGTGTTTTCTAGACAGCAGCATAATCTGCCACAAATATTTCTCAGTTCGATATAGAAATTTGTAGCTCTGTCAGAGAGTGGGTAAAATGTTACTCTCGCTCCAATTTGTAATTGGCAGCTACTGCCTCTTAATCTTTAGAGACCGTCGACTTTTTCATGTAGGAAGCGAACAGCTGCAGCGTGAATTGCCTCCTCATTGCCCTTGTGAAGGCTGATGCAGATAATTTAGAAAGTAGGGACCGAGAATAGTTGTAGTTACTACGTGAAATTCATCACCCTTGTCTGTAATCATATATGTGATAAGTTAATGACACACCAAAGTTCAATTTTCAGATATTTTAATTGGAATACCACCAATAAGTGAATCTTGAAAGATTCTTCTATATACATGTAAGTGTGGTGACTGTGCTTTCGAAAGAACAGACACCACATAAACATACATAATTAAGGAGAAGACGAGAACAACTCCAGCCTTCAGTGCAAATGCACACTACGCCTGAACTCTCGAGGTAATCGGTAAATTGCCACGAGCAGTGAGTGCAAATTGGAAACGGCAACTATGTGAGCAGTGAGAGGAAGCTTGATTCGTGTGCGAGATGAGGGGGAGGGGGGGTGGTAGCCCGCGCACCTGCGATGATCGTTGTTTTCCCGCTCGTGCAGTGGTTACCGTAACTCCTCAGAGAGCAGTAGGAACTGGACCCGAATTCCATCTGGGCACAACTGTGTCGTATGATTGCTTTCTAGGTGAAACATTATATGGTAACTACGTTTATCATGATTCTACTCTTTAACTTCGTGAAATATTTAAATAAAGTGTCAAAAGACAACGTTGCTGCTCATTTAATAGCAAAATAGCTCTAGGTGTGGAAGTTTGTACTACACGTTAGGGTAGGTTTGCAGAAACTTTTGATACATCAAGGTTTGAGCCTGGCTTTGCGACCGGGGCATGAATTAGCCGTGGCTCGCGAGCTACGAGCTGGCCGGTCAACCACAGCTCGTGCCGAGGCGAGGCTTGGCGGAAACCAGCCAGCTGGCGGTCGCGGTGGCAGGCAACAGCCCCCAGCACGGCACAAAGCGGGGCTCTGACGTAAATACAGAATGTTTACTTCCTGGCTTCATAGTGAGAGCGGAAAGCAGAAATACAAATCAGGCCATCTCATTGCGAGCAATCAATTCGAGATAGAGTTGGTCCGATGGCGATATAGATTATGTGCTGAGATGCATAACAGAAGATACAAATAATGAGGGATTCTGAATAAATTCTCTTTTTTTTTTTAATTTCGTCTCTATTTTCATATTTCCTAAATAAGAGACTTTGGAAGATCTCTTGGCAACAGAAATAAAATGAGTTTCTTTTTCCGTTGAGCTACCTTTAAATTGAATTTTTTTAAATATACAGTTCCTTTATTATCTTGATTTTATTATAAATTTATATACCTAGTTACAGTTTTCCATGTCAATATGTCAAAGACATCGAGTGAAAGGAAAAGTATTGAATTAAAGTAAGTATGGAAGTCTGGATTCGATTCCCCCCTGTGGTGCAAATTTTAATTCAATGCTTCTCCTTTCACTCAATTTGTTATTTTTATTACATTTATACCCAGCCTCCATGGATACAGAGTAATCCGTTTAGATGGACGCTGTCAAAGCAATTTTTGTTATTTCAAATACGTCTCTCTCCTCCCCTCCATCCATTAATACACCCTCCGTCCATCACAGAGTATGCAAATGATTTGTCTTACATTTATTCATTGTTAATTTCGCTTTTGTTTCCTCTCTCTCACTCGCTATCGCCGCTCTTACATAATAACTTCAGTTACCCTTCTATTCTGTTCCCTCAAAATGCTATTATTAAACGTATTGGTTTCCGTTGACAGCATACTTTCTCTTTTAATTTATGCTATGAGACCGTGTTCTTTCATACCTTCTTACCTATAACAAATTCTTCGCTCTGTGAAATACAGAACTCTGGTGTTTCGATTGACTTTCTCTGCTTTCATCTCAACAGACTATATTGTTACACATGGTATATATTTCCCGGTTTAGAAACCGTTTTGTAATGCGTAAACGACGTTCCTCGCAACTTTTAAGATGCATAATATTCCATTTATTATGGTAAGAGCTATGTTACAAACTTGAGCGCTGCGCAAAGTAGCTGCACGGTCTGAGGTATCATGTCTTGAATCGGGCTTCTGCCCGGGTCGGTGGTTCGAGTCCTTCCTCGGTCTTGGGTGTCTGTGTTGTCCTTAGGTTAAGATATTTTAAATAGGGTGTAGGGACTGATGACCTTAGCAGTTAAGTCCTATAAGATTTCACACACATTTTTCATACAAACTTGAGCAAAACGAGATTATAGTTAAATACGCATACAGCATACAGCAACATGTCATACAAAATCACCACAGAGCATGCTGAAAAGTGGTATACTATCATACGCAATGCTACATAATTCTACATACTGTATATAACTTTTTTGTTGTAGCCCTAATGGACAAAACACCTGAGGTCATTAGTCCCTACCTAGCCTTACATCCTACTTTAATTAATTTACGCTAAGGACTACACTCACACACACACACACACATACACACACACAACTACACTTGCCCGAGGAAGGAGTCGAACTTCTGACTGGAGCGGCCGCAACTCCGTGACAAGACGCCTCAGACCGCGAGGCCAAGAAATTACTGTTACGTAGACAGATACCGCCGAACTATTTTACTTCTCGTACCATGTGTTCTGCACTCCATTTTGGCAAATAAACATTATACTACCACACCATTATACTACCACACCTGTGGTCGGGCTGATGCCATCTTGTAATGGCTAAGATATGGTTTGATTCCTGCTGGGGAAACAGTTTTCAGCAATCGCAAACATCCCCCTCTCCAGCTACAATAGCGCCAAGTAAACTGTTTAGGTCTGTGGCGTCTTTAAAATCACATTAAAATGTCCATTCGGTACTGACTAGTACAAAGTTGGATTAGTTTTCGTTGTTTCTTCAAAATGCCAAACCTCTCCAGGTCTTTACGAACGGCGCGATCCTAATTACTAGTGAACGAGAATGGGAGAGTTATTGCCTTGTTGTCTGAGGTCAACGGTGACGATAGGCGTGGGGTTGGAGTCCCAAGCAGCACAAAGGTATTTATTGCGCTACTTCTAGCCGAACATGTGCACATCCCGCTAATGGCGAGAAAACAGTAAATATTTTATCTCTATGAGTATATACAATAGCGAATAGTGCCGGGTTTGAGTCCCTGCTAGGAAAGAAATCAACTGTATCGTCGTTTCAAGTTCAAATATAGCGCTATTTGTGAATTTATTTAATATCTGACGCGTGATCGTGCCTAGTTAACGACTCATATAGTCACTGCGTTCTATTTCACAATTTTATGACGTTTGTCACCTGTGAGTTGCACTGTATTATATACCTTTACTGGTTACCTCTCAGCAACACTTTGAATTTCATGCAATTTCTGGTGCAATGCTAAGGTTAACCATACATTTCTTGGTTCGGACATTGGCCTTGTAATGAAAACGTCAATGGTTTACGTCTCTTTATGCGTAATCGAGTATCGAACAGAAACAAGCTTTCTTTGGTTAACAATGCGTTCAGATTCAGAGTACGAACAAAAACTTATCATGTCATTGAATGAGTTTGATAAGGTATCCGATTCGTCACTTATTGTAATGAAATTGAATTTACGTTACTTTCCCGTCTCTAATAACTTGTATTCTAAGGTTTTTTTGTATAATGGTATTGAATTACATGTGGACTGACTGCCTTAAGGAGCAATGTTCTCTACTGCTTCTGATGGTAACCCATTGTGAATAGTCGAACGACTGTACTCCACAGCCGGCCGCGGTGGCCGAGGTGACTGAGGCGCTCCAGTCACGGTCAGCACGGCCACTACGGGCATGGATATTTGTGCCGTCCTAGTTCGTAAGTAGTTCATAAGTAGTTTGTAGGTTTAGGGACTGATAACCTCGTAGTTAAGTCCCATAAGCTTAACAAACATTTGAACATTTTTGTACTCCACAGGGGTTTTGTGTGTAGAATACCCGCAACACAGCTACGTTAGTTGGTTGCCATTCAGCAGTGATCCATTTTTTTTTTTTTTTTTTTTTTTTCCTGTCAAGTGTACATATTGAATACAAATCTACAGTTTTCTTACAGTGTTTATGAATCTTTGCATGCATAAGCTTCAATCCATGAAGACGGTCGCCGTAAGTGGTAGGAACACGAAGAACACGTAGTTCACGAGATATGACGTCATGAACAATGAGATGCGAGAGAAACTGCTGCATTACGCGATAATGTTGCACATTTCCTCCTAAAACATTTGACCGATTTCAACCAAATTTGATACACATCTTCCTTAACGTGAGGTACCAATTCTGCAATGGTGAGAACCACAAAAGATAAATGGTTCAGGAGATAAAACGTCATAAACAATATAGTTTTAAGAAACTCTCACATAATGCGACGAGAATTTATTTACACACTGTATGAGAATAACAGTACTTAGCGACTTGAAACCAACATTAAATACAATTTCAAACCTTTATTCAACGTTTTCTCGCTGACAACCATAGAAAATTTATGAAAGGAAAATATTTTATCGCTTACTACTTTTCCGCTGTTCATGGACGAAAACTATGGCATTCGGTATGACGTTACAATTTATAGTTTGTACACTACAAATCGTAGCCGCAGGAAACTTTACAGACAGTATTCACATTAATAGCTGAATCTCCCTTCGAAATTGTATCACAGTACAACGCGTAGTTCATGAGATATGAGCACATAAACAGTAACGTTCGTGGGAAACAGTCCTATCACGCACCAAGTTTTAATCTATTACTTCTTTACTACTAACTGTATCCGCAACAGATTTTACAGACATACAGCACTTATACAAATGAATATACAGGGTGAATCTAAATTCGCGTACCCGGGCTTCGCAGCGCGATTCCTCACATTCCAGCAATAAAAAAATATCTGCCACAAAATTTCGTCCTGGGCATATTTCCGAGAGTAAATGGACATCGAAGATTGAGATAGGTGTGTGTCCCATACGCCAGTGTGTTTCAGAATTACACTACCACACCAAAACGTATGGCACACACACTCATCTCAATCTTCGACGTCCATTTACTGCCGGAAATATGCGCAGGACAAAATTTTCAGAGAGACTTTTTTTATTGCTGGAATGTGAGGAATCGCGCTGCGAAGGCCTAGTGCGCGAATTTAGATTCACCCTGTATACCTGAAAAAATATACAATTGTACAACATATAGCTCAATAAATATGAGATCGTGCGAGTTTTATATGTCTTTTGTATTTTGATTGCTATCTTTCTTTGTTTGGATACTGCACGTTTAATTTAGTACATAACGCAAGACAGCTTTATTTCGTATATATTCTCTGGTAAATATAACAAGTTTTTAGAAAAAAGGAGATGGACAGAAAGAGAAGGGATAGGAGAAGTACTAACTCAAGACAGGAATAAATAAATGAATTCCCGGGAAACGCCGGGTTTTTAGCTAGTCGTTTATAAAGACAAGGAACAGTAGGGATCCTATAACAGTTCCTTGGGGAACTCCAGGTATTACTTCTGATTTACTCGGACACTTTCCATCAATTACTAGGAAGTGTCTTTTCTGAAGGGATATGACGAATTCGATCACTTAACTGAAAAGATATTCCGCTAACACGCAATTTGATTAGAAGTTGCTGATGAGTTACAGTGTCTAAAGCAATCCGAACATCTAAAATTTCTGAATATATTTGAACTCCCGTGTCAATAGATTTCAACAATGCATATGAACAAAGCTCTACTACCTGTGTTTGACAAAAACGATACTTGAATTCTACGTTGACTAAGCTGCAATCCATGCATTGGAAGAGCCATCAATCCTCTAGGAAGGAAGAAGCACACACGAGAAATTCAAAATAGCAAGCAATGACGATTATTTTCTTCAATATCTGAGAGTTTTTCTAGATTGATTGGGAGCCTGAAGGTCAGACTGTCAATCGATTTTATTACGTAACTGTTCCGACGAACTGCCTTAACCTTGTGCTGCGTAGGAGACCCGGTCTTAGGTAGAATCGCTCGTAATTCTCCATCAGGACCACGCGCAGGTTCATGATGCGGTTTATGGCGCAAAACGTCAAGTAATGAAACATCCACAATATTCGCCCGACCTAGGTGATGTGACTGTTTTCCACGAACGTTACTGTTCATGTGCTCATATCTCATGAAGTTTCTCCGCACAAACCTAAATTCTGTGCTCAAATGAAGCAGGATAGAGTCCTTGAATTCAGTGAAAGAAAAAGCGACGAGTCTCCTCAACAGCATAATAGACTTGCAGAACTGGATCCATCAGTGGATCTTGGAGGCAACTACAATTAAGGAAACAACATTTCAGTCGTATAAGTTTTTCCAGTACCTTCGTTAGAGCATGAGTTTGGTTACCTTATTACGACACCTCATATTACAACAGTTGTGGTATTAGTATAGTTATGTTATTTTCATTTACATCCTATGACTAGGCAACTTGAGATTTAGCGCATTAGGAAAACATTGGCTTTGTGGTTCATTCAAGTATGATTCAAAAATTTTAAATCTGCATTTTTTCATTATGTGATTATTTCTTCCTTACATGTTTTGTATATCGTTTACTTTTTCAGACACCTAAGAAATTGTTCATTACGGAGCGGTCTGCGGCGTGCCAGTCACGGTCTGCACGGCTGTTGCGGTCGGGGGTTCGAATCCCCCCTCGGGCATGGATGTTTGTGCCGTCCTTAGTGTTAGCTACTTCATAAGTAGTTTGTAAGTTTAGGGACTGATGACCCCGTAATTAAGTCCCATAAGCTCTACAAAAATTTGAACATTTTTTTATCTAAATCGATGGGCTGCCACATCAGTTAGCTGAATTAAAGTAAGGACATTCTACAGACGGCAGAACATCTGCCGTGTAGGACAAAGATCACAGCTACTCTTGTATTAAATGACACCAGAGAAGAATGGAATGAATTTTTTTAATGTAACTTTTACTTATGTTTCCAAAAAATGTTCAAATATTTGTAGAACTTATGGGACTTAACTACGGGGTCATCAGTCCCAAAGCTTACAAACTACTTATGAACTACCTAAGACTAAGAACGGCACAAATATCCATGCCCGAGGGGGGATTCGAACCCCCTATCGTAGTGGCCGTGCAGACCGTGACTGGAGCGCCTCAGTCCCCTCGGCCACCGCGGCCAGCTTATGTTTCCATCCGATTCTTTTGCAAGACTCTGAATATTAGCAAATGAACATCATTCTGACAACCATCAACAATACGCAAAAATACTCAACATGACAAGACACGAAGCATAAGAAATCTGTCACTTAGTTCCATGTATAGTGCATGCAGCACAGGATTTAAAGACATTTCATTGCATCATAAAAGTCTCATTAAATGTACTATGTAATTAGAAAACCATTTCTTCTGTTATGAAAACAATGCAATAAAATAACTTTTCATAAAGAAAGAAAGCTAGCCGGCTAAAAAGGTAAAAAGTGAAAAGTTGAAGGAAAGCTTCTAAACTCCACTGCCGCAAAGCAGGAAACTGAATAAACACTGGCCATGATATAAAATAATTTGAAGCCCAGTAGCCCACGGACTGTTTTCATTTCCTTTGAAGTTGTTTAAATACACGTAAAAAACGCAGTACACTTTTTAATTAGAAAGTAAGAAAAAACGTGGCATTAAGGTTTGACTACTTGAGAACGGGATTGTAAAGTGCATTTAATTTTTGGTCTTTTCACGGTGTCGCTGAAGCGGCTGCCAGAACGCTGAAGGCAACATAGACGATTTTTAACCACAGAAAGAGCTGTTGGCGCATCACATACAGACAAAATGGTTCATGAAATGTGGTACTTTTTAAGTCGTACAAAATGTTTGCACTCTGCACTTGCTTAGAAATCGATACAGATCACAGGTCTCCAAAAAGCGAAGCAACATTGAAAATGTTACTATCATACAGGATAGAAATCTTGAGGAAATCGGGGCCAACTATATCGAGCCAAGTGCCATACGTAGAAGCGAATTCCAACAAGCTTACTCTTTCTGTTGCAGAAATATTTTGCATCCATGAAGTTTCCTCATCACAACAACCAATATTCATAAAATAATGTGCTAAACGAAGAACAGATTTCTGCATCACTTCTATTGGTAAATTTCTGTTTCCTTAATTTCTTCTGTCGTTACAGGCCAGTAATCCAGTGCCTTGGTATCCCATGCTAGTCGCTGCCTATCTGGTCACTATCGACATTTAAGCGAATGCTTGGGGGATACGAATCCGGCTGCGCATTCGCTATTGCCGCGCGTCGATCGTTTCCATATAGAAAAATAAAGTGTTGTTACGGCATTACTGCCTGTCGTTCTAAGTTGACGTTTCATACGGGCATTGCCTTTAGCTGACATGTATTATATCAGACGACAATCAATGTGGATATGGTACATTGAAAGTCATTTTAAAACTTATTATGAAGTTCTATTTAATGTGTGTATTATTATTCTAAGAAGTTGAATCTGATTTATTGAAAGTATTTAATTCAATCAAAAAGACAATTGAACGGATAATTGAATTTAAGTCTTCAGCTGTGACAAGATAAAGTACGTTAACTATTAATACGAAACTTCAGGTTTAGCAGGCAGTGAAATTCGATGTGTGAGATTAAATAGATAGATAGCAATTTGCGGTACCTGTGATTGGCCGGCCGCGGTGTGCCAAGGGGACTGAGGCGCTTCAGTCACGGTCTGCACGGCTACTACGGACGGGGGTTCGAATCCCCCCTCGGGCATGAATATTTGTGCCGTCCTAGTTCGTAAGTAGTTCATAAGTAGTTTGTAAGTTTAGGGACTGATGACCCCGTAGTTAAGTCCCATGAGCTGTACAAACATTTGAACATTTGAACCTGTGATTGACCTTGAAAGTGAAATTACAGTAACAAAAATTAGTTGTCCTGTCCCGCTCGTACAAGGACCTATTATTTTATTTTATTTTATTTTATTTAACTAAAGAAAATACTTCAATTTTTTCTGTATCATGCTGGTGGTGTGGGAACTTCGGATCGAAGTTAATAATTTTCACGGCCAAAATTGACAGTTAAGTGTTGCCAGGTAAGAAACTTCGCGTCAACAGGTACCTATCAACCAACTGAGACTTAGTTAAACAATTTTTTTTTTAAATGGCGTTCATTTACATCCATTACTAAACTAGTATGGACTGCGGCGAATTCTGTCGCAAGACCAATGTGATGATCACGTGACGATTTCTGGTTTCGTCATCAGTTGTGCGGACGATAATTCGAAGTTTCTCAACCGGATAATAACTGTAGACAAAACATGGTGTTCCGTTTACAAACCGAACTGGAACGACAATAAGCAATCTGGAGTGCGACTGCGATTGTAACATACAGAGTTGCGTCAAGTCTCAGAACTTATTGACCAAGTTTAATGCATAGAACAGCAGGTTGCTGCTAAGGAGCTTGGTAAGGTGCAGAGACTAGCCTGCTTAGCCATAACAGGTGGAATTAGCAGCACACCAACTGCTGGGATGGAAACCATGCTGGTATGCCCCCATTTCACCTTTGGGTCAAGATGGGGCAGCGGCTGGGGCATACAGACTCAAATCTGGCAACAACTGGATCTCTTTGAGATATCCAGAATCACACACTAAAATAGTGAGTGAGGTAAATATAGGAAAGGTTGGGGAAATGCCAGCCGACTGTATTATAACCCCATACTGCTTCAACAAGCCTTTCAATATAACAATTGGAAGTAGGGAGCAGTGGGAGAAAATTGTTCGACACCGTACGGGGGATATTGTCTGGTTCACTGACGGGTCAAAATCGGACCAAGGTGTTGGGGCCGGGGTATATGGGGTGCAGCCAAGACTGGAGGGCGTCATCTCTCTAGGAAAACTGGCCTCAGTATTCCAGGCCGAAATCACTGCCATCAGAGCGTGTTTGGAGGAGAATTTGCGTAGGTGCTACAAAAATCGTAGCATCTATATCTATTCAGACAGCCAGGCAGCCCTGAGATCACTGGCAGATCCTGCAACAAGGTCTAAAATTGTTGCAGAATGTCACAGGGTTCTGGTGGAGCTAGGGGAAAGCAATAGATTAAACCTATTGTGGGTCCCTGGCCACTCGGGCATCAGTGGCAACGAACATGCCGACAGAATGAAACTTTCACTCTGCAGCGGAGTGTGCGCTGATATGAAACTTCCTGGCAGATTAAAATTGTGTGCCGGAACCGGGACTCGAACCTTCCAGGAGTGCTAGTCTTGCAAGTTTCGCAGGAGAACTTCTGTGAAGTTTGGAAAGTAGGAGGCGAGGTACTGGCGGAAGTAAAGTTGTGAGGTGGCATCGTGAGTCGTGTCGGGGTAGCTCAGTGGTAGAGCGCTTGCCCGCGAAAGGCAAAGGTCCCAGGTTCGAGTCCCGGTTCCGGCACACAATTTTAATCTGCCAGGAAGTTTCATAACATGCCGACAGATTAGCCAGGATGGGGGCAGAGACTCCATTTATTGGACCGGAACCTGTCCTGACAATCACCAAGGCAATGATCAAATTGGAGCTACGTAACTGGCTCAGAAGACAGCACGTAGAATATTGGACCAAAGTCTACCAACAAAAACATGGCAAGGTAATGATGCCAAAGCCATGTTTTAAAAGAAGCTCTGCAATCCTGGGCCTGAACAGGAGAGAGATTAGACTCATGGTTGGATTGCTGACAGGCCATGGGAATTTCAAAAAACACCTACATACAATGGGAATAACAGTAGAGGACCCTAAATGTAGGATCTGTGATGACGGTGATGAAACTGCGTCACATCTAATCTTCGAATGCATTGCATTGGAGAGTAAAAGGCACAGAACATTTGGGACAACTAGAGCCGAAGAAATTGTGCCTAATAAAGAACTGGTAAAGGGACTCCTTGCTCTGCTCAAGGGCATTGGTTGGCTTTTAGATAAACAGGGAGCAATACCGCACAATAAACTTAGTTTCGGGGCGGGCAATGGCGGGTTAGACCAAGACTGTTTTGGCTTCCCTGGAAAAATCAAATCAAATCAATCAAATCAAGTTTAATGCAGGAATGTATTCTTACCGTTATGGGAGGCTAAAATTGGTTTAGTAATTACTGATTAGACCTTGAAATGTAATTAATATAATTTCAGTATAGCTAACGTGTTGTAACGTAAATCACACAAACAGTAGAGCTTCCAGAGTCGAAACACTATAATGCCGCTGAAGTATTTCCCCGGAAAATGAATTCTAGGAAGTCAGCGCAGAATGATTGCGCATACGTTACCTGTCGAAGGCAGAAATGGCAGTAAGTGGGCGTCATTTGCGCAGTGGGAAGCAACGACTAGACGACGCGGAAGCCCGAGCGGAATATAGTGGAGGCGCTAGGCGTCGGCGACGTCGGCAACCGCCGATGGTCTCGCGCCTGTGGGGGCCTCGCAAAACACTGTTAAAATTTTAAATTTTTCTTCTTCTTTTTTTATATTTGATGTTTCATGGTGCCTTTCAAATGCTTGGTTATGTAGCGACGACCTAAATCTAACTGTGGCGGCGCTACACCAAAACTGGGCGTCGCCGAACTCGTCTTTGCGAGGCCCCTTTCACGTTTTCAATAAGGAAGAAAATGTTAAATAAAATGAGCTGAAGTATACATCAATAATCATTATACTAAAATTTTATTAGTATAATGTACAAGTTGTAGGATGGCTGGCTTAGGGCCATAAGGTACCAGATATTAAGAAATTTTGTAGCTGGGAGGACACGTCAATGGAATGGGTGGGAAAACATAACAGATGGTGTAGCTTACCGCATTACTGTGAGAAATTGCGCCAATGCTACCCAGAAACATTCTCGTTGGCTGCCCCCTACCTCAATGTAATGTCCCCTCTACGTTTCTTTAGTAATAAAAATTAGATAAACTAATGTATAGAAATTGATATGATTTGTTGTAAATATTATTTTTAGAGTAAGGTTTATTACGGTGTGTTTTGTTTATTTAGAAAAACAAATGAATATGTTGGAGAAGTGGCGTTTCCCGCCAAAAGTAAGAGTAGGCGGGAACGGCAGTGCAAGGTAGCAGGCAGTTCCGCACAAGAGTTCAGAGAGAGAGTTTTGCAAGACAGGTCAGCACGTATGGAAATAGGAAGATTAACAGTTATGTTCCAATGAAATGTTTGTACAAGTGTATAACAAGGAACATTGTGATACAAGGCGTTTGTTGTTTAGCTTAACCAAAGAACGAACAGAACATCCGTACCCTAGGGTGGGATTCGACTCCCGACGACAGCGATCTCGCTCACCGTGGTATGACGCCTTAGTGCGCTTTGCCGTTCTCGGTCGGCAGCTATTTAGTTATCCGTATTTATTTCCGTATGAGTACAGTAGTGATGCAATTTTTAATCAAATACTTGCAAAACAACTTCTTCTGCACACTTTAGAACACAATTTGGAAGAAGTATATCCAAATGTTTATATAACAATCAGAACCATGCTCATAGTTCTAGTCAGTACAGCTTCGGCCCAGAGAAGCTTCTCAAAATTAAAATTAAGACTTACATGAGAAGCACAATGAGCCAAGAAAGACTATCTGCGTTGTCAGCACTATCAGTTGAAGGCGAAATAGCGGCTGCCATTAATTATGATATGATCTTAAAAACAATCAGTCAGGCGAAAAGCCGAAAAGTTTCTCTATGTTAATTTGTGTTTGTTTATTGTAATTTTTTGTTATTGCAATAATACTTTACGGCAAGGTTTAAGTGATTAAAGATACGTGGAAATAGCTTTAGATAAAAATCTGTTGGTCTTCACCTAAATTCTGTCCCTTTCTCTCACTCCAACACTTCTCTCGGCGATATTGCTACCACACTCGTGCAAATGTCGTGAGATTTATCGCATAGCACTGCACGTTAGGGCCTTAGATCTACCTACATCGTCAGTGCGTGTAGTGAAATTTTCTGATCACTAACCTGGCTTCTTCGTTATATCTGATGTCCCCACGCAGAAGCAGTGCATAGATCGTCGATCTTCTTCTGTGGAAGCTTTGGAAATGGACACTAGGCTCGTATTTAATATTTCAAAAAGTTGGGACGCCAGTTGTTTCATAATTTATTGTTATGCCGCGAAACAACAAACGACATATATCACACTGTTCCTTGTTACACACTTGTACAAACATTTCGTTGTAAAATAACTGTTAATCTTCCTAGTTCGATACGTGCTGAACTCTCGCATGGGCGGCATGCTACCTTGCAGTGCCGTTCCCGCATACTCTTACTTTTGGCGGGAAGCGCCACTTCTCCAGCATAGTTATTCATTTGTCTTACATAATTAAAGCTTTTCTAAATAAACAAAACACACCATAATAGACCTTACTCTAAACATAATATTTACAATAAATCATATCAATTTCTATGCATTAGTTTATCTAATTTTACTAAAGCAACGTAGAGGGGACCTTACACAGAGGTTGGGGGGGGGCAGCCAATGAGAATGTTTTTGGGTAGCATTGGCGCAATTTCTCACAGTAATGCAATATGCTATACCATCTGTTATTTTTTCCCACCCATTCCACTTGTGACGTGTGCTCCCAGCTACAAAATTTCTTAACACCTGGTACCTTATGGCCCTAAGCCAGCCATCCTACAACTTGTACAGGGTGTCCAGAAAAGGGCTCCCTGATTTCAAAATTAAATATCTCGAAAACAAACATCGATAGAGTAATGCCGTAAACGGTATGTTTATTGTGAAAGCTGTAAGAAGTGTATACAGCAGCTTGAAATAATAGTTACGAAAGCTGCTAGGAGATGGCGCTGTACGCTGTACAGCTCATATCAGCACACATAAGTGAAATAATCATATTGAAACACACTTTGCAAACAATCACATCACAGTGTTTTCAAAATGTTCACCGTTCACACTACAGAGGTGGCGCAAACGAAGAATGAAATTCGCCATCACATTTCGTAGTGTCACATGCCACAGAGATCGCCGATTCAAGCTCGTCCAGCGTGGCGGGATGCTTCGGGTAGACCATGTCTTTCACTGTGCACTACAAAAAAAAAATAAATAAATAAATAAATAAATAAATAAAAGTCACATAGAGTCAAATCCGGCGAATATGGAGGCCAATCATGCTTGTACAAGTAAATTTGGGATATTCCAAAGCAATGACACGATTCCCGAAGTATCCCTTATAACCCTACCCGTCCTACACCACCGGTAAGAATATGATAATTAGAAAAATGACCCGTGTGCCTAATTATCTTAATTTGGTGGAAAAGCTATCGGTAATGAAGCCGATGATGTAGTGGAGGCTATAACCGGAACGTTGCTGCACCTCTTTGGTAAACAACAACGATCGATAGGAATAAAGAAAGTGGAAGGTAAAAGTTGGAATAAAATTATTAATGTTTAAATGAAAAAAATTGCGGAACAAACGGAACACAGGGATTAATTTGGAAAAAGTGAATAACTTATTGATTTACGGTCGCCAGCTCGATGTTTGAGCAAATAATTTGGTGGGATGTCAATAATAACAGAATTAATTAACAAACGTGAAAAATTACGTAAAATTCGGGTGGGCCGTGAATCACAGTATGTGCATCAAATCCGGTACAAAAGACACTGAAAATATACTAATTACTGAGAAATAGTTTACTAACACAGGGATTCAATGTAAGACAGCGAAATGCAAACCATAGCCGCGCAAATGCAACATGTAGCAAATCATGCAAAACTCGCACCTTAATACTTATTATTTACAGTTTCAAATAATTAATTGTTTATATAAGTACCAGAACTTATTCTACAGTGAGTATTCCATGCGCTTTAGCAATAGTCAAGTTGTAACTGAACTATTAACTATACTAATGACAAGCTCAAAAAATTAATTAATGACTTGTCGTGCTAACACTGAATATTTAGAAAAGAACCATTTAACCTTCTGATTAACTTTTGCTCTATCTTTAACCAGGAATTATTAGCATTCAAACACTTGTAAACAATTACTATTCTCACTAGTCAGTACTTGCAAGTTAAAACAAACTTTACCTCAAAATAATATACAGTGGAAAACAATTAATCTTTTACACTGTTAATGAAATATCTTTTGAAATTGACAGTTAATCTAGCAGTTTCGTTCAACTTAGCAAACCTCTTGATCAGCAACACTGGCATAAGCTACGTTTAGTAATACTTTTTGTGTCCCAACTTCGTCGCCGCTTTTGTGTCCCAGCCTCGTCGTAGGTGTCGGTGGCCGAGTGGAATGAGACCGACACAGGAATAAAGACAGCACGCTGGTGCCGGTACGGAGGGGAGCAGCCAGAAACTATAAACACTAGAGTTATATATATATATTGCACAGAATGTAACAATACTTAACTTTTACATAGTACTGCAGAATGTTGATACATAGTTGTTAGAGGCCTGCCTAGTGCCTGCACGATAGCAAAGTCTTCACTGGTGCCTATCTGATTATGAATGGTCCTAACTGGTTGCTATCTCAGTCCGAAGTGCCCGATGTCCTTCAGTGGTGGCCACGAGCGGAGTTGTCGCAGAGGGCGCTCGTGGCTGTCGTCGTGAGAACGCCGCGCCGTGCGTGCATGGCGGCGCGCGGCGAAAGTAGGTGGCGCGCACTTTGTACTTGTGCGACACCACAATACTTTTCTGAACACATTTTTTATTAACGACTGTCACATTGTCTTTAATGACTCTGATTTTTAGTTTCCTATAACTTTGTGAATATCCTCGGAAAAACAATAGATGAGGAAGGAACCTGTCTGGACAATGACTATGGGTAATGATTTTTAAACACAGGTTCACAAATAACAGTGTTCGCTATTGAACAATCATCACTAATACGCTGGTTAGCTGTACATGCTAAGACAAACTGGACAGATCTTACTGAATTTGATGCGCGACGTGGTGCTGCTGATTGAAGACTGTCGGCACTTAACAATTGGCAAACACAGGCTCTTCTTGGCGACGAATGTTAATTACAATTTAGGGCCCACAGCATTCCTCTTGATGCATTTATTAATTATTTAAGCTGTGGCCGTATGAATAAATAATATTGCCTCTTCGCCGTCTCCTCCACTAGTGCCAATCCACGTACATTTTCCGTACACCACTGAGCACACAATGCGTCTGTCCGCCGCTTCTTCTCAACAACGACTCCTTCTCGCTGTGCGCCTCTGCGCTACCAGCGATAAAAAATTCCCTACTCAAAGATGATTCTATACAATAGCAAAGCCCTTGCTAACCCAGCGGGTCTACTACATTTACAATATTTTTGACATATATGGAAATTAGCAGGACAATGCAAATACATCACATAAACAAAATATACAAATACACAATAAATTACAAAAAAATACAAATAATGAGGAAAAATACATAAAACATCGTTTTATATATCACCCTGTACGCACACATGACTGGAAAGCACCGTTGGTCACCTTGTTGTTGTGTCACATATGCCCCACGTTTCATTGGTCTATAATGTCTTATAGATCCAAGGAAACGTCCAGACTCAAACAAACAGTGATCAACGACATGCAAGAAAAACACAAAACAAATCAATTTAGTCAACACTACATCAAGAGATTATCACACAGGATCATATTCAACTGTGTCCATTATTATCATCTACTCATTAAATACAGCTCTTAGTCTAATTAATCACATAGGTTGAAATCGCTATGTCCTCACACATTAACAAACCAGTACAAAATAAAAAAAATCTTTCTCACACAGCAAAATTATGTGTCCTTTCTCACTAATTATTAATTAACCGAAATACTTCATTAACCAACTCACATAGGATAAATCACTATGTCCTACACAATATTTAATTAACACCCAATTAAAATCTTATTCACACAGCATAAAATTATCTGCGTTCTCAAATAATAACGCCAATCATTTTTTCTTTCAGGCACTGATTTGCTGCTCAGTACTAAATTTCTCGTACGTCCTCATTACCATTGAAATTGTTGGCATCAGCACTGTGTTGTGCCCCACTTTCATTTTATTTCTGTGCCCGCATGTGCACCATGTCCAAAGGCACACAACTTCAAATTCAGCTTAACTTGCCTCATTATATTGATGAATAACTTTGATTAAATTTTTTATAATTTTGTATCAGTCACCTGCAACTTAAATAACCAGTCTAACTACATCTGAAGTCACAAACACTTTATACAGTTGAACTCAGAGAATAAAACAATCATTCACAGAAACATTTAGTATACATACTCTAATTAAGCACTTAAATTTGCTAATTACTTTAATGAGAGGTCACTGATTAGTTTGCTGCAATCATTTTAGGCAGTCCATACTTAGTTTCAGTATACCTAAGGAAAGCTTAGTCTATAATCATTTCGCTAATGATCCTTCACAAATTACATTTCTTTATTTACTGGTTAATTATCCCTACTCTGGTATGGTTGTAAATCAGTGATGTTCCGCACACCGAATTTTTTACCTGATTGCGGATACACCAGATAATAAGCATTAGGGTGAGGAATACTTTGAATTTCAAACGGTCCATTATAAATAAAATTAAATTTTGCAATCTCATTATCTATTTCACTAGATTTCTCGTGCATTTTCACTAGAACCTTGTCATGAATTTTGAATTTTATTGGTTTCAAATTCTCGTCGTGCCTTTTGATCCGTGCTTGAGCACGCTTATTCATTTGATCTGTCAACATTTCTTTCTTCCGCGCGAGATTTAATTCTTGCCGCGGTGGAAAATTAATGAGTTCCTCCACTACACTTTTCGGTCTCATTCCCAGCATAATCTCATAAGGAGTGAACCCAGTACTTTCGTGGGACAGCGAGTTCATAATTAGCTCAATGTCAGACACATATTTGCCCCACGCTTTATGATTGTTGTGGCAGTATGTTCTGAAATATCTGCCCAGCTCACGCATATAGCGTTCTGCAGGGTTACTTGAAGGGTGATAGACTGATATGTGGATGACATCCACCCGTTGTCGGATAATATTGATTTTGGCTTTCCTATTTTTTGAAAATAGTCCATCAGCTTCCTGTAAACTGCTCTAGCAGTAGCTTTACGTAATGTGTACAGCATAACAAATTTAGAAAACGTATCTAATACAACCAAAATGTACGCGAAATTTCCAATTGTTTTCGGAAGAGGACCATATAAATCTGTAGCTAATATCTCCAGGCTATCCTTGGGCTGAATACTCTGCATCGGTCCTCGGTTTGTCATATTAGCTACTTTTACTTCTGGCATCTGTCCCAAGTTCTCACGCGTCCCGTCACACTTCTCATCACATTGTCGAAAACCACAGACTCAGTTATCTTGTCTGCGCACTTTTTCGCTCCGCAGTGACCGTAAGCTAAATGAAAATAGTCAATGAGCTCCGTCACGTATTTATTCGGCCAACAGACGCGCCACTCTTCCGTATCTAAGTTCTTACGCCGGTACAGTATGCCGTCGTAAATCTTGTAATATTTGCGCAGTTTTTCGCCTCTCTCATTTTTCGCGTCGAATTCGACTTTAATTAATTTCCAAATTTCGTCATCATTTTGATGTCGGCGCATGTTCTTATAAATGTTCTCAATTTTCTTTCTGCCTTCAACCTCCTTCAAATACATCATTTTAAATAAGCCTTCTGATTGTTCTTCATTAACGACTCCGTCCGGGTCGTACGGCATTCTCGACAGCGCGTCGGCCACGGAATTGTCTACGCCCCTGATATGGCAGATTTCATAATCAAATTGTTGCATGAATAGCGCCCATCTCCTTAATCGGTCGTGCAACAATCGACAGGTTTTCAAAAACGTCAACGCCTTGTGGTCAGTGTGCACAATAACCTTGTGCCCCCACAAGAAACCTTTGAATTTTTTAAAGCCCCAGACTATAGCTACGGCTTCCTTTTCAGACACGCTATAATTTCTTTCATATTTTGTCAAGATCCTACTCGCGAAAGCTATCGAGCGAAGCTCTTTATTTTCGACTTCTCCTACTTCTTGGAAAACATGTACTACAATCCCATAATCAGATGAATCAGTTCCCATATGAAAAGGTATTGCCAAATCTGGATGGTGCAAAATTTGATTTTCTAGTAATTCTGTCTTTAATCTTTCAAAAGCTACTTGACACTTTTCCGTCCAAGTAAATGCAATGTTTTTCTTCAACAAATTACACAAGTCCGGATCATTAAAAACTTGCCCCTTCGCATATTTTCGATAGAAATTACAGAGACCGAGAAACGACTTCAATTGTTTCTTCGTTCTCGATGGTGGGCTGTTCCTAATGGCTTCTAATTTTCGCGGATCCTTAGTTATTCCAGAAGTTGTTATAATATGCCCCAAAAACTCTACTTCTTTCTTTAGAAATTCACACTTCTTTATTTTCAAAGTCATCCCGCCGCGTATCAGCGCGTCTAATACTTTATTCAACAATTCGCAGTGCTCCTCCCACGAAGAAGTTTCAATTAACATGTCATCGACATAGATTGTAATTCTAGAACCAAGTTCATTACCCAATACACTGTCTTATGCACGGATGAACACCGATACTGACGTGTTCAATCCGAACGGAATGACTTTATACTGATAACAGTTTCCTGCAAATAGGAAGGCTGTCAGTTTCTTCGACTCTTCTTCCATGGCAATTTGCCAATACCCTGCCGCTAGATCAAGGCTAGTCATGTACCTCACGTTGTGAAACTTTTGCAACACATCGTCTATACATTCCGGACGATCAGTTTCACGTTTGACTACCTTGTTCGATTCTCTCGCGTCTATTACTATTCTAACACTGCCATCTTTCTTAAAAACCAAAACCATTGGGTTGTTGTACGGACTTTTAGATCTTTCGATAATTCCCCATTTTTCCATTCTGTTTATTTAGTTTTGTACAGCTTCCTTCCGAGCTAACGGCACCTGATATACTGGTCCAAAAAACGGCTCATGTGGTACAGTTTCAATTCTATATTCAAATCCCCGTACTTTACCAGGTTTTTCTGAAAACACCTTCCTATTGTTGACCAAAATCTGGTATAATTCTGCTTTCTGTTCACATGAAATATCCGAAACATTTTCTACTATGGTTTTGAAATCATCGTCAGTCGGTTGCAGTGCGTTTAAATTTCTGATGTGATAACGTTCTGAACCGTCACTTAATCCTCCATACAACGGCAACGTAACTAAACGCAACCGCAAATCTTCATTATTTATTACCCTGCTCATCTCATCAAAACCTATTTCCATTTTACTGTCTTCCACAGAAAACGATATAACCTTTCTGCCACAATCAATTGTCACTTTATATCTCAGCATCCAATCTATTCCTACTATCATATCGGTGCTCAGTTGAGGTACTACTAAAAACTCCTGTTCAAATACACAACTTTTAATAGAAAACTGTAACAGCACTTGTGATTTAATTGGTTTGCTTCATGCTCCGGTAGCACCTATCACTTTTACGCCTCTTACAGGCATCTCCACTATTTCCGTTAATTTCTTTAATTGTTCATAATATGACTGAGACATTCCACTAATTTGGCTTCCAGTATCGACTAAAGCTTGTACGTTCGTTCCATGAACTTTAACCGGAACCATGATTTGATCGTACCTTTTAGTTTCATCACCTTTGTCTTCCCACAACATATCCTGTTCCACGTCTAAATTATCCCATAATAAACCGTCCTGTTCGAACTTTGTAGCCTGCTTTTGCCTCCTACCATCTTTTTCCTCAGTCCGACATAACACACATTTTATGTCACGCACCTCTGATAATTCAGCGAGTTCATCTTCACTGTCACTTTCGTCCGGTCGTATCACCTCTGCTTTACCCTCGTACACATTGTAATCATCTGTTTCGCTCGTTAATGTCGTTCGGTCATCAAAACGAGCAAGGACTCCCGACACATCACCTCCGGCTGCCAGTCCAACGTGGTCGCTTTCGTCGCAATCGAGAATGGCATCGATACAAGCTGGGTGCACGTTTCCTTTCGGGTCGAATTTTTCGATTTCCAGGCTCACATGGTTGGGATACACGCCACCTAATGTGAACGTGGCAGCCAAACTCTTTACGGTTTCTAAACTCTTTACTTGCTCTTTAATTTCTACCAGCTTTTGATTAACGTTAGATTCCAAAGTCTGAGCCTTATTCTGCACATCAGCATTGACTTTAATTACCGTTTCTTGTAATTTCGTTTCTGTCTCGTGCTGAACCTTCACAATTTGTCCATTTAATGTATTTACAGATTCATTCAGTTCAGTACGTATTTCCTCTTGTTTGTTACTGACAAGCCTTACTTCACGCTCAACTTTAGTTTCTACCTCTTCGCGAATCTTTTCTGCCTTTTCTTCTATACTCTCATTTATTATCCCTTCCATGGACCTAAACTTTTCAGTTAACTGATTATTCACGCTGTCACAAAGATACTTTTTCTGCTTTTCAATTTCATTAGTCATTAACTTCTTTACACATTCTAATTCGCTATTAAACTTTTTATCTAAAGTCGTTATTTTACTGTCCATCTGTTCAGTCAGAGTTTTCATTTGTTCACCAATTTTCGTCTCCAGAGAATTTATTTTACTATCAAAAGCTTGGCTCAGAGACTGAACTGATGAGTCTATTTTGTTATCTAAACAATCAATTTTGCTAGCTAACGATTTATTTGATAGCTCTATTGCATCTATTTTGTTAGTTACAGCTTTATTTGATAGCTCTATTGCATCTATTTTGTTAGTTATGTCTTCAGCTAACGCTTTGTTTGATTGAGCTAACGATTGATGTGACTGACTGATAACTTCAGTAATCCTTTGCATCCACATATTCGGATCAAATGGTAGATTTGACATTGGCTCTGGTTTCATTTTCAGACCCACAGTATACTTAAAACTCTCTATGTATTTTTCATCCGTATCCTGCTCACATTCTGGAATTTCCTGCTTTATTGTCACATTGCCTACATTTTCTGTTTTCACGTTAAAATCTGTGTTACGGTCGGCGTCTGGCTCACCGCCAAACAATGCGGAAGCCGGCTCCAGCCTTTGTAGTGGATGCCCCGCCTGGATTGTCGAATTCGATATTGTTGTTTGGTCTACTGTTTGTTCCGGCATTTTCTATGAAATTTCACAATTTATTCAAATCCTAAGATTACGCGACTCAGGACGAGATAAGTACTGTCCTGTCCACTACGGTCGCCACGTATAACCCTACCCGTCCTACACCACCGGTAAGAATATGATAATTAGAAAAAATGACCCTTGTGCCTAATTATCTTAATTTGGTGGAAAAGCTATCGGTAATGAAGCCGATGATGTAGTGGAGGCTATAACCGGAACGTTGCTGCACCTCTTTGGTAAACAACAACGATCGATAGGAATACAGAAAGTGGAAGGTAAAATTTGGAATAAAATTATTAATGTTTAAATGAAAAAAATTGCGGAACAAACGGAACACAGGGATTAATTTGGAAAAAGTGAATAACTTATTGATTTACGGTCGCCAGCTCGATGTTCGAGCAAATAATTTGGTGGGATGTCAATAATAGCAGAATTAATTACCAAACGTGAAAAATTACGTAAAATTCGGGTGGGCCGTGAATCACAGTATGTGCATCAAATCCGGTACAAAAGACACTGAAAATATACTAATTACTGAGAAATAGTTTACTAACACAGGGATTCAATGTAAGACAGCGAAATGCAAGCCATAGCCGCGCAAATGCAATATGTAGCAAATCATGCAAAACTCTCACCTTAATACTTATTATTTACAGCTTCAAATAATTAATTGTTTATATAAGTACCAGAACTTATTCTACAGTGAGTATGTCATGCGCTTTAGCAATAATCAAGTTGTAACTGAACTATTAACTATACTAATGACAAGCTCAAAAAATTAATTAATGACTTGTCGTGCTAACACTGAATATTTAGAAAAGAACCATTTAACCTTCTGATTAACTTTTGCTCTATCTTTAACCAGGAATTATTAGCATTCAAACACTTGTAAACAATTACTATTCTCACTAGTCAGTACTTGCAAGTTAAAACAAACTTTACCTCAAAATAATATACAGTGGAAAACAATTAATCTTTTACACTGTTAATGAAATATCTTTTGAAATTGACAGTTAATCTAGCAGTTTCGTTCAACTTAGCAAACCTCTTGATCAGCAACACTGGCATAAGCTACGTTTAGTAATACTTTTCTGGACACATTTTTTATTAACGACTGTCACATTGTCTTTAATGACTCTGATTTTTAGTTTCCTATAACTTTGTGAATATCCTCGGAAAAACAATGGATGAGGAAGGAACCTGTCTGGACAATGACTATGGGTAATGATTTTTAAACACAGGTTCACAAATAACAGTGTTCGCTATTGAACAATCATCACTAATACGCTGGTTAGCTGTACATGCTAAGACAAACTGGACAGATCTTACTGAATTTGATGCGCGACGTGGTGCTGCTGATTGAAGACTGTCGGCACTTAACAATTGGCAAACACAGGCTCTTCTTGGCGACGAATGTTAATTACAATTTAGGGCCCACAGCATTCCTCTTGATGCATTTATTAATTATTTAAGCTGTGGCCGTATGAATAAATAATATTGCCTCTTCGCCGTCTCCTCCACTAGTGCCAATCCACGTACATTTTCCGTACACCACTGAGCACACAATGCGTCTGTCCGCCGCTTCTTCTCAACAACGACTCCTTCTCGCTGTGCGCCTCTGCGCTACCAGCGATAAAAAATTCCCTACTCAAAGATGATTCTATACAATAGCAAAGCCCTTGCTAACCCAGCGTGTCTACTACATTTACAATATTTTTGACATATATGGAAATTAGCAGGACAATGCAAATACATCACATAAACAAAATATACAAATACACAATAAATTACAAAAAAATACAAATAATGAGGAAAAATACATAAAGCATCGTTTTATATATCACCCTGTACGCACACATGACTGGAAAGCACCGTTGGTCACTGTGTTGTTGTGTCACACCCTCAAGAAAGCTAAAGACTTGTTCGGTCCGATGTGGTCGGGCTCCGTCTTGCATAAACCATTCAGTACCTGGTCGATCCTTTAACGCTTGCTGTGTGGCGAGAAATTGTTCCGATATTGCAACGTAACGTGCACCAGTGGCCGTTTCTCGAATGAAAAATGGGCCAATAATGCCTCTGCTGCATACTGCAGCCTACACAGTAACTTTAGGAGAATACAGGGGTTTCGCTTCACACCAATATGGTTTTTCGGAACCCCAAAATCCCCAGTTCTGCTTATTCACGTATCCATTCAGGTTGAAGTGTGCTTCATCTGTAAACCAGATGCAGGCAACATCAAATCCTTCACTATCAATCATTTGATCATTTGGTTAGGAAAAGCAACCCTTTGTTGCACAGCTCTTAAGGGAACGGCCTGGTGCGTTTGAATTTTAAATGGAAACATGTGTAGGCTCTTTGTCAGTATCTTCTGCGTGCTGGAACGCTTCAAACCAGTCTCAGATGCAATTGTACAGACGGATGACATAGGACTTCGCTGAATAATTCCGGAAACTGTGGCGATATTTTCAGGCGTAACTGCAGTTTGGTTGCGGCCAATATGCCCCACTAGATCATCAGTTACGTTACCTGTTCGTTGAAATTTTGCGAATAGCGTACGAATGGTTTTCGCTTCGGGTCCTTTTGGAACATTAAAGCGTGCTTGAAAATTTCGCCTTGTTGCCGTAGGACTCTCTTCTAACCGGTGGCTCTCTAGCACCAGAAAAACACGTTGTTCGATGGAGTACATGGTTTTAATCTCTTCCTTCCATACGCTGACGTCTTTTCACGTTTCAATAGTGGAACTGATCGCTCTGGGCTTCGGATCACTATTTATACTAGTCATTACGTATGGCGCTCACAGCGCCATCTGTTAGCAGCTTTTGTAACTATTATTTCAAACTGCTGTAGAAACTTCTTACAGCTTTCACAATAAACATACCGTTTACTGCATTCCTCTATCGAACTTTGTTTTCGAGATATTTAATTTTGAAATCAGGGAGTCCTTTTCTGGACATCCTGTACATTATAGTAATAAAATTATTGATGTATAATTCGGCTCATTTTATTTAACATGCCGGCCGCGGTGGCCGAGGTGACTGAGGCGCTCCAGTCACGGTCCGCACGGCCACTACGGTCGAGGGCTCGAATCCCCCCTCGGGCATGGATATTTGTGCCGTCCTAGTTCGTAAGTAGTTGATAAGTGGTTTGTAAGTTTAGGGACTGATGACCCCGTAGTTAAGTCCCATAAGCTTAACAAACATTATTTAACATTTTCTTCCTTACTGAAAAAGTGAAAGGGGCCTCGCAAAGACGTGTTCGGCGACGCCCAGTTTTGGCCTAGCGCCGCCACTGGCGGAACATCACAGGAGGGGGCGCGCAATTTGCTGGGCGACAAAGGGAAGGCCGGGCGCAGAACACGCGAGGCGGCCGCCCCTCCCTCACATTACCGACAGCAGCCGATAGGACGGGCGACATAGCGAGGCGAGGCCGCCGTCTTCCTGAAAGGACCTACTGCGACGACATCCAACGCGGAAGCAAAGCTTCATTTTATAAGGTACACGATTCTATTCGATTGGGTTATAGCTTGCTCCTTACCCAGTCCTCGGAAGCTCCTAACCACCCTCAATTTTTTCGCGCTACCTGTGCCTGTAAGTTTAAGGGGAGACGGAAGGCAACTGGTCTCAAAAATTTGATTCTTAGATTTTAGCGTATTTGAAATGCCTGGTATTTCCTGCGTGAAACAGTTATTGTTTTATATAAATCCGATAATTTTTTCGAGAGTTATGATCGTTTTTCTGACGCTGTGTGCAATCTGGCCATGCCTTCCGTTTTGCGCCATGCGGAGAAATGCACACTGTGCTGTCGCACAAGTATGAAGTGCGCGCCACCTACTTACGCCGCGCGCCGCTATGCACGCACGGCGCGGCGTTCTTACGACGTCAGCCACGAGCGCCCTCTGCTGCAACTCCGCTCGTGGCCACTAATGCTGCATCGTTGACTTGGGACTGAGATAGGAACCAGTTAACACTTCGGAATCAGATAGGCACCAGTGAAGACTTGGCTATCGGATAGGCACTAGGCAGGCCTCTAGCTCAACTCTGTATCAGCATTCTGCAGTACTGAGCTGTGTAAAAGTTAAGTATTACTAAGTCTCTAAGAAATATATATATCGTTCTAATTTACTCTATTGTTTCTAGATGCTGCTGTCCCACTGGCTGCTCACCTTCGTACCTGCACAAGCGTGCATCCTTTATTCCTTTGTCGGTGTTTTCTACTCGGCCACCGACACCCAGGGCAACTGGCGGACGAGACACAACAGCGACGACGAGGATGGGATACAAAACACACAGCATTCTTTTATTTCTTGTACATTATTTCATGTTTTTATTGTTTTTATCGCTTAGATGTTTCCTATCCTGTATCAACTATCGATATTTTTTGTTCCGGTCGTTTTCTTATTGTTTTCCAGCGTTATTGGTTGAACTTGGTGTAGTTTGTTGTAAGTGAAGTACTTCTTGATTTGCATTTTCGTTGGTTCCGCTTGTTTTCATTAAAAATGCCGCGAATAAAGAAATTCTCGCTTAAATTAAAATTCAGAGGAAATAAATACATAAAGGTAAATGAGGTTAGTGGTTCAAAGGAGCCAAGAATGTTAGACATAAAGATGTTTATGATGCTATTTTAAGCTTCAATGGTGGTGTAACTAGAAAATTGGATGTTTTGGAATTATTGGGCATACAATCTAGTGGAAATACTGCAAAATCTTTGGTGCTAATAGATAAAGAGACAATCCGCAAAGCCGATATTGCTAATTTAAAATGCACAAAAGAAGCTAGACAGAAAAGAAGAGGGACCAAGAGAAGAAAAGATCAGTATGGGTCAGATGATGCTCAATATGGTGCAGGAAAATATTAGTGATAAGTAATTCTCATCAATAACTGTACTAGATTTGCAATATTAAACATTAAATTGATTTTTCTCAAAATTACATTTTTTTTAATTTCAGGTACCATTATTTGATAAACTAATGCGGTTAGAAAGATGAATTTTATTTATTTATTTATTTTCTTTTTTTGGGACTGAAGATGGTAATAAATCATTACAAGTAAATTGAGAACCACAAAACAATCATCAACTTTTTATAATAATTACTGTACTAAAGAGTTAAATTTTACTGGTGAAAGAATAAAAAAAATACGTTCGTTTTACTTTTAAATTGAGACATATATATATATATATATATATATATATATATATAAAAATTTCGTTGTTTTATCACTTATAGTTCCTTTGAAAAGTGTACCTATTCAAAGGGTGAAATAGCATTGGCAGAATAGGGATAAAAATTGGCTTCCGTCTCCCCTTAATAGTAACAAAAATACGAGGGGCGTTTGAATAGTCCGTGCAAAGTCCGAGAGATGGTAGCATCGGCGCGTATCGAGGTTATGTTTACTTAGTAGTAGAGGTCTGCAAATCGCCAGTTTCGCTCGCTCGTACTCGGTCGCCGGCCGCGGTGGCCGAGGAGACTGAGGCGCTTCAGTCACGGTCTGCAAGGCCACTACGGTCGGGGGTTCGAATCCCCCTTCGGGCATGGATATTTGTGCCGTCTTTAGTATAAGGTAGTTCATAAGTAGTTTGTCAGTTTAGGGACTGATGACCCCGTAGTCAAGTCCCATAAGCTTAACAAACATTTGAATTTTCGTACTCGGTCGAGTGCGCAACGCTAGGCGGTGGCGCGGCGAGTGTGTACGCTCGGAGCGATTTCTATGAAATTTGCATATTTTATAATACATGAAAAACTATGGAACATGTAAATTTTTTAGCGGCGGAAAAACATATTTAAGGCGTGAAACGGTACCTCAAAAATTGGGGCTAAAATAGAAAAATGGCGATAACTTAGAGATTAGTGAAGCGATTTTAATGATTGTTGGTATGAAAGTATCTTTTGATAAAAGACAAATTTCATAGATTCAACTTCTTTTAAATCAAAACAATTTTTTGAGCACAAAAAATGGGCCACTTTAGGGGTAGTTGGCCCCCTAATTGTGACTCCCTCTGCAATGTACCTAGGCCGATTCTTATCAAAAGATACGTTAATATCAAAAAATCATTAAAATCGCTTCATTAATCTCTAAGTTATCACGATTTTTCTATTTTAGCCCCAATTTTGGAGGGACCGTTTCACCCCTTATATACGTTTATACACCGCTTAAAAATAAATAAAAATAAAAATACGGGTCGCACAGTTTTTCATGTATTATAACAAATCCAAATTTCATAAAAATCGGAGAGTGACACTTGGATAGGTTTCCTTGTCAGTCGCTACGGCAGCGGCTCTGTGGCTCTGAGGTGTGAGCTGCTATTGCGTCTGACGCACCCCCAGTAACTAAAGGAACTAAAATCAGTTATGCTGTAGACGTGTATTCCTGCACAGTAGCATGTAACGGCAATATCATTTTACCGCAAACGAGTCAAAAAGCTTGTTTTCACTAACTACAAAATTTTATAGTAGTGTAAAGGATCTAAAGAGAAACTACAGAACGAACAACGTTTTTATTGCAATGTACAAAAGTGAAAGTTACCGTACAACAAAGTATACATCGAAAAGTAACATTATCCCCAAATTATTCGTTAGTGGGATTGTAATTTCAATGTATTGTTAAAATATCATTGACACTTTGTATATCGAGTCGAGTTGTTTTATCAGAGGAGAGGTTCCCTGCCGCACTGAAAGTGCGTTCACTAGGTGCATTTGAGGCGGGCACACAAAATACTGTTTGCCAATACAGCTAGCTTACGAAAGAGAGTACTGTTGCTTTTTCTACCATTCAAGTAGATCTTCATCACCATCAATTCGTGCTAAATAAAGGTCCACTTCATTGGTGGATTGCGCCTCATGCATTTCACAGTCCAGCTATTTCAAAAACATGAATTTCATTCTTTTGCCTGGTGAGCCCGGGTGACATTCTTCAGACGGCCCTAAATAAATATAACACAGATATCACTGAAACAGCAGGACCACCATAAATTCGTACAGCTGTGTAAAGTAAACATTTGGAATAAGAGGATTTAAAATAGGTACAGGTTATATGAGGATTAGACCGGCATATGACCCTGACGACGGAAGAAAGCGCGGATCCTACATATTACACAAAAGCTTGCAGGCGTTCTTTATTATGTAGATAAGAAAGACGACGTGGCAGTGGGGAATATATGAATGTTGCAATTGGAAAAATTCCCGTTAAGGACTCACTCGGAAAAGGTAGAGGCGCAGCAACCACGCACAGTGCCAAAATGCTACGGGAATATGTATTAACGAGTTGCAACAGAGAGAGAGAGAGAGAGAGATACACAAAACTAACCTAACGAATGTACATCAATATCGGAGTACTTATTATCAATATAAAAGACGGACAAAGTATTCCAGGACTTGAGAGTGATAAGAGGAATGGATATAAAATACAATCATTTGTTCATTAAGACGGCAAGTAATACCTGCCACTAAACAGGAACTAACAGTCCACAAAATGGGAACAAGAAAGTAAGAAAGATCATGGAAAATTCATTCAGTAAATGATCTTAGCACAGAAACTTTATGCTAATCACGTATAATAACTTGTATGGTAAAGTACAAAATGCCAAACTGAATAGCTAGTTCGACTGGATCGAGAGAACAGCTTTCGAAGCACTCGGGAAAGGAAACAATTCCAAATTTCTGAGTCAGTATTTATTCTGTAGCGTCTAGTTTGCTCCCGACTCTCGCCTTGGACTCGAGTGACGCTGCGGTAGGTGACCGAGTGGCGAGCGGGCAGTGTGGACGGTCGGGCCAGTCGAGCGTGCCCCGCTCGAACGAGCGTGCAGGAAGTCGAGCGCAGCCACACGCCTTGCCGCAAGCTGCAGTACCGACACCTGTCGGACTGTCATAGAACGACATGTATCACGCGATTCGAGCGAGCAACCGAGCGAGGTGCAGACCTCTACTTAGTAGCACCTTCGGAGAGAACGCACACCAAGTTTCAGCCTTATTGCTCTATTTCTTTCTGTTTGGCATTCGTGTAAATAAAGAAAGTCGAGTGATTGTCAAAGAATGAACCAAAAGGAATTTCGTGTGGTAATTAAACATTCCTTATGAAAGGCAAAACGCTTCAGGAGACTAAAGAGAAGCTTCATAAACAGAATGGTGACTCTGCACCATTAGAACAGTTTATAAGTGATTTTCAAATTTACAGAGTGGGCATATGGGCACAAGTGAAGTTGACCGTCCTGAACGCCTTGTGGTCGAGGTTACAACTCCAGAAATCATTGATAAAATCCATGCTATGGCGATGGATGACAAGAGTTAAAGTGCGTGAGATTGCTAGTGCTGTGGGCATCTCGAATAAACGGGTACATAATGTATAGCATAAATATTTGGAGATGAGAAAGCTGGTCCCAGCAGAACAAAACAGATGAGCGCAAAAAAAAAATCAACAAATCAACAAATCAACCTTGCTTTCCAGGTATTTGGAAGCCCCCCCTACACCCCATTAGTCCGCCACTGTGAGAAACCTATCCGCAAGATGGGTGTCGGGATTGCTCATGCTTGACCAAAGTGTTGCAAGGAAGGATTGCAGCTGTTAAGGAAGAATCAGCAGGACTTTAAACGTCGTTTCGTCACTGTGGATGAAACATGGGTACATTACTAAACTCCTCAGACCAAAGAACAATCCAAGCAATGGGTTACCTAGAGAGAATTTGCACCATAAATGGCGAAGATCGGGTCTTCGGCCAAAAAGGATATGGCGATGGTGTTTTGGGATTCGCAAGAGATAATCCTCATTGACTATCTAGAACAGGGTAAAACTATTACAGTTGCATATTATTCGTCGTCATTAGACCGTTTGAAAACCGAGCTGCAAGAAAAATTCCAAGTATTGACCCAGAATAAAGTGCCTTTCCATCACGACAATGCATCGGCACACACCTCAGCAATTGGAAATAGGATTCCAACTCGTTTAATCCCACTTATTCTCCAGACTTGGCTCCCTCGGACTACTATTTGTTCCTCAATTTGAAGAAATGGCTGGCGGGATGAAGATTTCATTTGCAGAAACTAATAGCTGTTTATCAGGTTTCGACAATTCCTACTATTCGGAAGTGATCAACAAATTAGAACAGCGCTGGACGAAGTGGGCCAGTGTTAAAGGACACTATGTCGAAAAATACAAATGGTTTTCCCCAAACACGTTAGTAGTTTTTTTTTTTATTTTAGCACATACTTTTCAAACGCCTCTTATATTTTACAGTACCGGCTTTTTTCCACCGTGAACAATGAAAAGATTCGCAACCAAAAATATATAATGCAATTATGTCCGGAAATGCATGGTTTCCCTTGCTAGAGATCATTTGTTCAATTATACTTCGTTACAGAGACTGCGATCTAATACACGCTGCAGCGTGCAGCCACTATCACAGAATGTGTTTAAAATGGTTTCTATGTGGCTCAGCGCATGATTGTACGCGCTGTAGCGTGTTCTGCCTGAGACGTTCACATCGACCAGGCTGCTTCCATAGAGTTGAAAGGTATCTGTTTTACGTGGGCTAAATAAAAATTTTCACATGAAAGGCATCAGGTTTTAAATGGGCTGAATGCAAACTAAATACGTACTTTGAATAAAAACTGAACTGAAATGGGTATGTTTTACATTGTAACCTGACAACTCTTTCGAAATGTAAGACAAATGCAGTATATTAGCCGAAAATGCGGTAAGGCTTTTATGCCCAGAAGCAGCAGAACATGAGAGTGATTTCTTTGTTTATGTCGAATTTATGGACCTGTTCATGCTCTTATAACGCAACCAATTCTCTGGCAAGAATTACAGCAATACAGGCTTACAAGTAGCAAAGGTAGCGGCAGCAGGCGGACTCAAATAGGTAAGTCCTTTGTGGATAATGCAGTGTGGCCAAAAAAAAAGCATGCTGACTCAAAATGGGATTTAACTACAAAAATGGACAGACAAGAGTGGAAACTAACTACATGAATTGAATTATGTAGACTGACAAATCCTTAGTTTCAACAAAGTGTCCTATATTGATTTTTAAGCAAACTTTTTGACAGTTACAATAGAAATAAAATAATGACATTAAGAGTTCTTTTCAACAATTCACAACGAACATTAACAGTAATATAAAATTTGGGCACAACTTTACTCTAACAAAGACAAAATGGCGCTGGCCATTATAAAATTTCTTATGCTTTCTTTCGCTGGCGCATATTTATCTCTTGGCTTACAGAATACCTGCTACAGACAGTCCCAACATACTGACTGCTCCAGACAGACTCACTATACCGACTGCTCCAGACTGCTACAGAGAGACTCTCCTACTCGCTACAATCTCTGCAAGTAGCGATAACAGTATCTTCAAAGATATAGAATATAAATATATCCAGAGAATTTTACAAAGATTCAAAAATATATAATTAAATATATAAACAGTATCTTCAAAGATATAGAATATAAATATATCCAGAGAAATTTACAAAGATTCAAAAATATATAATTAAATATATAAATATAATTAAATATATCATTGGCAAGAAACATGAAATTTACATAGAAACGAAAGTATAAAACTAAATGTAAACCTTACACAGTATGAAAAGCAACATGGATACCCTCGTCCATTCACATCTGGAATGGGCTCTGCATGCACGATACTTCTAAGATGGCAGCATAACCGTAAATCGCACTGCGCAGGAACTAGTGAATGAAAAGGCCATGCAACAGGACATTCTCGTTCGATCTATTGACCTGGGAAGAACGATTGAGATGATTCTGCAACTTAACTGTGAAGTGTTCTCAAGCCCCATCAGGTAGCAGTCACGTAACCTTTCGAATCATCAATGGCACTTATTCCAGTGGGGCTTGAAAAGTCACCCACTAGAGATTTTTCCAGGAGACTGTTCCTTAAATACGGTCGCCAATTATCCCAGTCCACATATTTCGGCTTTACTGATGCTGATAATTCGCTGTCACCGTACCATGGGGGTTCTGCATGTTATTCCACTGGCGACTGTTACTAAAGTTGAAGATACCACTCCAGGTAACGGTGACCTAATTTGTTAAATGGATGGATGACACAAATCCCGAAATTGTGGTACAGTGGTGAATAAAGCTGTGGGAACTCTACCGCTAGTAAGACCTGCACATGGTGTTATTGATAAGAGTGGTAACACTTTTCACGGAGAATGTCCAACACGGCCGCCTGGATTACTGTTCCCTGGTGGGCAATAACATTGGTCACCTACAGAGTTTTCATCACATTTTCGTCTGGCTGGAGTCCGAACATTTTCGGCATCTCCTTCATATTTCCTGTTTCCTGTTGCAAACACTGAATGACGTGGTTGTTGTCGGCGGGGATAGGTCTCCCGATACAACATTGCTGCCCGTCGCCTCTTGTTCTTTTGTCTCTCTGTAAGTTAATATATTAGAAACAGTCTAGAGCACAATATAGTTATTTATTGCCAATCGGTTTCAATCTAATGTTGGGACTTCTTCAGGTTTTTATTTTATTTTATTTTATTTACAAGTTGGGTTGAAGTGTCGCTGGAGCTACATGTCCTCAGGTGCTGTCACAGATGCTGAAGACTACCGTGAAAGCAACTGGTGCTTTATTAACTTGCTCACTTTGTAAAGGTCTCACTGTTGGAAAAAAAATGATGCAATTTCTTCTGAAAATTGTGATTTGTTGTTTGAGCATGTACAGTATATCACATATATCTACTTCCGTCCTAGTAGGATAATTTCCTCGCGGTGCATTTTTTCTGTTTTTTCTTTTGCTTTTGAGTGGAGTAATACTTCATTTATATCAGTGCTTGTAGTTGAAACCATGAACGATGGCAGGTCTCATATATAGGGTGTTCCAGACCAACTGTTCACCCCCACTGAAACTGAGGGTGTTGTATGAAATGTAAAATGTAGTACCTCCTAGTAGTAAGTGGCGGTGCCGGATCGATTAGTTACATTTGAAGCTCCCGATTCCTATCGGAAGTAGGCTATTCAGATCGGAAGTCGATTTTTAAATGTAGTGGCATACTACTTCTGATTTAATTCTACGCCGAAAATGTAGAACGTTTTGTTAAAAAATATTCTAAATCGTTATTCTCCACTCTGAAATACCTTCTTTAGAAATGATAGCCCATCTGTAAAGTGACATGCATACATTACTTGGTATGGTTTAATACTACAGCCAAATAAGTTACATATAATAATGTAATATGTTATTACAGTACATATAGTGTATTCAATTGTCCCTTCAAATGCAAGGCAATCGACCGAGCAATGATATGGGCCCACGCGGTTTCTAACAAGGGCCACCTTTGACCTGAAACGTTCGGAATCGCTCGAAACCGTGCTTGGAACATGAAATCATAACCAGGACAGCGGTGTGTGTTATTTCCATTCAAAACGTCGTATTGTACCTCAAGTAATATTTTAACAGAGTCAGTGAATCATTACGTATTCAATCAGCAGCGCCAAAAAGTCTCTGCTTAAAGCACTGATAATAGTGCAAAACACACATATGCTGCAGTACCACACACCTGAAAGTGCTTATATTTGTCCTCGAAGTGCAGATATAGTATTTCGATGAAATGGTTAAAACAAAGTGGAAGATAATACGCACACCTCACTATAGCCACGTTATCACATTCCAAATCACTTTAGCATTCACCAAGTCCAATATCAAACTCTGTACTAAACACATTTTCAAATGATATTGCTGGTACGTTAGTATCATACCCTGGCTTTCGCAAGAATATTGTATACATAGGTGCAGCAAATTGCCGGCCGCACTGGCCGAGGAGACTGAGGCGCTCCAGTCACGGTCTGCACGGCCACTACGGTCGGGGGTTCGAATCCCCCCTCGGGCATGGATATTTGTGCCGTCCTAGTTCGTAAGTAGTTCATGAGTAGGTTGTAAGTTTAGGGACTGATGACCCCGTAGTTAAGTCCCATAAGCTTAAAAACATTTGAACATTTTGCAGCAAATTGATCGTAAGTCACAAAGTTTGTCTGTAATCTATCAGACCAAACTGCGTGGTCATCAGTCCGTAGCTTACTAACCTACGGACAAACACACACACACACATGTCCAGGGAGGACTCGAACCTCCACGGCGAGCAACCGCGCGTTCCGCAGCGAGGTGCTTTAGACCGCTCGCTGCTCCACCGCAGCGTCACAAAGTTAACAAAGCCGACCTTTCGAGTAACGGATTAACGTTTAAGTTAATTGAGAAAACATAAACGGACTCTAACTTCCTTCTCCTAAGTCCGTTAATCCGTTACTTTTTTACCTACTTCTTGTTTCCATCAGCAATAACAATGGCGAACGAGAACGTTTCAACGAAAGTAAATGTTTGTCTTGTCTCCCTGTTGATTAAAAGTACGTTCAGCGACAACGTACTAAACAAATAAGTATTTTTAATGTTCTAACTTGTGGAGTATCTGATCGCCGTAGGTATAGGTGGTGAATGTGGACAGGAAAGGCTAATTTTCATTACAATTTTCTCATTTCACTTTGTTACAGCTGACAGGAACAGATTTAAATTCCATACCACGAAACAAATGATAATGGAGGCTGCGAGAATCGAGATATGGCTGACACATCTAATTAGCATATAATTTTAATTATATTAGTTTCCCAACTTATGCTGACTGAAATTAATTAAATATCTTACACCAGATGCGTTTCGTTTTTTATTTGTAACGTACCTTCTCTACAAGACTTTTTTAAACTTAATCATTCAATCTAAGGAGACCACAGGCCATATATGTTTAACAACTAAAGCAGAGTCTAATGAAAATGTGGCTGGACACTGAAAGACGAACGTTAATTGTAATATTAACTCCGGCTGAAAGGAGCCAGTTGAAAGTTTATTTGAAACTTAGGAAGTATGTTCTCCTTTCCGAGCAAGATGATCGCGTGACGATCAATTGCAGGAGATTATTACTGGCTTGTCTAGGGGCGAGTTATTGGTCGGTTATGACGCGGATCAGCTGACCCGATTTCCACCCCTCTGTTGGTTGGTCGCGTGGTTTTTTCTGGCCTTTATCGGGTCGGTAGCCCTTATTCCCGTTCCCGAATCTTCCGTTTTTCAGCTCGCTGATCACGCCAAGAATCCTGCTCAGTCCTCCCCTGCTGCTGTTTCTCAGCATTGGGAGGACCAGGCTGCCCACTACTCGTACTTTCCGCCTTGCGATTGTCCCCAGCACTATTTTCATTGCAATTACTTCTCCTAGAATGGCCGTTCCCGTCTCTTCTAGGTCTGTAATCATCATCGAACTCCATGTGCTCCAGGTAAGCCTGGAAGGACTCAATGTACTCCTTGCAGCTTCCCGCAAGGACGGCATTGCGCACATTCCGTGGTAGTTTCGATGCTCAAATTCTAATTAATTCGCGTTGAGGATACAGGTAATCAAGGAACTGATTTCTCAGTTTCATTCCTTGAAGGAAGTCGCTGAGACTCATGCAATTGCTGTTCGCAAAATGGAGCATCACTAATATGCTACTCTTTACTCCATCCTGCAGTCTCTCTGACCAGTAGGCAGACAGAAAATGCTACCTCAAGTCCTCATAGTATCGGAAATATTTCAGGAGCGGACTCGTGCACGTTGCGGTCTCTTCTTCGAGATATCCTCACACATATTCGATCTTATTCCCTTCGGGCCAGTTCGGGGGCAAAGAAAAACCGAATTGTTCCAGCCATGCACGGGGGTGTATCCCGTTAGTTCCGAAAAACTTGGTACTTCCTTACGGTCAAGAAGTGTTTATAATCAAATGCCCGCTGAGGCTCCCGTCCAGGCACTTGATTCTGTCTTTCCCTTCATTGATTAGATTACATTAGTCATTCGTTCGCCGCGGTGAAGTAGCCGAGCGGTCTAAAGCGTCTCGCTGCGGAGCGCGCGGTTGCTCGCCGTGGAGGTTCGAGTCCTCCCTGGGGCATGGGTGTGTGTGTTTGTCCTTAGGTTAGTTTACGTAGGTTTAAGTAGCTTGTGAGCTACGGACTGATGGCAACGTAGTTTGGTCCGATAGATTTTCAAAGATTTGATCATTTCATTCGTTCCGTAGATCCATGTGGAACATGTCAAGTTGTGTGTTTTTTTTTTTTTTTTTTTTTTTTTTTTCTGCGTAGTTCGAAGATGGCGGGAAACCACTATAAGCGAGTGATTTGTTGTGCCAGCGTCTAAAAGTAAGTTACTTTCTTACGTTTAAGGAATTGAAGAGTTCGTGTATTATTTTGTGTATTTCTGTGTAATCTAGTTCGAAAATTTCCATATAAAGTCTTCCTTTATTTGCAGGCGCGGAATTTTTAAAGTTCCAACCTAACGCATACGCACCTACTCTTGCACCTGTACAAAAGAGCAGGAACCACCTACACAGGAATCGGTGTGGAGCACAAACGCCACATTAGCGTTAATAGAGTTTTACGAGGATAATAAAGGACACCTAAAAATGTTCTACAAATACATCTTCCGAATACTGCGACACCACATATTTAAAAAAAAATTCACTCTTCTGTCTTTCTCATCGGTCGTACACGCAGGGCTTGACCTTCCTCCTCCTCAAACGCCGAATCGTCTCCGCGGTCGGAACGACAGGGCTGACTTCCGCACAAGTTGCGGGAAACGTTTTCTACGGGCGGGGCAGGTGACGGTGCAGCACAGGCTTGCTCTAATCGGGCGACGCGTTCATGCAGCTCGGCCGCTACATCGCGACGCCTCCGGTTTATTTCCCACTGTTGCTCCTTGAACCGAAGTCACGGACTTCCACCGATTCAGTCGCAAAAGCGGGACCCGCTCTGTCTACTGCCGCTTCCCTGCTCTGCAGAAGCTGCGCCACCGAGGTGGCCATCTCTCCTACGCTGGCATTAATGGTAGTTATCCGCGCCCCTAAGTCATCTGTCCTAACAACTACTAATTCGACTCTCTCTATGTATTCCTCCTCAAGAGAGTGGATATTTGTCTTCTCTTCATCTACTCGGTGGGAGAGTGTAGAGATGGCTTCTATGTTCCCCGTAATCCTAGTTGAGTTCTCGGATATAGCACTGGAAGTTACCCGCACCCCTAATTAATCTGTCCTAACAACTACTAATTCGACTCTCTCTATGTATTTCTCCTCAAGAGAGTGGATATTTGTATTCATCTACTCGGTGGTAGAGTGTAGAGATAGCTTCTATGTTCCCCGTAATTCTAGTTGAGTTCTCGGATATAGCACTGGTAGTTACCCGTGCCCCTAATTAATCTGTCCTAACAACTACTCCTCAAGAGAGTGGATATTTGTATTCATCTATTCGGTGGGAGAGTGTAGAGATAGCTTCTATGTTCCCCTTAATCCTAGTTGTGTTCTCGGATATAGCACTCACTGCTATCTCGTGCCTTTCCTGTACAAGTTGCACAATATCGGTGCGCAACGCATCTACGTTCTCGCCAATGACCTGAATGGTATTACTTTGTGCAGAAACGTTGATCAGCTCGGCCAGGAGAGCTTGCACGCAACTACCTTGTGAATCCATCCTATCTTTTAGTTCTTTTACTGAAATATTCTGTGCTTTCCTTATGGAACCTACTTCTGCTTTCATTTCTGCTTTCAGTTCCTGAACTGAAATATTCTGTGCTTCCCTTATGGAATCTACTTCTGCTTTCAGTTCCTTCATGAAAGCTATGATGTAGCCTAACCCGACAAAGGTCTAGTAACGGAAGTATTTTGGGAGGTATCAGAAATCGCCATATGGTTGGACGGCGTATTTTGTTCTCCCCTGCTATCACGTCCACGTTTAAACTAGCCTCGTTCTCAACGGTAATGCGGCTATCTGTACCGACCACGATTTCTCTTTCCGTTGAAAGACCTAACCTAGTGGACTTTTCACGGTCCTCACTTCGATTTAATCGCCTAGAACGACTGGAAACGGACAAGGCAGAACTAGTATCCATCTTTAGAATCATTCAGAACGACAAGAGGTTACCAACACAAATATTAGGCTACCAAAAGCACGAGTAACAAAACACGAATTAAAATATTCACACGCAATGCACTGTGGCTGTGCTCTTTTTACAAAAACAATTAAATAAAATAACCCTTCCAATATTACACATATGAAATACATCTAAAGCACACGAGTGCTGAAAACATAAATTGAAATATATTAATGCACGCTGCTGGAAACACATTCACACACTGGAATAAAAAAGGTTAAAAAAATTCCCACACGCATTTAACCCCTCAGGGGCTCAGCATTAATTTGCTGAGTACGGGTTTGACGAACCCGGCGTCCTGAGCCGTGGGCTGTGTCGCGCCAACAGTCCGCTACACCGTAAGCTCTGTGCGTGCCTCAGCGACCATAGGTCGGCGCGACGGTGGAACGTTGTATGTTTCAGAGCCCGGGGATCTTGGCTTTATCGCCCGGATCGCGAGGACGGTTCAAACTACTCTCAAAAAAAAAAAAAAAAAAAAAAAAAAAAAAAAAAAAAAAAAAACACACAACCTCAATCTCAAGGTGTGCTACGTGCTGAGGAGATGCATGACTAGCAAGCAACCTCTGAGGAACCTGCCGCACCGCAGTTGTATAAGGCTTACCCCTTACCCAGGCAAGTGGGGCTCTGCCTGGGTGGACCTTTAGTTACCTAGCTGCTAGTGGGATCAGAATGAAACGAGCTAATAACAGCGTCGCCACACGCAAACCTGGCGTCTCTAAGAGAGGGAGAAACGAGTACAATGCTGCAGGATATGATCCCCAAACGTTCCCTTCCCTAGCTACACCATGGGAGGAACGTCGGGCCAGACGTCAGGGTGAGGCTTATGCCCCGAAATACCTTGTATGTACCCATAATGATGGAGAATCATTTTTCTTGAGAACTTGGAAGACCGGTGAGGTTAAAGGGATGTCGAAAATGCGCTCTAGGTCAGTGTTAATAACGACGTCATCCCCAGCCCAGTGGCGGGCATTGCTTGCCTGTGACAAGCTGTGTGATGTCTCCATAACGATAACGCCACACAAGACCTTGAATATGGTCCAGGGGATAATACTCCATAAAGACCTGTTGCTGCAATCTGATGAAGAACTACGTGCCAACTTGGAACGCTGGGAAGTACATTTTATTCGGCGAGTCCATAGGGGCCCAAAGGACAATAGGGTCGCCACTGGTGCCTTTATCTTGGCTTTCGAGGGTGATTCATTGCCTGAGAAAGTCAAGGTGATGATCTACCGGTGTGACGTAAAGCCCTAAGTTTCTCCCCAAATGCGTTGTTTCAAGTGCTGGAGGTTTGGGCATATGTCCTCGGGATGTGATGCCAATCCTAGATGTCGGGAGTGCGGACGTGAAGTCCATCCGAACGTCCCTTGCACCCCTCCTCTAGTATGTGCAACTGTGGCCAGAATCACTCTCCTTGCTCACCTACATGCTCAGTATTGCAGCAAGAGCTGCAATGAAATATAAGACCCAGGACAGACTAACCTACTCAGAGGCAAAACCCAAGTATCAAAAGCTCCATCTTGTACATCTGACCAATTCCTATGCCACAGCAGCCTCATCGTCATATACAGTGCCTCGTTTACTGGGTACTCAACCACTGCCAGTGGGCTCCCACACCCAATCAACTACCCCTACCCCCTTGACAGCGGGGGCACTTCCTCTTCGGTGACTCCCACTCTTTTCACAGTGGGAGCATCACCCGCTAAAACATTGGGGACAGCAGTCCCCCACCTCCAAGCCAGAGACGGAGAAGCCTTCTCCGGCCCCTCTCCTTCGGAAGGGGTCCCTTGGGACGCTCCCTTCTGAGGCTTCTCCACACGGCACAGAGGATCCCAGCAAACTGCTGCAGGACCCCCTTGTTGCTGATCAAAGGGCCTCCTGCTCTTCGTCAGCCCCCAAGGCCATGCGTGGGAAGCCCTCCCTCCCGGTCCCGGTCCTTAAAACTTAAGGGGAAGCGAGAGGCTAAGAAATAGACAACAAAGATAAAAGAAACCTTGGTGACTCCAAAGCCACAGATACCCACATCCTCTGGTTCAGAGGATGAAATCAAGATCCTCGCATCCCCCGAGGATCTTACCATTACTGGTCCATTAGACCCTATGGATCAGAACACTATATATTCTGAGCACAAGGTACATGACAATGCAATGGAATAACCTGCTCCTCAGCTGTTATTTATGGATTCTCAGCTAGGAGACAAAGTTATTCTACAATGGAATTGCGGCGGTTTCTTTAACCACATTGCTGAGTTACAGCAGTTGTTGTGCCACATCCCGGTGTTTTGTGTAGCACCGCAGGAAACGTGGTTTCCTGTTCAGAGGACCCCAGCCCTTCGAGGATATCGGGGCTGTTATCGAAACTGGCCTACATGCGGCAGAGCTTCAGGTGGTGTCGCCATTTACATCTCTATCACTGACGTCGCTGCAGTGATTGTGCAATTTCCTCCGCCCTTTCGGCTTTTGGGAGACTTTAATGCCCACCACCCATTGTGGGGCGGGACACAGACGACAGTTTGTGGTAGGGACATAGAGACACTCCTGTCACAGCAGGCCATCTGTCTCTTATACACTGGGGGTCCCACGCATTTCTGCGCGGCGTGAGGCACCTACTCGGTAATAGACCTCTCTCTCTGTAGTCAGAGTCTGCTCCCACATTTCCGCTGGAGGACCCATGATGATCTTTGCGGCAGCGACCATTCTCTGATCCATGTGTCGCACCTGCACTTCCAACCTGAAGGAAACCCACTTCGATGGTCCCTGCTCGAGCTAATTGGCAGGATTACACCTCCACTGCTATTTTTCCTGTACCAACGTGGACTCGGCAGTTCGTCAAGTCACTGCTGCTATCGTTTCCGCTGCTGAGGTGACTGTTCCCACCACCTCTGGCCGTGCAGACCGTGACTGGAGCGTCTCAGTCCCCTCGGCCACCGCGGCCGGCCCTCTGGCACCCCTCGGTGCAAGTCCATGCCCTTGTGGATAACAGAGATCGCTGCAGCCATTCAGGTTCCTTGGCAGGGGCCGCTCTACCATAGACAACCTGATAGCCTTCAAACGCCTTCAGGCCCGAGTTCGACAGTTCATTCGGCAGAGCAAGCAGGACAGCTGGGAGAGGTATGTCACAAACATCGGCTCTTGCGCTTCGCCATCTAAGGTGTGGCCCCAAGTTAGACGCCTCTTTGGGTACCGCACGTCAGCAGCTATCCCAAGCTTACAGATCCAAGGTAATGTATGCATCGAGGCCACTGCTATTGCTGAGCATATGGCGGAGAATTATGCTCGCAATTCCGCAACTGCAGCATACAGTGGAGACTTCTGTGTACTCAAAGAGCTAGTTGAATGACGACGTCTGTCCTTTCATATGCGCCGGCAAGAACCATACAATTCCCCATACAATGAATGGGAATTCCAAACCTCTCAGCATGCCCTGATACCTCCCTGGGACCAGACAGGATCCACAACCAGTTCATCCGGCACTTTCCTCCAGAGTTCCAACACCAGCTTCTAGCCTTGTTCAACCATCTGTGGACAGAGGGGGCTTTTCCATCACAATGGCGGGACAGCTTCACTATCCCAGTGCTTAAACCTGGTGCTGATCCACTGATGGCCGATATTTACCGCCCGATTAGTCTCACCAAGGTTCTTTGTTAGCTCTTAGAACGTATGGTGAGTTGACAGCTCATGTGGATACTCGAACATCGGAGTCTGTTGTCTCCACGACAGGGTGCTTTCCGCCAAGGTCGCTCCACTGTAGTTAACCTTGCGGCTCTGGAGTATGCCATCCGTATGGCATTTAGCAGGCGTGAACACCTTGTTGCCGTCTATTTTGACCTCAGAAAGGCTCACGACACCACCTGTCGCCACCACATTCTGGCTACGCTGTACGGACTGGGCCTCAGGGGTCCACTTCCTCTTTTTATTCAAAACTTTCTTTCTTTGTGCTCTTTTTGGTTGGTACCTCTCTCCGCTCTCCCTGAGTCCAGGAGAACGGTGTCCCGCAGGGCTCCGTTCTCAATGTCCTTCTCTTTTTAATTGCTATCAATGGTCTTGCTGTGGGGTCATCGGTTTCTTCCTTCTTGTTTGCCGATGACTTTTGTTTATACTTCAGCTCAGCTAGCACTGGGGTAGCTGAAAGACGTCTTCAGAGTGCCATCTAAAAGGCGCAGTCGTGGGCCTCAGCCCATGGGTTCCGATTCTCTCTATTGAAAACCCGGATTATGCACTTCTGCCGCCGTCGAGCTGTCCATTTGGACCCAGAGCTTTATTCGAGTGGCGTCCGTTTAGCGACATGGGCCTTTCGGACAGGTCCAGTGGCAAGCCTCCTTGCTGAAGCCGGAGTCCTTCCCCTGCGATTCCGCTGGGAGCAGTTACTATCCTCCTATGCTGCCCATGTTCATGCAACAGCTCATCATCCGAATCGCAGGCTTCTATTCCCAGCTGCAGTATCCCCGTCTCCACGACAACGGCCGAGGTCGGGTCTCCCGATCGCTGTTTGTGTTCACTCCCTTCTGTCCTCACTGGAATCCCTTCCCATTCCTCCCACTTTCCACTACTCTTCCTACACCGCCCCTTGGTCCTTTCCACGTCTGCAGCTTCAGCTGGAATTGTCGCATGTCTCGAAAGCCTCTGTTTCACCGCTGAATCTCCGTCACCAGTTTCAGGCGGTTTTGGAGTCGTTCCATGGAGCAGAAGTTGTGTTCACCGATGGTTCCCTTGTCGACAGCCATGCTTGGTCTGATTATGACCATAGTGAGCATGTCAAACAGCATTCACTGCACTGTGGGAGTAGCGTGTTCACTGCAGAATTGGTTGCCATCTATCGGTCACTTGAACATCTGAGCGTGCCCTGGGGAGTCCCTGGTTACCTGTTCTGACTCCCTGAGTGCCTTGCAAGCTCTCATCAGTGATTCCCAAAACACCCCTTGGTGTGATCCATTCTGGAGTCTGTTTCCAGGCTTGTTCGGTCTGGTCACTCTCTGGTCTTTGTTTGGACCTTGGGCTACATTGGTATTTCTGGAAACTAACGTGTGGATCAGCTGGCTAAGGAGGCTACTACATCCAGTCTTGCGATTGGTCTTCCGGAGAGCGATCTCCAACTAGATTTCCATCGGAAAATAATAAACCTTTGGAATTCCGAGTGGGCTAACTCTGATCAACCCAACAAGCTTCGTGCAGTGAAGCTATCTCCGGTCGCATGGAAGTCCTCACTGCGGTCATCTCGTAGGGAGTCGGTTGTTCTCTGGCGCCTTCGAATCGGCCACACGTGGCTGACGCATGGCCACCTTCTTCGGCGGAAGGACTCACCACATTGTGACTCTGGCGCCTCCTTGACAGTGGACCACATTCTGGTGGACTGTCCACTTTTAGTTGCCTTGCGACAATCTTTTAATCTGCCAGATGCGCTTTCTTTTATGCTAGGAGACGATGCTGCTATGGTTGAATGTGATTTAGATTTTATTCACGCAACTGGTTTTTATCAGGTGATTTAATGGTGGCGGGTTCCCATTTTGATTTTTACTTGTATTTTTCCCTCATATTTACCACTGATTTTTTATCTTTGACTTGTTAACGCATTTCCTTAGGTACGCTTAACACAATGTTTTATCTCAAAGACTGGAATAAGGGACTGATAACCGTCGCTGTTTAGTCGCTGTTTAGTCCCTTCCAACAACCACCAACAACAACTCGCATTTAAAACAAAAGAAACTATTTTATTGAACAGATCATCCGCTAGAAGAGCGATTCCGGGCAGCAGTAAGCCAACTGAAAGACCACCGTTAATTATAAAATTAACTCTCGCTGAAAGGAGCCCGTTGAAAGCATATTATAAACATATACTTCTGGCCGTAAAAAACCAGCTAAAGGATTCGCAAGAACTACTAACTACTTCCTGCCACAGAATCTTGTTCCCTGGCCCAGAATTTAGAACTGATTCAAAAATTTACTTTAGCAGCAGGAAGACAAAGACGGTGGCCAACATACATCGTAGACCACGAGAATTACACACAATCATTAATATACAAGCCACCCCGAACTAAACCATTTCATTAAGGTGGCTGTGAGAACATTTATGGCGCAACGGACTTAAAACATGATAATTTGCATCTGAGTTTCTCAGCACTGGTGAAAAACAACATTAAATAAAAAAGGTAGGATATTCATAAACAAATGTTCATAAGAAGGACAAAATTTAACTGACAATAAATGATTTATTCACTTCAAACATAAGCAAATGGGGGAACCAATTTTGTTAAACAATAACAATGCATCCCATTCACACGTTAAAATAATCTGAACTGAACATCGTCGGAGGGAGGATTTACAATCACCAAGCATTCATCCACTCACACACACGAAGCAAAGGGAAACTCAACCAACTCAGCGTGCAGATACGAAACAGAAGTAGGCGCCGCTATCGTAGGCAAAATTCAGCGAACCAGGATGTAGCACACAACACAAGAAAAAATAAACTTCTTAGATCTCTCTGCTCTTTCCTTACTTGAGATGGTATGCGATAATAGCGAGATTAAATTTCCATTCAAATTAAACCATGAACACGCGGAAACTAAAACCAACGGAATCACAGATTACAAAGCAAGAATACACAATAGACAGGCACTGGTGTGTGAGCAGTGTTGGTGTCGTCTTTAGTATAAGGTAGTTCATAATTAGTTTGTAAGTTTAGGAACTGATGATCCCGCAGTTAAGTCCCATAAGACACATTCCGACCCACAATTTATTCTGCCAGGAAGTTGCACATCAGCGCATACTCCGTTACAGAGTGAAAGTTTCATTCTAAAAACATCACCTAGGCTGTGGCTAAGCCATGTCTCCATCATATCCTTTCTTTCAGGAGTGCTAGTCTTGCATGTTTCGCAGGAGAGCTTCTGTGAAATTTGGAAAGTAGGAGGCGAGGTACTGGCGGAAGTAAAGTTGTGAGGCGGCATCGTGAGTCGTGTCGGAATAGCTCAGTTGGTATGCAGTCTGCCTCGGGCAGTGTAACGGCGCGGAAGGTACTGTTTACCTCCTCGCCGTAGCGCGTGTTCCGCGGTTGTTTACCTACGCAGCGCTTGTCGCTTGTATTATGATCAACACTAGAATGGCCAACTCGTACCGCAAAACCACACTGAAGTTCACCTTCTCGAACGAATATGTACGACCAGAAGCACTGGAAATCGAACAATTCCTACGTGAGGAAGTGAAGATTGGAATACACTTCTCGAACGTTAGCAGTGTAGTGTACGTCAAATTGACATCCGATGCAGCCTGCGACAGAATACTTGCACGGACAAAAGATGGCCTTAAATTCCGGCATTCGGACGGACACATCGGCCCAGTAGCAGTTGAACATGTCGGCCTAGGTTTACGTACGGTCCGAGTTTTCGAACTTCCGTTCGAAATGCCAGCAGAAAAAGTTATGGCGGCGCTCCGCCCTTACGGAACAGTACATGGACACGTAGCAGAGAAATGGATACACTTCAGTACGTATCCAGTCCTGAACGGCGTGCGGCAAGTGAGCATAGAGCTAAAGAAACACGTCCCGTCCCGTCCTACCTCTCACGAGAGGATTCCAAGGACGATGTCTCCAGCGCAGCTGACAGTGCCCACCACGTGCAGGACGATTTACCGAGTGCCTCTGGAACACAACAGCGTTCTGAAGACCCGGATGCCGATGCTTCTCGAGAAACCAAAAAGGATACCGGGATGAGAGCAGCTACTCGCGTATCGACTATGACTGGATCTGCCCCCGTTTCCTGGGGAGACGAAGTACCACCAGATGAAGAAATGCCACAGGATGGCCCGGAAAACCGGACATGAGTAATAAGCAGGAAACACGCAGCGGCCAACGACTTCCGTTCCTACGCACATTAACGTGCGAGACAACGTACAAGCATACAGGATCGCCACAATTAATTTGAATACCATTGGTTCCCATCCAAAACTTCAATTGTTACGCGACACACTACGAGCTGCGGACATTGACATTGCGCTGTTCCAAGAGCTACGGACGGACACCTGGCCCGATTTATATGGTTATACCGCATATGTAACCCCAACTACCAACGGAGAGGCGGGAGCTGCGATCGTCGTTCGAGATGGTATGGCAGTCGAAGACATCACTTACCTGCCGTCATCACGAGGACTGGGACTAACAGTACACGGAATCAGGCTGGTCAACATCTACGCGCCCTCCGGTACAGGAAAACGACGTGAACGATCCCAGTTTTACTCTGAAGCGATTACACCGCTTTTTCTGGGACGTTATGAGAACATTGTTGGCGGAGATTTCAACTGTGTTCTGTCGAAGAAGGACCAATATCCTAATTTTACCACCTGTCCCGAACTCCGACACTTGGTGCAAAGACTCAGTCTCGCAGATACCTGGGAAGCGGTGCACGGACAACGTCCGGGTTTTACGCATGTCACGAGTCACTCGGTCAGTCGATTGGATCGCATCAACGTGTCTTCTCCGCACACTTCGGACGTCTTAAACGCCGAAAGATGGCCTGCAGCCTTCTCAGACCATAGTGTTTTCGTGTGCACGATAAACCTTCGACGTAAAAAAATATGGCGCAGTCGGGGCCAATGGAAACTAAACATCGCCTATTTAAAGGAACCGGAATGTCGAGACAGGCTGAAGGATACGTGGGAAACCAGCGAAAGACGCCTCACACAATACTCGTCCACTCTTCTGTGGTGGGTACACTGTGTAAAGCCTGCATTACGTCGCACTCTGCTCCGGTATGGCAAGGAACGTATGCAGTGGCACCGACATAAGAGGTCTGGTCTTCCGATCGCGGTCCACGTTCGTTCCGTCCTATCATCTCTTGAGTTCCTTCCTATGCCTCCTGCTTTTCACTGGCCTTACCGCATCGCTCCGTGGTAACTTTCACGTCCACAGCTTCGGCTGGACTTGGCGCATGTATCAAAAGCCTCTGTAGCGCCACTGAGTCTCCGTCGCCAGTTTCAGGCAGTTTTAGAGTCGTTCTGTGGCGCGGAAGTCGTATACACGGATGGTTCTGTGGTCGACGGCCGTACTGGCTATGCATACGTCCATGGTGAGCATACTGAACAGCATTCACTGCCCTGTGGAAGTAGCGTATTCACAGCGGAACTAGTTGCCATCTATCGGGCACTTGAACATCTTAGAGGGTGCTCTGGGGAGTCTCTGGTCATCTGTTCTGACTCCCTTAGTGGTTTACAAGCCCTCGCCAACTGTTTCCCGAAACACCCTTTGGTACAATCCATACAGGAGTCTCTTTCCAGGCTTGTTCGGTCTGGTCGCTCGGTGGTCTTTGTTTGGACCCCAGGCCACATCGGCATTCCTGGAAACGAACGTGTGGATCAGCTGGCTAAGACGGCTACTTCCTCCAGTCCATTGGCTATTGGTCTTCCAGAGAGCGATCTCCGACTGGAGTTTCATCGGAAGATCCGTAGCCTGTGGGATTACGAGTGGGCTAACGCTGCTCACCCCAACAAGCTTCGTGCAGTGAAGCTCTGTACGGTCGCATGAAAGTCCTCACTGCGGTCGTCTCGTAGGGAATCGGTTGTTCTCTGTCGCCTACGAATCGGCCACACATGGCTGACGCATGGCCACCTTCTTCGGCGGGAGGACGCACCACAGTGTGACTGTGGCGCCCCCTTGACAGTGGTCCACATTCTGGTGGACTGTCCACTTTTAATTGCCTTGCGCCAATCTTTTAATCTACCAGATACGCTTTCTTTTATGTTAGGAGACGATTCTGCTATGGTCGAACGTGTTTTAGATTTTATTCGCTCTGCTGGTTTCTATCATGTGATTTAATAGTGGGTCCCTAAACCTGATATTTCAGGTACCTGCCATTTCACCGGTTTTCATCTGTTTTTACTTTCATCCTGTCAGTCCCATGGATGACTGGCATTTTAGTGTGTGCAGAATGGCTGACTCATCCTATATTATCTCTGTGATCGGCCAGCCACATACTTCTGCTTTGCTCTTTTAGTGTTATTGTCTCTTTGGTCCATTGCTTTACTGATTTTTACCTTTAAATGTTGTCTTCGCATGTATTCTCACCTTGAACGTCTCACGCATTAGACCTGGCATATTCTAACGTGCTCTCTTAGCTAGGAACAGGGGACTGATGACCTAGCTGTTTAGTCCCCTTCAAACAATCAACAACAACAACCGACATACGACAGTATTTTATTACATGATCCTGCGGGACCTTATGGAACATCCGCCGTCGCCAGAACGTCATGTCGAAGCCCAACGTGTTAAGGCAAAGATTTTGGCCCTCACTCGGCGCCAATTGGAGAGTGTCGTGGTTCGAGCGCGCTGTCACGAACACATCAATGGTGAAACACCCTCCATGCATCACATTGTGACAAACCTCAGACGCCGTCGACAAGCGCTGATTTCCTCTTTAGATTTACCTGACGGTCGCCGACTGAACTCACAGGCGGACATTGCAAAGGCCTTCGCAGCTCATCACCGCCACTTCTATCGTGAAGAAGAGCCTAACGCTCTGGCATTGAGAGAGGTACCACGGACGATCCATCGTACCCTTGATGTTCAGGCGGCGGAATCTCTTTTAGACAACATTTCTACTGAATGTAGTCGTAGTTATGCGCCTCCTTCGTGGAGCTTCGTCGACGGTGATGGTCAATGGACGAACGTCAGAACCAGTACCAATCGCACGATCAGTACGACAGGGTTGTCCTCTGTCAACGAGCCTGTATGCCATCGCATTAGAACCCCTTCTCTGTGGCTTGCAAAGTTTGTTATCAGGGATCACCCTGCGGGGACATACATTCCATGCTGCGCCTACGCAGACGATCTCGTCTTCATCGTACGTACCAAAGAGGAGGTACAGGAGGCGACGCGATTGATCGAGAAATATGGCAGCGGAGTGGGTAGCCATATGAATATAGCCAAATCCTGCGCGATGAACATTGGACAGGGACTCCCAGATGGAAGCGTAGCCCCATTCAGAACTACAGAGACTCTCCGCTGCCTGGGAATAATTTTCACTCCAGACATCCGTCGTACCACAGCCATGAACTTTCGGCGACTACTTCAGAACATCAGGACTGGAGTTCGAAGTCAGTTGTTGCGAGCGATGGACATGATACAGAAGGTGAAATTCATAAACATCTATATGGCATCCCGTACAACACACATTGCACAAATTTTACCAATTCCTAGAGCGATGTCACGACAGATCCAAGCAGCCTTTGGTTACTTTGTCAGTAACGGTCACATCTTCAAGGTCAAGTACGACACCCTCACACTCCCTAAGCGGAGATGGGGTCTAGCCTTGGTCAACGTCCAGGCACGCGCGACGGCGCTTTATATGCGTACAATCGTTAAGCTCTGGAATCACGGACTCCATAGTATTACGGGTCTGCTGGTCGATGAACTTGCACATACTTCACGCCACCCGCCGATCTTCCTTGCCCACATAGTACCAGCGCTCTCACACATCAAAATCTTTTTTCTGGAATATAGTTATATTCATCACGACTTTCCTCGTACCAGAGCTCCCCCTACGCGCGATATTTATCAACTGTTAATGAGAACACATCCACGAACGCCGTCGAAGGCCGCCAACCAGAGGTTACGTGGACGAAGGTATGGTGCTCAGTGCACCAACCATACTTCACCGCAGAAACGAGCAGCATTTGGTATACCTTTGTCAATGGTAAATATCCGACGCGTCACAGACTCTACGCCATCTCCCTGGTGGACTCCCCGCTCTGCCTGAGGTGCAACGAAGACGACACCGACGAACACCGTCTGCTCTGCGGCGAGGCGGCGGCCGTATGGCACCTAGTCCAACAGATATTAGCCCTTTATCTCCGGGTACCAACAAACATGATTACCACAAAGATGATACTCCATCCGGATGCGACTTATTTCCCATCATCGAAGATGCATGGAGTCACTTGGATAAAGGGCATGGCCCCCCCATTATCTTTTGCGAGACGGGCCCAAGGACGTGATAGATTTCTGGACGTTCTTACTAACACGACACGACATTATGAGACGGCACGCAAAGTACCGGTCTGTCTTTGCTAACTACTTAGGAAGCATTTTTACCAATCCGCCCCACAGTTGGAACCTTCCTGGAGATAGGAGCTGAAAGGTGCGGAGCCCAGTCTCCTACATCGATCTAGAAGTCATTTAACATATTCCTATAGCTAACCAAGTAGTTTTTCTATCACTCTCGACACGACGTATAAAGCAACACGATCAAATCAATGAAACGAACGCAGAACAGGACCAATCACCAGACCTTGCCAAATACTTACGCAACACATCAAGGTGTCCCCCGTAACTGGGTCGATACGGGTAAGAGAAGAAGATTAAAACGAACAATAATTCGGACCAAAATCAAACATGAAGGAAGAATTATTTACGCGAAGACATACCCGGGTCCCCGTTGCGGAGAGTGGGACCCGAAGAATGTTTATTTCCGATTTCTGAAGAGGACATCACTCTTCTGTCATCCTTCCAGAAGCATGTATTAAGTTCGATTTATTAAATTTCGTATTATTTTTTTAATTATATTTTATTTAAATGTTCCAAAGAAAATACAAAATGTTGGCAATGTGAATCCAATGACCTGAAGGAAGGCAAAACAAATAAATGAAATTAATTTCTCACCTACAATTCATTTAAATAAAATCCTGGTGGGAGACAGTATTAAGGATGGTATTTTTTTCTCTTACTTTATTTACAAAAAAAAGAAAAACAGTGCAGGCCAACCTGGATGTTGTTTAAAAAAAAGTCAACCACGACCTGCAAATCTTTAAAAAACGAAAAAAAAAAAAAAAAAAAAAGTTGGTGGAGCGCTTGTCTCCGAAAGACAAAGGTCCCAGGTTCGAGTCTCGGTTCCGGCACACATTTTTTGTCTGCCAGGAAGTTTCACATCAGCGCACACTCAGCTGCAGAGTGAAAGTTTCATTCTGTAAACATCCCCTAGGCGATGGCTAAGACATATCTCCACCATTTCCTTTCTTCCAGGGGAGCTAGTCTTGCATGTTTCGCAGGAGATCTTCTGTGAATTTTGGAAAGTAGGAGGCGAGGTACAGGCGGAAGTGAAGTTGTGAGACTGCATCGTGAGTCATGTCGGGATAGCTCAGTTGGTAGAGTGCTTGCCCGCGAAAGGCAAAGGTCCCAGGTTCGAGTCCCGGTTCCGGGACACAATTTTAATGTACCAGGAAGTTTCATATCAGCGCACACTCCGCTGCAGAGCTACAGTTTCATTCCGATTTGCTCACTTGAATCAGATCAAGTCGAAGGTCATTTATTGAACACATCCCTACAGTAGGCACAACCTTGTTCTTGTTCCTGCTAGTACTAGGTTTCGTCTTTACGCGTGACTTCTCAGGAAACATTACCATTTATAAAGGGTGCACCGAACACACTCTTTAAGACCAGCCCTCTGCTCCCATCTACTTATTAAATCTGATAATGACTGCCACTCTCTGTCGGTTTATCCGTTTGCTGAATAAGAATCAAGCAAGCAAGCTCGTCTAATATTGTAATGGAACTCTCCTTGTTGCTGAAGCCCAAGTATCTGGCTAGTTATGTTAAACAAATGTACTCAGCCCATGTGCATTAGCTCTCAGGTTAAAGTAATGTTTCCTGAGGAAACGCACTAGTCATTTACTTCAAATACAACTGAAGAGCGTGGATTTCGGTGGAAACCGACAGACAAGAGGAATTAACACCGAACTTCATCCTTAAATCCATACTCTCATGGATATTCAAAACTGAAATATTAAGCTTAAGGCTTTCTTAATTTAAATTGTGATCAAGGTAATACAAGACAAGTGAATCGGATTTAAAACAAGTTAATTAAATAGAATGCATGAAATATTCTTGAACAGCTTAACATAAATAGGTATATTGTGAGTATGTCCGTTAAGCAGACTATATCAAATAAAACAGATTTGAAACAAGTTTACTAAATAGAATGCAAGAAATAAACTTGAACGGCCTAACATAAATAGGCATGTTGTGAGTTAAGCAGACGACATGAAATAAAACAGATTTAGACAAACAGGTTGTCTGTGATGTAGACCAAATTTACTGACATTCTGGTCTAGTCTGTGAAGCAGACTCCCCTTAAAATTTACGGTAGCATATCTACCAGACACCAGTGGTACACTTAATGGGAACAAGACTGTGAGGCAGACGGTAATAAAATTATTTAAACAGACACACTCTGTGCCATGCTTGGGTATATAGGAAACACTTTCTTTCTATCTGGGAAACGTGAGCACAAAACAAACCAAAGCTACTGAATAACTTTGACGGAGCATTTGAGAAAATAACTAAAGCATTCAGAGAAAATATAGCACATAAAACAAGCTGAAACAAAGTACACATAACACACGTGTATCTTACCCTCAGGCACATGTTAGGCCTGCTGACATGAAATAAAACAGATTTAGACAAACAGGTTGCTGCTTAAACGCGATCATTTCATTTAGGAACCTTTGCCAGAAGTAATGGCAAATAGCGCCACGCTTTCTACAGCCATTGTAGGGCAAACTTGAGCTCTCACAAATATGCTACTCACCATGTAAACTAACGTACGACCAATTCAACGGTCGTGATCTCCTATTGCAATGCAGTACTCTTATTCAACGTTGCACTATTTATGGTCACTATAACGTATGGGCCACGTGGTTGTTCATACTAGTGAACAATGGAATTGCACAAATACGCGTACTAAAATTACAAATTATGGACTCGGCAAAACTGAAGCACTTTTGAAACATTATTATTATGGCTAACGTAAATTGAACACTTACTAAGAAAGCTCAATTCTTCAATGTGCAACACGTGGGATGCCAACTTACCAGAAAAATTAAACCACTAAAATTGCAACATTTTGGTAGCGATTACTGGCTGTAATAAGTACACACGTTACTCGAAACAGGTTCCTCAGTCAATTGTAATGTAGTAGTACTCTCTGGTACTCATAATCTTAATCGTCGACCAGGTACATGAACGCACTATTAGACCATGAAACTATTTAAAATATAATTTATTTAATCGAAATTTTAGCACACACTGTAATAGAACTTACTAAATGTTCAAATGTTTGTAAATCTATCGGAACAAACGGCGTGGTCACCAGCCCGTAGCTTACTTAAACTAAGATAAACTAACCTAAGGACGAACACACACACACACACACACACACACACACACACACACACACAAACACAAACACAAACACATGCCCCAGGGAAGACTCGAACCTACGACGGCGGGCAACCGCGCGCTCCGCAGTGAGTCGCCTTAGATCGCTCGGCTTCTCCACCGCGGCCAGAACTAACTCCAAACGATCATTGCAGGATGAAAGACACTAAAAATTCAACCTTAGACACCTAAACTTAGGACAAAGTAACCACTAGCCATTGTCCTGTATACGCATTACTAATCTAAGTATGTACTTAATAAAAACCACTATTAAAACTTAGAATACGCTTATCAGACATAATATCTTACCAAAAAGCAGTCTTCAGCATACGACTGTCTCGTATCTGGGCAGTCAGCACAATGAGTACCGAGCATTCCACAGTCGGGTCCTTCCGCGGTTTTTTGCGCGAAAACGCCCCATTGGCTACATCCTAGCAGAGACTCCCCAGCTCAACCCACAGTTACTGTCTCTCTGTTCACTATCGATATTTACCTGAAAGAACTTCAAATGCTCCCGTTACACTAATCTTTGCTACTAAGTTTATTATTAAATATTAACATTTTGTACTACAAAACCACCTGTTAAGTTATGCATACTAACTCAGCCTCACAGGAAGGGATGGGAGTACATCAGAAAGCATGACACAGTACAAATACAGTCCGCCTCCGTAGCTCAGCGGTAGCGTCGCTGACTACCACGCAGGAGGCCCGGGTTCGATTCCCGGCAGGGGACTGGGTGTTGTGTGTTGTCCTAATCATCACCATCTCATCATCATTGGCACGTAAGTCGCCCACGTGGCATCAAATAAAAATACTTACACTAAGGCAGCCCAACAAACACGCAAGGGTTCTTCCGGCCAAGAAAGCCATACGCTCATTTCCATTTCAATACAAATACAGTAAGTAAATAATTAAACGAAATTCCCTATTGTATATTGTAGCAAAATCAATTGTAAATTAACAGCAAGAGGTAACGAACGGCCTGATTAATTCAAATGCAAAGAGAGTTAACTCGAGTAAGAGGAACTCGCTAGAAGTGATTATAAATCGATGACATGAGAAAGTAAACTCGTGACGCGAAAGAGTGGTTTCACTTCAAGGGATTTGTAAGTGGAGCTTGACGATCCAGAAGGTTTTTTTTTTTTCTTTTTTTTTTCTTTTTTTTTTTTTTTTTTTTTTTTTTCTTTTTTTTTTTACAAAACTTCATTTTCGCCAGAGAATAGAAATCAGTAATGAAAGTATGTCAATCCATTATAAAAAACGACTTCCGGTCTGAATAGCCCACTTCCGATGGGAATCAGAACTTGAAAATTGCCACCTTTAGATTGTATTGCATTTCGTAAGACTCCCAAGAGTTTGTAAGGGCAGTATATGTGCTTGTAAACTGTAGACTGTAGACTGCAAATACCGGCTCCTGATTGCTTAGATACTATTTGTTGCATGCTAGCACCATCATCGATGACAACTTGCAACAAATACGCTAAAATACATCGAAAAATTCGTAATGCCTACGACAGTCGCAGCAGAGCGTTCCTACAGTGCGATGCTTCAACATAAATTACACGAAATTTTGTGCATTATTCCTGATATTTGCAGAGATCGTATGTTATCCAATTCAGAACTACGCGGTTTTGACACTAAAAATTACTCCTCCCTATTGTACGATGAACAAATGAAGGAACAAAAAACTATAAGTCACGTAAGCGACATTATCCTGTATCGTATCACCGCATTTATGGAGTGTGTTTTTGACACTTTTGTTCGCAATCTATTATTAAACTAAAATACACTTAATTATTCTCACAAAATTAATAGCGCAGTTACCTAATATCACATAATTACTAGCTACACAGGGTTTCTCCACCATGCAAAAATACTGGCGATGGATCGAGGAGAGGATACGAATAAAAGAGTTCTAATTAGCTTTTGTCCGGAAATGCATTGTTTCCATGACAGAGACCATTTATTTAATCATAATTTGTTACAGTTACTTGAAAGTAGCGTATCAGCTGAACATTAACAACAGCAAAACACGGATGATCTATTGACCCAAGGTCAACACGGATTTAGAGAATATCGTTCATGCAAAACAGAAGTAGCTCTTTACTCGCACGAAATGATGAGTGCTGACGACAAGGGTTCTCTAATTGATTCCGTATTTCTTGATTTCCAGATGGCTTTTGACGCCGTACCTCTCAAACTGCTTTTAATCAAACTGCGTGGTTATGGTATATCGCTCCAAATTTGGGACTGGATAGGGGATATCCTATCAGAGAGGACACAGTCTGTAGTAATCGATGGTAAGGAATCGACTAAAGCAGAGGTGATATCGGGCGTTCCACGGGGTAGTGTTATTGGTCCTCTGCTCTTCCTTATTTACGTAAACGATTTGAGAGAAAATCTAACCAGGTTTTTTGCAGATGACGCCGTCATTTACCGTCTAGTAAAATCATCTGAAGATCAAAACCAACTGCAGAAAGATCTAAATATCACGTTGGTGTAAAAATTGGCAATTGACTTCAAAATGTGTGAAGTCGTCCACATGAGTACGAAAAAAAATGCGTTAAACTTTGTTTACAAGATAAATCAATCAAAAGCGAAGGCCGTAAATCCCACTAAAAACTCAGGAATTACTATTACTTCAGACTTAAACTGGAAAGAACACGTAGACAATGTCGTGGGAAAGGTGAACCAGAGACCGTGTTATTTGCAGAACCCTCAAAAGATGCAACAGAACTACTAAAGAAACTGCATACACTACCCTTGACCGTCCTTTTTTGTTGTATTGCTGCCCAGTGTGGGATCCATATCAGGTGGGTTTGCCGGAGGACATCGAAAGAGTCCAAAGAAGGACAGCTGGTTTCGTATTGTCACGATACAGGGGATACAGCGTTACGGAAATGATACAGGAGCTAGGATGGGAAATGGGAATCATTACAACAACGGCGCTTCTCGGTGCGGCGTGGGCTACTTACGAAACTCCAATCGCCAACATTCTCCTCCGAATGCGAAAATATATTGTTGACTCCCAGTTACATAGTTAGAAATGATCATCAGAATAAAATATGAGAAATCAGAGCTCGAACGGAGAGATTCAGGTGTTCTTTCTTCCCGCGCGCTATTCGAGAATGGAATGGGAGATAAATAATATAATGGTGGTTCGATGAACCCTCTGCCAGGCACTTAAATGTGATTTGCAGAGTATCCCATGTAGATGTAGATGTATGGCACACCCGTTAACACGGTTGAAGAACTGGAGCGGATAGTTGTACACGTTTGTCAAGAATTCCGAAATGATCCAGTGGTTTTCAAAATTCATTGCAGAGACGAGCGCAGTATTGCACCCACATGCAAGGAAGTCGCTTCGAAGAACTCCTCCCTCCTGTAACAGGTAACACATATGTGAAATGTGAACTTAATGCGATGTAAAACGTAATATTGAAGTCTAAATTTAAAATTAATGTTCACTAACTAAGACGATGTCTACAATAAATTCAGTGCAATGTTAACTAAATTCGATGTAAATTTTAATAGTAAAGTCTAAATTTCAAATTAATGTGTAATAACTAGGACGATGCCGCGTCGGAATAGCCGTGCGTGGTAAGGAGCCTTGCTGCGGTGCGCACGGCCGTTCGTCGTCGGAGGTTCGAGTCCTACCTTGGGCATAAGTTGAATAAGGTAATTTATTTAGTTTGCAAGTAGAGGGACCGATGACCACTGCAGTTAGGTCCCATAACTTTAAAAACATTTGAACATTCTCAACAAGGACGATGTTTGCAAACATATCAGTTACAGCTTGGAACCATACATTCGCAATTATCGGTTCGTTTGCGAACCCATATTTACAGGACTTGTTGATTATATTATCATGTACTTTCAACTTTGTAAGTTTGCACCATCCTTTCTGGTACACCCTCTATATTGCGGTCCAAACTAATTTTAATTGCCAGGCTGGAGTTGGTAGGAAGTGGCAACTTGTCGGTATTGCGGACCTCAGTAATATGTCCAACGAATGCTTGTCCAATACACACACACACACACACACACACACACACACACACACACACATACACCTTTCTTTCGATGTTGTTTCTTGATGTCGGTAGCAGCGGTATTTGGTAACCTGTGTTTACGTGGCCGGAGGGCGTGGAAATGCCGCAGACATTTTGACAGCGGGTCCTGTTTGTGACAGAACCGATTACAGCTACAAAACATTCAGAAACACTGCTCCGTTGCGCTCCTGTTTCTCATTTCGCTGTTTCAATGAAGTGTTTCGAACGACAGCAGAAGAGGCACAAAGGAGGAGGCTCGCGGCCAACTCATGTAGTGGACAGCTTGGAAAGTAATTTTTTTTTTCAAAATTAGCGTAGCCCATGACTATCTTTTGCAAAAGCGAAAACAAGTGAAATCATGTGTTTGCCGACGTGTCATGTTGTTAATGAGCTTTTGGTGCTAAAAAAATAAACTGCCATACTATAATATAAATTACATTTTGTTGTTTAATGGGTTTTTTTTATTTATTTATGTATTTTTTTAATTTATGTATGACAAAACTATTTCACCTGGTGTGTAAGATGTATGAGACAGGCAAAATACCCCATTCCAAAGAAATGAGGCGCAGATAGATGCGAAAATTATAGAACCATCAGTTTGATAAGTCATGGTTGCAAAATTTTAACACGGATTATCTACAGGAGAATGGAAAAGTTGGTAGAAGCTGACCTCGGGGAAGATCAGTTTGGATTCAGGAGGAGCGTAGGAACCCGGGAGGCAGTACCCACTTTACGACTTATCTTAGAAGATAGATTAAGGAAAGACAAACCTACATTTTTAGCTTTTGTAGATTTAGAGAAAGCTTTTGACAATGTTGACTGGAATACACTCTTTCAAATTCTGTAGGCAGCAGGGGTAAAATACAGAGAAAGGAGAATTATTTACAACTTGTACAAAAGCCAAACCGCAGTTATTAGACTCGAAGGGCATGAAAGGGAGGCATTAGTTGTGAAGGGAGTAAGATAGGGTTGTAGCCTTTCTCCGATGTTATTCAATTTGTACATCGAACAGGCGGTGAAGGAAAGCAAGGACAAATTTGGAATAGGAATTAAAGTTCAGGGTGAAGAAATAAAAACGTTACGTTTTGCTGGTGACATTGTAATTCTGTCAGAGACAGCAATGGACCTGATTAGGTAATGAAACAATGAAGGTGGTAGATGAATTTTGTTACTTTGGTAGTAAAATAACATATGACGGTCGCAGTACAGAGGATATAAAATGCAGAATGACAATGGGAAGAAAAGCATTTTTGAAAAAGAGAAATTTGCTAACATCCAATATTAATTCAAGTGTAAGGAAGTTTTTCTGAAGGCATTTGTGTGGAGTGTTGCCTTGTACGGGAGTGAAACATGGAAGATAAACAGTGTGGACAGGAAGAGAATAGAGGCTTTTGAACTGTGGTGCTACAGAAGAATGCTGAAGATTAGGTGGGTAGATCGCATAACTAATGAAGAGGTGCTGAACAGAATTTGTGAGAAAAGGAATTTTTGGCATACCCTGACTAAAAGAAGGGATCGCTTGGTAGGGCACATTCTTAGACATCATGGAATCGTAAATTTAGCATTGGAGGGAAGTGTGTGGGGTAAAAATCGCAGAGGGAGACCAAGAGACGCATATAGGAAGCAGATTCAAATGGATGTAGGTTGCCGTTCTTATGAGGAGATGAAGTGGCTTGCTCAGGATAAAGTAGGGTGGAGACTGAAGACCATAACAACAACAACAACAACAATACACACATACACACACACACACATTGCAAGCTGCTAGTATTTTCTTTCGAATAACTATATTACATATTTAACTTTAAGGTTTAGTTATTACTGATTAAAATCTTTTGACTCTTGTTTGGGGTGAATTATTTGGTGGGCAGGGCTTATATTCAAATATTTGTAAATCTATCGGACCAAAATGCATGGTCATCAGTCCGTAGCTTATAAAGTACTTAAACCTAGGTAAACTAACCTACGGACAAACACAACACCCATGCCCCAGAGAGGACTCGAACTTCCACGGCGAGCAACCGTGCGCTCCGCAGCGAGACGCTTTAGACCGCTCGGCTATTTCACCGCGGCGGCTTATAGTCATTTTTCCTGTATTGATTATATCCAATATTTATACGATTCTAATTTTAGGGTTTGTTTGTTAACTTTTATTTTTTGCATGTTTATTTTATTTATGCTACTTTTTTTATCTTACTTAGAGTCGCGCCGGAAAAGTTAGCGACAATGTGAGCGACTTATGAAACACATGCGGTTTAACTGCAACCGACCGTCATCTAAAGTACACTTACAGACTTACTGGCAATAATTGTGTTCGCTAACCAGAATTATTACACTGATCTTCTAAACTAAATCAACTTCTTTCAACTGTTGTTGATACGACACAATAGTTGATGAACAATACTGTTTCCAAAATTAGGAAAAGTGTGAGAAATTTTGAATAAAGCAAAGTGCTAGTTTTTTACAGTACCAACTTACTTATTCCTACTCTGCACTTTTGCTCCATAGCTCCCGGTTCCGAGCCCCCAGCAATCACTCGCTTGCTCCTCCTAGTCGTTCGCCCTCGATGTTCTTGTCGACGTTGTCCTTCCTTGTCCAAGATCATCCCTTGCCCACAACTCCCAAAAAACACAAAACAGGGTTCCTCCCTTCGCGCAGCTACATGTCCAGAAAAAGTCAACTGTCTATTTCTCAAGCTTTGTATAACGTTAGGCTGTGCACGAAACTATGCAAATTTCAGGTTTTCCTGGGTTCTCCATTCTCCTTTTTGTCGGTTTATCCAAGACCTATAAATTTTCCGCAGCATTTCACGTTTAGAAACAAGATTTTTTCCATTCAATTGCTCTTCCACATCTTTTGCTTGATTGTTTGATTTTTAAAGGGACTAAACGACTACGGTTATCAGATCTTTTGCGGTCTCTGACAGAATTACTATGCCATCGGCAAACAGCAATGTTTTTATTTCTTCTCCCTGCACTTTAATGCCCTCTCCAAATTTCTCCTTCCATTCCCTCACTGCCTGCTCAATGTACAGATTGAACAACATTGGTGAAAGGCTACAACCCTGTCTTACTCCCTTCCCAACCTTTGCGTCCCTTTCTTGCCCTTCGACTCTAATAACTGCTCTCTGGTTTTTGTATAGAATTTGGAAGAGTGTATTCCAGTCGACATTGTCAAAGGCTTTCTCCAAATCTACAAACGCCCTTCCTTAGCCTGTCTTCTAAGATACGTCGTTATGTGAGTATTGCCTCCCGCGTTCCTATATTTCTCCTAAATCCGAACTGATCTTCTCCGAGGTCAGATTCCACAAGCTTTTCCATTCGATTGTAAATAATTCGTGTTAGTATTTTGCAGCCATGACTTATTAAACTGATAGTTCTGTAATTTTCACACTTGTCTGCACTTGCTTTCTTTGGAATTGGAATTACGATATTCTTCTTGAAGTCGGAGGGTATTTACCCTGTCTCATACTTCTTGCATACCAGGTGGAACAATTTGGTCATGACTGGCTCTGCTAACGACATCAGCAGTTTACACGGAATATCATCTACTCCATGGGCCTTGTTTCGACTCAAATCCTTCAGCGCTCAGTCAAAATCTTCTCGCAGTATCATATCTCCTATCTCATATTCCTCCACTTGGTCTTCCGTTCCAGAATACTGCCTTCGAGTTTATTTCCTTTGTATATTCTCTCTATATATTCCTTCCACAGTTCAGTTTTCCCCTCTTTGTCCAGTACCGGTTTTCCGTCTGAGTTCTTGATAATCATACAGCTGCTTTTCTTGTCTCCAAATATCTCTTTTATTTTTCCGAAGGCGGTATCTATCTCTCCCCTAGTTATGCGTTCTTCTACGGTTCTGAATTTGTCCTCTAGCCACTCGTGCTTAGCCAGTCTGCACTTCCTGTCAATGTCATTTTTCAGACGCCTGTACTCCCTTTTTCTTGCTTCACTTGCTGAATTTTTATATTTTCTCCTCTCATCAATTAAGTTCAGTATATCCTGTGTTATCCAGGAATTTCTATTAGGCCTTGTCCTTCTGCCTATATGATCCTCTACTGCCTTCACTACCCTATCTCTCAGAGCCACCCATTCTTCTTCTACTGTATTAGTACTGTATTACATTCCCCCGTTTCAGCCAGTCCTTGCCTAATGCTCCCTCTGAATCTCTCAACCACCTCTGGTTCGTTCAATTTGTCCAGGTTCCATCTACTAACTTTTCTACCTTTCTGCAGTCTCTTAAGTTTTAATGTGTAGTTCATTACCAATAAGTTATGGTCAGAGTCTATATCTGCCCCTGGATACAGTTTAGAACTTGGTTTCTGAATCTATTCCTTACCATTATAAAGTCAATCTGGTATCTTTCAGTGTGTCCTGGTCTCTTCTACGTATGCAGCCTTCTTTCACGATATTTGAACCAAGTGTTGGTGATTATTAAATTGTGCTCTGCGCAAAATTCCACCAAGCGATCTCCTCTTTCATTCCTTTTCCCCAGCCCATATTGAACTACTACATTTCCTTCTCTTTCCTTTCCTACTACCGAGTTCGAGTACCCCATCACAATCACGTTTTCGTCTCCCTTAACTTTCTGAATGATTTCTTTTATCTCCTCATACATTTCTTCGATATCCTCATCATCGGCCGTGCTAGTTGGCATATAAACTTGCACCACTGTGGTCGGTGTTGGCTTCGTGTCTATCTTTGCTACGATAATGCGTTCACTATGCTGTTCATAGTAAGAAATAGTCGTCGTAATTTTTACTTCTGACGAAACCGAGAACTTTTATGCTTGGTGATAATGTTTCATAGCTGACATCTATCACATATTTTTCCGTGTAACTGTCACATACCCATAGCGAGACTACTTAAGCACTATTTCAATTCAAAAAAAGTTTAATGTGATAATGTAGGATATAATTCATATGCTATCATTTTATTGCCAGACTAAAACTTGTGTACAAAAAATCTATCTTTAATTACCATATTATTTAAAAAAAGCGGTTTCTTCTTTAACGATGTAAAATAGCGATGCAAGTTCATTCTAGCCTTAAAAACAATTATTGCGACGTGTGAAGACGTAACTAAACCTTCTCTACTAGAATATCTGTTCCAAAGCGCTAACCGCCTCGCGCATGCGCATTTCTGACGTACCTACCAGCCCTGTCACGAGCACCACATAGTTAACGACGGGCGGCTCTTATTCACCATTTCCACAGAGTTTTAATTCATGCAATCCAATTTATTTTACATTTTATGGAACAGTACCGGAGAATGTTGGGTCGTCTAGAGTCACCGAGAAAAATATGAAATAATTTGTGAATACTGTTCACCTACAGTTTTCTTACCTATAGCTCAAATGTAAAACAATATAACTCAATATGAAATACCAGAGGGTCGTTCTTTTTCAGTAATGCACATCTCTATTGGCTTTGCAACAACTTGGTCTTCCCGGCTGCTTGGTTGTTTTGTTTTTGAGTTTTTTCGTAGCCATTAGGAACAGATGTTCACAGTAAGTGAGTACTCAAGGACAGAACATTTGTGGGGTCTTTGACGTTTAACAGGTGGGAGAATCAGTCCGTCCATCTCTGCCGTATTTCACTTTCGCTCCCTAGTATTCTTCTCCGTTAATCCTTAATAAATTTTCATTTCTTTACATTTTGGTACTTTTCAATACATTTTGATTCATTTGTCTATTCCTGTGGTGAGTGAGTTCATCCTCAACATCGTTCAGTATGTCACTGCAATATTTCTTTTCTCCTAAGAACTGACGTGTGTACTGGACGACATTGACAGGAGTAGGTGGTGAGCGTTTTCCGATGGAGTTTGGCAGTACCGCTAAAACACGGATGCTGAGGTTTAAACAATGGGCAACAGTTTCTGTAGTTACGGCCTGTCGACGGCAACCACTGGTACGGCGGAGGTAGTCGATGCAATAAATGGGCTGCCGAACTGGGACCGTAATATGGATCGAGAGCTGATGTCGCAGAGAGAGTTTCATCGTACATAACGATCGCGCAGCTAGGCGGCATCAAACTTCACGTAATTACACGTTTCATGCTCTGACTGGCGAAGACCCGTGGCAAGTAGCTTTGACGCAGGCGCAGCGGTAGAAGTCGGCGACACGTGCCGCTTACCGGGGACGCTAGTAAAAGGCGGCACACGTCACTCAAACGTGTGACAGGAGGCCACAGTCCCTCTGTCCTATGGAAAGGGCGGAGAGACGCGAAAAACCACGTGGGAAGTCCATAACCTATATATGTATAAATTTTCTTTAGAAAGTCCAATATTTCTGCACCGATTGAGCTAAAAGCTTGACACAAAGTTGTATCTAAGTGAACAATCATCATTAGAAACTAATTGTGCCTTTCAGCGTTCAGTCTGGAGCATAGTCCCTCTAATAAAATTCCTACATGATCCCCTATTCAATGCTAACATCATTGATGTTTCGTCTGACATTAAGCCTAATACTTCAAAAACATTCTTCACCGAATCTACGTACTTTCTTCTTTGTCTACCTCGACTCCTATTACCCTCTCCTGCTGAAACCATGACTCTCTTAAGTAACCTTGCATCTCCGATGCGTGTAACATGATCCCTCCATCTCAGTCTGTTCCCTTTAAATGTTTCATTTATGGTGTTTATTCCGAGTTTCCCTTTGATTTCCTCACTATGGACACCTTCCTGCCATTGTTCCCATCTATTAGTACCAGCAATCATTCTTGCTGCTTTCATATCTGTAACTTCAAACTTATTAATAAGGTAACGTATCCACCTATCTTTCACTCCCATACAACAAAGCTGGTCGATAGATAGAGAGGTGGACTGCAAACTTAGTCTTTGTACTGACTACCTTCTTGCAAAGAGAGTAGATCGTAGGTGAGTACTCACTGCTTTAGCTTTGCAGTTTACGAAGAAAAAATTTCAAAATGGTACTTACTTAAAGAAAAACGCTTCGTATTTAGGCATAACGCTGCACAGTAGTATAAAATGGAACCAGAATTTATGGATAGTCGTGGGGAAGCGAATGCTCGATTTCCGTTTATTGGGAGAGTTTTGGGAAGGTGTAATTCGTTTGGAAAGAAAACCGCATTTAAAACGCTTTTTTGCTCAAGTGTTTGAGATCGGCTTGTAAGTGGACATACAGGCAATTCAAACGTGGCCGGCTAGGTTTATAACTGTTAGATTCTATAAATGCGCGAGTGTTACCGAAATGCCTCGGGAACTAAAATGGGAGTAGCTGGAAGAAAGGCGACATTGTTTCCAAGAAGCGCTTTTGAAGAAATTTATAGGGCCGGGATTTGAGACGGACTGCAAAACGATTCTACTGCCCCCAACCTACATTTCGCATAAAGAGCACAAGGATAAGATCAGAGAGATTAAGGCTCCTACGGAAGCATACAAGTAGTCGTTTTTCCCTCGTTATACATGGGAGTGCAACAGGAAAGCAAGTAACTAGCAGTAGTACTCAGTAACCTCCGCCACGCATCTTTGGGTAGATAGCAATTTAATTTTGTTATTCGACATACTTATACAAATGTGTCCATGTATATCAATATTTGTAGTAGTTGTCTTATGAGCACACCCTGCTGCAGCAAGGATTCGGCTTAAAAGTGTTAATATCGGTACACAAATAAGAGATACAGTTTCCTGTTTAAGAGTCAGAAGTGTGGAGCCAACTGCTCCTGTTCAGCTGCTCGTTCGCCAAAATTTTTGGCATGCGAACAAATTGGAATTTTGTTGTGCTGAAAGAGAATAGCAAAAAGTGAAGGCGGAAGAGAATCGAGACAGTTCCATTTGGAGAGAAAGAGACGCAGTCATGATGGGAGAGAAAGGCAAGATAAATGCTTGGAGATAGTATAGCAGTTGAAGCACAATACAGTGGAGACCATGATAAACTTTGAGTATGTGGCTCATCCAGACCGGCCTACTTTAAACATTTTATCCATTTTTATACACTACTGTGATAAAGTTTCTGGGTCTAGGGTTTATAAGCTCGACCAATCCATCCGCAAGGATATGTGTAGAGACCAGTCACAGGCGACAGACAGCAGTTTTAAGCCACTCTCACACGGAGCATGGTTCGCGAGAATTTTTCTGGATGGCGCGCTCGTCAGTCGGCTGCCGAGTAGGAATGCGGCTGAAACACACTGCGTCTCTCTCTCACGATGTAAGATGGGGGGCGGAAGCGTGCAGGCCGGCTTCGCTGGGTGGACGCCATGAGGCACAACACGGCCGAGCTGCCTTATTTATCAAACAATTGTGAAGAAACTATTCGGTAAAAAAAATTGATTCTCACACATCTTATAGCTGCATTCTTCAGCTTCATGCAGATCTATCTACTATTTTGTTTGTGGTTATAGTTCTTGTGATATTAACGGATTCAGTATAGTACTGCAAGAAATCCGAAAATTTTGCATTGAAAAATAGAGGTCGCTATGAATTTGCGTTTGGTGCAAGTTAGGTCATATGTTGCTGCGGATGAAATGTAGCTAAAATATTGAATTATTCTTTGAAGTTGGAAAGATGTCGTTGTCTATCACCAATCTCGAGATAATGGGTTGTATGTAAAGCCCTTGTTCCGTATCACGCGCGTCAGCGAAGAAAACGGAAAGAAATTTTCATAAAATCCCTTATATATTTTAAATGATTGGAGGTATCGAAGCAAGATTTTATCAAACGATAGCACGCAAAGGGGAGATTATTTTTTCATATGATCAATTTACGAAACTTTCACATGAATCCCAATATTTAACAAAGTACAGATATTAATGAATGGAGTAGTGGGGTTTTTAAGGGCTATCAACAGCTGGTGAAACGAAAAATGCTGTTTTTCTATCTAAGTGAAGAAGCTACTCATTTAATTTTAGAATGGACAGTTTCATGAAGTACAAACTATCTTGTCCTCAGTATTATTAGTTTAAATATTTTGGACGTCTGATTACCCTGCCGTTTAGTCCCCTTACAAATCGGAACACTCAATGTTCTGTTGCTATTTTATCTGCTTAAAAATGTTTGTGAAAATAATATTTGTTAGGTCTGCTACGATTTGGCAAAAGAAATGGATTTTAACATCGGAACAAGGGAAGTTACTTTGTCAGGGACAGGATGTGAAATTACGTTTGTCAGAAGAAGAAGAAGAAGAAGAAGAAAAGTCTGGTAGGGTACATAAATGTGTAGGTACATTGAAACTTAGTGGGGAATCAGTGAAAGTGTTTTATTTTATACTGTTTGTAGCTCGTATACGAAATATGTACATATTGGAACTCTCGTCGAATCCGCTACCCTTGTATATTTTAATGATGAAAATTGTGTTTGAAAAAAGGCGAAAAAATCTATTTTTTGTGTCTCAATCTTAGAAATACAAAAACGTTTGACTTACTGGAATCCTGTAAACCAGCCACGATGGTCTTAATTGAATTATTTTGACAAGCTGACAGATGTTTGCGATAAAAAAACTTATCGCTCTGTGTTGGCACACTAACTAAAATATATGTACTCTAAATGATTTTCCTTATTTCTCAGAAATTTGAATGTATACGTATAAAATAATCTCATCAGTTTGTTCTATATCATATAAAAACATAATGCGATATCGAATTCCTCTGTAATTTCAAATCAAGAAGCTATTTATTTCACAGCACTACTTTTTTCCCCTTTTTTCAGAGTAATATTTCAGCGATGAGATTTCGTTAATATGCAGACACTTTCGTTGTAATGCTAAAATCCGCTTCTTGTTTCAAAACAATAGAGTTTACAAATATTCCTTCCACTAACGTTTTTATGCATTTGCAGTCACCACATAATATTAAACTGTATTTAATAATACTGAGAGGAAGACAAGTTAGTAGTATATGAAAATAATCATAAGCGGTATAAAATTAAACAAATTGCTCACTAACGTTGTAAAAATAAAGACAAAGCAAATTTAGTTTTACCAGGTATCCGTGACTCCTTAAAAGTCCATTACTTCATTGAATAAAATCTGTGGTTGCTCGAATAACGCGCTTCATATGCAAGTTTCGTAAATTAATAACGTGAGAAAATAAACTTAACTTTGCGTATTAACATTTCATAAAATCTTGCTTCGATACCTCCAATCATTTATGAGATATAAGGGATTATATGAAAATTTCGTCCCGTTTTCTTCGCTGACGCACGCAATCGGGAACAAGTGCTTTACATACAACCCATTATCTCGAGATTGGTGATAGATAGCGACATCCTTCCAACTTCGAAGAATAATTCAATATTTCAGCTACATTTCATCCCCAGCAACATATGACCTAACGTGTACCAAACGCAAATTCATAGGGACCTCTATTTTTCAATGTAAAATTTTCGGATTCCTAGTAGTACTGTACTAAATGTCACAAGAACTATGACCACTAACAAAACAATATTCATTTTATCATGAAGCAGAAGAATGCATCTATAAGTTGTGCGAGAATCACATTTTTTTATCGAATAGTTTCTTTGTAATCTATTGCGAAAGACCGCACTTCGCTGGCGGGCGCTTGGCACTGCGTTCCGCCTGGAGTGCTCTCTTCGAGTTCCCGCCTTGCTGGCCGCAAGGTCACACGCCATACGCGACTCCTGATTGGCCACCGCAGGTAACATTCCGAAAACATGCGAGAATAATAGGACACGCGCTATATGCAGAATCCTGCAGCAAACAGCCCTCCAGCAGGCCGCAGGGCCGGCCGCTCGCCTGCCCTGTGTGCTGCGCGGCATGCTTCCAGCAAATCTTGCTCCGTGTGAGAGAGGCTTTAGAGAAAGGCCTTCAGACTGACAAACTTACTCTAACGACAAAACACACGTCCACGCCCGAGGGAGGACGTGATCATCTGACGGGAGCCGTCACACAATACGCCACAAGGTTCCCCACAGCGCGCGGCCATTTACGCTCCCCGAGTTTCCTTTTAGGAGATGTCATACGTAACTGTAGAGTGACAGAATTTCAAATAAAGTACCGTTATAACAATGCTGAGGACGATAATTCATTGTAGTGTGCGTCTTTGAGTACCACTATCGGTCCTGCCTTCTATTACAGTCACGTATTGTTCGCGGATAGGATTGTCGGTATGCCTCTGTGTGGGCTGTAATCTCTCTGATTTTATCTTCATGATCTCTTCACAAGATATACGTAAGCGGGAGGAATATACTGCTAGACTCCTCGGTAAAGGTATGTTCTCGAAACTTCGTCAAAAGCCCTTACCGAGCGACAGAGCGTCTCTCATGCAGAGTCTTCCACTGGAGTTTATCGATCACCTCCGTAACGCTTTTTCGATTACCAAATGATCCTGTAATTAGTCAAATGACATATCAAATTTATCTAAACTTCATGTCGCAACAGTGCTGTGGAGACGCTACGTAATGCACGCTATTGTTGTCGCTGATAGCACACGTTGTTAACATCCGACCCAGGGCCGGCGCAAGCCCAAGTGCCGTCCCGTGCGAGCTGCTAAATTGCCGCCCTCCCCCCCCCCCTCCCCAAGCTTTTTGTTTTTTTTTTGTTTTTTACAAAACGTTTGTGAAATTTTATTTAAACAAATCTGTATTGATGCTGGTCGAAATATATTAACATATTGCACTGCGGTTATTCATTTCAAAGAACTGACACTCGTCATCTATCGTAATTTGCATGTGACAGTTATGTCGTGTCTGATTATGGAATAAGGGGTAACAAATTAGTCATCGCCGTATCACCTCACTTTTCTGCGCTTTATTTTCATTCTAGCTATTGGGGTGAAGCGTGCTTATTTGCCGAGTAGCCAATTTTTAAGTAAAAGATCATAAGAAAAATAAATTTTCCTATTCTGCATTCTTGAAGGAGAAAAATTCTAACTTATGAGTAACGTGCATGCGCAATACTAATTGTAGGTTATATGAAAAGCAGTTACCTATTACATCCCGAGTTGCAAGAAATTCGGAAGCACCAATTCTTCTGTTCTTGCGAAACGCAACGAAAAGTGCTTCTGACCAATCTTGACTCTCTCGGCCAACTATCGAAACGATTTCTGTAGTTTTCATTGTAGAAAACGCAACAATACCTATTGTCTGGAAAGGCGAAGTGGTGACGCGGCAGTGCCAGGAACTAGGTCACGTGACGAGGTACAGCGAGACTACGGTTAAACTAGCGCCCAAGAAGATGAAGCAAGAAGCTCACAATAAGTATGTGACCGATGATATGGATAAATGTATTATCAGTCAGTAATTTTTATAGCATTACGAACAATCGAAAGAAATACGAACTTTGCAAAAACTGCACAACTTTTGTCAAACAGAAATGATCTTCAAAGCTAGCAAAGAAACCCTTAGAAGCAATGTTCTGGCTATGTATTTTCGTTTTACAAGGTGTCAAAATTAACGTTTTGTTTCGCTTGGACGAGAAGGCATTGTTGCTAAAAGACCATACTTTCTCAGATTTTCATCAGAATCAAAGCGACCAGTAGTTTACTTAGACGAAACATGGATTCATAGGCATTATACAGTAAATAAATGTTGGCAAAGTGATAGTGTGTGAGTAGTATTGTCACACAAAAGTGCTGGTCAGAGTTTAATTGTGTTCATGCAGACAGAGACAGGTGTTTTAGCCTGAAAAACTAAAACGTCCTACTATCACTCAGAAACGGATAGCAAACATTTTCAAAAGTACGTCGAAACCCAACTTATGCCAGGCTTACTATCAACGTCTTTATCCCTTGTAATTACTCACAGCGTTTTTACCCATTCGGAATACTTCTAGCCATTGTAGGTGTTGAACATGTTTGATTGTAGTAATGTTCAACAGTTTCTTTTTTTTTTTTTTTTTTTTTTTTTTTTGCGCGGGAAGAATAAAACACTCAACTGCCATTGAAGAGCTTAGCAAATTGCTTCAGGCTTAACATGTAACCGCAAAATCGAACATTGCATTCGAATTTCCAAATTATATTTCGTCTCCTGCAAAATTAGTTGTGAGTAAACACATGACGCGTAACACGCTGGCAGCGCTCCACTCATGACTGCACCAGACTGCTTCCCTTCCGGCGTAAACACGACGGCGCTGCCACAGTGGCAAGACAGAAATTTGCCCCCCTCCCTCCCCTTGTTCAACAGGGGCGGCCGGCATGTAGTCGAGACGCCATGCCACAGTTCCGGAAGCCGCACCCTCCGAGGTTTGCTTTCCAATCCCCTCTTGGGAATGAATGTTGAGTTTGTACTACAGAAAAAAGGGGGGTGGCAGATTTGCCGCCCCCCGGTAAGTGCCGCCCCGTGCGGCCGCACGTTTCGCACGTGCCTTGCGCCGGCCCTGTGCCTACCTAACCTCCGAGCAAATGCACTCGTCCGTCCCATGACACATGTGTGCGCACAGTAGAGGGAAACACAGACACTAGTGAGGGAGCGGTCTAACGTAACGGTAGCACTATGTTGTCGAAAGAGTGTTGGATCAAGATTGAATGTGCCAGAGGTCATACAGCACGAGAGTATCATCAGAACAGCAGAACAGTGGCGCATTGGGTAAAAGCGTTCAACGAAAGTTGCAAACTGTGGCAGACATGCATCGGGCAGGTCTTCCTACCCTCTCTGAAGAATTGCATACTGTTGCTGTGTTAGTGGACAGCGATCGTCGCCAGACGATTCGTGAGCTCGCTCACGGAGCCAGATTAGCACATACTACTGTGCTTCGTATCCTGTAGGAACGCCTGGGCATTCGAAAAATTGCATCACCATGGGTTCCGCGTGAATGAAATGCAGGAAGAAGAGGAATCACTTCGTGTCATTTGCTTCAGACCTGTGTGACATTACAGATAAAGGGAGAAGCTGATTGTTTCCATGTGAAAAGCAAGTTCTGGCAAGCTGTTGGGGTCCCCAGCCGGCCGGCTAACAGTTGGGACCTAGTGAATTGGAATACAGGTCTTTAAGGAATCCTTAATCTGCTCGGAAACAGGAAACGGCGGTCTTGGATGAGCGAGGGCGGCTAACCCAGATTGCATATGAAATACAATAGAGCCACACACATTACTCTAAAATCCATATAAAATCAGGGAATAATCATACGGCAAATGTAATTATATGATAGGATTCTGGAGACTTGAGAGTATCAAACGCCGCAATTACAATAACTACAATTTCAATCAGCCGATAAATTTCAGTACTATAATAACATTATTATAAGACTTATATTTACTGATACATAGTGTTTATCAGTAACAGTTTAAGAAGCAAATGGGCAGCATTGCACCACGCTACCTGTCTTAAAAGACGCACCATGTTATTTCTGTGTTGATTCAATAAACTTTGTTTTACTCTCTTGTTCTGCTTTTCGTTGAGGTAGTAATATTCTTGTGTCAGAACATAGATTCCACCACAGAAACACAAAACATGAACCCAGCAAAGCTCATTACATTTATGTATGTATTCTATTATATTTAATATTATTCTTAGTAACGTTCGTTTTATGTTGTAGACTGCCTCTTAAATATCTCATTATACATAAACAATTATATGTATTTGTGGACAAGAACTGAGTATATTAGCATAAAAAGCCATGATAAATATTAATTGTGTAATTATATTTCGACGGCGATAGTATATTTGAACAGTGAGACGCCACACTTAATAGCAAAGAACTTCGGTCTCAACCGATTTAGTATTGTTAAATATGTATTTGTTTGTTAAATGTAAACAACGTTTGTATAGAGGTGGTCAAAGCATTTAATTCAGTTCTCAGGTGTTCCAATTCCTGGGGTAGACTCTCTGTGTCGGAGATAGTGCGCGCCCACATCACTAGTAAAGAGAGGGCGGCCATTCGTGACCTGAGGGAGCGCCCAGATATTGTTGTCTTACCGGCTGACAAAGGCAATGCTACGGTTGTTGTCTCCCATAAGGTCTACACTGAAAAGATGCAGAGTCTGCTAAATGACGATTCGTACCGGAAGATCAGCGTTGACCCCACAAAGAAGGTGGAAAACAAGACGAGGGCGCTTCTCAAGGATGCGGATTTACCGGAGGGTGTCGCCAAGAAACTGCTACCTCAAGGTCCGGTACCGCCAAGACTTTATGGACTCCTTAAGGTTCACAAAGATGGGGTGCCGTTACGTCCCATTGTCAGTAATATCAGAGCACCTACATATTTGTTGGCCAAATACTTGACGGGAATATTAAGTCCTTATGTGGGTAAATGCCCTCATCACATCCGTAATTCCGAGGATTTTGTGAAACGCCTTAACAATTTCAGGCTGGATGAGTCAGATATCATGGTGAGTTTTGACGTCGTTTCGTTGTTTACGAGGGTGCCCCTTCGAGAGTCACTAGATTTGATTGGTGAGAAATTTGACGAGAAGACCACCGAACTCTTTAGGCATGTCTTGACCTCCACGTATTTTCTTTTCAATGGCGAATACTACGAACAAACGGAGGGAGTCGCCATGGGTAGCCCACTCTCCCCTGTGGTCGCAAATTTGTACATGGAGAATTTCGAGGAGGAAGCCCTGGCATCATCTGAATGGAAACCCACTTGCTTTTTACGTTATGTGGACGACACTTTCGTCATCTGGCCACATGGTATGGATAAACTCCTTGACTTCCTTACACATCTGGACTCCATACACCCCAACATCAAATTCACTATGGAGACTGAAACGGAGGGTAAATTGCCGTTCCTTGACGTCTTGGTCAAGAGAAGAGCTGATGGCACCCTGAGTCATAGTGTATATCGGAAGACAACGCACACTGATCTGTATTTACACGCAGACAGCTGTCACCACCCTTCACAGAGGAATGGGGTACTTAAAACTCTAGTATATAGGGCGCGCACTATCTCCGACACAGAGAGTCTACCCCAGGAATTGGAACACCTGAGAACTGTTTTCGAAAAAATGGGTACTCAGAGTGCCAGATTCAGCGGGCTCTCCGCCAAACCACTACAACACAACCTGTGGAAACGGAAGAAAACGCAAGGGAGGATGTAGGCACTGCGTTCGTTCCATATACCGGCGCACTCTCAGGGAAGATCGCCCGCATTTTGAGAAAACACCAGGTTGGAACTGTTTTTTGTCCGCCGAATAAAATTCGTGCACTGGTGGGGAGCGCTAAAGATGATCTCGGTTTGAGGAAGGCGGGCGTGTACCAGATTCCGTGTCAGTGTGGAAAGTCATATATTGGACAGACGATGCGTACCGTCGAGGATCGATGCGTTGAACACCAGAGGCACACACGATTGATGTATCCGAGCAAGTCGGCGGTCGCTGAACATTGTTTGACGGAGAATCACGCCATGGAGTATGAACACACTAGGATTCTGGTACAGACGTCGAGATACTGGGACTGCGTCGTTAGAGAGGCCATTGAAATTCGCACAAGTGACGACCTCATAAACCGTGACTCTGGCTATAATCTTAGCAAAGCTTGGGAACCAGCGATTGGGTTAATTAAGAGTAAATCTAGCAAACGTAACGAAGTGACGACCACGGCGGACAGAGCCCTCACACCGACGTCTTCTCAGACGCCGGCGCAATCGGTTCCACTGCGCGGCCGCGGCGCGGACCGCGGACCGCGGAGGGGTCGCTCCGCGGGCCGAGGGTATTTAAATGGCCCGCTACCGGGCTAGAACCCAGTTCCCTTCGAGCAGCCGTAACGTGCGGATCTCCGTGCCGGCGCGTTTCCAGGAGCTCAGTCCGTCAGTTCACCTGATGATGGCGACATGTATGATCGCCGAAATATTGTGCCCCTTGGACACTATAGACAGGCAGTACACCCGTGGATATTTTGATCAATACTGTAATTAATCGCGGATTAACTTGGAATTGCAATGTTCGATGGACTTCATTAATTTACGAATGATAATTGGGAATTTTTACTCTCAAGTGCGTGTGATACTTATTGTGCCGCTCGTAAATAATAGTTGGCGAAATATTCAGTTATTTACCAATGTATAAAGTGGCACCACCTCCGCATTTTAAAGTCCAAGAAGAGTAATAAAGTGCATTTATGTAAAAATTACTTCGTGAGTAAATCTCTTCTAAAGATTATCTTAGAATCCATTTTGTTGGTTATTCAGAGCTTTATGTTTATTTAAATTTATTTTTCGAGCCAACATCTGCAGATTGATAGACTGGCTAAACTACAGATTAATTATTGATCTTATTTAAACAGGTTGGGTAGCTGTTTAGGGCATAGAAGCTGACATACATAACTCACTCCTATGGACAGAGACAACGAGTCATAAACTTTTTACTACCCTGAGTTATTTATTGCCCAGTGTGGCGAATGGAGATTTGAGCGTGGAGGGAGACGTGCAGGGAAGAGTCCTCTACAGTCGGTTTGGTCATTGTGTCCTCGGTGGCGGAGTGGTCAACGCGTCTGCCTTGTAAGCAGGAGATCTCAGGTTCGAATCCCGGCCGGGCACAAATTAACATTCGCCGCCTATAGGTATTCCATCTAAACCTAGTACAGTGAAGCCATAAGTGATCGCAAATTGCGATTTATTTCATTAAAAGTGAACGCTGTAACGTCGTCAAAAATATATAATCTTTTGGTGTTATCGCGATATAGAAGAGAGATAGATAGAGTCACGGAAATGATTCGCGAGTTGGGGCGGAAAGAAAAGAAAGGTTTAATTGGTTGTGGCGAGATGGTTTTGAGTAAATCCCAAAATCTTGGCTCCCCGTTGTGAGAGCCAGTCCTTCGGTCACCCACTGAAGAAGTCCCTCAAACCACTGCGGCCGTGGCCCCCTCAGCCCGGGCGCTGAAAAGTATTTCCGTATTCATAGAATGAGCAATCGAGCGCGAGCCAGCACCAAACTGATATAAATGAGCATTCATACACGTGACCGTCTAACGAGGAGTTACGAGCCTCTCCGCTGACACTAGCGTATCAGTAGAAACAAAGCAGAATGAATAGCTGCGTAGTTGAAAGCCTAATCACGCGTAAATATGTAGCGCTATTTATTAGATGCAAAAATGTATCTGTTGCACAGAACAATCTGAAGAACACATGATTATCATTTCTTGCGCTATAGGATCGCCATTTTCATCACTGCAAAGATACGAATGTATCAGTGCTGTTGCTTCCCCGATGTCAGTCGTTGACCCTGACGCTTGATAATCAATACATGCCACTAGGTACGTGACGGAAAGAGAATGGATGAACTAGGCTAAATTCGCGCAATATATTTTACAATAGTTCACGACTGATTTATTATATACCACATAATATGTAGAAGGGCCCGCGTTGTTTACTCAGAATTAACAGAATGCAAATTCAGTTAAACAGTAATAAAAAAACTACTTTTAAAGGCCACAAATTACAACGGTTATAAGGAAGTACATCACTATGGAAATAGAGGGTTTTTGACAACATAATACTGAAGCAACAAACCTACTTAGCCCTCTCAATACTGAATATATTTTGTTCCTCTGATTCTAGTGACCCACTAGCTCTCAGTTATTATCGTGGGATCATTTTTGACCCCAGAATAAACATTACTTATCTCTGGAAAGGCACCGCTCTTACGCCAAAGATTTTATGTATTATCTTAGAAGGCCATTGTCTTCAAGGAAACGTGGTAGTGTAAATTGTGGCATTGTTTGTTACGGAGACCCCAGTATAGAACGTCCGTGAACATTATTTCTCAATATTATATTGTGTTTACTGAGCAGTGTGTGTAATCTAACAATGAATAGTGAATATATTGGCACCGATGGACATGTTATGACGGCGGCAGATGTTATGGAGTATTTAGATAATATAGAAAATGAATCTGCAACAGAAGAACGAAGTCAGGAACAAGATTACGATATAAGTGACTGTGAAAGTGAGCAAAGTGATCGCAATACAGACAGAAGAATTTCTGATTTGGATGTCCCACAAGAAGAAATCTCGGAAAATAATTCTAGTGGGTTACTACTATGGGAAAGTAGGTTCAAATGGTCGCAGAAACGGCTCTGTAATTCTAGATTGCATTAAAATTTACTTTTCACCATTCAGAGACTAAATTGGACCTTAATCAACTTAGCAAATGAACAAAAAAACCGAATACTTACGACTAAAATTAAAAAAAAAAAAAAAAAAAAAATGTTGTAAATACACTTCGCGGGTTTTCCGCCGGAGAATTTTGTGCATCTCCCACAATATTTCGATATTTCGTCGAAACAACTGTTCGACATCTTCAGGTGGTGGTAGCTGTCAGTACCGCAAGGCGCGACTGATGGTAATTGAGGTTTTTTTTTTTTTTTTTCCTTTATTGAGTTTTAATGCCCTATTACAGGCAGCCTGACAGCAGCCGATGATGCTGCTCTACAGCCGAACGAATGAAACAGTGGACAAAACGAATATAAAATTAACAAGGTGATAAAATGGCGCTTTTACAAGTACAAGAAGAGAAAATGGGAGAATGTTAAAAGAAACATGACAGTGTATAGACATACATGGTTGTTAAAACAAGACATTGCCACGGTAGCTAAAAAACACTCACTGCAGACGGCGAGACATAACGTGACGGCGAAATTGAGGTAAAAAACACTAAACACTGGTTTCCCACAGGCGTGTACGCAAAACACTGGGCGACGAAACACTATACACACGAAGTACTGAATACTGTTAAAACACTAGCACTATACTGGCCCTGCAGGGGGAGGAGGGGAGGATGGACAAAGCGCGGTGGAAGGGGGAAGGAGGTGGGGGAGGGGAGAAGGGGGGGAACCGGAATGACTTCCGGGGAGGCGGAGAAAGGAGGGTGTGAGCCAAGCGGGAGACGGGAGGTGGAGGGAGGGGGCGATAATTTACAGAGAGAGGTCAAATTTGGAAGGAGGGATAGATGTCGGGATGGTTGTGGAGAACGTCGTCTGGGAGAGGTAGGTGGCGGAAGCCACCCTCGGAGAGGACGTAGAGAGTGTGGAGGTGAAGGGAGGGATTGATGTGGCGGTAAAGGCGTGGCAGGGGCCCGGAATCCAGGAGGAGAGTAGATACTAGTAGGTGACGAGACTCTAACTTTCCGTGTATGTACTTGAGGCGGATGTGTTGTAGGAATTCAACCACGTGTGGGAATGGGATGAGGTCGTAAAGGATCACCGTGGGGGACGGGAGGCGGATGCGGTAGGCGAGGCGAAGGGCGTGGCGTTCGAGAATTTTGAGGGATTCATAGTAGGAGGGGGGAGCGGAGATCCAGGCGGGATGGAAGCAGCAAAGGACGGGACGCATGAGGGAACGGTAGGTATACAGGATGGTGGAAGGATATAGTCCCCATGTCCGGCCGGAGAGGCATTTCAAGAGGTTAAGGCGGGAGAGGGCTTTTTGACAGACGATTTTGAGGTGAGTGATCCAGGAGAGGTCTCTATCTAGGGTTAAGCAGAGGTAGCGGAGGGTCTTCGTTTGCGGGATGGAGAGGCCCTGGAGCGTGAGGTAAAGGTCTCAGTGGTGAAAGGAAGGGGTGGTGCGACCTATGATGATTGCCTGGGATTTTGTAGGGTTTACAATAAGGAGCCACTGGTTACGCTAGGAGGAAAATTCGGAGAGATGGGACTGAAGGAAATGTTGGGAGCGAGCAAGGGACAGGGCAAGGGCAAGGAAGGCGGTGTCATCAGCATACTGAAAAAGATGGACGGGAAGCTGAGGTCGGGGCATATCTGCTGAATATAACGGATAGAGGAGGGGCGACAGGACGGAGCCCTGGGGCACCCCAGCGGAGGGGTAGAACAAACGGGAATTTTGGTTATTGACAGTGATGTAGGATGGGCGTTTGGAGAGGAAGGAAGCAATGAGACGGACGTAATTAATAGGAAGGGCGTAGGTTTGGAGCTTGAAAAGGAGACCGGGATGCCAGACACGTTCGTAGGTCTTCTCAATGTCGAGGGAGACGAGGATGGCGGCGCGACGGGAATTTACCTGGACGGAGAGAAGGTGAAAAAGGCGAAGAAGCTGGTCATCGACAGAGAAGGACGGCCGGAAGCCACATTGGGAAAGGGGAAGGAGTTGGTGTTGACGGAGGTGTTCGTGGATATGGCGCGAGAGGATGGATTCGTGGACTTTGCTGAACGCCGAGGTGAGACAGGTGGGATGGTAGGTGGAGGCGTCGGAGGGCGATTTGTCAGGTTTAAGGAACATTAGGATACGGGAGGTTTTCCAGAGGTCTGGATAGAAGCCGAATGTAGATGGTGGCTAGGGTAACGGTGAGGGAAGGGAGGAAGAGTGTCAGGATGAGGTGTTCCGCAGGATTATTGACAGGGGGTTGTAGCCGAACAGGGTGGTGGCGGAGGTGGCCGATCGCCACTCCACCTCGAGCCAGGGGGGCGAGGGGTAGGGCCATCAGTGCGGCGATGGGTGTAAGGAGTGATAGAGACGGAATGGCGGGGTTGGAGGCAGGTTTCAAGTAGTAAGGCATCCACTTGGTATTTGGAGAGGTAATTGAGTGATGGCGGCGGTATCTATCAGCGCGAGAGCAGAGAATACGCATGCGCGAGAGAACCGTTTAGTGTTGGTCGGCAGCGGCGCAAATGGTGCCCCCTGCTGGAAGCCAAGGGGGCGTCTTCCGCGCGTGGGCCGCGGGCAATGACCGTGCTCCTGAGGTGGAAATTGGAACTACTTATCTGCGTTGCGCTGCGTCACTATAACAACATTAGGAAAGTTTGCAACCGATTTCTAATACACAAACAGCAGTTGACTGGCGTTGCCTGGTGAAACGTTGTTATGATGCCTCTTATAAGTAGAGGAAATGCGTACCATCACGTTTCCGACTTTGGTAATGTTCGTATTCTAGCCTATCGCGATTGCGGTTTATCATATCCCGACATTGCTGCTCGCGTTGGTCGCGATCCAATGGCTGTTAGCAGAGTATGGAATCGGTGGGTTCAGGAGGGCAATACGGAACGCCGTGCTGGATCCCATCGACATCGTATTATTAGCAGTCGACGTGACAGACATCTTATCCGCTTTACTGTAATGGATCGTGTAACCACGGTTCGATCCCTGAGTCAGCAGATGGGGACGTTTGCAAGACAACAAGCATCTGCACGAACAGTTCGACGACTTTCGCAGCAGCATGGAGAATCAGCTCGGAGACCATGGCTGCAATTACCCTTGACACTGCATCACAAACTGGAACGCTTGCGATGGTGTACAGAGCGACGAATCTGGGTGTACGAACGGCAAAACGTAATTTTTTCGGATGAATCCGGGTTCTGTTTATAGCATCATGACGGTCGCATCCGTGTTCGGCGACATCGCGGTGAACGCAGATTGCAGGTCCTGTACGGGCCTTTCTGGATACGGAAAATGTTCGACTGCTGTCCTGGCCAACACATTCTCCAGATCTTCACCAATTGAGTGGCCTAGCAAACTGGCTCGTCACAATACGCCAGTCACCACTCTTGATGAAGTGTGGTATCGTGTTGAAGCTGCTTGGGCATCTGTACCTGTACACGCCATCCAAGCTCTGTTTGACTCAATGCCCAGGCGTATCGAGGCCGTTAATTACGGCCAGAGGTTGTTCTTCTGGGTACTGATTTCTCAGGATCCATACACCCAAATTGCGTGAAAAGTACTTACATGTTAGTTCTAGTATAACATATTTGTCCACTGAATACTCGTCTATCATCTGCATTTCTTCTTGGTGTAGCAATTTTAATGGCCAGTAATGTATTTCATGGCTCTCTAGGAAACATGTGTATTCGCATGGCTTAATTGGTAGAGTGTTGCTGACAAACTCTAATTAATTCTGTACGCTTTTGATCCATCATATTTGAACAATATTTAAAGTGTCTTTACTAAGGGACTTACTGATGGTACATTAAGAAAAGAATGTAGTTATGTAAGCAGGTAGCAGAGCCGACTCTTTCTGAAGATCCTGACCCGTTAACTTTCGTCTCTACTGGTGTTGCCTCCAGTATTGAGGGCGACGACACAAGGCCTGCTGGCCTCTGGGTTGTCGCTTGACAGGCGCCGGCTAATCCTTTGAGCGCCTCCAGACTCACGGGGCGAGTGCTGGGATTCTGCAACGACAGCCGCAGATCTGCCCAGTCCGATCTCTAAACACGGGAGAAGCGATTGTTCCCGCACGTTGGCTTCTGAGGCGACTGCGTCGTTACAAGGCTTGAAAGTAAAGACACGAGAAGCAGGAAACTGTGTAACGTTGCAGCTGCGTCCACCTAATCCTCGATGGGCGAAGTTGCCGTTATATTCTATTTGCTGCTTAATCATTTAATAATTGTTCCAATGATTTGACGGTATGGGATGCAGACAATTACTAGAATGATCCATAACAATAAACTTTGTTAACTTCCTTTATCATGGAACGACAAATGTTAATAATTCTTCCTTTAAATACACTGATTAAATAACCGCGTGCCACTACGATGAATGACTACAAGTCCACACTGAAACATTTCAATACGCAACTGAAACTCATATGCGATACGACTGAAGGGCAAAAACTTTAGCCACCGCTAAACGCGGGTTACGGACGCACTGTCAACGTGCTATTGCCTCACTATGCGGTCGGCGGGAGATTGCCGCACACTGGCCAGCAAAGAACATTCCAACCTATACATTGTTGCCAGCAGCTCTCGCTGCACGCCAACGATAACTATCGTTCGACCAAAACGTACCAAAGAGGTTACTAACCTATAACCCTGTAATCTCACAACTGGATACGACATCAAGCGAACATTAAAACACAATACCCGTAGAAGACCTTAAATTAGAGCTCAGTACAAGTCTGAAATAACTTGTTATCTGTAGGGCCCACAGTGTTAGAGACGTCATACATCGACATTTTAATAATAAGAATTGTATAATTTCAACACTGTATATTCTTAATTCGTATTAGTTACGCTATAAGCTTATTTCGACTTAAAAGTCATCTTCAGGTTGTAACGTTTCTGCTATGTTGCACACTCCATACATAAATCAGTTGCCAACATAGAAACACAAAATATCTAACACCTAAAATAAAAATTCATTACCGGACATGTAAAATATCACATTTTGCCTTCAGTTTGAAATTCTATTAACACTATTAGTAAAATACCTTTAAGAAATAGTACGTTGATTTAAATATAACTTTGGCTGACCTTTTACATAATTTTCAATTTTGAATACTTTCGTAAATAATAGCTGCAAACACTAAAAATGCATTACACTTAGTTCCGGAAATTGATGAACCTATATAGATACTAATTTGTATAAAAACAACAATACTACATGTTATAACTATTGCACAACATGATTTCATATATACCTTTTGTTTAAATAAATTAGGGCAGACCATGTTTTATATATCACTAGATCCTAAATTAAATACTGATAATTTTTCATGCACTAAAATTAATAATCCGTTTGGTACTAAGAAACTATCTTCGAAATTAACAAAACTACGACAACCATATACAAATCCGTATTAATAAATAATTTGACCGCAAACTGAAACACATTAAAATTCCATGTCACAATAATATTACGCCTACACAATATTGGCAAAACAAATATGTGTGCACTTCGAAAACACAAATAATGTAAATAATTTGAGCACAGTAAACACTAGTCAAAGGATGACTTTGAATTTGTGTACCACATTAAATACAAATTTCATGAAACATGTACATACATTGAGATAAATAGTCAAAGCTTAAATGTAATGTTTTAATTTCTGTATTTTGGCATATTTAATGTAAAAGAATATTGTTTAATAGTGAATTACAAAACTTTGTCATCAATCTTATTACGCGGTTACGTAGAAAGATGTTTGAGAGAAACCATGTTTTTGGGGTTTTCTAGCAGCCACAAACCTGGAAGCAGCTCTGTTGACTTGCCGCTGCATTTTTTGATTGTGCAATAATGTGATTGATTTAAACGTTGTTTAAGTGGAAATAAAATCGTTTCCATATCAACTGACATGTTTCTAATTTACGAAAAGATCCTGTAACATCAAATCTTTTAGTGAATGCCGAAGACAGCTCACAACGCAATGGACCTCTGCCAGCATATAAGTTCAACTTCACCTACATTGGAATGACTTTGTTATAGACTGTGAACTAATAAAACTTTCCGTGATTCAGGAAAATATTAGGTCTCTGTTTGAGTCATTCCGAAAAGGGGTGACGGGCGTTAGAAGGTGTTATGCTCAAAATATTCAAATGTTTGTAAATCTATAGGACCAAACTGCGTGGTCATCAGTCCGTAGCTTACAAACTACTTAAACCTAGGTAAACTAACCTAAGAACAACACACACACCCATGCCCCAGGGAGGACTCGAACCTCCACGGCGAGCAACCGCGCGCTCCGCAGCGAGACGCTTTAGACTGCTCGGCTACTGCACCGCGGCCAGGTGTTATGCCTGCTATACATAAGTCCAAAGAACCCTTCCACATTTTATCAACATTTGCAGTCGAAAAATCACACAGTTGACACCATAGATAACGCCCTAGAAATTTCGCATACTGTACAGAAGGGATAGGAGATGAATATTCTTGAAGAAATGGAAGTATGCCTACATGCAATTAAGAACACAAATAATTTGCTAAACGATCAAACGGATTTCAGGCACAAAAATTATTTCGATAATTTTATGCATATTCTAGTGCATGACAACGGATAAACAATCCCACAGCCAATCATAGATGATAGCGCAATAACAAAACTACCATTAATGATTATCCATAGAGACAATCTCATCGTCTTAGGCTGTGGCTAAGCCATGTCCCCACCATATCCTTCCTTCCAGGAGTGCTAGTCTTGCATGGTTCGCAGGAGAGCTTCTGTGAAGTTTGAAAAGTAGGAGGCGAGGTACTGGCGGAAGTAAAGTTGTGAGGCGGCATCGTGAGTCGTGTCGGGATAGCACAGTCGGTAGTGCGCTTGCCCGCGAAAGGCAAATGTCCCAGGTTCGAGTCCCGATTCCGGCACACAGTTTTAATCTGCCGGAAAGTTTCAATCTCATCGTTGATCTGACATAGAAATATGCCAACAAAATTATCAGAGATAAAAAAAGCCCAACATATTACGTTCAATTTCAAATAAAAGCTTTCCCTCAAATGCACAGAATCGACACCACACTCACAAAACAATCATGTAATCTATCTCTTAACACTCATAGATATATATATTCTCTGTGCAAATAATGTAAACATTTTACATCTCTGTAGAGCTGTCAAATAAATGTCAAAATCCGCAACTTGATAAAGATCTTGCATGACAGCACAATATTATAAGTTACGTGAATATTGAAATGTACAGCTTAACAGAATATGGTATGTAGCATTTCTTTTACCTCTGTATAAAACACTTATTGCAGGCATAACACCTGAAGATGACTTTTAAGTCGAAATAAGCTTATAGTGTAACTAATACAAATTAAGAATATACAGTGTTGAAATTATATAATTCTTATTATTTAAATGTCGATGTACAAGTCTGAAATGTACTAAATCGGCAAATAAGACTTGCATGGAAGCTAAGCTAACGACCACGATTGCGATTGTGAGCACTGTGTGAAGGTAATGTTTGCAAAAAGAATAGATCTACTTGTAATTAGTCGTGCATGTAATTTCTATAGCTCCTTCAGTGCAGTACAGTGATTATTACGGAAAATGTAAAGTGCAATTTCGAAACAATAACAATACTAATACAACAAGGGCAGAAAGTCACAATGACCTGTGTTTAACCTAAACTACAAGTTATCAGAATACTATCATTGTGTTAGTCTTGTACACACTACTTTAACGGCAGAAAAACTTCATTAAGAGTATGTAATAATACAAACAATTACAAGTGATGTGTAGCTTTTAACCACGACTCTCCCACACTCCACAAGATACTGAATAAATGTAAAGACAATTTTTATTTAATTACATTTTTTTAACAGTCCAAGGAAAGTATTATGTGTAACTTTCTTTTTTTAAATTCACAGTAACTATGAATAATTTAAACTTTTTTTCTCAAAATATTAATCTCAGTTGTCCAACAAATGCATCAAATTATAGACTACGTTTACGATACAGCAAACACTTGTCTATATTGTGTTATTGTAACTACGGCTACTGTAGGCTGGACAGAAGATGAAATACCATGTAGCTATACATACTTAATGATCCCTGAGTTCACTATATCTACTCTACAAGATAAAAAACATACGAAGTTTAACATCATGTAAAGTGACAAAGCAAGAAACTCTCTTCACCATTTCGATTACTAGTTTTCACGTAAATTGCCTTTATCAAACATTCGCGTAATTTTAAAGATTGAAGAACACTTTACTACTATGTCACATTTAATAAGTGAATCAACCAAACATTAAATTCCAGTGGCACTGAAGACTTCTTTTTAACATTGTCACAAAAAATTGCTAAAAGACCTAGCAGTTCTAAATCAGATTTTTTCATGTTACTCTTCACGGTTTTCCTGGGGGATGACGACTTCATCTTGTCATAATATTTCAACGATCCATCTGGCTGCCATCTTCAGGTTCCGTCGAGTTCGTCAAGCAGCGAACTCGTCTAAAGATGGCAGTCACATGGACCGTCGAAATACTGTGTCAAGATGACGTCATTATCCGTCAGGAAACCCGTGAAAAGTATCACGAATTCTTACGCCGCGAAAGTGTACGCTGTCACATTAGAACTTCTACAAACATTCAGACTGGTAAAGGATAAAATTTACTTAATTTTTTTCTTCGATCCGATACGTAATATCCAAGATAGGGGGGAAGGCATAGTACCGCTCTCTCTCTATATCCCTCCCTCCCTCCCCCCTCTCTCTCTCTCTCTCTCTCTCTCTTTATCTCTCTCTCTGTTCCTGTTATTGGAGCAAATTAGAAATTTCAACGGCATTTTTCCACATATCAGATACAAAGGATTTTCGTGGTAGTAGAAATTCTTCTTGAAAAACAGTCAAGTGTAATATTCATAATCTTCACAATGCAGTGGAGTGTGCGCTGGTATGTAACTTCCTGACAGATTAAAATTGTGTTCTGTACCCGGGATTCGAACCTGAGACCTTTTAATATCACAGGTGAACCGCTCTACCTTCTGAACTATCCCGACACGATTCACAATCCGTCGTCACTACTTCACTTTTGCTTGTTCCTCACCTCCTACTTTCCAAACGTCACAGAAGTCCTCTTGCGAATCTTGCGAGACTAGCACTCCTGGAAGAAAGGATGTGGTAGAGACGTAGCTAAGCCACAGCCTAAGGGATGTTTCCAGAATGGGGAGTGCTAGTTCTGAAAGGTTCACAGGAGAACTTCTGTGTAGTTCGGAAAGTAAGAGGCACGGTACTGTCAGAAGTAAAGTTTTGTGGACGGACCGTGAAGCGTGCCAGGAGAACTCAGCTGGTAGAGCGCTTGCCAGCGAAAGGCAAAGGTCCCAGGTTCGAATCCCGTTCCTGGCCCACAATTTTAATCTGCCAGGAAGTTTCAAGTGTAATTTAGTTGATCGCGAATACTTTATTGAAAACGTATCTCGTTTTTACAAAGAATGAAGAAGAAATTTATTAAGTACAACGCAAACACAGGAAATCTGATTTTAGTTTTTGAGTGAATATCAAACTTAGCGCGACATACTCGTATTTACTGGCTGTTAGTTTGTGACCCGTATTTGGGCGACCTTTTATGATATGCTGATTTTCCAATTTCTGCATTGTTTGGTAATGACACAGCTACTCCAGCTACGGTACTGTCATTGCCCGCTAGTATACTAGCGGGCGATGGTACTGTTCATCCACGGTAAGTAGACGATTCGTGCGCTGGCTGTTGGCAGTGGCAGGAGGCGTGTACCATGCCTGCCATGGGAGGAGGGGGAGGGAGGGGGTCGAGCATCAGCGAGAAGAAGGCAGCGTCGCAGTATTGGAAACGCTACCCGTAACAATGTGTTCGTAATATTTCGCATCCAAGGGCAGCGTAACGTTGACAGCATTCCGAAATAAATGGATGTCCTACAAGTAGTGCAGATGTTTTGTGCTGTTGGTATCACCAAGTAAAATTGCCTTCACTTGTCAAATTAATATACTTCCATCTAATTACCAATGCATTACTAGTTTCGACGCACTATGGCGTCATTCTCAAGTTCTTATGATTTAAAAAATATATTACAATGATTCAACCACTTAAAACAGAGAAAATTTTAATAATTTATCAAACCATGTGCACCTTGTGATCTGGGGCGCAACGTCGTGGAGCACGCGGCCACTCCCACCAGAGGTTCGAGTCCTCCCTCGGGCATGGGTGTGTGTGTGTGTGTGTGTGTGTGTGTGTGTGTGTGTGTGTGTTGTCCTTATAATACGTTAAATTAGACTGTAAGACTAGGGACAGATGACCTTAGCGGTTAGGTCCTTTCGGATTACAAACATTTGAACTTTTTTTAAAACAATATGTCCTACGTTTTTATACAGTCACCATTTAACTCATGTGTCTCATTTAATACGTAGGAAACATTTGTCGGCCGCACTGAACAATTGTTTGAATTTTCAAGTGGTCATTCTTATAGTCCAATTATTCGAAAGTTGTAAATATGTAGAGAAACGTACGCCAACTTTGCATAGCTTCCTCTGTATAGGGATTCGCATATACCTACCTGACAAAGCTCAGAATCAGTTATAAACTGTGATTCTTCAGTTTCCCCCGGCGTATTTGATAATCAAAATATCTACAGGTGTACTGCCGGTCTATAGTGTCCAACGGACCCGTTGGACACTATACACCGGCAGTACACCCATGGATATTTTTAGTTATAAATTGAATTAAATTCAGAGCCTGAATGCCCAGTGTTCAGCTCTTGGGTAGTGTTTCATCCTTTATGGTGATGAAGGATGAAACAAGTGTGCCCACAGCTGAACACAGGCCATTCACGCTCTAAATTCTCTGTTTTTATTTTTTATTTTTTGTTGTCAATTTAGACAATTTACACTGTTTAATGATTGAATCATTGTAATATACTTTAATCATAGGCATTTGAAAATGGAGCCATTGTGCGCAGAAACTAATAGTGCATTGGTATTTAGATGGATTTAAATGAAAAGTTTTTTTTTTTTGTAAGAAGCGACTGTGGCTTTGGAACAAATTTTGTGTGACAATAACTGTAATGATATATATATATATATATATATGTGTGTGTGTGTGTGTGTGTGTATGTTAAAATTAGTGTGTGTGTGTTAAAATTAGTGTCACAAAGTCCTTAAGGACATGTTCACCCTCCACTGGCTTGTGTTCCCCCCCCCCCCCCCCCCCCCAGAAAAAAGTTCTGTATCCGCCACTGTATTGCACTCATGGATGAATGACCAAATATCCCTCATGAGCTGATTGATAACCTCCTACTGTCCACGTCACGCAGGTGTGCAACTGTTCTGGCCGTCCGAGGTGATCACACACCACATTAGAGGGCAACGAGAATGACTTTTACACTATTGTGACAGCTACATGTTGTCTCGCTCTAAACAAATGCCAAGTAAACCTCTAGTAAAGACTTGAGAAAGTAAAATATAGTACCATATGTATATTGTGTATGATATCTTTGTTTTGGGCAGTGTCGTTGTACTGATTACCGCATTTTTACCAGCTTTGTTTCAATATTTGCCACATCAGGCCCATCTATAGTTTCAGAAAAACACTATTTCGACATCGTCGTATATCATGGTATATAACTATATTAAGATGGAAGTGTTTTGCAAACAAATATTATCATACACAAGGCATGTTTTTTTAAGTAAGTACCGTTTTGCCACACTGCGGCAGCAGCGCTGTGGTCGGTGTTTTGCGCATGCGCACTGGGTAAATACATCTGTTGTCTACACACTGACGCCATTACAGATGATTCTTCCATGTTTACTTTGTGTACTGAGTGTTTAAAAAACCTCCGATAATCGTGAGTCCAGCCGACTGTGAAGTAAAGACTGTTATAAGATTTCTTAGTGCTATAAGAAGACACCATCAAGTATGCAGACGACCTGGTAGTGCTCGCTAAAAACCAGAGACAGCTGCAACATTAAGGAAGAAACTGATGAAGTGCTACATTTGGAGCATTGTACTGTATGGAGTGGAAATGGGAAGAAAATACGCCATGCAAATCAATATCGAAAAATCAATACGTGAGAAACACTTGAAGATAATTGTTGACAATCGGGAACTGGAAAATGTGAATCCGTTCAAGTACCTGGGATGCCCAATGCACCAACGAAATCCGACAAGAATCGCCATAGCCAAATCTGCTTTCAACAAGTAGAGGACTCTGATGACCAGCAAGTTGAGTTTGGCATTAAGGAAGAAACTGGTGAAGTGCTACATTTGGAGCATTGCACTGTATGGATCAGAGCCGTGGACCATGAGAAAGAAGGAGAAAAAATAGTTAGAGAGCTTTGAAATGTGGTACTGGAGGAGAATGAAAAGGATCAAATGGGCAGATCCCATGAAAAATGATGATGTACTGAGAAGGGTAGGAGAGAAGTATTCTGCATACAAATCTACAGAGAAAGGTCAACTGTATTCCACTCGTACTTAGACACGAGGGACTCCTACGCGATGCCATCGAAGGAAAAATAAGAGGGAACACAGGACGAGGAAGAAGGATGATTCAGCATCTGGACGACATGAGAGATGGAAGGATATACAACAGACTGAAGGAAGAAGCTGAAGACAGGGAACAATGGAATCAGAAACGTACGAAGACATGGACCTGCCGCTAGGCAGAATACTACATAATAATAATAATAATAATAATAATAAAGGCCTAAAAGCGATCGATATTCATCGTGAGATCTGAGCAGCTTACTAAAAAAACACTGTGAGTGATGGAATGGTAAGAAAGTGGGTGAGAGCATTTACAGATGGCCGTACTAATTTGCATGATGAACAATGGAATGGGCGTCCTTCGGTCGTTAATGAAAGTTTGGTGCAGGAAATGTACAATAAGGTGAGACTGCCATCTGTTCCTGCACTTGTAGAAAACACCTGGGCGGTAGGCGTCTTCAACATGATGACGAAGTCAAAACTGTTCTTACGCAGTGGTTAACAAGTCAGGCGGCAGACTTCTATGAGGAGGCTATTCAGAAACTGGTACAACGTTATGACAAGTTTTCAGTACGGATACTGGTTTGATGCAGCTCTCCACAATACCCTGTCCTGAGCAAGCCTCTACAACTCCACATAGGAACAGCAACCTACATCTGCCTGAATGTGCTTACTGTATCCATCTCTTGGTCTTCCTCTGCGGTTTTTACCCCACACACATCCCTCAAACGCTAAATTCACAATTCCTTGGTGTCTAAGAATAGGTCCTATCAATCTATCTCTTCTTTTAGTCAGGGTATGCCAAAAATTCCTTTTCTCACCAAGTCTGTTCAGTATCTCTTCATTAGTTATGCGATCTACCCACCTAATCTTCAGAATCCTTCTATAGCACTACATCTCAAAAGCCTCTATCCTCTTCCTCTTCACATTGTTTATCGTCCGTGTTTCACTCCCATACAAGGCAACACTCCACACAAGTGCCTTCAGAAAGGACTTCCTTAGGCTTAAATCAATATTTGATGTTTACAAATTTCTCTTTTTCAAGAACGCTTTTCTACCCATTGCCATTATGCATTTTATATCTTGTGTACTGCGACCATCATTTGTTATTTTACTGCCCAAGTAACAAAACTCATCTATCTCCTTTACTGTTTCGTTACCTAATCTAATTCCTTCAGCATCACCAGATTTTCATAGACTGCACTCCATTACCCTTGTTTTGCTCTTGTTAATGTTCAACTTATATGCACCTTTCAGCACACTGTCCATTCCATTCAACTGCTCTTCCAGGTCCTTTGCCGCCTCTGACAGAGTTACTATGTCGTCGGCAGAACGCAATGTTTTTAATTCTTCAATCTGAACTTTTATTCCTTCTCGAAATATCTCCTTACTTTTCTTTATAGCTTAATGTACAAATTGAATAATATTGGAAAAAGGGTACAACCCTGTCCTACTCCCTTCCGTACCACTGAATCCCTTTCATGCCCTTCAACTCTGACAACCGCTGTCTATTGATGCCTATTGATAAGTAATCTTGTTGTAAATAACCTTACGCTCCCTATATTTTACTCCAGCTTGCTTCAGAACTTAAAAGAGTTTATTCCAATCAACATTCTCAAAAGCCTTTTCCAAATCTACAAAAGCTAGATATGTAGGTTTGCCTTTCCTTAATCTATCTTCTAGGATAAGCCGTGAGTATTGCCTCCCGTGTTCCTACATTTCTCCTGACCCCAAACTGATCTTCCTCGAAGTCGGCTTCTACCAGCTTTTCCATCTTCTGTAAATAATTCGTGTTAAAAGTGCCTCAATACTGACGGAAATGTAATATGTAAATCAGAGTGTCCGTATGTTTGTACGTGTTGCATACAAATCTACAGTTTTGTTCCAATCTTTATGAAATTTTGTTCACGTAAGCTTCAATCCATGTGGACGGTCGCCGTATGTGTAAGAATCACATACGATATATAGTTCACGAGAGATGACATCATAAACAATGAGATGCGGGAAAAACTGCTGCATTTTGTGACAATGCTGCTCATTTTCTCCAAAACATTGGAGCGATTTCAACCAAATTTGGTACACACATTCCTAACCGTCAGGTAACAATTACTGCATGGTTAAGAATCACATACGGCACACGGTTCAAAAGATATTACGTCAAAACCAATAGAAATCGCAAAAAATGCCATATAATGCGGCGAGACTTTCGAAATATACTGTATGAGAATGACAGTACTTAGCGAATTGCAACAAACTTTAAACATAATTTCAAACACTTATTAAACTTTTTCTCGCTGGCAACCAAAGAAAATGATGAAAGGAAAGAAGTGTTTTCGCTTAGTACTTATCTGCTGTTTATGGCGCCGGTCGCGGTGGCCGAGCTGACTGAGGCGCTCCAGTCACGGTTAGCACGGCCACTACGGTCGGGGGTTCGAATCCCCCCTCGGGCATGGATATTTGTGCCGTCCTAGTTTGTAAGTAGTTCATAAGTAGTTTGTAAGTAGTTCATAAGTAGTTTGTAAGTTTAGGGACTGATGACCCCGTAGTTAACCATAAGCTTAACAAACATTTGAACATATTTTTTTTCTTTCTTTTTTTTTTTTTTTTTTTGAAAATTACGGCTCTCGGTACGACGTTACAATTTATAATTTGAACGCTACAAATTGTAGCGACAGGAAATTTTACAGACAGTATACACATATACAGTTGAATGTAGCTTCTAAATTGTATCACATTCCGACACGTAGCTCATGAGATATGAGGTCATTAACTGTAACGTTCATGGAAAACCGCCCTTCACGCGACAAATTTTAATCTATTACTTCTTTCTCACTAACTGTATTCCCAAGAGCTTTTACAGACATACGGCCCTTATACAAATGAATATATACCTGAAAAATTGCAGGAATAAATAAGTAAATACCCGGGCAACGACGGGTTTTCAGCTACTTGTGTATATAAGTAAACTAGATTAAACCTGTAGCCCCGCTCGCGTGTTGGTTGATTATGATAGATAATGCGCGAAACGTCAAATCGATTTTTCTTAAAGAGATGTATTAAAAAGAAATTTCTTTTTTTACTACTTTACATATTTATTCTCATATTTCCTTATTCGTATGCTTATCCTTACAGAGAAAGAGCTGAAGACACTGTAGCACGCATAGACCAAAGATATGGTCTGTGGCATCACGTTTCGCTGTAGGTAACCTCCTTGCTATAGAGTCGCAAACGTCATCGCTGGCCTTCAGTCCGAATTTTTTTTGTTATTTGACGCCTTTCAACCACCATATCTTCCACCCCCTTATAGCTATCGGCATGGAACTGCTATTGTGTACAACGGGAGACTTCGGACAACAATTGCAGACAGACCATTAGTTTGCGTTCTGTTGTTTTCGCTGCAGAGCGAAATATTAACACAGACACACGTAGAATTTGATATACACCGATAACGTTCCATCCCAACACACTCCACTTTTTTATCATTATCAACCCTCAAACAACACTGCACCAATAAAACCATTTTCAAAGAGTAAATATAATTTTCAAAAAGTAATTATTGTTCCGCATTCCGCGTTATCTTCTTCAAATTACTAAATATCTATCAGATCGCTATAAAACAGTGCCTAAAAGCTTCCTCACGTATAAATTAGTAACTGTACAAATATTTAAGTCTCTGCGTCTTGTCGTTTGGACGTGATAAGCGTACACCGAACAGATATTCACATTAATATATATAGGTAAATAGCTATCCGATCGCCATAAAACCGTACCTAAAGCCTTCCCCGGGTAGACATTAGTAACTGTACAAATTTGTAGCTCTTTATGTCTTGTGGTTCAGACGTGATAAACGTACACCGAACAGACATTCACATTTATAGATATAGATTAAGGTACAGGCTTATATCTCGTGAAGGAACTCGTGACAGATTACAGTGCTGAAGTTTGCCGTTTGAAACGTAACCGATGTATACTGCGGCCCTTGGACGTAACTCCCTCGCCAGCAATGCCCTTTGTAAACTGACCCTGTAATGCGTCGCGGACTGTGTGTACTTTTTTGAGGGCACGCCAGAGCGATGCGGCTGTCCACAGATACGAAACCAGAGCAAAGGAGCCCCGGTAGGAGGATGCGCAGGGAGCAGTGGGTGGGGGTTGTGGGTGGGTGGCGGCGCCGGTAAATATTTGGTGCCTTTCCTGGGGCGGCGATCGCGAGCAAACAGGCCTCTGTCCTGACGTCACAGCGGCGTCCTGCCGGACGTCGGTCGAGGGCGCTGCCAGGAAACGGAATTCACCCCTGCCGGGTGCCACGGTCAGGAGAAAAAGAAGGGAAAAGGGCAGACGCCCACCGTCCTCCCTCCAGGACGCTATTCGATTGTAGGGGCGCTGATTCGCTTTACCCGATAAAATCGAACGGGATTCCGGTTGTTGCAGGGTGCAATCTCGTTAGAGTTCAAAGAGGTAAATATTGTTACCGCGCTGTATAAGCAATCGAACGGATCACAGGAAATTACTTCACAGACGAAGGTTTGCTGCTAAATCGATATAGTCACTTAGAAAAAGAATATAACGCGCGTCTGTGTTACAGACGACGTCGGGGCGTTCGGAGATGGGGAGAGTAAAAATGAAGTGTCATTTCTATCAACTATAATTAATTTTTAGAATGAAACTTTCACTCTGCAGCGGAGTGTGCGCTGATGTGAAACTTCCTGGCAGATTAAAATTGTGTGCCGGAACCGGGACTCGAACCTGGCACCTTTGCCCTTCGCGGGCAAACGCTCCACAGACTGAGCTATCCCGACACGACTCACGATGCCGCCTAACAACTTTACATACGCCAGTTCCTCGCCTCCTACTGTGGACGCTGTGGCTGAGCCATGTCTCCACCATATCCTTTCTTCCAGGAGTGTTAGTCTTGCATGTTTCGCAGGAGAGCTTCTATGAAGTTTAGAAAGGTGGAGGCGAGGTACTGGCGGAAGTAAAGTTGTGAGGCGGCATCGTGAGTCGTGTCGCGATAGCTCACTTGGTAGAGCGCTTGTCTGCGAAAGACAAAGGTCACAGGTTCGAGTCTCAGTTCCGGCACACAATTTTTGTCTGCCAGGAAGTTTCACATCAGCGCACACTCAGCTGCAGAGTGAATGTTTCATTCTGGAAACATTCCCTAGGCGATGGCTAAGCCATGTCTCCACCATTTCCTTTCTTCCGGGAGTGCTAGTTTTGCATTTTTCGCAGGAGAGCTTCTGTGAATATTGGAAAGTAGGAGGCGAGGTACTGGCGGTAGTAATGTTGTGAGGCGGCATCGTGAGTCGTGTTGGGATAGCTCAGTCGGTAGAGCGCTTGCCCGCGAAAGGCAAAGGTCCCAGGTTCGAGTCCCGGTTCCGGCACAATTTTAATCTGCCAGGAAGTTGCATAATTAATTTTTGTTTAGAAAACAAATTAATGGGACTTGTTACGAGAAACATAGTTGGCGGATAACATTTTTCCTGTGGTTTCAATTTTTTTCATCACATACGTTTGAATTTTTTACGTATTTATAAAGTTGTGCAAGTCAGCTACTAGTTAAACTAGCACAGTCCCTGGAAGCAGTCGATAACTTTCATCACCCCACTGGGCCGAAATTGGCGAAAATAGTCGCTCCACTGAGGAATTATGTTCTTGAATTGAGAACAAATACTCGCATAATTTTAGCGATTAGCATTTGAATTCAGGATTTTGGGTTTCCTTAAGAAAGTGAGTTTACAATTCCATTCTCCTGAATCCGCTTAATTTCTGAAAGAAAAAAATATATACATGTGTTGCTGAAAACAATTTCTTTTAATGAATATCAAGAATTTGATTTGATGACGCCATCTGAAACCGCAGATTCGGTGGTAATTCAAAGTAAATCTATGTTTCTAACGGAAAATGGTGTTCGCCTAAAATCTTCACACCATTTTCACTTGAGAATACAGATTTTATTTTAATTAACACTGAATCTGAGATTTCAGATACCGCCATCCAATAAAATACTTGATATTTATTAAAAGAAATAGACCATTTCTCTAAGTAAGGAAATTATGTGGTATAGAAAAAAATTATGTATTCCTCAAATTTCAAAATCAGATCAATTATTTTCTTCATAGGGTTCATGTTCTTGTTCGGATTCATCTTGATCATCACGCCAATAAAACTGGCAACCTTCTTATATTCAGAAATCTTTTAGCATTAATAAATATATTTTATTTATGTCAATTAGCGAGTCGTTATTCTTCTCCTGGTTTCAATTATTATTATTATTATTATTATTATTATTATGATCCAAGTTTGATTACATGAAAATGAATTAAGTTTCACAGACCGGACAACAGAAAAAAATCTGAAATTATTTTAGGTGGCTTGTTCTCGACGTCAAATATTCTTTTTAATGGCATGCAAAACTTAAGAAACCTCTCAACAGACTACATCCTGTTTTCCTTCCTGTTTGGAACGAGATAGAAGAGTGATGATTGATATCAATGTATAAGCAGAACCTTTTAAGTTTCTTCCTTACCGTATACAGTGAAAAATAAATATTTTCATGACGATTATTTCAATGTCGACAGTTAAACCTGCAGGAGAGCTTGATGAAGTATAATGGAGATTACTGACAAGGGCATCCAATTCCTTCTCAATCTTTTTCTTCTCTAATATGTTGCAACACCTTCTGTCCACTGCGACAATGAAGGCCCTGAAAATTAGTATTGGTATTGTTCCCAGAATTTGAATTGTTTTATGGAATTTGCCGTTATCTTAATGTGTCTAGGCTAAACTTTACAATTGTCTATAATTTTTCGTTATTGAGTGAATAAAACTTCAACAGCTTCTGTTCGATTCCGTCAGTTTCAGTAACCGAAAAACCAAAGGAAACAACTTTTCAGCCTTGTGGTTCGATGCGTCGGTGATTATGAAGTAAAATGAAACTACTTAGAGATTTTTTTATGCATTCCGGTACGAATTGTGGTACGAGAATACCTTTAACAATCGCAGAATAAAGATCGGGGCTGCATACTGCTTTGTGATGACTTTTGAGTGATAATTTGCCCCATTCAGTTTCACGGTATATTGGAGAGAATGAAGGACTGATGACACTTGACAACAGTATGAGCTTTTATTAGTTTGCAGCAGCAATGAGCGAATCTTCCTGGGTACATTCTTTAATCAGGAATGTAGAAATGTGTCTTGATATCGATGCTACCACGAATGTATGTATGACTCTTCGCAGAAATGTGATGCTTCACGTCCGTGAATTACTGAAACACCGTGCTCTAATAAATATTTGAACGGACATTGTCTACATAATATATCAAAGTTCTTCACTGATTTACTCCTGATTTTTACCTTAGACTGTAATGAACGTTCGGAGGCACTTACATATTTTAATAAATGAAATGCATCATCATATCTGTACTACGTACATGGCTTCAAATTTTCATATTACTAAAGAACATGTGGCTTATATTATATGCTTTTAATATATACGCAGTAAATGTTTTTTTCCCAAAATCTAGAACAGTTCTTGAGCGAGTTATTCAAAATTCTTATATGATACACTAATAATCATTCAAATGGTAATAGGCTACGTATACATCATAGGCTCAAAATTTAATCATACTTTTAATTTATTATCAGACAGAGAAATACAGTTTATCAACACTTAGTACGCCAATGACAGGTATTCACCTCTGTGATACGCAATACTGTAGTAAGAAAAAAACAAACCATGTATATTGATAGGCAACTCTTTTATGTGAGACTATCATGATTAACTTTTCTGAGGTATTGAATATCACAGGACAATCTGTTTGATAAACTATAGTTGCAATATTCCCGAACGATTTCTTAACAGAAGAATGGAAAGGACGGTAGAAGTCCACCTCAGGAAAGACCAGTCTGGATTTAAGGGAAATGAGGGAACAAGTAAACAATCTTGGAAGATAAACATTCCTAGTTTTGTAGATTTGGAGACACATTTTAATAATGTTGACTCAAATACACTTGCTGGCCGCGGTGGCCGAGGGGACTGAGGCGCTCCAGTCACGATCTGCACGGCCACTACAGTCGGGGTTCGAATACCCCCTCGGGCATGGATATTTGTGCCGTCCTTAGTTATAGTTAGTTCATAAGTAGTTTGTAAGTTTAGGGATTGATGACCCCGTAGTTAAGTCCCATAAGCTTAACAAACATTTGGAACATTTGGTCAAATACACTTTTTAAAATTCTGAAGTCAACAGGGGTAAAATGTAGGGAAGGGAAACCTGTTTACAATTTGTACAGAAACCAGGCAACGGATATAAGAGTCGAATGGCTGAGTAAGCTGTGAAGAAAAGAAGAGGAAATTTGGAGAAGGAATTAAATGTCAGAGAATGACACAGTAATTCTGTTAGAGACAGCAAAGGACCTGAAAGAGCAATTTAAAGGAGTGTGTTTCGAAAGGAGCGAATAAGAACAAAACAATGTAATGGAATATAGTCTAAGAGAATCAGGCGATGTTGAAGGAATTACACTACGTAAAGAGGCAATGAAGGTGTTAGATGAGTATTGTTCCTTGGGCAGTAAAATAACTCTAGATGATCACGGTACAGATGATATAAACTGGAAAATAAGAATGGAAATAAATTTGTTAACATCGAATAATAATTTAAGTATATTTATGTGGCGTCTATTCCGAAAGAACAGACGTCACTTATGATTCTGCAATTGTTATTGTTTCATATTCACAGAATATATGACATCAACTGCGCATGGGCAAAGCTGAACATGTGTACCCAGCCGGGAATCGAACCCGGGTCTCCGGCTTTCGAGGCAGTTGTGCTGAGCTCTACACCATTGAAGACACAATAATCACTGCACCTGCAAGGACTACCTAAGCACGCCTCCCGTCAAATTTCCAGCTCTACTGTGCCCACAATACTCGATACCCGGGTGGGTACACATTTTCAGGTTTGTCCATGCGCAGTTGATATATATTCTCTGAATAATTTAAGTGTTAGGAAGTTCCTTCTGAAGGATTTTGCGTGGAGTGTCACCTTGTACAGGACTGAATCATGGACGATAAATAGCGCAGACGAGAAGAGTGTGCAAGCGTTTGAAATATGGTGCTACAGATTAATGCTGAAGATTAGGTATGTGTATCGCACAACCAATGACAAGGTACTGAGCAGAATTGGGGAAAAAATTCTGGTGGACCTCGATTGAAAGAGAGGTTCGGTTGGTAGGACACATTCGTAGACATGAAGGGGGGAAGTATTTCGAGTAAAATTCGCAAGTACCAAGAGACAAATACAGTAAGCAGGATATAATGAACGTATGTTACCGTCCTTATAAGGGAATGAAGAGTCTTGGTCAGGATACTGTAGGGTGGAGAGCTGCATTAAACAAGTGTTTGGTCTGCAGACCACAACAACAATATAGAAACACAGAAACAAACGACAAAATGTGTTATTTTTGCTGTCACCTGGTCGAATAATCAAGTTGCTGCATATCAGCTAGCATGCTGCACGTAAGTAAATTTGCATATGAAATATTTTATGGCAGTTTAAAGTACTCATTGTATTTTCTATATTTCTACTTGTAATATATTTAGCCAGGAGGGTTCCATTTGTTGAAATAACTGAAGTATTCGATACCATAGTTGGTCGTAGTATTGTAGCCTAATATTTTATGTTTATATTACATAAGCATTTTATAGCGCTTCTGTCAAGTCACTTTAATCATCTGCATTACTATGGTCTTCTAACAAACTAAATTAATTAATTATTGGTAGTCGTAACAATAATGGAAACATATATTAACACTGCACTAATTGTTGTTTACTCACGATCTTTTCTATTGTTTATTTTGATATAAAAAAACGTATTATTACATCTGTCATGCTTTTATGTATCTTTGCGTGAAGCAGGAGTCATTAATGTTTATTGAGCAAATTGTTAAATATTTAAGTGTTGTACTTCCGTGTTCTAGAAGGTTCTAGAAATATTATCAGATATTAATACGCGCGAATTGGCGCGAACTCAGGCAGTATGAAATCAGTCTAAGTCAGTATGAGGTAGTAGCAGTCTGGAGCAGTAAGGAGTCAGTGTGAAGTACTAATGGAGTAGTTAGCATTGTTGTCTTACTTCTGCGGTTCTTCAAGAATGGATAAATAAATATACGTATAAAATGAAACGTGTCACATTTGTAGTTTCCTCAAGACTCCCAAGAACCCGACGTCTTATTATTTTGTAATGTGTTAATGGCAGGCGAGCTACAAGATCTTTGAGACCACTGAACATCTGCAACAGGTGATGTATAAAAATGTGGCGTTAATGAATGTCCAGTAAAAAAACAAATGCGCCACATACTGCACTGAAGATTATCGAAAACGGTAATTTCTGTAGAGTGAATTAATTGTAATCTTTCGAATTATTTTCCCTTTAAGATGTAATATTTCATAAAATAAGCTACTCTTATACAACGACTTACTTGTCTGCTCCCCGTAACCAACTGAATGACGTTAGTGGAATATACAGTATCTTTGTGAGGTTCCTGCTTTGCACAGAGAGAGAATTTCTTACTTCCAAAGAGTTCACTGGACGTTTATTTGTAATTTTTCGTCGCACTCTGAAAAGGGAAAATTGTGTTTTCAGTCTCGAGTCTTTCAGGTCTTTCTGTTTCAAATGGAGTCGACTGATCAACCTGGCGTTTCTTTCAGCACATTCGCAAATTTGACCTGAATGTATTTCCAAATATCCCTTCTTATTCACAATTTCCTTTCAACACTATTTCTCTGACTAGTCTAAATTTAAATCAAGTAAGCTTGTCTCCACAGATTCACATGGCAGTACGAATTTTGTTAAGCTACTTCAAGCTGGTTACATTCGTCAGATGTCCACTTGACAAATGATTTCAATATTTACCCTTTTAAGGAACTTTATGAAGTCCCAGGTCACACGTCGGTGGACTAATGTAAAAATCCCCGTCGATCATTAGATTTAGCTTATTCACTAGTTTCCTAAATCATTTAAATAAAGCTACAGGATATTCCATATGACAATAGAGGCAAGGGCTAATATACGTTTTTCAGTGGATTAAATGCTTTAGACATGGAAAAGGTGTTGAGGAAGAGCCACGATCTGGTCGACCGTTCACAATCACAGTCACAGACAACATCGAACGAGTGCGACGGATGCTTGCGGGTGATGTGTTTTCCCGCCTTAAATTATCGCTGAAAGGCTTACGCCTCGCAACGGTTGCGGAGATACAGCAAGGCATGACCTCAGTGCTTCGAGCTATTCCACGAGAGGCGTTTGCTTACAGTTTCCAACAGCTGTACTGCCGAAGTCAGAGGTGTATTATAGCCAATGGCGATTACTTATAAGGCCAGTAAAGGTAATTTTGTTTGTAACTCCTGTTTCCTATATTTCCTCATACAATTCAAGTTCAAATGTTTGTAGAGCTTATGGGACTTAACTACTGGGTCGTCAGTCACTAAACTTAAAAACTACCTATGAACTTGCTTATACTAAATACGGCACAAACATCCACGCGCTCGGCCACTCCGCCGCGGCCTGAGATAATTCACCGAAGTTATCAGACGCATCTTGTATTTTTGGACAGTATTGAATCATCAATTTAGTATTGGTGGGATGTGTGTGGTGTGTGTATTGGGGGCGGGGGGGGGGGGGAGACATAAATATGGCAGTGGGAGAAGATGAGGTGACTGCTACCAGGTTCAAACTGATGTGAGTTGCTGTTTTATTTAGAGATGAAGAGGCTTAAACAGGTTGGAACAGCGTGGAGAGCGGCATCAAGCCAGTCTGAAGACAACAACTTGATTAACGTCTCCAAATCAGAGCTTCTAAGCCTTTTGTAATGACAGTATTACAACGGGACGTCATTCTTTTATTATTTTTTCGCTATTTGCTGTCTTCATGGCAGTAACATACTGATAATTTTTTATTAACGTCGTTAGGAACCGAATAAACTAACGTACAGTCAGAAAACAAAAGTTTTTGATATATCCAAAGCAGACATCAGTATAATTAGTAACTGCGTGCCGCTTAGTGCAGATACTTAAAGGACACCACATGGGTATCGGATTTTAGATATATATATTTTTTTATATATTTATAGTACGCCAAAGCCATTCAATGCAACTCTTGAAAAAATCAACTTTGGAGGCTTGGAAGTACACGTAACTACCATTAAATAAATGCAGATCTGTCGATGTAGCTCAGGTGGTTGCGTTCTGTTTCAAATCCCGCCTTGGCAATATTTGTGTGTGTGTGTGTGTGTGTGTGTGTGTGTGTGTGTGTGTGTGTGTGTGTGTGCGCGAATACTTACTCAATTTTAATATCCAATGAAAATTTTTTACGAAAAATGCACATATTTTTGTTTATTCATAATTTTCTATACTTAATAAAAGGTTGTTAATAATTGATGATTTTAATTTAAAGAAAAAAACATAAGTAACTTTTTTTACAGTATTGGCTTCACAACTAGATGACGATGGCTGCCTTTGATTGTTCGTTTTGTGAAGAGCTACAACGCAGTTTTTGGACAGTCATACCTACAATGGCTTCCCAAGCAGCTGAAATACTCAACCATCGTTTTATGTGACAACGAGGTGTTCACCTTGTCTACATATTGTAATATTTCGGCCAGTGACGCTTTTGTTCAGTGACTTTGCCGATGGAAGTATTCGTCCACGTCACGCCAGCTTCCCGCCGGCCCGGGGAGGGGGGGGGGGAGGGAGGGGGGGGGGGGAGGGAGGGAGGGAGGGGAAGAGAGGAAGCGAGGAGAGAGCACCCCAACTTTTACCTTCGTCATCGGCCACCGCGCCACATTTTGATGCTCCAGGGAGCAGTCTAGCGAATTGCCGTGGCTTTCTCGTAAGAATGAACACAGCGAAACCAGCCTGACTTTGAGGATCATGCAGATAAATGGCGCCAGCGGACGCAGGGAAGAGACGCCTTTCCAATAGCGAGTGTGCAGAGAAAGCCCTTGTCTGCAGGTACTAGAAAAGTCGTTTCTAAAAAGCGAGGGAATCGCAAATAAGCCGTGGACTCCTGCAGTGTACATGTACGTGAGAGGCAGAGAGAGAGATCGGTTTGAAGTGTAGATAAAGTGGTTCAACCAAAACAATTTTTTCAGCCACGGAGAAAGACCCTAATAAATGGCATAGCACAGAGGCCTAACACTGACAGCTGCCACAAAGAAAAGTTTTTTCGAGCCAAGAAGGAATGCAGAAGATAAAGACGATACGCAGGACAATACGTCGGAAAGACGCCAGTCCGCAAGTCTCATCTCCTCCCACAGAAAATTTCTACGAAGCGTGGTCATTTGCGACCTTCCTATCGCTTCTCAATAATAATAATAATTGGTCAATACGTAACTCAGGGTAGTAAAAGTTTATAGCTCGAGGTATCTGTTGTGATGATACTGCTGGCCCTCTCATCTCAATGTTACCGTACGATACCGTCTGCGTCGGAGCCTGAATCGTGTGGTCTAATAGTGATATATGTTGCGTGTGAAGTTAGTTACAAACGAAAAGCCAGCCTAGGAATCTGCGTAGGACAGTGTCTCGGTGATACTGTGATTAGTTAACAGGTGATACATTTCATTAATTAAGAGATTTTATATGATGTTTCCAGACAGTTCTATAAACAATAGTTTCGTCATTGTACATTATTTCAATAACTAAACAGGCGAATTGTAAAAACTTTTCTAAAACAAAGAGACATGAAAATAAATAGCATGGTATATATGTCAGGCTCATAAACAAGTTGTGTTTATCAGGTAATTAAATGTTTAAATATTTGTATAGTCTATGGGACTTAACTACTGGGTCATCAGTCCCTAAACTTACAAACTACTTATGAACTACTTACGAACTAGGACGGCACAAATATCCATGCCCGGGGGGGGGATTCGAAACCGCGACCGTAGTGGCCGTGCAGACCGTGACTCGAGCGCCTCAGTCTCCTCGGCCACCGCGGCCGGCGATCAGCTAATTGTGTTAATGTAATTGTCGAGATTTGAAGATTGTGATTCATTGTATATATTGACTGACCTGAAATTTTGAGTATATTTTAAGAACTGCTAAGATATTTGAATGTTCAATATATGTTGGGAACATGTATGATGTACTCATTAACAAATTAATTGACATTTAACATTGCTGTTTGTTGTCAAACAAAAAGTACCGCGATTACGACTTAAAAAGATATGCACCACCTAAAATTATTGTATGTATAGGCTCATTTTATATTGTGATTATTTTCGTGTATATGAAATGTTTTACTTGAGTGTTCCTTAATTGTAAATTAGTATATTTAATTGTTATGAACAATGCATTATATAACGTCATTATTGTCAATGTTATATATCTGCCTCACCGCCTTACGTGGGGGAGTTCCGAGTTTAAGCGGTTGTAAAGCACTTTGGAATATATGTCAGTCTGAGTTGTTGTGGTAATTCGTGAGCGCAAGTTTGAAGTAGTTTGATTGGAAAATAAATAATAAGTGAAAAATTGTACCTACAAGTATTTATTTCTACCACGGCGCCCCAGGTGAATAATTTTGCAGCGAGCAGAACCCCCATACATCGTAATGTTGAAAAGTTGAGTACCGGTAGGATGAACTGTAATTACTTAATAATCTAGTAAACGTTTTACTGTTCATAGGGGTAAGTTATGAATGTCAGCTTCTATGTCCTAAAATACTACCCAATCTGTTTACACAACTTCACTAATTATTCTGTAGTTTAGCCAGTCTATCAATCTGTACACGATGACGTGAAAATATATCTAAACAAACATAACTCAAACCTCTAAATAACCAACAAAATGGATTATACGATAAAGAAGTGAATCACTCACGAAGTAATTCTGCATAAATGGAGTTTATTGCTCTTATTAGACATGAAACGTGGAGGTGGTCCTACTTTGTACATCAGTAAATAACTGAATATTTCACCTACTACTGTTCATGAGAGGCACAATAAGTATCACACGCACTCGAGAGTAAAAGTTCCAAATTATCACTCGTGATTAAAGTGTTTGTTATAAAGTACAGTTTGTAATAACACGAGTACACGGTTGCTGAATTATCACAGTTCCACAGACCTAGTACCGTGCATAGTTTATCACTTTTCACCAGAGACCAAGTTCTTCAGTCAGTTCCGTATATTTTCTAAGCACAGACTAGCCTATCACTTCAAACCATAGGTTCGTAATGCGGCTTCAGACCGCCCAGCAACACAACGTTTCACCACTACGTCCAAATTACGAATACCTTCTCAAGCGTTCGAAAGCATGCTCTCCCTGCTGCCTTCCGCGCATCCTAACGCCTCATCTTTAAAAGACAATTTCTCTTCAGAAATTTTATACATTTGAATATCCCAGAATTAAATAATTTGACCACATCCCTACAAATATTGTTTACATTTAACAAACATATATTTAACAACACTAAAAAACGGTTTAGACGGAAGTTCTTTGCTCAGCTAGCTATTAAGCGTGGCATTTCACTCTTCAAATATACTGCCGTCATCGAAATATAGTTACACAATTAATATTTAATTTATCATGGCTTTTTATACAAGTATATTCAGTTCTTGTCCACAAATGAATGGTGTATATATAAATTATCTGCTGCATATCTGCTATTTTTAGTCGGCCATGAAATATTTAAGTGACAGTCTACAACATAAAATGAACGCTACAAGAATAATATTAAATATAAAAAATACATATATAAATGAAATGCGCGTTGTTGGGTTCATGTTTTGTGTGTCTGTGGTGGAATGTATGTTATGACACTAGAATATTATTATCTCAAGGAAAAGTAGAACAAGAGAGTAAGACAAAGTTTATTGAAAGCATGCGGAAATAACGTGATACGTCTTTTAAGATAGGTAGCGTGGTACAATGCTGCGCATTTGCTTCTTAAATTGTTGTAAACACTACACATCAATAACTGTAAATATAATGTAAGATTACATTACATAATTGGGTTTGGAGGCGATCTGATCATTTTATAGTTTACAAAATGAAAAGCCAAGATCTCACATTAAGAGTTTATTAAAGGACGACCGGGTTCGGTGCACTGTGTCACCATCATCTGGTCACATATGTGTTATAAGCTGGTCATCTTGGGTTTGAAATAACGAGTGGAACATTGTAATTACTCATTATTTAAAAAATACACAAGTTAAATCATGTTAGATTACAAAATACTCCAATTTTGTAATCTGTGTTGTTTTTAACTTGTGTATTTTTTATATAATGACTAAGTGCAATGTTGCACTTGTTATTTTATACTCAATTTTTTTAACAAGATGACCAGCTTATAACACATACGTGACCAGATGATGGTGACACAGTGCACCGAAACCGGTCGTCCTTTAATAAACTCTTAATGTGAGATCTTGGCTTTTCATTTTGAAAACTGTAAATATAAGTCTTATTATTATTATAGTACTGAAATTTATCGGCTTTTTATCTGTAAGGGGTGTTTAAATTGTAATTATGGCGTTTGATTCTCCCAAGTCTCCTGAATCCATTCATATAATTATATTTGCAGTATGATTTTATATGGATTTTCAGATTAATGTGTGTGGCTATATTGTATTTCAGTTGCAATCTGGGTTAGAAACCATCGCTCATCAAAGACAGTCGCTTCCTGTTTCCGAGCACACTATGGGAAACCTGGCTACCTGCTGTGTCCCATTCACTAGGTCCAAACTGGTAGCCGGCCGGCTGGGGAACCCTACATCTTGGCAAAACCCGCCTTTCACATGGAAACAATCAGCTTCCCCCTGTACCTGTAATATTAAAAGTTATTGGATGACATTGCAAAACCAACCCACGAGTCACACAGCCATAAAGACGCTGACACACCGCACCACGCCGATCCATTGCCTGACGCACAAGTCAATGTTGCTGAGACAGGAAGACACCTTCCCCTTCCCTGTTCATATCTGTGTCCACGCCCAGTCAAATGGGCCCTGATAAATCATTGTCTTGCAAGTCTTGTTCTAAATAAAACTAAATTTCATGTCGTAATTCTCTGTCCAGTCCGTCCAGTTCTCAAATCAATCCCCTGAATCAAATTTTCCTACCAGCCTAGTTCCTTAATTACTCATTATATTATTTTATTTTACTGCATTGTGGGAGTTATTCAGGAAGAGGTTTGACTGATCACAATACACATAAACAAAAACTGGCACAACACGTAGAATTAAAGATTCCAAAATCTAATATATAAAGCAGAGTGTCCGTATGTTTGTACGTGTTGCATACTATAATGTTTAGTTGCTATTTAAGTAATTACATTCTACCACTCCAAAAATAATACTCATCTTTTCAACATTACGATGTATGCGGGTTCTGATCGCTGCAAAATTATTTTCCTGGGGCGTCGTGGTAGAAATAAATACTCGTAGGTACAGTTTTTCACTTCTTTAATTTGCAATCAAACTGCTTCTCCACCAAAACATTACAACTTCAACGTACCCAATGCAACAGAACTTAGATGATAGTACTTCCATTTCAAAACAACAGACTGACATAGCTTCCAGAGCGACTAAAACTCGAACTCCAAGGCGGTGAGGCAAATATATAACCTTGACAACAATGTCATTACATTACGTATTGTTCATAACAATTGAATAATTTACAATTAACGAACACAACAGTAAAACATTTCATGTACACAAAAATAATCACAATATAAAATGAAAACTATGCATCCAATAATTTTAGATGGCGCATATCTTTTTAAGTCTTAATCGCGGTACTTGCTGTTTGATAACAAAGTGCGATGTTAAACGTCAATTAATTTGTTGATGAGTACATCATACAAGTTCCTAACATATATTGAACTATCAAATATCTTGGAAATTATTAAAATATACTCAAAATTCCAGGTCAGTCACTATATACAATAAATCACAATCTTCAAATCTCGACTATTACATTAATTAACACAATTAGCTGATCAACAAAACTTGTTTATGAGGTTGACATATATACAATGCCATTTATTTTCATTTACATAAAGGTTTTGATGTCTGTTCTTTCTAATTATTGAAATAATGTACAATGACAAAACTATTGTTTATAGAACTGTCTGGAAAGAAAATATATGAATCTCTTAATTAATGAAATCGATCACTTGTTTTAATCACAGTATCACCGAGACACTGCCATACACTGATTCCTAGGCTGGCTATTTCGTTTTTAACTAACTTCACACGCAACATGTATCGTACGCAGACAGTATGGTACGATAACGTTGAGATGAGAGGGCCGGCAGTATCATCACAATACAAATCTACAGTTTTGTTCTAATCTTTATGAAATTTTGTACACGTAAGCTTCAATCCATGAAGACGGTCGCCGTAAGTGTAAGACTCACATACGATATATAGTTCACGACATATGACGTCATAAACAATGAGATGCGCGAAAAACTGCTGCATTTTGCGACAATGCTGCTCATTTTCTCCTAAACCATTGGACCGATTTCAACCAAATTTGGTACACACATTTCTTACCGTGAGGTAACAATTGCTACATGATTAAGAATCACATGCGGTACATGGTTCAAAAGATATTACGTCGTAACCAACAGAAATCGCAAAAAATGCTATATAACGCGGCGAGACTTTCGAAATACACTGTATGAGAATGACAGTACTTAGCGACTTGCAACAGACTTCAAACATAATTTCTAACCTTCGGTATGACGTTACAATTTATAATTTCTAAACTACAAATTCTAGCCCCAGGAAATTTTTCAGACAGTATACACACATATAGTTGAGTGTACCTTCTAAATTGTATCACAGTACGACACGTAGTACATTCTATATGATCACATAAACAATATCGTTCATGGAAAACCGCCCCATCACGCACCAAGTTTTAATCTATTTCTTCTTTACTACTAATTGTATTTCTAAGAGATTTTACAGACATACATCCCTTATACAAATGAATATATACCTGAAAAATGGCAGGAATAAATACCCGGGCAACGCCGGGTTTTCAGCTAGTATTTTATATAACTGAATTCGAAATATGTCACAGAGGAATTCGACCCACTGATTCTGTGGTTGTGAGACCACAGCCCTACCACCTGAGCTACACTGGCAGACGCTGCAACTGTTTTTATTATAGGTACTTACACTTACTTGCAACACTCCAAAACCGAGAATTTTTTAGAGTTGCGTCGAATGGCTCTGGTCATTGTTATTTCAGTTTTGAACCTCATGTACCATAAATATAAAAATATATAAAATCCTATACCCATGTGGTCTCGTTGTTAGCTAAATTCATCTAAAACGACCTGAATCGAATAACACTGCCAAAACTTCGATGTAAGTCGAGGGAACTTGTCGTGTAATGGAGCCCATAAAATTACTGTAACGTTTTTTTAATGAATTTATTTCAGCCGGCTAGTTCGCTAAGAAAACGTAATTTGTGCTTCTAGAATCCCAGCTTGCATAAGAGTAATTCACCACAGATAATTGTGAAGGAGACAGATTGTCTATCCGCAGCAATGTAAGCTGAGTCCTCTCCCATCACGCAAATGAGTGTGACGTGGAGTAAAGGGATATGCATAATTTCTCAGCTTTCTCGCCGTGAAATCGATATCGGCGCCGTCACTTGATAGCTTGGGTAATGCAGGGTGGGCGAAATTTTGGAAGGTCTTGAGAGCTGCCTCGGTTTTGTCTGTGTGTGTGTTTGTGTGTTTGTGTGTGTGTGTGTGTGTGTGTGTGTGTGTGTGGTTTACCCATAACTTGAGGTACATGAATATGTCACTCACTTCACCTCAATATACAACTTCCATAACTAAATCTTTAACAACAGAGCATTCTAGTGGTGATGATGAAAACCATACGCTTAGTAGTATGCAAATAACGGAAATCTATGGATGAGATCGAAGTGTTCTAAGTGTCTCCTACTGATAAAACTGCAAGATACATCACAGTACTGACAACGTGTGTTAGGTAGAAAATAACTGTACTACTCTATATTTTATATTACTGAACATGTAACAACGATGGGGCTTGCAGTATTTGAGATACGAGACAAAAAACTATCGATCAGATAATTCTGACGTCCTCTGAAAACGCTGCAATAAAAGACAACGGCCAGCTCTTCCAACACTGGAAAAACAAAAATAACAGGCGCTTCTCAGAGCCAACTCTGACGACTGCAAGCCGAAACTTAACTTCCATCAGAACTTCGCAGCACGCTTAAATGACATTCGGTGTATTCTAGAAACACAAAGGAAAGAAGGGGCAATAAGATTAAAACTAAAAGGAATGAAATGAGATATAGAAAATCCACATCCTAAACATCGTAGAAAACATAGCCATAGCATCGACTAACAGAAATAACAACAACTTATACAACTACCGACTAAAGCGACATTAAAATCAGTATAATTAATGACTCGCAAAGAGGGTCTCAACTTGATTTCACCATCAAACTTGAACAATCAGATAACACAGTTTTTATTAGATTCTAATTACCGCATCATGGGGCAAGAAACATACGGTTGACAGCAGAGATATATTTGAGCAGTGGAAGAAAGTAAGTAACTTATCCCTAATTCATGACGCCAGGCTACCATGGTCGTTCCCCAGAAAAGTCTGGAAGCTTGAATCTAACCTTGAATTTTTATTTATTCTTTCGTGTGGGGCTCACCTGCCGTTTACAAATACAGTTATATAATAAATAGTATGTGTGTGTATCAAGAATACAGAAAGAAAAACTACTTATGAAACTAAATATCGATGTCTACGTTTCTGATCCATATAAAAGCTGTATCGCCAGATCTCATGAGATCGCCCCAAATCTCGAGATACGAACCCAATGGGCATTAATTTATAATGCTCTTGAAGAGCTGCGCAATTACAGACAATGTAGCTCGCCATTTGTAAAGTGAGTCTGCTTATCGACCACACCCAGTGGTTCAGTTTAATCGGCAGTTACTCGTCGGGTTCAGTGCCAGTGGTATTACTCACTTTCGAAACCAAACACACTCTTTAATATGTTGAGCTGATTCCACAGGTCTGTCAGCTTGCCGTAACGGTGAGTTTCTTGAAAGGATTGTTTTTTCTCTGTAGTTTTATTATGTATATCTATATGGGTAACTGCAGATTCTGCTGTAGCATGCGATATTCCATAACCAAGGTTCCGCTTCTACGGACAGATGTTGCTCAACAGACGATGCCAATAAATCGGTATTGATCGGATTGCCCCAGTTATGAAACTCATACTTTGGTTCATCTGGACGTCGATCAAGTTGGTGTGGCAGCTGTTTAACCACACCAGGGCACAATACTTGGATGTTGAGAAAGCCAGCGCAGTGGATAATGAGGGACATGGATCTGCTGAATCGCACCATGCAATTCCACACAACTTTTGAATAATACTCTTCGGAGTTTTTAACTTAGCAGCGGTAATTCCATGATGTTTTTATATGAAATAGTGCGGTCAAGGGTGACAACAAGGTATATAGGGTACTTTATATAAAGAAGAGTGTTTCTGTGAAGTTTCTCTCTGAGTTCCCGGAGAACTTGTTTGTTGTTTAGGTACAAAGCACATACTTCTGTTTTACCTGTAATGAGCTCAAGTCGCCACTTTCTAAAATAGGAGCTGCAACTGGCTAGATCTTCTCTAAAATTGTCTCCGATTGTCCGAAATCTTTGGTTCTACAAGCGAAAACAGAATCGTCCGCACAGCAGAATTTTGTCGACCTGGTACTGCGGAAATCTAAAATCTCCCTGTTCACGGTTTCTCCAGGGTAGACGAGGAAATAATTATTGCTTATCATAGCGCTGATTAGATTTACGGTTTCTCGACAGCGAATTATTATTTAGTAGCTTGTCTATTACATCATCATTCCAGTGTGTCTCATATGCCGCGGTTAGGTATACGAACGAGAGAGATTTTCTTAGAAACCAGCTTCTAAGAAAGTTATTAGGCCAGTACCTGGTCACAGCAATTTTTAGGTGGCATGAAATCTGCTTGTTAAACTGGGATATAACTTAGAGGCCGCTAATTTTATTATAAATGAGACTCTTCAAGAGTTTATAATTACAACCCAACAGCGAAACTGGTTTCAAATTTTGAGGCTGGCTAGCTGGTTTATCTGGTTACAAAATTGACACTGTTTTTGTATCTTTAGCTCCTGGGGTAGCGCTACATTATGTAGGACTAGCTTATACGCCCGTGATTCGCAACGGTTGTTAAAGAAGCGCCTCTGCGTAACATGACGTTTTAGGACTCCGGACCTCAGTCAGTAAAAAAAGTCACCGAAATCACAAAACAAACTACATACAAAGTATTGTCCATCCAAAGAAGTCTTATGTAAATGAGTACAATGAGAGACCCGAAGAAATGTCGTTACGCTTCAAACATAAATGAAACTTGCCGAAAGAAGCAAAGAAATGTCGTTCATTATGTAATGTTCTTGTTGTTGTGGTCTTCAGTCCGGAGACTGGTTTGATGCAGCTCTCCACAATACCCTATCCTGCGCAAGCCTTTTCAACTCCACATAAGAACGGCAACCTACATCTGTTTGAATCTGCCTACTGTATCCATCTCTTGGTCTTCCTCTGCGGTTTTTACCCCACACACTCCCCTCCAACGCTAAATTCACAATTCCTTGATGTCTAAGATCCCTTCTTTTAGTCAAGGTATGCCAAAAATTCCTTTTCTCCCCAATTCTGTTCAGTACCTCTTCATTAGTTACGCAATCCACCCATCTAATCTTCAGCATTCTTCTGCAGCACCACATTTCAAAAGCCTCTATCCTCTTCCTGTCCGCACTGTTTATCGTCCATGTTTCACTCCCACACAAGGCAACACTCCACACAAATGCCTTCAGAAAGGACTTCTTTAGGCTTAAATCAATATTCGATGTTAACAAATTTCTCTTTTTCAAGAACGCTTTTCTACTCTTTGCCATTCTGCATTTTATATCCATTGTACTGCGACCATCATTTGTTATTTTACTGCCCAAGTAACAAAATTCATCTATCTCCTTTACTGTTTCGTTACCTAATCTAATTCCTTCAGCATCACCCGATTTTCTTAGACTGCATTCCATTACCCTAGTTTTGCTCTTGTTAATGTTCATCTTATATGCACCTTTCAGCACAGTGTCCATTCCGTTCAACTGTTCTTCCAGGTCCTTAGCAATCTCTGACAGAATTACTATGTCATCAGCAAAACGCAATGTTTTTAATTCTTCACCCTGAACTTTAATTCCTTCACTAAATTTCTCCTTGCTTTCCTTTATAGCTTGCTCAATGTACAAATTGAATAACATTGGAGAAAGGCTACAACCCTGTCTCACTCCCTTACACAAAGGGAAATCAGAACACTATGTTCAATGTTTGTTGGTATTCTTAGAGATAAGATTACGTCTCTTAATTCTGCCACAGACGTACGCTTCCTTGATGTACTACGCCATACTCATTACGCAGCAGCGGCGCCTAATAGTTATTTGGTGCTCTGAAGCGCCTCTCTAGATGTTTTTTTTTTTTTTTTTTTTTTTTTTTTTTTTTTTTTTTTTTTTTAGTACCTTGTTTAAATATTACTTGCAGTGGCAGCGTTTTAGTATATTTACGACGTCAACGAAAAATTCGCTTTATGGGGGATCATTAATTTACTTATCGTAACAACATTAATTATTTACTTCATTATCGAAACAAAGAATTGGCCCCTCGTTGTACGTGACAGATTTTTCAAAAAGAATTCAGCGGCCGTTGCCAACATCGATACACTATACCTCTGCCGTAAGGAAAATTGCAGCCCGTGTTTCACTGTATTGCACCTTAGTTATGAGAATAACAAACGCAGCATCGCCATCTATTAGTTATTTGATATACTATGTAAGTAACAGCGCCTTTATCGGATCTTTACTATACTACGCTGCAATTCAAGCATAGCATACACCAGAAACTACAAATTAAGATATCTTTTCTTCTTCTGATCAGATTTTTATGAAATGAAGCTTATATGTTGCCCCAAGGTACTGTCAGTTGACCTATAAAACCCAATGAAAGTTCGTATAGTACTCTTGGAGATTTGCTGTACTACACCATACTTAAATTTCTCTCCACACTATTCTCAATTTATCTGTGGAAACCCATGAAAGTTCGTGTAGTACTGTTGGAGATTATCCTCAACGAGTAGACATAAACTATGGCTTGTAAACAAATGATGAAATTATGTTTTTATTTTCTCCGATATAAATTATTGAAGAATTTATGTAGCCGCACGATAGCTCAAGTTACGTGTGAAAACCCAGTGAAAATTCGTGAAGTAGTTTTGGAGATAAGAGGTTTTTAATAGTTGAACAAAAAGACACGACGGTTACTGAAAATACTTAAAATTACGATATTCGTCCCCCCCCCCCTTTTTTTTCCTCGCGATCTGATTTTTCTGTTGTGAAACCCTCATGAAGATTCATCCAGTAGTTTTAAAGATTGAAGTGAACAGCGACATGCATACATTTACATATTTATTATTAGTATAGGTAGAAAATGTTGGAGATGAAACGGACCAGTTATTAGAAATCCAGGGAGTATATTATCCACACACAGGCGTAGTTTGAAACAATGTGTTTTCAATACAGTTAGTGTAAATAGTGAAGAGTAATCGCGCACTGAGCTTTTACAGAGGTGAATTATTGTTTTATTTTGTAAATTTGTTCATTGTCACGCGAAGATATATATGATTCATTTACAAGTTTATCGACTTGGTTATGTGAAATACAAGGCTTCTGATCACATTTATCGCAGACTCGGCCGTTCTATCGCAGAAGTCTCTATGCCTTTCTCCTTGAATATTTGGAGTTTACATTTTCTACCGTCTCGCATCAGCGTACTCTTCTGGCAGCGTCCAGACTTACTAGGAGGTTGTCCTCATTATGCTACCAGTTTTACGTTATTCGTCATAAAGTTGTTGGCAATGTTCATTCCACACAGGTGTACAGTGTATATCTCAATATATGGGGAAACCCAGAGAGTTCGATAGAGCGATGGATAGAGGTTTTCGGCGTACGACAGCTGGCTGTTTAGAGCGATTCAATGGAGGAGCAGCCAACAATCAGTATTTGTCCTGTAGATGTATGGCTTTTTTTTCGTTACCATGTTACGGGCATTTGTTGTCATGTACATAACAAAGAGCACTTCCCTATGCAGTTTTGTCATGGCTTGGCGGAAGACATTCCACTGGAATTAATTCAGCGAGTGTGGTTCACACACGAACACTGCCTCAATTTACTCGTGCTGCTAGAGCAATTTTATATCAGCGATTCCCAAACAAATGGACAGTGCATGAGGGACCTACACTACTTGTTCTCCCGATCTCAGTTCATTACACTTCCACTTATTGGGTCGTTTGGAGACCACTGTGTATACCACACTTATTCATCACGTGGAATTGCTGCGACAACGCATAGAGCAAGGTTGTTAGAAAATATGACAGACGCCTGGAATATATGAACGATTTACTCAATGACGTGGTGCATAGACGTTGCATTACAGTACGTTTGGCCATTGTGAGCACCTTCTGCGGAGAAATGTAATTAACTACACTGTATCACAACAAATAATCCACCTGCATAGTTAAGTGGTCCGTGTAGCAAAGTAATGGAGACAAGTATTTGTACAGGAAATGTTCTTGTTGTTTTCATGTCCTCTATCGAATCTATGGAGCTTTCCCACAGATTTAGTTATACCCTGTAAATTTCTTTTTTGTCCACGAGGTATAAACTACTTACCCACAGTGAAAACAGCCTTGGCAAATCGAGGGGAGTGGTTAGGTTCTGCTGCGATTCTTGGTATCTACGTGGTCCACAAAAGTTCGTCAGTCAGCTCTGCAGAAATTCCATCTGGGTCGCAGTACAGATCTCGCTATTGGGACAATTCGAGTATTAATGGCTTTGATTGGCTATTTAGGATGTTATATATGAATTTTCTTGGGATAGGTAGTGGGTGACCTGTACAGTACCCAGAAACAAAGCAGACATCTGGGTTATAATCTGGTTGATCTGGAAGTTACCAAATACTTGAAGTCGTAGACCAAACGGAGATTTATATTTTCAACCCAGTCATTGAGCACAATACCATGTTCAGTAGACGAAAGCACTGCATAGACAAGATCGCTACTATAACCCTTTCAGATCCAAGGTTGTAGGTGGTGTAACATTAATATGGTCACTTGCAAACTGCAAGTGGTCCAGAATTCAAAGTTGGTAGTTAATAGAGCACAACACTTTACACATAGAAGACGTATATTGCTAACACAAGCGTACACTCAGTACAGACTGACTCCTTCTTGGAGTGCTCCACTATTTATACATAGAAAGAATTTTCTGGAAGTTACAAGTACATCAATCATAAGAAACATTTAGAATATTCTAGAAATAGTAAATACAAACAAAGAAATTTTTTCTGCCCATGTCGGAATTTGAACCAAGGACCGCAAACACAGCGATTCGCGAGCTAATCACTGCACGACGAATCCCGTTGGAAGGCTCGCGGCATTGCTCCCCTTCCTCAAAGAACAGCGATCAGCTGTTAAGTTCCCTTTGGAGCCAGAAGCAGTGTCCTGGATCTTGTCATGGGTCCTCTCTATGGCAGGTCCGGAGAATCCTTTCATTCTGCCTGCACGCCTTTCATACTGTGACGTTGACCGGCGCCAGACCCTCCTGTCTGACGTCTTCACTATCGCAACGGTCTTCAGAGCCCTTGAACAAGAGGCCGTTCCTGTTTATCTGTACTTTGGGGTCATGGTGAGGCTTCATACGGAGGACATGCAAAATGTCTCTTAGCTTTTGTCGTTTTAGGACGAATCATAATCCTCGACTTCATATGTGACGTCTGACAAGTGGCGTATGACACGATACGGACCAACGTAGGCTTCAGTAACTTTTCCGATAGCCCAACTTCCCGTACAGGGGTAAAACTCCATACCACATCTCCTGGGCTGTTCGTAAGAGGTCGGTGCTTGTCGTTATACCGCTGTCGGTGTTTCTCCTAGGCGACCAGTGTCCTTAAGCGAGCCAGCTGTCTTGCTTCTTCGTTCCTGCTTGCTTCTTCGTGCACATAGTCATCCTGAGATTCGTGCGGTTGGAACGGGAATAGCGTATCAGTTGTCGTCTCAGCTTCACGACTATGGAACAGGAAAAACGGCGTGAAACCTGTGGTGTCTTGCCTTGCTGTATTATAAGCAAATGTCACAACTAGCAGTCTTGTATCCCAATCCTTCTGCTGAAAATCAACGTACACTGACAGCATATCAGCTAAGGTCTATAATACCATTCTTCTGAGAATGGTAGGCACTTGTTATGCTGTGGGCAATGTCGCAGTGTGACATTACCTGTGATACTAGCTTTGACATGAATACTTTTTCTCAATTAGATATCATCACACTTGGTGCAATATGCTTCAATAGTCTTCTACTAGGAATTTTGCGATTTCTGGAGCTTCTGCAGTCGACACAGGTTTGGTGACAGTGTAGCGGGTGAGGTAGTCAGCGCAGACTATTATCCATCGGTTACCGGTTGTCGACGTCGGGTACCTACCTAAAAGGTAGATTCCAGTCCGATGGACTGGAGCTGCTGCATGTGGAAATGGTACCAGATGGTAATTGTGGCACATGCTTCCGTCGCTGGCGATCCTTACAGAGAAATCACATACAGATCGGTAGAGACATTGCCCCTATTACCTGCGTCTGATTCTGTCTAGGGTCTTCACGAATCAGCGGATATTGGAAAATCGTGGAAATACTTGAGAATAGCTGGCCGGATATGAGCTGGAACAAACAGTAGCCACTTGGAGCCCCGTGGATCGTAGTTGTTCTTATACAACGTCCCGTTTATAAGTTGAAACTTTCCTTTGATCGGTTCTCCTTTCTCCAAGGCATCTATGGATCCTAATAATGCTGGATCTTCCCTCTGTTCAGCCGTAATGTCAACCAACTCAGTGAGGGCTGAAAATTCATCCATGCTGTTGTATTCGGTTTATGGATTCCTCGAAAGGCAGTCGTCTTTCTTGCGTTTGTGCCCGTTTTTGAATGCTACTGTGATATCGAACTCTTGGAGTCATAGTGCCCATCTTGCTAGTCGACCTGATAGGTCTTTCAAATTGGTCAGCCAACATAACGATTGGTGGTCTGTCACGACAGTGAATGGTTTACCGAATAAATACCACCGGAACTTATTGATAGCCCAGATAACGGCGAGACACTCTTTCTTGGTTTATCTCAAACTATGAGAGAGCTCTTGACGCATAGGCTATCACCTTTTCAGCACCTTCCTGAATTTGTACAAGCACTGCACCAATCCCATAACCTCTAAAAGTTCGGTTTCCGCATTCTCGTCGCATAAGGTTAAAACTGGTGTGGAAGTTAGAGCCTCTTTCTTTCGTAACATCCCATTAAAACTTGGCGTCTCCATGCAGAAGTTGTTGTAATGGCTGTGCCTTGTTACAAAAACCTTCTATGAAACGATGATAGTACGATCACAGCCCGAGGAAACGGATGTACTGAGGAGTTGGAAATGCTGTGACTGCCCTTACGTTATCTGGATCAGGACGGACACCATCTCCGTTCACTAGGTACCCAGGACGAAGAGGCAGTTCTTTGGGTTGAAACGGAGTCCTGCTGTCTGAAGACACTTCAGTACAGTTGACAGGCGGCTTAGATGTTCTGAAAATGTCCTTGAGAAAACAACAATATCATTTAGATAACAAAGACGTGTCGTCATTTTAAGGTGTCGAAGTAAGTTGTCCATCTTGCGTTTGAATGTGGCTGGGGCATTACAAATGGCTTGACTTTGAATTCATAGAGTCCGTTAGGTGTAATAAAAACAATCTTCTCTCTGTAAGCGTCGTCAACCTCTATTTGTCAGTAACCTGTCTGCATGTCCATGGTTGAGAAGTATGTAGCTCCTTTCAAGCAGTCTAAGGTGTCGTCAATGCGCGGCAGTGGGTAGACATTTTTCTTTGAGAGTTTGTACAGTCGACGATAGTCGACACAGAAACGCCACCTGCCATCCTTCTTCTTCAGGAGGACCACCGGACTCCCCGAAGGTTGAATAATGTCATCGTGCAACATCTTCTCCACTTCTTCCAGAATTATCCATCTTTCAGCTGGTGACACTCTATACGAACGCTGGCTAATTGGTGGATGATCTCCAGTATTGATACGGTGTTTTATCGTGGGCCGTTTCATTTGGCTCTTCTCCTGCTGGTCTGGAATACAGCTGAAAATTGGTGTAGTATGGTTAACACCTGCTGACGTTGTTCCTGGGTCAGAGCGGACCCTATATGCAATTCCATAGTTGTTTCCTCTAGTGCGTTGTTGGCAGTAAACGTAGAGCATGACTTCGTCTATGACATTGAGCTCACCATCTTGGACTGGTTCAGCCGTCCCAATACACATTCCTTTAGGAATGAGTTGAGATTGGTCATGAAAATTTGTGATCCAAAGTTCTCCTCAACCACCTGTAATGCTTATGATAGCCGCTGGTGTGTACATTTCCTTCGTTATACAGATTAGATTTTTGCGATCGAAAAGCAGTTCACAGTTCAGCTGGTCATGTCGTCTTCTGACTGGAACTCTTCTCATTGTTAACGGCGGGATCTCAACATGCTCGACAGCAAACAACCTCCCAGGGGTGTTCGTGTTACGTGTACTCGACGGAACGGCTTCCTCAATTTGTAATTCAGATCTTCGACAGTCAATGACAGCCTGGGATGCATGAAGGAAGTCCCATCCGACGATGGCGTTATGGATACATCCTTTTAAAACGGCAAATTCAAAAGGCTGCGTCCAGTTGACGTATTTTCTATTTGCCATCTTTAGCACAGTTGCCCTTGTATCATAGAACATCATCTTCTTTAGTTTGTGGCGGTAATCATGTGACAAGCTCCTGAAACGACTAATGCCCGGACAGGTTGGCCGTCGATGATGACTTCAATGAGTTTTCCCTACGTCTTAGTGACGGTCGTCCATGGAGGATTTTCATCTGCGGCGACCGTAGATGGCCTCCTCGGCTAAATTTCCTGAGCACGACGGCTGGTATCTCTGTAAGGTGGCGTGCTGGAGAGTGACCAAGTCCAGGATATGGCGACGGGCTTCGCCCCATAGGTCGACAGTAATCGTCTGCAGTTGACTGCCGTTGAAAGGACTGCTTCGTTGGTTGGCGTCTTGCGCATAATAATTGTCAAATATCCGTCTTGTCTTCTTACAGTACCGTACGACATGTCCGGAAAGGCCATAGTGAAAACACAATGGCGTGTTATCTTCTGTCCTCCAAATATCTGTCTTCCTGCGAGGCTTTACAGTTGACGGAAGAGTTGGTCTCGTCGGTCGGTTCCTAAGCTGCTGTTTGGCAACCGCGGAATAATTCATAGTAGGGCGAGGCCATTCTTCACGTCGGGTGCGACTGGCGGGGCTGACAGGCGCTAATGTTTGAAATACCTCTTCCGCAGCAGCGTCGGCTTCCCTCATGACATACAGGACTTGCCATAAACTGGTGCTCGCTTAGTGCAGTAGTCTCGGCTGCCATAAACTGTTTCTATTCTTCTTCCACAATTTGTCTTGTGAGAGACGTAAAGTCATGCTGGTCTTCCACCACGGCCATAGGAACGACATTTGGAAGACTGTCGTACTTCTTTCGTCCAACTTTCTGTTGCATCTCTACTCCACCGCGGCCGCAAAGCTCTTCATCAGGTGTTAAACTTCATCGGCTTCTACTACATGACATAGGTACAAAACGGTCTGTATATACGACTGTGTTGACTCAAAAAAATTCAAATTCAAATGTTTGTATAGTATATGGGACTTAACTACGGGGTCATCAGTCCCTAAACTTGCAAACTACTTATGAACTACTTACGAACTAGGACGGCACAAATATCCATTCCCTGGGGGGGATTAGAACCCCCGACCGTAGTGGCCGTACTGGAGCGCCTTAGTCTCCTCGGCCACCGCGGCCGGCCTGTGTTGACTCACCAAGTCGTTGGGCCTTGTTCTTGCATCGCTCTTCTGATAAACGGACTTGCCGCTAGTGGTCTCCAAACGTCTCATTAAGTTCTGTCTGGAATTGTTCCCGGCTATCTTGTTATTTTCAAACCACTGCTGGTCCGTCCCGTCGAGGTAGAAATATTCGTTTGCCAAGCACGAAATGTGATCCCATATATTAGGCTTGGTGACTCGGTCGAATCATTTAAGCCACTTGTTTGGGTCCTTTCCAGCGTCTCCACAGAACACCGATGGGTGTCTGATGTGTAGCTGGCTTTCCGCTGTTTTTGTATCCATGGGTCTGTTGTTGACATGGACCTTAGGATGGAGGTATTAAGTATACCTTTTGTATTCTGGTTCTTGTCCGTGTACGCGACGGCTCTTACGCTGCCTAATCGGAGCCACGATGATGCAGATGTATTGCAGGATACCCGGCGCCTCCACCAGAAAAAGTCACGTTGAAGTGGTATGGTCATTAATAGAGAGCAACACTATACACTTAGAACACGTTTATTACTAACAGAAGCGTTAACTAACTTAAGGCGTGACGAGGTACACCCAGGCTAGTTACACTAGTGCGCGTTGTTACCTGTAAGAGCGAGAATGTAAGGTGAGCGTGGACAGTGTCTTCGTCGTCAGTTTGGTGTGTCGCGGTTAACGTAATTAACTACGTTGACGGCGAGAAACTGAAGGGATTGACCGTGCCGGTAGAGAATGCGAGGGAAGGTGCTACCAAAATGTTAAAGCTGAGCAGCAGGGGGTTTTGGGAAAGAAGTACAAGATGCTGAGCAAAGTGGAACTCACGTTTCTACGCCGAAGAAGAAGTAGCAAGAACTTCACAATAAGTAGAACAGAACTGAGTTTCAAATCTAGCAAGGAAACCTTTAGAAAAACTGTTTTGTCTATAAGATTTCGTTTTAAAAGGTGCCAAAATAAACGTGTTGTTTTGTGCGAACGAGAGGACATTGTTGCTGAAAGAGCTTACTTTTTCACCATCAGAATCAAAGCAATCAGTGGTTTTAGTGTTGTCAAACAAAAGTGCCGGTCACCGTTTAATTGTTGTTCATGCAGGCGGAGATATGGCTTTCGTTCCAGGTGCGCTTCTCATATATGATTCAAAAACCAAAACGTCCGACTTTCACTCAGAAATGTATTACAAAACCTTTCAAAAATCGTTGAAACCGAACTTATGCCAGGCCTACCTCCAAGAAGTATTGTTGTTTTTGGTAATGCTCCATACCACAATATGCAAGAGAATGAACCGCCTTCCTCTACCTCTCTAAAAAGTGAAATACAATCCTGGCTGACAAACAATAGAATACGGAAAACCAAACTTCTGGTACTAGTTAAGGGGTACCAAACGTCTCCTCTTCATTGTATTGACAAAAGTTTGGAAGGGAATGGATTTGTACCCCTCCTACTGTATACGTGCCATCCAGACTTGAATCTTATCGAATCAATCTGGAATATTGTACAACATTGTGTGTTAGGAACTGTGGAAACTGTGTCTTACTGTATTGAGCATCAATTTATTTTCTACAAGCCATTGGCTTATTTCTTTAAAGGTATTATTTGATAGTGTATCAATATAGCAAACGATATTATTTACTATCAGCAAACACATATTTTAGAATTACCTGTCATACAAATGAGAAACTACAACGGTCCAGAAAAGACTCCGGGGGCACCAATTAACTGTTCTCCTCTGTTATTACACATCGTAGGAATTTTCAATACTGCAGATAATTACTTTCTCCTATCTGTTATTAAAGTAAGACTTTGTGAGATACTTCCGATATTCTATAACGTTCTAAATTCTGCAATAGGATTTTAATAACGCAATCTGACGCCTTTGTTAAATCAAAGAATACACCTCTCACTGAATACACGCTCTCTAAGATGCCTAGGCCATCGACATAGTATGTCACTCGTAGACCTAAAGATGGTTTGGTACGGCCAGACATGGTTGACGTGCATGTAATCTCTGCATTAGCACAAGAGTCGTGACCTCATCGACGCGATGCTGGTTTGCGTGTGCTGTGGGGACACGGCCCCCTGACGCTGGCTGAAGTGGTGTTCGGTGTCCTTCTGGCGACCCAAACATTTTAAGCCTTAGGGTAACCAGCCATGCTGGACGCAACACTAATGACGCACAGTGACTGTTAGGGACCTGTCGAGCGCATCATCGCGTCAAATTTCAGCAAGAGCGTCCACAGCTTAAGCCATCAGTTGGGCGGAGGGGGAGGGGGTACGTGACTATAGTAAACGCACAACCGAACATACATCACAGCCTCTAGTCGAGGAAGAGTTTTAACTACTTCGGATTTGTCAGTTGCAAAAATGTTTGTGAATCTTAAGGGACTTAACTGCGGGGTCTTCAGTCCCTAAGCTTACAAACTACTTATGAACTACCTTATTCTAAAAACGACACGAACATCCATGCCGGAGGGGGGATTCGAACCCCCGACGGGGAACGACCTCGCGCATCGGAGCATGGCGCGTCAATGCGCTTGGCCACGCTGCCGCGGCTGTCAGTTATAACTGAAGCATGTTATTGGGGATTAGACTCAGCAGAGAAAACGAACTGCGTTGTGGTGTCTGTACCTGGCAGATGTCCGATAGTACAACAACCATTAGGTAACATCATTTGCATTCTATTTTTATAATTTTGTATAATTTTTTCATCGCAACACAATCTATTACTTCGAACAAAAGTTTCAATTCTGGTTTTGTTAATCTAGTGATAGAAAAATAAACACTTGACTTCAAAATAATGATTGAAAACGCCATTAGGTCACAGGAACAGTTACTGCAAAGTGTCTCACACCAAAATCAAGTCGAAAGTAGGCCAAGGTTCAGTTTTCGGGTCGGTAGTAGTACCATCCTAGACGACACCTGACAAGTCGTTTTGCGTGTTCGTCTGATTCTGAATTTGGCAGGAGACATCTTGTGTAGCGCCTCCTGTCCAATTGCGCTACCAGCCAGACAGAATTGCTGTGCGGTATGCCGACCGCAGGCGTTATGCCAGCCGTATCAAATCATTTGCAAATTCATTTACTAAAGAAAGAAATGAAAAAGTAATAGCAAGGATTGACGGATTGACGTTAGCTGCATCGGTACACTGAAACTATACATTGGCGACATGTGTAAATGTCAGCCGGGCAGGGATCCCAATCCGGATCTCCCGCTTCGGGCTGGAGGCGCCTTAACCACTTGGCTACCTGCGCTCGCCTCCCGACCGTCTCAAACTTCCACAAGTGGCACGCTATGTCTGTAGCGCCCCCATCGTCCATGCCTCATACACTGTCCATTACAGATTCCTGTGCGAGGTCGAACGCATGACCGCATCTGCGGTTAAGTAAATGAACCAAACGCCGTCTTCGTGTGTATATACTTATTATAAGCTGGTGTGGTGTCTGTTATTTCAGATATGTCCAAAACGCGATTAACCATTGAACCAGCTCCATAAGCTCAACTGGCCGATGGGAAACCGTACCGTTCTCCTTGAGTGTAAGGCTTTTAAATTCTTAATTTCTACACATTCGAGCTCCTTTGTATACAGTGGAGTTAATTCAGCTGTTATATCTTCCTCAATTATCATTTCTTTTAGAACTTTCTACTTCCATAAGAAAGTTTCAAAATACTTAAATTTATTCATTAACTTCGTAACGGCTTTATAAATGGAGAATCTGTCAATAAGAGTCCTCTAGGCATTGGACCACATCGTCAATACCGGTATATCAAAATCAACCGACGTTTCGCCGGTAGTAACTGTTGCCAGTCACTTAGTATCGCCAGTAGTTAAAGCCTCCAGCTGCCCCTGATTCACCAGTAAACATGACAACCAGAAGAAGGCCGCATGCAACAGTGACCGAAACGTCGGCTGATTTTGATACATTGGCGATGCGGTCCAATTCGCAGGAGAATTTTATTGACTCTGACAAAGGCCGCGAGGATCATCTGTAAGCCGGTGGTGATGTGAGGTGAACAGAGCTAGCATCTTCAAACACTTTATGGTAGATACGTGCTGGCGCAACCTCTAACTGAACGTCCATACGGCACTTAGTGTTACGTTTATAGGAAGTTCCGTGTAACTGTTTCGATTTCAGATTACGAAATATAACTCTCGCGATGGCAAATACTTTGAGGCACTATCTGTATGTTCCCTGCTTATTATGTTGAGTGTGAACACATCATATATTGTGATATGTGATGTGTCTTGTCAGACTTGCACTCAGGGATTTATGGTTATGTTCAAAGTGCTACCACTACCACCTTTACCGAAATGTATGAAAACACGTATATTACATTTGTGATATATTAAAATTCTGGACAATGATTGGCGATTTTACAATTATTGAGTGTCCCCATCCTTGTAGTTCAAATATTTCGACCGCTATTCCTCTTCGCCAATTGTGTGTTACCTTACCATATGAAGGCAGTCATTACCGAGGATACTGTCACTAGTGAAACGTTATACATCGCAGCCGTTTTCGTCACAGCTGCTCCAGTCAACTAGTGTACCAACCAGTTAGTCTCTTTTAGACGTCTGAGAGATCACGCATTTCCGCTATCATTTGTGTTGACCGCCGCGGAACAAAATATATACTAGTGATGGGCAGTTCGGATCTTTTCACTGTTTCAAAACATACGGATCATCTGAGTCTAGTGACACGACACACTGTTTCTGCACACGGACCATCTGGCGTGCCGCAGAGTCTTGCGCCGCGCCACCTTCTCTGATTCACGTGAACCGCGACAGCTGCAGGGCGCCGCAGTGAGTCGACTCACTGCTTCGGCACTCAAAACACGTGACGTACCGCAGCCATGCGTCCTGCTACCTCCGCTGATTCACGTGAGCCGAGCAAGCTGCAGTAGGGTGATGCAGAAAATACGAAACATCTGTGGAATATCAACATGGTTTTAATATGTTATTCACTAGACTTAATTGAACGGCACAGAATTTGTCTGCTACTACGATATTACAATCGTGTTCAAGCGTAAACGTTTCCTAAGTTACTCGTATTTTCATACAAACAAATATTGTAACAAAGGAAGCACAAAATACTAATGTTCAAATTCCAAAGTCATGAAACTTTTTCCAATCTTCAAAATTCTATTATTAATTTTAAGTAAAACAAGAAAGATCATGGTTCAAATGTCTTTGTGCATCCAGAAATGAATAACTTTTCTAACCAATCAATATAAACAAAATATTTAAGATTTGTTCCTAAGACTATGCAATCGACAGATATTACTACAAGTATTAACACAAGGAAACGCATTTTACATTTTACGTGACGAAACCACAAAACTGAACTAAAATTTTTCAGTGTCCAGATAGGTATTCTAATAATCAGATTCATCTTCAGTCAGTCAAATAAAAGAGAATCAGTTACAGTTTCTAAATTGAAATAAAAAAAAATAAAATAAAAAAAAAATAAAAAAAAAACGTTATTTGTGACATCTTACGGAGAATGCGGTTTCGTCTCACGGAAATTATTTCAAAAATGTTCAAATGTTTGTAATTCTATCGGACCAAACTACGTGGTCATCAGTCCGTAGCTTACAAACTACTTAAACCTAGGTAAACTAACCTAAGGGAGGACTGGAACCTCCACGGCGAGCAACCGCGCGCTCCGCAGCGAGACGCTTTAGACCGCTCGGCTACTCCACCGCGGCGGAAATTATTTGCCCTTGCTTCGAAAAAAATGCGTCTCCTGGCACAGTTGTAGCAACAATGCATAACAACGCTTATTTTACGCTAAACTACCTCAAAACACCGAAGGACTTCACAATTTTTCTCGGTGGTATCCCAGTTTTCAAACCTCAGTTGAAAGGTACCGGTAACATAATTCAAAATCTCGAGTGGCGCGTTAAGGGAACAACTTCAAACCCGTTGCACGCCTAGCCGCTGTGTCGAACTCACCCAGGCAGACGGACAGCAGCAAAACGCATGTTAAGGGTACCTAGCGTCCGATACATGAATCATAAGATTCGTTGTTTCGAAAAAGTGCCGATTCAAGTTTCGACTCAGTCGAACAGTTCGCTGACTCGATTCACTGCGTCGAAACATCAACTCAGTAGCCAACTCTAATATATACTATACTTTAAGGTACTTGCAAGACTTCGTACATCAGATGTGTCGCAGTGCTAATACGTACGCAGTGGTGCCAACCTTCAACAAGACGAGTATGGTGTTTATATCATAGGTCCTATTTCCGTTCGTCATTCCTTCCTATGAAATCTTTAGAGGCTATTCGAATTCATGAATACTCATTTGTTAACGCTGTGATCCAGCGATCACTTGCAGTATTGCATATTATTTCCCCCCTACTTTCAACAAGTGAACGCTGGAATGCTGGAATTTGCGACTACAGAGTTCACTGGCGACAGGCGCTTACTGCGCATTACACAAGTGACGGCGCGCTCGGATGACAATTCAGCTCCATCACAGACTCTCATATATTACAGCTACTATTACAATTATTTTACAAAATCTTCACCGCTAAAATATTCATTAGTCATATTGTGTAACCAACTAATGTACACGCTTGACACACACACATTCTTTATCGGAACAATTTCAACTATAATCCTATTCACAGCGTCTTTTGTTTGACATAGTGACGAAAAGTCTAATTTGAAAATAACAAAATCACGGTTAAAACAGTGCAAGGTTGTATGTTAAAACTGAGTGAAATTTATTTAGTCGAAAGTGGTACTCACAAAATAATACACAAAACAACACACGTCCTCTTAAATATGAGGCCTACCCAATTTTATTCATGAACATTGAACCTGAGTATGTGTGCCCGCAGAATGCAAAAAATTGCCTAATCGATGATTCTGAAATTTTGTTGCGACACAAAGTTTTTAAGTAGAGGATTTTCACGCTTTACACTTCGCTGTAATGAGCGGGGAGAGGGTGAGGGGGGGGGGTAGGAAAGCATGCCACCCATGACGAGCAAGTAACGAGGATTTACTTATCGTGTATTTGAGAATGACAACAAATTTTACATCTACATTTACGTGGGACACTCTGAAAATCACATTTAAGTGCCTGGCAGAGAGTTCATCGAACCACCTTTATTACTATTCATCTCCTATTCCATTCTCGAATAGCGCGCGGGAATAATGAACACCTGATTCTCTCCGTTCGAGCTCTGATTTCTCGTATTTTATTCTGATGATCATTTCTACCTATGTAGGTTGGAGACAGCAATGTATCTTTGCATTCGGAGGAGAATGTTGACAATTGGAGTTTCGTAAGAACACCACGCCGCAGCGATAAGCGCCGTTTTTATAATGATCCCCATCCCAGATTCTGTATCATTTCCCTCTATCGTGCGCTTCTTTGGACTCTTTCGATGTCCTGCGTCACCACCACCTGGTAAGGGTCCCACACTGGACAGCAATACTCCAAAAAAGCACGGACAACCATTGTGTATGCAGTTACTTTAGTAATTCTGTTGCATCTTTTAGGGGTTCTGCCAATAAAACGCAGTTTCTGGTTCGCCTTTTCCACGACATTATCTACGTGTTCTTTCCCGTTAAAGTCTGAGGTAATAGTAATTCTTAGGTATTTAGTGGAGTTTGATTGATTTATCTTGTAAACAAAGTTTAACGGCATTCGTCGTTTTCTCTATTTGCAGCTCTTGTTCTTGCCGTGTTTCCAGTTTTTTTTTTTTTTTTTTTTTTTTTTTTTTTTTTTTTTTTTTTTCTGGGTATGAGGTCCACCTGATATGCAAAACACTAATTTACTATATACCCGAACTACTTTCAGCACGTCTGTGCCATCATCAGTGGATTTTCCATCTATTTAATGGTGTGAATTGAAATGATTTTACTATTGTACTATGTGTAAATTTAGGCCTAAATAGTCATCAGTCTTATTTTTTGTTTTTACCTTCTTTTACATTCTGTGGTCATGTGGGACCCTATCTACATATTTATGTAGTGGTAGCGTTGTCACCTGCAAACATAATTACCTATTTGAACCTTGTGAGGATTTTAAAGAAACACTACTTATATTGTGAAAAAATGTAAAAATTTTGATCGTCTGCCTACCGTCTATTACTTACAATTTCTTTAGGCGTGTACTTCATCTTCCGTGTTTTTGTAGGTAGCACACATGTAATAAACAAATCCTGCGGACCTTTTTCTACCACAATCACTTCTCACTTTAGAAATTCGCCTATGTATACTTTGTTGATATGCGTCCGTTTTGGTTGTCTTTCAGTTGTTCTCCAGTTGAATGGCGGTGGATTTGAATAATGTTTGTTTTGTCTCTTTGTCTGTGTGTTACGTGTGTGCGCCTGTGTGTGTGTGTGTGTGTGTGTGTGTTTGAGCTGACTGTGTCATCCTTTCTGTACAACTCATTTAATGTGTTTTACATAATGTATTTTTACATTGTGTGGTTGAAAAAGGTCTACTGATTGTGTGGTCGTGTTCTATTTTCATTGATTCATTAACCTAAAGTGTTTCTGCAATAGTAATGCTATCTATTTGTGTGTAAATTATTTTATTCTTTTTATTAATGACTAGTGCCCCTTGTGTATATATGTTTGCTCCATATTTATAAATGTTTCCACCCATGTGATTCAACTTGTGTGTTCATGTGAATGTGTGCTCTTAATATTGACTGACTGCCACGCAATGGCTTACAGTCGCCGCCACCCTCTTTAGCCCTCGTTTTGCTGTAGTTAAGAACGCATGGCTTCCTTTGTCGTCTGCGCTGGCGTCTGCTGGCTGGCCAGAAACAAGCTTACTTGGCAAAGTGGCGAGGTGGCCGTGTTCTTAGTATCGTACCAACCTGCTCTTGGAAGAAAGAGGTAACAGGACATCTCACTGGGAGCGGTTGACGAGGGAATTGGCCAGGTAGCAAGGGTTGGTAAACACTAGTCTCTGAACACACTCTGCGTCGCTTTTAGCGCGCTCTGCATCCGGTGTATGGTGGGGTGGGGTGGGGGTGGTGTTTCCGAGACCTTAGAGCTTCAGCCTTCATCTTAATTCTTGCTCCGACGACTGTGGAAGTAAGTACTTCGTCGAATCATGCTGAGGGGAAGGCATGCTGTTAGGACTTTACTTTCTTTGTGAGCAGGCAGTCTTGGTTTTCAGTGATTGAGTAATACTTTCGCTATTCAGTGGAAATTTATTATTTGCATTTTCATTCCCGTGATGATCGTGTGTCCGGTTTTGTTCAAGTTAGAATACACGTGTGTGGCCTTCAGCCTTTGTGTAAACTTTTCGCGTCGTTACTGTATTCACGAGTACGCTAAATATTTCTCAGATGTTCTTGTTTGATTCCGTCTTTCCTTTCTTTTATCACCGATTGCATCACGTGCTTAGGTAATGGTCGTTACTTCGGCCTTGAGCGATGGTTTTATTAATACTAGCTTTGTTCTATACGAATTCTCGTGCGTGCTTTACTTGCTTATTCTGAATTAATTGCTGTTTGTAATGTTATAAAATTCGGCATGGTTGCACACCACTTGGTACGTAAGTATAGTGAGCCGCTGCCTCCCCAAACATGAGTTCGTTTTAGTTAAAAACCTGTAATCAAGACACCCGCCATTTCGTCAAGTCGCCACCGAGGCTTCGTTTCGCAGCTGCTTTTATGAGTTCCAGCTTGTAATATACTGCCTGGCTTTATACGCGTGTCTGTGAATGAATGAATGTGCTTTCAGCTACCCATTGTGTGTTTGAAAATTTCCTCCCACATTACTTCTATATTCATAAAGGGCAGAAACAATTTAAATACAGGCAGTAGTTGTATGATTTAATTCACTTTCGTACAAGGCGTGTGCTTAATTTGGTCTACACACATTTATTTGCTTGTTATTTTTCTGAATAGATTATGATTTTAAAGTATCAAACCTCTGCTTTATGATTTTATGTTCCCCGTCCAATGTTTAATTATCTATTCATTTACTTTTTAACTTTGATGTTATGTTGGTGAAAACGTTGCCTGCTCCCTTAAGGAGTGAGCAGTTAAATTTCCGTTGCGCATGTACTGTGGCCACACATAAAGTACTTTAGAGCAGCAGTGAGCGTTTTAACTTTCATTTGCGGATCTCAACTGCCCGATAATTTGCTTATTTTAATAACAGGCCACTTTCACTTGGATTGCCGCTGCCAGGATATGTCCTTGTAGCGTCTTCTGATATCTTTTAAATTTTTGATTCTTTCTCTACATGCCTTCCCATCCTTTGAATGTGTGTGTGTGTGTGTGTGTGTGGTGTGTGTGTGTGTGTGTGTGTGTGTGTGTGTGTGTGTGTGTGCGCGCGCGCGCGTGCATGTCAACGAGTAGAAACCACAAGCACTAGTGTACTTTCATTGTGTTTTCAGTGCGCATTCTCAGTGCATTTGTTTTTCTTTCATCAGTAATCATTTTACTATGTGCATTTTGGGGGGAAAGTAGTTCTCGAGTTTACGCAGTGTGAAACACAAGCGCAATTACGACTGCATTGCGTGCGAGGACAAATCTTGCATGTGAAACTCTTACAGAGTCACCATGTGTTCTGACCTCGTGGGTGGCCAGGAACTTACTTTGGAATTTCATTGTGAATATTTAACGTGCATATGAATATTCATCGTGACTTCAAAAATGGATAGCATTTCAGTTTGAGCAATTGAAACACGTAGGCGAACTGCTCTTAAGGAACAAAGGAAAAGCATGATAGGTCGTGGGAGTAAGCTGCAGTGGCAACTGAAAATCAGCACGTTGCTTTAAATGAGGCTGCGAACACGGTAGATGTTTCACAAACAGAAAATAATCTTTCCTTTGAAAATCGCGCACAGAGCCCAGGCGATGGGTCAATTAAGGACGTCAGCCGTGGTGGCCGAGGGGACTGAGGCGCTCAAGTCACGGTCTGCACGGCCACTACGATCGGGGGTTCGAATCCCCCTCGGGCATGAATTTTTTTGCCGTCCTTAGTATTAGTTACTTCACAAGTAGTTTGTAAGTCTAGGGTCTGATGACCCTGTAGTTAAGTCCCATAAGCTATACAAACATACATACATACAATTAGAGACGAGCAACCAACCAGAAACCGCCAGCCGGGGTCCCCTTGTGTTTCGGATTGTGGGACTAACCCAGGGGCGACCGCGTGTCCACCGGCACAGAGTAACATATACAGAGGAGCAGCCCCTCCTAAACCACTGTCCTATGCTCCCCTCGTAGTTCCGTAAGATGCTAGCAGGTGTCAGGCCGTTCCCTGGCTTAGGGTGCCTCTCGCACGTCAGAGGGTAGCATGGAGGGGAGGGTGAGGGGAGAGATCGTGCCGCCTGCCACGAGGCTGCGGCTGTGTCCGGTTAGCTGCTGTTTGAGGGGAGGTGGTGGTGGGGGCATCCGCTACCTGCCGCCTGCTCTGGCCAGTTTAAAGAGCTGCTTCTGACTGCAGCGCCATCATGGGACATCTTACGGAACTGCTGGAAATCCTCCCTCCCTGCACCCCTGAGCGTAGGATCGGGCCCTTACGGAGGTTTCCCGTCTGTATATATTTGTCTGTGCCACTGGTAGCCGCGTTACCTGACGTGATCACCGCCCTATTCAAACAAAAGACCGCACAGATTTCCGAACAAATGAGAGAGCAGTCGCGAAGGATTGATGAGCGACTTGACGAAATGGAAGAACAGTCGAAAGAAGTCACCGAGCAATTAAAAGAACAGGTCGCGAATCAAGAGGTGTGGGTGTTACAGGAAATGTGTAGCCTCCATGAGCAACTGGCTCAGGGAGTCAGTAGGAACGGCGCGGGAATAGAAACCGTGAAATCTCACGTTGAAAGCGGTCTTAACGAACGCTTCAAAAACCGTTGATTCGCGTGTCGACGACGCAGTCACGTAGGTGAAAACTGTGCGTGAACACGTAGAAACGGTTCAAACCACAATCGATGCGGTTTCTGGCTCGTCGATGTTGTGACCCCTGCAGTTACTAGTGTGCAGACCACGCTAGAAGTTGTCATACAGCGGATTGCAAGGGTCGAATTAAACCCTATGCAGCCCTTAAACGAGAATTGCAACCACACTGACGAACCACGGGTGCACGTGCTCAGCAGCAAGAGGTGCCCGCGTGCAATAACAGCCGCACGGCACGCGGCATTTGCAGCAGCCGCGACAGAAACACGGGGCGCGCTTCCGATTCTGCTTTTGAAGACATAAGTGGGCCTCCCTGGGCAAGCTCCAGCCGTGCTCAAAACAGGACTGCAAATTGTAATCGGGAGCCAGCACCGGGCTTCGATTACAACCACTTTCTGACTGTATGGAAATTTGAAGTATTTCGGAACGCGCCCGGTGGAATACATCCGCAGGCGTGGGCAGACCAATTTGACATCTCGCTTCTGCAGAACTGGCCTGAAGGACATAAAATCGAGTTCGTGTGCGGACACCTGGAAGCAGGGCCGGCGCAAGCATAAGTGCAGCCCCGTGCGAGCCTGTAAATTGCCGCCGCCCCCCCCCCCCCCCGTTTTTTTTTCTACAAAACGTTTGTGAAATTTTATTTAAACAATTCTGTAGGAAATGTCAGCAATCAATCGCAATTTTTGTTTTTACTTTTCAGATCTACTTAAGTTTCGGCCACTGAATGGCCAGTCTCAGGGCTTACATCTAAACCGTCATGTTGACAGTTCAGCATGACGCCATAGGTGTAAACATATCTCAAAGCATTGAGAATAGCCACACTGTGCTCGAAATCTATGTAGATCTGCAAAATGAAAACAAAAATTGCCACTGATTGATGGCATTCTCTAGAGATTTGTAGAAAACAGTCGCTGGGCACCAGCTCAAAATGGAGTCAAACCTGATTGAAGAAATCTAGCTAATTTTAGTAAGCCTTGTGAATTTACAAAAATGTTAAAATGTAGCTGAAATTTTATGGGACTTGACTGTTAAGGTCATCAGTCCCTAAGCATACACACTACACAACCTAAATTATCCTAAGGACAAACACACACACACACACACACACACACACACACACATGCCCTGGAAGGCAAACCAGCGACGCGAATGAGGTCATTCCCGCGGTATGGCGAAAGCTATGAGAGCTTCCGCCAATACTTTTTAGCCTCATACTGGTCAGAGAATCAGCAGGATCGTGTGCGCCACAACATGCAAATGATGCCGCCCTTCGGACAGTCGAACTTTGCCAGTCCGGCCGAGTTTTTTCAGCTCATGTTAAATAAGAACTATTATTTATCCAACCCCTATCCAGTACCTAACCTCTTTAGAATTTGTTTGGGTAAGCTGCGCAATATTCTCTTAGCAGGGAGAAGCAAAGACGACATATAGCGTTTTTCAAGCCCTCCTAGAAGATGTAGATTTTGATTATGACCCCCCCCCCCCACAAAATAACTTTCCGATCAAACAGGGAAAGGGAAATAATAATAATAAAATCAGGCACCGGAGAAGGAGCAAAATAATGGTTATAGTCGGCACTCCTAGGGAAACGGCCAGCGAACCCAGCAAAACAGGCAATGGCGCAATCAAATTGAGAGCTGGTACAAAAGTGGCTTCCGGGAAAGGGAAAGTGCAAGTGGGACAACGGCAATAACTGGCACGCCAATAATAATGAACTACGCGAGGAAAATTCCAAGTGAGTTCACTGGGAACGGCCGAACACGCCGCCACAGGTTGTCGAAATGCGTCCGCCCAAGCCGAAACATAAGAAAAAGCCCTACGCACCACCACGACCATCGACGTCAAAACAACGACGTACTTACTAGGTTCCTCCCTGCTCGCGGTATGACAACGAACAGGAGACGAAACACCTCAGATGGAAAAAAAAAAAAAAATTGACGACGTAACGGAAGTCCTCTTAAAGAAAGATCCTGTGGGTATTTATTTTTCTTGTGTATTTATTATAGGTTATAGGTTACAGGTTCCATGTTTTTATTGTGTTTCTTGTGTAAAAAGTGTTCAAATGTTTGTATAGTCTATGGGACTTATCTACGGGGTCATCAGTCCCTAAGCTTACAAACTACTTATGACGCAGCTAAGACTAAGGACGGCTCAAATATCCATGCCCGAGGGGGGATTCGAACACCCGACCGTAGTGGCCGTGCAGACCGTAACTGAAGCGCCTCAGTCCCCGCGGCCACCGCGGCCGGCTTTCTTGTGTATGTCTCCCACTGTCTTTCGGCGTTTAAGAACGCACCGACAGTGTGTTGCATACAAGATGTATTTACAATTGTGTTTTGTATCTGTTTTCCACTGCTTTACGGCGTTAAATGTCCCATAAACATGGGACATGCGCCGACAACATGTCCCATAAAAGACGCATTTACAATGGTGTTTGTCTGTGTGTTTTCCACTGTGTTTTGGCCTCAAAAAAACGCGCCGACAATGTGTCGCGTAGAAGACGCTTTTGTAATGTTTGTTATCCTGCATGTAAGTACATGCAGCGCTGGGTGAGATAAGTTGTGTTCTGTGCAATCAGCTGACACGTGAGGCATGCTGATTCAGTGCGCTCACTTAATTGTTGTGGGACCATCAGTAATGTTAGCTCCGCTAAACAGAAGTTTGAATACTACTTTACCATGGAGCGCCTGTGTAGTGGGTACATTTAGTTTAATTCTCAGTCGTTTGTGCGTGCTATTCTATGGATGCACCATATATGCGATTTAACAACAATTAGTACCAAAACAAAGTGTAATATTTTAGGGTGTACCTTTCTTTTCAGCTGTGCTACGGAAATTTAACCCTCTCATGCGTCGCGTCCTCAAATGAAGACACAAATTTTGTCTCATTTCTGTCATCTTTTACCTCTGAGGTGACCGTCAAAGCACTGGTACCTCATAATATGAGGACTAATAAAGAATGCTAGAATGTCTCCTAGATGACATTGTTAATCGTAGGGGTAACAAAGAAATGGAAAATAGAGATTACAAGAAAGAGTAGAGGCAGGCCTTCAGATGAAAGCACATTGGTGTGTGTACATCGAAAAACAAGAAAGCCTGTCGTTCGGTACCCAACAAATTACGCTTCGATGTGGTATAACAATGGCCAGACAAATCAGATGATCCCAATGCCAAGAGGTGTCTTGATCGGGACTGCTGCCGGAAAACACCTTATAAATGAGAAGAGTGTAAACTTGCTTTACGTCCTGAGTGCCTGAAACAATTCCACTGTACTAAAAATACAAATTAGTGAACACTCTTCATGTATTATTTCATGCTACACTACTGGCCATTATAATTGCTACACCAAGAAGAAATGCAGATGATAAACGGGTATTCATTGGACAAATATATTATACTAGAACTGATATGTAATTACATTTTCACGCAATTTGGGTGCATAGATCCTGAGAGATCAGTACTCAGAACAACCACCTCTGGCTGTAACAACGGCGTTGATACGCCTGGGCATTGAGTAAAACAGAGCTTGGATGGCGTCTACAGGTACAGATGTCCTTGCAGCTTCAACACGATACCACAGTTCATTAAGAGTAGTGACTGGCTTATTGTGATGAGCCAGTTGCTCGGCCACCATTGACCAGACGTTTTCAATTGGTGAGAGATATGGGGAATGTGCTGGCCAGGTCAGCAGTTGTTCCGTATCCAGAAAGGTCCGTACAGGACCTGCAACATGCGGTTTTGCATTATCCTGCTGAAATGTAGGGTTTCGCAGGGATCGAATGAAGGGTAGAGCCGCGGGTTGTAACACATCTGAAATGTAACAGCCACTGTTCAAAGTGCCGTCGATGCGAACAAAAGGTGACCGAGACGTGTAATCAATGGCAGTCTATATCGTCACGTCGGGTGGTACGCCAGTATGTCGATGACGAATACACGCTTCTAAAGTCCGTTCACATTTTGTTCATTGTCCGGTTGATAATTCGTGCATGAGGGGGTTAATGTATTTGGTTGTATTTATGTCCAGTACCGTCAGTGAGTGAATGGGGAAGGCATGTTCCTCCAGAACAGGAAAGACGGTAATTAGTGCTGGCACAGCCAGTATGTGTGCGCCCTGTGTCCTTGAATTTGTCGATGTGTTTCCTTTTGTAAGTCGCCCTAACGGTGCCGCGTCCCAGACAGAAACGGGTTAGCGCTTGCTGAAGTGTAGAAGGTATTTTGAAACAAGTGTATAACTGGGACAAGGGTTTGTAATGCCAACTGGGTGACGTATCTAATTTAGCAATTAATCAACAAACCATAACGCAAGCTTTAACATGACAAACTTAACATCCCTAATGGAATTCCCCGTTGTCTTTACAGGAAACTGTGTTTGGCGCAGATAATAGAGGAGAAGGACGTACTGAAGAATCTTCCTTGCCAGGCCCACTTGAACTTTGTAGACGAGAAAAAGTACGTAGCCCCAGTGTATAAGGTCGAACCCAGTGCGAGATGAATGCCCGAATTTGGAAAACTACGAGTAGCGCATCTAATAACTAGTGTGTGTTTTCATTTATGTTTCTAGGCCATTTTGTAATTTAGATGTCTGACTTCATCAACTGTGTTTTATTTTAATGCTTATTACAGGTGTTTACGGATTTTCATGTCTTGTTTTAGTGTTTTTCTGACTATAGGATTAGGGTGTCAATTTATCCATTTATCAACTGCGTTTTTATTTTAATTTTCTTTTTTTATTGTTACAGGTGTTTATGTATTTTCATGTCTTGTATTGCGCCGGCCGCGGTGGCTGAGGGGACTGAGGCGCTCCAGTCACGGTCTGCACGGCCACCACGGTCGGGGGTTCGAATCCCCCCTCGGGCATGGATATTTGTGCCGTCCTAGTTCGTAATTAGTTCATAAGTAGTTTGTAAGTTTAGGGACTGATGACCCCAAAGTTAAGTCCCATAAGCTATACAAACATTTCAACATTTGATCTTGTATTGTTTTAGTGTTTCTCTGATTATAGGACTAGAATGTTAATTTATCCATTTGTTGGGATTTATACCATGGTTATTTTCTAACGAGAATTTATACTTTTCTGTATTTTGAAGAGAGAATGTTCTTAGGAATCGAGTGACCGCTGGAGCAGTCATCGGATCCTGACCCTACCGCTGCCAATGGACTGTAAGCGGGTGGCGTGCCACCAGTCATAATAAATTGTCTGTTGGTAATATTAAGATTCTACAGGTACTCGCCGGAGGGTCAAGATGAATCCAGAGATCTGCAAGTGGTCGGGAGCTAGACTATAAGCAGTAGATGCCGTAGTTGGGCCCAGCATGTAGTTTGCATGTTAGACTGCAGCGTCTCGAGCTTAAACTGGTGGCATATCAGTTTAATTTGATAGTGTGAATAAGTAATGCAGCGCCGCGCCAATTTGCGTCTGCTGTCTACTCATTGCCATCGTTTTTTTTTTGTTCCCCCACTGGCGCCTCCTTGTGAGTGTGACTGTGAGTGTATCTGTCCCACTGTGGCCACAGTGTCTGCATCATTGAACTAGCTTTGATTAAGTCGCTATGTTAGTATTAGGAAATTTCTTAAACATCTCTCAGATGTTATGACGTTTGTTTCATAAATGTGGGTCACGAGTTGTAAAGACTAACTGACCAGAATAATGTAGTTTATTTACGATTGTATCTTTTTTTTTTTTTTTTTTTTTTTTTTTTTTTTTTTTTTTTTTTTTTTTTTTTTTTTAAGGGCGCAACTTCTCAGGTCATTTGCGCGCGCCCAGATCAGGACAAAGATTCGCTAGATGTCGAATAGATATACCTGCCAGAAAGGAGAGTATCAAGAGAAAGCTAAAACAGAAGGATAAAAAGAAACAAATAGAAGGGTTAAATATCCTTTGATAAATTGGCCATGTTGATAAAACGCAAAACTATAGCAGCTGCTCGTGTGTCATCAGCTAAAAGTTCCTCCTGAGTAGACGGAAAGTGAAGGGCTACACGGAGATGATTAAAATTAGCACAAGACAGTAAAACATGTCACCGCAGGAGCACAGCGGTGCAGGGTCGGCGGCTAGCAAATGGCGGTGGCTGAATCGGCAGTGACCGATCCGCAACCGGACCAGGATGACCTCCTCTCGCCGAGAGGGGCGTGAGGAGGTCCTCCAAGCGGTCGGGATCGGTTTTACAGTTCTCAATTTATTGTCGTGGAGTGAGAACCATGCACTGTGCCAGGACGACACAATACTCCGGCGGAGAGCCCGTTGAACATCGTCTGATGGAACGCAAAAAGTAGCCATGCGAGGCAAAAGAGCTGTTGCCTTGGCTGCTATGTCGGCGTTCTCATTCCCGGGCACACCCACGTGGCCAGGGACCTACAGAAAAGAAACGTGACAGCTGTTATCTGCTAGCAACTGGAGGGAGCGTTGGATTCGATACACGAGAGGATGGTTCGAGAAAGGGTCCTTAAGGCTCTGCAGGGCACTAAGGGAGTCAGAACAGATGGCATAAAAAGGATAGCGACGGCGGCGGCGGATGTATAAAACAGCCTGGTGGAGGGCAAAAAGCTCAGCTGTGAAATTCGAGCGCCGGTCAGGGAGCTAGTATTGGAAGAGGTTGTCCCCGACGACGAAGGCAGATCCGACACCGTCAGTGCTCTTGGAACTATCAGTGTAGATAAATATGGCATTATCGAACCGCGAACGGAGTTCGTCAACCCTCGTGCGGTATACCAAATCCGGAGTGCTCTCCTTGGGGAGCGAACTAAGTTCAAGGTGGGTGTGAACCTGGGCCTGATGCCACGATGGCAATGGGCTCTCGATCAACCGAAAAGTGGAAGGAAGGGTAAAATCGAGCCACTGAAGCAGGCAGCGAAACCGAACTCCGGGTGGAAGCAAGGCTATCGCAGACAACCGATATAAGCGATCAAGTGAGTCATCAAAGAATAATGGGTAAGATGGATGGTTGGGCATCGACAGCAGTCGGCATGCGTACCGACACAAGAGTAGGTCAAGGGTAATACAGCAGCTTCGGCATAAAGGCTTTCAACAGGGCTGGTATAGTCGTTTGTGAGTGTTAAGTTGCACCAGTGTAATGAACACCGCTGGGCAATGAATATGTGTCAAAAAGTGCTTTCTAAGTGCCAAGGGAAACAGTTAATCCATGCCACAATGCCACGAGAAACACGGGCCGGCGTCTTCCACAGCCACCAGCGCCGTAGGCAGCCGTGTTCCAGATCGCTGTCATTATGAGGTCACTGGGCCATGCCAACTCGCTTGCGAGTATCCGCGAAAGAGCGTGATGCCGATCGCCGCAGACAACGTGCCGCCCCCATCCACCACGCCACCTTGCAGCTGGCAATCGGCTGTCACCGACAACGGGGGTCCACCTGCCGCGTTCCTGCAGGCCGTCCAAGCGTGCAGCGATGGTCGGCCTCCCAATAACGTGCGCTTCTGTCGCCTGCAGCCGGCAGACTCTGAAAGGCGAGGACGCCGCTGGTCCAGCTGCCCACTCGCACCCTGCCGAACGGCACTCAACGAGAGCAGCAGGCATTCCACATCCTTGGTTCCTGATTGTGTCCGAACCTCACAAATACTATGCCATCAAGGCATGGCAATGCCTCTAGTGAACGTTCACCATTGGGGATACTCCTCTGTGCCTAATCTATATCTATAAATGTGAATGTCTGTTCGGTGTATGTTTATCACGTTTGAACCACAAGACATAAAGAGCTAAAAATTTGTACAGTTACTAATGTCTACCCGGGGAAGGCTTTAGGCACGGTTTTATGGCGATCGGATAGCTATATATATATATATTCCGGGGAGAGGCTGCGATAGCGTTGCTGATTGGCCGAGTGGCTATCCGCTGGGGCACGGCCCACTGTCTCATGATCACCAGCCAGTCAGCTACGCTGTCGTAGCCCCCGCCCCTAAATTTTGAAGGGTTGTAGCTCCCAAACTAACAGTGATATGAATGTAGTTTAAATTGATTTGGACGCAGTTGGTTTCAACGAATCCAATGCACGATTGAAGAAAAACTATTGTTCTATTTAAAAAATTAGATCTTTGTGCAGTAACTCTTTGGAAAAGAAAGTGTAACATATCTTGTGTTGACCTACCGCATTAAAATATCCTGTCACCTATTATTTTATAAGTTACAGAGGCAAACACACTTAGTGAAACACCCTGTATATATATTAATGTGAATGTCTGTTCGAAGTATGCTTATCACGTCCGAACGACAAGACGCAGAGACTTAATTATTTGTACAGTTATTAATTTATACCTGAGGAAGGTTTTAGGCACGGTTTTATAGCGATCTGATAGATATTTAGCATTTGACGAACATAATGCGAAGTGCGGAACAATAATTACTCTTTGAAAATGGTTTTATTGGTTGCATTGTTGCTTGAGGTTTGATAATGATAAAAGGGTGGACTATATTGGGATGAAAAGTTATCGGTGTACATAAAATTCTATGGGTGTGTGTGTGTGTGTGTGTTTTAATATTTCGCTCTAAAACTACAGAACGCAAACGAATGGTCTGTGTGCATGCGAAGTCTCCAGTTGTACACCATAGCAGTTCCATGCCGATAGCTATAAGGGGGCGGAAGATATGGTGGTTGAAAGTCGTCAAATTATAAAAAAAATTATGACTGAAGGCCAGCGATGACGTTTGCGACTCTATAGCAAGGAGGTTATATACAGCGAAACTTGATGCCACAGGCCATATCTTTGGTCTATGCGTGCTGCAATGTCTTCAGCTCTTTCTCTGTAAGGATAAGCATACGAATAAGGAAATATAAGAATAAATAAATAAAGCAGTAAACAAGAAATTTCTTTCAATATATCTCTTTAAAAAAATCGATTTGACGTTTCGCGCATTATCTATCTTAATCAACCAACACGCGAGAGGAGCCGCGGTTTTAAGCTAGTGCAAGATAAAGACTGACCAAAGAGTTGGTACCGAGACAGAGAGGAAGAAACGTTGGCGAGGTGAGGTGCACCTGCAGCTGGAAAGAAGGACACTCAACTATGACCATAGTCACGGAATAACAACTTGGCAGTAGTAAAGTGTTAAATAAGTGCGGGTTGCAATTTCCATGCAGCTATCCCGAAGAGTACATCCTCCCTATGGATGCCCCTAAGTTTTGTGATGAAACTTCAGTTATAAATGTTGTTAAGAAAGCGAACACTCATCATAGTGAAGCGAACTTGACTTTTTCCTTAGACACTCCCTGGAGTGAAATACGTATCAACTGTGTATCGTTTATTTTGTGTTAATTTGTAAAATGTTTGTTTATAGATGTATTTGTGCCCTCCCATGACCAATTTTCTACACACCACCTTCTTTTCAATTTTTAAATGTTTAAATAATTTAAAATCATTGATTATATTGTGATAGTGTGTGTAAATTTAACTTTTTTTTTAATTTGAAATGCCCATAACTTCACTATATGCCCAGAGTAAGTAGATTTTTAAATTTTTTCTCATGGTGCCTATGTGACTAATTTCATTCTGGATCCAGTCCAGTATAACAGGATTGGTTCCAGACTATTTATCGCCCCTAAGCGAAGGGTGATGATACATGTCCACTGATTGTGTAGTGGTTTCATTTTCTGCGACATTAATGCCATTTATTTGTGTGTAAATTATTTTATTCTCTTTATTAATGATCAAAGCCCCATGTTTATATATGTTTGCCCCATATCTATAAATGTTTTCACCCGTGTGCTTGAACTTGTGTGTTCATGTAAATGTGAATATGTGCTCTTAATTTGACTGACTGCCGTGCAATTTCTTACCGTCGTCGCCACCCGCTTTAGGTCTCGTTTTGCTGTATTTAAGAACGTATGGCTTCGTTTGGCTTCTGCGCTGGCGTCTGCTGGCTGGCCAGAGACAAGCTTACTTGGCAAAGTGGCGAGGTGGCCGTGTTCTTAGTGTCGTACCAACCTGATCTTAGAAGAAAGAGGTGACAGGAGACCTCACTGGGAGCGGTTGACGAGGAAATTGTCTTGGTCAAGTAGCAAGGGTTAATAAACACTAGTCTCTGAATACACTCTGCGTCGCTTTTAGCGCGCTCTACATCCGGTGTAAGGCGGGGGAAGGTTTTTCCGAGGCCTTAGACGCTCTTCACTCTTCATTCTGGCTCCGACGACTGTGGAAGTAAGTACTCCGCCACATCATGCTGAGGGGTAGGCATGCTGTTAGGACTTTACTTTCTTTGTGATCAGGCAGTCTTGGTTTTCAGTGATAGTTTTTTGAGTAATTCTTTCGCTAGTGTTTCTTAATTTACAGAACACGAGTAAATTCAGTGTAAATTTTTTATTTGCATTTTCATTCCAGTAATGATTGTGTGTCCGGCTTTCCTCAATTTAGAATACACCTGTGTGGCCTTCAGCCTTTGTGTAAACTTAGTGTGTTTGAATTTCTTTGCGTTTTTAACTGACTTTTCGCCTCATTACTGTATCCGTGAGTACGCTAAATATTTCTCAGATTTTCTTGTTTGATTCCGTCTTTCCTGTCTTGTATGACCGTTTGCACCACGTGCCGTCATAATGGTCTTTACTTCGGCCTTCAGGCATGCATTTGATAGTACTAGCTTTCATCTATACGAAGTCTCACACAGACTTTACTTGCTTATTTCGAATTAATTCCCTTTTGTAAATCTTATGAAATATCACATGGTCGCACACTATGTGGTACTTAAGTATAGTGAGCCACTGCCTCCCCATACATGAGTTCGTTTAAGTGCACAGTATATTTAAAAATTTGTGATTAAGAAACCCGCGCCATGGAGAAGTAGCCGAGCGGTCTAAGGCACCTCGCTGTGTAGCACTAGGTTGCTCGCTATCGGAGGTTCGAGTCCTCCCTGGGGCATGGGTGTGTGTGTAGTCCTCAAGTTAGTTTACCTACGTTTAAGTAGTTTGTAAGCTACAGACTGATCACAATGCAGTTTGGTCCAATACATTTACAAACATCAACATCAAGACACCCCACCATCTCGTCAAGACGCTGCCTACACTTCGTTTTGCCACTGCTTGCATGGGTTCCATGGTGAATGAAATGTTGGGCTTTCAGCTACCCATTGTGTGTTTGAAAATTTCCTCCCACGTTACTTCCATACTCATAAAGGGCAGAAACAATTTAAATATGTTAAGTAGTTGCACGATTTAATTCACTTTTGTTCAGAGTATGTGCTTAATTGGGTCTCCCCACATTTATTTGCTTGTTATTTTTCTGAATGGATTATGATTTTAAAGTATCAAACCTCTGCTTTATGATTTCATGTTCCCCATTCCATATTTAATTATCTATTCATTTATTTTTTAACTATGATGTTATGTTGGTGAAAACGTTGGTTGCTCCCTTAAGAAGTGAGCAGTTAGTTAAATTTCAGTTTTGCATGTACTGTAGCCACACAAAGTACTTTAGAGCAGCAGTGAGCGTTTTAACTTTCCTTTGCGGATGTCAACTGCCCGATATTTTGCTTATTTTAATAAAATGCCACTTTCATTGTGTATTCCTGCTATTGCTTTTTGTATGTGATAGTTTTCTTCTATTGTTAGTTTGTAGTATAGGTTGTGGCTTGGTTTTAATATCTTTAAGCTGTTTCTAATTTGGTTGGGTAATGGTTGTGAACTATTAGGTGGTTTGCGAATGTGCTATGGGAATTGTGTCTTTTTAATGCTCTGAGATGTTCTGAATCTCTGGATTTGAAATTCCAACAAGTTTGTCCAATGTACACTGATTGACATGTTATACTCCAATAGGCTAAACTACTTATGAACTACCTTATACTAAAGACGGCACAAACATCCATGCCCGAGGGGGGATTCGAAGCCCCCGACCTTAGCGACCATGCAGACTGTGACTGGCGCGCCGCAGACCGCTCGGCCACTGCGGCCAGCTCGCAAACAGATATGAAAATTGGAGAACTATCAAAGACATGCTTGCAAAATGTTAACAGGACGGTAGAATAGATGGTAGAATTTGACTTTGGGGAAGATCAGTTTAAATTCAGGAGAAATGTGGGAACACGGGAAAACAATACCCACCTTACGACGTATATTAGAAGATATATTAAGGAAATATAAACCCATATTTATAGCTATTGTAAATTTCCAGAAAGTTTCTGATAAAATTAATTGGAATAAACTTAAAATTCTGAAGTCATCAGGAGTAAAATATAGGGAAGGCAAGGTTATTTACAACTTGTACAAAAACCAGACAGCAGCTATTGGAGATTAAAGGCATGAAAGCGTTGCATGGATTGGGAAGGGAGAAAGACAGGATTGTAGACTTTCTCCAATGTTACTCAATTTGCACATTGACCAAGCTCTGATAGAAACCAAGGAAAAATTAGGAGAAGGTATTATAGTTCAGAGTGAAGTAATAAAAACATGACGGTGACACTGTAGTTGTGTCAGAGAGTGTTGTTACTTGGGCAATAAAACAGCATATGAGGGTCGCAGTACAGAGAATAAAAAAATACACAATGGCAATCAGAAGAAAAGCGTTCTGAAAAAGAGAAATTTGTTAAAATCGAATATTAATGTAAATATAAGGAAATCATTTCTGAAGGCAGTTGTGTAGAGTGTTTTACGGAGGTGAAATACGGTCGGTAAGTAATTCTGACGGGAAGAGAACAGTTGTATTTGAAATGTGGTTCTACGGAAGACTGCTGAAGATTAGGTGGGTAGATCGCGTAACTAATGATGAGGTACTGAACACAATTGGGGAGATAAGGTATTTCTGGCATAACTTTATTAAAAGAAGGGATCGATTGGAGGGACACTTTATTAGTCATCAAGCAATCTTAAATTTAGGATTGGTGGGAACTGTGTGGGGTAAAAATCACAGAGGGAGACCAAGAGACAACTACAATAATCAGATTCAAATGACTGTGGGTTGTCATTATAATGATGAGATGAAAAGACTTGCAAAGGGTGGAGTGGAGAGCTCCATCAAACAATTCTCCGGACTAAAGATCAAGTCAACAACTCGTATTGTAATACAATTTCAGGGTAATCAGACTAATAACTATTGGAAATTAACAGTTTTTGAATAAACGAATGATTCCAATTTATTGATGTAGACCATATTGTTGCTATACATGTAGTGTAACTGACAAATCAGGAACAACTTTTGAACTTATTACTCGATGCCACTCATTTCATTTGAAACATATATCACTGAATATTCCTGCGAAATAACATCACTTCACAACACATCGATCAGAAGATGTAACGCGAGAAACAAAGTTATGTATAAATGTCACTGGTAGGTTAAATTTGCTATCAGTTCTCACATTTTGCATTTTCTGTGAAATCTTAACGAGTAAACCACAAGAAAAATTGAGTTTTACATGTTAAACATACGTAATATATATGCGTATGTTGAACGATTATGACCCTAAATCAATACTACGAAACGTTATATATACCGGACTCGGAGGAGAGGAGTGATGGATTGAGGGGAATACAGATGAAGGACAGAGAGAGGAGGAAGTGGGCAGAATGTAGAAGTCGATTACGTCTTTCGTGTCTCTCACGGAGAATTAAATGTTGAGTGCTTCGGATCGTTATGTTTACGTCGAAAACGAACAAAAATTGTATCCGGTTCACTGGCTTTACAATAAACAAAGATTTTCTGCGAAAACGTTATTTTTCTTCCTTTCATGCCATACAGTAAAGCTGCGTTTTTCATTCAGAAGGAGGAGAAAAGATGTGTATCCCTCGACGCTCGAGGCATTGATTTGATTGACGTGTTTTTTCTGTGAGACGATGTTCACATGAGAATTTTCATCGCTATACCTATTTATTTCGTGTCAGACTAAGCCAAAACGAAGCGTAGCCGTGAATAGCTAGTGTTAAATAAGATCTTTATATATATATATTAAGGTGTCTGTGCCTATATTTCACTCTGCAGCTAAAAATACATATCGCAAACGAATAGTGTTTGTATGGGATAGTAGGTATCAGTCCCCCATTGTGCACTATGGTGGTAGAGGGTTGATAACGATAGCGGGGTGGAAAATATGGAAGTTGAAATTTACCGACATATACAAAATTCTACGTGTGGGTGTCAATATTTCACTCTACAGCAAAAATTACGCAACGGAAACTAACGATCTCTCTGTATCGTTGTAGTACAAAGTCTCCCGTTGTACACCATAGCAGTTCCGTGGCGATAGCTATAAGAGGGCGGAAGATATAGTGGTTACAAGTCGTCATCTTATATAAAATTCGGACTGAAAACCAGCGATGACTTTTAACACTATAATAGCAAAGAGGATATATAGAGCGAAAGATGATCCACATTATTCAGTTGTTTTTCTGTAACAAGCGTACGAATAAAGAAAAGTAAGTGCATACTGCAGTTCGAAAAGTAAAAACTACCAAGAAAGATGCCAAAGCGTAAGAAAGAAATTTCGCGTTCTCGATTCGTTTCTAAAAGAATAAAAACGGCACTGAAAAGTGAATCTACAGATAATAGAAACTTGAAATTTGTCGACGTTTATGTTACACTGTAGGCATCAGCAATTTTTCGATATTCCCATCCCTAAGAGGGTGAAATAGGGAAAGAACGGTTTTTTTTTGAAAATACGTTGATATTAAGGCAATTTTGAAGCAAGAAATACAAAACTTCGGATAAAGATTTTTGATTGGAATTTCAAAAACATGTGTTCCAATATTTTTGGGAATTTAACCATTAAGCTGGTGAAATGAAGGAAAATCTTTGAAGGGTGCTACTAAGACTATTTTGATGCTAAAATGTGAAAATTTGGATTTGGAACCATGTTGAGAATTAAAAAATAAATAAATAAAATTAAAAAAAGAAGCGTTTCGGGATGTTTTGAATCTGCATCAATAGTGCAATAGGGGGTGGCAAGTTGTATCAAAATACTTGATTAGGAGAGCATTTTTAAAAGTAAATCTATCAAAATTCATATTAAGAAGCAGAGAAACCAACGAAGACCATCTAGTCTATGCGTGCGAAGCAGCTTGAATTAAGCTAGTGTTTATAAATTCATTGTGTAGAAGTGGGCATTTATATTATTACAGCAAGGTACCACATTTCGAATGTAATTAATTTTTTTTCGTTTAGACACTATATTCTATCATAGCACAACGTTTGTACCGCTATTTCACGTGAAATAATAAATAGTGCACTTTTATTTTTTGTCCTGTTCATAAGTTTAGTCATCTGCTGAAATTATTATTTATAAGACTTTTGGACCACTTCTACCAATGTACATAGTAGGCGTCGCCATTTACGCGAAATAGGATATAGTACAAAAATTAAAAAGGGACAATAACAGAAGAATCAACAAGAGGAACGAACACCACGCAATGTGAAAGATTGGAAAGTATATTGTAGATTTAAAGCCACCATAATAGCTTGTTGCACGAATATATAAACCCAATGAAGGCAGTACGTATATGTTGAAACATATCTACATGGAAAATTACAGAAAAATGGTATCTTGCATGTGGCGTTATTCGTCTCCAGTGCTAGATTAATTACACCTTCTGTACAGGCGTTTAAGTAATTATAAAATCCCCCCTAGTAAATGACACAACGGAAGTATCAACAGCCATAAACATCACAAAGATTTTCAGAGTATGGATGTGGAAGTTCGTGCTAGTGGTAGTTTGCAGTAGTAGAGGGAAAATATATCTCCGCATTGATTCTTGAAACTGTGTTATAAACTGTTTCTCGTTTGATGACGATGAGTACCATATAAACAAAAAAAAAAAAAAAAAAAAAAAAAAAAAAAATTAAAAGTATTTTCAAGTATTTAAAACTGAGACGAAAAACTCCACACACTACATTGGTCTACGAAACATGTACGTAACCGAAAATATAAATATTGACCTAGAAGGTATAGCTGAGGCATTTTGAAACAATTTGGTAATGTAGATGGAATTATGTTGTTCGTCACTTTTCTCTAGTCACTGTTATTTTCTGTTGACGGTTAACTCTCTCTCTCTCTCTCTCTCTCTCTCTCTCTCTCTCTCTCTCTAACGTATAGTACCAGTGTTAATCTTTTTTCATCATGTAATGACATCAACGTTATCTTATCTTCTATTTAAAATATATGATATCGAAATTCCTATTAAATATTCCGAAATAAATCACATCCAGAGACTTATTATTTCTCATCTTACACAAATAGTTTTTGGGATGTTTTCTTGCAGTATCGTTTTATTCTTGGAACTTGTACATCATTTCTTCCATAACGCAAGTCTCAACTAAGTAATTTACTTGTTGGAAACTCAGTTTCTTCAGTACCGTTTTTGCGCCCCTACTTGTTGTTCGCTTCGCTAGCGTGCAAGAAAATTACAGCGGAAATTTTATACGAGCAGCAATTACCTCCACTACAACACGTGTACTTTAATTAAGTTCAGATTCACATGATATCAACAAGCAAGTAACTAGAAAGAGGGAAAGGTTTTTATTGATTAAAAAATTTCTAAGGACATACACGTAAACGTTACTCTTCTACAGAATCAAGGGACGATTCACAATTAATTCTACTCATGTGACGTAACATTAATTTAATATATACTCAGCTCCAGTTCGCCAGACTGACTTTGGAAATGACAAGTAAATTGGTTTTCTTTGTGTGACTTAAACGTGTTATGTTACTTGAAGGGTCGAGAACAAAAATGAATGTAAGCAATGCTGCAGGAATAAATTTCATTCGGCAGTTTTCTTAGAAGTACGTTTTAGCGCAGAATTTGTCGCTGCACGTAGCATAAAGAGTGGTGTGCTTTTCTCCAGTATTCTATACTAATAATAAAATTGAAAATGTAGGTCTGTCGTTGTACATTTCAGTTTCCAAAATTCTTATAGTTTTTAACAGGAAACTTGATGGAAATTCGGATCAACATACAGGCATGATCGGATGACGGAAAAAGTACCTTAATTTTAAGTGCTTTCAATATCTGTCGTGTCTGTCTATTCATCTACTTGAAACCTCTCATCTCCAAAACTACTTCACAAATTTTCATGAGGTTTTCACAAGTACATTGAGCCCATATTGGTGCTACTTATGGATTTCTTTTCACAAAAATCTGATAAAGAAAAGAGAAACATCATTAAAAAAATTATCTACAGTCGTCCTCTATGTCTCTTTGAATACGTTAATTTCCAAAAATACTAGGCTTTTAATGGGAATTTTACAGGTAATTTAAGCTTATCGAAAAATTAGATACAATGTTCATTTTATCAAAATCAGATGAAAGAAAGAATGATATTATACTTTAAACATTATTATAAAAGAAATTGTATGCATTGATCTGTACAGAATAATATCAAAAAGTAGTACACGAACATTCGTTGGGTTTCACAGATAAATTGAGAGTAGCTGTGGACAACATATAGACTTCATTTAGTCGAAATTGGATCAGAGGAATAACAGAAATCTTAATTTGAAGTTTTAGGTGCACGCTATGCTTCTCGAGTACGACCTAGTACACCAAAAAGCAAATAGAGAGAAACTGTTAGTTACGTAGTTACGAAGAAGTAATAGATGGGGCTGCTGCTTTTTTCCATGTTTGTAAGTACAGCGAAATACAGCAAAGAACGAATCGAGATGCTGTTAGTTTCATAGTGCAACAAAGAACCAGTAAATTCCCCTATTGTGTGTATTGTTTCAGTAGCAGAAGTTCAAATGTCGGTAAATCTATTGGACCAAACTGCGTGGTCATCAGTCCGTAGCTTACAAACTACTTAAACCTCGGTAAACTAACCTACGGACAAACACACACACCCATGCCCCAGGGAGGACTCGAATCTCCACGGCGAGCAACCGCGCGCTCCGCAGCGAGGTGCTTTAGACCGCTCGGCTACTCCACCGCGGCGTAGAAAAAGTATTTTGGTATCATTCATATAAGACTTCTTAGCAAGGGCGATCAAAATCCTGTAGTTCGTGATTCCGGTTCGTACTTATTAGATTTTGTTGAATCATTTCTGTTTACAAATGACGAGGCGTAGAAAGCGGTCGACTCTTTCGCAAAACACAAGAAAGTTTACAGCGCTCAATATTGCGCGGCTTCTTGGCTAGGACAAATGAGTTTATAGAAAACGGTTTCCACTTTTCATGACTGTTGTTTGGTAGCTTAAAAAGCGATGGCATGCAGAATCCCTTCTTTGACAGCCGTTGTGAATGTACCAAGCATATAGTTAGTCTTTAATATTTTCCGCAAATAATACATACCACTGCAAACTTAACCTCGCAGATATCCCAGTTCCCCATAATACAATTCTAGAAATGCATGATAACTAATTTCAGAATAAAGGAAGAGGGAAATTAACACGAATGTATCTCCCCATCATCCGCCGAACGTTATAAAAAGTAAATGAAATTTGCTTTATGTTCTATAATGTAGTCTCCCCTAAAAGCAGAAATTGACTCAGAGATGCAAATTAGCTGATTCCATCTTATTTTACATTCTTCCTTAATAAAAAAAATCTCAGTATCAATTGCCATCGAACCTCTTTGAACGGTGAAATGCAGCGGCCAGGATACGGCTTTGCTTTCACGATGGGTGGTGTTGCCACAACTAACCGACTATCTTTTAAACCATTTTGACAAATTCCGGATCGTTTCCCTGAAAAGAGAATGGTTAAATTCCCATCCCTTAGCTACCCAGTAAAAAAGTTCTACCGCCTCTCTAATTATTCAGTCATCAAAAGGGAAATCATAGTCTTTTTCTTTCTTATACATCTACATATATACTCCACAATCCACCTAAGGATGTGTGGTGGAGGGTACTCAGTACCACTACTAGTTACCTGCTTTTCGTCTCCATTCCCATAAAGAACGAGGAAGAAACGAATGCTTGTATGCATCTTACGAGCGCTAAACTCTCTAATCTCTTCTTGGTGGTCTTCAAGCTAAATGTAAGTTGGCGTTAGTAAACTCGTACTGCAGTCCGCCTCAAATTCCGGCCCTTCTAATTTCTTCAGCAGTGCTTCTCGAAAAGAACGTCGCCTTCCTTCCAGCGACTCCCATTAAGTTCGCAAGTATTATTTATTTATTTATTTTGCGTTCGATATGCCACATGCCTTACAGTACTACACACATACAAAACGAGAAACTAAATTAACATACAAATCTAAGAAAGCATTATTCATTACGAAATGAGTTATACTTATTACAATGCTTATAAATTAAGAATTAAAGGGAACACACATTTGTCAAAATAATTTACAACTAAACGGAAACTCTTAAATTACAAAGCCAAGAAATAGCAGTATCTGTAAGTCTATGCAGATCCTCCAGCGAAGAGTTTCAGTAACAGTCACGCATTGATCTAACCTACCAGTCACTACGTTTACATGCAACACATCTTCCGGAAAACGAAAACCGTTTTTCGCTGTCGTGTTTACATGATACAGCCTGAATTGAATTATCTAACACACTTAATATGAAAAACAGCTTCAGTTCCTGATTTAAGTCAGCATAATCGTTATTTTTCTTTATTTAAATACACAGATTCATACTCAGTCTAATATTTATACGTTTGTTTCACGGTAGAATATGTCACTCTGTCAATATGTGCCGAAAGTTCTTAACAAGAAAACACAGTCTGACAAACCAAGAATGCTTCAAAAACGATTGCGTTTACTTGGGCACGAAGAACGAATGTGGAGCTGGATAACCGCTTTACAGAAGTGGATTTTCAGAATCGATTTTGGAGTATTTACATTGTAAGGTCCCTATGTTCCCGACATAATCGGTTTTCTGTAATATTTAGTTTTGTGAACTGACCATTGTAAGTGGCGCAGTAATTTTTGGAGGTTCGATTGTAAAGTAAGCGCTCTGGTTGCGAGAGGGCAGTCAGTAGACAGTCAGTTGCGAGCAGTGTTTGGAGTTAGTTGCCAGGAGTCGCCAGTTGTGTGAGGTAGCGCGAGAAAGCTGTTGGAGAAGCTAATCGTTAAGTATGTGTTGCAGCAGGCATATATTGTAATGCATGATGTTAATTTAATTTTCTGCAATATTTTTTTTTACTTAATATTTTTTGTAAAATGTAAACTTTCACGGCCAGAATGGTCGAAATTACTAAAAATTTCCGGGCTGTTATGCCGTGGTCTAGTGGATTTATTATTAAAACCCAACTTTTCGTCCCCGACTGCGGAGGACATTCTCAAGGGGGATCGTGGCACTCTTGGATGTCCGATTCACACCCTGGCTCGCAACTGACAGCGGATGACGCCGCAGTTAAGTCCCTTAAGCCTTACAAACATTTGAACATTTGAGTTCCTTTTCCATGACCTGCAAGGTCACGTAACCAGTAGTTCCTTGTGATGAGACTGGAAAGGCACCGCGAGTATTTGTCAGAGTGTGTCAGAAACTTGTTAGGCGATGTCACGCTTGCATAGAGATTGGCGGCAGTCAGTTTCAGTGCATTTTGTACACCACGGTACAAATAGTACGATCATTGTGTCATATATGTTATTTGCAGTTAACTGTAACGAATGTAAAATGTACACAGTAATGTCACTGGGTTTCTATTATCTCCTTGGGCTGCCTTCTCGGAACCCAACATCTCTGCTTCAAATTGTTCAGCAAAGCATCCTCTAAATCGTTCTTTTTCCTTGTCTCTTTAGATGAAGAACTCGAGGGAAAATAATGATGACCGTCATTTATAAAGTGTTGAGATATGGCGACTTGTATGCTTCAAAATTGGTTTCTATTACACGATTTTAACATTTGTTTTAATGTTTACAGTTTCCATCTCACTGCAGATTCATGTATTAGTCGAAGAAAATGAAACATACTGTCGAATATAATTGTTTTACACAAAATACATGAAAAATACAAAAGTTGAGGGTTACTGTCGGATATAATTGTTTTACACAAAATACATGAAAAATACAAAAGTTGAGGGTTATCATTATTTACCCCTGAGCTCTTCATATATTAGCCGGCCGCGGTGGCCGAGGGGACTGAGGCGCTTCAGTCACGGTCTGCACGGCCACTACGGTCGAGGGTTCGAATCCCCCCTCGGGCATGGATATTTGTGCCGTCCTTAGTTGTAGGTAGTTCATAAGTAGTTTGTAAGTTTAGGGACTGATAACCCCGTAGTTAAGTCCCTTAAGCTTAACAAACATTTGAACATTGAACATTCTTCATATATTAGAGCTATGAACTGAAGGAGAGGTATTAAATTAAAATTTTTTCTATGCCTGGGATTCGAACCTAGGACGCACTGCTTACTAGGCAGGCGCACACCACTGAGCCACAATGACTTAATCGATATGGCGGCTGCACGGGCTGTGCTTTAATTCAAATCAATGTACGTAGGAGAACATGACGCAAAATTGAAGTTTCTATTGTGGAGAGAGACATGCCTTAATACAGTTCTTTCAGTCGCTATATTTATTAAGTCATGGTGGCTTAGTGGTATAGCGTCTACCTAATAAACAGGAGGACCCAGGCTCGAATCCAGTCCATGGGACAAATTTTAATTCAATTTCTCTTCTTCAGAACATAGTAGAATTTTGGAGGTAATAAGTAAGTAGATACTCTGTTATGTGCATCTTCTAGTTTTTTCGTGCGAATATTCACTGGACACTCGCCTCCAGTAATACAGCACTCAGCGAGAGGATGAGCTGCGGGCAGTTCCCGCCCGCGGGCAGAATTGCGCTGCGGTTGTACCTCCGGTGGATCCTCGTCGCTGGTTTCGCGCTGCTGTATGACTCACGGGCGGGGATGCCCTGCTGAATATTCATGAGAGCGCACAGCAGCGCCGTGTATCACCCACACCAACAGGGCGGGTCCAGAGCCTTCCACCTGCCGCACCCCCCCCCCCCCCCCCTCTAACCAGTTTAACCTGCCGGACCTCGTGCTGTTCCCAGGTAAAACAATACGACCGTCAGCGCTGCCCGGGCACTGATCAACTTCGCCTGTGGACAAAAGCGGTGCCGTCCTCGTTACTCCCTCCTCGCTGTCACGACTGCAGTAACCATTTGCCTTACACCTTTTCCAGTGGCGACTGATGCTTCAGATGAATGGGGGTTCACTTCTTTCAGTGGCGGATCTTGATAGTAGCGTACCCGTCACCCTTCGCCCCCCACCCTCCGTTCGACGCTTCGGGGACAATTTGGCGCCCCGGTTTACGCCCCCTCCCCCACCCCCAATCTTAGATATATTTTCGTTTAATGATCTGCAGAAAGTCTTACGCCGTCTTGTTTATGCTTGCTTCAACTCGAATTGAGGCGTTGGCCTACCAAGCTTCAATGAATCTTCGGGTCACGTGACACTGTAAGCAGCACCCCTTCCTAACCTTACGCATGTGCAAATGCTGCTCTCCACCAGCTCCTTTCAAACAGTTAAATATTTATACATGTGGTGTCTACTGCGAAAGAACAGACGTCACTTCTGATCCTGCAGTTGTTATTGTTTCGTATTCACGGAATATATGATATCAACTTGCGAATGGGAGGCGTACTTATGCAGGTGCTGTGATCACTGTTCTCCAGTGGTGTAGGGGTCAGCGCAACTGCCTAGAAAGCAGGAGACCCGGGTTAGAATCCCGGCTGGCAACACATTTTCAGCTTTTCAAAAAAATGTTTGTATAGTCTATGGGACTTATCTACGGGGTCATCAGTCCCTAAACTTACAAACTACTTATCAACTACTTACGAACTAGGACGGCACCCCCGACCGTAGTGGCCGTGCAGACCGTGACTGGAGCGCCTCAGTCCCCTCGGCCACAGCGGCTGGCCCAGCTTTTCCCATTCGCAGTTGATGTCATATATTCTGTGAATATGAAACAATAACAACTGCAGGATCAGAAGTGACGTCTCTTCTTTCGGAACAGACGCCACATGTATATCTATATCTATAAATGTGCGTCTCTGTTCGGTGTACGTTTATCACGTCTGAAGCACAAGACATACAGATCTAAAAATTTGTACAGTTACTAACGTCTACCCCGGAAATGCTTTAGGCACTGTTTTATGGCGATCTGATTCGGTGTGCGCTTATCACGTCCGAAACACAAGACGCAGAGACGTAAATATTTGTACAGTTACAAATTTGTACGTGAGGAAGGTTTCATGCACGGTTTTATAGCGATCTGATAGATATTTAGTAATTTGGAGGAGGTAACGCGAAATGCGGAATAATAATTACTCTTTGAAAATTATATTTACTCTTTGAAAATGGTTTTATTTGTTGCATTGTTGCTTGAGGGTTGATAATGATGAAAGGGTGGAGTATATTGGGATGGAAAGTTATCGGTGTACATAAAATCCTACGTGTGTGTGTGTTAATATTTCGCTCTGCAGCATAACTACAGAACGCATACGAATGGTCTGTGTGTAATTGTTGTCCGAAGTCTCCCGTTGTATACCATATCAGCTCCATGCCGATAGCTATAAGGGGGTGGAAGATATGGTGGTTGAAAGTCTTCAAATTATAAAAAAATTCGAACTGAAGGCCAGCGATGACGTTTGCGACTCTATAGCAAGGAGGTTAGATACAGCGATACGGATACCACAGACCATATCTTTGGTCTATGCGTGCTAAATGTCTTCAGCTCTTTCTCTGTAAGGATAAGCATATGAATAATGAAATATAAGAATAAATTAATAAAGCAGTAAAAAAGAAATTTATTTTAATACATACAATCGATTTGACATTTCGCGCATTATCTATCATTATCAACCAACACGCGAGCGCAGCCGCGGGTTTAAGCTAGTATATAGATAACATGCCGGTGACGGACAGTGATCCTTTCGTTAGTGGGGAGGGGTGGGCAAGTTTTTGGCCGTTACTCTTACGGGAATTTGTTTCATAACTACGAGTTTGAGTACTGTGGGCAGGGTGAAGCTGAGAATTTGTATCTGACGGTAGGCGTAGTTAGGTACTCCCTGCAGGTCCAGTGGTGTACGGATCAGCGCAACTGCCTAGAAAGCAGGAGACCCGGGTTCGAACCCCGGCTGGGTACCCATTTTCAGCTTTGCCCATTCGCAGTTGATGTCATATATTCTGTAAATAAGTTAAATATTTGTTATAACGAAGAGTATAAATGCTATTTACCCCAAAAAATCTCGACAAAATTCTCAAAAACGTCCAAAGATATGAGGCAAGTAACAATACAATAGTTATTGTTGTTCTTACATCTGTTAAAAAAGAGATTGGGTTTTTAGAAACAAAATTGCTTACAGTTGGTCTCGAACCCACTACATTCGACACCACAGCATAATGCCGCTAACCGTATGGCTATTCTTGCTAGGAGGAGAGTAGTGACGTCGTTAATATTCTCCGATCGATCTTCGGAAGGATTTTACAGGTGATACGTCTTTAATTTATAGTCATCAGATATTTTATCAAATATGACATGTCCCGTGACATGTTTTTGATGAATTTTCAATGCGCCAAAAACAAATAAGAAGGGCCGATGTTGCCTTCATGGAGGATTTGTGCATGCGCAAGGCGAGGTGCGCAGTAGCTCCCTTGTCTTGTTTCGGAACCATTCGTGCGTAACCGCCAGAACTCGCGTAGCCAGAAGTTGTTGTCTCTACCAGCTTCATCAAATGTTCAAATGTTCAAATTTTTGTAGAGCTTAAGGGACTTAACTACGGGGTCATCAGTCCCTAAACTTACAAACTATTTATGAACTAGCTACAACTAAGGACTGCACAAATATCCATGCCCGAGGGGGGATTCGAACCTCCGTGGCAACCGTCCAGACCGTGACTGAAGCGCGTCAGTCCCCTCGGCCTCCGCGGCCGGCCCAGCTTCATCGCCAATGTTAAAAGCGGCATTTCCGCTCGCCCCTCCCTGCCGCGGAAGCGCCACATGCTGCCTCCAGGAGGTTCATGAGAGAATTTTAAGGCTCGTATACGTGCTGTCTCCGCGACGTCAAACGTTTCTCATGCGATAAAAATACTTTGAAATGTGCTTATAAAATTATCTGTTAGATGAACGAAACGAAGAATGTCAGTTTAAAAACACTTTTTGTTTTATTTATTTACTTTTTTTTCTGAGGGTTCACTGAACCAGTGATCACATTGGACGCACCGCCACTGACGTTTTCCCAGTTGACCGCAAGTGTATCCGTACTGTCGTATGCCAGCATTCAGGAGGGTGGATGGCAGTGTGAACCGTGTCATACTTCGGGCGTACTTGGTTCGAAGAGCTCATCTCTCACGTTACTGTGACGGGTATTTTCTCAATAACTTTCTGACCCAACCGGCTTTGTAACGGCAGCTTCCAGCATCTAACGACAGTCTGACTGGTATTACTTATTTCCTTTTACTATCTTTTTAAAAAACCACTCCTTTACCAATGCTGATTAAAATTTCTTGTTGTAATTTGATTGGAAGACTGAAAGAGAACAGGATTATAACTTCTTACAGTTACACGCTATAATGACACGTTTTCCATTCCCCGATATTATCAGAGAAAGTTTTGTATTTTTATATTATTTCGGCATGTTAAAATAATTATCTATGAAAGTCAGAGAAAGAAAATTTAGGAACAACACTTTCAATTTTTTTTAAGACAGAAGACACTCTTGCTTTGTACTTCGTAGCGATAGCATCTTGCAGACGGGAGCTGTACTGTATTATTTTTATGTGGCCGCTATTATGTACATTCAGGTAAATATATGTGCTGTACGCGTATCTTAAATTTATAAATAAACCCCACCTCTCACTTAAATTCGCACTTATGAATTTTTATTAATAATTTTGCCCTATCCTCCCTCCGCCCATAATGTCTTTTTCAGCCTTGTTGAATCACCGCAACAATGGATGGCATAGTTTTTAGTTAATATTGAATGGTGATATTTCGTGTAGCCTGCCAGTCTTGTTTCAAAATTTATTCCATAATATTATCATTTACTGGCAATAGAACCTGCAGTCGATTTTCTTGTAAATTTTTAGAAGTCGATGTGTTTGGCTTACGTAATATTCCTATCCGATTTATATCATGGCACTTATCTTACTTTACTGTTTGCTACACGAGTCGTAGTTTAATATTGACGAACTGCCATCCACTGTTCGGCGAGTGGTTATCATATTATTAAAATTTCATTTACAGCCAAATTTCAACCACCGATGGATCTATTGTTAAAGGTAACTGCTCTTCGATTCTTTTTGTAATGTTCTGCCCGCACAACACTCCACCGTTAATTAGCTTACTATTTCATTTAAATGCATGTAATAATTTTCCCCGTAATTTACTGACTGGAATCTTTCATAGCTTCTAACTTCAAACCACTTCCTTCTGTAAATTTGTTAATCTCAAAAATTAATAGCCAGGCTGGAACATTATAACGCTTCCCTGAGGCACGGAGAAAACGACAACAGTGCGCTGACTGTTGAAGCTATAGTTAATATCTCAGACTTTTCTTTTGACAGCGGCAACACGTCGGGATGTCTACCTCGTTCAGAGAATCGTAGGTGAACACTGCCGAATCTGGAAGCAGCAATCAGAGCTGTGTTCGCAGTCGAAATATTAATTTTGAATCAAAGTTTCTGAAAAACATTGCCCGTGTTTGCAGGTTCGCACCGCTCCAGACTGATAGATGCCTCCATTATGCGACATTAAATTCCAAGTTCATTAAAACGGAATAATTTTTGAAAGAAGAAGATGGACTTACTTTTAATTTTATCAATGTCATCATTATTTTTTCTTGTAAGTTCAATTATGGACCTCTAAAACTCGTAACTATCTAAACTTTCGTAAGTCTTTGTAATACGTAAATTAGAATATACAAAAACCATCCATACAATGACAACAATTGCTTTGGTATATATTTTCCGTGGACTATTTATAACATCAAAGAGTACCAATTATTAATTCTCTTGTTTGCTTTGAAGTACGTAATAATATTTAATGCTCTTTTAATTCTAAACGAGGAAAAATAAAATAAATTACAAATACTTGACTTCAAATACACAGTTTCTAACCAGAGATATTACACTTTGCATGTCATGAATAAAATTAAGAGAATAACGTTATGTCAGTAACCGGTTCCATGTATCGTACATGACGTAAGCAGCCCATGCCAGGATCTGCAGAAATCAATGTTATCTGCGCCATATTGAAATCACGCAGCGATGATGTGAGCTCATCGTCACGTAAAATATTGACACACCGCCTTAGAGTTCTCCTATTCACTCTTATAGTTTTATAAAAGTATTCAAATGATTCTAAATCTAAGGGACCTAACTGCTAAGGCCATCGGTCCGTAGATTTACAAACCACTTAAATTAAATTAACTAACTAACGCTAAGGACAACACTCACACACACACACACACACACACACACACACACACACACACATATATATACACCTGCCCGAGACAGGACTCAAACCTCCGACGGGAGCGGTCGCGCAGTTTGCAGCCATTCCTACGCGGCATTTACAGTTGAAACAGTACACATGGGACGCATGAAATAATTCTATTTATTGATCAACAGCTCAAGCGGCACTGAGGTACGATGTGACAATGTAGGAGCTGTTTCTAGCGTTCTATCATTCAGATGGAGAATACTGTCTTGGGATACAGTATTCCACGCCTACTCGATATGGCCGGCCGCGGTGGCCGAGGGGACAGAGGCGCTCCAGTCACGGTTTGCACGGTCACTACGGTCGGGGGTTCGAATCCCCCATCGGGCATGGATATTTGTGCCGTCCTTAGGATAAGCTAGTAGATAAGTAGTTTGTAAGTTTAGGGACTGATGACCCCGTAGTTAAGTCCCATAAGCTTTACAAACATTTGATTTTTTACTCGATATGTTTACGTAATTCTGCAACAGTTTGGGTAGACGACGAACACGTGTCAGCTGTCGTCATATCGTATCGAACACGTAATGGATTGGACTCAGATCCAGAGATCGTGCTGGCCAGGCTCTTGCAAAGCACATTGAGTTCCACGCGCACTGTGCGGGCGACCTTTATCCTGTATGAACAATACCTTGTTACGTACCCGTATTTATATTTTTCACTCATTTTTTATTTTTATTCACCTTAATTTTACCTTACTTCCTCTTCCTCTGGACGTGCGCCTTCCCTAACACTGTTGTTTTGATAGCCAGGGCTTCCATGCGTGCTTCATGAGATAGGCTCGGCATTATTGTAGGCTTTATCCTCATTGATCAGCAATATCGGTTTCAGCCATATTTGTTGTTACAAGAAACACTCGCTTATTACGCCCGAGATTGTCTAATAGCAAATTATGACGCAACGAATAACGCAAATTTTATTGTAAATGAAACCAATATGTTCGCTCAATGGGAAAGGATACGTTGTTGCTTAACGCCCAGGAAATACGCTACCCAGCAATTATGAAATTCTTTAGTAATTATTTGAAATAGATATTTTCTTGCAAGCATAATAAGGAGGATAAGAGGCTGGTAATTCATAATTAAAATACTCGAAACCTTGGCTATTTATATTTAACAGAAATGAATTTATTTAACAAAACAAAATCTGTTAAGTCCAGCAAAAATGGAGTGGGGGGAAGACAGTAAACTTTATGCGTAAAAATTCAACTAGTAAAGAATATAGGTATCTTACTGAAAGAAAACATCTCAATGAACATTTGAATTCTGTGTCACTGATGGGAAACGGAGGGCAGGAATTTCCGTTACAGCTGTCACCACTCAAACACACAATCTAAACGTTGTCATGCTCCTCGATACGACTCGCTACATTTAGAATTATTAATTATAACACAGTATAATTTCAAATAAGTGCACTACCTAGGGAGGGTCGTCAGTAAGGCGACATATTAAACTGATTGAAATTCACTGGTTGGTTCTTAGACGAGCGACACAAGGTGCGCATTATTACTTATTATAGTTCACGTAATGATTCTTGTTCCGAAGGAACAAGCACATCATTTATCTTTTGCAACACTTCGTTGATCCACGTGGGTGGCAACACAAAACATATCGCCCTCGCTTTTGTAACTCCACCAGAATGGCTCACTGTACCACTACATTGCCTACAAAAACTTCTGATCTCCACACTAAATGAGTGGATTAACTAAACAAGCACGCAAGTGCGTATAAGTTTTCAAAGAAATTTTAATTGAGAATTGACTCTAGCCTCTCGCCTAGTATCACCACAACTGTCGCCATCCGCAAATCATTTTAAGACATTAAAATGATCAAATTCGAAGCATTTCTTACCACCAATTGCAGAAATTATGCAGCCACTGCCACTCGCGTCCAGCCAGATACAAGGTTCCACCAACTCTCCAAACACGGCTTCCTAACTTGCTAGCGGTTCCCGGTTTCAACTTCGTCGAGGAGGACGCGCTCTCACTGCTGGACCAGAGAGTCCGTTCCATCTGCTTCTTGCTAACTGGCCACCCTCTGCCTTAGATGTACTGCTCGCCAAAGCATGCGAAAACCTTTGCTCAACCCCAAGCCAAAAACAATATCTTTGCTACCAGGAAACCTGCCCTCTGCTAAATACAGCCCACACTACAATCTGCCTTGTTTAATTACCCATGCAGATCTGAATACCCAAGTTAAATTGCTCTCTCTTTCATACAGGGAAAGGACACAGAGGGTAGTGACATGGCCACATTTATGATGAATAAAAACCACAATAACAAGGCATCCCTGCTTCTACGGCATTGCCACTGATAAATATGCGGAGTCAATAAGCCACTAAGTATTCTAAACAACTGTAAATTGTCACATAACCATTGTACTTGGCTAGTACAACTTATTGCACGGCTTTCGGTGAATTAAAGTGCATTTCAGCGCGGTTGAAGTAATGGGGCGATACAGCAGTAACGTCTCAACCTTCCTGTTGCAAATGGTCCTAACACTCTGCACGTAACGAGCGTTCCGTCCACAAAGGTGAACCAGTGTTGCAGATTATCAAACCCAAACTGTAAATCATTGGTGGAGCCATTGTGTCTTCGACTGATGCACTCTATGACACAGGTCCTGCTAGGTGCACGTCTTTCGCACGAATGACCATCACTCGTGTGCACGCAGAATTTGCTTTCATCCCTGAAGACCACGGCTTCTCATTCCATCTCTCGTGCTCTCATGGCAGGTCTAGGTTGTGGCGTGAGTGAAAGGTGGTCTGCCGGCCGTGGTGGCCGAGGAGACTGAGGCGCTTCAGTCACGGTCTGCACGGCCGCTGCGGTCGGGGGTTCGAATCCCCCCTCGGGCATGGATATTTCTGCCGTCCTTAGTTGTAGGTAGTTCATAAGTAGTTTTTAAGTTTAGGGACTGATGACCCCGTAGTTAAGTCCTTTAAGCTTAACAAACATTTGAACATTTGAAAGGTGGTCTAGAGATGTGCATGTCCTTAGTCCCACTGCTGGTAACCGGTTGGCTACAGTAGGTGTTGACACTACTGAGCTCACAAACACCCTTACCTGTGCTGTGGTAGCTGAACGAACTGCCACTGCTGCCTTTACAATACGACGATCTTGTTGGACGTCTGAGCTGCGTCGACGTCCAGAACCCCGTCTACAGGTGTGAGATTGGACACCTGACCATTGCAGCCAGAAAGCTGAAAGGTGGAAAGGTGTATATAGAGAGGTTCTATGAAGGAAATGAACTTAGCGGCAATATTGTAGAAAGGGGAGAAGAAGTAGATGAGGATGAAATAGGAGATACTATACTAAGAGATGAATTTGACAGAGCACTGAAAGACCTAGGTCGAAACAAGGCCCCTGGAGTAGATTGTATTCCCTCAGAGCTACTGAAGTCTCTGGGAGAACCAGCCATGACAAAATTGTTTCACCTGGGGTGTAAGATGTATGAGACTTTTAGAAAAAAGTTATAATCCCCATTCCAAAAAAAGCAGGTGCAGTCAGGTGTGAAAACTACAGAACCAGCAGTTTAATGGGTCATGGTTGCAAAATATTAACACGAATTATTTACAGAAGGATGGAAAAGCTGGTAGCGACCTCGGGGTACATCAGTTTGGGTTCAGGAGAAATGTAGGAACTCGGGAGACAATACTCACTTTACGGCTTATCCTAGAAGATAGATTAAGGTAAGGCAAACCTACATTTCTAGCTTTTGTAGATTTGGAGAAGGCTTCTGACAATGTTGATTGGAAAACTCTTTCAAGTTCTGAAGCAAGCAGGAGTAAAATATAGGGAGCGTAAGGTTATTTACAACCAGATAGCGGTTGTCAGAGTTGAAGGGCATGAAAGGGATGCAGTGGTTGGAAAGAGAGTAAGACAGGGTTGTAGTCTTTCTCCATTGTTATTCAATTTGTACATTGAGCAAGCTATAAAGGAAATCAAGGAGAAATTTGGAGAATGAATTAAAGTTCAGGGTAAAGAATTAAAAAATTGCGATTTGCCGACGACATAGTAATTCTGTCAGATAGAGCAAAGGACCTGGAAGGGCAATTGAACGGAATGGACAGTGTGCTGAAAGGTGCATATAAGATGAACATTAACAAGAGCAAAACAAGGGTAATGGAGTGCAGTCTAAGAAAATCAAGTAGTGCTGAAGGAATTAGATTAGGTAATGAAGCAATAAAGGAGGTAGATGAGTTTTGTTACTTGGACAGTAAAATAACAAATGATGGTCGCAGTACAAAGGATATAAAATGCAGAATGGCAATGGGTAGAAAGCGTTCTTGAAAAAGAGAAATTTGTTAACATCGAATATTGATTTAAGACTAAGGAAGTCCTTTCTGAAGGCACGTTATGGAGTGTTGTCTTGTATGGGAGTGAAACATGGACGATAAACAGTGCCGACCGGAAGAGGATTGAGGCTTTTGAAATGTGGTGCTACAGAAGAATGCTGAAGATTAGGTGGGTGGATTGCGTAACTAATGAGGATGTACTGAACAGAACTGGGGAGAAAAGAAATTTCTGGCATACCTTGACTAAAAGAAGGGATCAATTGGTAGGACACATTCTTAGACATCCAGGAATTGTGAATTTACCGTTGGAGGGAAGTGTAGGTTCCGTTATTATGTGGAGATGAAGAGGCTTGCTCAAGATAGGGTATTGTGGAGAGCTGCATCAAACCAGTCTCAGGACTGAAGACCACAACAACAACAACATCTAGAGGTTTTGCAACAGCTCTACTCTTGTGTAGTTTAATACACCCTATGATGCTGTGTTGAGACATTGCCGCGTGCGAATGAGCGCGCTGTCTGAGGCACCAAGTCACGAATTGCACAGCCACTGTCACCGGAAGTTCGAATTCTACTTCCAGCATGTGTGTGTGTGTGTGTGTGTGTGTGTGTGTGTGTGTGTGTGTGTGTTTGTGTGTGTGTTGATCTTAACAGTAGTTATTTTAAGTATTTTATAAATCTAGGGACCATGGCATGAGTAGTTTGGCCCCTTACGTCTTACACCAATTTAAGAAATTCGTGTTGGAACATCGGCAGATTCAACCTAATTTTGGTGATATTAAGCCTTCAAGTTGCCCTAAGCAACGCTCCTGGTATTTTCTTATATTTTCGTATTCCTATTTTAATTAAATGAATCATGTACTCCTAGCATCCCGCAAATATCCTTTGAAAACCACAACAATTTATCTACATATTTTCTTATGTGAACCAGACAGGGCTTTTTTAAAGTGTGATACACTTTCTGATTTGATTTATAAAATAGTGGAAGAAATCTTTCGTAATACTTGGGGAGGTTAGATTTTATTAGCAGTGCCGATTCCATGAAACAGATTGGGCGGTTTATAAAATAGCGATATCCTTTTCCCGCGTTACTCTTGTAATGAAACACAAGTTACACTAAGCTATGTTCAAGATAGCTCTGAAAATCACATGCAAATTCGTTTGATAGGTTAGCAGCTTCGCGTTTTCAAACATCAAATAGGTTTTATGTGATATCTGCAGGGGTTAATCACGATTTCTTCGTAATTATTCCCTGCAGGTCCAAAACAATCTCCTTTTCGGTTGGGGGATGGAGGGTTACCGCACCATATAAACACTATGTGGCTAGGAAATTAGGTGCGAAATTTTGTCTAAACGAATAGATATCCCGCACTTAACTTTCACCATATGTACTGATTCATGATGATTCACGATGTAGCGATCTATGTCAGGTGGAAGTATCAGGAAGCTTATAGAGAACGGCATGATGTTCTCTGATATCGTATATTTGTTTCACACAATCCAAGAAGCTGAACTGCATCAGACAGTGCCTAAGAATTGTTTTCACTTTATCTTCTTCTTTATATATAAAGCAGTGTATCCGTATGCTTGTTTGTGTGCACGTGTTTAACAAATATCTACAGTTTTGTTCCAATCCTTATGAAATTTTGTACACGTAAGCTTCAACCCATGAGGGCGTAGGTGTAAGGATCACGCATCACATATAGTGCACGAGATATGACATCATAAACAATGTGATGTGCAAAAACTGTTGTATCAAGCGACAATGTTGCACCTTTCCCCCTAAACCACTGTCCCGATTACAACCAAATTTGGTACACATATTCCTTACCGTGAGCTAAGAATACTGTAGTGGTAAGAACCACATGCCAAACTTGATTCAGGAGATATAAATTCATAAACAATAGGAGTTGCAACAAACTGCCATATAATGTGACGAGATTTTATAAATACACTACATGAGTACTTAGCGATTTGCAATAAATTTAAAAATAATTTCAAACCTTTATGAAACCTTTTCTGCCTGACGACCACATCAAAATAATGAAAGGAAAAGGTTTTTGGCTTACTACTTTCCTGTTGTTCATAGAGCGACACTACGGCATTCGGTATGACGTTACAGTTTATAACTTCTACACTAGAAATCGTAGTCGCATTAAATTTTACAGATAGTACACACACATCCAGATGAATGCACTTTAGAAATTTTATCGCAGTATGACACGTAGATCATGTAATATAAGGACAATAACAGTAACGTTCATGGAAAACCGCTGCATCACGCATCGGGTTTTAGTCTATTACTTCTTTACAGTTTGTTCACAACGGATTTTACCGACATACAGCACTTATACAAATGAATATAAAACTGCAAAATTATACAACTGTGCAACATATGATTCAATAAATATGAGATCATATATACTGCGATGGGTAAAAACCTGTCACATCATGAGCAACGCATGTTCCACTAAGACACCCCTGTATTCCAGTTACCTTAAAGAAATTCCTGAAAGCTGATTGCTCTTGACAACTTTGAACCAACTTTGAACTTTGAAGCGCACACGGTTGCAGCTGAAAGCAATAGACTTCTATAGAGCTACAAGGAAGGGAAGAGAATGAAACACCGTACATCCAACGAATATCAATTACTTACGACAGATGTAGCTTTTAACTTCAAGAGACCTCAGTGTCCAGTGAGACCTGCATTTTCTGTTACGATTAATAAATACAGGGCAATCTATTCAATACTGTGGAGTGGATTTCACAAGTCCATGTTCCTCACACGGATAATCTTATGTCACTTGCTCAAGTGTAGAGTCACCAACGAAATATTCATATTAGATCCAGGACAAGTCGCAAGAAATATTGTCTATAGTAAAGTTGTGAAATCATTTGTATTTAAAATGATTTCCAATCCATGGTGTACAACAGCAATCAGTTAGAATAAATATTCCTTCAAACCGTCTTGATTGCAAATTTTTTATTTGTTAATGACGCGTTTCGCCCTTTAGCAGGGCATCTTCAGATTATCTGCATGACAGAAATTACAAAGCGGAATTACAAACGGTTATAATGGTACATGGGCTTATTTTGTGTTAAGAAGACAGTATAAATGGTAAACAAAGCTTACAATGCGCTCTCCATGGTGTAACACCGTAAGTTGTTATTGCGGTGTTTCTATTTTCCTGGAATGTTTTTTGGATTTCCTTGTGGCCCTACAAATGTTCGGGTAGGGCCACAAGGAAATCCAAAAAACATTCCAGGAAAATAGAAACACCGCAATAACAACTTACGGTGTCACTCCACGGAGAGCGCATTGTAAGCTTTGTTTACCATTTATACTGTCTTCTTAACACAAAATAAGTCCATGTACCTTTATGACTGTTTGTAATTCTGCCTTGTAATTTTGTGTAAATTCTGTCATGCAGATAATCTGAAGATTCCCTGCTAAAGGGCGAAACGCGACATTAACTAATAAAAAATTTACAAATAAGAGGGTTTGAAGGAATATTCATTTGTATTTTGGTTACTATCTTTCTGAAAATTTTGTATATTATGCAACACAGCCTTATTTCTTATATATTCTGTGATAAATACAACGTGCTATTAGAAAAAAGGAGACGGGCAGGGAGAGAAGGGTTAGGAATAAATACATTAAGTGCCCGGGCAACGCCGGGTATTTTAATGTCACTGCCCGACTAAAAATTAGTCTAGTGACTAAAAATTGTAATGGGGAAATAAGTTGGAAGCTATACAAAAATTACTGTGAAAAAAATCGAAAAAAATTGGAAAAAATCTTTAAGTGAAAGATAACGGATCCGTAGACTATTTAATGGTGGGAGGTAACGCAGGAAATGTATTAAAAATAATTCTACGAGTAGTTACCTTTACAGCTCTGCATCGAACTTCTTCCAGGAGGCTGGAAGTTAAAGTTTTGATATACGTAACTACTCGCCGACCGCGTAAAATATTTCATTTTTAAACAAAGATGGACATTGAAATTTTGCAACACACGTAAATCTGACCACGAAAAAATTGCGGAGAAATGACTGCAGGTTCTACTGCTATTGAACAATACAGATCTGAAAAGTGAATTTTGAAGAGAAGGGGTACATGAGAGATTATGGTTTATTTAACGCGAAAACCAAACATCCATTGTTGGAACAGTCCAACATTGCTTAAAAAAGAAAAAACAGTGACTGGGAGATGGGAGGAATCTTGTAACTACCATTAAAACTCATAAGCTGCATTTTAAAGAGAGAACGGGGGAATTTATTAATTAAAGATATAGCAAAGAAACACACACATACCTTTATAACAAGAATGTTACCGTAGCTGGCTATCATAAAAAGTTACAAAAGCAGCATAAATGAGAAACGAACCTTCATATGTTTCTACAGGATTAATCGAAACAGAAAAAGTAATATCAATACATGAAATTTATCTGTGACACATTGCAGATAATATATTTTATGAAGTATCGATATAATTTTATCAGTGAGAGGGGACCGTATTATTACAGTCAATAATATCTAAATACGACGATTACATTTGTAGAGACGGGTCCTGCCTCATTGGGACTTCCCGACCTCAAGTTCACCTGCTGTGTACACGCCTCCAGACACACAACTCTCCCACTCCAACCAGATTTTACACCGTGGTATTTATAATATTGTCAGAAAGACGAATTTTTAAGGATTCTTTCAAAACTTAGTCCCAACAGCGAGGCGCAGAGGCAACCATTTCGGTCTCATAATAAATTATTCGATTTCTCTGGCTGAAGCAACTGTATGTTTCCATGGTGCTCATGGAACATGAATCGTTCGAATTGTGTGTACGATGTCAACAAAGTCATCATTTACTGAGCCTATGAGCACTCTAACCACGGCTGGCGAACGAAAAATACATTTAATGTCATACCTTTTTAAATGTCTGCCTTGTTTCTAAGATTCTTCCAACAAAAGAAATCCAGCGATTTAGGAGTTTGTTTTAGTGGTTCCCGCGAAAACCTAAACTGGAATTCACGACAGATCTGTTTGTCTGCACACCCGCTCTACTTGATGAGGACTCTAAGATGATCCAGCTCTTTTATCAATCTTTCTGCCTCTGGAATGCAAAAGATCATTCGCACATTCGCTGTGGTTCAGAGAATGACAGCCTGTTGCATGGAGGTAGCGGTCCGTATACGTTGGCTCCCGTAACCGCTTTATCCCAATGTCCAAACATCATTTCTGCAAAATCCAAATGTTCCAAATGTTTGTAAATCTATCGGACCAAACTACTTAAACCTAGGTAAACTAACCTAAGGACAACACACACACCCATGCCCCAGGGAGGATTCGAACCTCCACGGCGAGCAACCGCGAGCTCCGCATCTAGACGCTTTAGACCGCTCGGCTACTCCAGCGCGGCATTTCTGCAAACCAGGACATCTAGAACCGAAAGTTTTCCATCCCTTCCAACATCCATCGTGAAGCTGATGAAGACACGTTGCTATATGAACAGCTTCAAGGCTCACTTCATCATCACAGATGGCGAACGTAAAGTAATATGAGAGAGAGTGGCATTACTTCCATATAGTGCGACTTGTGACAGTTTGGAGTTGCGACGAGTAAGAGGTGTGTTCCAGATAGCTAAGTGGTTAAACTATCTCTGGCCCAAAGCGGGAACCCGGGTTCTAACACCGGCCCAGCACAAATTTTCACTCGTTGCTAGCCCAATATATTTATATCCCTCCTCCCCTTATTCTGTCTTCCAAGGCAAATCCTAATCATTTACTGACGGAGAGCAGTTTAGTCGGTGAGGGCAAAGAACTCGCACAGCAACAGTCAGTGAGAACGGCACGTCCCAATAAGTCAGTAGTATGCCGATCGTGAGGCAAAATTTGTCCATAAAAGAAAAAAGTTGCTCAAAAAGTCATTTATAACAATAACGAAGTTAAAATCAAGGAATCGGGGAGGATTTTAAATAGTAATTGTACTTATTAATGGATAGTTCATGAATGGTAGTGTGTGAAATCGTTAAAAGTTAATCGTAGGACCAGCTATTCAAGACTTCGGGTAGGAACTATGATAGATACTTGCCGGGGAAGTGTGGTCGGTTCCGGCACTACCAATCACCAAACTTGCATGCTTGGGTTACCTGGCGCAAATAGGTACCACAGTATGTAATTAGGGAGAACGGGAGTAATGTAGCAAAGTGCGTTACATCGTGGCAGCTTTGCGACAGAGAAACCGTTGTATAACGTTACTGGCCTTGTAAACCAGTGATATGTTCATATGCCTAATCTGAAACACTTTTCCACATTCATTGAATCAACTCCCTGTTTGAAACTCGAGACTTCTGTAGAGTACAGGTTCCTGTACTCTCATACTTTTAAGTCGTTTGTCGGCGAGAGAAGGGACAGCGTGAAAATCTACCAGTAAGTGCACCACGAGGATTAAGGAACTTGCAGAGAGGTACTGAATTTAATCCATGACATCGGCGCGAAACTTTGTTATTGGGAACTCAATGCCAGCTTTTATCCTCCCTGGCGCATTACTGCTGCCGCTGTCGTGAGGGTGTGGATTACAGGAGTCGTTTCTGGAGTTCCTCGTGACACACAACACTGAGTTACATACGAAGTACGTAGCGAGATGCCAAGAATGACACTTGCTGTGTAAAGTGTCTCTCTGCTACTCTCTGCATGCAGAAGATGAATACAAAGTGTCAGTGCCTCGTGTAACAACACAGAATACGGAAAGAACCCACGAACTATATACACTGGTTGCTAAACGTAAGGATAAAATTAACTTTATCATCGAATGTAAGTGCTAAGTATCAAATATTATGAAACTTGTATCATACATAGCAAGAATTCGTGTAGCATCCAATGTAATGACACAAATCATGGGAAACGTTTTAATATTGTGTCGAACTTTCTGTATGCAGACGATAATGGGCAGTGCAGTAGAGGATTTTGTACATGAACTGATTTCTCACTTATGTTGCATAAATAGTCGGTGGGATTGGTTTGGGACGATCTGACAAGGAAAGGATGCCTACTAGTCATCGCCGAATTCGTCCAAATTTATGGTACATGTAGGCTGTGGTGGCACACGAAAGTGTGCCAAGTGGGAACTCCAGATGGCCAAGCGTTTAGGAAATAAAAGAAACTTTGATACTGATCTATCACCATATGCATCTTATCAACTCTGCTTTTACTGCGTGTTTAGGAAGCGGTGTTTGTCTCAGCGGTAAGAGATCGAATTCGTATTGAGAAAGGCGCGGGTTCAACTCCACCCGGCGGCGAGTTTATTTTCTGCTCCTTGACAATGAGTACACATACATATTGTTCCAGTAGGGATCGTGAGGACAAGATTAGATTAATTATAGCACGCGCGAAGGCATTTACAGAATTATTCTTCCCACGTCTAGTACGTGAATGGAATAGGGAAAAACCATTATAACTGGTACAGTGGAACGTACTCTCTGCCATGCACTTCACAGTGGTTTGCAGAGTATTGATGTAGATTGACGTTACAATTAACCGCAACATCATATATGTTGTTTTATTAATTTATATCAGCAAAAAAAGAGAGATTCGAGGCTACAAACACTTAAGAAGGGACTGTAGTTAACGCGTACTTGGGGACGTCGTGTACAGGGGCTGATATTCATCGAAGAAACAGGGAAAACAATAATCTTCACTACATCTTGCGCCCTTTTGTAGTTACGTGTTTTCTCTTTTTTAATGTCGCCGAAAAACAAACTTGATTGACATTCTGAAAACAGCTTCTTTCATCGCACAGTGCAGCAGCGAACCACGCGTAACGCAGCATGTCGCTGAATACTTACGAGGACAGCTGGTGATGTATAATGGAATGTAGTTTGGTGCAAGCTTCTCGTTAAGCGATTTCTTCTTCTTTCTCACCTTATGGACGCCCACAACCCCAGGTTTGCTAGATAAATAAGCTTGTTTTAAATAATGACGTCCCATGCTGATGTGCCCATATAAATACAAAATAACACATATGGCGTTACGGTTAATTCTGAAGTCAGTAGTGTATGCATTGCCAAGGAACAACAAAATATTTGCTGCCAGGTGGAATCGAACCAGCGATCCTTTCAATAAAAATCCGCTCTCTTACCGCTTTTTTTTTTTTTCTCTTTTTTTTTTTTTTTTTCTCTTTTTTTTTTTTTTTTTTTTTTTTTTTTTTAACCTTTATTATTATTATACAAAGCATTTATACATAAAATGTGAAAACAAATTATCTACTATTGCTTCTGAAATTGATTTTATATTTTCATTATGTTGTTCATCTTCTGTTGGTTTGTTGTAGCTTCAGAAATCATTGTTGCACATCTTGTGATACTTCCTTACGTCCTTATTTCAGGGTATGAAAGAGGAAATTTTGAAATTGTTGTTTATATTTTGGTAGCTTCTGTAATTGGTTGTGTTCTTCTTTAATATACATCACAAATTCTTCTAATGTTGTGGTTTTGTTTTTAATGATGTAGTTTATAAATTTTCCAAGTAACCAAAGATAGCTGTTGTGTTTCATACTAGGGTATAAATTCCAGTCTGGATATATTATATCCTCTACCTTTATTGCATTTTCTGACGTCCTGTTGATAATTGCTAGCTTTTTTCGCGTCCATTTCCAAATGGTATTTCGGTCTCTGCAAACAAAGGTATGTGCTAGTGTGTCTACCAATTGGCAATGGTCACAATATGGGTCAGGCTTCATTTTAATTTTATACAGTTTTTCTCCTGTTGGAACTTTTTCATTAACAATGTCATACCACACAGATTGCTCGTCAGTCGTAAGGATCTTATTATTTATGTTTTTCCAGATATTTTCCCACTTTTTGTTTGAATATTTTAGCTCTATGCTGAGCCAAACACCGCTTTTTAAACAGACTGTCTCACGGGCAGTTGAGAAGCTGCATATGGTGATAGATCCGTAACAAACTTCCTTTCATTTCCTAATCGCTTGGCCATCTGGAGTTCCCACTTGGGGTACTTACGTGTCTCACCACGCTCTGCATGTACCATTCATTTGGAAGAATTCGGCGATGACGAGTAGGCGTCCTCTCCTTGTGAGTGGTAAAATGTTATTAATTAACTAGTGACTCACCCCGGCTTTGCACGGTTAGCACTATAGCCCATGTCACGTATAGTCAGCTTTCTTGTGGTCGCTTTTTTCATCCCGTGTGCAATTTAATGGTACAGTATTGTGGGTGGTATCATTTTGTTCCTTATAAGGTAGGGGTTGAGGAAAGTGATGGTGGCCATCTCAGGTCCGTGACTGGGAAGGGGAGGGAATGGGGAAGTCATCGCGTGCTTAATCCTTTGTAACTTCGCTCCTAATCATTCGATTTTAATTTTCTTTTTTAAGAAAGAAAGGTCTGAGTGCGTACTACACATTATGTTATTAGCAATTTTTTCGTAAATGTAGCCGTTTTGGTTAAAATTTTAAAAAACCTCTCTCTCTCTCTGACAATACATGTGTAGGTTTATTAAATTATAACCCATGTTTGATTATAATTCCTCAATTTACATTATATAGTGTTCTCAAATGTTGGCAGTTTCGTTGCAGCTAGCAGAAAAGCGAGAACATGAGTGAAAACTTAAGGTCAATTGCAAAAGCAGATTCTCCAGCCGGAGGAAAACGAAGAACGATCAGTGAAACATGCGTTATTTGTAATACGGTAGGAAGAGAGAAGGTGGTTGAAAATCCTGGAGGAAACACCTACCAGAGATTCTCAGAACTAAGGCTGCGTGCACTGAACCAAATCACTGAGGGTTTTTATTTTTTTTTTTTTTTTTTTTTTTTTTTTTTTTTTTTTTTTTTTTTTTTCTATTGGACCTTCGCAACTACTGTGGCACTGTGTGCATGGCACGTAGCCGAAATGTAAAGATTCGCGAGACTGATAATGAAACGTGGTTGGAAATGAAAAATGGCTGGGCTCCAAACAAAAGTGAGGTCTCATTCTGCTCCTTAGGAGGAGATGAAGCACTTGAGCTGGAAAACAGACAAATGAAAGTTTGCGGAGCTATCGTAGGGATCACAAAAAATGCACAAGCTCTAAATAAACTCTTCTTGACAGTCCCTGAGCTGTCGAAGATTGGTTCTCGTAGTAAAGAAGCAGTGAAGGTTTCACTCCATCACGATGTATCATAGACATCAGCTAATTGTTATAAAAAAGAATTTTCTGGCTGTCGTCAAGTGTTTATAAAATTTCATGAATCCATTTGAATGCACGAGTAATGAGTTGCTTAATATTGTGACAATGACTATTGCTCCCTCTGCAGTACGAGACGTTTGTATAATGCCAGAATTAGGTCTGGAGAAACTTCGTAAGTGGTCGATTTATTAATGGTACTGTTAATATCTGGGAATCTCTTCCACAAAACAAATTGAAGCTTTTAGGAACATTGGGCAAGAAAACAAAACTTGGCGTAGTAGAACTTAAAGAAGATTTAAAAAATCTTCAACCGCCTCGTAGTTTTGTCAATCACGTCCAGAAATCAACCTGAAGGAACGCATTGGAATGTATGAACTATCTGCTGTTCCACGTTCTATGTTCGCAGCTGATGGAACAATGTACTACATACAAGTTAATTGTAAGCTAATGAACCATTTAGATAAGCTTTCATCTAAAAATAAAAATTCTGAATCAGAGCCAGAAGAAATTACAATTATGTCTACTTCAGCCTAATTTGAAGTAAAGAAATATTCAGTCGCAGTTGTTGGAGTGGCAGAGGTCCAAAAACTGAAAATAGGAAAGGAGACGAAAACATATTTTTTCAAAGTATGGCGAATTTTTTGAAATTCATGTTGTCTTTGACACATATGTAGACAATTCTCTGAAATATGCAGTAAGAGATCGAAGACAACAAGGTAATTTTCCTGTCATATACAAGGTAGAATCCAGCACAAATATTGAAAATATTCCTCTTTCCCATATATATACATTAAAAAAAAAAAAAAAAAAAAAAAAAAAAAAAAAAAAAAAAAAAAAACAGCCAAAGATACACTAACAGAGATTTTCAGTACTGCTATAGTAGAAAGCAACGTGGGTACTGGTAAAAACATTGTAGTATTCTATCGGAATCTGGCTCTTTCTACCAACCGATGTGTCGAAGCTCTAGTAACAACACAAGAAGAGGTCGATACGAAAATAATACTACGTGCTCCCTTCGCAAGTGTGACTGCAGCAGAAACTCTAAAAATATTTTCTTCTAATACTGATGCCAGCGACGAATTTCTAGTGCCAGCGACGAATTTCTACTCTCAACTCCCACAGGGTAGTGGTTTGTTGTCTCAGGAGCTACGACACGTAAGATTTCTGTTCGTATGGCATTTCAATCGTTAGGTCACAAGCAGTCTGATACTTTGATTGGGTTACATTCTCTCTCAGGGACTGATACCATCACAAGTTTCTTTAACACATTTATAGAAGCTGATGAGACAGTTCTTGACGCTTTGTCATCACCGGGAAAAGAAGATTTTAATGAAGAAACGATCCCTGTTCTGGAAGCTTTTGTATGCTCTGTATATTTAAGAAACCCGAAGATGATATCCCTCAAAGAACTTGGATGGTGGTTTTATACCAAAAAGCAAGTCGATGTATCATGCATACCTCCAACACAAGATACTTTGCGTCCAGCCATAAAAAGAGCACATCTTCAAGCACTAATATGGGGGAAAGCACATACTGCCAACCTAAACTACCTGCAGTTACTGAGTGGGGTTGTACTGTTAATGAGAAAGGGAAATACGAGCTAGTCATGTGTGATATTCCATGTGGACCTGAAGAACCTCTCTCAACCGTCAAATGTTAATGTGGTCCATCAAAAGATGCTCCGCCGAGCAAATGTCCACTAAATAAACTTTCTTGCACAGACATTACTTCCTGTTCTGCAGAGCCACAAAAATGCTGTAATGTGAGCGAAAAGCAAGATTATTATGAACTATCAAATGGAACAGACTTCTGAGATGATTGTGATGTTAATGATGACGTCGGTGTACTTCAGTTATGGTTATGAAATACCTACGAAGAATAAAGTAAGAAGGAGACTAACTTGTGGATACACTCCAGAAGAAGGGTAGACCTATCCTTTATTTTTCAGCAAGTGAATGTAATAATAAAAGACAAGACTAGTTTAATTATTACGTGACAGTTAAAATATAGTCCTAAAATAATAAGGAACATCTACAGAAATAATAATATTGTTTCTCTTGAATGCAATTTTATATTTTGTATACTGTTTCTTTTCTTTAGTGTTATATAAAAACTATTTTCAAAATAAAAATGTTTTATTTCATCTCCCTTTCATATTTTAATTTACTAATCTGGTATCAACAATTAACATAAAATGATTATTTTGTCAAATGTAATACTTATTTCTCAGCAGGAATACTTTTCTTGAAATTTTAACCAATACGGGCTACATTTACGTAAAAATTGCTAATAACATAATGGTACGCATTTAGACCTTTCTTTTTTTAAAAAGAAAATTAAAATCGAATGATTAGGAGCGAAGATACAAAGGCTTAAGCGTGCGATGAGTCCCCATCTTTCCCCACCCCCTCCACCCCTCCCAGTCGCGGGCCTCAGATGGTCACCATCAATTTCTTCAATCCCTACCTTATAAGGAACAAAATGACACCACCCACAATACTGTACCATCAAATTGCATACGGGACACCACAAGAAAACCCATTAGTAGGAAGGTGGCCCAGTTTTCAGAAGTTCTGCTCATCCCCCTCCATTAGCGTAATGACAGCCAATAACGTTCGTTCTATAGGAGCGTGGCTGGCCACGAGTTACGCAATGTTTCTTTAGCAGGCGCAACTATTGGCGCTCGGCCGCAGCTCCTCCCCTCCACGCTTCCCCTATCGCTCCGCCTCCATGCGCGGAAGCGCCTTCATACAAGACGCTTTGTTACTGTAGCCAGGTAACTTCTGGTGGATGGACGGAGAAGATCGTTTCGCGAAGTTTTAACAGATACATGTATAGGTAACAATAGCACATTCTTCACGATTAACCTTTAACATCTACATCTACATGGGATACTCTGCAAATCACATTTAAGTGCCTGGTAGAGGGTTCATCGAACCACCTTTATACAATTAATCTCCAATTCCATTCTCGAATAGCACGCGGGAAGAAAGAGCATCTGAATCTCTCCGTTCGAGCTCTGATTTCTCGTATTTCATTCTGATGATCATTTCTACCTATGTAGGTGGGCTGTGGGTTGTACACAAAACCCCAGTTGCAATAGTTTACTGGTATTTGGTGGAGCATGTTGGTCACACTGTTGAGTGGCTACTTACCTTCGTTCAAAGAGATGTACACTGTTGCGAAACCATTGCTCGTGTTTTTAAAAGTATGCAACACAATACACAACAAGTTTTAAACGCTGTGTGCTAATAACACCACACTTGCCTAGTAGTGCGACTTTCTGTATTGAGTAGTGCACATCACGTCATACGAGGAGAAGCAAAAAGGCCTAGAATGGTGTTGGAGGAAATTTTTTATGAAAATGAAGACTTTGATATTCCAAGGTTTGACGACAAAGTTTGACACGGATGACAGTGAAGAAGAAGAACAAGGCGAAAGAAGCGATCATGCAAACCATGTAGCTGCAAGTATCCAATCTGACGACGGTGCTGGTAAAGATACGACATCCCCCATTTCGATAAAAACCGGAGAGGTAGCTCTGTCGCAAGTGTAACCAATTTGCATGTAAAGTGACGAAGAAAATATTCAGTGCTGAATTTTCTCTAGACCAGTGCTTTCCAAACTTTGCCTTATGGCGACACCCTTAAATAGCTTACAGCTTTGCGCGACACCCTTTCACTAATATAAATACATATGGTAGAATTTATATGGTTCTAGTGGCGGAGGGGGGGGGGAGGGAGGACGGAAATAAAGTATCACTTAAATGTAGCTTGTAAGCGAAACTGAAATCCTCGTACGCATTGCCATGTTTTATGTTGATCCTGAGTGCAGCAACTACGTACAATCATCGCAAGAAAAGGAAACATTAGTAACTACGGAGATGTACAACAGGGTAACACTTGCAGACAACAATGCCTAACTCACAAATACTTGCTTCTTCTACATGCGACCCAACTTCCGAAACACGAAAACTGAATTTCGGAAACCGTTTTTCGCTGTCGTGTGTGCATGTCAGGGCCAGATACGGTTTTCCTAGATCGATAGAAAACGGCATCTGGAAATTAGCTGCTCGGATTTCTGGTTTAGACAGCACAGTGGCTGTTCCCTTTCAGTTCAATATTATCATATTATTTTCAGAAATAAAGAGGTTGTATTTAGGACAAGTGATGAATTATTGTTTAAGTTCTATTGTTAGGTTCTTGCTTCACCACGACCTCGAAAGCTCCTACATATTCGGAAAGAAATGGATAAATATTTGTGACAAGTAAGAATATGCATGTCATTTCTGGTCCCAGAATCTGTTACTCACAGGAAACTGAGAGAAAAAAAATTAACGCATACCAGGGTTCGAACTACCGATCACTGCATTGACATTTAATTGTACGAAACGCTACCGAGGGTGAAGTGGGTTTTAAAAAACACTCAGGTGCAACTTTTTGAGAAGGAAACCAGACTACATTTTGAAGGTTCGTTCAAGCAGCTGCCAGTTCCAGCAAACTGCGCATCTGAAGAGCTCTTATCCAGTATCAGCAGCAGCTCTGCGCATGCGCAGTTTGCTGGAATCTGGCAACTGGTAGCTGCGACGGCGTAACTCAATTAACGATGAAACATTCGCTGTCTAAGCCTAATAATAAATAAATGCTCGCTGTCTAACTCAAACAATAATGAAAGGCGTGGAAGACAGATGGTGTGGGATGCGGTGGGTACTTCCAGCGGGTAATGTTGTACATACTCGTACCAGACAACAAAGATATTTACTCGCGGTTGACAATCCGGATAATAACGAATCCCTATAACTGAGGCCCGGATAATCGACTGACCGATCATTACTTTAATACGTGATCGGTGGTGCACTGAATGAAGAGAAGGATGATTAGCTGCAGGCGATTCGAAAGTGTTCAAATTTTTAAGCTTAAGAGACTTAACTGCGGGGTCATCAGTCCCTAAACTTACAAAATACTTATGAACTACCTTATACTAAAGACGACACAAACATCCATGCCCTAGGGGGGATTTGAACCCCCAACCGCAACAGCTGTGCAGATTGGGACTGACACGCCGAAGACCACTCGGACAGTGCGGCCAGTGCAGGCGAGTCTTCAGGTTAGTATTTTATGTTATTTATGACAAGTTTTTGTTTTTTGTTTAGTGTCTAAATTTGTTAGTCTCGCGACACCCTTGATACTTCTATGCGACACCCTTGATACTACTACGCGACACCCCAGGGTGTCGCGACACCCAGTTTGGAAGGCTCTAGGTCTAGACTTTTCAATTCAATGATTGTTTTAAACAATGGAAATATGTCTTTGGTTTTGTCTGTTACGCTCACTCTATATATAATTTGAAAATGGTTAAAGTTTCAATTTATTTGTTTAATTTGAAGAATAGTATGTATAAGAACATATGAAACCAATCCACACTTGTTATTATTAATTTATCAGTTGCGGATAATTGTTCGTGTATGTTAGTGATTAATATTGTACTTAAATGAATTAATGAAAGTTTAACTGACACTAAACTTAATCTAATATTTTTCCCGTATGTTCTGTTGCGTCAAAATGGCATACTACAAGATTTGATACAATATGGCTAAATAGTTGAGACACCTATCTTGTCAGTACCTCTGCTAATGTAGAGGCAAACATCGTTGTCGTTGGCAGTGAAGCAGCAGTACCAACTGCAAGATTTGATACAATGCGGCTAAATAGTTGAGACACCTTTGTTGTCAGTACCTCTGCTAACGTAGAGGCAAACGTCGTTACCGTTGGCAGTGAAGCAGTAGTACCAGTTGCAAGATTTGATAAAATGCCGCTAAATAGTTTAGACACCTTTGTTGTCAATACCTCTGCTAACGTAGAGGCAAATGTCGTTATCGTTGGCAGTGAAGCAGCAGTACCAACTGCAAGATTTGATACAATGCTGCTAAATAGTTGAGACACCTTTGTTGTCAGTACCTCTGCTAACGTAGAGGAAAACGTCGTTATCGTTGGCAGTGAAGCAGCAGTACCAACTGCAAGATTTGACACAATGCGGCTAAATAGTTGCGACACTTTTGTTGTCAGTACCTCTGCTAACGTAGAGGCAAACGTCGTTACCGTTGGCAGTGAAGCAGTAGTACCAGTTGCAAGATTTGATAAAATGCCGCTAAATAGTTTAGACACCTTTGTTGTCAGTACCTCTGCTAACGTAGAGGCAAATGTCGTTATCGTTGGCAGTGAAGCAGCAGTACCAACTGCAAGATTTGATACAATGCTGCTAAATAGTTGAGACACCTTTGTTGTCAGTACCTCTGCTAACGTAGAGGAAAACGTCGTTATCGTTGGCAGTGAAGCAGCAGTACCAACTGCAAGATTTGATACAATGCGGCTAAATAGTTGAGACACCTTTGTTGTCAGTACCTCTGCTAACGTAGAGGCAAATGTCGTTATCGTTGGCAATGAAGCAGCAGTACCAACTGCAAGATTTGATACAATGCTGCTAAATAGTTGAGACACCTTTGTTGTCAGTACCTCTGCTAACGTAGAGGAAAACGTCGTTATCGTTGGCAGTGAAGCAGCAGTACCAACTGCAAGATTTGATACAATGCTGCTAAATAGTTGAGACACCTATCTTGTCAGTACCTCTGCTAACGTAGAGGCAAACGTCGTTATCGTTGGCAGTGAAGCAGCAGTACCAACTGCAAGATTTGATACAATGCGGCTAAATAGTTGAGACACCTTTGTTGTCAGTACCTCTGCTAACGTAGAGGCAAACGTCGTTACAGTTGGCAGTGAAGCAGCAGTACCAGTTGCAAGATTTGATACAATGCCGCTAAATAGTTTAGACACCTTTGTTGTCAGTACCTCTGCTAACGTAGAGGCAAACATCGTTGTCGTTGGCAGTGAAGCAGCAGTACCAACTGCAAGATTTGATACAATGCTGCTAAATAGTTGAGACAGCTTTGTTGTCTGTACCTCTGCTAACGTAGAGGCAAACGTCGTTATCGTTGGCAGTGAAGCAGCAGTACCAGTTGCAAGATTTGATGCAATGCGGCTAAATAGTTGAGACACCTTTGTTGTCAGTACCTCTGCTAACGTAGAGGCAAATGTCGTTATCGTTGGCAGTGAAGCAGCAGTACCAACTGCAAGATTTGATACAATGCTGCTAAATAGTTGAGACACCTTTGTTGTCAGTAACTCTGCTAACGTAGAGGCAAACATCGTTATCGTTGGCAGTGAAGCAGCAGTACCAACTGCAAGATTTGATGCAATGCGGCTAAATAGTTGAGACACCTTTGTTGTCAGTACCTCTGCTAACGTAGAGGCAAACGTCGTTATCGTTGGCAGTGAAGCAGCAGTACCAACTGCAAGATTTGATACAATGCGGCTAAATAGTTGAGACACCTTTGTTGTCAGTACCTCTGCTAACGTAGAGGCAAACGTCGTTATCGTTGGCAGTGAAGCAGCAGTACCAACTGCAAGATTTGATACAATGCTGCTAAATAGTTGAGACACCTATCTTGTCAGTACCTCTGCTAACGTAGAGGCAAACGTCGTTATCGTTGGCAGTGAAGCAGCAGTACCAACTGCAAGATTTGATACAATGCGGCTAAATAGTTGAGACACCTTTGTTGTCAGTACCTCTGCTAACGTAGAGGCAAACGTCGTTACAGTTGGCAGTGAAGCAGCAGTACCAGTTGCAAGATTTGATACAATGCCGCTAAATAGTTTAGACACCTTTGTTGTCAGTACCTCTGCTAACGTAGAGGCAAACATCGTTGTCGTTGGCAGTGAAGCAGCAGTACCAACTGCAAGATTTGATACAATGCTGCTAAATAGTTGAGACAGCTTTGTTGTCTGTACCTCTGCTAACGTAGAGGCAAACGTCGTTATCGTTGGCAGTGAAGCAGCAGTACCAGTTGCAAGATTTGATGCAATGCGGCTAAATAGTTGAGACACCTTTGTTGTCAGTACCTCTGCTAACGTAGAGGCAAATGTCGTTATCGTTGGCAGTGAAGCAGCAGTACCAACTGCAAGATTTGATACAATGCTGCTAAATAGTTGAGACACCTTTGTTGTCAGTAACTCTGCTAACGTAGAGGCAAACATCGTTATCGTTGGCAGTGAAGCAGCAGTACCAACTGCAAGATTTGATGCAATGCGGCTAAATAGTTGAGACACCTTTGTTGTCAGTACCTCTGCTAACGTAGAGGCAAACGTCGTTATCGTTGGCAGTGAAGCAGCAGTACCAACTGCAAGATTTGATACAATGCGGCTAAATAGTTGAGACACCTTTGTTGTCAGTACCTCTGCTAACGTAGAGGCAAACGTCGTTATCGTTGGCAGTGAAGCAGCAGTACCAACTGCAAGATTTGATACAATGCTGCTAAATAGTTGAGACACCTATCTTGTCAGTACCTCTGCTAACGTAGAGGCAAACGTCGTTATCGTTGGCAGTGAAGCAGCAGTACCAACTGCAAGATTTGATACAATGCGGCTAAATAGTTGAGACACCTTTGTTGTCAGTACCTCTGCTAACGTAGAGGCAAACGTCGTTATCGTTGCCAGTGAAGCAGCAGTATCAACTGCAAGATTTGATACAATGCGGCTAAATAGTTGTGACACCTTTGTTGTCAGTACCTCTGCTAACGTAGAGGCAAACGTCGTTATCGTTGGCAGTGAAGCAGCAGTACCAACTGCAAGATTTGATACAATGCTGCTAAATAGTTGAGACACCTATCTTGTCAGTACCTCTGCTAACGTAAAGGCAAACGTCGTTATCGTTGGCAGTGAAGCAGCAGTACCAACTGCAAGATTTGATGCAATGCGGCTAAATAGTTGAGACACCTTTGTTGTCAGTACCTCTGCTAACGTAGAGGAAAACGTCGTTATCGTTGTTATCGACGGCGAGCGTTCATCAGAGACGAGTGTATCGTCAGGCGTGCCCCAGGAGAATGTGATAAGACCGCTATTACTTTTTATCAATATAAATGACCTGATGGACAGAGTAACTTGTAATTCGCGGCTGTTTGCTGATGATGCTGTGGTGTATGGGAGGGTGTCGTCTTTAACTGACTGTAATAGCATACAGGATGACTTAGACAAAATTTCTAGTTGGTGCGAAGAATGGCAGCTAGCTCTCAATGAAGAAAAAAGTAAGGTGATGCGCATGAGTAGGTAAAACAATCCCATAATGTTAGAAAACAGCATTAGTAGTGAGTTTCTTGATGCTGTTGCATCGTTCAAATATCTAGGTGTAACATTGCAGAGCGATATGAAATGGAACGAACATGTAAAGACAGTTATGAGTAAACAGCCGACTTCGGTTTATTGGGAGAATTTTGGGAAGATGTAATTCACCTGTAAAGGAGACCTCGTATAAAACGCTTGTACGACCACGTCTTGAGTATTGCTCAAGTGTTTGGGACCCGCAGCAGATCAGTTTAAAGGAAGACATAGAAGCAGTTCAGAGGCGAGCAGCTAGGTTTGTTACTGGTAGGTTCGACTAATGCGCGACTGTCACGGAAATGCTCCAGGAACTCAATTGGGGATCGCTGGAGGAAATGCGACGTTCTTTTCGTGAATTTCTGTTTAATAAATTTAGAGGGCCGGAATTTGAAGATGAGTGTAGTGCGATCTTGTTGCCGCCTACTTACATTTCGCGTAAAGATCACAAAGACAAGATAACTGAAATTAGTGCTCGTACGGAGGCATATAGGCTCTATTTTTTTCCTCATTCTATTTGGGAGTGGAACAGGAAAGGAAATGCCTAGTAGTGGTATAGTGTACCCTCCGCCACGCACCTTACCGTGAATTGCGGAGTATGTATGTATGATCACTCAGCGAAAGATCCGTACCCAAAAAAACTGGAAAGTTGCCCAAGTTACTCCAATATTCAAGAAAGGCAATACGAGTGATCCCCAAAATTATTGACGTCGATTTGCAGTAGGATTTTGGAACATATACTTTGTTCGAATATTATGAACTACCTCGAAGAGAACGACCTATTAACCAGTAGTCAACACGGATTCAGAAAGTATCTCTTTTGCGAAACACAGCTTGCCCTTTATTCACTTGAAGTGTTATGTGCCATCGACAAGGGATCTCAAATCGATTCCATATTTTTGGATTTCAGGAAGGCTTTTGACACTGTACCCCACAAGCGGCTTCTTATGAAATTGCGTGCTTATGGAATAACTCCCCAATTGTCCGATTGGATTCACAATTTTTCTATCAGAAAGAACACAGTTCGTTGTAATTGAAGGTAAATCATCGAGTAAAACAGAAGTGATATCTGGCGTTCCACAGGGACGCGTTAAAGGTCCCCTACTCTTCCTCGTGTTTATAAACGATTTTGGAGAAAATCTGAATAGCTCCCTTAGACTGTTCGCGGATGATGCTGTCGTTTATCGGTTAGTGAAGTCAACAGAGGATCAAAAGCAACTGCAAAGCGATTTAGACAAAATTTCTACATGGTGCGAAAATTGGCAATTGACACTAAATAAAGAAAAGTGTGAAATAATACACATGACCACTAAAAGAAATCCGCTGAACTTTAATTACGCGATAGATCAGTCAAACCTTAAGGTCGTAGATTCTACCAAATACCTAGGAGTTACAATTACGAACAACTTTGACTGTAGAGAAAATATTGTGGGGAAGGCGAACCAAAAGTTACGTTTCATCGGCAGAACGCTTCGAAGATGCACCAGCTCCACCAAAGAGACTGCCTACATCACACTTTTGCGTCTTCTCCTGGAGTACTGTTGTCGCCGCGGTGGAGTAGCCGAGCGGTCTAAAGCGTCTCCGTGTCCTTAAGGAACAGTGCCGTGCCGTGCTGGTCTGCAACGCGGCTGCGGCATGCAAGTAGGGGCGGTCGGCCGGTCTTTCTGCCGCACCAGTGGGCGGCTACGGACTCGCCGCTAGCTGTGCCTCAGAGCGGCTGTTGACACGGCCGCTGCCTGCTGCTTTGCCTGCTTTCTCTCCGCGCCAACTCCCGCTGTCCACTGCAGAGACTGCCAACGCACTGGCGCAAGTCCCGGCTTATTGTGCCGTGTTGCGACACTCGGTATATATTGACACAAACTTCAGACGTAGCCACAGGCGAGTAACGATTCGCACAGAATAGCTGTTGTAAGCCCTCACACAAACAAGTGCATCAGCTGTTTGAGTAAGCAGCAGTGGCGGACTGAAGGGGCAGGGGGGGGGGCGCCCTGGGCCTCTCGTCTTGGGGCGGCCTCCAAATACCTCGAAAGCACTTCTTTATATCTAATATATAAAGCAGAGTGTCCGTATGTTTGTACATGTTGCATAGAAATCTACAATTTTGGTCCAATCTTCATGAAGTTTTGCACACGTAAGGTTCAATCCATGTGAACGGGCGCCGTAAGTGTAAGAATCACGTACGATATACTGTTCACGAGATATGACGTCATAAACAATGAGATAGGCGGAAATTTGCTGCATTTAGCAACAATACTGCTCATTTTCTCCTAAACCACAGGACCGATTTCAACCAAATTTGGTACACACTTTCCTTGCAGTGAGGTACAGTTGCTGCAGGGTTAATAATCATATCATATCATGTTTCAGAAGATATTACGTCATAACCAATAGAAATCGCATAAAATGCCAAATAATGCGGCGAGACTTTCGAAATACACTGTATGAGAATGACTATTTAGTGACTTGCAACAAACTTTAAACATAATTTCAAACCTTTATTAAACTTTTTCTCGCTGGCAACCATAGTAAAATGATGAAAAGAAAAAAGTTTCTCGCTTACTACTTTTCTGCTGTTTATGGAGTAAATCTACGGCTCTCGGTACGACGTTACAATTTATAATTCGAACACTACAAATTGTGGTGACAGGAAATTTCACAGACAGTATACACGCATACAGCTAAATGTACATTCTAAACTGTATCACATTTCGACTCGTAGTTCATGAGATATGAGCACATAAACAGTAACGTTCCGCTGTTCATGGACTAAAACTACGGCTGTCGGTATGACGTTACAATTTATAATTTTTACACTAACAATTGTCGCGACAGGAAATTCTACAGACAGTATACACATATATAGTTGAGTCTACCTTCTAAATTGTTCAAATGTTTGTTAAGCTTATGGGACTTAACTACGGGGTTATCAGTCTCTAAACTTACAAACTACTTATGAACTACCTACGAACTAGGACGGCACAAATATCTATGCCCGAGGGGGGATTCGAACCCCCGATCGCAGTGGCCGTGCTGACCGTGACTGGAGCGCCTCAGTCACCTCGGCCACCGCGGCCGGCTTCTAAATTGTATCAAAATACGACACGTAATTAATGAAATATGAGCACATAAACAGTAACTTTCACGGAAAACGGCCCCATCACGCATCAAGTTTTAATCTATTACTTCTTTACTACTAATTCTATTCTCAAGAGATTTTACAGTTATACAGCCCTTATACGAATGAATATATACCTGAGAAATGGAAGGAATAAACAGATAAATACCCGGGCAACGCCTGGTTTTCAGCAGCAACCTTTCGTCAAAATATAAACTAATCGAAACTTCCTGGCAGATTAAAATTACGTGCCTGAACCGGGACGAGAAACCTGGGACCTTTGCATTCCGCGGTCAAGTTTGGAAAGTAGGAGGCGAGGTACTGGCGGGGCTTGCCCGCGAAAGGCAAAGGTCCCTGGTTCGAGTCCCGGTTCCGGCACGCAATATGCCTGGAACTATCATATCAGCGCACACTCTGCTGCAGAATGGAAGTTTCATTCTATAAAATAATCACTGGAAAAACAGCTCTTCGGTTGCGGAAGCTTTGGTAAAATTTTTACTTTACCATGGTTTCGGCTTCACTAGGGAAGCCTTCATCAGAAGTAAAACAGATTTTTTTACATATGAATGTATAGTCAGCAGATGGTCTTAAGCGATAGGTGTCACGTTAAAAATTAAAAAAAGTATGCACATTGCAAATTTTTTAAAACAAGTAAGACTACGCGCTGCTAACGGTCACGTGTGCGGCCAGTACATCCATTCATTTAAAAAAATATAAAAAACTGCTGATGAAGGCTCCCTTAGTGTAGCCGATACCATGGTAAAGTTAAAATTTTACCGATTGCGGTTTATCGTATGGCGACATTGCTGCTGGCGTTTGTCACGATCCAATGACTGTTAGCAGAATATGGAATCGGTGGATTCAGAAGGGCAATACGGAACGCCATGCTGGATGCCAACGGCCTCGTATCAGTAGCAGTCGAGATGACAGGCATCGTATCCGCATGGCTGTACCACAGTCCAACATATATAGTCACGACACTCCTGCAAATTTTTGTTATACACTACGACTGCAGCGCTCCAAGCGGCCAGAAAGCTACGTTTCTGAATACGGCATTGGATGAGTGCGAATACTAACGTTTATATTGATGTTCACAGACTTTTCATACTAGGGAACGTATGTAGTGCCATAAAAATACGTAATTATTTAAAATTATCTCCACCTTTGTCTTTATTAGTTTTCTTGAGATTCCTGATGAGGTACGAAAAGGTACATTGCATTACAGTTTATTTTCAATTATACTGTAACCTACAGGCTTTTGCTGAATAATATTAAAAATAAGAAATGGCTAAGAAACACCAGAAGACCTGCCATTGGTAAAAAGTCATCGCTTTTCTACTCAGGAACATTAAGGCTTCTTCTCTACAATAACAGGAAAATCGGTAGCGTGGAACGTAGGAAACGCATATAGAATGCAATAATTACAGTATTTAACGTAGCAAATCAGCCACCACAGCTGTATCTGAAGGAAAAACGTCACAGATCTGGCTAGAAACGGAAGAAGCAATCAAACTGTGTTCAGCAAAGAAGAACCCAAATCCACAATTGTTGCTACAAAGGAACCACAAACGGCAAGAATCTTCAAGACATTGTCTTCTTAAGCTAAAGTAATGACACTCAAACGAAAAAAAATCAGAAAGACGAGTCAAGCCTCAAAATGTGCGAATCATTAGACTACACACCGAATTGATACGCGCCAAGAAACTCTTGTCATAGTGAAAACACACCATAATGGAAATTTATGTTTCTCTTATGTTTATATCCAACTTATTTTCAGCGGAATAAGCTGCAAAATAACACATATTCGTAAGTATTTGTTCATGACGAAGTTGTTCATTGCACCTCTGAATCAGTTAAATTCGGCAGTTTTTAGATTAATGTCCGTTTTATGTATGTCTCTTAATATTTTACTAATGCTTGTAACGCAAAAATATACCAACTATTCCGTTAATTACGCATACAAATAATTATAAACAAACATCACTCTTTACGGCGGCTTGCCCACCACTAGGAGCGCTATTGTCGTTGCATCTGGTGGTTACAACTTTCACAGCAGTGAGTGTCGCGATTGTATATGTTGGACTGTCGTTGTACCGGATCGTGCAGCCACGTCTCGATCAGCTTTGTCTTGTGGTAGTGAGATTCAAATGTTCAAATGTTTGTTAAGCTTATGGGTACTAACTGCGGGGTCATCAGCCTCTAAACGTACAAACTAATTTATACGAAAGAAAACAACACAAACATCCTAACTGCGGGGTCATCAGCCTCTAAACTTACAAACTAATTTATACGAAAGAAAACAACACACACATCCATGCCCTAAGGAGGACTAGAACCTACGACGGAGAACGGCCTCGCGCATCGGAGCATAGCGCCTCAATGCGCTAGGCCACTCTGTAGTGAAATGATCGCACTTAATCGATTTCCCTCTTCATTGTAGTGGTATTACTACTAGGTTTTCATATTTGCGTAACTGAAATCGCGTTGGACTTTGGAAAACTTATAGCACGTTTCACTACCTTGGAACACTGTCGTGTGTTGTGGTCTTCAGTCTGGTTTGATGCAGTTCTCTATCCTGAGCAAGCCTCTTCATCTCCTCATAAGAACGGCAACCTACATCCATTTGAATTTGCTTACTATATTCATCTCTTGGTCTCTCTTTGCGATTTTTACCCCACACACATCCCTCCAACGCTAAATTCACGATTCCTTAATGTCTAAGAATGGGTCCTACCAATCGATCCCGTCTTTTAGTCAAGGTATGCCAAAAATTCCTTTTCTCTCCAATTCTGTTCAATACCTCCTCATTAGTTACGCGATCCACCCACCTAATCTTCAGCATTCTTTTATCCACCACATTTCAAAAGCCTCTATCATCTGCCTGTCCGCACTGTTTATCGTCCATGTTTCACTCCCATACAAGGCAACATTCCACATAAATGCCTTCAGAAATTACTTGCATATGCTTAAATTAATATTCGATGTTATTTGGAACATTAGGGCTATATATTAATTTCCATTTGACCACTTAAAGTCATTGGCGTCATATCACATTTGTCTATTACATTCTTCAACAACATGACGACAAATTGTTCCATAAATAGAATTTGCTAATAAAGTAATTATTATTGTACGCTAATATTGGTCTTCATGACACATTTGGCCCATTTCCGAGTTTATTATCACTCTCCCTGGTCTTTCTTCGAGTTGACCTTCGGCGTGCTGGAGCCTCCGGTATGTGTCCACTGAAGAAAAAAGTTATCGAAACGTGACACATTCATTTCATTTGTATTTGAACCTGTGATGGAACAGCCTGCCTAGTGCAGAAATTAAGTTTCGCAAGTAATGCATAAGACTGATGGTGCACTTCAAGACTCGAACTAATGGAGACGGAGACATCGAAATAATTTCTACTATCAAACTAGTTCAAGGTTTGCAGATAATCGTCAGATCATGTAATTTCTTTACATGCGTAGTTAGTAAGTGTAGTATGTCACAAGTGAAAATTCTAAATCATCTTTCCTCTTGATTAACTCAGCTCCTTTTTTTTAATCATTCCATCGCGCTTTCAGAAAATCCTTGCGAATATTAAAAGTAAATATATTCAGTTAAATTGGATTTGTTCCAATACGGGTAGGACCTAATATGAAAGAGTACATTTAAGGGTATAAAAACATGAATCATAAATGCTTAGGAACTCTCACGTTGAAGTATAAGTAGGAGGGCAGGCTTTCACGCTAATAATAGATATCTTGGTTGTATAACACGTCTTTTCAGAATTCCTCTATCCATTTCAATTGTTTGTAAAAAAAAAGTGTAATAAATAAGTAGCGAAACTTGGCATACATGAATTCCTTACGAATTTAGAAAAAGTAAGGCCAAAACAAATAATGCTATGAAAAAAAAAGTTACAGGGAACAATGTGTAACCAGAATTGAGTAAAACAGTAGTTCAGAGTCTGGAATTCGGCGTGAGCGAGGTGTCTAGCAGACAAGTCAGAAAGGTCTCGTTCGGGTGCATTATTCAATGCTGGGAGGCGTGAAATAGTTCCCTCTACCCGGTTTCCATTACCTCGCGATCTTTGGACGATCGTTGGAATTTAAAAGCGAGCATTGGTCGACGAAATTGCAAAGCTAAGCATATCAATTTCTGCTTTGTTTCGTGAGACTTTTCAACTAACGCATGCATTACCTTATACAACGAAGATAGCAAACCGACGTTTGCATAAAAACAAATGTAACTTCAAATCATACATTACTAAAGCAATACGCTTCCATAAACATAACTAAAAATGGTAAAGAACGGGCGATTTCGGATTGATCATTTCAATGACCGTGTCATCTGACGATGACCAGAGATACTATAATTTTGAGCAACGATTTTCAACATTTATATCCAAGACATGAAAAAGTATTGGTTGTCGATATCAGTAAGCTCTGAAATTTGTACTTGGGGAAAGAATGGAACTGAGGGTTGTACTGTGTGTCATCTTTTAGTTGGAAGTGTTCTCCGTAGTCCTGAATGGGTATAAATCTATAGACGTCAGGAGGTTTCGTGGCAGTCATCTGTATTGTGGCTGCAACATTAATAGCTGACAGTACTGTCTGAAGTACCCATTTTTGTCTACTTTGTTATGGTTTTGCGTTCGGAATGTTTTGTACTGTTAAATACAGTATTAATATCAGGGTTAGTGCAGTTGCTGGACCATCTCGAGAGTCGCCTACAGCGCCCCTTGGTAGGCCTACTATTATAGTTTCGTATACAAACAGCATTTAAATTGCTCTGAGCAATTTTTTAATTTGTAAATTATCTAAGTTAACCAGACGGCCTTTTTTTTTTTTTTTTTTTTTTTTTTTTTTTTTTTTTTTTTTTTTTTTTTTTGCTATACGAAAACCCCTCTCGTTTGGAGGCATAAGGAATAGCATTTCATTTCATGTTTTTGAATGTTAGTTTCTGTAATATTGCTGGGTTTTTATTATGCTACTAATTTATCATTCTGTCTATGAATGTGGCAAGATGTACAGCTTCTCCATGATGCCCTGTGAGAATGTGTACTTGCTTTGTTCTGTATATGCATGTATGCGAATCTCCTAGCATGGGAGTCTGAGTGTATGTATGAGAATTTTCGTCATCGGCTGCTGGCTGCTTGGTACTAGTGTTTCTCTGGCTTTGTACCGATAGATAATCGTTACAAACCTCTGCTTTTGATGCTAACAAAGAGGTTCCTCCACCCTTTGGTTGCAAGTTGGGTTGGCAATGCCCAGTTAGCGAGCCTCTGCAAGATGCGCAAGTTTAAGCTCTTCCCCACCACCTCATTTTTCCTGGGCTTTGCCGATTTCCGGTAGATTTACGACCTGGTGGCGGGAGTCTCAGGGGCTGATAGGATATTCTGTGGCTGGGCTTCACCCTGGTAAGACGTTCTGATTTTCTTTTCCTCCCTTGAGATGGTAGCAATTCATTGTCTGGTTTGTTAGACTTCAGATCTTAGGTTCATTTTTCGGGATAAGTTTCTCCGATAATGTACGGAAATGTATTTAATTTCACTTCGGTGATTTTTCATAGGTAAACGCGGTGAATATGCAACTAATTCGATTTGATAACGGCTGGGAATCGGTAACCTGTGTGAAACTAGCTGGTGGTGTATACACTCTAGCTTTGTGGAATGCGACTAATATGTGGGATTTTTTTTTTCTGTGTGATGAATGTGAAATAATTCTTTTCTCCTTGCGTGAACGATATGCACTACACGTGATGCGTTCTTAGAACAAAGCCTTCAGCTATCTCCTCTCCATCTGTTCTAAATTGCTGTTTCGTTTCCAAACTTGTACTTTGCATTCGGACTCCATCAGTAAATTCTTTCTTAGCCTTTTTCGACCCCTTTATTAGCTTGCTTATGATATACTACATATTGATTTACTCCAACTTTGAATTTATTCCATTTTTCTGATTTTGAAGACTGGACTTCTACCATCCGTGTAAAACCTTCCCAATCGTGTCTAACCATATTTCTTTAGCTTCCTCATGATATCCTACGCATTTCTAAGGGTTTCATGCCGTAGGTATTCTTCTTTATTTTTCTAAAATTTAATTTTTGTATTACGTGGCTCCGAACTCCAATTTCACAGGTTTACAGCTAGTCACTTGAATACTCGCCACTGCTCACACAACATTGTCTTCCTATTGTCTATTCTTGCTTCGTAATCTGTGTTTCCGTTGGTTTTTGTTGAAATGAATACAATCTTTAAGCACTTCGCCTTCAATGGGGTGCGAATATGTAATGTAGTAGTCACCTGCCATGTGTCTCAGTAAGTCTGCATGCTCACGGTTTGATTTAAATGGAAATTAATCTCACTATTATCGCATACCATATTAAGTAAAGAAAGATAGATCAGAGCGACCTACGAAGTTTATTTTTCTTGTATTGTGTGGTACATCCTAGTTCGCTGAATTTCGCCTGTGATAGCGACGCCTGCTTCTGCCTCGTATCAGCACGCTGAGTTGGGTGAGTTTCGCTTTGCTTCCTGCGTGTCAGTGGCTGAATGCTTGTTGATTGTAAATCCCTCCCCCGGACGATGTTCAGTTGAGATTACTTTAATTTAGTAGTTCAATGAGACGCTATTTTATTGATTAACAAAATTGGTGCCCCATCTGTTCATGTTTGAACTGAATAAATAGTTTATTGTCAGTGAAAATTTATCCTTCTCATAAATATTAGTTTATGAATACCCTCCCTTTTTATTTAACGTTGTTTTTCACCAGTGCTGAGAACAAACTTAGATGAATATTATGATATTTTTAATTCCGTTGCGCCATAAATGTTCTCTTAGCCACCTTCATGAAATTGTTTAGCTATCGGTGGCTTGTATATTAATGATAATGTGTAATTCTCGTGATATACGACGCATGCTGGCCACCGTCTCTTTGTCTTCCTGCTGTTAAAGTAAAGTGTGAGTCAGTTCTAAATTCTGGGCCAGGGAACCAGATTCTGTTGCAGGAAGTAGTCAGTAGTTCACACGAATCCTTAGCTGGTTTTACGGCAGAGTTATACATTTAAAGTAAAGCTTTTAACTGGGCCCTTTCAGCAAGAGTTAATTTTAGAATTAACGGTGGTCTTTCACAGTTTGTCATCTCTACAGCAGACAGGCGTGGCTTGTTCCATCCGTTCGCCTCTCTCACTGCGAGGGGTTAGAACAGTTGCCCGGAGTGACAGTTGCCCGGAGTGGGAGTGACAGTTGCCCAGAGTGACATTTGACCGGGGACAGAGGCTTCTGCCGGGCTAACTGGCTTTCCAAAGGTACAGGCGCACTAAAAATGTCCAGCAGTTCAGCATAGTCGCTCTGGCGTGCTGGATGGCGCTCAAACCGCTCCAGTTGAGCAGCCGTATATCGCTTCGAGATGGCTCACTAACGAGTTTTGTGGAAAATTTATTTTTGAGACGTGTAGTAATTTTGATCATGCACAGACAGGGGAGCAGTCAAGTACGTAACATCGTATTTCTTACGACTGTTACAGCCTTACGAAAACTGCTGTTTTAGTACGAAATTTAGACAAATTTGTATTTCATTGTAATTTTATTTAAATATTAAATTTAAAAACACACAGAATATCAATTCATATTGTTTTCCTTTTCACTAAAGGATCAATGTCTGATAACACTATTCGAGAAGTGCTAACTCGAAGACAAGCTTTTAAGTCGAAATAGTCAGTGAGATTTTTTAATAAGAGTATCTAAAACCCTTATAGGAAAAAAATTAGATAGTGGCGGGCTCCGAACCATTGACCTTCATCGTCACAGCGCAACCGATTTCCTACTACGCTACGACTAACAATTCAGATGTTTGTTAAGCGTATGGGACTTAACTAGGGGGTCATCAGTTCCCAAACTTACAAACTACTTATCAACTACCTTATACTAAGGACGGCACAAATATCCATGCCCGAGGGGGGATTCGAACCCCCGACCGTAGTGGCCGTGCAGACCGTGGAGCGCCTCAGTCCCCTCGGCCACCGCGGCCGGCAACAATTCAGAGTTGAGATCTTTAATCTCTTACTATTATTGGCCGTTGTTAACTGATGCTAATAAGCCGGCCGTGGTGGCCGAGGGGATTGAGGCGCTCCAGTCACGGTCCGCACGGTCACTACGGTCGGGGGTTCGAATCCCCCCTCGGGCATGGATATTTGTGCCGTCCTTAGTTGTAGGTAGTTCATAAGTAGTTTGTAAGTTTAGGAACTGATGACCCCGTGGTTAAGTCCCATAGACTTTACAAACATTTGAACATTTTTTTGATGCTAATATGGCATTTGTATACACTCGATTATCATTTATCGTACGAAGAACGACGTGTTTTTGTTTATTCTTCAGTGCGCCATTGCTTTGAAATGACAACGTGTAAATTACAATAAGAAAATCATCAAATACGTAACGCAAGATTGCGTATGCCAGAGAGAGTTCTGGGCGAGGAATGTCACGTGCCATCTGCGAACGGCTGGTTATCGTTAATTCAATGGAGGGTGTCATATCTCCGTTGTTTTTGCAAATATCTCCCAGACGATACGAGATATGAAAAAAAAAAAAAATAAGGGAACAAAGTTGTAGAGAATTTCCTTCTCTACAAATTCGGTTATTCAATTTTCGTGTCAGATGAACGGTTTATTTGCAATTAAAACTACATTACAAAAGGCTTTTTTGTATTACTAACGTATTTCTTGTCCGAAATATTTCAAAAAGCGAGGTTCTGGTCTCTAGTAGCCAACAATTATGTCTGTAAAATTTGGTGCCGATCGGTTGAACGGTTCGACCTAAAAAGTGGGAACACGCTACAGACAGACAGACATCGTAAAATCCCCGTTATTTTTGCAAATATCTCTGCAACGATGCAAGATATGAAAAAAACATAATGGAGCGAAGTTGCATAGAATTTTCCCCTCTACCAATTAGGTTATTCAATTTTCGTATCAGATGAACGTTTCGTTTGCAGTTACAATTATATTAAAAACGGCTTTTTTGGTATTACTACCGTGTTTTTTGTCCGAAAAATTTGAAAAAGGGAGGTTATGGTCTCTGGCGGCCTACAATTCTGTCTGTAAAACTTGGTGCTGATCGGTTGAACAGTTCCTCTTAAAAACAGGGAACACGTTACGGACAGACAAACGGACAGACAGACATCCCAAAATCGCCGTTATTTTTTCAAATATCTCTGAAACGATAGAAGATATGAAATAAACATAACAGAGCAAAGTTGTAGAGAATGTTCTCCTCTAAAAATTCGGTTATTCAATTTTCGTGTCAGTTGAATGGTTAAGTCGTTATTTTTATTTAAATTTCGAGCTGTCAAAAGACGATCACAAAGGCCCACTTGTAACCTACAGTGGCCCAAAATAAAGCAGCATCAGCATATACATTCAAATCTATACATTGACATAATCGTACCTGCAAATTTACATATTATAACTTAAGTCTAAGAAATCCATTTTTAATGAAACTAATTGGGCCAACTTCGCGCTGTAGGTGTATAATTTCTAGTTGTAGACAAGTTTCCAAACTGTGAACATAACGCAAAAATTAGCGAAAAGGCACAACCTTATGCAAGCCGAAGAAGCTGTATAGTAACTTGATCTTACTGCAGAATTGTTCGCTGAGCGTTCCTCCTGAAAACAAAAATGTATTTTCACAGTGCAAATGCTTGGAAAATTATTAAGACGTTTATTTCACTGCTATCGTATAATGATGACTTTCTTCCGCCGTACCTCTTAAAAGCATTTTATTTATAACACTAAGCATATCAAGACTCCTTTGCACAGAATAAATATATTAGACATACGGAACAGAAATGTTAACGTGTCTGACAACTTTGTAGTTACACAACCATCATTCTACTTTCAACTGCTTAAAACTGCTACTTTTCATTTTAACGGGAGATTCCATCCTAAAGCTTTTAACAAATAAATAAATAAATACTGTTTCACATATTTTGAGTGTTTAATCTTAACGAATTATCTGTATTCGAATCTTCTTCTTCTTTATATATAAAGCAGTGTGTCTAGAATGACGTCGTAAACAATGACATACGCGAAAAAGAACTCCATCACGCGATAATGTTGCACATTTCTTCCTAAACCACTGGACTGATTTTAACTATATTTGGTACGCATATTCCTTACCGTGAGGTAACAAGTACTGTATGGGTAAGAATCACATATGACACATTATTTAGGTGATATAACGTCATAAACAATAGACGATCTAAGAATGTCTACATAATGCTATGAGACTTTTTAAATACACTATATGAGAATGAGAGTATTAGCGACTTGCAACAAACTTTAAACATAATTTCAAACCTTTATTCAACTTTTTATCGCTTACAACTTTTCGGCTATTCATGGAGTGGAAAATGGGGCATTCAGTATGACGTTAACATTTTATAATTTTTACAATACATATCGTACTTGGAGGAAATTTTACAGACACTATTCACGTATGCAACTGATTGTACCTTCGAAATTGTATCGCAGTACGACACATAGTTCATGAGATATGTAGACATAAACAGTACAACACATAATTCAATAAATATGTCTTATCGTGCATCAAGTTTTATTTCATTTCTTATTTAGTACTAAGAAGGCAACCTACCCAAGTGTCACCCTCCAATTGTTATGAAACTTTAAAACATGAAAAACTACGGGACACATTTTTCTTTTATTTTTTAATTTTTATTTTTATTTATTTATTTATTTTTAACGGCGGAAAAACATATTTAAGGAAGGAAATCGTCCCTCCGAAATTGGGGCTGAAATGGAAATATCGCAACAACTTAGAGATTAGTCAAGCGATTTTAATGAGTTTTGGTATGGAAGTATCTTTTGATAAAAGACGAACATCGGCCTATGTATATTGCAGGGGGAGTGACAATAAGAGGGGGGGGGGGGGTGCAACTAACCCTAATGTGACCGATTGTTTGTGCTCAAAAACTTGTTTTGATTTAATCGAAATAGGGTCTATGAAAACTTCAAAAGGAAGGCGAATTAAGGACTACGTGGTTTTTTTTTATTGTATTTTTTTATGTCAGTATTGGGGGGGGGGGGTGGTCAATAACCCTTATATTGCCGCGCTCGTTTGATATTGCCCATGAAAGACCTTGTTAATCTATATTTTTGAACAGTTTCATCTCTTCAATATATCGGTATCTAAAATCGCTGAATCCTAATTTGAAATCAGATTCATAAAATTTAATATGGTAGATCTAGCATAGCGGACGAAAAATCGAAAAAATGCTTGAATAGACAGTAACTCGACATGCGACTTTCAAGATACTGTACAATCAAAGTATGAAATAATACTAAATACAAGTGAATAAAACATGTTAATAATGTGTATTGGTTTTAACCGTCGGCGTTAGTGTTGATTGTATAGTATTTGAATCTAATACGCACGAGAGCACAGTATCAATTTACAAACTGAAATGAATGCGCATAGACAACAATCAAAATACTATATGTCTTTCTAATCAGAAGCCGGTTTCAGTTACAAAATATGAAGGCGGTGTCTGATGCGTGTAGGCCGTCGATTAAGCAAACGTCCCTTCGACATGGATGTCATTACAGACGAAACACATACTCAGATTCTTTGTTAAGGAAAGTGAAGCAAACCGACCGTACCCTGCGAAAGAAACCAAGCCGGCAGTTAACTGTATTGATTCAAGAAAATCTCGGGAAACCTAACCAGTACAACATTCCGGCATTTAATTTCACGTAGGGTATCATGAATTAATTAAATACTGAGTCCCATATGTAGACCTGTTAATTATAAATGTCAGCTCTTTAAGGGATGCCACCTATACCGGTAGTATATATGACGTAAATATTCGCCGGAATTCGTTGCATTGCGGACACAGACAGACCCAAAACGACGATTTCAATCAATAGTTCTTTCCTCCTCTCAGTGTGAATCCACATGGAATCTACTAGCCGCGGAGGGGGGGAGCTAGTGGGACTGAACGCCCGCCCCCCTCCGGCACCTCCCAAAGATTTTTTAATGTTACTATTTTATACTGTTTTAATTTTTTCAAACAGGTCGGCACCGGAATTTTAAGTATTACACATGCGATGAATCGCAAGCACAAGTGTACGTGACAATGGGTCGCCAGCGTGATTCAATCACTGGGCACGTGATTTATATCAGGATTTTGAAAGATATATATTTCTTACAGCCCATCAAGGAGGCCTCAACGGACTTGGGGAGAAATCACGTACCCTGCACCTGCTTTTACCGTGGAACGTGACCCTTCTACAACATTTAACTAAAGAACCTGAGGACGGCGAAACCTCCGAAGTAAGCCTATTACGAATCCGCCTGAGAAACAACGTTGAAGAAAAGTTAGTTATTCAGAGGCACCAAGAGGTAGTTAATTCCTGTGGGCACCATTTCGCCATCTGAATCCCAGAGACGTGAAGTTATGGAAGAGGTAAGGGGTACAAAGCACTACGTATTACACTTTTCATTTCATTGTGGCGGATGGAATAACGTTAGAGAAATAATAAATTCAAATGTGTGAACAAAAAATATTTAATCGATTATTAATCTCAGTTATGTGTTTCACATGGTTTGTGCGTCCTGATAGTGATATAAAATGTGGGGGTCCCAGTTGCCATGTCAAGCAGCAATGGTAAACAGTTTTGTCTTCAGCGTTTTAACCAATCTCATTAGCTGTTAACCGCGTGAACCATGGAATTACAACAACTACCAAATTACAACAGAGACGTTTAATTACTTATATTACATGAATAGTATTGAGTGACTACTTACTAAAGGAGACCCGGCCTCAAGCACAGTGTACCAAACAAAACTAAAGTCAGCCACAGCTAGGGCGGTCTCTTCAGGTGTATTTTCACATAAGGAATATCCAGCCGTGTGTGAATTGTTTGTCAGACTGCCCATGTACAATCTGAGAACAGTCCTGAAATGCTGAAAAAAATTCAGATATTTAAGAACAGTACATTTGATTTTGTTTGCAATTGTACTTTTTCGTTGTGCTAATTTTCCAAAAAACTGGATTAACATTTTTTTTTTCCTTTTTTATAATAGGTGAAAATCCTTATGGTGAAAGAAGCAGGCGGAAAACCTGAAGAAACCGAATCCCAACAGTCACCACCTAAACTACAGAAGTTTGCTCCGTGGGCTGATATTGAAGAACATCCGGCTCCCACCGATGAATTAGAACGATATTTGAACCAGAACTGTGCAGTGGTAGAAAGCGTGGCATCTTATTGGGATGGTAACGGTCAAATGTTTCCGACTCTGCAGAAGATCTCGAAAATGATCTTATGTATCCAGTCGTCAAAGTCTGCATCAGAAATAAATTTTATTTCTGCAGGCTTCAATCAGAACGCACGACGATCGCCTTTATCCTCGGAGTACGTTGATGCTCTTCTGTTCTGCACAGCAACTTCTGATACAGGGAAAATGTGTGAAATATACTGTACATCTTTTAGGACAGCACCATGTGTTTTTATTCTGTATCAGTTGGTTCTGCATCTCGTATCTGTTTGTTTTGTACCAAATTATTCTGAAATAATTGTAAGCGTAATGTAGTTTACTCAATAAATCTGTTCCGTTTGAATTATTATGTCATTGAAAATATGATGATAATAGTTTCATTTCACTCAAGGTCATCATGTTTTGATGTTAGTGCTGTGATATCTTTTAACATGACGACACTTAACTTTAATAATCCGTTAACAGAAAATTGTAGCCCTCCATGGGATACTCTGCAAATCACATTTAAGTGCCTGGCAGAGGGTTCATCGAACTGTACTTAATGAAAATAAACAACAATAATAAAAGTCATTGTGCATACTTGATGCATTGGTTTCAACACGCACATTTTCGTTCATTTCTTTGTTTGTAGTGTAAATACAATAAAGAGAGCAGTTATGTGGCAGGTTAAAGCACTGCAGTGCAAAGACATCAGAATTCTACTCATTTAGTTTGTGAATTTTATTTTGGATGTGTCGAAAATGGTTCACTGTTTGTCGAAATGTAATGAACGTGTACAATGGCCCAGAACTTTACGGCCGTACACAAAAACAAGCAACTATTTTACTAAAAATGGATGTTTTTAACGTACAGCTCTGTAGCACAGTGGTACAATGCCAGACTATAAATCCAAAGGTCGCGGGTTCGATCGCCGTCATGTCCTGGGATTTTTATCTGTCCCTTTCCACTTCTTTCACCTCTGGCAGTGATGCTGATGTGAAAAAGCGGAGCAGCACCGTGGTTCGGAACCCACGTTAAACTGTAGGTCCCCCTATAACTGGCTGGGTAAGTCAGTTCAAAGGTCGGAGAAAGGCAACGGCATACCACCTCCAAACAGGACCATGCCTAGTAAGGCGCTGTGGTGTTCAAACCAATCTTCGAATTGTTGACTGATTTACCTTTTTTTAAATCAAGTGTGCTAACAAATCGACATATAAAGTGAACGTGTATTTTATTCATGTAAAACGTATTTCGTTTAATGTAGAAAAAAAAAAAAAAATGTTCCGCCCCATCATGTTAAACGCCTTCCACAGTCGACGGAGAGGAGGTAACAGCGCAGCTAGAATGATGTAGCGCGGGATGCCTGCACTACAGGCGGCCCAGTGCGGTGTAGTGCGGCGGGCTTCTCAGCCCAGTGCTGTGGGCTTCAGTGAGGCCGCGTAGAGTGACGCATTTAGCCCTTGGGCTGGGTCAGACAATCCCGTGGGCTTGCAGTGCTGCGCAGTGGGCCGCGGTGCGGAACTCTGCGTTGGGTCTGTGGGCTTAATTAAATTTTCAGGTTGCTAATAATACAGGGTGTTTCACTAAGTGTGTTTGCCTCTGTAACTTACAAAATAATAGGTAACGGGAAATTTTAATGCGGTAGGTCAACACAAGAAATGTTACACTTTCTGCGGAGCTATGAGCATAGTTTATTGTATCATTTTCCAAAGAGTAACAGCACAAAGATATAATTTTTTAAATGGAACAATAGTTTTTTTTATCGTTGAAACCAGCTGCGCCCAAATCAATTTAAACTACATTCCTATCACTGTTAGTTTGGAAGCTACAACCCTTCAAAAGTTCCGGGGGCGGATACCACACGCTGTACATAATACATGGCTGGGTGGTGGGTGATGGATGCTATGGCGGTGGGAAGTTGATTTACATCATATGTTCAAATGTGTGTGCCGCAGTGGAGTAGCCGAGCGGTCTAAAGCGTCTCGCTGCGGAGCGCGCGGTTGCTCGCCGTGGAGGTTCGAGTCCTTAGATTAGTTTAAGTAGGTTTAAGTAGATTGTAAGCTACGGACTGATGACCACGCAGTTTAGTCCGATAGATTTACAAACATTTGAAAATTTTCAAATGTGTTCCCATGTTCCTCAGTGCATAATGCAATGCGCCGTCGAAAGGATCTGCGGACGAGATGTAACATCGTCGGTGTGACGGAGCGACGTGAGTCCTCGATGCGCCGTTTTAGATCATCTGGGGCAGTGCGCTCAGTGACATAAACACGATTCTTTAGATATCCCCACAAAAAGAAATCTACTGGTGTTAAATCGGGAGTCCTTGCGGGTCGTGTTTATGTCACTGAGCCCACATCGCCAGATGATCTAAAACGGCGCATCGAGGACGCATGTCGCTCAGTCACACCGGCGATGTTACATCTCGTCCGCAGATCCTTTCGACGGCGCATTGCATTGTGCATTGAGGAGCATGGACACACATTTGAACATCTCACATAAATCAACTTCCCACCGCCATAAGATCCATCACCCACCACACAGCCATGTATTATGTACAGTGTGTGGTGTAACTCTTTGGAAAATGATACAATAAACTATGTTCATAGCTCCGCAGAAAGTGTAACATTTCTTGTGTTGACCTATCGCATTAAAATTTCCCGTCACCTATTATTTTATAAGTTACAGAGGCAAACACACTTAGTGAAACACCCTGTATATTGCTTTTTCAGTAACAGCTCCTTAATTGCTTTGGCTCTTCATTTCCACATTCTGCCATAGCTTGACAAATGAACTAACACATTGTTGAAAGTCGACATATATTTCTGTAATACTACAAACGCAATATATCATAAAATGGTCAGTCCTTGGAACCTAGGTAGTGTACATTCCAGATCAAACTGAAGTCAAAAGTGAAGTTCTGCTCATTACAGACTGGCATCCATGTAATACGTAACTGCACGATTTTCCATTGAGCCAACTGGTATTCGCCTGATTCCCCAATCCAAAACAGACCACCTTTCCTCCCTATGTAAATACTGGCTCATTATGTAGTAATCATTAAATGTATAAGACTTTATTTTTACACACTTTGAAACACGTCCAATTTGAGTTATTCATTACTCTTAAGTGTTTCTTCGCCATTAATATTGTCTATTTCTATGTCAATCATTTTATTCTTTTTATTAATGATCAATGCCCCATGTATATATATGTTTCCACCCATGTGATTGAACTTGTGTGTTCATGTGAATGTGAAAGGTTGCTTTTAATATTGACTGACTGCCGCGCAATGGGATACAGTTGCTGCCTCGCACTTAGGGCCTCGATTACTTTAGGTAAGAACGCATGACTGCGCATGTCGCCTGCATTGGCATCTCCTGGGTGGCCAGAGACAAGCTTACTTGGGAAGATGGTGAGGTGGCCTGCTCTTAGTGTTTTACCAGCATAATAATGGTCGAAAAAGGTGACAAAAGACACCTCTCTGTAGCTCTAGAAGAGGGTATTATGTTCTTCAGGTAGCAAGGGGTTGGTAGACAGTGAGATATGAACACGCTCGACATGGTTTTCAGCACGCCCTACATTCGGTGTGTGGTGGGGAAGGTTTTTGGCGTGGCCTTAGGTTTCACTCTTACTGCGACCATCGAAGTAAGAACATTTGTTCGAATCATTCTGAGGAGATGGTATGCTGTTAGAACTTTGCCTTATTGTGATCAGTTTCTTGTGATAGTTTCCTTTTGTAATTCTATCGCTATGTGAGGCGAAGTATTTCTTAATTTACAGAGTTCGAGTAATGCAGTGTAAATTTAGTATTTGCATTCAAATTCCAGTGATGATTTTGTGTCCAGTTTTTCCCAAATTAGAATTCACATGTGTGTCCTCCAGCCTTTGTGTAAACTTATTATGTTTGAATTTCCTTGCTGTTTATTTTTTAACTAACGTTTTTGCATCATGTCTCTATCTGCGAGTATGCTAAATATTTCTCAGATTTTTATGGTCTGATTCTGTCTTTCCTGTCTTGGTATGACAGATTGCTCCACGTTATTTCGTAACGGTCTTTACTTCGGCATTCAGACATGCTTTTACTAATGCTATCTTTCTTCTGTATGAATTCTCGCCTGTGCTTAACTTGCTTATTCTAAATTAATTTCTTTTTGTAAATCCTATGTAATTCACTGTGGTCGCACAACACATGGTCCTTATGGATAATATGCCGCAGCATCCCACACACATGAGTTCGTTTGGTGCATAGTGTTATGTTAATTTGTGCTTCAAGACACCCACCATCTCGTCAAAATGCCACCAACGCTTCGCATTGCCGCTGCTATCAAGTGTTGCCACATGACTAATTGTGTCGCAAACATTATGCATGTGTCTGTGAGTCAATGAATGTGCTTCCTCTATCCACTGTGTATTTGCAAATTTCCTCCCACATTACCTCCATACTCATAAAGGGCAGAAACAATTTCATTAATGGCAGTAACTTCATGATTTAATTCAGTTTTGTACAGGGTGGGTGCTTTATTGTGCTTAATTTAGTGTCCCCACATTTATTTGCTTCTTCATTTTATTGAATAGATGATGATTTAAAGTATCACACCTCTACTTTATAATTTCATGCTCCCCATTCCATGTTTAATTATCTATTCTCTTTTTTAACATTTATTTTGTGTTTATTAAAACGTTGGCTGCTCCCTTAAGGAGTGAGCAGTTAGATAAATATGCATTGCGGAAGTACCGTGACCACTCGCAAAGTAATTTAGAGCAACAGTGAGCGTTTTAATTTGCAGTAGCAGATCTCAAACGCCCGAGATATTACTTAGAAAACGTAACAAGCCACTTTCAATTTCTTCACACTGATGTACGCCCATGCACTAAGAATTTACAATGCACTATTTCGTGCCATAGCTTATTCCCCATCCCCATGAACCACAGACATTGCCGAGGTGGGGTGGCTTGCGTGCCTCAACGATGCAGATAGCCATACCGTAGGTGCAACCACAGCGGAGGGGTATCTGTGGAGAGGCAAGACAAACGTGTGGTTCCTGAAGAGGGGCAGCAGCCTTTTCAGCAGTTACAGGGGCAACAGTCTGGATGATTGACTGAGCTGGCCTTGTAACATCAGCTAACGTGGCTTTACCACACAGTTACTGCGAACGGCTGAAAGCAAGGGGATACTACAGCCGTTACTTTTCCCGAGGACATGCAGCTCTACTGTATGAAAATATGATGATGGCATCCTCTAGGGTAAAATATTCCGGATGTAAAATAGTCCCCCATTCGGATCTCTGGGTGGTGACTACTCAGGAGGATGTTGTCATCAGGAAATGCAACACTGCCATTCTACGGATCGGAGCGTGGAATGTTAGAAGCCTTAATCGAGTCGGAAAATTAGAAAATTTAAAAGGGGAAATGGATAGGTTGAAGTTAGATATAGTGGGGATTAGTGAAGTTCGGTGGCAGGATGAACAGGATTTCTGGTCAGATGAGTACAGGATTATAAATACAAAATCAATTGGGGGTATCACAGGAGTAGGACTGATAATGAATAAGAAAGTAGGAATGCGGGTAAACTACTATGAGCAGCACAGTGATCACATTATCATTGTCAAGATAGATACGAAGTTCTCAGGAAAGAAGGGAAAGCTGAAAGGTGGAAAGAGTACATAGAACAGCTCTATAAAGGAAATGAATTTAGAGACGATGTTGTAGGACGGGAAGAGGAAGTAGATCAAGATGAAATAGGAGATACTATACTGAGAGATGAATTTGACAGAGCACTGAAAGACCTAGGTCGGAACAAGGCCCCAGGAGTAAATGACATACCCTCAGAGTTACTAAAGTCTCTGAGAGAGCCAGCCATGACAAAACTATTTGAACTGGTGTGTAGGATGAATGAGACAGGCGAAATACCCTCAGACTTTAGGAAAAAATGTAATAATCCCCATTCCAAAGAAATCAGGTGCAGACAGGTGTGAAAATTACAGAACCATCAGTTTGATAAGTCATGGTTGCAAAATTTTAACACGAATTATCTACAGGAGAATGGGAGAATGGAAAAGCTGGTAGAAGCTGACCTCGGTGAAGATCAGTTTGGATTCCGGAGGAACGTAGGAACCCTGGATGCAATACTCACTTTACGTGTTATATTAGAAGATAGATTAAGGAAAGGCAAACCTACATTTTTAGCTTTTGTAGATTTGGAGAAAGCCTTTGACAATGTTGACTGTAATACACTCTTTCACATCCTGAAGTCAGCGGGGGTAAAATACAGGGAAAGGAGAGTTATTTACACCTTGTACAAAAGCCAGACTGCAGTTATTAGACTCGAAGGGCATGAAAGGGAAGCATCAGTTGGGGAAGGGAGTAAGACAGGGTTGTAGCCTTTCTCCGATGTTATTCAATTTGTACATCGAGCAGGCGGTGAAGGAAAGCAAGGAAAAATTTGGAATAGGGATTAAAGTACAGGGGGAAGAAATAAAAACATTGCGTTTTGCTGATGACATTGTAATTCTGTCAGCGACAGCAAAGGACCTGGAAGAGCAGTTGAATGGAATGGACAGTGTGTTGAAGAGAGCGTATAAAATGAACATTAACAAGAGCAAAACAAAAATAATGGAATGCTGTCAGAAAATCAGGCGATGCTGAAGGAATTAGATTAGGTAACGAAACAATGAAGGTGATAGATGAGTTTTGTTACTTGGGTAGTAAAATAACATGCGATGCTCGCAGTACAGAGGATATAAAATGCAGAATGGCAATGGGAAGAAAAGCATTTCTGAAAAAGAGAAATTTTCTAACATCGAATATTAATTTAAATGTAAGGAAGTCTTTTCTGAAGGCATTTGTGTGGAGTGTTGCCTTGTACGGGAGTGAAACTTGGACGATAAGCTGTGCGGACAGGAAGAGAATAGAGGCTTTCGAAATGTGGTGTTACAGAAGAATGCTGAAGATTAGGTGGGTAGATCGCATAACTAATGAGGAGGTACTGAACAGAATTGGTGAGAAAAGGAATTTTTGACATCCCTGACTAAAAGAAGGGATCGCTTGGTAGGACACATTCTTAGAGATCGTGGAATCGTAAATTGAGCATTGGAGGGAAGTGTGTGGGGTAAAAATCGCAGAGGGAGACCAAGAGACGCTTATAGTAAGCAGATTCAAGTGGATGTGGGTTGCCGTTCTTATTAGGAGATGAAAAGGCTTGCTGATAAAGTAGGGTGGAGAGCTGCATCCAACCAGTCTCCGGACTCAAGACGATAACAACAGCTTATTCCAGGCTCTATCTGTTCATTTATCGAGTGAGGTGATGCAGTAATAATACTGGAGCTACTTGGAATGGCCGCATGGTTGAAGGCCGTTCCTGCCGGAGGTTAGAGTCCGCCTTCGAGCATACACACACACACACACACACACACACACATATATATATATATATATATATATATATATATATATATATATATATATATATATATATATATGTGTGTGTGTGTGTGTGTGTGTGTGTGTGTGTGTGTGTGTGTGTGGGTGTTATGTCCTTAGTGTAAGTTAATTCAAGTAGTTTGTAAGGACTGATAACCATAGCTTTCCGATCCAGTTGGCTTACGAACATTAACACATTGGACACGCTTTCGGGAGGACGGTGGTTCAAATCCACCTCTGGCCATCCAGATTTAAATTTTCTGTGATTTTCGTAAATCACTCCAGGCAAATGCCAGGATGGTTCTTATGAAACGTAACGGCCAATTTCCTTCCCCATCCCTATTTAAACATTCCAAATGTGACTTCTGCAAAGACCGCAATGTGGCGATCCTAATATTCCATCCAGATCTGTTAATATCTATTTTACTTTTATTACGTCAGTCCATCTTCGGTCCATCATCTGCGACGCACTGTGTCAATTTCACCTACATTTGTAATTTCTTTGAATCACAGCAGGAAATTGCCAGGCTAGTTCCCTTCAAAGGGCACGGCCGATTTTCCTCCTTAACCTTATCCAAAGTCCGAGTGTGATCTCCGCCTCTAATGACAACGCTCTCGACGGGACGCTAAACCCTAATCTTCCTTCCGTCCTTCCCTCTTTCACATGCATCTGCAACGAATTTCTTCCCGTAGTTTGGTTTACCTCAACTCAATCCTTACACCTCCTGTATAAGATACCCTACAGTAGTATAATTTATAGCTGGCCGCGGTGGCCGAGGGGACTGAGGCGCTTCAGTCACGGTCTGCACGGCCACTACGGTCGGGGGTTCGAATCCCCCCTCGGACATGGATATTTCTGCCGTCCTTAGGATAAGCTAGTTGATAAGTAGTTTGTAAGTTTACGGACTGATAACCCCGTAGTCCCATAAGCTTAATAAACATTTGAACATTTAATATAATTTATAAAACATATTGCGAATGAAGTTATTAATAAAGACGTAGTAAGTTAAACCCACATGCATTATAGGGGGCGCTTCATGCAATTTAAGGTCAATGACGTCATACCGCCTGAACCATATGTCGTAAGAGTGTTCAGTACAACATTTGTTTACTCTCTGGAAAATATATCTGGAACACAGTATTTTAGACGTAATAAATTGTAACATCTTACCGAATGTCATTTTACTGCATGAATTGCACTAGTAACCGAAAAATTTCTTTTTTGGCATCATTTTTAAGGGTTTACAGCGAGAAAAAGTCATCAAGTCATACCTTGCAAGTGATGTGTGTATAACTCAATCGATGAAATTAGTCTCCGCTAAAGCAAAGATTAGAGACTCGATTCCGGTCCGCCTTTGAAATTTCTTAGCCATAATGTAATTTCCAATTTCAAACTGTCAAGATTGTAGAAAGAAGGTATCCACTTGTAATATGACGCTTCTCTGTTTTTATCGAAATATTTTTTTTTTTCTTTCTAAAATATCTGTAACTGCAGTACTTATATTTCAACAAAAAATAATTAAACGATTCTGACATAAAATCACTGATTGGGACACAATATTCGTCAAGGTAATCGCACACACACACAAGCTAATTAAAGTGTTTTGACAATTTTTATGCCCAAAGACAAACGGTCAAAAAGTAAAATTAGCAACGATTGTATTTTGCATTAAATGTGACGATAAATAGGATCTTGCATGTTTATTAATGTGAGCGAAATCAGCAGTGTGGACAGCAAATATATTTCTTCATAAGAGAAGCAAAATTTTATCGAGTTAAAAGGAAAATCTGACATAAAATCACTGATTAGGATACAATATTCGTCAGGGTAATCGCACACATACACAAACACACACAAGCTAATTAAAGTGTTTTGTCAATTTTTGTGCCCAAAGATAAACGGTCAAAAAATAAAATTAGCAACGATTGTATTTTGTATTAAATGTGACGATAAATAGCAGCTTGTATTTTTATTAATGTGAGCGAAATCAGCACTGGACAGAAAATATATTTCTTCAAAAGAGAAGCAAAATTTTATCGAGTTAAAAGGAAAATCTTATGAAATTAGGGTACTGTTTTGTGATAACTGATTTTCCTTGTTAAAGTGCTACTACACATGAGTAAGGTAACAGAACATCGTTCCTGTTTCTTTCCTCTCTCTCTCTCTCTCTCTCTTTCACACACACACACGCGCGCGCATCGATTGACAAGACGCGCCGCTGATCCTCCGCTCCTACACCGTGAGACTGAAATAAGAGCCTGTTCGTATCTGGCAGTCTCCTCTCCGCCGTGCAATTACGTGGTAGGGAACTCTGGGGGTAGAATTGGAAACCGCCAGAATCTCTCGAGCGCCGACGAGATGGGAATTGGCTTGCAGAAGACTATCTGTAGGCTGCGACAAGATACGGCAATCGCATCAGGAAGTACTACTTTGTATAGATTCCACAACAATGAAGTTACTTCCTCTCAAAGGCAACGAAGAGTCCACAACATGAGTATCATATCGAAAGCTTTACCATTTTTATTTCCTCATACTGAACGGTATCAATAATTCCTTAGATACTGGGCAAATTCATTGTTCCCGAAATATCTTTATTTCCTTCATTTAAAGCCTTACATTTATGTATTTTCCAGGCGTGACGTTTACGCCAAACGTATCAACACTCTTTGGTCATTCTTAGTAATTTCCGGTGGTTAGAAGTGTAGTCCGAATCTAGTGCAGTTATATAATCAAGGAAACTAAATATATATGTACATAACATGTCAAATATTCTGTATGCGTTGCAGCGACGAGAGATGCACATAAGCATTTCACCACAGGCGCACATCACGGGCTGCAGGTAGCTCCACCTTAAAGCACTGTGCAAAGGGGAAAGGAAGGCTGCTTAAAAGTGCTTTGGTTCCGGGTAAAACTGGTTTAGTTCATTGGTAAATGAAAATACTGGGCAATGGGTTACAGGTAAGGCTAGTCAGATAATTGTGAAGCTCTTCAAAACTGCCCTGTGCAAGATAGCTACAAAAATGCACTCGCCAAACCTTGTTTGTTAACCTCATTCTGAAGTAATAGTACATCAATTGAAACCTGTAATTGTGACATTTGCGCATAAAAGCCGTTAAGACAATTGTGCAACCTGTGTGTGTGGCAGTTTGGGAAAGATAATTTCAACAGTGGATAAATATTTAAATCTACACTGCCATGGCAAGAGATAAGATAATATGTACTGATAGAAAACAATGGACTTTAAAGAGAACTAATTGTGCCACACAATTACAAGATGTCGTTTCCAAAAAAAAATTCTGCATCTGATGTTAATTTTTGTTTTTGAAAACTGAGCAATATAGTTGGTCAACTGCAAAAAAAATCATTAGTTCAAGGGGTGGGATTGGAAAACTAACAACTCAAGTTAGATCAATGACAGGGTAATTCAGTATTATTATTACGCAAAAGTTGCAGTGAATACCTTTACAAAATCTTGACAAGGAAGTGGTACATACAATTGAATATCTGGTCTGTCCATTTCAAAAATGTTCATAAATCTCCTTTGATCCTCATTATATTGAAACTCATTATAGACAGAGAAACTACCACCTCATATGTTCAACCACATTGCTCAACACTTCGCAAGCAACTGCTATGAAGTCTCAGGCACAACTACCCGAGTGGCGCCTGGTGCCATCAGAGATTATACATCCAAAGTCCAAAGAGTTACTTTACAAGGCACAGATACACAATTACCCCAGTGGCGCCTGGTGCCATCAGAGATCATACATCCAAATCCCAAACAGTTACTTTACAAGTCACAGATACAAAGTAAAGTGAGATATATTTTCATATTAACAGCGCACTTTTATTTTCAAATACAGGGACTCCTTTTAAGCTTACAGTTTAACGTCCCTTCGACATTGATGTCATTACAGACAGAACAAACTCTCAGATCTATTGTTAAGGAAATGAAAGCAAATCGGCCGTACCCTGTGAAAGAAACCATCCCGGCATGTCCCTGAGTGATACAAGAAAATATCGGAAAACCGAAACCAGTACAACATTCCCATTTAACTTCAAGTAGGGTTTCATGAATTCACTAATACTGAGTCCCATATGTTGACCTGTTAATTATAAATGTCAGTTATTTATGGGATGCCACCTATACTTGTAATATATAGGACCTAAATACTCGCCGAAATTCGTTGCATAGTGGACACAGACACACAGAAAACGACGATTTCATTCAATAGTACTTTTCACAATCTACACTGAATCTACTAAGCTGTGGGGGGAGGGGGGGCTAATGGTGCTGAAGCCCCCCCCAGGCACCTCCTAAAGATTTTTTAATATTATTATTCTTTACTGTTATTTTTTTTTTTTTTTTTTTTTTTTTTTTTTTTTTTTTTTTTTTTTTTTTAACAGGTCGGCACCGGAAATTTGAAATAGGACACATGCAATAAATCGCTACGTAATTATAATTTGCCTAGCACAAGTGAACATGACAATGAGTCGCCAACGTGATGCAGCCACTGAGAACATGTGCCGCTGTTACTGTGAGCGGTTTTAATCCCTCCGCGACCAGCTTTGATGCTGCCGCTATTGTTACTGCTATGCTGAAGCTACGAGCCGATTGTTCATATGCAGCGTCCCACTGCTTAGCAGGTCAGCGGCGCCACCGAAGTGAAACTTATGAACAACAATAGTGTTATTTGAAAAATTTAAATACACAAATTTGTGTTTGTTCTATAGGTTTGTTTATTTCGTGAATCGATTTTCGGCTTATTAGGCCATCATGAGACATTTACTGAATTTCATTCAGAGAACTTGTGTTTTCAGTAAACCAGAAGAGATGTTACATACAAAAAAGGAAATTAATTTCTTTGATTGAGCAGTTACAATGTAAATAAATATTTTAATGAAATCTGTAAATTAATAGTACTGAAAAGAGGGAACATAAACACTACACATAGATATACAGTGCAAACATAATTTCTTACAACATGACTACAGTGAATAAAAGTAAAATTAAACAAGAATCTAATGTTTTAAGGGTTTTTCGAAACACTAGGTGACACAAATATTAGAAATTTTAGAAACCTGGCACACTATTATAACTAAATAAACAAATAGACAAAAATATAGGGGTTGGATAGGAGGGTATAGGTGGGGTGCATTGGAGAAGTGTGAAGCTTAACAAATCAGAGTTATGCACTCCAACTCAAAAACAGTGAAAATAAACATATTCAATTATAGTGTCCACAATTAAATAAAGAATTACTGTAAGGACAGAGTACAGAATAATTTGGAATATTAGTACTAACAAAGAAAGATACAAAGCTGGTGTGATACAATGGAAAGCTAGACTGGTATTAACACAGAAGGTAATTGAACAGTGACTGTACAAAATTTAAATTAGATTTACAACTTCATATTAGTAAAGTAAATGTTAGACCAAAGTACTGGGAACTATTACAAACATTTGCTGATTCCATATTTAACCCTCCCGTACTGGTTTAGGAGAGTTAAATTCTACTTTGTTTCGTTGAATGAAAACTGCTTATTTTAGCAGAAATACTTATTATTCTAGATTTTTTAATTTGAAGTAGGGTATGTAACTCAAGAGGCAACACGAATTAATTTTTATAACTTGTTCACATTTTTTGGGGTTAGCAATCACAGCAACAACAACTACAATAATTACTCCAACAACTGATTTTAGATCAAGTTTTACATGTAGAGTCTCATGTTAATTAAACTGTAAAAATGTTTCTCTGCAGCAAGTAACATGGAAGCTGCTTAATTATTTTACGAGCTGTTTATATACACCACGTTTCTCCTCTTACACTTTCAAATTAATGTGGGCCTACTTATTTTTTTCTTGTGCAATTGTTCTCGTTGTATAATTGGTTAAATTATAAAAAGTGCGAAAATAAGTCATATATTGATAAATTCGATAGGTTTTATTTATTTTTTATATAAGCCCCCCCCCCCTCAGGAACAACCCCCAGCCGGCCGCGGTGGCTGAGGGGACTGAGGCGCTTCAGTCACAGTCTGCACTGCCACTACGGTCGGGGGTTCCAATCCCCCCTCGGGCATGGATATTTGTGCCGTCCTAGTTCGTAAGTAGTTCATAAGTAGTTTGTAAGTTTAGGGACTGATGACCCCGTAGTTAAGTCTCATAAGCTTGACAAACAACAACCAACCCCCATCTGTGTCACTGGTCTCTAACGATGTGCAGATTGCAATACAAGTTGCTAGAACATAAATCAATGAAGGAATGGTTTTGTCTACAGGGATACCTTTCGTTTTATTTTTCAAAGTAGCATTTTAGTGTGAAGCGAGATTCACATATGTACATCAATCACGCGGTAATGAATAATATTAAGTTTTCTTAGTACATTTCTAAATATGTAATCAAAATATTAATTTCATCTTTACTCTCAACTCTTGCAGTCGCGATCTTCCGAATATTAATTTTCCTTAGCTTGCACAATTCACCAAAACATCGAAGATTTGTTGCACTTGCACATATAACATTCACAGAGCGGAAGTGGTTCAATATTAATCGGCACGATATTTTTCTTTCCCTGAATATTAATTTCTTTTAGGGTGCGTTCACACTGCCGGCCGATCCGATCCGAGCCGGGATGTGCCAAGCCGGCTGGCGCCTATAGTCAAGCCGCCGAAAGAACGACTCTGACAGCTAGCGGCTATGTTGCCAATGCTGCTACGCGGCTGTTTGCTGTTACGCCGTGTCGGTCTCCGGCATACGACTATCACGTCCGGATATTTTGGAACCGTTGCTATGTGCTACTAAAGCGTGAACGAACGATAACAACCACGAAGAGATGGAAAAACACTCCATTTTTCAGTTAAAAAGAAAGGATTAAAAATATATGTCGAGTTAAAGAGTCATATGTTCCAGTATTCCAATATATATAATGTATCATTTAATCTTCAGCCAAAGGTTGCTAGTTGAAGAATTTTATTTATATATTTCATCTTCAACAATTTTCCACAGACTCGCTGTTATTACTCGGATACTGTATTGTGGCAGTCTGCCGGGAGTGTAAACAAAAAAAGGACTACCACTTTACAAGTAGTAAAACCGCCTCTTCCAGTGAAATGATACGTCTTCTTAGATAAAAAGAGTGATTTTTTTGCCTCATTCGTTTACGGTCACTGTTGACTGCCATAGTACAGTGTCCGAGTAATATCATCAGATCAGTTTCGACAGCGTATATTGGTCACAGAAATAGAAATAAAACAACGTAATTTTTCAGTAAACTATTTTTTTGGCTGTGACAGAGCAGCAGGTGGCTCCTGTGGATCTGCAGCACACTTCTCCTTCGATACTCTCTTCACGGTGGTCGCTCCAATTTTCAGGGCTGCTGCTACTCGCTCAATGACTTTAGTCAACGGCAAAAGAAGCCCACCTTTGTCCCTTTCCTCCTCAAGATTATACACAAGCTCACGGGACTGGCTCTTCAAAGTAGCGCCCCTGCCGACTTTCCTACGGTTAGAGGAAGAAGCCATCTCACACACTTCTGGAATTAACGGCACGAACAAAACCGGTAACAACGAGACAAACGATAAACACGCGACAGATGCTTTGCAACGACTGAAGCACGCCACCCCGCGCGACCTTGAGTGGCAGGGTGGCAACGCAGCACCGTTACCCCGGCAACGTTTACTAATTCCAGAGCTCAGGTTGGTGCTTGGGTCCCCCCCCCCACCCTCTACGGCCCACGTGCGTGAACTGTCAGGGTCGTTCTTTCGGTGGCCCTACTATAGTCAGCGCACGCCGCGGGCCTGGGTGTTCACACTGCGCGCCGGGCCGAGCCGGGAAGGAAAAAGGAGAGGGGAGATCAACTTTTCCGATTTTCACGCTGTAAAAAATTTTGACGGTATATAAGACCACCCCACATCGTTTTAAGAACTTATTTTTTCGTTACAAACTTTGATTTGCCTGTGAAAAAATAAAATGTCTACTTTTCATTCCGCGCGAGTTTTTAGTTTCGTTGCACTTCTCACTCGATTTTGATGAAAGTATGCTGTTACAAAATATGATTTTTGGGCACATGGTATTGAAATATCTCAGCTTTCTAATAAAGCATTCACCTTTTCACAATTCGTAACAGCCATTTTCAAATGACGCTATTTGTTAAGTGCGTGTGCTTGATTTACAAATCATGTATTGAAAAAGTTCGATAGCGGGCAGCTTACTGTTCTATGCATTTTAGACCATACATTACAGCGAGTGAAATGGAGTTAAAACTACAGGAAAGTTTTTGAAATGGTCCTCGCATTGATATCTACCTCCTTTCTCAGGAATTACGATTTACCCGAGCGGCGTTATGCCGCGACCGCAAGCCTTCGATCTCTGCGGTTGTTGGCCGTAGCCTGAAGAACTGGAAAACGGAAAAAATGAATTGCTGGCCACGTGTGTCGCTTCCTCGTTATGTGTTAATGATCCATAACCAGAAAACAAGTATAAACTATTTTTTTCTTGGATGGCGACCGATTACAATTGACACTGATCTGCAATGCTTTTATATGAGGTCATACTTCATAAGAGGCATAACAACTGATTTCTTTTCCACATTATGCAGTTAATGGAATAAATACTTCTTGTTTGGAACGACAGGAAAAGAATAAATTTGTGTTAACAGCGCCTTTCGTTTTGATGGACTCAAATAAAATTTTCTGACATTATACTTATTGCCTTTCTAGTTGGAAATGATAAAAGGAAGAAGCCGAAAATTATACTGAAGTTTTAGGGACATGTATGCCTGAGGCATATTTGGTCATTTTTTCTCGTTTGTAGCTCTCGAAAAATGTAGTACTACAAGGTAAAAATATTTGTATACAGCTTGTCCCACGTAAAAGTAATATACTCCCGCCCGAGAGTAAAGTAATAATGAACTAAGTAAAATAGGATAAAAGTAACATTAAAAACATATAGTTACCTCCTTTAAGGGGAGTTGCAAATGTTGGCATACGTGAGAATTACCAGTTTTATGTGGGACACTTATTACTGCATTTCAGCCCATCTCCACTTTAACTCTACACAGGTCTCAGAACTTTATTATATATTTATTTTGTGGGACACGTTCTACTGCATTTCAACCCATGTCCACTTTAACTCTACACAGGCCTCAGAACTTTATTATATATTTATTTTGTTAAGAAGCTGTCTGAGGGTCACTGCATTTCTACGAACATTTTTCTGTATCATCTGCTGACAATTTTCTGTGACTCAATGGTACTTCGACTTGTTCCAGACACTACAGGTCAGGTCAGTAAAGGAAGAGCAGCGTGTGCCACTTTGTTTCTCGTTGTGTTTTGTATTTTGCTTCTTGGTGGGCTTGTCCCCAGCAACAAAGTATCTTCACGCAATGTCAGCTCAAGATCGAAGGTAACACGGCGGTGACCAAAACTCATTCATTGCCGTCTACTTAGAGCCAACTAACAGTTCATTGATTTTGTTATTTTATTTCTATTGTTATCACCCTGTAGTGACATAAAACAGGTGGTAATGGACTCATCCGATAAATTTCGACTGACATTTAGGAGGGTTTTTCTTTATGAGTACAGATAAAAAAAATATTTATGAATTTTGTATTCATTTTAGAGAATTAATAGTAACACAAGAAAAAATAAAAATAACATATTTTCACAAGTTATATTTTAAGAAACAACTGTCATGCAGAGAGACGTGTATTGGAAACAGGCAGCTGGCGTGAGGTACTTGGGCTGCAGAAGCAATGACGTCTGCCAATCGCGCCGGCGCCGGCTCGCGCCGGAAGTATCAAACATTTCGAATGTCGTCGGCTCGGCGTGAGCCGGCTGAAGCGGAGTCCTCTCGGTTCGGCCGGCAGTGTGAACAGTGCTATTAAAAACAATGTGTTTAATCTCCCGGCTCGGCTTGTCCGGCAGTGTGAACACGGCCTTATACTCGCGACCGATGACAAAGCGCTATGTGCCGCTTACCCCCTCGTCCTCATAACATCTAGTACTTTATAGAGCTGTAGCAAACCGCATGTATTCGGTATTGAGTAACGAATACTTTGGCTGATACGAAATACTGAATCGTCACTCATGAATACATTTCGTTACTTTCATCTACCGTATCAATTCCAACTTATTTGCCGCGCCGAAGTAGCCAAGTGGTATGGAGCGCCACGTTGCGGATCGCGCGGCCTCTCGCGTTGGAGGTTTGAATCCTCCCTCGGGCATGGATTTTTGTGTTGTCTTTAGTATAAGGTAGGTCATAATTAGTTTGTAAGTTTAGCGATTGATGATCCCACAGCTAAGTCCCATAAGCTTTACAAACATTTGAACATTTCGAACTTATTCATGAATACATTTCGTAACTCGCATCTGCTGTATCGATAAGAACTTACTCATGCATACATTTCGTTATTCGCATCAACCATATCGACACGGACTCTGTAATGAAAACGAATACCTTACGGAGAAGGCATATATTCTGTGATACTATTTGTTACCGCAGCGGAGTGGCCGAGCGCATTCAGGCGCCATGCTCCGATGCGCGAGGCCGTTCCCCGACGGGGGTTCGAATCCTCCCTCGGGCATGGATGTTTGTGTTGTCTTTAGTATAAGGTAATTTATAAGTAGTTTGTAAGTTCAGGGACTGATGACCCTGTAGTTAAGTCCCATAAGCTTAACAAACATTTGAACATTTTCTATTTGTTATGAGTAATTTTTACAGATATCCGTGACCTACTGTAACTGCATATTGCGTATATCTACGATTTTAGATGGTAATTTTTGTTTTTCAATGTTTTGGACTATACTTCTGGGCCTGTGTTTGCAGGTTAATCCTCAATGATCCGATTTCCGATTTTAACGCCAACATACGTTTTATTGCATTTTGTACCTGTAAAGGTTTCATTTTAATGGTTAATTATTTATTTTTGATCTTGTCTACTATAAAGAGTTTTGTGAAAAGTGCTCAAAAGTTATCACCTACAAGCTTTCATTCATGACAGTATTATGTTAATTGTTAATGTCACATAATACGGTACAACAGTCCCGCTGGTCGCAGATGTAGTGTTACTACCATGATCGGTCAAATTGGCATTCGTTACGAAATGTTCCGATTTATTCTGACATACCAAGCCTCTAAGTTAAATGCGGGAACAGTACTTAAAATGGAGGTCGCAGGTGGGTCTCGCTAATTTTGATCAATTTGTATGACAATTGTATTTGAATCACTAGAGAAATGGACTGTACTGATTCTTTCATCATTAGTGTAATTGCAGGCATACAGTATCTACGTGGCGAATTTAAATGTTGAAGGATTAGGAACAGTTACAAAAATTTCACGGTTTCAAAGACAGTGTAGTGACCGTATTTCTGAGTGGCTCTGGTAAAGAGTAACTATAAGTTTGTAACGAGTACTGTTTCTTTTGGTAACGGATACATACGGATGAGCATCTTTTCGTTACTCCCACAGTTCTAGTATTTTCCACATGCTCGTGCCTTGCCACTTGAATTCAATAAACTAGCACACTATCGGCTGGATATCGTCCAATGAAAATAACTTTAAATACACCACCTAATTTTGATTAGCATATCAGTTGTAAGGAGTCAGGTGTTCTCAACATCATTGAGACATAGGAGTTATTGCGGTCGACAGAAGTTGATCCAGGAAGAAAAGTTGGGTTTGTTTCAGTGACGACGACCCAGCTTGAAGTCATCTCAGCAAACTGAGCTGTGTGCAGAGTGCTCAGGCATTCATCACTGCAAGCAGTAATAATAAGTACAATACTCGTTCAGTGCGACAGCCTCGAACTTATCTGTAACTTTTGTCACTTTAAAGTCAAGTTAGGTGAGGTGTTTCAGCCATTTTGTCGATTATATATTTCATTGCGGAAAGCTCTTTTTCTAATTCTGAATATAGTTTCTAATTTCTTTTCACCACAAGTTATTTATTACTTTTTAAGAAACTTAACTGCGGGGTCATCAGTCCCTAAACTTACAAACTACTTATGAACTAGCTTATACTAAAGACGGTACAAACATCTATGCCCAATGGGCAATTCGAACCCCCAACAGGGTTCGCATAGCATCGATGCATCGTAGCATAGCGCCTCAATGCACTCGGCCGCTCCGCCGCGGCCCAGTTTAACAGCTTACATGCAAATGTACTTTGAAATTCTGTAATTAAATTATTTATTGTGAGAAAAGTTTCAAGACGTGCTCTTTTTCTAAATAAATTAGGGAAACTTTCACTTTGTTTACTTGCAGTTGATAATGACGTCGTTTTTGCACAGGTTCTGACCTTACTAGTATTATATAGATATTTGTGTGATTTTCTTTACACGAGATGTGATCTAAGTTTGTTTAAGTAATCTCGCGTAGGCCTATCTTAAACCGACGAGGAGCATCTTGCTGAATTCTACGTGAGTTGCTGTTAGGGCCTTGCGTGGAGGATCCAAGAGTACAGTGTTACATGGTCATTGCACAATGAAAATTAGTTGGAAGCTTATGCAGAGTTGCGCAGCAGCACGTTTTCACGGTTTAGACAGTTTAATAGTTATTTGATCAATTATGACAACTGCAAACGTAAGTATAATCCAGGTTATGTTAAAGTTATCGAAAGACTTTTCAAATTGTAATTGTGCAGTTGCCACCATATAGGAACACGGCGAAGCCAGTGGCGTAGCTATCTCACCAAGGGCCCCGGGGCAAAAATGACATTGGGGCCCTCTTTACACTAATAGTGTACAGATGCAAAACTACTTCATCATGAGCTGCTTACCGCCCACTAGAAGACATAAGACAAACCTAAGTACATTGTTATGTGTGTGAGATTACCGCCCAATAGAAATACTGGTAATTAATAGCATTTGATAATCAAACAGTATGAAGTTCACTGCAAACATTGACCATGCCAATGCACTAAATGTTACACAATTTTAATCTTATTAATTATGGTAGCAATGTATGTACACAGTTGGGTGACAACATTTATAGTTAGGCCATAGGTAGAAATTCTCCACGTTGAGATTTGCTGTGTGCTTGTAGCTGACGGGAGGCCAGCGAGCAGGCCGATGTTTGTGGCTTGTTCCAACTTAGGATTTTACAGTTCGTTTCCGGTGAGGGGAGAGAGGGACAATGGCGAGTGCCAGGCACAGTGCAGTGCACAAATATTGTAATACTACTGGCATTTGATGTAATACGATGCAGTTAGGAACCTTTAAGGCCCTGATTACAAAATAGCCTGTTGATAAATAAACAATACATTAGCTGATATAGTCACATCTAACATAATATGTTTAATTGACAATGAAAAGTAATAAATTACCAACGAAGACAAGACAGTTACACAACTAGCATGGCAATGTTTGTTAATAAAAATAATATATTAACTATTTTTCATTTTATTTTCAATCAATCTTTTGTATTTTACCTTGAAATATTCAGTTAAATCAGTTATCTGTGATATAAGAAATTGCACGATTATGATAAACAGTACAAAGGATGTTTATACTAATATAAAAACGTAAGAAAATATTTGTTTAATGTGTAGTGTAATTATTTTGATTTTAAGTAAAGTTTTAGAAATGTATTGGCTGAGCGCTGTACGTTGGGAATCGGTTAGAACAGTTCACATGGGGAAGTTGAAGACGTGTGGTTGCTCGTCGTAGACTGCATGAAGTTAAATCGAGTGCTACTGTGTGTTTGTGAATATTTAGCCGGTGGAACAAGGTGTGCATCGCATTGAATTAAAGTGACTGTGATTTGTTAATGTAACACGTGTCGTCGCATAGGCATGAACATAAACGGTGTTTGAGACAGCCACGTGGTGTGAAAACAATTCGCGACAAATATTCATTTTGTCTGGGGGCTCTCAAGCTATAACTTTATTTGATAAATGGGCCGACGTACAGACGTATCAGCCACAGGGTTCAAGTATTGTGAAATAAACAACATAAAGTGAACTTTCACGTGTTTTCAAAAATAGTAGTTAGTACACCTTTTTCTCTCATGAACTTGAATTTATTATGAATTTGTTTTGTTAATCATATGCAGGGAAGGAAAGCTGCGAACGTGTGATATCATCCCCTAGAAAACGAGTCAAACAGTCGCAATAACAGTTCCAGTGTTTTTGCATGTTTAGGAATTTGGTTCGCAGCTGGTGGTTGTGAGTTTCAAAAATTAATCTTTCCCTATTTTAAACTCTCACCCCGACCTTCACGCTCGCATGTGTCACACAGAAGATAATATTTAATCTTACTCTCTAATATAATTGTGAAAGTTTGTTTCTTTGTTATGCTTTCACGCAAAAATTACTAGGTGATTTGGATGAAATTTTGCAGAAGATAGAGGTAGAGTTGGACCTGGGTAGGACATTCAGATGAAAATGCCCCATGGTATATTCAAAGAAAGAAAATATGGAAAATATTCATGTAGGATGGTTTCAACAAAAGTAAGTTGTCGGATTTTGTTTGCTGAAGTACTTTGGATTGAGCCGTGCCCCTACCAGGCTTCTTGAAGTATATGTTAGTGTCTGGCCATGGAAAAGTAATAAGTAAAATAACTAAGTCGATATCTTCGCTTATTATCGTGACAGTGGGGTAGAGGGCAGCGTCTTGATGCACAATTCACTATTGGGACAAAGTAATTAGTACATGAAACTTTTGATCCGTGAATGTAATTAAACCTTTAAATGGCAGAATAAAAAAATAGTTTGAGGGTAGAAACGTACCTTAAAAGATTGTGTGAAGTGCTGAATTCTCACCATTACTTTAAAACACAGTGAAATTGTTTGTTTTTCACATAGAAGAACTGAGCAGAATGCGGTGGATGGTAAAGTGTTAGTATGAACGTAAATTGAAGAGCGAATAGTTTTTATGGTATGGGAAGGCGTCGTTCCCAGAAAAAAGCCACAGAATGCCGCATCCACCCGCCTTCCATTGCAAGGTAGTGTGTAGAAAGGTATGTAGATTCCATTCGGTATTCCTTTCAGTGTTAACGCATTTGTGGAAAATAAACATGCCTGTTTCCTAGCGCAACGCATTTTGTGGAAAATGCGCACTCTCCAGGTCTGTCTGCGCAGTACGTCATCTGTGATTTATGAGGTGTTCTGTGGAAGGGTCGGTATAACTTTGTAAAACACCTTGTGATTTCCTTTTGCGGCGTAATGGGGTAGACAGAGTGGGGGCTCGCTTTGTCGCTATTCGTTTTGCAGGCGCACAAAGAACGGCAATGCCTGACCATTCCAGCGGTCTGCCCTTTCCCGCACCTTCTGCCCTCCAACCCTTCCTGCTGTCACCTGTCACATCCTCACAACAAATCATATGCCCAATACTGTTCTACTGTACTTAAATATGCTGTATACATTTAATATTTTGTCTTACTCCATTCTGTTTAACAATAACTATAATAACACATTATACTTGAGTTACCGACCCCCGAGGACTATTTACTTTTTTCCATATTCTGCTTTAGTTTGCTTAAAGAAAGTTATTTAAGTAAAAATAAGTTGAAAATATTTCAATTTAGAACCTTAGTTTTTTTTTTTTTTTTTTTTTTTTTTTTTTTTTTTTTTTTTTTTGTGACTTACATATGACTCACATGGCGCCAGAGTAAAGTGTCAGGTGTGTCATTTGCTATGTCGCTAATAATTTTGGGTCGGTACTCCTGTAAGTCTTTCATTCCACAACGTTATTTGCCTGAAGTTCCATTATTGTTTTTCTGCATTGTTACTACAGTCTTTATTCAGTGTTGTTTGCTCCGTACAAATTCAAATGTTTGTATAGCTTATGGGACTTGACTACGGGGTCATCAGTCCCTAAACTTACAAACTACTTATGAACTACCTTATACTAAGGACGGCACAAATATCCATGCCCGCGGGGGGATTCGAACCCCCGAACGTAGTGGCCGTGCAGACCGTGACTGGACCGCCTCAGTCCCCTCGGCCACCGCGGTCGGCTGTTTGCTCCGTAACACAGTGATATTGTAGCAGGAGAAAGTGTCTCGTAGAAGTTATGTAGATGAACAAAGGCATGTACAGAAGCTTTTAGATGAATTTATGGATATAAGTGAAGAAGATGAAGATACTACTGAAATGTAAAAATAAGAGGAATGTGTTGATGCTGAGTACTGTTCATGGAGACGAAGACGCTTAAGTTCAAACCAAGAGGGGCACAAAGAAAAAACCAGCAATGATAACTGACTATAATCAGTCATTTATGCATCTCTCTCGTCAAATTAAGTCCTATATTGTAGGCGGGGTGTGAAATGGTACAGGAAACTTGCAATTGAACTGTTGACAGGGTCAGCACTGGTAAATGCTCTTGTGATTAACCGATACATCAGCAACAAGATCATCTAAATCACAGAATTCAAAGAGGAAGTGACTTTGAGACTACTGAGACCCTGAGAAATCTCTCGGCGTAGCCACCGAGCTGCCTGCAGATTGTGCTCTTGTGAACACGGGAGCAGCAAGGCTTTTTGCGAAGAGTGTTTCTTATAAAGCACTGTCCATGCAGGTGTGGAATTACCCAGTTTTTCAATCTGTTTCACTGTTGTTGCAATTAGAGTTGGAGAATTTAATTAAAACTGTATGTGATATAAAATCTACTGTATAAGTAACCTGTAACACCAATTTATAAATTATAAAAACAAGGAACTCCAATATGACTGCGCCATGTGAGTTACATATAATTCACGATTTCAAGTGTTAATAACTACTCTTGAGCTCTTGAATACTGGAGGCCACGAACATTATTTGTTACTGGGGCCATAACGCACTGAAAAACCATGTCAAAGCATGCTACTGTGAGTTACAACTGCACTACGGAGCTTTAAAGGGAAAAATGTCCGTGAGTTGTATTTACTTCACGTGGCCCGAAGAGAAGACTTCCTGTGACTTACATTTAACTCACGTGGCAGTCAATGTGTTAAAACACTGTTTTCTAAAAGTTGGGAATTTTTCTATTTCTTGTAACGCGACTATGAGTGGCGTTTTCAAGTCATGGGGATTTCGTTCGTGTTTCCTCACGTACCAAAGTCAGAATGAAAGAATACCTACTGGAGTAATACAATGCTTCAAACTGTTAGATTGCAGATGTTGGCAAAGATATGATTTCTGATCGGTAATTATCGGTAAGCGTTTTAATGACTGCAGTACATTATAGTAATAATATGGGTACACAATTAAAAAGTAGTAACAATTATTTTGCAATCGTTTCCTGGCTTTGGTTTTTGCAAAATCATCAATATCTGCTAAATCTACACTTGATGCAGCCCTGGTTTCGATTGCTATGAGCGCCAAATGTCCGAGTCGAGCTTGAACCATACTGTACCTCAGATGTATTTTGATAATTTTTAATTTGCAGAACGACCTTTCGGCTGCTGCAGAAGAATAAAACTGCGGTAAATACTTCCGTAACCTCACATTTTAATAATGCATATTTTGTTATAATTTCCTTATATAATTTGCGAAATGTCCATGTTGGGGTCAATTTCGGCAGGAGAAATTAAAAGTCGAAATTCCTTCATTCAACTAAAATATTATATACAGTATAACGTCTATTATCCGAAGTAATTTGGGGACATGGATATTCGGAAAACCGATTTATTCGGATATTCGAACTGAACACTTCTATTTTCCAATAAGGAGTGCTGTACAGTAAATGTATTTATTCTGTATTTGGAGGAGCGCGATCCTTCACATTGCATGCCGCAACACTTGGAAGACGCAGTTGTTGCTGTGAGCGGCTCTGATGCTGCCGCTACTTCTGCCGACTGGAGTAGAGTTGGCTACTGAGTTGATGTTTCGACACAGTGAATCGAGTCAGCGAACTGTTCGACTGAGTCAAAACTTGAATCGGCACTGTTTCGAAACAACGAATCTTGTGATTCATGTATCGGACGCTAGATACCGTTAACATGCGCTTTGCTGTCCGTCTGTCTGGGTGGGTTCGACACAGCGCCCAGGCGTGCGACGGGTTTGAAGTTGTTCCCCTAACGCGCTACGCGATATTTTGAATTATGCTACCGGTACCCTTCAACTGATGTTTTAAAACAGGTATACCACCGAGAAAAATTGTGAAGTCCTTCGGTGTTTTTATGTAGTTTCGCGTGAACTAAACGTTGTTATGCATTGTAGCTACATCTGTGCCAGGTGAACGTCTTTTCGAAGCAAGGGCAAATAATTTCAGTGAGACGAAACCGCATTCTCAGTAAGACGTCAAAAACAACTTTTTTATTTCAATTGACAGAAACTATAACTGATTCTCTTTTATTTGACTGACTGAAGATGAATCTGATTATTAGAATATGATTGTGGACATTGAAAGATTTTAGTTCAGTTTTGTGGTTTCGTCCCGTAAATTGTGAAATGTGTTTCCTTGTGTTAACACTAGTAGTAATATCTGTTTATTGCATTAAATATGTCTTGGGAACAAATCTTAATAGTTTGCTTATATTGATTGGTTAGAAAAGTTATTCATTTCTGGATGCACATAGACATTTGAACCATAATTTAGACTTATTATGGAATTTTGAAGGTTGGGAATGTTTCATCACTTTGGAATTTAAACATTATTATTTTGTGCTTCCTTTGTTACATTATTGTTTGTATGAAACTGTGAGTAACTTAGGAAACTTTTACGCTTTAACACGATTGTAAAATCGTAATAGCAAACAAATCCCATGCCGTTCAATTAAGTCTAGTGAATAACGTATTAAAACCATATTGATATTCCATAGATGTGTCGTATTTGCTGTATCGCCCTACTGCAGCTGTCTCGGCTCACGTGAATCAGGGAAGATAGCGCGGCACACGACTCTGCAGCACGCCAGATGTTTCGTGTGCCGAAGCAGCGAGTCGACTCCTACGGCGCCCTGCAGCTGTCGCGGTTCACGTGAATCAGGAGAGTTAGCGTGGCGCACGGCACTGCGGCACGCCAGATGTTTCGTGTGCCGAAACAGTGAGTCGACTCACTAGACTCAGATGATCCGTATGTTTCGAAACATTGAAATGATCCGAACTGCCCATCACTAGACTGGAGTGTGCCGATTGTTGGATACATTGGCTGGCAGCTTCGCCTGTCAGCAGCGCCACGTAGTGGCGTCTCGTGAAGGCCCAATTAGAAGCATTGTACCGCCAGCCGGTTGCCCAGTGTGGCTACTGTGGGAAACTTGGTTTGACGGGAAGGGGGTGTGATGGACGATAGTGTAGGAGGGTAAAAAAATTAAATAAAAAATTCGATGCTCTACTGTAATTTTTTTCGATCGTCGCTCACAAAGGCCGAGGGGCCCCTGGAGCTCGGGGGCCCCGGGGCACTGCCCCGCCTAGCCCTATGATAGCTACGCCACTGGGTGAAGCCCCACTCTGCTTGCAATGCCCGGCTAACGGCAACCTTCCCACGGTTAAGTGAACATCTGTCGCTGGAGCAACGATCCAGCCCTTACCTTCAACCGCGGCTACCGTAGGCTCGTTCCACACACGGCGGATTTTTCCGCAGCGGTCTATTGACCGTCGCCACCGTTCCAACAGTACTGCATTGGAGGAAACGAGAGTAGGCACACTAAGGCCGATTACACAAACTGCGGATTTTGGCCCACTTTAGGTTACGGTAGTAACACTAAAAGTGGGCCTTTGCGATAGTCTTTTGACAGCTCGAAATTTAAATGAAAATAACGGCTTCACCATTCATTTGACACGAAAATTGAATAACCGAATTTGTAGAGGAGAAAATTCTCTTCAACTTTGCTCTTTCATGTTTTTTACATATCTCTTATCGTTTCAGAAATATTTGCAAAAATAACGTCGATTTTGGGATGTATGTCTGTCTGTCTGTCTGTCTATCCGCAACGTGTTCCCCGTTTTTAAGACGAACCGTTCAGCCGATCAGCACCAAATTTTACAGACATAATTGTAGGCCGTCAGACCAGAACCTCCCTTTTTCGAATTTTTCGGACAAAAAATACGGTAGTAATGAAAAAAAGCCTTTTGTAATATAATTGTAATTGCATACGAACCGTTCATCTGACACGAAAATTGAATAACCTAATTAGTAGAGGGGAAAATTCTCTACAACTTCGCTCTATTATGTTTTTTCCAAATATGCATCGTTGCAGAGATATTTGCAAAAATAACGGCAATTTCACGATGTCTGTCTTGCCGTAACGTGTTCCCACTTTTTAGGTCGAACCGTTAAACAGATCGGCACCAAATTTTACAGACATAATTGTTGTCTACCGGAGACCAGAACCTCGCTTTTTGAAAAATTTCTCACAAGAAATACGTTAGAAAAAAAAAGCCGTTGTTAACGTAATTTTAATTGCAAATAAACCGTTCATCTGACACGAAAATTCAATAAACGAATTTGTAGAGGGGAAAATTCTCTACAACTTTGTTCCCTTATATTTTTTTCATACCTCATATCGTTTGAGAGATATTTGCAAAAATAGCGGGGTTTTGACATCCTCCGTTAAATTAACGGAAACCAGCCGTTCGCAGATGTCACGTGACATTCCTCGCCCAGAACTCTCTCTGACATACGCCATTTTGCGTTGCGCATTTGATAATTTTCTTATTGTAACTTACACGTTGTCATTTCAAAGCAATGGCGCACTGACGAATTAACAAAAACACGTCGTTCTTCGTACGATAAATGATAATCTAGTGTCTACAAATGCCATGTTAGCATAAGTTAATAACGGCCATCAATAGTATGAAATTAAAGGACGCAATCTCTAACGGCTATCCGTAGCGTAGTAGGCAATGTGTTGAACTGTGACGCTGAAGGTCAGTGGTTTGAAACCCACTACTACCTAATTTTTTTTTCCTAAAAGGGTTTCAGACACTCTTATTATTTAATTTTTTTTTATTTAGATTATAATTTGTCCAAAATGTTTGCAAAAACTTATAAAACTACAAATCTAAAGTGGGCCGTGAAAAACGTCATTGCGATTTTTTTTTTCGCTGCTATCAACTGAACGTCGCCACTTGTAGAAAGTTGGCGTTTACACCCACGGTGGTAACATCTCCGTCGCCGTCGTACGCGTCAGCCGGTTACTGTCAGTGTTCAAATGTTTGTAAATCTGTGTGTACCAGTATTTACTGTTACTAACTACTTAAACTACACTAAGGACAAAACACACGTGCATACCCGAGGGAGGACTTGAATCTCAGGAGGCAAGCTACCTCGCTCACCTCAGGAAGTCGTGTTGAGGCGCTGGGCCATTTCAAAGTGGTTGTTGACTGTTTGCTTTCATCATCAAACCAGGTCATTTTCATTTTGCTGTGGTATTTAACTTAATTATAGCTTTGTAGCGCACGGTGTCGTTTTAAATGAACACAGACCAAATTCTACGTTTATTGTTACTGCGTAGATGACCGAAAAGGAGAAGAAAAAATCGACTACTTTGGGTTCATACAATTAATGAAAGAAGAGGGGAGGCTTGTGTTTTATGCACGTTGTGTCAATAGTTGAGGCAGTATGACTCGAAGTTCTTCAACTACTTCAGAATGTCGGTGACTTCGTTTGACTCCATGGGTGGTTGGAAAATACTATTCAGCCCAAAAATACCAAAATGGGGAACTGTATTAAGCCTGTAGAAACGATGCCAATAGCACTGATATAAATGTGGAATAATCACTTTCAAACTAATTTTAAAGATAACAATATTTATTTATATGTTGTGGAAACATATAAAATATCTGTATTTGCGGCGCTTTGCGTATACAAATACGCTGTAATACACAGTAACAGACAGTTAATTAAAATTTGATGTCGAGTGTCCTCGTATCTGGCCTAAAGCGGAAAAAAACCGCGCGGCAGACGACAGCAGCGCCATCGCCGGCTGCCACTGGCTGACCCCTAAACCACCGGGGACACAGCGGTCACCGCACCTGCAAGGACTACCTAAGCACGTCTCACGTCATTTCCAGTTTTACCCTGCCCACAGTATTTCAGGCGTATTTTAGTAAATACTGTTATCTTTAAAATTAGTTTGAAAGTGATTATCTCACATTTACGTCAGCCTTTATACATGGTTAATGCAGTTCGTCAGTTGGGTATTTTTGCGCTGCATTATAGTTTTGTTCAAAATGTTCAAATGTTTGTATAGCATAAAGGACTTAACAGCGTGGTCATCAGTCCCTAAACTTACAAACTACTTATGAACTACTTACGAACTAGGACGGCACAAATATACATGCCCGAGGGGGGGATTTGAACCCCCGTCCGTAGTGGCCGTGCAGACCGTGAATGAAGCGCCTCAGTCCCCGCGGCCGGCGCCGCCAAACTATTCAGAAAGTTATGGACCTCTTCTTTCATCTCGTCGTCGGAAATGAATCGCTTTCCGTCCAAATGTTCTTTCAACTTAGGGGACAGGTGATAGTTACTGGGCGCCGAGTCGGGACTGTAGGTTGGGTGGGTGATGATGTTCCACTGAAAATGTTGCAGAAGAGCAACGGTTTACCGAGCGGAGTGTGGGCGAGCGTTGCCATGGAGAATGTGTACGCCCTTGCCCAACATTACTCTTCTCCGGTTTGCTCGTTTGCCTTTTTTCAGAGTCTCACAGTAACTGTGTACAGGGTGATCCCCCGATCTTCACGCATGCTTTGCTCAACGTTCAACACTGTCTCCTCTGAAATTGACGGTCTCCCACTCCTTTGTTCGACGTGAATTTCAGTCCGACGAGCTGCAAACCCTCTACGCCATTTACGAACATTTTTGAAATCCATGAACGACTAACCATACTCTTCAGTCAATTGGCGATGGATTTCAATCGGCGCGGTGCCCTTTGCGTTCAAAAACCGAATAACTGCGCGCAATTCGCACTTGGCTGTAACGACCAACGGGACCTCCATGCTCAACGTCTGAGCGCCTCAGCTCGACGTGCGCGTTTTTACACATAGCGCGGAAAGCGCTCTTCATAACAGCGTGACCAACTGTGTACGTATAAAAAATAGCAGAACTTACTTATGGAATTACCTGAAATAAACTGGTTTGATAATGAAAGTACACTGCCAACAGCCCTGGTGGAATGGCCGAGCGCTCTATTGTCCAAGCATTTGGGAATAGAGGATACAAAAATTATTACCTGAAAAAAAAAATACATATAGGAAATTAAATTTCAAATAGAGATTCTATTTAATGGAACTCGAGCTGAGATGGCGAATTTGACAAAAAAATTCGCAAAGTGGCAAAAAACGGTTTTTCTTAAATAAACAAAAAACGATAACCCTAACGGGAAAATATAAAATTAGAAAGTTATAGGCCTTGAGATTATCTATCAATTGTTTTTTGTGTGTATCGATAGCATTAATAAGTTTCGAGGTATATCGAAAAAGTACATAAAAATCTATAAAAACTAGATCCCTTATAACTCGTCAACATTGGCGTTTGCAAACGTGTTATTTACCGTACGTATGGCACGAAGTGAGTCAAAAAAGTAATTGTTCGAAAAAGTTTAAAATATTCAGTATTTTTCGAGATATATCGGTTCTTTTGAAATAATTGCCTCCTCGAAGCTTGGTTAGAGTTGGTCAGGGGATCGACCCAGAGTGGCGGTTTCTCGTATGTTTTCTTTGTGAAGAGTTGTAATATCCTGGTATTAAATTTTTTGTTTTTAGATTTTGTTAATTAAAAGTATCACAGAATGAGTTTCAAAAACTTGCATTTTTTCCTGTTTTCTTCAACTGTTTATATGTTTCTGATGTTTTTTGACAGATTTTAAAACAAATAATGTTGCTCTACCATCTTCTGGAGCCGAGATAAATATTTTTCTTAAAAAAAATCGAGTGGACATCGAGTGGCTGAATATTGAATCCTGATACTACTAAGGAAAATAGTAGGATATGTTGCATTGTTTTCTAGTATTACTAACCAAGTGGTAAAGTGAAGTGAGCAAGTGCGAAGTGCCTTGAGCTAGATCTGGGGAACGGGCGAACGGCCATTGGGGTTAGTGAAAGAGGGGGGGGGGGGGTGAGGGGGGAGGCAGAGATTGGCGCGTGTTCTCTCTGATGTGGGAATATTCTAAACGACTCACACTTGCAAAAACTTTGATATGTTTTGGGAACATTTTTTATTTCTTTGCGAAACAGTACCCTTAAATTTTTTATACTGTTTGATTTTTTTTGGCAATTTTCGCCATTTCGGCAATAGTTTTATTAAATAGAAACTCGACTGAAAATTTAATTTCCTATACGCTCATACGTTTTCGTTTAATATTGTCTGCGAATTTAACATTTCACCGTCACAGAATGCTTGGACTTGTATGGCACCTTACTTCGGAGCTCGCGGTTGCTGCCCTTTGCATGTTGGAGTCCTCCCTCGGCCATACGTGTGTGTGCGTTGTCCTTAGCATACGTTAGTTAAAGTAGTTTTTAAGCCTAGTGACTGATATCCGCAGTGGAAATGAAATGAGCGTGAGGCTTTCATGGCCGGGAGATCCCTTGCGGGATTGTTCGGCCGCCTGAGTGTAAGTCTTTTTATTTGACGCCGCGTGGGCGACTTACGTACCAATGATGATATGATGATGATTAGGACAACACACAACACCCACTCCCCTGCCGGGAATCGAACCCGGCCCTCCTGCGTGGTAATAAGCGACGCTACCGCTGAGCTACGGAGGCGATAGTAGTTAAGTGCCATAGATTTACCAACATTTGAACACTGCCAGTAACCGGCTATCTCGTACGACGGCGACAGAGATTTTACCACCGTGTGTATAAACGCTAACTTTCTGTGAGCGACGACGGTCAAAGGACGGCGGCGGAAACATTCCGCCGTGTGTGTAACCGGCCATGCTCGGACGGCCAGCGACTGCACATACAGAAATAAAATAATATTTAGAAAAGCCGAAATAATGTACAGTAAAAATGAGGGGAAACGCCACACCAGGATGTCAGGAGTTGAAATGGAACAACTGACATCCCGAATGCTAGCCGAGACGTGTTATCACTGCGCCAGCTCGCTTGTTGCACAGTGCAATAGTGTATAAGAGACACGGCCGTCACCAGCTCTAAACTACTATGGGGCCGGGGAGGGGGACTCTGCCAGCACTGCAAGCTACGGTGACAAGAGGGGGCACTATCAAACACCTGCCACCGTACTCATTCTGTGGCACATAACTTTCTAAAAGACTATTGAAGCCTGAACTAAAACGTATTACACAGTTACCGAGTATAAAAAGGTTACATAACATTTATATTTAAATTTATTGATAGTGTGATTATGATTGTACAAGTGTTCAAATGTTTGTAAATCTATCGGACCAAACTGCGTGGTCATCACTCCGTAGCTTACAAACTACTTAAACCTAGGTAAACTAACCTAAGGACAACACACACACCCATGCCCCAGGGAGGACTCGAACCTCCACGGCGAGCAACCGCACGCTCCGCAGCGAGACGCTTTAGACCGCTCGGCTACTCTACCGCGGCGTGATTATGATTAATTCATACTATTGAAAATAACTGCGGACTTTTCAAACTGAACAGGTTTTCAGACTTAACTCAGATTAATTTTCATTGAGAATATAAGCTAATACCCCATTATTTACTTTTAGATATTAAAAATACATTACATACAAACAATATATGAAAAGGAATAGAAAAGTAGTGGAAGGGGGAGGTAGAGTGAAACGGGGAAGGTCTATAAGCTACAGTCACAGTACTGCCATGTTTGTATAGCTACGTCAACTTCATCGATACACAGCTTTCATTGTTTTGACATCGCTAGACCTGATTGTCGCGGCGGGTTCTGTGAGCCTTACAACGTAGGTACAATTTTTATTCTGATTTGCAATATTTTAGAATATTTTGGTAATAAAACAAGTGTTCAGTGTACATTTCTCCGGACTATAGCCGGCCGCGGTGGCCGAGGGGACTGAGGCGTAACAGTCACGGTCTGCACGGCCACTACGGTCGGGAGTTCGAATCCCCCCTCGGGCATGGATATTTGTGCCGTCCTCAAAATGTTCAAATGTTTGTTAAGCTTATGGGACTTAACTACGGGGTCATCAGTCCCTAAACGTACAAACTACTTATGAACTACCTTATACTAAAGACGGCACAAATATCCATGCCCGAAGGGGGATTCAAACCCCCGACCGTAGTGGCCGTGCAGACCGTGACTCAAGCGCCTCAGTGTCCTCGGCCACCGCGGCCGGCTGTGCCGTCTTTAGTATAAGGTAGTTGATAAGTAGTTTGTAAGTTTAGGGACTGATGACCCCATAAGCTTAACAAACATTTGAACATTTGATTCCGGAATATATATATATATATATATATATATATATATATATATATCCTGATTTATTACAAAATTATGCCTTAGGTATAATTGTTTTAACTGAAACTCCTTATGAGATGGAACAATCAGAAGAAATTAAAAGACTCCCCCAAAAATTTCTGCATCCAATGAATACTCTTCTCCATGAAGTTTTATGAACCTAGGATGAAAACACATAACAAAGAAAAAAATGATGAGCGTTACTGTCTTCCCTTCATGCTCATGCTAAAGAGACAATACAGAGGTCGAATGAGTTAATAGTGCTATGAATTATCTGAAGGAGGCTGGATTCCGTGTATTGGATGCGAACGCTGGGCCCACGACTCTTTTGCAAGAATGGAAAGTGATGATAACGAGGCTGTTCACATTTGTGCGATATGTGAAAATAATAGGCGTAAATGAAAAAAATGACTCGAATCCATAAATCACAAAATCATGTTTTTAAACCTTATCATTATTCCGTTATTCCAGTCTTTATAAGCTTTACAGATGAATTCGTGCCAATTCCCCAACTTATCCCGCATACGAGGCAAGAGTAGTTTATTTTTCAAATCGAGATATATATATATATATATAACTAAAAGAAACAGATCTGCAGTTTTCTTTGCATTTTATTACAATAGTTAACTAAAGCAATTATAATCAACATTATTTTGATCTCCATATTTTTGTCCCTTTTGTAAGGGGTTAAAGTTATCTTGCTCCGTCTTCCCCTAAGCACTAAAAAAATCAGAATCGGTATACTCGATAGTAGTTATTTACATTGTCAGTAACATTAGGTGAAATCCTCTTACAAAATTCATCGTAGAGTGACCCAAATATAATTCTCCTGTTTCCAGAGCTGTATATAAATAATCTAGCAATATTTCTGAAATTTATTTCATTCAACAGCAACTTTGGAAACTGCTATTTCATTGAGCTATCAAACGCAGACAGTTCTTCAGCAGTCGTAGAGCAGAAATTCTTCACAGCTTGAAGCTGAACACACGGGCAAAAGTGTTACTTCCGGTTCAACCAGTGGCGGCTAGTGGTTCAGATGACTGGGGTACACTTCTTTCAATGACGGATCCTGATAGTGCCCCGCCCCCCCCCCCCTCCCACCAGCTTGGCATCCAAAGGAACAATTTATTTGGCGCGCCTCTGCGAGTGGCGCCGGAGAAATCAACTCGGTATGATTCCCGCCCCCCCTCCCCCAGTTTTTAGATATATTTTCGTTAAAAAATCTACAGAATGTCTTACCTCGGCTTTTTTGCGCTTGCTTCAACTCAAGATGAGACATCGGCCTACCAAGCTCCTTTATTACACAATTGTCTTCCAAACTTAAGGCAGGGAAATTTGTATCTAAAATATAGTGAACATTGTTCATTTTTCTTTGAGAAGAAACACCAAGACCGTATGAGTATGCACATGAACACTAAAACACAGTAAGTCACTGATTACACTGTTAAGTGACTGTAACAAAATTGTTACGATGAAGAGACAAGCTGCCTTCCGTTCTCTTGACACCCGCTTCTAAACTTACGCATGCTTAAAGGCTACTCTCCCCCATATCTTTTCGAATAGTTAAATATGTATTACAACGAAGAGTATAAATGTCATTTACCCTGAAAATCGCGACACATTCTCAGAAACGTCCAAAGATATATGGCAAGAAACAATACAAAAATCATTGTTGTTCCCGTATCCGTTAAGAAGAAGAATGGGTTTATAAAATTGCTTGCAGTTGGTCTCGAAACCAATACCCTCGATAGCGCAGCGCAATGCCGCTAACTACAGGGGCATTCTTCCTGGGTGGAGAGTTGTGACTCCGCTATCATTCTTGATCGTATCTTCTGAAGGCTTTTACAGTTGATGCGTCTTTCGAATGTTTGTTAAGCTTATGGGACTTAACTACGGTGTCATCAGTCCCTAAACTTACAAACTACCTATCAACTACCTTATACTAAAGACAACACAAACACCCATACCCCAGGGAGGATTCGAACCTCCGACGGGGAACGGCCTTGCGCATCAGAGCACAGTGCCTCAATGCGTTCGGCCACCCCCCCCCCTCCCCGCGGCTGATGCATCTTTGTCTTTAATTAAATATAACTATAAATATACTAACTATAAATATAAATAATTTTATAGTTATATTTTACTAAATAAGACGTGTTTTTGATGAATTTTCAATGTTCCGAAAACAAATATGAAGGGCGGTTGTTGTCTTCATGAAAGATTTGCGCATGCGCCAGACGAGGTGCGCAGTAGCTCCATTGTCTTGCTTCGGAACCATCCATTCGTGCGTAACCGCCAGAGCTCCAGTAGCGTCTCTACGAGCTCCACCGCCAACGTTAAAAGCGGCGTTTCCCCTCGCCCCTCGCTGCCGCGGGAGTGCCCATATGCTGTCCCCAGGGGGTTCAGAAAGAAGACAATTTGAACCTCCTCCGCCAATGCGCACTGCAACGCTGTGACCACTGCCGCCTATACTAGGCGGTCGTGCTATTACTCGTGTACGTTCAGTCTCTGCGACGTAAAACGTTTCTAATCCGATAAAAACTCCTTGAATGTGCCTATAAAACGATCACATAGAAGAACAAAACGAAGAATGATAGTTTAAAAATACTTTTCGTTTTATTTATTTGTTTACTTTTTTTCACGACTAGCTTTTTTCCGGGGGTTCACTGAACCAGTGAACACACAGGACGCGCCGCCACTGGGTTCTGCATTAACAAATAATTCACAAAATGTTTTTGCTTATAGAAACCAATACATGCCTTGCTTTTTTAAGCATTTTACATTCTAACATAAATGGAGTTTAAGTTCTGTTTTCAAAGACTGAACGTCTATTTCTGGCGTTGGAACTACCATATCGTACCGTTTTCTCTCAAATAACACTGTTACTTCATGCCAGGTTGATGAAGCATTCGATACCAAAGCCTTTCGACAGCGGACTCACTTATTTCAAAATATTCCTTCTTGTAAAGTTATGCCGCTGCAGAATAGCCGTGCGCATTAAGGTGCCCAGCTGCAGTGCCTGCGGCCGTTCGCCGTCGGGGGTTCGAGTCCTCCGTCGGGCATGGATGTTTGTGTTGTCCTTAGCATAACTTACTTTAAGCTCGAGTAAGTAGAGTGTAAGCTTAGGGACTGAAGTAGCAGCTGTTCTAAGCCAAGCTTGGATACAATAACATTACATTTACTTTTATTAGACAACCGGTTTAACCTGCTTGAGAGACCATCTGCAAGGCCAATCTTGGCAGCCGACAGTTGGCAGGTCAGCAACCGTTGGCAGTGGAAATCGGCTGCCATGGTTGACCTGAAAATGGTCTCAAAAGCAGGCTGAAATCAGTTATCTAATAAAAATATAAAAGTTGTCTTGCGATCGAGACTGTGTAATTTTTTAGATAGGATTTCATTAATGATAAATGTTTCTCCAATAATGTTTTCTAAATTTAGGTTTCAACTGATGAATAAAGGCCTGAGGCTTTTCTTTTCTCTCCTGGGGAAACAACCTACGCGACGATTTAGAGCTCAAAATGAAAGCGACCAGTGTCAGTTGTCTATTCTTAACACTGCCTGTCTAAACTGCTCCTGTTCGAGTAGACAGACCAAAAGATGATATATAGCGTTAATTGTACACAGACATACTGTACATGCACAGAGTATACATACATTCATAGCGTAGTTTCCGATGTGAAAATAAAAGCTGTGGTGGTAAGAACCAACTACTAGTGGAGAATTTACCAGTAGGCCGAGTAGACTAGAGCCTACAGCGGAAGATTTTAGGGGCGGAAAATTTGGCGCCAAAATTTTGAAACTGTAAGCAAGTGTAATAAAAGAAATTGAATTACGTTTACCGAATGTACAGAACTGTGTAAGACCTATTAAGGGCCGCGGTGGAGTAGCCAAGCGGTCTAAGGCGCCTAGCTGCGGAGCGCGCTGTTGCTCACCGTCGGAGGTTCAAGTCCTCGCTGGGGAATGGGTGTGTGTGTGTTTGTCCTTAGGTTAGTTCACCTTAGTTTAAGTAGTTTATAAGTTACAAACTGATGACCACGCAGTTTGGTCCGATAGATTTACAAACATTCGAACATTTCAAGTCCTCGCTGGGGAATGGGTGTGTGTGTGATTTACAAACATTCGAATATTTCTGAACCTATTAAGGTATACCTTAGACCCGCATTATTAGTTTTATAATGCTTTGCTTTTATTAGCTCGGACATAAACACAAAAACTATTTCCTGTGCAATCTTAACCAAACAGTTGCGTTGTAAAAGTCATCTAGAAAGTGACACTACGATGCCCTAGTTCACATGGTACTAACTTTCCAGTTACAATAAAATTTGTCCGAAATGATCGCAATTGTACCACGTTACCCTACGTTGTTTATGAGACGCGACTACCAACGAATTGAGCTGCGCGAAAACAAAACTACACACCGATATCCGCTTCAGATACGAAGTGAAATAGAATGACGCAGAAGGCATGGACAGAATGGGAAGAAGGAGATGGGTAACAAAAAGAACGGGAAGAATACGTACGCAAGCAACGCTCGGTGCTGAGGCTGATTTTGTAACAAATATTTATATACCATCATTCCTTTGAGTTTTAAAGAAACAAAATATTGATTAATTGCCTTTTTACTCTCTTCATAACCGTTCCTCTAAATGAACTAACTGTAACTTTACACCACCACTTGGCAAATGAATTGAAATTAACTTCATTATTAGGCGGCGCTCAGACGGTACGATGTAGAGAGACGATCGGCTGGATTTGGTCATTCAGTGTGCAGCTTTGTCGACTGGCAGCTGTCTTGTCGGCTGTTTGACAGGTGGTCACTCTCCGCGTCATCCGAGCGATTGACGCGTCACACCGCACTGTCGTGTTATAATACTTGACAGTTGTGCGTCGTAATGTTCCTTGTTGCTTTACTAGCACGTTAGTAAATCATGGAAACGATTAATTAGTATCGCAGAAGAACTTTCAGTATGTGCGATTACTTAAGCTTGTATATATTCGTTTGACGGTATCATTTTTTGTCAACTAGGGAAAGAAGGGGGGGGGAGAAAATTGAAACTGCTTTTCAAAAAATATTGGTCGTTGGTACATGTCCTTCCTGACCCCCAATGAGGTATTACCTCTTAGTCGTGCACACTGGGGCGCCGTGCTGCGGTGCGCGCGGCCGTTCGTAGTCGGGGATTCGAGACCTCCGTCGGGCGTAGGTATTTGTGTTCTCCTTAGGGTAGTTTACCTTAGTTTAAATAGTTTGTAAGCTATGGTCTAATAACCCAGCAGTTTATTCCGATAGATTTACAAACATTTGATCATTTGAACTATTACAATGAGGGAGGTGTAACGCGCTACCGAGGGAAAGCGAAAATCTCACTAGGTACCAATAACTGCATCTGTGGAAGCTATGGAAAACACTTAGCGTATTCTGAGAAGACATTTATAGGGTCTTATGGGTCATTGCGGGAACATCGTAGTGATTACTGAAAGAGGGCCGGCCGCGGTGGCCGAGGGGACTGAGACGCTCCAGTCACGGTCTGCAAGGCCACTACGGCCGTGGGTTCGAATCCCCCCTCGGGCATAGATATTTGTGCCGTCCTTAGTTGTACGTTGTTCATAAGTAGTTTGAAGGTTTAGGGACTGATGACCCCATAGTTAAGTCCCATAGACTCTAAAAACATTTGAACATTTTGATTTTTAGTGAAAGAGGCATAAATTGTCAAATGCTAGAATTTCATCGCACGGTACATCCGACAGGTAAAATCTAATAAATGTGAGTAGTATAATTTCTGTGTCCCGACTTTCTTCGCCGCTTTTGTGTCCCAGCCTCCTCATAGGTGTCGGTGGCCGGGTGGATGAGACCGACACAGGAATATACATAGCACACTGGTGCAGGTACGGAGGGGAGCAGCCAGAAACTAAAAACACTCGAGTAAATTAGAAAGAGATATATATTGCATAGAATTTAACAAAACTTTTACATAGTACTGCAGAATGTTGATACATAGTTGTTAGAGGCCTGCCTAGTGCCTGACAATGGCAAAGTCTTCACTGGTGCCTATCTGATTTCGAAGGTCCTAAGTGGTTGCTATCTCAGTCCGAAGTCCCAAGTGCCGATGTCGTTCACTGGTGGCCACGAGCGAAGTTGTCGCAGAGGGCGCTCGTCGCTCTCGTCGTGAGAATGCCGCGCCGTGCGTGCATGGCGGAGCGCGGCGAAAGCAGGTGGCGCGCACTTTGTACTTGTGCGACACCACAATAATGATGGGAGTTTCACGCCACTGAGATTCTACCCGTGATGCATTGCGCGAGTACCACTACCCCCCACCCCTCCTCCCTCGGCCAATTGCCGGAGCACAGATCAAAGGTTGCCGCCAAACTCGAACAATAGTGCACTTAAGGATGATTGATAACATTTAGGTCCTTTTGATTCGCTACTTGTCCGACTGCTTATCAAAGGACGCCGCCATAACGCACTTATGGACTGACAGGTTGCAACACCTCCCTCAGCCACACACGACGCCCCGCCACGCCGCCCCCCCCCCTCCACCCCTCGGTGCCGCCGCCAGACAAGCGGCACCTCCGACAGGTCCAGACCTGTAGACCCATCGACATGTCGGTACTCGCACCCTGGACCACACACCTGGCCGGTTTGACGCCCCCCTCCACCCCTCGGCACCTCCGACAGGTCCAGACCTGTAGACCCCTCGACATGTCTGTACTCGCAACCGCGACCCCTACTCGCTCGGCCAATTGCCGGACCGCCGCCTCAGCCGCCGACAGATGCTACCCCCCTCCTCTTCCCACGCTCGCTACCGCTTCTCAAAGGACGCCGCCACCCGCCCTACCCCCAAGGCCAAACAATACCGCGACGATTGTCTTGACCGCACCGACAGGCCGACCCCTGCTCTCTTTTTACGGCGACCGCGCCCCGCCAGGCCAGCAGCCAATTAAATTGCATATTTATTATTAAGCGCGCCGCAGCGATCCGTACGCCAGATCTCGATTTATGTAACAACAACAATTTCCGCCGTTTATTATTATTCTTGGAAAATAAAATAAAGCTACCATAGTGTTCTTCGAATGCTAAAAGAACAATTTAGAACAGAAATGCTTAGTTGGTCTCGTATACTACAGCATGTAGTAGTAAAATATTAAAACTCGTATGCAAAATTTGCAAGTAAGAATTTCCACTCCAGTCTCTCTCCATGCTCTTCGCATAGACAACAGCCGACAGACGTGTTTAATAATAATAATAGCGCAGGTTACGGTAACGAACGCCACAAACTTACGTATCCATCTTAACATATACTCTTTCGATATACAGAAACAATTCTAACGAAAAGAAAAGAAATGGTCCGTTTCGGAACACGACCGCAACCTTAGATCTATAAATGTATATCTTCGTTTAGACGATGCAAGCAACAACCGTCGAACGGAATGTAACTTCTATGCCAACCACTCTTTCGATAAAACAGCAACAGCGGCAGCAGCAGAAGACGGTATATTGTTTATACAAAAATTCCAAATTACGAAACTCGGGAATGACATCTAGCACAACGTCTCTAAATATACATCTGCAAAGCACCGTTAAACTCGTATGCAAAATTTGCAAGTAAGAATTTACATTCCCATCTCTCTCCAGGCGTGTTTAATAATAATAGCGCAGGTTAGATAATAAACGCCACAAACTTACGTATCCATCTTAACATATACTCTTTCGATATACAAAAACAATTCTAACCAGAGCCAATTAACGAAAAGAAAAGAAATGGTCCGTTTCGGAACTCGACCACAACCTTGCATCTATAAATGTATCTCTTCGTTTAGACGATGCAAGCAATAGCCATCGAACGGGATGTAACTTGTATGCCAACCACTCTTTCGATAAAACAGCAACAACAGCGGCAGCAGCAGAATACGACATATTGTTTATACAAAAATTCCAAATAACGAAAATCGGCAATGACATTTAGCACTAAGTCTCTAAATAAACATCTGCAAGCACCGTTAACAATCGTCCAGAACGCAGAGCGCTCTCTCGGCAGACTACATAAAAGAAACATATGCTAAGTGTTTAAACAAAAACACCTAAGTTACATCTCCAAATGATCAAAACCTTCTATGCAGACGCACCATTCTGACAAGGATAGCTCGCAATGCATTTATTTAATGGAGCTGAGCCATGCCGAAAGTTCCGAAATTTAACACTCTAGCGATCTTGCCCTGTTACGTTTCCTTCTTCTTAGATCGAGGTATAACTGCGCATTCCGAGAGTTCGGGTATTTTAATTTTACCTCTTATTTCCTTGCTACAGCAGTACACATCCCATCTAAGAAATCTCTATGTCCTGTTACGATGCAAACTACATTTATCTGACACCGATATTCCAGCGCCCCAGAAGACATTTAATCCCTATTGTGCAACGGAGAGTCGAAATAAAAGAAAAATACGTGAAATAATTTACCGATTCCGACCGTCTACACTAAAACTTTTCGAAATTATTGGCCTAACAACACCCTTATTCGACAATACAGCAACCACAGAACCGAAGTTACCTGCCCAATGCAACACAGATTTCCAGCTCGACCCGCACTTTACCCACAAAATTCCTACTCCGAACTAAGATTTATTATTTTAATTACAAGTAGATGTCCACCGCAAACGAAGACGCTAACCTACACGCCGCAACACATGATTCTATATAGGACATGGAGTGTTTACAATTTTTGTTTTGTTTATTACAGTACAACTGAGTACATGCAACGTAATGTTCGCAAACATATCGCAACCAACTCCCGCACACATCGATCATAACCTAAGGAATGGATGGGAGTCACACACAGTACAAACACGTTTGTCGTGTGTTCCGCTAATTTCGGCCAGTACAACGATGCGGGACCAATCCCCCCGCCTGTTTACTGTAAAAGCAAATATTTTTCCCCACACTATCTGTTTAAACCGGGCTTGCACATATACAATAGCCTCCTTTTAAAAGCATGTGTCTTCGCCATAAAACACAGTTTTCGTTTACCCTTCTTCTTCTTCTTAGGACTTGTGGAATAACGTAGACGATATCTACGGCTGTGGATAATAAAGTCCTGGAATGCTAAAAAAGATATAGTTCCTTGCTCGACTCTACAAGTAATTTACAGTCGAAACTAAAAAAAAAAAAAAAAAAAAAACATAATGTCCGAGAGAGCGGTCAATTTTCTGGTACTCTTAATACCCAAGTATCAAATCTAAAAGCGTTTGCACACTACAACGGCGCACTTGGTAAATACCGTATCGTCTCTTTTAGAACACTTAAACAATCTTCTTACACAATCCTCCATCCTGGTAATACCATCTTCTCGACCCGGCGAAAAAATAAAAGTCCTAACAATCAACTGCCTGGACTCTTTATAAAATCGATATCTTTGCTTACACCAGGGCTCGTGATTTCTCGACAAATTTATTTTGGTTCTACAATTCGACGCCAACCACGTTAAGCAGTCGTTTCCTCGCCTGCAACTACTTTGATATTGCTCCTCCCATCCGAAAGTCATGCTCGGATACGAACGCCACTCGGTTAAAGTATTGTCCAAAAATCCAGGAGATAGAAGCCATCTACACGAAGCTGCTGCTGTAGTATAGATGGGAGCGCCTCCATTAAAAAACATCGATTAGCTGCAGTTTATAAGATATATACCCACAGGACGTATATATCCCCCCCCCCCCCATGTATTCCAGAAATAGTAATTTCGTCTTATCTCCAACGTTTGCAGTATCGAACTTGCGGAATTTACTACACACACGCGCGCGCACTCCATTGGCTACAACTAGCGCACTTTAAGTAACGAAACTATAGGAGTTTTATAAAACACGTTGATTTACAACGAAAGAATTATGATTTACCGCAGCAGGCATATCCGCTACGTAACGTGTTGCACACCAGCCGTAAAGTAGCCAACACTAGCATACGATTAAACAGACGATGCTTCGACGAAAGATCAATGCACCACCAAAGTCAGTTTTCTTTAGAGCTTTACCGTGACGTATATATTTAGGGTATATCAACACTTTTTACTTACATTCCGTCCCATCTAGCCTAAAGCACTCTCTGTAAGCGCCAAACATTTCCAACACAGTAACAGAACTACACCTTGCAGTCAACACGAACCTACAACAACAAAAGAATCTAGCCATTCCAACTCGTTTTTTGTCCCAACTAGCATGCTGCAAGCTATGTATACGTTCGTAACAACCCAGACAGAGCTATCCTTACATCCGTCACTAACCCAGTACCAACTCTAAACAAGTTACCTAAACCGCGATCAGTAACAGACAAGATCTCCCAGACACACAGCGTTTTAGTAAAGTTTCGATCTCGCTCTCTCTCCACCCAATAACTACGTTGGTTGCTTGACCTGTCCCTAACATCCAACCACAACTTTGTTTCCAATGCATAGCCCGGCAGACAATATTTCTGGAACGCTCTCTATCAGCCAATAGACTATATACCTCGAGCATTCGCGCACAGATCACCATCGTATTCCACTCCTTCTAACAAATTATTACTCTCGATAAACATCTGTAACACAGTGTAAAAAAATGAGAGACGTGCACACGCACAGAACAGCTAACAAGAAAAGATCTAGATCCAAGCCAAGTTCTTATAATCCTTACAAGCAGCAACGCAAAATAGTCTACACCATTTCGAACTAATGCAACACCAGATTTTTTTTTAACGATCTCCAAGAGCAATCCTTTAGAGACTAACATACGATTAAATGCACCTCCAATGTAGGTAACTAATCCTCTAACTCGATGCTTATCGACCAAAGAACATTAATTTACCACTGCAATCATCTCCGATACGCTACCGAGAGACGTCCATTCGTAAACACAGCTAAAAGAAGATATAAATGCCCCACATCCATGCTACGAAGTATCTAAATGTATTTCCACAATTGTGGACCACATCTGCGTTGCATCGTATCGCACGACTAAACAGTTCGAAATAGGTACTTCGCGCAAGCTAGCATGCATAATCACATTCCATGTTATTTCTGGCTGTAGGCGAGTGCGGACCTGTTGACTCATCGTAGACGCCGGTTTGGAGCGTGTGTACGTCCTATACATGTAAACATACCTGTCCACGCTCGCACCTGACCCGGAGAAGTTTTCGGTTTAATTTTTCCTGGCCGCACCAGATTCCGAATACAAGAGAGCTATTTTCGCGAAGATAGATTTCCTCGCAGCTGACGCAAGCGATGCTTTTACCGTACGAGCAGTCGTTAAACTTTTATACGCAGATACATATACAGACAGTAGGATGTGCGCAAATTTGCGATTTAGCTCTTACAGAAACGAAACATAGTTTTTTTTAGAAATTCGATAAGAAGAAGAAGAACGAAATTTATACAAGATGAACCAATGTGCAATAAGTCAAACCCCAATCCATGCAGCAATGTACCGAGCAACATCGATTTAAACGAACGCTTTGCTTAGCTGTAGAATAGAACAACACAGAATTACACCTCCCTAACAGATACTTTACCGAGGAGTTACTGCTCTTCGCTAACAGAAACATGTCTTCTGGTATCTTCTCCTAAACCCTATAAGACCGAAACTTTCTACTCGAGAAGCTAGACACAGAATACAAATCGTTCTTTATTGTTCTTGTTATGTGTAACTTTAATTTTCTCCGCTGTAACTCGTAGTTTTAGATCCAGTTCCAGCCAGAAGTTCGAAAGGTAGAGGGCAGGTATGTTCTCGAAGTCCATTACGTATCCTCGTTTCTTCCTGCACCTTCGGGCAATGCTTCTAGACGAGAACAATCGTGTATTTTAACTTTTCCCATTATTTCCTGGTTATAGCACTATGCGTCGCTATGTGTGTACGTTACCAACTCCTGTGGTAATTTCCGTATGGAACACTAGGTTTTACGATTATTGCAAACGATTGCTTGTTATTCCATCCGTTTTTAACTCTGCAAATGACTGCCCCCAGTCCACCACATTTGGATGCAATGTAGTCCCTTCTCCAAACGATAATGCAATACGTTTTTCGTGTCTTCCGCTATTTTCGGTCTGTACACCGACGCGTGACCAATCTCCATGACTGTTTACTGTAGAAAGCAAATATTTTATAAGTCCCAGTCGTAACCAGATTTCTCCACACCCTCCGTTTAAGCCGGACTTACACATATGCCATAGCTTCGTCTTTCTCCAGCATTAGTTTGTACTCGTCCTTTATGGCAGTTGCTTTAGCCATATATTCTAGCTTCCTTCTCTTGGTCTCGATATCCGCCATTTCCAGTTTTCTTTTCGCGCACATAAGACATTAACTGCACGTAGCGATGTAATTTCTTTAATGGGGGATGGCTTAAGCCTGTGTGATACATTTATTCTTTTCGCTGGGCTCGCAGAATAACATTGTTTGTAGGTACCAGACCTAATTCGGCGATATCTATATCTGGAGGCAGTGTGGAGAACAATGTTCTGGATTGGGAGAAGTAAGTTTCCCCTGCATTAATGTAGCTTTTAAGTGTACTACTTATATCGTCTTTGCCGCTGCCAGTGTTACGAATCTCCACCTAATTTACAGGTAGACAATGGAAACTAAAAGCTGATAGAACGTAACGTACAAGCTTTTATCGATCTGGAAGGTTTAACCTGTACACCGATCAATTTTCGGGTATTTTTATTATCCCAGTACACAAATTGCAGGACACTATTAAACACTACAAAGCATCTGTTGTCCCAGATGTTTGTTATTCGCCCCCCACATGGTGAAGAAACACTTTGCAGATACCGTTTAAAAAACTTAAAGAGTCTTGCACAAGATCAAAAACACTCTCCATCCGGTAATCGTGTATTGTAATACCCCTGTTCTCGACCCAACGACGAAGTAAGTGCTCAAATGCAGCAAACAGACCTCTATCTCTCTTTTTAGGGTAAATTGGGTGACGGATCACAAAATTCACACCACAACCAGCGGTTTTATCCCCTAGTAAGACTCCAGGACGTTCTCCAAATTATGGAGAAAATATTTCCAGGCGAAGTACTAAATAACCTCCATATAGGCGAGATTCTAGTTGGGTTCTTCGGGACTTGTGGTATAGAGACAAGTGCGTAGAATCGAATCCTGCATATGACAACGCGACGGTGGCAAGTTCCGAAGCGCAGCAGCTGGGAGGACCTCCAGGCTATAGCGAAGACACACATCCTCCGCAACTCCCACAAGGTGTTGTGTTGGAATATATAAGGGATGGTTGGAGAATCCTCCACGTCACATCCTCGAAACGCAAAGCATGCTCCTGGATAGCTAACATGCCTTCTGATGCGCTAAAGGTAGTGGGAATGGGAGCGGAAAGGTAAAGAAATGGTGGCGGGAAGGTAGCGGAAAGGTAAAGGAATAGTAGCAGAAAGGTAGCAGAAAGGTAATGGGTAGTGAGAAGGGTAGCGGAAAGATAGCGAAAAGGTATCGTAAAGCTAATGGGTAGTGGGAAAGGTAGCAGAAAGGTAGTGGAAAGTTATCGAAAAGGTTGCGAGCGATACTGTGTAAGTACAACGTAATATTTGTATCGGTGTTAATAGAATACGAATGCTTAGAAGTTAGGGATTCGCACATCAGAGAGTATTTTAGCTATCCAGGAGCATGCTTTGCGTTTCGAGGATGTGACGTGGAGGCTTCTCCAACCATCCCTTATATATTCCAATACAACACCTTGTGGGAGTTTCGGAGGATGTGTGTCTTCGCTATAGCCTGGAGGTCCTCCCAGCTGCTGCGCTTCGGAACTTGCCACCGTCGCGTTGTCATATGCAGGATTCGATTCTACGCACTTGTCCCTATACCACAAGTCCCGAAGAACCCAACTAGAATCTCGCCTATATGGAGGTTATTTAGTACTTCGCCTGGAAATATTTTCTCCATAATTTGGAGAACGTCCTGGAGTCTTACTAGGGGATAAAACCGCTGGTTGTGGTGTGAATTTTGTAATCCGTCACCCAATTTACCCTAAAAAGAGAGATAGAGGTCTGTTTGCTGCATTTGAGCACTTACTTCGTCGTTGGGTCGAGAACAGGGGTATTGCAATATACGATTACCGGATGGAGAGTGTTTTTGATCTTGTGCAAGACTCTTTTTGTTTTTTTAAACGGTATCTGCAAAGTGTTTCTCCACCATGTGGGGGGCGAATAACAAACATCTGGGACAACAGATGCTTTGTAGTGTTTAATAGTGTCCTGCAATTTGTGTACTGGGGTAATAAAAATACCCGAAAATTGATCGGTGTACAGGTTAAACCTTCCAGATCGATAAAAGCTTGTACGTTACGTTCTATCAGCTTTTAGTTTCCATTGTCTACCTGTAAATTAGGTGGAGATTCGTAATACTGGCAGCGGCAAAGACGATATAAGTAGTACACTTAAAAGCTACATTAATGCAGGGGAAACTTACTTCTCCCAGTCCAGAACATTGTTCTCCACACTGCCTCCAGATATAGATATCGCCGAATTAGGTCTGGTACCTACAAACAATGTTATTCTGCGAGCCCAGCGAAAAGAATAAATGTATCACACAGGCTTAAGCCATCCCCCATTAAAGAAATTACATCGCTACGTGCAGTTAATGTCTTATGTGCGCGAAAAGAAAACTGGAAATGGCGGATATCGAGACCAAGAGAAGGAAGCTAGAATATATGGCTAAAGCAACTGCCATAAAGGACGAGTACAAACTAATGCTGGAGAAAGACGAAGCTATGGCATATGTGTAAGTCCGGCTTAAACGGAGGGTGTGGAGAAATCTGGTTACGACTGGGACTTATAAAATATTTGCTTTTTACAGTAAACAGTCATGGAGATTGGTCACGCGTCGGTGTACAGACCGAAAATAGCGGAAGACACGAAAAACGTATTGCATTATCGTTTGGAGAAGGGACTACATTGCATCCAAATGTGGTGGACTGGGGGCAGTCATTTGCAGAGTTAAAAACGGATGGAATAACAAGCAATCGTTTGCAATAATCGTAAAACCTAGTGTTCCATACAGAAATTACCACAGGAGTTGGTAACGTACACACATAGCGACGCATAGTGCTATAACCAGGAAATAATGGGAAAAGTTAAAATACACGATTGTTCTCGTCTAGAAGCATTGCCCGAAGGTGCAGGAAGAAACGAGGATACGTAATGGACTTCGAGAACATACCTGCCCTCTACCTTTCGAACTTCTGGCTGGAACTGGATCTAAAACTACGAGTTACAGCGGAGAAAATTAAAGTTACACATAACAAGAACAATAAAGAACGATTTGTAAAGAACAGCTTCGTGTAGATGGCTTCTATCTCCTGGATTTTTGGACAATACTTTAACCGAGTGGCGTTCGTATCCGAGCATGACTTTCGGATGGGAGGAGCAATATCAAAGTGGTTGCAGGCGAGGAAACGACTGCTTAACGTGGTTGGCGTCGAATTGTAGAACCAAAATAAATTTGTCGAGAAATCACGAGCCCTGGTGTAAGCAAAGATATCGATTTTATAAAGAGTCCAGGCAGTTGATTGTTAGGACTTTTATTTTTTCGCCGGGTCGAGAAGATGGTATTACCAGGATGGAGGATTGTGTAAGAAGATTGTTTAAGTGTTCTAAAAGAGACGATACGGTATTTACCAAGTGCGCCGTTGTAGTGTGCAAACGCTTTTAGATTTGATACTTGGGTATTAAGAGTACCAGAAAATTGACCGCTCTCTCGGACATTATGTTTTTTTTTTTTTTTTTTTTTTAGTTTCGACTGTAAATTACTTGTAGAGTCGAGCAAGGAACTATATTTTTTTTAGCATTCCAGGACTTTATTATCCACAGCCGTAGATATCGTCTACGTTATTCCACAAGTCCTAAGAAGAAGAAGAAGGGTAAACGAAAACTGTGTTTTATGGCGAAGACACATGCTTTTAAAAGGAGGCTATTGTATATGTGCAAGCCCGGTTTAAACAGATAGTGTGGGGAAAAATATTTGCTTTTACAGTAAACAGGCGGGGGGATTGGTCCCGCATCGTTGTACTGGCCGAAATTAGCGGAACACACGACAAACGTGTTTGTACTGTGTGTGACTCCCATCCATTCCTTAGGTTATGATCGATGTGTGCGGGAGTTGGTTGCGATATGTTTGCGAACATTACGTTGCATGTACTCAGTTGTACTGTAATAAACAAAACAAAAATTGTAAACACTCCATGTCCTATATAGAATCATGTGTTGCGGCGTGTAGGTTAGCGTCTTCGTTTGCGGTGGACATCTACTTGTAATTAAAATAATAAATCTTAGTTCGGAGTAGGAATTTTGTGGGTAAAGGGCGGGTCGAGCTGGAAATCTGTGTTGCATTGGGCAGGTAACTTCGGTTCTGTGGTTGCTGTATTGTCGAATAAGGGTGTTGTTAGGCCAATAATTTCGAAAAGTTTTAGTGTAGACGGTCGGAATCGGTAAATTATTTCACGTATTTTTCTTTTATTTCGACTCTCCGTTGCACAATAGGGATTAAATGTCTTCTGGGGCGCTGGAATATCGGTGTCAGATAAATGTAGTTTCATCGTAACAGGACATAGAGATTTCTTAGATGGGATGTGTACTGCTGTAGCAAGGAAATAAGAGGTAAAATTAAAATACCCGAACTCTCGGAATGCGCAGTTATACCTCGATCTAAGAAGAAGGAAACGTAACAGGGCAAGATCGCTAGAGTGTTAAATTTCGGAACTTTCGGCATGGCTCAGCTCCATTAAATAAATGCATTGCGAGCTATCCTTGTCAGAATGGTGCGTCTGCATAGAAGGTTTTGATCATTTGGAGATGTAACTTAGGTGTTTTTGTTTAAACACTTAGCATATGTTTCTTTTATGTAGTCTGCCGAGAGAGCGCTCTGCGTTCTGGACGATTGTTAACGGTGCTTGCAGATGTTTATTTAGAGACTTAGTGCTAAATGTCATTGCCGATTTTCGTTATTTGGAATTTTTGTATAAACAATATGTCGTATTCTGCTGCTGCCGCTGTTGTTGCTGTTTTATCGAAAGAGTGGTTGGCATACAAGTTACATCCCGTTCGATGGCTATTGCTTGCATCGTCTAAACGAAGAGATACATTTATAGATGCAAGGTTGTGGTCGAGTTCCGAAACGGACCATTTCTTTTCTTTTCGTTAATTGGCTCTGGTTAGAATTGTTTTTGTATATCGAAAGAGTATATGTTAAGATGGATACGTAAGTTTGTGGCGTTTATTATCTAACCTGCGCTATTATTATTAAACACGCCTGGAGAGAGATGGGAATGTAAATTCTTACTTGCAAATTTTGCATACGAGTTTAACGGTGCTTTGCAGATGTATATTTAGAGACGTTGTGCTAGATGTCATTCCCGAGTTTCGTTATTTGGAATTTTTGTATAAACAATATACCGTCTTCTGCTGCTGCCGCTGTTGCTGTTTTATCGAAAGAGTGGTTGGCATAGAAGTTACATTCCGTTCGACGGTTGTTGCTTGCATCGTCTAAACGAAGATATACATTTATAGATCTAAGGTTGCGGTCGTGTTCCGAAACGGACCATTTCTTTTCTTTTCGTTAGAATTGTTTCTGTATATCGAAAGAGTATATGTTAAGATGGATACGTAAGTTTGTGGCGTTCGTTACCGTAACCTGCGCTATTATTATTATTAAACACGTCTGTCGGCTGTTGTCTATGCGAAGAGCATGGAGAGAGACTGGAGTGGAAATTCTTACTTGCAAATTTTGCATACGAGTTTTAATATTTTACTACTACATGCTGTAGTATACGAGACCAACTAAGCATTTCTGTTCTAAATTGTTTTTTTAGCATTCGAAGAACACTATGGTAGCTTTATTTTATTTTCCAAGAATAATAATAAACGGCGGAAATTGTTGTTGTTACATAAATCGAGATCTGGCGTACGGATCGCTGCGGCGCGCTTAATAATAAATATGCAATTTAATTGGCTGCTGGCCTGGCGGGGCGCGGTCGCCGTAAAAAGAGAGCAGGGGTCGGCCTGTCGGTGCGGTCAAGACAATCGTCGCGGTATTGTTTGGCCTTGGGGGTAGGGCGGGTGGCGGCGTCCTTTGAGAAGCGGTAGCGAGCGTGGGAAGAGGAGGGGGTAGCATCTGTCGGCGGCTGAGGCGGCGGTCCGGCAATTGGCCGAGCGAGTAGGGGTCGCGGGTGCGAGTACAGACATGTCGAGGGGTCTACAGGTCTGGACCTGTCGGAGGTGCCGAGGGGTGGAGGGGGGCGTCGAACCGGCCAGGTGTGTGGTCCAGGGTGCGAGTACCGACATGTCGATGGGTCTACAGGTCTGGACCTGTCGGAGGTGCCGCTTGTCTGGCGGCGGCACCGAGGGGTGGAGGGGGGGGCGGCGTGGCGGGGCGTCGTGTGTGGCTGAGGGAGGTGTTGCAACCTGTCAGTCCATAAGTGCGTTATGGCGGCGTCCTTTGATAAGCAGTCGGACAAGTAGCGAATCAAAAGGACCTAAATGTTATCAATCATCCTTAAGTGCACTATTGTTCGAGTTTGGCGGCAACCTTTGATCTGTGCTCCGGCAATTGGCCGAGGGAGGAGGGGTGGGGGTAGTGGTACTCGCGCAATGCATCATGGGTAGAATCTCAGTGGCGTGAAACTCCCATCATTATACTACTAATGTGCCACTATATGCCGCATAAGAAAACGTGATTTTTATAAACACTAGGTTGAGGAGCGATGAGATGCTGGAACCTGTTAAGTCTTTCATTGGTTTTTTTTTCAATATTTGCAAATTTTTGCTTTATGACTTCCTAGGGGTACTGAATAAAAAGATTGAATATACTTTCATTTATTGCTGACAATCACAGCTACACAGTCTTATCCTGACAATCACAAACTTGTTACTAACTTGTTACTAAGTCATCAGTAACATGGTACTAACTACCTTTCGCGCGAAGAAGATTCTTATATAGCTTTTCAACAAATAATCTCATTATTGCGATTAATTATAAAATGTGTAACAATTAAATCTTTTAGAATACCGATAACTTTGGGTAACTGATATTATAGATTAAAACTAAAATTCATTAAACGTCTCAGTAAAGGACAATTATTTGTTTAGTTACTTTTAGAACAGTAAAAACTGGTGAAATGTATAATATTATGTAAGTTGCATAATTAACACGAAAACCATACATCCGAAATGAATTACAACGGAAAATCGATTTTAACAAATACACAAGATCGTATTATTTAGGTTTTATATATGTTTAATTAATGTTTGCTCAAACTAATTTGCAATTAAGTAAAATGAGGATTATTGAACAATGTTAAACGATACTGAAGAATGCAGTTTCTACAACATTCTATTCTACAAAATTAGGTAAAACATATGTTGCGGTAATCCTATCGTCAGTTAAGATTAAATTACATTGATTACGATCATTATGTAATTAAATGCATGCATAAACTCAAGCCACGCCATAAATACCACGTAATCACAGAAATGGAATAGAACAATGGGAATGGAATCGGGTTGTATTGTAGGAATGTGGTATCGGAATCTACACTAGAGGGCTGTTCATGCTGTTACATTACAAATACAAATAACAAAAAGAGACTAGTGTGCATTACCGATTTAAAAATAAAGCAAGCATCTCAGATAAACCAGTTGGAGAGGTCTGTGCTTAAATCTCTTACACAACAATTTAACAACTATACGTATTATTCTCAAATTTTAGATCTCTTCATAGCACAAGTGAACAATGGCAGCAACACACAAACAATATTTCAGGTCAAACTTAGAATTTTCAATCAAAGGATTTGCCAAGAAAACTTATAAAGACAACTTGCTAGAAAATATAACAGGTATACGTCTTAACACTGTTAAAAATGTGCTTTAGATGCCATTCACATGAACAAGAAATAGAAACTTCTTTATTTATGGTACTTAAAGATCAAGACTAAATAGTCTATTTCACAGATCTTAGGCCACTGAATTGTCCAGAACTCTAAGTGACTCAACACATTAAATCTATAGCCCAAGTTTTGGATCTAGTCTTGCGTTGGCTGCTCAGTTTAACACTTTAGCAAACATCTACTTCACAGGTGCGAAATATCGTCAACAGACCTCAAAGTATCAATCAGTTTAAGCATTAAAACGCAGGTTTGAGCGAAACACATCATATAAATAGTTCCAAGTCAGGAATAGGTTACAGAATATAGAAACAAATATACCTTGCACCTGCAAGAAACAGCGGTAGTGTGACTGACTGCCATAGGTCATTTATGTACTTAATGTATGTGGTTTCCAAGTAACTACTTATATACGTACATACTTAGATACATACATATGGCATTGGGGATTCAACCCAGATTTATGCTTTGTTAGCAGAGACCATAAGGACAAAGAATACCCATCAAGCAGGAAAGTATTAACCCATTTTCCACATAATGAGCACAGGCCTGTCATCATCCACATTGGAATTCAAGTCCCTCTTATAAAAAGGCTCCAAAACATAGGTGGAATTTCGAAAAGGCTGATTAGGAGGCTTATGCCAGACAAGCAGATGCCACTGTACGATGGATAAAACCAAACATCAACAACTATCAGCGATTTCTAAAAACTTACGGGTATGCAGCCAGGTATGAAATTCGACGTCGGCCGTTATTTCGGCAGGAGACCACGCTGCCATTTTCAAGGCGAAACTGCAGTGAGGAAGCAATGTGCAACGATCTTTAAAAGTGCGGTTTTCAATGAGTAAACAGGAAAAACAACACACACCGAGCAAGCAAGCATACAGCGGCGACACGACCAAAGATGAAACCGGTCAGAATATCGATAATAAACATCTGTTCTCGGCGGATGGGGTCGGATTAGTTTTATCCCTCTGTTTTATGACAAGTGAGAGAGCAGGACCCTAAGCGGAATTTAAGCAGAAGCCTTCATCCCTATTCATGAGGTTGTAACCTAGTTTTATTTCTATCGCTTACTTGATAACACAGTCCCAGAATTTCCGTTTTGTTGTATTCCATAGGGTGATCTGTGTCAAGACAGTTTTCGGCCACAGCAGTTTCGCCTTGAAATAGGCGAAATATCGGCCGACGTCGAATTTCACACCTGGCTGCATACCCGTAAGTTTTTAGAAGTTGTTTTTCGCCAGGAGAAGTTAAGGAATCACATGGTTTAACTCTACGGGGAGGAAATGTATCGTTGTTTCCGGAAGTTAGATAAGCTACATAGCAGCAGGGTCAGATTGCAATGTGCATTGTCGTTTTTGTTGAAATGTCGTGATAATAGTGTTGTTCCAACTTTTGCTAAAGTTGTGCATCATATCAGTTCTCCTGCCGCTGGTGGTATAAAACAACGTGCAGGCTTAGCTCTTGTCCGCGAGAGAATTCATTACACCCGCCGAGAAGTGGATTTTGTGTCCAAGGAATTATTTCGGCTTCATTTGTACATTGCCTCTGAAGTTTCGTAATTTTCTTGGGACTGGTTGGACGGTGCTTCTTGGTTACAATCCGATTGGGAATTTCAAATTATAACGGCCCAGCATTCGGCGAAGTTTGAACGGTCCCGTAGCTCAAAGTCTGCTTTTACAACTCGTCGTTCTGTCATTAATGTCACAGAGAAAACCTTTGACGACGCAGCTCTATCCGTTCTGGGAAAAGGTTTAAATTTTGCACCGACGCCTAAACGTTTACCTGTTGTTGATTTTATTAGTTCGATGGAACAGACTGTTATTAAACTACCTTCTGACATTAGAGAGGAGGTTAGGAGGGAAGATTGTCGTGTGTTGACTAGGGCATGTCCGCCTGTGAGTAATATAACAGCAGCTGAGGCAGCTGCTTTACGTTCACTTAGGAGAAATGCTGATATTATTTTACCTGCAAACAAGGGAAATGCTACTGTTGTTTTAAACAAGCAGGATTATCTTCAAGAAAAGCAGTGTTTACTTTCTGATTCATCATATCGCAGGATTTCGGCTGACCCTACAATAAGTGTTGAGAGGAAAACTAATAACCTCTTTAAGAAAAGTTCTTTGTCACAGGAAACTATCAAGGTCTCTTAGGCCTATTGTGTCAAACATTGGTGCCCCCACATATCGTATGACAAAACACCTTTCTGGTTTTTTGAGCCCACTGGTAGGCCATTGTGAACACCACATTAAGAACTCGGTGGAATTCCTATGTCGATTGGAGGGCTTGCACTTGGCTGACTAGGATATTTTAGTTAGTTTTGATGTGGTTTCTCCTTTCACTCGCGTTTCTCTGTCTGATTCGTTGCAACTAATTGTGAAGAAGTTTGGTACTGATTTAACGAATTTATTTCGACACATTTTGACTTCCACCTACTTTTTATTCAATGACGAGTACTATGAGCAGACAGATGGAGTTGCGATGGGAAGCCCTGTCACCTATCATTGCTAATTTATTCATGGAGGACTTTGAAGATCGTGCACTCGAGTCAGCGGTGTTGAAACCTGCTTGTTTTTTTTTTCCCCCAGATATGTAGACGACACTTGTATTGTATGGCTTCATGGTAGTGAGAACTTGAATTACTTTTTGGAACATCTAAATTCAATCTACCCCAACATCCGTTTTACAGTGGAAGTGGAAAAGAATGATTGCCTTACCTTCCTTGATGTGTTGGTCAGGAGAAAGGCAGATGGTACGTTGGGACATGCTGTTTATAGAAAGCCAATGCATACTGGTTTGTATTTTCAAGCTGATAGTTGTCACCACCCAGCTCAACGTGAAGGGGTTCTTCGAACCTTAGTGCATAGGGCTCACGTCATTTCTAACCAAGAAAGTTTGCCTACTGAGCTGTCCCATCTGGAGGAAACTTTTCGACAGAATGGCTATGGCGAAGGGCAGATTAAAATTGCGCTATCGACCACATGTGCAACGGGCAAGTGATGATAGCACAGAGTCGGCACCCACGTAGGTGGCCTTTCTGCCATAACTTGGTAGCACTTCCAACAAGATTGGTCGCATTTTGCGTAAAAACAATGTAAAATGTGTATTTCGTCCACCTTCTAAAATTAAGACAATCTTGGGATCTGTTAAGGATGATCTCGGTTTGCGCAAGGCGGGTGTCTACCGCATCCCATGTAACTGTGGCATGTCATATGTTGGTCAAACTATTAGGACTCTTGAGGACCATTGTATTGATCATAAACGTCACAGCCTGTTTACAACAGCCAAACAAATCTGCTGTGGCCGAACACTGTCTTGACACAGGTCACCCTATGGAAAACAACAAAACGGAAATTCTGGCATGCACTTCCAACTACTGGGACTGTGTTATCAAGGAAGCGATAGAAATAAAACTAGGTGACAACCTTATGAATAAGGATGGAAGCTTCTGCTTAGATTCCGCTTGGGATCCTGCTCTCTCACTTGTCAAAAAACAGAGGGGCAAAACTAATCGCCGGCCGCGGTGGCCGAAGAGGCTGAGGCGCTCCAGTCATGGTCTGCACAGCCACTACGGCCGGGGGTGCGAATCCCCCCCCTCGGCATGGATATTTGTGCCGTCCTTAGTCTTAGCTAGTTCATAAGTAGTTTGTAAGCTTAGGGACTGATGACCCCGTAGTTAAGTCCCATAAGTCCTACAAACATTTGATTTGCAAAACTAATCCGACCCCATCTGTCGAGAACTGATGTTTATTATCGATATTCTGACCGGTTTCATCTTTGGTCGTGTCGGCGCTGCGTGCTTGCTTGCTCGGTGTGTGTTGTCTTTCCTGTTTATTCATTGCAAACCGAGCTTTTAAAGATCGTTGCACATTCCTTCCTCACTGCAGTTTCGCCTTGAAAATGGCAGGGTGTACTCCTGCCGAAATATCGGCCGACGTCGAATTTCATACCTGGCTGAATACCCGTTAGTTTTTCGAAGTTGTTATATGCCAGGAGAAGGAATTCTATCAGCAATTTTAATGCCCTTATCACAGAAACACGTGGGTATAGAAAAGAATATACGCCTGGCTGGAATGAAACTACCGATCGCCTCTACAACGAGGAATCGGAAGACATGGAAGTGGCACTCGACAGTGCCTGATAAGAGAAGTGGAGGAGAACTGTGTAAAGCCTGGAGTTTAGAATATCCAGTCGAAAATAATGGGCTTTACTCAAAAAACTTGGATCTGGAACTGTTATAGGTGAAACCCACTTAGAAAACAACACCGAGGCCGAGGCTGAGGTGTACTTCAGTATATTTAGGTTAATGTGCCCGTAACTGAAACACAGGCAACACATCAGTTACTAAATCCATAAGGCAAAGATTGGTGAATGCTTATACTTAACTTATTTGATCATGTAATCCTTTGTTTAGCAGACACAGAGGGATAGAAAAATTCTACAGTTTGAATGGCACGACTCATGCGCCTTACATGCCGTACTGTAGAACCCACTAGCGGCACTCTGCTTCAATATAACAAAAATGAAAAAATTTTGACTTTCGACAAGAAATATACAGTGTCAATCGCGGCGCGTCCTGTTTGTTCACTGGTTCAGTGAATCGCCGGAAAAACGCTCCTCATGGAAAAAAAGTAAATAAATAAAAGGTGTTTTCTAACTATCATTCTTCGTTTCATTCTTCTATCAGATCAGAGGCTGAGGATGAGATGTTCGGTAGGATCGTTCAGAAATGGTTGGAATGAGACAGGGTGGTGGATGAGGTAAGGAGCGGTGCTGAAGAAATGGCGGGCTTGTCCCTCTTCTATCTATGCGCGAGTCTTTATTTACGCTCACTGAGCAGTGCACTGCGTTCTTAGCGATAACGATCGACAGGAAACTGGCGTGCACGGCACATTTAAATACCCACTAGCTGTACACTCGGCGTTGCCCTGGTGTTTATTTATCCTATACTCTCGTAGTCCACCTCCCCACCCCTCTCTGCACCCATCTCCTTCTCTCGCATCTCTCTGTTCGTTTCCACCTTTCCCTCTCTCGGCAAGGTTTGTTTGCAAGGTGCACTCTGTCATGTACCATACAAACATTTATATATCCAGAGATCTTCCTCTTGGATTATAGGTCCTGTATGCAAAAGTTCATCAAGATCGGAGTAAAACTATGTATTTTCTCAAAGTCCGCAAATGAAGTACCCTTCACCATCTATCGAACGCAATTTTATACAGACAGTGATATTCCTCTTGTTTTTACGGTCAAGTGTGCAAAATTTTATCAATATCGAAACAAAACTATAGATTTGTGTGCAATAGAAACACAGGGTCACATTGAAAAACTCACTTTGTTGTTCTCAAATTTTCCAGTTGTATTTCAAAGAACTCTTGTTATGAGAATAGCGAAAACAACAACAACAACAACAAAGGATCAGTCGAGAAGTTCTCGAGTGATGGCGCGACCAAGGTATTTAGGGAACCATGTTTATGTTGTAAGATACCCTACCCCATGCACCGTATGAAATTTCAGGTAGACAGTGACCTTCCTTTGGGTTTGGAGGTTAAGCGTGCAAAATTCATGAAGATCGGATTCAAACTGTACATTTCGTAAGTCTCCGTCATGTCAAGTCTACCGCAAAATACTTTCTTAACTGATGTCTTCTACCTATAAACTCTATACCGTCAAAATTTCAGCTTCTTAGGTGCAGTAGTGAGTGCGTGAGTGAGTTTTCACTTTATTTACCAGGTTCGTAGATTGAAATATTAGGAATCTGCCTGCGAAATGTGTTGCAAATGGAGTTCGTAGTAAAGACGTAGTCAATTACAGCCTCATGCTTATTAGAGTGAATTTTCATGTATTCCATTGTCTTTGACGTCATAGAACCTGAACTATATGTCGTAATACGATATTATTTCGAAGGTACATCTAGAGGTGTGTATGTAAAATGTCTGCAAAATACGTCGGGATTAGAGCTAGTAGGAAAGAAGTGATAAATCAAAACGTCATGCGGGATGATGCCGTTTTTCATTAACCTAATTGTTCATGACTCCATATCTCATAAACTTTGTGTCGTACTATGATAATATTTCGAACGTACGTTCAGTGATATGTGTGTATACTGTCTTTAACATTTCTCGCGAATAAAATTAATAGTGTACGAGTAATAAATTGTAACGTCATGCCAAATTCCGTAATTTTACTGCATGAACGCAGAAAAAGTAGTAAGCGACAAACTTCTTTCCTTTCACCATTTCGTTGGGGTTGTCATAGAGAAAAAGGTTCCTAACGGTTTGTAATTATGTTTAAAGTTAGTTGCAAGTCGGTAAGTGCTCTCCTTCTCAAATAGTGGACTGATAAAGTCACACTATCACGTGCCGCAAGACGGGGAAGTTTCCATTGTTTATGACGTCATATTTACTGAACTATCGGCACTATCGTAAAATCCTTTCTTAGATGTCGTCTTCTACCTGTAATCTTCATTTCTGACAAATTTCAACTTCATAGGTGAAGTAGTTTTCGAGCTTTCGTGTTTAGTCAATGAGTGAGTAAGTGAGTGAATGAGTGTCGTTTCGCTTTGGTATAGATAGAGATATACACCAAAGATGCATCGTACTAACCAATTATTTAAGATCATGACTGGAAATATGAGGAAGTGACTGATCACCAGGACGTAACACACAGTTAAAATCGACACCCCTAACAGAATAAATTAATGTAAAGGAGCGTGGGAAGAACAGTGCAAATTATTTTAATTAGATTTTCAAAAATTGTGGCATGTGATGGACGGCACATAATTTACTTCGTTTTTCTTAGCGATACCGCTGACTCTCTTGCCGTCATACGTTCTTACTTTTATCTAGCCGAAAACCCGGCCTAGCCCGGATATTTATTAATTGTGTGCTCTCGTAGTCCATTTACCCCTCCCCCCTCATCTTACTCCATACATTTCTTCCTCTGACATGTCTCTGTTCATCTTCACCTCCCCTCTCTCGGGCCATTTCTTCCACTCCTCTCCTCCTTTCTCTGTTAATCACCCCCCCCCCCCGCCACCACTCCTTGTGTAGGAAAAATTTAAATCTGTGGTGATCAATGAAACAAATTTTATTGCTATACAGAGACTTACAGATCATAAAAACTCTCTCCAAGAAAACTTACGATCATGAGCCAACTTCCGTTGTAAGGTTCCCTCTCCCAAGCACCACAGGAAACATTTGTTGACAGTGATCTTCCCCTCGTATTGAAAGTCAAGTGTGAAAAATTTCTTCTAAATTGGAATAAAACTGTAGTCTGTTGAAGTCTGTTATACAGTATCCTTCACACATTCACCATGCCAATTATTGTGTAGACAGTGATCTTCCTCTGGTTCTGAACGTCAAGTGTACAAACTTTCGTTAATATCGAAAGAAAACTCTAGATTTTTTGGACGGCGCTACCGTAAGTAAAATGTCCTCCGACGTGCACCACACGAAATTTTATGGAGACAAAGATCTTACGAATTTTATTGCTACAGGATAAATTGTATGATAACGCATGAATTACTAATCTAATACAAAGTTTAACACTCAAAATATACAGCTCATTGGTTGCAAAGCTAGAGGTTGATTGCCAGTTAGATACCACCCACAGGGTTGGGCACACACACGACCCATAGCGGCACGTTTTCGTCACACATGTATCTATATTTATATTTGTAACTTGAACGTGAGCACTGTTGCTCAAGAACCACTGTCTATTCATTATACGTAACAATTTTTTTTCTTCTGATAAAGGCTTCCATAGTTGAAACATTAGTAAAGTAGTCAAGCTAGCTTTGCAACCGATGAGCTCTATTTTTTGGGTGTCAATCTTTCACGAACGATTGCTGTCTCGACAACCATGTTTAAAATTGCTAATACAAAGTGGCAACGACCGTGAGAAATCAACAATTTCAATTTTTTCTGTTTTTCAGCGTCACCTACCGGGCTAAAATGTGTACCTAAAACATCCGGGAGCCCACTCAAACACGCACACAAAATTCCATCAAAATCGGTCAGAAGGTGTAAAAGTTCAGTAACACAATTTTTATCTATCACTTTTCACTTCTTTCGCCTCTGTTTGTGTGAAAAATGACAAGTTGCATCGTCGTTTCCAATCCCTGAAAAATTGTAGGTCCTCCTGCAACAGGATGGGTAAGTTCAAAGGTCGGAGGAACGCAACAGCATACCACCTTCATACAGGACCATGACTTGTAAAGCACTGTAGCGTTAAAGCCTGTGTTCGGATTGTTTTGCCTTTTTACCTGTTTAGTAATATCAAGTACCATAAATGCGGACTTCTAACATGTTAAAAATGAGCACAAAAGATTTTTTTTCACCGACATGCCTTATATTATTAAACTATAGTTTATTGTGGATACTTTAACGTGCAGTACGCATTGTTTGTGACATAGTAAATATTTTTTTTTTTCTATTTTATTTTGGCTCAGGTTAACCTTATGGTTGGGTTACTTGAACCCAACTGCAATTTCCATAGATACTACCATTTGAAGGTAGTTTGGGTCCACGTAGGTTGATGATTATTTGAATAACATAATTTCTGAACATCCAGTGAACTTCCAAACGTTTGTTTTAAGGACAATATAATTTTGAACAACACTTTTTAGATCTTGTACAAACAATAGAAAGTGGAGATAGAACAATGTTTAGAGTCCAGTTAAAGAAAACAAGGCTCTTTTTATTAATTTTGGGGGTTGCGTTGTTATTACCACTTCTTCAAATTTACACAGCAGGACATCCTTATTTTTGGGGCACCTCCAGGCTTTTAGTGTAGGCACCATACAGTCGACTGGAACACCTTCTGCTTCTATAGCGAGGATGACTCCTGGATATTCCTTCTCGTTCCATTTTACCAGAACAAACTTGCCTATTTCTAGGTCACCTTTCGTTACAGGCGCCAGTGATGGTGTTGATTTAGCTTTGGTTTGGCAAAAGTTAGACAGTTGTCCTATATGTTCCTCATCACTATTGTGGAGACTGATGTCGCTCTCACCTCCTGACCTCAAACTGGTATTATCGATAGAGCAGAAATCAGACACACTTACACTCTGTCCAGGTGGCACTTGGAGTTTTTCTTCTTAGTAGAGGTGTAACAAACTTGCCTCTCTTCTCTTGAAGGCGTTGAAAAAATACATCCCCAATCATAAACAAGTCTACATTTGCCTTGGATTTGTCTTGATTTGGCAAACGATGTATGATCTGATTTTCATCTAGAGGCACTAATCCAGCTTTCTTCAAACCTGCCTTTATGTTGCTTTTCAGTTTAGGCCAATTTCTTCTAAACCAGCATTGGGAACTGATTCTTCGAAAGCACACCGATTCTTTTACCTACATCTGATTGCTTTAACGGTCAAATGCCCATGGGCTCAAGTAACCCGTATTTGTAGATAAAGTGTACCAGTTGTACTTAACCACATATTGTACAATTAATGAGTTTTTCATGACGTGAACAGTCCTCAACTGACTTTAATGGTAAATAAAATATGTAATATGTGCACTTACCACCACTTTTAGGCTCTTTCTGATACGAAAGTCTGCAGAGTGAAATAAACAACAAATAGGTGTGTAGGTAGTACAATCATTGCTGTTACTTGCTGCGACTTTCCGAACCTCCTAGACTCGTGCTATAGTCTGCTTAGTACCGCCGCCTACCAGCGTCGTTATACTGACGCTGAGAGTGCGCAGAGAACCAAACAACATTTCTCTGTTTTGGGCTTAAGTTAACCTCCAGGGCTCAAGTAGCTCGCGTTTACGGTACTATAGCTTACAGTAAGGCACTAGATTTTCTGTATCATTTGTATTTCTAGCTGATTCTCACACTTCATGATATCTACATATATTCATTGTCATGTTAATTCATCCTTTGGAAATCATATTAAAATTTTACCGCCGTGTAACACCGACTTCGGCCGTGACATGGTTCAGCCTCCTCCCATACCTTAGTTTTGGCCGTGTTACACGGTAAACTAGTGAAGTAGAAGTATAATCGTAAGGCAACACTTTAAAAGAAAGTTCTGTAAGCAAGGGAAAGAGAATTTGGTGTACAAAACTTTGTGTCAAAGACACCATCGGCATCTGAATTACGATGTATGAAGTGATGGAGAACGTCGAAACGTTATACTATACGATTTACATTCAGAGTAGCAAAGGTGTATGAGTCATCCAGCGAAGTGGGATAGCAATAATTTTGATGTCTTCCACATTCAAAATATTTACCCGTGACGGAAGGTGGTAGTCTCACGTATGACAAAACCTTATCGCCATAATTTTTCTTATTTTTCATATTTATTTATTTACTTAAAGCAGTGCGATCAGTTTTTACAGGCTGTGTGCCATACACTGAACCGGATGTGGGGAATTGCAGTCAAGCCTTTAAGAGGCCGGGGGGGGGGGGTAGCGGTGGAGAGAGAGAGAGAGAGAGAGAGAGAGAGAGAGAGAGAGAGAGAGAGAGAGAGAGAGTGGGGTGAGGAGGGCAATCAATGACTCCGTGTGTATCGGACCAGTAAAGGTAAACTACTCTGCAAGGGCACCGTCTGCCCTGTTGGACAGGGGTGAAATAACGTGTTCAGCAGACGACGAAGCTGAAACAACTTGGGGCAGCTCCTGCTCCGCAATATCTGACGTCAGAGACGCCAAAGGTGACGGAATTGAAGTGCCTCTCGCAGCAGGAAACCCAGAGAAAGAGACGTGTCGCTCTTCCTCAGATGGCAATATTTGGAAAGAGGTGCGGAGGAGGGGGTCAATGGGGAGAGATCACACACATTCGAAACGCGACACGAGTCCTCAAGATTCACGCCAGCTGTCGAAATGGCGCGCTGCAAGCAGAATGGAGTATCACAGGGGCTGCCGCGTCGGGAAAACCATCTTGTGTACGGCGCCGCTGACGTTGTAGCCCCAGAGCGTCAACATAGTGAGCAGGTGTTACAGAATACATCTTCAAAGGCGGGTAAAAACCACCCACGGAAAATATCGCTATTGGATGAATCTGATGCCGTCCAAAAGCAGCATCGAGGTCAACGAGACCTGCAGCCGACAGATTTCGTCTCTGAAAAAGAGAATTACATAGTACGAAAACTCGTTTCGAACAATTTGAACAGAGATGACCACAGTCATTACATAAAAACCTATTGCCATCTGAAGACTATAAGTGAAATGAGCATAATACCCACCAATCAGAAGATGGGATGGAGTATTCTGTTTAATATGCATCTTTCCGTAACGTATATCAAGAAAAGCGTTTCTGAAGAAGCGAAATTTGTTAACATCCAATATTAATTTAAATGTTAGAAAGTCCTTTCTGAAAGCATTTGTCTGGAGTGTAGCATTGTATGGGAGTGAAACGTGGACAATAAGGAGTTCAGATAAAAAGATGATAGAAGCTTTTGAAATGTGGTGCTACAGACGAATGATGAAAATTACATGGGTAGATCACGTAACTAATGAGGAAGTGCTTAACCGAATTGGGGAGAAAAGGAGTTTCTGGGATATCCTGTCTAAAAGAAGGGATAGATTGGTAGGACACATTCTGAGTCATCAAGGAATTGTCAACTTAGCATTAGAAGGAAGTGTCTGGGGTAGAAATCGTAGAGAGAGACCGAGGAACGAATACATTAAGCAGATTCAAAAGGGTGTAGGTTGCCGTACATATTCTCAGATGAAGAGGCTTACGCAGGACAGAGTAGCGTGGAGAGCTGCATCAAACCAGTCTGCGGACTGAAGACCACAACAACAACATATTACTATAACAGTGTAACAGTTAAGTCACTGTTGGCTCGACTACTTTTTCTAGCAAATGCGTTTAGCAACATCAAATTTAAGCAAAGCATCCTTAACCCTTTCATTCCCACATTATGAATTCAGATTTGTAAAAATTAAAATTCAGTGTTTTCTGTATTAATGCAATGCACTATACATCAAAATATATGTTTTAAAATCTTTGATAAAACTACTGTTTTTTTTTTTCAAGTCATATATTTCATGCACAACACAGACCTTTGTACCGAGGTATTACAGTTGTTGCGACATTACTTTGTTGAGAGTTAAAACTGTCCAGTGGCACAGTGGCACTGTCCACTGGCCCCCTCAGAACCTCCCCACCTTTTTTAACTTTTATTATTTTTATTGTTTTTATTTATTTATTTTTTTTAAACAGGTTGGCACCGGAAATTTGAAACAGTAACACATGTTATAAATCACAACATAGCTATAATTTGTCAAGCACAAATAAACGTGAGAACTGTGGCGGTTGTAATGTTGCAGCGACCAGTTTTGATTCTGCCGCTATTGTTCCTACTATGCTGAAGTTACGAGCCGATTCTTCATATGCGGCGACCCGTTGCTTAGCAAGTCAGTGTTATTTTAGTTTAGTATTAACCATATAGTCTCATGTTAATTAAACTGCAAAGGCATTTCTCTTTGGCGAGTAACATAGAAGCTTCTTAATTATTTGACGGCCGCGGTGGTGTGGCCGAGCGCATTGAGGCGCTATGCTGCAATGCTTGAGGCCGTTCCCCGTCGGCGATTCGAATCCCCCCTCGGGCATGGATGTTTGTTCCGTCTTTAGTGTAAGGCAGTTGATAGGTAGCCTGTAAGTTTAGGGACTGATGACCCTGCAGTTAAGTCCCATAAGCTTTACAAACATTTGAACATTTTGATTCCACCACGTTGCTCCTCTTCCACTTTCAAATTAATACTGATTTTATTTCTTGTACAATTGTTTTCTTAGTATAAATGTTTAAATTATAAAAAGCGTAAAAATAAGTCACAGATTAATAAAGCAATAGGCTTTATTTTATTTAAATTAGTCCCCCTCGCTCAGACCTAAATCCCAACTGCGCCACTGAAACTGTCAGATGCAAGAACTCCTCCCAGTACTAAACCTATACTGGAGCTGTAGTCGTACTTATGAGTCCGTAGAAGATGGTGTAGGGGGCGTGCGGATTTACCGGCCCACACTTCCCATCCAGGATCTGCAATAGAAGCTGACCCACCTTCGAGTCAGACATGTGAGCCGACGTGCAGGACTTACGGGTAGGTATTTTTTCTGAATAAAATTCGAGTTGCCAATTATGGGGCTTTATTGCTAGCCTTTCCATAATACAATGTTGAACAATTTCAATTTTACTGCGGATACTGAGGGCATATTCCTACTTGTCCGGTACGGATTAGGTCCTAGCGCCGACTGACCACAGTGACGCGCAGCCGAGACCTCCTACCAAATTTCGTGCGTCATCTTACATGTTCGGAAGTGTTCGTTAAAGATCTAGTTATTCATTTATTTAGATATCTGAACAATATTAAACAATGTAAAATTATCAGCACCGACTTATGATGACCCCTAGGCTGCTACTACAGCCAGTGTGCTACGAAACATTGCTAAATAATAAATAATAATAAATTAAAAAATGATAACTTCGCGCCATAGTTGTGGGACTTCCTCGGCTTATAGGTTTATAGGTGCGGCGGCCGCAACGGAATATCTCACGGCAGCAGCGATCTGGAGCTTTCGTTACCCCACCTCCTCGGCTGACGCCATGTGGTGCGTCTCGGTCGTGGGAACGACAAAAAAGTAGCGGCGATTTAAGAAACGCAACCGACCCTATTTGACGCGCGACGCGATTGTCGCAAGTGTGGAAGGAGTCACGGGCAACAGCATGGGGCCGCGCGCACTGGCGACGCGATTTCTCAGTCGCTCCCGCTCTGTGTTGCATACGAGTAAGTTCAGTGCGCCAGCAGCTTGTCTGATAACGGGAGCTGTGCTACGGATGACATTGTAGGTTGTGTGGTGGATTCTGAAAGACTAATTACAGATGTAGAAAAGCGACGAGGATAAGAATTTTGCACTAAATGCTTGTCCGCATGCTGGCGAAGTTAAACGAAGAACAGAAACATTACGCGAAAATAGAAATACTGAATGTAATGAGGAATGCCAAATATTATCAGCTTTAACCGATTTTTCAACAGCATCCGACCATGTGTCGTACCACCACTTAAGCAACTTATTCTCAACCATCCTCATCTGTTCAACCGTTTTCTTCAAATGCCCTAAATGAAACGGAACCTCCACAAAATTTCTTCGTGGGTCCCTCTGCTGACCACCTCAACGAGACCACAGAAACCTCTATGCGCAACATGGATTTCCAGTTTTCCCACGTAACAAGTTCGCTAGTTTCGACTTGCACTAGTGATTATATTGATGTAAAAAAAAAAAGGTAAAGCAGTCCACAATCCGAAGATTGGTTTGAACACCTCAGTGCTTTACTAAGCATGGTCCTGTTTGGAGGTGGTATGCCGTTGCCTTCCTCCGACCTTCGAACTGACTTACCCAGCCAGTTATAGGGGGACCTACAGTTTAACGTGGGTTCCGAACCACGGTGCTACTCGGTATTTTTCACATGAACAATGCTGCCAGCGGTGAAAGAAGTGGAAAGTGACAGATAAAAATCCTAATACCTGGCGGGGATAGAACCCGCGGCCTTTGGATTTGTAGTCTGGCACTCTACCACTGTCCAACCGAGGCGCACCTTGTCAATATTCTAAATTATAACAACAATTGTAGAATGAAATCGATCAAATCTAATCAATAATGTAAAAGGGCAATAAAATTAATGTTTGTATAGTCTATGGGACTTAACTACGGGCTCATCAGTCCCTAAACTTAGAAACTACTTATGAACTAACTAGGACTACGGACGGCACAAATATCCATACGCGAGGGGGGATTCGAACCCCCGACCGTAGGGGCAATAAAAACTAAAAATGTTGAAATGTTTGTAGACCTTATGGGACTTAACTACTGGGGTCATCAGTCCCAAAGCTTACAAACTACTCATGAACTAGCTAAGACTAAGGATGGCACAAATATCCATGCCCGAGGTGGTATTCGAACCCCCGACCGTAGTGGCCGTGTAGACCGTGACTGGAGCGCCTCAGTCCCCTCGGCCGAATAAAAACTGTTGAATGAAATAACGTGTACTACCCTCAAAGTTACTGGTAAGCGCTACTCAGCTGGTACACGCCTCCTCCATGTCGTATCTTGTTTTGTTATATTCGGTCCTACTGCTTGAAGCCGTGTATCAAATCCTTACTCATGCGATATTGTTGAAAGAATTTATTTGGGTGATTTTGTAACTCTACGTGTAATTTGTAAAACTGGCCTTTCACTAGCCTTTGCCTTACAATCGGATATACCCAGTAATGACATTTGCGCTGTTCTCTCGCTCTTCTTCGTCGTAAAAGCGCCACCAAACAAGCTGTTTCGATGGCATCTACGCTGGTGCTGAAAGCACTTGCGGTTTTCCTGTCGCTGTGTGTGCGCCACAATGTACTGCCGCGACAGCGATTTTTTTGTCGCCCCGACTGAAAAATCGCCTGTGCGCGCCTAGCCTAAAGAAGTATTCGTCGCCGGCTCGCGCACAAAATGTGTCTAATAATTAATTAAGTAAAATGAAATAAAAATTATACCTCCATATAGAACCTTCACACAGATCAATAATGCTAGCATAATCTTCGCCACTGCGCCAAAGACAAGACAAATCACTGTTGAAATAAAATAACATGAACCACACTCCCGCTCACACTCCCAGCCACACACAGACGGCGAAGTAACACAACCTCCAAGACGGATAGATTTATGCCTCAGAAGTGAATACAGGCCATACCAAGCGGCAAAGTGTCGTACTAGAAGCATGTCGTTCATCAACAATAATGCGACTTTAAGAACTGATACAAAAAATACGGTATAAATCAGCTTTTTATAGATTGTTGCCGAGGAACAACACTGGGAATGAAAGGGTTAAGATATCCATAACTATTTCTTGGGAAGGTTGTAAGCACACATATTCAATATCAGAATTAACAAGAAAGACAACACAATCGTACAGATCCCTGTGGAGGGCCATTTTTCTGTATTAGCTTCTCTAACTGCAGAGTGAATTTTCAAAAGAAACGTTCACTATTAGTATAAGCCATATGGATCTGAACAGAGGTAGTACCAAGCAATTCTACGAATCAGTCATAGATTTCTAGAGAGCTGGGCTGCATATTACGCCTGACTTACACATGTAAAACTTATAACACTTTCATTCAGAAACATCCACGAACACACGAACACGAATGAAACATGAAAAGGAGCCGACACCAGCCAAATACCATAAAAATAAATATAAATAAAATTGAAAAGAAAATAGACAAGAACGACGTTGAAACTTTAAAAGACAAGACAAAACACAGACAAAACTTTTTCCACGTTCATGCCTCTTCTTATGACGCCCAATGATGGAATGGGAGACTGATGACCTCCGCAGTTTTGTCCCCCCTAAAACATCCAAACAACAACAACAACAAAAAAGACAAAACTACTTGTAACACTCAAACTGCTGCCGCGGAAAAGGGAGGTAAACAAGACCTATCGCTGTCAAGTCTCTCAAGTGGAACTGCAGTCAAGTAGAGCTCACCAAGGATGACAAACATAAACAAGACAAGAAGGTCACAAGATAAATAATCAGCTTGTCGGTAGCAGAGTGGTAGAGTGCCAGAATCCGAAGGTCTTAGAATATTTATTTGTCACGTTTCACTTGTTTTTCAACTCTGGTAATGTTGTTGATGTGATGATGCCGAGTTGCACCGTGGTTCAGAATTCACGTTACACTGTAAGTCGTTTGATAACTACTTGGGTAAATCGGTTAGAAAGGTTTCGAATGTTCAAATGTTCGTACTGTATCCACTGAAGAATTTTGGAGCCAACTTGTGCCGGAAGAATTCCAAAACATTAGCGATCTACCTGGCTGCTGTGTTTGGCTCCACATAAAGTTGTGAAATTTCATTTTCATAAATGAATTTCTTGGAGAATAATTATCGCTCGAGACTAACGGTGAATCACTTTAAAGACATTATTCCCATAAGTAGCTCCGCACGTGAAAATAACTTTAAGAATATGCTCAAGACCGCAAATGTAATTTTTACCATTGATTTTTTAAATACATATACGCACAGTTAATTGTATTTCATACTTCCTTACTGAAAAGTAAAATAAAAAAGTATGTATGATGTACGACCTGTTTCTGGACTTTCCAATAATAGTTTGTTTATCCATTTTATTCCATACTTTTTGTGAGTGAAAATAAAAATGAATAGCCAATAATATAAGTATTCCTGGATTGTTTATGCATTATTACTTTATATAGATTGTATTTCTTGTAATTTCGTGAGTGAAAATAAAAATAAAAATTAATAAGGAACATGGGGTTTTACATCTAGATTTCGAAAAAAATTTTCAAAAGTATCCGGACCCCATCAAAAATTACTTGCCGACCTCTGACCTAGAGAGAAGGCCGCGGCGCTCTCGTGTGACGTCAGGCAGAGTAGGTTGTGCGCGCATAGCTGACTGCACAGCCGCTGGGGCACGGCCCACTATGCCGAAGCAGCGAGCCAGTCATCTATGCGCGCGCAACCTACTCTGCCTGACGTCACACGAGAGGGCCGCGGCCTTCCCTCTAGGTGGTGGTGCTCTTACCCCCGGAACAGTTTATTACTGTCTAGTAGTAAGGTATATTTCAATGACGTATGGTTCAAATCGGTACATGGATACATATAACATGAACTGATTAAATTTTTTGCATTTGCCTTTTGTGTCATTCACACCGTTAACTTGAATGGAAATTTTGCCCCAACGGCATACATCAGTGCACGTTTCCGGCCTTGTTGTTACGACATCCTGTCGACAAAACAAATTGTCGCTTTTTCTTGTTTTCACACTTGCCTGCCGTTTTTCTGTCCAGCGCCGGGAAGTGAACTGCCCACGCATGCGATCGCGCAGTTCTGGCTTCCATTTTTAGCCGCAGCCCGGCTTTAACAAGACTATTATGACGTGATACGCGATACCCCGCGTCCCGCCCATGTAAACCAATCCCGGCAGCGACAGCGGCGACGGCTGAATGGCGCTAACAACACTTCAAAGGACGCCGCGCCGCGGACAATATTTCCGCCGCATCGGCGCGCACGCCTGAATCGACCGCTGATTGGCCGACGCCCACCACACGCCCCCGCAGCGCGCGGTCCCCACCCCCACATACGAAAAATTTCCAACGAAAAAACAAAGTTTGTCTGTAAAAGTCGGAGAGCATCGTACTTGCGACTACATCTACTGTTTCGTCGAATACCTTCAGAGGTGTAGCACGTTCCTTTCTAACACCAGATATAGTAGAAAACTTCGATAAACTATAGTTTTTCGAAGTTTACCAATCACAAAGTCGTCGTCAGAGAAAACTTTGACGCTCGAGGTGCCGGCCGCGGTGGCCGAGGAGACTGAGGCGCTCCAGTCATGGTCTGCACGGCCACTACGGTCGGGGCTTCGAATCCCCCCTCGGGCATGGATATTTGTGCCGTCCTAGTTTGTAAGTAGTTCATAAGTAGTTTATAAGTTTAGGGACTGATGCCCCGTAGTTACGTCCCATAGGCTATACAAACATTTGATTTGACGCTCGGGGTTTCAAGGGACGGGTAGGGACGGGAAATGGGAGGGCCGTAAGGTCCATCTTTAGGAAAACATATCACCTGCGTCATGACATTGTTGTTATTGTTGTTGTTGTCGTTATTGTGATCTTTAGTTCGCAGACTGGTTTGATGCAGCTCTCCGTGCTACCCTGTCCTGTGCAAGTGTCTCCATCTGGGAAAACGTTCGGCAACCTACATCCTTTTTAATCTGCTTACTATATTCGTCCCTCGGTCTCTATCTACGATTTTTACCCCAGACGCATCCTTCTAAGTTGACAATTCCTTGATGTCTCAGAATGTGCCCAACTAATCTATCCCTTCTCTTAGTTAGGATATGCCAGAAACTCCTTTTCTACCCGATTCGATTAAGCACTTCCTTATTAGTTACGTGGTCTACCCATCTAATTTTCATCATTCGCCTGTAGCACCACATTTCAAAAGCTTCTATCATATTTTTATCTGAACTCCGTATCATCCACGTTTCACTCCCATACAATGCTACACTCCAGACAAACGCTTCCTAACATTTACGTTAATATTGGATGTTCTTTAGAAATGCTTTTCTTCTCATAGCCATTCTGCATTTTATATCTTCTTTACTTCGGCCATCAAAAGTTATCTTGCTACCCAAATAACAAAATTCATCTACTACTTTTATTGCCTCATTACCTAATCTAATTGCTTCAGCATCGCCTGATTTTCTGTCATTGTATTCCATTACCTTCGTTTTACTCTTGTTACTGTTCATCTTATATCTTCCTTTCAAGACACTGTCCATTCCATTCATTTGCTCTTCCAGATCATTTTCAGTCTCAGACAGAATTACTATGTCATCGGCAAACCGCAATGCTTTTATTTCTTCTCCCTGCACTTTAATGCCTTCTCCAAATTTCTCCTTCCATTCCTTTACTGCTTGCTCAATGCCAAGACATTACATTTTTTTTTAAATTTAGAAAAAAAGCTATGTCTGTTTGTTTGGCTATCTTCCTCACCGGTTATCAACATTAATTACACACAGCAAAAGAAGTGTTGCATCACTACAATTGTAGGGCTCCATGACCCTTTACACGGCTTCAGGAAGCATCTTACCTACAAAACCAAGATTGCCCTTTTCTCTCATGATATGCGTGCTATGGATGAAGGGCAACAGGCAGGCTCTATATTTCTCATTTTTCGAAATGCTTTCGACACGGTGCTACACTACAGACTGGTAACGAAGGTACTAGCATATGTGAATGGCTCGAAGACTACTTACGTAATAGAACCCAGTACGTTTTCCTTGACGGCAAGTGTTTATCACAGACCAGGGTATCGTCAGGAGTGCCCCACGGAACTGTGAAAGGACCATTATTACTTTCTACCTCTGTAAATAATCTGACGGACAGAGTGGGTTGTAATCTACGACTGTTTGAAGATGATGCTGTGGTGTACAGGAAGATGTCTTCAATGAATCACTGCAGTAGGATGCAAGATGACTTAGATCAAATTTCTAGGTGGTGTGCTATCTCTAAAAGTAGAAAAATGACTAGGAGAAACCAACCTGTAATTTTCGAATACAGCATTAATAGTGTGTTTCTTGACAGAGTCGCGTCAATTAAATGTCTAGGCGTAGCGTGGACAGTCGTGGGGAAGGCGGATGGTAAACTACGGTTTATTTTGAGAATTTTGGGAAGATGTGATTCGCCTTAAAGGAGACCGCACATAAAACGGTTCTACGACCACGCCTTTTGTGTTGCTCAAGTTTTTGGGATCCCCACCAAATCGGTTTAAAGCAAGATGTAGAAACAATTCGGAGGCGGGTTTGTTACAGGTAGGTTCGATCAATGCGCGAGTCTTATTGAAATGCGTTGGGAAGTTGCTGGAGGGAAGACTACGTTCTTTCCGAGAAACACTGTTGAAATTTATCGAGCCGGAATTTGAAGTGGACTGCAGAAAGATTCTACTGCCGCCAGTCTACGTTTCACGTAAAGATCAGAAAAATAAGAAGATAGCGAGATTAGGGCTCGTACACATACCTACAATTATTTCTTTTCATCCTCATTCGACTGTATATGGGAGTGTAACAGGAAAGCAAGCAACTAGTAGTTGCTGTAGGTACACTCCGCCACGCACCTCCGAGTAGATTGCGGAGTATGTATGTAGGTGTATAAATGGAACAGATATATATAAAATCATTTAACTTTTCTTTACTAGTTATGAAAACAGAAATTGGAAAGTCGTTGACATTCTCAGATTGTTGCAGCGTAAACAGCACCCCCATACCCGATAAACGTCAGGAGCAGAAATGCATCATTGACCACGGCCATATAACCCGGGAAGTTCATTAGCAACCAAATTATTTTCGCAATACATGTGGGACTCAATATAAAATATTACACTTGTTAGCAACTGATATTCTGTATTCCCTTAATTGATAGCAAGTGACTATTTTAATTTCCATAAAATATTCAGACATTTACAAACTTTCCTTCAGTTCCAATAAACGAATGATTTAGGCCCAATAACATTTACAAAAATTACTTTAGCGTAAAAATTGTCGTTGTGGTCTTCAGACAGCATATTGGTTTGATGCAGCTCCCATGCTACCCTGCCCTGTGCTAGGCTCTTCATCTGTCAATACGTACGACAACCTACATCCTTTTGTTCAAAAATGTTCAAATGTTTGTTAAGCTTATGGGACTTAACTACGGGGTCATAAGTCCCTAAACTTACAAACTACTTATCAACTACTTACGAACTAGGACGGCACAAATCTCCATACCCGAGGGGGGATTCGAACCCCCGACCGTAGTGGCCGTGACTGGAGCGCCTCAGTCACCTCGGTCACCGCGGCCGGCGCATCCTTTTGAATCTTCTTACTGTATTCGTTCGCCAAACTCCGTAAACAAAGGTAACAATTTGTTGCATAATGGCCGGTCCACCACTGGTCACAAGAACTGGCACACATACTATGGTTTTCAAATGTTTGTATAGCTTATGGGACTTAACTACGAGGTCATCAGTCACTATGGTTTTCAAAAAAAATGTTCAAATGTTTGTTCAGCTTATGGGACTTAACTACGGGGTCATCAGTCCCTAAACTTACAAACTACTTATCAACTACCTTATACTAAGGACGGCACAAATATCCATGCCCGTGGGGGGATTCGAACCCCCGACCGTAGTGGCCGTGCAGACCGTGACTGGAGCGCCTCAGTCCCCTCGGCCACCGCGGCCGGCTATGGTTTTCAATTGAGAAATACAGTAACAGAAAATACGAATCCAATTTGGTTTCCTCATACAAATTATAGGAATGTGAGATGATTGTAATCATTCTGTGAATTGATTATTAATTAACTGATTGTTTAATTAATTCTTTTTTTTGCGCAAACAAGAGTTTAGTGACACACTGGATATTGTGGACGCCCATCTCTGTCACTGAAGAGGTACAGTTCCTTTAAAGAGAAAGACACTGGGCTTTCGCGACTAGACATTCTTGTGGTTGTTAGTACTATACATTGGCGACAACTAAAGGAGTTTACTTATGCCCGCCGAGTACTAGCTTGCCCCACCATTTTAGATCCAGGCTGGGCTGGTGAGCGCTCGTGTGCACTTCTGCTCGCGGAGCAGGCTGCTGGAACAGCCTGCAGTAGAGGTCTGCATATTGGCGATGAGGCTCGCTCGTACTCGGTCGAGTGCGCCGCGTTCGGTCGTGGCTGGTTCGAGTATGGCTGCTCGGAATGCGGCTGCGCTCGCCGCTCTGCTGTTGTGGCTGACACAGGGGCTCTGTACGTCCGAGGGCAGATGCCGACTCTGATACAATCAGGACCGGCCCGAACGAATTCAGCGCCCTAGGCAAATTATTTTAATGGCACCCGATTTAATAAATTCGCAATAAAACATGAATGTATAAAGTTGGGCCCGTTGGTCTTGGAAACCGAAAGGTCTCGCGTTCTAAACCCGGTCGGACTTCGGATTTTTTCCCATTCTTAATCTCTCAACGATGTAAGGAGTCGCCAGAAACGACACGTGGTTCAGATTCCATGTTGAGCTATAGGTCCCCTTTCCCCGGTTGGATACCTGGAGGCCGCGGTGGAGTAGCCGAGCGGTCTAAAGCACCTCGCTGCGGAGCGCGCGGTTGCTCGCCGCGGAGGTTCGAGTCCTCCCTGGGACATGGGTGTCTGTGTTTGTCCATAGGTTAGTTTACCTAGGTTTAAGTAGTTTGTAAGCTACGGACTGATGACCACGCAGTTTGGTCCGATAGATTTACAGACATTTGAACATTTTTTATTTTTTTTATTTTTTTTTTTTTTATACCTGGGGCCTTTCCTATTCCACTCCCAAATTGAACGAGGAAAAAAAAAGAATGCCTATATGCCTCCGTACGAGCCCTAATTTCTCTTATCTTGCTTTGTGATCACCACGCGAAATGTAAGTGGGCGGCAGCAAGATCGTACTACACTCAGCTTCAAATTCCGGCCCTCTAAATTTCCTCAACAGAAATTCACGAAAAGAACGTCGTCTTTCCTCCAGCGATCCCCAATTGAGTTGCCGGAGCATTTCTGTGACACTCGCGCATTGGTCGAGCCTACCAGTAACAAACCTAGCTGCTCTCCTCTGAACTGCTCCTATGTCTTCCTTTAAACTGATCTGCTGCGGGTCCCAAACACTTGAGCAATACTCAAGATGTGGTCGTACAAGCGTTTCATACGCGGTCTCCTTTACAGGTGAAGTACATCTTCCCAAAATTCTCCCAATAAACCGACGTCGGCTGTCCGGCTTCCTCACAACTGTTCTTACATGTTCGTTCCATTTCATATCGCTCTGCAATGTTACGCCTAGATATTTGAACTACGCGACAGTATCAAGAAGCTCACTACTAATGCTGTATTCAAACATTATGGGATTGTTTTTCCTAGGCCTACTCATGCGCATCACCTTACATTTTTCTACATTGAGAGCAAGCTGCCATTCTTCGCACCAACTATAAATTTTGTAGACTTGGGTAGGGACACGCAAGTCGCTGTTGTGGCGTCCAATTGAAAGACTTGCAACAGGCCACTGAGCCACACGAAATTATTAATTATTATTATACGCTTTTATACATGAATGTTACTATTTTATCGTTTTTAAATTGTGTCTTTTAAAAAGGTTTTGATTGATAATTTACAATAATGGATACAATTATAAACTTCATTATAGAAAGAGTCACTCAAATTTCATTTTTCTTGCCTCGGCTCCTGTAAAATCTGAGACGAAGTCCTTTAAATCAATTGTGTCTGCTATTTCTCGTTGAACTGACAAAGTTGCCAACCCTACAAGTCTTCTTCGTGTCATTGTTGATCGCAGACATGTTTTAATTTCAAGAGGCTGCGCTCAACACTGGCTACAGACACAGGAAGAGTAAACAACATTCTTAGTGCAGTAACTAAATTAGGTACAATGTCTATACGTCCATCTTTGCAAACTCAGAATGTCCTGTGGCCCTGAGTGATTGGGAACTCTTTTAGCAATGGCTTGTGATTCATTGCATAGAACAGTATCATCAATATGTTTAGTCTTTGTCAGTTAGGGATTCTCCCAAATTAACACGTTCATCAAGAACAGTTTTAGGAGGTGTCTTTTTTTATTTTATTTTATTTTATTTATTTATTTTGCTTCATTTATGTTGTACAGGCAATCAAATACACGATTTAGGTTGTTAATCTGATGAAATCTCTCGTCAATTGAATTTATTGCAGTATCGCCAGGAGCCAAAGACAATGCATGTAACATTGACTTGTCTCTGTCGTTTTGTCTGTGTGTAGTAACCGGCAATTCATCACTTTAGGAACCGCAGCACAAGAGCAAAGTAAACGGCAAGGCGAGCGCAGGAGGGTTTGTCCCGCACGACAAATTTGCCGCCCCCGACATTCGAGCGCCCTAGGCAATTGCCTAGTTTGTCTATATGGGCGGACCGGCCCTGGATACAATCTGTTCCCACCAGCTGACGTAACTGTGCTCAGTTCAGTTTAGTTGTGCGATACGTAAATATTCATGCATGTTTCACAAATAAAAATAAAATATATTGTAGAAAGATATAAAAAAGCCAAGATCGCTGATCATCAATTTTTATTTAAGACGACCGGTTTCGCTGAAGTGAGTGACAATAGCAAACTGTGATAATTATGTTTTATTATAATGACATAGTGCACCAATGCACTGTAAATTATGTTATGTAGCAACTGATTGACATTACAACATTATGGCCTTGTAAAATGATTTTATTGGACCAGATGATGCTGACACAGTTCAGCGAAACCGGTCGTCTAAAATAAAAATGGATGATCAGCGATCTTAGCTTTTTTATATCTTTCTACAATATCATAATTGGATCGCCTCATAGAACATAAACTAACTCAAAAATAAAATAATGCAACCAGTTGAAAGTTTCGGTGGTCATATTTGTTGTTAAAATTTCCACGCCGCCGCGGCGTACAGTGGTCTGAGAGGACCGAAAATCTGGCCAAATGAGAATCATAATTATGGGTTTAGTCCCACACAATCATGTTTAGAGGACAGGGGGCAGGGAGGGGAAGCTACCTTTGATACCGAAGAAAGTAGTTCAAAGTTACTGTTGGCGGAGTAACACACGCAGGACAGAACAGCTTCGATTACATGCAGTGCTTAAAGTGTGAATAAATTTTGTTGTAAGCGATAATTTTCAATTGTATTTGATGGAGGATGTTAAGGAAGGTACATAAAATATGTTTATAAGTTACGTGCTCAAAAATTAATGCTCGATATTTGGTAAAAGTCACTGCAAAATGTAACCTCATAATGTCCTCCATTCACACGTAGATCTATTCGAAACGATCGAAAAAGTAATGATCGCCGGGGATCCTGCGATGTACGATAGTAGGATGTCTTCAGTCAAAATGTACAAGAATTGACTGCGACTATTTACGATTCTTATTGTATTTCCATGTTTACTGAGATCGTACGCGGTGAGACAGATAGCACGGAATGCAAAGGGTCCGCCACGGGTACTCTACATCCAGTATGCACTTTGAGAGTTAATACAAGACAGTCAGTGGTCGAATATCACTCGCCGCTTATATTACTTTTACGGTGTTTATTAAATAATGGAGTTGGTAAAAGAAGACAATATTGAATCATGTGTACATTTCGACATACTACATATGTTTAAATAATTTAAATATGCTTCTGTTTAGTATTACATGGCATTAATTTACCTAGCACAGTCGGGCGGCAACCAATTAGTACGCCCTCGAAAGAAAATCTACATCATGATAAAAAGTTACTTTGAGTCGGATTTGAACAAGCAGCTCACGCTTTTGCAGGATAAATTGGCTTAAAAAGTCAAGATGTATTTCAAAATAAATCGGGATACAGTACATGACGTGAAAAAGCTGTTGGGCAGTTTGAAATCAATATAGAAAGCATCGCCTAGCAAAATGAGAAATAGCTTAATTCTTCAACAAGATTTCCGTTATTAAATCTATTTGTATTATCTATGATTTTAAAAGTTTCTGTTACTATTACAATGTGCATTTTTCAAATATTTCAGTTACAATTTACATGTAACAAAAGAAATTTATATTTTCCGTAGAATGCTTCTACTACTGAATCTTCCACGGCACCTACGCTTGATCGACCTTACACGGAGTTCACAGGCGCTAGTGATCGAAAGAAAAGAAGATCTGAACAACTGCGTATTAAATGCAGAACAAAGGAGTTGGCATCGCAACTGGATGGATGGATGGATGCTTAGGGTTTAACGTCCCGTCGACAGCTTGGTCATTAGAGACGGAGCTAACGCTCGGAGTTTTTGGGTTAGGATGAGGAAGGAAATCGGCCGTGCCCTTTGAAAGGAACCATCCCGGCATATGCCTGGAGTGATTTAGGGAAATCACGGAAAACCTAAATCTGGATGGCCGGAGGTGGATTTGAACCACCATCCTCCCGAATGCGCATCGCAACTGGAATGAAAATAAGTCTGTTATTGCATTGTCTGGCAATTATGAATCAGCTTCAGACAACGATACAGCTTAATTTTGTAACGCCATTTATTTATTTATTTATTTTTTTGAACCGTTTCAAAATGAAACTTGTTGTCTTGTTATTTTAAAAACTGTTTCCAATGTGATTAATCCTATACTTGTAATCAGCGTTCCAAATATCCTTATTTTAAAAATTTACATTAAAATGTAATACATTTTTATTAAATAAGTTTGGTATATTCGATCCGCCATTTGTAATTTTTGACTTATGCCCTCAAAATCGAGTTTAGTGACACCAAACACCTTTATATATAAATTTTCAATCTTAACCCAATATTTTTCGACTTGTGGCCAGCTTTTCGACCGTTTCAGACCACTGTGCGGCGGAGCGACCGAGGGCACTGAGGAGCTATGCCACGATGTGCGAGACCGTACCCCGTCGGGGGATCGAATCCCCACTCCGGCATGTATGTTTGTGCCGTCTTTAGTATAAGGTAGTTTATAAGTTGTTTGTAAGTTTAGGGACTGATACCCCCACAGTTAGGTCCCATAAGCTTTACAAACATTTGAAGTTTTTGATCAGATTTCTTTCAAATTTCTAACTACAAGTTATGACGCGAAAACTTCGAAATACCACAAACAGCATTCAACATGAGTTGCTTGTATTAGCACAGTACGCTGCCTCAGACGTGACTAAATATTTTGCCCAGTATATTTATATTTTTCGTTTTAGTGTTTGTAATACTTCCTCGCAATAACGTAACAGAAGTATCTTCAACAATTTGTGCAATGTCAGTACAAAACTTTTGATGTGGTGTATTTCTCTATATACTATATAAGACACGCATATTCTGCTCTAAAAACTGTATGTTCTGGGATGTTTTGCTGTGCTATGAAATTTTGCGGCTGCTAACTCCCTACAGACAGCTTCTCTGTTAAGAGGCAGTACTTCCAAAAGAGCTAAACAAAAACTAACGTTCGAATATCATAGTCATAATAATAAATAATATTTACATACCATAAATAACTGTGAAATGTATAATGATGTGTCAGATTTTCAGGTATAATGGGATACGAATGCTGATGGAAACAGAATCTCATTTGAGGAAGTGGAGAAAATGGTCAGTAGATTACAGTGCAATAAAGCGGCTGGGGTGGATGAAATTAAGCCGGAACTCGTCAAATACAGTGGAATATCAAGTCTCAAATGGTTACACAGGAAAATTGAAAAGGCGTGGGAATCGGGACAGGTTCCGTCTCACTGGACGAAAGCGGTAATCACGCCAATTTTCAAACATGGAAACAGAAAAGATTGCAACAACTATCGAGATATCTCTTTAATTAGCGTTGTAGGCAAAATATTCTCAGGTATTGTTGAAAGGAGAGTGCTAGTATTAATTGAGGACAAGTTAGATGAAAATCAGTGTGGGTTTAGGCCTCTTAGAGGCTGTCAGGACCAGATCTTTAGCCTACGGCGGGTAACGGAAAAGTGCTATGAGTGGAACTGGAAATTGTATCTATGTTTCATAGCTCTGGAAAAGACTTATGACCGTGTTACTAGGAGGAAGCTACTGTCAGTTCTTCAAGAACTGGAGAAAGGAGGCAAACGTTTGTGGGCAATTAAAGGTCTTTGCGTAGACTGTCTGGCAGCAGTTAGAGTAGATGGCAAATGAAGCTCATGGTTCAGGGTAGTTTCAGGGGTAAGACAAGGCTGTAACGTGTCACCACAGGTGATCCTATGTTGAAAAAAGTAGTCTGGCAGGGCGGGATTAAAATAGGTGAAAACAAAATAAGCAGTCTAGCATATGCGGATGACTTAGTTGTAATGGCCGATTCGATTGAAAGGTTGCAAACTAATATTGCAGAGCTCGATCAGAGGTGCAAGGATTATGATATAAAGATCATCATCTCCAAAACGAGAGTAATGTCTGTGAGAAAGAGATTCAAACAAATTGAGTGCCAAATAGGAGGAACAAAGTTAGAACAGGTAGACAGTTTCAAGTATCTGGAATGTGTTTTATCACAGGATGGCAACATAGCGAAAGAACTGGAATCGAGGTGCAGCAAAGCTAATGCAGTGAGTGCTCAGCTAAGATCTACTCTCTTTTACAAGAAGGAAGTAAATATCAAGACTAAGTTAGCAGTGCACCGCTCTATTTTTCGACCAACTTTGTTGTATGGGAATGAAAGTTGGGTGGATACAGGTTACCTTATTCATAAGGTAGAGGTTACAGATATGAAAGTAGCAAGAATGATTGCAGGTACTAATAGATGGCAACAGTGGCAGGAGGGTGTCCACAATGAGGAAATCAAAGAAAAACTGGGAATGAACACCATAGATGAAGCAGTTAGAGCGAACAGACTGATATGGTGGGGTCATGTTACACGCATGGGATAAGCAGGGTTACCTAAGAGACTCATGGCCTCGGCAGCGGAGGGTAAAAGGAGTCGAGGTAGACCAAGAAGAAAGTACTTAGATTCGGTACAGAATGATTTTGAAGTAAAAGGCATAATATTAGACGAGGCATCAATGTTAGCATTGAATAGGGGATCATGGATGAATTTTATTATAGGTACTATGCTCCAGACTGAACGCTGAAAGGCATACTCGGTCTCTAATGATGATGTTGATGATGATGATAAATAAATGTTCCTTCGGTCCGGGTTCCCAGTTATTGCAGCGACAGTTATGATCCATTTTCTTACTTCTCTCAGAATCTCTCGGGAAACTAAAGATTCTGTAGCCACCTCTGGAATGATTTGAACAGTTTATGGCAATACAACCACCCATAATGACGTGCTAAAGTGTCGTAACGCAAATCCTATAACACCGCAGTACGTTTAACTGATGAGCTACCGGAAAGAAAATGGCGGATGCGTCAGCTAGTACTTATAGGAGCCTTACTCTTGGGCATTACGTCATGTCAAGCTAAGCTCCGTGAAGGGTTACAGCGAAGATAGGGGCAGTCAGGCTGATAAGAAAATTTATAGACTTCGGTTAGTGCGTCCTAGTTTGGCTGTGTGAGAGAATGAGGAACAGACGACGAGCGCTTTTTCACTGCTCGCTGGCCGCCGACTCGCCTATACACCAAAGACGTTGTAAAAATGACTGGATTCCCTGACGGCACTGCTGTCGCGGAATAAATTGAACCTACGCCCGGCTGTCATGGTAGTGGAAGCGCCAGATAAATACGAGTGTTGTTAGCAGGTAGATCGTGTATTAAATAGTTACTGCGAGATGTATACACAGTTGATAGTCACGTCTGTATTGTTTGACTATTGCAGTGTAAATGAAGCACGATGATGAAGAGCTGCTCATCGTTTAAATGTATAAATCTATTTAACAAAGGAATTAAAAGGAATACTGTATTGCCATTTATATTTCTCAGGAATACAAGTAGCCCTAGTACTTGTGTTCAGAAATAGATACTCTTGCTTAAGAGACTGTTATTCAAGACAATATAGGACTGAATGAAATAAATAACAGGCTTTTATAATACTGGTACAGGAACTTCAAAAAGTTTCATTTTATGATTGTGTAAAATAACTGTTGGGGTCAGTTCGAAGTTTTGTTTATGAAATTAATGTTAGCAACTTGTAACGCAGAATTTAAAGGTAATCTGCTTCACATATAGGTATAACAACTGAAAGGGATTTGCAGGCCTGCGTATACTTCCATATATGAACGGCACATAGCCACAGTGGTTGCACATTGGGAAGTTGAACCCAGTGACGATAGTTGCTGACTTTTGAGCAGTTCACTCTGCTATAAGGTATTTGGCTTACAGCATTAAAAATGCAAATTTTCTTGCCAGATACCCTAATGCTAATTTTGGATGCCTTAGTTAAGAAAAAGTTATGGCGTACTTTGTGTTCTTAAAAGGATTTGGTAGTGGCTGATTGCTGTATTCACAACGTAAGAAGCTATTTTGCAGATGTATCTCATGGCATATTTCACTTTCACAATCGATTTTTAATATTAGCTGTTTCATTCAGCCCTTTTTGATTTTTTGATGCTATGAAATATCTAAATACTGGAGAATACAGTATTAAAGCAAAGACGTAAAGTGTGAAACTCTTCCGAAATTAATGTTTGCACAAAAGCTGCACAAACGTGGAATATACTGAGAAAGTGCCAAAAAATCGTGTCTGACGGTGAATTCCGTTCATATGCTGCACTTAGAACGCAAGAAAACTACATGTTATAGTTCGGTTTCGTTAGGAAGAGGAAACGCTGTTAGCCAATTTCTACACCGTATGCACAACAAGTGCGCCTCGCTTGCATAGTTGTAGAGTGCCAGACTACAAATCCAAGGTTCACGGGTTCGATCCCCGCCAGATCAAGAATTTTTATCTGTCACTTTCCACTTCTTTCACCTCTGGCAGTGTTGCTCACGTGAAAAATACCGAGTAGCACCGTGGTTCGGAACCCACGTTAAACTGTAGGGCCCCCTATAACTGACTGGGTGAGTCAGCTCGAAGGTCGGAGGAAGGCAATGGCATACCACCTCCAAACAGGACCATGCCTAGTAACGCACTGTGGTGTTCAAACCAATCTTCGGATTGTTGACTGCTTTACCTTTTTTTATGTACAATAAATTTACGCACAAGCGATAGTTGTTATATATTGAAGGAGTCTGAAGCTGTTTTGTAGTTATATATTTCAATTAGACATAGTTTTCGCGACTTAAATGAATACTCTCTCTAATCAAAAGAACCTTACGCACATTTAAAAGTTCGCGCGGAAGTTTGCCACTACAATGGCCGCCGAGGCGCTCTTCAATTTGTCCGCTGTTCGCAGTCTGTCGCTTACGAGATTGTGGGGGCTTGCTATACACGTCCCCGAGAACATACTGCTATGTTAACAAACCTGCCTCCACTTGTTCCAGCACGTGATTATACGCGACACCCTAACAACACCTCGCGGAAATTTCCGCATCTTCGATAACTGTCGCGCGTCGGCTGAGTGCGTCTCCGGTGCGGAAACGCGGCGAAGAAGCCGCTTGGCCCCGCAGGCCTGCGCTGTGTGGACACAGGCTCTGCTTTAGTGCCTGCCACGTCGTAAAAGGCCGGCGGGCCCAGGAGCGGTATTTCAACGCCGCCGGAAAATGTCACAAGGCGGCGGCGGCGGCGGCGGCGCCTGGGGCCTACGGTCGTCTGCGCGCTCTTGCGTCAACGCAGAATTCTCCAGGGTCGTGGCCGTGATGGCGGCAGCGGCAACGAAGAAACGAGATTGCGGTTTAACGCCCTGTCTTTACAGACCTTAACGATACATAAGAAGGGATGTTGAATGATTGTTAAGCTTATGGGACTTAACTAAGGGGTCATCAGTCCCTAAACTTACAAACTACTTATCAACAACCTTATACTAAAGACGGCACAAATATCCATGCCCGAGGGGGGATTCGAACCCCCGACCGTAGTGGCCGTGCAGACCGAGACTGGAGCGCTTTAGTCCCCGCGGCCACCGCGGCCGTCACATAAGAAGGGGAAACCTTTATTGAAGGGGAAACCCTATCCTGAAAAAGCCTCTTCATCTCCCCACCTCGGCAGTGTCTGTGGTTCAAGGGGGTGGATTTACTGGATACCATATTTAAAATCCTATATACAGGGTGGTCGAAAATTCCCGTTACAAACTTCTAGAGCCTGTAGAGGGTAGTGAGCAGTGGCGTAACTAGGACTTTGCTTTGGGGGGGGGGGGGGAATAGATCTGCTTGACGAGCAAAATTTTGGTCAAATTAAAACAAACTTCTTAATAAAGTTGTTTTAGAAAATTATGTTACTCGAAAGCATATTGACTGTTTTTAGAATAAAACAAACGTAGTAGATTAGTAGACAATGTCCTTCTAATAATTAATCTATAATAATGTCCAATGATAACACTCGAAATTTTGCTTTATAACATGAATGTATTTTAGAAAGTTACAAGACTTTGTATGAAAATGAAGGCGATGTACCATAACAAGTTAGAGGACAGTTTTCTTGATTTTTTGGCCACGTTAGAGTTCTGGGGGGGGGGGGGGATTCTATGCACCTCATCCCCCCCCCCACAGTTACGCCACTGGTAGAGAGTACATAACATTTTGAATATGAACCCATGTCCAGAAACGTATAGTCTCCGTTCTACGACAGTTTCAATTCAGACGATTATCTCATCCCTCCAACTTGAGGAATTTAATTAGGCGTGACCCAGTACAATTGTTGCAATCAATCTAAAATGAATATTGGATCGTTCCGTTAATACTCACGCATTTTCATCACAATTTACACCTTATGGTATGCATTGGTCGACAACAACAAGAACCCAGCATCTACGGCAGCAGCCGCAACCTACTGATGCATTACAACAGCGGCTCGATGTGGTGACCACCAACGTCGTCACACTCTCTCCATCCCACCTGGTGTCTCTTCAATGTCTTGTACAGCGACCAGAGCTCCTACGTTGACGATTTACACATGTGAGATTACCGCCCAATAGAAATACTGGTAATTAATAGCATTTGATAATTAAACAGTATGAAGTTCACTGCAAACATTGACCATGCCAATGCACTAAATGTTACACAGTTTTAATCTTATTAATTATGGTAGCAATGTATGTACACAGTTGGGTGACAACATTTATAGTGAGGCCATAGATAGAAATTCTCCACGTTGAGATTTGCTGTGTGCTTGTAGCTGACGGGAGGCCAGCGAGCAGGCCGATGTTGGTGGCTTGTTCCAACTTAGGATTTTACAGTTCGTTTCCGGTGAGGGGAGAGAGGGACAATGGCGAGTGCCAGGCACAGTGCAGTGCACAAATATTGTAATACTACTGGCATTTGAAGTAATACAATGCAGTTAGGAACCTTTAAGGCCCTCATTACAAAATAGCCTGTTGATAAATAAACAATACATTAGCTGATATAGTCACATCTAAAGTAATATGTTTAACTGACAATGAAAAGTAATAAATTACCAACGAAGACAAGACAGTTACACAACTAGCATGGCAATGTTTGTTTATAAAAATAATATATTAACTATTTCTCATTTTATTTGCAATCAATCTTTTGTATTTTACCTTGAAATATTCAGTTAAATCAGTTATCTGTGGTATAAGAAATTGCACAATTATGATAAACAGTACAAAGGATGTTTATATTAATATAAAAACGTAAGAAAATATTTGTTTAATGTGTAGTGTAATTATTTTGATTTTAAGTAAAGTTTTAGAAATGTATTGGCTGAGCGCTGTACGTTGGCAAATCGGTTACAACAGCTTACACGGGGAAGTTGATGACGTAGGGGAAAAAACCCCAGCAGTTGAGTTTTGGCGCGCGCGCGCACGCGCGAGGGCAGGAAGTGAGGACTCCAGACAACGTGGTGTGGCTGGCCTGGCGGCGTCGCCCTGGATCAGTCGGCATGTGGAGCTCGAGGTGGTGACTTGAGTTTTGTGTGTGGCAATCGCCACGTGTGGTTGCTCGTCGTAGACTGCACCAAGTTAAATCGAGTGCTACTGTGTGTTTGTGAATATTTAGTCGGTGCAACAAGGTGTGCATCGCATTGAATTAAAGTGACTGTGATTTGTTAATGTAACACGTGTCGTCGCATAGGCATGAACATAAACGGTGTTTGAGACAGCCACGTGGTGTGAAATCAATTCGCTACAAATATTCATTTTGTCTGGGGGCTCACGAGCTATAACTTTATTTGGTACTTTTACCGACGTACAGACGCGACAGCCACAGGGTTCAAGTATTGTGAAATAAACAACATAAAGTGAACTTTCACGTGTTTTCAAAAATAGTAGTTAGTACACCCTTTTCTCTCATGAGCTTGAATTTATTATGAATTTGTTTTGTTAATCATATGCAGGGAAGGAAAGCTGCGAACGTGTGATATCATCCCCTAGAAAACGAGTCAAACAGTCGCAATAACAGTTCCAGTGTTTTTGCGTGTTTAGGAATTTGGTTCGCAGCTGGTGGTTGTGAGTTTTAGAAATTAATCTTTTTCTAATTTTAAACTCTCACCCCGACCTTCACTCTCGCACACATCTGAATTGAAACTGTCGTGGAACGGAAACGATATGTTTCCGGACATGGGTTCTTATTCAAAATGTTATATACCTACTACCCTCTACAAGTTGTAGAAGTTTCTTTTGGGAATTTTCGACCACCCTGTATAAGAAAAATTGTGTCCACATACAAAAGTTTAAAACTGTCAGTACGATTGCACAACTTACGGAAACGATGATCATCATCATATTTCACATCGGAATAGTCTTCTTCGCAAAGATACAGAAAGAAATTATATTTTCGAACAGTCAGTTCTAATATTATAAAACCAACCGATAATTCAAAGTGTGAAACACGTCAATAGTTATATATTATCAAAATCCAGATTTCGTAAAGTCTTATTAAATCTTATTATTCACTACGTCAAGCCGCGCGGAGTAGCCGAGAGGTGCTGCCGGGCGCCGTGGCTCAGCGCGCCCGGTCAGAGGGCTGAACGTCCTCTGTAATAAAAAAGCTGAGCCACCTGATCAACGAACGACCAAGAACGAACAATGAAAAACGACCGCACATAATAGATCTACCAGAAGAACAAAAAAAAAAAAAAAAAAAAAAAAAAAAAAAAAAAAAAAAAGAGGTGTGGAGCGCCATGTTGCGGATCACGCGGCCTCTCGCGTCGCGGAGGTTCGAATCCTCCCTTTGGCATGGGTGTTTGTGTTGTCTTTTGTATAAGTTAGTTCAGAAGTAGTTTGTAAGTTTAGGGACTGATGACCCCGCAGTTAAGTCCCATAAGCTTTACAAACATTTGACCATTTTGAACTAGCTCAATCTGGAGGCACTGATTCTCGAAACACCAGTTATGTCGATGTAAATGCTCTAATTTTTGTAAACTTATGCGACATAACTGCAGTTGTCATCGGTTCCTACATTTGCAAACTATTTAAACTAACATATCCTAAGAACAATACACACACACACACACACACACACACACACACACACCAGCTCGATGTAAATGATAATTTTTTGTAAATTCCACTACATACCGTTTATAAACAAATTCTACTTAATTCAGGAACATGGGGTATACAAAATGTCTATTTTAATATGTTAAGTATTTCTTATGCAGACGTGATATTTAATAATTACTCCACATACGTTGTTTATCTCATATCAATGTTTTTTCATAAAAGTATTGTTTCGAGTGTAATTATTTCTACTTAACATGAGATATTATACCCGTAATTTTTTATGTCGTATAAAAACAAATGTAACATGTTAATCGGAGGAGTTGTCACTCTCACTAAGAAATGACAAAATTCACGTGTCGCTCTCATATGTAACTCACAAGAGAACATCATCAACTCGACCTCATATTTTCTTGAGAAAAAAATTCATCAGCTAGATATGAACCACAGAAATCGATATCACGTAAAAACTTGGGTCATTATTCAGATAGTACGCAGTTACGGCCACGTCAAAGTACAGCTTTAAAAACATTCGCGCGCTCCGGTTGTTCCTCACTCAGCGCGTTCACTACGTCCGCTTGATGTCCGAACGCGAAGTGCTGTGCAATGAAGGGACAACAGCGAGTCCCCCGAAATGTGAAATTTGAAGAGCTAGGGAAGTGGAGGAGGAAATAATATTACAAAATGAAACATATGCACTGTAACTCTTTGATGTTTCAAATGTTTGTATAGCTTAAGGGACTTAACTACGGAGTCATCAGTCCCTAAACTTACAAACTACCTTATACTAAGGACGGCACAAACATCCATGCCCGAGGGGGGATTCGAACCCCCGACCGTAGTGGCCGTGCAGACCGTGACTGGAGCGCCTCAGCCCCCTCGGCCACCGCGGCCGGCTTTCATATTTACTCCACTTCAGTAATGTCAGCTTTACATATAACAAAATGATGTGCATATAAGGTATTAAAAATTTAATTGTATTTCACTGCTTGTTGAAAAACCGTCTCATTCGTTTTCACTGCAGTTGCGAAGCGCGGCATAAAATTTTCAAACCCAAGAGACCTTCGCCACTAGCACACATTAGAAATCGCGCACTTTGTTATAATGAACATAGAAATAGCACTCCACCAGCGTCAAAACAGTTTTTCACAGGATGTTCACAGTGTTCTGATCGCTCACTGGTGAAGCCGCTTCGATACCAAGCGTACCCAAACACTGACCTAAACACTGGCGCACATAGCTGCCTGTGAATAAGCGACGACATTTGCAGGATGGTGTTACTCTGACCGAAGTTCGTACTGACACCCAGAAGTCGTACTGAGTTGGTAAACCTCCGGACAAAATCCTTGAACACACGGAAGCGAAATACATCTAGTGGCTGACAGTATCTTGTGCCACCGGGTGGTATTGTCAATATGGAAACTGGGGTGTCTTCAACGTCGTGTCCTTCATCCACTGACAAACCTTTATGACCAGGAAACGAGAGCACTATTAAAACTGATCTGTTATCATCAAGGATGATTTTGTTAAACACCTCTGCTTGTCACTGCTGTAAGTGTTCCTTGTTCACTTTTCCATAAGACGAGGCGTCTACGACAATATTGTCTGCATGAAACAAATTTTGTCTGACTCGCGGTCCAAACGATCCGGTCAACTCTTTTAAAACCGAACGATCTATTGACCCAAGGACAACACGGATTTAGAAAATATCGTTCATGCGAAAAACAACTAGCTCTTTATTCACACGAAGTGATGGGTGCTATCGACAAGGGCTCGAAAATCGATTCCGTATTTCTTGATTTCCAGAAAGCATTTGACACCGTACCTCACAAACGGCTTTTAATCAAATTGCGTGGTTATGGTATATCGCCCCAAATTTGCGATTGGATAGGGGATTTCTTGTCTGAGAGGACACAGTCTGTTGTAATAGATTGGTAAGGCATCGGCTAAAACAGAGGTCATATCGGGCGTTCCACAGGGTAGTGTTATTGGTAACTTGCTGTTCCTTTTTACATGAACGATTTAGGGGGAAACTAAGTAGCTCTCTTAGGTTGTTTGCAGATGACGCCGTCATTTACCGTCTAGTAAAATCATCTGAAGATCAAAACCAACTGCTGAACGATCTGAATAAGATATCAGTATGGTGTAAAAATTGGCAATTGACTCTAAATAATGAGAGTGTGAAGTCGTCCACATGGGTACGAAAAGAAATCCGTTAAACTTTGTTTACAAGATAAATCAATCAAAAGTGAAGGCCGTAAACTCCACAAAATACCTAGGAATTACTATTACTTCAGACTTAAATTGGAAAGAACACGTAGATAATATCGTGGGAAAGGCAAACCAGATACTGCATTTTATTGGCAGAACCCTTAAAACATGCAACAGAACTACAAAAGAAACTGCATACACTACGCTTGTCCGTCCATTTTTGGAGTATTGCAGCCCAGTGTGGGATCCTTATCTGGTGGGTTTGACGGAAAAAAAAATGTTCAAAGGTTTGTACAGCTTATGGGACTTAACTACGGGGTCATCAGTCCCTAAACTTACAAACTACTTATGAACTACTTACGAACTAGGACGGCACAAATATCCATGCCCGAGGGGGGATTCGAACCCCGACCGTAGTGACCGTGCAGACCATGACTGGAGTGCCTCAGTCTCCTCAGCCACCGCGGCCAGCGGTTTGACGGAGGACATCGAATGAGTCCAAAGAAGAGCAGCTCATTTCGTATTGTCACGGTACAGGGGAGACAGCGTTATGGAAATGATACAGGATCTGGGATGGGAATCATTACAACAACGGCGCTTATCGCTGCGGCGTGGGCTACTTACGAAACTCCAATCGCCAACATTCTCCTCCGAATGCGAATATGTATTATTGACTCCCACTTACATAGGTAGAAATGATCATCAGAATAAAATACGAGAAATCAGAGCTCGAACAGTGAGATTCAGATGTTCTTTCTTCCCGCGCGCTATTCGAGAATGGAATGGGAGATAAATAGTATAATGGTGGTCCGATGAACCCTCTGCCAGGCACTTAAATGTGATTTGCAGAGTATCCCATGTAGATGTAGATGTAAAACAATAAACAGAGATGAATGCAAATGCCCGTCTACAGATATAAAGAAAATTGTTCAGATGTTTGTAAATCTATGGGACTTAACTGCTTGGTTATTAGTTCCTAGCTTACAAACTACTTAAATAAAGTTAAACTAACCTAAGGACAACACATACACCCGTGCCAGAGTAGGGACTCGAACCCCCAACGGCGAAAGGCCACGGGCACCACAGCTAGGCTGACGCCTCAATTCCACACCCAAGCCCCGTTGAAACTATGAAATCGCTCGACGAATCTGAAGATGGTGAAATGGCAGTGTCGTTATTGTCGATTTCTTCCTCTTATAAATCTGCACTGAACGTCAACCCACTATTTTTTTCCCCCCTATATGCCGGCCGCGGTGTCCGAGGGGACTGAGGCACGTCAGTCACGGTCTGCACAGCCACTACGGTCGGGGTTCGAATCCTCCCTGGGGAATGGATATTTGTGCCGTCCTTAGTGTTAGCTAGTTCATAAGTAGTTTGTAAGTTTAGGGACTGATGACACCGTAGTTAAGTCCCATAAGCTATACAAACATTTGAACATTTTTATATATCCAGCATGTCTTCATCAGTGCAATTGTCTATGATATCAGCAACACAGATGAAAGATATAAGGAAAAGCATAACGAAAGCGCCACGTCTTTTCTTTCACCGTGTATAGTAGAGCTGGTCAGAACGGTCGCCACCCCCGCCGTGCTCACACCTCATTCTAGCCGGCTGACGGCGGGTAGAGGGTTCGTAGAGGGAGAACGATGACGTCACATTGGCGAGAGCGTGGCCGGCGAGAAAGACAGGCATCAGCATCAGCGCAACGTAGTTCCGAGCCAGCGCGATCGCTAGCTGATTGGCCGGCCGTTGGGGTACCCCCCCCCCCCCCCCACTACCTCATAGCAGCCCGCCACTGAGCTAGCGTTCGCTCCGGCTGGGAACTACCTTGCTTACACGGCATGACATCTGCGGTGGCGGCGGTATTCCCCGTTGGCCACGGGCGAGAGCGAGACGTGTCGGGTGGGACGAGTCACGATACTCCCGCGTTCAAGTTGCAGTGGCTGGGCAGAGCTGAGCCAACACCACCTAGAGACGAGGCCTCACCACAGCCCGTGCCACGTCACACTGACCAGGCCGCTGCGGCCAGCTGAATGGCTGGCTGCTACGAGGCAGTGGGTGTAACCCAGCAAAAACAACAAATGTTTGTTAAGCTTAAGGGACTTAACTACGGGGTCATCAGTCCCTAAACTTACAAACTTCTTATCAACTACCTACAACTAAGGACGGCAGAAATATCCATGCCCGAGGGGGGATTCGAATCCCCGATCGTAGTGGCCGTGCAGACCGTGACTGAAGCGCCTCAGTCCCCTCGGCCACCGCGGCCGGCGTGACCCAGCAGCCAGCCATTCAGCTGGCGGCAGCGGCCTGGTCAGTGTGACGTGGCACGGGCTGTGGTGAGGCCTCGTCTCTAGGTGGGGTTGGCTCAGCTTGGCTGAGCCGCCTCAGCCTAGTCGGCGCACGCCATCGGCCTGCGTGTTCACACAGCGTGCTGGACCGGCCTAGACGGATAAAAGGGAGGAAAATACACTTTTTCGATTTTCACGTTATAAAAGTTGTTGATGGTATACACGACCGCGCTACATCTTTTTTTTTTCCTTTTCTTAATTATTTTTTTCCTTACAAGCTTTGCCTTGCACGTGAAGAAAATGAAAAGGCTAATTTTCATTGTGCATGAGTTTTTAGTTCCGTAACACTCCTCACCCGACTTTGATGAAAGAATGCTGTTAAAAAATCTGATTGTTTGACACATTGTAGTAAAACATCTTAGCTTTTGATTAAAACATTCACCTTTTATTAATTCGTAACAGTCGTTTCCAAATAACGCTATTTGTCAAGTATATGCACTTGATTTACAAATCGTGTATTGAAAAAGTTAGATAGCAGGCAACTTACTGTTATATGCATTTTAAACCATATATTACAGCGAGTGAAATGGAGTTAAAAGAACAAAAAAGTTTTTGAAATGGTAATCGCACTGATATCTACCTCCTTTGCGAGTTATCTGAGCGGCCTCGGGCCGCAATAAGAGGCCTACGAACTGAGCCTGTGTTGAGCGTAGCGTGAAGCACCGCAGTGCCGAAAAATCTGAATTGCTGGCTACGTTTGTCGGCCCCTCGTGATGTGTTAATGATCCATAACCAGAAAATAATAATTAACTAATATTTCTTGGCTGGCAACCGATTACAATGGACAACTATCTGCTACGTTTTACATCAGTTGATACTTGACTTTATAAGAGGCATACATTTTTTTTTTTTCCACATATTCCAATTCATGGAATATATATTTCGTGTTTGGAACTAGAAGAGAAGAACAAAGTAATGTAAACTGCGACTTTGCTGTTAATGGACTGAAATAAAATTATTTGACATTACAGTTAACGGCTTTCTAGTTGTAGATGAAGAACAAAGTACAAAAACATTTATATTTACAGATGCATCTGCTCCTAACACACAAAATATACACTTTCGATTTTGTAGCTTCCGAAAAATGTGGTACCACAAGATGAAAATAATTGTATACAGTGTGTCCGACATAAATGAGGTACTTTCACGCCTGAGATTAAAGTAAAAATGAACTGAGTTGCTTTTGGGAACCTGTCTGAGACGAACAACGTTTCTAAGAACATTTTGCTGAATCATTTGAAGACAATTTTCTTTGTCTGCTAGATGACAATTTCGAATTTTCTACATACGCAGTTTAGTTTAGCCTCAGACACTGGAGGACAGTTCAAGGACAGTTCAGTAAAGGATTAGAAGCGTCTGTCACTTGTTTTTAACTGCTTTTTTTAGGGGGGAGGATGGGGGGAGTGCTTGCCCCCAGCAGTAAGGAATCCCAACCCACACTCAGCAGAAGATCGATTGCTGTCCTCTTCAACAAGCCAGCTAACAGTTCATTGATTTTGTTATATATTAAAACAATCTACGAAAATTAAAGTCAGTCGGCCAGACTAAACTACCCGGCTGATTTCCTTCATTTTTGTGTTAAACTAAAGGTATTCATTCACAGATTTCTCATCAAGTACCGCAATTTACATAACTCTTGTCTTCCTTTTTCTACACTCAAACGCGATTTCCTTCTGTATAATTCTTATGGGGATGTCCTCGCTGTAAACTAAAGTCATTTGGTCAGGCCGTTCTCTAGACCGATTTCCTTCGTTTTTGCTTTAAACTAAAGGTATTTATTCGCAGTTTTGTCATTGAGTATCAGAATTAACTTAAATCTATCCTTCCTTTATTTTTATTCAAACGCAGTATCCTTCTGTCCTTGCACTGAAAGTTTTAATCGGTTTGTTTTACGATATCTTCGGTTCTAAATAAGGTACACATTTCTCTTTGACCTAACATCACTCAACGGATCAAGCTCTTTCGTTTGCGCTTTTAAACACTTGCACCAATTGATTCTGAAGAAAGATATGCGTGATCATTCAACTTTATTTCCATTTTTTTCCAACGTTTTTGTCATTCCACTAACGTTTCGAAGTATTCACACAGGTCCTATTCGCCTGAGTCTTCTATCTGACAAAATGTCAGTTTGGTTTTCAAAAAAGCTTTTCAGCTGAAAATGCGATATATACGTTCACTGATGAAATATTAAATGCTTCGAGTAACCGGGCATCAGCATCAGTTGGGATTTTTTGTGATCTCTCAAAGGCTTTTGATTGTGTAAATCAAAAAAATGTTCAAATGTTTGTTAAGCTTATGGGACGTAACTACGGGGTTATCAGTCCATAAACTTACAAACTACTTACTAACTACCTTATACTAAGGACGGCACAAATATCCATGCCCGAGGGGGGATTCGAACCCCCGACCGTAGTGGCCGTGCAGACAGTGACTGGAGCGCCTTAGTCCCCGCGGCCACCGCGGCCGGCTTGTGTAAATCATTGGATACTTCTAGATAAGCTTAAGTATTGTGGTATGAGTGGGATAGTGCACAAATGGCTTAAATCATACTTAACCGGAAGAGTGCAGAATGTTGAAATAAGCAGTTCACATGATATAGACGAAAAAATTAATTTCTCTAACTGGGGAGTTATCAAAAATGGGGTCCCACAAGGTTTGGTCTAGGGTCCCTTGCTGTTCTTAATATATATTAATGACTTGCCATTCTACATTCACGAAGATGCTAAGCTACTACCTTTTGCTGATGATACAAGTATAGCTATCACACCTGACAAACAGGAATTAACTGATGGAATTGTAAATGATATCTTTCAGAAAGTTATTAAGTGGTTCTTTACAAATGGACTCTCATTAAACTTTGATAAAACCCAGCATATACAGTTTCATACAGTAAATGGCATGACACCATTAATAAATTTAGACTTTGAACATGAATCTGTAGCTAAGGTAGAATATTCTAAATTTTTAGGTGTTTGCATTGACGAGGGCCTGAATTGGAAGAAACATATTGAAGATCTCCTGAAACGTTTGAGTTCAGCTACTTATGCTATTAGAGTCATTGCAAAATTTGGTGATCTCAGTAAATTAGCTTGATACGCCTATTTTCATTCATTGCTTTCATATGGGATCATATTATGTGGCAATTCAACATTGAGTATAAAAGTATTCATTGCACAAAGGCGTGTAATCAGAATAATTGCTGGAGCCCACCCAAGAGCATCCTTCAGACATTTATTTAGGGATATAGGGATCTTCACTGTCGCTTCACAATACATATATTCAATCATGAAATTTGTTATTAACAATCCGAGCCAATTCAAAAGTAATAGCAGCGTGCATAGCTACAACATTAGGAGAAAGGATGATATTCACTATTCAAGGTTAAGTCTAACTTTGGCTCAGAAAGGGGTGAATTATGCTGCCACAAAAGTCTTTGGTCACTTACCAAGTAGCATCAAAAGTTTGACAGATAGCCAACTAGTAGTTAAAAAGAAATTAAAGAAATTTATGAATGACAACTCCTTCTACAATGTAGATGAAGTTTTAGATAAAACTTTTTTAAAAAAATTAAAATTTTAAAAAAATAAAAAAAAATAAAAATAAAAAACAACAAAAATGTAATAAGAAACATTTAAATATTGAGTGTCAAGTGTATATAACATTTACAGACTGACACGTTTGACATCATTACGAAATGTCGTATATATGATCTATGGAACAAGTATTAACCTAATCTAATCTATATGTTAAAAGAATATAGTTTATAATTACAATTGATTTTAAATAAGTGTTATGAAATGGATTTAAGAAAACACAAGCTTATATAATACTCTGTGCACTGTTAATATCGATAATAAAATATTTTTAAATAATAAATATTTAATTTTTACTTATTTCCATTTCACTTGACTGGCCACTAATGCTGCAAAGTATTTGCACGGGTCACCTAATTTTATTACTATTGTACTCACACTGTAGTGAACTGCCGAATTTTATGAACATAAGAATTATGTGGTAATGGACTCATCCCATGAATATAGACTAACATTTAGGAGAGTATTTCTTTCCGTTAACATTCGATATCTTTAATATTCGCGGCGCGACTCAGCGCCGGCACGAACCGATTGAGGTATTGAGTTGCTTCTGAAACACAAGTATCACATGTTTCTAGCCTGCTTTCAGCAGAATCTTCATGACCTTTTTTTTTTTCAAGTACTCTTATGAAAATATATTTATTTTTCTTCTATTACTATTAATTCTGTAATATGACTAAAAAAGTTCAGAAACGTTTAGTTGTTCACATAAGGAGAAACTCTCCTAAATGTTATTCTAAATTAATGGGATGTGTCCATAGCACATTTTCTAATGTGCTTATAATTCTGCGAGTCAGTACAGTGAGCAAACAATAGCAATAAAATTACAAACTCAATTAACGGTTAGCTGGCTCAAAGTAGACGGCAGTAAACAAGTACTGGTTACATCTTCCACTGACAGTGGGTGACGATCCCTTGTTGCTGGCCACAAGCCCACTAAGAAGGAAAAACAAATCACAACATGAAACAAAATGACAGCTGCTTCTCATACTTTACTGATCTGCAGTGTCTAAGGCTAAACTAAATCTGGGCACTTTTCTTTCATTTAAAGTAGAAAAATCGATATGAAAGTACTATAGAGAACAAAGAAAATTGTGAGATTCAGGACGTGTTCATAGAAAAGCAGTTCCCATCAGACAGCTTCACAACAAAATGAATAAAAATTCTGAGAACCGTGTAGAGTACTTTGAAAGTGGAGACGAGCTGAAACATAGTACAGCGTGTCCCACATAAAACCGGCACACCTGACGTACCCCTATGGCCACACGTTGCAGCATCCCTTATTAGGATGTAAATAAATGTTTTTAATTTAACTGTTCTGTATTCCTTTTTACTTAGTTCATTCCTACTTTAATCTTGGTGTGAGGGATAGCACTTTTATGTGAGACTGTATACAAATTGTTTCTCCTTAAGGCACAAAATTTTCCGAGAGTTACAAAAGCGAAAATTAAAAGACGGTTAAATAGTGTAATAGTAATCTTAGGTATAGACGCATCAATAAATGTAAGTATATTTTTGGGCTTCCTCCGTTTATCATCTCCAACTAAAAAGCCATTTAGTAGAATTTCAGAAAATTTTATTTCAGACCATCAACAGCAAATTCACAGTTCATATTAGTTTATTCTTCTCTTGTAGTTCGAAACACGAAGTATGTATTCCATCAATTGATCAATGTGGACAACAAACTACTTTTATACCTCTTAAGTGAAGAATTACCTTACATAAAAGCATAGCAGATAATTGTCCATTGTAATCGGTCGCCATCCAAGAAAAATTGGTGTATAGCTTTTTTTCTGGTTATGGTTTATTAACACATCACGAGTGACCAACATACGTGGCCAGCAAATATTTATTCCGGCACTGCAGTGCTTTACGCCACGCTCGACACACACCGAGTTAGTAGGTTTGCGGTCGCGGCATGATGCCGCTCAGATAACTCGCAATTACTTGTGAAAGGAGGTGGATATCAGTCCGACTACCATTTCAAAAACTTTTCTCTTCTTTTAGCTTCATTTCTCTCGCTGTAATGTATGGTCTAAAATGCATAGAACCCTAAGCTGCTCGCTGTCGAACTTTTACGATGAACTATCTGTAAATCAAGCGCACGCACTTGACAAATAGCGTCATTTGGAAACGATTGTTATGAACTATGAAAAGGTGAATGATTTATTCGAAAGATAAGATGATGTGCTACCATGAGTCTAAAAATCAGATTTTTTAAGCGCACACATTCATAAAAATCGAGTGAGGAGCGTTACAAAACTTTTTTTTTCCCCAGACAAGGCAATGCTTGAAAGGAGAAACTTGGTTGATAAAACTTTGTGGGATGATCTTATATACTGTCAACATTTTTTTGATCGTGAAAATCGCAATGTGGATTTTTCCCCTTTCTTCCGTCTCGGTCCGGCCGGCAGTGCGAATTCGCAGCCAGTGTAGAAGTGTGTCGGACGGGCGGAATATTTAACGGCGTGTAGGAGGGCTGGCCGTGCGCATGCGCACTGCTGTCGGCTGTTCCACATGCCAGCCGGGAGTACCGAGTCGCCTCGCTGTCGTGACTGCATTTCCGGCACGGCCGACTCCCGGGTGCGGCAGTCTCGCTGGCGGGAGCGCCCGGCAGCCAGGCCGCGTTTGACGACCTCTAGTGTATAGTACCACCACCACCTAGAGACAAGGCCGCGGCGCTCTCGTGTGACGTCAGGGCAGAGTAGAGGTTCGTTCCAGCAGCTGCCAGACTGCTTGACGCGCATGCGCAACGCTGAAATTGTGTTCCAGAAGCGCCTTCTCCCGCTTCTGGCTACTTGGAGTGCGGCTGTTTGGTGCTCCAGCAGTTGCCGCAAGCAGCCACATGCTACCCGGAAAAATATTTCTGGCGCGGTCAAGCCGCCAATTTGCGCATGCGCAGAAAGGTCTGAGTTAAGAGTGGGGGTAGCCATCACGTGATACGTGTGTGTTGGTAGCGTGTTTTTCGATTATTTCGAAGTCACTGCAATCCCACTTGAGATCAGATATTTCTCGTTTACACTTATTCGTTATTAGGAAGGAAAGTATTTTAATTATTCCTTTAAACTCACCTTCTCCTGCAGCCAGAAACCGTGCAAAAAGCGTTCCAGCAGTGCATGTATCAAACAAGGGTTTTTACGTCATAGTAGTTGCGCATGCGCAGTAACACCTGTTTCTTAGCGCTTGAAAGTAGTCGTCTGGCAGCTGCTGGAACGAACCTTAGGTTGCGCGCGCATAGCTGACTGGCTCGTTGCTTCGGCATAGTGGGCCGTGTCCCAGCGGCTACCAAGTCAGCTATGAGCGCGCAACCTACTCTGCTTCACGTCACACGAGAGCACCGTGGCTTTCTCTCTAGGTGGTGTTGATAGTGCGTCTAATAACTCCAAATGATTGTGCTTACTGGTTACGACTTTAAAGAGCTCTAACTCTTTGACATTTAATCGTTGCAGATTAGTCATTATTTGATACCGCTCCTGGAGGTGCCACACAACAGCCTCTGGGTTAATTGACATCGTGAACACAAACCTCTTACTAGATGCTGCTCACAGTACTAGACATTCGGGCATTAAGCGGCCGCAGTGAAGCGGGCTGAGTAAGGAACAACCCGAAACCGCGAATGTTTAACAACTGTACTGAATAATGTAGTATCTGAATAATGGCCCGAATTTTCATGTGATATTGATTTCTGGGGTTGATATCTAGCTCATGTACTTTTTTCTCAAGAAAATATGAGGTCAAGTTGATGATATTCCCTTATCAGTATTTATTTATCCTATGAAAGTTCTTTGTGCATGAGTGACACCGGGGAGGTTGTATGAGAGCTGCATTTTGTGAGAGATATGTGCTACAGCTAAGTAGAATAAATGTGTTCACGACCTATGATTCGGTTATAAATAGTATTTTTTACGTTTTAGACTGTCTTACAACACTTACTTTCATCAGCCCCAGCCGTACGTTCATCCCCGTGAACATCGTTCTTCAGTATTTACTTTTGTTCCATAGATATTTGGAGCCAAAACTGTAAGTGAGACATGTAACGTTTTTTCAGGCATGCTTAACAATGTCGTTGCATATGGGGGGGCTGAATTGATTATGGTTGAGTGCATGAAGATTGATAATAGCGTTGCTACTGTGGAGTTCAATATCAACGTTGCCGACTAAAACACACTAACAAAAACATGTAGCGAATTTTGTCCACCAGTGAAAGAAGTATTCATTCACAGGTTGAACAAGCCACGTTGCACCAGTTGGAATGTTTGTTACCATTATGAGTTTATCTGGAATTAAGAAAAGTTGATGTTGATGCAGTGAAAACGGATCCAGAAACGAAAACAATTTTGTTCCGATATTAGGTGAGACTGTTATATCGCCAGTATTCAAGAGCAAGTCTGTACACTTTGCATGATTGAAGCCGTTTTGTACATGTTCGGAGAATGATTCAAGTTCTTGTTCATGTCTCTATTCAGGAAGATATAAACCAAGACGCTACAATCCACATACACAGTTCAAGTCGTCAATCAGGACAAGTGTCCTCAATACCCCATATTAATGTCCAGTAATCGGTGTCCGGAAATTTTTCATCAGAAAGAGGATGTTAGTAGCTTGCATTTGGGTTACTTATCAATTGCAAGTTCTGTCATAATTCACTGCCTGGATCATGAACACCATTGATTGATAACAATCAACTGATGCTATGAAACTTCCTGGCAGATTAAAATTGTGAGCCGGAACCGGGACTCGAACTTGGGACCTTTGCCTTTCGCGGGCAAGCGCACTACCGAATGTGCTATCCCAAGTTGTGAGGCGTCATTGTGAGTCGTGTCGGGATAGCACATTCGGTAGTGCGCTTGCCCGCGAAAGGCAAAGGTCGCAGGTTCGAGACCCGGTTCCGGCACACAATTTTAATCTGCCAGGAAGTACTTTGGAAAGTAGGATGCGAGGTACTGGCGGAAATTGTGAGGCAGCATCGTGAGTCGTGTCGGGATAGCACAGTCGATAGTGCGCTTGCCCGTGAAAGGCAAAGGTCCACGGTTCGAGTCCCGGTTCTAGTACACAATTTTAATCTGCCAGGAAGTTTCATATCAGCGCACACTCCGCTGCAGAGTGAAAGTTTCATTCTGGGAACTGATGCTATGTCTGTCATGGCCAAACAATCCCAACGACCTGACTTGCGCCCCGCCTGAGTTTGCATCGCATATAACGTACCTGTCTTGCAGATCCTATAATCGCCTCGATGTATAGTCGTCCTACCATTCAAAATGGAACGACTAAAGAATACTGCTCTTAATGGCAATCATTCCAGCTGTAAATTAACACCATGATATTTCAATAAAAGGGAAAAACGTTATTTAGTTCTTAACGTTTGCAAACTCTGTGACATAAAACATTCAGTAATCCTTAGAGAACATTTAATATTGTTATGAACAACAGATTTTACGACAGTATCGAAATTCCCAAAATTCTACAGAAATTTGAGGTACTTTTCCTCTCAGACTCATTTTCTCCCAATTGCGAAATTTCGTTCCAGTGCGAAGCCGTTCCGCATTACCACCTTGGTGAACTAACCATTTAATAAAAACTTGACTTAACACCATGCAACGCTCTATGTAAATTTCAATATTATAAATGTGTCACTTGTCATGACTGATCACATATTTGTACACATTTTTTAACTTGTAATGATATGACGGACTATCTTGTTCTGCTTCTGGAATCAAACCCATCACCTGTGGCCATAGCTATTGAAGTAAAGCATTCGTGCCTTATCGATACGCAGTCGTGACAAACATCGTCATAACTGCCTAGGCATAAATATGTGTAAAATATCGGAATTTTCGCCACAAGTATCAGTGTACTAATCTGATCTTAAATTGAACGAGAAATTAGTAAAGTCAGAAGTTCGTAGCCGAAATTTTTCATATGCAGCGAGATGTAATTTCATTATGCCTGACCGCGAATCGAACCCCGAACCTACTGAAGTCCTTTCTGTGCACTAATAGACGTTAATCTCAAATATCAATGAAACAGGAGTGAGAAAGGGGGCGTATCTGACTTGAGAAACTACGTCCTCTATCGTTATTAGTGATAATGCGTGAGGAGAGATTAAAAATTATTTTTCAGTGATAGTCCTCGAATGCCGTTTCATGATCACCATGAGATAAACCTGTTATTATTAATCTTCTACAGACGTGGAAGTAGAAGATGGAGTGAGAGAGCGGAAGTATAAATAGACGGAAGAAGACGCGGCGATGGACAGGCAAGGGGAAGAAGGGAAGGTACAGAGAGGAAGGGAAAGGAGATAGGCTACCAGAATAGTGGATTACTATAATAATGTTTCTGTCTATATACGCGTACGAAATATGTACTGTTGAAATTTAATACTGAAATAATTGGATATTCAAAACGTTCAATGGTCGTAACTGAATGGAGTTGGAATAAACTTATAAGAGTCGAGAGTAGAGGCAAGCAACTCTACAAGTCGTCGAAATTAACTACTTACTGCAAGCCTAAATTGTTTTAAATAAGTTCCCTGTATCAATAGTGGGCGACTGAACCAACTATTATACTGAAAAGCAAGCACATAAGCCGCCGTTACGATACGACCTAAAAGCGATTTAAGAGGAAAAGGATTTGGTTCAATGTGACCGAAAGTATTGTGGATTAAGATTGTGTCCCGTCGTACAGTGCATCACAGCATCCACTAGAATCGGACAACGTAACATAATAAGGGCAAGATTTCAGGTTCTAAAACAGATAATATAAGAAAAAGAGAATAATAATTTCGTATTTAAGGCCGGTTTTAAACTAAACCAGCAAAATGGGGTTCAAGTCGTAACTGCTGTTGAAAATGATACAGAAATTCTGAATGAGGGTAAGAAGGATTAAATTTGAAAATATAAAACATTATAGGATAGAACTGAATTATTATTTAATTAAAAAAGAAAAAAGAAAAAAAGAACAGTCATTCGAACTAAAACAGGTTTATGAAGACCAAAGAAATCCGCCTCGACACCTCTTATTCCTGATGAGATGGAGACAAAAAAAAAATTCCCTTCCTCTCCGGTCGAGACAAAATTAGAATATAAATTAATCGCTGACCAGAGAGCAGGAGAAAGTAATGCATCCTCAGGTTTTCAGCTAGTCCTCTTGTATATAAGAAAGAATGTTTCTTTGTGTGTTTGTTAAGTCACACAAATTCTTTTTTACTGCAGTCTTCACGAAATTTAGCACGGTTGACCTTCAAAACTTAAGAAACATCATTGTCTACCTAGAATTTCGTATGGTGCGGGGTCGTAAAATAGTTTTCAACAGTATTCCACACTGAGCGATTGTGAAAGTTCATAAACGTACGTTATGTATCCACGGAAAAGGTATTCATACTTTCTAAGTTCCCGTATGGTGCACATCTGAGGGTGCCTTGATCAAATGTAGGTACCGTGTCAGCGAACAGCGTGAAATTTGGTAGATGAATGTAATTTTTCGTTGATAGCCGCAGACGGAATTGAACTGAGAGAGATGAAGGGAAAGATGTACAGAGAATTGGCGGAGAAAGTCAGAGAAGATGGACTAACGTAAGTTTGGAATAAAAAACAACACAGAGAAATGCCGGGCTTACAGCCAACTGACTAATAAAAGTGAGCGATCTTCAGGTGATAGTCATCAACAAAAACTGGTCATAAGTATTGATCGTAACTAGCTGCTAAACCCGTTATTTCCCGGGTATACAGGGTGGTCCTTTCGTAGTGACCGGGCCAAATATCTCAGGAAATTAGCATCAAACGAAAAAATTACAAAGAACAAAACTTTTCTTGCTTGAAAGGGGAGAACAGATGGCGCTGTGGTTGGCCCGCCAGATGGCGCTCCCAAAGGTCAGCCTTCAGTGATGTTCTCACATGCATAGACAATGAGCTGACGCTTGTTTTCAGGCGTTGTCGGTGAATCACGATAACAAATGAATAGCCTATTATCAAAGACGGACATCTGTCGTTTGCCAGAAACTTAGATAAACGTCATTTTTTATTGCGAAACCTAGAGCTAATATATTTATAAGCTGATTTCAGCATTATCAACTTTAATACTCGAGGATTCATACCTGGAAGTGGCTAATATCAATTTGATTACTCAAGCACCCTCAAATTGTGTTTGAAAATACAGATGTCCGTCTTTGAAACCAAAACGTGTAGGTGTCCGCTTTTGATGTGAACACGCTTTCAGATGTCCGTTTTTTATATACAGAGATTCGCTTACTGCTGATGGGAATCTTTTACAGCTGTATAATCTGGGAAATTATAGGAATATCGACATAAAGTGAAAAATAATAAATTCTGAACTCTATTACTTATTGGAAAAATGAAAACTACAATAATCATAATAATCTTTTTAATTTTATATACAAAAAGAAATGTTACGGCACTGAATATCTAAAATTATTAGCATTAGGTCTGTTGAAACTGTCGCCAGATTTTTCCGTAAACATACTTACGTCATTTCTGACATCGAACTTCTTTCCAACAAGTGATAATTTCATACAACACACCTTACAATAGAACAGTGTAGTTTACAAACTAGTCTTACCTTTAAAGATAAAAATAACAGTCTAATTGCCAATTTTTTTTTACAATTTATTGTTACAGGTAAAAAAAAATTACTAACTAGACTGTTATTTTTATATTTAAATAATTATAAGTTGGCTGTTTTTTCCAAATAAGGAAACCATGTTTTCCAAACTAGTCTTACCTTTGTTTCTTTTCAGCTAGCTTTTCTTTTGGACGCTGGTGATGTATTATGTTACATTTTACTCGCTTTAAGATGATTATTAGTCATAATACTATTAAAAATTACTGAAAAACTGAAGTACGGGCTAATACGTCTTACTACATGGCACATACTGTCGCCATGTCTGATTTTCGAGGTCATGTTATCATAAACTTTATTCCCATTTGAGCACACTGCTTCATTCAACAAGGGTCCGAATTTGATATCAAGCTCTTATGTAGGTGTCCGCTTTTGATGTGAAAAGTCAACTTTAACTTGTGATTTATCACATTTACGTTAATGTTTGGAATAAAACGGATTTCACCAATGAAAAGAGCGGAAAAAATTCCTTTGGGATTGACTGCTAACTAAATTTCGACGATTAGGTCAGATTTCCAGGTTTGATATTAGGATACTCAATTATCCTTCAATTTTCCCCATAGAAAGAAATCCAGGTAAGATTCGGTGAACGTGCGGGCCATGGTATGGTGCTTCTACGACGAATCCACCTGTCATTAAATATTCCATTTAAGGCCGTTTCAACTGCACGCGAGCCATGTGCCGGACATCCATCATGTTGAAAGTACATCGCCATTCTGCTATGCAGTGAAACATCTTGTGGTAAAATTAGTAGAACATTACGTAAGAAATCAGCATACATTGCACCATTTAGACTGCCGTCGATAAAATATGGTCCAATTATCCTTCCCCCCCTAATGCCACACCATACATTAATCCGCCAAGGTCGCTGATGTTCCACTTATCGCAATCATCGTGGATTTTCCGTTGCCCAGTAGTACCTCTGTTTGTGAATGACGCTTTGTCACTAAACAGTACGCGTGAAAAAAATCTGTTATCGTACCGTAATTTATTTTCTGCCGAGTTTCAAAACTGTACACGAAGTTCAAAGTCTTCGCCATGCAAATCAAGGTGCATAAAAATATGATACAAGTGAAATTTATGCTGATGTGAAATTCTCAACACCGACGTTTTTGAGATTCCCGATTTTAGCTAAATTTGTCTGCTACTGATGTGCGGAATAGCCGCAACTGCAGCTAAATCACTTACTTGGGCATCATAATTTGTTGCAAGTCTGATTGACGTTTCACTTGTGGTGAACACTTCCTGTCTCTTTAAATAACGTAACTATCCGACAAGGTCCGGACACTTGGATGATGTCTTCCAGGATAACGATCAACATACAAAGCACAGGCCCGTTGGACATTTTGATCACAATAGCCATACATAAATACCATATAGACCTTTTCTGCAATTGGTAAACTGTCCAGTTTAATAAGTGTAACGTTATCACGAATCAAATACCGTCCGCACTGGCGAAATGTTACGCGATACCACGTACTTATATGTTTGTGACTATTACAGTGCCATCTATAACAAAGCGAAAAAAGTGTTCCAAATAAAACATTCATATTTATCTACGTATTAGTCGAAATATAATAAAAATGGAGGTATCTGTTTTTTAAAAACAGTTGATATCCGTTTGACCTATGGCAGTGCCATCTAACGGGCCAACCATAGCGCCATCTGTTTTGCCCCTTCGAGCTAGAAAAGTTTTGTTTTTTGTAGTTTTTTGATGCTTATTTCGTGATATATTTAACCCAGCCACCCTGTATATACATCTTCCCAGACTTATATTAGAGATGGAAACAAAAATTCGGAAAAGATTTCATCTTCATGTATTCATGAAAACAGCTTAGAACTTATGAAACAATAAAACAATGAAATATGAATAATGTACAAAATTATAAGTGTAGCAACCAAAGAAAAAAAGTACTAAAATAAAATTATCTATAACATGAATTCAAAGCTGTACTATCAACAATATTTAGTGGATGAATGAAGTCTCATAAATCATGCGTCGCGTGATGAGAAAGTTGTTGTGACTTATTATTTACGACATCATATATCTTGATCTATGTGTCGTAGGTACTTTTTAACTCTACAGCGATTGTTGTCTGATAGTAAGCAATATGTGTACCAAGTTAAGTTGAAATCGGTACATTATTTTAGGAGGAGATGTGGAAAAATAGCGCATGGCCTAGCAGTTATTCGGAAATATGACGTCATATCTCCTTAAATGTGTATCGTACTATCTTGTAAATTTGAAGGTACATTCAGTGGTATATGTGCCTAATGTCTGCAAAATATGTCGTGAATGGTGTTAACAGTGAAGACGTAATAAGTCGAAATCTCTTTGGAAGATGCCGTTACTCATGAACTCAAATTGCTTATGACTTCATATCTCATTAACTATATGTCGAACTATGATATAGTGTCAGAGGAACAATCAGTAGTATTTATGTGTACTGTCTGTGAATTGTCTCGCAAATACAATTTACAGTGTAGAAGTAATAACTTGTAACGTCGTGCCAAATGCCATAGTGTACATCATGAACATCGTAAAAGTAGTAAGCGATTAACTTTTTTTCCTTTTATCGTTTTATTGGGATTGCCAGCGAGAAAAAGTTTCGTAAATATTCGAAAATATGATCAAAGCTTTTTGTATGTCGCTACGTAAGTGCTCTCATTTTCAAATAGTTGACGAACAAAACCACGCTATCGCCCGCCGCAAGATGGGGCAGTTTTCATTGTTTGGGACGTGATATCGTATGAACTATGTATCGTAGGTGATTTTTGTAACAATAGCAAATGATTCCTGACCTTAAAGAATATTTGTAGCAAATTTGGTTGAAATCAATCCATTAGTTTAGGAGCAGATGTAGAACATTATCTCATGATGCGGGGCTTTTTCACGATCGTCATTATTTATGACGTCATATCTCCTTAGTTATGTGTCGTAAGTGGTTCTTATCCCGACAGGCATTGTTTTCTGATAGTAAGGAACATGTGTACCAATTTTGGTTGGAATCGGTCCAGTAGTTTAGGAGATGTAGAACATACGTACACAGATGTAACCTACTTTTTATAAGATGAACAGAAGTAGATTACTAAACAGTTACATATATTTGAACGAATGTCGAAAACATAATTATGTTTCAGCTATAATTTTCATACCGTATAATGAGATTGTAACAGCGGTAAAATAATAAGCAAAAAAAGAAAAAAACTGAACATGTAAATTAATTTTGACGTTTAACTTACGTTATTACCGAATTAGTTTCGCTTGAGGTAGGTACGGCAGTCCTACAAAATTTCTGGAACAACAACATTTCTACGAATTTATACCTTCAGTTCTGAAGGAGATGGAAAGGTTAGAGAAGTCGGAAATCAGAGTGCCGCTATCCATAAGCTCTCCTTTGGTCGCAAACAAGCTTAAGCATCAAAGTGGCTCCGGTTTCCAGGGCGACAAATATTATGAAACTGACCAATAAAAGGGAAAAAAAGTTTTAAAGTTCTGAAAATTCTTATTTAATTAGGAAGTTAGCGGTCAAAATGTAATCCAATAAGGAAGCGCTAGCTTTTTCCTTTCGGCTATGTCCTTTGTGGAAACTAATCTGGCTTTTAGTCGTCTTTGATCTTACTGCCGAGAGATGAATTCCATTTAAGAAGAGGAAAGCTTGTAAGAATTGCAAATCTCGCTTCTTCGTAGCATAAGCGGCATAAATTTGTTTTTTTAAGACTATCGTCTGAGCTTGACACCAGGATTTGAGACACTTTTGCGAACCGTGTTAATATTCATTAAATGAATTGATTTCGTATGTCGTAGCAAGCTGACAGTACATATTATTATTTCGATGACAACTATAAGGTTATAATTACCTAGGATGTTCCCTCCAGTCACTCTGTGTCATACTTAGGAGAGAAATAGTCACATTTTATATTTTAATATATTATGATGATCCAGTTTGGTGAAGTATTTTTAACACGTTGACCATCTTTTGTTATTCATTTTATATCTGGACAACAAATTTTTATTTGACATGTTCTCCTAAGTGAAGACATAAACCATTCCGTAGTTGATGATTTAAATCACTGAAACCCGCCAAGCGATCTTGGCATAACAGCCTAAAGAAGGTGTATTTAATTAACTATAAGATTATGACCATTACTTCAGATATTTTCTGTATATTTTTGTAGAGCTTCTCATTACTTCTTATTTTCCAACCATCTGCAGTTTTTATTGCACCCATTATTTTTCTAATAATTCTCCTTTCCAGTACCACTACTTTATCCATCTTATAGTTCATCGTTGGTTATTCAGATCCATATAGACATTCTGGACGTACCACTATGGTGTAGTGTTTTAGTATTGTTTTTCTAGATATATATTTCTTGTTCTAAATATTCGTAGTCAAACCATTTCCTCTTTCCATTTTATTAATTCTTATATCTATTGCAAATTTTATAGTCCATTGTGTTGTTTAGTTTCTCGAAGATATTTAAATTTATTTACTCGCTCTATTTTACCTAGTGTGTATCTAGAATTTCGATGCAATTTCTTTTTTACCATGAATTTTGTTTTTTCAGAGAAATTTTGAGGCCAGTTCTGTTTGCTATTTTTTCCAGAAGGTTTATATGAATTAGTAATTATTTCATGTTTTCTGAAAGTATTGGAAAATCTGCAGAAGCCTAGCAAATTATCTCAATTCCACTTGTTTTCGTTACCAGAGTTATTGGTTCAATTTTGAGATTTTTTCTAGAATGCAATTAAATAGTAAAGGTGATGAACCATCGACTTGTCTAACAACAAAATGACTAAGATACTTACTTTAGTTATTGTATCTGTTAGTGTTTCACGAATTATATTTGCTAATTTTGATTGAACACTAAATTCCCTAATGAGCTTATGTATTGTTTCTCTGTTTATACAATCAAATACTTGTTTGAAATTAATAAATGAGACTATTATTGGCTTGCTGGTTAACATCCTATAGCGAATTATTGACTTTAAGTTAAACGTTTTCAAAAGCCACCCTAATATTCTCCCAGCTGTTTATCTAAAGTATCTGCCACTCTGTTCAGAAGAATTTTTTATAATATTTTGTATGCTACTGGCAGATGTGACACTCCTCTGTAATTATTGACATTTTGTTTGTCTCCCTTCTTATGTAGCGTGTGGTTTAATGCAGTTTTTTTATTAAACTGTTTTATATTTAGTTTTCCATATTTTTCTCAAAAAGCAGCTGTAAATCCTACATCATTTTGGTTATTATTATTATTATATCTTTAATATATCCGTTTCTTCTTGGTGTTGAATTCTGGATAGGCAGCAGTTTACTAATACGTAATAGACATTTCTGAATTCATGTGTGTAGTCTGTCCACGTGTAACAGGCCAGGAGTCGCCGGAATTTAATACTTTGGTTTTATCGTTGACAGGCTGAGAATCATAAATCAGACAGTGGATTTAAAGGTTCACTTAGTTGTTTGTCAGATTCAGATCACAATCCAGACTGATATTCAGCAGAATTGCAGATGAGAATGAGCTATATTCTTCTTAACAATAGCAGAGATATTGGTTAATCGTAACAGGAATTAGATCTGGATTATTTTATGCGAGTAGTATGCTTTCTCTTTTCCAACCATTCTTTTATGTCTTCAGACTTTCCTTTTTTCAATCAACGAATGTTATTGGGGGTTATTACAATCTGCTTCAGAAGAACTACAGTGAGGGCACTAATTCACAGCAAACAAAGACCCTGAAAACAAGAAATAATTGTTGTGCAGCAATTTTGAAATCAAAATGTCAAATGTTTGTATAGCTTATGGGACATAACTACGGGTTCATCAGTCCCTAAACTTACAAACTACTTATGAACTAACTAAGACTAAGGACGGCACAAATATCCATGCCCGAGTGGGGATTCGAACCCCCGACCGTAGTGGCCCTGCAGACCGTGACTAATTTTGAAAGTAAGTCTTCATCAGAAATACTTTACATAAGTTAACTGAATAATAACATTCTTCCATAAAAACTGACTAGCTAAGGACAAATAAGATTCAGATACCATTTTCATTGCACGAATGAAAAGTAAATTTCAGACCATTAGTTTATTTATTTCTCGCATACCTCAATATTATGAAAGACAGTGAACATTTAATCCAACCCCTCCTATTGTATTGGATGCCTTTCTTTGACTTCGAATTTCTTTTCAGCCGAACTTAACGAACAGAAGAAAATAAGATAACTAATAACTGAGGCCAGAGGTAAATCACTGACGGCTTCTTTCCAGGAACTGTGTGATGCTTTCCTGTAGTTCGACGGAAACAACGGAACCTCTATATTACAACTCTCGGAGAGAAATTCGAGATAAATGTTGAATTTAATACTGCAATCTTAAATTCCAAGGTTACGTTTGTTTTATTTCAGGCAAATACCTCGGGAACTTCTCGCATAGCTTCAAAATATTAGTAAATGATTTGAAAGTAGTTTCACTAGTATCGCCAAACTTGAATGGTTTACTCACAGATTGCAAACGAGAGAAAAAGTGAAACAAATTCAGGTAACACAAAACACTTTTATTTTTAAATTTCGTCCAAACATAATCACGAAATTAGTTCATATTTACCGAAAATGATGTTAAAAGAATTTCAGATTCAAGGAAACTGAAACCATTTAGCGATCCTGGAACGGCCCCAGTTAAACCTAATGATATCATGTGTGTAATCCAAGGCTGAAAAATGTAATTAAATAATTTGAAGAGAGATGAGAGATATGATATCAGAGGTGGGGCAAGCCAAATATTGATAGGTAATACAGACTCAAAAAAATATACGTGCAGGGCTATAAGACACCATCGTCAGCTGGTGGGCTACAGTTTGTCTCTTCTTTACATCTCATACATCCCCTACAGCCTATAAGTCAATGGACATCTCTAGCCAGTTCACAGTTACCTTAATCAACAAAAAAATTAAATTAAATGACCAAGAAAGCTCTACACTTAATTATTTTGTCAAGTAGGCTCAACCACATAGATCGTGTATAAAACACTATAATATGACGCGTTTCGAGGGTCAAGCCCTCATCGTCAGATAAACATACAAGAATCTTTAAAACCCGAGACAAATAAAGATTCTTGTATGTTTTATCTGATGATGAGGGCTTGACCCTCGAAACGCGTCATATTATAGTGTTTTATACACGATCTATGTGGTTGAGCCTACTTGACAAAATAATTAAGCATACAACCACGACCTCAAATCAATAATGGATATAATTAAAGCTCTACACTGTTCGACGGAAGACTCGAAATTTGCTGCGTGCACTGGAAGCCGCAATCATGAAACCGGTGAACAGTTACTGGATGGCGTTGTAAATTTAATCCCATCAAACACAACGCCTGACCGATGTGAAATTCTAACAATGAAGTGGAGAAGTGGTCAGTTGGTCAGACGCGGCATTAGTAAGAAGACATGCAAGCCCTTCCTGCCTTCACAGACTTAGTTTTTCGACTTCGATTGCGACATATTCGTGCTCCGCTGAGCACAGAAAACGCCGCCAAAAGCCACCGCCGCTGCCTCGAGCCACGCAATCTTACTGCTCAACACCGATCCAACGTCCTCCATCCATGTCATAACGTAGAAGTATATGGTGAGATGCACAAACGAGAGATGAGTAAATCCATTCCCTTCTCTTTCATAACCGAGTCGTGTCCACACCATATCAAATCGGCCCTAATATTGTTAAAAGGTTTCGTAATGAATAAAGCAAACATTCATGTGCTGATGCTGTCATATACAGAGTGATGTAACCAAAGTTAAACTTTCAAAACTCAGTAAAAATTACACAACTAGTCAGAATGACGTCAGTTTGTAACAGAATATTGCCGGAGACGGGGGAAAACGTATGGCAGAAGAAAAACAAATAGTGTAAAAATTGATCAATAGAAGGCCCTGTATGTGTCATAATAATCTATATCTATAAATGCGAATGTCTGTTCGGTGTACGTTCATCAAGTCTGAACCACAAGACATAAAGAGCTAAAAATTTGTACACTTGCTAATGTCTACCCGGGGAAGGCTTTAGGCACGGTTTTATGGCGATTGGATAGCCATTTATCTATATATATTAATGTGAATGTCTGTTAGGTGTACACTTATCACGTCCAAACGACAAGACGCAGAGACTTAAATATTTGTACAGTTACTAATTTATACCCGAAGAAGGTTTTAGGTACGGTTTTATAGCAATCAGATAGATATTTAGTAATTTGAAGAGTATAACGCGAAATGCGGAACAATAATTACTCTTTGAAAATTATATTTACTCTTTGAAAATGGCTTTATTGGTTGCATTGTTGGTTGAGGGTTGATAATGATAAAAGGGTGGAATATATTGGGATGGAAAGTTATTGGTGTATGTAAATTCTACGTGTGTATGTGTTAATATTTCACTCTGCCGCGAAAACTACAGAACGCAAACGAATGGTCTGTGTGTAATTGTAGTCCGAAGTCTCCCATTGTACACCATAGCAGTTCCACGCCCATAGCTATAAGAGGGTGGAAGATATGGTGGCTGAAAGGACTGAAGGTCAGCGATGACGTTTGTGACTATATAGCAAAGAGGTTACATACAGCGAAACCTGATGCCACAGACCATATCTTTGGTCTATGCGAGCTACATGGTCTTCAGCTCTTTCTCTGTAAGGATAAGCATAGGAATAAGATATAAGAATAAATAAATAAAGCAGTAAAAAAGAAATTTCTTTTAATACATCTCTAAAAAATCGATTTGACGTTTCGCGCATTACATCAAGTGATCGATCTGTGATATTATTACAATCATTATTGTTGAATTTCGTGATTGGATTCTTCGAAAGGAGTGCTATTTTACGTATCCTTTGATCTACACTACTTACTTTCTTGATAAACGGTAAGTGCATAGACTTCTGCAATCTGATAGGAATTTTTTTTCCAGTTCCGCTTTATCAGCGACATTTCCTCAAAAATGAGTGAAATTAATTACATTCATTTAATTGTTATTTAAATAATTTAATAATTTAAATTTATATAATCTCCAATAATGTTTTCAGAAAGAAGAAATGGAGTGAGAGAAGGCATAGGAAAAGTACTAAATCAAGGCATAAACAAATAAATAAATACCCAGGCAACGCTGGGTTTTCAGCTAGTATGTAAATGAAAGCACCTGCCATGCGCAAGACCGATTGATGTTGGTATCAACACGCCGGGTACACGGCTTTCCTCATTTCGCGTCTGAGACGTTCGTCTTGACTGTCTCAATTCAGGATCGCGCTCTCCTTGTAACACTGTTTTACATGGATTATGACTGTACACAAGTCGCTCTGCAGAAGTTACGGACACTGAAGGGTTTGAAAAAACGCTTTGGTCCAGTGGCTGCAGTGATCTGGAGAAAATGATTCGTAAATTGGAACAGAGGGCTTCCTTTGGTGTGCAGCCTAGTAGAGAAAGAAATGGACGTGAGTGGAATAAGTGGCCATAACAATGCAGGAGGAGTCGAGTGATGGTGTGCAAACTTGTAGTGAACGGAGTTGCGAGCATGGTGTGTGAGATCCTGCGAAACATCCTTCTTTGCAATCCATTCAAAATAACCCATTTGTACGAGTTGCTTCCTGTTGACCTGCCAGCAAGAATTTCAGAATTTCTTCCTCGCATGGAAGTGGAAAATGTACGGGTGTCGAAGATATTGTGAACAGACGAAGCCCACTTCTATCTAACAGTACATGTTAATACACAGAACTGTCGAATATGGGTAACGGAAAATCCACATGCAAATCAACCAGTACCGCTTTTTCCTGCAGAGGTCACCGTGTAGCGTGGGTTTATGGCATCATTTATTGTAGGGCATATTTTTCGAAGATACAAGTGCATCCGGTCCTGTTACTTTTACTGTCACTATAGTGGGCATCAGCTAGAAGGCGGCGCATTTTTCAGCTGTTCTGCGCATCCCCCGCCATTACCGCAATGACAGCCAATAATGTTGATTCTGTAGACGCATGGCTGGCCACGACTTGCGCAATGTCTCTCCTGCAGGCTCCACTGTGGCGCTCGGCCGTAGCTCCTCCCCTCCACGCTTCCCCCATCGCTCCGCCTCTGTGTGTGGAAGCGCCTTCTTATATGACGCCAGCTATAGTACGCTGTATGATTGTCTTTTGAGCAACCACGTCATTCCAGCTCTCATACAGCGTGGATGTTTGGATGAGATCAGTTTAATGCAAGATGACGCATCTCCGCACAATGCAAATGCAGTTAAGCAACTGCTGAAGCGCCATTTCGGATATTATACGTTTATCAGCCGCAATTTCCCTAGAGCCTGGCCGTCCCGATCACCAGATCTTAATCCGTGTGACTTCTGGCTGTGGGGCTGTCTCAATGATGTCGCCGCGGTGGAGTAGTCGAGCGGTCTAAAGCACCTCGCTGCGGAGCGTGCGGTTGCTCGCCATGGAGATTCGAGTCCTCCCTGGGGCATGGGTGTGTGTGTTTGTCCGTAGTTTAGTTTACCTAGGTTTAAGTAGTTTGTAAGCTACAAACTGATGACCATAGAGATTGGTCCGATAGATTTACAGACATTTGAACATTTTTGAACAATGATGTCGTTTTCAGTGTTTTGATAGCACACACGTTGGGCAACACATTCTGAACGTGTTCCCACAAGCACTTCGACCAGTTGAGGAACATTCTCGATTTCAACTAGTCACAGAAAACGGTAGACATCATATTGAACATGTTTTCCGCCATTCATACGGATAGTAACAATCCGAGTTGATTTTGATTGATACTTTCTTATGTGGTTTTTGGTAACAGGACAATCGAAATCCGATGTGATTCATCCTGTTTATGCAGTTTTTGGCCTCAGGAGACTTAAAATCCTATGCGATTGATGTTTTTTATGTGGTTTTGGGCTTCAGGACAATTAAAAACCGATTTTTTCCATCCGATTCGATATTCATTATGTTTAAATGTTAGATAAGCTTAAGGGACTTAACTGCAGGGTCATCAGTCCCTAAACTTACAAACTTCTTGTAAACTAACTTATACTAAAGACAACACAAACATCCATGCCCGAGGAAGGATTCGAACTCCCGAGGGCGAACAGCCTCGCGCATCGAAACACAGCGCTTCAATGCGCTCGGCCATTGCACCGCGGCTGATGTGATATGACCTTGCCGTGGTGAATGGGCTTACACCTGTACACCTATGCACCTGTACAACTATGCAAACTAACTATACAGTGTGTTTAACTTACATCTTAGGCATTGTTGTATGATTAATTTGTCATTTGTAGCCATCCACTACGAAATTGAATCGGTCGGTGGAGAAAGGAACTAAGTCATTGTTTGACGATTTTCACTTTTTAAATAAATGTAGTAAAAAAACCAAGACACACCTTACTGTGATGAGTGGAACTATGTTTGGCTTCTTCCTTTGGGAATAACATGAGGTCAATTTTATACGTGCTGGGGAGAAAGAAATCGAGTTAGTGACTTAGTTCCTTTCTTCGCCGCTCGTCGCGTCCCACCAGCAGATTTTACTGTCAGTGAGCTTGTACTACACCAACTATATGTTATATGGCGTTGGTCTGCAGCATGCAGGCGTAAAAAGCGCAACAAAACGCAACTTTCGCCAACTTCGTCAGGTTTCACGGTTATTGTTGAATGTTGTAAGTGATTGAATGCCATCTTTCTAAATGTCGATTGGACATGCCTGAAAGAAATCCATGCATAACCAAAATTCCGAAAAATGTAATAAATTTGATAGCTACCCACATCACTTCTTTCCCACTCAAAGAAACTCACTATGTTGGGAAGAAAATGAAATATTAGATCCACGCTTGGATCTGAAAACTATGCACGAAATGTTCCTTATGAAATATCCATATGTAAATGTGAAATACGACTTCTATAGGAAACATTTTCGTGAAAATTACAATTTCCATTTCGGGCGTCCGCGTATTGATGTATGTGGCAAATGTGAAGAACTTCAGGCTAAGTTAAAAAGTCCACACATCTCTGACAGTAGTAAGCGAGCTGCACAACTTGAGTTGGATATTCGAAAGTGGAGCAGAAGGAAGTTTTATAAATCCATTAAAATTACTGACTAAGAATGCATGGGCAGGGATGACTTTGTTAGACTAGCTTTAGACTTTATGCAAAACTTACCCCTGCCAAACATCCAAGTGCAAGTAACATTCTATTTATGTCAGCTGTGGGTAACTATTTCTGCATTTATGATCTGGAGTCCAGGCGTTCTACAGTCAGTTGTATCATCAAGGTCAAGCGAAAAAGGGAGCGAATGAGGTCTGTTCGAAAAATGTTACAGAACTACACCTGTCCTCAGACGGCGTACCTGGACAAAATAAAAATAATACCGTAGTAATAATGAGCCTTGCATCGACAGACAATGAAAAACTAAAAAAAAAATCACTCGCAGATTTCCTGAAAGAGGTCACTCGTTTTCCCCTTGTGGCTTTGTGTTTGGAACACAGAAGAGGCGAATACGAAAATTTGATCGAGTATACACCCCAAAAGAGTACAAGGAAATCATAGCCAACAGTCTTTCTGATGTTGTTATGGTGGAAAGTAAAGACACAATGATGCATGGTGGCCTCGTCATTAGAAAAAAAGTACGTTCTACCGAAACGGCACATCTCAAGACACCTCGCCAACAAAAACAAAATTTGTGTATGTCAATGTTCAAACAATTTCGTTTTGATGCAACGAAACCAGAAGTCGTGACTCCCTGCCATTTCATAAACAACTGTATCAGTTATAATGTTCTAGCCTGGCTATTAATTTTTGAGATTAACAAATTTACAGAAGGAAGTGGTTTGAAGTTAGAAGCTATGAAAGATCCCAATCAGTAAATTACGGGGAAAATTATTACATGCATTTAAATCAAATAGTAAGCTAATTAACGGTGGAGTGTTGTGCAGGCAGAACATTACAAAAAGAATCGACGAGCAGTTACCTTTAACAATAGATCCATCTGTGGTTGAAATTTGCCTGTAAATGAAATTTTAATAATATGATAACCACTCGCCGAACAGTGGATGGCAGTTCGTCAATATTAAACTACGACTCGTGTAAAGTAAGTAAAGTAAGATAAGTGACATGATATAAATCGGATAGGAATATTACGTAAGTCAAACACATCGGACTTCTAAAAATTTACAAGAAAGTCGACTGCAGGTTCTATTGCCAGTAAATGATAATATTATGGAATAAATTTTGAAACAAGACTGGCAGGCTACACGAAATATCACCATTCAATATTAACTAAAAACTATGCCATCCATTGTTGCGGTGATTCAACAAGGCTGAAAAAGACATTATGGGCGGAGGGAGGATAGGGCAAAATTATTAATAAAAATTCATAAGTGCGAATTTAAGTGAGAGGTGGGGGTTTATTTATAAATTTAAGATACGCGCACATCACATATATTTACCTGAATGTACATAATAGCGGCCACATAAAAAATAATAAAGTACAGCTCCAGTCTGCAAGATGCTATCGCTACGAAGTACAAAGCAAGAGTGTCTTCTTTCTTACAAAAAAATTGAAAGTGTTGTTCCTAAATTTTCTTTCTCTGACTTTCATAGATAACTATTTTAACATGCCGAAATAATATAAAAATACAAAATTTTCTCTGATAATATCGGGGAAAGGAAACCGTGTCATTATACAGTCATACGTTTAATCTGGCAAAAACTAAACTTGCTTCATTTGAAACTGGATTGGATAGACTACATGATGGGAAGAAAGTGAAATACATCCATGGAGAAGATGCTGAGAATTCTTCTAGTGGTAACTGTGATATGAACTATTCAGATCTTTGAATTTTATGAATAGTTGTTTTCGTGTTCATTTGAAGATAATTTACCAATAAATTTGAGCTTTAATCCAGAAATGTGTATCTTTGACTGTATTATACTCACGAAAAGTACTAATTCCTTCGTTAACTGGAGAAAGGAACTTTGTTACAAATTTTAATTTTTTTTTTTTTTCAGAAGATTCTTTTTAGGATATATAAAAATTATTTTCATTCACAGTATGTATGGTTAGAGTACAGCAAATGCCGAAAGATTTTAATGCAATCTGTTATAAGTTTAACAAAAACACTTTTTGGTCTCTCCTGAAAAGTGACATAGTTCGTTTATTCAGTTGTGAAGCATACAGTGTCATTTATTATACACTATTTATTTTTCTTCTGCCACACGTTTTCCTCCTTCTCCGATGATATTCCGTTGCAATTTGATGTCATTCTGATCAGTGGTATTTTAACAGCGCTTACAAAGATTGAATATAATTATAATCGCTCTTTATATCTCTTAAAATCTCACATTCATCCCTTTCATTAAATCGCCTTGTAACAGTCTTACAATTTCTAATATTTCACGAAATGTTTGTCTGTAATTCCTCACATAACACCTAATCGGCATGGATGGAACAAGTTGATACCACTTCAATTTTCTATGTTTATGTATTATTAGTGAAGATGAACAAATGTAACATCGGGGTTACAGACATGAGATCATCTAATCCTGTTACCACTCTACCACTCTTTTTTACGGCTACGTACACGCATAATCTTTATTTTGTGCACATCTATGACAAAGTAGCTTTCAAATCAGGTTCAAAATTTATTAAAACCAGATACTTCAATTTTTATGTTCACGTATTAATATTACAACTGTTGAGTTATCACAAAGGACGTTTCATACATTTTAACTTGAGTTACGGTACTTGGCATAAATATTACAGCTGTTTTTACTACTGGGAATCTCACTTAAGTATCTGGACGCGCCTGCTGCGCGCTTTATGTATTTCAGACGTCAACTTCATTTCGTATTGTCTTCGGATGTAAAATATATGGGAGAGGTGTTTTGATTTCAAATTAACACATCGTGGTAACTGTACGATATTCATGTTTAATTTGATTGGTTTTTACATTCTTCATCCTACGCTATGTTTCGTTGGAGATAAGGAAAAGTTTCCTGTGACGTGTTGAAGATATGAAGAGGGTAGTAGTAAAAAATGTTGAACGTAGTAGTAAAAAACGAGGTTTCTTATTTCCGCCATATTTTTCCACTACGATTTGCTAGGAGACAATGGTGTCAGATGATTTCTAATTTCACATGATTGATTGATGGTGCAATTAGTTCAAGGCTATCCTTGACCCAATGCATGACTTTTAATATCATATGATGGCCTTTAATGCTAATTACCGCTTTCAGGGTCAAAGTTTCTGCCACAATTGACACTATTCACGATTATTTAACTGCAATGTGCCTGAGGTAGTTTACTAGACATGTTGCCGTTGAGGTCTTCACTCCGGAGACTAGTTTGATGCAGGTCTCCACCCTACTCTATCCTGAGCAAGCCTCTTTCTCATAACAACAGCAACCTACATTCGTTTGAATCTGCATACTATATTCATGTCTTGGTCTCCGTCTGCGATTTTTACCCCACACACTTCCCCCCAATGCTAAATTCACAATTTCTTGATGTCTAAAAATGTGTCCCACCAAACGATCCCTTCTTTTAGACAAGGTATGCCAGAAATCCCTTTTCTCCCCAGTTCTGTTCAGTACCTTCTCAGTAGTTACGCTATCCACCCGCCTAATCTTCAGCACTCTTCTGTAGCACCACATTTCAAAAGCCTCAATCCTCTTCCTGTCCGCACTGTTTATGGTCCATGTTTCACTCCCATACAAGGCAACACTCCACACAAATGCCTCAGAAAGGACTTCCTTACGCTTAAATTAATATTCGATGCTAACAAATTTCTCTTTTTAAAAAACGCTTTTCTACCCATTGCCATTCTGTATTTTATATCCTCTGTACTGCGACTATCGTGTGTTATTTTAATGTCCAAGTAACAAAACTCATGTACCACCTTCATTTTTTCGTTGCCTAAACTAATCCCTTCAGCATCGCCTGATTGTCCTTTACTGCACTCCATTACCCTTGTTTTGCTCTTGTTAATGTTCATCTTATACGCACCTTTCAACACGCTGTGCATTGCGTTTAACGGCTCTTCCAGGTCCTTTGCTGTCTCTGACAGAATTATAGTTTGATCGGTAAAACGCAATGTTTTTATATCTGCGCCCTGAACTCTAATTTCTTTTCCAAATTTCTCCTTGGTTTCCTTTATAGCTTACCAATACACAAATTGAATAACATTCCAGAAAGGTTACAACCCTGTCTTACTGCCTTCCCAACCTCTGCATCTCTTTTATGCCCTTCAACTCTTACAACCGGCGTCTGGTTTTTGTATCTATGTTCTAAGATAAGCCGTAAAATGAGTATTACCTCCCGTGTTCCTAAATTTCTCCTGAATCCAAACTGATCTTCCTCGACGTCGGCTTATACCAGGTTTTTCGTACTTCTGTAAATAATTCGTGTTAAAATATTGCAACTGATGTTAATGTAATTTTCACACCTGTATGGTAGACAGTGCTAACTTTAAATAGAATTAATGCGTTCCAATAAATTTTCATTGCCATGCCCTGTAGGTCAGTACGTAATCTAATTTCTACATTTTATTGCACTTCCAAAAGTGTGGTGTACAGATTGACTAATTACTTACTTTTAAAATATTATCTAAGAAACTAGATGACCCGATGAACTTCCTATCACTTACCTCTTAATATAAACCATATTAATTTAAAGCATATGTATTATAGAGCCAGTAGCTTTATAAAAGGCATCATCAGAAGGTGTAAGTATAAGCTCGAGAGCGGGCGGAAAGATTGGGCAAATCACGCACACATGTCCAGGTTAATGTTCATGCCACATTCGTGGAAATTAAGGGAAGGTTTAAACAGGGATAAATACGGAAAAATTGCAAGGAAAATTTAGATTTAAAACATGTAAAATAATGACTTGGGTGTTGTGTTGGGTGTGTTCAGACTATCTGATGATGCCTTTATAAAGCTACTAGATCTAAACTACATATGCTTTAAATTAATATGGTCTGTATTAAGAGGTAAGTGATACGATGTTCAGTGGGTCATCTAGTCGACCCAGCAATGCTTCGCAATTGCTAATATGTATGTACTCTTGCTTTGAACGTCAAATGTGGAAAATTTTATCACAGTCGTACGAATAATATTGATATCCCAAAGAAAAGAGCTCTCAGTTTTCCACAAATTTTCCTATTTTCTGGCCATGTATCCCAAACTTTTACTTCTCTCAAACCTTTCTCTCGCTATGAACGTCGAATGTGCAAAGTTTTATCCGAATTAGATGAATGGTATTGATATTTCATAGAACAATCTCTATTTTTTCCGAATTTTCCGATTTTCCGGGAAACTATTCCGAATTTTTATTTCACAAGAACGTTAATCTAGCATTCAACGTCAAGTATGCCAAATTTTATCGCAATCAGACGAATGATATTGATATCCCATTTAAAAAAGCTCTTTCAGTTTCTCGCGAATTTTCAAATTTTCGGGTAACTTTCCCAAATTTTTAGTTCATGAGAACGTTGCTCTTTCGTTGAACGTAAAATGATCACAATTCTATCGCAGTCGGATGAAAGGTTATCAACTTATAATGTTGAGTACATTTAGAAACACAGTGAGAAAGGAACTTGGTTCGAATTTTGTGACTTTCCTTATTAAATGTCCTTTTTTTTAAAAACTGAAAACTTTTCCAAGACCATAATGAACAAAATAAAAAATGAATCACCCTCTCCGTCGTGCGAATAGTCAGTTATAGTGCTGAATTCAAGCAAAAACACAAGAAAACGCACTTTCAGTTTTCTCAAATTTTCCAATTTTCCGGTAGATTTTCCAAAAAACATTATTTCATACTAACCTTGCTCTGTCAAGCCGTACCCAACTGATGCTCTCACAACCTTGTGGCAATTGATTTTTATTTTTAAAGAAACACTCGCTTTCGGCTTTTCCTAAATTTTCCTACTCTCCGGACGACTTTTCCAAATTTTTATTTTATGCGAACCATCCTCTTGCTTTCAGCGTGAAATGTACACAATTTTATCGCAGTTGTATGAACGGTATTGATAGCTCACTGGAAAATTATGTTTAAGTTTTCCCGATTTTCCTCTTTTCCGGACAACTTTTCCATATTTTATCACCGTTAAACCTTCCCTGGATTTACACGAATATTTCAAGACCAAAAATTAGCCAAATCGGTTCAGTCGTTCTCGAGTTTTAGCGAGACTAACGAACAGCATTTCATTTATATATATATATAGAATACTAGCTGAAAACCCGGCGTTCCCAGATATTTATTTATTTAAGCTTTGAGTTACTACTTCTCATATCTCTTCTATCTCTGTCCATCTTCTTTTTTTAATAACATGTCCCTTTTCGAAGACACATTCAGGTATATGTGTGTATACTGTAAAATTATGAATTGTAACGTCATATCTAATACGCTAATTTAGTCCATGAACTGCGAAAAATTTGTAAGCGAGAATCTTTTTTTTTTTTCCTTTCATCGTTTTCCTGTGGTTCTGATCGAGATAAAGTGTAATAAAGGTTTGATATTATGTTGAATGTGTGTTGTAAGTCGCTAAGTGTATGAATAAAGTCTCATCACACAATATGGCAGTTTCTTGCGAGTGCTATTGTTTATGACGTCTTACATCTTGAACCATGTGTAGTATGTGGTTCTTACCCTTACAGAAATTGTTGCCTCACTGTAAGGAATATGTGTACAAAATTTGGTTGAAATCTGTGCAGTGGATTGGGAAAAAATGAGCAGCATTTTCGCTTAGTACAGCAGTTTTTCGCGCATCTCATCGTTTATGACGTCATATCACGTGAACTATGTATCCTACAGAAACATTATATCCAGGTTCTCGAGTTTTAGTGACACTAACGGAAAGCTATTCATTTTTATGTTTGACAGTTCATATACGGGTTCAGATCATGTAAAGTGAACTTTACTCCTTCAAAGTATATTTTTGAACTATATAACACAACAACCGAGTCATTATTTTACTTGTTTTAAATCTAAATTTTCCTCGCAATTTTTCTCTATTTTATCACCGTTTAAACCTTTCATGAACTTCCACGAATGTGACATAACATTATCCTGGACATGTGTGCGTGATTTGCCCACTCTTTCCGCCCACTATCGAGTAGATACTTAGTCTGTCTAATGCTTTTATAAAGCTAGTGGGTCTAAAATACATACGATTTAAATTAATATAGTTTATATTAAGAGATAAGTGATACGAAGTTTCCAAAAAATTTATTTTATACAAACCTTGTCCCGTCCAGCCGTACTAAAGTGATGCTCTTACAACCATCTGGTGATTGATTTTTATTAATAGAAAAAAAAGAAATCGCTTTCTGTTTTTCTTAAATTTTCCTACTTTTCGGGTGACTTGTCCAAATTTTTATCTGATGCAAACCTTCTTCATGCTTTCAACATGAAATGTACAAACTTTTATCGAAATTGGACGAACGGTATTGACAGCACACTGGAAAATGCTGTTTCTGATTATCCCGATTTTCCACTTTTCCGGATAACTTTTCCCTATTTTATCACCATTTAAACCTTCCCTGGCCTTACACAAATATTTCAAGACTAGAATTAGTCAAATCGGTTCAGCCGTTCTCGAGTTTTAGAGAGACTAACGAACAGCATTTTATTTTTGTATATATAGAAGACTAGCTAAAAACCCGGCGTTGCCCGGGTATTTATTTATTTATTCTTGCCATTTTCAGGTATATATTCATTCGTATAAGGGCTGTATGTCTGTAAAATCTCTTGGGAATACAATTAGTAGTAAAGAAGTAATAGATTAAAACTTTGTGCGTGATGGGGCGGTTTTCCATGAACGTTACTGTTTACGTGCTCATATCTTATGTAGTATGTGTTGTACTGTGATATAATTTAGAAGGTACACTTAACTATATGCGTGTATACTGTCTGTAAAATTTCCTGCGGTTACAATTTGTAGTGTAGAAATTAAAAATTGTAACGACATACCTAATGCCGTAGTTTTAGTCCATTAACAGCGGCACGTTACTGTTCATGTACTGATATCTCATGAACTACGTGTCGTACTGTGATACAATTTGGAAGGTACACTTAATTATATGTGTATATACTCTCTGGAAAGTTTTATGCGTCTACAGTCTGTAGTGTACAAATTATAAATAGTAATGTTATACCGAATGCCGTAGTTTTACTCCATAAACAGCGAAAAAGTAGTAAGCGAGAAACTTTTTTCCTTTCATCATTTTGCTGTGGTTGTCAGCGAGAGAAAGATTCCTAAAGGTTTGAAATTATGTTTAAAGTTTGTTGCAAATCGCTAAGTGCTCTCATTCTCATATAGCGTATGTATAAAGTCTCGCCGCATTATGTGGCAGTTTTTTGCGATTACTATTGTTTATGACGTGATTTCTTCTGAACTATGCCTCGTAGGCGGTTCGTACTCTCACAGCAATTGTTATCTCACGTAAGAAATATGTGTACGTAATTTGGTCGAAATCGGTCCAGTGATTTGGGACAAATGAACAGCATTGTCGCTAAATGCAGCAGTTTTTCGCGCATCTCATTGTTTATGACGTCATATCTCGTGAACTATATATCGTACGTGATTCTTAGACCGTGGCCTGAGTGCGGCGAGCCACGGAGCGGGCAGCACGCTCATGACGTCACAAACCAGCTGACGCGGCAGGCCACAGCCGGCTGACGACAGAGCGTTTTGCGTTCGGCAGAGGTTTAATCATGGAGTCGGATACAATGTTGACTGATTTCTTATTGTAAAGCGTAAAGAAAGGTCCTATTTTTCTACTGAAACAGAGATATTTGTTTGGAGTGTTCAGTACACTGTATGAAAGTTTACGGTGAGATCCTGGCGGCGGCGGAATGAGCAAGCGCATTGAGGCGCTATGCTACGATGTCCGGGGCCGTTCCACATCGGAGGTTCGAATTCCCCCACGGGCATGGATGTTTGTAACGTCTTTAGTATAAGGTACTTCATAAGTAGTTTTTAAGTTTAGGTACTGATGACCCTGCAGTTAAGTCCCATATGATTTACAAACATCTGAAGTTAGCATTATATTACTTGAAAAATTACATTTGACCCCTTGTAATTTAAAGGCGACCATAACATGTAGCCTAATGTGAGTTACTTGTGAAGTATTAATTAACAACAAGTATTTAGTTGATTTTGATATTGCCCTGGGGGATACGGAAAACCAGTCTTACTTTCAGTCATGCCTTCAAACAACCAATCATTAAACTTTCCCCGAAAACGGAGTTTCTGTAGGTCAGACAACTTCTTCATCGCAGGCAGAATACGCATCGGAAACAAATAATCTTGCTTCAGATCGTCTCTTCTGCAACAGTAATAATTTCTGATTTTCTAACACCAGCATGTCCTCTCGCAAAGCATTTGCGTCTCTCTTTCTTTTCCTGGTAGGCAAGGAGTGAGTCATGGGTCGCGACTGCCCATCAGTCTTATAGTTCTGTTACTTAACATCAGTATTCAGCTTCGTTGCTATTTAAATCCACATTTCCTTCCCAACTGACCTATTTTTGTACTGAGTGTAGCTAGATTGCCAAATTTCTGGCCTTTCTTGCACCGCAGAGATAATTTCCTCAAAGGACATGTCTCTCCGCCCGCTGCACGCTCGAGAAACACAAACGTGTTTGCGGTGCCTGCGCACGCTCCGCTCTCCGCTGCTGCCGCCCGCTTCGTACGCTTGTCGCCAGGACTCCGTAGCGTCACGTGGGTTTGTGTTGCCCGCTGTACGCCCCGCTGCACTCAGGCCACGGCCTTACACTTACGGCGACCGTCCTCATGGGCAGTGGCGTAGCTATCATAGGGCTAGGCGGGGCAGTGCCCCGGGGCCCCCGGCCTCAAGGGGCCCCTTGGCCTACGTAAGCGACGTTCGAAAAAGTTACCGTAGATCCTCGAAAACTTTCATGTCCCCCAATTAATTCGGATAATCGAAGTTCTACTGTATATAATAATTTAGTTGAATGAAGGTTTTCCGACTTTGAACTTTTTGAACGCTGACCAACAAACCTCAAACGCACGAAGTGAAATCCAAAAATTATTCGCACCCCAGAATATAAACATAACAAGGTCCTTTGCTTGTCCGCTAAGACGTGGGCCCTGCCATCGTCAGCGTATTGTCGGTTGAAGTCGGAGTTGCCGTGCCTGCCAATCTTTACGAAATAACAGTGAATGGTGCTGAATTACTAGCACAGTGTTTGACAGTAGACAATGTGACTACATTTGAATATGAAGTCTCTACAATGTATTATTACAGAACGGTATTATTATGGTAACTCAAATGTTTGTGTAGTGAAGTCCCCAAGGGTGTGCTCCATAATCATAGTTCCCAATGAAGTGCTGTAACCAAGTGCACTCTGAAATTCTTGCAAGAAGAAGAGGAAATATGGTTCCTTTGCACAATATTAAATTGTGCATTCAAGACACTATAATAAGCGAAGATGTCAACTTAGTTATTTTACTTATTACTTTTTCCTGGCCGGACATTAATATATATTTCATGAAACCTGGTAGTGGCACGGCTCAAACCAAAGTATTCCATCAAACAAAATCCGGCAACTTTCTTTTCTGAAACCATCCCACACGACTATTTCCCCTATTTTCCTTCTTTCATTTGGCTGCCAACGCAATTAGGCTGATCGGTACGGAGCAGTGAGCTATCAGCTAGGAGTTTAGCGACACTGAGTTGTCGGTACTGACAACAGTCCGCCTGCTGTCACCACATACTTGACTGTTCCCGGTTTGCTTCGCGGCAGGGGGCCATGTTTTCATGGTTAAGTAATACTTCTTCATTGTTTATTTGTTACTAGCTTATGCCTGCGACTTCATTCACCTAGTATGGAGCAACTTCGGAAACTATCCCAAGAGGTCGTTTATCTTTATGTCCTACCCAGGTCCAAATCTATTTCTCTGCAGAATTTCATTCAAATCCGGTCAGTAACTTTTGCGTGAAAGCATAAGACAAACCAAGTTTCACAGCTATAATTATATTTGAGAGTACAATTACATGTTATCTGCTACGTGACACATAATAATTTACTTAATAGTATTTAGGTTTGCCTTATTATGTCTTCTAGTGGGTGGTAAGGAACTGATGATGAAGTTTTGCATAGTTTCAGTTTAAAGAGGGCCCCAATGTCATTTTTGCCCCGGGGCCCTTGGTGACATAGCTACGCCACTGCTCATGGGTTCAAGCTTACGTGTACAACATTTCATAAAGATTGGAACAAAACTGTAGATTTGTATGGAACACGTACAAATATATGGACACTCTGCTTTATATATATATAGATGAGCTTTCTGTTTAATATATGAGCAGTTAGTATAAAGTGTACTGGTCTATTTACAAATGAAGTAGAGATCCAAACTGGTGGGCGCATTGTGAGAGTTGTGCTGTGCAGTGGTAGTTTAGTGCTTGTAGAGCAGCAGTGTGGTGTCAGCTAGAGGAGCGGCCGGCCTCCACCCTGCCTGGGCAGTGGTGGCCCACGTTGCGGTGCCGGCTGGCGATCATCTGAGGCGAGGTGCGCCGCTGAAGATCCGACAGCATCAGCTGGCACACGCGCTCCATCAGCTCCAGCTGCGACAGCAGGGACCTGACAAACAGCACACACACTCACTCCCCTCCTCCTGAGGTATCTACTAGCGTAAGTCAATTATTATCCGCAATTTATACCCGGGCCGCTGAAACTTTGCACTTGACGTTTACAAGTAACAAGTGAAGAACAAGAAGCGCGAGGCGCTAGTCGTGAGGAACGATCCAATCACAGCGCGATAGACACTTCCAGTGGTCACGTGCCGTGACGTCAACATTCCCGCGTTGCCGGCTTTGTTCAGTTCTACCGTAAACAAAGTTTTTTTCTTTATTATGGCCTTTGGGCATACCCCATTCAGCCAATCTTTAATAAACATTTGAATACAATTAACAGGTTTTTATAAACTATATTAAAGTTACAAAAAATGGATTATTTAAACACAAAAATTATATCTTTATGCGTTCAGTTGCCAAAAACCGATATAAATGCTTGAACAGTGATATATCTTGTGTTGCCAGTAACGTCTTTACACTAGTAGGTAGGTGACATCTGTTTTGCACCAAGTACTGTAAAAATTTAGTTGTTGCATCGTATCTTTTCGAACATCCGAAAACAACGTGATCAAAATCCTCCTCTGCACCACAGTCACACAGGGGCGAGACAATGAGATTCAGTCGGCATAAATGTTGCTTGAACTGCCCATGGTTAAATCGAAGTCGAAACATTGTGACTAAAAATTTTCTATTGAACAGGCCGAAAGAATAGGCCGAGCAGGAATACATGGCTGAGTATCCGCATAATGCTTTCCTCTCCATTTGTTTGATAGTTGCCACTTATTGTTCCATAAGGTTCTAACCTGTTGCCGTACGTCGCGTCGAAGGTCTGTATAAGGAACATGATGGTAAATCTTCTTCCCATGATGAATGGCATCCTTGGCAAGATAATCGACAAAGTTGTGTATCGTGTTTATCGCGTGTTTATGTTGTCTGTGTACTTTTTTCGCTGCGATTTGTTTTACTGGGAGTGGTTTAACTTGACATTCCGAGTTCAAGTAATTGGATAATGTCACCGAAAAGACGTTTGTCTAGCGACGTTTTCTGAGTAAGTTCTCAATTTCGTATGAATAAAAACTTCGAAGCTTATGCTCTGAGCAGGAAGTTCATTCTAACGATCGGAAAGAAGTTATGGTGCAGTGGTTACAAGAAAGAAATATTGCTGCAGATATGTCAATCTCAAAACTTCTTTTTAATTCGCTCTTGAAACAATGTAGCCTATTACACTGACATATGCAGTAGACGAAATCGCAAAGGAGCAGTGTCACAATGTAATAAATCTGCCCCCATTTCGCTGCCGTTTTAAGCCTATAAAATTGGTATGGAGCGACTTGAAGGAACAATAAGTCTTTCACTATAACAGAGGTGTGAAAGCTGTTGCATGAAGCTGTTGCCAATGTGGATGCTGCATCTTGGGAAAAAAAGGGTCGAGCACGTTGAAAAACTGATACGGACAGCGCAAACAATGGAAGGGATCATCAGTAATCATGAACGGTTAATGATTTGTGTTGGTGATGACGACGATTTTGGCAGTGACGACAACAGTGAAGATGGGGAGCTGCATGTTTTGTACCAATGTCGCCGTAAATTGGTGAGTGAAAAGCATTCTGATTATAAAACGTCGAGAGAGAAGTTACTATCATGATTATTGTTTATTTCGCATCTGTCGTGATTCAATGCTTATTTTCTATATCGCTTTGCTCCGTTATTGAAAGTGAGTGCATTGTTGTGCTCTGCTCTTCATTAATATGCCGTTAATTAATTGCTGCTCAAGAACGAATTATTATGTGCACTTTTATTGCTCAACAGCTTACATTTACGAGATGCAACTGAAAACCGTTTCGTTTGCTGTGCGAATAGAGGCTGGTGTTGCAACGTCGCTAAAGCAGTGTAGCCAACTTAACTCGCCGTAACGCGAAACGTCAAGTGCAATGTTTCAGCGGCCCGGGCACAGAATAAGGAGTATACAGAAAGGAAACTCCCGCTGCAGTCTGTCGTCCAAAATTTAGTGCGCATGCGCGGAATCGGTCATCTTGAAAAGCAGTAAACGCGTGGTCACTCCCTACTCTGCCGCATGGTAATGCGCTGTCTTTGTTTGTTAATTGTGTATTTTAGCTGCCTGAATCGCATAAAAGTAAAATAGTATTTGGTGCAATGAAAAGAAAGAACTGTGCTCAGTAGGTGTACCTGTTCCGTTTCTATTACGAGCAGCAATAAAAGTAAAGACGGCCGATGGCGTTCAGCACCTAATTGCTGCAATAATTCTCATACAAATAAGGATATAAGCTTCTTCACCTTCCCAAAAGATGTTGAACGGTTAGTGAACGTCGCTATATGTGTGGTAAAAGTTAAATGTTTTCTGTTTCGAATGAGAGCAATGTGTGCATAATTATTAAAAGTGCGTGTGTAGAAGGAGATTGGTCTTCTTATAACGTGCCTGAAATATTTCGCCTGAGTGGGCCTTAGGAAAGAAGAAAATGCTCTCGAACGTTTTTCTAATAGTACTGTACATCTTATTTAGCTATCTCTACGTGACTAACGGCGTAGCGTAATGGTCAACTGCATTACTTGCGCAGCTGGCGCCCTGGGATCAATCCCAGGAGCTTCCTACTTCTTTTTCTTCATTACGCTACACCGTTTATTCACGAACAGAGCGCTGAATAACATGTACAGTGCTATTGGAAAAAACTTTCGAGAGCATTTCCTCCTTTCCTAAGGTCCACTCAGGCGAAATATGTCAGGCACGTTATGTGGAGACCCACCTCCTACACAAGTAACTTGGCCGAAATCGGCGAGTCCCGATTGCCGACCTCCCCTTGTTACAATATTCAAACAAATGGAATAAGGGGAATAATCTTGCTGTTCTTGCTCAATGGTTGGCAGTTTCTTGTATCTACCTTTCTCTGGTCGGTAAAGTAATTGTCCTCGTAAAAAGAACATTATGTAGCCAACATTAAAATATTACTCCTCCACTGCCCTAAGTAAAACTGAACCAGTCAAATCGATGACACTCATCCTGCCTCCTCCCCTGGTTCTACGCTGCTTAGGCAGGTAAAATTTTATTTACGGCAATGGAGGCGTAGTGTGCTAATGTTGGCAACGAATGCTCTTCGGATACTGGAACAAATAGATTAAGGGGAAAAATTATTTTATGCTGTTCCTCTCTATGGTTGACAGATTTTTCTATATGCCATTCTCCGATCAGTAAATTAATTATCCTCTTAAAGCAAATACAACTTTTCCAACATTGAAACACAACTACATCACTGTCATAAGTAATATATAACATACAGGTATGTTTTAAAGGCAATATTTATTTCCAGTGCTAAGAAACGGACTGTAAATTCAAGGAGAGCTGATTTACTTAAAAATATATTATCCACTATTTAGTAAAATTATTTGTCAGAGTTAGAATTTTGTATTTCTTGAGGTTCACAAACAGACTTAAAATATAAAACCAAAATTGAAAAAAAATTCAAAGTGATAAAAGTCACCCATCGGTGAGGTACAAATGATGTGTAATGTTCTAGTGAATGCATATTGACAAGAAAGACTAAGAGGAAAATGATGAACACTTTTTCCTTTGCCATAACTGAAACAATGTGTGCCACAATACGACAAGTACAGATTAAGTTTGTTATGTAGTTTTATGTTTCGGCTACCTGCCTTTCATTTGTGTGTAATTTAACAGTTTTATATATGCCCAGACATCATTACTTCTGTGTAATCGCGCTGTACTGCTAAGTCTGACTTGTGCAAATTTATTCGTGTCAAATAAAACCTGGCAGTTGTAAAGTCACTTTCTTCTTTATAAGTAATTTCCTAAACGTAACTTCTCGTTACTCGGGATTTTTTCTGGAAATAAGCACCAAATAAAACGATCATTGATTCCATCGTACATTTTTGCAGTTGTATTAAAATTTAGGCCTACTTTTTTTTTTGTTGGGTTACAATTAGATGAAAGAACAGGGCGCAAAATAGAGGAGAGCATAATGAAAAGCCGTTTCCTTTCGTAAAAGTCGGTGAGGTTAGCTGCAGTTCGGAAAAAGTCCATTTCCAGTCAAAGTACTAAGTGGCTATAGTTCCGAGTTTACTGCTTTTCAATATGGCGTCGAGCGCAACGCTTGGTAACATACAGATCAAAGGCGCCGCCTCCAACTTTCCCTTCTGTATACTCCCTATTCTGTGGCCCGGGTATAGTTAAAGTTTTGTTTATGTTAGTAGTACTGTCGTTTTACGTTTTTGACGCATGCTCTGTCTATTTGTTGTTATATCTTTGCAATTTTCAAGCTGTTAATCATGGCTGCTCAGCTGTCTATTCGCACCAAAGAAGAGCAAAGTTCAGTGATAGGGTAAGGTGGTATAAATTCGATATAGGTACAATTCTGATCAACATAAATTTTCGCGCCATTTGTCAGTCTCGTAGTGTCTCGTTGTGTGGCATTGTAGCGTAGCAGGTTTCTACAGCTCCTCCTGTCTTTTCCAAGAATATACCACTTTGTGCTAAGGAGAAATAAATTTTTTCACGTTAGGAGGTATGTGAAGCTACTTAGTGTAAGGAGCTCTTATAAATTTTCTATTTGAGGGTGACTAGACTCTTTACCCAAAATGTAATGTTTGGTACAACGAAGTATGCGTTGGTGCCTGACGGAAAAAGTGCTTTTTATGTGGAAGAAGCCCTTAGTCAAAATTCTATTAGGAAGTGATCACAATTGTACCTAGTGTGGTACATTTTCGATCGATTTTTCTCAATTCTGTAACTTTTTTTGTGTCTATACCGACATTTGTAATTGTCTAATATTTGCGTTACATATTAGTTACACATCCAAGAACAAATGCTATAATGAAATTACATCTTTTCTCAATATATTTCCAGTTACAATAACATTTGTCCGAAATGATCGAAATTGTACCACCTTACCCTACGTTTTTTGTGGCCGGAAAGTGTATCAGGGGCCGAAACTCATAGAAGACTTTCAGTACAGACGGGAGCAGTGTTTTGCCACAACGAAGTGTGTACGAGTGGATTGAAAAATTCCGAAATGGTCGCATGAGTGTCAAGCGCGATGAAGGAGCCGGACGACCGTTTACCGCCACAAATGAAGAAACCATTTAGCGATCACGTGAAATGATTCCCTTACACAGACGATTAACTATTGATGCAGCGGCTCATCGTATTCAAATTAGTCATGGTTCTGCCTACGAAATTATTCACAACAGACTTGGGTTTCGTAAAGTTTGTACAAGATGGGTCGCAAAACAACTAACACAGTTGCATAAGCAAACGCGCGCCGGCCGCGGTGGCCGAGGGGACTGAGGCGCTTCAGTCACGGTCTGCACGGCCACTACGTTCGGGGGTTCGAATCCCCCCTCGGGCATGTATATTTGTGCCGTTCTAGTTCGTAAGTAGTTCATAAGTAGTTTGTAAGTTTAGGGACTGATGACCCCGTAGTTAAGTCCCTTAAGCTATACAAACATTAGAACATTTTTTGAGCAAACGCGCCTCGACGTCTGCAAAAATATTTGGATCGCTATGGTCACGAAGGGGACAACTTGTTAGACAGAATCATTACTAGTGACGAAGTATGGATCCATCATTACGACCGGAGAGTAAACGGCAGAGTATGGAATGGAAACATCCAAATTCGCCGTGCAAGAAAATGTTCAAGACCAAACCGTCCGCAGGAAAACTTATGCTTACGGCGGCTTTTTGGGATGCACGAGGTCCTGTACTGGAACATTATGGTGAAAGGGGCAGAACAATAAACAGTGTACGCTAAAGTGAGATGCTTACTGATAGGCTAAAACCTGCAATTCGAAGTAAACGCCGAGAATTGCTGTCAGAAGGTGTTGTGTTGCACGACAATGCCCGTCCGCATACTACTGTCCACACTGCTGACACGCTCCAGAAACTCAAGTACTGGATCATCCTTCATATAGTCCTGATCTTGCCCCTTCTATCACTTGTTTGGTCTACTCAAACAGGCATTAAGGGGCCGTCGATTTGACTCGGACAAAAGCAGTGAAGGAAGCGGTGCATTCCTGGCTCGCAGCTCAACCGAAAACCTTTTATGAGGGCATAAGGAAGCTTGTGGAGCGATGGGCGAAGTGCGTTGAACAGCAAGGAGACTACGTCGAAAAATGATGTTCTTGTAAGTTTCGTATTTTATTACAATAAAATTTTATAACTACTTTGCGGATAATAATTGACTTACCCTCGTACATTTGCACTGAAATAACCTGCGTCTACACATATATACATACTCCACAAATCACTGAATGATGAAGGTTGGCTCGTGCCACCACTAAAATCCACATTCCTGTTTCATTAAAAAACAGAGTGAGGGAGAAGCGACAGCTTGCATGTTTCCATACTAGCCCTAATGAATCTAGCTGCAGGGCCTTGCGGTGTTGGAGATCACAATGTGATTGGGCTGGGTACGTACACTGATCCAAACAATTATGGGATCATCTAAACGAAGGCTTCAGCGGTCGTTGACACTGTCAATACAATTCTTCTTGGTTTTTGGCCGCATTGTCAATATCTAAAATACCGACGTTTCGACCACTGCTGCAAGTGGCCCGAGCCCCTTTATTTATTGTTTTCAGCCTTCTCTTTATGCCTGTATCTGTTGCCCAAATTCTTAGGAATAAAGAACCCTGGTATGATGCCTATACGGATCTCGGGTGTTTACGAGATTTGTTGTAATGATTGCCCACAGAAATATATCGGTCAGACTGGGCGTAGCTTTGCTGTTCGTTTTAAGGACCATGTCAATTTGAAGGGCTCCAAAGCGGCTCTTTCAATGCATTTAAAAGATAATGGCCATTCAGTTACCAATATAGAGAATAACATGAAGATTTTATTTAGGGGATGAAAAGGAAACGTTTTAAATGTCATGGAAGAGATGCACACTATGAAAGCACTTAAGAGGACTCCGGGTTCATACCTTAACAAGCAAGTAGAACTGAGAGATTTTAACACCTTATCAAATTTTGATTATTTGTATTCATGAAAGCTTTGCTCAAATGACTGACAAGTCATCTATCTTTCATATGTTCTACATTTTGAGGGAGGAGTAGACAATATAGCAGACAACTTCTATTTTTTTAATTTTTATTTGGGTTTTATCTTTGTATTAAAACCGACAGTGTTAAGTCTGTACGCGGTGCCCAGCCATCATTTGTCCTTGTTAGGAGAGCCCTCTAGTGGTCAATGCCGTGTTACGTCAGTTTTCCTTGTTCATATCACACATTCAGCACTTTAGTCTGCGTATGCACTTGTTATGTACCACGGCGGCAGCATTTCCTGGTCCTGGAAATGCCGTCTGTTTCCTGGTAAGCTGTTCATAGTAGGCTTCCTATCACACATTTTTAACAGTTTGTTTTTACGCAGTTTATACTGACCACTTACAGTGAGATTTTTGACCTTGGGTAGCAATTGTGACCGTAATCTGTTCTCGATTTTAGACTCACCTTGCTGGTTTCTTCGTAATGGACAAATCGAGGATGTTATTTATCAAATGACGACCACTCCCTGTTGTGAGAGTATTTTAGCAAGGCCTCCTGAAAGCTGGACGCTGTTTTCTAAATATCATGTAATCATTTTGCTAGTAAATACTTTCGGCACTCTTTTTCAAAAAAATTTAGACAGTTTTTAAAAAAGTTATCAAATATTTACAAAATTCTTACTTATTGGTTCTTTTAGATACTCCAGTTATTAGTTCACTTGTATTTCCTATTCATAGATATCACCTGAAGATGCCTCTAACGCGATGTGAAACTGGTTGTGTCTACATAAGCACGTCTTAACAGCTTTGTGATTTTCTGTACACATCTGCACCCAGGACTTTATATTATTGAAGTTAACTTTTAATTTTTATATTTTGTGGTGTTCGTGTATTGAATTTTATCAAAATGTATTTAAGCTGTGGTTGCCTTTTTAGAAAATTATTTGCTTTTGCAAGGTGTTGGCTGACACCTCAACAAAGGCCACTTGCAACAGTGGCCGAAACGTCGGAATTTTACATAATTGACATGGCGGCCAAAACCCCAGAAGAATTTTATTGACAATTAGGGGATCAGTTAAAATATATAGATTCTGATGTATTGTCATTGACAGAATGAACTAAAATGGTTCCGACGTCTTTCTGTCGTTTCAGTGGATTGGAGACAACAACATTAGGGCAACTGAGAAAGTAATAATAATAGAACGTAGCTGCAGATGGGATTGCTATTGTCTTGTGTTTACTCCACCAAACGAATTGGACTAGCAATTAGGTTCAGATAGTGTAGTGAACAGGTAATGCAATGCAACATCAACGTTACTTATCCAATGTTGAAGAGCCATAGGAAGGTTGGAAGCGGGACAGACACAGAGGGAGGTGGCTGCAGTTACCGGAGTGCCCCAAAGCTTAATTTACAGGACTTGGGCGCGATTTCAGATAACAGAAATCGTTAAAAGAAGGCAAAGTCAAGGTCGTCTACAGGTAAAATCAGCAAGAGATGGCCGTTATCTCTGATTAACAGCCCATCGAGACCGTAGGCTGAATACAACTCAGCTGCAACGCACCCTTCAAGAAGCAACAGGACGCGCATATCAACACAAACAGTCCGAAATCGCCTTCCGGAATGTGGCCTCAACACACGAAGGCCTGTGGTTTGTCTCCCACTTAAACCATGACACCGTTTAGCCCATGAATCTGGGCGGAGGAACATCAGCGCTGCAGTTGTAACGAACGCTGCCGTACTCTGTTCACGGAAAAGTCAAGATTTTGTTTTCAGCTGGACAGTCGTTCCGTCATCTGGAGAGAATGTGGAACTCAGAACTATCCTGCTTGTGTCCAGGAAACATAACCATTCCCAGGTTCGAGTCCCGGTTCTGGCACACAATTTTAATCTTCCGGGAAGTTTCTTATCAACGCACACTCCGCTGCAGAGTGAAAGTTTCATTCTGATCACCAAACCATGTTGGTGGGCGAATGGTGTAGGCAGCAGTCAGTATTGGTAGACATAGGGACGTGTATGTCGTTAAGTGCGGCTTGATAGCACAGTGGTAGAGTGTCAGACTACAAATCCAAAGGTCACAAGTTTGATCCCCACCAGGTACTTGGATTTTTATCAGTTACTCTCCACGTCTTTCACCTCTGTCAGTATTGTTGATGTGAAAAATATCGAGTAGCACAGTGCTTCGGAACCCACGTTAAAACTGTAGATCCCTCTATAACTGACTGGGTAAGTCAGTTCGAAGGTCGGAGGAAGGCAACTTCATACCACTTCCAAACAGGACCATGCCTAGTAAAGCACTGTGGTGTTCAAACCAATCTTCGGATTGTTGACTGCTTTACCTTTTACCTTTATGTCGTTAAGAATGACGTTCCGACTGCTCAGAGCTGTAGATATGGGATGCTTCGTCCTTTTGTTATGCCGTACGCTGGTGCCATAGGAGGTGGGTTCCTTCTGGTAGAAAATAACTCTCGTTCCACGGAGCTGGTGGACAACTTGCTTCAAGATGAGGGAGTTCTTCACCATATTTAAACCCTATTCAGCATATCTGGGATGCACATCGCAAACGCATTGCACTCATACTAGCTGCCCCACAACGATTTCAGAGCTGGATATTGCACTCATGGATGAATGGCCAAATATCCCTCATGAGCTGATTGATGACCTCATGCTGTCCATGCCCCGCAGGTGTGCAACTGTAATGACCGTCCGAGGTGATCACACTCCATATTAGAAAGCAACAAGTATGCCTTTTCACTATTATGGTAGCCCCATGGTGCCTTACTATAAGTAAACGCCATGTAAACCCAAGTAAAGAGCTGAGACAGAAAAAATATCGTACGGTATCAAACATGCATTACAGTTGTAACCAATATCTGGATAAAATACGTTACCATCTGTATATTGTGTATGATATTGTAAGGAGTCAAGTCATTTAGACGCATAGTCCTACATATTTGGACCTGTAACACAGTATTTGTTGCTTACAAGTGATATCTGATAAGTTAATTACTTTGTTTATTGATTAGAAAGAAATTATTATTCGAAGTACAGAATTAAATCACGAGTGCAATAACTTAGCTTTTCTCGAGGCTGAAGCAAGTAACAGTTCATGCATATACACTGAGGGAATATTGTTGGTTCAATTTATCAGTTAAAATACCTTTGCAGACAGTACTTGGCAACAATTTCAGATGCTTACAAATTATGGTGCAATACTTCGTTATGTGCGAGCGTGAGTCTCTGCGTTAGCGGCAGGTGACCTTCGAAGCGTGGGCGAGCCAAAACGCGATGTTAGCGTGTGCGTTATTGGCTGGTTCGTGGGAGCGCCTAAGGCCCAGATAAAAGCGTATCCCCGGTAGGCGAAAGTTCTCTGACGTGGCGAGAGTGGGGGGAACGTTTGTCGCGGCGAGTGACGGCGGCAGTGAACACTCTGGCGCTTGGCCTGGCGGCGACAGGTTGTGTGGAATGCGAACGAGCACTCTGTGGGCGCGATTTTCGCATTTACGAGTGTGGACCAAGTGAGAGAGAGAGAAGACTCTTTTTCTGTGCTTTACTGAAAAGAGCAGCTCTGTGAGAAGCAAATCTGAAATTACCTCTTATTAAGAGTAATCAGATTGTGCGATATTCACTGTGTTGGTCAGCCACTTCTTGTCTGACGCGAATACACACAGAGTGAAATAGTTAACGCCGGTGGGCGAATTGCAGTGGCATCGCGGTGGGTTGATTGATGCAGTCAGCATACCACGCCAATAGCGAGACTAGGAATTGTTAGGATTCTCAACATCATTGAGACGTAGGAAACATTTCAGTCAACAGAAGTTGATCCAACCAGACAAGTCAGGTTTGTTTCCAGTGATGCGCACCAGCTTGCAGCCAGTTCAGCAAACGGTACTGTGTGCAATACTTATGCTTAGATCAGACACTTAGTGTGACAGCCTCGAGCGTATCTGCAGCTTTGTTTGTTCTTCTAAAATAAAGTTAGGCACGTTGTTTCAGCCATTTTTGCTGAGTACAGTTTTCTTTACCTTAAAGTTCAGTTAAAAATTCTGTTTATTCTTCCAAAACCACTTACTTTATATCCAAAAAATAAAAATATGGAGTTCTCTTAAAATTTAAATTCTTTTAATATGCGATTTTTTGGTTAAATAAATTAATTACTTACACAGAAATAGTGTTTACTTTCAGTAGCTAGTAACGCCAAATTTGTACCCTGTTTGTCCTTACTAGCAATGTTTAGATATAGATTACAGGTGATGTATCTGTGCTGGGTTGAGTAATGTTGCAGAAACATATCTTAATCTTGTGAAGGACATCTCTCTGACTTCTACGCGACTTGCTGTTAGGTTCTTCCACGCAGGCGCCACAGGTACACTGTCAGATAGCTAGCGCAACAAAATCAGTTGGAAGTTTGTACAAGATTACACCACAGCAAAATTATGTGCGTTAGAATATCTCAACTGACGCGCTAATTGTTTTGAGCACTTTGTTGATTGCAGTTTTCCATTCGTCTATCTTTTCATTTCCCCTCTGTCCATATACCGTGATGCCAATCTCATTCCTCCCCGGTCTCTTTATTTCCGCTACTCCTCCCCCTCCCCCCCCCCCCCCCACGCCGTTGAGATCACCACCTTCTAACTCGTCTAAGACCAGCTGCTCACATCTCTAAAGTAATTTACCCCTCACCTATTCCTTTCTCTCTCTGTCCATTTCCTTCTCCTCCCTTGCACTGTATATTTCTCTGCCCCCCTCCCCCTTTTATGATCTCTAATGTATGAGACCCCAATAGATACGGGGATGGAATTCACTGCCAGAATTGTAACTACTTGTGATATGATTAGATAAACATCAGAAATATTTGTCAAGGTGCGTCAGAAGCATGTTCACTGATGTCATGCTTGCACTGAGGTTAGTGTATATAAGGTTCAGCACATTTTGTAACATACAGTGCAAATGCTACGTTTGCAATTATCTGTAACTAATATAAAAAACAGTTCGCATTAATGTTGCTGTATTCCTGTTATCTGCTTAACCTGGCTTCTCCAACCCAAGGTTCCCTTCCAAAAATTGTTCAGTAGAACATCCTCTATGTCCTATTAAGTTTGTGCACGATCCTAAGGAGACATGTCGTACCATCATTCATTTCCTTGTCGGCAGGCGTCATGTTTCGTAATTACTACCGTAGAAAAGAAGGTAATTCTTTGTGAAACAACCAGTGTTTCGTGATCGGAGACGGCCCTGGCTTGCGTGAAGCCCTAGTGCAAGACTTCAGCGAAAGAGCGTCCCGCATCCTCTCCTCCCGGTCTCCCTCCTGAAGAGGGTATGCACCTGCGTCACATTCAAAAGATTCTACGGTTCGTCATTAGCATCTCCTGAGATCACAGTCATATCACAATGGGCAGATACTTTAATTATATTACACTGCCCTTCGGAGGAAGATGGGAGTGATCATTTTGAGTTATTGCTTAGAATACGGAATAGCAAGCTCAAATAACGGTTAATAATGACAGTATTGTACACTTAATTATTGTACATGTACATACATATTGGAACATACTAGTATTGATCCGTTTTATGTAAACCGTCGTTACCTCTCCAAACAGTTCTACTTAACACGCCAGGTGGTGCGATTAGACTGCGTTGCTATCTAGAGGTATATTGTTTACAACTCTGTTCACTTCTAGCTGCGTTTGCATAAAGGTATAACACGCTGCGAAAGTAATTGGCCCCAAAGTGCCAGATTCTTTATGTATCACGGGTAATGATAATCACTTTGCATCAAGAAGGCAATAGTGACCGACAAATAACAAAGAAACTGAAGATTTCCACCAGTGGAGTTGTCGAAACCGTAGACCAGCATCGAGAAATAGGCTCATATGACGATCGTCCTCGCTCAGGAACACCTAGGAAGATATCAGAACGCCAGGAAAAGTATTTGGTAGTGAACAGTAATCGTAACAGATTAAAACTGGCTGATGAACTAAACGCAATGAGGGATACACCGGTGAGTGAGTCAACAGTGCGACGACGCCTGGCAGACAACAACCTACGAGGTTATGTAGAAATGAGGAAACCAACTGTTGTTCCATGTTAACAAGAAATAAAGGCTTCAGTGAGGTAAGACACACCTACATTGGAGAGATGGGGATTGGGAAACAGTGTTATTTATTGATGAATCCAGATTTGAAATATTTGGAAGTAAACTCCGTCAATTTATACGCTGTTTACCTCATGAACGCTTGAATCCTCGGTGGATAATTCTAACTGTAAAGAACGTAGGGGGTTCTGTGAGGGTTTGGGGATACTTTGGAGGGAATAAAGTCGGAGATTTGGTAAAAATAGATGGAAAAATGAACCAAAAGGTTTATCATGCAATTCTCCAGGACATGCTGAGGCATCTGGTTTGCGTCTGATTGGGAAAGGGTTTGTCTTGCAGCAAGACAACGACCCCAAACAGACGTATTGCTTGTGTCAGAACTATGTGAAGTTTCTAGAGGTTGGTACCATATTGAAAAACATGGAATGGCGCCCCAATTCCATGATTGTAACCCAATTGAGCTGATGAACTGTACAGGAGGATCGGAAAACGGAAAATTATGAGTGGGACACAATTGTGGGAGGTCCTGCAGCAAGAATGGAGATTAATTCCAACTGAAACCTTGGCAAAACTGACGCAGCGCACGTCGAGAATGTGCAAGGCAGTGACAAAAGCAAAGGGTGGCTATTTTGAGGAAACTAAAATTCAATTGTTGCATCTTCCTGTGTATTACTTGAGCTTAATAAACATTTGGAATACAACAAAATTCATTTTTTACTGTATTTCCTTTCCATTGCCTACAATTACTGGGTGTTTCCACACTTATCGAGGGTGTTCTATATTAGAAGTAGTTTCAGAAACAAATTTGAGGACAATAGTTTTCCTATTACGTTCTACTGTTTTGCGTGGGGCCCTATGCGCCTGCTCCGTTTGTACATGCCTAAGGCCGGCCCTATTCGGGCTGAAGCAAGGTCCGTATAACAAATAAGGTTGAGCAGTAAGCGTTCCGTGCTGCTATTGGCTGAGGCTGTGACGTCACACAAGAACAGCAGCTGCCTCGGGAACGGCGCTACTGTATTGCGGCCCACGCAATTGAGTGGCGCGCTTGTGGTGTATTTCACTCTCTATTGAAGCAATGATATGTAGATTTGCTGTTCTGCTATTATCGAATGCTATTGCTAAATTCTGCAGCTTTTCCAGGCCCTCAGACAGACACTTATTACATCGTAAGATCAAGCATCTATCGAATCGAAACATACAAAAACAAACACAAAGTGTAGCCTGTTTTTGTAGTTACCTGCCATACTAAATGTTGTAAATGAACATTCCTTTTACTGACTTGGCTCTGAGAAGAAGTTAACTAGTAAATAAGATTTACGGACACTGTCGCTTTCACTCGAGTAATTCGTTCCTTCTCATCGTTTAAGTCTGCATTTTCATCGTTACTAAAATGTCATTTAAAATAGCTGAGTTGTAACAGAACCCGCGGTTTACCCAAGATAGCAAGACTAACTCTGCAGGTAAAGGTTCTTCGAGTTTTTCCTTGAGAAAATTGTAGATTTTCTGCGAAACGATACGTAAAGTGGTCTAATTCCAAATGTACTCTTTTTTTTTATCCAACTGGTTTTGAAACGCGTAAATGACTACTGATTTAATTAGGTTACAAGGTTGTGGCTAGTATACATTTCACGAGACAGAAACTCCATTGTTAGTTTCCTCTTAGTGCAGACTACGTTTCGTTGATGACAAGGGAATTCTAAGATCTTTATACGTGCTCCCAATTTCATACATACGTTTTAAGAAGAGGATTTCTTCTCTGTAATCAGGCTACCGAATTCTGTAAAGGGACCTCATCTGAATCATTACAAACAACTTCATCCGAAAAAGTACATTTGTCAACTTTCTACTTCTTCTCCTAATTTCACTTTTGTTGAAACGTTCTTTCCTACTTCCTGTAACGCTCGATGTGCTATCACTGGCGGTACTATTACAAGGCAAAGGCATATTACCGGATGGACATCTTAGTCACCCGTTTTGACGGTAAATTTACCAGTTCTGTACGCAAATCACTGATATAATCTGAACCAACAAAACGAGTGGAGGATATCCTAGCACAGAGGTCGGCAAGTAATCTTAGTTGGGGTCCGCAAGTAAAATCTCATATTCCTTATTAACGTTTTATTCAAAAAACGGTATGAAATACAACAAACAGGCATTTTTGTATTAAAAATACAGAGAAAGTAATATGCCTCTTCATGTTTCACTCTCAAAATCAAATGTTCAAATGTTTGTAGAGCTTTTGGGACTTAACTACGGGGTCATCAGTCCCTAAACTTACAAACTACTTATGAACTAGCTAATACTAAGGACGGCAGGAATATCCATGACCGAGGGGGGATGAGAACCCCCCACCGTAGAGGCCGTGCAGACCGTGACTGGCGCGCCGCAGACCGCTTGGCCACCGCGGCCGCGTTTCACTCTCCAACTAATATGAAATACAATACATGTGAAATAGAAATGTATAAAAGGTCCCAAAAGAATTCAGGCTTTCGTTCGTTAGGAGCACAAAAATGATGTTTACATGGATATGCCCCGACAACTGAAGCAGAGGTTTCGGAGATTGTCAGAGTATGAAATCGATTTATAGAACTTGATTGTTCATTAAATAAAGTTCCTGTGCTGCATTCGTGTGTACACAGCTTTTATTTGGCTCACCTGCCAGCTTGCTCCGTTCCGCCGCCGCTCGTTAGTGTAGGCCTACTCTTAGGCGTTGCACATCAGGACAAGTATTTCTTTAATTTATGTATAATAATCATTAAGGGTTCTAATTATAGAGCAGTAAATTGTATATTTCCAGGAAAAAAGGGGTGGCTCTCATACGAATTATTATCTACAGGATTCATTCATTTATTTATTTTCTTAATTTGCGTAAGTAACTTTAAAAATCCAGAATGAAACTTTCACTCTGCAGCGGAGTGTGCGCTGATATGAAACTTCCTGGCAGATTAAAATTGTGTGCCGGAACTGGGACTCGAACCTGGGACCTTTGCCTTTCGCCGGCAAGTGCTCTACCACTGAGCTACCCCGACACGACTCACGATGCCGCCTCACAACTTTACTTCCGCCAGTACCTCGCCTCCTACTTTCCAAACTTCACAGAAGTTCTCCTGTGAAACTTGCAAGACTAACACTCCTGGAAGAAAGGATATGGTGGAGACATGGCTTAGCCACAGCCTAGGGGATGTTTCCAGAATGAAACTTTCACTCTGCAGCGGAGTGTGCGCTGATATGAAACTTCCTGGCAGATTAAAATTGTGTGCCGGAACCGGGACTCGAACCTGGGACCTTTGCCTTTCGCGGGCAAGCGCTCTACCGACTGAGCTACCCCAACACGACTCACGATGCCGCCTCACAACTTTACTTCCGCCAGTACCTCGCCTCCTACTTTCCAAACTTCACAGAAGCTCTCTTGCAAACACGCAAGACTAGCACTCCTGGAAGAAAGGATATGGTGGAGACATGGCTTAGCCACAGCCTAAGGAATGTTTAAAGAATGAAACTTTCACTCTGCAGCGGAGTGTGCGTACACTCCACTGCAGGGTGAAAGTTTCATTCTGGAAACATCCCCTAGGCTGTGGCTAAGCCATGTCTCCACCATATCCTTTCTTCCAGGAGTGCTAGTCTTGCAAGTTTCGCAGGAGAACTTCTGTGGAGTTTGGAAAGTAGGAGGCGAGGTACTGGCGGAAGTAAAGTTGTGAGGCGGCATCGTGAGTCGTGTCGGGGTAGCTCCATGGTAAAGCACTTGCCCGCGAAAGGCAAAGGTCCCAGGTTCGAGTCCGGTTCCGGCACACAATTTTAATCTGCCAGGAAGTTTCAACTTTAAAAATATTTTTGGCTGTCCAGTTTTTGGACTTCCGCGGTCCGGGCCAGGACCGCCGTCTACCAGTTTTCGACCGCTGTCCTAGCATTTTCACCATTTACACGGTCTTTCTTGTCTCACTTGACAAACCAAATCTTTTAGAGATTTTCATCACTTGCGAAACAGTGAGACACTAATTCAGTCGCTTTCGTATTTCGAAAAGTTAGTTTAAGTAGAGGGGTAGCAGCGTTTTCAGTAGTTACGGGGGCAACAGTCTGGATGATTGACTGAGCTGGTCTTGTGACATCAGCTAATGTGGCGTTGCCACACAGTTACTGCGAACGGCTGAAAGCAAGGGGAAACTACAGCCGTTATTTCTCCTGAGAGACATGCAGCTCTACTGTATGAACATATGAAGATTGCATCCTCTCGGATATAATATTCCGGAGGTAAAATAGTCCCCCATTCGGATCTCCGGGCGGGGACTACTCAGGAGGATGTGATCATCAGGAAAGACAATACTGGCATACTACGAGTCGGAGCGTGGAATGTTAGATCCCTTAATCGAGTAGGAAAATTAGAAAATTTAAAAAGGGAAATGGATAGGTTGAAGTTAGATATAGTGGGGATTAGTGAAGTTTGGTGGCAGGATGAACAGGATTTCTGGTCAGGTGAGTACAGGATTATAAATACAAAATCAATTGGGGGTATCACAGGAGTAGGATTGATAATGAATAAGAAAATAGGAATGCGGGTAAACTACTATGACCAGCACAGTGATCGCATTATCATTGACAAGATAGATACGAAGCCAACACCGACAACAGTAGTACAGGTTTATATGCCAACTAGCTCTGCCGATGACGAGGAAATCGAAGAAATATATGAGGAGCTAAAGGATATTATTCAGACAATTAAGGGAGAGGAAAACTTAATTGTGATGGGACACTGGAATTCGGTAGTAGGACAAGGAAGGGAATGGAAGATAGTAGGTGAATCTGGTCTGGGCAAAAGGAATGAAAGAGGAAGCCGCCTGGTAGAATTTTGCACAGAACACAATTTAGGAATAACAAACACCTGGTTTAAGAATCACAAAAGAAGGTTGTATACGTGGAAGAGACCAGGAGACACCGGGAGATACCAGATAGATTTTATAATGGTAAGACATAGATTCCGGAACCAGGTTATAAACTGCAAGACGTACCCAGGGGCAGATATAGACTCTGACCATAACTTGTTGCTTATGAACTGTAGGCTGAAACTGAAGAAACTACAAAAAGGTAGGAAAATAAGGAGATGGGATCTGGATAAATTGAAGGAACCTGAAGTTCTTAAGAATTTCAGAGGGAGCTTTAGGCAACAATTGACAGAAACAGGGGAAAATAAAACAGTAGAGGAGGAAATGACAAAATTGTTTCACTTGGTGTGTAAGATGTATGAGACAGGCGAAGTATCCTCAGACTTTAAGAAAAATGTTATAATCCCCATTCCAAAGAAAGCAGGTGCAGACAGGTGTGAAAACTACAGTACCATCAGTTTAATAAGTCATGGTTGCAAAATATTAACGCGAATTATATACAGAAGGATGGAAAAGTTAGTAGAAACCGACCTCGGGGAAGACCAGTTTGGGTTCAGGAGAAATGTAGGAACACGGGAGGCAATACTCACTTTACGGCTTATCATAGAGGATAGATTAAGAACAGGCAAACCTACATTTCTAGCTTTTGTAGATTTGGAGACGGCTTTTGACAATGTTGATTGGAATAAACTCTTTCAAGTTCTGAAGCAAGCAGGAGTAAAATATAGGGAGCGTAAGGTTATTTACAACTTGTATAAAAACCAGACAGCGGTTGTCAGAGTTGAAGGGCATGAAAGGGATGCAGTGGTTGGAAAGGGAGTAAGACACGGTTGTAGCCTTTCCCCAATGTTGTTCAATTTGTACATTGAGCAAGCTATAAAGGAAATCAAGGAGAAATTTGGTGAAGGAATTAAAGTTCAGGGTGAAGAATTAAAAGATGAACATTACCAGGAGCAAAACTAGGGTAATGGAGTGCATTGTAAGAAAATCACGTCGTCTGAAGGAATTAGATTGGGAAACAAAGCAATAAAGGAGGTAGATGAGTTTTGTTACTTGGGCAGTAAAATAACAAATGATGGTCGCAGTACAGAGGATATAAAATGCAGAATGGCAATGGGTAGAAAAGCGTTCTTGAAAAGAAAAAATTGTTAACATCGAATATTGATTTAAGCCTAAGGAAGTCCTTTCTGAAGGCATTTGTATGGAGTGTTGCCTTGTATGGGAGTGAAACATGGACGACAAACAGTGCAGACAAGAGGAGGATTGAGGCTTTTGAAATTTGGTGCTACAGAAGAATGCCGAAAGATTAGGTGGGTGGATCGCGTATCTAATGAGGAGGTACTGAACAGAATTGGGGAGAAAAGAAGTTTCTGGCATACCTTGACTAAAAGAAGGGATAGATTGGTAGGACACATTCTTAGACATCAAGGAATTGTGAATTTAGCGTTGGAGGGAAGTGTGTGGGGTAAAAACCGCAGAGGAAGACCAAGAGATGGATACAGTAAGCATAGTCAGACAGATGTATGTTGCCGCTCTTATGTGGAGATGAAGAGACTTGCTCAGGATAGGGTATTGTGGAGAGCTGCAACAAACCAGTCTTCGGACTGAAGACCACAACAACAACATTTTAAGTAGTTTTATGTTTAGGGACCGATAACCTCAGTAGTTTTGTCCCTTTGATTTGATTTTCTCAGTGAAGCCAAAACAGTCTGCATCCAACCTGCCGCTGCCCGCACCGAAACTAAGTTTATTGTGCGGTATTGCTCCCTGTTTATCTCGTAAAGCCAATGCCCTTGAGCAGAGCAAGGAGTCCCTTTACCAGTTCTTTATTTGACACAATTTCTTCGGGTCTAGTTGTCCCAAATGTTCTGCGCCTTTTACTCTCCAATGCAATTCATTCGAAGATTAGATGTGATGCAGTTTCATCACCGTCATCACAGATCCTACATTTAGGGTCCTCTTCTGTTATTCCCATTGTATATAGGTGTTTTATGAAATTCCCATGGCCTGTCAGCAATCCAACCATGAGTCTAATCTCTCTCCTGTTCAGGCCCAGGATTGCAGAGTTTTTTTTTAAATTTGGCTTTGGCATCATTACCTTGCATGTTTTTGTTGGTAGACTTTGGTCCAATATTCTACGTGCTGTCTTCTGAGCCAGTTACGTAGCTCCAATTTGATCATTGCCTTGGTGATTGTCAGGACAGGTTCCGGTCCAATAAATGGAGTCTCTGCCCCCATCCTGGCTAATCTGTCGGCATGTTCGTTGCCACTTATCCCCAAGTGGCCAGGGACCCACAATAGGTTTACTCTATTGCTTTCCCCTAGCTCCACCAGAACTCTGTGACATTCTGCAACAATTTTAGACCTTGTTGCAAGGAGCTGCCAGTGATCTCAGGGCTGCCTGGCTGTCTGAATAGATATAGATGCTACGGTTTTTGTAGCACTTACGCAAGTTCTCCTCCATACACGCCCTGACGGCAGTGATTTCGGCCTGGAATACTGAGGCCTGTTTCCATAGAGAGATGACGCCCTCCAGTCTTAGATACCACCCCGTATACCCCAGCCCACGTTTCGTCCCTTAGGATTACAAAGATTTTATCATATTTAGATTGTGGAAATTACAGCTAACAACAACGCTAAAAGCACTTTCACTGGTAAATCAATCTCTAAAGACCTGTAACTTAGCGAACTCGACAGCACTTACGAAACGTGGAATCAAAAAGCCTCAAACAGACAGGTCTGGGGGGGGGGGGGGGGGCGGGAAGTGTTCCTTCGTGACGTCACGCGCAGAACAACAAGAAATGCGTTCGCTTCTCCACAGTAGTTACTGCGTCACCCCGGGCTGCAGGAAGTGCTGTTGACACGATGGCACTCACCCGCTGACGGCGCTCTTGCTCTTGAGGATGTCCTTGAGGCGGCTGAGCAGCTCCGCGACGTTGGGACGACCGCCGCTGCCGGCGGCTGCCTCGGTCGGCGGCGCCGACGACGGGACGGCGTGGGGGTGCTGAGGCGCGGACACCACCTGCCGCGAGATCTCACATCCAGTAACAACAACAAGCAAATTCACCACATTCCAGGCTGGCCTACGTCGCTCTGGATACGGCAGCCAAATTGCTGTTCTCAATCAGCTTTTTCCAAAATTACAGCTTTCTAAATATAAATGAACTAATTGAGTTTCCTGTCTCGTTTGAAACAATGTAATCTATTTCATCTATTGCAAACAGTAATTATTAAATACGATGTAAACTTTCACGGCCGGCGTTGTCTTCAGGTAAAACTTCTGGGCTGATAGGCCATGGTCCAAGTATAAAACTTCCTCCCGACGTTTCCTCCTGACATTGTGGCCTTGTTCAGACACTGCCTAACGCGCGTAACTTTTCTGTGGTGTAATCTTGTACAAACTTCCAACTGATTTTGTAGCGCTAGCTATCTGACAGTGTACCCTTGGCCACTGCGTGGAAGAATCTAACAGCAAGTCATGTACAAGTCAGATGTCCTTCGCCAGATTAAGATATGTTTCTGCAACATTACTCAACCAACCACAGATACATCACCTGTAATCTATATCTAAACATTACTAGTAAGGACAAATGGAGGCTGTCCCACGGTTGCCGAGGGGACTGAGGCGCTCCAGTCACGGTCTGCACGGCCACTATGGTCAGGAGTTCGAATCCCCCCTCGGGCATGGATATTTGTGCCGTCATTAGTCTTAGCTAGTTCATAAGTAGTCTGTAAGTTTAGGGGATTGATGACCCCATAGTTAAGTCACATAAGTTATACAAACACTTGAACATTTTTGACAAACGGGGTACAAATTTGGCGTTACTAGCTAGTGAAGGTAAACATGGTTTCTGTGTAAGTAAGTAATTTATTTAACCAAAAAATTGCGTATTAAAAGAATTTAAATTTTAAAAGAACTCCAGATTTTTATTTTTTTGATAGAAAGCAAGTGGTTTTGGAAGAATAAACAGAATTGTTAACTAAACTTTAAGGTAAAGAAAACTGCACTTGGCAAAAATGGCTGTAACAACGTGACTAACTTTATTTTAGATGAACGAACAAAGCTGCAGATACCCTCGAGGCTGTCGCACTAAGTATGTGATCTAAGCATATGTATTGCACACTGTACCATTTGCTGAACTGGCTGCAAGCTGGTGCACCGTCGCTGGAAACAAACTTAACTTGTCTGGTTGGATCAACTTCTGTTAATCGAAATTTTTCTTCCTAGTCTCGCTACTGGTGTGGTACACTGATTACATCAATCAATCCACCGCGATGCCACTGCAATTCGCCCACAGGCGTTAACTATTTCACTCTTTGTGTATTCGCGTCAGACAAGAAGTAGCTGACCAACATAACGAATATCGCAAAATCAGATTACTCTTAATAAGAGGTAATTTCAGATTTGCTTTCCACAGAGCTGCTCTTTTCAGTAAAGCACAGAAAAAGAGTCTTCTCTCTCTCTCACTTGGTCCACACACGTAAATGCGAAAATTGCGCACACACAGTGCTCGCTCGCATTCCACACAACCTGTCACCGCCAGGTCAAGCGCCAGAGTGTTCACTGCCACTGTCACTGGCCGCAACAAACGTCTCCCCCCCTCTTTCCCCCCGGGCCACCCACTCTCGCCACGTCAGCGAACTTTCGCTTACCGTGGATACGCTTTTTTTTATCTCGGCCTTAGGCGATTCCACGAACCGGCCAATAACACACACGCTAACATCGTGTTTCGGCTCGCCCACGCTTTCAAGGTCACCTGCCACTAACGCAGAGATGCGCGGTTGCGCATAACGAAGTATTGCACCATAATTTGTAAGCATCTGAAATTGCTGCCAAGTACTGTCTGCAGTGGTATTTTCACTGATAAATTGGAACCCACAATATTCCCTCAGTGTATATGTATGAACTGTTACTTGCTTCAGCCTGCAGGAAAGCTAGTTATCGCACTCGCGATTTAATTCTGTACTTCGAATTATGATTTCTTTCCAAGCAATAAACAAAGTAATTAACATATCAAATATCACTTGTAAGCAACAAATACTGTGTTACAGTCCCAAATATGGAGGACAATGGGTCTAAATGACTTGACTCCTTACAACTGCCTTACCGCCGGCCGCGGTGGCCGAGGGGGACTGAGGCGCTTCAGTCACGGTCTGCACGGCCCACTACGGTCGGGTGTTGGAAGTCCCATAAGCTGTACAAACATTTGAATTTGAACTGCCTTACCACAAGTTATTTCCAGTACAACAAGGAGTTTTATGAACAAATTGGCGGAGTGGCTATAGGAAGACGTCTCACCAGCTGTTGTCAATTAATTTATGGAGTTTTTCGAACAGCAGGCGCTACAAACGGGCAGAAAGAAACCAACTAAGTGATACCGATATATTGACAACATCTTTGTAGTGTCGAACCATGCTGAAGAGGAGATGGATGTCTTCTTACTGCATCTCACTAGCATTAATCAAAAGATACAGTTCACGATGGAGAAAGAGAGAAATGGCCAACTTAACGTCCTGGATGGGAGGACGGGATTCTGGGCCATAAGATAAACAGAAAGGACACAACACTGATCGATACCTCCACAAGGAATCAAACCACCATCCGCGGCAAAAACAAAATATCATTAAAACCTTGATGGAGAGAGCTAACAAAATATGTTAGCCAGTTTCCTTGGACGATGAACAAAATTACCTACGGTCGGCCTTCGAGAAAAATGGATATGGTGGCAAGGAAATCGATCCAGCTCTCCATCGAAGAAGAGCAGAATCCAGAAGTTCCGAGTCATGGTTGCAAAATATTAAAACGAACTATTTATAAGACATTTTCTTTTATGAATTTATCAATTGTTTAAAAAAATTGATTGTATGACTTTATATAATAAAAGAAAGTATTTTGGAAATTGAAATAGAAATGCCCTCTTATGAAACAATCAATAAATTCTGGAGCCGCTTCAGCTGTTTTTATTGAGATCCTTTTATGTACAGGTCCACAACCGGTTTCGCGTCAGTAGAGACGCATCTTCAGGTGTTACTGTGTTAAATAACAAAACAATAATTAAAATTACAGGACCAATAACTTAATAAACGCGATACATGAATTGAACAAGGTATTACTTACAACTTTTTATTCTCTCGTCATAATTCGCTACTGAGTCCCAACATTCTAGTTGGTTTCATCCGTCAATTGGTTAAAAATTCAATAGGGCCAAATACATGGGTCCAAGTCCAAAATCAAATGGTTGTCTTTCAGGATAAAAAACATGGGCGTTAAAATGTGGGACACGTAGTCGCGTGATTTTGACCACCGTATTTTCGATAAAACCTGAAGGTAAAAAGAAAGACACGTGACAATTTTGTGTCTATAGTCATAAAATAAATCATAGGGGAAGAGTAGTTGACGGGGGGGGGGGGGGGAGGGTTGCACCTATGTCAGTTGACAAATTAAAGTAATCGTTAGAATATGGGGAGCATTAAAACTTGTTAAAATGACTTACCCGTAGATTGGCAATGGAGTGAAGGTGGCCATTGTAAAAATAAAACTGAAGGTCTGTAATTAGAAATATCAAGTTGTAGCAGACCTATGGTGGCGTAGAGGAGTGCACTGCGAAGTGGCGAAGTAAACTGAACGCGGGCAGTGGTGCGGCGTGATGGAGGAAAACAAATTTGCACAAGCGCGCTGTAGTATGGTACCTGGACTGTCAGTCAGAGAATACAAATGAAGGTTGGGGCTCGTATTACAAAATTGAAACATATGAACTGGCGTGTAATTTAATTGTTAGGAGCATGTAGGTTGGGGTAATATTTCTGGCGGTAATAATCTTTGTAGAAAAATTCTCGAAAGACCCTGAATGTCATTCGGTAAAATTTGTAAATATAAAATTGAAGATGATCATTCTGGCATGGAGCTGAGTGAAGGGACATTCAATTTATATTCAGATAATCAAAATTAGCCAGAATGGAACGGTGTTTTAACTCGGTTTTGTTATTCAGTGTTTGAGCAGCTGACTGTTTTAAAGATCTTATGATCTGCACTTCTTCCAGAATATTTAGGATGTTACCTTTACTCTCTTTGTGTAGAATAGTTAGATTGTTTTCTATACTGGATATTGTGTCTTTGGTTTCCCTTAAATGAGCGGTGATGGCGGACTTTGAGTTAGTCAATTTCGTATGTTCTTTAAAACGGACGTCGAAGCCTCGTCCTGTCTGTCCAATATACTTTTGTGGGCAGTCATTACAAGTGATTGAATAGACACCTGTTCCCTTGTACGGATTAAATTTTGACGTTTCTTTGTGTCTGTATTTGGCTCTGACATTTTTTGGAATGAAGAAGGCTGGAATAATGTTCTTCTTTCTAAGTTGTTTACCTATCCGGTCCGATAAATTTCCTAAGTATGGGACTCTATGGTAACTTAGTTTTTTGTCCTGATCTGCTGGTAATAAAGTTATAAGTGTCCTCTCTTCTTGCCTAGGAGTAATAGGTGGGGTTATCCGTAACTTTTTCATTACCTCCCTATTAATGTTATCTACGTAATCTGTACTATAGCCGTTTGAATATGCTAAATACTGGATGGTTTGGTATTCCCGTTTAAAGGCTTCCTCTGAAGGAGGCACGTTATGAAGTCGCTACAAAAATGATCTAAATGCTGCCATCTTGTATTTTTCCTGGTGGTTGGAAGTTTGGTGTATCAGTGTGTCTGGGGTGGAAGGTTTGCGGAAAATATCGTAACTGAATTTAGATTCTTTTAAAGTGATGAGTAAGTCCAGATACGGAGTTTGCCTTCTTTGTTATGTTCAATTGTGAACTGTACATGTTCTTGTTGAGAGTTCAGCTCGGTGACTAACAAGTCACATTCTATATTCGAACCGTTATACAGCAGAAACACATCGTCGACGTATCGGTACCATGCTATGATTTTGTTCGCGTGTTGGGAAAACTGTTGTACGTGACTGTATTCAAAGTTCGTCATGTAGATATTAGCAAGACAGTATGCTAGTGGCGAACCCATAGCAGGGCCCTGAGTTTGAAGATAGGTTTGATCACCGAACTTGAAATAGTTATATTTAGAATAGGCCTAACCTAAAAGCTGAAGTACTTCTTCAATTTCTTCGATTGGGCGCCAACTGTGTGTACGTAGATTACGAGATATGATTTCTTTAACCTCGTTGGTTGGAATATTTGAATACATATTTTTAACGTCTAGAGAGACTATATTCGTACCAGATGGAATACTTAACTGTGATAGATTTGAAATTAAATGGTCCCTGTTACGGATGTTATATTGGCAAGGGTGTTTGTAATGTTTGTCTAAATACCGAGACAAATGTTTTTCAGACTCGTATGCAACACCGGTTTTTGCGTTCACAATAAGACGCGCCGGAAAGCCTTCTTTGTGGACCTTTATGACTGCTCTTAATTTTGGTACTGACGGATTCATGGGAATTAGAGTCTTCTTTTCGAACGTATTAGGGAATATTTTTGCCGTCTTTAGTTGTTGTTTCAGATTAGCCAAAAATTTGGATGTAGGGTCAAATTTACATTTCTCAATATTACTTTCTATAAAAAAATCTTGCACTTTTGTAACGTACTGTTCCTCAGTAATAACAACCGTTGTTTTCCCTTTATCTGCTCGTACAATTATTGATTTATTATCCTCGAGTTTTTGATTGATACCCTTTAAGATTATATTCTCGTCAGATGTTTTGTGACACGGTCGAATTTCGGATTGCTGTTGACTGATAGTACTTTGTATAGTTTTATTCATCCCAATTGCCACCTCATTTCTTTGGGCGGTGGACAAATTGACTCCATTTGGGGCTGTGTCGGATAGTGGTTAGTATTATAGGTTAACCCCTTGTTGAGAAGCTGTGTTTCATTGTGGTTAAAGTTGATGTTTGCTAGATTACAGATGCGTGGAGCAAATTTGAAATCACACTCCCTTACAGAAGGTGAACGAAAAACCGCCGAATCGAATTTTAGTTTTTGGAACTTCTTAGAATGGATTTGCCATAGTTTACCTCTTAGTTGTGTGATGCATTCATTAATATGTACCCTAATTCCATCAAATATCTGATTATTGACTATTCCGGCTAAATGTAGATGGGCGGTGTATAAATTTCTATTAATTCTGTCCTTTTTTGCATATAAACTTCGGATTTCATTCCGGATACAAAAAAACATAATTCTACGTGCGGAGGTCGTCTGCAGGGCCACATTCCTATTAAGTAAATGTTTTAAATAGTTAGGAATAATCCTGTGTTTAAGACACTCTTTGTTGAAATAAATATTCATACTGACCTTAACCAAAGATTTGCTGTAATTTAACAATTTAAAATAAGCCCCTTTTGCCGCGCTAGGCATGTTATTTTATAATTGGGGCATCCGCAGCTGAGTAAATACATTTTCTTTTATGAATTTATCAATTGTTTAAAAAAATTGATTGTATGACTTTATATAATAAAAGAAAGTATTTTGGAAATTGAAATAGAAATGCCCTCTTATGAAACAATCAATAAATTCTGGAGCCGCTTCAGCTGTTTTTATTGAGATCCTTTTATGTACAGGTCCACAACCGGTTTCGCGTCAGTAGAGACGCATCTTCAGGTGTTACTGTGTTAAATAACAAAACAATAATTAAAATTACAGGACCAATAACTTAATAAACGCGATACATGAATTGAACAAGGTATTACTTACAACTTTTTATTCTCTCGTCATAATTCGCTACTGAGTCCCAACATTCTAGTTGGTTTCATCCGTCAATTGGTTAAAAATTCAATAGGGCCAAATACATGGGTCCAAGTCCAAAATCAAATGGTTGTCTTTCAGGATAAAAAACATGGGCGTTAAAATGTGGGACACGTAGTCGCGTGATTTTGACCACCGTATTTTCGATAAAACCTGAAGGTAAAAAGAAAGACACTTGACAATTTTGTGTCTATAGTCATATAATAAATCATAGGGGAAGAGTAGTTGACGGGGGGGGGGGGGGGAGGGTTGCACCTATGTCAGTTGACAAATTAAAGTAATCGTTAGGATATGGGGAGCATTAAAACTTGTTAAAATGACTTACCCGTAGATTGGCAATGGAGTGAAGGTGGCCATTGTAAAAATAAAACTGAAGGTCTGTAATTAGAAATATCAAGTTGTAGCAGACCTATGGTGGCGTAGAGGAGTGCACTGCGAAGTGGCGAAGTAAACTGAACGCGGGCAGTGGTGCGGCGTGATGGAGGAAAACAAATTTGCGCAAGCGCGCTGTAGTATGGTACCTGGACTGTCAGTCAGAGAATACAAATGAAGGTTGGGGCTCGTATTACAAAATTGAAACACATGAACTGGCATGTAATTTGTTAGGAACATGTAGGTTGGGGTAATATTTCTGGCGGTAATAATCTTTGTAGAAAAATTCTCGAAAGACCCTGAATGTCATTCGGTAAAATTTGTAAATATAAAATTGAAGATGATCATTCTGGCATGGAGCTGAGTGAAGGGACATTCAATTTATATTCAGATAATCAAAATTAGCCAGAATAGAACGGTGTTTTAACTCGGTTTTGTTATTCAGTGTTTGAGCAGCTGGCTGTTTTAAAGATCTTATGATCTGCACTTCTTCCAGAATATTTAGGAAGTTACCTTTACTTTCTTTGTGTAGAATAGTTAGTTTGTTTTCTATACTGGATATTGTGTGTTTGGTTTCCCTTAAATGAGCGGTGAGGAAGCCTTTAAACGGGAATACCAAACCATCCAGTATTTAGCATATTCAAACGGCTATAGTACAGATTACGTAGATAACATTAATAGGGAGGTAATGAAAAAGTTACGGATAACCCCCACCTATTACTCCTAGACAAGAAGAGAGGACACTTATAACTTTATTACCAGCAGATCAGGACAAAAAACTAAGTTACCATAGAGTCCCATACTTAGGAAATTTATCGGACCGGATAGGTAAACAGTTTAGAAAGAAGAACATTATTCCAGCCTTCTTCATTCCAAAAAATGTCAGAGCCAAATACAGACACAAAGAAACGTCAAAATTTAATCCGTACAAGGGAACAGGTGTCTATTCAATCACTTGTAATGACTGCCCACAAAAGTATATTGGACAGACAGGACGAGGCTTCGACGTCCGTTTTAAAGAACATACGAAATTGACTAACTCAAAGTCCGCCATCACCGCTCATTTAAGGGAAACCAAAGACACAATATCCAGTATAGAAAACAATCTAACTATTCTACACAAAGAGAGTAAAGGTAACATCCTAAATATTCTGGAAGAAGTGCAGATCATAAGATCTTTAAAACAGTCAGCTGCTCAAACACTGAATAACAAAACCGAGTTAAAACACCGTTCCATTCTGGCTAATTTTGATTATCTGAATATAAATTGAATGTCCCTTCACTCAGCTCCATGCCAGAATGATCATCTTCAATTTTATATTTACAAATTTTACCGAATGACATTCAGGGTCTTTCGAGAATTTTTCTACAAAGATTATTACCGCCAGAAATATTACCCCAACCTACATGCTCCTAACAATTAAATTACACGCCAGTTCATATATTTCAATTTTGTAATACGAGCCCCAACCTTCATTTGTTTTCTCTGACTGACAGTCCAGGTACCATACTACAGCGCGCTTGCGCAAATTTGTTTTCCTCCATCACGCCGCACCACTGCCCGCGTTCAGTTTACTTCGCCACTTCGCAGTGCACTCCTCTACGCCACCATAGGTCTGCTACAACTTGATATTTCTAATTACAGACCTTCAGTTTTATTTTTACAAAAAGTTCAAATGTTTGTAAATCTATCGGACCAAACTGCGTGGTCATCAGTCCGTAGCTTACAAACTACTTAAACCTAGGTAAACTAACCTAAGGACAACACACACACCCATGCCCCAGGGAGGACTCGAACCTCCACGGCGAGCAACCGCGTGCTCTGCAGCGAGACGCTTTAGACCGCTCGGCTACTCCACCGCGGCTTATTTTTACAATGGCCACCTTCACTCCATTGCCAATCTACGGGTAAGTCATTTTAACAAGTTTTAATGCTCCCCATATCCTAACGATTACTTTAATTTGTCAACTGACATAGGTGCAACCCTCCCCCCCCCCCCGTCAACTACTCTTCCCCTATGATTTATTTTATGACTATAGACACAAAATTGTCACGTGTCTTTCTTTTTACCTTCAGGTTTTATCGAAAATACAGTGGTCAAAATCACGCGACTACGTGTCCCACATTTTAACGCCCATGTTTTTTATCCTGAAAGACAACCATTTGATTTTGGACTTGGACCCATGTATTTGGCCCTATTGAATTTTTAACCAATTGACGGATGAAACCAACTAGAATGTTGGGACTCAGTAGCGAATTATGACGAGAGAATAAAAAGTTGTAAGTAATACCTTGTTCAATTCATGTATCGCGTTTATTAAGTTATTGGTGTTGTAATTTTAATTATTGTTTTGTTATTTAACACAGTAACACCTGACGATGTGTCTCTACTGACGCGAAACCGGTTGTGGACCTGTACATAAAAGGATCTCAATAAAAACAGCTGAAGCGGCTCCAGAATTTATTGTTTGTTTCATAAGAGGGCATTTCTATTTCAATTTCCAAAATACTTTCTTTTATTATATAAAGTCATACAATCAATTTTTTTAAACAATTGATAAATTCATAAAAGAAAATGTATTTACTCAGCTGCGGATGCCCCAATTATAAAATAAGTTATTTATAAGACGATGGAAAAGCTGGTAGAAACCGACCTCGGAGATCAGTTTGGATTCAGGAGAAATGTAGGAACAAGGGTGGCAATACTCAGTTTACGGCTTATCTTAGACTATTGTAAAGCAGAGCTACATATCTAGCTTTTGTAGATGTGGAGAAAGTTTTATACAAAATTGATCGGAACTCCCTCTTTAAAATTCTGAAGCAAGCAGGAGTGAAATATAGGAAACGGAAGGCTATTTACAACTCGTACCAAACCAGACAACAGTTACCAAACTTGAAGGGCATCAAAGGGATCAGAGGTTTGGAAAGAAGTACGACAGGATTCTACCCTTTCCCCAATGTTATTCAATTTGTACATAGAGCAAGCTATAAAGGAAACCAAGGAGAAATTTGGAGAAAGAATTAAAGTTCAGAGCGAAGAAATAAAAACATCGCCTTTTGCCGATGACATAATAATTATGTCAGGGACAGCAAAGGACCTGGATTAGCAGTTGAACGGAATGGACGGTGTGTTGAAAGGAGCGTATAAGATGAACATTAAAAAGAGCAAAACAAGGGTAACGGAATGCAGTCTAAGAAAATCAGGTGATGCTGAAGGAATTGGATTTGGTAACAAAACAATAAAGGTGGTAGATGAGTTTTGTTACTTCAACAGTAAAATAACATATGATAGTCGCAGTACATATGATATAAAATGCAGAATGTCAATGGGAAGAAAAGTTGTTTTGAAAAAGACGAATTTGCTAAAATAGAATATTTATTAATCGTAAAGAAGTCCTTTCTGAAGGCATTTCTGTGGACGGTTCCCTTGTATGGAACTGAAATATGGATGATATATAATGCGGACAGGAGGAGGATAGAGGCTTTTGAAATGTGGTGCGACAGAAGAATGCTGATGATTACGTGGGTAGACCATGTAACTAATGAGGACGTATTAAACAGAATTGGGAAGAAAAGGAATTTCCGGCATACCTTGGCTAAAAGAAGGGATCGATTGATAGGACACATTCTTAGAATTCAAGGAATCGTCCGTTTACCGTTGGAGGGAAGTGTCTGGCTTCAAAATAGAAGAGGGAGACCAAGAGCTAAATAAATAGCAGATTCAAATGGATGTAGATTCCCGTTCTTGTAACAAGATGAAGAGGCTTGCTCAGCATAAAGTAAGGTAATATATTGGTTTCAATGTTTCAAATGTTTGTATAGCTTATGGGATTTAACTACGGGGTCTTCAGTCCCTAAACTTACAAACTACTTATGAACTAGCTAATCCTAAGGACGGCACAAATATCCATGCCCGAGGGGGGATTCGAACCCCCGATCGTAGTGGTCGCGCAGACCGTGACTGGAGCGCCTCAGTCCCCTCGGCCACCGCGGCCGGCAGTATATTGGTGATATATGAAAATTGTGCCGAACCGAGATTCGAACCCAGTCTTTACACTACCTGTGTACGCATCCCTGACCGACAGAAATTAAAATTTGTACTTACAGTTTTTTTCTGAAATTTTCCAATTTTCTGATAGCTTTAACACAAATTCTATTTCATACAAACCGTTGTCTGAAACTTAGGCCAGCTAAATCGGTCGCTCCGTTCTCAAGTGATGCACATACATACATGGGGCAACTGATTTTTATTAATATACACTGGTGAACACGATTAGAGAATCAGTTGAGATATCTAGCTTCTGAAATACTGTCATCGTCGGAATGAAATGCACGGAGGCCTAAGGCGCGTTTCCCATGGAAACCACGTTACTGTTTAGCCCGCAGAAACTGGGTGGAGTAACCTGCAACGTGAAATTCGAAATTAACCTGCTTATGTGCGGGAAACTTCACCATATCATGGTGGTGGACGAATGGTGTGAGCAGGGGTCGGTATTGGCGGACGTACGTACCTCTATGTCGTTCATAATAGCGCTTTGACTGCTCAGACGTTGAAAGGAGTACGAAAAATAATTTTCACTTAATTTTTGCCTATCATACAGCCTTGAGCATGTTTTGTTACAAAAACCTAAGCTATAATTCTGTAGAAAACAAATTTATGTAATACTTTGTACCATTTCACTAATCGATTTAACATACTGTACTTATTTCCATATCTTTGCTGTAAACCAAAGACTTTGTTTTTTCTTTGGAGTATGTCTTGCACTCGCAGTTGTTGCGTTTAAGGAGTCGGTGTGTGACCTTCGTGCAGGGGAGTCGAGGTGTGACTGTCGTAGAGAGCAGTCGTTGTGTGATTATGGTAGAGTTGAGTCGATGAATAGTGGTCGTGGAACTGTCGGCTTAGTCTGTCTGTGTGTTAGAATCGAAGAATAAAGAAATTCAGACAGTTTTGAAGAGTCGCAGCCAAGTCTACAGATTGTAATTTTTGTGTGGAAATTAATCTGTCTCAAATAAGGTAATGTGTACTTTTCTATTGTTATGTTTGCTAGCATGTATTTGAACTATTGTAGTTGGTGTTTGTCTTTTTGCTAATGAATACTGTTTAGTGCAGCTCGCATTTATCATTTAACCCTGAGACATTTTCCAGTACCTCGTTCCATTCACCAATTTGAATTGCTGTCCGTTCTGATCATTGTTTCTTATGATAGTGTTGCATAATTATTGTGTTTGTAAATTTATGTGTTAATTAGAACTGTTCAGTGTAGGTATTTTCTCATGATAAATTCGTCTATTAATGAGAGCAGGAAGTAGCTTGTTCATAAATCCATTAAAGTTCATAGTTAGAGATTTTCCGAGTCTTAATGAAAGTTCACATTATTAAGTCTGTCAATGTTAGTAACAGATAAAGTGATATGTCTGATCTGAAATGAAGTAGATCACGTAGAGAGATAAGAAATATTTTCAGTGAGTGATACTTGAAGTCTTTACCAGATTTGTAGGACTTTTTTTATTACATTGAATCAGTATGGTAATTGTTGTTCAGATAGGCACATTATTAAGTGCATTGATTTTGGTATCCAATTAATCTCAAATAACTGCTTTGATCCATGACGACAGGCACAAAATGTCATGACGATAACCGACATTCATATTTAAATAGGATTGTAGTGTGATGTCGATAAATGAAATAAATAACTACAAAAATATAAACGTCAACAAAACAAACAAAAAGTAAAAGAATAAAATGAGACTAACGTGGGAATTTTCTAATAAAAAAACAACATAGAAATAGCAATATTGAAATAAAAATGAAACATCGAAAAAAGTATGCAGTGATGACGTTTCACTGTATATAATAGCACATTCGGACAATGCAGGATACAAAATCACTCTGAAAACGGCTCGTTTACTGAAGTTCTTGAGTACGTTGCAGCATCAAGAGAGCTGTTTTTCGTAATAATGAAGTACAATTACGAAAGTGGCGCGAGAAACTAGCAAAGTGTAAAAGTGAACTTACGTTTTGTGATGTTCTTTTGTTGAACAATGAAGCCGAGGAAACGGAGTCTGTTTAGAGAAAAAAAAATGATTCCAAAAATAGTACGCACGCTCTTCCGCGTGCGTGCGTTTAAGTGCGACTTGAATCTTCGCGTATGTTCATTAGGCTCACAGACATGATCTGTTATTTTATTAAGAATGATTATGTATACTAATGGATTGTCGGTCATTTCACTGCTAGTAAATTAGTGGGAAGTAAAGTAAAAGATGCCATATATCGGCAAGTAAAGTGCAGAATAACACCTATCTGGTTTTAATAATGTCATCATTTTCCCTATAAAACCATAAATTTGATAGAAGTTCAACAGCTTCGAAAAATGTTACGCATCCGCTTTCGCGCGTGCTTTTAAGGGCGACATAAGTCTTCATGTTTCAGTTTATTAAAAAAAAAATCTCCCGGGATGCAGACAGATCTATTTTTTCCTGCAGTTATAGGAATGGCCAGCTTAAAGTGCTGCGTACAATTAAAGAAAAAAGGGGGGAAAACACTAGCGTGTTGCGGACAGAACGATGTTTAATAAGCTCACAGACACGAACTTTAACGTCTACACATGAAACACCACTCGCGGACTCAAAGTGCACTTCAGCCCTTATAAATATAACTCAGGACGGTTTTAAATATTTTAAATCATTTCCTAATGTTTTAGTAATTATTCAAAACAAAACGCGTAGATAAAGAAATAAATGCATTCGGTAATTTGGAAGAATCCGTGTAAATCGAAGGAAACGCCATTGCTATCGATATATATCGAACGTTCGATTTTTGCTTCGCTACCAGTGGCGGAAAATTGACATGGCTGAATATCTGATTTGTACAGCTAAATACGATGTTGTTTTTTGACATGATTTGATGAAATTTTGGCTTATCTGAAGATGGGATATTACCCGTTAGATTTGACCCGTGGCATTGGCACGTTCTCATGTACGGGCGTATTTGTAGGTGGCGTGACTAATTATGTTGTGGCTGAGTTGTAGACGATGGTATGTCATGGATGGTGCATTCTGTTGTAATATGCAATTTACGAGGATAACCTACATAACGTAGGTATTTAGATATTATCGCGTATAAGTGTTTTCAGAGATTGTGATTACATCATGGGTTAAGGCTGTCGAGTGGTATTCCTGGCTTCAGTTATGCCGATATTTCGGTAACTTCCAAGAATGTTTGCATTCGAAGAACCTCGGCCTGAAATGATAGACATCTAACGTACAATTGTAAATGAACTGGGTGTTTCTTAACCGGAGATTCGAGATTCGGGCGCTACGCACCCTCACATACTAAAAAAAAAAAAACTATATCTAAACTAACTTTCACTTTAAAAGAAACTGATCTGTAGGGTGGATAAGTATAGGTCAAACAAGAAGTTTTTTATTTTTCTTCTTATTTACCGTTATTTCTTTCGGTATTTCAAATGGCAACCACATATTTAGTCAGAAAAATAAAAACAAGAAAATGTCACACATTCAACGCAATACAATTTAAATTAACTGCTTTCCATTTGTCATATCGAATGTGGAGCAACAATGGAATGCTGGATATATATCGATCGCAATGCCGTTTCCTTCGATGTACACGGATTCTTCCAAATTACCATGCATTCCAATAAATATTACCCCTGACATATTTACAATATAATCAGCGTCTAGTAATAAACAAATAGAAATACGTTTATAACAAAATGACGTAATACATGACGCAATTGGTCAGAGTCGACGGGTAGTATCGGAGAGTCAAGGTGAGCCTCATTACCGACCATAAATTCCTATTAGAAATCTGTTTATTTCGTTTCATGTTTGACGTATATTTTAGGACCACTCTGTATATCGTTTCAGGCCGAGCCACTGCGATTGCAAGTGTTGTTGTTGTTGTTGTGGTCTTCAGTCCAGAGACTGGTTTGATGCAGCTCTCCACCCTACTCTATCCTGAGCAAGCCTTTTCATCTCCTCATAAGAACGACAACCCACATCCACTTGAATCTGCTTACTATACGCGTCTCTTGGTCTCCCTCTGCGATTTTTACCCCACACACTTCCCTCCAACGCTAAATTCACAATTCCTTGATGTCTAAGAATGTGTCCTACCAATCTATCCCTTCTTTTAGTCAAGGTATGCCAGAAATTTCTTTTCTCCCCAATTCGGTTCAGTACCTCCTCATTAGTTACGCGATCCACCCACCTAATCTTCAGCATTCTTCTGTAGCACCACATTTCAAAAGCCTCTATCCTCTTTCTGTCCACACTGCTTATCGTCCATGTTTCACTCCCATACAAGGCAACACTCCATACAAATGCCTTCAGAAAGGACTTCCTTAGGCTTAAATCAATATTCGATGTTAACAAATTTCTCTCTTTCAAAAACGCCTTTCTACCCATTGCCATTCTGCATTTTATATCATCTGTACTGCGACCATCATTTGTTATTTTACTGCCCAAGTAACAAAACTCATCTACCTCCTTTATTGTTTCGTTACCTGATCTAATTCCTTCAGCATCACCTGATTTTCTTACACTGCACTCCATTACCCTTGTTTTACTCTTGTTAATGTTCATCTTATATGCACCTTTCAGCACACTGTCCATTCCGTTCAATTGCTCTTCCAGGTCCTTTGCTGTATCTGACAGAATTACTATGTCGTCGGCAAAACGCAATGTTTTTAATTCTTCACCCTCAACTTTAATTCCTTCTCCAAATTTCTCCTTGCTTTCCTTTATAGCTTGCTCAATGTACAAATTGAACAACATTGGGGAAAGGCTACAACCCTGTCTTACTCCCTTTCCAACCAATGCATCCCTTTCATGCCCTTCAACTCTGACAACCGCTGTCTGGTTTTTGTACAAGTTGTAAATAACCTTACGTTCCCTATATTTTACTCCTGCTTGCTTCAGAACTTGAAAGAGTTTATTCCAATCAACGATTGCAAGTATCGTTATCAAAAATCACTCCTATCGAGTGCCACGATGTCGCCGCATGTTGAAACCGAACTCCATTCCTTCGTTCCAACAGCGACCGCCAACACGTGAACTGCACTGTACCCTTAACGAGTGTCGATTTTTCTCGTCAACTGTCAAGCAGCACCAGGCCCCCACAATCCCATAAGCGGCCGATTGCAAACAGGAGGCAAATTGAAGAGCGCCTCGGCGGCCATTGTGGTGGAAAACTTCAGCACGAACTTTAAATGTGCGTGCCATGCTTTTGATTAGAGAGAGTATTGACATGAGTTATGTCGCGAAAACTATGTGTAATTGAAAATATATATAACCGCAAAACAGCTTCAGACTCCTTGATTATAGAGCAACTATCGGTTGTTTGTAAATTTATTACACATACGGTGTAGAAACTGGCCAACAGCGTTTACTCTTTGTAATGAAACCGAACTATGACATGAAGTTTTTTAGCGTTCTAAGTGCAGCATAAGAACGAAATTTATCGTTAGACACCAATTTTTGACACTTTCTCAGTATATTCTACGATGGTGAAACTTTTATACAAATATTAATATCGGAAGAGTTTCACACTTGTTTGTTTTAGTGCTGTATTCTACAATGTTTAGATGTTTCATAGCATCAAAAAATGAAATAGGGCAGCCTGAAACAGCTAATGTTAAAAATCTATTGTAAAAGTGAATTGTGCATGAGATACATAACTGTAAAATAGCGTCTTACCTTGTGACAAGGGCAACCATCCACTACCAAATTTTTTTAAGAACACGATCTATGCCACAATTTTTTCTTAACTAAGTGCTTGTAACATTAGCGTTGGGTATCTAGCAAGAGTATTAGCATTTTTAATGCTGTAAGCCAAATACCTTACAGTAGCTTGACAACAACTATTGTCGTAGGGTTCAACTTCACAAAGTGCATCGAGTGTGGCTATGTGTCATTAATGTACGGAACTATACACAGTTCTGCAAACCCCTTTCAGTTGCTATACGCCGGCCGCGATGGCCGAGAGGACTGAGGCGCTCCAGTCTGCCCGGCCACTACGGTCGGGGGTTCGAATCCCCCCTTGGGCATGGATATTTGTGCCGTCCTAGTTCGTAAGTAGTTTGTAAGTTTAGGGACTGATGACCCAGTAGTTAAGTCCCTTAAGCTTAACAAACATTTGAACATAAATTCCATGTTACAAGTTACTAATATTAATTTTATAAACAAAAATTCGAATTGCAGCAAGGCATCTAATTTCGTGACCCCAATAGTTATTTTACACAATCATAAAATGAAACTTTTTGACCTTTCTGTCCACCAATACTGCCTAAAGTACCTCCTTTCAAAAAGGTATCATTACTATAAAAGCCGGTTTTTTATTTCATTAAATCATATATTGACTAACAGCCTGTTAAGCAAGAGTAACTATCTCTGAAAACAAGTAATAGGGCTAGATGTATTCCTACGAAATATAAATGGGAAGAAAGTATTCGATTTTTTTTTCAAATTCTTTTCTTAAATTGATATATGCAGTTAAATGCTGAGCAGCTTTGACCTTCGTCCTTCATGTACACTGCAAGAGTCAAACAGTACAGACGTGACTATCAATCTATATCTATAAATGTGAATGTCTGTTCGGTGTACGTTTATCACGTCTGAACCACAAGACACAAAGAGCTAAAAAATTTGTACAATTACTAATGTCTACCCGGGGAAGGCTTTAGGAACGGTTTGTATGGCGATCGGATAGCTATTTGCATATATATATATATATATATATATATATATATATATATATATATATATATGTTCACTGTACACTTATCATGTCAAAAAGATAAGACACAGAGACTTAAATATTTGTACAGTTACTAATTTATACCTGAGGTAGGTTTTAGGCACGCTTTTATTACGATCAGATAGATATTTAGTAATATAAAGAATATAATGCGAAATGCGGAACAATAATTACTCTTTGAAAATTATATTTACTCTTTGAAAATGGTTTTATTGGTTGCATTGTTGCTTGAGGGTTGATAATGATAAAAGGGTGGAGTATATTGGGATGGTAAGTTATCGGTATATATAAAACTCTACGCGTGTGTGTGTGTGTTAATATTTCGCTCTGCAGCGAAAACTACAGAACGCAAACGAATGGTCTGCGTGTGTTGTCCGAAGTCTCCCGTTGTACACCATAGCAGTTCCATTCCGATAGCTATAAGGGGGCGGAAAATATGGTGGTTGAAAGTCGTGAAATTATAAAACAATTCGGAATGAAGGCCAGCGATGACGTTTGCGACTCTATAGCAAGGAGGTTACATATAGCGAACCGTGATGCCACAGACCACATCTTTGGTCTGTGTGTGGTGCAATGTCTTCAGCTCTTTCTCTGTAATGATAAGCATACTAATAAGGAAATATAAGAATAAATAAATAAAGCAGTAAAAAAGAAATTTGTATTAACACATCTCTCTAAAAAAATCTGACGTTTCGCGCATTATCTATCATTATCAACCAACACGCGAGCGGAGCGGCGGGTTTAAGCTAGTTGTCTATATATACCGCAGTATGTATATAATACACGATTTACCTGCTAACAACCTCGTATTTATCTGGCGGTTTCCACTACCACGGCGGCCGGCCGAAGGTTGAAATTATCCCGCGACAGCAGCGCCGTTAGGGAGTCTAGTTACTTTTACAAGGTCTTTGAGCAGCACACAGAGCAGACGTGGCGCCTACCTGCACGTTGTGTGTGCGTATGAGCCGGAGCGCGCGCGACGCCTGCCCCTCCTGGCCGCCGCTCGCCGCGCCTCCTGTTCTTCCCATGGCGGCGCTGCCTCCTCTCGCCTTCCTTTACGCACTTCGCCGGTTTCTGCAGCAACCAAACCTATCTGTCAACAATGCACAGATGGTCTTGCAGCGAAGTCCGTAAGGCCGCTATAGTCCAGTCAATGAAAGCATTGTAGAGTGCATGGAATATGCGATAATTTTTGACTTCAGAACTTTGTTAGGAATAGTTAGGCGGTGAACATACTAAAAGTCCCCGCCCCTGGGGGGTGAGCTAAAGCGGGGGTGGGGGTGGAAAGGTACCATTTTTTGGTTTTTCGCTTATATCTCGAAAGCGGTCCGCTTTAGGAAGAAAATGTTCCAAATAAAAATGAAAGATAATTGAATTTGCTATAAAATTGTTTCCATACATATTAGTCGAATTCCCAACGGTTTTCGAGATATACGTTACCGAAAATCGCCAATTTCGGAAAAAATCATTTTTACCTCACTAATTTTGTCAAACATTTACTTCTAGTGACTAACTCGGTCGTTTCTCAAAAAATTGTCGGAATGAAATTTGTAGATCATTAAATTTCCTTGAATATGATATTCACATTTATTACCTTATCTTCAGCCAATCAGAAGTTATATCATTTACAAGATGTGCACTCAGTTTCGAGGTCCTTCTAGAAATGAGTGTTTTGAAAGGCCGTGACATTTTTATCTTATGAAACGTGCTAGCATGGTAAATAACAACACCTTAACAATAACAAGAAGGTAATTTCAATTGAAATAGAACACCTTTTTACAATTATAACTTGTATTACAATGTTGTGAATCATACAATGCAAGTATTTACAAGCACTGATAGCGATTCACAATAAAAAATAAGTGCATTGAATGCAACATTTTCATTTTTCTGAGGAATGGTTGAGTGTCATTCACCTTAGTTAGTAGTGGAGACGTCGTCCAACAAGATTGGTAGTCTCGATGTCACTGTCTCCATCTTCATCCTTAACTAATAGACTCCGTTGTTGCAGTCGCCCTTGCAGTTCGGGCATGTAACAGAGTACTGTAACGACGATTTTCTGGAACCACACCTCCACTGTCACAATATTACGTGTATCGACAATAATTATCTTCAAGAATTCGTCAGGAGCAGCATTTAACTCTGAGAGTTTCGGAACTAGTTGGTCATTCCTTCTTTCCCAACCACAATTCGGCGCTCCACATTTCGGTTCCTCTCTTAACCAAAGTCGTACTTGGTGCTACATTCGGAATGGATGCTGCTTAACATCTCCTTCAGTTGGAGGGAGAGTTCAGATATTAGGCTTCATGTGCCCAGCTGTTTTTATAAATGATTTGTAGCGGAACTCGTTGAGGGATGTCTTGGTGGCTGGAGCTCCATACCACGAGAGAGTACTAATGATTCCCGCTGTCTGAATGGAGTCCGGAAAAGAATTATTGGAAAAATATCTCAGCAGCATGTTGTATGATTTTGGAATTCTGATGCATTTTGAAAAACCCCACTTTACTCTTGCAATACGCTGCGGATGTTGTGTCACAGCCTGTAAATACATGTAGGAATAAAAAATGGACGTTGTCCTTCATTTTCAATATCTGCTCCTCTTGTTATACATTGTTTGTGTCCCTTCCACTCTGGAACTACAATACCTTCTTTTTTGGCAACAAACCACAGAACGTCATTTGGTGCAGGATGTGGCGGCTCCTCTGTTATATCAATGTGAGCCACGGTCACATTTCATACACCTCCTTTCATCGTAAGGTATGCTTCGAGTGGAATACTTCCGAGTTTTCCTGTTACAGCTGATGTAACGATCTCACAAATTCCAACTGACATTCATCATGATACACAGTCTCGTCCGCAACTAAATCATTTGAAGTGGAAAGATGCCTCATCGCTTCCTCTCCCCACTGATCATGTCTATCTCGAGAAGCGTCCATACTCGTCACTTGTATGTCAGTTCTGTTGCGTCATTTTGTGACAAAATGACTAAAAATATCTTCCTTGGGCTTCTTTTGCTCACCATCAACACTTTCGGCACAAAAGAAACATTTTGTTTTGAAACGAATTTCGCTTGTTTGGATCTCAAAGTTGAAGGCTGAACTACTTCAGAGGATGATGAGAGTGCCTGTCTCTTTAAATGAGCCTTGATGGATTGCGGCCGGATGCAATTTTTTCGACATTCATTATAAATCAGAAGGATGCCCAAACCTTCTAAAGATGAGCCATTGCTATGTCCCCTTTCTCTAATTGCTTTGATGAGTGATGGTATTCCTTTTTTGTCACTGTGAAAACAACATCTGGTCCATCTATTGTTACATCACTTCAAAACACCGAATAGCCATTATGCTGACTACATAATCAACATTTTCATAAGTAAATGAAAAATATCACGAAAATGCGGCATACAAAGTTTTCTATGCTTGGCGAACTTTTGAAGTGAGCTGAAGTAAGAAGTGAGTGAGAACACTCCATTCCACCCCCTTTCCAGTCTCTTGGAAGGAGCCAGTGGCAGGCGTTCGATGTTCGTGGTGGAGCTTCCCCATCGTTAACCCTCTCCCGGGCGTTAGGTACCGGCGACCTTGAAGGCATGTCCACTGCAGGTGGCAATAAATGAGCATCGACCATTCCTCCTAATAAAAATGAAAATGTTGCTTTGAAATGATTCATTTTGAATCACTATCAGTGCTTGTAAATACTTTCATTGTAAGATTCATAATATTATAATAAAAGCTATAATTCTAAAAAGGTGTTCTCTTACAATTCCAGTTACCTTGTTATTGTTAAAGTGTTGTGATTTACCATGCTAGCACGTTTCATAAGACATAAATGTCACAGCCTCTCAAAACACTCATTTCTAGAAGGACCTCGAAACTGAGCGCACATCTTACAAATGATGTAACTTCTGATTGGCTGACGATAAAGTAATAAATGCGCATATCAAATTGAAGGAAATTTAATGCTATGCATTTGTTTTTCTGACTAATTTTCTGAGAAACGATTGAGTGAGTCACTAGAAGTAAATGTTTGACAAAATTAGTGACGTAAAAATGACTTTTTCCGAAATTGTCGATTTTCAGTAACGTATATCTCGAAAACCGTTGGGAATTCGACTAATATGTATACAAACAATTTTATAGCAAATTCAATTATCTTTCATTTTTATTCGGCACATTTTCTTCCTAAAGCGGATCGCTTTCGAGATATAAGCGAAAAACCAAAACATTGTACCTTTCCACCCCCACTCCCGCTTTAGCTCACCCCCCAGGGGCGGGGACTTTTAGTATGTTCACCTCCTAACTATCCCTAACAAAGTCCTGAAGTCAAAAATTATCGCATATTCCATGCACTCTACACCCCTCTTTTGAGCACTCATTGACTGGACTAGTAGTACACTATCAAATTATTGACAAAGTAATGTTGGACGTAGATGTTGGATGTAAGACCTCGGCTTAGATTTGAGCTAAGAAATCGCTTGTCTTCTGCTTCCTGCAGTGAGAAATGCGACCGCTTGGAGCGCTAGCAGTAGTACAGCCAGCACCACGTACCTCCTTGCCAGTACAGCTGTTTTATTTGGAGGCAATTGTTTGACATAGCGTTCGTATTCATAAACATTTCGAATGTCATGCAGAACTTTGTTGGTTTGCCCTTCAGAAGCTAAGAGAGACACTACGTCTTTCCAAAGTGTTTTCTGTACCTATGAAGCAAAGTTTAAGAACTACGGTAACGTAAATTTGCATAACATGCGCTACTGGTCAGCCGAAAATCCACATTGGATGGAAATTCGTACGCACACTTCTTTAAGGACATTCTGGCAGTTCTTCTAGAGGAGGTACCACTGGGGATAATCGATAGTGTATGGGGCTGCAAGGTGACGGATTTGCGACTCTGTCGTCCCGTGTTGCAACGCAAATACTGGAGGAAAAATTTACTGGACGTTGGATAGGAGGAAATTCTGTCGTAAAGTGGCCTTTGAAGTTCCCAGCTCTGCCCCCTCCCTCCTCTTAATTTCTTTCTCTGGGGGGACATTCAAAGATGCAGAATATGACAAAATCCTGTATGTACGTTATTTCTTGGCGTAATATAAATAAATGAACAGGAAAATGTTAAAGTACCATCTTTCGATATTAATTTTACAATGAGGCAGATGGGCTTTGCCATAGATTTGCTTAGAACAAAAATCACACGTGTACAGAGCCGTTAAAGAAAGTGGATGTTTGCATATCCAAAGGGTGTATTGGACGACTGGTACATGCAACGAGCTAGAATTTCATAGAGTGGCTGACACACGAGTTACAGCGCTCTTTGCGGCAACTCGTATAAACTCGGCCGCCATATTGGCGGTGGTCAGTATACTTTACAGGAGTCTGTCCATCGTATGTTGTTGTTGAAAGTGAAGTGCTGTATTTAGTGTATATTGTATTTAGTGTACATTTTCTGTACTATCTTTGCTTCTGCAATATGTTTAAAATGTGTTCAGTATTTAAATACACAAATCGAAGTGTTAAAACGACAAATATATGCAGCAAGAACACCAGTTGTTTGCCTCTGTTGGTCTCTGTCTGCCTATACACAAACAAACCTCCTGGCTAATGACACATATCTTCCCCAAGAGTGAAGCTTCAGATGACCTGTCTTGCAATTCCTATGAAGTACACTGAATAAAAAAGGCTCAGTTTTTTGCCTTAGTGTCCGTGTGTTTATTCTTCTGTTGCTGCTGCAGTTGATGAAAGAGTGTCTCATCCGTTGAATAATTAAATAAAATAAACACTTTAGAGTGTCTACACCTGCTTTAAAAATATTTTCATTTGTTGTTCACAATGCATGGCTAACATATAATCACTGCAAAACGCGGAAGCAATATTAATAACCGGAATTTTTCACTTGTTAAATGCCAATGTTCTGTGTAGCAAATATTTACGTATATCAGCGTGGCAACAACGTAAGTTATTTACGATATGTTATTTCGATGAAAAATGCTTTTGTAGCAGCTGACCTAAGCGCATTTTTGATTGCAGTATTCTGTTGTTACTTTCGTCTTTGTACTCAAATTTCGTCAACCAAACTTCACAACCAAACCCTTCAACAGAAATTTTACGAGTATGTGGACTTAATACGTTTAATAAGCACCATATAAATGTATCTTAGACTCGAAAGCAGTTGTTACAACACATTAACAACAGATGCCAATCCATGATCATGATTATCAAAATATCCACGGGTGTACTGCCGGTCTATAGTGTCCAACGGGCACAATATTGCGGCGATCATACATGTCGCCATCATCAGGTGAACTGACGGACTGAGCTCCGGAAACGCGCCGGCACGGAGATCCGCACGCTACGGCTGCTCGAAGGGAACTGGGTTCTAGCCCGGTAGCGGGCGATTTAAATACCCTCGGCCCGCGGAGCGACCCCTCGGCGGTCTGCGCCCCGCGCCGCGGCCGCGCAGTGGAACCGATTGCGAAGGCGTCTGAGATGACGTCGGTGTGAGGGCTCTGTCCGCCGTGGTCGTCACTTCGTTACGTTTGCTAGATTTACTCTTAATATAATCGCTGGTTCCCAAGCGTTGCTAAGATTATAGCCACAGTCACGGTTTATGAGGTCGTCACTTGTGCGAATTTAAATGGCCTATCTAACAACGCAGTCCCAGTATCTCGACGGCTGTACCAGAATCCTAGTGCGTTCATACTCCATCGAATGATACTCCGAAAAAACAATGTTCAGCGACCGCCGACGTGCTCGTATACATAAATCGCGTGTGTCTCTGGTGTTCAACGCATCGATTCTCGACGGTACGCATCGTCTGTCCAATATATGACTTTCCACACTGACACGGAAGCTGGTACACGCCGACCTTCCTCAAACCGAGATCATCTTTGGCGCTCCCCACCATTGCAGGAATTTTATTCGGCTCACAAAAAACAGTTCCAACCTGGTGTTTTTTCAAAATGGGGGTGATCTTCCCCGAGAGTGCGCCAGTATATGGAACTAACGCAGTGCCTATATCCTCACTCGTGTTTTCATCCTTTTCCACAGGTTGTGATGGCCGTCCGCGGTGGCCGAGGTGACTGAGGCGCTCCAGTCACGGTCAGCACTGCCACTACGGTCGGGGGTTCGAATCCCCCCTCGGGCATGGATATTTGTGCCGTCCTAGTTCGTAAGTAGTTCATAAGTAGTTTGTAAGTTTAGGGACTGATGACCCCGTAGTTAAGTCCCATAAGCTTTACAAACATTTGAACTTTTGAACTTTCAACAGGTTGTGATGTAGAGGTTGGGCGGAAATCCCGCTGAATCTGCCACTCTGAGTACCCATTTTTTCGAAATACAGTTCTCAGGTGTTCCAATTCCTGGGGTAGACTCTCTGCGTCGGAGATAGTGCGCACCCTATGTACTAGAGTTTTAAGTACCCCATTCCTCTGTGAAAGGTGGTGACAGCTGTCTGCGTGTAAATACAGATCAGTGTGCGTTTTCTTCCGATATACACTATGACTCAGGGTGCCATCAGCTCTTCTCTTGACCAAGACGTCAAGGAACGGCAATTTACCCTGTGTTTCAGTCTCCATAGTGAATTTGATGTTGGGGTGTATGGAGTTCGAATGTGCAAGGAAGTCAACGAGTTTATCCATACCATGTGGCCAGATGACGAACGTGTCGTCCACGTAACGGAAAAAGCAAGTAGGTTTCCATTCAGATGATGCCAGGGCTTCCTTCTCGAAATTCTCCATGTACAAATTTGTGACCACAGGGGAGAGTGGGCTACCCATGGCGACTCCCTCCGTTTGTTCGTAGTATTCACCATTGAAAAGAAAATACGTGGAGGTCAAGACATGCCTAAAGAGTTCGGTGGCCTTCTCGTCAAACTTCTGACCAATCAAATCTAGTGACTCTCGAAGGGGCACCCTCGTAAACAACGAAATGACGTCAAAACTCACCATGATATCTGACTTATCCAACCTGAAGCTGTTAAGGCGTTTAACAAAATCCACGGAATTATGGATGTTATGAGGGCATTTACCCACATAAGGACTTAATATTCCCGTCAAGTATTTGGCCAACAAATATGTAGGTGCTCTGATGTTACTGAGAATGGGACTTAATGGCACCCCATCTTTGTGAACCTTAGGGAGTCCATAAAGTCTTGGCGGTACCGGACCTTGAGGTAGCAGTTTCTCCGGTAAATCCGCATCCTTGAGAAGCGATCTCGTCTTGTTTTCCACCTTCTTTGTGGGGTAAATCTAGCAAACGTATCGAAGTGACGACGACGGTGGACAGAGCCCTCACATCGACGTCACCTCAGACGCCGTCGCAATCGGTTCCACAGCGCGACCGCGGCGCGGGGCGCGGACCGCGGAGGGGTCGCTCCGCAGGCCGAGGGTATTTAAATGGACCGATACCGGGCTAGAACCCAGTTCCCTTCGAGCAGCCGGAGCGTGCGGATCTCCGTTCTGGCGCGTTTCCAGAAGCTCGTCCATCAGTTGATGGCGACATGTATGATCGCCGAAATATTGTGCCCGTTGGACACTATAGACCAGTAGTACATCCGTGGATATTTTGATTATCAAATACGCCGGGAGAGACTGAAGAATCACATGATCATGATTGTTCATCATTACAATTACTGTTCACTGTGTACGTTTCGGCCGGCCGCGGTGGCCGAGGTGACTCCTGTCACGGTCAGTACGGCCTCTACGGTCGGGGGTTCGAATCCCCCCTCGGGCATGGATATTTGTGCCGTCTTTAGTCTTAGCTAGTTCGTAAGTATTTTGTAAGCTTAGGGACTGATGACCCCGTAGTTAAGTCCCATAAGTTGTACAAACATTTGAACATTTTTTTTGTACGTTTCGCAGCACTTACATTATAATTAACACAAATATCTTCAAAGCGGCAATTTCGTTGTTGGATCAAACCGCCGCTAACTGTTGTACTTCGAACTGGAAGTGTACTACTGATTCGTGATATTTCATTACCGCATTTTAAGAAAATACACTATCTGGCTCATCATTTCGCAGCTTTGATAATGTCTGGACACACCAACGGAACCTCATGCATAACTGTACTGAATAGTCAATCTTCATTTAAAACGTAAAACTGTGTAAATTGGTAAAATTCTCGACTGGATTTGGCATACCAGCTGTCAGCCGATACCCCAAATAACGTGGCGGACGCCAGTTCAATTTGCCTCAAACATGGCGGACCTATCGCCACTCTATGAAATTCAAACTCGTTGGATTCATGTCTAGCGCTGTCTGTTGTCTGCAGAGGAAATCAAAACTACGAGGGAATGGAATATCGTTATATTGCGGCGTCGCTATTTTGCGTATTAACCTGAAAGGTCAACTTTGTGATCATCTGCTACTGCTACCAGAAAAATAATTTTATAATTTTTAGTACTTCATTTTGAACAACTACGACATGCTACTTCTCTTATCATATGGACGCTATATTTGTTTTAGCCCTTGCCTAGAAGGAGAACGCTAACTGGTCGTAAAGAAAGACACAGAGCTAGATAGTCAGAATTTTTTCGTAGGAGAAGTAACAGGAGTGTCGAGACGCGAAGACGAAATCTGAAGTACTGATTTTTAATGTTAATTATACAAGGAGGCCAATGAAACTTATGTAACTCGAAAGAGACTTTGTCATCGATTAGCACAAAACAACAATCGTCTCTGTACGCATACTTTGAAGTGAAAGTTACTTTGTAAACAAAATTTGTCGAAATTCGACCTCCGTCATACTAGTACATTAAAATATCTCTGACTGAAGCTCACCTATTAAAATATGTCTATAAATTTTCATAGTATACTAAAAGTATTAATCCACTAACCGCCCGAACGTGGGATTTACATCCAGTGGCAGACTAAGGGGGAAAGGGGGGGGGGGGGGGGCGGACCGCCCCGGGCCTCCGGTCTTGGTGTGCCTCGAAGTACCTCGAAAGCAAGTTGATTTTTATTTTTTTATTTATTTATTTTATTTTTATTTTATTTTATTTATTTATTTATTTTTTTTTTTTTTTTTTTTTTTTTTTTTTTGAGCGCGCTTGGCATCTCGGTTACAAAACTCGAAAGCTATTTTCTTTACACTATGTCGTGCCTCTCGTCCTGGGGGGCCTCCAATTCTTTTTATAGCAATATATAGTGGCCGAGGGAGGTGGCCTCATTTCGTTCCGCCGCCGACCCGGGCCTCCAACAGCCATAGTCCGCCACTGTTTACATCCTTGTACCAAATAGCTTATAAAGATAATAGCGGAAACTCTTCGCCGAAACGTGCGATAGTGCTCCCGAGAATCTCCTAGCGGCGTGAGTTTAAAACTGGGAGTGAACGGCCGATTAAAGCGTCGGCGCACCGTATAGAAGTAGGAAATAGTTGGAAGAGAATGTGCTACATGCGGCTGTAATGGCTAACTACAAACAGCAATGCATTACGAAATCTCTTCAGGTTCCCTAAAAATAGAAAATTCTAAATATGATAGTTTATGGAGGCTACTATTAGGCGTACTGAGATCGTTTACTTTTATTAAAGTGTCTTCGTCGCTTTGATTGAACCTTTTTATAAGTTTTTTTATAGATACAGGCAATGGGTTATTGTTAAGCTAAGAACTGACTTGGATAAAATTTTGTGAAAGAAGGGCCCACAGCATTTGATATGCCATCTATTTTGTGGATAAAAATTTCACAAATACGATTTTGTAAATCCCAGGGTAAATGTAATATGTTCATTGCGTGTAGTTTTAAAAAATGGTTAGTTTAAGTAGTTTGTAAGCCTAGGGACTGGTAACCAGATAGTTAAGTCCCAAAGGTTTACAAACATTTGAACATTTAAAAAATGGTGCTTAATGTCTTTCAACAGCTAATGTATAACAGCGGGTTTCATTTGAACACTTCATTTAAAGCGTAAACGAATCTTTAGGAACATCAGTACAATACCTTCACTGTCAGTTGTTTTTATTTAAGTAAAAATTATATTTTATGAAACATAGGGTTAAACAGAAATTTAAAATAATGTCTCACATTTTCGTTGTCATTTCCAGTATTTGGCCTGATGCACTGCCTTCCGTTCTGCCGCCAACCTGTCATGGAAACTGCGTTCATGTATATGGTTAAAACTTACGTCTTGTATTGTGTTAGTTTAAATTCTAATTCTATCCAAGTAAACTGTAAACATTAACTTGTTGCTCTATGCAACTACAATAAATGCGATCGTTTCTCAACAGACGCGTTTCGTTTCACTGAATATAGAACCTTGTCAGTGGTTTGAAATGAGAGCTATCTAAAATTGGTATTCATCTTGAAACAGTTGGAAAACAGTTCGTTAAAAATTTATAAAATGTAGTTTTTTTTTACTTACCGAAATTTTTTCTAAGATGAAGCGCCATAGTGTTGCACAGTTGATGGGAGGGACGACTTCTTTAGTTTTTTCTGCTCTACACTTTAAAAGAAATTATCATCCAACATACCTTAAATGGCGTAACAAATGTAAACCTGGCAAAGTAATTTTAGTACGCAGTGAAATAAAATACGGAATCGCAAATGTCAAAGTAAGTATAGCCTACAACTCGAGCCAACAGATGGCACTGCTAGCGTTGTCACCTGACAAACACATGTAAATGCCACAGAGCTTCCGCTATTACTTTTATAACCTTTTTTTTTTCTATGTGAAACCTTTTCCCGGCGAATGAATGTTTAAACAAGTTACGGGTATGCTGCCGGGTGACGTCCACACCTGCCTACCATTGGAGCCGGCCGCGGTGGGCGAGGTGACTGAGGCGCTCCAGTCACGGTCAGCACGCCCACTGCGGTCGGGGGTTCGAATCCCCCCTCGGGCATATTTGTGCCGTCCTAGTTCGTAAGTAGTTTGTAAGTTTAGGGACTGATGACCTCGTAGTTAAGTCCCATAAGCTTAACAAACATTTGAACTACCATTGGACTCAACAAACTAGCAAGATGTTTAGCTACACGATATGTCAGAGCACCAATGTTAGATACTATAGGCCTCGAAGGAATGTTCTCTTTGTGGACCTTAGGAAGGCCATACAATCTAGGTGGTACAGCACAGTAGGAATTAAGACTCTTGATGGTCTCCTGTGAGAAAGGATTCTCTTCAGGAGGTTATTAGTCTTTCTCTCAACACTCTTTGTGGGGTCAGCACCGATCCTACGATATGCCAAATCAGAAAGCAGACATTGCAATGTAACCGATGTATTGAACATAAACTTACACGCGCTTCCAACAGCCAAACAAATCCGCTGTTACAGACCACTGTCTTGGCACCGGTCATCCTATGGAATACAACAACACGGAGATTCTGACATGTACTTCCACCTATTGGGATAGTGTTATTAAGGAAGCTGTTGAAATTAAACTAGAAAGCAACCTTATAAACAGAGATGGTGGTTTTTGTTTAAATTCTGTTTGGAATGCGGCACTGTCTCTCGTCAAAAAACAGATGGACAAAATTAATGCTGCCTCACCTGTTGATTAACAGTCACTATCGATATTTTTGATGTTTGGTCATCGTTGGTTGTTTTGACTCTGCAGTTACTTATACTGCGTGTGTTATCTTCCTTGTTTACCCTTTGCAATCCGAGGTATTAAATACGCTTGCACATTTCTTCGTTAAGTGCAGTTGTGCCTTGGGAATGGCAGGGTGTCCTCCTGCCGAAATATCGGCGGTTGCCGCCGACGGCACCTGGCAGCATACCTGTAAGTTGTTTGAACATTTGCATCTACTATCTTCCACACCTGTACATGACACATTGTCCCCCATCTTCTGTTACGCCAACGTCACATGGCTTTCCGCTCCTCCTACCTTCCGCCACGCTCAGCGAGTCCTGGAATGCCATGCACTACGCCCAGCCTTCCGGACTGTCTTGCCTTCCCCTATCCGACTCCTCTACCATCTTACAATATTTCCCTCGCTCCTCTCCGCGTCTCCTACACTATCCACTTACACTACACGCCCTTTCGAATTACCCCAGCTCTCTGCTCGTGGCACTGTGCCGCGCCTCTACCACCACATTCCCTAGACATTCCTCCTCGACACCTTTCTTAAAACGTGACACTTAAAAAAAAAAAAAAAAAAAAAAAAAAAAGATTGTTCTTCTGATTTTACATTTCAATCTTACAATGATACGTCTGTTCTTATAGAACAGACGTTGCCGATGGCCTGCAGCTATAAATGTTAAATATACATTGACTACTTCGCAATTTTTCGATAATATCCGACTTTAGCTGTCCTCTTCAGTTGGTCCATCGTATGTAACGTATGAAAATTTGTGCAGGATCAGGACTCGAACCCGGGTCTTCCGCTTTTCGGCACAAATTTTCACTTGTTACAAAATGATAGACCAACTGAAGAGGATAGCTGAAGTCGGATATTATCGCAAATTGCGAAGTAATCAATGTATATTTAACATTTCATTTTGTTACTTTTTAGTATTTTAGGTGAGCAGGTGATTCACTGTGCTGTTACGTTAGTGTCCGCCGGCCGTAACGTAAGGCTACTCCTCGCCAGGGCCTACTCCGTTCGCTCAGCAGAACTTCACGCAATCCTGAAGGCGTTGCAGCATATGCGGTTTCTTATCTGCTGTGATTCCCTTGGAGAACTTAAATTGTTACATTACCTATCTCTAGCTGAAAAGATGATTGAGTTCATCCATGACCAACTGTACTCCCTCAAGCAGCGGGGGCCGCAAGTGTCAGTCTTCTGGACACCAGGACATGTAGGAGATCGGGGCAATGAAACGACTGATTGACTGCCAAGGAGAATTGCAGAGGCCGTGATATATTACGGTGTGCTACTCCCCTGCAAGACGTCCTCAGTAGTTTATAAATCCATTGGACCATAAGTCCCCACACTTCCCAACTATTTAATGGGACCTGGACGTGAACGGACTGCATTTCATACCTTGCTTTCGGTGCACATTACTCTTGATCTACAATGCGAAGGAAGTTGCGACTTTGTACACTCATGCTGTAATATGAAATTTATTAAAATTTCTGTTATAGTTTCAGAATTACAATTATTTGCTTAATATAGGTTAATATGATACACGTTCACATTCTGGAACAATTGTCTGGTGCATCGTCATTCTGATAGCATTTAGACTGTGGCAGGCTGTTGTCAACATTCGTAGGAACACATTATGCCTCTTGTTTTGTAGTTTGGAGTACAAAAACCGTTATTACACTTCATTACTATTTTGTCGAAAAATTACCTTTAAAATTATTTATAGAAAGACAAACATAGATCACTTCTGCAATGTATTAGGCATAATACAGACTGTCCCATTCTTCAATTAGGGAGAAATTTGGTGAACATAGCTAAAACCATTATGAAGATATATGTACCTAATGTTCGGAAAATGTAGTTTCGGGAAAATTACAAAGCACAGTGTTTCTCAGTCTCAACTAGTCGCTGACGATCTATGGCAGTCAAAGCAGCTATCAATTTATTTCCCGGTTGGATGACTAATTTGTCCATAACTTTTGTCCTGCTAATTACACCATCACTGAAACAGATAATAGCATCAGTGACACCTATTTTGAGTACTGTGCATCTAACAAACACTTTTTACGGTACTCGTTGTCACACACAGCTCTTGAAACTCGCATGTAGACACTTGCTAAGTAATTTATTTGCAATGTCCCTGTATATTGGCTTTATTGTTTCCATGACTGTAACAGGCATGGAATGTTTATGGCAGTATTCCTTGCTTGAAGCATCAGCGTGCCCATTGTGCAGACATTTGTTCAAAGGCCGTTTACAACTACAATAACTATTTAAAACTAAATAAACCATACATATTTGGAAACTGAAGAAATTTGTCTTTCAGATGGAGGCAATTTCTTTTTATTTTTATTTTTCAGTCATTATCACGTCCAGGTATCCTTACACGAACTTACACTAAAGACAGCATACACATCCATGTCCAAGGGAGGACTCGAAGCTCCGACGCGAACAGCCGCACATACTGTAGCATGACGCCTTAGACCGCGCGGCCATTCCGCGCGTGTTAGCTACTTGAACAACTGTCTCGTTTCGTAAGCAAACTTACATTGTCAATATGCAACAACATTTTTGAGCATTTTTAGCTGCATCCAGCATCTGTCCACTTTAAGTGATTCCATTTCTGTTGCTCGTTTTTAATATTTCCTATTTAATGGATTAGTAAGGGTGGTAAATACCTAGCTGTCGTTTGCTCACAACCTCCCATCCATCCATCCATATCCTCCATACTGCCTCACAACAGAACTTTCACCGTGTAGCATTACATTTTATATTTTTCTTTAATTAAAATTATATCTGCAACGCTTGTCGCTAGCATCCGTTCTCTGTGCCGGTAAATCTGTGATTATTTTGTTTCATAAGACACTTTCAAAATTTTTTGAGAAAACGGAATTGTTTGTCGTCTTTCGTCTTCTTACTGTCGAATAGATCGGACGTCTCTCTCTTGCTCCCTCCATATTGATCATGTAAGTGTGACCTAAAAACAATCAATTGTAATAAATTCAGTAATTCGTTTGAAGTTAATAGTTTATTTAAAAGATCTTTTCCTATTTTTCATTTTTTTAAATCTTTGTTTACAGCATACTTCGTAAAATGATATTTGGTAATTGTTGTAAATTGATTCGCGATTGCGGATGAACATTGCAGGCGCGAATTTAACGTACGCACATTTTGTGTTGAATTTTGTTTCAATGCCTGCTGTAATTCTTCTTTTTTTAAATGAAGTCCGATAATTTTGTAACTTTAAACATCAATCATAAGTGGAATTAAACACGGTCCTGAAACTTTAGTATTCGAAGCTTATGCAACCAAGCATCTGTTTACAGCAAAGAAGAAATTAATTATTCCGTACAGGTTCGACTCCAGTGTGATGACTGCAATCTGTGTTCTCCAGCCAGGTTAAAAAGCTGATTCCGCCACTTTCTTGAAATGATTCTTTCTGGTGTTGTTTCTATTCTAATTACTATTGCCGCTAAATACTGATGGCGAAATCTTTCATGTTTTTCTCAGTGCCTCTATATTTTTTTTTTTAAAATTAATATTGATTGCAATATTTCACAGTTTGCTAAATTTCAATAACGGTACTTAACTTTAATCTTGACGACAACACCAGCTAAAAAGAAAAAGTATCATTACAACCGCCTTTCCTTAGTCGACCCACGAAATCTGCGCCCGCCGATATTTACCAGCTGCTGTTTTCCTGCCAGTCCAGCTTTGCCCGTTTTCCCGTATCCCTCTTCCTCTTCTCCCTCCCAGACCTGTCCCACCAGCTATCACAAATCACCTCTCACACCCTACACCAGTCCTCATTCCATAGCCTACCCCTCCCCCCCCCCCCCCCCCAAAACTGATTGTTTCATTGTTTCGTTCGTCGGTGTCTACATGTTACTCCATCAACACCACCGTTTTACTGTTCACTACCTTAAGGAATCAGTCAAACATTAAGGTCGTAAATTCTACTAAATACCTAGTGTAGTATTACATTAAAAAATTGTCATTCGATAATCAATTTATTTACGATGCTTATCGCTGTCCACAGCTTTCTCTGCCAGCTAATTACGTTATTCATATATTTTTGATTTTCATCTGTCTTTTACGAGCTGCCAAGAACGCGGTTGTGAACTTAGTCTTTCATCTTTCCTACTGCATTAAGAACAGTCGCACGTCAGGGACTTTTCCATTATTAATTGTGAGTTTGTGTGAGAGCGTTTTTCTTATGAAGTATGGTGAAAATATATTTAGTTACGTATAAATATTTTACTTATTTCAAATGACCCACCTGTAATGATTCATGAAGTGTTTCTATTTTTCCAGCAGTAATCTTGATTATGTAACATAATGCTTGGAGCTATTGTTGGACTTGTATCTATAAATTACTAGATTTACTTCGAGATCTCATTATTTGTAATTTTCATGAATGTGACTTTCAAGTAATGTCTGCAAAGAAATCTTCGGAATTAAACGAAATCCGATCGATTTAAAGAGCCCTTTGTCACGAAAGTTAACTTAATACTTTTTTTTTTAAACGGTCATTCAGTTAGTACAATCTGCTCCAAGCCAACCAAGCATCATTTTATACAATGCAGCAAGAGTTTTTACAGCTTCACCTGCTACATCCAGTCAACTTAACATAATCATCATGGTAAGAAAGGTCATCGCGGAATCTGCTAGTTTCTTTGTGTAATATTGCGCTCAGGTGTTGCTTTCATTCCAAATTACTACTGACGCTAAACTTTAAAGTCAGGTTCGGCCTCCTTTTGTGAGCCTTCTATCTATAAAATTACCTAAATGTGTCAGATCCACCACATCTATCTTTGGCAAAGAGTGGAGAAAGAAGTAAGCCAGCGAGCTAGCGGTTAAAGACAGTAAGAAAAACGGCACCGCGCGAAGGTCGCGAGCGACTGTAACCGAAAATGATAGGGAGAATGGCACTGTGCATTGGGCTCAGTCTGACGAATTAAAAGCCAGCGAGTCGGTGCCTATCCGCTTAGAAGAAGAAAACGAAATTTTGCACGTAGCAGAAAACGAAATTCCTGAAAGCCCAGAATGTTCTGACTTGACTACTGTTATATGCGATTACTCGCACGGCAATGATGATAGTTGCATGAAAAGCATCGAACAAAACGATGACTTTTGCAAATACGAGGTCGCGGTCGACGTTACTAGAGCCGATGTGATGTGATGACAAAATAAACATAGAGCCCGAAAGCAGTAAAATCAATACGGTTTCTGTGGAACCGACAGAAACAAAATCAGCTGAGCTACATAAAACCATATTCCTTGCTGATTTAGAAGACGCGAATCAGGAAAAACTTGCTGATGCATCAATATGCAAAGCAGTATTATGCGAAGAGTCAGATAGTGAGTTAAATCTATCTGATGATGACCCTTCTGTAGGAAGCGAAGTGAAACAGTGAAAGTGAAACAGAAGAAATTAAATTAGATCTTGATGAACAAAACCGGCCATTGAGAGTAACGCAAGGCCCTAAAATAGAAAGCTTAAACGCAAACGAACTGTACCAGTTCTTTGAATTGCCACGAATCAAAGAGCCTCCTGATAAAGTAATTAAGGAAGCCGCGGTGAAGGTTCAAAGAGAACGCCTATCCGACAAAGTACCGCCGGATAAAAACAAAACCACAGTACCTGATATGACTTGGAAGGATTGTTTAATTGACGATGATCTCCTATAAGAAGAGCAAGAAGCGGAAGAAGTACAGTACACTAAACAGGCAATGGTGCCAGTAGAGTTATATGGAATAACACTAAATGTTTTGCTTGAAACGGACGCGCAGATTAGTGCAATTTCTCAATCATTCTTTGAACATAATGCAAATGAATCAGAACTGGTAATCATGTTATAAGCTTCCTAGGGTTTTTTATTTGTGGACGTAGAAGTTAGTACTGCTTCCTCCCACAAGTTCCCTAAAACTTCCACATCCTTGCGGACGCTGTTGCGTAGCATTGTGGGTTTGTACCGCCCTACAGTACGCACGAGGTGCCGTAGTTGCTGTCCAAGTCTTTATGGAAAGCATAGAGTTCTGACTAACCTATTGTCTTCTATAGTTGTGTCCCCAGCGCAGAAGACAGCACACAAGTCGTAGGTCCTTCTACAGCATACAAGTGAGGCTAAAATAAGTTCTGTTGGATGGAAGCATAAGAAGCGACTCGCGAGATTTTTAATTGTCAGGGATGCCATTTATTAAATAAATAATAAAATATGAACAACTATTGTTAATACGACACGGCCTATACTGCCCGTAGTTCATGTTGAGACCTCGACTGTTACCACAATTATACAAAACTTTACTTATTACCGGCGCGGTCCGACGCATATAGTGGTCAGCTCGAGACTGAAACTGCGGCGCGTTGCGATAGGGCACCTGACGCTCTATTTCGCGCCAAAACATGGCCGTGGCGCGCCTTCTACAAAATCTCTCTTCTCTTGTTACTATAAGAGAAGGCACCTTAAACTTTTTAAACTGTCAAAACCTAGCCTGTCCTTGAGAGATATTTATCACAAATTCTCATCTCTGAATAATTAATATTTAGTATATAATAGACCAAACTAATTTCAAAAGAAATCACGTGACGTGAAATGCAACAACCAATGCGAGGAGAGTACAAGTAAAATAGTCAAAATCGCTCTTCTCTTGTTACTATCAGAGAAGGCACCTTAAACTTTTTAAAATGTCAAAACCTAGCCTGTCCTTGAGAGATATTTATCACAAATTCTCAGCTCTGAATAATTAATATTTAGTATATAATAAACCAAAGTAATTTCAAAAGAAATCGCGTGACGTGAAATGCAGCAGCCAATGCGAGGAGAGTACCAGTAACATAGGCGGGCTTTCCCATGGGAACCAGCACCTTCTGTTCCATATGCTACTGCTCCCCACCCCACATTTCAACATATGCTGCACTTCTGTCTTTCTTCGCGTTTATGACACGTACAGTGTTAGCAAAGAAACGACCAGCGGCCATAAATATGAGGTGGCCACAGGCCAGGAATATCACAATGTCCGTTAGCGGAGTCACTGGAAAGACGAGTGAAACTATTAAATTTCAAGTTCTGATAGAATTCATCATTAAAGGTCGAGGATTTGAACATGATTTTTTTAGTGGTTCCGGATTTAAGTTTCGAAATTATCCTTGGAATAGACTGGCTTAATAAAGAAAAAGTTGTCATTAATTGTGAAAGGCAATTAATAGAAATGAATAAAGGGAAAGGTAAATTAGAAATACAATTCGAAGAGAATGGGGCCACAATAGGCGAAGAATTCGAATCGATGTCATTAAAATTTGAGAATGAAAATAAGTGTTTAGGCTATTTGTACGAGCTATATCACATCAAGTCATTAATTGACGATGAAAAGACGGAATTAGAATTTCGCAAACTGGTTGTCGTAGTTGAGGAACTAAACTAAGAACAGAAGTCCGAATTAATAACCATATTTGGGGAAGAAACAGAGAAGTATTTATAGACAAACCAGGAAGAGTGAAAAACTTTCAATACAAAATGGAAGTTCTACCTCACGAACTTTTTTTCGTGAAACCTTATTCTGTACCGATTTCTAAGAAAGAAGCCGTTCAAGAAGAAATTAATAAAATGATGGACTGGGATGTTACTGAACGGAGCACTATTGAATATAACAGCCCGCTTATTATTGTGAACAAAAGAGATGGGGGCGTAAGAATAGTAATTGATGCAAGGACCCTAAATAAAATAGTGAAACGGGAAGTAGATCGATCCGAGAACTTAGAGGAGATGCTCCAAAAATTCTGTAATGTAAAATACTAAACTAGTCTCGACTTGACAGCTGGTTATTGGCAAACAGGGTTGCACGAGGAATCGAGAAAATATACAGCTCTCCTATTTGCTGGTAAATGCTTTCAGTACAAGGTCGTTCCTTTTGGGCTAAATACGTCAGTGTCAGTCTGGACGAAGTACTGGGAACAGAGCTCTGTAGTAGATTAACTATTTACGTAGATGTCTCAAATGTTCAAAAATGTTCAAATGTTTGTTAAGCTTATGGGACTTAACTACGAGGTTATCAGTCCCTAAACTTACAAACTACTTATGAACTACCTTATACTAAAGACGGCACAAATATCCATGCCCGAGGGGTGATTCGAACCCCCGACCGTAGTGGCCGTGCAGACCGTGACTGAACCGCCTCAGTCTCCTCGGCCACCACGACCGGCTACGTAGATGGCCTTCTAATTGCGACAGAAACATGGGAAGAACATTGTGAGTTACTCGAAAAAACATTTCAGGCTTTACAGAAAGGAGGGATGACACTAAAGTTAAAGAAATGCGAATTTGTAAGAAAAGAGATTAAATTTCTAGGCCACATTATTTCATCTAAATGGATACCTAAAGATGCTGAAAATTATCGGCCATAAAGAACTGTGCTACACCTCGAACTAAAAAGTAATTAAAAACTTACTTAGGGCTCTGTGGATTCTATAGAAAATTCGTACAGGGGCAAGTGTTCAATAGTATACATTTAAATGGTTTACTTAGGAAATATAGTGCTTATATTTGGACAGCAGACTGCCAAAAATCTTTGAGAAACTTAAAGAGGAGCTGATGAGGAACACTGTGTTATACCACCATAACCTTAATGAACCTCTCCACTTAAGTCCTGACAGTAGTGACTATGCCATAGGTGTTGAATTATTCCAGGAAATCGAGCAAGACGGAGTAAAAATACATAGAAGCATTGGTTTTGCTAGTAGAATGTTGACAAAATTCGAAAGAAACTATATTGTGTCAGAAAAAGAGGCACTTAGCATAATTTGGGGTTAAAGAAATTTAGGTACTATTTATGGGGAAATAAGATAATCGTCCATACAGACCATAAAGCTCTAACATTCCTTCGTGACTGTAGACTATTAACGGGAAGGTTAAACAGCGGTTTGATTACCAAATCCATTATGTTAAAGGAACAGATAATACAAAAGCTGATGCTTTATCGAGAGTGCCGAATGGTATAAATCAAGTAGATAAAAACAATATTGAAGAGGGCACATTTGCCATAAATAATATGAAAACAGTACCAGGTAAAAGGTTAATAGAGAAAATCTGCAAGAATATGCGAAGGTACCAAAATGATGATCCGGTATGGATATTAGTAAAAGCCAAATTTGGTAACACAGATTTTCCACCCCTCGCCACTATAAAATTTTCCAAAATGTGCTGTATTAAAGAAAAAATTTAGATACCGAAATATGGAGACTATGTTGCCCAGCTAATTATGAGCTTGAAATTATTGATTATTTCCATTTATCCTTAGGACACTGTGGGCCAAAGAAATGCACTGAAAAATTGTCAGATGTAGTAGCGATAAACAGTGGTTTAAACAGAAAAGTCACAGAAAGGATAAGGAGTTGTGATATCTGTCAAAAGGCTAAGAACAGTGGGTTAATGCAAATTATCATCCCAAAGGTTACTTTAGAGCTTTTATCAGTAGATTTATTGGGACCATTACCTAAAATCTTAGGGGGATGTACTAACATATTTTTTATCCTTGGAGTATTTTCCAAATTTGTAAAATCATACCCATTAAAGAGGACAACAGCTAGAACAGTGTTTTCCAAAATGGAGGATTATTTTAGAACAATTGGAAACCCAAAATCAGTTTCATCAGATAATGGTCGGCAATTTACTTCTAAAATCTGGAAAGAAGGTATAAGTAAAAACAACATTCAGGCTATATACATTGGTGCATATCATCCGGCCAGTAACCCGGTTGAAAGATATTCGTGAGAGATTAATAGACTCTGTAGGATCTATTGTCGTCATAATCATAACTCATGGGGTAAATATGTGGCAGAATTCGAAGCAGTGATGAATACCTTATATCATGAGACTACAGGTTTTACTCCTGAATAAATTTTGACAAACAAGAAAAGTAGAACCCTGGTGGACGAAATTTTAATCTTTCCTCCTACCACTGAATTATCATTAGACCAAAAGAAGTCACTGATTATTGAGAAAATGAAAATGAAAGCAGAAAGTAGAGCTAAGAGACACGATAAGGACATTAGACCATTTCAATTCCAGACTGGTACGAAAGTCCCAGTTAAGATGCATAAGAGGTCTAGTGAAATTAACAACGAGATCTCAAAATTAAAAAATTTGTATATAATGGACCGTATGTAATACAAGGGGTACCACACCCTAACAATTACTTACTGGTACATCCGAAATCTTTAAAACCATTGGGCACCAGAAATGTAGTTGATTTAATACTTTATTATGAAAAACAGTAATATAAATGTTTTTGTAAAAGTATACTTTGTATATATATTTATATTGTAGTTTACATGTATAGTTATGTATATGCACAAGATTCTAAGACAAGTTTCTAGTTTCAGATGCTTAAGTGTAATAAAATCTGTAACCAATCAAATGTAGATTATAATATGAGGACCGCCTAAATGCAGCCAGTAAAGATGAGGACTGCCTATATGTAGCAGCTCAATTATTATAATTATGAAGGCTGAATAAAAAGTGGACCGCCATAAAGGGCAACCTGGGGCAGCAACCTTACTTGCGCAAAAGGATCATAAAAAAAGTCAGTATCCATTAAAATGTCAGTGACGTGTGCGTGTGTGTGGTTTGTTTTCTTTTTTTTCCGTGTATATAGTGAAGTAGCCAATGCTACAAAAACTAAGACTGCCTTTGAATGTTACAGGCAGAAAATTGTATAAAAAAACAAAGAAAAATCAGTTTAAAGTGCTATCGAAATCTTTGAACTACCTTTGAATGCGTCAGGCAGTGATGGATATCCTAACATATTTAAAAAGAAGTGTTTTTTGAAGTTAAGAACTACTTGAATAAAAATCAGCAGTGAATCTGTGTAAAAAGAAATTGATGTTTCTAAATAAAGAAATTTTTATCTTATTATGTCAATTTTAGTGTACATTTAAAATTGTACGTATTATTTTTGTCTTGGCATAGTGTTATGTAAATTATACTTTTGGGTATTTTGTTTTTGTGCATTTATGTGTGACTGAAAAACATGTAAACTATTCCTTTTTTTCACAAATACTTAATCTGATGGATAATGTGACAGTTAAATTTCATGCATTGTTCAGTTGAAACATTTGTTTCTTTGTATCGAAATTGTGCAATTGTGTTACTTGGGTATTACATTCCTAACATTGAACACGTAATAACTGTAATAGGGTCATATATCGCCATTGCCCAATTTTACCATTTTAGTAATAATATTTCATTTTTATGCTACGTGAGATATTAAATTTCATTCATGTTACAATCGATTCCACTATTGAATGTATGTGATGTCTGCACTTCATGTGCTTTGTATGTTTTATGAATATCTACATCATGTTTATTTTTGCATGTTATTTTTGTAATTTTAACTGTCTTCGGTAATGTCAATTTTATTTTTGAATCGTTTTACGTATTTACGTAAATTTGTAATATCTCACGACCAGCATGATATGTAAAAGATGTGGTGATTCCAATGTGAACGGAATTTCGTTGTAAATGAAAAGGTGGCGTTGGCACGCAGCTAACGCAGAGAGAGAAGTCAGTATGAGTTAAGAGTTGAGAGCAGTAGTGAGTCGAAGGTTGGCATTCGTAACAGTCAGTCTGTGGTGGGAGCTCACAGCAGTAGTGTGCCTCAGTTTGGCAATCAATTTCAATAATATAATTTTTTTTGGAGAATCTTCTTAGTACAGTATACAGTGCTGCAACTATAAATTTCACTGCTCTTTCACAGTAGTATTGGTAGGAATAAGTTAATGTTTTGCCACATAACTAATTTTAATCAGTTCATATAATTGAAATTGTTCAGACATGAACTTCTATGTATGCTATTAGTCAAAATTTATTACAGTGTTCCTATAAATTGTCAGTACAGTTTGAGTGACCCCATTCTAGATTCCAGCCTAGCAGATTTAATTGATGACTCTATTCAGCAAAGTGTTACTTAAAATAGTTAATTGTAACAGAATCATTACTTTCATGGTATGGATTAATATTTCATTGTTTTCAACAAAGTGATACATACCAGTCAGTGTTCTTTAAATAGATTTTTGAATAGAGGTTATAATCATAACCAATTTCTTACTTATTTTCAAAGAAGATTAGGAATAGCACTGACCATAACATCAGTAGAATTTTTAACACTAATTATAAGCCTTTCAGTAATTTTATTTCTGAGTGCCACGTGCAATGCAATACTACATTCCATGCTATACTCTATAGTAACAGAAGTGAGTTTTACCTTTACTATAATTTAAATAATTACTGTTTTCATTTAAATCTTTATTATTTCTGTGATTTTTTTATCTCTTATGAAACTGGTGACAAAGTTTCTCCACCCTGTATTTATACTGCACCAAGCTTCTAAATTTAACTGCATTTTTAATTTATCACTGCTCGGTGTTCTTATGCCTCATTAGGCTGGCGACAGTGTATAAATTTTTATTAATGAAACATGAGGTTAATAATTTTATTAGCACAACAATAGTATTGGAAGATTACCTAAGTTAATTTTTTGTTCATAGTAATGAGATTTCTTTTACTGCTATAGGCTACACCTATTTGAAACATAGTTATCGCTTCCTACAATTTATTTTGTGTTTGGATAAATATTTGGGGAGTTTCGGTCCAAGCCTTGTCCTTGGGCTAGCACGGGTGCTACACTTAGTGGCCCATGATCTTACTGGTACTGCTTGCTTGGACTTTGGTAATAACCTCAGAAATCACGTTAAGTTCATAAGTGTTTCGCCAAACCATTAGCCCCTGTTAATGAGTATATTTTGTTAATAAAATAGTTCGATGGTGATACATTATTTGTGTTATACCTTGTTATAATATGTACCTGGTACTTTTTTCAAGTACTTTAACTTGAATCAATAGCAACAACAATATTGCACCTCAGCTGCTACTAAAGTGTCGCCCGATGACTCTGTGGTTTGGGTACAGTAGCTCAACACGTTCGGTCAGACGGCTAGTCAGCCTGTGTAATAAAAAAAAACTGTTTAAAGAATTTAAGAACAAAATAGAAAGATTTGCCCGAGGAAAAAAGAAAAATAAAGTTTTTAAGTGACACACTAGCAGAGGTACCAGTAGTAGTGTCAACGTCATCTGCAAACAGGTAGCATAGTCACCTGGCTGCCGAAGTACCATCCGTATGTATCCTTTAATAAGGGACGTTTACAGCCATAAGGCTCAGTGTGACGTTAAATTGTGAAGCAAACAGGCGCCAAGTCGCGCAGAAGCACTCGAACTTCCTGCAGCGAAATGAGTCACATTTAAAGGAGTAAAACAGAGGTCTTCCGAGCGGTGCAATGGATGTGCTACGTTTGCTACGCAACGATGCTAGTTGAGATGGTCACGTAATCATTATTACACCCGTAGGAGACGTTCTGGACGTCCATTCAGCACGGGCGTACGCCAAGATCGTCGTACTGTAATGCCATCAGTGGCAGATCGTACAGATTCCACTAAAAGGGTTTGTGTTCCAAGGGGTGTCAACAAGACTTGATGTCAGCTGGACTAAGGGCCAACTGGACAACGGGCATGCACATCTTTAGCATACCTTCTACTCACGCTACAACAGCGACCTGCCTGACTCGATTGGTGCCGGCAGAGGATAATTTCGAAGATGGAATGAAGGGCTGTGGTTTTCAGCCATGATAGCAAATTGTGTGGAACGCAAATGATGGTCGCTTGCACACACGACGTGAACCTGGCAATAGCTTAGAGTGCATTTGTCCAAGACACACTTGTAACACCCTACGGCTTATGGTCTGGAGTGCGATGAACTACAACCTTTGTTGTCTGTGGATGGAGATCTTGCCAGGTATGTGCAGAATCTTGTAAGACGCTTTCTTTTGTAATTCCTGCAACAGGAACGAGATGTGCTGTTCCAACAGGGTAATGCTCTCTCACACAATGGGCGTGAAACTTAACATTCGGTGCAAGACGTGCAGAATCTTCTTTGGTCAGCACAATCTCCAGTCTTGTCTCCTACCGAGCTCTAGTGGGATGCGACGGACGCCAACTGACAACCCACAACTCTTGCAGATCTATACCATCTGATGGACATCAGAATCAGCACCTGCTAGGCCGAACGTGAGGGCTACAACAAGTATTAATATGGGGTCTGAACATGGATCGACATTTGCTGCCTGTATTGATCTGTAACTGAAATCATTTTATCACCAAAAGTCGTCTTGGAGATTAGGATGGATTGAAACTTTCCTCGCATATTTGTCACTTAGATGACATAGAATAAGCAGTTCACATTGGATGTTACTGACCACATCTGAACGACTAATTCAAACGTTACTGGCGGTTTGCAAAATGGCGGGTCGATACAGTTTCAAGCCCTCTACATTATTTAAGAGTAACATTGTACGGTAACCGGCTTCTTAATAGAAGCGACTTATTTACATTTCGTGTGTACTTTCTCTTGCAGCTCTTTATACTTTAGTGTGCCCGCGTGTTTGTTTATTAAGAATCGCGTTTATTTGTCAGCTCAGTTACTGATTTTTTTTATTTATTAGCTCGCGTATATATTTTTCAGATTTGTCGTTAATAAACAGTTCAGCGTTAGGTTTATACCTTGCAAAGCTCGTTGTTTATCAAACTTCTCTTGCTGCTGTGTATATTTACTTAGATTCGCGTTCAACTAGTCAGTTCAGTGTATTCATCCGCAGTGTAAATCCGCCACTCATTGCTTCTGTTTTGTTTTGATCGTACTCGCGGTTGGTAGTCCTACACTTCAGTTGCTCAGTGACCGGCGGCCAGTGCACACGTGACCAGCAGCAGCTCTACATTGTACGGTAACCGGCTTCTTAATAGAAGCGACTTATTTACATTTCGTGTGTACTTTCTCTTGCAGCTCTTTATACTTTAGTGTGCTCGCGTGTTTGTTTATTAAGAATCGCGTTTATTTGTCAGCTCAGTTACTGAATTTTTTATTTATTAGCTCGCGTATATATTTTTCAGATTCGCCGTTAATAAACAGTTCAGCGTTAGGTCTATACTTTACAAAGCTCACTGTTTATCAAACTACTGAGTCCTCTGACGTACTTACTTGGAAGAAACAAAGGTTTTTAGAATGGTTAGGAACTGTGACTGCTGCGAACGGATGGAGGCAGAGTTGGTGACTCTTCGCTCGCAGCTTCAGGCGGCGTTGGCTTCGCTGGCAACGCTTGAGACTGCGGTGGGTGGGCGCCGCTGTTGTGGGCCGCTCGCGGGGGTACAGCAGGCGCCCTGTGCGTCTGTTGTGCCCTCCGATCGGCCTGCGGCTGTGGCCAGCCCGCTCACTGCCCGCGAGGAGGTAGCCCCCCAATCCGTGGTGGATTGGGAGGTCCCCTCAGCGCGTGTCAGGCGGCGTAAGACTTCCCGGGGGACCGAAGTGGAGGCCTCCCCGGTTAGTCTTGCCAACAGATTCGAGGCGCTGTCTGTGGCAGGGGATGTTCCTGATGCGGATGGTGTCGCTTGTCCTGTACTCGCCCCTCTGCCTTCAAGATCCGGGCACTCACAGAGGGTGGGTTTGTTGGTAGTTGGGAGCTCCAACGTTAGGCGGGTAATGGAGCCCCTTAGGAAAATGGCTACTAGGGAGGGGAAGAAATCCAATGTGCACTCCGTGTGCATACCGGGGGGAGTCATTCCGGATGTGGAACGGCTCCTTCCGGATGCCATGAAGAGCACAGGGTGCAGCCAACTGCAGGTGGTGGCTCATGTTGGGACCAATGATGTGTGTCGCTTTGGATCGGAAGAGATCCTCTCTGGTTTTGAGCGGCTAGCAGAAGTGGTTAAGACTGCCAGTCTTGCTTGCAAGATGAAAGCGGAGCTCACCATCTGCAGCATTGTCGACAGGACTGACTGCGGACCTTTGGTACAGAGCCGAGTGGAGGGTCTGAATCAGAGGCTCAGACGGTTCTGCGATCGTGTCGGCTGCAGATTCCTCGACTTGCGCCAAAGGGTGGTGGGTTTTCGGGTTCCGCTAAATAGGTCAGGAGTCCACTACACTCAGGAAGCGGCTACACGGGTAGCGGGGGCTGTGTGGCGTGGACTGGGCGGTTTTTTAGGTTAGATGGCCTCGGGAATACACAAAATGGGTTTCAGTCTCAAAGGGGGCAGGTCAGACACGGGAAGAAAGTAGACATAAAAACCATTGGTGTAACAGTTGTAAATTGTCGTAGCTGTGTTGGGAAAATTCCAGAGCTCCAAGCGCTGATAGAAAGTACTGAGGCACAAATCGTTATAGGTTCTGAAAGCTGGCTGACGCCTGAGATAAATTCGGCCGAAATTTTTTCAAAGGGCCAAATGGTCTTCAGAAAGGATAGAATAAATAAAACAGGGGGTGGCGTGTTTATTGCTGTTACAAACGGTTTATCCTGCAACGAAATTGAGGCAGATACTTCCTGTGAATTGGTCTGGGTAGAGGTTATACCTGACCACCGAAATAAATTAATAATTGGATCTTTTTATCGGCCCCCTGACTCAGACGATGCGGTTGCAGAAATGTTCAAAGAAAGCTTGAATCATATTTCAAATAGGTATCCGAAGCATACTGTTATAATCAGTGGCGACTTTAATTTAACCTCGATATGTTGGCATAATTACGTATTCAAAACCGGGGGCAAATATAAAACATCGTCCGAACTAGTTCTGAATGTTTTTTCTGAGAACTACTTCGAACAGTTAGTTCATGAACCCACTAGAATAGTACGTGGTTGCGAAAATACTCTTGATCTCCTAGCAGCAAATAATCCCGAGATAGTAAAGAGCATCAAAACAGATACAGGGATTAGCGAACATCGAGTTGTAGTAGCGAGACTGAATATCGAAATTCCCAAATGCACCAAAAATAAACGAAAAATATATCTATTCAATAAAGCAGATAAAAATTCGCTTCACGCTTTCCTGAGTGATAGTCTCCAGTCCTTCAAAACTAAAAATGCGAGTGTAGATCAGTTGTGGCTTACATTCTAAGACATAATATCAGTAGCAATCGAGAGATTTATACCAAATAAATTAATAAAAGAGGGGGCTGACCCCCCGTGGTACACAAAACAGGTCAGATCCCTGTTGCAGAAACAAAGAAAAACGCATGCAAAATTTAAAAAGACACAGAATCCGCAAGACTGGCAATCTTTTACTGAAACTCGCAACCTAGCGCGGACTTCAATGCGAGAATCTTATAGTTGTTTCCACATCGAAATCCTGTCTCGTAATCTTGCAGAAAATCCAAAGAAATTCTGGTCATATGTGAAGTACACAAGCTGCAAAACACAAACAATACCTTCACTACGCGATAGCAATGGTAATACTGCCGACGACAGTACTGCTAAGGCAGAATTACTAAACACAGCTTTCCGAAATTCTTTCACCAAAGAAGACGATGTGAACACTCCAGTATTCAATCCAAGAACAGCTGCCAGCATGCGAAACTTAGAAGTAGATGTTCCTGGAGTAGTAAAACAACTTAAGTCACTAAACAAAAATAAATCTTCCGGGTCAGATTGTATACCAACTTGATTCCTCTCAGAGTATGCTGATAAAATAGCTCCGAACTTAGCTATAATTTACAACCGATCACTCAGCGAAAGATCCGTACCCAAAGACTGGAAAGTTGCCCAAATTACTCCAATATTCAAGAAAGGCAATAGGAGTGATCCCCAAAATTACAGGCCTATCTCATTGCCGTCGATTTGCAGTAGGATTTTGGAACATATACTTTATTCGAATATTATGTACTACCTCGAAGAGAACGACCTATTAACCAATAGTCAGCACGGATTCAGAAAGTATCGCTCTTGCGAAACACAGCTTGCCCTTTATTCAGATGAAGTGTTAAGTGCCATCGACAAGGGATCCCAAATCGATTCCATATTTCTGGATTTCCGGAAGGCTTTTGATACTGTACCCTACAAGCGGCTTCTTATGAAATTGCGTGCTTATGGAATATCTCCCCAATTGTGCGATTGGATTCACGATTTCCTATCAGAAAGGACACAGTTCGTTGTAATTGACGGTAAGTCATCGAGTAAAACAGAAGTGATATCTGGCGTTCCACAGGGAAGCGTTATTGGTCCCCTAATCTTCCTTGTGTTTATAAACGATTTAGGAGATAATCTGAATAGCTCCCTTAGACTGTTCGCGGATGATGCTGTCGTTTATCGGTTAGTGAAATCAACAGAGTATCAAAAGCAACTGCAAAGCGATTTAGACAAAATTTCTACTTGGTGCGAAAATTGGCAATTGACACTAAATAAAGAAAAGTGTGAAGTAATACACATGACCACTAAAAGAAATCCGCTGAACTTCAATTACGCGATAAATCAGTCAAACCTTAAGGTCGTAAATTCTTACAAATAGCTAGGAGTTACAATTACGAACAACTTTGACTGGAGAGAACACATAGAAAATATTGTGGGGAAGGCGAACAAAGGTTACGTTTCATTGGCAGAACGCTTAGACGATGCACCAGCTCCACCAAAGAGACTGCCTACATCACACTTGTGCGTCCTCTCTTGGAGTACTGTTGCCCCTTGTGGGACCCTCACCAGGTGGGACTGACGGAAGATATTGAGAAGGTTCAGAGAAGGGCAGCTCGTTTTGTTTTATCACGTTACGGGGGGGGGGGGGGGGGAAAGCGTCACGGAAATTTTGCACGAATTGGGGTGGAAATCATTAAAAGAAAGACGTTATTCATTGCGGCGTGATCTGTTTGCGAAGTTTCAATCACCGACTTTTAGTTCTGAATGTGAAAATATTTTGCTAGCACCCACCTACTTAGGGAGACATGACCATCCCAATAAAATAAGAGAAATCAGATCGAAAACGGAACGATTTAGGTGTTCTTTCTTCCCGCGCGCTATTAGAGAATGGAACGGTAGAGAAAAGTTATGAAGGTGGTTAATGAACCCTCTGCCAGGCACTTAAATGTGATTTGCAGAGTATCGATGTAGATGTAGATGTAGAACTGTGCCTCCCTTACAGGTAGGTGAATATATGCAGACGTCATCATTTGAGACCTTAAGTTGGGTTCAAAGAAGCCAACTGGAGTTTCTTTGTTGTGGTCTTCAGTCCGGAGAGTGGTTTGATGACTCCCAATCCTACTCTATCCTGACAAAGCCTCTTCACCTCCTAATAAGAATGGTAGCCAATAGCCGGCCGCGGTGGCCGAGGGGACTAACGCGCTCCAGTCACGGTCTGCACGGCCACTACGGTCGGGGGTTCGAATCCCCCCTCGGGCATGGATATTTGTGCCGTCCTAGTTCGTAAGTAGTTCATAAGTAGTTTGTAAGTTTAGGGACTGATGACCCCGTAGTTAAGTCCCATAGACTATACAAACATTTGAACATTTTTGGTAGCCAACATCCATTTGAATCTGCTTACTGTATTCGTCTCTTGGTCTCCCTCTGTGATATTTACCCCACACACTTTCCTCCAATGTTAAATTCACGATTTATTGGTGTCTAAGAATGTGTCCTACCAATCGATCCCTTCTTTATGTTAAGGTATGCCAGAAATTCTTTTTATCCCCAGTACATCCTCATTAGTTATGCGATCTACCGACCTAATCTTCCTGTCTGAACGGTTTGTCGTCCATGTTTCACTCGAATACAAGGCAAAACTCCACACAAATGCCCTCAGAAAAGACTTTTTTCACTTAACTTAATATTCGATGTAGCAAATTCCTCTTTTTCAAAAATGCAATTGGAGTAACAGTGCAAATTTCTCGATAATTGAAATGAAAGGAAGAAAGGAAACGAAGATTAGAGTTTAACGACCCGTCGACAATGTGATCAATACAGACAGACCACACACACACACACACACAGATTGATTTTTTCTGTAAATGGGCAAGGAAATCTGTCGTGCTCTTTGGAAAGCAACCATCGCGGAATTTGCCTAGACTGATTTACGGAAGTCATGGAATACCTAAATGAGGATGGCGGGAGGCTGGTTCTAACCGCCGTCCTTCCGAATGCGATTCCAGTGTCTTACAACTACGCCACCTCGTTCGGTATTTAAAGAGGATCGATGCTACTATTAAACTATATTGGCATGAACGGTAAACCATGGCCGAACATACACCAGGAAGGAAACGGAACACCTAGAGGACGACAGAATCGTCAGAGCGTCATTCAAATCCTTGTAATAATTATTTTGATCAATCCGAGGCACAACTGGTGTTTCAGTGATCACAAAGAGCAGTGATAGGCAGGGAACAGTGCTCACCGCACCTCTTAGCCAACTACTGTTGACCGCTGCATACCGAGAAGCACGCTTGCGATGTTGTCGGACGCATCATGGCTAGAATCTCACTGAATGGAGAAAAATCGTCTTTTTGGCAAGTCCCGCTGCAAACTGAGCTCCGATGATCATGGAAGACGTGTTTTGGAGACGGCCAATATTATGCCAGAGAGCCTTGAGTTATGTGCCATTTCATTTAGTAGTAGGACCGTTTTGGATGTCATGTGAATCACCCATACACCACGGCGGTACATTGACAGCATTCTACGCTTCGTTTTGTTGTAACCCATCCTGGGCTTACATTTCAGCACACTTTCAGCGGCTGTTTCTACTGCTCGTCTTTGTACTTGCGAAAGCCTACTTTGATCAGCAACGACGCTGGTTTTCTTCCTATTTAAGAACAATCGGACCATTGTGAGTCGGTCCGTTCCAAACTACTTGTAATATCGAACATCTAACGTGCCAACTTGACATAATTTAGCAGGATATCCACCAGAAGAACATGCATCGTCTCTGTTAACCAATGAAAAGAAGAATAACTGCTTGAGAGAGGGCAGAGGTAGACCAACGCCTTACTGACTTGCTCGATATGTAAGGCCTCTCTTCAATAATAACCAACTTTTTCTAAAATTGTTATAGTTCATTTGTACATGAAAATCACATCTACCGACTTGCGTGCAAATCCCCCACTTTAGACACCATGAAGGAACTACCCAAATGGCACACAAATCGGTAGATGTGATGTACATGTACAAATAAACTATAAGAATTTTAGAAAAAGTTGGTTGTTATTCAAAAGAGAGTCCTTTACATATCGAGCAAGTCAATAAGGCGTTGGTCTGCTTCTGCCCTCTTACAAGCAGTTATTCTTCTTTGCATTGGTTGACAGAGTTGATGCATGTTCTTCTCGTGGATATCCTGCTAAATTCCGTCAATTTACTGTATATATATATATTGAGGTGTTTGTGCCTATACTTCACTGTTCAACAAAACTGCCGCGGCGGAGCGCCCGAGCGCATTGAGGCGCTATGCTACGATGCGCGAGGCTGTTCCCCGTTGGGGGTTCGAATCCCCCTTCGGGCATGGATGTTTCTGCTGTCTTTAGTATAAGGTGGTTCATAAGTAGTTTGTAAGTTTAGGGACTGATGACCCCGCAGTCCCTTAAGCTTCACTAACATTTGAACATTTTTTCTACCAAAACTACACATCCAAAAAAAATACTGTTTGTATGTGGTAGTAATTGACAGTTTTCCCATAGCCTCTATGGTGGTTGAGGGTTGATGACCATGAGGACTTGGAGGATAGGGGGTTGGAAGTTATCGACTTACATTAAATTCGAGAAATGTATATCTATAATTCTCTCTACAGAAAAAAAAACTGCACATCGCAGACCAGTAGCATTTTTTTTTTTTTTTTTTTTCTTTTTTGGGCGGGCGATTTTAGCTACATATGGTTGCAACATATAAAAGGAGGAATACAAAATATGACAGCAGGGGGAAAATTTTGACACAATGATGAATCAAGATGAAAAATGTGATCTTTCATGCTAGTATCTAAATTAATTGTTTCCACCTGGTATTTCTTCGCATATATTGAAATTGGAAGTTGAATCACCAGTTGTACTATTACGAAATCTTAATTCGTCAAAATTACAGGATTATCTCTAGTACAAATATTTGAAGATATTATTTAAGCAATAATTCTAACTGGCAATAAAAAAAAGGTAATCCATTTTTATACTGAGAATGGCATTACTTGCCAATAATTTGCTGTTCTCTTGCAAGCTGTTAACAGTTTCCTCTAGAATTGGTTTGTAGTACGACTTTTAACAAGTCATTGGCCAAGGAGTGATTTGCCGAAATCCCGTGAAGTTTTAACCAGTTGACGCAGACGGAAACCTGAGAACTTTTTATTCAGTGAGCCAGCCGTTTGTATTTGTAACGACAGCACTTCCGCCTTGAGCGCTACTGTCGCTTCCGTCGCCTTGTTAAAAGTGGCGCTGCGGTTGGTTGACTCTTTCTCTGCCAGGGCGCTACTATCGTTCCAAGTTCTGGACGTAAACTTTCAACGTATGCTTTAGATCAGGGGAAGCCAACTTCAGGCGGTGTGAGCAGGAAGAGTCGGCCCGGCAATCCGTGTGACGTCTGGCGATAGCCGTGTTCGCATTGTTGCCTACATAAAAGGGGCTTTGAATGTTTGTTAAGCTTATGGGACTTAACTACGGGGTCATCAGTCCCTAAACTTACAAACTACTTATGAACTAACTAAGACTAAGGACCCCCGACGGTAGTGGCCGTGCAGACCGTGACCGTGACCGTGACTGGAGCGCCTCAGTCCCCTCGGCCACCGCGGTCGGCGGGGCTTTGAATACGGAACTTGCAGGGCTGTCAGGAGTAGCGGTCTTGACGACAACATGGCGAATGCAAGCAAAACCTTTCCGTTTGGGAAAATCTGTGGCTTTTTGTGCAACGCAGTGAAGGTGCATGGTGTTCGGGGTGTAACAGATATAAGTAATTTACAGCGTCATTATTCCCTGTGCCACTCAAATATGTATGGAAAATATGAAGGAGAAGAACGAGACGTGCTGATGTGGAAGACTGTCAGAGTAGCAGAGCGTCTGTCCGACTAAGCTACAGAATAACCAAGAAAGAAACCATTTACTGAGGGTGACTTTGCGAAAGAAGTGATTGCAATGGCCGCTAAAGAACACGTGTCCACATTTGCTAGAAGATTTTGAAAAAGTGAGTTTGCATCCGAAAACTGTTATGCAACGTATTCAGGACATGGCTGCAGATGTGCAAGAAGAACCGGGTGTTACGGCAGGTAACTTTCTACAGTATTCTTCAACTGTCAATGAGAGAACTGACATGTCAGAAACGCTAAAGTTAGCAATTTTCATTCGGGGCGTCGGTGATTAAGCTGAATATAACAGAGGAATTTTTAGATTTGATCCCCCTCAAGGTCACCACCACTGGGTTTGATGTTTCCAAAGGCGCTGAAAAAGCTGCATGTTCCTGATCATACTCTCTGTGAAGAGAGTGAAAATTTTGGAAGCTCTTCGTAACCACTTTGAGTCCAGGTTTGAAAATGTGGAAATACTATGTTTCTGCTCTTTGCAGCACCGTTTTCAGTGGATGTTAACAAGTTCTTATCGGGTCTAAAATGGAACTGTTAAATTTATAGTGTGACTATTTATTGAAAGACAACGTGATAAAACGAGCTGCCTTTCTCTGAACCTTCTCAATGTCTTCCGTCAGTCCCACCTGGTGAGGATCCCACAAGGGGCAACAGTACTCCAGGAGAGGACGCACAAGTGTGATGTAGGCAGTCTCCTTGGTGGAGCTGGTGCATCTTCGAAGCGTTCTTCGGATGAATCGTAACCTTTGGTTCGCCTTCCCCACAATATTTTCTGTGTGTTCTCTCCAGTCAAAGTTGTTCGTAATATTAACTCCTAGGTATCTGGTAGAATCTACGACCTTAAGGTTTGACTGATTTATCGCGTAATTAAAGTTCAGCGGATTTCTTTTAGTGGTCATGTGTATTACTTCACACTTTTCTTTATTTAGTGTCAATTGCCAATTTTCGCACCATGCAGATATTTTGTCTAAATCGTTTTTCAGTTGCTTTTGATCCTCTGTTGACTTCACTAACCGATAAACGACAGCATCATCCGCGAACTGTCTAAGGGAGCTATTCAGATTGTCTCCTAAATCGTTTATAAACACGAGGAAGAGTAGGGAACCTATAACGCTTCCCTGTGGAACGCCAGACATCACTTCTGTTTTACTCGATGACTTACCGTCTATTACAACGAACTGTGTTCTTTCTGATAGGAAATCGTGAATCCAATCGCACAATTGAGGAGATATTCCATAAGCACGCAATTTCATAAGAAGCCGCTTGTGGGGTACAGTGTCAAAAGCCTTCCTGAAATCCAGAAATATGGAATCGATTTGAGATCCCTTGTCGATGGCACTTAACACTTCATGTGAATAAAGGGCAAGCTGTGTTTCGCAAGAGTGATACTTTCTGAATCCGTGTTGAATACTGGTTAATAGGTCGATCTCTTCGAGGTAGTTCGTAATATTCGAACAAAGTATATGTTCCAAAATCCTACTGCAAATCGACGTCAATGAGATAGGCCTGTAATTTTGGGGATCGCTCCTATTGCCTTTCTTGAATATTGGAGTAACTTGGGCAACTTTCCAGTCTTTGGGTACTGATCTTTCGCTGAGTGATCGGTTGTAAATGATAGCTAAGTACGGAGCTATTGCATCAGCATACTCTGAGAGGAATCAAGTTGGTATACAATCTGGCCCGGAAGATTTATTTTTGTTTAGTGACTTCAGTTGTTTTACTACTACAGGAACTATTCTTGGATTGAATACTGGAGTGTTCACATCGTCTTCTTTGGTGAAAGAATTTCGGAAAGCTGTGTATAGTAATTCTGCCTTAGCAGTACTGTTATCGGTAGTATTACCATTGCTATCGCGTAGTGAAGGTATTGTTTGAGTTTTGCCGCTAGTGTACTTCACATATGACCAGAATTTCTTTGGATTTTCTGCAAGATTACGAGACAGGATTTCGTTGTGGTAACTACTATAGGCTTTTCGCATTGAAGTCCGCGCTAGGTTGCAGGGTGAAGCAGTGCAAGCGGAGGTCAGGCGGTGGTTCAGACAACGAGGTCCAAATTTCTACAGTGACGGGATCCACAAACTGGTCTCTCATTGGGAGAAATGTGTGCGTCGCTAGGGTGACTATGTTGAGAAATATATATGTAGAAATGGTGAAAAAGATCTGGTATTTTAATACAGCTTGGTTTATTTGAAAAGCCGTAAGGTATTTCTGGGGGAAAAATCATAGGCATTACTTTTCAGCATCCATACGTAGAAAATAAAAGATTAAATCTGGTAGACATCATTAGGTAGAATAACGACTTTTTTCGTATTTTTTAAATTTTCTGTAGCAAAACTAGGGCATCATATTTTCGGAAGCTGGGCATTAAGTACACTCCCCCCCGGCCCCGCCTTGGTATTGCGAGAGTTAATGGACGAAACCGAATAGCCCTGCGACAAAACCAGTTCCTTCCGCAACGACATCCACATATTTGTTGTTGCCGTAAGTGGGGTGTGTGGTCCGGCGCATACCTTGGCTCAGCGGGGAGCGGCCGCGTCTAGCGGTGCTTTAATGAGTGCGGGCCCAGCTTTTTGTGCGGAGTGGGAGGCGCTGCTGGAGGCTGCAGAAGAGGCGGTGGCCGCGACAGCTGGCGGAGGCTCTGCAACCAGGGCGCCAGCTGAGAGCTGAGAGCCAACCCGTGTCGGCCTCGGTAATCCTATTATGGCCGCTGCGGCCGGTCGCCGCTCGTACGACACCAGCCAGCGCGCTGCTCTGCACGCCTAATTGCCGCACTGCAGGCTGCGTGGCGCTCTTCTTCTGCCTGTTGGTGTCTACACCGACTTAGCAAATGTCTCGGGATTGATGACGCAGATGACCGCCACCGTACCAACAGCAGGCGCATAGGATAACCTTCTCAGACGTAGTTGTACAACTGACTTGTGTTACTTGCAACATCATGGTGACCTGCGCCATTAAATAGGGTATAGTGCCCAACCGAAGACAATTTCGATATCGGTACTGATTCAAGAATTCTGCTGCATACCCAGTTTATTGTGAGTGATTGAATTAGTTTATTACAGCCTGAAACAGACGAACTACCGGCCGTCCAGCTATCCTCAATGACCTTGACAGGCGAAATCTCAGACGCATTGACAGAAGGGTACAGTACAACCACAGACAAAAATATACAGACGGGAAACCTCTGTAAGGGCCCTATCGCACACTCAGAGGTGCAGGGAGGGAGGGTTACAAGCAGTTCTGTAAGATGTCCCATGATGGCGCTGTGGTCAGAAGCAGCCCTTTAAAACTGGCAGGTAGCGGCTGTCCCCACCACCACTTCCCCTGAAACGCCGGCACACCGGACACAGCCGTGGCGTCGTGGCAGGCGTCATGAGCTCTTCCCTCAGCCTCCCCTCCACGCTACCCTCTGATGGGCGAGAGGCACCCTCAGAAGCGCCTCTAGTGTGGTCTACCGGTACTAAGCGAGGGAACCGTCTGACATCTGTTAAGATCTTACGGAACTACTCGGGCAGAGTAGGACAGAGGTTTAGGGGGGGCTTCTTCTATGTATATGTTACTCTGTGGTACAAAATACGAGGGTTGTCATGTACGGTGGTTCGCCTGACGTGCGGACAATCCACAATGCAGGGTACAAGCGCATGGGTGCATAACAGTTAGGCGTACCACAGCGGCGGTTCCGGAGTCACCAGAGGACGCGACGAACGTCGCCAGAGAGTGCAGTAAACCGGAACTATTTTCCTCCGCACAGTCACGTGAGACCAGCTTGAGACTGCCACTATCACAGCGCGCCGACTGTTTAGGGTGGAGCATTGCAACACGGCAGCAGTTCTACATCTAAATAGATACTCTGCAAATCACTTTTAAGTGCCTGGCAGAGGGTTCATTAACCACTTTCATAACTTTTCTCTACCGTTCCATTCTCTAATAGCGCGAGGGAAGAAAAACACATAAATCGTTCCGTTTTCTACCTGATTTCTCTTTTATTAGGATGGTCATGTCTCCCTAAGTAGGTGGGTGCTAGCAAAATATTTTCACATTTAGAAGTAAAAGTCGGTGATTGAAACGTTACAAACAAATCACGCAGCAACGAATAACGTCATTCTTTTAATGATTTCCACCCCTATTCGTGCAACATTTCAGTGGCGCTTTCCCTCCTACAACGCGATGAAACTAAACGAGCTGCCCTTCTCTGAACCTTCTCAATGTCCTCCGTCAGTCCCACCTGGTGAGGATCCCACAATGTGCAACAGTACTCCAGGAGAGGACGCACAAGTGTGATGTAGGCAGTCTTTTTGGTGGAGCTGGTGTATCTTCGAAGCGTTCTGCCAATGAAACGTAATCTTTTGTACGCCTTCCCCACTATATTTTCTATGTGTTCTCTGCAGTCTGAGTTGTTCGTAATTGTTACTCCTAGGCATTTAGTAGAATTTACCACCTTAAGGTTTGACTGATTTATCGCGTAATTGAAATTCAGCGGATTTCTTTTAGTGGTCATGTGTATTACTTCACAATTATATCTATTTTTGACGATTTACAGCGTTCAAATGAATGAAATAAATCGCTATGTGCGATGTTATGGCGTCACGGTATGAGGTTTAGATGGAATACCAAAGTGCAGCGAATGAAAATTTGTGCCCAGCCGGTACTCGAACCCGGGATCTCCTGCTTACTAGGCAGACGCGTTGACCACTCCGCCACCGAGGACACAGTGACCAGTCCGACTGCAGAGGACTCTTCCCTGCACGTCTCCCGCCACACACAAATCTCCGTTCGCCACGCTGTCTCTTTCCTACACCATACAGTGACGCTATACCTCACACAGTGACGCCATAACATCGCAAATTGCGATTTGTTTCATTCATTTGAACGCTCTAATTCGTCAAAAATATATATAATTGTATACAAGCCGAGGCTGGGCTCCTGACGACAATTAATTGTGTCTCGATACCTCATGGTCTGTTCTCCCTGTTGCGGGAATACAGTATTGTGGCTGCGAGCATTATAGAATAAATAGGCTATGGTATAGAAAAGAGACAGCGCGGTGAACGGAGATTTGTGTGTAGCGGGAGACATGCAGGGAAGAGTCCACTGCAGTGGGGCTGGTCACTGTGTCCTCGGTGGCGGAGTGGTCAACGCGTCTGCCTAGTAAGCAGGAGATCCCGGGTTCGAGTCCCGGCCGCAGAAATTTTCATTCGCCACAGTTTGGTATTCCATCTAAACATAATAAAGTGACGCCATAACATCGCAAATTGCGATTTATTTCATTTATTACTTCACACTTTTCTTTATTTAGTGTCAATTGCCAATTTTCGCACCATTTAGAAATTTTGTCTAAATCGCTTTTCAGTTGCTTTTGATCCTCTGTTGACTTCACTAACCGATAAACGACAGCATCATCCGTGAACTGTTTAAGGGAGCTATTCAGATTGTCTTCTAAACACAAGGAACAGTAGGAGACTTATAACGCTTCCCTGGGAAACGCCAGACATCACTTCTGCTTTACTCGATGACTTACCGTCAATTACAACGAACTGTGTCCTTCCTGATAGAAAATCGTGAATCCAATCGCACAATTGGGGAGATATTCCATAAGCACGCAATTCTCCGCCGACCACCTACGAGAACCATCGCTGAGGGATCGCCTCCGGGGAAGAGTCTAAATGTTCAAATGTTGGTATAGTCTATGGGACTTAACTACGGGGTCATCAGTCCCTAAACTTACAAACTACTTATGAACTACTTACGATCTAGGACGGCACAAATATCCATGCCCGAGGGGGGATTCGAACCCCCGACCGTAGTGGCCGTGCGGACCGTGACTGGAGCGCCTCAGTCCCCTCGGCCACCGCGGCCGGCGGGAAGAGTCTCTGCCAGCGACGCCGCGCCTCCAGGATTTCCCGCAATGGAATACATCGTCCGGCTCCGTCTCCCTGGCCGTTCTCTCAAGGCTGTCGTTATCACCCTGGCTAGTACCTAGTTGGTGAAGAAGAAAACTTTTAGTTGATGTTTGTTGTTTTTGTCTTAGTTTCAGGGGTTTCTTAGTTTGTTTTGTTTCTTGCCAATATACATAATTTTCGAATTAGGCAGTGTCTTTCAGTTATCTCCTAAGACGAGAGACAGAAAGGGTAGTTTGATAAATCTGATAAATTTGTATGAAAGAGCGAGAAATTTTCGGAACTTGCACTGCATATTTCCACGGATATTACAGTAAGTTACGAACGGCAGCTGTTATTAGTTGATTGTTGGCTGCCAGCTGAATTGGCAACTGCGTAGTTCGTTCCACAGGATGGAGAAAAACTAATTTCGTGACGTCATTAAATATTCTCATGTAAAAGGCTGGGCAGCTGCACAGATCGAATCCGAGTTGGATGAGGTCCATGTGGGTTCTGCACCAACATTGAAGACCATTTACTTTTGGATCAATGAGCTTAAACGTGGTCGGAGAAGCACGGAAGATGGAGCACGGTCCGGTCGGCCCATTGAAGTCACCACACAGGAAACCAGCGATAAGGTGAATGATATGGTAATGAACATCGAAGAGTAAAAGTTCGCATCTGAACCGAACGAGTGCATTATATCCTCCATGAAAAACTGGCCATGAAGAAGCTCTGTGCACGATGAGTGCCGCGCCTGCTCACTTTGGAATAAAAAACGGACACGAAAGAACATTTCTGCTCAGAATCTCACACAGCTGAGCCGCAAACCACAGGCTTTTTTTTAATGCAGATTCATAACTGTGGATGAAACTTGGACCCACCATTACACTCCAGAGACCAATGGACAGTCCAAACAATGGACGAAGAGTAGGGATAGTGCACTCAAGTATGCGAAGACTGTTTATTCAGCTGGAAAGGTAATGGGCACTGTCTTTTGGCATTCCCAGAGTATAATCCTGATAGATTATTTGGAAAAAGTCAGATCCATAACTGGCCCCTAAAAGATGCTGTGCTAGATCGTTTGAAATAGGAACTAATTGAAAAACGTCCACGATTGGCACTGAAAAAAGGGCCTGTTTCATCAGGACAATGCTCCAGCCCACAAAGCAGCTCGATTCGAATTGGTTTCTCACTCACCCTATCACCAAACTTGGCATCGAGTGACAACTTCTTCTTCTTCCCAAACGTGAAAATTTTCATCGAACGAGGAAGCGTCCGCCGCTGTGACACACTATTTTGCAGAGTTTGACAAAGCCTACTTAGCCGATGGGTTGAAAAAGTTGGAAACTTGCTGGACAAACTGTATAGACTTGGAAGGAGACTATGTCGAGAAAGAGTTTTCGCCTTTAAAACATTTATTTTTTATTTTTACCAGAGTTATCAAACTGGCCTTGTACATAACTTTCTAGGCACGTCTCCCAGTTCTAAATCCACAAGAACATGGGTTCCGTGGGTATATTTAGTGAACACGGCAATGCTTCGCAATTGCTAAATATGTATGGCAATAGAATGTACGTCCTACACTCTTTTCTCTAATCTTTCTGCCCGTCACTTCCCCTAGGTATGCGTGTCTTACTTCTTTGTCCTCTTAGGCTTCTCACTGTATTAGCTACCTGAAAACCCGGCGTTGTTAAGGTACTTATATATTCCATTATTCACTTGGTTCATGTACTAGTCCATCTCCTCCACTCTCCTCTCTCTGTCTTTGTCCACGTCCCTCTGCCTCCTCATCCTCCTAGTACTCCCCTTTATCTACATATCCACCCTCCACATCTTCCCCGCTCTCTGGAAGTCTCCTCTTTTCCCTTCTCCTTGTTCATCCCCTCCTTTCCCGGTACATGAAAAACCATAATACACACCAAATACATGGTGGTCAAGTATGCAAAAATCCATCAAAATATGAATAAACCTGTGGATTGTTGTCGTAGTCAGTTTTAAAGTGCCCTCCACCATGCAACATCAGAATTACTATCTGCAGAGTACCGTTCCTCTAGTTTTCAAGCTTAAGTCTGCGTAATTTCGTTTTTTACACATTTCAACTGTTGGGTTTTCCCTCTTTTTTTTTTTTTTTTTTTTTTTTTTTTCTAAACCACCACTGTAATAAAGTTACAAAAATAAAAATGTATGACTGAAATCGGTGAATGCGTTTCTGAGTTTTAGCCGGTTTAATGTACATCAATTGTTTTGTATGTATATAGTAGCAAAAGAAGAATTAAATGCAGCATAAGAAATTAAAAAAAATGGGGAAAAAAACAGTAATATAAAATAAATTCTAGAAGCATGGAAAGTTCGTAGATAGAATATAATAATTTTGTGTGCCTCAATGACCAGGCACAATTTTGGGAATGGACGGCACTTCGGCGCCTAACATGTCGCCAACCTACACCAGTTACACAGCCGGGGTATGGAGACCGAACAATGTGTCGCTTCATCCGACTCCACAAATCGCTGAGAAGTGAAGGCTAGATTAAAACACAAAGTGACAAAAATCTGTATACCAGTGTGTTTCGAACCCGAGACCTCTTGATCTCCAACAGATCACTTTTCCGGTTGCCCATATTTAAGCTGTAGAAAAACCCCAAGTATAGGATAATTACCCAACCGAGATAAAAACCTTTAATTTGCAATAAGAATAATACTGAGGTTGTTATTCGAAATAAAATCTATCCTGTCATTTAAGTTGGACCAAATCAGACACTTCGCAAAATTTCATTAAGAACAGTTGAGTAGTTTCGGAGTACATCACAGGCAAACATCGTGATACGATATATATATATATATATATATATATATATATATATATATATATATATATATATATATATATATATGGATGATAGAGATAGCCGTACCGTAGGTTCAACCACAGCGGAGGGGTATCTGTGGAGAAGCCAGACAAACGTGTGGTTCCTGAAGAGGGGCAGCAGCCTTTTCAGTAGTTACAGGGCCAACAGTCTGGATGATTGACTAAGCTGGCCTTCTAACATCAGCTAATTTGGTTTTGCCACACAGTTACTCCGAACGGCTGAAAGCAAGGGGCAACTACAGCCGTCACTTTTCCCCAAGGACATGCAGCAACCTCTCGGGTAAAATAGTCCTCAGGTGAAATTGTTCCCCCATTCGGATCTCCGGGCGGGGCCTCCTCAGGAGGATGTTGTCATCAGGAAAGACAATACTGGCATTCTACGGATCGGAGCGTGGAATGTTACATCCCTTAATCGGGTAGTGAAGCTAGAAAATTTAAAAAGGAAAATGGATAGGTTGAAGTTAGATATAGTGGGGATTAGTGAAGTTTGGCGGAAAGAGGAACAGGATTTCTGGTCAGGTGAGTACAAGATTATAAATACAAAATCAGTTGCCGGTTTTACAGGACTAGGTCTGATAATTAATAAGAAAATAGAAATGCGGGTAAACCACTATGAGCAACACAGTTATCTCATTATCTTAGTCAAGATAGATACGAGGCCAACACCGACCACAGTAGTACAGGTTTATATGCCAACTAGCTCTGCCGATGATGAGGAAATAGAGAAATATATGAGGAGCTAAAGGAAATTATTCTGACAATTAAGGGAGAGGAAAACTTAATTGTTATGGGAGACTGGAATTCGGTACTAGGACAAGGAAAGGAAGGGAAGATAGTTGGTGAATATGGTCTGGGCAACAGGAGTGAAAGAGGAGGCCGCCTGGTAGAATTTTGCACGGAACATAATTTAGTTATAACAAACACCTGCTTTAAGAATCACGAAAGAAGATTGTATACGTGGAAGAGACCAAGAGACACCGGGAGATACTAGATAGATTTTATAATCGTAAGACATAGATTTCAGAACCAGGTTTTAAACTGTAAGACATACCCAGAGGCAGATATAAACTCTGACCATTACTTACTGATCATGAATTGTAGGCGGAAACTGAAACGTTGCAGAAAGGTAGGAAAATAAAGCGATGGGTCCTGGATAAACTGAAGGACCCTGAATTTCTTGAGAATTTAAGAGGCAGCTTTAGGCAACGATTGACAGAAACTGGGGAAAATAAAACAGTAGAGGAGGAATAGGTAGCATTGAGACATGAAATAGTGAAGGCAGCAGAGGACAAAATAGGTAGAAATGCTAGACCTACAAAAATTTCTTGTATATCATAGGACATACTAAATGTAATCGATGGAAGGAGAAAGTATAAAAATGCAGTAAATGAAACAGGCAAAATGGAGTACAGACGGCTAAGAAATGTGATTGACAGGAAGTGCAGAATGGCTAAGCAGGAGTGGCTAGAAGTCAAATACAAGGATGTAGAAGAAAGTATAAACAGGGGAAAAATAGATACAACCTACAGGATATAAGAGAGATATTTGGAGATACGAAAAACAGCTCTATGAATATCAGAACATAGATGGTAAACCAGTTCTCAGCAAAAAAGGGAAAGCTGAATGGTGGAAAGAGTATATAGAGAAGGAAATGAACTCAGAGGCAATATTGTAGGAAGGGCAGAAGAAGTAGATGAGGATGAAATAGGAGATACTACACTGAGAGATGAATTTGACAGAGCCCTGAAAGACCTAAGTCGAAACAACGTCCCTGGAGTAGATGACATTCCCTCAGAGCTACTGAAGTCTCTGGGAGAACCAGCCATGACAAAACAGTTTCACCTGGCGTGTAAGATGTATGAGACAGGCGAAGTACCCTCAGACTTAAAAAAAATTGTTATAATCCCGATTCCAAAGAAAGCGGACGCAAACAGGTGTGAAAACTACAGAGCCATCAGTGTAATAAGTCATGGTTGCAAAATATTAACTCATATTATATACAGAAGGATGGAAAAGCTGGACGAAGCCGACCTCGGGGAAGATCAATTTGGGTTCAGGAGAAATGTAGGAACACGGGCGGCAATACTCACGTTACGGCTTATCCTAGAAGATAGATTAAGAAAAGGCAAACCTTCATTTCTACCTTTTGTAGAATTGGAGAAAGCTTTTGGCAATGTTGATTGGGACAAACTCTTTGAAACTCTGAAGCAAGCAGGAGTAAAATATAGGGAACGTAAGTTTATTTACAACTTGTACAAGAACCAGACAGAGGTTTTCAGAGTTGAAGGACATGAAAGGAATGCAGTGGTTGGGAAGGGAGTAAGACAGGGTTGTAGCCTTTCTCCAATGTTATTCAATTTGTACATTGAGCAAGCTATAAATGAAAGCAACGAGAAATTTGGAGAAGGAATTAAGGTTCATGGTGCAGAAATAAATACATTGCGTTTTGCCGACGACATAGTAATTCTGTCAGAGACAGCAGAGGACCTGGAAGAGCAGTTGAACGGAATGGACAGTGTGCTGAAATGTGCATATAAGATGAACATTAACAAGAGCTAAGCAAGGCTAATGGAGTGCAGTCTAAGAAAATCAGGCGGTGGTGTAGGAATTAGATTAGGTAACGAAACAATAAAGAAGGTAAATTGTTTTTGTTACTTGGGCAGTAAAATAACAAATGATCATCGCAGTAAAGAGGATATAAAATGCAGAATGGCAGTGCGTAGAAAAGCGTTCTTGAAAAGAGAAATTTGTTAACACTGAATATTGATTTAAGCCTAAGAGAGTCGTATACAGATGTGTCTCGGGTCCCATATCACTCGAACTGCACGTGCCCCACACCATTACAAAAACTCAATCTGCTTGAACAGTCCCTTTCTGGCATGCACATTCATAGGATATATGAGGTTAGCTCCACACCCGTACATGTTCAACCGCTGGTTACAATTGGAAATGAGACTCGTCACACCAGGCAATACGTTTCCCGTCATCAACAGTCCAACGTGAGATTTGACGAGCCCAGGTAGCGTAAAGCTTTGTGCCGTGCTGTCGGCAAGGATACGCCGGTGGGCCTTTGCCTTCGAAAGCCCATATCCACGATGTTTCGTTGAATGGTTCGCCCACTGACACTTGTTGATGGCGCAGTATTGAAATGAGCAGCAATTTGCGGAAGGGTTACACTTGTGTCATGTTGAACGATTCTTTTCAGTCGCCGTTGGTCCCGATCTTGAAGGATCCTTTATCCGGTTGCAGCGATATTGTCGATTTGCTGATTTACCCTGATCCCGATCTTCACGGTGCACTGGTCGTATGGGAAAATTACCACCTCATCGCTACCTCCGAGATGCTGTGTCCATATCTCGTACGTCGTCTATCACCATGTTAAAATTCACTTAAATCATGATAACCTACTATTGTAGCAGCAGTAACCGATATAAGCCTGTGACAGACATCTGTTGTCTTCTATAGGCGTTGCCGACCGCAACGCCGCCCACTGTTTACATACGAGGGGCGTTTGGAAAGTCCGTGCAAAGTCCAAGAGATGGCACCACCGGCCGTATCGAGGTCATGTTTAGTTACTAATTAGAAGCATTTTTGGAAAGAACGCACAGCAATTTTCAGCCATATTGGTATTCGTATGAATCGAGGAAGTTGAATGATTGTCAAAGAATGGACGAAAACGAATTCCGTGTGGTGATTAAACATTAGTTTATGAAAGGCAAAACGCCTCAGGAGACAAAAGAGAACTTGATAAATATTACGGTGACTGTGCAGTGACAGATTATAAGTGATTTCACAATTTTCGGAGTGGCTATAAGGACACAAGTGACGCTGAACGTTCTGGATGCCTATGGATGTTACGACTCCAGAAATCATTGACAAAATCATTGATATGGTGATGGATGGCAGGATAGTTAAGGAGCATGAGATTGCTAGTGCTGGAGGCATCTCGAATGAACGGGTACATAATACTTTGCAGAAATATTTGGACATGAGAAAGCTATCCCCCAAGATGGGTACTGCGATTTCTCACGCTTGACTAAAATCGGAGTCGTGTGAAATGTTGCAAGGAAGCTTTGTAGTTGTTCAGGAAGAAGCGGCACGACTTTAAGCGTCGTTTCGTAACTGTGATTCAAATATGGATACATTACTATACTCCTGAGACCAAAGAACAATCTAAACAATGGGTTACCAAGGGAGACTCTGCGCAAAAATTACGAACCGGGAAGGTTATGGCAATGATCTTCTGGGATTCGCAATGGATAATCCTCATCGACTATCCGGAACGGGGTGAAACTATTACAGGTGCATATTATTCGTCGTTACTGGATCGTTTTAAAACCGAGCTGCAAGAAAAACGCCGGTCATTGGCCCACAAAAAAGTCATTTTTCATCACGACAATGCACCAGCACTCACCTCAGCAGTTGTGGCCGCGAAATTATTGGAAATAGGATTCCAACTCGTTTCACATCCCCAGTATTCTTCAGACTTGGCTCCCTCGGACTAGTATTTGTTCCCCAATTTGACGAAATGGCTGGCGGGACGAAGATTTTAATCAAACGAGGTAGTGATTGCATGAAGTAATAGCTATTTTTCAGGCTTGGATACTTCATATTATTGCGAAGCGGTCACCAAATTATAACAGCGTTGGACGAAATGCATAAGTCTAAAAGAAGACTATGTCGAAAAATAAAAATTATTTACCCGGAACACGTTAGTAGTTTTTATTTTTGCATGGACTTTTCAAACGCTCAACGTATCTCTCTGGTTTGCCTGTGCCAGTTTCTTTGGCTCTTTAGTGCCTATTACCAAGCACTAAAATAATTACTTATAATAACCCACGAAATGAAGCTATTACATTTTTGTCTGATTTGAATATCTAATATGGAATTAATTAGCAATTTATAAATAAATTATTGTTCCAAATCAATCTTTACATTGTGAGGACTATGTTATCAACTGGAAATGTCATTTTGAACAGGAGTCTCGGATAATTTTCGTGCTCTGAATGCAGTACAGTAGGGCGGTCACGAGGTTCGGTAGTGGGAGCCGCTGGCGTGCTCGTCGTTGTAGCTGTGCGTGCTGGTGATGAGCGGCGCAGACGCGTGCTGCTGCAGATCCGTGATCACCGACTGGCACTCGCGCTCCATCCAGTCCAGCTTCGCCATCAGGGCCCTGCACCAGGACGAACAAGCGAGCCATCAGGTCTCTTCCTGTGTAAGATTCCTATATACAGAGAGAGAAATTCTTTGTGTATCTTATATAAGCTATTTTAATCGACATGTCATTGATGATGATGATCGTGTGGCATTTATGACCGTTAGACCCCGACTGGGGTGTTGTTCAGCCTGCCTGGTGCAAGTCTCTTTATCTGACGCCACTTCGGCAACTTGCATGTCAATGATGATGGAATGATGATGACGACACAACACCCAGTCCCCGAGTGGAGAAAATCTCCTACCCGACCGGGAATCGAACCCGGGCCCCCTGCGTGGCAATCTACTACGCTGTCCACTGGACTACGGAGGCGGACGATATGTCATTAAAACGTACACTGGTCAAAACAATTAGATCAGCTGCGATACTTCGGTTCTGAAGTAGTAAACTAAAATGGTTCGACGTCTTTCTGTCGGTTCTACGGAGTACAGACGACATTATGGCGACAGAGATGGTGGTAATAACATAAAACTGCTACAGAGAGACTTGGATTTGACTTGTGTTTACTCTACCAAACTAATTACACAACCATTTGGGTTCAGTTACTGTAGTGAGCAGGTGTGAGACGGGGGCCGTAATTAGTCTATTTTTCATACTAACTTTGTGTTACTGTATCTTTCTCTTTACGCTAATTATTGAAATATGTAAAATTTTTCTTTGTAGATCTTTCTTTATTTTTATTTCTGTACCTTTGGGGACACATCAGGGGTGATGGGCTCCTGGGATTGTAGTACATTCTATGTTTATATGAAAATTTCGCGATTTTAATGTTTATTGGCGCAGCTTGGCTGCTAAAAATTGGTTTTACATGTTGGGTACGGTCAGGCCGCGCAGAGCAGAGAAGCTCTTGGAGATCTCCCCCTTCCACCAACTTTCGCTCGCCTTCGGGGAAGGGCGAGAGGGGCTGGCTTGACCTGTTCGGCCCCACGATACGTCTGGGGGGACGGAGTATACCGGGTAGAATTTTTTTAGAGTGTGTCGGACGCTTCACACAATGCTGGACCACGTTTTACGGTGGGCGATAGCGGGGACTATTAGCCGTTAGCAGAGATTGGTGCGTCTTTTCGCGCATGGGTGTGGCCGCCCGTCACTTGCCGTGAGCTGCGGTAGGGCGCGAGGAGGCACGAGGACTCCTTTCTGAGCGTCCGAAGTGTACGGACGTCGGATGACTCCTTTCTGAGCGTCCGTCGTGTACGGAAGTCGGAAGAATCCTGTCTGAGCGTCCGAAGTTTACGGACCTTGGGAGACTCCAGTTTGGTCGTCCGAAGTGTACGGAGCTCGAAAAAACTCCTGTCTGAGAGTCCGAAGTGTAGGGACCTCGGGAGACTCCGGTTTGAGCGTCCGAAGTGTACGGAGCTAGAAAAGACTCCTGTTTGAGCGTCCGAAGTGTTCGGACCTCGGGAGACTCCGGTCTGAGCGTTCGAAGTGTACGGACCTCGAGAGACTCCGGTTTCAGCGTCTGAAGTGTACGGAGCTGGAGAAACTCCTGTGTGAGTGTCTGAAGTGTATGGACCTCGGGAGACATGCAAGACACCGTTTGGATTCGCGGGGAGGACATTGTCTTAAATGGTCCTCTAGTTCGACTTGTGTTTGATTCCGAAGATTCGGACCTTGTAGAACTTGTGTTTACTGCACGGACGTTACATTGTCCGGTGGTTACGCTGTGAGCAGCCACAGTTTAGTTTACGTTTTGCTAGAAGTCTCTATTTGAGCATTCGCGCCTTTGCGAATCGGGCAGTCTTTTATTTATTTATTTATTTATTTATTTTTTTTTTACAGAAATTATTACGCAAGTGACTGATCGATTTGTGCCAAGTGGCCTTTGTGTCACCTATGCAAAATATTGATTAGTCTACTAGCATGATAGAATCGCACAGCAACTGCCTAGCGACACTGATGCTAGTGACGCTGTGTTTAGTTACATGTCGACCCTCCTTAACAGGTTGCAGCAATTACGGTTGGATAAAAAATTTCAGCTCATCCGCTCCCACCGCCTGCTGCCTGCGGACCTGAGATGCTGCCGTCAATGATTATCTGTGTGGGTAAGGTGACGCACTTGCTGGGGGGTTATATGAATCAGACTTGTTGGATTCTGTCCCTTATTCTTCTTCTTCTTCTTCTTTTTTTTTTTTTTTTTTTTTTTTTGCCTATTTACTCTGGGGAGTTAGGGCTAACGATAATTTCAAGCCTCTGTGTGTCCTCACATCGTTGGGAGGTGAAGGCTGGATTAAAACACAACCTGAAACATTCGAGATACTACCGGGTTTCGAGCCCGAGGCCCTTCAGTTTCCAAACAAGCACTTTACCTCGAGAACACATGACCCGACCAGTAAAACACAGTAAAGCGATGCAACAACAACTTGTCTTACCCAAAGCTATGGCATGGTGAGCCATCGGAAGGTTGGAAACAGGTCAGGTACAGAGTGGAGTGTCTTAATGTGTACATTCCAGGGCCTGGACGCTATTTAAGGCAAAAGGAACCGTTGAAAGAAGACAAGGCCAAGGTCGTCGACGAGTAACATCAGCAAGAGATGACCCTCATCTCCGGTTAACAGCCTGTCGAGACAGGAGGCTGAAACCAACTCAGCTGCAAAGCACCCTCCAGTCACAACAGGACGCGCAATATAAACACAAATAAATCTTCCTGGAGGATTAAAATTCTGTGCTGAACCGGGACTCGAACTTGGGACCTTTGCCTTTCACGGGCAAGCGCTCTACCACTGAGCTATCCCGACACGACTCACAACTTTAATTCTCCCATACCTCGCCTCCTACCTCCTACTTTCCAAGCTTCACACAAGTTCTCCAGCGAACCTTGCATGACTAGCACTCCTGGAAGAAAGGATATGGTGGAGATACGGCTTAGCCCAGCGGAAGGGATGTTTCCAGAATGATACTATCACTCTGCTGCAAAGTGACTGTTTCATTATGACCACACATAGTCCGAAATCGCATTCGGTAAGGTGTTCTCTACACACAGAGGATTATGGTGCGTGCCCCGTGAGAACCACGACACCGTTTAGACCGCAAAAACTGGGCAGAGTATCATGAGTATTGGAGTCGTAATGAATGGCGCCGGGTTCTGTTCACAGATGAGTCAGGACTGTAGGTTCAGCCGGACAATCGCTGCTCCCTCATCTGGAGAGAACGTGGAACTCTGAACAATCTCGAATATGTGGAGGTGGTGGACGAATGGTATGGGCAGGACCTCTATGTCATTCAGAATGGCTCTTTGACTGTACAGAGGTATAGAGGTGAGATCGTTAGACCTTTTGTTGTCCTCTACCCTGGCGTCATAGGACCTGTGTCTGGTAGAATATAACGCTCGCTCTCATACAGATAAACTGGTGGAATTGAACGAATGGAGTGGCGTGCTTGTTCACCGGACTTAAACGCGACTGAGCATGTCTGGGATATACTTGGCAGACGCATTGAAGCCAGACCAGCACCTCCCACAATGTGTGCAGAGCTGGATATTGCACTCATTAAAGAACGGCCAAATATCCCTCAAGAGCTTATTGATAGCCCCATATCGTCCACACCAAGCAGTTGTGCAACTGCATTGGCCGTTAGAAGTGATCCCATACCATATTAGAGGACAACGAGATTGACTTTTTCATTATTATGGTGCCTCGCACTACGTAAATGCCATGTTGAGTTGAAAATATCGTACTGTTTCAATTGTAACTAATATCTGAATATAATACGTCACCATGTATATTGTGCATAATATCTCACCTGATCCCATAATTGTTCTGAGCAGTGTACTATTTCTTTTATGTGTCACTGTAGTGTATGGTCTTTGTGTTATGCTAAGTGTGCTTTTTAAGCGTCACAACTACACAACCACGATCATATACATGTATGTACGCCTGCAGCGCCAATCCTAAGCAGACGCTGGAGGGAGAAGAGCTATAGAGATAAAATTTCTTTCCTTCTTGTAATCAGCATTGTTGCCGCAATGTTAATTATGGCAAAAGAAAATTTTGTAATTTGATTTAGGATCTGTTTTAAAATTTAAAGTTTCTTTCTGTAAAATTCCCATATCAGTGCTACCAACAATGTCAGTCAAGGTTGTCGATCCTTTGTATGAATACATTTCAATTAACTTAAAATCATAGATATGTTGTCTTCCTGAATTAAAAAAAATAATTTTGGGTACGTTCCACAAATTTATTTTAATTCATGAACCGTTTTTCGGCTTATAAGGCCATCTTCAGACGTTACTGTTTATCTCAAAGTTGTTACAATGGTTTGATGCAGACTTTAAAGATATTCTAATCGTTACCTTTATATTCAAGCACATAGCAATTATCATCCTTGGCTCTACTGTGGTAGTACAATTAAAATATTCCAATAAATCAATCAATAATTAATATACACGAGGTAAATACTCAGCCTTCATATACGATTGTGTAGTCTGAAAGAAAGTGAAAGAAAGGAAACTGAAAACGCAAACAAGGACTAAAAAATATTTATTGATAGTTTACGAAAGGTGCTCGACTGAATGGACACCAACAGCGATACAAGATTCAAAGCGACGGTGCACTGATAGGTGTACTTTAGAAAAAACCGTCAGCCATCTATATCTACATACATACTGCGCAGTCAACCGTACATTACGTGGCGGAGGGTACACTGTACCACTACTAGGCACATTTCCTTTCCTTTTCCACTCCAAAATAGAACGAGGGAAAAAAGAATATCTGTATGCCTCTGTACGAGACTGCTTAAAATATTTTAAATAATTTACGTTGTGGGAGGTAGTGGTCATCATGGAAAAAAAGTGTAGCTGTTAACTAGACAGCTTTACACCTTCATTAACAATTTCTATTTATAAATTACAGAACGAATTTCTCATGGATATTTTGGAAATTTGGGAACCAAACCAGAAACATACTTAACTCTTTCCACTTGCAAATGAAAAAGCGAAACAAAATTCATCAATTAATATTCACACAAAATAACTTGCTCTACCAGACTTTTAACTGGAATATACGTGTGTAACGTTTTTTATTATTGATTTAGGCAAATAAACATGAATGTATTGTGGGAAATGAATGCAGATATAGGTACAGACAGTATGTGTGTGAGTTTGTGTGTGTGTGTGGGGGGGGGGTTGACAAAACATGAATCATTAAGTGAAATACAGCAAAGGGTATGTGCTGAGTAGTGTTTGTTCATTTAATATTTATTCACAACTGTGGGGGAGATGGTTATTGATCTCTAGAGCTTCTAATAGGTTGAGTTTTTGACATTTGTTTGCTATGTGAAGAACATGGGACTGTGGTTGGTAGATGTGTCCCTCACTCAGTACATGCTCAGCAAATGTTGAGTCATTATTCTACATACTCCAGCTAAGTTCATGCCCAGTCAACTTAATTGTAATATTTCTGCCTGACTGTCCACTATAAAACTTATCACAATGTGAGAAAGTTATTTTGCATACCCCACTATCGGATAACAGCTTTGCTATTGAAGACACACTGTGCAGTGGTGTTGTTTGCATAATAGGAAACCGGTAATTGCAGAATTTCACTGACTTGGGCACAATTTTTGATAGATGTCTTAGATATGATATTGTACACATTTCCATACAGTGGAGGCAGTATTGGATGAAGCATAGAGGAGGGCTATAAGTTTCTTTTTCTGTTTTCTATGCAAAATGTTGTCAATTAGGGCAGGATTGTAGCCATTGGTTGAAGCAATAAATTTGATTATCTCTAACTCACTTTTGAAATCTCTTTTGACATCGGAACGGATATGAGACGGTGTACCATGGAGTGGAAATCTGCATGTTTGTACGTAATTGGATGTTGTGAGCAAGAAGGTTTGAATGTATCTGAGGCTGTAATTATTTTTCTATATTTTGAAAGTATGAGTTTGATTACTTATGTCAATAATTGGATCAAGAAGATGTATTGTTTTGTTACCAATCTCCATAACGAACTTAATATTTTTATGTTTGCTATTTAAGACGTGGTTGCGGAAAAGATACTCATAGCGCTTACCAGTGACGGTACAGGTACAAAGTTCAAATGTTTGTTAAGCTTATGGGACTTAACTACGGGGTCATCAGTTCCTAACCTTACAAACTACTTATCTACTATCTTATACTAACGACGGCACAGATATCCATGCCCGAGGGGGGATTCGAACCCCCGACCGTAGTGGCCGTGCAGACCGTGACTGGAGCGCCTCAGTCCCCTCGGCCACCGCGGCCGGCCGACGGTACAGGTAATAGGACCAGAAGCAGATGTCTCTTTCGAAAAAATATGGGCCTGTGATAAATGATGCCGTAAACCCGCACCATACAGTGACCTTTTCAGATTGATTTGATTTGCGTGTGGATTTTCTGTTGCCCATATTCGACAATTCAGCGTATTCAAATGTTTGTTAATCTATCGAACTCAACGTAGCTTACAAACTACTTAAAGTACGGGAAACGAACCTAAGAACAATACAAACACCCATGCACGAGGGGGGAATCAAACCCCCGACGGCGAACTGCCACGCGCACCGCAGCACATCGCTCCAGTACGCACGGCTAATTCGCCGCGGCTCCTGGGTACTAACATATCCTGTCAGATAGAAGTGGACTTCGCCTATCCACAAAATATTCCATGGCCATTCATCGCCCACTTTCGGGCAAGAAAATCTAAAGCAAAAGTCTGTCTTGTTCGTATGTCAACAGGAAGCGACTTGTGCACAAGGGTAATTTTGAACGTATAGCAAAAAAAAAAAAAAAAAAAAAAAAAAAAAAAAAAAAAAAAAAAAAAAAAAGAAAAAAAAAAAAAAAAAAAAATTAATAATAATAATAATAATAATAATAATAATAATAATAGAGGATGTTTCGTAGGATTTTACGCACCGTCCTCACAGATCTGTCCAATGTTCAGGCAATGGGCAATGTTCCGTGCACTACACGCTCTGCACGCCTCCACTAGACTCGACCTGCATTGCTATGGCCACTTCTTCCTCTGACATCGATTCAGTTCGTTTCTTTCCTCTAGCAGGCTGTACACGATAGGAATCCGTCTTTTACAATTTCCGAATCATTTTCTCCAGACCCACGGCAGTCACTTTGTTTCCTTTATTGTATTTTTAAGCCCCTGGTGCAACAGGCTGGCAGCGACCGTGGCACCGCTCTTCAGCGAAATGACAAAATAAATTGACAAAAGAAATATTTAACAATGGTGAAATATGAGAAGAATTGAAAATACAAAAGGTGAAATGATGGAGAAGAAAACGACATTAAAAGTAGCTTGTAACAAATACATATCCAGAGTTAAAATTTGCCACTGTGGCTAAAAACACACTGAAGGTAACGCTGTTCACAGGCAACGAAACGGGAGCACTGATAAAAACACATGGCAACACTTTTTTCTGCTGTTATGGCGGTTGTTGAAGTTTTAAAAGACCGCAAAACACTTGAACGAAAAACACTGCAACACGAGTTAAAATTCGGAACGAAGACTGCACAGTGGTCAGGGGAGGGATGGCAAGTGAGGAGGGGTGGAAGGATGTTGTAGAGGGGGAGGGGAGGGACGTAAGGACTCTGGGGTGAGGGGAGAGGAGGGGAGACCCAAGCTAGGGAAGGATATGGAGGGGAGATGGAGGGAGGAGGCGTATCGAACACGAGGAAGGATATATGTAGAGACGGAGGGCGTCATCCGGGAGGGGAAGCTGTCAAGCTGACGGAAGTTACCCTCGAAGAGGATGTGGAGAGTGCCGAGATGGAGGGAGGGATATGTTGTTTAGTCCCCATATCGGGTCAGACAGGAGCTTAAGTAGGTTGAGGGGAGAGAGGGCTTTCTGACGAGCAATCTGATGGTGTGGTTTCCACGAGAGAGAGCAGTCAAGGGTGAGACCAAGGTATTTGATGTTGGAGGTTTGAGGGATGGAGCGGTCATAGAGAGTAAGGTAAACGTCTCGGTGGCGGAAGGAGGGGGTGGTGAGATCTATTATGTTTGGCTGGGATTTGGTGAGGTTGACACTAACAAGGTAACCTCCCCATCGCACCCCCCTCCCTCAGATTTATTATAAGTTAGCGCAGTGGATAGGCCGTGAAAAACTGAACACAAAGCGAGAAAACTGGAAGACGTTGTGTGGAACTATGAAAAAAAAAAAAAGCAAAATATAAAAACTGAGCAGTCCATGCAAAAGATAAGCAACATCGAACAGGTTGTGAGCACATGAGCACCTGGTCCTTAATTCACCGTTTCACGTGCGGTGGTCACGTATAGAACTGGCGGTGGGTCAGGAACCGACTAGCACTGTTGGCAAGGACGACCGAAGAAAACTTCAAGCCAGACATCCTACTGCGGCCAGACACCAAGTTCTACCCTATCACAAAAAACAATACCATTATGTGGCTGTTAGGTAACTATGTGGTTCACATCAGAGGAAAATATGACTTCTGTAGCATTATGAGCTACATGCACATAGCAGACTGGACTATTCAAAGGCTCACCAACAGCAAAAAACTATTTGGAAACATGTTAGACATAGTCTTTCAAAAAAACAGGAATAGGGTAATCAATTCGGAAGAGAACACGAAATTATGTTCACGGCACAAAGTGTTTCACGTGTCTCGGCTTTAATTTACTTTAATGAAGAAATACATTCAGTTACACTTATATATTAAGATGAGCAACATTCAAAAATGTACTTCATTTTGTATACCTCTGCGGAGAGGCATAGTACATAGAATTCTTTATCTGGGTATAAATTGAAAGATATAGTAACAACACAAGAATGACAACTGCCAAAAGACAGGTGGCAGTATGAAGACATCGTCGAGTGGTGGTTCACGAGTATGAAGATGACAAAATAATTTTAAGACAAAATGAAATAACTAGTAGAACCCGAAAACCAAGAAACAACTCTGGCATTACCTCCAAAACCAAACAACCATCGAGAAGACGAACTCGCAAGCCGTCAACGATTTGAGATCTTCATGCAAAGAAACTGTCTTAGGCAGTCATTTTGAAACAAAGAGAAATGAGAAGAGGTCAGAAGCAACTAAAAGAACAAGATTGTGTTACTTTCAATTCAAGCAAAGAGTGTTTGGTTTTTCTGGTTTAATAAAAAATAAATTAAAAAAAGTGGTCCTGTTCCTAGTGTGAGGAGATGCGGAGCGAGAGGTCCTTGGTTCGAGCCTTCCTAGAGGCGAATTTTTTTTTTTCATTTTTAGAAAATTATTATCTGTCTGTCTGCCCGATGCCGGGTAGGCCGTAGTATGGGGACATGTTCAGATTTGCTTGGACATATACAGGATTTGACAGTCTACACATGGACATATTCGAAAACGTTAAACTATATGTTTTGACAGAGCACAGGGAAAACTGTGCAACTGTGAAACTGTTGCATTTCTTTGTTTTAGTTTATGTGACAAACTCTTATGTTTTCATAAATTTTTGGGAGTGATTAACCCATCCACAAGAAAACCTAAATCAGGCAGAATAGAATCTCTTTACCCATTCACCAAATGTACAAGTTAGGTGGATCGACAAGAGATTCCTGTCATGACGCACATACTATTACCAGTGGCGTATAGTATACATCAGATGTGCTTTCCTGTCTAGGAATTGGTTGATCTATCACCTTGCGATCAAATGTTTTAGTTTCTCATTGAAGAGGCACTTCCTTTCGTCTGCTAAACGCACGGTTTTGCAGTGTGGTCGCAAAACACAGACACTAAACTGATTACAGCAAACAGAGACTTCACTGAACGGACGGACAGATCATATTTTGCGAAAATAAAAAAAAATAAAAAAAATCATTTGATGGAAGGCTTGAACCAGATCCTCTCACGCCACAGTTCCTCATGCTAGCCACACATCACTCCAATGCTCAAATTTTGCTCGACGTTGCCTATCTTTCGCACGGACTCTTCAGTTTTTATATTTTGCTTATTTTTTCCATAGTTCCACACAACTTTTTCCTGTTTTCTCGATTGATCTGTGTTCAGTTTTGTACGGCCTATCCACTGCACCAACTTATAACTAAATCTGTGGGCGGGTGCGATGTGCGATGGGGGGGGGGGGGGGGGTCCCCGTCTAAGGAGCCACCACGGCAGTCATTGGACCAATGCTTTTTTTCAAACTCTTCATTGTGCAGAAGTTCTGCAGAACGACTTTTGCACAGTAGTTATTTTGGAAAACAGCTTTACAAGCAGAGTGCAATCCTGCATTGAGACAGTCATGGCTGGCGGACGTCTCCAGTCACGAAATGAGGAAAAGCTTTGTATCCGGCGTGTTTATACCAACTGTAATTGTTCGTGCACATGGGAAGTTTTCATTTACATATTCTGACACATAGAGCGCCATCTATTGATCAGTTTTCATACTATTTAATTTTCTTCTGCAAGACGTTTTTCCTCCTCCTCCGATATTGTTGCAATTCGACGTCATTCTGCCTATTGGTGCTATTTTTACAGCTTTTGAATGTTTATCTTTAATTACCCGTATCGGGAGGCTTCCTGGTTAGCGTCTGATTCCATGTTAGGGACGGCTGTTCTAGTTACTCCAGGTCTCACTAACTTGGTTTTAATTTTGGATAGGGATCGACCCTATCCCACAAAAGTAAACCCACGCAACTACCATGATGGCACAACGTACGGAAAGTAGTACCCCAGCCGGTTCAATCCGGGGCCAAAATTTTGGTTCAAGTAGGGCAATGGATTCTGGGGGCCCTACACCATCATGTTTGGATCAATCCAAGGATCCTTCACCCCGCAAACTTAGAACGAAGGAGAAACATTTCTTTGGTACATTTAATGTGAACACCCTATTGAAAATTGCAGAAAAAGGAACTGATCAAAGTATTTGATGAATACAAAATCAAACTTCTGGCAGGGCAGGAAACAAGATTCACAACAGATGAAGTGTCAGCCATTGACAGCTACAGGATATTGAAAGGACTACCAGTTATCAAGGTTAAGAAAACAGAGAAAACGAAGACTGCAGTGTTAATCCTTGTAACGGCCTTCTTCGCTCATAACTTTATAACTGAATCTATGGTAGAGTTCAGATCTCCATCTCCTAGACTGACTATTGTAACGCTTGCAAGTGGAAACAAATTCTACACCATATTCAATGCCCATTCGCCAATCATTGAATACAACAGAAAAAAACCCAGAGAACGTAGAAGAATTTTGACCACAACTCGAAGAAGAACTCTTCAGAACCCCAGAGAAGCATGGCAAGAAACTGATGGGGGACTTCAGTGCCCAGATTGTAAGAGAGAGAAAATTCCGCCACATTGTAGGCAAATATGTAGCTAACAGAAGGACAAATAGAAATGGTGAAAGATTGATTGATGTTTGTGAATCAATTGAAATAAAAATTATGTCCATCCAGTTTAAGAGGGCTCCAAAGCAGAGGAAAACATGGCGATCACCCAATCCCATGTTAGGAGAATTTCAGATTGTTCACGTAGAGACTACCAGCTCGAAGGAAATAATGAACGTTCGAGTGCAGAAAGGTGCTAATTTTGATTCTGACCATTATCTGACAAGGATCAAAGTGAAACCAATCCCTGGTAATTGGAGAAGGAAAAACCCCAGAATACAGAAGTACAGAATTGAAGAACTGAAAATCAGTGAAGAAATAGTTGTGAAGTATCAGCATGAACTTGACACGTTAAATTCCAACGAGTGGATCAAAATGGCTCAAAAGATTCAAGAAGAAGCGAAACAAACAATTTTTCTTGCTAAGAGAAAGAAACATCCATGGTGCGACGATGAATGTGAAGATGCCTTACGGAAACTTTCTGAAGATTGGAACAAGTGGAATTCCACCATACAGAACTTCGAAGAATCCAAATCCCAGAGGAGGACGACAGCAAAAGTATTTTGGAACGCCAAACGAAAGTTTGAAAGAGATCAATTAAAGGAGCTAGAAGAGAATTTCCAGAAGAACGACACCAGAAGCTTCCATCAGACATTTAAATCAAAACTTAGAGGATACTAATCAGCCAACATTTGTTTCAAAAATGATCACGGTAAATTGATTATGAACAACAAATTGTGAACACTTGGCTAGATACTTCAAAGAGTTGCTCAACTGTGACCCACCATCAGAAAATCTAACCTTCCAGAAACCACAAAACAAAATTCCTGATTCCACCCCACCAGTTAAAAAGGAAATCCAGGAGATCATCAGGGGCTTGAAAAACAACAAAGTGTCGGGCAAAGATTCAATTATTGCAGAACTTTTGAAGTACGCAGGAAACAGTTTCTTGGAACCACGTGAAAGACTCTTTCAAAAAATCTGTCTCATGGGAGAGATCCCTGAAGAATGGAGAGATGCAGTCATCCACCCGTTGCACAAGAAAGCTGACAAATCCAATGTCAATAATTACAGAGGAATATCTCTTCTACCAGTAGCATACAAGATCCTTGCCATTGCTCTCAAACATAGAATAGAACAATACATAGATAATAACTAGGTGAATATCAAGCCGGCTTTAGGAAAGGAACATCGTGTGCAGAGCAGATCTTTACCATCAAATCCTTAATCAAAACAAAGGCTCAAGAAGCTGATAAGAAAGTGATCACGTCATTTATGGACTTAAAAAGGCATACGACTCCGTAAATAGAGACACATTAATAGAAGTGCTGAAAGGAACAAAATAATGATAAAACAACGAGGCTTATTCAGCGAAACACTAACAAACATCTGATCAAAAATTAAATTTGAAATCAAAACTGGTTGAGGCAAGGAGACAGTCTCTCTCCGATCTTGTTCAACATGTTTTAGAGACGGTTATCAGTGAATGGCGAAAAGAAATGAGTCAGTTCAACTTTCCAATTGGAATCAGGCTAGGCCGCAAACAGTCTGGGCTTATATTTGAACACCTCGCATTTGCAGATGATATAGTGTTTTTTGCAGAGAATCTGCAAATTGCAATTAAACAGATTGAAGTCCTCAAGGGAACAGCAGTGAAGGCAGGATTGCAAATATCTTCTGAGGAGACACAATATATGAACATAAATGCCAGTGATCCAGTCTGGACAACGAGGACCAAGATGATACCACCAGTGTGGTGATCCACACTGTGTAATACTGAGATTAAACGATTACAGTGTTAAAGTTTTATTGAAGTAAAAACGTGGACCTCGTTAATTTCATTTGGTACTGCAACTGATATATGTTGATGCAAAGAAACATTCGAGATACTTAAGTGAAGAGTTTTAATGTGACAAATTATGTTTGAAATGCATGTATAGATTTGTTCACCGTATGAGTGCACTGCTAACAACATTCATGGTGCTCGGTGGAACACTATCTAACTTGCAATGTTTGTTTGTGTGGCCATCTTCCGCAGCAGCAGTTTTAATCAAGTACAATGGGTTTGACCTCGTTTCAGACGCGTTTTGATCTTATCTATAAATCATCTTCAGTTTTTCTGTAAAGGTATACAATGGATTGTACATATCGTTTTGTTTGGTTAGGTTAGAAACAATCGATCTTTGCGCCTTAAGATTTTATAAAACGTATGTATAACATTTTACTTACAGTTTTGTTCTAACTCCCTTACAGCCTACTGTTTTTTCTATTTTCTTGTTGAACGGGTATGTCACTTATAGTCGTACACGGAAATTTTTGTTGAACCTTTCCCGTTTTTCTTCTTTTTTCATTTGACATACACTGTACCTTATGGTGCTGTCCAAGAAATTTATCTGTCTATTTTGTTCTTTTTCTGTTGAATAGGCAGATAAATTTCTTGGACATCACCATAAAGATTCAGAACAACCAACACACATTTGAAATATACAGAAAACCAACAGCAACAGATACTATTAAACATCAGACTCCAATCACCCGGAAACAGAAACAAGCAGCACTCAGACACATGATCCACAGACTAAACACCATTCCATTAGACACAGACAATTACGAGAAAGAAATTAATACCATAGTGCAAATAGCCGCAAACAATGGATAGAAAGAAAGCTAAACAAAAAAAATTAGAGACAGATAAGAACACACACAGTAACACCACCAGTACAAGGCCATAATACAAGGATGACACAAAGTGAGAAAGAGACACAAGACAATATATAGTATACAATGACATACAAACACAAATACACAAAAAGAATATCCAACATCTTCAAAAAAAAAGGCATCAGAATAGCTCATCAAACAAACTTACTTCAGAAATATTTCCCAAAAAGAATTAAAAAATCGGACACATACATGAATTTTCGAAAATGTCCCGTTGGTGAATGAAGTACAGCAACAGGTGCAACAGGTAACGCTTTTGTATCAGTTGTGACCGATACCGTCGCGTTGATTAAAAATCTAGGCATAATGTGGCAGAGCGATATGAAATAGAATGAGTATGCACAAACAGCGTGGGTAACATGGATGCTCGACTTCAGTTTATTGGAAGAATTTTGGCAGAATGTGGTTGTTCTGTGAAGGATAGCATGCTCGTATGAGTATTGCTTATAAGTGTTAGGATCCCTACCAGATCAGTCTGCCATGCGGAATTATCCGCGTAGTCTAAGGCGTCATGCTGCGGATTGGGCAGCCGCTACCGCCGAAGGTTCTAGTCGTATCTCGGACATGGCTGCCTGTGTTGCCCTTAGTATAAGTAGTTTGTAAGTCAATGGACTAATGACCATACCAGTCTGGTCCAATAGGTTTACAAACATTTGAACCATATCAGTTTAAAGACATATGAGGGTTGCACCTTAAGTAGTGGCAACACTACCTTACCTCCGAGCAAATGGACACGCCCATCCCATGTCACCGGCGTGTGCAAAACATGTTCAAATGTTTGTACAACTTATGGGACTTAACTACAGAGTCATCAGTCCCTAAGCTTACAAACTACTTATGAACTAGCTAAGACTAAAGACGGCACAAATATCCATGCCCGAGGAGGGATTCGAACCCGCGACCGTAGTGGCCGTGCTGACCGTGACTGAAGCGCCTCAGTCACCTCGGCCACCGCGGCCGGCCCGGCATGTGCAAAATCGAGGGAAACACAGTCACTTGTGAGTGAGCGGTCTAATGTATCGGTGTCACTATGTTTTCCAAACAGGGATAACGGAGACCGTCAGTGCACAGTATCACTGTTCGTCCTTGGGGCATCACCTATAGCAAGCTTTGCAAAAGAAGCGGTAACACTTTCTATGCAATACACCGATCATTTTGCTCGGCAATGCGCGGGCGCATATAACAAAAGCTGAGGCTGCTCTGTTCGGTCACCGGAACTGGGAAATACTGTACCATCAACCATACTCCACAGACTTAAGTCCTTGTGACTTTTATTTTATTGCGAAGATGAAGGAAACACTTTGTGGCATTCGCTTCAGAACTGTTCCAGAGATTCGACAGGCAGTAGACCAGTCCATTCGCACCATCTACAGAACAGGCTCTGCTAACGGTATACTACGCCTTCCACATCGCTGGCAACGAGTTCTACACAAGGTTGGTTACTACTTTGAAGGATTGTGGCGTATGCTTGTAGATGTGGTTCACTGTTCCAGAGATTCGACAGGCAGCAGACCGCTCCATTCGCACCATCAACAGAACAGGCTCTGCTAACGGTATACTACGCTTCCACATCGCTGGCAACGGGTTCTACACAACGTTGGTTACTACTTTGAAGGATTGTGGCGATGCTTGTAGATGTGGTTCACTCGACAGTCCTACCACATTTGGAAATGGAAGAAACGTGATCAAGAAGACGGCAGCGTTTGCAGCGACCAGACTCACCCGCTGACTGAGCTCTTCTCCTTGAGGCTGTCCTTCAGCTGGTTCAGCAGAGTGGTGACGTCGGCTTTGGGACTGGCCTCTGCCGGTTCCTCGGCTGACGGCGCGGGCGGCAGAACGGGGCAGGTGCACTCCGGAGTTGTCGGCACCTGCGGCATTTTTTTTTTTTTTAATTCTGTCTCGTTGTTTTACGCTAAACAGCCATCAGGTTGGCAGCAGCTTAGGCACTGCTATTTGGCCGAGAGAATTTATAAAACAATGGGCATGACGAGATGCAAGTTAGTTCCGTTTGGTTTTATAAAACGAACGGGTACAGATACAGGAAAAATATTTAATATTCATAGAATATATGACATCAACTGCGATTGGGCAAAGCTGAAAATGTGTACCCAGCCGGGATTCGAACCCGGTTCTCCTGCTTTCTAGGCAGTTGCGCTGACCCCTACACCACTGGGGACACAGTGATCACCGCCCCTGCAAGGACTACCTAAGCACGCCTCCCGTCAGATACAAATTCCCAGCTTCACCCTGCCCACAGTACTCAAACTCGTAGTTATGAAACTAATTCCCGTAAGAGTAAGGGCTTCAAACTTGCCCACCCCTCCCTACTGGGTACACATTTTCAGCTTTGCCCAATCGCAGTTGATGTCATATATTCTAAGAATATTAAAGAATAACAACTGCAGGATCAGAAGTGACGTCTGTTCTTTCGGAACAGACGCCACATGTATATATATAATAAGCCGGTGACGGGAAATGATCCTATCGTTAGTAGGGAGGGGTGGGCAAGTTTGAAGCCCTTACTCTTACGGGAATTAGTTTCATAACTACGAGTTTGAGTACTGTGGGCAGGGTGAAGCTGGAAATTTGTATCTGACGGGAGGCGTGCTTAGGTAGTCCTTGCAGGTGCGGTGATCACCGTGTCCCCAGCGGTGTAGGGGTCAGCACTGTCGTGCTTGCCTAGCACTTGGCTGGTTGTCCGTCAGGAATCACGTGTGCTCGCGCTCTCCGGCTCGGCGGCGTGTTTACGTCTCGGCACCGGCCTCCTTGGCTTCGTGGGAGCGGTCTTCGCTTCGCTTGGCTGCGCTTTATACAATCTCATTAATTCGGTGAGTGAAATGGCATTCAATCCACTTCGAAATCGTACGGTGCAAAGCACTTTTGATCGGAAGTCGTTACGGCCCATCGGTTTTGAAATACACTCATGGATTCGGGATACGCTTCGTTTCCCACGGGAAGTAGTACTAGGACTGCAAATTGACTTCTACTTGTATTCAGTGTTTTTGAAGTTGTCGGATGATGACGTTTGTGAAAAGGTTGTGTCCGAAAATGACGGGGTTCGGAAATTTAAACACGTGGATGGCTCTATTAGTGACGTCCGTGTGCAACACGCTGGGCAGGGAGTTCGTGACGTTCGGGTGTTCAATGTACCTTTCGAATGTCCTAATTCAGTGATTGAAACTGCTTTACGTCCGTACGGTGAAGTTGTTGCAAATGGTATTATCAATGAAAAGTGGTCGGATCCGTATTACTGTCAAGTGGACAGCGGTGTTCGTACTGTGAAGGTCAACCTACGGAAACATATCCCGTCTTACTTGATTATCGGTGGTAGTCGGGCGTTTGTTTCATACCCTGGACAACCGCAAACTTGTGGGATTTGTAATACGGTAGGACACCTTCGTGGTGACTGTCCAAACAAAGGTCGGCGCCCTGTGCAGTTGCCTCGGGAACCCACGGTCGTTGCTGGAGCACAGTCAGAACCGTTATTCAGTGACGTTGTGCAAGGGCTTGCTTCACCGCGTCCGGAGATGTCGGGAGATTGGTCAGTGGAGGTGGAGGCACCGATTTTGAATCCTGTTCCACTTGTCGAATCTGTGAGTGAAGAACCCGCCCCTGTTCAAGAATCGATGGAGGTTGTTTCGCAATCCGAGGTTCCGTTTGCTTCTCAGTCAGGTGATGGGGAATCGGAAGTGACGGTCGCGAAAAAGAAGAGGAGGCGCCGCAACAAGACGTCGAAGGAAACGTCGCCTACGGACGACAGTAGCAATGAGGGCGAACAGTCGACTTCTGACTCCGCAGTTTTCGCAAAACCCGTCGGTGAACCCCGTAGGAGCGAACGCAAGGATGCGCACATAAGTCAGCGCTCTCCGAGTTTCGAAGTGCAGACCTCGGGCAAGAGGAAGAGCGAGGACGAGGCGGCCGCGATATCTCAGCGCACTCGGCGGGCCTCGCACAGTGACGTCACGCGGGTCTCGGGCTCGGCTAGCGCGGCAGCCGCCGGCCTGCCGGTCGTAAACATCACGCCGATGGACTGGGCGCAGGATCAGCAGCGTGGCTTGGGGGCGGACCCCGCCCAGGAACTTTAGTTTTTCGTCGTCCCCTCTGAACCTTTGTATGTGTTCTATTGTGCGCTGGAATGTTTGCACGGTCACCACTGTCAATGTTAACGAGATCGAGAGTGCACATAAACTTGAGTCCCTAATAGATTTTTTAACAGTTATTAAGGCAGATGTTGTCTTTTTACAAGAAGTGAAGAGTGCTGAAGTTGAGTTTGTGCCAGGTTTTAATTCAATTTTAAACCTTGATCCAGAAACACTTTGTGGCACTGCAGTTTTAATTAACCAAGTATGGGATTTTAGAAATGTTGTTAAACTACCGGATGGTCGAGGCATTACGTGTACTGTAGAGGACGTGTTATTTGTCAATGTCTATGCCCCGTCAGGTATAGATAACCGGCACGCACGTGATCAGTTTTTTGCTGCCGACGTTTGCCCGTTGCGCACTGAATACAACAGCACCACGGTACTGGGCGGCGACTTTAATTCTGTAATCGATGACGCGGACCAGCAACCTCACCCGCACAAATGCTCGTCATTGCAAGCTTTAATTGACGATCTTAATTTTGTGGGCTCCTGGCGACAACTCCACCCTACTTACACGGAGTTTACGCACTTTTATGTGACGGGACAGAGCCGACTGACCGTATTTATGTGACGAGAAACTGTGCGCCTAACATATTTAGTGTCGGCGCACAGCCCTTAGCGTTTTCTGATCACAGTGCCTATACTTGCCGTGTTACGTTGCCACATTTGGTGAAATTAAAACGACCCGGACTTTGGCGGTTCAATGTCCAGCATTTACAAGATGCTGTTCTTCAGATGGAAATCGAGCAAACCTGGACTCATTGTTTAGAAAAGCGCGCAAACTATCGTACTGTAATAGATTGGTGGACGAATAGTGCTAAACCCACACTGCGTAGTACTTTGCAAACTTACAGTGCAGAGAAGGCGTTTTGGCGTCGAAAGACTGTTGCGTTTTATCTTCAGTGCTTGAAGGATGCTGTCTGTGCAGATCTTCGTAATGCAAGTGACTTTTTGCCACGGCTTAAGCGCATCAAGGCGGAACTTTTGTCGCTACAGCGAGCTCAGTCGGAACGTACAATCATCCGTAGTCAACCTGACGGTAATATCCCAGGTGAAGCACCATCTGTTTATCCCATAACTCGGGAAATGAAACGCCGGAAGCAATGTCAGTTGCCTTTTTTGCAATCAAGTAATGGAGAGCGTCTCACTACTAATGTTGCGATGTTGTCAGAGGCATATCGTTACTTTACCGCCCTATTTCAACGTGCAGTCATAGTCGATGCTGCGATTCACGCTCTTCTACAAGGCCTCCCACATCCTCTCGCGCGGGTGGATAGGATGGCTCTATACGAACGTTTCACAGCAGATGAGGTTCTTCATGCACTTAAAACCAGCGCCAAAGGCAAGGTTCCTGGGGCTGACGGTCTGCCTCCTGAATTCTATTTGCGTTTCTGGAATTTGTTGGGTGACACACTTACGGACATTGTCAATGAAAACGTTAACGGCGTTGGTGTTCCTACAGCCTTTCTAGAGGGCGTCATTGTGTTGTTGCCGAAGGATGTTCGCAAATGTGACGCAGCTCACCTGCGGCCGGTCACTCTTTTAAACGGAGACTATAAGTTGGTTGCTCGTTGTTTTGCTGCTCGACTACGTACTGCTTTGACCAAGGTGGTCAGCGAGTATCAGTGTTGTACCGTTCCGCGCAGAACAATTTTCGATGCGTTACACACATATAGGGACACCATTGCATTTTCTGCGGCAACACAAACGCCTTTAGCAGTGTTATCCGTTGACTTTGCTAAGGCATTTGATAAGGTAAACCATGAATATCTGCTGAAGGTGATGTTCAAATTTGGTTTTGGAACAAAATTTATTACCGCCATTATGCACCTGCTGACAAATTCCACCTCACGAATAATGATCAATGGTTGTCTGTCAGAACCGTTGAAGCTACACAGTTCAGTGAAACAAGACTGCCCCCTTTCTATGGGTTTGTTTGCCATCGCGTTGGACCCCCTCCTCCGAAAACTGACCTCCATGTGCCAGGGCATAACGGTGGGAGGCGCGCGGGTTGTGTGCCGCGCGTACGCGGACGACCTCGGACTGTTCGTCAGCAGGTGGGACGACGTCGACGTGGTGTACTCAGTGCTGCAGCTGTATCGCTGTGCTTCAGGCTCCGACGTCAACCGACGCAAGACTGTGCTGCTTCCGATACGGCCGTCCTCTGTGCAGATACATAGACCTTCTTTTACTATCAGTGACAAGCATACCATCTTAGGTATTTCTTTTCAAGCTAACCTACAAAGGAGACGACGTCTTACAACTGGCGTCTTCTACTTAACTCTATTAGGGCTATATAAAAGTTGCATTCCCGTAGGTATCTCGCATTGGGACAAAAAGTGCTTCTCATTAATGGTTTCTTGTTGTCCAAGGCATGATTTTTGGAGCAAGTTTTTCACCTACCTAAGGAAATAGGTAGAGCAATCGTGCAGGCAGTATGTTGGTTGCTTTGGAGAGGAGAGTTTCAAAGTCTCCCACGCGACCTGCACGTTGCCACCGGCAGAGGGAGGACTTGGACTGATCGACCTGCCGGCTAAGAGGGCCGCGCTGTTAGTACATCGAACATTTGCCGTCTGTGAGAAACACCCCCGCGGGCCTACGGCTGAGTTCTTCCGTATCCATCAACCGGAATCACAGGTCGCTCCACTTAACCCGATGGCAATTCCTTTCCGGTTAATGTATGTGCGCCAATTTTTCATGCAGAAGAGTTATATTTCACCTGAATACTTCGAGCCACGCAATAGGACAGCAAAGAAATTTTATGAAGCAGTTAGAGGAAACCCGTCGCCTAACAAGTTTGATGTTCGGAACCCACGACGGTTGTGGAAGATCGCGTGGCAGAACATCTCGGCCCGATATCTCTCCCCGCATGTCAAGGCTACCTGGTACAAAGTCGTCAATAGAACTGTCGCGACTAACTCTCGGCTGTACACGATAAAACGTTCTCCGTCTGACCTGTGCTATACCTGCGGTGGAGTTGACACTGTGGAACACCGTGTCACGTGTCCCCGCTTCAAACTGACGTGGGATATTGCTCGTGAGATGTTGCGCATCGTCAATCGCAATACCGCTGATTGTTTTGATGCCACTACAATACTGGTTCCGGACTTCAACCCGTTCCCCGCAAGTAAACGGGCGGCCACTACCTGGATCGTCGCGCATGTGACGTATGCCATCTTTCATCTACAACTTACCGATGCAACTCAATTCCTCATGTTTTTGTGGGAACAACATCAGTATATTAGAGGACACATACATTATCAAGAGACTTTTCAAAATTTCATAAAAATATCTCTCACTACTGTTTTTCATAATCTTGTTAACGCTTCGTGGAGTTTGTGACGGAGTGACGAGGGGACGATGAGGGAAACCTAGACTATGCTGATACTTCGGATTTTGAAATTGCATTGTTGTTTAACTGTGACATTTGTTTGCTTTTCGTTTGTGATTCTAGGAATAGTTCGGAACTATCGGATGTCATCGTGTCTCCTCTAGATGGAGGATGCTTTTTATAAACTGTTTCGTGTGACTTGTCTGACACATGTCATCGGAATTCACTAGGAAGCTGTGGAATAGCAGATATGATCTAATTTTCTAACTTTTAAGAAATTGCATGCCGCGTCATTGTTCTGCAAGAGAGAAATTTCTTTGCTCCATCCATGTTGTGTTTGTTGATGAAGACACTTTTGGTTCATCCGTTTAGTTGTTCGCTACAGTGAACATTAAATTTAATTGTTCATTATGTGGAGTGTTATACTATAATTAGTTGAAAAGTACACGTCTTGCAGGTAAAATTTCCGTTATGTTTGTGACAGCGGCGAAGAAAATTATCTCCTTTTCTTTTTTCACGATTAACCCTGTTCGGTAAAGAAACGAAACTGGCCACCTAGGACTGCCATTCCCAGAAGGGGAAAATGTCGTATTTCTTTGTTATTATCTTCCTATGTACTTTCTAGTTTTATGATTGTTTATTCAGTTACTACTACTTTTTCCCCACCTTCCGTACCGGCAGTCAGCGGCACCATATGATAGCACTAGAAGCTCGCAGATGAAGGCAAACTTGGAGAGTGTAAGGACGGGGTGTAGGGGTGAAGGGAGCCCCGAAAACATAAAAAAAATCGCAGTTGATGTCATATATTCTACGAATATTAACCTAAACAGTTTCTGCACCATTAATGTTACCTATCTGTGTGTTAATTAGTTCATTATTTTTATTAACGATCAATTCCGCTTGTTTATATATGTTTGCCCCACATTTATATATATATGTTTCAAACCATTTGATTGAACTTTTGTGATCACGTGAATGAAAAAAAAAACACAAAAAAAATTGCAGTTGATGTCATATATTCTATGAATATTAAAGAACAACAACTGCAGGATCAGAAGTGACGTCTGTTCTTTCGGAACAGACGCCACATGTATATAGAAAAAATATTGATTGTACAAAAATCTTTAACTGTTAAACTACGTTTCTACATAGTTTCCGAAATTTTGTAGGCAAATGTCATAGCATGGCACAAGGTTTTGTGTGCCTTTTTCATAGAATGTTGCCGCCTGTGTATTCAACCATGTGGTAACATGTTCTTTCAGCTCGTCATCATCGTTGAAGTGTTGTCCACCAAGGATAGATTTTAGGTGTAAGAAAGATTTTTTCCCCACTATAATGCCTGACTTGACACACCGAATATGACCAAACAATCCTTACGGAAATTTCAATGGGACCTGTTTGATCATCCTCCACACAGCTCGGACCTCTCACCTAGCGACTTTTCTCTCTTCTTACACCTCAAATCTGTCCTCGGTAGTCAACACTTCAACGATGATAAAGAGCTGTTACCACATGGTTGAATTCGCAGGCGGCAACCTTCTGTGAAGGATGCGTGCAAAAGCTTGTGGCACGCTATGAAAAGTGCCTACGAATTTTCGGCAATTATGTGGAAAAGTAGTTTAAGAATGTAGAATTTTGTGCAATAAAAATTTCTTCTGTGTCTGTGTACAATTTCATTTTATTACCAAACGGAACTTACATTCTGGACGCGCCTCGTACAGTGATTTGGCGGTAAAATGTGGAGTATTAAAATCCTTGACATGTAGAAGTAATTCATGAACATACACGGTAGAGATATGATTACAAACATGTAGTCAGTTAAATTCCTTGTGCCATGGTGGCGATAAAAACACAATGAGAAATCAGACTCTGGGCGCATGAAGAACACTCTGAGACACTGGTTACAATTTTACGGCGGCGACACTTGCTCGTGGGCGGTGGACGCACTGATCAAAACACACTGAACCACTGAAGACACTGACACTGGACGTAGCACTGTTTAAAACGATGGCACTGAGGACCCAGCAGGGGAAGGTAGGGGGAGTGTGGGAAGCGAGGGAGAAAGGGGTGGGAGAGGGTAGCGAGGGAGCGTAGGGACTCCAGGGTTTGTAGGGGGGATATCTAAGCGGTGGGGAGGAAAAGCAGAGGAGTGGGATAGAAGGGGCGTTGCATCCAAGGGGAGAGGAGTCAGGGTTGGTGGGATAGATTTCAGGGAGGATGACGGCATTCGGTAGGGGTAGGTGGCGGAAGTTACCCTGGGAGAGAATGTGCGGCGTGTGCAAATGGAGGGAGGGAGGGATGCAGTGGTGGAGGCGAGGCAGAGACCCAGGATTGGTGAGGATGAGGTAAACCAGAGGGTTACAGGAATCTACTTTGCTGTTGATGTAAAGAATCTAGATGTGTTCAAGGTACTGTTGGTGAGGGAATGGGATGAGGTCGTAGAGGATCCGCATGGGGAAGGGGAGCAGGATACGGAATTCGAGGTGGATAGCGTGGCGCTCAAGGATTCGGAGGGTCTTATAATTGATAGTAGAGCGGAAACCCAGGCGGGATGGAAGCTGCAAAGGACAGGACACATGATTCAGCGATATGTGTACAGGATTGTGGAGGGTAGGAGTCTCTACGTCCGGTTGCTGAGGAATTTGAGGAGGCTGAGACGGGACATGGCTTTCTGACGAACGGTGTTGAGGTGGAGGATCCAGGAGACCTGCGGCAAACGGTTCACAAGCTGAGGAAGGCCGGGTTTCTCACTGAGTCCCTAATACAGTTACCATTGTCCGAGCGACAAACTGCTACTTCCCCGTTCTGTGCTGAATTCATGGTATCATCGCACAAACTGTGAACAGATGTCCATACAGTCGGATTATGAACCGGTCACTGTTCAAACAAGGGCGGACACAGAATCGGCCCATCGGTGGCCCGATTTAGAATGATGATTTATAGTAATGTGATTGCTGGTTATATCACTGCTAATAATTTAGAGGGTTGTGAAGCATACGATACTAACCGGTAGTAGCTGAACCATTAGATGTTCAAATGTTTGTAAATATATGGAACGTAACTACTGCGGTTATCAGTCCCTAGGGTTTCAAACTACTTAAATGAACCTAAGGACAAGACACACACCCATGCCAGAAGGAGGACTCGAAGCTCCGACAGGGGAAAACCGCGCGCTCCGCAGCAAGGTGCCATAGAGCACTCGGCCATTCCACCGCGGCGAAGCATAAAATGTCGACATATAATACTTGTAATTATGTCCTGTGAGCGATTTAATTATCAACGTAGTGGAAACATTTCTATGCCAACATTAACACATTATGCAAACGCCAGTAAAATTTTACTATAGGTGGCAACTGCGTAGCTCCGCGGAATTGACGGTGTGGTCTAAGACATCATCCTACAGACTAGGCGTCCGGTCCCGCCGTAGGTTCGAGTCCTTCGTCGGGCATCGGTGTGCGTGTTGTCGTTAGCGTAAGCTAAAGTGGTTTGTAAGTCTGGGGAGTGACGACCATTTTAGTTTGGTCCAGTAGGTTTACAAACATTTCAACATCTGCGACAATGTAGTATGCTGATTCGGGCAATGGCCGTTGAATGCTCTTTGAAAACGACGTCACGTAGTTTGAGAGGAGTAATCGTTTGAGTGGGTCATAAAATCACTACGAAACATCTTGAAAAAATTACATCGAGAAGCAGAATTGCTTAACACAGCTTTCTGAAATTCCTTCACGAAAGAAGACGAAACAAATACTCCAGAATACTAAGAACAGCTGGCAGCATGCGTAATTTTGAAGAAGATACCCCTGATGTGTTAAAGCAACGTAAAAGTAAGCCTCGCGGTTCCGACTGTACACCAATTAGGTTCCTTTCAGAGTATGCCGATGGAATGCACAACCGCTCTCTCAGCGAACATTTCCTATACAAAGCCTGGAAATTTGCACAAGTCACCCCAATAATCGAGAAAGGAATATGAGTGATCCGCAGAAGTACAGGTCTATATAATTGACATCTGTTTGCAGCAGGATTTTAGAATAAAATTTACTCAAATATTATGAACTACCTCGAAGAGAACGACCTATTGACCCATAGACAACACCTGACGTGATGAGTGCTATCGACAAGGGATGTCAAATAGATTCTGTATTTATAGATTTCCGGAAGGCTATTGGCACTGTACCTCACAAGCGTCTTCTAATCAAATTGCGTGCCAATGGAATATCGCCAAAGTTGTGCGATTGGATTCACGATTTCGTGTCAGAATCGACACAGTACATTTTAATTTGCGGCAAGTCATCGAGTAGAACAGAAGTGATATCTGGTGTTCCCCAGGGAAATGTTATGGGGCCTCTACTGTTCCTTGTTTTTATAAACGATTTACGATACAATCTGAGTAGCTCTCTTAGACTCTTCACGGGTGATGCTGCTGCCATTTATCGATTAGTAAGAAGATCAAAAGTAACTGGAATATGATTTACATAAGATATCAGTATGGTTAAAAAATGGAAATTGACCCTCAATTGTGATAAGTGTGAAGTCACCCATATGACCACTAAAAGTAATCCGTTAAACTCCATATGCACGATAAATCAGTCAGGACTACAGACCATCAGTTCTACTGATTAACTAGGAGTAACAATTACGAACAACTTAAATTGGAAAGAACACATAGAAAATATTGTAGAAGAAGCGAAGCACAGACTATGTTTCGTTAGCGGAACACTTAAAAGATGTAACACTTCAACTAAAGAAACTGCTTGCTCGACATTTGTGCGTCCTAGTTTGGAGTATTGCTGCGCATTTTTGAATCACCAACAAGTGGGACTGACAGACGATTTAGAGAAAGTTCAGAGGATGGCAGTTCGTTTTGTATTTTGGCGATATACGGGGTGGAGGGACTGTCACGGGCCGGCCGCGGTGGCCGAGTGGTTTGCGGCGCGCCAGTCACGTTCTGCATGGCGACTACGGTCGGGGGTTTGCATCCCCCCTCGGGCATGGATATTTGTGCCGTCCTTAGTATTAGCTAGTTCATAAGTAGTTCGTACGTTTAGGGACTTATGACCCTGTAGTTGAGTCCCATAAGCTCTACAAACATTTGAACATTTTTTTGGACTCTCGCGGAAATGATGTACAAGTTGGGGTGGACATCATTAAAAGAAAGGCGTTATTCGTTGCGACGAGATCTATTTACTAAATTTGTATCACCAACTTTCTGTTCCGAATGCGAACATATTTTTAGCAGCCACCTACATCGGAAGACACGGTTATCAAAATAAAATAAGAGAAATAAGATCGAAAACGGAAAGATTTAGGTGTTCTTTTTTCCCGCCAGCTATTAGTGAATGGAAGTGTAGAGAAATATCATAAAAATGGTTCGATGAACCAAATGATCAAATGTTTGTAGAACTTAGGGGACTTAACTACGGGGTCATCAGTCCCTAAGCTTACAAACTACTTATGAACTAGCTAAGACTAAGGACGGCGCAAATATCCATGCCCGAAGGGGGATTCGAACCCCCGACCGTAGTGGCCGTGCAAACTGTGACTGGAGCGCCTCAGTCCCCTCGGCCACCGCGTCCGACGTTCGATGAACCCTCTGCCATGCACTTCAATGTGACTTGCAGTGTATTTATGTAGATGTGTATGAACCAGTCACTATATGGATGCTCATAATCTATGTTCTACTAGCAGACTAATTATCATGTATGGCTAAGGTTAGGCATCATTGTTCAAAGCCAACGGGTGGTATTATGTTCTACCCTATAACCGTTTAATCCCACCGATTTCACTGGTCAAAAGGTATGGTATTTTCAATGTCACATAAATACGAGAGAGTCACGGCCTTCGTCCCACAATTGTAATCTTATATTAAATGAATCTTCGAAAACTAAAGTCAGTCGGCCAGAAAAAACTACCCGGCCGATTTCCGTCATTTTTGTTTTAAGCTAAAGGTATTCATCCACAGATTGGCCATCAAGTCCCAGAATTTACATAACTCTAGCCTTCCTTTTTCTATACTCAAAACGCGATTTCCTTCTGTATATTTCTTAAGAGGATGTCCTTGCTAAAACTAAAGGCAGTCGGACAGGCCGTTGTATCCGACCAATTTCCTTCATTTTGGCTTTAAACGAAACGTATTCATTCGCAGAATTAACTTAAGTCTCTCCACCTTTTATTTTTATTCAAACGCGGTAGCCGTCTGTCCGTGCATTTAATTTTTAATGGTCTCTTTTACGATATATTTGGTTCTAATTAAGGTACGCATTTTATTGTGACCTAACAACACTCAGCGGATCAAGCTCTTTCATTTGCGCTTTTAAACACTTGCATTAATTGATTCTGAAGAAAGCTCTGCGTGAACATTCAACTTTACTTCAATTTTTCCCAACCTTTTTTGTCATTCCACTAACTGTGTGAAGTATTCGCACGTGTCCTCTAGTGATCATTGAACTTCATATAGCATAACGAAGAAGGTTATTGACACACGTTGTTGACACAATGGACATAAAAAAATCCCCCACTGCATACCAAATATTCCCGGCACGGGGAAAAATTTTACGACACTTCTCGCCGGGATCCAGTACTTATGTTGGAAACAGATGAACAATGAAGTGTAGAATTGCGTTAATATTTTTCACGAGCAACACAGTAAATGTTATTACTGCTCGTTTCTCTCGCAGCAAATTCAATACTGTACCTGCTCTATGGTCGACAGTTTCTTGTACGTACCCTTGTCCGTTCAGAAAAAAATAATTTTCGTTTTAATTGCAGTTGTCACGAAAAAACATTTATTGATCATCTGAGTTGCCGTCAATACCATTGGTGCCAACATAACCACTGCAACCCGGCAAGAAGCGTCGTACAATTTAACCCTTGTGTAACACTGCCCTCGGAAAACCATAAATTTGATAGAATTTCAACCGCTTCCAAAAACGCGTGTGTTTAAATACAATATGAATCTTTATGTTTCAGTTAATTAAAAAACAATCTCACAGGATGCATACATATCTATATTTTACTGCAATCACAGAATTGCCCAGATTATAGTTCGGGCAATCGTATTTGCATGTTACCGCGGCGGGAAAATGTAGTATTGAATGACTACTATTCGCTGATTAATGCTATTACTGTGTGCTGTGGTTGGCTGACTACATCACGTGGCCTGTGATCAGTGTGCGTAACAAAGGAACATAGCGTACCGTAACCTTTTATTTGAGGTACTGTACCGTATTTGACGGATTTCGTATTTAATCTTACTTGGTACGAAAATTTAGAGGGAAAATGAAACATCGCATTAAATATATATAAAAAACACGCATTTTAAGACAAAGTATGCTTAGAACTGACATTTACATACAGTAAAATTTATTCGAATAAATTAAATTAATAACAAATTACCAAAGATGTTATTTACTTATATTCGAAACAACAGCGACACAATGACGTCATACTGTACAGCACTTGATCTTTATCCTACGGATGATAGGAAAATTATACAACACATCCCAGTGCTGCATAAATAACATGGGTTGAAAGCGTTGTCAGGATGGAAGGCGGAGCGGTGAAGGCTTGTGGGCGCCCTAGGAAAGGGTGGCTGACTGGCAAATAAAAGATAGAATTCAATTTAATGTTTGGTATATTCTGAAATACGGGATACACGGCGGGACTCGCCCTGGGTACGGATGTAATGAATGAATGCCAGTCTAAACGGATTAGAAAACGGAAAAGGTAATGGTTACGGTAATGGTTGCGGTTCACACAGTTGGTGGCTGATACCGAACAGCCGCTAGGCGGGAGCGGACGGCATGCGGCCGTTCGCCCCGCACAGAGGCTGGGCCTCTGGAGTGCGTCTGTTCTGTACGAGAACTCAAACTGAAGAGAGCGAAGGAACTGATTCTCGCACCTCTGCGTCCTGCAGCAGTAGCACACGTGATAAAACGTGGGTATCTGCTATTGGCTCCACGGTAGCATGGAAACGTCAGTAGTTTCAGCACGAACGGCAGAAGGGTGGCGTGATTTTAGAATCAGCATTCAATACTGGTTCTGGCCGGCTCTGTCCTGCAAGGTGGACAGCCTTGGTCACGTTGTCAAGGCGTATGTCGCGGTGGAAGAACACTTGTAAAACTTAGGCGAAGTTTTGAAATAAAATTTTGAATTTTTTCCTAAACTATTTTAGACTGGCTGGTCATCCTGTACAATACAGCACAACACGGCTACGTCACGGGTCAAAGCCGACGAGTGGTATCCCCTGCTCGAATTGACCCAAGAAGGTTATTGAAACACGTTGTTGGCACAATGCATATTTAAAAAAAAAAAAAAAAATCCCCACTGCAATTCAAATATTACCGGCACGGTTGACTCGATAAGGGATAATTAACCCCTGCCGCGCTCTGGTAGGCAGGGCGCAGCGCGTACCTGCGTGTGGTGGGTGCGTAAGAGCCTCAGCACGCGCGACGCCTGCTCCTCGTTCTCGCCAGCGTCGTCGGCCTCGCCGGCGCCGGCTCTGCACATCGGCATGGCTGCGCCGTGTCGTCTCTACATACACAGCCCGTTTCCGTAGCAACCGCACCCGCTCTGTCAACAGTGCGCTTAGCGCGTTCCGTCTGCACACCTCTGTCAACAGCAGACCTACAGGCAGGACTATGTGGCACTTGTAGATGGACGGAGGGAGGTAATAATTATGGCCAAGTGGATAACATACTGGACTCATCCTTATCAAAGCAACTCGAGCGTGTACTCCGTCTCTAATGGCCAGTCTGTATACGGAATGTTCAATTCTAATCATTCGGTTTCCATATACGAGGACTGTTGAGGACCGTTGTATTGAGCATAAACATCACATAGGTTTACAACAGCCAAACAAATATGCTGTGGCCGAACACTTCAAAAAAAAATGTTTGTAGAACTTATGGGACTTAACTACGGGGTCATCAGTCCCTAAACTTACAAACTACTTATCAACTACCTTATACTAAGGACGGCACAAATATCCATGCCCGAGGGGGGATTCGAACCCCCGACCGTAGTGGCCGCGCAGACCGTGACTGAAGCGCCTCAGTCCCCTCGGCCACGGCGGCCGGCGGCCGAACACTGTCTTCACACAGGTCACCCTATGGAATACAACAAAATGGAAATTTTGGTATGCACTTCCAGCTACTGGGACTGTATTATCAAGAAAGCGATTGAAATAAAACTGGCAGGCAACCTTATGAATAGGGATGGAGGATTTTGCTTAAATTCCGCATGGGATCCTGCTCTCTCACTTTTCAAAAAGCAGAGGGACAAAACTAATCCGACCTCGTCCGTAGCCGGCCGCGGTGGCCGAGGGGACTAAGGCGCTCCAGTCACGGTCTCCGCAGCCACTAGGGTCGGGGGTTCGAATCCGCCCTCGGGCATGGATATTTGTGTCGTCCTAGTTCGTAATTAGTTCATAAGTAGTTTGTAAGTTTAGGGACTGATGACCCCGTAGTTAAGTCCCATAGACTATACAAACATTTGAACATTTTGAACCTCGTCCGTTGAGAACTGATGTTTACTATCGATATCCTCAAAATGTTCAAATGTTTGTAGAACTTATGGGGCTTAACTACGGGGTCATCAGTCCCTAAGCTTACAAACTACTTATGAACTAGCTAAGACTAAGGACGGCACAAATATCCATGCCCGAGGGGGGATTCGAACCCCCGACCGTAGTGGCCGTGCAGACCGTGACTGGAGCGCCTCAGCCCCCTCGTACACCGCGGCCGGCTATCGATATCCTGGCCGTTTTCATCTTTGGTCGTGTCGGCGCTGTGTGCTTGCTTGCTCGGTGTGTGTTTTCTTTCCTGTTTCCTCATTGAAAACCGAGCTTTTAAAGATGGTTGCACATTGCTGCCTCACTGCAGTTTGAATGTGGCAGGGTGGTCTCCTGCCGAAATATCGGCTGACGTCGAATTTCATACCTGGCTGCAAACCTGTAAGTTTTTCGAAGTTGTTATTCGCCAGGAGAAATTAAGGAATCAGGTCTGATCTCTGTTTATGAACAAACCGGTCAAACAAAAATGTGCTCAGTTCACTGTATTAATGATAAACAATGATTTATTTGACAACAGCAATGCTTTTATTTACTTTCCACTTCATTTAAAATTAAACTGAGTCACAGCGAAACGTGTCGTGACTTATGTAGTATTTAATGCAAACAGAAAAATTACATTTTACTTTCATAAATATAGCCTCCCTTGGATTTTGCGACTTTCTCACAAACTTTAGGCATGCGGTCCGTAAGTTTTTATAGATATAGCGGGTCTCGGTGATTGCACATATGATCAACACCAATCAAGAAGAGTTCTTTTCTATCACGTGAAAGTCCTAGACACGGCTGTTCACTTCATGCCAAACCACTTAAGTAGGATTACAATCGTGGAGTTTGGACAGCCCAGCGTATCTTTTATAACATTCCGTTTTTCGTCTTAGGCAATTAACTTCTTAGTGAACACCATCAGATGCCTTTCGTTATTATCCTCTCGAATTGGCCCTTTTCCTGATAACGATATTAAGCACAAACGATATGGTATTGTGTGTTATTGAAGAGTATGATGTTAGTGTTTCTAGCCCATAAAGGTAAAATAGCCAACAATCCGAAATTTGGTGTGAACACCACAGACGTTCTTACCTGAATTCTGCAGTATCAGACAGTTTTAGTATGAATATCTCAACTCTTAAGGCTATAATAAGGATGCACATAATATCCTACTTCTTGAAGTACACCGCGAACGTTACAATACTAGAGGGAATATTAGGATAGTATGAAATGGATAGTCATTTAATATATAGGAAAATAAACATACAAGTTAAAGGAATATTTTGTATCTACACAACACTCTTCTGGATTATATTGCGCCGGCCGCAGTGGCCAAGCGGTCTGCGGCGTGCCAGTCATGGTCTGCACGGCCGCTGCGGTTCCAGTCCCAGTCGCGGTGGAGTAGCCGAGCGGTCTAAAGCACCTCGCTGTGGAGCGCGCGGTTGCTCGCCGTGGAGGTTCGAGTCCTCCCTGGGCATGGGTGTGTGTGTGTTTGTCCTTAGGTTAGTTTACCTAGGTTTAAGTAGTTTGTAAGCTACGGACTGATGACCACGCTGTTTGGTCCGATAGATTTACAGACATTTTCGAATCCCACCTCGGGCATGGATGTTTGTGCCGCCTTTAGTATAAGCTAGTTCATAAGTAGTTTGTAAGTTTAGCGACTGATGACCCCATAGTTAAGTCCCATAAATTGTACAAACATTTGAACATTATAGATTATATTGTATGTACATCTACACATTTTCTACACAAGTTCTCTGCGTTGCGTTGCGAAGGATTCCTCGTACCAGTCTCTTCAATCAGCTTGAAAAGTAGATCACAAACACATATTATCAATTTTCTACTATTCCTTTGCTCACTCATTCCTTAGTCAAGGTACTATATAGTATGTTCAAGGAATTAACATGAATTTTAGGTTTACTTACATTAATGAGCAATAAAGTGACTATAAGCCCGATCACCAGAATGCACTCATCTATGATAGGCAGGATTTCTCATCGTACTGCGGAAACAAATTTAAAGTATCTCTATCGTAATTTAGGGCGTAAATCCGACTGACTTGCAGCACAAGTGATAAGATAAACAATCAATCAATTTTAATCTGCCAGGAAGTTTCATATCAGCGCACACTCCGCTGCAGAGTGAAAGATTCATTCTGTAAACAATCTATCCTGAAATACGGTTAATTTCCTCCCAGACAAATTCCGAAGCAGTTCTGATGCTACACAATAATCAGTGCTGTGATGTAATACAACATGGCTAGACTACTTGGAAGGAACAGTAAACAGCCGGAACTAGCCAGGAATGTTTGACGGTGTTAAATCTGCAACATACATCTGACCGACGGTGCCAGAGGTTCATACTTCCAGTTAGCCTGGTAGCTGTCGTACGAGTTACGTGACTGCTTCGCGCTATAATTGCTTTATTGGCTCCCACACGCTTATTCAACGCGTTGTCTCGCGACCGAATTTATGTGCCATTGTCGAAACACAAGGTCTAACTTGTCTAGTCCCTTAGCTGTGGACATCCCTGAAACAAAAAATTCGTTAAGTCGACCTCTGTTCCTGAAGTCTGCTTCTGGAACATGCTACCCTACACTCTTCACATAATTCTACGTCTTCTAGCTGTTATAACAGCCAAAAACATTACCCTTATAACATTACTTCCAAAACTAACGTGTTTGTACAACTTCCTTTCTGTCAAACCACACAGAAAATTCTGCAATCTTCTCCTGCCTTCTTTTTGTTTTCCACTTCTTATTCTCACTTCTGAACTAGCCATATGGCTTTCTTTTCCCCATAACTTAATGCGCTTAGTTTTATCACTTTCCTATTTCCATCTTTACTTTCCTTATTGTTCACCAAGGGAAGGAAAATTCTCACGATACTACAGAAGCACAAGCAAATGATGAATGGCCGTTTACAACAACAGCAGTATCATACGTAACTTACGCCGGACCAAGAGACCCTCCTCTTTAAGGTATCACATCATCCCCTTCAAACTATTCGATTAGATTAGATTAGTTGGTTTTGTACCATAGATCCGTGTTGAGGTAATCCTCGTGGATGTGGAACATGTACTTTTTTTCAATTTTACAAGTTGATAATATAATATTGCTAATACAGGTACATACACTTTTTACAAGCTGATAATATAATAATACTAATAGTACGAATACAGATACATGCATCATTTGGTTCTGTTTAACAATTCGTCAGTGAAGTAGGAGTTGGCTACTGTAAAGTCTTCTAGGTTCCTCTTAAAGTGATCTTTATTTGTAACAAAAATTTTTATGGCTGTTGGTAAGTTATTTAAAATATGTGTTGCTGAGTAGTGGACCCCTTTTTGAACTAAAGTAAGTGCTTTTAAGTCCTTGTGTAGATCATTTATGTTCCTAGTATTGCAGGTATGAACTGAGCTGTTTGTTGGGAAAAGGGATATATTATTTATGACAAATTTCATTAAGGAATAAATATATTTTGAGGCAGTAGTTAATATACCCAGTTCTTTCAAGAGGCTTCTGCAGGATGTCCGTGAATTTACACTACAAATGAAATGTATTACACCCTTTTGGACTATGAAAACTTTTGCTTGACTTGAAGAGTTACCCCAAAATATTATACCATATGACATTATGGAATGAAAGTGACATCGGGCGATACTCTCTATGCAGTACAGTAACTGCTGACGTTTACGTAGAACAATTTCAGCAACAGTGCACTCACTCACTTATCGATAGCTATAGTGTTTACTCACATACTGACTTGTCATAATACATTGCGGATGTCACAGACATTGAAAAGCGCTAGATTTACTCCTTACGGCCACGACTAGAGCGATTTTTTTTAATCCTAAATGATTTCTACACTCAGACCTCGTTGAAGGACTAAAGAGTGGAGGTTAAGATTCACAGCACGCGTGCAGACATAATTAGTGTTTGATCCATGTCGTTTTGAGGATTCAAGGTCAACATCGATATCGCGACGGAACACGAACTACCGGAAATGTGTGCCTGTGCCACCAAATGAGTGAGTGTGAAAGAGATTGCGTTGATTGCATGTGATCATATGATTCATCCATCAGGGAAATTGCTGGTCGTGTGGAACGCAGATGGGACAGGTCGCATCGCACGAGAAGATCTACACCACACCACACCACACCCGAATGGCATTGCAGGACACACCTGCGTCCTGTTCGGCTTTGTCACAACAGGGAAACAGTGCAACACGTCGTACACTATTAGGTGCGCATTGTCCACTTCTCCGCCTATCGTTTACTGTTGTGCAGAAACGTGACAGGCGACAATTACGTTCGGAACGACATCACTGGAGACAAGTTTGTCATCAGATGGTCTTTTCATACCAGTCCAGGTTCGTTTAGTTTCAAATGGTGGCCTTACTTTGGTTCGCAGCAGACAACCGTAGCGAAATCGCAGTGGCTACATTCACTAAGGCATACAGCGCCAACTCAAGGCCTGATGGTGTGGGGTGCTATTGGGTAAAACCACAAATCACAGTTGGTACGTGTCCAGGTGAAGGTTGTAGATGAGTTTTGTTACTTGGGTAGTAAAATAACATGCGATGGTCGCAGTACAGAGGCTATAAAATGCAGAATGGCAATGGGAAGAAAAGCATTTTAGAAAAAGAGAAATTTGCTAACATCGAATATTAATTTAAGTGTAAGGAAGTCTTTTCTGAAGGCATTTGTGTGGAGTGTTGCCTCGTACGGGAGTGACACATGGACGATAAGCAGTGCGGACAGGAAGAGAATAGAGGCTTTTGAAATGTGGTGCTACAGAAGAATGCTGAAAAAAGTTCAAACGTTTGTAGAACTTATGGGACTTAACTACGGGATCATCAGTTCCTAAGCTTACAAATATCCATGCCCGAGGGGGGATTTGAACCCCCGACCGTAGTGGCCGTGCAGACCGTGACTGGAGCGCCTCAATCTCCTCGGCCACCGCGGCCGGCAGAATGCTGAATATTAGGTGGGTAGATCGCATAACTAATGAAGAGGTACGGAACCGAATTGGTGAGAAAAGGAATTTTTGGCATACTCTGACTAAAATAAGGGATCGCTTCGTAGGACACATTCTTAGACATCGAGAAATCGTAAACTTAGCATTGGAGGGAAGTGTGTGGGGTAAAAATCGCAGAGGGAGGCCAAGAGACACGTACCGTAAGCAGATTCAAGTGAATGTGTGTTGCCGTTCTTATGAGGAGATGAAAAGGCTTGCTCAGGAAGAGTAGGGTGGAGAGCTGCATCAAACCAGCCTCCGGACTGAAGACTATAACACACACACACACACGCACGCACACACACACACACACACACACACACACGTGTCCAGGCTACTTTGGCCAGTCTGACCTACGTAAATAACATCCTCCGAGTACCAACACTCTGTACGACACCTCGGATGCCTGTTCTCAGCAAGACAATGCGGAAGCAACACGTGCCTTCTTGGTTTCACCGAATGTCAGTCTTTTTCCCTGTTCCGCTATATCAGCGAACTTGTCGCCATTCGCATATCATTGGGAATGGTGAAACAACAACAGGTGAATCGCTGTGACCCAATTCCAACCAACTCAGACGAAGCGAAGAAAAAAACATGCCAAATTTAAACGGAAACAACTTCAAGACTGAGAGTCTTCTACAGAAACTCAAAATTTATCTCGAAGCTTATAATACGAGCTTCCACAACGAAACCCTGTCACGTAATCTGGTAGAGAATCCTAAGAAATTCTGGTCGTATATACTAGCAGTAAAATACTAAGCGATAGTAACGGTGGCGCTACAGATGACAATTCTGCTGAAGTAGAATTGTTTAACACAGCTTTCCGAAATTCCTTCAGCAAAGAAAACGAAGAAAATACTCCAGAATTCGTATCAAGAACAGCTGCCAACATGCGTAAATCAGAAGTATATACCCCTGTCGAAATAAAGCAACTTAAATGTATATCTATAAATGTGAATGTCTGTTCGATGTACGTTTATCACGTCTGAACCACAAGACATAAAGTGCTAAAAAATTGTACAGTTACTAATGTCTATCCGCGGAAGGCTTTAGGCACTTTTTTTATGGCGATGGGATAGCTATTTATCTATGTACATTAATGTGTATGCCTGTTCGGTGTACGCTTATCACATCCGTACGACAAGACACAGAGTCTTAAATATTTGTACAGTTACTAATTTATACCTGAGAAAGTTTTTAGGCGCGGTTTTATAGCGATCTAATAGAGATTTAGTAATTTGATGAATATAACACGAAATGCGGAACAATAATTACTCTTCGAAAATTATATTTTCTCTTTGAAAATGGTTTTATTGGTGGCATTGTTGCTTGAGGGTTGATAATGATAAAAGGTTGGAGTATGTTGGGATGGAAAGTTATCGGTGTATGTAAAATTCTACATGTGTGTGTCTTAATATTTAGCTCTGCAGCGAAAGGTACAGACCGCAAACGAATGGTCTGTGTGTAATTGTTGTCCGAAGTATCCCGTTCTACACCATAGCCGTTCCATGCTAATAGCTATAACGGAGGTGGAAGATATGGTGGTTGAAATACGTCAAAAAAAAAAAAAAAAAAAAAAAAAAAGGACTGAAGGTCAGCGATGACGTTTGCGACTCTATAGCAAGGAGGTTACATACAGTGAAACGTGATGCCACAGATCATATCTTTAGTCTATGCGTGCTACAATGTCTTCAGATCTCTAAAATGTTCAAATGTTTGTTAAGCTTCTGGGACTTAACTACGGGGTCATCAGTCCCTAAACTTACAAACTACTTACGAACTAGGACGGCCGAGGAGGGATTCGAACCCCCGACCGCAGTGGCCGTGCAGACCGTGACTGGAGCGCCTCAGTCCCCTCGGCCACCGCGGCCGGCTTTCAGCTCTCTCTGTAAGGATAAGCATATGAATAATTTTATATTTTTAGTTGAATGTTTTTTAAAAATGTTTGTTTCTAAAGAAGGTATTGTATTTCATTTCATCCTTCAAAACTAGTCTCATAGCACACTACTGAAAGATAGCTTATCTATCATCAACCAACACGCGAGCGGAGCCGCGGGTTTAAGCTAGTCTCTTAATAAAAGTAAGTTTTCCGGTCCCCATTCTATAAGAATTAGGTTCCTTTCAGAGTATGCTGATGTAATAGCCTCATACCTAGTTATCACACAAAACCACTCGCTCAGTGAACGTTCCGTACCCTAAGACTGCAAAGTTGCACAGCTCACCCCAAGAAAGGCAATAGGAATGATAAGCAAAATTACAAGCCTATATCATTAACGGCCGTTTGCAACTGGATTTTAGAACGTATAAGTTCCTCAAAAATTATGAACCACCTCGAAGAGAACGACCTATTGACCCATAGTGAACACGGTTTCACAAAGTATCGTTGTTGTGAAACACAGCTAGTTCTTTACTCACCTGATGTGATGAGTGTAAAAGTAGTGTGTGTGTGTTTGAATGAATGTAGTATGTGTCTGGGGCGAGCGTGTCACTGTTTGTGTTAAGAGACCGTCCCCGCTAAAATACACAAATAAATGTTCTGTTTTAGTTTCGGTTACAAAATAATTGGACTAAGCAATGAGACTTAGTACCTTCCTTTGCCCTGTTAGAATAAATTGCAACTGACATGATATGCAATTATCTTACGTAAATGTGGTTTAGTTTGATGCGCAACGGATAACTCCTTAAATTGTACAGTAGTTAATGAGTTAACAGTAATTAAATTCGTAATTGGTTTACACATTAATCTCGTGTGTGAGGTACAATATGAGCAAATGAAAAGTTCAGATCTGTTAGCGTGCACCATATATCAGTAGCCAGACTATACAAGCACAATTCGACTGCAAGAGCCAACAAAAAAGAGCGTGCTACTACTATGATAATTTTGTCACTTGAATAAACAAGATGTCAAACAAAGATATTTGAGATTAATTGAATACAAAAATCACTGCACTTGATAATGTGCCTATCTGAACAACAATTACCATACTGATTCAATGTAACAGAAAATGTCCTACAAATCTAGTACCACTCACTGGAAATATTTCTTATCTCTTTACGTGATGTACTTCATTTCAGATCAGACATATCACTTTAACTGTTACTAACATAGACAGACTTAATAATTTGAACTTTCATTAAGACTCAGAAAATCTCTAACTATGGACTTTACTGGATTTATGAACAAACTACTTCCTGCTCTCATTAATAGATCAATTTATCATGACAAAATGCCTACACTGAACTATTCTAATTAACACATAAATTTACAAACACAATAATTATGCAACACTGTCATAAGAAACAATGATCAGAACGGATAGCAATTCAAATTGGTGAAAGGAACGAGGAACTGGAAAATGACTCAGGGTTAAATGATAAATGCGAGCTGCACTAAACAGTGTTAATTAGCAAAAAAGACAAACACCAACTACAATAACATTATTGATAGATATGAAGCATTGAATGAAAATTTGTGGTGCAGCCGGGAATCGAGCCCGGACCTCCATGCTTACTAGGCAGACGTCTAGTAAGACATCTTGTCATTCATTCAGACACACACACACACTGTTTTTACACTCATCACATCATGTGAGTAAAGAGCTAGCTGTGTTTCACAACAACGATACTTTGTGAAACCATGTTGACTATGGGACAATAGGTCGTTCTCTTCGAAGTAGTTCATAATTTTTGAGGAACGTATATGTTCTAAAATCCTGCTATAAACGGCCGTTAATGATAACGGGTTCGATTCCCGGCCGCACCACAAATTTTAATTCAATGCTTCATATCTATCAATGATGTCTTTGACATATTTGAGACGTAAATCCGTCTCTGGAATTGTTTATTTGTATTAACTGATATTTATATCACCATAACAGGATTGTTCCACCATGTCCATTGCTGAGGTGCTATTCCGCTGCATGGAGAGCCTTGGCAGTAGTGGCAATTATCTTTAGAACAAAGAAGCTGAATTAAAGTTTGTGTTGTGGAGGGAAATCGTATATAGACTACTCCAAGGCGCCTTAATCGTTAGTGGTGTGGTAGTCTAACGGCACTCTGGTTTCCCTTCAAAACGAATAAATCTTTCGCCTTTTACTAAAGATTTCCGTGGAGGGGAACATTAAATGAGTCTATATGGAATTTTTCTTAGTGCCACAAAAAAAAAAAGCCGGGCGCCGTGGCTCAGCGCGCCCGGACAGGGGGCTCAACGCCCTCTGTAATAAAAAAGCTGAGCCAAGAACTCTTCGAACATCAACGAACAGATACGACCAGCGTCCGCAATGAACAGAACTACCCACAGAGCAAAAAAAAAAAAAAAAAAAAAAAAAAAAAAAAAAAAAAAAAAAAAAAAAAAAAAAGGGTTAAGACGTCTACCTAGTAAGCATGGAGGTCCGGGTTCGATTCCCGGCCGCACCATAAATTTTAATTCAATCGTTCACATCTATCAATAATGTCTTTGACATATTTGAGACGTAAATCCGTCTCCGGAATTGTTTATTGTATTCATTGATATTTATACCAACTACAATAGTTCAAATACAGGCTAGCAGACATAACAATAGAAAAGTACACATTACCTTATTTGAGACAGATTAATTTCCACACAAAAATTACAATCTGCAGACTTGGCTGCGACTCTTCAAAACTGTCTGAATTTTTTTACTCTTCGAGTCTAACACACAGACAGACTAACCTGACAGTTCCACGACCACTAGGCCTACTCATCGACTCAACAACGACTCGATCACACAACGAGTGCTCTCCACGACACTCACACCTCGACTCCCCTGCACGAAGGTCACACACCGACTCCTTAAATGCAACAACTGCGAGTGCAAGACATCCTCCGAAGATAAAACAAAGTCTTTGATTTACAGCAAAGATATGAAAATAAGTACAGAATGTTATATCGATTAGTGAAATGGTACAAAATATTACACAAATTTATTTTCTACTGAATTATAGCTTAGGTTTTTGTAGCAAAACTGTGGTGTTGCACATGTCCAAAGTGCGTGCCACCTACTTTCGCCGCGCGCCGTCATGCACGCACGGCGCGGCGTTCTTACGACGTCAGCCACGAGCGCCCTCTGCTGCAACTCCGCTGCAACTCCGCTCGTGGCCACCACTGAACGACGTCGTTCACTTGGGACTGAGATAGGAACCAGTTAAGACCTTCGGAATTAGATAGGCACCAGTGAAAACTTGGCTATCGGATATTCACTAGGCAGGACTCTAGCTCAACTATATATCAGCATTCTGCAGTACTGAGCTATGTAAAAGTTAAGTATTGTATAAATTCTGTGCAATATATATCTCGATCTAATTTAGTGTTTCTAGTTTCTGGCTGACCCACTGGCTGGTCACCTCCTACCTGCACAAGCGTGCATCCATTATTCCTGTCTCAGTCTCATTCTGCTCGGCCACCGACACCTACAATGGAAACGAGACACAAAAGCGGCGACGAGGCTGGGACACAAAAGTGGCGACAAGGAATGATAGAACCTTGGACCAGCCCACTTGCAGCAGCCAGACAGCAATAGTCGGAGCACGCAGAAATTTCTCCCGCCCACGCACCCTTATTATAAGATTTTTGGGAGAACTTATTCTGTTACATGTTTTGTGGACTTTTTGTTTCAATGCGTCCTTATTTACCTTGCATTTGTGTTTGGTTATAATTTACTTGTATACGCGGTGCCTAATCGGTCGGAATGGCCACTACCCCGAACCCAAACTTAATGGAAATTATTCAGTTACAGGCGGTGCAAATCACGTAACTACTGCAAGCGGTGTCCCAGCTAACAGCGCAAGCAGCTAACCAACAACAACAGCCGCCGCTTCAGCAGCCCACACCTGCCACCGCAACGCTTCCTACGTTTCGCCAGTACAATGAACGTGAGGAAGAATGGAGCGACTATTTCGTGCAGTTTCAAGAACTCGTCGCGGCTCATCAACTAACAGGTCTGACAGTCAAACATTTCTTTCTCGCCGTAGTTGGCACCAAGACTTTCGTATTACTGCAGAAACTTTTCCCCCACGCATCTCCTCGTGATGTAGACTTTGAACAAATAGTAGAGGCACTAAATGCTCATTATGAGAGAAAAGTTCTCGTATCTGCGGCACGGTACCGATTTTTCAGACTGAAAAAATTACCAGAGCAGTCCCACCAGCAGTGGATTATGGAATTGAAGGGCTTAACCCGCCGATGTAAATTTACTTGCTTCTGTGGACTTTCTTATAGTGAAGTGATGTTAAGAGATGCGATTACGCAGAACATTCAGGACCCCATAATTAGGGCAGCAATTCTGAAACAGTCTGACCCTTCATTAGACAGTGTACTGCAGCTTATAGAAGCGCATGCTACTTTTGACTTAGCAGATGTAGAAATGCAAAGCTACAGTGTTAATTCAGTGCGCCACAACAGATGCTTTCCTTGCCATATTTCTCAGTATAGCCCTAGTGATTCTTATTTTTCTACCGGCCGTGCAGCACAGACAGTGAACAGTAGCCAGTGCAAAGGTGTGACACAAAGGTCGCTGCGTCGTGTTAGAAACAGTAATTTGAATAACGGGCGCCAACGCTCATTTCAGAAAAATGTTCGTAAGTCTTGCCCCCAGTGTGTACCTCGCCACAAACGTGCGCATTGCCCTAGTCGCAACGCAACCTGTTATCAATGTGGCAAATCGGGACATGTACAGTCTGTGTGTATGCAAATTAAAAACTCAAAGAACGGTGCCGTTAAGTACAGTGCTTCGCAAAATGCAAAAACAGTTCATACAGTAAATGTTATAGACGCTGTGGAAGTGAACAGTGCTTTACTTGATTCTAAAACGCAAGAAAATTCTTCTTCACCTATTGCAAAACTATGTAGTGAGCCATGTAGCAAGCGCCGACAAGCGCGTAAATCTGTGCAACGAAAAAGGGTTCGGGACAAGCAAAATGACTATGTACAGTGCAATCCTGCAATCCTGCAACTTCTCCTTGTAAAAGTGCCCAGTACTGTGTAGTTAGTGACAATAGACTTGGTGTAGCTACTCAAAAGTTTAGTGCAGTAGTTAGTGAATCTGCAGTAGCCTCGCCGATCCGGCGGTAGTGCCATCTAGTGACAGTGTTGTTAATCCGCTGCGTGCCGAGTCTGCGCCGCTTTCTTCACTACGCAGACCGCGCATGCGCAAGCGCATCAAACATGGCGTAGCAGACGTTGCCCACATTCGCACACCTGTCGTGCGCCAGAAGCACAAACTGTTTGTGACTCTTTGCAAAGAAAATAAGACTGTGCAATTTCAGCTCGATACTGGTTCCGCTGTCACATTAATAAATAAAGATACTTATGAACTTCTGGGTTCGCCAAAATTGTCGCCGTCACAGCAAGTGTTAACAGCTTATACAGATCAAAATATTCCCGTGCTAGGAACGTGTAGCCTGCCCGCCTCCTTTCAAGGTGTCAAGAAAACAGTTGCTTTTCTTGTTCTTCAGGCAAAATCTACACAAAACATTTTTGGACTAGATGCATTTGACTTGTTTGGTTTATCAATTCAAAGAGATGTGCTTCAAATTTCGACAGTAGTGCCTCAGGACAAAATCAATGCATTGTGTGAAAAATATAGTGACTTTTTTTCGTCGGAATTAGGTTGTGCAAAAGACTTCGTGGCACATGTAACTTTAAAAGAATCTGCAGAACCAAAATTTCGTAAAGCTAGACCAGTGCCTATCGCAATGCGTGATACAGTTGCCGAAGAACTTAAACGTTGGCAAGATAGTGGGGTGATTTCTCCAGTTTCTGCGAGTCAGTGGGCCTCGCCTTTAGTAATTATACCCAAGCCGTCAGGAAAACTTCGTCTCTGTGCGGACTTCAAATCAACAGTGAACAGTCAAACAATTGTAGACACATATCCCCTGCCCAGACCTGACGAACTAATGGACAAATTAGGACAGTCTCGCTTCTTTTCTAAGATTGATTTAGCAGAGGCATACTTACAGATTCCGCTTGATGATGAGTCAAAGAAGTTTTTCGACATTAATATTCACATGGGCCTCTTTCAGTATCAACGCCTCCCTTTTGGCAGTTCTTCCGCCCCCGCTATTTTTCAGCGCTTTTGGAACAGCTGACAGTTTCTGTACCGTGTTGCTCGAACTATTTAGATGATATTGTGGTATCTGGACGTACAGTTGAAGAACATTTAGCAAACCTGGAGTGCCTTTTCAAAGTTTTGACTGCAGCAGGTCTACTTTGTAATAAAGCAAAGTGTTCGTTTTTTTTTTTTTTTTTTTTTTTTTTTTCAAACTGAAATAGAGTACTTAGGCCATGTGATTAATGCCCAAGGCATTCATCCCTTACAGTCACATCTTAGAGCAATCAAAGACTTGCCTCCTCCTATGAATGTGCATGAATAGCAAGCAGTAATGGGAAAGCTTAACTACTATTTCAGGTTTATTCCCAATGCCTCTCAGACTGCAGCTCCACTGCATTGCTTACGTGGAAAGAATGTTCCTTTTGTATTGTCTAAAGATTGTCAGGTTGCCTTTGACAAATTAAAGTCTGCACTACTCAATGATGCATGTTTGATTCCCTTTGACACACAGAAGCCTGCAGTGTTAGCAGTTCATTCCTCGTCGTACTGTCTGGGTGCAATATTGTCGCATCGTATTGGATCTCACGATCGTCCTATTGCCTTTGCGTCCAAGCTACTGACGACAGCGCAACAGAATTCCAGCCAGATAGAAACGGAGGCCTTAGCAATAATTTACGGCGTCACAAAGTTTCATCATGACCTCTATGGCAGAAAATTCTATTTGTTGACAGACCACAAGCCTCTCACGTCGTTGTTCTCACCCACAAAGCCAATTCCGCCACGAACGGCACAAAAGCTTCAGAGATGGTCCTTGATACTGTCAAATTACCAGTATGAGATTTTGTACCGACCTACCTCTAAACATGCCAACGCGGATATATTTTCCCGACTTCCGGTTGGCCAGGATGTGTCGTTTGATTCTTCAGAAATGGCATGTTGTCAGATAGACTCCAAAGATGCTTCCGCTGTCGCAGATTTCCCTTTGAACTCTCGTCAAGTTGCACAGGAAACAGCTGCGGATGCCGACCGAAGTGTGGTAGCACGTTTTTCTTTGCTCAGGGTGGCCTGCCAGAGCCAAAGACATTGATCGGCCTCTGGTTCGACGTTATTTTGCACAACGTCATGCATTATCTTTGAGTTAGGGTGTTCTGTTGTTACATACGGACAACGACCAAACAAGAGTGATTGTTCCTCGTTCCCTGCAACGTGAAGTGTTACGTCTCCTGCATCAAGGACATTGGGGTATTGTTAGGACAAAGCAACTGGCCAGACGTCATTGTACCTGGGTTGGTATGGACGCTCAGATAGAGAGTATGACGTCACAGTGTACTGTTTGTGCGGAGCATCAGGCGGCTCCTCCGCAACGTTTCTCAGACTGGCCACGTCCCAAGGGACCATGGCAACGTTTACACATTGACTTTGCCCGATCTTTCTGGAATACGTGCTGGTTAATTGTTGTAGACGCTTTCAGCAAGTTTCCTTTTGTGATTGCCATGAACTCAACGACGGCTTCTAGTACAATCAGTGCCTTAACATCTGTGTTTTGCATCGAAGGTTTGCCTGAAACTATCGTCAGTGACAATGGACCTCAGATAGTTAGTGCGGAATTTCAACAGTTTTGTCGTGTGAATGGCATTCAGCATATCACCACCGCACCTTTTCACCCTCAGTCCAATGGTGAAGCAGAACGTTTCGTTCGAACATTCAAGTCTCACATGGAAAAGATGAAAGGTCAGCACTCCAGGCAGCAAGCTCTTCAAATTTTCCTGTCTACGTATCGGTGCATGCCATGTGACGGCCCGTCTCCTGCCGAGCTGCTACACGGCCGCCGTCACCGCACTCTCCTTCACCTGCTGCAGCTTCCCACGCACCGAGTCGGTTCGTATGGCGCTACGCGTTTTCAGGTTTCGACGCCGGTACTGTACAGGGTGTTTGCTGGTATGAAGACGACATGGTTGCCAGGCATCATTCAGCGCGTGCTCGGTCGCAATATGTATGTCGTACGTTCTTCCACAGGGTCGGAGCTGCGGCGCCACGCAAACCAATTGCGCTTGCACAGGCCGCGCGATCCTGTCTCCGGTTTCTTGATTCCAGACCCAGTTCACCGCCAGGGAGCACAGCCATATCGTTCGTCCCCGGACTACGAGATCCCTATGGACGTCGACGCACCTCCGACGCAGTCGTCGCCGCCGCTGTCGCCGCCGCAGATGACAGCGTCACCGAGAGGAATTCCGGGACCGTGCGTGCCCCCGCCGCCTGGGCCACGCACCTCAGAAGGAGATGACCTGCTCCCTCTGGGCGGAGGCGGGCGCCCTTCCGCTGGTTTTGGCGGGTTTCCTGGCGGATCGCAAGGTGTATACCGGGGCGCGGACGGCGTCTCGCCACGACGGCACGGCGGTTTCGGGGGAGGGGGGGGGGGGTGTCGCACAAGTCCAAAGTGCGCGCCACCTACTTTCGCCGCGCGCCGCCATGCACGCACGGCGCGGCGTTCTTACGACGTCAGCCACGAGCGCCCTCTGCTGCAACTCCGCTCGTGGCCACCACTGAACGACATCGTTCACTTGGGACTGAGATAGGAACCAGTTAAGACCTTCGGAATCAGATAGGCACCAGTGAAGACTTGGCTATCGGATAGGCACTAGGCAGGACTCTAGCTCAACTATGTATCAGCATTCTGCAGTACTGAGCTATGTAAAAGTTAAGTATTGTGTAAATTCTGTGCAATATATATCTCGTTCTAATTTAGTCTAGTGTTTCTAGTTTCTGCTGTCTCACTGGCTGGTCACCTCCTACCTGCCGGCCGCGGTGGCCGAGGGGACTGAGGCGCTCCAGTCAAGGTCTGCACGGGCACTACGGTCGGGGGTTCGAATTCCCCCTCGGGCATGGGTATTTGTGCCGTCCTTAGGATTAGCTAGTTCATAAGTAGTTTGTAAGTTTAGGGTCTGATGACCCCGTAGTTAAGTCCCATAAGCTATACAAACATTTGAACCTCCTACCTGCACAAGCGTGCATCCATTATTCCTGTGTCGGTCTCATTCTGCTCGGCCACCGACACCTACGACGGAAACGAGACACACACACACACACACACACACACACACACACACACACAAAAAAAAAAAAAAAAAAAAAAATGCTCAAGGCTGTATGACATGCAAAAATTAAGTGAAAATTATTTTGCGTGCTCCTTTCAAGTGCTATCGACAAGCGCTGTCAAATCGATTCCGTATTTCTAGATTTCCGGAAGGGATTGGACACTGCACCTCACAAGCGTCTTCTAATCAAATTGCATTGTTATGAAATATCTGTGCGATTGGATTCGTGATTTTCTGTCAGAATGGATACATTACGTTCTAAGTGAGGGAAAGTCATTTAGTAGAACTGAAGTGGCAAATGGTGTTTCCCAGGGATGTGTTATAGGGCCCCTACTGTTCCTTATTTTAATAAATGATTTAAGAGACAATCTAAGTAGCTCTCTTAGACTGTTCGCGGATGATGCTGTCATTCTCGGGTTAGTAAAGTCACCAGAAGATCAAAAGCAACTGCAAAATGATTTAGATAAGATATCCGCTTTGTACAAAATGGCAACTGATCCTTAATAATGCGAAGTGTCACGTCATCCGTATGACTACTAATAGAAATCCGTTAAACTTCAGTTACACGATAAATCAGTCAAACCTAGAGGCCGTAAATTCAACTAAATACCTAGGAGTAACAATTACGAACAATTTAAATTGGAAAGAACACACAGAAAATATTGTAGGGAAAGCGAACCAAAGATTACGTTTCTTTACGAGAACACTTAGAATATGCAGCAGTTCTACTAAAGAAACTGTGTACACTACATTCTGCTTCCATTTTGGAGTATTGCTACGCATTGTGGGATCCCCACCTAGTGGGACTGACAGACCATTTACAGAAAGATCAGAGAAGAGCAGCTCTTTTTGTATTATCGCGTAGGAGGAGAGATCACGGAAATAATGCACGAGTTGGGGTGGAAATCATTAAAAGAAAGACATTATTTGTTGGGGTCAGATCTATCTGTAAAATTTATTTCACCAACTTTCTGTTCAAAATGCGAACATATATTGTTAGCACCCACCTATACCCGGGTCGCTGAGACATTGCACTTAACGTTTCGTGTTGCTACGAGTTAAGTTGGTTACACTACTTTAGCGACGTTGCAACACTAGCCTCTATACACACAGCAGACGAAACGGTTTTCAGTTGCATCTCGTAAATGTAAGCTATTGAGCAATAAAAGTGCATATAATAATTCGTTCTTGAGCTGCTACCACAAAGCAGCAATTAATTAACGGCATAGTAATGTAGACAGCAGCACAAAAACGCACACGCTTTCAATAACGGAGCAAAGAAATATAGAAAATAAGCATTGGGTCACGACAGATACGAAAAAACAATAATCAAGATAGTAACTTCTCTGTCTACGTTTTATATCCACAACGCCAATTTACGACGACAAAGGTGCAATTACATCCAGCTCCCCATCTTCACGGTTGTCGTCACTGCCAAAATCATCGTCATCACCAAGACAAATCATTAACTGCTCATGATTACTGATGATCCCTTCCATTGTTTGCGTTGTCCAAATCAGTTTTTCAACCTGTTCGACCTTTTTTTTACAGCATCCACATTGGCAACAGCTTCACGCAACAGGCCTTTCCACCTCTCTTATTGTGAAAGACTAACTGTTCCTTATGTAATTCCTCATGGCACCCCCTACTAATTGTATAGGGTTAAAACGGCAGTGATATGGGGGCAGCCTTATTACGTTCTGATGTTGCTCCTTTGCGATTTCCTTTACTGCATATGTGGGCTTATTTTGTTTCACGAGCGGATTTAAAAGAAGTATTGAAATTGACATATCTGCAGCAATATTTCTTTCTTGTAGCCACTGCAACATAACTTCTTTCCAATCGTTTGAAGCGAGAATGAACCTCCTGCTCAGAACATATACTTCGAAGTTTTTATTCATGCGAAATTGAGAACTTACTCAAAAAATGTCACAAGACAAAAGTCTTTTCGGTTACATTATCCAATTACTAGAGCTCGGAAAGTCAAATTAAACTACTCACAGTAAAACAAATCGCAGCGAGAAAAGCACACACAACATAAACAAGCGATAAAAACGATACACATATCTGTTTACGGTAGCACTGAACAAAGCCGGCAACGCGGGAACTTTGACGTCACGGCACGTGATCACTGGAAGTGTTTAGCGCATTGTGATTGGATCGTTTCTAGCGACTACCGCCTCGCGCTTCTTGCTCTTCACTTGTTATTTGTAAACGTCAAGTGCAAAGTTTCAGCGGCCTAGGTATACATAGGAAGACATGATCATGAAAATAGAATAAGAGGAATCAGATCGAAAACGGAAAGATTTAGGTGCTCCTTTTCCCCGCGAGCTATTACAGAATGGACAAGTAGAGAAATATCATAAAAGCGGTTCTACGAACCCTCTGCCATGCACTTCAGTGTGATTTGCGGAGTATTTGTGTACATATAGATGAAATTCGGGAACAAGTAAAAGCACGTATCACTACACCACTGGACTCCATTTGCGCCTAATACGTGCGGATGCCATCACACATGGAATACGGTATAAGCGTCCATGTCGGACCCTGTGACTATTAGGGAACAGGCCACAGGCTGAATTATGTGACATACTAATGAACATTCCTGTGAATATTAACCTTCCATCTCAAATCTTTTAATGTGTTCTGTTTTGAATATTCGTTATTAATTATTTCATATAGTCATGGTTTATACACTTATCCACCAGCTCCAGTCACGGTCTGCACGGCCACTACGGTCGGGAGTTCGAATCCCCCATCGGGCATGGATATTTGTGCCGTCCTTAGGATAAGCTAGCTGATAAGTAGTTTGTAAGTTTAGGGACTGTTGACTCCGTAGTTAAGTCCCATAAGCTATACAAACATTTGAACATTTTTTCTACTTTTATTGAACTTGAGATACGTTAACAGATTATCATATCTACCAAGCTTGGCTGTCATACGATGATTACAGTACTCACCGGATGTCCGCAAATATCTGTAATTTATTTGCAACCACACTGTATTTACAGTAAATATTTTCAGACACGGGTTACAGAATTCCATAATTTCATAAGTCGTCTAAAATTAACATTTCCTTCCTGCAGCCGTAGCTTTAGTATTAAAAGTTCCCTGGTTTGATGGGCGTTCCATTCTGTTTCTACAAAGAAGAATAAACGCTACAAATTCCAGAGAATGCCATATAAATGTTTATTGGAAAATTGAATCTCTAATGATTTAGCGAGAAATGTCTTTAGCCTTCGAAAACATTTTCTTAGATGGAATTTATTAGGGGAGTGATAATATTCTTTTTAAAGCGAAATGAGTTCTGTAACTTGTTCTTCAGAAACGTCTTTCATTCTGTGGATAATTCGTTTAGTGCTTTTGGGAAATTACTTGATTTACATGTCCTCTTCATAATTCTCGTTAAGGAATAGAAGCCTTCCTCTCAGTTCCTGGGAGGCATTTCTTGTTCAGAGAATATTCTTCACGTAAGTCTATAGCTGTTAACGTTAGACGCGATGCTGCGTAGTCCTTTTCGGCACGACTACAGAGAAATCACTTGTTCACACCTTACGACAACAAAGCGAAATAACCGGCGCACCGAACCATTATGCACCTTTTGGTAATGAAACTACTACAGAGGCAGTTTCGTTACACACGTGAATCAATTATGAAGCAATATGAGTATTTCAAAGAATTTAAAAAAATGTTCAGATGTTTGTTAAGCTTAAGGGACCGAACTGCGGAGTCACCAGTCCCTAAACTTAAAAACTACTTACGAACTACCTTATTCTAAAGACGACACAAACATCCATGCCCGAGGGGGGACTCCAATCCCCGACCGTAACGGCCGTGCAGACTGTGACTGGCGCGCCGCAGACCGCTCGGCCACTGCGGCCGGCAGAATTTAAAATATCACACCCCTCGCGCACATGTTTGTGCATTGTAGGTCTACAGGTCTAATAATGTAATAATGGTGTGCAGAGTTTATAAAATATCATCGTTTGCTTATCTAAAATTTGCAGACAGGCACCCGCAACAGATCTGTTTAAAGGAAGACAGAAACAGTTCAGAGGCGATTAGCTAGTTTTGTTACTGGTAGGTTCGACCAATGTGTGACACAGAAATGTTCCGGGGGCTCAATTGGGGATCGCTGGAGGAAAGACGGCGTTCTTTTCGTGAATTTCTGTTGAGGAAATTTAGAGGGCTGTAATTTGAACATGAGAGTATCACGATCTTCCTGCTGCCTATTTACATTTCGCGTGGTGATCACAAAGACAATATAAGAGAAATTAGGACTCGTACGAAGGCATATAAGCATTCTTCTTCTTTTTTTCCCTCGTTGTGTTTGGGAGTGGTAGAGTGTAGATGTAGATGTAGTATAGATGTAGAAAATGGGAGCACTGAAACGATTGTTAAACTAATAAGAAACTGACTGCAATAAAAGTTACACATAAACGCTTGAAATGTGTCTGAATAGCAGCTTACCAATACACACAGTGGAACAGAATTTGTATAAATAAAAAGTCATTGGCAGGATTTGCTAGTACCAAATCTTTTATTAATTTTGTGAACATATTGGACAGTCCAGAGCAGAGCGTGTTATACTACCTCTACAGGTAAGTATGAGGAAACCTAGGCAGTGTTATAAGATCAGACTGCAACTTAATAAGAACAAAATTCTCAATTAACTGAGTTATTCATACTATCACACTTCTCATCACTGGAAAATTTTACAAGTTACTGTGTCTTATAACGAACACCTTTAAGACGCATATCTGGCTAAAATATTTTTGCATGTAATAATCATACTACGATCGGCAACATGCTAAGACCTAAGGATTGGAAATGTTACAGCGTGTTTTGCGTATACAACTATAAATTGAAACCATTTTGAACTTCCGAATACAATGGTCAAAACAATTGGGGGATCATTTGAGATATCTATGTTCTGAAGTATTGTCATGGCAGAATGAACTAAAACGGTTTCAACGTCTTTCTGTCGGATCTCCGAAGTGGAGACAACTACATTACGGCAACCGAGATAGTGGCAATAAGAAAGGTGCTGCGGAGTGGGTTAGTGTTGACTTGTGTTTACCCTACCGAACGAATTACACCAACAGTTCAGTTCAGATAGTGTAATGAGCAGATAGTGCTATGCAACAACGACTCCACTTACCTACGGTTGGGGGTTCGAATCCCCCCTCAGGCATGGATATTTGTGCCGTCCTTAGACTTAGCTAGTTCATAAGTAGTTTGTAAGCTTAGGGACTGATGACCCCGTAGTTAAGTCCCATAAGTTCTAAAAACATTTGAACATTTGATTTGAACTCGACTTACCAGAAGCTATGGAATGGAGAGCCCACAGAAGGGTTGCAAGCGTGACAGACACAGAGGGAAGTGGCTGAAGGTATTGGAGTGTCCCAAAGTGTAATTTCCAGGACCTGGACGTGAATTCCCACAGAAGCGATCGTTAAAAGCAGGCAAGGCCAAAGATTGTTCATGGGTAACATCAGCAAGCAGGTTAAGAGCCCATCGAGACAGGAGGCAGAATGCAAATTAACTACAACGTACCCTCCAGGCAGCGACACGACGCGCAATATCAACACAAACAGTCCGAAATTGTCTTCGCGAATGTGGCCTCTACGCGCGAAGGTGCATGGTGTGTATGTGTTCCGTTCAAATCACGATGCCGTTTAGCACCCAGAAACTGGGCGGAGGAATATTAGTACTAGAGTGACATCGAATTGCGCCGAGTTCCGTTCACAGACGAGTGTAGACTCTGCGGTCAGCGGGGCAATTGTCGTTCCCTCATCAGAAGAGAACATGGCACTCAGAACAATCACGCTTATGTGTGGAAACATCACCATATCACGGTGGTGGATGAATGGTGTTGGCGAACGTACGAAGCTCCATGACGTTCAGAATGGCTCTTTGAGAGCTCGCAGGTATAATGAAGAGATCCTTCAACATTTTGTTGTGACCTAGACTGGTGACATAGGAGATGGGTTCCTTCTGGCGGACGATAACACTTGTCTCCACACAGCTTCACTGGTGGACAACATTCTTGATGCTGTGGGAATTGTAAGAATGGAGCTGCCATCTTGTTCACCGGACTTAAACCCGATTGAGCATATCTTGGTCGCACTTGGCAGACACGTTGCAGCGAGTCCAGCACGTCCCACAACAGCAACAGATCTGGATATTACTCTCATGGAAGAATGGCCAAATATCCCTCGCGAGCTGACATAATCTCATACAGTCCTTGCCACGCTGATGTGAAACTGTACTGACAGTCAGAGATGATCACACCCCATATTAGATGGCTACAAGAATTTATTTTTCACTATTATGTTAGTCCATTCGTTCTTATCTCTAAGTAAACGCCATGTAAACCTCAGCTAAAAAACTGAGACAGCAATATATCGTACTGCATAACAGATAAATCACGATTGTAACCAATATCTGAATGAAATACGTTACAATATGTATAAAAAGGTAAAGCAGTCAACAATCCGAAGATTGGTTTGAACACCACAGTGCTTTACTAGGCATGGTCCTGTTTGGAGGTGGTATGCCGTTGCCTTCCCCCGACCTTCGAACTGACTTACCCAGCCAGTTATAGGGGGACCTACAGTTTAACGTGGGTTCCGAACCACGGTGCTACTCGGTATTTTTCACATGAGCAGTACTGCCAGAGGTGAAAGAAGTGGAAAGTGACAGATAAAAATCCTAGGATCTGGCGGGGATGGAACCCGCGATCTTTGGATTTGTAGTCTGGCACTCTACCACTGTGCAACCGAGGCGCACACACATATGTATACTGTGTATGATATCGCACCTGATCCCTTAATACTTTTGAGCATTGTATAATTACACCTATATCACAACAGTAATGGGATTCCTCGTGATATCGCGTTGGATCTCAAAAAAGTCGTGAACATGGTGTATAAGTTCATACCTAATGGTTATTAGCCCTTCTGAATCTTCGATAGTGCTAAACATCTCTCCTGTCTCAAAGTTCTAAAACTATGCTTTAAACCACTAGATTCATTTACTTATCGCAGTTGTCTTAAGATGGTTTAACCGCCTGAGGAAATCCGGTGTGGAGAGTATCAGGGGCGTTACTTCCTTAGACTGCGACTTATGGATATTTCGAGTGTCCTGGAGCTAGCATAGCTAAGTGGGAGAAGGTGACCGCTCGACCAAAGTGGCAATCCCGATTTCGAATCCGTTCCGGCATAAATTTTCGCTTGTTGCCGTTGAATTCTTCCAGTGCTGTAAGGCGCCAAAGACAATCGTTTCCCTCCCCAGTCCCACAACCCAAATGTTTGTAATTCTGTGAGACCAACATCTGTGGACATCAGTCCCCAGTCGTATAAACTACTAAAACTAGTTAAACTAACCTAAGCACAGCACGCCCTGCGGAGGACTCCGACGAGAGAGACCGAGTGGTCCGCAACATGGAGTTCCAGACCACACGGCCATTCCCGCGCGGCTCCCCCAATCTTCTTAAAAATAATGAGACCAGTATAATTAAGTTATTCATTTCTGTTAAATTTTTGATCGTCCTCCAAAAAAACACTGACCATTACTGTTACTATTTGCCTCACATATTTCGAAAACGTCAGTCTTCATTTCAAATTGGCCAATACACAAGTCATATTAAAGAGGAATATTCGGTCAAAGAAATGGGATTTAAATTTGCCTACCATGTACTTATAACAACCCAGTTTAGAGTGTTACTTACAAATAAAGTTTCTAGTAATGAAATACAGCGCCCTATCCACATTTGTCGTGGAGTGAACAGAACATCAACTGACAGTAATGCCAGTATTGAAATTAATAACTTGCCTTTTTGATCGGCTCTCTGGCAACTTAGAGAAGCAGATCTTAGTACTTTCATTTGCCATTTGTCTTCGGACATAGGAGAATGTACTTCCCTTGCAAGTTTCGTTTATGTTCATTTTATTGTTTATATTCACACCATTTTAAGGTACTAGCGGTGGGTGAAGCTTTGAGAGTGAGTTTTGAATTCTACTTGGATAGCTCAGTCACCTGAATAATTTCCCGCGATACAAAAGTTCTTAAATTCCGACTAAGTACACAGTCTCAATCTGCCACGAAGAGCTCACTCTTCAATCCATAGTGAACATTCCCTCATTTAGGGGCTCCACCATAAACCTAAATCTCTATGGCCGAAATCTGATTCCGGCCTTCGTCCTACAGAATTCAGAACTAGCGGAGACCACAATGCGTCTAGGAGTCTAAACAGAAACACTAACCAGACAGCTGTATCAACACTGCAAGTTTCTTATAAATTTAGGGATGCGTCAGTTCCATATGTTTATCGTAGAGAATGAACACACATCCTTCAAGCTCATTCTTTCACAAACAAGATTATGTCACTTTGCTTTCAAGCACCGCAAAAATAAAGCAACAGAAAGATGATTTCCTTTTACATGGTGAATTTAATTTTTTTTTTCTGATAAACTAATCACACGGAAACAGTGAAACTTCTTCAATTCTCGATGTAATCTACCTGCATCTGAAAATATTTTTCACAACGACAACGTCACCTTTCCATAATGTCTGCGAACTCCTCTTTAGAAGTCTGTTTTGACTTCAGAAAAATCACTGATCCATTGGCCTGACTGGCCCTTCGTTTCAGGATTGCAAAATGCCAGCCATGTCTCAGCCATTGTCACAATCGATGAAAAGAAACTACCTTTTAAGCCACCATCAGGCTTAAACATTGCGTGACATCATACCACGTACGCAGTTTTGTAGCAATCGATCAACATTCGCGACACCAACCTGAAAGACACTTTCCGGAGTTACAGGCCCTCATACGGTATTGTGTTCACAGATACCATGGAGATGGCAACTTTTGAGGCTATGTGTTCCAGTCCTTGGGTGATTCTCTAAAACAACTTCCTGCCCTCATGCGATCATGTCGTCAGATAGACAGGTACAAGACCTACATTGTGTTGGAGAGTTGTCACACAATTTGCTGCCTATTCTGAACTGTCACAGCCAAGAAGGCACGTTGGACACATCCATGAGACCATGACCTTATGGCGATGAATATAAAATGTTGTCATACCACAAAAATGGAGAAAACGATTATACGCTGTTCTTGTTTTAAGAATGTCGCCATTTTACGTGTCAATAGGAGCCTTATCTCTCTCCTGAACCGCTAGAGTTCTGTGTGGTTTACAGAGTTACTATCTCTCCATTCACAAAAAGTGCGTGCATATTTTAAAGTATCGGGTGATCAAAAAGTCAGTATAAATTTGAAAACTGAATAAATCTCGGAATAATGTAGATAGAGAGGTAAAAATGACACACAAGCTTGGAATGAAATGGGGTTTTATTAGAACCAAGGAAAAGTTCAAAAACGTCAGACAGATGGCGATTCATCTGATCAGAAAAGCAATAATTAGCATAATAAATTAAGACAAAGCAAAGATGATGTTCTTTACAGGAAATTCTCAATATGTTCGCCATCATTCCTCAACAATAGCTGTTGTCGGGGAATAATGTTGTGAACAGCATTGTAAAGCATGTCCGGAGTTTTGGTGAGGCATTGGCGTCGGATGTTGTCTTTCAGCATCCCTAGAGATGTCGGTCGATCACGACACACTTGCGACATCAGGTAACCCCAAAGCCAATAACCGCACGGTCTGTGGTCTGGGGACCTGGAAGGCCAATCATGACCAAAGTGGCGGCTGCGCACGCGATCATCACCAAACGACGCGCGCAAGAGATTTTTTGTTCTAATTAAACCGCAGATCATTCCAAGCACGTGTGTCAATTTTTACCTCTTTATCTACATTATTCCGCGATTTATTAAGTTTTCAAATTTGTACTGACTTTTTGATCACCCGGTATACCACATGTTACTGACAGTAGCCACTCCCGAGAAAAAAATCGGAGATGTTACAAATGTTACAAAACGATTGCATTCACAGTAAGAAGTGTTTTAAGTTTACACTCAATAAAGGCTTTGAACATATTGAAAATTTAAAGTAGTTTTTATTCCTATTACAAATGTTTGCAAATTCCCTAATGCAGTGTTTTTCAACCTATGGGGGGGGGGAGGGGGGTCACCAAGTCTTGAACGGGAGTTCGACACCAAAGGAGGAAATACAGTAGTTGCACCATAAAACAATCAGACCGGTGCATGTCTGAGTACTACCGACTTCGTATTGCAAAAACATATGCATAAGAAAAGTGAAATGCATTTCATATCAAAACTAGCTTAATTCTCGCGTACACTGAATGGTCTGCACTGGTTGTTTCTACGTCTAGATATAAATATTCGTCGTTTTAGCTTTAAAAATGCTTTCCTAACCAAGTATTTTGATACAACTTGCCACTCCCTTTGCACCATTGATAGCAGAATTCAAAACATCAAGAAACACGCTTTTTCGTAATTCTAACCATGGTTCCAAATGAAAATTTTAGCATTTTTAGCATCAAAATAGCCTTAGTAGCACCCTAAAATATTTTCCTTTATTTCATCCGCTTAATGGTGGAATTTCCAAAATTATCGAGATACGTGTTTTTAAAATTCCAATCAATAATCGAAATGCGAAGTTTTATATTTCTTGCTTAAAAATTGCCTGAATTGCAACGTATTTTCAGAAAATCGTTCATCCCCTATTTCACCCCCTTAGGGATGGGATTATCGAAATATCGCTGATACCTACACTCTAAGATAAACAATGTCTAGTAATTTCAAGTTTATATCGTCTGTAGATTCACTTTTCAGCGCCGTTTTCTGTCTCTTATAAGCAGATCGAGAACGCACGATTTCTTTCTTATGCTTTTTGGCAGTTTTACTTTTCAAACTGCTATATGCACTTTTTTTTATTATTCGTACGCTTGTTGCAGAAAAATAACTGAAGAATGTGCATCATGTTTCGCTCTATATAACCTCTTTGCTACTAGACCGAATTTTACATCTTCCACCCTCTTTTAGCTATCGACACGGAACTGCTATGGTGTACAACGGGAGACTTAATACTACAACAACACAGACAGAGCGTTCGTCTCCATTGTGTAGTTTTTGCTGAAGAGCAAAATATTCACACCCACACGTAGAATTTTATATAAGCCGATACCTTTCAGCTCCCATACCTTCCACTCTGTGACTCCATAAACCAAAGCACGCCACTTCCCTCTGTCCTGCACTTTCTCCCGTAGATCTTCCAGGTTGGAACACGTTGCTTCTGTGATGCCATCGATCCACCTCATCCTCTGCCGTTCTCTTCTTCTAGTGCCTTCGATCTTCCCCAGCATTAATGTTTTTCCCAGTGAGGCATGTCTTCCCATTATGTATCCAAAGTAGGTCAGCTTCTGTTTTATTATTAGACCTTCCAGAGAGCAATCTGGTCGTATTTGCTCTAATATAGATCTGTTTGTTGTTTTTGTCGTCCATGGAACTGGTCAATAATTTCCTTTTCAGCATCAGTGGTTGGTTGCATAAACTTGAATTACTGTGATGTTAAGGGGCTGATCTTGAAGTCTGATAGACAGCATTCTATCATTTCTATAGTTGGATCCCATTACAGCTTTACCTACTCAATCACTAATTTTAAAGGCTACTCCATTACTTCTGTTGTTCTCATGTCCAGAATAGTATATCCAATTGCCCTCTGAAGCAAATTCTCCCATGCCAGTCCACCTCATTTCACTTATTCCCAATATGTCGATGTTAATTCTCTCCATTTCTCTTTTGACTACGTCTAGTTTTCCCTGATACATCGATCTTACATTCCTATGCAATGCTTCTCCTTGCAGCATCTTAGTCTTCTTGAAGCTTCTCTCAATTTGTTCCCCCAGGAGATCCGATCGGGGAACTTGAAACTCAGGAAAATTTTGAGCTGAGCGAAGCCATGGGGTTTTCTCGGGATACTTTCAGTGGTGGTTTCCCGTTGCCTTCCACTGACCTCCAAATCCTGTCTGCTCACCGACTCAGTTTCCCGCTGGAGTTGGTTACCCAACCTTCTGCTGAGTTGCTCGGCTTAACAAGGGCACCACATGTAGGTAGGAATTTGGAGAATTGAGGTGACAGAGGCTTCGAGAACTCTCTTGCTGAGTTCTTGTAATCGCTTATCACCCCCATTTTGTGCCAGTCTCCCGGTGTTTGCAGAGACCGCCCCATGTCATTTCCTGGGGAATGTGTAATTTGTGTAATTTTGGCTGCAGATTGAAAATAGGCACAAACACCTCAATTTTTATGTATATTAAGATTACACGATTCCTTGTTGATCATCAGTTCTCAGCTGAATAGGACAAACATTGTTTTATAATAAATACACTGGGTTTGAGAATACAGCTGATAAATTTTTAGGTAGAAGATTGCAGATTCGAGTCCTGTCACGCTCGCCAGAGTAATAATTAATAAAAAAAATTAAGAATGTATTCAATTATTCCCTTTTTTTAGAAAGTCAGTAATAAATGATCTCTGAATTTAAATTATGAATTGAAATTAACAAACTCTTGAAAAATATTTGTTTAAGTCCAATTTCTGCTGTAAATAATTATTTGAATTGTTGTACTGTTGTGAGTTATGTTGGTGTAACTGCACCTGTCCTCCGCTGTTCGAACAGTTTTGGTTGTCATTACCGTTCGAACATGCGCCATTATTTCCCTGTGTACGGCTCTCTTCGTTGTGCAGCATATCCATTCGGTCAAGGATCCGCATAAATTTGTCTACATCATTTAAAGGTGCGTACATGAGCTTATTTTTAAGCGGGAAAGCTGTTTGCTCATTACAAGTCAAATTACTTCTTTCGGTGTCAGTGGATCGTATATATGCCGGGTCTTCTCTATATATGATTCAAAATATTTTCTAAGCGTGTCGTTATTAAACGAAAATGGTTTAGGGTTGTGGATCATATCTATTGTTTTCTCTTGCATACTTTCACTCCAGAATTTTTTCCAGGAACGCTCTTTCAAACTGTGCAAATGTTTTAAACTTTTCGCCCGCTTCCGAGGCCCAATCGGTTGCATCTCTGTGAATGTACGCGGCGGTAAAGACAATTATTTCTCTATCAGTAGACGGTAAAGCCGATTTTATCCCCTTAATGAATCCCACGGGATGTGGCTGCTTTTTCCCCTGTGGAAAAAGTTTGAAAAGGCTTATTGCGAATCAGGTTATCAGCTGCGGATCGCGCAGGTCCACGTGACACTATTCGCTTATCCTGATCTCGTTCACCTTCCTCCGAGCTGTCTGATAAGTCAAATTTGGAAGTATCTGTACATCTCGAGCTAGCTACGAATTCCTGACGTTTGACATAATCTAATTCTTGTCGTATTGCGTCGATTTCATTTCTCACGCTTGATGTATTTTCTGTCTTCTCACCGACTATCTGTTCGCTAATTTGCTTTATCATTTTTTGGCAATTCTATCTCTAAAGTTTCCGAGATCTGATGGTCCTTGTCCGAGATCCATTTGTTAAAGGTGTCAACTACTGCATGTTCCTGTTATCTGAATTTCGTTTGAATAACATTTTCCCTCTCCAGGTTAACTTTCTGTATCCGATCAGCCAAATGGGATACAGTCGATTCTAATCCTGTCTGAGCTGATTGCAAAGATTGTAAATTCACTTCTACTAATGTTTGTGGTACCCTAGAGTAAATTTGTTGAATTTGATCTACAGCTGACTGCACATGTTGGTTTTGTTCTTTTTGTAGCTTTTCTAGACTGTTCTGTATGCGTTCGTCTATGGTGTGTTCCCAGTCTGTTTCGTTCCTCAAGCTGTAATTTTATTGCTTCTTGCTGTGATTGTAACTGTGTAAATCTATTATTAAAATCTGTATATTGTCTCCGAAGGTCAGCTTTAATTTCCTCTTGGTGTTGTAAGAATTTTTGTTCCATGGTGTTTTGTAAATCTTTCTGTTGCTGCTCAAGTTTTCTCTGCAGTGTGTTTTCTAAACTGTCTTGCAAAGAGACCTGTTGTTCAGAGAACAATTTAAACTGAATGCTCATTTGAGATTCAAACTGTGCCTGAAGAGCTTTAAATTGATTCTGTTGATGTTCCATCAAATTCAAAATTTTTGAAAGTGGGTCCAGATCCGAAAGATTAGTAGCCATTGTGATAGTGGTTGCTACAGATAGCCTATATTGAGCTATTGTGATTACTGGCGTTGCTGGTTCATCGGAACGTACAGCTTCAGCCACCTCTACATTCCCTGATTCAGAAGACATTTCAGTTTCGTTTATGTCTTCCTGACGATTCATGGCTCTGGCTTGGTTACGCGTAATCATATTCCTAACCATGTCACACGGTGTTGCACAATTCACTTCATAAATACTACACCAAAGTCTACAACATTGTCCAAAACTACGAAAAGATGGAAAAAATGACTGTGCGACTGAATGTGTTTTCGTCTCTGTGCCTTACAATTTCCAATTATTGTAACAGCATTGGAAAAATTATTTGCTCTAACTGAAAATCAAAAGCAGTAATTAAATTTCATAAATCTGGTCAGATTTGCTTACACTGCACGTGAGACTATAATACAGTCTGTCGACAATCCTATAATTTTCAATACCTCTTGTCGAGTCAGCATTCAGTACAGGTAGCGTCATAGGTTGGCAGCATAGGATGTTATCAGTTCATTCCAGTTTCAGGTCCCCGTTTTCACCAAACTCCCACAGTTGTGATATGAAACAAAACAAAAATTACACTTGTATTACACAAATGCTGTGGCTTCTCGTCCTGTCACGGTCGCCAGTGTTATAATTAATAAAAAAATTAAGAATATATTGTATTATTCCTTTTTTTTTAGAAAGTCAGTAATAAATAATCTCTGTATTTAAATTATGAATTGAAATTAACAAACTCTTGAAAACTATTTGTCTAAGTCCAATTTCTGCTGTAAATAATTATTTGAATTGACCGCGTTTATTGTGCCTAATGGAATCTTTGGAAGAACAGATTCAGGTTCGTACAGAGGAAAAAAGAACCACAGTATTTATCGAAAATAATATTACAGTTCTTACTTGATGATTATGCTACATTTCGTGGCGTAGCCGACGATTTTTCTGTATATCTGGAATCAAATTCTTTCATGAGAAAAGACGAAATCGATTGTGGCTGTTTGTTCGATTTTTTTATCGGTCGAAATATTGTGAATTGTAAAAAATTCACTTAGAACGTCCACGAAAGTTTACTAAATGTATTTTATGAAGAATCCTTTCCACATAAAATAACTCCAAATTTCTTATAAAACTCATAGAACACGCAAAACAGTTCCGGGAACAATACCTCGGAAATATTTCATTGGGCCACAATTAATTTCTCTGGCGACACACATACTAATATGTCAATAATGAAAAGGGCTTTTTTAAATAAGTTTTCTGAAACACCAGTTTTAAGATAACTTCTCAAATGTATTCTCACCTTAGATTCTTGATACAACAAATATACATCAGCAAGACACGATCTCGAAAAAACAATAGCACATTTTAAAAACAATGGCTGAAACGCCTTTTTTTTAAATGAGAGAATAGGATTTCTATATCCTAAGAATAGTAACACTACGTATTACTTGTACAGTCTTTACTACTCTATTTATTTATTATTTCTGATAAAATGGCAAATGAATGAATAATGTTGTTGTTACTAATTATATATATCAAGAAAAATGTTCAATTACCAAGTTCGCATAATATTTAAGTTATCCAGATAAATGTGTTAAAATCACACCATCTTCAGGTCCCCGTTGTTCTGTTATGTTTTGGGAGGAAGGGGGATAGGGGGTTCATCAAAATATTTTTAATAGGAACGGGGTTACGTGTTCAATAAGATTGGGAAACAATGCCCTAGTGTACAACGAAGTCATATTGCCACAATGCCACTTGAGAGCATTTATGGTCAGATACGGAATTAATTACAAAAAAAAAAAAAAAAAAAAAAAAAAAAAACGGAAAGCTGAAACAAATTCTCATAAACATTTCGTCCGTGGACTTATGTTTACCAGCCTTTTGCGATATTATTTGCATCTTTATCTACTCCACAAGTCAACGTACTTCGTATAGCGGAGGGTACAACAACAACAACAACTACTACTACTACAACTTTCCTAGAGAAGAGCATTCCCTGTATGACCCTGTAAGAGCCCTAATTTTATATATTCGCACCAGAGGAATAATTCTCCAACAACTATTCACTTTTATTAATTTATATTATATCGTGTCTAAGAGTGTCCCAATTGAGGATCAAATCTCCATTGTCATGGAACAAGACATGCAATGATACTCGGATCTGTTGTCTGTATCGTTTGAGGTTGAAACAGCCACGAAGATAATTTAAGAAAAAAATAAAATGTGACAAATTGCAATTACTCTTAAATCTTGATAAACGGAGTATTCAATCAGTAGTACAAATGCATAATGTTACAATTAATGTTGTGCCAAAAGGCGCGGATTCTCGGCTTGCAGGCTGTCGGATCTGCAGTAATTTTAAAACTATTGAATGACGAATGAGTTGTTTCATGGTAACTTCTAACCATAGAAGGAGGTTTGGCCTGTTAAGTTTCATATAATAATAGAATGACAGCACAAAAATTTTGATCACACCGCGAAAGAAACTATTCTGTTTATAGGGCTTGAAAAATATATTGAATAGCATGCAGGTTCTCTTACCACAATCATGGTAAGAAAAGACCGGTTAAATATGGCCTTTTGGATTAATATTCACACGAAATGCAAAAAGAAGCAAGATGGCGTGCAAAGTGCAAACCTCATACTATGGCAAAACTTACATTTCTGAAAACAACAGCCGCGGTGGAGTAGCTGAGCGGTCTAAAGCGTCTCGCTGCTTAGCTCGCGGTTGCTCGCCGTGGAGGTTCGAGTCCTCCCTGGGACATGGGTGTGTGTGTTGTCCTTAGGTTAGTTTACCTGGGTTTCGGTAGTTCGTAAGCTACGGACTTATAACCACGCAGTTTGGTCCGATAGATTTACAAACATTTGAACATTGAAAACAGCAATTCAATATCTAACGGGATAAAAAGGGTGGAATCATTAATGATAATTGCAAAGTCGTAAAATGGATAATTATGGGGGTTTATTTAAAGAACAAAGCCTCAAGTGAAACTCGCACTTACATCTTTTATTATAAGCAGATGTTGGAGAATCGTGTCATCCGGCTGGAACATCGGAAGACAACCGAAGACTGATAAAGACAACCAAGGAGAGCTTTCTCTTTCCAAAAAGGGCAATAAAGTTGAATGTTGAAGACAAAAACGGGTCAGAGGTTTATTTTGGAAAGAGAACGGAATCGATAGCGGCAAGTAGTGCATTTATCTTAGAAACTAGCTGAAAACCCGGCGTTGCCCGGGTATCTATTTCTTTATTCGTGCCATTTTTCAGGTATATATTAATTTGTATAAGGACTGTATGTCTGTAAAATCTCTTAGGAATACAGTTAGTAGTAAAGAAGTAATATATTAAAACTTGGTGCGTGATGGGGCGGTTTCCCATGAACGTTACTGTTTAGGTGCTCATATCTCATGAACAACGTGTCGGAATGTGATACAATTAAGAAGATACATTCAACTATATGTGTGTATACTGCCTGTGAATTTTTCTGCGGCTACAATTTGTAGTGTACAAATTATAAATTGTAACATCATACCGAATGCCGTAGTTTTACTCCATAAACAGCGGTAAAGTAGTAAGCGAGAAACTTTTTTTCCTTTCATCAGTTTGCTATGGTTATCATCGAGAAAAAGTTTAATAAAGGTTTGAAATTATGTTTAAAGTTTGTTGCAAGTCGATAAGTACTCTCATTCTCATATAGCATATTTTAAAGTCTCACCGCTATATGTGGCAGTTTTCTGTGATTCCTATTGTTTATGACGTCATATCTTCTGAAGCATGTGTCGTATTTGATTCTTAACCCCGCAGCAATTGTTACCTCCCGGTAAAGAATGTGTGTACCACATTTGGTTGAATACGGTTCAGTGGTTTAGGAGAAAATAAGCAGCATTGTCTCTAAACTAGCAGTTTTTCGCGCATATCATTGTTTATTATGTCATATCTCGTGAACTATATAAATCGTATTTGATTCTTACACTTACGGCGACTGTCCTTATGGATTGAAGCTTACGGTACAAAATTTCATAAAGATTGGAACAAAACTGTAGATTTGTGTGCAACACGTACAAATATACGGACACTCTGCTTTATATATTAGATGTCATATGTATCGCTACAGACAGTATATGAAATTGTAGCAGAAGAGCAGTAGTAGACTAAATAAGTCGTATAGTAAACAATGACAGACACAAGCATAACTAAAAACAATCAAAAACATAACATTAAAAATAGCTTAATGTTTTTCAGTTTCTCCAGGAGTTCCCCGACAGAATGGAAAGAGTGAGCCACGAGGAAACCAGTTTAGACTTGGAAGTGAGTGGAATACTACTAACCGTTTTGAATTCTTGTGGCAACTTCTTGAAAATGGGTGCAGAATAACTGCACGCCTTTGTGAACAAGAGTCTAGGAGGTGGATCCAAATGCTGATTCTGTTTCTGTCTATGCAGATATATTTAAATATACTCAGTGCAATAGAGGGTTAAATAAAAATAAAAAACGGTTAGTTGATCTGAGACGAAAATAGAATTAATTTGTAGAGGACAAAACTCCCTACAACTGTGCTCTCTTTAGTTTCTTCATACCTCGCATAGTTTCAGAGATATTTGCAAAAATAACGGCGGTGTCTATCTATCGGTAGCGTATTCCCACTTTTTTAGGTCGCGCCGTTCAACCAATAGGCATCAAATTGTATAAACGTAATTTTTGAACCTCCATCTTTCAAATATTTCGGACGAAAAAAGGGGTTAGTAACACTAAAAATAGCCATTTGTGGTGGCCCTTTGACAGCAGGAAATTTCATTGCAATAACGTCTCAACCGTTCATATGAGATGAAAATTAAATAAGGTATCTGTTGAGAAGAAAATTCACAAGTACTTTGCTCTCTTATTTTATTTCAATAACTCGCACCATTTCAGAGATATTTGCAAAAATAACGGAGATTTGACACTGTCACTTATTTTCACTTAAACCAGTAGAGGCAAAGAAAATAAACCAGAAAAAGTGGACAGACTACCACGGAAAAATACTATGTAAATAAGGGAGAAATATTAAAATAATAGTTTAAGAAGGTAAACGTTCAGAGTATGTTTGTTAAAGCTGCACGAAAAAATCAAATAATTTTGGCTATTTGTTAAAATACGGTCAGTAAGAATGTTACGTATTGAGTGCATAGATATCACAATAGTAGAGCCGTAAGCGTATCATCAATCATTTTTTACTGCTTATATTTTATTATTTTTGTCCGACATGTTTGCAAATAATCATAAAACTATAGGAGAACCTAAACTGCAGCGTAAAACACACCAGTGCGACTTTTTTACATTGTTTCTAGAAATACACATATTTGTGAAAGTTCCTATTGATAAACGCGTTCCGTAAAGATAATTTCTCTTTCTAATCTTTTGTTCATGTTTGTGTCACTAATTTTACATTTACGTACCTTATTCGGTACTATGTATCGGTTCCACTGCCGAGATCTGATCTTTGCTGTTGGTCACTATAATTGTGGCAACGTCTTTCTTGTTCTGCTGTAGTAATGGAAAAATTTATGCCTGATTTTTTGTTTTGAAAGCAGTTTTTAACTGGGGTAAGACATCAAGTACTACCGATCACCGCACATCTTATTTTTGAGCATCCTGGTGACATACAGACACATTTAAAATGCATTGGGTCACGCGGAAGTAACTTTGAAAGAAAGTCAGTTGACACAGGGAAAAAGAGACCACACGAAATTGTGAGGCGGACCTTTCGGAGGCGGACACAGGACTAATGGGCGGTTTACGACCTAACCCTCTGAAAACTGCATTGTGCTGCGTGTGACTCACACTGAGCAGCCAATAGCCTTCAGGAAAGTGGACAGTTGCGTGTGGAGTCTGTTTTACTTAAAATTGCATCAGCCCTTAAGCCGTCCTCACCAGTATGTGTCGTTCGAATGTAGCGCTGGCCAGACGTGCTGTCTATCTAGCTACAGTGCTCTATGAAACGACCCGCTACATTCCACGAAACGTGCTGCTCATCGTGATTTGTACCGCAGTGTCTCCAGCGCCCGTTGCGGGCTGGCGCGTAGATCATTGATGGATGTGCGTAAGATTACACGGTATCTCTGTTAGCGATCGTCGAAAAAAAAAAAAAAAAAAAAAAAAAAAAAAAAAAAAAAAAAACTGCAGCCTGCTCGCTTGCACGTTGTATGTAACACTTTTCCTGAAATTGTATTTTTTTTTTCAAGAGAGACAAAGATGGTACATTTATATGAAAGTAATTGAAAATGATAACAGAATGTACGATCAAATCATTTTTGCAAGAAATCATTAAAAAAATTGTCAACGGTGAAATGCATCATCTGCACCAGCTCCACCTGTCGTCCTCTTATATTCCCATTTTTCACATTGTACGTATTCTACATATTCAGATGTGTACTTTGGCTTTCCAACGCAGACACTAGGTTCTGCCTGCTACATTTTACTTGTTCATGCACGCGGGACAACATCTCATCTCCACAAAGTTCGTAGTGATAATATTTGCTTTTTGTATTGTACGTAAACACTGTTCCTCCTTCACTGCGCATGCTTCCGTAGCCACGCGCTAGCCATGTTCTCTTTGCACTGTGAAACTGAACTATTCGAACAGTGTAGTGAACTGCAACAGAATACAAACACCGCGGGGAAAGCCGAGTACTTAAATGTATTGCTTAAAATTTATTGATTCCTGTGCCCTATCATGGATAATTCAACAAACTATCTCGTAGACGGAGTTCATTCTTGTTTCTAATAAATAACGCCGAATACCAGATACTATAATTGTATTAAATTACATATAAGTTACATAAACCGCAATTAAACCAAATCGTTAAAAATATCTGGGACAGTGTAGATGCAAACGTATTATTTTCATTTCCTTTTCTCTACAGCTTGTGACGCTAACGACTAAGCTACTATGTTGTTGTTGTGGTCTTCAGTCCACAAACTGGTTTGATGCAGCTCTCCACGCTGCCCTGTCCTATGCAAGTCTCTTCATATGAGAATACGTCCGGCATCCTACATCCTTTTGAATCTGCTTACTATATTCGTCCATCGGTCTCCCTCTACGATTTTTACCCCACACGCTTCCTTCTAATGCTAAGTTGACAATTCATTGGTGTCTCAGAATGTGTCCAACCAATCTACCCTTCTCTTAGTCACGATATGCCAGAAACTCCTTTTCTCCCCCATTCGGTTAAGCACCTCCTCATTAGTTACGTGATCCGCCCATCAAATTTTCATCATTCTTCTATAGCACCACATTTCAAAAGCTTCTATCTTCTTCTTATCTGAACTCCTTATCGTCCACGTTTCACTTCCATACAATGCTACACTCCAGACAAATGCTTTCAGAAAGGACTTTCTAACATTTAAATTAATATTGGATGTTAACAAGTTTCGCTTCTTTAGAAACGCTTTTCTTCCCATAGCCATTCATCATTTTATATTTTCTTCAATTCGTCCATCAGATGTTATCTTGCTACCCAAATAACAAAATTCATCTACTACTTTTATTGTCTCATTACCTAATCTAATTCCTTCAGCATCGTCTGATTTTCTAACATTGCATTCCATTACCTTCGTTTTACTCCTGTTAATGTTCATCTTATACCTTCCTTTCAAGACACTGTCCATCCCATTCAATTGCTCTTTCAGATCTTTTGCGGTCTCTGATAGAATCACTATGTCATCGGCAAACCGCAATGTTTTTATTTCTTCTCCCTGCACTTTAATGCCCTCTCCAAATTTCTCCATCCATTCCCCCACTGCCTGCTCAATGTACAGATTGAACAACATGGGGGAAAGGCTACAATCCTATCTTACTCCTTTCTCAACCTCTGCGTCCATTTCTTGCCTTTCGACTCTAATAACCGCTGTCTGGTTTTTGTATAGGTTGAAAATAACTCTTCGCTCCCTATATTTTACCGCTGCTACCTTAAGAGTTTGGAAGAGTGTATTCCAGTCGACATTGTCAAAACTTTCTCCAAATCTACAAACGCCAAAAACGTAGGTTTGCCCTTCCTTAGCCTATCTTCTAAGATAACTCATAATGTGAGTATTGCCTCCCGTGTCCCTACATTTTTCCTAAATCCAAACTGATCTTCCCCGAGGTAGGATTCCACAAGTTTTTCCATTCGTCTGTAAATAATTCGTGTTAGTATTTTGCACCCATAACTTATTAAACTGATAGTTCTGTAATTTTCACACTTGTCCGCACTTCCTTTCTTTGGAATTGGAATTACAGTAGATTCTCAGTATATATATTCACTCATGAAACTTGTTATTACCAATCCCAACGAATTCAAAAGCAATAGCAGTGTACATAACTACAACACTAGGAGAAAGAATGATCTTCACTATTCAAGGTTAAATCTAGCTTTGGCACAGAAAGGGGTCAATTCTGCTGCCACAAAATTCTTTGGTCACTTTTACCAAACAGCAGCAAAAGCTTGACAGATAGCCAACAAGCATTTAAAAATAAATTAAAAGAATTTCTGCATGGCAACTCCTACATTATAGATGAATTTTGAGATATAAATTAGTAAATTTAAAAAATATAAAATTTAAAAAAATTATGTCATGTAATATTTAGTACAAAGTAATAATTTGTAAAGACAACTTTCATTAACTTGACACGTTCCACATCATTACAAGTGTCATATTCATGATCTATGGAACAAGTACTAATCTAATCTAACAGGTACATTTAAGTCAGAAGCTACAGAGTCATGTTCTTGAAACTGTTGAGACATATCAGGAACAGAATCAACAGGTTTCATAATGGTATAAGATTGTCTTGTTTTAATCATGTCGTTAGCCAAAATCACTGTCGTCAGAAGAGAGGGTGTCACAACTATCACACCTGTATAAAATATGTGACAGAAATACTGGCGGTTCAGACCAAAGAACATTACTTAATGAAGAGTGAGTACTAGAATCACTGTCATCATCATCATCATGTGAAGAAACTTTTTCCATTCGTTTGTAAATAATTCGTGTTAGTATTTTGCACGCATGACTTATTAAACTGATAGTTCTGTAATTTTCACACTTGTCTGCACTTGCTTTCTTTGGAATTGGACTTACAATATTCTTCTTGAAGTCGGAGGGTATTTCCCTTGTCTCATACATCTTGCATGCTAGGCTGAACAGTTTTTTCACGACTGGCTCTCCTAACGACATCAGCAGTTCAGACGGAGTATCATCTACTTCAGGGGCCTTGTTTCGACTCAAGTCCTTCAGCGCTCTATCAATTTCTTCTCGCAGTATCATATTTCCTACCTCATCTTCCTCCACTTCGTCTCCCATTTCTAGAATACTACCTTCAAGTTTTTTTTTCTTTTGTATAGGCCCTCTATATATTCCTTCCACAGTTCAGCTTTCCCCTCTTTGCTTAGTACTGGTTTTCCGTCTGAGTTCTCGATATTCATACAGCTGTTTTTCTTGTCTCCAAATATCTCTTTTATTTTCCTGTAGGCGGTATCTATCTTTCCCCTAGTTATGCATTCTTCTATGGTTCTGCATTTTCCCTCTAGCCCCTCCTGCTTAGCCAGTCTACACTTCCTGTTAATCTCATTTTTCAGACGTTTGTACTCCCTGTTTCACTTGCTGAATTTTTAAATTTTCTCCTCTCATCAATTAAGTTCAGTATATCCTGTGTTATCCAGGGATTGCTATTAGGTCTTGTCCTTCTGCCTATATGATCCTCTGCTGCCTTCACTACCCTATCTCTCAGAGCTACCCATTATTCTTCTACTATATTACTGTGCCCCGTTTCAGCAAATCCTTGCCTAACGCTCCTTCTGAAACTCTCAACCACCTCTGGTTCCTTCAATTTGTCCATGTTCCATCTCCTAACCTTTCTACCTTTCTATATCGCTACTATATCGTCTTGAAAAGAAATAACAACGAATATCGGATATTACAGAATCGTTAAAAAACAAAAAAGGGGAAAAAATACTGCGGATGTATGCAGACATGAACCAGGCCCATTCATAATCTCTACACCCCAACCTGCGACGCCACCAACTACGATATTTTCTATACTTCTTACGCAAGTCCTTTTTTCAGACAGCTACACATATGAAACATATTGTAATACGTTATTTATGTATGACATAGCATCAGAAAGACGCTACTTTCATAGAATGGAGATATACCGTAGCAAAGAAACGATATTATTTCAGGGTATATAAACTATAACGCTGACACACGTTAAATTCGATAATCTTTAAAGTTATGACAAAGTACAAACAACTTACGAGTATACTGCCGGGTGACGTCGTCGACAACCGCCGATATTTCGTCAGGAGGACACCCTGCTATTCTCAAGGCACAACTGAACTTAAGGAAGCAATGTGCAAGCGTATTTAATACCTCTGTTTGCAAAGGGTAAACAAGGAATATAACACACACAGTAGAATTCAGTGCATAGTAAACACAACCAAAGATGACCAAACATAAAAAATATCGGTATTGACTTAATCAACATGTGACGCAGCATTAATGTGTATTCATAAACGTTAAACGCGCTTACAACAGCCAAACAAATCCGCTGCTGCAGAATACTGTCATGGCACCGGTCATCCTATGGAATACAACAACACGGAGATTCTGCCAAGCACTTACACGTATTGGGATAATGTTATTAAGGAAGCTGTTGAAATTAAACTAGCAAGCGACCTTATAAACTGAGATGGTGGTTTTTGTTTAAATTCTGCTTGGAATCCGGCACTGTCTCTCGTCAAAATAGAGAGGGACAAAATTAATGCTGCCTCACCTGTTGATTAACAGTCACTATCGACATTTTTGATGTTTGGTCATCTTTGGTTGTGTTGACTCTGCAGTGACTTGTACTGTGTGTATTATCTTCCTTGTTTACCCTTTGCAAACCGAGGTATTAAATACGCTTGCACATTGCTTCCTTAAGTGCAGTTCTGCCTTGAGAATAGCAGGGTGTCCTCCTGCCGAAATATTGGCGGTTGTCGACGACGTCACCCGGCAGCATACCCGTAAGTTGTTTGAACATCCATTACGCCGGGAAAAGTTAAGGTTTCACACATGAAAATGTAGATTTTGGTAATTTATTGTAGCAAATCATATCTAAAACCACGCGTTTTCAAAAGTTCGCCAATTTTCTGAAGCACTAAAAAAATATTATATTCATATATCCTACGCTACAACGAAAGAAAACACGAATACGGAGTTCCGTTTGCAATTTGGCGGCTCAAAAGTTATAATTTGTCACGTGAAAATCATGTCGCTTCTCACTGGCGACACTGCACTGAACGAAGCAAAAATCTAACATACCAGATCATTCATTCCACGCTCCGCGGGGTAGTGGAATGTGCCATTCCACGCTGCGACGTCATTACTTCCTCTTTTGCGTGCGTTTCCACATCCCATGAAAGGACGGCATTAGTGGTGCTATAGAGCCATAAGAAGGACTGGCTGACAGCAATATGAAAAAACCAAAGTTAGAAAGGCGATATGAGAAAACCAAAGTTAGTAAGGCGCTCCTTATTGGCTGTTGAAGCAAACTGCGTGCTAACAGCGAATTTGCGGGAAATATCGCCACATATATGCAACTGCTGGAGCGCCCGACGCTTTCTCGAGGTCAGAGGCGACGTGGAGACGATGTTCTCTTCTGTGTACAGACAGCGGTCTGCTGTGAGAACGGCGGCGCACGGTGCCAAGTGTAGACATTTTTGGCAGTCCACGAGATTTCGTTAACGTCTGAGGACGATTAGAGGGGCGCGTCAGTGTATCTTGCCAACTACACTGACTACGGAAAGATAGCGAGTCTTTACCTCATTAAGATCGTTAGGAAGTTCCGACTGACATACGTCAGTCTCAGATTAGCGAGGTAAGTTTTGCTGGTATTTCAGAGTTGCAGACACAGCCAGCAGCCGTTGTAGCGAACGAAATCAGTGCGCTCATGCAAAGCTCCTTTCAGACTTGTTTCCATACGTCCGTAGCGTCAACGGCACAACATTATTTATGTGATTAAACGCGAAAGCCTCTACTGTTTTAACTGTGAAATCAAGTATAGACCTACGACCATAGATGTTGGTAGACCGCGCATGACATTTTCATGGCACAAACATATCTGCAGCAATAATATTGGCAAAACAGTGGTTGGATGCTGCTGCGACTGTAATAATGCAAAAGTTTTTGGAAAGAGTGACATCAAATTTTACTTGTAAGTATTACTAGTTTAAAATAGGGTATTTCTTCAAAATTATTAAGCTGTTATTTATATTTGCTAATGATTGTCGCATGGTTCTGCGTTGCTAACCGTTTTGTTGTTTGCCCAATCTACTAGTATAAAGGGTGAATCTAAATTCGCGCACTCAGGCTTCGCAGTGCGATTCCTCACATGCTGGCAATGAAAAAATGTCTCTCACAAAAATTCATCCTGCGCATATTCCCGGCAGTAAACGGACGTCGAAAATTGAAATTGGTGTGTGTACCATACGTCAGTGTGTTGCAGAATTATACTATTACACAACAAACTTCTAGAGGATGTGGGAGGTGTCTTGTGGAACAAAGTGAGCATAGAAACCCATGCCCGGAAATGTCATCCAATGACGATACAGAGCGTCGAATTGCCGGAGGGGATGTCTAGCGAAAGGAGCTGGTGCCTATGACTTCGACTCCGTAGCGTCGTTGAATGGCGTTTCCGGGCATGGGATTGCATGCTCATTTTGTTCCTTAAGACGCCTAATGCATCCCTTACATGTCTGTTGGTGTAGTAGTGTAATTATGAAACACACTGACACAGCCATCTCAATCTTCGACGTCCATTTACTGCCGAAAATATGCACAGGACGAAATTTTTGTGAGAAGTGTTTTTTAATTGCTAGCATGTGAGGAATCGCGCTGCGAAGCCCGAGTGCGCCAATTTAGATTCACCCTGTATATGCCACGGCGGAGTGGTCGAGCGCATTGAGGCGCTATGCTCCGATGCGCGTGGCCGTTCCTCGTCGGGGGTTCGAATCCTCCCTCGTGCGTGGATGTTTGTGCTGTTTTTAGTATCAGTTAGTTTATAAGTAGTTTGTAAGTTTAGGGACTGATGACCCCGCAGTTATTTCCCATAGGCTTAACAAACATTTGAACATATGATTTGAACTAGTATCTATGGTCGAAGATATAAGCACATAGACTCCGCCACCTGCCATTGATTAACGATAGATATTTTTCTTGTGAAATTATTTCACATGCTTTATTTTTGACGTTTGGAGTGTAAACGTGTCGCTATTACCGTAACTAAGACCTATTCTCTATTATTTTGTCAACTTAAATGTTAGTATATTTGTTCATGATATTTCATTTGCAGTTGCTTTCTATTTGAAAGATAATAAATTATTTTTCATTCAGTTGGAAACTCTTTCATATGAAATACTGCTACATACCCCATTTCAGTACCTGGGGAGGTCATTAGGAGATAAATAATTTTTATTATTGTTTTTCTTACAGGAGTGGCAGTTCGATTCATTTTGAGCTTACAAGAGGAAAATATCTACAGGAAGTATGTTAACCGGTCCTATATCATGTTCTTTCCTCCTCCATGTTACCATGGATGACGCACAACAGATTGCGTTTGTACCGCAATGACAGTGTACGCGAGGGTTGTAGTGACTCCCTAAAGCACTATGTGAACAGTAGAAACTCTAAAAGTTCACCAACCTGACGTCTTCTAGAGATGTCGCCCCCACGCAGATGATAGCACGCAGGTCGGAGTTCTTGATGGAGGCTGAAATTATTTTCCTATTGGTAGGAACTGATCTATTTACTGAACAAAACTGAAATCCTCTGGAATCGGGATGCCAACTGATTTATTTAAAGTAAGCAGAAAACCAGTAAACTGCATAACAACATCTAGACAGATTTTTTTAAATGAAAGTAAATATAAAGTCATTTCCCTTGCTCTAAGATAATTAAACAATGTCTTATGGCCGCCTACGTATGCATGTTACTCCACCGAGTGCGTGTTCTGAACTCACATGTTACTCCTCCGAGAACGCGTACTGAACTGAACTGTGGCGGCTCGATGCAAGACTGCCTTCGTTCCGCAATTTGGCGCGTAAATATGGCCGCTGTGCATCGTCCGTCTTGTATGAATTGTTTTGTTTATGTTTTTAGTAATTGTTCATATGTTTTACCTACTCAGGGCATAGCTTAGCTTTGAGGGGTTTTTCTAAATTGAGTATGACATTGAACAAATAATTAGTTTAATAAATATTAACAAAAATATGAATGGGTTTTGGCGCATGACCGCCAGTGCTAAAGCCAATCGGTGTCCAGTGCCTGTCGCTCGGGGACTTCCCTAGAATTCGGGGAGATTTGCCAGTGCTCTTTCCCATGAGAATCCAACCTATTGTACCACCTGTCGTGATTCTCACCAGCTATTACCATCTGTCGCCTACTGGTCCTAACCGGCTGCACTGAAGCAACAACTCGATCTTAATATGATGGCTTTAAGCCAGAAATATTACAAGCTACAGCCAAGAATCTCTTACCTGCCTTGAATTGACACGTCCACTGATGTCTAAACTGCGTGTCTTGGTAGATTTTTCCTCCTTGCAGAGTCTACTATTTCAAGATACAAAGTAACAGATCAATCCTTGCGCGTAACTTAAGGTGAGAAGTATCGCCTGTTCAGTTAGAGAAACAGACCAATGGCATGTACTTTTAAACGCTCTAGTCTGCAGGAAATATAAAGAAACTGGGAAGCAAGCATTCACTGCAAAACATAAAACCTGGAGATAATGATGTTTTTTGATTATATGCAGTTGGAAAACACTTCACAGCAACGAACTGAATGAGGCAACGCAGATATAGCACATGGACTCTACGAATAAATTTGTGTAATGTAATAATAAAACCAAGGATGTTAGAAAAAAGGGAGATGACTTATCTTTGCCGGGCACATACGTCAGTTGAAGCCTGTGCGCCATCTTGGTCAGTTTTGGAGTGCTACTTCTCCGTTAAAACTATGCGTTAAGTAGACCCTCTTACTGTTACTGCATTGAACTGATAGTCACTGCAAAGCAAGTACTTTCAAACTTTATTGAATAAATAGTAATGAATACTCATCATAATACATTTGAAAAGCCGGCCGCGGTGGCTGAAGGGACTGAGGCGCTCCAGTCACGGTCTGCACGGCCACACTGAAAACTTAATTTTTAACAGCTAATTTGCACTCTTTTAACACGTCGTACATCATGGCAAAACTGTCAGCCGTTTTATTCCTGTTTTAAGTAACATAAAACATTAGCTATACACTACGAACACTTCTCGAAAACTTAGCAATATGGCGGAGGCAGGCTTCACTTTTTCATCGTAAGGGCGTGTTCCTGTATTCTATCCTTCTTGAATAAAACTGATTTTCTTGTTTTTACATATTCTAATAAGCAGTAAACGGAACGGCCGGCTGCAGTGTATACAAAAGTTCCCGCTCGATCACCGAAGAACTGTTGGTTTGACTAGCACTTGTATGCGTCACCTTATGGCTCTGCAAAGCAGTGTTTGCACGCGGAATGCACGCGGCCCTTGTGAGGCCGATTGAGGAGCTACCAGAATTCGGAGTAGCGGCTCTGGTCTGGAAAACTGCCAGAACGGTCGGGAGTGCGGAGCGCTGATCACGTCCCTCAACATTCCGAATCCGTTGACGCCTTGATCAGAAGTCACGGTGGCTGGTCGGTACATGTTGGGCCTCTCGAGGCCTTTATGACGGAAATTATGTCTTTTTATTTTTTGGGTCCCTAAATTTATTCCTCCATGAGTCCAGCGAGGCGTTTACAGGGTGTCCCATTTATCTTGACATCCAAAATATCTCTAGAACAACGTATATTGTAAAACGACTTTCGCCGGTATCAATGTAAGGTAGAGACTCATGAATGTAAATATTTTGAAAGATTCTAAAACGAAAGTACATGTGTTTTTGACACAAACGTACCGTAAACTGCGGTGACTGTGCCACTTTTTCATGTTTTTTCCAAAGACATTTGTCTACATTTTTTTTAATGTGCTGTTGTATATAAGTTGAATACATGCCTCATCCAACAGAAGTATTACTACTTTCATTAAATAAAATTTTCTACCATAAATAATGTCATAAACTTGGCACAAAATCCCCCCATAGGGGGGAGGGGGCGTGGAGGTTACTTTGTGCCACTGCTTTCACCTAGCGTTTTTCAATGTTAAACAGCTCAATGACACCTACCTTCAAGGTATCTTGGTGACAATAAAATGTAAGAAGATCCAAAATAATTGTGTTTTATTACATAATTAACATATTATCTTGCACGGGAAGAGCCATTTTCCGTCCAGGTGCTCCAAAGATTCTCTGACTTGTACACAATGTATGGAGGTGCTAGTGTCCCTTCGGCATTACCACACATCATTAGAGACGTACACGACTTAGATGTGTTGCAAATCCTATATGGATATATGACACAACGTTTGGTAATAACTCTTTTTGTCCCTGGATCGTCTACCAAGTTTGTCTCGTCGTAATTCCATACATGGTATGGAGGAATGCCTTCTAGCTCCATTGACAAGTGATCAAAATACTCATTGATCGTCACGTCATTAATAGCTGCTCTAGCCCTAGTAATGTTTTGGGCAAACCTGTTGCTTATTGTCCCACTGCGGCGTGCCAGAAAGGACTTGGCCCATTCTCTGCCTCGCAAGTTATTTTGAAAAGTTAACACTCTTCGACCACATCGGTCAAGATATTATTTTACAATAAACCGCAAATCCAGCAATGAATGTGCGAAACCATAATCACACATTGTCACAGCATGTGCAGCAAACATATCCTCCTCCTCCTAACTAAACACAGTTTGTCCACCTATCTGTACATTATATTTCCCATGCATCTTGTTCACGAGTGTATTTCGGTTAACACCATATTTATTTGCTGCTCCACGAATTTAAATTCTCTTATCACGAATTTCTGTAAGCGCATTATCTAACATATCGTCAGTGTAGTTGGCGTAGGAACGACAACCACCGCCTTTTTTTGTAGGTTCGTGGCATTTTCTGCAACAGTATCGTATATAGCAAATCAGTATTATGGATACCGGTGCAGTATATAATACAAAAATCATCCAAAGCCTTCTTGGAAGCGTGGCACAAAGTCGCTCGCAATTCTTTCAATGTTTTACAAATGTCGATAATGTGCAAAAACCATTAGTGATAGAACAATCATACTTTGACGGCAGACTAATGAATAAAGTAGCAAAACAATATACTAACCTGAGTTAGCTGAAATTCTTCCTTCTGTGAGTCACAATAGAAAGATGTCAGCAAACACGCTCGCACTCAAAACAGTTTGCAAGGTCTGGCGGGAATATCCGTAGTATGGTGAATTTGACGAATACACCTACAGATGGCACAACTATGTAGCAATGTGCTAGGGCGCATTTGTTCGAAAGAAAGTGCGGGTGGCACAAAGTCATCTGCGCAGCACCAAGTCACCCCGCTATGTGTTTTAAAATAGACACCCTACATTATTTCATCAGCAATCTATAACATGGCAAATGAAATAAACAATGGCGTTGATTGCATCGCAATAGGCAAATTACGCCCAGAGATATTGCGAAGTGAATTCACGCTTGAAATACGCGAAACGCATGAGCAGCATGGGGCTCTCTCCCGAGTCTCAGGACGTGCGCTAGCCACGCGTTAACTTCGCTTCGCAATATCTAGGGGTGTAACTGCGATGCAATTAACGCCATTGTTTATGTCATTTGCCATGTTTTAGATTGCTGCTGAAACACATACTTTTGTATTAAAAAACACCTACGCTTTCTTTTTAGAATGTTTCAAAATATTTACATTCATGAATTCCTGCCTTACTTTGACACTGGTGAAAGTCGTTTAACAATAACTATTATTGTTCGAGAGATATTTTGAATGGCTAAGATAAATCCCACTTAAAATTATCTAAAGAACTATACAGAACAACCGAAATTTAGAAAAATAGAAACATGGCTTAACAGTATCCATTCCAGAATCAAGAAACTAATCTTTGAGGTAATGTGCGCAATTTCAATTAATACGGTTATGAAAGAATTAAAAATAGTGGTCTCTAATTAAGTTCGTTCTTTTACCATTCCTACGGGAGGCTTACTCCAGTGACTTTCGACATAGTGCTGGGCGAAAGATTTGCAAGAACAGTAAACTAAGATAGGGATGATGCTGTGGTATATAGAGAGGTTGTAACAATGGAAAATGACATTTATATGCAGGAATATCTGCAATGAATTGACGCTTGGTGCAGGGAAAGGAAATTTAATCTCAATCTAGGCAAGTGTAATGAACTACGAATACATAGGAAGAAAGATCCTTTATCATTTAGCTACACTATAGCGGGTCAGCGGCTGGAAGCAGTTAATTCCATAAATTATCTGGGAGTAGGCATTAGGAGTGATTTAAAATGGAACGACCATGTAAAATTAATTGTCGGTAAAGCAGATCCCAGCCTTAGATTCATTAGAAGAACCCTAAGGAAAACAAAAGATGTAGGTTACAGTACACTTGTTCGCCCACTGCTTGAATACAGCTCACCGGTGTGGTATCCGTACCAGGAAGTGTTCATAGAGGAAGTAGAGAAGATCCAACGAAGAGCAGCGCGCTTCGGTACAGGAACATTTGGTAATCGTGAAAGCGTTACGGAGATGTTCAGATGTTTGTAAATCTATCCAACCAAAGTGCGTAGTCATCAGTCCGTAGCTTACAAACTATTTAAACTAAGGTAAACTAACCTAAGGACAACACACAGTGGTCACCAGTTCGTAGCTTACAAACTACTTAAACTAAGGTACACTAAGGACAACACACACACACACACACACACACACACACACACACACACACACACACACATGCCCCAGGAAGGACTCGAACCTCCGACGGCGAGCAACCGCCGCACGGCAGCGAGACGCCTTAGATCGCTCGGCTACTCCACCGCGGCATTACGGAGATGATCGATGAACTCCAGTGGAAGACTCTCCAAGAGAGACGCTCTGTAGCTCGGTACGGGCTATTGTCGAAGTTTCGAGAATTTACTTTACCAGCCGGTCGCGGTGGCCGAGGGGACTGAGGCGCTCCAGTCACGGTCTGCACGGCCACTACGGTCGGGGGTTTGAATCCCCCCACAGGCATGGATATTTGTGCCGTCCTTAGTATAAGGTAGTTGATAAGTAGTTTGTAAGTTTAGGGACTGATGACCCCGTAGTTAAGCTCTATAAGCTTAACAAACATTTGAACACGTAACTTTTACCGAGGAGTCAAGCAGTATATTGCTGCCTTCTACAGACATCTCGCGAGGAGATAATGAGGATAAAATCAGAGAGATTAGAGTCTACACACAGACATACCGACAATCACTCTTTCCGCGAACAATACGAGACTAGAATAGGAGGGAGAACAATAGCGGTACTAAAGGTACCCTCCGCCACACACCGTCAGGTGGCTTGCGGAGTATGGATGTAGATGTAGACCAATGACGCCGATAACTTAGTGTAAAAATGGATCGGTATTCAAAAATCAAATGTTCAAATGTTTGTATAGCTTATGGGACTTAACTACGGGGTCATCAGTCCCTAAACTTACAAACTATTTATGAACTAGCTAATTCTAAGAACGGCACAAATATCGATGCCCGAGGGGAATTCGAACCCCCGACCGTAGTGGCCGTAGTGGCCTGTTCCGCCTCAGTCCCCTCGGCCACCGCGGCCGGCGGATCGGTATTCCAAAAGTTTGACGTTTGTGTAACTACGGAACGAAACTACTTAGGTAATCAGTTCTTAGACTTACAAACTACTATTCAACTAACTTAGACTAAGGACAACATACACACAAAGACACTCATGTCCCAGGGAGAACTCGAACTTCCGGCGGGAGCGGACGCGGAATTCCTGACATGGCGCCTCAGACCACGCGTTCATTCCCGCACAGCCATTGGTATTCCGTCCGGGTCTGGGGACTGATTTGTTTTCGACGCCACAGACGCCTATTTCAACGTCCTCCGTACGGAACTCCCCGCGGCAGCCGAATCCGCTGGCATTATTGGAATATTTACTGAGGCACTACGATATTTGAAATTCTAGCTTGCAGCTGCAACTGTTTGGCCTAGAATGAAAACAGTAACTTTTGCTTCTCCAGATCCACAACGAGAAACGTTCGGCTCTGCGAAGGAAAAGATTCAGAAAGGTCCTTTTCTAAGGGCTAAAGGGGGGATGAAACGGCGTCCGCCTCTGGGAGAAGTTCCGTTGCGCGCGGCCAACGGCGGCATCGGCTCGCGTAAATATTTTAGGGCGCAGTGTCAACCTGCTGTGGCCGCAATCAGCATAAATTGTGCGACTCGGGCCGCGAATAAAGTAAGTCAGGGTAAGAGCGGCCGCCGCCCCTCACACCGCGGGATCAACGGTCGCGGCTGAGGCACTCCCTCCCCACGCCCTCCTGCCGAGAAGCACTTCCTTATCGGAGATCCGCCTCTCCCTCGCGAATGGCGGAATGTTTTCTCTCGGGTCTGGAAACGTAACAAACACTCCGGCAAATGATGTGCACTCCCATTTGAATTTAAATCACGGGTAACCGATTTATAGCTTCGGCTCTTGGAAGTGGGGTGGACTTTTGCTCGGAAAGGGCTTTTCTCATAAACACTACGGTAACTCGCACGATGGTCACAGTGACACTAAGAAACTACCTGCGACGTTCGATTCACTGTGGAAGCAAGAGACAGTTGTGAGAATACAGTGCTACACTATTCTATATCCCTTTTAACATTAGTTGATAATTCATGTCTGTCATTGTTAGTTGGTTTCTGCCCTTTATCCTCAGTTCGTTCTTATATTAATATTCAGATACTTATTTATTGGGCTCGAACAAACACATATGCACCAAAATCGTATTAGAGATAGTGTAAATATCCCTTATTGGACTAGTGAAACTCCCGCATCTGCAAAACTCTGCAGTCGTCCGTTAGAGGCCTCTGCGTGTGCCATGCCGCATTGCACTTTGACCTGTCGGTTCGCCAGTAGGGACGGCGCAGTGTGCCTCCGAAGTTGCGTTTTGTGATGTTATTTGTGTGGTGAAGCGTCAGATGGGGCGGTGATTGCTAATCAATCCTGCTAATGTATTGCGATTAGTTGAGATGAAATTACGAAGAACTCTTCTTCGTGAAGTTGGTATTAGTGTAGAAGATGCCGGCCGCGGTGGCCGAGGGGACTGAGGCGCTCCAGTCACGGTCAGCACGGCCACTACGGTCGGGGGTTCGAATCCCCCCTCGGGCATGGATATTTGTGCCGTCCTTAGTTGTAGCTAGTTCATAAGTAGTTTGTAAGTTTAGGGACTGATGACCCCGTAGTTAAGTCCCATAAGCTTAACAAACATTTGAACATTTTTTAGTGTAGAAGATGAATCATTTGCATGCTTTCTCGTATCTGTTATGGTACAGAAATATGAGCATAAGTTAGATACTGTTGTTACAAACTCATAATAATGATAATGGGGATGATAATAGCGAATAACTCATTGCAAGCGGTAGTGCTACGGTATGTGCGGGAAGAGGCGATGGAAGCAGTGGCAGTGAATACCAACAGTCTTTTGGAAAGAAGGTTAAAGTTGTATCTATCATCCCGGTTTTTTATGACAATTCGCTAGAGAACATGTACGATGATTATTACATAAGTTATAGTTCAGATATCTGCATTACGTATGGCGTCTACAATTACATCTACAGTGCTTTGCAGTAAAACGACATCCACCAGCACATCGAGGTGTATGTAGAGATCCTGTAACCAAACGTTCAAACAAATATGTTTGTTCGAGCCCATGTACTTTCCTTGTGAGATAAAATCCATAGCCAGACGAGTTTCGCCTTCATTTGCTTGGCATCTTCAGACCTGGAATATATACATTAACTTTTCGTCATTTTATCTTTTTATTAGTTAACGTTATAAACAGTTCTGGCACGTTTTCTAAATATTATTAATGATATTCTAATTTTATCAAAACTTACAGTTTTCGTATGTGATGATCTACATGTGTTCTTCCTTGCCTCAGATCCCTGTTCTTCTTTCTTCCTTTATCTCAAATGGATCTTTCATTCAGTAATCCAGCACTAGGCACATTTCATATGGGAGAAAAAGTTATATTATACACAACTATGCCAGACACACACACATATCCCTGTCCCATATCTCCCTCTCTTAATCCCCCCTCTCTCTCTCATACACACACACACACACACACACACACACACACACACACAAAATCAAAGGCAAAAAAAAGTTAATTAATGGCATTCAACAGTTGGCAACAATATCCGAAACCAAACATCACAAAAAGAAAATGCTATGCGCCTAGTGCTGTTTTGCTGTATGAAAGATTCATTTGAGATCAAGGATTAAGAATAGATAACCCGACGAAAGAAAGAACAGAAATAGATCAACGCTACGAAATCTAAAAGTTTTAATAAAATCAGAATATCATTAATCATATTTAAAAAACGCGCTAATACTGTTTATAACATAAAGTAATAAAAACATTTAAAAAACAAAATAATGTAAAATATAGTCATGTTTATATTCGAGGCCACTGAAGATGCCTTGCAAATAAAGGCCAAACGCGTATGGCAAAAGTGTTTGTTTTATTGGTAGTTGTATAGAAGGATCAGATACATATCTGCATATTAATTGACGTCTGTCACTTAGCAGCAGTGTTGTCAACTACAGGGGAATACCACTACACGTGGCGGAATTTTTCACTCTCGCGCTTAGCGGCGGAATTGAAAAATTGTTAAAAATGTACCGTAATTTAAGTTTCTTTGGCAAAGGCGTGTTATTTCCTATTCCAAAGTACAAAAAATATTTAATTCAGTATTACGTTAATTTTCAAACTTGCTAAGTTAGAGGCAAATACTGTTTTAATGTTCACTGTGCATATTGCATCCAGTTTAATCTGAATGCTCCGAAATCTAACATTTAAGACATTACATATACTAAAGCAAACCGCCAACACAAACACGAAATTTGGTGCTATAGGAGATGGGTTGCTTCTGCTGGATGATCGCGCTCGTCCAGACACTGGTAGAGAACATGCTTGAAACTAGGGCAATTGAAGGAATGGACTGACCAGCTTGTTCACCGGACTTAAACCTGATTGAGCATGTCTGGGTTGCAGTTGACAGATGCATTGCTGCCAGACCAGCATTTCCTCTATACCTCTAAGCAGGCAAAGCGCCATTTTGAACGTCATACATATCCGTATGTCCATCAATACTGACTCCTGCCCACACCATTCTTCCATCACCATGATATGGTGATGTTTCTTGCACATAAGCAGGATTGTGCCGGATTAGCCGCGCGTGCTGGAGCGCCGTGTTGCGCGGTGCGCGCGGCACTCCGTCGTCGGGGGTTCGAAATCCTCCTCGGGCATGGATGTTTGTGTCGTCTATAGTATAAGTAGTTGATAAGTAGTTTGTAAGTTTAGGGACTGATGACCCCGTAGTTAAGTCCCATAAGCTTAACAAACATTTGAACATTTGAACAAACATTTGAACAACATTTAACCGAACCGCCACTCTACCTCTGAGGATGTCTTCCGCAGCCGAAGATGAAACATTAGGGGAAAGTTTTATAAATCGACCACGGCTTATGAGCCCGGAAGTTTTAAATGAAATTGACGCCGGCCGTGAAAGCTTACTTTGTATGATCATTTGAACAACATTTTGAGCAGGATTGTTTCGAAAAAAAAAGTCCAAATTGTTTGTAAATCCACTGGACCAAACTCCTACAGCCATCAGTCCCTAGACTTACAGATTACTTCAACTAACGTAAGCACAACTCACACTCCCATGCGCCAGGGAGGACTCCAACATCCGACAGGGAGCTACCTCGCGCTCTGCAGCAAGGCGCCTTAAAACGCTCGTCCACTCCACCGCGGCTGATTGCTCCGAGTTCAGATGAGGGAATGATGATTGTCCAGCTGAACTCAAAATCTTGAATAACCTTTAAAAAGGATCCGTCGTCATTCCTTACGACTCCAATCCTGACGTTAGACGGCATCGTAGTTTTAATGGGTCACACGCCATAGGCCTGCGTGCGTAGAGGCCATTTCGAACTATTTGTGTCGATATTTGCGTACTGTTGCTGCCTGGAGTGCGCGTTGCAGCTACGTTCATCACTTGCTGATGTTACCGTGGTCGACCTTGGCCTTGCCTTCTTTTAACGGTTCCTGTTGTGGGAAATCGCATCCAGGTCCTGGAAATTACATTTTGGGACACTCCAGTAGCTGCAGTCAGTTACCTCTGTGTCTGTCCCGTTTCCAACCTTTCTATAAAGCTCTCCCTGCGCTAGTTTCGGGTAAGTCACGTAGTTGTTGCATTGCACTACCTGCTCACTACACTGTCTGAACCCAGCTGCTTGTGTTATTCGTTGGGTAATCACAAGTCAACACCAACCCCCCCTCTGCAACAACTTTCTGTTATCACCTCTATCTCGGTTGCCGTAACGTTGTTGTCTCCACTCCTTAGAACCTACAGAAAGACGTCGCACCATTTTGTTCAATCTGCCGATGACAGTACTTCAGAAACTAGGTAACTTACCCCTAATTGTTTTAGCCAGTGTAGTTTGTATATCCATTCCGTCGCATATTTTTAGCGAAAAATATTTTTTTTACAATACATCTCACTGTTTGTAACTATGGACAAAATAGTTGGGCCGGCCGCGGTGGCCGAGGGGACTGAGGCGCTTCAGTCACGGTCTGCACGGCCACTACGGTCGGGGGTTCGAATCCCCCCTCGGGCATGGATATTTGTGCCGTCCTAGTTCGTAAGTAGTTTGTAAGTTTAGGGACTGATGACCCCGTAGTTAAGTCCCATACGCTTAACAAACATTTGAACAAAATAGTTGGCAAAATAACACATTTCATAACTTGCTGTAATACTGCGCTTTTTTAATCTCAACAGGTGTTGGAGTGGTTGTTAAAGTTCGGGGCCGCATTTAAAGTTTCAGTAGAAATGTTCAAATGTTTGTAGAGCTTACGGGACTTAACTACGGGGTCATCGTCCCTAAACTTACAAACTAATTGTGAACTACCTTATACTAAGGACGGCACAAATATCCATGCCCGAGGGGTGATTCCACCCCCGACCGTAGTGGCCGTGCAGACTGTGACTGACGCACCGCAGAACGCTCGGACACCGCGGGCGGCAAAGTTTCACTAGCGTTGTAATATTACAGGGAAGTAACTTGGTGGATCTGACACATTTAAATAACTTTATAAATAGCAGACTCGAAAAGGAGGCGGAATCTGACTTTAAAGTTTAGCGGCGGTAGTAATTTGGAATAAAAGCAACACCTGAGGACAATATTGCACAAAGAAACTAACAGATTCCGCGATGACCTTTCTTACCAACATGTTTGCTTCAAGTCGTTTGGATCGTAGCAGATAAGGCTGTAAAACTCTGGTTGCATTATGTAAAATGATGGTTGATTTACTTAGAGCGGATTATGCTAACTGAATGACCGTGAAGAAATATTAAGTTAACTTTCGTGAGAAAAGACTGGTAAAATCGATCGGATTTCGTTTAATTCCGAAGATTTCCTTGCAGGCATTACTATAACGTCATATTCATGAATGTTACATACAATGATTTCTAGAAGTTTCTAGTAAATTATAGATACAAGTCCAACAATAGCTCCAAGCATCATGTTACATAATAAAGATTACTGATGGAAAAAGATAAAGGCAGTTCATAAATTATTAAAAGGTTGATCATTCTAAATAAGTACGAGATTTTAATTGAACTAACTATATTTTCATCATATTTAAAGAGAAAAGCGAACTCACACACTTACATTTAGTAGTAAGGAAGTCCCCAGATGTACGTCTGATCTTATCGAAGGGTAAAACATGAAAGACGAAGTGCACAACTGCGTTCTTGGCAGCTCGTAAAAGATAGATGAGCATCAAAAATATATGAAGAACATAATTAGCTGTCAGAGAAAGCGGTGGTCAGCGACAAGCGTCACAGATATATTTTTTACTAAATAAAATACATTGCGTACGAAGAGTTTAAGAAGAAAATCAATAGAAATGAATATTACATGCAAAACATTCAATCTATACTGCAGTGAAATTAAATCATCGACGTTCTATTTTTTCACGAACGATGAAGGTTATTTTTAATTTTATTAACTGTTATTAGCGGATCAATCAGAAGAGATAATTTTACGGTCTAAATGAAGCTTTTTAATAAGGCTTATGTCGGCGTTGGCATTTTTTTAATCAAAACTGGGCACACATTCGCCACTAGCCAGATCCCTGTGCCCGGCATAAGATAAAGCGGCAATAACATTTTACGGAAATAAAATAAATTAACGTATCAGCTGCTGTTACTGTATTGTAAGAAATCGTTACCATTAAACGGAAGTGAGAAATAATCGCAGTATGGCATCTTAATAAGTAGAAAACAATTGGGCCTGCACGACTTCAGCAGAAAGGCGTCGCAGGTATAGCAACTGAAAGCAACTGCTGGGCAGGTAACAGGTTGTGGGTGTTCCTGTAGACTGCCTGCTCGCCCGGGTTTTTCTCACAAGTGTGACTCCTCACAAATGTGCCTTCTCACAAATTTTCCAACCCCATCAGCATGATGGATGCTCTGTGCATAACGACTTACGAGCTGGACGAATTATGGTTCGTGAATACCCTGGCAGGTGGAATGGACTCGGTGGGCCAGTTAGTAAGGCTTCCCTATGTCCGGACGTTAGACCGCTGGATTTATTTTCTGTCGGGAGCAGTAAAGGATACTGTCTACCATACGATTCCAACAACACCACACGACATGCAACAATGCTTTATTGGCGCTTGTAAAACCATCACGGAAGAAGTAGTTGTACGATGAAAGGCGTCCATTCACAGAGTTACGCTCTGTCTGAACGCAAAGGGCAACACTTTGAGCATGAGATGCAAACGCTCTGTTGCCATGTAGTGGTAGTATCACAGTAAATGTTAGTAGACTGGAACATGTTTCAAATGTACTGTAATATGGCACTGTACAATAACATGATCCAATTAACTTACAGTGCAGCTCTGAAGGTTCTCTTGCATTCAGTGTTTATTGTTGATGTGTACAATATTCAGACGCATGATAATGCGATTCATTGATTTAGTTATAGAAATGCACATAAGTGATATGTTCATTGGAGACATTACTAACTATTTATCATTTCCATAGCTACTAGTTTCTTGGATGCAATGGTGCAGAGTGATACATGTTTGCGTATTTTCTGGGGAGGGTACTTGTATGATTAAATAAGTGTTCATGGTTCCATTTAAAAGACGTACCGTCTAATCCGTATCATCTACATCTGTGGGGATTCACAGAGCACATACCCTCAGAAACATCGACCTAATGTCCTTAAGCAACATTTGTTTCTATGATTCGCTGATTTAACGCAGCAGGAAACCATGTGTTTAGGTGCGAACATGAGTGGCACTCCTATTGTACATTCGCACACGGGACAACTAACACATTAAGATATGTACAGTTATAGACAAAAGAAATTGATCGCTGCACGCTGGCCTGCCGCCGCAGACGCTGCCTCCGAGTCGTTCACCTAAGGTGGACAATAAAGTTGCCGACCATCATAATTGTAAGTCGGACGATATGCACGATCTGTCAACTCTGTAGAATCAGGAAGTGTCAGGATGCAGGTTTGTATCCTTGTCGAGCACAAGCAATTTGAATAGGAATCGCGCCAAAAGCTTCTTTTTTTTTTTTTTTTTTTTTTTTCTTTTTTTTTTTTTTTTTTTTTTTTAATAGCATTTCACCGACTCCTTAATTTATCGGGGAAGCTTGAATACTTCCAGTAATCGCGAAAACTTAAAGAAATAATTCCAAAAGAGCTCTTGACTGCGTCAAGATCGAAATTCTTCACACCTGGGAGTGCCCTCGCCAACAACGGCCAGCGGACCAGCGGCTACTGGTACAGGACACCGGTCACCACAGTCAGGCGCCTGCTGACGGCGAGGAGCTTTCGATCTATTTATGAACTGTTATTACTTGACGTTATGTGTTGCATTTTGAATTTCGAAAACAGCACTATGTTTGGTGTTACACCACATAGGTAAATGAGTCTCTTGTTTCAAGAAGTCTCGAGAACAGACACGCGCGATGAGCGGCGACCATTTATCTGGCCGTGCGACCTCTGGAACAACTAGTTAAGGTCCAGACGTTGGTGTAGGTGTACTGGAAGCTCTAACTAAAAACACCAAAAACTAAAGTGATGACTACTCATTATTCTCACTAATGACAATTAATGATGCCTTTACACTGTCTTATACGAATAAATTAATGACTGAGCACTCACAAAATTTACGTACTCTCTCAAAGTACAGGTGAACATAATATTTTGAATATGCCGGAACAGGTATTATATTGTACACTACTAATTCGACACCAGAACTATGTCCATCGAAACTGATATTTGGTGCAAACAATAGAAGTGCCATTTAGTCACACTGCGTCACATGTTACTTCTGCGCGATAACACTTTCTACTGATTTCACAAACAAAACATCCAATAATCTGGTTTTTTGAAGTCATCTCTGGTGGTGGTGGTGGTGGTGGTGCTTGAAGGGTGGATGGGACCCATGACCTATAAATGAAATGCAAGCAAGGGCGTGGTCGGCTAAGGCCTTACCGATAGTAAAATAGAGGAATTAAAAGGAGAGTTTAAATCAATTAGAACAGGACTAAAACCAACAGAAAAAGTGAAATTCTGTCGCCACAGATCTAGAACCCCAGTGTTTTAAAGATGAGCAGCTACAGGAGAACAGTGTATGCTTCATATGCAGAAGCCTAAAATGTTATCTGGTACAGTCGCTAATAGGGATCTTTCTTCTCCTACATAACGTGTAGTGAGTGAGTAAGTAATAATACCTAACAGAGCGTTGCTGTGATTGAGGCTCTAGTAATTACAAATGTTTTACAGCATAGTGTTTTTACATATCTTATTAATGGCTCAAAAATAGTTCAAGGGAACATAAAAATCTCCTTATTTGGTAATACGATGCTGTCCTGGTCAATTTCATAGCCACCTGTAATATAAAATGTTATCACTACTAATGAAAGTAACTGGAGGACCAGTATGAAAAGATATACAGTATTAATAATTATAGTACCTTGTTGCAGTGACCAATATATATATATCCCATTTGAATTATAAGATCCGAGCGCTGTGAGATGTACATCCCTTCCCCAGTTTCAATTTTTTTAAACCGATGTATAAGAAGAAGTAAGGAATTGATACAAAGTAAACAGTATTACTATATTGACATTTGAAAGCTCAGAGAATTGAACTTTAAACATGGGTGGAAAACGTCAAACTGACACAAATGAGTCATAATAATACAGCCTCATGTTTACATGATATGGCGCTAGAGTGCTGTAGTATACATTGCTGCAAACACAGGGATATTATTTACATAGGTGGCTACCAGAGTTCACCAATGAGTGACGAAATACAAAATAAATAAAAACACTGATGCCCACAAGATAGGATGCTGAAGTAAACGGGAATGGTGACAGGAATGACTTAACGTGCAGAAAACAAAACTATTAATCCTCTTACCATAGGTCAGTGTTACACAATTCTCATCAAAAAATGTTACATATCCTCCTTAATGTAATATAACATTGAACTATTATGTGTATATAAATGTTTAGACAATACATCAAAAAATAAAATGTAACTATGAAAAATTTCTTTGAGCTATGAGAGTAACTTCCACCTCCAAGTCACTTGAGGTAAGGGATTCTTAATCTAGGTTGCATCATCTTAGCCTAATGGCATACATTTTCATCGTTATAAGTAATGTATACAAAATACTCTTGCAGTATTTACTTGCTCAAGCCCAAGAACAATTGGAACCTAAAATTGTTGAATACCAAACAGGCTTTAGAGCAAACAGATCCTGTCCAGAACAAATTCTTAACACCACTCCTTAGGCACCAAAGATTTCTAGTAGCAATTCTGTAAGTATATTTGTGAATCTAAAAACGGACTACGACTCAGTTGATCGCGAATCTCTTTTCCAAATTTTAAAGAAACAAGGTGCTATACAGATTCTGATTATACAAGGAGATGGACTCCCCCCATCATTGTTTAGCTGTCTCTTGGAAATGGTGAGAGCAAAAGTCGAGTCAAACTATAGATCAGTGAATCAAGAAAGGTAGAAGTAATATTAGAGTAAACTACCTCACCTTTGCAGATGATCTGGCAGTTTTATCTAGGGATATTACCATAACTCAACAATTAATTCAAATTATTAAAGTAGTCTCGAAAAGATAGGATTATAAGTATCATTAGAAAAATAGGAATATATTCCATCAATAAACAAACACCAAAGTTTTTGACACGGAACCTGGAAAAATAGAAACAGTTTCTCACTTTCAATACTTGGTGTAAATCAGACAAGAAAACAATTTGGAAGAAGCTGCAAACAAAGTTCACTGTCAAAGAATGTCAAATACATTAAGATTAACACAAAATATCTTAAATGAAAAATGACAGCCTAAATTCAATAAAACTTAGGCATTACAGCGCTTCCATGAAACTTGAATGTGTTTATGGAGCAGAAACTTTAATTTTAAATAGAAAGAGGGATATTGATGAATTTCCAAAGAAATATAGATTATTAGGAAAATATTAGGCGCCGATATTACTGATGAAGGAACTTATAAGCTGAGAAGCAGTAAGGAAATACAAGAATACAGAGACATAAGCGGTTACATCAGACTTCAATTTTATGGCCATAATGAACGAATAGCACCCACTACGTTGAGAAATCATGGAGCTCTCTAAACTCTCCTTTTATTACCAATGAGAAACAGAACACTATTAGTGCCATAATGTTTCCTATAATATGTTATGAAGTGTTCATCGGACCCTAAATAATCCTTTCTGGATTTATATACCTATGAATGCACTGCATTTTCGTAATTTTTTCAGTGCCATATTTAAAAAGTCCTTGGCAGAGCGGCCTGTGCTAACATAATAAAAGCAAGGGACCTAATGACACAAACTATTATTCCCATAATAAGGATTCCTAGCTCTGTCGGCTATCCGGGCAGAGGGTACTACTTATCCTCTTAGCAATAAATAGCTTCTAGCTCCGGCATCTCCTCTGAGCAATACACATTATACAGCTTGATGCTAGAATTGCGCCATGTTAGACAATATTACCTACCAACAGAAGAGAGTAAACTGTGGACAGTCTCCTGGTGTCCAAATGAGTTATGGAACCATGATTGACTGCGTAGATGGAATCGTTTCCTTGATTATTTTCTGATAGGTATCGCCTTCCCCAAGGACAAATTGGCCTTCAAAAATAATGGACGCTTGAGCCTCCGATGTAATTTAGTCACGACTGTGCAGTTAATTATCGAGAAAGCTCTGCTAATTGGAATTTCGGAGCAATTTCTGAGTTATTTCGCTGGAGGCTGAGAATTAAGGAGTGAATGGATTGGAAAGCATCTCTCACAGCGTCTTAGCAATATTAATTAAAAACTTCTATAGCTGACTTTCCTTCTCAGTTGACCTAAACATCGTAAACAAATCGAATGACGTCAATTTTCTTACTATTTAACTATCTACGGCATCACCAGGAAATAGGTCATAACTGCTGTTATAAGTATTGTACCTTAATCCTATCGTGGCCAGTGAGGTATTAGTGTCCGACCTACAAATTTATTACCCTGAATTCTAAGGGATGTGAAAGAGCGACATTTGTGAGGTGCTGCGATCTCGCGTTAAATTTATCAATTATTTGGAGCCAACCGACTCATTCCTTGAAACGTAATGCTCTCGTAATTATTTCAGTTGTGCCGTTGTGTTTTGGCGATTTCAAGTCTTTTTTCTTTTTTTCGTAATGATAAGCTCACAGTGGTAAAAGCATTTGTTGACTTTTATGCATCGTTTGCTAGAGATCCACCGACAAGTGCTTGCATTACGGATAAAACATTTTAAAATTCAACACACAAAGTTTCCTTTGTGTCTTGCGTCACAATGGTTGCAGTATCAAAATTGCTGTCTGCTCTTCCGGACACATAATTACATAACAACCATTGATGTTTCGAACCTCTTCGGTTAGCCCCTCTTTGCATTACAAATGTCGGTTTCGTGGGTACGCCGTGATGCAAAATATTAATTTATTTACGTACTCATACTAGTTTCGGCGGAAATCCTGGCATCATCACGCATTATTCTAAAAGAATGCAGAAGTAACATGGTCTGACTGAAAACCCAAAGAGATTTTGGTCATATGTTAAATATACTCGGGGCAAATCACAAACAATACCTTCATTACGTGATAGTAATGGCGATCCTGCCGATGACAGCGCTACTAAAGCAGAGTTACTAAACATAGCTTTTAAAAACTCATTCACCAAAGAAGACGAAACCAATATTCCAGATTTCGAATTACGAACGGATGCCGTAATGAGTAACGTAGAATTAGATATCATCGGAGTAGTGAAGCAACTAAAATCACTTAACAAGAACAAGTCTTCTGGTCCGGATTATATACCCATTAGATTTCTATCTGATTATGCTGAAGCGATAGATCCTTACTTAACAGTCATATACAACCGCTCTCTCATAGAAGGATCTGTACCAAAAGATTGGAAAGTGGCCCACGTCACTCCTATATTCAAGAAAGGCAGTAGGAGTAACCCACTAAACTACAGGCGTATTTCATTGACGTCAATTTGCAGCAGAGTTTTGGAACACATCCTGTATTCAAATATTAGGAATTATCTCGAACAGAACAATGTATTGACCCAAGGTCAACAAGGATTTAGAAAATATCGTTCATGCGAAACACAACTAGCTCTTTATTCACACGAAGTGATGGGTGCTATCGACAAAGGTTCGCAAATCGATTCCGTATTTCTTGATTTCCAGAAAGCTTTTGACACCGTACCTCACAAACGGCTTTTAATCAAAATGCGTGGTTATAGTATATCGCCCCAAATTTGCGATTGGATAGGGGATTTCTTGTCAGAGAGGACACAGTTCGTAGTAATGGATGGTAAGGCATCGAATAAAGCAGAGGTGATATCAGGCGTTCCACAGGGTAGTGTTATTGGTCCTCTGCTGTTCCTTATTTACATAAACGATTTATGGCAAAATCTAAGTAGCTCTCTTAGGTTGTTTGCAGATGACACCGACATTTGCCGTTTAGTAAAATCATCTGAAAATCAAAACCAACTGCAGAACGATTTGAATGAGATATCAGTATGGTGTAAAAATTGGCAATTAACTAATGAGAAGTGTGAAGTCGTCCACATGAGTACGAAAATAAATCCGTTAAATTTTGTTTACACGATAAATCAATCAATGTGAAGGCCGTAAACTCCACAAAATACCTAGGAATTACTATTACTTCAGACTTAAATTGGAAAGAACACGTAGATAATATCGTGGAAAAGGCGAACCAGAGACTGCGTTTTATTGGCAGAACCCTTAAAACATGCAACAGAACTACAAAAGAAACTGCATACACTACGCTTCTCCGTCCATTTTTGGAGTATTGCAGCCCAGTTTGGGTTTGACGGTGGACATCGAAAGAGTCCAAAGAAGGGCAGCTCGTTTCGTATTGTCACGATACAGGGGAGACAGCGTTACGGAAATGATACAGGATCTGGCATGGGAATCATTACAACAACGGCGCTTATCGCTGCGGCGTGGGCTACTTGCGAAACTCCAATTGCCAACATTCTCCTCCGAATGCGAAAATATATTGTTTACTCCCAATTACATAGGTAGATATGATCATGAGAATAAAATAGGAGAAATCAGAGCTCGAACAGATAGATTCAGGTGTTCTTTCTTCCCGCGCGCTATTCGAGAATGGAATGGGAGATAAATAGTATAATTGTGGTTCGATGAACCCTGTGCCAGGCACTTAACTGTGATTTGCAGAGTATCCCATGTGGATGTAGATGTTACAAAACTGTGAGACATATTGCAAAAGATACGGCGAAAAAAAATGTACACCTTATACTGAAAAATGTTTCGCAGCTTTCTAATCATGTTATTTCTGCATTCTTTTAGAGTAAATACAAAAGCTACTGATGATGGCGTGTTTTCCGGCGAAATTATTATGGCATGTAAATAAATCTTTTGGATCAAGACAGATCCATAAACCCACATTTATAATTACATACTTTTAAATTCGCTTAATGGTTTTGTATTATGGCCAGCGTATATAGTGGACTGCCATTTGTGGCGGGATGAAAAGAAGGAGTTCTGTTATTTTGTGCTGAAGTAACTGTGGATGTTACAGAATCTCTCACTGTCATCGGTGCAAAAGATCCCAGACAGTAGCAGCAGCATGGCATCGTGCGTTCTCATTCGGAATGATGGGTTGCTGTACCAAGAAATTTCGTACTCACCAGACCTCAATCCTTTTGATTACGATATCGTTGTCACAGTAAAAGCAGGAAGGAAAGTGCGGTATCGGAAGCTTCCGACCGGGCCAACTTCAAACAGCGCTGTACAAAGTACATAACGCCACCGACGTTTTACGAGGGCGCTGTGATCACATGAGGATTCAACCTAGCGTCATCCACTATGTGCCACATGAATCGTCTCCCGAGAAACGCCACAAGAACATCTCGAGTATTTAGGATGTCTTTTCACAGTTTTTACTGTAACTTGCAAAACTGCTCCTTGTTCAACAGAAGAACTGAATATTTAGGACTGACGCCCGCGGCGCTCATCCTACTACCACGCATTTGCACGCGATCTGAGACCTACCTTCGCTCACGAATATTCGGGAACTGCAAGCTGTTCTCGGCGCATTAACCTACTACATAAAATTTATTCCGAATTCGGCGAAAACTGCTACCCCTCTCAATCGCCTCAGACGCAAAAAATGAGTCTTTTCAATGGCATGTAAGGAACGTGAACAAACTTTAAAAATGCTCAAAAATGCTTTGCTATTTCAAACGTGCCTAATAATTATACTATGATCCATCCAAAGCATTAATGACTGCCACAGGCACCTCACCCCATAGCATCGAAGCCATTTTGTCCTATAAAACTGGCGAATCTGAACGCCCCATTGCTTTTGTTTCAAAAATTTAGAATTCAGGACAAAGGAACTACTGTTAGTTGAAAGAAGAAACACTAGAAATTGTACGTGGTGTGACAAAATTTCATCAGTACTATAGGGCAGAAAATTTTCCCAGTCACAGAAGCCCCTGACTAGACTTTTTCATCCGTCAAAGTAAATTCCCGACCACACAGCGCAAAAACTAAAACGTTGGTCGTTTCTCCTGTCGAACTATCAGTTTGCAATTCTGTTCGCCCAATGGTATCATGCAAATGGCGATACACTTTCCCGCTTCCTACTAATTCCTGACGGATTGCCCAAACTACTAACTTTTAAATTATTGAAATACTGCATTTTTAAGGCTGGCCACGCTATCGACTATGTATGTCTAATCGTGTAGTGCGCCGATATGTCGTGCATCAGATTAGTTTATCTCTCCTCAGCGATGGAATTATATTTCACACAGCTAAAGAACAAACTCGAATGGTAACGTCCGCATCATTGCAACAGCAGGTGTTAAGTCTTGTACACGGAGGTCACTAGGGGTATGGTATCCACTAAATAGGTGTTACGTCAGCATCGTACGTGGTTTGGATTAGATAAACAAAACGCCTCAATGCGCACTGCCGCCCATGCGCAGACAATCTGGTCGCTCTCACCAAGAATTCTCATGCCACACGATTACATATCGACTTCGGTGGAACACTTTGGCAGACTCGTTGGTTGATTATCGTAAATGCCTGTAGGGAACACACTTTTGTGATTACAATGTATTCCACGATTGCCACCTGTACTATCAAAGTTCTTGCGTTAGTATTATCATTAGAAGGCTTGCGATAAACAATTGTGTCTGACAAAGGGCCGCCTTTTTCTTCTAATTTTTGACATTCTGAAAAAGTAATGGAATTCAACATGTCAGGACAGCACCTTTGTCGCCACAATCAAACAGCGAAACCGAACGTTTGGTTCGCACATCTAAGACGAAAATGACAAATTCGATAGGCTCACATTCACCAGAAAATGAACATGGCTCACGTTCATCAGTTCATATTGCATTTTACCTGCTCCTGACATTTCAGCAGTAGAACCTCTTTATATGAAACACAAAAAGATAATTTATTTTATTTATTTATTTATTTGGGGGGGGGGGGGGGGGAATTGAGAGCGCACAATTGCTCAGGTCATTACCGCCCCAACCCGTACAAGGATTTACTAAAAAAAGCGGAGAGTTAAGGCAACTACCAATGAGGATGATACCGGGAGATTGCTAAAAACATAGGGTAAAATATATCAAGAGGAGGAATTAAATATCTTTTGATAAATTAGTCATCTGTTTAAAACGTAATACCCGAGCAGCTGCTCTTGCGTCGTTTAAAATTTCCTCCAGCGTGTACGACAAATTAAGTGCAACACGGACATGACTGAAATTAGGGAAGGACATTTGTTGTTTGCACAAACAGAATACCATTCCACATACGTTTTACCGATTTCAGACTAAGCCTTTGATTATATGGAAGGGCGAAACTTACTCGAAAGAACGTTCCTGGGTCTGTTAACGACAAGAAACACATTCTGTTTAACAGTCTGTCTTCCGTTACTTTGAACATGACAATTTTTAGGGGAACCAAGTCAGGAGTACTGGATACTCTAGACCTCTTTTTTGGTTAGTTGTTACTTGCCCCCAGTGCCATCCCACTTGGAGGTGTGAAGGAAAATGTCGAAGAATCCATCTCGGTCCCACGAGCAGCTAGGGAAATAAATATTCGCCTAGACAGAGCTCCGCATGCCTACGAAGCCTTATACAATTGAGTTTCAGTAGTATCCTCAGAGGTTGCCGCCAAGCTAATGTTCCGCTTAAGCAGCCATTCATTTTTTTTTTTTTTTTTTTTTTTTTTTTTTTTTTTTTTTTTTTTTTTTTTTTTTGTAATTTTTCCTCACTCGCAATCCAGACGGTCAAGATCCACAGTCCATGAGGCATACAACGTTCCACGGTCGCACCTCACGGTGGTCGCTGAAGCGTGCCCAGAGGTTACGTTTTGAGAAGTCTGGCGACGCTTACCAGTTTCCAGGTGAGGGACCCCGAGTACGCTAAACCCGTTCCTAGTAAGTGAAATATGAGTCCCTCTCCTCCCTCCCCCCCTCCCCAGAGGATAAAAGAATTAGAGGCTGAAATAAAACAGATCCGGATATTTGCTGATTCTTCCGTTGATGTGACGCCGTGATGCAGCGTTTGTAATTTTTGGCATTTTACTCATTTACGTGCTGTAGATTATATCAAACATTTGCATGCTTCTCAGGTGTTGCGTCGGATAATGTTGTTAAAACTGCACAATGCACGAGATAGCTGCTTGTCCTCTTCAGTTGCAAACTCAACTGGTGTCATACTGTTGTCCCGCCGGTATATGCTGTGGTTTTCTAGAAGAGTACAGGCTCCAAGAGTATGATCGAGCAATAAAATCTTTGAAGACGAATCGTAGACATCAACATCCAGCTTGTTGTCTCACTGGTAACACGCTGGACTCGCATTCAGGAGAAAGGCGGGGCGGTTTAAACGCGCCTACAGCTATCCTGATTTAGGGTGTGCGGCATTCTCTAAATGGCACCGAGAAAATTCCGGGATGGTTCTTTACGGTAGATTACTTTCTACCGTCAGCAAATATGAATCCCATCGTGTGCTCCATCTCTAATGACCACGATGACGACGGGACATTAAACCCTGAGACGATACTGTCGTACCGGCTCATTGCTCCACCCGCTCGATTTTGCGTTATGATTTTAACCACTTTTTTCAGTTATATCTACTATCTTTATCTTGATTAAATTTGAGAATTATTATGTGGTTTTTCTGGCCGATTGGCGATATATGCAGGAATGGCAAGTTTGTGTTTTATTTATTCCTTTATTATTAATGCCGCTCTCCTCTGCCATTTTTATCAGTTATATCTACTATCTTTAGTCTATCTTGATTAAATTTGAGAATCATCATGTGGTTTTTCCGGACGATTGGCGATATCAAAGACATAGAAGCAGAGATGGCAAGTTTGTGTTTTATTTATTCTTTTATTATCCATTATGCACTCCTTTGCTACCTATCACAGCCTGCGTGAAAAAGTGTTTGAGTCTGTTTGCACCTGTGGGGTAAGGTAATATAATGGTGGCAGTTATAGTTTGTGAGTTATTCGCTTTTCACCAGCAAAGATCTTGTAATCAGCAGAGCAAAGGTGTTTGCGAGCTCTTCTGCTGGTCGACGGTAGGCAGGTGGATTCTCGATCTTGTCAAAGGTGCCCGCCTCGCTGCACCTACGCCAATCAGAGCGTGTCTTCACGGAGCAGTTTGAATTCGCTGACGATTGGGGCAGGTAGGGGCCATCTTTAGTCTAGTCGAAGGAGATACCTTGAGATGTCCGGTCGCTTGTAGTGCTTGCTGATCCAATTTTCCCAGAATTTGGTAAGAAATGCGGCCGAATAGATAAGTCGTGTTGAAAGTATTGAGTAAGTCGTGATGTAAAATAAAGTCACAATTATAGTGGTAGAAATTGTCTTATTAGATTATTTTGTCGGTACTGTGGGACTTGTAGTACTGCATAGTTGTTGCAAAATCGTTTAGGCATCAGTTGTAGCTCTATTTTGTAAATCATTAGGTGGGATTTGACATGTACTTCCTTTGTGGGGAAATGTTAGTTATTTCACTTAGTTTCTTTTGTGCAACTCCACACGTAGTTCTTGGCGGAGTCAGCTAAGAACAATAGCTGGGTGCAGTAAATGTGCTTTGATTCGCACTGAGTTTGCCACAATTCTTTCGATATTAAATGTACTTCATTTTCATGTAACTTTCGAGGGCGAAAATTCAAGATTCTAACAATTTTCTTTATGTGATAGCTTGGCCAGTCAGGTGGTGCAGCAGTGCCATATAATGATTTCATGCTGGGTTGTACCAACATTTAACAGATGTATTCCACTTTATGATGTTTTTATGTATTTAAGAATGAATTCGTTTTGATGTATGAGTCGATTTGCGTTGCCTCGTGTTAACCTAGGGGACCCACTGCTCACATATTTGTTCTGTGTTAGGCACATACAAGTGCTACCGGTATCTTTCTCGTGTGTTTTGCAATGAAAAGCTATTATTATGATTTTAAACGTGAGAATATCGGATCATTCAGATGTAATAGTAATTTTTGCCACCCCCATGAACCACAGACATTGCCGAGGTGGGGTGGCTTGCGTGCCTCAACGATGCAGATAGCCGTACCGTAGGTGCAACCACAGCGGAGGGGTATCTGTGGAGAGGCCAGACAAACGTGTGGTTCCTGAAGAGGGGCAGCAGCCTTTTCAGTAGTTACAAGGGCAACAGTCTGGATGATTGACTGAGCTGGCCTTGTAGCATCAGCTAATGTGGCTTTGCCACACAGTTACTGCGAACGGCTGAAAGCAAGGGGAAACTACAGCCGTTACTTTTCCCGAGGACATGCAGCTCTACTGTATGGAAATATGATGATGGCATCCTCTCGAGTAAAATATTCCGGAGGTAAAATAGTCCCCCATTCGGATCTCCGGGCGGGGACTACTCAGGAGGATGTTGTCATCAGAAAAGACAATACTGGCATTCTACGGGTCGGAGCGTGGAATGTTAGATCCCTTAATCGAGTAGGAAAATTAGAAAATTTAAAACGGGAAATGGATAGGTTGAAGTTAGATATAGTGGGGATTAGTGAAGTTCGGTGGCAGGATGAACAGGATTTCTGGTCAGGTGAGTACAGGATTATAAATACAAAATCAGTTGGGGGTATCACAGGAGTAGGACTGATAATGAATAAGAAAATAGGAATGCGGGTAAACTACTATGAGCAGCACAGTGATCGCATTGTCATTGTAAAGATAGATACGAAGCCAACACCGACAACAGTAGTACAGGTTTATATGCCAACTAGCTCTGCCGATGATGAGGAGATTGAAGAAATATATGAGGAGCTAAAGGAAATAATTCAGACAGTTAAGGGAGAGGAAAACTTAATTGTGATGGGAGACTGGAATTCGGTAGTAGGAAATGGAAGAGAAGGAAAAATAGTAGGTGAATATGGACTGGGCAGGAGGAATGAAAGAGGGAGTCGCCTGGTAGAATTTTGCACGGAACATGATTTAATAGTAACAAACACCTGGTTTAAGAATCACAAAAGAAGGTTGTATACATGGAAGAGACCAGGAGACACCGGAAGGTATCAGATAGATTTTATAATGGTAAGACATAGGTACCGGAACCAGGTTTTAAACTGTAGGACGTACCCAGGGGCAGATATAGACTCTGACCATAACTTGTTAGTCATGAACTGTAGGCTGAAACTGAAAAAACTGCAGAAAGGTAGGAAAATAAGGAGATGGGACTTAGATAAATTGAAGGACAGTGAAGTTCTGGAGAATTTCAGAGGGAGCGTTAGGCAACAATTGACAGAAACAGGGGGAAATAAAACAGTAGAAGAGGAATGGGTAGCATTGAGAGATGAAATAGTGAAGGCAGCAGAGGACAAAATAGGTAGGAAGGCAAGACCAACAAAAAATCCTTGGGTATCACAGGAAATACTAAATTTAATTGATGAAAGGAGAAAATATAAAAATGCAGCAAATGAAACAGGCAAAATGGAGTACAGACGACTAAAAAATGAGATTAACAGGAAGTGCAAAATGGCTAAGCAGGAGTGGCTAGAAGCCAAATGCAAATCTGTAGAAGAATGTATAAGAAGGGGAAAAGTAGATACCGCCTACAGGAAAATAAAAGAGACATTTGGGGACAAGAAAAGCAACTCTACGAATATCAAGAACTCAGATGGGAAACCAATTCTCAGCAAAGAAGGGAAAGCTGAAAGGTGGAAAGAGTACATAGAGCAGCTCTACAAAGGAAATTAACTTAGAGACGATGTTGTAGGAAGGGAAGAGGAAGTAGATCAAGATGAAATAGGAGATATTATACTGAGAGATGAATTTGACAGAGCCCTGAAAGACCTAGGTCAGAACAAGGCCCCAGGAGTAGATGACATACCCTCAGAGTTACTAAAGTCTCTGGGAGAGCCAACCATGACAAAACTATTTGAACTGGTGTGTAGGATGTATGAGACAGGCGAAGTGCCCTCAGACTTTAAGAAAAATGTAATAATCCCCATTCCAAAGAAATCAGGCGCAGACAGGTGTGAAAATTACAGAACCATCAGTTTGATAAGTCATGGTTGCAAAATTTTAACACGAATTATCTACAGGAGAATGGAAAAGCTGGTAGAAGCTGACCTCGGGGAAGATCAGTTTGGATTCAGGAGGAACATAGGAACCCGGGAGGCAATACTCACTTTACGTCTTATCTTAGAGGATAGATTAAGGAAAGGCAAACCTACATTTTTAGCTTTTGTAGATTTGGAGAAAGCATTTGACAATGTTGACTGGAATACACTCTTTCAAATTCTGAAGTCAGCAGAGGTAAAATATAGGGAAAGGAGAGTTATTTATAACTTGTACAAAAGCCAGACCGCAGTTATTAGACTCGAAGGGCATGAAAGGGAAGCAGTGGTTGGGAAGGGACTAAGACAGGGTTGTAGCCTTTCTCCGATGTTATTCAATTTGTACATCGAGCAGGCGGTGAAGGAAAGCAAGGAAAAATTTGGAATAGGGATTAAAGTTCAGGGGGAAGAAATAAAAACATTGCGTTTTGCTGATGACATTGTAATTCTGGCAGAGACAGGAAAGGACCTGGAAGAGCAGTTGAATGGAATGGACAGTGTGTTGAAGAGAACGTATAAAATGAACATTAACAAGAGCAAAACAAAAATAATGGAATGCGGTCTTAGAAAATCAGGCGAGGCTGAAGGAATTAGATTAGGCAACGAAACAATGAAGGTGGTAGATGAGTTTTGTTACTTGGGTAGTAAAATAACATGTGATGGTCGCAGTACAGAGGATATAAAATGCAGAATGGCAATGGGAAGAAAAGCATTTTTGAAAAAGAGAAATTTGCTAACATCGAATATTAATTTAAGTGTAAGGAAGTCCTTTCTGAAGGCATTTGTTTGGAGTGTTGCGTTGTACGGGAGTGAAACATGGATGATAAGCAGTGCGGACAGGAAGAGAATAGAGGCTTTTGAAATGTGGTGTTACAGAAGAATGCTGACGATTAGGTGGGTAGATCGCATAACCAATGAAGAAGTACTGAACAGAATTGGTGAGAAAAGGAATTTTTGGCATACCCTGACAAAAAGAAGGGATCGCTTGGTAGGACACATTCTTAGACATCGGGGAATCGTAAATTTAGCATTGGAGGGAAGTGTGTGGGGTAAAAATCGCAGAGGGAGACCAAGAGACGCGTATAGTAAGCAGATTCAAGTGGATGTGGGTTGCCGTTCTTATGAGGAGATGAAAAGGCTTGCTCAGGATAGAGTAGGGTGGAGAGCTGCATCAAACCAGTCTCCGGACTGAAGACCATAACAACAACAACATTAATTTTTGAACCGTCGTTGGGTCCAGTAGCCATCCTAATATTCAACCAGCAGTATCAGTTTGTGTAATTTATGTATAAAAGCTTCGTGCTGAGCATGCTCCCTTGTTTTGGATGGGACAACAGGGTTTCAGAATCATCAGAAGAATAACCTATATTTTATTGGCTCTTACCCTGGGTCCTAAAACTGGACACCTCCCTTCCTGAAATGTATGTATACTCGTTCCATGAATTCAATCTAGATGCGTTATCCGTGGCCAGCCACTTTTGTTAAATTTTATACTTTCAATCGAATCGGTTTTTTCATTTGAACATGAACCTAATGTAGTGAGAACGACTACAGATGGATACTCAGGATAAAGCCTACTCCACACAGCGCTTGGGTAGGCCTCCTAATGGTAAGAAAGATCAAAACATTGTATAAGAATAGAATTTATGACAAACTAGCAAGTCAAAAAGTTTAGCACATTGGGTACGCCACAAGCCTCATCTTATGTCTCTGTTCACTTTCGATGACTCGTTGCCATGGTGATATTTAGAGACACATTTTTGGTAGCCAAAAGTTACACTCTATATTTCATTGGCGTAGGAGACTGATCGGGTGTTTAGAAGAGCGTCACTAGAAGATAAATAACAACACTTTATATGCTGAAAATATTACCTAACTGTAGTACGTCGTCTTCATTAGTACATATACTTTTAGACTTCCAAGTTGCAAATTTACAAGTGCGTTTCATACAAGTTTTATCACAGCCCGATAGTTACTAGACAAGATGAGAGGCTCCAATGGGACAGACTGTTGGAATGTTCATTGTTATAAAGTCTTCAGGGCTGTGACATTCAATGGGGGACGCTCAGCTCTCTTTAACAGCTCTCTAGCACCCTTGTAAGCCATCGCTGGCGTAATGTATTTGGTACGGTGCGTGGCAGAGGTACGATGTTTGAAGTCGGCCCGGTCGGAGGTTCTTGACACCGCGCAGCGTCTGCGGGCGAAGCGCCCGCGACTGTGGCGGCGGCGCCGGCGGAGCTGCTACACTCCTAGGCGTGTCCGCGGCCAGGCGTCTCCCAGTGCAGAAATCTGTAACAGGTGAGTCTACCCGAAATTTTAATGATGGTGGTGCGCAACTGCGCAGCTGCGAATAGTACAGTGGTCAGGGCCACATGATCTAACGTCGGATTCCCCCAAATATGGGGATCACAGATTTCAATATAGGCTTCTTGACCAGTTCTCGAATTTCACAGCCGAGTTTTTTGCTCTCTATTAGGCTGTCTGTATATCCGCCGCCCCGCTATCCTTCCTGTGTCATCTGCTCTGACTCTTTCAGTGCCATTGGGGCCTTAGAGACCCGTGTCCAGTCCATCCTGTAGTGCTCCGAATCCAACGCTCCCTTCAATTGCAAAAGCTGACAACGGTTCTCAAGTCCGCTTCCTGCGGGTACATGACCACTCAGGTGTGCCTGGGAACGGCGCTGAGGCCAAGGTTGCAACCCTCCTACCACGGACAGCTACCTTTTGTGTTCTAAGAGTTAAGTGGCTCGAGGAATATCAAATAGAAACATATCTACACAGTACCCTGAATTATAGTAAGAGCGTAGGCTTCCATAGAGTTATGGCTGACATCGCAGTAGATAAACTGAAGGAAGAATGAGCTGCAGAAGGCATAGTCAATGTGCAAAATATTAAGAAAGGGTGAATCGAGAATTTGTCAAATCCGGGTCCTTTGTCCTTTCAATAGTCCTCATCTGAGCATGTGAAGGCAGGTTTTCACGATTACATTTACAACCTTACGTCCCTAAACCTATGTGCTTTGGGATGCAAGGGTGAAGACACTTGTAGCAAAAGTGGTAAAGCTGCACACGAAGGGTTTAAGTGTACGCCACAACCGAAGTTCGTTAATTTTTCAGGCGATCATCCATTATATTGTAGGGAGTGTAGAATTCACCATGAGGAGAAAAAGATACAGAAGAGTAAAACAACTAAGTGTGTCTCATATGTTGAGGCTAAAATGACCTTGAAGGCAATGCAACCTAGTGTGTTTGCCACCTCCTTCGCCTCTGCAAACGCCGATTGTCAAAGCTGATGCCTCCTCAAAAACGAAGGGTTGGTAGTGTAAGCACCACCACTTGAATTTGACAGTGCATATATAAGGCAGCAGAACCTCCAATGCCAGCAGCCCCTCCGAGAACAGGCGGAAAACCTACGGGTACCACTTTTGCAGAGTTCGTAATACCTCTAACTGTAGAACCCTACACGACACCAACACAGTTGCAACTTCACCTACTCAAAGCAACACAAGTCCATAAAAGCCACCGGCAACTCCCAATCACAGAGGTCTACCTAGATCAGTGTCCCAACGTCGGTGGAAAGAGAGGGTGACAGTTAGCTCCTAAATTTCAGTGGAACTAAGTTTATTGACCCAAGGTAGACCGATGTGTGTATGTCTACAGGAGAAGAATTTCAAGCCTTCATACAGCCTTGAAACACGTGGTTACAATCTACATACAAAGGATGACTGTAGTGGTGAGAGGGCTAAAGGAGGAGTGGTTGTTTTCGTCAACTACCACTGTCTGTCCACTTTAGTTACGTCCACAGGACGCACTCGAAGAGGAAGCTGTTCATGACCTTCTGACACAGCCTTTCAGCCTCTGCGGTGATTTTAATGCACATAATGTGCTTTAGGGCTCTGTAACTACCTGCCCCAAGGAGTCCATCAATTGAGAGGCTTCTCGTATCGTCATTCGTACATTCACTCAACTCCAAACAGCTTAGACACTTCTGTACTGTAACGAGTTTTTCCTGTCATTGATCTCGCACTTTGCTCTCCAGCCCTTGTCCCCACTACTCAGTAAGTGGTCTATGACCTTCGTGGTAGTGATCACTTTCCAATCTGGATCCACCAGCTAGATGGAATGGGGCCTGTCAGAGAAATACCGCGATGAGTGTTAGATAGAATGGACACATTACAGCCATCTTTCTGCGTTTGAATGTCAGTGTGCAGGAATAGCTGTACAATATCACCCAAGTGATCCACTACTCTGCTGATGCATCCATTCCACAAACTTCAGGTCGTATAAAAACGCAGCCCGTGCCTGGGTGCAACGAAGAATATTGTTCTGCTATCAGTATCATGCAGGCGGCTCTGCGTCGGTACAAGTGTCGTCTCACTATAGACAACTTCGCAGCCTTTCGGGTGGCAAGAGCCAAATATTGGCAGGTTATTCGCGAGAGCGAATATAATTCATGGCAACAGTTCCTGGGTTCCTTAAACCGGTTCCACAAACAGTTCCGAAGTATGAGGGATCATCATGAGGATTTCGGAGAGAGGTGCCCGGTGGCTGCTGTGATGGAGAATGGTACTCTTCTGACTAGCATACGAGACAATTCCCACAGTATGGCAACTTGCTCCTCTATCGCTACTGATACCGCCAGGCAGGATTCAGATTTCCAGCGCCACAGATCGGCTGCTGAGAGGGGCATTTGGACACGCGGACCACCATATATGAAGATTGTAACTGTCGCTTCTCCTGTTGGAGCTGCATTCTTTATTGTCTGCGGCTCGTGACACATTCCGAGGTCACGACAGAATACACTAGAGTATGTTATGGCACCTCACAAGGGAAAACAAGGAAGTACTCTTCAACCTTTCTCACTTTGTTTGGTAGTAAGGCCAGTTCCCTGACTCATGTGGGGAAGCCAGTTTAATTCCTAACCTAGCTCGAAAAGGCCGGACGTGCTCAAGCAGTTATTGTACTGGGAAAGTTATAATTACCTGACATCTTATTCAGGTTGTTTTATAGGAGGCGATATTTAATGTAATGGAGATCTTTATTTGCCATAGATCGCTTATGTATTTAACACTGATGACTAGTTTCGACTCGTTAAAGAATCATTATCAAATCTGTAACGATTAAAATACAAAACTGCAGTGAATACACAGAATCTTACTGTACAATAAATGTGGTACATTATTCACCTAGATGTTAAATATGTCAGCTACACAATCTACAAAAAATAGTTACGTTGAAGATAAAAATATCTGTCATGTTCATATCTTAACTGTCCAGGCATGGTAAGAAATATGTTTCAGATGAACCAACATCATAGTGGCAAGTTATAAATTATATGCACATCATCAATCAAATATTCATAACCAGTACTGGAAAATATCTTGGAGTTAATGGTCAACGTCGTCTTGTCTGGATCTTGCAAGCCAGGCAGCTCCTTAACCGATTTCAGTATGTGTCCGGAAGATACATTCCACCTTCGATAATGTGGCCTTCCTGGAGGCGCCTATACAAAAGATGTTCCTGCGCCGGTATTACCTTCTGGGTGTATTTTTTGATATCTAGAAGACCTGGCATTTTATTCTCAGATAGCTCCGCGAACGGGGATTTCCTGGTTGCCTTCCCATTTTTATTCGGGCTTTCCTTTCTCCTCGTTTCGGATCGCTCTGGGCAAGAGAAAGCTGTACCTCACGCTCACGGTAGTGTTTCAAGTGTGACTTTGTTTGCTCTGTTTGTCATTGCTACTAATAGGATAAGGTCAATTTTTAATTGCTCTTTCCAATGTTTTTTTTATTTGTTGACGACTTCTCTATGTTTAACTCCTCCTCCTGCCTTACAACAGTAACACGTCAGTTGCAACTCACTCTTGGACGGTTGGATGAATGGGCACAACAGACTGTTTTTAAGTTTTTAATCGAGATGTCTGTGTTCGTTTTTCACTGTTCCCGTTCTGTTTTTAATTAACCTAAACTGAAGGTGAGGGGCACTGTACTGAATTTAAAGAGCATTGTGGGGTTTCTGGGATTCATTTGATACGAAACTTTCATGTTTGCCAGACCACAAAGATTGGCAACGACAGAGTATCAAACAACTTAGTATTTTTAAATGTCTTAGACACACTTGATGAGGGGCGGACAGGACTTGTTTGTTCCTTTGTGGGATCTCGGCCTTATTACGGGTGCACGGCGTATGTGTCTGCAAGACCTTATTTAAAGATTCGGCTCGCCACTGGTGCATTTAGGACCATCAGCAGACCAAGTCTCTGGCCGAGGCTGCTGAGCCTCCATTTCACATACGGTGACAGCTCTTCATGCTGCGCCAGGAATATAAGGTACCACGCTGTCCACGCCAGGTACACCAGCATACCACACCGCTGCTCAGCTCCTATGGAAAGGCTTTTCCGTGATCGGCTACTAGCAACGAGGCCTTTCCTTATGCGCACTCAGGCGAGTCTTTTAGATATGGGTGTGCCTGATTTTAACGTTCTACGTCTAGATTCAAGTCAAAGTCCACCTTGACTCCTCCAGAGTCCCAGACTAATTTTGGACTTGCCACATTTTAGGAATGATCTCACTTCTGATTTTATATATAATCTCTGTTTTTTAACATTTTAGATGGCGTCACGACTGTACCGTAGTTTACAATGATGGTTCAAAACAGGTGGGACTCCCTTGGCTGTTCTCCAATCAGGACTTCAGGATTCGCCTCTCCGATGCCAACTCTGTTTTCTCAGCAGAGCTGCACACGATCCCGAAACCATTGGAGCAAATTACGGCGTGTTCGGAGAAGAGGATTTCTTTTATACTCCGATTTCCTTAGCGCGCTGTCACATTTACAAAACCTGTAGCCAGCTGAGAAGATAATGCAGCTCATACATTACTGGCTGTACTCTCTCCCTCTCCAGTAACGAGGGAAGCAAGTGTCATTCTTTTGTGTACCAGGTCATGTGGAAATTCATGGCTGTTAAACGGCTGATCGGGCAGTCAAGTAGGCCAACAGAGGCTATCATACAGCAAAGGTCCCGTCAGTTGCGGGAGCGCACGTGGCTGGTAGTGACGGGTAAAAGGACTGTGGTTAGTTAAACCAACTGTCGGATCATGTCGAACCTTCTGCCAGTCGTTCATGTGGAATGAAGTGGCGCTAACACGCTTCAGAATCGGGCAGTGCGCTTTGACACACAGCTTTTTACTCCATCGAGAGGATCCCTCGTTTTGTAATGCCTGTGGCGTGCAAAGTACTGTACGCCACATTTTAACCGAATGTATTTTATAACGTGTTGAGAAAGCATCGGCGAATCTTGGTGTGCTCTGCCATTTTAGCTGGTGACGATTCAAGAATGACCAAAGTTTTAAAGTTTGGTGAGTTTTCTGGGCTCTGGCCTAAGCTTTTAGGCTGAAGGTTTTAGTGTGTTGCAGAGTCGCTGATCCTTTTAACTCAGATGATCGGCCATTCAAGATACTTTGGTATTGTGTTTTAACTACTTGTAGAACTGTTTCCTTTAGTATGTAATCTTATACAGTCGATATGCCACAACGTGTTTGTGCTTTCCTTTTGCTGCCTGGACAATTGGGCTGGTTCGGCTACTGTTCTTTACGTAGTCTGTTTTACTCCTTTCGTCTGTACTATGTTCACACTATTGATTCTGTAAGGGCACTAAAGGCCTAGTTCTCGTGCCTCAAAGATACCTTATCCATTCATCATCTAATGCTTTTCCGTTTCATAGTATTTTAATAGTGATCACTAGATTGAAATACCGACAATGCAACATGATGTCTTCCCATTACACTTGCCTCCAGGTAAAATGCTCCCCCTAATAAAATCAAGAACTTGTTGAAGTGTAATTATAATGTAGCTTTCTCAAGAATTTTGAGTCTAAGAAAACATGTCAGCTTGTAAAACCTTAACTGCTGCATTACAGGAATACTGAGATAAACCTATCTCAGGACTGCAATCACTACACTAGAATTTATAAAGATCAAGTTCTTTTATAAATGCAAAATTTTAGTCATGTTATCGATGTAGTGGGCACTTGTTCCAGTAATACAGTTGCGAAGTGCTCGTACGCTATTGTCTGTTGCTACACAATGCGCCGTCAATCATTGACAAATTTACTGCCCTCTGGGGTGTAGTTTAATTTAACGTAATAGCGGAAATTGTTTCCGAAATTTGTAAAATTGTGTTTCCAATAATTATAATTTTCCGTCGCGGCTTTCCATCAACGTAATAAATCTCTATGTGACAACGGGCGATGTTTCGAGTTGCAGCAACACTCGACAAAACTTTTAGGGCTGTGGATGATGTCACCAGTAGTCTGGTGTTGTATTTATTACTTTATTCGATTTCCGACACATGGAGGCTAATTATACTTACAGGCTGCCTCCCTTAATAGGCGGCAGGCGCATTTTGTCTGGTGTTTCGAGATAAGTGTGAAATTTCTCTTTTGCAATGTGTAGGTCTATTCTCAGAAACAAAGTATGGCTGTAACCTGTTTCCTGCCATTCGAAGTCTAGTTTCAAGAGAAACATCGTTTTTTTTTCTCGTTATAAGCAAAATTATTTTTAAAATTAAATTTGAAGAGTCCACTCCATAGCATGATGACAAATTTTATGTCATAGTCGCTGTATTGGCAGTCACTGTATTGACAGGAACAGCCCAGCATGAAGAATAACCACTGCTCCAGAAGCGATGGCAGCGCAATGCACGCGGTGACTGCTACTGCCGTGCAACAGCGCTATTCACCTGCTGTCGGAATGCTTGTTTTTTTTCTTGTCTTACACTCCCTGTTAACAAGAATTGGCTGTAAACTCGGACTCACCTGGGTACTTATTTATTCCATCTCCAGGATATACTTGTTTAGTCCATTTCGCCTTCCCTTTTCTCTCTTTGTCCACCTCTCCCTTCCTCTCTCTCTCTCTCCCCCTCTCTCTCTCCAGTATCTCATATATGTTATTTTGTATTTACACGTGCACAGCATCAGCGTGGACGTCATTATGTAAAACAAGCATATTATCTTGCAAAAGCGCGGCGTTCATAACGTGCGCAAGATGCGGTCAGAATTATTACTTCCCTGTTTCTTCCATGAATATTACCGCGATACATGTTAGTGATCAATTGCGAAAGAATGGATGTACCGATTTACATACACGACGTTACCAAGTACGCGTTAACTTCAGTCCCTTTTTAAATATTTGTAGTCCTGAATTTCATCCAATGCAATTTTTTTTGCTTATATAAATTAATAAACTAACCCATATGATGTTGTGATTAATTGTGACGTCAGTCTACATCCACATGTATATCAATACTCTAGAAACCACTGTGAAGTGCATGGCAGAGGGTACGTCTCATTGTACCAGTTATTAGGATTTTTTCTCATTCCGTTCACCTACTGAGCGTGGGAAGAATGATTGTTTAAATTCCTCCGTGCGTGCTGTAATTAATCTAATCTTGTCCTTACGAACCCTACGGGAGCAATATGTAGGTCAAGGAGCAAAAAGAATTTCCCGCTGGGTGGAGTTAAACCCGTGTCCTTCTCAATACGAATCCGATCTTTTACCGCTTTTTTTATAATTAAATTTTTATTTACTTTATTTCTTGTACATTCTACTGTATATAGTGAACATAATTTATGACATCTTTAGGATACATATGCACAAGTAAGATACTTTAGACAGTTACTCATAATGATATACTCGCACATACACAATCATAAGAACAACATGTTGATTTACTCATATTTTGCAGTTCAATTTTTAAATAACTTAACCTTTCATAACACTTTCAGTTTTTTTTTTTTTTTTTTTTTTTTTTTGAGCAACCGATAAAAACTTATATTTAATGAGTCCATGTACATATATGAACCTATTCCCATTCGTTTAAATACGATAATAAGCATGTTTCCATATTTGGATTTTTGGTCCATATACTTGCTAAGTTTTTTATATTCGTCCTGCATGTATAGTTTAAAGTCAATGGTGTTGTCCGGTCTAAGATTGTTAATCACGTAGCTCACGTACTTTCCCAATAACCAGTATACTGCGTTATTTTTTTTTCTCTGGAAAATATCTTGCATTTGGTCTACATAGTATGGACGGAGATACGTATTCAGGTGAATTCTTGTGAGGAGTGCTATTTGAGCCAAACACCGCTTCCTAAACACGGTTTCACAGGGACAGTTCATACATTGCATATGGTGATAGATCCCTATCAAACTTCCTTTTATTTCCTAAACGCTTGGCCATCTGGAGTTCCCACTTTCGTGTCTCACCACGCTCTACATGTACCAGAAATTTGGACGAATTCGGCGATGGCAAGTAGGCGTCCTCTCCTTGTGCTAAAAGATTTTCTCCCACGGACAAGGAATGGACTGTATTTAATTTCGCCAAGCGAAAGAAGTCGCGGGTAGCAGCTAGTACAACATAAAATTCAGGATGATGAATAACGTCATATCAGAATTACTTTCGAGGAACTAGAATAAGTTTCAGTTGTAATTAAACCTCGTCGTGCGTGTGCTGGGTCGCAGTGCGGCAGCACGAGGACGCACGCAAAGACAACGGCCGCATCTGGGCGGCGGAACGCATCGGTAATCGAGTTCCGATGCAATAAAGTGAACGCTACAGCGCGGCCAGGCACGGTCTGATGCGCAGCTGCCACCTGCGATCTGCCAGTGGGGACGCGAGCTGGCGGGCAGCAGCTGCCGGCTGTGCGGGACTCCACTGCTGGCTGCAAGGGGACTCGCTAGTCTGCTGGGGGACACCTGCGTGCACCTAACACCAAACTAGTATTCTTTTACTGTCACGTTGTTTCACTCACATTATCGCAGGTGGTCTCTTTTAGATATTATCAAGCTCTTTCCTATACTAATTTGCGCTGGAACAAACATCTTTTGCAACTGAGTTGCCTGCTTACTAATATTCTTGTTATTCTTGCCACGCATTTTTCCCCCTTGTTGGGGTCTGCTCTTCTGCTACGTCTCCACAGAGCTCTGTTGTGGACGTCCGCATCACATATAACCTCCTAGATGTTGCCCATCCACCTCTTCTACATCTACATGGGATACTCTGCAAATCACATTTAAGTGCCTGCCAGAGGGTTCATCGAACCACCATTATACTATTTATCTTCCATTACATTCTCGAATAGCGCGCGGGAAGAAAGAACACCTAAATCTCTCCGTTCGAGCTTTTATTTCTCCTATTTTATTCTGATGATCATTTCTACCTATGTAAATGGGAGCCAACAATATATATGGAGCGGAGAAACTAAGATATACAATGATGAAAGTCATGAGTTCAAAAAAAGTGCTGGATAACTGCATATTGATGGTGGATTGGTTGGAGAAAGTCTAGGGAAGACGACCAGGGGCATTATTACAAGAAGCCCCTTCTTGTCTTAGACAGTTTCCGGTGTCACCTTGTGGAAGCTATAAAGAAGAAAATGAAACGAATGAAGTCCCATCCTGTCATCATTCCTGGAGGTTTAACCTCGATTCTTCAACCTGTAAGTGTCAGAGTTAACAAATCTTTCAAAGAAGATATTTGACGCCTGTATTCACACTGGACGGCGGAGAGATTTAAACAGCTGACTCCAGTAGGCAAGATAAGTATGCCATTAATACCGATGTGCGAGTGGATAATCCGTGGATGGGAGAAAATTAGTGTCGATATTGTTAAGAAGATTTTTTTTTTTTAAACTGAAATTTCTTGTGCCATTGTCAGTTCTGAGAGCGACATGTTGTGGAACAGTGAACACGAAAAAGATATCTTATCCTGAAAATAGTGATGATTGGGACGAAAGCGAGGCCGCAGAATAGGGAGAGAAAATAAACAATGAAACAATACATTGCTACTCTTCGTTGTAGGCGTAACAAAATCGTGGTATGCATCCAGTTCTTTGTGTTAATTAAAAACAAATTATTTTAATTGAAAATAAATACCGGTAGGTACCACTTTTTTCAAAATTTACCGTAAATAATTTATCTATCTAATAAATTGTTTTTCTTCCTTTCGGAATTCCTACTCGCATAATTCCCTCTCAAGTGTTTTCAAGGGAAATAAACGGGGGGAGGGGGAATTACGAGATTAAATAATACGGTATTATTTCCATTATGGAAATGACAGCCGTTTTATTTTTATTTTTATTATTACTAATATTATTAATATTTACATACATGGTGTTTCAGAGTTCATAAACGTTCAAATTTTCGTAAATCTGTGGGACCAAACTGCAGCGGTCATCAGTCTCTAGACTTACAAACTACTTAAACTAACTTATCCCGAGGAAAACACACCCATGTCCGAGGAAGAATTCGAACCTCAAATGGGGAGTAACCGCACACTCCGCAACAAGACGCTTTAGAGTGCTCGACCACTCCCGTGCAGCTTCAGAAGGTATAGTAAATACTTTAGGAGGTAGTAGAATAGACGAATTGGAATAAAAACATGCGTTCATTTTTTATTGAATGCAGAGGAACAGCTGCGCGGGAATGGCCACGTGGTCTAGGGCAACGTTCTACGGATTGAGCGGCCGGTCCCCATCGGAGGTTACAGTCTTTCTTCGGAATGTGTGTGTGTGTGTTTGTGTGTGTTTCGTTCTTATCATAAGTTAGTTTCACTAGTTTATAAATCTCTGGACCAATGATCTCAGCAGTTTGCTCCCTCTGTCTTATAATATTTAAACAGAGATACAAATGCGTTTATTTTCGTTTCGTATGATGTTGCGCTCGTTGCTATAGATTACTATGAGAGTATTTATCTTGTGTCAGCATTAGAGTGTTCATGTTGTAAGTGTGCTTTAATTTACATTAAAGTTTTCACTGTACAGGGTATTTATAAATGAATGTAGGGGTTTTAACGCTTATAATATTTATCATATTATAAATGATATGTCAAAGAGCAACTCAGTTTTATCAAGAACCTTATAAATGTTCAATGTGAGCACCATTTGTCACACAACACACATCAAGTCTATAGCCGAGTTCTTCCTAAACGTTGATACGTGTGTCTTCAGTAATAGTGCAACAGCTACTTCAATCTGGTTTCTTAAATCAGGGAGGTCAGCTAGTAGTGGAAGCACATACACACGCTCCTTGATGAAGCCCAAAGGAAAAGGTCACATGGTGTTAGGTTGGGTGAACGTGGAGGCCATGCAAAGCAAGCCAGTCACTGCGCTCCTTGCGACGTTTCCAGAGCTTGGGTACAGTGAGATGGCGCACCATCTTGTTGGAAAATGAAGTTCTCTGGCTCATCTTCTTCCAACTGAGGAAAGAGCCATTGCTGTAGTGTATCAAGGTAAGAAGTGCCAGTTACAGTAGGTTGACCAAAAAATAAAGGCCCATAAAGTTTCTGCCAGGATACGGCACAAAAAACAGTCACAGTCACATGTCCACTAAGGTGAAGTCGATTCATCACTTAAGACAACATGATCCAGAAAATCGTCATCGTCATGAAGCACCATGTCGTTTACGAAGTTGACAGATACTCCGTTGTCTGTCGGCTTTAGAGCGTGTAATAACGTAAACGGTAAGGAGATAGTTGTATGCGTTTTCTTAAAACTTTCCAAACAGTCGACACAGGATCGTGTAATTCACGACTAGCCTTCCGGACTGATTTCTTTGGGTTACGAGTGAACGACTCTCACTCTCTCAACATTCTTCACTAGCTGTTGGGCGTCCCGTGCTCTTCGCTTTACAAAGGCAGCCGGTATCTTGAAACTGATGAGACCATCTACGAATGTTATTATCACAACAGAAGGATTAGGATCACAACCGAACTTCAGACGGAACGCACGTTGCACAGTAGCAACAGTTTCGGTCTTTGCAAACTGCAAAACACAAAACTCTTTCCGTTCACTAGACACATTCTTTGCTACTACCGCTCTCTAGCGGATTGCGGCGGACACACTACGTGCTGCACATACGAAATGGTGCCAAACAAAACTGTTTGAGTTCCTCTTACATTTGAATGTTATTTACAACAGTAAGTTTAAAATAATAAATATTATAAAGCGTTAAAACCCCGATATTCATCTACAAACACCCTGTATTTTGTTGGCCGAGCCTACTGTACTGCTGAGTGTAAACATGCGGCACTTTTTACACATGCTGAATATGAGGATATGCAATTTGTGTATGAATCTTGTAATGGAAGCGCTACTGTTGCTTGTAGAGATTTCCTTACTGCAGACTACCAAATTCAAGACTATTTACCCGTGTGTTCAATACAATGTGCGATAGTCCCCAGCAGTCATAATGCAACTGAATGTGTAAATGAATAGACTGTGGATAAAGTACAAGATATTAGTCAGTCAACAGAGCGTATTCATTCAACAATCAAACGTAGAATGTTCAAATGTTTGTTAAGCTTAAGGGACTTAACTGCGGGGTCATCAGTCCCTAAACTTACAAACTACTTATGAACTACCTACAACTAAGGACGGCACAAATATCCATGCCCGAGGGGGGATTCGAGCCCCCGACCGTAGTGGCCGTGCAGACCGTGACTGAAGCGCCTCAGTCCCCTCGGCCACTGCGGCCGGCAAACGTAGAATTCCTGCACGTGTCGCCGTTCCACAGATACTACGTATGCACGGGTTTCATCCATGTCATTGTAGTTCAATGAGCACCTTTCAGTAGGAGAAGAAGATAGATTGGAATTTCGTCTGCGGATACTTTTTACTCTACACTGCTCAAGCCACTTTCACTCGCGACAGCATCAATCTTCTTCTTTTTCTTTAGCGTTTGTCCCGCCTGGCGATTATTGCACCCCCCCCCCAAAAAAAAAAAAAAAAAAAAAAAAAAAAAATCGCGTTCGGACCAGCCTGAGAATTTAAAAAAAAAAGTTTTTTAATGCTAAAACTTCACTAATTTAGCAAAAATTTCACTAATTTTATGAAAGAAGAGAAAACATTACAATTTGGGTTGGGTTGTTTGTTTGAGCAAATGAAGGAAGCAGTACTGTAATTCAAAACGTACTCAACGTACGGCAGTGAGAGAAACAACAAGTACGCCAAGGGACACAGGAAAACTCCTGCACAGCGTGTGTACCCAACTAAACACAATACTTGCCCAATGTATTTCATTACGGTGCCGGCCTCCGCGCCCGCAAACGAGAGAGAATAATTAATAAAGACAAATAGGCCGTAGCAGGGAGAAAGCGGCGCCGCACTTGGCTGCACGTAACAGGGTGCAGGTCAGGTCGCCACCCCGGCCTGGCTGTTAATTATAATTTGGACGCCAGGCGGCGCCAGGCTCGGCGCCCTTGTTTCCGCGCCGAATATTAAATTTCGCCGCCGGCAGCGGCAGCGGCAACCTGCGAACGAGATTATCAGCTCGCCGCGACACTGGCCAGCACTTCCGCCAGGTACCTGCGTCCTGCGCCCTAAAGTGTCTGCGCGACCGCCGCGGCAACAGGGGTGGAGACTGTACTGCGCTCTACTGCCGGAGGATCGTGACACAAGTCGAAAATTAACATTTTGGTGCGGTAGTTCGAAAAGTGGCCAGTTTTAAACTCAACGCGATAGTATTCTGTTTTCATCATTTTCTTGATTTGCGGCTGTTCGCCTCGGTTGCACAGTGATAGAGTGCCAGACTACAAATCCAAAGGTCACGGGTTCGATCCCCGCCAGGTCCTATGATTTTTTATCTGTCACTTTCCACTTCTTTCACCTCTGCAAGTAATGTTCATGTGAAAAATACCGAGTAGCACCGTGGTTCGGAACCACAGACAAATATATACAGACGGGAAACCTCCGTAAGGGCCCGGTCCCACGCTCAGGGGTGCGGAGCGGGTCGTTTTCAGCAGTTCCGTAAGATGTCCCGTGATGGCGCTGCGGTCAGAAGCAGCCCTTTAAAACTGGCCAGAGCAGGCGGCAGGTAGCCCACCATCACTTCCCCTCAAACACCAGCATGCCGGACACAGCCGTGGCCTCGTGACAGGCGGCACGAGCTCTCCCCTCAGCCTCCCCTCCACTCTACCATCTCATGTGCGAGAGCACAAAGTAACATATACAGAGCAGCAGCCACCCCTAAACCACTGTCCTACGCTCCCCTCGTAGTTCCGTAAGATGCTAGCAGGTGTCAGGCGGTTCCCCGGCTTGGTACCGGGACCACACTGGGGCGCTTCTGAGGGTAGTGTGGAGGGGAGGCTGAGAGGAGAGCTCGTGCCGCCTACCACGAGGCCACGGCTGTGTCTGCTGTAGAGATGGGCTAAACCGTGATTTTCCGCTAACAGTGATTTCCGTGATTGCTACTTTTAAATCACCGTGATTAATCACGTTTTAGAATCACTGTTTGAGGTTTTCACGACATGTATCCCTCCGCGATTTCTACTCCTCCCGCTATTCCGTGATTTCAGCTCTTTCCGCTATTCCGTGATTTCTGCTCTTTTCGCTATTTCCGTGATTGAATCGCCGCGATTCCGGCGACTTGTATGATTTACCATGGAACTGACAAAAATTGAGTTAGATACTTTTGTTATAATGTTTCATCCGCCAGTAACTAATTTATCGTCTCTTTGTTGTTATGAAAGTTATGTTGTGAACCGAGAAAAGTAAATCTCAACAAATAAGTCAATAGTAAGTATAGTTTAAAATAACTGTACAATAAACTTTCTAACCACATCAAGACAATGAAAGAATAGTAAATATTCTTAGTAAGTGTAAAAATTATTTGGAAGGTAGGTGTTATTTCATTGTCAATGAATATATGCCCTCAATTTTAATAACTTGTTTCTTTAATGTAATTGAAACTGCAGTTATTAGAGAGTGCTGTTATTTAAATACAGTGGCCTATAATAGTTATATTACTTTACACGCTTCAATTACTTACAGTAATATAGTATGTTTTACTGTTAGGTGCCATATGTTTTTAAGATGTATTAATGCACAGCTAACTGGATGCTTAAATAAATAAAAAGTTACTGCAGTTTCATTTCCAGTGCCATACACTTTTAACTCAAAATTTACGCATACATATGAAATAAGAAGCTGCTTCTTCAAGTTGGAGATATAAGTTTTATGCGACAACTGTATGCCGCACAAATTACATTTCGCATAGTCGCTAATAAGAGCGGTGAAATGACACATCTCGCTCGTCCTCGATCGCTTCATCTCGGCAGAAAAAAGATATACACTTTTAGACGACGAACGGCGAAATGGACGAGATATGTTTTTTAGTTTTTAACCTCTCCCTGCCGGGCCATGGCGATTTTCTAGGAAAAACGCACAAGTGTATGCGAACTGGTCACTGTCCATAATCGGCTTTTAGCCGGTACACCCACTCTTCACTAGTCAGTGATTCGCTGCTATACCCGTTCTTCGCTATACCCGCTATTTACTGCATTGATATTAGTACAGATTTCGACCCACAGATGGCTCTTTTAGCCTTTGCTGCTTCTCTTCCCTCACCACCTCTTCGCTTTTCCGCTATTCGCTGATACACCTGCTATTCGCTGCTGCATTTAGTACTCATTTCGGCCACCAGATGGCTGTTTGTAGTTTGTACTGCTGTTCGCTGCTATTCCTGCCTGTCGCTACCCAACCGTGACCGTGACTGAAATCACGGTCAGATTCCAGATCGCCGTGACCGTGAAAACAGTGAATTTTCAATCACCGTGATTTTTCACGAGTACGTGATTTCTTGCCCATCTCTAGTCTGCTGTGTTTGAGGGAAGGTGGTGGTGGGGACAGCCGCTACCTGCCGTCTCCTCTGGCCAGTTTTATAGGGCTTCTTCTGACTTTAGCGCCATCATGGGACATCTTACGGAACCTTCCCTCCCCGCGCCCCTGAGCGTGTGACCGGGCCCTTACGGAGGTTTCCCGTCTGTATATATTTGTCTTTTGTCTGTGGCGAGAGGCACCCTCTGAAACGCCTCTAGTGCGGTCTACAGGTACTAAGCCGGGGATCCGCAAGACATCTGCTAGCATCTTACGAAACTACGAGAACAGCATAGGACAGTGGTTTGGAGTGGGGGGCGGCTGCTTCTCTGTATATGTTACTCTGTGTCGACCCCAAGTTAAACTGTAGGTCTCCCTATAACTGGCTGCGTAAGTCAGTTCAAAGGTCGGAGGAAGGCAACGGCATACCACTCCAAACAGGATCATGCCTAGTAAAGCACTGTGGTGTTCAAACCAATCTTCGGATTGTTGACTGCTTTACCTTTTTTACTCTTGCCTCTGATGATCAAAACCAACTGCAGAACGATCTCAATAAGATGTCAGTGTGGTGTAAAAATTGGCAATTGACTCTAAATAATGAGAAGTGTGATGTCGTCCACATGAGTACGAAAAGAAATCCGTTGAACTTTGTTTACAAGTTAAATCAATCAAAAGTGAAGGCCGTAAACTTCACAAAATACCTAGGAATTACTATTACTTCAGACTTAAGTTGGAAAGAACACGTAGATAATATCGTGGGAAAGGCGAACCAGAGACGGCGTTTTATTGGCAGAACCCTTAAAACATGCAACAGAACTACAAAAGAAATTGCATACACTACGCTTGTCCGTTCATATTTGGGGTATTGCTGCCCAGTGTGGGATATCAGGTAGGTTTCACGGAAGACATCGAAAGAGTCCAAGGAAGAGCAGCTCGTTTCGTATTGTTACGATACATGGGGGACAGCGTAACGGAAATGATACAGGATCTGGGATGGCAATCATTACAACAACGGCGCTATCGCTGCAGCGTGGTCTACTTGCGAAACTCCAATTGCCAACATTCTCCTCCGAATGCGAAAATATATTGTTGACTCATACTTACATAGGTAGAAATGATCACCAGAAGAAAATACGAGAAATCAGAGCTCGAACAGAGAGATTCAGGTGTTCTTTCTTCCCACGTGCTATTCGAGAATGGAATGGGAGATAAATAGTATAATGGCGGTTCGAGGAACCCTCCGGCAGGCACTTAAATGTCATTTGCAGAGTATCCCATGTAGATGTAGATGTTTGCAGTAAATTTTTTTTCGGGTTTGAGGTCCGCTTGATATGCAAAACACCGTTTTTATTATATGCCCAAACTAGTTTCAGCACCTCTGTGCCACCATCAGTGGATTTTTCAATTTATTTAGTGCTTATTTTACATTCTGTGGTCATGTGGGACCCTTTCTACATGCTTCCCTATTTATAAATCGCTTGTGTTTACTTTGTTAAATGTACGTATGTGCATATTTAAAAAAGTAAACACAAGCGATTTCTAAAGTGGGAAATGACTCTGATAGGAAAGATTCCGCTAAATATGTATTACATGTGTGGTATTTACGAAAACGTGGAAGAGGAAGTGTACACCAAAAGAAACTATGACAACGCCACCACTACATAATCATGTAGAAAGGGTCCCACATGACCATATAATGTAAAATAAGCACTAAATAAATTGAAGAAACCCACTGATGATGACACAGAGGTGCTGAAACTAGTTTGGGCATATAATAAAAACGGTGTTTTGCATATCAGGCGGAACTCAAACCCGAAAAAAAGTATTCCCTTTGTAAGACTTTTCATATTCACGCAATTGATACATAATACATCTACTGTGGTAAATCAAACCTCTCGCTGATGATTTTAAACATAGCTTGTCGACTGCAGCAACTGTAGGTTCACAAATATTTGACAAAGTTCAAGATTTGATAAAATATCTTTCTGATGAAGGCAGCCTTAGATGGTGCCGAAATCTAGATCAAGGTACTTTATCAAATCTTGCAACTGGTTGGGCTGAACTTTGTCAAATATTTGTTTACCTCTCCCTGAATAACTCCTACACTACAGTAAAATAAAATGAAAGTATAATGATTAATTATGGAAGTAGGCTGGTGGGGACATTTGATTCAAGGGACTGATTTGAGAACATAACGGTTTACACAGAGGATTACCACACGTAACTTAGTTTTATTTATTAAAAGACTAGCTGAAAACCCGGCGTTGCCCGGATATTTATTTATTTATTCCTGCCATATTTCAGGTATATATTCATTTTTATAAGGATTGTATATCTGTAAAATCCCTTGGGTATACAATTAGTAGTAAAGAAGTAATAGATAAAAACTTTATGCATGATGGGGTGTCCTTCCATGAAAGTTACTGTTTATGTGCTCATATCTCATGAACTACGTGTCGTACTGTGATACAATTTAGAAGGCACATTCGACTATATGTGTGTATACTGTCTGTATAATTTCCTGCGGCTACAACTTGTAGTGTACAAATTATAAATTGTAACGTCATACCGAGAGCCGTAGTTTTACTCCATAAACAGCGGAAACGTAGTAAGCGAGAAACTTTTTTCCTTTCATCATTTTACTATGGTTGCCAGCGAGAAAAAGTTTAATAAAGGTTTGAAATTATGTTTACAGTTTGATGCAAGTCCCTAAGTACTGCCATTCTCATACAGTGTATCTCGAAATTCTCGCCGCATTATTTGCGATTTCTATTGGTTATGACATAATGTCTTTTGAACCATGTGCCATATGTGATTCTTAACCATACAGAAATTGTTACCTCACGGTAAGGAATGTGTGTACCACATTTTGTTGAAATCGGTCCAATGGTTTAGGAGAAAATGAGCAGCATTGTCGCAAAATGCAGCAGTTTTTCGCGCATCTCATTGTTTATGACGTCATATCTCGTGAACTATATATCGTACGTGATTCTTACACTTACGGTGACCGTCCTCATGGATTGAAGCTTACGTGTACAAAATTCCATAAAGATTGGAACAAAACTGTTGATTTGTATACAACACGTACAAACATACGGACACTCTGCTTTATATATCTATATCTATAAATGTGAATGTCTGTTCAGTGTACGTTTATCACGTCTGAACCACAAAACATAAAGACCTAAAAAATTGCACAGTTACTAATGTCTACCCGGGGAAGGCTTTAGGCACGGTTTTATGGCGATTGGATAGCCATTTATGTATATATGTCAATGTGAATGTATGTTCGGTGTACGCTTATCATGTCCGAACGACAAGACGCATAAATATACATACAGTTACTAATTTATTCCTGAGGAAGGTTTTAGGCGCGGTTTTATAGCGATCTGATAGATATTTAGTAATTTGAAAAATATAACAGGAAATTCGGAACAATAATTATTCTTTGAAACTTATATTTCATCTTTGAAAATGGTTTTATTGGTTACGTTGTTGATTGAGGGTTAATAATGATAAAAGGGTGGGGTATATTGGGATGGAAAGTTATCTGTGTAAATAAAATTCTAGGTGTGTGTTTTAATATTTCTCCCTGCAGCGAAAACTACAGAACGCAAACGAATGGTCTGTGTGTAATTGTTGTCCGAAGAATTCCGTGTACACCATAGCAGTTCCATGCCGATAGCTATTAGGGAGTGAAAGATATGGTGGTTGAAAGTTGTCAAACTATTAAAAAATCCCGTCTGAAAGCCAGCGATGACGTTTGCGACTCTATAGCAAGGAGGTTACATATAGCGAAACATGATGTCACAGACCATCTCTTTGTTCTATGCGTGCTACAATGTCTTCAGCTCTTTCTCTGTAAGGATAAGCATACAAATAAGGAAAAAATGATATGTTTGTTAAGCTTACGGGACTTAACTACGGGGTCATCAGTCCCTAAACTTACAAAGTACTTATCAACTACCTTATACTAAAGACGGCACAAATATCCATGTCCGAGGGGGGATTCGAACCCCCCGACTGTAGTGGCCGTGCAGACCGTGACTGGAGCGCGTCTGTCTTCTCGACCACCGCGGCCGGCGAATAAGGATATATAAGAATAAATAAATAAAGCAGTAAAAGGTAAATTTCTTTTAATACTTCTCTTTAGAAAAATCAATTTGACGTTTCGCGCATTACATCAAGTAATCGATCTGTGACATTATTACAATCATTATTGTTGAATTTCGCGATTGGATTCTTCGAAACGAAAGCATTTTTACGTGTGATGTGATCTCATAGCACACTACTGAAAGACAGCTTATCTATCATAATCAACCAACACGCTGGCGGTGCCGCGGTTTTAAGCTAGTTAGATATGAAAAAACAATCTCTCAGGGCCGATTTGATTGGGCGTGGACACACATATGGACGAGGAAGGGGAAGGTAATTTCTTCGTACCTCAGCAACATTGACTCAACATGGGCGTCAGGTGATGGAACGGCGCGGTGCGTTGTGCGGGTGCGTCGGCGTTGGAGGCGGTCTCTGTAGCATAGCACGTGGTTACCCTGCTCTGCGGATGTGTGGCGCGGCGCGGGCCCCGAGCGGAGGCGTCGAAGTGTTGCGTCTGCCAAGGCGACAGTGCCAGCATGGCTCCTTGCTTCTCCGGCGTCGGACCAAGTGTTTTCTTGGGCGGTTTCTCACTGTTAGTCCAGTCAAATAAGCCGAAAAATGGCGTCAACCTCGGAATGAGAGGTAACAAGCTGAATATTTGCATAAGCCTTTGTTTTGGCATTCTAAATGATGTGTCAAAAGTCTCATAAAATCTCGTGTCCGCTTCTTAAAATATTAAAGGTCAAAGGTCACGAAAATCAGTTTTTCGTAAATATCTCGCTTCCTATGCGTTTTTAGATAGAGCGCGGAGAGCGCACAGGGTAAAGCGCTCAGACATATAAGACGTAATACGAGGTCAGCTGCGAATCACAGTCAATGTTAGGCTGTTTAAAGTTAATAAATCATTTCAACAATTACAATAACAAACCTTCATTCTTTATGAATTGTGTTCAATATTTCATAATATTATTCATAAATCAAAAAGATTTGTTTAATAATATTAATTATATCATGAAATTATAAAGTTATGAAGCCAAATACTGCAAGTATATTTTAATTATATTCTAATATATCTTAATTATGTTTTATGTAGAAAAGAATAAAATTAACTATAATTAAGACTTAATTATATTTGAAACAAAAATATATTAAATAAAAAAATGAGGAAATACGTTTTATGTAAATCTTTATTTAGTAGTCATGTATGATTTATTTATTACAATTAGAATTTCAAACGTTAGGATTTTTATTCACTTTAATTATTAATCATACATATGTTTCAATTTTCATCTTCTTGATCATCATCGTCGTCTTCATCCGGTCGCTCGAAGACGTCCTTTTCATTATCATCATCCTCGTAATCGACGATTGTCGTCTCTAAACCTTCCAAGATTTCGAGGTCATATGCACTTTCTTCATCGAGATCGTTCTGGTGTGATGACGCATTGAGGCAAGCTTGCCCATTACACTGGCCACAAGCTGAAGAACATTGCATCCCCGATTTCCTGCACCCGCAGCGCGATCCACAATCATTTTTGCAGTTGCAAAATATTGTATTCAGGAGCTCGTCTGGTGCAGGTGGTAATATTGTTAGTATTGGCTTCAAATGTTCATTCTGCAGCACCCAACCCCATACCTGGGGTTCTATATACTTTCCTAACCACGTTTGTACTTTGTAGTAAGCACGATTGATATGTTGACGAGCTGCTGCACTAGTTGGTGGCAGATCTGTTAGTTGCACAGGTTTATTAAGTTTTGTCGATTTAACAAATTGCGTGTATCTAAGATGATCTATACTGTCTTCAGATTTTGGAGCGTTATATATTGCCAACAAGATACGTACTCCATTTGCAAGTAACGTTTGAGCAGGGCAGTTTTCTTGTTGAAATACTTCAGCTAGCTGATCCAAATCTGGAAGTTTCTCCAATATTTTAACAAAAGTTTTTTTTGCCTTTTTTAAACAACGCAGATATCGTTTCACAGCCACTCAATGCATGCAAAAGTAAAATGTGTTTTTTATAACGGGGATAATCTTTAAAACTTTTGGAGGAGTACATTTGTGTTTTAATATTGCCTTTACCAATTTTTTCAAAGAAAATTTCTTGTTGATGCGTTTGAGTACGTCCAATTAAAATGACACGCAAATCAATATCTTCTCCTACGATGATGGCAGTCCTTTGGTGCTCTGATTCTTCGATGCCTGTTTCGATTATACAAACATCAGCATCATCTCAGGCATGTTTTGTAGTGATATTAACAATTTTTAATTTCTCAACAAGCAAGTCAATTAGCTTTTTTTATTAGAACGATTTGATAAAAATTTCTCTTGGCTGATTGGCACAATCGTTGTTTCCTCAAAGCAAACTTCATACGATTCTGAAAGAACAGTAGTTCTTCTTAGTTGTTCCATTGCTTTAGTATTTCTACTGTAGTCAGAGTATCCGTCAAATATAACAACCATTCTTGAGCCATAATGTGTTTGTAAATACTTTATACATTTATCTAAAACAACGTATCGTCTTTGCTCCATATGACGCGATGCAGAAGAAATCCGCCATCGATAATATATGTTACATTACTTTCATCAAGATCGATCTCGATAGGTCTCATTTTGTCATATGATGTCGCTTTCGTTGTTTTCCTCATGCCATCATTATCAAATAAAGATGTTGAATACGGATTTAGTTCGTATTTAAGATATTCTTGAAGATTACTTTCAAACTTTTTGCCTGTCGATTCAATTGAAAGGTTGCAAACTAATATTTCGGAGCTCAATCAGAGGTGCAAGGATTATGATATGAAGATCAGCATCTCCAAAACGAAAGTAATATCTGTGACAAGGAGATTTAAACAGATTGAGTGCCAAATAAGAGGGAAAACGTTAGAACAGTAGACAGTTTCAAGTACCTCGAATGTATTTTATCACAAGATGGCAACATAGTGAAAGAACTGTAATCGAGATGCAGGAAAGCTACTGCAGTGAGTGCTCAGCTAAGATCTACTGTCTTCTGCAAGAAGGAAGTAAGTACCAAGACTAAGTTAGCAGCGCACCGCTCTATCTTTCGACCAACTTTGTTGTACTGGAGAGAAAGTTGGTGGATACAGGTTACGTTATTCACAAGATAGATGTTACAGATATGAAAGTAGGAAGAATGACTGCAGGTACTAATAGATGGTAACAATGGCAGGAGGGTGTCTATAATGAGGAAATCAAAGAAACACTAGGAATGGACACCATAGATGAAGCAGTTAGAGCGAACAGACTGAGATGGTTGGGTTATGTTAAACGTATGAGAGAAGCAAGGTTACCTAAAGAGACTCATGAGCTCGGCAGCGGAGGGTAAGAGGAGTCGAGGTAGGCCAAGAAGAAAGTACCTAGATTCGGCGAAGAATGATTTTGAAGCAAAAGGCATAACATCAGACGAGGCAGCAATGTTAGCATTGAATAGGGGATCATGGAGGTATTTTATTAGAGGTACTATGCTCCAGACTGAACTCTGAAAGGCATAATCAGTCTCTAACAATGATGATGGGGGAAAAAAAGTTCTTTGTGGCACCTGTCTGTGTTAGGCCTGTATCGTACGCCATTTATCAGCGTCTTTCTCCCAGACCACACACACACACACACACACACACACACACAACACACACACATACCACTTTATCTATACTAAAAGCCAGTCTCTCTCCCCCTCACGCATGTTTGCACTGCAGGGGTTTACTTGCATTCTTTCCTTCCACAGGGGTCCACGGTTTATCTGCGATTCCGTCGCTTTTTTAGAAACCTCTGGTATCTGCAGGTAAGGGCTTTCTCTGCAAATACGCTATTTTGTCCATTCCGTTGTAAGGGGCTCTCTTCCCTGCGTCCGCTATCGCCATTTATCTGCATGATCCTAAAGTCAGGCTCATTCCGCCGTGTACATTCTTAAGAGAAACCCGCGGCAATTTTCCAGGCTGCGCCCTGTATAGTGGCGCAGCGGCCGGTGCTGAAGGTGAAAGTTTAGGGTGCCTCGCACTGGCTCCGTATCGTTCTCTAGGCCGGCGCGGCAGGACATTGGCGTGGCGTGCGCGAATGCTGCCATCGAACACTGAACAAAAGCGTCCCTGGCCAAAACATTACACTACCCTGGACAAAACAGAGGATCAGAGGCGTTTGAGAATGTGCAAAAATAAAAAGTACTAACGTGCTTGGGGAATTTTTTTTATTTTTTGACATAGTCTCGTTTTAGACTTATACATTTCGTCCAACGCTGTTCTAATCTGTTGATCACTTCCGAATTATAGGAATTGTCCAAGCCTGGAAAATAGCTATTAGTTTCTACAATCACCTCCTCGTTTCGCCAGCCATTTCTTGAAACTGGGGAACAAATAACTGTCTGAGAGAGCCAAGTCTGGAGAATTGGGGCGTTCTGAAACGAGTTGGAATCCTATTTCCAATAATTTTGCGATAAAAACTGCTGAGTTGTGTGCTGTTGTATTGTCTTGTTGGAAAAGTACTTTTTTGTGGGCCAATCGCCGGCCTTTTTCTTGCATCTCGGTTTTCAAACGGTACGATAACCATGAATAATATGGACCTGTAATAGTTTTACTCTGTTCCGGATAGTCGAAAAGGATTACCCCTTTCGAATCCCAGAAGACCATTGCCTTAACCTTTCTGGCTGAAGGGCTGGTCTTCGCCTTTTTTGGTGCAGATTCTCGCTTGGTAACCCATTTATGGATTGTTCTTTGGTATCAGGAGTATAGTAATGTATCCATGTTTCATCCACTGCGACGAAACAACGCTTAAAATTCTGAAGATTCCTCCTGAACAGCTGCATACCTTCCTTGCAATACTTCACACTATTTCGTTTTTGGTCAAGTGTGAGCAATCGCGGCACGCATCTTGCGGATGGCTTTCTCATGTCCATATGTTTATGCAAAATATTATGTATCCGTTCATTGTAGATACCTACAACACTGACAATCTCACGCACAGTAACTATTCCCTCATCCATCACCATTTCATGGATATTATCAATGATTTCTGGAGTCGTAACCTCAACAGGGCGTCCAAAACGTTCAGCGTCACTTGAGCCCCTATGGCCACTCCGAAAAACTTGAAACCACTTATAAACTGTTCTAATGGAATGAGCAGAGTCACCATAATGTTTATCAAGCTTCTCTTTAGTGTCCTGATGCGTTTTGTCTGTCATAGTTTAATCACCATACAAAATTCTTTTTCGTCCATTCTTCGACAATAACTGTGCATCCTTGATTCACACGAATTCCAAACAAAAAGAAATAGACCACTATCGCTGAAACTTGGTGTGGGTTCTTTCCAAAGATGCTACTAACTAAACATGACCTCGATACGCGCCGGTGGTCCATCTGTCGGACTTTGCATGGACTGTTCAAACGCCCCTCGTTATCTAGGTTCAGAAGTATTGGCAATGGCAGAACGATCTAGAATGATTCAACGTATTTCTGTCGGTTCTACGCAGTTGAGACAACATTGCAACAACCAAGATATTGGTATGTATGTATCCGGATCCCGCCCCAGCTACTGCCGGATCTGGATGCTAACGAGTCCTCTCCATTTGGCATGGCCTCCCACCACTCTTCTTCCTCCACTTGCTGCCAGGTGACACCTCTTCTTTCTACAGATGTTCCATTTTCCACCGTGAACGTGGCCGCCCACTAGGTCTTTTTTTCCATCCAGCTTAGGTCATCCATAATTTTGGAAAGTCTCTGCCCGCCCATGTTCTTACCATTCCCGTAATATCCTAATCGCTTTTTTGGATCTCTTCTCTCATCCTTACTTGTTTACGGTCCTTTTTAATATCTACATTCCTTACCGTGTACATTATTTTTTTCCCTTAACTGCTCCGAGAAATTTCATTTCCCCTGCTTGCAGTCTGCTCCAGTCCCTTCTTGTCATTGTCCATGCTTCTACTCCAAAGTCGCGGCATAGCGGCCGAGCGCATTGAGGCACTATGTTCTGATGCGTGAGGCTGTTCCCCGTCGGGGTTTCGAATGCCCCCCCTCTGGCATGGATGTTTATGCTGTCTTTAGTTTAAGTTAGTTCATAAAGTAGTTTGTAAGTTTAGAGACTGATGAACCCGCAGTTAAGTCCCATAAGCTTTACAAACATTTAAACATTTCAATCTCCTCCATAAGTGCCAATAGGGAAGTAGTAACTCTTATACATAAGAAGTTTTGCTTTTTCTGCAACTCCCTTATTCCAAATCAGGTGTTTTATTGTTTGATAGGAATTGCCTACGATCTGTTACCTCCTGTTAATTTCGTTGGTTATTCTTCCATCGCTAGATATTTCACTCCCTAAATAAGTGAAACTATTTACCACTTTAATAGATTTCCATTCAAAGTAATATTCCTGTTGATCCCTTTGTCTCTTCCAAATGCCATTACTTCACTCACACCTATATTTACTATTAATCTATACATTTCCATTATTTTCTTCCATGCATCAAGCTGTAGCTGTATTGTTGGTAATAACTGAAAATTACAGCAGACGGAGTTGGTGTTGACTTGTGTTTACTCTACCAAACAAATTACGCATCCAGTTGCGTTCAGATAGTGTACTGATAAGGTATTCCAAGGCAACTTTCCTGAAGCTTAGGCATAAAGAGTCATAGGAAGGTTAGAATCGGAACAGACACAGAGTAACAATTACGAGCAACTTATATTGGAAACAACACAAAGAAAATATGATATGGATGGCAAACTAAAGTCTACGTTTCATTGGCAGTACACTTACAAAATGCGACGTACTAAAGAAACTGCCTACACAACACTTGTGTGTACTATTGTGGAATATTTCTATGCATTGTGGGCTCCACACCACGTGGATCTGACAGACGATTTAGAGAAAGTTCAGAGAAGGGCAGCTCGTTTTGTATTATCGCGATATAGGGGAGGAAGTGTCACGGAAATGATGCACGAGTTGGTGTGGAAATCATTAAATGAAAGGCGTTACTCGTTTCAACGAGATCTATTTGCGAAATTTATTTCACCAACTTTCTCTTCCGAATGCGATCATATATCGTTAGCTCCCATAGGGAGACATAATCACTATAATAAAAAAAGAGAAATCAGACCGAAACCAGAAACGTTTAGGGTTTCGTTTTTACCGCGAGCTGTTAGAAAACTGTAGAGACGTATCATCAGGGTTTCGTTTTTACCGCGAGCTGTTAGAAAACTGTAGAGACGTATCATAAAAGCTTTCCGCTGAACCCTCTGCCATGCACTTGTGAATTGCAGAGTATTTATGTGGATGTATATATATATATATATATATATATATATATATATATATATATATATATATATATATATATAGACAGAGAAGTGGCTGCAGCTATTCGAGTGTCCCAAAGTGTAATTTCCAGGACCTGTACGCGACTTCAGACAACGGGAACGTCTAATAGAAGGCAAGGTCAAGGTAGCCTCTACGAACGGAGGCCTATGGCGTGTGTACCATTAAAATCACGACACCGTTTAGCCCGCAGAAACTAAGCGGAGGCAAGATGAGACAAGATTTTGTGTTCAGCCGGACAACCATCGCTCCATCAACTGTAAAGAACGTGGAACTATCCTGCTTATGTGCAGAAAACATCATCATATCGCGGTGGTGGACGAACGGTGTGAGCAGCAGTCAGTATTGGAGGACATACGGACCTCTGTGTTGTTCAGAATGGCGCTTTGACTGCTCAGAGGTAGAGAGACGAGATCCTCCGACCTTTAGTTGTGCCCTACGCTGGTGCCATAGAAGATGAGTTCCTTTTTCTGGACGATAACGCTCGTCCCCAAAGAGCTGCAGGGGTGGAAAACATGCTTGAAACTGAGGGAATTGAACGAATGGAGTGGCCGATTGAACACGTCTGGGATGCACTTGTCAGACGCATTGCAGCCAAACCAGCACCTTCCACTATCGTTGAAGAGCTGGATATGGCATTCATGAAAGAATGGCCAAATATCCCTCCAGAGTTGACTGATAACATACTGTCCATGCCACGCAGGTGTGCAACTGTACTAGCCATCCGAGGTGTTCACACACCATATTAGAGGGCAACGAGAAGGACAGTTTCGCCATTATCGTAGCCCCATGATGCATCACTCTAAGTAAACGCCATTTAAACCTCAAATAAAGAGTTGATACAATAAAATATCGTACTTGATCTCACACAAATTAAAATTGTAGCCAGTATATGAATAAAATACATTACCACATGTATATTGTGTATGATATCTCACCCTGATTCCCTATAATTTTGAGCAGCGTATTTGAACTGCATTAGAGAATTTTTCACTTCGAAGAATATTTAGTCATTTAATTAAGTATTTATTCATCTGCAATCCTCAAACATATACAGATTTCCCCGCCATGACTTGTACGTCTACGAGTAAACAACACCTTCTTGAGTTGGCGTAGCTTGAAATGTCATTAATACACTAAAATGAATGAAACTGCACTAACAATCGTAGCAGCTACATCATTCCAAAGCTGCTATAATGTATTCACATGCAGTGACATAACCCGATATAAATGTAGAGGCACATATCAGCATTATTTCGCAAGTACAGAATTCTAAATAGATCAATATATAAGTGGAAGAAAGCGAAGACGCACAGCTATTGAATTAAGAAATAATTTTCATTTGTGGCTCACTAGCAGGTAATGTTTGTAACAACGACGTCGGTCAGTACAACCACTCTACCAGATGATTATCATTCATTGCCAATGTAAATTCCATCCAGTAAAGTATTAAGCAGGTAATCATGGTTTTGTGGTTATCACAGTATTTCATTGGTCTAGTAGGGCACGCGAGCGTGGCACGTAATAACTGTTAGTACCTAACGTGGAAATTAAAATGTTTTTTCACTTGTATATTCATCTTTTATCTTCTGCACCTTGTCAGAGATCCACAGCTTAGATCAGCTGTTGTTTTGAAATATTTATGCTTCTGGAACTGATTAAAGTAAATCAAGTTTCACTCTTCAAAGTGAATTTTAAATGTGTTTTTATGGTTTCAAAGTTGATGCGCAGCCCCGCGTAAATGACCGTGGCGAGTTGGTGTGTTATCTCTGACTGCACCGCTCGCTGTATTTCTTGGCTGAATTCGCCACTGTTTTGCTTTCCAACATTATAGGCCTTGATCTCTATGACAAGTGAATTTTCATATCAGCAAACATAAATGGTACGTCGTGTTTGCTAACTTGTTAGGTTTGCTTGTGTTTGTTGTTTCGCTCAAAAATTTTGCGTAATTGACGAATGTTCTTGTGTCTGTTTAACGTATTTGGTTTGTGGATATAAATACGCCCCATTTCAGTAATAGAGTATATACGAAAAGACACAATGCATTGAAGAATAAATCTATTGTTTCGAAGGGAGATCCTGTTACGTGTGTGAGAAAACTTATTCCAGCAAGAAACTTTTTTGACAGAAACGAGAAATTTGAAAAGTATGAAAGTGACTGTAATGATATAAATGAAATTAACATTTCCTTTCCGTCTATTATTTTAAAACATAATGTATTACACAATGTTGGCAAAGAAAGAGGACTAGAACTGAAAGTAAATTCACACTTAGATTTGACATGTAAAATGTTATTGAAGTGGAACAAATCTGGAGGAGAGATTTCGTTTCATAATTCTAATAGTATTCTTCATAGTGGTAATAGTGGAAAGAAATTTTGGGCTACTGTGTGGCTTGCGTTGCATAGGAAAGGGCATTGCTGCAAGAACAATGTTATGTGGAATTTTGAACTTGCCAAAACCACCAACCAAGTTTGGATTTTATAATGGTGGGATCTTCCGCAGAAGATGTTGCACGATCCACTATGAAGAAAGCGGTTGAAGAGGCTGTGACTGAAAATGTAAATTGTAGAGATTTAACTGTTGCTTTAGATGGATCATGACAACGTAAAGGTCATAAATCGCTAAACGGAGTCGTGATAGTTCCAGTGGAGATGAGAAAGTTGCAAATTTATTGATGTTGCTATTGTCTCCAATCATTGAAGACGTAAGAAAAATACCAAGGAGGAACTTTATGAAGCTTGTGACCTAATTTTCGTGGAACTAGTGGAGTGAAGGGAGTAGTAGAAATTCCATTTTATGTTTGCCGTTGCAGTTACATTCAAGGCATTCAGAATGCTTGTTTGAAGGACATTGAAGATGGTCACTATGTGATTGAAATCGATCTGTTGTTTTAAATAAAACGTTAACGGCCAATGCTGCTCAATACATATGGTGTATTCATCATTGTGTGGTCGTTGAGCACCACCCTGGAAATGGAATCAAACCTAAAAAAAAATCGTATAGAAATATTCATTGAAGGTATTGTCCAAATTTCAGAGCCATAAGTTTAATGGTTAAAAATAAATGTAAATGGGATTGATAGAAGGTTCCGGCTCCCCTTAAAGACATCAGCAAACTTTGCAAGTTTCTAACGACACCTGTGTTTCCTTTATAGCTGCATATTAACATGACGGAATGCAGGTGGAATAAACATAATTATATCTAAGGAACTTATTATTGGGGTGATCTAGAATTGTTTAATAAGAGGTTTGTAGCCAAGATCGCTTTCTTCATTTAATTATATAATCGGTTTCGGCGTGCTAGACGCCATTTTGAGACCTGTAGTAATTTTTTTACATGAATTGACTGCTATTGTAACAATTTTTTACATAGGAAAACGGTGTACATCCACATTGGTGTGTCATCAACATAAAATTTACAAGTCAATAATAAGTCTTTCTTCATCCAGAAAGATGGGTTCAGACGATTTATTATTGACTTGTAAATTTTATGTTGATGACACATCAATGTGGATGTACACCGTTTTGCTTTGTAAAAATTTGTTATAATAGCAGTCAATTCATGTAAAAAAATTACTACAGGTCTGAAGATGGCGTCCTATTTGGTAAATTCCCATGCTTGTGAGATGTAGTTAGGTTGTAATTTACGTATAGCTGTTGCAGATAATTCTCTTCATATCAATTTTTAAACAGCATTGGACATATTCCAACACAAACGTAGCATACACTGTAATTTCACACCAACTCATTTCAAAATTTGATAACAATCTCAACCACACAATTGGCCAACCCCTTGAATGTTAGGAACTTTTTAAATACAGAGATATATGTATATCTGATCAATTTTCTGACTAAAAATTGTACAATTCACTAATACTAGAGTCAGATCAAAACTAATGGCTCTGATTTTTTGATTCTGTTCTCAACATAAAAGAAAAGAGAAATAAGGACTAACAAGTTGTTACCACTGTGATCATTGATAGAGTGGATGTAGGTGAGTTAAGTACCGCACTTCAGTTTATTTATGGTACAAATGGAACAGTTTGTTGATTTCTTTGCGTGCTAACCAGTAGACTTGTGATCAACTGAAGTACCTACGAGCTGTAAATAATACACGTCACTATAGAAACTAAATTAGTTAGCAAAAAAATACGTATTTTCACATCTTTCAATGACAGTAATAAAATCAAACAGTCGCCGCTACGATGCCAGTCTCTAACAAGCTAACTTATCTTTGCATTAATCACCGATTTTATTAAAACTCAATACATTTGTGGTAAAAATAATATAGAAGCGTTTTTCTGAAAACGGCAATGGTGCAGTTTCAAGTATGGAAACACCTCTGAATGATAATATGAAATATTTGAGTTGTCGAAAATATCTTCGAAACCACAAGTGAGAAACAAAACATGTCATAAAATTTTAATGGTAATTTTCGATCTTAAATTCAGTACAGTCAAAAAAACTGTTATGCTGCTTTTAAGAGCATTAATCACAATTGAACTCTTGTGTGAAAATTTTGTTCATCTCTCTTGGTTTCGGAGATAATCACCAAAAACAAAAACAAAAATTGCATTACGTTTCAGAGTATTTTTCATTCTTACACTTGCATGATTACAATTATAAGGAAAACATGAGAATAATTTTTTTTATTAATCTACAATTTTGTTTTGTTAAAATAAAATTGACGATTAACGACAAGAAAGTACAACATATAATATGAAAAAAAAAATTAATTGTCCTTGGGCCAAAGGCCGCAGAAATAAACGTAATGGTTAGGTTTTTACTTGTAATTGGGTCAAAAACCGCAAAAAAACGTAATGTAAAACCTCTTAATGATCACGAGACTTGCGCAAGTCATGTTTAGCACCACTGCCCGGGTGAAGTTGAAACCAATAAACATATTCCTTAACAGACCGTAGTGTGCCAGGGGTCACAGTGTTAACAAAATTCTCTATGGCCACTAAATACAGCACTTTCAAATAACAGCATAGCCATGTCATACGGCGACCTTGACGGCCAGACTATAGCAAAATGACGGCTTGTTATTCTCTCATTTGGGAAATGGCTCTTGAGGAATTCCTTCATTGGTTTTGCAATGTGCGGAGGTGCGCCATCGGTTTGAAAACCATACTATCCAGACTTCAGTGCCGTTCAAGGCTTGAAATGACGTAGTTGCATAGAAAGTTTTTATACTGGTTACCAGTTACGGTACAGATAATGGGATCTGCAGGAGGCATCTCCTCGAAAACTCGAAAAGAATGAGCCCTATCTATGATAACGGATGTTGTGAGCCCGCACCACACAGTTAACTTTTCAGAATGAAGAGGCACTGTTTCATATGCGACTGGATTTTACGTTACACATATCCTACAATTTTGGATACTGGCGCAGCGTTTAAAATGGAAATGGGTTTCATCTGACACCAAAATGTTCCATGGTCAACCATTATCCACTTCCATACGCGCAAGATATTGTAGAGTGGACGTTTGGCTCGCTGGCAGGTCAGCAGGAAGCAACTCCAGCACATGTGCAATTTTATTTGGATTGAAGTACAGAATATTGTGTAGCATTTTATGTGCAGTGTTCGGAGGCGTTTCTAATGATGGGGCAATTGCACGTGCACTGCAGTCTTGGACATCAGGGCTCGTCCCTTTCTCCAACGCTATGACCACATCTCCTACAGAGGTCGAAGGGATTGATTTCCTCCCACTGCCACACTGCACCTGAAACGATTATGTTTCTTCAAACCCCTTCACCATGTCCTTTAATGACCGGCATTTCATTAAAGCTGCAACGGCAGATTAGTAGTTTTGTAAAATAAATAAAAACTTAAATGCAAACGTAGGCTTCCGCGGTTGTTGTCACTATCAATAAAATTCTTCTGGGTATGAAACCGCGTCGTTATTTTATAAATTCCACCGACGTTTCGGCCGCTGTTGCAGGCGGCCTTCATCAGGGTCTGTGTCTGACTGCTGAATATACGATATCTTGGGATTTATATAGCTGCGGATGAGCGCAGCTATATAAATCCCAAGATATCGTATATTCAGCAGTCAGACACAGACCCTGATGAAGGCCGCCTGCAACAGCGGCCGAAACGTCGGTGGAATTTATAAAATGACGACGCGGTTTCATACCCAGAAGAATTTTATTGATAAATAAAAACTTATTAAAGCTTCACAATTACAGCTCTATTCTGCATTGAGAGACCGATAACAATGTGCAACAGGCGGCGAGCGACACGAAACCAGCGTGTTTATGCCGAATGGATTGTATCTTGCGCGTATCCCGAAATTTGCATCGTATTCCGCTTACAGCGCCATCTATTGATAAAATTGGAACAATTTCTTTACCGGTGTATGCCATTGCGTTTTACCTTTCATCAAGTATGTACAGTTCAAATGTACAATAATTCTGATATTCTGAACCGTGCTTCCTTTTGTACAGCATTTTAAAAGTGGGAATTTAACTAGCGACAACCTGTGACAAAGTTCGGTGAAAAGTCCTGTGACATTAACGTAGATGAACTTTGAACTACAGTTACCTTACTGTCTTTGCAAATAGTCACGACTATGCTCGTCCACACACGGCTAATATTGGCAAAGAGTTCATGAAAAGAAAAAAAAGGAAAGAAAGAAAGAGAGAGAGAGAGAAAACGGTGTGCTGCAAATGAAAATGCTCCATACTTGCCTAATCTGAGTCCTCCAGACTTCTTCCTATTTCCTAGGTTCAAATGCGCTTTGAAAAAAAAAAAAAGAAGAAGAGAGATTTGGCGATATTCCTGACATCCAGCGAAACGCGACGAGGCTTTTGAACACCACCCAAAAGGAACACATTTCCTTGAATACCTCCAACATACACCAACCACAAAATAGACCCCCGCAACCCCCTGGTCCACGCCGGGCCTCTGCCACGCCTCTACCGCTGTATATCCCCCTCTCCCTTCATCATCACACGTTCCATATCCTCCCCCTCCCTAATGACGTTTTCCGCCCTGACATATACGCGTCCTACCAACCCTGATCCATCCCTGTAGATGTAGAGCCCCCTCTCCCGCCCCCTCCCCCACTTGGCCGCCCTCCTCCCTACCCTGGAGTCCCTACGGCTCCTCCCCACCGCCTCTTCCCCCACCTTCTCCTCCTTCCTAGCGCTTCCCACCTTCCCCCAACCCGCGGGGGGATTCAAAGGCTATGTTGCAGCGAAAAACAAAACATACAAAATGCCGGGAGTTATATAACTGCTAGAAGAAGCAGTATGAACAGATACTGCAGAAGATAGGAATAAGTACGTCCTCCATGTGGTAGAAAAAGTTGAAATTCAAATGTCGAAATTAGACTGCATTTTAGAGGAAAGAGAGGAGCGGTTTGTTATAAACCTCAATCAAAACAGTTCAAGTTCAGCAGAGTGAAACTTGTTTCGTTGCCCATTAACATTATTGTTACTGATATATTATTACTGATATTGTTATTAAAACTGATTTTGTTGAATGGAGCGTTTTGTTAACAACCTGAATGAAAATAAATCTACTTCAACAGAAAGAACTCAGTTTCATCGTACTTTCAACATTATTGTAACTGGCTTGGAATCTTCAATGCCACCTGTGTGTGTGTGTGTGTGTGTGTGTGTTTACGCTTTATTTCGTTACATTGTTACCCAGGTTTCTCACGGTCCACTGTCACGTCAGCTCAGCAGCCAGCCAACGGCGCCAGGTGCAAAGCCGCGCCAAGGATTTTGCACACCCCTACGTATCACGCGAAACTGAGTGCTTTCAATGGAAAGGAGCGTAGTCGCTCACGTGATACTGTTTACGTTGCGTCCCAGCTCTCGGTGAGTAGACTTTAGGCGGTGGGCGTGCCCCAGCGGCCAGCCAGTCAGCTGGCGGCCGCGCCCTCTCGGTGTGACGTAGGCGCGGCCAGTTGTCAGGCCTTGTGTTCTATGCGGTGTTGGGCCAGGTCGCACTACCCAGAACCTCCCCCATCCCCCAGAGAAGATTAACACCTCATCCCAATAGCATTGCAGGATAGACCTAAGACCTCAGCTCTGGCAAATAAATGGAATATATCTATCACCAGAAGGGTTCGCAGTCGGTCGTCGTTTATTACGGTATGGATTACTTGCGCCTCGTCCACTTCTCCGCCTACCTTTGAGTAATGTGCAGAAACAGGCTCTACAGTAATTTATACATCTTATAAAATAGGCTGTAAGTGTGTATGCCGCGGTGGAGTAGCCGAGCGGTCTAAAGCTCCTCGTTGCGGAGCGCGCGGTTGCTCGCCGTCGGAGGTTCGAGTCCTCCCTGGTGTGTGTGTGTGTGTGTGTGTGTGTGTGTGTGTGTGTGTGTGTGTGTTGTCCTTAGAGTACCTTAGTTTCAGTAGTTTGTAAGCTACGAACTGATGACCACGCAGTTTGGTCCGATATATTTACAAAATTTGAACATTCCAAGTATGTATGTGGGTATGTATGTATGTTCCACATCTCTTGAACTACTGGACCGATATCAACCAAAATTGGTACATATGTTCCTTATTATCAGACAACATTCGCTGTCGAGGTAAGAACTGCCAATGGCACATACATCAGGAGATATGACATCATAAACAATTACAGTCATGAAAAAAGGCCGCATCATGCGACAATATTCTACATCTGCTCCTAAAGTAATGGACCGATTTCAACCAAATATGGTACAAATAATCTTTAAGTTCAGGAATCATTTGCTGCAGTTGCAAAAACCATCTACGATATAGTTCATAGGATATCACGACATAAATAATGAAAACTGCCCCATATTCCGTCGCATGATAGCGTGATTTTATTCGTCAAGTAATTGACAATGAGACCACTTAGCGACATGAAATAAACTTTGAACATTATTTCAAATATTTACGAAACTTTTTTCGCTGACAACTCTAACAAAATGACAAAAAAAATAAAAAATAAAAAACCTGTCGCTTACTACTTTCCCGATGTTCATAATGTGTATCTAAGGCGTTTGTCATAACGTTAGAAGTTATTACTACTACACTGTAAGTTGTATTCGCTTGGCAATACACAGACAGTACACATACAAATCACCAAATGTTCCTTTTATACTATATCACAGTTCTAAATCATAAACAATTTGGTTCATGAAAAACAGCATCATCACACATGAGGTTTCGATTTATTACGTCTTACTGCTAACACCATTCACGACATATTTTGCAGACATTAGGCACGCATAGCAATAAATGTACCTCTGAATTTACATCATAGTACGACACGTATTCCAGGAGACATGACGTCTTAAACAAAGAGTCACAAAAACATTCCCACGGATGTCCCTTATTTCCACAGATCTACCTTTTAACTTCAAGATACTGCAGTTTACATTGATACCTGCATTTTCTATTACGATTAACAAATCACGTGGACAATATGTTAAATACTACAGAGTGCATTTTTTACATCTCTATGTTTCTCAGATTGATAACTCTATGTCGCCTGCTCTCGGGCGGGATCACCAAAGAATTTATTCATATTAACTCCTGGACAAGTAATAAGAATATTGTTTTGTCAGATTTTGAATTAAATTAATGTTATACATAATTTTTATTTATTACTATTTTTCTTTTTTTGGTTATTGCACTTACAGTTTTGTACATTACGCATATTTGTTTGTTTTACTTATTCATAATTTCTAAGCTGTTTTCAGGAATACATGATGATGAAATCTTTCCAGAATTTTTATTTTCGTTTCTAATATTGGAAAAATGCTGATATACCCGGGCAATATCTGGATTAGCAGCTAGTAGAGTATAAAACAACGTCACTGGAGACAGCAATGGCATCAGCTAGTGTTTTCGGAGAATCCGAGTTACAATTGTTTCCATTCTTTTGGTGATTATGTCAAAAAATTGTGCTGACCTTGTGACACCCATTGACAATAAAGTTTTTCGTGTGTCTCTGTTGTCTTCGTTTTTTAAAAAAATAGTGAAATTTACTTTCTGGATGCGACCTGTAGGAAGGTGAGAAATTTCAGCTTAGCAGGGAAAGGTCGATAAATTTTTCGCAGTGACTGACGATCCGCAGATACCTGAACTAGATTCCAGGCGTGGAAAGAATTTTCATTAGATGGAGAAAAAGGAAGGGCTGAAACGGAGCGAAGAGGTGGTAGCCACTGGATTCTCATCATCAGTCCGCTAACCACTGCATGTTTTGGTGGTGACACCAGAGAGTACCTAACTGTCGAAACAGTGTAATCTTTAGTTTTGCACGAGACGTAAGGGCTGAAATTGTGAAACCGTTCACGCGACATGATGCTTGAAATATCTTACTGATTCCAGTAGGTTGTTCAGAAAGTAAAAATAAGAGAAGTTCGAGACTTTTCAAATACATAGTGTCCATCTTCCATCTCCAGAATGCAATACCGATTAAAATGATGCTGCTACACTGTATATGATTCACCGAAATATGTAGATTATTAATTCTTTTTAACCTTCTTACACGGAAGAAAACAGTGAAAAATCTCGTTATCTTTTGCTATAATCTCTCCCTCTCTCTCTCTCTCTCTCTCTCTTCTGATAATCGAATTAATTTAGAATAAGGGACAGTTTAACTGAAATTCTGTAACTATCTTCGTTAACTAATTTCACTTCCTTAGGATTCATTGACGAAATATTATTTCAATATATGGAATGCTCATATCAATATTTGTGTTGTTAATGCGTATTTATACATTGATATCATTATAGAAACGTAACTGATGATTATAACTTTGATATTAGAGTATCCTTGTTTAGCGATAGGATGTGATTTGCATCTCTAATTCACACTAACAAGGCTCACAAACTATTCTGATATCACGTAGTAATAGCTGCCCACCGTTTCGCAGAAATATTCTGTAAAAATATTAATTATGATTTTAAATATTCTACGAGCTTTACTCTAAAACGACTTGTTTGTATTTTGGTTTCTTCAGTAAATATTCTGAAACTTTTATACGAGGACTTATTAACAGTATTTCCTCCAAATTTATTACTATGTTGCCAATTTCCCTTGAGGTATTACATGTCAAGCTGTGCCAGTACCGCCCAGCACTCAGTCATTATAACTGGAGAAATTTACAGCCATAATCCCGCTTAATGTGTCAAGATTAGATTAAACGCACCGAAAACACTGACCTTGCCATTGCACAAAATTTGTTACACTCTTCATCGTCATCATCATCATCATCATCATCATTAGAGACTGATTATACCTTTCAGCGTTCAGTCAGGAACATAGTACCTCTAATAAAATTCCTCCATGATCCCCTATTCAATGCTAACATTGATGCCTCGTCTGATGTTATGCCTTTTACTTCAAAATCATTCTGCACTGAATCTAAGTAATTTCTTCTTGGTCTACCTCGACTCCTCTTACCTCCGCTGCCGAGCTCATGAGTCTCTTAGGTATCCTTGCTTCTCCCATGTGTGTAACACGATCCCATCATCTCAGTCTGTTCGCTCTAACTGCTTCATCTATGGTGTTCATTCCCAGTTTTTCTTTGATTTCCTCATTATGGACATCCTCCTGCCATTGTTCCTATCTGTTAGTACCTGCAATCATTCTTGCTACTTTCATATCTGTAACCTCTACCTTATGAATAAGGTAACCTGTATCCACCCAACTTTCACTCCCATACAACAAAGTTGGTCGAAAGATAGAGCGGTGCACTGCTAACTTAGTCTTGGTACTTACTTCCTTCTTGCAGAAGAGAGTAGATCTTAGCTGAGCACTCACTACATTAGCTTTGCTGCACCTCGATTCCAGTTCTATCACTATGTTGCCATCCTGTGAAAAAATACACCCTAAGTACTTGAAACTGTCTACCTGTTCTAACTTTGTTCCTCCTATTTGGCACTCAATCTGTTTGAATCTCTTTCCCATAGACATTACTTTCGTTTTGGAGATGCTGATCTTGATATCATAATCCTTGCACCGCTGATCAAGCTCTGAAATATTAGTTTGCAACCTTTCAATCGAATCTGCCATTACAAGTAAGTCATCCGTATGCGAGACTGCTTATTTTGTTTTGACCTATTTTAATCTCGCCCTGCCGGTCTACTGTTTTCAACATATGATTTATGAATAGTATGAACAACAGTGGTTGTCTTACCCCTGAAACTACCCTGAAACATGAGCTTAATTTGCCACCTACTCTAACTGCTGCCTGACAGTCTACGTAAAGACCTTTAATTGCCTGCAGAAGGTTGCCTCCAATACCATAATCTTGAAGAACTGACAGTAGCTTCCTTCTAGGAACACGATCATAAGCCTTTTACAGATCTATGATACACTCTTTTATTTTATTAATTTGGTAGCGTTGTTTCTTTGTAGACAGGTGACATAGATGGGAATGCATTATCTGTATAAATCTGTAATTTAGAAACATCATGTTTAGCAGCTGTGTGGCTAGGGCTCGTAGTGGGCTGCCCAGCAGAGAGCTTGTGTGTGGAAGGCGGAAACGGCCGACCGGGGCAGACCTGAGCAACTTGTAAAAGCCGTGACGTCAGGAGGTTTTCTTTGCGCTGCCAGGGAAGGCGACAGTGTGTTGTATATGATAAAGTTAAGAATAAAACATAATTGAGACAGAGAAGTGCGGCACAGTTTCTGTAAGTGTTTCATATGACACTAGTGTTGCACGGGCATCCTTCTTGTCAGTCACATATAAAAACTTTCATAGAATTAAAATATGTCAATGTGGTAATTAGTTAAAAACACATAACTTTTAAACCATTTAAGATACAGAGGGTCATATGAAAGGTTTCCACAAGGTATATCACCTGATATGCTTACATTCGACGTAAGATAAATATTGATCACAGGAAACCTAATTCACTAATACGATTGTATAAATTAGTTAATAACGAAGTACAAGACAGATACACGATCAACATGGCAGTGTTTCTTTACAGGTGTTGTAATACAAATGATTATACCACAAAATCATTTTGTTCAAATTTACTTATGGATGTTTTCTTTCTTTAAATAATCCAGCATGTTTCCTTGTATAAATAATTAATTAGTATATAATCATCAATAATTGTTTAATTTTAAATGGTACGCTAAAACGGCTTGTTCCATTGTAAAGAGCAGGCTAAAAATGTATAAAAACGTGTTTCATACAAATTTTTGCAACAGGGTTTATCACATACATGAGTTGGAAAGAAGAATATAATACTAAAGATGGCGGGAGAGTTGATACTGAAACCTGAATCGCTCCACAGGAGAAATGAAATGTAAATTCATACATGTTAATTACTATGATCAGCTTCATATTGTTTGTGTTTAATATGTTTAAAGATTTATATGTATGAATGTACAGAATACTTGGCAAAGTGTTGTATGTTAGGGAGGGGTGGCAAATAGGGATTTTGATGTCGTCGGGGTTTATCCGGAGGACAGGTATATGGGTTGGGAGGTAAGACCAGGTGAGGCAGAGCTATGCCGGTCTGTGCCACGACTTTCGGAAGAGTAAAACTTTAAAATTTTCAAGGTAAGAAAAGTGCAGTCAAATTTCGATTAATTTACGATTGAGGCAAGGGTTGCAAGGTTTCTTTTTGAGACTCTGAATGCTACGTTGGGTTGAAGATTGTAGCGTGTGAAGTTTATGCATTGGGATTAGATAAATTTACGTGAATCAGAACTATTATACCAATTTGCTGGGAAACTGGTTGTAAAAATGCATCTCGTCAGGAAGTGTTACCTGAATTTCATTAAAAAAAAAATCATTCATTCTACTGAAATGTGGAAATATCTGTTCAGGAACATTGTTTTTGTCAAATGAACTGTGTTTCGAGTATATCTAAAGACAAAGTATTCGCGGTCAGGCACAGGATAGTGGAACGTTTTTATGCAATGAACGTTTTTATGCAATACCGAGGGGGTATTCTAACCCCCGACCGTAGTGGCCATGCAGAACGTGACTGGCGCGCCACAGACCGCTTGGCCACTGCGGCCGGCGGGAGCACTATCGTGTATCTCAAACGACTGGATGAAGTAATGCACGCGGATGAACAAACCACAGTTCGTGTGCTCGCTGTACAACTGGATTGTGGCCACAACTCCGTGAATGGTATTGGGGAGTGTGTGAGAAGTAGTTACTTAAGTTGAAGAAGGATGGGTCTGTTCTGAGCTGCTGTAAAGCTTGTGAAACTAGCGAAGAACCGTTACTTTCTGATCTGGTCACAGGGGATGAAACACGAGTATATGATCCGCAAACAAAGAATCAGTCGAAGGAGTGCATCACACCTCTTCTCCAAGACGTAAAAAAGCCATAAGCCAGCGAAGAAACAGATGTTGTCAGTTTTTGGGATGACGAGAGAGTCATTCTCGTTGATTTTCCGGAGCATGGTTGTTCGTGAATAGCAACAGCTAAATTATAACACTCAGGAAGCTTTGACGAGGTGTAAGGTAGAAGAGACCAAACAAGAATTTTATATGGATGGAACTTCATCATGACAATGCGAAACCCCACACATCTTTGGCGACAAGTCATGAGACTGGCAAGATGGTTTGGTCATTGGTCCCTCACCGCCGTGAAGTCCTGATTGAGCACCTTTTGGCTTCAAATCGTATTGCCCATTAAAGGACAGTCTTCGGGGACGACACTTTCAGGACACAGCGAATCGGCAGTTATGCTGTGGGTTCTACAGTGCAAACCCGAATGTTTCCAAGGAGGATTAGATTGTTTGATCCAACGATGGCCGCACGGAGATTCGACCCCTCCCTCAGGCATGGCTGTTTGTGTTGTCCTTAGCGTAAGTTAGTTTAAGTAATCTAGAGGCCGATGACCAAAGCAGTTTGGTCCCTCAGAATTACACAAATCTGAACATTCAACGATGAGAGATATGTACCACTTGTACATATGATTATGGTGAATAGTACCATTGTATAGAAGAAGAGTTCCTGCACCAAAGGCATCCGACTTGTTTTCACTAAGACATGCCCACTGTTGTATTACTATCGGAAATACACTCGTAGAATGACAATAATGGTTCCAAAATATGTTAGAAGAAGGGCATTAAGTGCCCGAAACCGTCCAGTAACACTATTTAAGTAACATTTATTTTATTTAAACAGCTATGACATTTATCAACACGCTCTCTGACATATCCTCGAGGTCAAGACAACACGACTTCATAGGCAGGAAACAGCAGGCACACCGAAAAGGCTGGACGTTAATATAAAGCATTAATACACACTAGTAAAAGGAGACAACATAAATTTTACTTTTGTAAACTTCTGAAATATAAATGAAACTACTTTATCGCGATGGTTTGCAACAGACGGCGATTAACATTATAGGCAGGTGTCTTGCAGTGTTGACGCTAGGCTGATGCAGGCACGAACTGATTAAACAAATCTACGTCCGGGCCCTTTAAACAGGTATCACAGGAGGCGCTCGTGCTGTGACAATTCTACAAGAACGGGCAGCCGCCCCTGCGGATAAAGACTGGGTGAGACCTCCACCCCGCGGGGCTCGCTCTAGACCACCGCGCTTGCGACGTAATGGGGGCTGGGGCGCTTTACGAATAAATTGATGACATCACAAAATCAAATGATCAAATATTTGTAAAACTATTGCACCAAACTGCTATGGCTATCAGTCCCTAAACTACTTAAACTAAGGATAACACACAGCCGCGGTGGAGTAGCCGAGCGGTCTAAGGAGTCTCGCTGCGGAAAGCGCGGTTGCTCGCCGTGGAGGATCGAGTCCTCCCTGGGGCATGGGTGTGTGTGTTGTCCTTAGGTAAGTAGTTTGTAAGCTACGGACTGATGACCACGCCGTTTTGTCCGATAGATTTGAATTTTTGACAACACACATACACCAATGCCCGAGGGAGAACTCGAACCTCCAGCGGGAGGACCACTCGGCCATTCCGCGCGGCTGATGACATCACACACTCGTATCTTCATAAACAACGCTGACCACCCAAAACCAACACCCTGAAAGAAGCATCCAGATCAGCAAGGTGAAAATCATTAAATGGTTCTCTGCAAATTGACTCCATTTGAATTTCTATAACAAAGACTATATACAGTTCTGTACAGTAAATGGTATAACTCCATCAATATACATAGACTTTCGAGTGTATTGCTAACGTAGAATATTCAAAAAATTTTGTTGTGTGCACTGATGACTGATTGAACTGGAAGAAAGACATTGATGAACTACTGAAACATTTGAGTTCAACTACATATGCTATTAGGGTTAATGCAAATTTTGTTGATAGACATGTCAGTAAATTAGCGTAATATGCCTATTTTCATTCATTTCTCTCACATTGCATATTTTGGGGTAATTCATTACCGAGTCAAAAAGTATTCATCGCACGAAAGAGATTGCTGGAGCCCACCCAAGATCATCCTACAGACATTGATGGAAGGAACTGGGGATTTTCACAGTAGTCTCACAATATACGAGGTTTGAAACTTAAATAGTGGTAACACTCCTGTGGAGACACTATGCAATGGAATCTACTATCGTCGCTAATAGCACGCGTTGTTGACATCCTACCTTACCTTCGAGCAAATGGACTCACCCGTCCCACGGCACCGGCGTGCGCGCAATCGACGAAAACACAGTCACTTGTGAGTGAGCGGTCTAAAATAACGGTGTCACTACGTTTTCGAAACAGGAACAATGGACACCATCAGTGCACAATATTACTGTTCGCTTTTGGAGCATTACCTGCGACCTGCTTTGCGAAAGGAGCGGCAACAATTCCTGCGCAACCCACGCATCATTTTGCACGACTATGCGCGTGCGTATATAGCGCATGTTGTGGCTGCTTTTTTCGGTCGATAGGACTGGGAAGTACTGTACCATCCACCATACTCCCTGTACTTAAGTCCTCGTGACTTTGATTTGATTCCAAAGATGAAGGAACCACTTCGTGGCTTTCGCTTCAGAACTGTTCCAGAGATTCGAGAGGCAGTACACCGCTCCATTCGCACCTGCTTACTGAATACTACGCCTCCCACACCGCCGGCAACGTGTTCTACACAACGCTCGTGACTACTCTATAGAACAGTCACAGGTGCAAATATGTATTTCTTTTGTATCGGTTGTGAATAATAGGTGCCACTACTTAAGTTCGAACCGTCGTATTTATTCACTTGTGAAATTTGTTATTAATAACGCAACCCAATTCAAAAGTAATAGCAGTGTGTATAACCACCAAACTAGAAGAAATGATGAACCTCACTATTCAAAGTTAAATGTATGACAAAGTCCACAAAATCTTTGGTCACCTGGCAAATATAATCAAAAGTCTGACGGATGGTCAACCACCTTCAAAAAAGAAACAGACTTTTTGAATGTCAATTTTTTGGATATAATTTAGTAAATTAAAAAAAAAGATAAATAAGAAAAGGAGAAAAATAAGAAGTTTTAAAAAGAAATAAACAGAACGCGGGTCTTCAAATATCATGTAAAGATACTCTTTATGAAGAGGCTCATTTCTCATCATTTCGAAATGTCGTGTTCATGATCTATGGAAGAAGCACTAATCCATCCAATGTAGAGATGCACATGAATGGCGTTTCAGCTCAGGCGCACGAGAGGCCCCAGCAGAGCTACCCGCAACCGCGGTATAGAGGAGCAACAAGAGGCCGTGTGAACGTATTGGAATTGCTCTTTCGTGCGGCTGTTTTACGCAAACAGCTCCAGAATGCCTTGTACAAAATAGCGAGCGTCTTTCGAATACCTTTAGAGCTACACCGAAGATCAAATAGGAGTTGTGGATTATTCTTCAGATAAATCGATGATCTTTTCGGACGTACCCGAGAAATTGTGACGCGGATATGTAATCGCTGAATGTAGTGGAGAACGGCTGAGCGACGAGATCAAAGTGAACCCATTAGACGTCCGGACAGGCGTATTTGTACACTGCATAATGAATCGTTCTGCTACATCAAGAACCATATGAAAACAAATTAGGTCTTTTGCATAGCAAGCAGTGCCCGTGCGTACCATCAGACGTCGTTTGCGGCAGATTGCACTGTCCTCGAGGCGCCATTACTACATTTACCACTGAGGCAACGCCACAGGCGTTTGCGCCGATAATGACGCTATAACGACGGTCAAAGACAACCGTATGGACCTATTTGAGCGGCCTGACGAATCCTGATTCTGTCAGAACCACCACGATGGTCGTATTAGAGTCGGGAGACACCGTGGCGATAGGCTCTTCAACCATTGCGTAATGCGTCACCGTAGATGTGCTGCATCCGGTTTTATGATTTCGAGTGATTTTGGATCTCCCTAGTACGCATTGCAGGTACACCAGTTAGCTGTAATCTCTGAAGCACTGGTATCTGTTGTCCTCCCATTACTACCATACTTCCCGACGGCCATATTTCAACAGGCTTTTGAGATGTGTTACTCAACTGTTGTTCATTTTGGTTTGCTGTCGATTCGTATGAGAATAAGCCTAAAATATAGCACACTTTCTGTCCTTTTACGAGGGATTCAACTTGTATAGTGGCAAATACACTAATGGCCATTAAAATTGCTACACCACAATGATAACGTGCTATACACGCGAAATTTAACCGACAGGAACAATATGCTGTGATATTCAAATGATTAGCTTTGTAAACGTAAATGTAAAATAATGCCACCATAAACGTGATTTATTAAATTCCGGTCTTAAAAGCACATGGTTGATATTCAGAATCTCACAGATTTCACATTAATTACAATACAGAAAGACATATTATGGCTTAGTTTTGACATGGTGTCATGTGTCCCCCATTTTCATGGAGATACACTCCTGGCCATTAAAATTGCTACGCCAGGAAGATGACGTGCTACAGACGCGAAATTAATCCGACAGAAAGAAGATGCTGTGATATGCAAATGATTAGATTTTCAGAGCATTCAGACAAGGTTGGCGCCGGTAGCAACTTCTACAACGTGCTGACATGAGCAAAGTTTCAAACCGATTTCTCATATACAAACATCAGTTGACCTGCGTTGCCTAGTAAAACGTTGTTGTTATGCGTCGTGTAAGGAGGAGAAATACGTACCATCACGTTTCCAATTTTCATAAAGGTCGGATTGTAGCCTGTCGCGATTACGGTTTATCGTATCGCGACATTGCTGCTCGCGTTGGTCGCGATCCAATGACTGTTAGCAGAATATGGAATCGGTGGGTTAAGGAGGGTAATACGGAACGCCGTAATGGCTCCCATCACTAGCATATGATAGGCATCTTATGCGCATGGCTGTAACGGATCGTGCAGCCACGTCTCGATCTCTGAGTCAACAGATGGGGACGTTTGCAAGACAACAACCATCTGCACGAACAGTTCGACGAAGTTTGCAGCAGCATGGACTATCAGCTCGGAGACAATGGCTACGGTTACCCTATATGCTGCATCACAGACAGGAGCGCCTACGATAGTGTACGCAACGACGAACCTGCGTGCGCGAGTGGCAAAATGTCATTTTTTCGGATGAATAGACGTTCTGTTTACAGCATCATGATGGTCGCACCCGTGTTTCGCGTCATGGTGGTGTACGAACATTGGAAGCGTCTTTCGTCATCGCCATACTAGCGTATCACCCCTCTTGTTCACATCGATGACACTTTGAACAGTGGCCGTTACATTTCAGATGTGTTACGACCCGTGGCTCTACCCTTCATTCGAGCCCTGCAGGATAATGCACGGCCGCTTGTTGCAGGTCCTGTACGGGCCTTTCTGGATACGGAAAATGTTCGACTGCTGCCATAGCCAGCACATTTTCCAGATCTCTCACTAGTTGAAAACGTCTGGACAATGATAGCCGAGCAACTGGTTCGTCACAATACACCAGTCACTACTCTTGATGAACTGTGGTATCGTGTTGAAGTTGCATGGACATCTGTACCTGTACACGCCTTCCAAGCCTTGTTTGACTCAATGCCCAGGCGTATCAATGCCGTTATTATGACTAGAGGTGGTTGTTCCGGATACCGATTTCTCAAGATCTATGCACCCAAATTGCGTGAAAATGTAATCACATGTCAGTTCTAGTATAATATATTTGTCCAATGAATACCCGTGTATCATCTGCATTTCTTCTTGGTGTAGCATTTTTAATGACCAGTTGTGTATTTATTCACAACCGATACAAAAGCGTTACATGTATGCACCTGTTACTGTCCTTTAAAGAAGTGTCAGCGTTGTATAGAACCCGTTGCCAGCGATGTGGAAGGCGTAGTCTACCGTTAGCAGAGCCTGTTCTGTTGATGGCGCGAATGGAGCGCTCTTCTGCCTGCCGAATCTCTGGAACAGTTCAGAAGTGAATCCCACAAAGTGGGTCCTTCGTCTTCGAAATCAAATGAAAGTCACAAGGACTTATGTCCGGGAAGTATGGTGGATGGTACAGTACATCCCAGTCCATCTACTGAACAGAACAGCCACAGTTTGCGCTGTATGCGCCTGCACATTGTCGTGCAAAATGATGGAAGGGTATGTTCAGAAAAGGTTTCCGATTAAAGATGATGACACTGTCATTATGAGACCGTCATGATGACACTGTCGTACTGCACAACCTCTGGCACATTCAATCTTGATCGTTTTTCCTGTTTCCAAAACATAGTGATAACGTTAGGTTAGACCGCTCGCTCACAAGTGACTGTTTCCCTCGATCTTGCGCACGCCGGTGACGTGAGAGGGGGTAGTCCATTTGCTCGGAGGTAGGTATGTCAAGAACGTGTGCTATCAGCGACAGTAGTAGATTCCATTGCACAATGTCTCCACAGCAAGGTTGCCACAATTTCAGTTCCAACCCTCGTATCTATAGAAATGACCGTTAGTTGCCAAAGGACACAGATAAAAAATTGCCTCTGTAACTTATAAAATAACAGGTGACGGGAAATTTTAATGTGGTAAGTCAACACAAGAAATGTTACACTTTCTGCGGAGCTATGAACATAGTTTATTGTATCATTTTCCAAAGAGTTACAGCACAAAGTTATAATTTTTTAAATGGAACAATAGTTTTTTTTTTCTATCGTGCATTGGATTCGTTGAAACCAGCTGCGTCCAAATCAATTTAAACTACATTCCTATCACTGTTAGTTTGGGAGCTACAACCCTTCAAAGTTCCGGCGGTGGAGGCAGCGATATCGTATCTGACTGACCGAGTGGCTATCCCCTGGGGCTCGGCCCACTGTCTCATGACCATCAGCCAGTGAGCTACGCTGTCGTAGCCTCCGCCCCCTAAACTTTGAAGGGTTGTAACTCCCAAACTAATAGTGATAGGAATGTAGATTAAATTGATTTGGACGCAGCTGGTTTCAACGAATCCAATGCACGATAGAAAAAAAAAAACTATTGTGTCCATTTTAAAAAATATATATCTTCTTGCTGTAACTCTTTGGAAAATGATACAATAAACTATGTTCATAGCTCCGCAGAAAGTGTAACATTTCTTGTGTTGACCTACCGCATTAAAATTTCCCGTCACCTATCCTATTATTTTATAAGTTACAGAGGCAAACACAGTGAAACACCATATTCTTATATGAGTCCATAAACTTCATTATGTGTGTACATCGCTAAAATTGTCTTTATTTATTACGTCGTTACAGCATCTGCCGTCATCAGATCATCTGATGATGTCAGATCCCATAATGACATAGTAAATAAAGACAATTTTAGCGGTCTATACGGTTGTGCTTTTATTGAGAAAAAACTGAATATTGTTATAAATGATGTTATACAATTTTTCAGGTATAAGGTATAATTATCAGGAATATTTAGTAGGCGTACAACTAATCTACCAACTTTCGACAACGAGGCCGTAAAAACATTTTTCTTTTTTATGAAATTTCAGGTGTCAAAAGTCCATTCGCTTTTTGAAAAGAAGCCACTATATCAGTAGAAGACTGTATTTAATAAAAGTTGCTTTCCGTAGTCACGCCAGGTCCAACTCAGATTGCTTTTTCTTAGTGAACCAAATCAAAGCTGTCGTAAAGCACATCATTATTCTGCGAAGAGCCTTCTGTCGCTACGATGTTTTTTGTCAACAGAAATTGTCTGGTAAATGTTTGACTAATCCCGCGCTCGCTGCGAATTTAATGTCCATCGCTGAAACGTGCCCACGCATCTAAAAACGGTTGCTCGTAGGAGGTGGCTGCCATCGGAAGCTGCCGCAGCGAACTGCCACTGTCTCGATCTCTCGATCTCTCTGCCGTGTTCCTAGCATTGATCGACGCAGTTCGCCGGTGGTTCGTTGCATGCGCGGGAACACTTATTTCAACTTAGATGATCAGTAATTAATAATTATCGATAATAGCATTTTATAAAGACAATCCGATACAAATATGAATCATGAACATTAGAAGATGTGTCTGAAGGCAAAATAAAGTGGCAAAATAAACTGGTTTCAAAACTAAAGCAACAAACTGCTGTTTTCGCGACTTGTGTCGAATTCACAACATAATCATACAAATTGTCAACGGGTGTGCATACAATCATGCTCCATACATTAGATAACAGCCTGGCCAGTCTACAACCGCGGCAACAGTGACGTCAAGGCAGCTACAGGGGTTGGACAAAATATACACATTAATAATGATTTTGCAGCCAAGATCGCAATTTTCATTTATTATGTTACCGGTTTCGGCGTGCTCGACGCCATCTTCAGACCTGTCGTAATTTACATAACTTCACGACATTTTTTTATATACTAAAAGAGTACATCCAGGTTGAGGCATCAGCAAACATAAAATTACTAGTCACAAAATATATACATCCATCTTCTAATGGTTCAGAAGCGAGGTACTTCAAAGGTACTTCAAAGTCTTAAAGGACTTTGAAGTACCTCGCTTCGGAACCATTAGAAGATGGATGTATATATTTTATTTGTGACTAGTAATTTTAGTTTGGTGATGCCTCAACCTGGATGTACTCTTTTAGTATGTAAAAAATGTCGTAAAGTTATGTAAATTACGACAGGTCTGAAGATGGCGTCGAGCACGCCGAAACCGGTAACATAATAAATGAAAATTGCGATCTTGGCTGCCAAATCATTATTAAACAATTATATATCGCCCCATCGAACTATGAGTTCCTTATATAAACACATTACTTATTTTTTTAATAAGATATAGGACCATAATTTACTCGTACACCAATTCTTCGCGAATAGTTCCTTCGAGTGTCTGATTAGTCTTCAACAGAGGTTTAGTCTTCAACGGAGGTTCGAGTCCTCCCTGGGGCATGGGTGTGTGTGTTGTCCTTAGGTTAGTTTACCTAGGTTTAAGCAGTTTGTAAGTTACGGACTGATGACCACGCAGTTTGGTCCGATAGATTTACAAACATCTAACCTTTTTTTTTTTTTTTTTTTTCCTTCAACGGAGTGTTGTCCCATTCTTGTATCAAAGTATCTGCCAATTGCTGCAGTGATGAAGATGGAGATCTGCTTCTTATCCTCTGCTCTGACACTTTCTAAAAGGGTTCAGTTATATTAAGGTCGCGGTTTTTGGGACCAGCGAAGATTTATCATGATATTCTGATGCTCCTGAAACCAAGACTGAACCTTCTTGGCTCTGTGTATGGGCGCATTATCATCTTGTTAGAACGTGCTTGGCAGCAGTATACTAGTCCTGGTAAGAACTTCATCACTGAAGATGTCGCAATATACTTTCTCATTCATCCGGCTGGTGATGTGAATGAGAGAACCATCTGAATACTACGATATAGCCCCTCACGCCATAACGGAAGCTCCTCCCATGCTTGATTGTACGAAGCAACAGTCCAGACCGTAAGCTTCTTTTGGTGTCCTCCGTACACAAACCCGGTCGTTAGTAAGAAAAACAATGAACAATCATTCATTACACCACACAAGATTCTTCCATTAATCAACGGCTTTTTTTTTCTGTGCTCTTGGGACCACTTTTCTTCGAATCTTACCGATGGCTTCCATTTAAAAAGGTTTTACAATTGCAGCCCTTCCATGAATGTTAATTTCGTGGAGCCCCCGCAGTTCTGTTTTGGATATTTTTCCCCCGAAACAGCATTACTCAGGTGAGTGCGGTAGTTTTGTGTTGTCTGGCCACCAACCTTTTAATATTTGTCAGTCCCTGCCGGTCAACTTTTCGGTTTTGTTCCACTAGTCCTCTCCTCCTAATGCTGTTTTACCACGTTTTGTGTCTGCTGTTATTTCCGTGGATACGTTAGACAAATCAGCTATTTTCGTCACACACGCTCCTGATAACTGAGTACCAACAATTTGCCTTCTTTCGAAGTGGGACCGAATCCAGGCGGAGCCCAGGGACGTAACTACTAGCATTAAATGATGATTTTAACCATTTCTGTAGGTGTGATAATATTGTTTTTCTTGTTAGCTTGTCTTGTGTCTCGAACTTGACTGACAATTAGAAAGAAAGTTTAATATCACAGTGGATTCCACGGCTTGTGCTATATCTCGCCTCAGAAGATAATACCTAAAAAACACTGTCTAATACGGAAATCTTGCTTATTGACAAGACAAGCTAATCATCTTCTGGAAACAAAAGAAACTAACAAACTTCTGAAACTAAGACAAAAACAACAAACATCAACTAAACGTTTTCTTCTCTGCCAATTAGGTACAAGCCAGAGAGAACGGCCAGAGAGACGGAGCCGGACGACGTATTCCGTTGCGGGAAGTCCTGGAGGCGCGGCGTCGCTGACAGGGACTCTTCCCCGGAGGTGTCGGTGGCGATCCCTCAGCTGTGGTCCTTGTAGGCGATCAGCGGAGAACTGCCGTCGTGTTGCACTGCACCCCCCTAAATAGTCGGCGCGCAGTGATACATGGCAGTTTCGATCTGGTCTCACGTGACAGTGCGGAGGAAAATAGTTCCGGTTTAGTGCGCTCTCTGGCGGTGCTCGTCGCGTCCTCTGGTGACTCCGGAACCGTCGCTTTGAAACGCCTCACTTATATGTATCAATGCTCTTGTACCCTGCATTGCGGGTAGTCCACTTGTCAGGCGAACCACCGGTAGATGACATGTAAATATGAACTTCCGCAAGACACAACGAATAAAATTCAAACAAGTCAAATATTTCAAAAAGTTTACAGTCGCCATAATCTATTTCAGTTTTTAAGCAAGATAAAGATCAACGGAAGGAAAACAAAAACATTGAAGTGCTGCACAATCTGAAGAATGTACAAATTTTTGTAGTTCTATCGCATCAAACAAGAATGTAATCATTCACCTTGAATGAGAAAATCTGTCACAGTTTGCCAACCTTTATGTACCTAGTTGGTTGTAGGTGTAACTTTACAAAGTGTCGTCAAATGGAACAAACAAATTAGATTTGTTGTAGGGAAGGCAAACGGCTGCCGCGGTGGAATAGCCGAGCGGTCTGAAGCGTCTCGCTGCGGAGCGCGCGGTTGCTCGCCGTGGAGGTTCGAGTCCTCCCTGGGGCATGGGTGTGTGTGTGTGTTTGTCCTTAGGTTAGTTTACCTAGGTTTAAGTAGTTTGTAAGTTACGGACTGATGACCACGCAGTTTGGTCCGATAGATTTATATACATTTGAATATTTGAAGGCAAACGGCTGACTCCGGTTTACTGAGAGAATTCTAGGTAATTGTGGCTCATTTTCAAAGGAGATCACGTGCGGCCCTTTCTGGAGTACTGCTCGAGTGATTGGGATGCCCAACAGATCGGATTAGAGCAGTACATAGATGCAATTCAGAGAAGTGCTATTAGATTTGTAACCGAGAGGAAAGAAACTGACAGCAGGTCAGCTGGGATCCAAGGTCACAACTCTCAAAATTCACAGAACGACAGGAATGTGATATCTGTCCACGTGGCAAATATGAGTGGAAAGAAGTGGAGGCAAATCATTTAAGGGGAAACGCACAGCCATCTGAGGAAGAATGTACTTCACAAGCGTGGATGAAGACTGGAATAGGGTACGGAAAAATAATTCCCACAGCCAAGTGGGAATCCAGTAGGTTTGTGTGGGAATCCAAACAGGGAGGTCGTCTGTCCTTAGAATGCACTTCAGTGCCAGCTCTCAGAAGAGGCCTGTTAAAGTCCGAGAATATTACTGAACTGTTTCGACATGCCACATACGTTTTTGTTGTACACGGGCGTGGCTCTTTCAGTTATTTCACAGGCTCCATTCAAATGTTCAAATATTTGTTAAGCTTATGGGACTTAACTGCGAAGTCATCAGTCCCTAAGCTTACAAACTATTTATAAACTAACTTATACTAAAGACAGCACAAACATTTGTGCCCAAGGGAGGATTCGATCCCCCGATGGCGAACGGCCTCGCGCATCGGAGCATGCTCCTGAGGCTCCATGCATCACTTTGCACGACAGGGTTAATTACAGATACTACCCGTAACAGTAGTAACAATCAAGAGCGTCATTGGTGTTAAAACCAGTAAACAAACAGTTCATAATCTAACTTTCCACAGAAAAATGCAAAATATTTCAGATGGTTTTCGTACTTAATCCGTGTGATACTTGCAGCATATATGGATTATTTCACTGCCGGCCGCTGTGGCCGAGCGGTCTGCGGCGCGCCAGTCACAGTCTGCACGGCCGCTACGGTAGGGGGCTCGAATCCCCCCTCGGGCATGGATGTTTGTGTCGTCTTTAGTATAAGGTAGTTGATAAGTAGTTTGTAAGTTTAGGGACTGATGACCTCGCAGTTAAGTCCCTTAAGCTTAACAAGCATTTGAACATTTTTTGATTATTTCACTGAACCTCACGACTTCTGATTTTTAGCCTTTCCCTGTTGTTGCCCTTTTAATTCACTTATTAAATAACAGAAACCCTTCCACAAGAGAGGAGGTCTGAAGCTGGCAACGGTCACAGCAACAGAAGACTAACAGGTAAGCCATCTACCAATTTGGAAGTGGAAGTCATGCAGGTTAATTAATCGTATAATCTCGTTTCATTTGATTTTTCTACCAACCACACATCAAAGACTAGAAGCTACATGCTGAATTCAAAAGTTCCGAAGTCAAAGCAATGGGTAATTCAGATTTGCCAATTGTACGGGACAACAAATGGCAAATACCATGGGATGAGGAGTCTGTGGTAAGCATTAATAGTTTGGATAGATCGTAACACGTACAAAAGGCACAGTTGAAAAATCGACGCATTTTTAAGATTTGGAATACTTGTTCACAATCATTAGTCCATTGAAATGGCACATTTTTGCATCTGAGGCGAATCCGTGGAGCGGCAATTTGCACCGCATTCGGAATAAATATTATGTAGCAGGTTAATTTGACCAGCACGGCTTCCAGGTCCCGAATTGCGTGCACATTCGTGGAAGTGCGCCACTAGAGTGAATAATTAATCAAAATATTTAATACTTTTGTTGAAGAAGGAGCATTTTTGCAAGTTACATTTAAGTCCTACTTGAGTCAAAACTGAAAAGGCAATCTCAACTCTACTATAATGTAGATATAAATGTAATCCCTCTATGCAACCGAAAACTGTCAGTTAGCAAGCAGTATTAACAATATATTTCTTGGCTTTACAATCTGGGACTCTTATTTTATAGCAGTATTAGTTGAACTTTATAGCAAAGATATTTCGGAAGAATCGTGACTTGAAGATAGCCACCGTTAAACATGTATCCTGCTAGGCCACTGTACTTTTGTTTATGTGAAAACATTTGAAGTCAGTGAACTCAAGGTGATTCACTCATTAAACTAGTGAGAGCGTATATCATTTTATGGTAGCAATTCCTGCCTGCGGTTATTTGAACTGTTTAATTAAGAAGTAATTGCGTACTTGCGACAGGTAAGTTATTTGGCTCCCTCAGACGTAACTTAGCCATAAACCGGAAGTAAGGGTATGTTCACACTGCCGGCCGGGCCGAGCCGAGCCGAAAAAGAGGAGGAAAATCAACTTTTCCGATTTTCGAGTTGTAAAAAATTTTGACGGTATATACGACCACCCCACATCGTTTTATCAACTTATTTTTTCGTTATAAGCTTTGGTTTGTCTGCGAAAAAATAAAATGTCTACTTTTCATTCCGCGCGAGTTTTTAGTATCGTTGCGCTTCTCACTCGATTTTGATGAAACTATGCACTGAAAAAATCTGATTTTTGGAGACATGGTAGTAAACTATCTCAGCTTTCTAATAAAATATTCATATTTTCATAATTCATAACAGTCGTTTTGAAATGACGCTATTTGTCAGGTGCGTGCGTTTGATTTACAAATCGTGTATTGAAAAAGTTGGATAGCGGGCAGCTTACTGTTCTATGCATTTTAGACCGTACATTACAGCAAGTGAAATGGAGCTAAAAGTACAGAAAAGTTTTTGAAATGGTCGTCGCACTGATATCTACCTCCTTTATCAAGTATTTGCGATTTATCCGAGCGGCGTTATGCCGCGACCGCAAGCCTTCGATCTCGGCGGGTGTTGGCCGTAGCGTGAAGAACTGCAACACGGAAAAAATGAATTGCTGGCCACGTGTGTCGCTTCCTCGTGGTGTGTTAATGATCCACAACCAGAAAACAAGTATAAACTATTTTTTTCTTGGATGGCGACCGATTACAATTGACACTGATCTGCAATGCTTTTATATGAGGTCATACTTCATAAGAGGCATAACAACTGATTTCTTTTCCACATTATGCAGTTAATGGAATACATACTTCGTGTTTGGAACGACAGGAAAAGAATAAATTAGTGTGAACTGCGCCTTTCCTTTTGATGGACTCAAATAAAATTTTCTGACATACTTATTGGCTTTCTAGTTGGAAATGATAAAAGGAAGAAGCTGAAAATTATACTGAAGTTTTAGGGACATCTATGCCTGAGGCATATTTAGAAATTTTTTTCTCGTTTGTAGCTCTCGAAAACTGTCGTACCACAAGGTAAAAATATTTGTATACAGCTTGTCCCATGCAAGCCGGCGCGGTGGCCTAGGTTGACTGAGGCGCTCCAGTCACGGTCTGCATGGTCACTACAGTCGCGGGTTCGAATCCCCCCTCGGGCATGGGTATTTGTGCCGTCCTTAGGATAAGCTAGTTGATAAGTAGTTTGTAAGTTTAGGGACTGATGACCCCGTAGTTAAGTCCCATAAGCTATACAAACATTTGAACCTTTTTGTCCCACGTAAAAGTAATATACTCACGCCCGAGATTAAAGTAAAAACAAAGTAAGTAAAATAGAATAGATAAAATTAACATTAAAAACATGTAGTTACCTCCTTTATGGGGTGTTGCAAGTGTTGGCATACATAGAATTACCAGTTTTATGTGGGACACGTTGTACTGTATTTCAACCCATATCCACTTTCAAATAACTCTACACAGGTCTCAGAACTTTATTATATATTTATTTTGTTAAGAAGTTGTCTGAGGGGCACTGCATTTCTCTGAACATTTCGCTGTATCATCTGTTGACAATTTTCTGTGACTCAATGGTACTTCGACTTGTCTCAGACGCTACAGGTCAGGTCAGTAAAGGATGAGCAGCGTGTGCCACTTTGTTTGTTGTGGTGTTTTATTTTTTGCTTCTTGGTGGGCATGTCCCCAGCAACAAGGTATCTTCACCCACTATCAGCTGAAGATCGAAGGTAACACGGTGGTGACCAAAAGTCGTTCATTGCCGTCTACTTAGAGCCAGCTAACAGTTCATTGATTTTGTTATTTTATTTCTATTGTTATCACCCTGTAGTGACTAATCGTATTTCAATAACACATAAAACAGGTGGCAATGGACTCATCCCATAAATTTCGACTGACATTTAGGAGGGTTTTTCTTTATGAGTACAGATTAAAATACATTTCTGAATTTTGTATTCATTTTAGAGAATTAATAGTAATAAAAGAAAAAAATAAAAATAACATGTTTTCACAAGTTTTATTTTAAGAAAAAGCTATCATGCAGAGAGACGTGTATTGGAAACAGGCAGCAGGCGTGAGGTACTTGTGCGGCAGAAGCAATGCCGTAGCTCAATCGGCTCGCGCCGGGAGTATTAAACATTCCGAATGTCGTCGGCTCGGCGCGGGAATATTAAACATTCCGAATGTCGTTGGTTCGACGTGAGCCGGCTTAAGCGCAGTCCCCTCGGCTCGGCCGCCAGTGTGAACAGAGCAATTGGAAACAATGTGTTTAATCTCTCGGGTCGGCTCGGCCCGTATCGGCTCGGTTAGACTCGGCCCGACCGGCAGTGTGAACACGGTCTAATAGGGAGGCAAGTTGAACTAGTAGTTTGTTTTTTCTTGGGATGTATATATTCAACAATCAACTCTTGTTAGCTTGTAGGTGTAGTCAAGATCTATCTGTACTACAAGGCATTATCATCCAGTATATCAGCACAAAAAGGAGTGAACTATCTATATTTCACTTACACTGAAGAACCAAAGAAACTGCTATAGGATCGGCAACGCCTCTGTAAGACAGCTGGTGTTTTGTGCAGGCATTAGATCGGGTACTGCTGCTACAATGGCGAGTTATTACCATTTAAGAGTTTTAACGCGGCGCTACAGGCGGCGCACGAGAGATGGGGGCACAGCATCTCCGAGGTAGCGACAAGGTATTCTGCCGTACGACCATTTCAAAAAATGTTCAAATGTTTGTTAAGCTTATGGGACTTAACTACGGGGTCATCAGTCCCTAAACTTACAAACTACTTATCAACTACCTTATTCTAAAGACGGCACAAATATCCATGCCCGAGGGGAGATTCGAACCCCCGACCGTAGTGGCCATGCAGACCGTGACTGAAGCGCCTCAGTCTCGTCGGCCACCGGGGCCGGCGTACGACCATTTCACGAGTGCACCGTGAACATCGGGAATCCGATAAAACGTTAAATATCCGACATCGCTGCGCCCGGAAAAAGACTCTGCAAGAACGGGACCAACGACGACTGAAGAGAATCGTTCCAACGTCACAGAAGTGCAACGCTTCCACAAACTTCTGCGGATTTCAATGGTGGGCCATCAGCAAGTGTCAGTGTGCGAACCATTCAATGAAACATCATCGATATGGGCTTTCGAAGCCTTCGGCCCACTCTTATATCCTTGCTGACTGAACGACACACAGATTTACCCATCACCTACGCCCATCAACAGCGACATTGGACTGTCTATCACTTGAAACATGTTGCTTGATTTCACGAGTCTCGTTTCCGATTGCATCGGAAGGACGGGCATGTAGAAGTATGGAGACCATTACTCCACCTTACTTGAAATGGTAGGCATTGGATACCATAAAAATTTGCGTGAGTGCGCTGAATGCGTGCTCAAAATTATTTCCCAGAATTTCCGAGGCTAATGCCCTTGAACGAGTTCAGATATCATCTAGTACTGTTGTGTTGATTTTGTATTTTGGTTAGCTGTTGTGAAGATTTGGATTAAATACCGTTTATGGAATTGAATGAACTTCGGATTACATGCAGGAATCAAATTTTCTAATGATGCTGTCAGACTAGAACAAGGATCATATAGGAGATAAGAATAGCGGTAGTCATGGTTGAAGTTAAGAAAACACCTAAAAGCACCACTACTAAAGAAAGTCGGCGAATACTTTACTTACAGGATGAGGCGTGGATCAATTGTAGACTTTTTGTGGTGGAGTAGGGAATGAAATTAAACTATCCGCCGTAAATCGATGTTTTGGTTATCTTACGCTTCACGCAACTAAGTCTCACAAAAGCGTTAAGTTACTAACCCAATAGGAAAATAGAATCATAAAATATCGGACTTCGCTGAATAAAAACATTAACTGCATGTTATGAAAACCAAATCAGTATAAATTCAATTTAGGAAAGAGTTGAGTATGAACCAACTTATACAATCGCGAAACGTATCGTAATAATGACCAATCATCTCTTTACAATTGACTGCAGCTTGTTGAAAACTATGAATAGAAAAATATTTGGAATAGGAGAAGGTCATTTTGAACTTAAAAAACTCTTAAATCAAACTGGAGGGGTTCATTAGAATAAGAATCAATAAAGCTCACACTTATATTTTCCTAGCAGAATGTATGAACAGGCGTCCGATCAGTACAAGAGTGCAGAACAGAAAGACGATGAGCGCTTCCGTTTTCTCTCCAGGTCCGTTGAAAAAATTGTTAATCGCAAAACAAAACAAAAATTGTCAGAAGTATATTGAAGTGACAAAGGATACCCAAGCGGATAGCGTCGCAGATATAATTTTAGTAAAAATATTTACTATAATGCTACAGTATCTTCGTAAACAAATTTCAAAAACTAATAAATAGTTAAATTGTAACTAATTAATCTTTCCATTATTTTTAAACTGCCATATTGTTTATAATATTTAAAGACCAAACTACTGCCAACATACAGAGGGGAGGAGGAGACAGGTGTAGTGTAAGGACGAAACGCGTTTGACAGTGAAGCTGCGAGGAAAAGACTGGTATATGATAGAGCGGCCCTTGAGTGCTGAAGACGAACTAAATAAATTTCCAAAAGGAAACTGAACATTAAAAATCAGTTCACAATATTATCGTTCTCTGATGATTAACTTGACTTTTTTACAAAAATACAAATCTGAATGTGAGAATGGCTCACCGAGTAATGGCAACATGCATGCTGGCAGTGTCGTTACAAATGTATTACGTAATAGATTAGAATTAGAGACAGCTGTGACAAAGAAAGTGGAGAAGCTCTGGACAGCAGGCGGAAAGATATATATTAGATACCCAAAGGAAGTTGTGAATTCCAAGAAACAAGAAAATACTGAGAAGACAATATTTATAAGTTACATGGGTGTGGTACAATATTTTCGTAAATGCTTTACAATGTAGGCTGACGACATTAAATAATAAGCAAGAGTAACGTAAACTCACATTACTGAAAATGGCAGTGCATGAAAATATCTGGAAACGAGAATAGAGGATGTCAGATAGCTAATGATGATGAACTTAAAACGTCAGTGTGCATCGAAATTATTTTTAACAAATTATCTTAGGAGTGGTCACTAAATTTCAGAGAACACATTTCGTTTTGATTCCTCAGAAATTTTCATTTTATCCCTCAGGTGGTAATTAACCACAGGTCGAAAGCCACCTGTCTAGCATCATGTATGTGCCGTATGTTGAGAGAAGGGAGAGATTGAAGCCAGTGAATAATCTACACCTCTCGCACAGAACCAAGAGGGCCGCCGAATTCAGAGTCCCCATCCCTCCCACTTCATGAGCCACTGCTGAGAGGGTTAGAGATTATTACATGCCAATGGCGCAATGTCTGGAGATCAGGAACGTACGCTACCACACCTTCTCCCGTTTTCGGCCAAATCCTGGTTGTAAAAATTACATCCATTGCCAAGAATCGAATGAGTGTACATCCATGGAGAGCGGCACCTCACAGGCTTGTGTTATCTTCCTCGAGCTCCGAGACGGTTCCATGTATACAAAATACTCGACAGAATGGACATATTTCGTAATGAATTGCGCCTTAGGCTTCATTATAGAGCAGTTTCGCCATATTTTTCTGTGGAAACTGTGGCACGATTAGTACGCGTGACTGGAAAACAGAGTTAACATTCCAAACCAGCAGGATTCGATTAATAAAAAAAGTGGACTGTTTGTAATCTGTTGAGGCTACATCAGTAATCAAAAATGTAATTTCCTGGTGTGGAATCCACTGAAAAGAGTGCATCAAGAAAACGGCTGTTTCATTTCCGAAAATAAAATATTTCTTTACATACAAACCAACTTGTTCAGAAGAATAATGGATCATAGATCATGTATAGACACTGCATAAGTTCACCGAACTCCAAGTGCAGACATTTAAGAATAGTCAAGAAATAAGTTTATCATTTGTGCCAATGGTTGGTAAATTTTTATTTTATTTTATTTTTTTTTTATTGTTTCCTCAATGGAAATCACATTTGTACGTTCAGTCTCTTCATCATACACAAGTACTGACACATGTGGTGGATTACTATAGAAACGTAAACAAGTGAGTGTTGCATTCCGCAGCAGTTTCTGAACTTCAGAGTACTCGGAATATGTGGGTTATGTGTAATCCACTGTATAAATGAAAGTAGGAGTTGTCACTTTGCGAGGTAATTATTGAATGATCGAGATAATTTAGAACTAGGTTAACAAGTTTATTTCTTTAGTACAACAGTCAGTAGTTCAAAATGAATTACTTCAACCCGTAAAAAGATGCCTCGTTTTTCAGTATACACCAGGGAGCGAAATTTCAGTCCTGAAGCCACTAGCCAGTCTGACAACTTTGGTCGCCACAACTCCTTTATTATTTTTTTTTTAAATGAAAGAAATAGCCCCCCCTCCTCTCTCTCTCTCTCTCTCTCTCTCTCTCTCTCTCTCTCTCTCTCTCTCTCTCTCTCTCTCTCTGTGTGTGTGTGTGTGTCTGTATGTGTGTAGTTAGTTTGACAAACTGTGTGAGCAATATATTTATATACAACGCCATATAAATTTGTTTAAAATAATTCTAAGGTTCAACCTAAGAACTGGATACATAAGGACATACCAGTACCATAGTCGAGCAGTGTACCTCTTTTTTCCGTAGCGTTGTCTTAGTGCAGAGAAATACCAGCGATCAATGGCAGCTCCTGAATCACAGGCGGAGAAGGTCTATTCTTAGATATCTTCCTCCAAGTCCTGTACGCAGTCTTTAGTCTGTTGTGAGACGTGAAACCTCTCACGCATGACATTGTGATCACTGGTAGAACAGCACAAAATGTGAGACCCTGAAGCAGCTATAGGAATTTTGTATAAAAGTCTTCACTGTTTATCTTTTGAAACGCCTGACTGAACGTCAGTGAGGGAAACAACAGTCTGTATTCTGCCCACTCTGCTAACAGAAAATCTGCTTCCTCATCAAAACTGTTTTACAGTATTGAATAAAACTTTTATTGGCGATGAAACATTAAATAGTCGAACACGAAAACTGGAACAGCCTCCAAAACTTTAAAGAATTCGCTACAAATAAAACACCGAATCACGTCAGTGTACCCCTACTCCAACTGTGAAAGTTTTGCGCATCCGCCAATCTGGCAGCTTGGAAGTGCCAGAATTTTCTTCCGGTTCTAGTTTCCTAGTCTGACTGCTTGTCGTCATTGCCGCGGCTGAGCGCATTGAGGCGCTATGCTACGAAGCGCGAGGCCGTTCTCCATCGGGGGTTCGAATCCCCCCTCGGGCACGGATGTTTGTGCCGTCTTTAGTATAAGCTAGTTCATAAGTAGTTTGTAAGTTTAGGGACTGATGATCCCGCAGTTAAGTCTCATAAGCTTTACAAACATTTGAATATTTGCTTGCTGCCATTGCTTATAGAGTAAACAGGTGAACTCTGAGTTGCCAGAAGCAGGAAAAAGGCTGCTTACACACAGATTCAGCTCTGCCAATGCGCGTGATCCTGTTCACAGCTGTTCGAACGAACCTAAAGTATGTGGAGGAGGTGCGATAGCCGTTATGTCCAAAAAAAACAGAAGTGGCGTTCAGTGAGATACGTTATTTGCACGAATACCTAGAACGGATGTTAAAAATGTTGATAAAAGTCCCTGTTGGCCTGATTCATTCATCAGTGTAATTACCTCTTACCTCTTCACTCTTGTGGGTGACAATTCTGAACATTGCTCTAGTGGTTTTAGAAAATGAAATTAATATCTAAGTGCTGATCGCCAGCTGCCAATTTTCGGTCGCCAATGGCGAACTGGTGACCATAAATTTTGCACCCTGGTGTACACAATTGTATAGTATGTAAATGAGTACATATGATTGCACAAATCTTGCTTCTAAAGTCATTAAAAAACTTACGGCATTTAAAATCATAAAAAGAAATCGCACTGACGTGTTTTACGGCCCACTTTAGATTTGTGGTTTTATAAGTGTTTGCAAACATTTTGGACAAAAATAATAATGTAAAAAATAAAAAATTAACTAACAAGAGTGTCTGAAACCCTTTTAGGAAAAAAATTAGGTTGTAGTGGGTTTTGAACCACTGACCTGCAGCTTCAGTCCAACCCACTAAGCTACGGCCAACACTTAGAACTTGCGTTCTTAAATTTCATACTGTTGATGGCCGTTGTTAACTAATGCTAATATGGCATTTGAAGACACTAGATTATCATGTATCGTACGAAGAACGACGTGTTTTTGTTAATTGTTCAGTGCGCCATTGCTTTGAAATGAAAACATGTAAGTTAAAATAAGAAAATCATCAAATACACAATGCTAGTGGCTTATGCCAGAGAGAGAGTTCTGAGCGATGAATGACACGTGACTTCTGCGAACGGCTGGTTTTCGTTAATTCAGTGGAGGATGACAAAACTTTTTGTTTTTCAAATAGCTCTCAAACAATACGAGATAAGAAAAAAAAAACATAAGGGAACAGAGCTGTAGAGAATCTTCTCCTCTACAAATTCGGTTATTAAATTTTAGTGTCAGATGAACGGTTTATATGCAATTAAAATTACATTACAATCGGCATTTTTTGGTATTGCTAACGTATTTATTGTCCGAAATATTTCAAAAAGCAAGGTTCTGGTCGCTGGTAGCCAAAAATTATGTATGAAAATTTGGTGCCGATCGGTTGAACGGTTCGACCTAAAAAGTGGGAACACGTTACAGCCAGACAGACATCGTCAAATCGCCGTTATAAAAAAGTATAATAGAGCGAAGGTATAGAGAATTTTCCCCTCTACCAATTAGGTTATTCAATTTTCGTGTCAGATGAACGGTTAGCTTTCAATTACAATTATATTTTTTTTTTTTTGGCGTTACTACTGTATTTTTTGACCGAAAAATTTCAAAAAGGGAGATTCTGGTCCCTGTCTGCCTACAATTATGTCTGTAAAATTTGGTGTTGATCGGTTGAACGGTTCGTCTTAAAAACGGGGAACACGTTACGGACAGATAGACAGACATACATACTTCCCAAAATCGCCGTTATTTTTGCAAATATCTCCGAAACGATACGAGATATGAAAAACATATAAAAGAGCAAAGTTGTAGAGAATTGTCTCCTCTACAAATTCGGTTACTCAATTTTCGTGTCAGGTGAATGGTTTAAATTTCGAGCTGTCAAAAAACGATCGCAAAGACCCACTTTTAGTGTTACTACCGTAACCTAAAGTGGGCCAAAATTGATTTTCTTCCTCCAGAAAAAATTGAGGTCAGAAAGTGTTAAAAGACGAAATTTCATCCTATTTCCTGTTCGCATCATATTAAACGCCAACGGCGAGACCGGGAAGGAATGTTTCCTGAGATGCAGCCAGGTCTGGAGGAGAAACGAATCCAACTGTCGACGCTGCGCTTTCGCACGCAGTGATTTATGGGGAGTCGGGGGAGAGCTAAATCTGGATTTGAGACAGAGCGCGGCCAGGGGAGAGGCCGCCCCGTGCCACAGCGGCGCTTATTCCACGCTCAAGAGTCCACACTGCAGATAAAAAGGTGGCTGCCAGACTGCACAAGTAGCTCCAATTAAGAAATCTTCTCTAAACAATGCTGGTATGAGATAAAACAAATACGACTAGACTATGTATTTTTTAAAGAAAACGGCTTCTGCTACTGCACACGGGTTTCGCCTTTTTTCACAAGTCATCCTCAGGGATGTCTTGAAATATTTACATGTTTCTGTTCACACATCTAGGATAAGATTTTAAATATGTACAAAACATTTTGTTTCTGATTCAAAACAGTTTTCTTTTTTGTATCTTCCTCTTTCTGGCGAAATGTCGGAAAAGCACTATTTTTCGAGAAATTTCGCATTTCTATAGTTCCACTGCCATCGACTGCCATAACTGTGTCCACTGTTGCTTGTTTTGTGTTGCCAATTTCTCGGCTTCTTTGCCATTCAACTGTTTTTACTGAAAGAGTGTGCCGGCTGCGGTGGCCGAGGGGACTGAGGCGCTCCAGTCACGGTCTACACGGCCACTACGGTCGGGGGTTGGAATCCCCCCTCGGGCATGGATATTTGTGCCGTCCTTAGTTGTAAGTAGTTCATAAGTAGTTTGTAACTTTAGGGACTGATGACCCCGTAGTTAAGTCCCATAGACTCTACAAACATTTGAAGCATTTATAGCCGCGGTGGAGTAGACGAGCGGTCTAAAACGCCTCGCTGCGGAGCGCGCGGTTGCTCGACGTCGGAGGTTCGACTCCTTCCTGGGGCATGGGTGTGTGTTGTCCTTGGGTTAGTTTACCTTAGTTTATAAGCTATGCAGTTTGGTTCGATAGATTTAGAAACATTTGAGAAAGAGTGCATGGTTCTTGTGTGTCAGCTGTTGACATAAAAGTTATGAACGCAATGTAATAACTAATGTACTTAAAATGTAGGACTGATAATGAATAAGAAAATAGGAATGCGGGTAAACTACTATGAGCAGCACAGTGATCGCATTATCATTGTCAAGATAGATACGAAGCCAACACCGACAACAGTAGTACAGGTTTATATGCCAACTAGCTCTGCCGATGATGAGGATATAGAAGAAATATATGAGGAGATAAAGGAAATTATTCAGACAGTTAAGGGAGAGGAAAACTTAATTGTGATGGGAGACTGGAATTCGGTAGTAGGAAAAGGAAGAGAAGGAAAAATAGTAGATGAATATGGATTGGGTAGAAGGAATGAAAGAGGAAGTCGCCTGGTAGAATTTTGCACGGAACATAATTTAATCATAACAAACACGTGGTTTAAGAATCACAAAAGAAGGTTGTATACTTGGAAGAGACCAGGAGACACTGAAAGGTATCAGATAGATTTTATAATGGTAAAACATAGATACCGGAATCAGGTTATAAACTGCAAGACATACCCAGGGGCAGATATAGACTCTGACCATAACTTCTTAGTCATGAACTGTAGGCTGAAACTGAAAAAACTGCAGAAAGGTAGGAAAATAAGGAGATGGGACGTAGATAAATGGAAGGAAAGTGAAGTTCTGGAGAATTTCAGAGGGAGATTTAGGCAACAATTGACAGAAACAGGGGGAAATAAAACAGTAGAAGAGGAATGGGTAGCATTGAGAGATGAAATAGTGAAGGCAGCGGAGGACAAAATAGGTAGAAAGGCAAGACCTGCAAAAAATCCTTGGATAACACACGAAATACTAAATTTAATTGATGAAAGGAGAAAATATAAAAATGCAGTAAATGAAACAGGCAAAATGGAGTACAGACGACTAAGAAATGAGATTGATAGGAAGTGCAAAATGGCTAAGCAGGAGTGGCTAGAAGCCAAATGCAAATCTGTAGAAGAATGTATAACAAGGGGAAAAGTAGATACCGCCTACAGGAAAATCAGAGAGACATTTGGGGACAAGAAAAGCAATTCTACAAATATCAAGAACTCAGATGGGAAACCAGTTCTCAGCAAAGAAGGGAAAGCTGAAAGGTGGAAAGAGTACATAGAGCAGCTCTACAAAGGAAATGAACTTAGAGACGATGTTGTAGGAAGGGAAGAGGAAGTAGATCAAGATGAAATAGGAGATATTATACTGAGAGATGAATTTGACAGAGCCCTGAAAGACCTAGGTCGGAACAAGGCCCCAGGAGTAGATGACATACCCTCAGAGCTACAAAGTCTCTGGGAGAGCCAGCCATGACAAAACTATTTGAACTGGTGTGTACGATATATGAGACAGGCGAAATACCCTCAGACTTTAAGAAAAATGTAATAATCCCCATTCCAAAGAAATCAGGTGCAGACAGGTGTGAAAATTACAGAACCATCAGTTTGATAAGTCATGGTTGCAAAATTTTAACACGAATTATCTACAGAAGAATGGAAAAGCTGGTAGAAGCTGACCTAGGGGAAGATCAGTTTGGATTCAGGAGGAACGTAGGAACCCGGGAGGCAATACTCACTTTACGTCTTATCTTAGAAGATAGATTAAGGAAAGGCAAACCTACATTTTTAGCTTTTGTAGATTTGGAGAAAGCGTTTGACAATGTTGACTGGAATACACTCTTTCAAATTCTAAAGTCAGCAGGGGTAAAATACAGGGAAAGGAGAGTTATCTACAACTTGTACAAAAGCCAGACCGCAGTTATTAGGCTCGAAGGGCATGAAAGGGAAGCATCAGTTTGGAAGGGAGTAAGACAGGGTTGTAGCCTTTCTCCGTTGTTATTCAATTTGCACATCGAGCAGGCGGTAAAGGAAAGCAAGGAAAAATTTGGAATAGGGATTAAAGTTCAGGGGAAAGAAATAAAAACATTGCGTTTTGCTGATGACATTGTAATTCTGTCAGAGACAGCAAAGGACCTGGAAGAGCAGTTGAATGGAATGGACAGCGTGTTGAAGAGAACGTATAAAATGAACATTAACAAGAGCAAAACAAAAATAATGGAATGCGGATTAGGTATTGGATTAAGATTAGGTAACGAAACAATGAAGGTGGTAGATGAGTTTTGTTACTTGGGTAGTAAAATAACATGCGATGGTCGCAGTACAGAGGATATAAAATGCAGAATGGCAATGGGAAGAAAAGCATTTTTGAAAAAGAGAAATTTGCTAACATCGAATATCAATTTAAGTGTAAGGAAGTCTTTTCTGAAGGCATTTGTGTGGAGTGTTGCCTTGTACGGGAGTGAAACATGGACGATAAGCAGTGCGGACAGGAAGAGAATAGAGGCTTTTGAAATGTGGTGCTACAGAAGAATGCTGGAGATTAGGTGGGTAGATCACATAACTAATGCAGAGGTACTGAACAGAATTGGCGAGAAAAGGAATTTTTGGCATACCCTAACTAAAAGAAGGGCTCGCTTGGTAGGACACATTCTTAGACATCGAGGAATCGTAAATTTAGCATTGGAGGGAAGTGTGTGGGGTAAAAATCGCAGAGGGAGGCCAAGAGACGCGTATAGTAAGCAGATTCAAGTGGATGTGGGTTGCCGTTCTTATGAGGAGATGAAAAGGCTTGCTCAGGATAGAGTAGGGTGGAGAGCTGCATCAAACCAGTCTCCGGACTAAAGACCATAACAACAACAACTTAAAATGTTTAATAAATGTACTTAAACGAGATGAAAGCGAGCGACTGGAAACCGAAGTGTCGCGGATTCAAAACCCGGTCAGCCCTCGATTTTTTTTTTTTTTTTTTTTTGTTTTTTTTTTTTTTTTTTTTCATGTTAAGCTGTTGGTCCCCTTTACCCGGTTCGATAACTTGGATAGGCTAGGGATACGCAAGTCACCGAATTGGCATCCAATTGAAATACTTGCACCAGCCAATTAACCCATACGAAATTATTATTACCTAAAAGACTCATGGGATCGGCAGTAGAGGAGGAAGTACTTGGATTCGGCCAAGAATAATTTTGAAGTAATATGCTTAACATGGAGGAATTTTATTCATGCTTCAGACTGAACGCTCAAAGTCATTATCAGTCTTACATGTTGATGATAATTCGAAAGCTTGTCTATAATATTACGATTCGTAAGTGTCATGTGTGCCAGTTGAAGTCAAACGGTCCCTGTTATTGGCAACTCGATATTGCTGTTTTCGGCAACTAGCCATCCTCCATCATGACGGGGAACTGATGTGCGAATAGGAGGTGCTCTTTTTTTGACCCCCTCGAATATTCTGCCACAGCGTCTCCGCACACTACGGCATCAGCGCAGCAGCCGTGTGCCTTAAGCAAACCTGAAGGCAGGCAGCCCTGGCGGCCGGCCAGCAGGGCTGCCAAACAAGCATCAGAGGAGGCCTGTAGAGGACCCAGCAAGAAACTCCGGCACAGTGTACATGATAAATGTGCCAAGAACGAAACATGCTTCACTAGCACCGAAAGACGTTCCGGCAGGTTACCAACTCAGTGTGGCATGTTAGCAGTTAGGGCACCTGGATATAGGCGGGCACGCGTATCAACTTCTGCTATACCAGCAGCTTCAGCCGCCATTTTTGTTCCAAGTGGCGACAGCGTAAGCTTATCAAAAAACGGAGTTCTTTGCTATTATTCCTTTGAAATATCGCTTGCTTCACTTCTGATACATGTATTAAGAAGTAAATAAAGATTTGGATTAAAAATTAATCTGGTTAAAAGATTATTTTAATTTGCCCACGTGGGTGCGTATCTGGAGCAATTTTTTCGAACTTGATGTGATAAATACCAGGTCTTTGCTTTTTTTTCTTCTTTTTTTTTACGGAATGTTTTTCAATATTCACATAAAATTCTTTTTCATTGCGCAAGCTGTAAAAGTACAATAATGTGGTAAACTATAATGCAATAAAAGGTTTATGAATAAGTGAGAAATTGATTAATGTCACATTCAATCGTTTCCAACCATTAGCTCTTTTTTTTTTATTATTATTATTAAAAGTGGCTGTCTTCAAATTGAAGCAAAAAATTAGTTTTTTTAATAAGTTAATACGAAACAATGTAGATATTAAAAAAGGTTTTCAGTTCCGACTTTTGGCATAAAGCACCTAATTAAGTCATTAAAAACCGATTGCCTCCATTAGGCGAATAATAAGGGCCCAGTTTGGAGGTAACACACTTTGCAGTAAACTACAACATAGCTATAACGTAGGTCTGCATTTAATTTGAGAGTAGTTTCGGACATGGCTTACAAGTAAGTGTCGTATGAGCCATTGTATTCAGTATTTACCTTTAAAAGTAATTAATATTGGTTTTGTCTATATGTTGATACTGTTCGTTATTGCCAACATATATGTAAATAAAAGTCGGTAAGATAAGTTGTTGCGTCGGACCCAAGTGTTGAAACCTGCCGTTTACAATGTGTTGAAATTGTGCGTTATTACAAATGATTTAATCCACTTCACATAGTTTTGAAGTCGTCATTAGAGTCTATTTCTCACGATGACAGTTTATTATCAATAAACGGAGAAACAAAACTATTTTCTGAACAATTAGAAAAATTGGACGCTGCACAACCACAAATCTGAAAACACTGATTGCCCTATACTAACTTCTCGCAATCACGCGAAGGAACAACAATGGCGCATGCGCATGCCCGTCTATATCTAAATGCCCTATTAGCGGTGTTCTCGTTCGATAGTACTGTACTGGGTGCTTCAGGGGGAATAGTAAAAAAATTAGGATGGGAGGGTGTAGACAACTTGCAAAAGCCATATAATGTGTCCAATTTGATGGAGAAATCTACATCCATAATCCGCAAGCTACTTCATATTGTCTAACCGAGGTTGCTTTGCGTACCACGGCACTTCCTCCTCCTACTCCAGTAGAGTGTGGTTCGCAGGATTGCGCGTCGGCTCCTGGCGGAGGTTCGAATCCCCCCTCGGTGTCTGTCTATGTGTGTGTGTGTGTGTGTGTGTGTGTGTGTGTGTGTGTGTGTGTGTTCAAATGATCAAATGTTTGTAAATCTATCGGACCAAACTGCGTGGTCATCAGTCCGTAGCTTACACACAAAGGACAACACACACACCCATGCCCCTGTGTGTGTGTGTGTGTGTTGTAAGTCTAGGGACCGATAACCAAAACAGTCTGGTGCCAAAGGTTTACAAACGTTTGAACATTTGGTTCACGGGTAAAACAATTGCCTCGGTATGGGTCCTAATTTCTCAAATTTCATCTTTGTGATCGTTTCATATACGAAGGAGAAAGCAATATATTGGTTGACTCTTCGTATGCTCTCAAAATTTCGACAGACGCCCGCATCGTCTCTTTTGCAGCGTCTGCAGTTGGAGTTCCATAATCATCTCAATGACAACAAAGCGTGCTGGTCTCCATTGGTTCTTCTCTGTGTGTTATATTAATCCTACCAGGTATGGATCGCACATGAGAAGCAACACTCAAGCGCTGTCAGAACGAGTATTTTGAAACCTACTTCCCTTGTTATCGGACTACACTTCCTGAGGATTCTTACAATGAATCTCAGTCAGGTGTCTGCCTTACCCACAACTGATTTTATATGGTAGTTCCATTTCAAATCATTCCTTATGTTTACTGATACTGTTCATGGAAGTAAGTTTCCAGTTTCCTGCTATTCCGTACTTAACAAATTGTAAAGTACTGCTTTTACGTAGAAAGTGACATCATTTATTATGTATGTTGATGCGCAATTGCAATTCCCAACACCATGAGTCTGAACGTTGCAGATATTGCTGCATCATTTCGCTACTCTTCTCTGTTATGGGGACTTCTCGATAAGCTACAGCGTCATCCACTAAAACCCCATTGAACTTCCGGTATTACTATGACGCCCCTTTTGATTTTCCCTACGTAGCTCGTTGAACGAAGTATGCAATGAAAACTTTAATTTGTTCGTTCGGACTGTGAATAGTGCATCCCTCATAAGTGAACGCAAAACGACCTTCAGAAGACCTAATGAGGTGTTATCGAGAGAAGTGAAAAGAGCATTGTACTTGGTGGTGAAATTTTTGAAAATTGATTATGTAGCATATTTTATTGTAATTCGTCTGTACCCTGAAAGACCCTGTAGAGGGCGCTGTAGCAAATACGAAGACAGGGTTAAAAGTAATTAGCGAAAACTCACCTTTCCTCAGAATCATTTAGACTCATTTAATGTTTGCTACTGATGGCGTTGGTTCTCTTAAATTCGTTAGGTAAACGTTATACATGTTTCCTGACAGATATTAAGTGGCATTAAATCGACCATAAACGGTTTATGTTAATAATGAGACAGATAACACTATTCTCAATGAAATCCAAAACATTCTGTTACTTTTGAGGGAGTATTTCGATCATAACTGTAGCCACTTATGCAAAGTTTTTGCTTAACCAAGTGCTCCTTCAGATTGATTCTATTCAACTAACTTCAGTAAATTAGCTCAACTATTCCTTAACTGATTTTTGCATAAAATAGAGGACTGGGTTCTGTCTAATTAAAGAACAAGCAGAGATTCAATTTAATTAGATTTTTTTCCCTCTATAGGGATCAGTCTTGAGCAGTACATTGGTTTTTACCGCTACAATATTCGTTCATTGCGTGCATAGTACAACCTGCAACCACACTTATGTTGTTGTTGTTGTTGTCTTCAGTCCGCTGACTGGTTTGGTGCAGCTCTCCACGCTACCTTGTCTTGTGCAAGTCTCTTCATCTGAGTTTACGTTCGGCAACCTACATCCTTTTGAATCTGCTTTCTATATTCGTCCCTCGGTCTCCCTCTACAATTTTTACTCCACACGCTTCCTTCTAATGCTAAGTTGACAATTCCTTGATGTCTCACAATGTGTCCAACCAATCTATCCCTACTCTTAGTCAGTATATACCAGAAACTCTTCTCCCCAATTCGGTTAAGCACGCGATCCACCCATCTAATTTTCATCATTCGTCTGCAGCACCACATTTCAAAAGCTTCTACCATCTTTTTATCTCAACTCCTTATCGTCCACGTTTCACTCCCATACAACGCTACGCTCCAGACAAAGGCTTTCAGAAAAGACTTCCTAAACTTTAAATTAATGTTGGATGTTAAGAAGTTTCGCTTCTCTAGAAACGCTTTTCTTCCCATAGCCATTCTGCATTTTATATCTTCTTTACTTCGGCCATCAGAAGTTATCTTGCTATCCAAATAACTAAATTCATCTACCACTTTTATTGTCTCATTAACTAATTTAATTCCTTCAGCATCGCCTGATTTTCTGACATTCCATTCCATTACCTTCGTTTTACTCTTGTTATTGTTCATCTTATATCTTCCTTTCAACACACTGTCCATTCCATTCAATTGCTCTTCCAGATCTTTTGCGGTCTCTGACAGAATTACAATGTCATCGGCAAACCGCGAGGTTTTCCTTTCTTCTCCCTGCACTTTAATGCCCTCACCAAATCTCTCCTTCAAATCAAATGTTTGTAGAGCGTATGGGACTTAACTACGGGATCATCAGTCCCTAAACTTACAAACTACTTATAAACTGACTAAGGATGGCACCAATATCCATGCCCGAGGGGGCATTCGAACCCCCGACCGTAGTGGCCGTGCAGACCGTGACTGGAGCGCCTTAGTCCCCTCGGCCACCGCGGCCGGCTCTCTCCTTCACTGCCTACTCAATGTACAGATTGAACAACGTCGGGGAAAGGCTACAACCCTGTCTTACTCCCTTCGCAACCTCTGCGTCCCTTTCTTGCCTTTAGACTCTAATAACTGCTGTCTGGTTTTTGTATAGGTTGAATATAACTCTTCGCTCCCTATATTTTACGCCTGATACCTTCAGAATTTGGAAGAGTGTATTCCACTCGACATTGTCAAAAGGTTTCTCCAAATCGACAAACGCTAAAATCGTAGACTTCTCTATCTTCCTAAGATAAGTCGTAATGTGAGTATTGCCTCTCGTGTTCCTACATTTCTCCTAAATCCAAACTGATCTTCTCCGAGGTCGATTTCCACAACTTTTCCCATTCGTCTGTAAATAATTCGTGATAGTATTTTGCACCCATGACTTATTAAACTGATAGATCTGTAATTTTCACACTTGTCTGCACTTGCTTTCTTTGAAATTGGAATTACGATATTCTTTTTTAAGTCGGAGGGTGTTTCCCCTGTCTCATACATATTGCATACCAGGTGATACAATTTCTTCATGACTGGCTCTCCTAACTACATCAGCAGTTCAGACGGAATATCATCTACTCCAGGGGCCTTGTTTCGACTCAAATCCTTCAATACTCTGTCAAATTCTTCTTGAAGTATCCTATCTCCTATCTAATCTTCCTCCACATCGTCTTCCATTTCTAGAATACTGCCTTCAAGTTTATTTCCTTTGTATAGGCCCTCTATATATTCCTTCCGCAGTTCAGCTTTCCGCCCATTGCTTAGTACTGGTTTTCCATCTGAGTTCTTGATATTCATACAGCTGCTTTTCTTGTCTCCAAATATCTCTTTTATTTTCCTGTAGGCAGTATCTATCTTTCCCTTAGTTATGCATTCTTCTACGTTTCTGCATTTGTCCTCTAGCCTATCCTGCTTAGCCAGTCTGGATTGTGTCATTCTCATTTTTCAGACGTTTGTACTCCCTTTTTCCTGTTTCACTTGCTGAATTTTTATGTTTTCTCCTCTCATCAATTAAGTTCAGTATATCCTGTGTTATCCAGGGATTTCTATTAGGCCTTGTCCTTCTGCCTATATGGTCCTCTGCTGCCTTCACTACCCTAACTCTCAGAGCTACCCATTCTTCTTCTACTGTATAACATTCCCCCGTTTCAGCCAATCCTTGCCTAATGTTCCCTCTGAAACTCTCAACCACCTCTGGTTTCTTCAATTTGTCCAGGTTCCATCTCCTAACCTTTCTATCTTTCTGCAATCTCTTAAGTTTTAATCTGCAGTTCATAACCAATAAGTTATGGTTACAGTCTATAAATAATGTGGCGATACTTAATATTATTGTAAAATTGGCAAGGGCAACGAAATGGAAGAAGGAAGGAAACTTACTGTTTGACGTCCCGTCCACAGTGTTGTCATTAGAGACGGAACTCACGCCCGGATTTTTTGATAAGGACGGGGAAGGTAATCGGCCACGCTCTTGAACCATACCGGCGTTTGCGTGGAGTGATTTATGGAAATCACGGAAAACCTAAATCTGGATGGCCGGAGGTGGATTTGAACCACCGTCCTCGCGAATGTGAGTCCAGTGCGTTACCACTGCGCCACCTTGCCTGGTGGTTAGGAAGTAGCTTTTGTACAAATGCTGAGGTCATCAGCCCCTAGAATTCCGAACTTCTTAAAGCGACTTCTTCTAAGGAAAACACAGACATTCATGCCCGAGGTAGGACTCGAACCTACGACAGGAGCGTCCACGCAATCCGTGACATGGTGCCTACGCGGAAAGTCCCTTTTGTGCTCTATTTTCATACACGCTGGTGTTGTTGGAAACACATTCAGAAAGGGGTAAGCAATTCCGTAACCTAGTCAGAAATTATCATTAATGTGAGAGAAAAAAGTCTACATAAGTAAGTATTTTCAATCATCGCCAGTGAATGCTGTTTAATTTTGGACCGCATTTCTGCACTCACGAAGCAACATCTCATCACTCGTCCCAATGGAATCTCAAAAAACAAAAAACAAAAAAGTCATGAAATATTCAGGCATAGGGGACAAGAACATTTACATAATAGAGCTATAGCTGCTTCATAAATCAATATATTTAGCAATCCTTTGACAAGAAGCGACAATACGTTACTCAGTACACATCAGAGAGAAAACCTCCAGAAAATTAGTAAATGCACGAATAACGCGGATAATACCGGCTTCATCTTTAAACGATTGCGAAATAAAAGTTGGAAAACACTTTCTTAGAATCACACTTAGACCACCTTGCTTTGTATTGAGCTTATGGGAATGAGCAATATTCCTTTACAAACCTCAAAGAAAAGTACACTAAAATTATTAAATCAAAGAAAATAATTTGACATACAAACGTAATTAATCGCGAACACGTGGCCGAATGCAAGTCTCAAGTAATCATCCACTGTGGATAAAACCATCTTTAAATTACGCGTATAAAATCAAGCTGATCACGTTTTTCAGCAAAGCAACTACCATCGGACGTAATATTTTCAAACGACGGAGACTATGCTGACCGTCACACCGTCACGACCACGCTTGTCTCCACCAGTTAAACAGAATAATTAAAATCAAACCGCTACAGATGACGACTCTCGATAAATAGACACAAAGAGTCACATTGTGAGCAGCATTTGCAGATTTTTAGCAAGTTGCACACCAACCGCTGTCCGTTCAAACTCGGCAGGCGGGGGGGCCACCCTACTGGCTGTCATCATTCAGAACCAGTGACCAAGCAGCCAAACCTCTGCTTGGCCAGCCACAGACTGCATTTCACCTGGGGCCACGGTAACCTCTTTGTCGAATTACCGAAACTGAGATTGGCTCTCCTACAATTTCTAACTAGTAGTCCATCTTTGGCTGCAGCCACAGACTGCATTTCACTAGGGCTCACAGTAACCTCTTTGTCGAATTACCGAAACTGAGATTGGCTCTCCTACAATTTCTAACTAGTAGTCCATCTTTGGCTACATCCATATCTGTCCACACACACACGGGCAAGCAAGCAAGCGCATGCGAGTCCTCACATAAGTACACCCAACGATATAAGGAAGAGAACTGCGAATGTAAATCAAATAGAACGCAATAAAATGTACAAAGCTCTCATTTATGTATCCACTGACCACTTCTCCTCCAGTCAAAGTTAATATTTAGTGGAACACTTCCCTCTTTCATAACAGTTATGCATAAATACGTAAAAATCCATTCTTATGTTAGTTCATCTCCTTCCTTCTCCGCCCATCGCCTTCTGTTCAATTCTATTTGTATCTATAGTGAATTTCAAATGTTCAAATGTTTGTAAGGCTTAAGGGACTTAACTTACAAACTACTTATGAACTACCTTATACTAAAGACGACACAAACATCCATGCCCGAGGGGGGATTCGAACCCCCGACGGGAGACTGCCGTGCGCACCGCAACACGGCGCTCCAGCACGCGCGGCTAATCCGCCGCGGCTATGGTGAATTTCAAGCAGGAGTTTCGCTTTCACATAGCTCAATTTTTATGACGTCATTTATCATGTGCAACGTGATACGCAATAGTGTAATTTTCTGCTGGAGTTGAATATTAGGAAACTACAAGTAAAAGCTTTTGTAAATATAGTTGGTAGTGAAGACGTTGCGAATTAAAAGCGGTTTATTATGTCTCTCAGTGTTTATGACGTCATGTCTCCGAAACAACGTGTCGTGAGTAGTTCCTACTCCTGTAGCAGTTATAACCTCACGGCATGGAATTTATGCACCAACTTTGGTTGAAATCGTTCCGGTGTCCAATATTGTCACGTGACGTCATGTCGTCTGAAATATGTCAACTATGTGTTTTACGTGATCCTTACAGACCTTTCTCTTGGTCTGAAGATATGAAAAATTTCATCGTAATCGCGGCAAAACTGAGGACTTTGTAATTTTGTAGAAGTCCATAATTAAGTACCCTCCCCTATGCACCACATGAAATTTTAAATAGACAGTGATTCCTGTCTTGCTCTGAAGGTTAACTGTGCAAAATTTCATCAATATCGAAATAAACCTGCAAAATTTATCAGGTAAGTAAAGTACCCTCGCCAGGCACCGTGAATTATATATATGTTGTAGCTGGTTGTTACTCTTACAGCAACTGTTAACTCGTGGTAAAGAATATGTCCACCAAATTTGGTTGAAATCGATTTAGTGTTTTAGGAGGAGATATGCACCAGTTTTACACGTATCTAGTTTTTACGACGTCATATCTACTGAACTAGGTGTTTCATGTCGTCCTTAACCCACGGCGACCTTGCTCTTTATTTGAAGTCATGTGTGCAAAATTTCATCAAGATTGGAACAAAACTATAGATCTGTGTTCACCACAGACACGCGGGCACTCAATATATATTTTCTTTTTATTTATTGAGCTTTTCCTCATTACAGAGGTTTACCTCAAACATGATAATTAATCCGCAAATGAGTGCATCTAGTACATAAGATCCTAAACTGAATATTCAAGATATCTCTCCAGGTGTCTCGATTTGATTGTCTTCTTCAGCACCCAGTCTTCTCTCTTTTGGAGTCAGGTGGTCATAGGTCGTCCTGTTCTTCCTCTCATGTTTCCACTCGAGTACCAGTTTCGACATTCTCCTTCCTTCGTACATGCCCTAATTTCTTTCTAATCATATGTATCAGAGATATTAAGAAATAACAGAAAGTGGTTTTTTTCCTTCCCCTCCATGTGCAGTTCATCTGGATAATTAGTCAAGTATTCTGTTTATTGATGAAAATCTTCAGACCCTAATTTTTTTATGCTATTGCTAGTTTATTTCACTTGTAGTTTGTATCCTCCGCGTCTTGTGTTATGAGAAGTTGTTAATAAGCAAACAATAAATGATGTTGATAAACTCCAACTCCAGTTTCTATACTATTACATTTACGGAACCACGATTGAAGGCAAATATTTATATAGATTTTAAGTAGTGTTGGTGACATAGGGCAGTCTTGCAACAGACCTTTGCTTGTTCTAAAATTCTGTGTAAGTGTATTACTAATTTTCACTTGGAAAATGTTATCTTTACACATCTCTTGTATTATTTCAATGCAGGAAGTATTTATGTTTGCCGTATGTAGTGCTCTCTAGAGTAGTTTTCTAGATCTATAAAAGTAAATCCTTTTTTAAAATTATTTTTCCCTATGTTTCTTAAAAATCCGTCGTAATGTGAAAATATAAAGAAGATAATTCCGGCCAGCCAAGTGATTGCCGGTTAATCAGTATTGTAATGGGAGTTTAATGAAGGGTACTGGGCGTACCATTTCATTTAAATTAATCTTTTTCTCTGAAATCGCTTTATCGACAATAAATATTTGTAAATCTTCGGGACATAACTACTGTGGTTATCAGTCCCAAGGCTTACAAACTACTTTAACTTATTCTAAGGACGACACACCCACCTATGCCCAAGGAATGACCCGAACCTCCGACGGGGAGCAACAGCGCGCTCCGCAGCAAGGTGCCACAGGGCGCTCGGCCTTTCCACCACGGCGACAAAGATACATAAAGAAATTAAAATCTCCCCCCTTATTTATGACCTTCTGCCAAATGTTCAAAATGCGTCCCATACCATTTTCGCGTCCATTTATCTTGATGTCCTGTATTAACAACCCGAAGACATGGATAAGGCCACCTTCGTTGTTGTACAGAATCCCTTGCAATGGTACGTTCTTCACTTTGTCAAAGAGTGGTGTTGCATTTCATCTGGAGATGTACTTCATATGGGGACAATAATAATGCATCAAAAGAGAAACAAAATCAACATTTATATTGCTTATTGCTAAAGCCGTCTTTACTATGTCACTCGAATCTGAACCGATAGTCACTGCTAACAGTGTTTTCAGGAGTGCAGTATCACGGTTCGTTTCAAAATATTCGCAGAAAGAAGCTAAATGAAGCTGCCATAAGCCGTAGTTATTAAGTCAAGGCTTTAAAAACCTAAGTTCTGCAAAGCTTTTATTATTTAGCTAAGATTTGCATTTTCACGGAAAAAATTTTTAACCCTTACGAATATTTAATTGACGATTTCACACCATTTTTTCCAGATTTAAAATTCCTTAACTGTTGATAAATATTAATATAGTCTTGTAGCTTTTGTGGAATCGGTAGACCTGCTACTGTTAGAAAATGTTTCCATTATACAACAAATTTAACCAAAGTCAACAAAAAACAATACATAGCTACTTTAATAACAGCAGCTTGTCTAAAATTACAGCTACTCTCGTTTAGCATATGTGTTTTTGGTTTAAGAAGTGAGGTACGTGAAACGACAGATCAATAAACACGTGCAACTGGTCAGTTTAGTCTTTATGAAATACTTGGTCGTAAAAAGAAACATTTTATTACCTTTAAGAATGAAGAGTCTCCGCTTTCTCTAAGTAAACTAGCACAAACGAATTTTACGCTAATACGTGCGCCACGAACATTTCATTATGCATACATAACTCCCGTGCCTCTACGACGAGAGTGCATCGGTGAGCAGCATATACCAACGGTTCAGAGTGTCACTTTTTGTCACTCCGTTCACCAGTTTGCTGTCAAGAAAGTAAATGTTGCGCTTCCTGTCCCTCAATGAAACGTTCTTTGAAGTTGCTCCGTCACAAACGAGCCAGGTAACACACACACACATATATGAAAGAGAACGTTCGTAATGAAATCACTGGAGCGGCTTGCTCTTTGATCACGAAAATGAAAGGAAAAAGTATGAGATATAAGCAACGAACGAGAAAAGCGTCTTCGTGAGTTCAATAACATTAAAGGGAGGGAGTGGGAGGGGGTACGTTTCGACAAGTGTTGTTATTAACCTGTCCCTCTACCCCTTGTCTCAGCACAGTCAACCATCTTCTGCAGTTGCTTGCTCCAAATCTGTCAATTATGGTAGTTTCCACTACGCATCAGATTGGTAAATCTTTGATAAAACTAAATTGAAAAGTGTAAGTACTTAACAGATTAGTAAAGCTTCATAAAAACATAAACGTCAACTTTAGAAACACTTCCAAGCTTTCTGTCTCATATTTGAAAACTATATTATCTTTGCACCTACTCTAATAAAGTATTGTATGCGAAGAGGTTTGCCCTGCTTTCTTCCGGCATTTAGTGTGAAAGAAAATAACAGTAGTACAAATAGAATTATAGCTATAACAATATTGATAAATAATAGTACAAGGTGGAGTCGCGTCGACATTGTGATCATTAGAGACGGAGCACACTCACGAAGGAAATCGCCCGTGCCCTTTCAAAGGAACCATCCCGGCATTCGCCTGGAGTGATGTAGGGAGATCACGAAAAACCGGAATCAGAATGGTCGAAGGCGAGTTTGAACCGCTGTCCTCCCGAATGCGAGTCCAGTGGCTAGGGGATTTCCTGTCAAAGAGGACACAGTTTGTACTAATAGATAGCAAAGCATCGACTAAAACAGAAGTGATATCTGGCGTTCCACGGGATAGTGTTATTGGTCCTCTGCTGTTCTTATCTACGTAAACGATTTGGGAGAAAATCAGAGCAGCTCTCTTAGGTTGTTTGCAGATGACGCCGTCATTTATCGTCTAGTAAAGTCATCTGAAGAGCAAAACCAACTGCAGAACGATCTAAATAAGGTATCACTATGGTGTAAAAATTGGCAATTGACTCTAAATAATGAGAAGTGTGAAGTCGTCCACATGAGTACGAAATGAAATCCGTTCAACTTGGTTTACAAGATAAATCAATTAAATGTGAAGGTCGTAAACGCCATCAAATATCTAAGTATTACTATTACATCAGAATTAAACTGGAAAGAACACGTAGATATGTCGTTAGAAAGGCGAACCAGAGACTGCGTTTTATTGGCAGAACACTTAAAAGATGCAACAGAACTACTAAAGAGACTCTATACACCACGTTTGCCCGTCCTCATTTGAAATATTGCTGCCCAGTGTGGTAACTTTATCAAGTGGGTTTGACGGAAGCCATAGAAAGAATCCAAAGAAGGGCAGCTCGTTTTCTGTTGTCACGATACAGGGGAGACAGCGTTACGGAAATGATACAGGATCTGGGATGGGAATCATTACAACAACGTCGTTTATCGCTGCAGCGTGGTTTACTTACGAAGCTCCAATCGCCAACATTCTCTTCCGAATGCGAAAATATATTCTTGACTCCCACCTCCATAGGTAGAAATGATCATCAGAATAAAATACGAGAAATCAGAGCTCGAACGGAGAGATTCAGATGATCTTTCTTCCCGCACGCTATTCGAAAATGGAACGGTAGACGAATAGTAAAGTTGGCTCGATGTACCCTCTACCAGGCACATAAATGTGATTTGCCGAGTATCCTATGTAGATGTAGTTTCCACTGCGCCATCTCGCTCGATACGAAGGTGTAACAGTGATAAATACGGAGTATTAAGTGTTTCAGGTAAAGAGCTTTGCTACGAGTAGAACAGCTACTTAGTCTGCAGGAAAACAGACATACGTCCCGGCTGTTTCACGACCAATAGTAAATAATTTAGGACGTGGTAATATAGAGGAATTGCTATAGAAATATCATGTGTTCAATTTTTATACAGTAAATAGATACAGCTAAGTTCAGTGCATTTTCATTTCGTATGTTGGTTCACCAGTTGCTATGTGCGTATTTATGTAATGTCAGCAGTAGAGTGATGATGTTCAAGTTGTGAAGTTCAGCTTCATTTTGCTTTGAAGTTTCCATTGTGATATGTTGGTCTAGTATACTGTAATGTATGGTGTCAACACGCCGCACGAATTTACACGTGCTATGTCGATATGGTATTTGTGTATGGGTTTTGCTCGTTGTAGAGAATGCGGCGCCGGCCACGGTGGCCGAGGGGACTAAGGCGCTACAGTCACGGTCTGGGGTTCGAATCCCCCCTCGGGAATGGATATTTGTGCTGTCCTATTTCGTAAGTAGTTCATAAGTAGTTTGTAAGTTTAGGGACTGATGACCCCGTAGTTAAGTCCCATAGACTATACAAACATTTGAACATTTTTTTTTGAGAATGCGGCAAACGATATCCTAACAGCAGACTATCAGATCGAAGGGGTGATTACCTGTGTGTTCAACACGGTAGGTGGGACTAGTGCGGTTCCCCGCTGTCATATTGCGTTGAACGTGAAAATGAAAAGATTAATGATGAAGTAGAAGACAATTCAGTCAACAGAAGGTAGTCCCTCAAGAGAAAAATATTTGTAAATCTGTGGGCTTCTTTGGTCATCGGGCTCTATGCTTTAAACTACTTAAGAGGAGTCGCACCGCCCAAAATATCAAAATTTCACATTTTTACTTTGATGTAAATTATCAAAATACGGATGTTTATGCTTAATTTGGTGTTGGTTTTATTGAAGTATTTTATTATTTACTATTTCAAATAAATGTTTGAAAATAATCATACAATGACATTTCTGAGGATTTTGTTTCCCTCATTTCGCATATTGGCATTTTTTTCTGAAACTAAAGAAGACTGTGGTTTCTTTTGTTTTGTAGAGAACTGTCCGTTTCGTAAGTTGCCTACACTAGCGGTACTCCGCAGAAAACTCTTTGAACCGTAATTTTCTCAAAATGACATTTTTCAGTATAAATGCCCCTTTTCCTCAGAAACTTTTCAATCTACATCAATGAATTATTTATCACATAACATAGATAGCACAATGATGTTGTAGTTCTACTTCAGTAGTGTTTACTGTAAAAGTTAAAATTCAAGAAATTGAAATTTTGAAAATTTACCCCAAAAAATTGCATGTGTAGAGAAAAAACATAACTTTTATTCCAGCTGTTATTTTGAAGTGATTGTAGAGTAACAGAGTCATAAAACAAGCGAGAACATGTGGTAAAAACGCAACATATTTCTATACTCAACAGTTCCTGGGAAAATGGGGCATTTATATAGCGAATTTGACATTGTCGAGATAGCGTTATATACGTGGAAGAGACCAGGAGACACTGGGAATAGCGAATTTGACATTGTCGAGATAGAGTTATATACGTGGAAGAGACCAGGAGACACTGGGAGGTACCAGATTGACTTTATAATGGTAAGATAAAGGTTTAGAAACCAAGTTTTAAACTGTAACACATATCCATATAGTCTCTGACCATAACGTATTGGTTATGAACTGTAAAATAAAAAATAAGATTGCAAAAAGGTAGCAAAATAAGAATATGGATACTGGACAAATTGAAGGAATTAGAGGTGCTTGAGAGTTTAGAGGGAGCATTAGGCAAGGATTGTCTGAAACGGGGGAAAGTAATAGAGCAGAAGAAGAATGGGTAGCTCTGACAGTCAGAATAATGAAGGCCGCAGAGTATCATATAGGCAGAAGGACAAGGTCTAATACAAATCCTTGGATAACACAGGATGAAAGAAGAAAATATAAAAATGAATCAAGTGAAGCAGGCAAAAGGGAGTACAGACGTCTGTAAAATAGGGTTGACGGGAAATGCAGGTTGGCTAAGCAGGAGTGGTTTGAGTAGAAATGCAAGAAATTAGAAGAATGTACAACTAGGGGAAAGATAAATACCGACTACAGGAAAATAAATACTTTTGGAGACAAGAAAAGCAGCGTTATGAATGTCAAGAACTCAGATGAAAAATCAGTACTAAGCAAAGAAAGGAAAGCTGAAAAATGGAAGGTATATATAAAAAACCTGTACAGAGGAAATAAACTTGAAGGCAGTGTTCTAGAAAAGGAAGACGAAGTAGTGAAAGATGAGATAGGAGATACTATACTGCGAGAAGAATTTGACACAGCACTAAAATATCTGAGTAAAAACAAGGCGACTTGAGTAGATGATGTCCCGTCTGAACTGCTATTATCGTTAGCAGAGCCAGTCATGAAGAAATGGTTCCACCTAGTATGCACGATGCATGAGACGAGGGAAATAACCTCAGACTTCAAGAACAATATAGTGATTCCATTTCCTAAGAAAGCAAGTGCAGGCAAGTGTGAAAATTACAGAATTATCATTTTATTAAGTCATGGTGGCAAAATACTAACACGAATCATTTACAGACGAATGGAAAAACTGGTACAATCCGACCTTGGAGAAGATCAGTTCGGGTGAAACGTAGGAAAACGCGAGGCAATACTCACTTTGCGACTCATCTTAGAAGATGAAGGAAGGGAAACCTACGTTTGTAGTATTCGTAGATCTGGATAAAGCTTTTGGCAATGTCGACTGGAATACACTTTTTCAGATTCTGAAGTAGCAGTGGTAAAATATAGGGAGAGAAAAGTTGTATTCAACTTTTACAAAAACAGACAGCAATTATTAGAGCCGAAGGGCATGAAAGGGTCGCAGTGGTTGGGAAGGGAGTAAGACAGGGTTGTAGTCTCTCCCCAATGTTGTTCAATCTGTACATTGAGCAAGCTGTGAAGGAATGCAAGGAGAAGTTTTGAGAGGGAATTAAGTCCAGGGAGAGAGAATAAAAACCTTGCGTTTTGCTGACGACATAGTAATTCTGTTAGAGACAGCTAATGACCTGGAAGAGCAATTGACTTGAATGGACATCGTCTTGAAAGGAAGGTATAATATGAACATTAACAAGAGTAAAACGAAGGTAATGGAATGGAATGTCAGAAAATCAGGCGATGCTGAAGGAATTAGATTAGATAATTATACAATAAAAGTAGTATATGAGCTTTGTTAATTAGGTAGCAAGATAACTTCTGATGGCCAAAGTAAAGAAGATATAATGTGCAGAATGGCTTTGGGAAGGGAAGCATTTCTGGAGAAGCGAAATTTGTTGACATCCAATATTGGTTTAAAAGTTAGGAAGTAATTTCTGAAAGCATTTCTCTGGAGTGTAGCATTGTATGGGAGTGAAATGTGGACGATAAAGCGTTAAAAATAAGATAGAAGCTTGTATGCATCCGCACGATCCCTAATCTCTCTGATCTTATCTTTGTCATCTTTACGCGAAATGTAGGTTCCTGGCAGTAGAATCGTTCTGTGGTCCACTTCAAATTCCGGCCCTCTAAATTTCTTCAACAGTAATTCTCGAAAAGAACGTCGCCTTCCCTCCAGTAACTACCAATTGAGTTCCAGAAGCATTTCAGTAACACTCGTGCATTGAGAGAATCTACCAGTTAGAAACCTAGTCACCAGTCTCTGAACTGCCTCTATGTCCCAATCACTTGAGCAATACTTGAAGATGGGGTCGTACAAGGGTTTTATATGCGATCTCAAAAATTCTTCCAATAACATTCCGCCTTTCTCAAGACTGTCCTTACATGCTCGTTCGATTTCATATCGCTGTGTAGCGTTACACGTAGATATGTAATTGACGCGACTGTCAAGCAGCACAATACTAATGTTGTATTCGAACATTATAGGATTGTTTCTCCTATTTATCTGCATCACCTTGCATTTTCCCACATTTAGCGCTAGTTACCATTCCTCACACCACCTAGAAATTTGGTCCAAGTCATCCTTCATCCTACTATAACCATTCAATCACGACACCTTTCTGCACACCACAACATCATCAGCAAACAGCCGCAGATTGCAGCTCACACTGTCCGTCACGTCATTTATGTATATAGAAAATAATAGCGGTCCTATCACACCTGCCTGGAGCACTCCTGACAGTACCCTAGTCTCTGATGAACACTCGCCATCGACGACAACGTACTGGGTTGTATTACTTCAGTAATATTCGAGCTGCTCACATATTTGGGTACCTATACCATATGCTTGTATCATCATTAGCAGTCTGTAGTGCGGTAAGGCGTCAAATGCCTTTAGAAAATCGAGAAATACGCAGTCTGCAGTAATGGCAACATCGCACTAGAAACGAAGTTTTTCGGAGTGAGTTGCTCAAGTGCTTGTGGTGTACATTCAGTAGCGGTGGATATCTGAGCCGCGTCGACTTAGTACAGAGCAAATATTCTCCAAATCAACATAGACTCTTAACACAAACGTATTCCTGTGATATGACCGTGTGCAGTTTAGGAGTTGATGCTGCAGTGTACGGGAAGGAGGACTGGTTGTATGGCTCTATAAGTACACAAGATGACTTCCACATACGTTCTAGTTAGTGTGGCGAGTGAGAACTATAATTGTAGAAACATGTACGTTATACAGACGAGTTGCAAACACAATCCCAAAATGTTCAGATACAGCTTTATTAGTGTGCTGCTTCATATAGTAACGCCAATGAAATACCTGGGCGTTGAAAAGCGGTTTGAAAAATAACGATAATATAAGATCCGCGATAAAGGATAGTCAATTTAGTAATTGCAGAGAGATGTGCTTTATTCGTGAAGAAGATAGCGTTTAGAACACCGGTCTATTCTTATATACTGCTCGAGTCTTAGAGATGTGCACAAGGTTGGATGAGAGAAGACGCAGAAGCAATTCAGAGGCAGGTTACTTGTTACTGGTTGATCAACATGCTAGTATTACGGGAATGCTTCGGGATGTCAAAGTGAAACACTGCAGGAAACACACGTCCTTTTCTAGGAACACCAATAAAGTAGTTTAAAGAACTGATATTTGAAGCTGACTAGAGAACGTTTGTACCACCGCCAATTTATATTTCGCGTAATGATAACAGAGATTAAGGCTCATGTTGATGCATATAGACAGTAGGTTTTGCTTCAGTCTTCTTGGGAGTGGAACTGAAACGTTAAAGACAGTAGTGGGATGAGGCGCCCTCAGCCTTGTGCTATACCTTGGCTGGTGCAGTACATTATGTGGACGAAGTTGTAGATGTATTGACACTTTACCTGCAAGAGCGAAAGGTAGGAAGATAATTATAGCCAGAGCACAAGTGAGGCCTTTAGTAGACTATCAAAATAGCTCGATTAATTTTTTGCCGAATAGGCACTTTTTAGCAAATTCATGTGGCCCTACTTGGGCCACCGTGTGTTCGTTTATAAAAAGTTCATTCCATTCAATGAACGACGGAAAACGTGCTTTGTTTTCAGAGCCAGCTTCTTCCATTTTTCTCGGTATGGCCGGCAGACAGCACCGTCGTGGTTTCGGTGTAACCTCAGTTTGTAGCCTTCGCCAGATAGTTGTGTCCATGTGTTCAATTTCCGATTTTCACGGGAATTCCGAGTTTCGGTTTTGATCTTGACCGTCGCTATGTGATGATGTACGTATCCAGCTATTCTGTGATTCGGTACTCCAGTGGATCCGGCAAAAATTGGAATGTTGATAATTCACTGAAAACGCATTTTGTCATCACCGACTATAGAGAAATGGTAATCTTAGAATTCTAAAACGATGTAATTTACAGAAACCTGTGTCAAGGGCATGAAATCTCAGCTGAAGTTCAGAACCACGCGAGTGAAAACATGGAACGATCTGAAAGCATCTTGATGTAACCTTTTCAATTCATTTTCTTATACACACAATATAAATGCACTTTCGTACTTCGTATAAAAGAAAAAACATGTAATAGTATATTAACATGAAATCTCTCTTTAACCCTTACAGGCCTGATTTGTTTTGATATTATTTTTAAGCTCGAATCCTATCAAGTTATTTTTCCAATTGTTTCTAGAAGCAAGATTTTTACAGTTATAGATACTTCTTTCCATAATGCACGATTGCGAACACTGAATTATTTCTTTTTATAAATATTAATTGCTCTACTAAATAAACTGATCTTTTTATGATTACCTCGTAACATAACTACTATTTTCAGTTGTAAAATAGAATACACCTAAACAAATTTCTGTGTACTTTGAAGTTCACAAACTGCTGCCCAGAGCAATACTCATTTGTTGCTTTTGTTATGGTGATCCATGTGGATGATGAATAGAATGAACACTCACAGTCTTATACATTTTGTTTCCATAGGTAAAAAGCCATTCTGTGGCATTTTAGACACAGTTCGTGCACAATTGTAGAAAGTGGGTCTCAAAGGATTTAATGTGTTTTAATATTTTTATCTATGTTTCTTTTAATTACAATTCTTATGTTTCTGGTGGATATTTTAACCCAGTTCCGATAAACACAGCGATGAGATGATGGAATATAAATATTAGCATTACTAATTTTTCAAACCAAGCGCGATCAAACGTTAACACTGATTTCTAGACAGACAAGAAAAAATAAAAACATAAAATTTACATGAAACCCTCCAGTAAACGTATGACAAAATATAAAGAATTGCTCATCTGGAGTCGCAAGGAAATAAAATTCAACCCTCCTGTTAAAACTAGAGGCCTCAAGTTATGCAGTCAAAAATATGGAAGCCGAAAGTGACACTTCCAAAGGAATTATCCTAGCATTATCTTTCTTCGATAAGGAAAATTACAGAATACGTTAATATAAATGACCACATTGAAACTGATCCAGTGTATTACCACTGCTATAACTAGCTCGGTTTTCCGGACATAAATTTCTGGCGTATAAAGTACTACAGTTTGTAAATTTAAACGTGGTGTATGCTTGAGATTTAATACAATTTACCATGAAAAGGAAGTGAATGCATTGTTACAGAAAAACAACCGATAAAAATAATTAATTTGTATTAATAGTTGGCGTCGTGAAATCCGTAATCTATAAATGCGAATGTCTGTTCGGTGTACGTTTATCATGTCTGAACCACAAGACATGAAGAGCTAAAAATTTGTACAGTTACTAATGTCTACCCGGGGAAGACTTTAGGCACGGTTTTATGGCGATCGGATAGCTAAATGTTCAAATGTTTGTATAGTCTATAGGACTTAACTACGGGGTCATCAGTCCCTAAACTTACAAACTACTTATGAACTACTTACGAACTAGGACGGCACAAATATCCATGCCCGAGGGGTCATTCGAACCCCCGGCCGTAGTGGCCGTGCAGACCATGACTGGAGCGCCTTTGTCCCCTCGGCCACCGCGGCCGGCCCCATATATATATATATATATATATATATATATATATATATATATATATATATTAATGTGAATTTCCGTTCGGTGTACGCTTATCACGTCCGAACGACTAGACGCAGAGACTTAAATATTTGTACAGTTACTAATTTATATCTGAGGAAGGTTTAAGGCACGGTTTTATAACGATCTGATGGATATTTAGTAATTTGAAGAATATAACGCGAAATGCGGAACAATAATTACTCTTTGAAAATGGTTTTATTGGTTGCATTGTTGCTTGAGGGTTGATAATGATAAAAGGATGGTGTATATTGGGATGGAAAGTTATCGGTGCATATAAAATTATACGTGTGTGTGTGTGTATGCTCTGCAACGAAAACTACAGAACGCAAAACGAATGGTCTGTGTGTAATTGTTGTCCGAAGTCTCCCGTTGTACACCATATCAGGTCCATGCCGATAGCTATAAAACTACGAGACTTTATAAATACGCTATATGAGAATGAGAGTACTTAGCGCCTTCCAATAAACTTTCAACATAATTTCAAACCTTCATTTAACTTTTTCTCGCTGACAACCATAGAAATATGATGAAAGGTAAAAAGTTTCTCGCTTTCTACTTTTCCGCTGTTTATGGAGTAAAACTGTCATCGGTATGAAGTTAAAATTTACACACTACAAATTGTAGCCACAGGAAAATGTTACACGCAGTATACACACATATAGTTGAATGTACCTTCTAAATTGTATCATAGTACGACACATATAGAAGTAATGTTCATGGAAAACCGCCCCATCATGCACCAATTTTTAACCTATTACTTCTTTACTACTAATTGTATTCCCAAGAGATTTTACGAACATACAGCCCTTATACAAATGAATATATACCTGAAAAATGGCAGGAATATATACCCGGGCAATTCCGGGTTTTCAGGTAGTAATGTGTAAATCAATGTTTACAGAAAATCGCCTAATCATACTCTCTGAAAATGCCACGTTTCCTTCACGACAGCAGCTTTAATTTGCTTGAATAGTAACATAGGACTCACTGAAGTACTGGCTGTTTATTGTAATGGCGTTATTAATTACGAAATAGCTGACGTCAGCTTTAACAAGTATACTGAGGTCATTTAGCAGTTACTAATTGCACAAACAAAGAACCGCTTCCATCTGCAAAATCAGATTCATAAAGCGCTTTAATTAAAATTTCCTTTTGTATGTGCTCCATACCCAGAGGACTCTATCGGAACGCATTGATTCCATAAAATTCTCACAGATTTAGTGGCTTTATTCGGAATACGGATGTACCAATGAAAAATCTCATTAACAAGTGCTGAAGTACAGTATCTTGATTAAAAATTCCTTTTGTATGTGATCCATAGTGGGGCAATACTAATAGAGCCTATTGATCCTATACACTTCTCAGTGATTTAGTGGACGCACTCAGAATGTTGATATAACAATAAAAAAATAGTTAACAACTCTAAAGTAGATCTACAGAGGTAATCGGCGAATCACATTAAACTGCCTGGCAGAAGGTTAGCAAGGCATTTTCACACTTCGCACAGGCTGGTACTGATCAGCTAAACCAGTTACGTACGAAGATTTATTTTGGACATTTCATTCCATACCATGATGATGGTGGTGGCAGCTGGTGCAGCAACAGTTTGAATAATTAAAAAATGCTTAGTCTCTGTTGCAATATTGCAACAGAGACTGAGCATTTTTTATTATATTTGGGACATTTCTACATCTACATTTACATGGGATACTCTGCAAATCACATTTAAGTGCCTGGCAGAGGGTTCATCGAACCACCATTATACTATTTATCTCCCATTCCATTATCTAATAGCGCGCGGGAAGAAAGAACCGCTGAATCTCTCCGTTCGAGCTCTGATTTCTCATATTTTACTCTGATGATCATTTCTACCTATGTAAGTGGGAGTCAACAATATATTTTCGCATTTGGAGGAGAATGTTGGCGATTGGAGTTTGGCAAGTAAACCACGCCGCAGCGATAATGGCCTTTGTTCTAATGATTCCCATCCCACATCCTGTATCATTTCCGTAACGCTGTCTCCCCCGTATCGTGACAATACGAAACGAGCTGCCCTTCTTTGGACTATTTCGGTGTCCTCCGTCAAACCCACCTGATAAGGATCCCACACTGGGCAGCAATACTCCAAAAATAGACGGACAAGCGTAGTGTATGCAGTTTCTTTTGTAGTTCTGTTGCATCTTTTAAGGGTTCTGCCAATAAAACGCAGTCTTTGGTTCGCCTTTCCCACGACATTATCTATGTGTTCTTTCCAATTGAAGTCTGAAGTAATAGTAATTCCTAGGTATTTAGTAGATTTACGGCCTTCACTTTTGATTGATTTATCTTGTAAACAAGAATTTCATTTCGTACTCAAGTGGACGACTTCACACTTTCCATTATTTAGAGTCAATTACCAATTTTTACACCGTACTGATATCTTATTCAGATCGTTTTGCAGTTGGTTTTGATCTTCAGATGATTTTGCTAGACGGTAAATGACGGCGTCATCTGCGAACAACCTACTTAGATTTTTCCCTAAATCGTGTATGTAAATAAGGAACAGCAGATGATCAATAACACTACCCTGTGGAACGCCCGATATCACCTCTGTTTTAGTCGATGCCTTACCATCTATTACTACGGTGTCCTGTCTAACAGGAAATTCCCTATCCAATCGCAAATTTGGGGCGATATACCATAACCACGCAATTTGATTAAAAGCCGTTTGTGAGGTACGGTGTCAAAAGTCTTCTGGAAATCAAGAAATACGGAATCGATTCGCGAACCCTTGTCGATAGCACCCATCACTTCGCGTGAATAAAGAGCTAGTTGTGTTTTGCATGAAAGATATTTTCTAAATCCGTGTTGACCTTGGGTCAATAGATCGTTCTGTTCCAGATAATTCATGATATTTGAATACAGGATATGTTCCAAAACCCTGCTGCAAATTGACGTCAATGAAATAGGCCTGTAGTTTAGTGGGTTACTCCTACTGCCTTTCTTGAATATAGGTGTTACCTGTGCAACTTTCCAATCTTTTGGTACAGATCCTTCTATGAGAGAGCGGTTGTATATGACTGTTAAGTAAGCAGCTATCGCTTCAGCATAATCAGATAGAAATGTAATGGGTATACTATCCGGGCCGGAAGACTTGTTCTTGTTAAGTGATTTTAGTTGCTGCACTACTCCGATGATATCTACTTCTATGTTACTCATTACGGCCTCTGTTCGTAATTCGAAATCAGGAATATTGGTATCTTCTTCTTTGGTGAATGAGTTTCTAAAAGCTATGTTTAATAACTCTGCTTTAGTAGCGCTGTCATCGGCAGGATCTCCATTACTATCACGTAGTGAGGGTATTGTTTGTGTTTTTCCCCTAGTATATGACATATAACATATGACCAAAATCTCTTTGGGTTTTCAGTCAAATTTCGAGAAAGAGTTTCGTTGTGATAAGTATTATAGGCATCTCGCATTGAAATCCTCGATAAATTTTGAGCTTCTGTGTAGGATCGCCAATCCTGGGGATTTTGTGTTCGTTTAAATTTAGTATGCATTTTCCTTTGCTTTTGCATCAGTGTCCTGACATGTTTTGTGTATCAAGGAGGATCACCTCCTTCTTTTATTAATTTATTTGGTATAAAACTGTCAATTGCTTTCGATACCACTTCTTTGAATTTAAGCCTAATCTGGTCTACACCTACGTTTAGTCTTAGAAACGAGTAGAATCTGTCTTTCGAGAAGCAATGTATTTTATTTCTATCAGCTTTCCCGAACAAATATACTTTTCGTTTAGTTTTGATAACTTTAGGACTTTCGATATTCAATCTCGCTACGACAGCTCTGTTTCCACTAATACCTGTATCCGTTTTGATGTTCGTTATGAGCTCAGAGATCAAGTGTGTTTTCAGATCCATTTACAATTCTAGTTGGCTCATGAACTAATTGTTCGAAGTGATTCTCAGAGAATGCGTTGAGTACAATTTCGCACGATGTTTTATGCGTACCTCCTGTTTTGAAAATATAATTTCGCCAACAGATCGATGGTAAATTAAAATCACCGCCTACTATTATCGTGTGAGTCGGGTACGTTTTTGTAATTAGACTCGGGTTTTCTTTGAACCATTCTGCTATTGTATTGTCATAGTCGGGAGGCCGGAAAAAGGAACCAATTATTAACTTCCTATGATTTTCAGGTACAACCTCTACACATAATAGCTCACAGGAAGTATCAAAGTTATCATACAAAACGTATACAAGCAATTACAAATACATTTGTATTTAAACAGAGTAACAGCCATTACCTTAGATTGCTTTATCCCAGTAACGGGCTACGTCCCGGCCTTAAATCCTCTTCCGGTGCAGGATGACGAGCACAGATGGCAGTTGTGCAGGTGAGCAACACCAGTTTGTAAACTGCTGACGGACTTCCAGGTTCACCAGCTGTCATTATGACCGGTAGGTAGCTCTTCTTTGGGTTTTTTCCAGCCTACAGGAGCAATGTCTGCTCTCTTTCTCCACATGTCTATCACTTGGTTTGTGTTGTTGTTCACATATACTCTTACAAAACGTTTTCTAGACTTACCTCCTTCTTCTTTCGTAGCAGCTTCTGGTATCAGGCGAAGCTGTACCTGCTAGCTGATACAGCTGCTCCACTTTGGTTGGTCTCAGGCAGCCAGCAAGTATGCGACACGTTTCATTGAAAGCAGTGTCCACTTGCCTAGCGTGGCAGGAATTATGCCAGACAGGCGCTGCATGTTCACCTGCTGCATAGCATAAAGGCATCAGCATTGAAAATGGTCGATGGTCTTGCCAATACGCGGCGTCATCCAGAGTAACGGCTGTTGGAAACATGCAACGCCGCCGGCCGCGGTAGCCGAGGGGACTAAGGCGCTCCAGTCACGGTCTGCACGGCCACTACGGTCGGGAATTCGAATCCCCCCTCGGGCATGGATATTTGTGCCGTCGTAGTTCGTAGGTAGTTCATAAGTAGTTTGTAAGTTTAGGGACTGATGACCCCGTAGTTAAGTCCCATAGACTATACAAACAACATGCAACGCCCACGAATTGAAGCCGGTGGCGTCAGCGTAGAAGATGACTGACCGACGGCGTGGGCGATGCCTTACGTCTCTTCCCACAGAACTGGGACAGTGGGGAAATTCGAGTGCCGGTCTTCAGCTTACACATGGCGGTGACTGACGATAGCTGTCTAGTGGATGCAGAACGCATATTGAACCACCCTTCCTTCCCCCTTACTGGAACGGACAAAGGATGACAGCTGTCAACTTTCCTATCTGCTGCCTCTACACTCTGGTGGCTGAATGCTTCGTGACTGTTCGTTTTCCCGCCATTGGCAGCAACGTCACAGCAAGACGACCACCTGAGCTTAAAGTCGGTCACACTCTCGGTGACGACCAGTGCTCTGATGATGTCATCATCTGTGTAATAATTCTGATAACAATTGCTAAATACGTGTCTCACTGGGTCGTTGTAATGCTGCTTTCGTATGACAATGGGTGTTGCGTATTAAAGTTTAGGTTGGGGACGGCAAATGAAATTTTACCAGGTAGTGAAATATTTTTAAATGAGATTACTACGCAATTTTGACAAGGAAGGGACAATTTAAACAAAATTATTGGATTCCGCCATTAAATGGTAGCGGTCGTAATTTCGGTGGCAAATACAACACCAGAAAACAACATTACAGAAGAAGTCGGCAGAATCTAAATTTTACCTCATTGAGAGCTGGTACAAATATTTCGGTCATGTTCTGTAGTGATTCTAGCTGAGATGACTGGAATATTAATTCGATAAATTGATGCTGGGATTGTGCGTTTCGGTTACTATTGTTCTATGACCGTGTGGAAAATTAATCATGATAGTCGCCAAAAATTGCAAAATTATCGGACTTCATAAACATTACGAAGATTTTTCTGCAGGCATTAAAATGTAATAAACCATTCATAGACACGAAATAAATAAGTTACACAGAGAATGTTCTAGTACAATCGCGAAACAAATCGCAACAATACCAGAGCATCACTTTATGAAGTACTGGATCTGCTGAAAATAAATAACTTTAAAATTAGTGAGAATGGGGAAGGGATTGTAAGTAAGTAAGATATTTCAAATTAACTGTGTAATTTTATTGAAATTAATAAAAAAACTAAGCTCACACTTACATGACACGTCCTAGCACATGAAGCAGAAGAAAGTAAGTCACGAACAGTTCCGCTCTCTCCCTTCAGCTTGTTGCAAAAAAGTTGAACGTGACAAATGTCATATGTTTATCGATACGCTGTCAGAGAGAGAGAGCAGAAGTCAGCGACAAGCATCGCACAAGTTATAAAAAAAATCATTAATGTATTACTACATCGTCAAGGTCTTGCCTTGGTATTAGTACACGAAGCTATTTGGCTTAGAGATCAGTTGCTTGTCAATTTAACGCAAATAAATAAAGATTTCATGCATGAAGTTGAGGCGTGACTAAATTAACAGATCGGTGCACAAAACTGACTGAACTCATTCCAAAATCATCCTGATGCTTGATAACCACTAACATTTTACTCACATATAAATCAAATCAAACTTATGTTATTTATCTCATCATAATTATAAGTGTCAAAGTTCAGGTTTCGTTTGAGATTTAATATCTGAGGATTAAATTATATTGTCCACCCCCATGAACCACATACATTGCCGAGGTGGGGTGGCTTGCGTGCCTGAACAATACAGATAGCCGAAACGTAGGAACAACCATAGCGGAGGGGTATCTGTGGAGAGCCCAGACAAACGTGTGGTTCCTGAAGAGGGGCAGCAGCCTTTTCCGTAGATACAGGGGCAACAGTCTGGATGATTGACTGAGCTGGCCTTGTAACATCAGCTAACGTAGCTTTGCCACACGGTTACTGCGAATGGCTGAAATCAAGGGGAAACTCAGTCGTTACTTTTCCCGAGGAAATGCAGCTCTACTGTATGAACATATGATGCTGGCGTCTTCTTGGGTAAAATATTCCGGAGGTAAAATAGTCCCCCATTCGGATCTCCGGACGGGGAATACTCAGAAGGATGTCGTCATCAAGAAAAACAGGCATTCTACGGGTCGGAGCGTGGAATGTTCTAACCCTTAATCGCTTAGGCAAGTTAGAAAATTTGGAAGGAGAAATGGATAGGTTGAAGTTAGATATGGTAGGGATTAGTGGAGTTCAGTGGCAGGATGAACAGGATTTCTGGTCAGGTGAGTACAGCGTTATAAATACGAAATCAGTTAGTGATAACGCAGGAGTCGGTCTGATAATGAATAAGAAAATAGGAATGCGGGCAAGTTACTATGAACAGCGAATTATCGTAGTAAAGATAGACACGAAGCCAACACCGACCACAGTGGTGCAAGTTTATATGCCAACTAGCATGGCCGATGATGAGGATATCGAAGAAAGGTATGAGAAAAGAAATCATTCAGAAAGTTAAGGGAGACGAAAACTTGATGTGATGGGGGACTAGAACTCGGTAGTAGGAAAGGGAAGAGAAGGAAATACAGTAGGTGAATATGGGCTGGGAAAAAGAAATGAAACAGGAGATCGCTTTGTGGAATTTTGCGCAGAGCATAATTTAATGATCACCAACACTTGGTTTAATCATCATGAAAGAAGGCTATATATATGGAAGAGACCAGGAGACACAGGAAGGTACCAGATTGACTTTATAAAGCATTTCTAAAGAAGCGAAACTTGTTAACATCCAATATTAATTTAAATGTTAGGAAGTCCTTTCTGAAAGCATTTGCCTGGAGTGTCGCATTGTATGGCAGTGAAACGTGGACGATAAGAGTTCAGACAAAAATATTATAGAATCTTTTGAAATGTGGTACTACAGACGAATGATGAAGATTAGATGGGTAGATCACGTGACTAATGAGGAGGTGCTTAACCGAATTGGGGAGAAAAGGAGTTTCTGGCATATCCTGACTAAGAGAAGGGATAGATTGGTAGGACACATTCTGAGACATCAAGGAATTGCCAACTTAGCATTAGAAGGAAGTGTGTGGGGTACAAATCGTAGATGGAGACCGAGGGACGAATACAATAATCAGATTCAAAAATTTGTAGGTTGCCGAACGTATTCTCAGATGAAGAGACTTTCACAGGACAGGGTAGCGTGAAGAGCTGCATCAAACCAGTCCGCGAACTGAAAACCACAACAACAACAACAACAACAACAATCATATTGTGCAGGTTAGGCTAATCTAATCTGGTTTTTCTCATGCTTAGATAACAATGTTGAGATGACTGATGCTTTTCTTGATGAAATAAGCAAATCATATCCTTCAGTGGTATACACAGCATTGGTGTATTTATCACAACGTTCACTTTCATTAAAGTCTTGACCGTGTAGGAGCAGGTTCGCGTGTATATCCACTAAAGTTCCCAAGATGTTTTCTGACACGCAGACTGTTCCTTCCAAAATGATTGATAGGAGCAATGTACTAAAGAGAAATACATATATTTTCAATAGATGAATTTATTCCAGTTCGCGATCTCGGAAATGGTAAAATCTCGAATACATAATCTTCCTTCATATAAATAAGCTGAATTACTTCGCAATCCTTTAAGATAATTCAGAATAAGCAAGGTAGTTCTCTATCAGCTCAAGCTATGGTATATGATCGAATTCTAAAATAGAAGCTCGCCTTTACTTATTTATTTTTTAATAGAAAACTAAGCATAGCAAAGCTTCCAAACAATAGACAGAAAATAATTAGTGATGTTACAACCTGCACTTTCTTAGACAGAGCTTCATGAAAAACAATTAACACGCTTTCTCCTGTTTTAGGTATATGCTATATGAAAATCGTCTGTTTCATACACCTTAAGTGTGTAGTCAACCAGTATCTTACCATAATGAAAATATCAAAAAGTGAATATGTCAGCCAAAGACTTAAAAAAGAAGTGATAGCTTAACTGAATTGTTGAAAACATTTAAATCTTAAGATAGTCGTGTTTTTTTCACAACTTACTCCCAATTCAGAAGCGCAGAGAGCTCTCGAGATAGGTGCATCTGTACAGCAAGTATCCCTGAGTGGATATGCATGCATTCTAAGATTCAGAGTAGTGCCTCGTTGCTTTCTAATTCTAAATAAATACGTACCCTTGTTAATTGTGTTTCATTAAATGATAGGTTACCAATTTATTTCATGACTTGAGGCAGAGGAAAAATATTCTCCTGTGACTTCGTAGGCTTTCCCGGGGTAATAAATCTTCAAAGTCTCTTCGGCTTTTCTGCCGGATATTGAAATCTGATTCAATATTTCGACGGTATAAGTTTCCGACATCTTCAGGAACCGTAGCTGCTGCTGAGCACTACTGAATACTGATGCAAAAGCGAAGTTCTTCCTCCTATATAGTCGTCGGTTTCGAGCACGGCGCATCCGCCGCCCGTCATAGTTGCTGCCTCCTAGACCGGGCTGGTGGCGCCGCCGTTAGTGGAATAGGGCACAACGATATATCGCACCTTACGTCAATCAGTCACAGGCAAAAAACAACTAGACTCCCTGACGGCGCTGCTGTCGCGGGATAATTTGAACCTTCGCCCGGCCGCCATGGTAGTGGCACAGCGTCAGATAAATACGAGTGTTGTTAGCAGGTAAATCGCGTCTTAAATAGCTACTGCGGGATATATACACAATTAATAGTCACGTCTGTATTGTTTGACTATTGCAGTGTACATGAAGCACGGTGGTGAAGAGCTGCTCAGCGTTTAAATGCATAAATCAATTTAAGAAAGGAATAAAAAGATCGAATACTATACTCCCATTTATATAACTCAGGAATACAAGTAGCCCTACTACTTGTGTTCAGAGATAGTTACTCTTGCTTAAGAGACTGTTAGTCAAGACAATATAGGGTTGAATGAAATAAATAACAAGCTTTTACAATACTGGCAGCTCTTAAAAAGAAGCTACTTTAGGCAGTATTGGTGGACAGGAAATTCAGAAAGTTTCTTTTTATGATTGTGTAAAATAACTATTGGTGTCACGAAATTAGTTACCTCTCTGCAGTTCGAATTTTTATTTATGAAATTAATATTAGCAACTGGTAATGCATAATTTAAAGGTAATCTGCTTTACATATGGGTATAACAAGTGAAAGGGGTTTGCAGAATTGTGTATAGTTTCATATATGAATGACACATACCCACACTGCATGCACATTGTGTAGTTCAACCCTGTGATGATAGTTGCTGACTTTTGAACAGTTAAATCTGCTAATTTTCTTGGTAGATACCCTAATGCTAAAGTTAGATGCATTAATTAACAAAACGTTATGGCATACTTTGTGTTCTTAAAAGAATTTGGTACTGGCTGCACGCTCGCCGCAGCTGTGTGCCCCAAGCGACAGCAGGTCGCGGCCCAAACACGGTGGCTGCAAGCGAGTAAGCGTTCACTAGCTCACGGGCGAGCGCGGGAGCTGGAACAGCCTGGCCTACAGTATTCTCGTGTATTATTAAACTCTGGCTGTAATGGTACGACATAGCCGAACGAGTGAAATCGTAGGCACTGAGATCCGGCGGGGTCATGGGTGCCTGACAGTAGTTAAATACCGCTTGTGCAATATGGATTTGTTTTTCGGGACCGCGCCTTACCGCAATCAGTACACACTGCCGCTGTCTACATCCACAAAGATACTCTGCCCTCTGGCAGAGGGCTCATTAACCATTTTCATAATCTTTCTCTACCGTTCCATTCTCCAATAGTGCGCGGGAAGAAAGAACACCTAAATCGTTCCATTTTCGAATTGATTTCTCTTATTTTATTGGGATGGTCATGTCTCCCGATATAGGTGGGTGCTAGCATAATATTTTCACATTCAGAAGTAAAACTCGGTGATTGAAATTTCGCAAATAGATCTCGCCGCAACGAATAAAATCGTTCTTTTAATGATTTCCACGTCAAATCTTGCAACATTTCCGTGACGCTTTCTCTTCTATAACGTGATATAACAAAACGAGCTGCCTTTCTCTGAACCTTCTCAATGTCTTCCGTCAGTCGCACCTGGTTAGGGTCTCACACTGGGCAACAGTACTACAGGAGAGGACTTACAAGTGTGATGTAGGCAGTCTCTTTCGTGGAGCTGGTGCATCTTCGAAGCGTTCTGCCAATGAAACGTAACCTTTGATTTGCCTTCCCCACAATATTTTCTGTGTTCTCTCCAGTCTAAGTTGTTCGTAATTGTATTTGGTAGAATTTACGATCTTAAGGTGTGACTGATTTATCGCGTAATTGAAGTTCAGCGGATTTCTTTTAGTGGTCCTGTGTATTACTTCACACTTTTCATTATTTAGTGTTAATTTCCAATTTTCGCACCGTGTAGAAATTTTGTCCGGCGCCGACTCAGCGACTCCGCCAGCCGCCACGGTTTCTTGGTACAGTACCGGTTGCACTTGCTTGTGCGACACAGGGTGTTCACGTTATCAGACTTACAGGAAGACCTTACGTTAATTACAGAAATCACGTACCGGAGTCTTGCTCTCGATTAAGCCAATGTTTCCCAGTTAATGTGCGTTGTTACGTGTTATCTTGTATTATTTACAATAATCGTCGATTTACCAGCCACTTACTGTAGGAATGTTCATTCTTATTGTGAATTTTATATGTTTATTAATTTGATCTGTAATTAATTGTATTTGGATCTGCTTTTTAGTTCTGATGTACATTCAGCATCAGAAAATAAAATGAATTTCAACCCAGACAGCGCTGATGTTCTTCCAGAAGGACGAGAACGGCAGCTTACTTTTTCATTGTTGTATGTACGAATTCGTGCACACTGTCATGTTTCAGTTCTTTGAATAGCCTGCTCCCATTACAGACCAATTTTAGCATATATTGTCGATTGCAAAGTGGTTGGATATGCCTGCGAAGTTGAGGTTCATACAGAAGATGTTGAAGACTTCCTTGTAATTTTCTTTTGTATTTCTTCAACACTCGTTAATTTTCGAGAAATTTATATGTATATATTTCATCTTAAATGTTGTTTTAATAAAAATGATTTATCAGATTAAAATTCTAAAATACTGAATTTGATGTTCTTCCAGAAAAAAAGGGCAGTATTGCAGAATTAATGGCGTGATTGTGAAAAAATCACTTATAACGATCTTGTGAGTCATGTAAAAATAATTACTAGCTTCTGAAAAAAATTAAACCAAAAATAATTCCGCCCTATCTGCGTTACTTCTCATTTTATGTCATTCATATTAGCTTCCCTTTATCACTATTTTGTATGGGTTTGATTAAAAAGTTTAATTTTCAAATTAGAGTATAATTAGTTGTTCGTTATTTGGAGGGTTAACACATTCACTACTGGCGTCAGTGACCCTGGCTGGAGTAGCTGGACTGGTGTTTTTAACAACTTTTTCGAAAATCACAGATTTCTAACTATGGATGCAATAATTGAGTTCACTGTTTCATTTGAAACATGGAACCTAATTTATCTATAAAAATTATTAAATATTAAAATTAGCAGATGCACAAAAAATTAGGAAATCTTGTTTTTATTCCCCTCCCTCCTCGAAAAAATAATAAATATCTATATAAACTTTTATGTAAGATTCCTACAGATAATCACCTTCTCCTTCGCAATCAGAATCGTCTATTTCATCTTACAGGGCATTGGAAACATATCGCCATATCGAGAATAAGGAGAGTGGGAGCAATGCAGATAGCAAACGAACGCAGTGTACGACTCCACAGAGAGCGGGAAATACAAAGCCCTGTTGTTGCGTACAAATAGTTAAATCTTCACTCACTACGTGGCAGCACAATGCAGACGACCTTCCTTTTTAAGTTTACGTGGTTACCAACAGAGGGCAGATTGTGAATGGCAGTTACAAATTTCTTAGCGTTGCACGAGCCAGGCTCGGGTGCTTTTCGTCTAACTACCGCTGAACCAGTCTGGCTCGGTCGCATTCCACAGCGTGTTAAGCATGCCTGTGCTTTGACATCCATTTGAATACTCCCATGACATCCCCCTCTCTCTCTTCCCTGCCATACGGCCTTCCTTTTTTTTCCGACCACACCTTACATCAGCTGCATGTATTGTCATTATGCACGACACTAGAAAAGCCATGTGGATGGCAATATGCCAGGGATCATATACGACGTGACATCATATATCACGTTACTATACTGCACACAATGGACATTAGAGTCGATATTTGCAAGACACTTCGCATTATATTATTTTTCCTATACATATTTTGAAATATTTGTGCTTTCTTGTGTTTCTGAAAATTATAGTAGTAGTGAAGAAATTTCATATGATACACATCTGAATGTGTTTACATGTTGGTTTCACTGTGCAGTTCACTTAAATTGGAATATAAAACTATTTAGTTTTGTCGAAATTAGGCCTAGAATTTAATTTTTCACGTTTTTGTATATACCTTACACTAGGCTACGATAAAAGCACTGAATGGTTGTGATAATAGTTTAGTACACCTTGTCGTCTGCAAGACAAAACAAAAAGTTTTTATTTCGTGTTATGTAGTTTTTGAGTCGTAAACACACTATTTATTGTATTACTTACAATTTCGTATTCTTTTCTTAACTCCTGGTTCATCGCGTTATCTTTATGGTATGATTATTACACGTTTATCACGCATTTTCGTTTCAAGTACATTACGCTAATGTTGTCATTTGGCCTATGGATTGGGGCTGGGCAAATGATACTCGCGTTCGAAGATGCTCGGGATTTCCCGATACAGTATAAAACTCGATACAGTATCGAACTGGTCGAACATTCGGATAATAAACGCGCTGCGTATCTGCAAATGATAAGCAGGAAATTTTGAAGTTACATGGCTATCGCTTTGCTCAGAACGAATGTCGTAGGAAGTACAAATGTTTGTAGACATTATGGGACTTAACTAAGGAGTCATCAGTCCCTAAACTTACAAACTACTTATGAACTAGCTAATACTAAGGACGACACAAATATCCATGCCCGAGGGGCGATTCGAACCCCCGACCGTAGTGGCCGTGCAGAAGGCTGACTGGCGCGCCGCACACCTCTCGGCCACCGCGGCCGGCAGAACTAATTTCATAGGAAGTACAAGTACATGTAAAAGAAAAGAAGGTCATAACTATGAAAGCTCTATTTTTTTAACAGTTCATACGTGACCTGTCTGGTATCACTACAAGATATGATCCATTCATAAAATGTCTGCTACTACACTATAACGGAACTACTGCATCATATTACTCAAGGCTAACATTCAAAGGGGAAAATGTGAATCCTTCATAAGTAGAAATTACATTTAATGTGAATACAAGAGATAGGTTGCAAATGACCGTTCCATTTCATGTTCATACGGTACTGTAACAGATAAAAATGTTTCCACGTTTTAGTCGCCTTGAAACCAAGATTAAAAGAGATGAAATAGGGAAAACATTAAAAAATTTAATACCCAATAACGATAAAAGGTAAGTTGCACAGTGGTAGAGTGCCAGACTACAAATCAAAATGTCGCGGGTTCGATCCCCGCCAGGTCGTAGGATTTTTATCTGCCACTTTCCACTTTTTTCACCTCTGGCAGTATTGCTCATGTGAAAAATACCGAGTAGCACCGTGGTTCGGAACCCACGTTAAACTGTAACCCCTTATAACTGGCTGGGTAAGTCAGTCCAAACAGGACCATGCCTAGTAAAGCACTGTGGTGTTCAACCCAATAACGATAATGTCATATAAAAATAACCTGTAACTGCGACCTCGGAATAAACGGGGCATTAGGTGATGTGTACGTAGTATCAACAGGCGTCGCTTGATCGCAACACTAGAATTTTTGATCCCCATTGCTATTTTTTACTTATAGCTTATATTCGTTACTGTTTTAAATTATGGCCTGCATCCTAGAAGCTACTACAGTCGGTATTTCACACTTATTAATCCCCATAGTACATTAATGACACCCAATCTTCGATATAAATCTTATACTGCACAACCAGAAACGATTTATGAATATCCTCGTTGTAAATCGTAGAGGTAGTACCTCTTGACATTGCTAGATAGCGTCGTGATCGAATGTTCGAACATTTCCAGAGATTTCCCGAACTGTGACGTAAATTGTTCGAACACTTCGAGTCATGTTCAAACCCAGCTCTACTGTGGATGCAACCATAGAACATAGATAATATAGACTGCGCGTGACGTCATTACACTTAAACCAACATCTAAGTCATGTGACTCGGGGCAACAAGCCGTTTTCGTCGTTTACAAGAAATGTGAAGTGGAGCTGACAGATGTAGTTTTTCTCATTTCTAACTGAAATTAGGCGTTGATTTTAACAACAAAACGACTAATCACATCCTACAACGTTTTTAGCAGTACAATTAATATTATTTCTCCGTAATTTCTAATGTTAATGCCATGGTTATTGTTTTTACATGTGCTTAGGTGAAACGTATAAATTACTTGCTCTTATTAAGTGAATAGCTGTTTTTGTTGCTCTGCGCGTCACTTTGCAGCCGCCATGGGAGTAGAAGACGAAAAATCAGTTTTACAAACAGCATCAGTTTTCTTACGTTTTCTCAGTAATATATGTTAAAGTTATGTTATGCCTTTATAGGAACTAAAAACGGTCTATATCCATATATCATAATTTTTACATAATACAAGGGTCTATATTTTACGATTTCTGCATATGCAGTGATGTCAATACATAAACCTTGTAAAGTACTCCCTGCATAAATTGTGTCGTTTAATTAAACACAATTTATTAACGACATACTACATTCAACTGTAACATATGCACAGACTAATTAACAACAAAGGAATAATTACATATAAGAAATGAACAGACACAAGTCAGAGATAAAGCCGGCCGCGGTGGCCGAGGTGACTGAGGCGCTCCAGTCACGGTCAGCACGGCCACTACGGTCGGGGGTTCGAATCCCCCCTCGGGCACGGATATTTGTGCCGTCCTAGTTCGTAAGTAGTTCATATGTAGTTTGTAAGTTTAGGGACTGATGACCCCGTAGTTAAGTCCCATAAGCTTAACAAACTTTTTTTTTTTTTTCAGAGATAAGTATGCACAGAGTAATCGCAATTCGATAAATTATCACATTTGGAATAACAGATGTGCAAACGGAACTAAGTCTAATTATATAGCTATACTGATTGTTGTGTACTCAAATATAGCTGTGTACAACACTATTAAAAGAATATCTGCACTAGAAATTATTTACTTAATGAAATATAAATTTAGACAAGATCAGCCGGAATTGTCCTCCTCTCCATAGTTACATTCATCAGTTAAAAAAATCATAATGCTGCACAAACACTATCCGTAATTCTGTTTCTTGTAAAAACAACGTTGAATAAGTGTCAACTCGTCGCAAATAAAAATGATAATCGCATTAATATTATCATTGTGCAAAAACTGTATTACCTTTACTACTACATGTGTAATAAGCGTAAGAAAGACGTTTTATTGTTAAAATCAATACTTGACTTCACTCGAAAATTAGAAAATCTGTTGCTCATATTGACGAAAACTCAGTCACGTGACTAGGGGCAATGTTAGATGTTGGTTTCAAACCACAACACGGCAGAGAGAGGGTCACGCACAGTCTATGTTTTGTTTGGTCTATGGATGCAACTGATGGCTGTTGATTTGTTTTGTGCATATTTTGTTTTGCTGGGGAGCACGAGATATTCAGGTGTATACTGTTTGTGTCGTGGTACGTTTCTCTGTTAGAGAATGTAGAACAAAGCACTATTGTGGACGGATATTTTAATGTTGTTGTTGTTATGGTCTTCAGTCCGGAGACTGGTTTGATGCAGCTCTCCACCCTACTCTATCCTGAGCAAGCCTTTTCATCTCCTCATAAGAACGACAACCCACATCCACTTGAATCTGCTTACTATACGCGTCTCTTGGTCTCCCTCTGCGATTTTTACCCCACACACTTCCCTCCAATGCTAAATTTACGATTCCACGATGTCTAAGAATGTGTCCTACCAAGCGATCCCTTCTTTTAGTCAGGGTATGCCAAAAATTTCTTTTCTCGCCAATTCTATTCAGTACCTCTTCATTAGTTATGTGATCTACCCACTTAATCTTCAGCATTCTCCTGTAGCACCACATTTCAAAAGCCTCTATTCTCTTCCTGTCCGCACTGCTTATCGTCCATGTTTCACTCCCGTAAAAGGCAACACTCCACACAAATGCTGTCAGAAAAGACTTCCTTACCCTTAAATTAATATTCGATGTTAGCAAATTTCTCTTTTTCAAAAATGCTTTTCTTCCCATTGCCATTCTGAATTTTATATCCTCTGTACTGCGACCATTGCATGTTATTTTACTACCCAAGTAACAAAACTCATCTACCACCTTCATTGTCTCATTACCTAATCTAATTCCTTCGGCATCGCCTGATTTTCTAAGACTACATTCCATTATTTTTGTTTTGTTCTTGTTAATGTTCATTTTATACGCTCTCTTCAACATACTGTCCATTCCATTCAACTGCTCTTCTAGGTCGTTCGCTGTCTCTGACAGAATTACAATGTCATCAGCAAAACGCAATGTTTAATGCCTATTCCAAAATTTTCCTTGCTTTCCTTCACCGCCTGCTCAATGTACAAATTGAATAACATCGGAGAAAGGCTACAACCCTGTCTTACTCCCTTCCCAACTGATGCTTCCCTTTCATGCCCTTCAAGTCTAATAACTGCGGTCTGGCTTTTGTACAAGTTGTAAATAACTCTCCTTTCCCTGTATTTTACCCCTGCTGACTTCAGAATTTGAAAGAGTGTAGTCCAGTCAACATTGTCAAATGCTTTCTCCAAATCTACGAAAGCTAAAAATGTAGGTTTGCTTTCCTTAATCTATCTTCTAAGATAAGACGTAAGGTAAGTATTGCTTCCCGGGTTCCTACGTTCCTCCTGAATCCAAACTGATCTTCTCCGAGGTCAGCTTCTACCAGCTTTTCCATTCTCCTGTAGATAATTCGTGTTAAAATTTTGCAACCATGACTTATTAAACTGATGGTTCTGTAATTTTCACACCTGTCTGCGCCTGATTTCTTTGGAATGGGGATTATTACATTTTTCTTAAAGTCTGAGGGTATTTCGCCTGTCTCATACATCCTACACACCAGTTCAAATAGTTTTGTCATGGCTGGCTCTCCCAGAGACTTTAGTAGCTCTGAGGGTATGTCATCTACTCCTGGGACCTTGTTCCGACCTAGGTCTTTCAGGGCTCTATCAAATTCATCTCTCAGTATAGTATCGCCTATTTCATCTTGATCTACTTCCTCTTCCCTTCCTACTACATCGTCTCTAAGTTCGTTTCCTTTGTAGAGCTGCTCTATGTACTCTTTCCACCTTTCAGCTTTCCCTTCTTTGCTGAGAACTGGTTTCCCATCTGAGTTCTTGATATTCGTAGAATTACTTTGCTTATATATTATATATTTTAATAGCTTATACGTATGCGTGAGTTTGTGTGTGCGCGCTTACGTGTATGTGTGTGTGTGTGTGTGTGTGTGTGTGTGTGTGCGTGTACAGGAATGAAATTTCAGGTGTTTGCTGATATTCAGGTTTTCTTACCGATTCTGTTGCAGTAGTGACGTATGGGACAGAGCATATGTGTGCAGTATGACAGGGTGTACGGCCGGCCGGCCGCGGTGGCCGAGGAGACTGAGGCGCTCCAGTCACGGTCAGCACGGCCACTACGGTCGGGGGTTCGAATCCCCCCTCGGGCATGGATATTTGTGCCGTCCTAGTTCGTAAGTAGTTCATAAGTAGTTTGTAAGTTTAGGGACTGATGACCCCGTAGTTAAGTCCTATAAGCTATTTGAATTTTTGGTGTACGGCTGTTTGTGTGTGTTTGTTTGTTTGTTTGTGTGTGTGTGTGTGTGAGAGAGAGAGAGAGAGAGAGAGAGAGAGAGAGAGAGAGAGAGAGAGAGAGAGATGCAACAAAACATTAACACGTTAGCTGCGGCTGACGCTTATAAGCGTTTCCGCGATCAACAAGCCAGTGCGGGTTACGCTTATAAGCGGCGCGTTCGCTAGCTGAATACTCATTTTAGTTTGTTGGGCTATGTACTCGTGTTAGTACAGGCCACCAAAAAACATTACGTAACGTTTTCCTGTCTGCAGTCGTGTGTTTTCGTCTTTAGTCATCTGTGTCGTGCATTGTTTGCGACGGAGGCGAAACAACCGAAAAAGAGTTGGAAGAGTGACAATATACGCTTATAAGCGTCAGACAGCATTCGGCATGCAGCTAAAGCATAGTTGCATTTCTATATCCAGCATCACCTCTTGCGCAGACGTTATATTCGCTGTCAATATTACGTACGTGCACAACGTGGACTTACAGGTTTCGCAGGGGTCTGATTTCAGCTCTCAGCGCACGTGCGCTTACTGGCGTATGCTTAGAGCGTTAGCGGCCTGCACTGGTGACCGCAGCGAACGTCTTAAAAAAGGTTCAAATGTTTGTAAAGCTTAAGGGAGTTCTGCGGGGTCATCAGTCCTTAAAAAATTACAACCTACGTATGACTACCTTATACTAAAGACGACACAAACATCTATGCCCGAGGGGGGGAATCGAACCCCCGACGGCGGACGACCGCGCGCACCACAACTTGGCGCTCCAGTACGCGCGGCTAACCCGCCGCGGCGCGAACGTGTTAATTTCTACAAAAGAAGAGATATACGAAGATCTCCTCCCCCACTCCTATCCATAAAACTCTCTCTCTCTCTCTCTCTCTCTCTCTCTCTCTCTCTCTCTCACACACACACACACAGACTCACACACTCATACTTTTCTGTCAACAGACGAACGTACCACGACACAGACAATCGACACTAGAATTTCTCGCACCACCAAGGGAACCAAAACTTACACAGAAGAAATGAACAAGTGTTGGCTGTATCACTGCCTTCGTGATACATACAGACCCTGGTATAGCTCGTGGCCGAGGAGAAAGACAGGCCTGGGCACTACGCAAGGTCACGTGATAAGAGTAGTGCCGAGGCAACGCGATCGCGAAGTTGACTGGCTGGCGGCTGGGGCAAGGCTCACTGTCTCTTAGCAGCCAACCAGCCAGCTTAGCGATCGCGTTGGTTCGGCACTACTCTTATCACGTGACCTGGTGGAGTGCCCAGGCCTGTCTTTCTCGACGGCCACGGTACAGCTTTGATGACGTCATGCATTGAGTCGGTGCTGAGGCGGCCGATTCGTATGCAGACGTATGTAAAGTCGATATCTGTACTTCGCTCTGTTTGTCCTATATAGGATAATGTACATACATTACGTTAAACTACTTGTTAATGAAGGAAGTAATACTGTAAAAATACAGAAATACTTACATTAAAGAGAATCGGGAAAATGTCCATGACAAAATACGGTAATCGTTACGAGGATCCATCCATCACTGAAAAACATTTCAAATCTAATAATGCAAACAAATACTTCCCAGTGGAGGATAAACAATAATTTTAGTTTTCCCCCTACTACATCACCAGCATTAAGAACAATTTGTTGTTGTTGTGGTCTTCAGTCCAGAGACTGGTTTGATGCAGCTCTCCACCCTACTCTATCCTGAGCAAGCCTTTTCATCTCCTCATAAGAAAGACAACCCACATCCACTTGAATCTGCTTACTATACGCGTTTCTTGGTCTCCCTCTGCGATTTTTACCCCACACACTTCCCTCCAACGCTAAATTCACAATTCCTTGATGTCTAAGAATGTGTCCTACCAATCTATCCCTTCTTTTAGTCAAGGTATGCCAGAAATTTCTTTGCTCCCCAATTCGGTTCAGTACCTCCTCATTAGTTACGCGATCCACCCACCTAATCTTCAGCATTCTTCTGTAGCACCACATTTCAAAAGCCTCTATCCTCTTTCTGTCCACACTGCTTATCGTCCATGTTTCACCCCCATACAAGGCAACACTCCATACAAATGCCTTCAGAAAGGACTTCCTTAGGCTTAAATCAATATTCGATGTTAACAAATTTCTCTTTTTCAAAAACGCCTTTCTACCCATTGCCATTCTGCATTTTATATCATCTGTACTGCGACCATCATTAGTTATTTTACTGCCCAAGTAACAAAACTCATCTACCTCCTTTATTGTTTCGTTACCTAATCTAATTCCTTCAGCATCACCTGATTTTCTTACACTGCACTCCATTACTCTAGTTTTACTCTTGTTAATGTTCATCTTATATGCACCTTTCAGCACACTGTCCATTCCGTTCAATTGCTCTTCCAGGTCCTTTGCTGTATCTGACAGAATTACTATGTCGTCGGCAAAACGCGATGTTTTTAATTCTTCACCCTGAACTTTAATGCCTTCTCCAAATTTCTCCTTGCTTTCCTTTATAGCTTGCTCAATGTACAAATTGAACAACATTGGGGAAAGGCTACAACCCTGTCTTACTCCCTTTCCAACCACTGCAACCCTTTCATGCCCTTCAACTCTGACAACCGCTGTCTGGTTTTTGTACAAGTTGCAAATAACCTTACGCTCCCTATATTTTACTCCTGCTTGCTTCAGAACTTGAAAGAGTTTATTCCAATCAACATTGTCAAAAGCCTTCTCCAAATCTACAAAAGCTAGAAATGTTGGTTTGCCTTTTCTTAATCTATCTTCTAGGATAAGCCGTAAAGTGAGTATTGCCTCCCGTGTTCCTACATTTCTCCTGAACCCAAACTGATCTTCCCCGAGGTCTGCTTCTACCAGCTTTTCCATCATTCTGTATATAATTCGTGTTAATATTTTGCAACCATGACTTATTAAACTGATGGTTCTGTAGTTTTCACACCTGTCTGCACCCGCTTTCTTTGGAATGGGGATTATAACATTTTTCTTAAAGTCTGAGGGTACTTCGCCTGTCTCATACATCTTACACACAATGTGAAACAATTTTGTCATGGCTGGTTCACCCAGAGACTTCAGTAACTCTGACGGGATATCATCTACTCCAGGGGCCTTGTTTCGACTTAGATCTTTCAGTGCCCTGTCAAATTCATCTCTCAGTATAGTATCTCCTATTTCATCATCATCTACATCCTCTTCCCTTCCTACAATAGTGTCTCGAAGTTCATTTCCTTTGTAGAGCCCCTCTATATACTCTTTCCACCTTTTGGCTTTCCCTTCTTTGCTGAGAACTGGTTTTCAATCAGTGTCCTTGATATTCATAGAGCTGTTTTTCTTATCGCCAAATGTTTCTTTTATTTTCCGGTAGGCTGTATCTATTTTTCCCCTATTTATACATTCTTCTACATCCTTGCATTTGCCTTCTAGCCATTCCTGATTAGCCATTTTGCACTTCCTGTCAATCTCATTTCTTAGTCGTCTGTACTCCATTTTGCCTGCTTCATTTACTGCATTTTTATACTTTCTCCTTTCATCGATTAAATTTAGTATCTCCTGTGATATCCAAGGATTCTTTGTAGGTCTTGCCTTCCTACCTATTTTGTCCTCTGCTGCCCTCACTATTTCATCTCTCAATTTTACCCATTCCTCCTCTACTGTTTTATTTTCCCCTGTTTCTGTCAATTGTTGCCTGAAGCTCCCTCTGAAATTCTTAAGAACCTCAGGTTCCTTCAATTTATCTAGGTCCCATCTCCTTATATTCCTACCTTTCTGTAGTTTCTTCAGTTTCAGCCTACAGTTCATAACCAACAAGTTATGGTCAGAGTCTATATCTGCCCCTGGGTATGTCCTACACTTCAAAACCTGGTTCCGAAATCGATGTCTTACCATTATAAAATCTATCTGGTATCTCCCGGTGTCTCCTGGTCTCTTCCACGTATACAACCTTCTTTTGTGTTTCTTAAACCAGGTGTTTGTTATAACTAAATTATGTTCCGTGCAAAATTCTACCAGGCGGCTTCCTCTTTCATTCCTTTTGCTCAGACCATATTCACCCACTATCTTCCCTTCCCTTCCTTGTCCTACTACCGAATTCCAGTCTCCCATAACAATTAAGTTTTCCTCTCCCTTAATTGTCTGAATAATTTCCTTTAGCTCCTCATATATTTCTTCGATCTCCTCATCATCGGCAGAGCTAGTTGGCATATAAACCTGTACTACTGTTGTCGGTGTTGGCTTCGTATCTATCTTGACAATGATAATGCGATCGCTGTGCTGGTCATAGTAGTTTACCCGCATTCCTATTTTCTTATTCATTATCAATCCTACTCCTGTGATACCCCCAACTGTTTTTGTATTTATAACCCTGTACTCGCCTGACCAGAAATCCTGTTCATCCTGCCACCGAACTTCACTAATCCCCACTATATCTAACTTCAACCTATCCATTTCCCTTTTTAAATTTTCTAATTTTCCTACTCGATTAAGGGATCTAACATTCCACGCTTCGACCCGTAGAATGCCAGTATTGTCTTTCCTGATGATCACATCCTCCTGAGTAGTCCCCGCCCGGAGATCCGAATGGGGGACTATTTTACCTCTGGAATATTTTACCCGAGAGGATGCCATCATCATATGTTCACATAGTAGAGCTGCATGTCCTCGGGAAAAATAACGGCTGTAGTTTCACCTTGCTTTCAGCCGTTCGCAGTAGCTGTGTGGCAAAGCCACATTAGCTGATGTTACAAGTCAATCATCCAGACTGTTGCCCCTGTAACTACTGAAAAGGCTGCTGCCCCTCTTTAGGAACCACACGTTTGTCTGGCCTCTCCACAGATACCCCTCCGCTGTGGTTGCACCTACGGTACGGCTATCTGTATCGTTGAGGCACGCAAGCCACCCCACCTCGGCAATGTCTGTGGTTCATGGGAGTGGGAGAACAATTTACAATGATTAATTTCTAACTATACAACATCAAAAGTTACATAAATATTGAAGCCTTTCGATGTCTTTTTGCAGCTACTTCACACTGAGCTCTTTTTGTAGGCTTTTTCTTATAAGCAAGAATGTGCTTCGATTTTAAGACAATTATTTATAAACACTTTCAGCCTAATGTCTATGCTGTTTGCAGAATTACCACTTGCACAAGTTACTTAAGAGTACTGTAATTCCAACATATCTAAAATTAATGCCTTCAAAAATCCCCTGGGATTGTCACAATTTACAAAATATTGTCTCATATTTGTAGGGGGCAGAACCTGAAATACTTGGTACAACAGACTCCAGTTTCAGTGGATAATGCAGAGGGATACTTTAGACCACTACAATTCAAACTGTGAACGTAGCTCACTTCATCTGGAATTGGAAATACAAGAGCTGAATCTCTTATAAAAAGGTTTCTACATGTAACACATGATAATCTGCTACGCACCTTACAACTAACATGGCGAGAAATAAATACTATAACTTCTAAATTTGAGGAGTCTGTATTTATTTAACGCCTCTGCATATTTCATCAATTTCCACAGCAAGGAAACTTGAGAAGTTGCATTAATATCCTGAAAAAATTGGAGACTTTTAGAGATTTGACATTTTTTTACTTCAGTTTTAACAAACTTGTTACCTTTAACTTCCTTTCAGATTCTACAAACTGCTGGACTGAAAAATGGTAATTGCACCCATTCACTCGTCTATATTTCCCAAATGTCTGTTCTATAATATCTGTCTGGAATTTGGCTAACTTTACATAATGCAGTCCTAAATCTTTTGTAAAGAGTCAGTGATGTGTAATAAAGCTCCAAATGTTTCTTTGCTGAGTTTCCCACGATTAATGGGAGAATTAATTGGAATTATATTGCCCAGTGTTGCAGCCAAGTACAGAATGCCTGTAACTATTTTCTATTTTCTTGAACTAAGCTCCTAATGGGATAAGCATACTTGTCTTTTAAACGATCCCCCTTTTTGGGATGTTTGACACTGACGGTCATCCAGCAAATTCTCGTTATTTCTAATCATTCTTTAGTGCCATCAGTCCTTATTAAAGCAGATATAGCACCTTTTTTCCCATAAAACTGAGGAACAGCAAGACTAAACTTTTACCTTTCTAAATTGTTAGGGTAAGAACCCTGTGTGAAAGGCCAGAAGCATTATTCACAATTTAAAGTTTTTGTTTCTGGTAGATCTGTCGAATATGCTACATTCTTTTACATTGTTTACATCAGACATAGATGGATAAATAAAAGCATTTTCCATTTCATTCAACCAGTTATTTCTTAACTTTTAAGCAAGTGAACCATACCAAAAAGAAGAAAAATTTATTTGTAGCTCTTGCATGGATGGGTTATGTAGGCATGTAGCACTAAGTAATGTTTTATACAGCTTGACATTGACCTGATTATCATCAGTAACAATGCACACATCCTCAAAACCAATTTAATGTTGTATACTTAGAATTCAATATTGTGATGTGTAATACTTCGGCATTTAATCCTTTCAGTCCCACATTATAAAATCAGCTTTGGAAAAGTTAAAATACAGTGCAGTAAACATCAAAATATGTTTTAAAATTTTTGGTCGAACTATTGATTTTTTTTTTTTTTTTTTTTTTTTTTTTTTTTTTTTTTTTTTTTTTGGTCACGTATTTCATGCACAACACAGACGTTTGTATCGAGTTATTTCATTATTTTGACGTTATTTTGTTGATGGTTAACACTGCCAGATCAATAATGCTAGCATAACCTTCGCCACAGCACCAAAGATAAGACAGTTCACTGCTGGAATAAAATTAAAGGAACCACACTCACGCTAACACTCTGATCAACGTACAGACGGCAACGCAACACAACCTACAAGATGGACAGATTAATAAAATTCTTGAATATCCGTCTCCAGATCGCTTATATTTTCTAAAACATGACCGGTTTCGGGACAGCTGCCCATCTTCAGATCAAATTTTGAAGTTACAGAGTAACCTGTCTTGTGATGAAGGAATGTTCACAGTCGTTACTCGTTCATCACAGGACAGGTTACTCTGTAACTTCAAAATTTGATCTGAAGATGGGCAGCTGTTCCGAAACCGGTCATGTTTTAGGAAATATAAGCGATCTGGAGACGGATATTCAAGAATTTTATTCATATAACGATCGCAGTAACTCCCTGGAGACTAATAAGTCTTGCTTTGATGGACAGATTAATGCCTCAGAAGTGGCTACACGCCGTACCAAGCAGCAAAATGTCGTACTAGAAGCTTGTTGTTCATCAACAAAAATGCAACTTTAAGGACTGATGCACAAAATACAGTATAAATCAACTTTGAATACGTTGTTGTCCAGGAACAACACTGGGACTGAAAGAGTTAAGTTATTCACAGGAATTAATGCCACTATGTTATTGATTTTATCATGAATGTCTGGACTGTAAAAGCTGCCTTCGTGTTTACTGAATTACTGGCCATTTCTACCAGCTTGTTTTGTAGGTGATATTTGGTTTCACAACAATTTCATCTCGTAAAAGGCACACTGAATTTTCATGTGGCTCAAGGACTTCATTATTAGTTTACAAATCCTTTTTAAGAGATTCGTTACTCCACAGTTAACACCTGATAAATTCAACTTTTTCAGGTAATGTGAATGTGTCAAAACAATAATTTTCAATTCCAGGCTGCTGGGAAAGGAATGAAAAAACTGCAGACAGTGAGAAGTAGTTCTGAGGAGTACCTCAGTTGTTTGGATGTGAGAAACACATCTCCACTTTTCTCCACACATGCATTTAATAGTATCTGAATTTTACATATGGTTGATTTGATTTGATATTTTCAGAGAAGCCAAAAAAGTCTTGGTCCAACCCGCCACTGCCCGCACCGAAATTAAGTTTATTGTGCGGTATCACTCCCTGTATATCTAGTAAAGCCAACCAATGCCCTTGAACAGTGAAAGGAGTCCCTTTACAGTTCTTTATTAGACACAATTTCTTCGGGTCTGGTTGTTCCAAATGTTCTGTGCCAATGCAATGCATTCGAAGATTAGATGTGATGCAGTTTCATCACCATCATCACAGATCCTACATTTAGGGTCCTCTTCTGTTATTCCCATTACATATGGTTAGCTTAATGATAATATTTATACCCACTATATGTTTTACAGCTGTTAATAAATTTTCCAGTTTACAATATGTTACATAGAAGAATTTGTCCTAAAATCCAATCAAACCTGCTAGCTTATATGTGTACAATGTTACACATTACGCAGTTTTCAAAATAACTGTTCAGTGTCAACACTTTTGTAATAGAACGACAGTCGTTAAATTCTAATATCGTAAGTACACTTGGTTATGATGCTTCGTAACTAGCTAGTCAGAGTGGGTAAACCAGTCTACATTATTTGAAATGTGTTCTAAACTATTACTGTTGTCTTAAAAGAGCCATTTCACGTTTATCGTGAGCTTTCTTCTGATGTCTGGGTGAGTACTTTAAGGAACATTAGGAGCAGGTAAATATGATGTTAGATCATCACTTTCCAAATCCATATTTTTACTTGGAACGACTTGTACGGAACCTACAAAATGTTAAGTGTATCTTCAGTTGCACCCCATAAAAATGTAAACTTAATAATCACTTACTATCAGATCTAGTTGCTCTGGTTTCTGTTTATCACGAAAATTCTGGATGCAGACTCGTGGCTTCTTTGTCACTACCATGTTTTCCCTCGGAATTTCTTTAAAACATATCTTCCTTTTCTCATCATCAGAAGATTGAAACACAATGAAATATATTCCCCTTCATAGTAACTAGGGACACAGCAGCTTCTAGGCTTTTTACTAGTAAAACACACCACGGAACTTCACATAAAAAACGCTCGAAAGCACCTTCTATAGACTCATTGAAATGGTTGACTGCTTTCCCGCCAGTCCTATACTAAGGCATGTTATTTATCACGAAGGCAGTGGCTGTATCCACGTGACAAATAATATTAGCGCAACGTATTACCACAGAAAATACTTGAAAACCATGTAATAGTCACCCCATAAAGAAACCACGAGGAATCAAAAGCTAAAAGAAGAAGAAAAAATCGTACATAATAACACAAATAGCGCTTTTACGACGCATAACAGATGACAATGTCTACTAAACTATTACAAAGACCATTAATGATGACTGTATTAAGTTCTTTTAACGTAGCGTAATGCGAGATGCGTAGAGAAATGTGAAAACTCGAATTAATTTCGACAAAAACATATTATTTTGTATGCCTATTTACGTGTAGGCGCCTAGTGCACATTCAAACCAGCAAATTAAAAAAAAAAAAAGATATATCTTAAATTACATTTGTACAGTACTACCATAATTTTCAGAATCACGATAAAGAAATCGTCACCGATGATAGAAATGTGTCGAAACATATGTGGGAAATATAAACTGAATGTCTCGCACACGGAGAAATATCCTCACCATTTATTTAACCAAGCTCGAAAAAAAAGAAGAGCATAAACATCAAAAAGATGATTGTTACAATAGATATTATTTCACGACATCATATGCCACATTACATTCTATGACAATGTATGTCCTTACTGACACTCTGCATCTGTTTACATTACTTCTCAGTACGTTTTCTCAAAACAGATGCCATTTATGGCACTGTAACACCTAGTTTATAAATCGAAAAGTTCTTATTACTACACATCGAAACTTGGAATTGCTTTCATTCCATTAAATTCTATAGATTTACGTATGGAAAGAGAAGCTCACTCTCACTAACTCTAAACAATTGTCGCATGTCACCAGGGAATGATCACGAAGACAACAAACCCTGAAACCGATTTCGATAGCTTCTTCAAAATTGCGACTCTCGCGACACGACGTTTTAACTTACCCTAAGTTCTGGCTGGAGCTTTTACGATCGCTAAGTTCCCCACAAAGAGCCCCACATTTCAAAAGTTACTCTGGAGCCGCGCCTACACCCCCCCCCCCTCTCCCCCCCCCCACCACTCCACAGCGCGAGGGCGCAACAGTCCCTCTAGGCCAGGCGTGGGCGTCCAGCACAGGAGATGGAGATTGGCTTGGGTACACGACAGGACAGACCAAGCGGCTTCCTAACACTTGCCGCACATCCTTTCCACACTCAGCACGCCAGCAAAGGGTGTAGGAGAGTGGGTACTTTAAAAAATCAAATGAAGATCCTTAGCATCAAATATTTCACAGCAAGAGAACTGTACAATACTATGTATCAATACTATTCACCATTTTTACCTGTCGGTGTAAACGTGTGCCGGAAGATATTTCACGACTGGGATCCTTTGGAACTAAATTAATACATCGAAGTTTCTTTTTCGCGCTGTAGTAGCCTAACATCAAACCTGGACATCTGACCTAATGCTCGAAATTTAGTTAGCAGACGATTCTAATAGACGTTTTTCCGCTCTTTTCATTGGTGAAGTCCGTTTTCCCCCAAAAATTGACCTAAATGTGATAAGTCACACGTTAAATTTGACTGTTCACATCAAAAGCGGACACCTACATGAGAGCTTAATATCAAATTCGGAAACTTGTTGAATGAAGCAGTGTGCACCAATGGGAACACAGTATATGATCACATGACCTCGAAAATCAGACATGGCGACAGTATATGCCAGGTACTAAGACGTATTAGCCCGTACTTACGTTTTTCAGTAATTTTTTTATAGTATTATTACTAATAACTATAGTAAAGCGACCGAAATAGAACATATTTCCAGCGTCCGAAGGAAAAGCTAGGAAGCGGTTGAGACAACCTGAAAAGTGGAAAATAAACACTGAAAAGAAACAAAGGTAAGACTAGCTTGTAAACTACACTGTTCTATTGTAAGGTGTGTTGTACGATATTATCACTTGTTGGAAAGAAGTTCCATGTCAGAAATAACGTAAGGATGTTTACGGAGAAATCTCGCAACAGTTTCAACAGACCTTATGCTAATAATTTTAGAGATTAAGTGCCGTAACATTTCATTTTGTATATAAAATTAAAAAGATTATTGTGGTTCTTCATTTTTCCAATATGTAATACAGTTCAGAATTTAATATTTTCCACTTAATGTCGATATTCCTATAATTCCCTGATTATACACCCGTAAAAGTTTCTCATCGGCAGTAAGCGAATCTCTGTGTATCAAAAACGGACATCTGAAAGCGTGTTCACATCAAAAGCGGACACCTACACGTTTTGGTTTCAGACACGCACATCTGTAATTTCAAACACTATTTGAAGGTGCTTGAATAATCAAATTGATATTAGCCACTTCCAGGTATACATGCTCAAGTATTAAAGGTCATAATGCTCAAATCAACTTATAAATATATTAGCTCTACGTTTCGCAATAAAAATGACGTTTATCTCAGGTTCTGACAAACGACAGACGTCCGTCTTTGATAATAGGCAACTCAATTTTATTATTAACCCTTTGAGGCACAGAACTTAAAACCACTAAATTTCATGTGGAAACTGATTGAAATAGTTCAAATACACTACAAGGAAATGAAAATAACGGTTTATTAATTTTTTTTGTAAATTTGCTTATAAAGCATTTGGTGGCAAATAATGACAATGCTGACATTACATATGTAAACACACAATATACCATGAATAGGTACAAAATGACTACTATTAGAAAAGAAAAACAAGTCCTGTCAGATGACAAACAGAAGTCTGTACCACACGTTTTACAATGATTTGTGGATCTATGAGGGTTTGTTTTTCTTTCGTTTTTCATACTACAATACTCACAACGTTTTGGACGCCTATGATGGATGCTGCGGCGTGTAATTCGCTTCAGACTTTCTCTTCTTCATGGATACCTGTGGTATGAGTCTCTTAGGGGTGATGTATCACGTGAGGGACCTAGTAAACCTGTCATATTTCTAGTACCTAGTAAAACAGTTACAACGTTCCCCCTAAACTGTTCGAGTGTTAGACTTTTATCGGTTTTGCACATTGTGTACAAAATAATTTACAACATATACGTCTATAAAGTACCAAAACAATCGTAGCCAGGACCGTTTGTTTTTCTATCAATTCCATATAAAGATCATAACATGTCAGCTTTGTCAACATATCCCATATTCCCATGATATAGTAAGTCCGGGAGAGTTGCCGCATGCAGTACAGACTTAATGAACAAGGTACGTCTCTATACCTTGCACGAAAATCTTTTTAGTGTTACGGTTAGTTGTTAGTAGCTGTACGAACAGTAACTTCTGTTGGGTCCCTTTTGATTCTAGTCCGGTCATCTTGGCTGCTACCGATCTCTAGGGTGTGGCATCTAGGTCGTGATACATGCCGCAGGAGAATCCAGTATATATGCCGTACTTTTTTTTTAATAGGGATACTTGCCGTACAATACAAAGTTACGATCTGGATTTCAACAAACATAGACCTTAGGCCTACATGAAAAGAAGCATCTCTTGATAAGACACCAAGTAAGGAGTGCAAAGAATTGTTCTGTGAAACCACTAAAAATGTGACTGGTTATGCTGCTTGGCATGTAAGCTTTAGGTACACGAAAATTTTACAATATTTGTTACTTATTCTTTTGAATGTGACAAGCAAAATAGGAATAAAACCTAATGATTGAGAGGATGTAAAATTCTCAAAAAATTATGTTTTAAGTAAAACTGGTTTGTATACTTGTAAAAGAAATTGTTTTAACTCAAGTGCATTATGGGATTTTTTATGAATAATTCTGAAAATGTGCGCCATCTCTCTGATTTGCCCTCTGCCTTAGCTATGGCGGGACAAGCAATTTGCTTTATACTGCCATCAGCCTCCTTTCTGTTTACAACAGAAAAATCATGTGGCTAACTATGGTTGTTAAAAACATTATAGTGCGTTTCTCTTTCCATTTTAAGCCTTTACGGTCATATCTCACAGTACCAAGTTGTAACTCTCCTGCTGATGGCACACAAGCACAGTGGCCCCATATGAAGCCACCATGGAAATGCGGATATTGTGCTAACTATGTACAGGGTGGTCCATTGATAGTGACTAGGCCAAATATCTCACGAAACAACCATCAAACGAAAGAACTATAAGAACAAAACTTTTTCTCTCACGCCATGGAGTATGAACACACTAGGATTTTGGTACAGACGTCGAGATACTGGGACTGCGTCGTTAGAGAGGCCATTGAAATTCGCACAAGTGACGACCTCATAAACCGTGACTCTGGCTATAATCTTAGCAAAGCTTGAGAACCAGCGATTGGGTTAATTAAGAGTAAATCTAGCAAACGTAACGAAGTGACGACCACGGCGGACAGAGCCCTCACACCGACGTCTTCTCAGACGCCGGCGCAATCGGTTCCACTGCGCGGCCGCGGCGCGGGGCGCGGACCGCGGAGGGGTCGCTCCGCGGGCCGCGGGTATTTAAATGGCCCGCTACCGGGCTAGAACCCAGTTCCCTTCGAGCAGCCGTAGCGTGCGGACCTCCGTGCCGGCGCGTTTCCAGGAGCTCAGTCCGTCAGTTCACCTGATGATGGCGACATGTATGATCGCCGAAATATTGTGCCCCTTGGACACTATAGACCGGCAGTACACCCGTGGATATTTTGATCAAATATGAATGTGTTTTATTTGGGACACTTTTTTCGCTTTGTGATAGATGGCGCTGTAATAGTCACAAAGGTATAAGTACGTGGTATCGCGTAACATTTCGTCAATGCGGACGGTATTTGCTTCGTGAGACATTACTCGTGTTAAAATTGACTGTTTACCAATTGCAGAAAAGTTCGATATGGTATTTATGAATGGCTATTGTGATCAAAATGCCCATGGCCTGTGCTATGTATGTTGATCTTATCCTAAAAGACATCATCCAAGTGTCCGGACCTTTCGTCGGATAGTTACGATATTTAAAGAGACAGGAAGTGTTCAGCCGTAAGTGAAACGTCAACCACCACCTGCAACAAATGATGATGCCCAAGTAAGTGTTTTAGCTGCAGTTGCGGCTAACCCGCACATCAGTAGCAGACAAATTGAGCGAGAATCGGGAATCTCAAAAACGTAGGTATTGAGAATTCTTCATCAACATAAATTTCACCCGTACCATATTTCTGTGCACCAGGATTTGCAGGGCGGAGACTTTGAACGTCGTGTACAGTTTTGCCACTGGGCACAAAATAAATAATAAAGTTTTTTTCTCGCATTCTGTTTAGTGACTAAGCGTCATTCACAAACAGAAGTAACGTAAACCGCTTAAAATGCAGTATACTGATAAAAGAAAATGTTTTTGCAGAAACACCTGACTATGGCTCTTAATACTGTAAAAAAATTTGTGATATAATAAAATAATTAATTATAGTGTTTCGGACTAACCTTTCACAATAGATTGTTCCATCATATGTATAACTCGCGAAGAGATCGTGAGGCTACAATTAGAAATACAGCCCGCTCGGAAGCTTGCTTTTCTTCAGCGAACCCTACGTGACTAGAACTGGAAAAATAAAAAGTGATTGCGCCATACGTCATGAGAGAGCTAGCGGAGTGTAGATGTAAAAGCAGATCTTGTGCAATCGTTGAAATACATTAACGGAATATATTAGAGGGCCCGTGCGAATACTTCGCACCTTTAGTGGAATGACAAGAAAGTTGGGAAAAATGGAAGTGAAGTTGAATGTTCACGCATAGATTTTTTCAGAATAAATCAATGCAAGTGTTTAAAAGCGCAAATATAAGAGCTTGATCCTTTGAGTGTTGTTAGATCAAAAAGAACTGTGTACCTTAATTAGAAGAGAATATATCGTAAAACAAACAGATCAAAATATTCAGTGCAAGGACAGAAGGATACCGCGTTTGAATAAAAATAAAGGATGGAGAGACTTAAGTCTGATACTTGAGGACAAATCTGCGAATGAATACCTTTCATTTAAATAAAAAAATGGGGGAAATCGGTCGGATAGAACGGCCTGACCGACTGCATGGACAATCCCATAAGAAATATACAAAAGGAAATCGCGTTTGAGTATAGAAAAAGGAAGGCGAGAGTTATGTAAATTCTGATAACAAATCTGTTTATGAATACCTTTCGTTTAAAACAAAAAGGAGGATATATATATATATATATATATATATATATATATATATATATATATATATATGTGTGTGTGTGTGTGTGTGTGTGTGTGTGTGTGTGTGTTGGAAATGTCAGATGTTTAAAATCTCCTACTTTCTTACAAAACTGTGACAAGTTATAGATTATAGTTCACAGAATAAGGGAAAGAGTTCGCCTATTTTCTGTAGAAATGTTGCAGAAAGGAAAGAAGATAAAAAGGGAAAATAAAAAAAAATTATTAGGTTGAAAAAAGTTTAAAAAATTAACTCCTTCAGATCGTCTGTGCATAATTATGCCCAACTACTTTTAATTACTTTTGCATTTGAGAAACACATTCTAATGCAAAGGTGGCACTGAAAGCACTGACAGGCCATTCTAAAAAGTCCAAAACGTATGCACATATACTTTAAATACATAACAATATGTTTCTAGGCCGCAAAAATAATTAAAAGTAATTGGGCATAATTATGCATGTCAGGTCAGAAGGGGTTAAATAATCGTATGTACTACGTGTGTAATCAAATCTAAGCTCCTACGTGAAGACGTGTTCTTATTTACAAAACTGTCCGCAGAGCCTCTTGCACTGTTGTCACTTCCGCAATATGTCGGAAAACCCACAATTAAATGTTTTTGTGCGGAAACACAGCGCTGACATGACATGTCCGAAATCCCTCAGCAACGGCTAACCAGACAAACATAAATGATAGATACAACGTGAAGATAGCTAAGTGCCTTATCAGAGCATGGACGTTGTAAATCGTTGCCTCAGTCTGTGAGCGATACAAAGCCTGGCCCAGATAGCAGCGGCCTGCCCAAGCAGCGCTTGACCTGCATCAGATCGCCCGTTGCCTCTAATTCCAAGTTCGACCAGTAAACGATGTCTCGATACCACTCGACGAAATTAGCTGGCCCATTTGATTTCTGTCTCTCCACCCCTTCCCACTTCTGCTTCCTCTCTCTCTCTCTCTCTCTCTCTCTCCCTCTCTCTCTCTCTCGCTCTCTCTCTCTCTCTCGCTCTCTTACAACCAACCACTAACACATACCCACGCGCGCACGCACACACACACACACACACACACAGAGAGAGAGAGAGAGAGAGAGAGAGAGAGAGAGAGAGAGAGAGAGAGATACAAACGCACGCGCACGGCCCCACTTCATGCTGCTCTCCAACGTGCAGTTTCCTGCTCAAAACAGTTTGCACTCCGCTGATTGGAATTTGCTGTATTTTCAGGACTCTTTGCCGACTATTTCTATTCACAGCTGTAACGACTTTAGTGCATTAGCACACTATGCGTCGGGTGCCGTTACTACGTATTCATTTACTAGTGCAAGACTTTTTTTTTTACCGACTTGGTACTCTGTACAAGACGTTAAATCTGGCAATTTCAATCGTAACCTAGCAACCTCTTTAACGTTCATCGAATGCCAGCAGTTTAAAGAGCACAATCAAAAAGAAGAAGACGGACAGAAAACTAGAGCGTAAGTTCAAAAACCGATTACATCTTTTATCAGAGTAAACTGGAAAAGTTTTTCAAATTATAGTAATAACAATGACGATACCTTTTCCCTACCAAGCTACCATCATCAGATGAATTAATCAAAACTGATATTAACGTGTTACAATTCGTTATAAAGTCACAAGAACTATCTTCAGTTATTTCGCATGCAGTGGGGCAATATTATGCCGCTCGGGAATGGCTGCGCGGTATGAGGCGCCATGTCATGCATTTCGCGGCCGCTTCCGTCGGAGCTTCATGTCCTTCCTCGGACACGGGTTTGTGCGCTGTCGTTGGCAGGTTAAGTAGTTTCTAAGTCTACGGACCGATATTGTCAGCAGTTTGGTGCCTTAGGTTTACAAACATCAGAACGTTTTGAACATTTCAAATAGTGTTACTTCTAGCACTAGTTGAACATTAACTTTCATTACTTACGGTACTCGTTACAGGTAAATGAACAAGCACAACAATAATGCAGGAGACGAGACCGCCTCATGCCGTTAGTAGCCACAGTCTGACGTTAGTTGAGCAAAGACAGTTCAAACAGCGCTGCATTCTAATGCAGCAAGCTTTGTATACACCTACTTCATTAAAGTATGATGTATAACCAAATGTTCTAATGTTTGTATAGCTTATGGGACTTAACCACGGGGTCATCAGTCCCTAAACTTTCAAACTACTTACGAACTAACACTAAGGACGGCACAAATATCCATGCCCGATGGGGGATTCGAACCCCCGACCGTAGTGGCCATGCAGACCGTGACTGGAGCGCCTCAGTCCCCTCGGCCACCGCGGCCGGCTGATGTATAACCTACATACATGTGACTTACAAATAAGTAACGTTCTTCGAATTCTTGTAAAAATTATGTAAATGTAGCCGGCCGCGGTGGCCGAGGGGACTGAGGCGCTCCAGTCACGGTCTGCACGGCCACTACGGTCGGGGGTTCGAATTCCCCCTCGCACATGGATATTTGTGCCGTCCTACTTCGTAAGTAGTTCATAAGTAGTTTGTAAGTTTAGGGACTGATGACCCCGTAGTTAAGTCTCATCGACTGTACAAACATTTGAACATTTGAAATGTAAATGTATATATGACATTTATTTAATAATTTGGTACATAAAAACACGGATGTAAGAGCGGTTGCTTTGAATTTGTGACACAATCTTGCTTTATAATACGTTTGTGTTTTATTAACTTAATGCAACTACACGTAATAAATACTTATTAACAGGGAACGTTATAAATTTTCAAATACTTGTAAATCTATCGGACTCAGCTGCTTTGTAATTAGTCCGTGCTTACCAACTACTTAAAGTAAACTGACCTAAGGACAACACAAACATCCATGCTCGAGGGGAGAATCTAACCCCCGACGGCGAACGGCCGCGCGCACCGAAATACGGCGCCTTATTGTGCACGGCTAATCCGCCGCAGCGAACGCTATAAAAAAGTAAATTTTCACCTGTTGAAAATAGTTAATTTCAGTAAATTCTTGACTTTGTTTCGACATTTTCACACAACGTTCCAGTATAATATGGCGATGTTTTTAAGTGTCGATTGCTTTAGTTTCAATACTGAGTGCGCGCAACCCTAGCCAATTGGGGAGGGAAGGGGGGGGCGAATCACGAAAATTTACAGATGAATAATTGAGACTGTGGAACATGGGAAACGTAATTTATTGACTAATCTTTTTATAAAGAAAATTACGTTATTAAATTTATCTGATTGAAAAGTACAACTTATAAATCATCGCTGGTGTTATGTCGTGAAACAATTTTTACTGTTGTTGCAGCGCGAAGCTAGTTACATTTCTCGCATTTGGAAATAACGGCTCCATTTATGGATAATTTGCATCGTGAATGCGTGTTTCCAAACTATGCCAATTGATCTACACGTTCGTATCTAATTGCGTTAATCCGATCAGTACTGTGTCCTCTACGTTGAGGCCCTGGTGCTTGGGAGGGCCCGTTTTCACTTTCCGCGTTAGATTAATCGTAATCTGATATGGGTCCGACATTCTTTCAAACTGGGCGTTCTGCCAACCGCCTCGCTCTTTCATAAGAGTCAAGCATTTGTCACGTAAAATTCCAGTATGTAGTTGAAAATTGGTAGGTACCAATGCCCACATCCACAATTTAGTTCTATACAGGGATGCTCGGTAATTACTTTCATCAACTCCGCCTTTTATTTTATCGATGCAAAATATACTGACACGGAATTTTTATTCTTCTCCGTTGTTCTTTATACCACTGACTAATCGACGTCCGTTGTTAGATTCCATATATAGTGCTACCTAATATCACACGTTTATTATCCCAGTACTACGCAAAAATTATTCCTGCGTTTCATATGCCATAATCAAAAGCTTCTCTGCATAATTTGTGAGCTCTTTTCCAATTTCAAGGGACACTTTTCATTCCGGTTGCTTCGAAACATGCCAACATGCCTTCAAGGTCAAAAATAGTCGCACACTCAAAAATGACATCGCTATGTACAATAGATCTTTGCGGAGCTTTTATAGTTTTGTAAAGAGTCAAAACTACTTCTGCTCCAGAAACAAGCAAACTTTCGTTATCTAACAACTCTACTACAGAAGCCTACTTTTCAATTGATACAAAAAAAAAAAAAAAAAAAAAAAAAAAAAAAAAAAAAAAAAAAAAACTAATCCATCAGAACCGGTCCCTCCCCCCCCCCCCTCCCCAACACACAATTGAAGCCCCGTTTCATCAGTTTCAGTGCATTGTTTACCGGCTATCGTTTCTTTCTAAGGAACCGTCGTTCCGTCGACAGAATATATATATATATATATATATATATATATATGTGTGTGTGTGTGTGTGTGTGTGAATCGTAGAAGATTTCGAAACAAAATTAAAAGGATTCTCACTTTTAAATATTGGTCTGTGTTAGTTGTATCACAATCAATATTACAGACAAAATGTAAGTTGCGACGTTTAGCTATGAATCTGTATCGAATCATAACATCTGCAGTGTAATATACAGGGAGTCCCATTGAACTGTTTCATCCCAGATATCTCTGAAACTACAAGAGATATTGAAAAACCACTTTCACGGTCATGAACGTACGGCAGGTGCTTATGAAAGTAGGTAATATGAGTCACTCTAAAACGCGAAGAAGTATTATTTTCAACACAAACTTATGTTTTTAATGGGTACCCCATATTATTCCTTAAGCAATCGATAGGATGAAAAATCACAAAAAGAATTAAGTCGGTTGCATCGCGATGCGTCAATTACATCCGGAGAAACTGCGAAGCGAAGTTGTTTGAAATACGTGAGGCGCGCTGCTAGCCCGTGTCCGAGGCTCAAGCGAGACTCACGCTTGGTGTAATTAGCAGGACAAAAGTAATGGACAAATTACGCATCCAACCAAGAAATAATAAGACTGCCATAGATCGTCAGCGAGTAGTTAAAAGTGAAAGGGTTGCGGAAGCCACCGCTAGAGTCCTGAAAAAGTCTGCAGGATAAAGAAGCAGCGGGGCAGCAAGATTATGCCTCTGAATGTTCGGAAAGAGGCATCAAATGTTCAAATGTTCAAATGTTTGTTAAGCTTATGGGACTTAACTACGAGGTCATCAGTCCCTAAACTTACAAACTACTTATGAACTACTTACGAACTAGGACGGCACAAATATCCATGCCCGAGGGGGGATTCGAACCCCCGACCGTAGTGGCCGTGCTGACCGTGACTGGAGCGCCTCAGTCACCTCGGCCACCGCGGCCGGCTGATGTATAACCTACATACATGTGACTTACAAATAAGTAACGTTCTTCGAATTCTTGTAAAAATTATGTAAATGTAGCCGGCCGCGGTGGCCGAGGGGACTGAGGCGCTCCAGTCACGGTCTGCACGGCCACTACGGTCGGGGGTTCGAATTCCCCCTCGCACATGGATATTTGTGCCGTCCTACTTCGTAAGTAGTTCATAAGTAGTTTGTAAGTTTAGGGACTGATGACCCCGTAGTTAAGTCTCATCGACTGTACAAACATTTGAACATTTGAAATGTAAATGTATATATGACATTTATTTAATAATTTGGTACATAAAAACACGGATGTAAGAGCGGTTGCTTTGAATTTGTGACACAATCTTGCTTTATAATACGTTTGTGTTTTATTAACTTAATGCAACTACACGTAATAAATACTTATTAACAGGGAACGTTATAAATTTTCAAATACTTGTAAATCTATCGGACTCAGCTGCTTTGTAATTAGTCCGTGCTTACCAACTACTTAAAGTAAACTGACCTAAGGACAACACAAACATCCATGCTCGAGGGGAGAATCTAACCCCCGACGGCGAACGGCCGCGCGCACCGAAATACGGCGCCTTATTGTGCACGGCTAATCCGCCGCAGCGAACGCTATAAAAAAGTAAATTTTCACCTGTTGAAAATAGTTAATTTCAGTAAATTCTTGACTTTGTTTCGACATTTTCACACAACGTTCCAGTATAATATGGCGATGTTTTTAAGTGTCGATTGCTTTAGTTTCAATACTGAGTGCGCGCAACCCTAGCCAATTGGGGAGGGAAGGGGGGGGCGAATCACGAAAATTTACAGATGAATAATTGAGACTGTGGAACATGGGAAACGTAATTTATTGACTAATCTTTTTATAAAGAAAATTACGTTATTAAATTTATCTGATTGAAAAGTACAACTTATAAATCATCGCTGGTGTTATGTCGTGAAACAATTTTTACTGTTGTTGCAGCGCGAAGCTAGTTACATTTCTCGCATTTGGAAATAACGGCTCCATTTATGGATAATTTGCATCGTGAATGCGTGTTTCCAAACTATGCCAATTGATCTACACGTTCGTATCTAATTGCGTTAATCCGATCAGTACTGTGTCCTCTACGTTGAGGCCCTGGTGCTTGGGAGGGCCCGTTTTCACTTTCCGCGTTAGATTAATCGTAATCTGATATGGGTCCGACATTCTTTCAAACTGGGCGTTCTGCCAACCGCCTCGCTCTTTCATAAGAGTCAAGCATTTGTCACGTAAAATTCCAGTATGTAGTTGAAAATTGGTAGGTACCAATGCCCACATCCACAATTTAGTTCTATACAGGGATGCTCGGTAATTACTTTCATCAACTCCGCCTTTTATTTTATCGATGCAAAATATACTGACACGGAATTTTTATTCTTCTCCGTTGTTCTTTATACCACTGACTAATCGACGTCCGTTGTTAGATTCCATATATAGTGCTACCTAATATCACACGTTTATTATCCCAGTACTACGCAAAAATTATTCCTGCGTTTCATATGCCATAATCAAAAGCTTCTCTGCATAATTTGTGAGCTCTTTTCCAATTTCAAGGGACACTTTTCATTCCGGTTGCTTCGAAACATGCCAACATGCCTTCAAGGTCAAAAATAGTCGCACACTCAAAAATGACATCGCTATGTACAATAGATCTTTGCGGAGCTTTTATAGTTTTGTAAAGAGTCAAAACTACTTCTGCTCCAGAAACAAGCAAACTTTCGTTATCTAACAACTCTACTACAGAAGCCTACTTTTCAATTGATACAAAAAAAAAAAAAAAAAAAAAAAAAAAAAAAAAAAAAAAAAAAAAAAAACTAATCCATCAGAACCGGTCCCTCCCCCCCCCCCTCCCCAACACACAATTGAAGCCCCGTTTCATCAGTTTCAGTGCATTGTTTACCGGCTATCGTTTCTTTCTAAGGAACCGTCGTTCCGTCGACAGAATATATATATATATATATATATATATATATATATGTGTGTGTGTGTGTGTGTGTGTGAATCGTAGAAGATTTCGAAACAAAATTAAAAGGATTCTCACTTTTAAATATTGGTCTGTGTTAGTTGTATCACAATCAATATTACAGACAAAATGTAAGTTGCGACGTTTAGCTATGAATCTGTATCGAATCATAACATCTGCAGTGTAATATACAGGGAGTCCCATTGAACTGTTTCATCCCAGATATCTCTGAAACTACAAGAGATATTGAAAAACCACTTTCACGGTCATGAACGTACGGCAGGTGCTTATGAAAGTAGGTAATATGAGTCACTCTAAAACGCGAAGAAGTATTATTTTCAACACAAACTTATGTTTTTAATGGGTACCCCATATTATTCCTTAAGCAATCGATAGGATGAAAAATCACAAAAAGAATTAAGTCGGTTGCATCGCGATGCGTCAATTACATCCGGAGAAACTGCGAAGCGAAGTTGTTTGAAATACGTGAGGCGCGCTGCTAGCCCGTGTCCGAGGCTCAAGCGAGACTCACGCTTGGTGTAATTAGCAGGACAAAAGTAATGGACAAATTACGCATCCAACCAAGAAATAATAAGACTGCCATAGATCGTCAGCGAGTAGTTAAAAGTGAAAGGGTTGCGGAAGCCACCGCTAGAGTCCTGAAAAAGTCTGCAGGATAAAGAAGCAGCGGGGCAGCAAGATTATGCCTCTGAATGTTCGGAAAGAGGCATACGGTGAGTCAAAAACAGTGTGTCCATTCTTTTCTCATTTTCTCGAAACTACATTTTCAAAACATTAGGTACTTATATGTTCATAATGGCTTTAGCTGCCGCGACGGAGCGGTCGAACGCATTGAGGCGCTATGCTACGATGCGCGAGGCCGTACCCCCTGGGGGGTTCGAACCCCCTCCCCCCTCGAGCATGGCTGTTTGTGTCGTCTTTAGTATAAGGTAGGGACGTTTAGGGACTGATGACACCGTAGTTAAGACCCTTAAGAACATTTTGTTTTAGCTATGTTCGCGAAATTTCTCCCAATTGAAGATTGGGACAGTATCTTTGTGTTATTCCAAATACATTGCAGAAATCATCTATTTTCATCATTCGGTATATAATTTTACCGGTATATTTAGACGAAATAATAATCAAGTGTAACAAGGTTTTTTTCTATTTCCTCATATATACTCCAGACTACAAAACAGGAGGCATAATGTGTTCCTACGAATGTTGACAGCAGCCTGCCACAGTCTAAATGCTATCAGAATGACGATGCATCAGAAAATGAATCAAACTGCGAACTTGTATTATAAAAACATCTATTAGGCAAAATATTGTAATTCTTAAACTATGATAGATATTTCAGGAAACTTCCTATTACAGCTTGAGTTCATGTCATTCAGTGTTGATAAAAAGTAGAAACTACCTCCGCATTGTAGATCAAGAGTAATGTGCACCGAAAGAGAGGTATGAAAATGCAGCCCGTTCACGTACAGGTCCCCGTAATGGGGGATGTGTGCTAAACTGACAAAAAATTTCTTTATTGATTTTGGATGCATTTAATAGTGAAATATATTTACAACTATATCACAAAGTTTCACTTTCTAAATCACATTGAAATGACGAAAAAATATTTACGTTGCTTCATGTTTTCCATCTACGACCCCAGTCGCAACTTTTTCTGTTGCCTTCGTCGGATCTTCATAATTATTATGTGCGATTGGCAAGCAAATTTTCGAACAAAAGACAAGAAGGCTTTGATGTATTACTCTGGTCTTTTTGGCGATCACTGATCAGCTTACCATCGATAGTTCTGCCATGTGGAATTATTTGTTTTAATTTGTCTTCTAAACATAAATGCTTCAATGAATCAATTTTGTGACTGTCATATCTACATCTATATACATAATCCGCAATTCCCCGTGAAGTGCATGGCATTTCCTTTCCTATTCCACTCCCAAATAGAACGAGGAAAAAAAGAATGCCTATATGCCTCCGTACGAGCCCTAATTTCTCTTGTCTTTGTGATCTTTATGCGAAATGTAATTAGGTGGCAGCAAGATCGTACTACACTCAGCTTCAAATTCCGGCCCTCTAAATTTACTCAACAGAAATTCACGAAAAGAACGTCGTCTTTCCTCCAGCGATCCCCAATTGAGTTGCCGGAGCATTTCCGTGACACTCGCGCATTGGTCGAACCTACCAGTAACAAATCTAGCTGCTCGCCTCTGAACTGCCCCTATGTTTTCCTTTAAACTGATCTGCTGCGGGTCCAAAACACTTGAGCAATACTCAGACGTGATCGTACAAACGTTTTATACGCGGTCTCCTTTACAGGTGAAGTACATCTTCCCAAAATTCTCCCAATATACCGAAGTCGGCTGTCCGCCTTACCCACAACTGTCCTTACATGCTCGTTCCATTTCATATCTCTCTGCAATGTTACACCTAGATATTTGAACGACGCGACAGCATCAAGAAGCTCACTACTAATGCTGTATTCGAACATTATAGAATTGTATTTTCTACTGATGCGCATCACCTTACATTTTTCTACATTGAGAGCTAGCTGCCATTCTCCGCACCAACTAGAAATTTTGTCTAAGTCATCCTGTATGCTATTACAATCAGTTACAGACGACACCCTCCCATACACCACAGCATCATCAGCAAACAGCCGCAAATTACAACTTACTCTGTCCATCAGATAATTTATATAGATAGAAAATAATAGCGGTACTATCACACTCCCCTGGGGCACGCCTGACGATACACTCGTCTCCGATGAACACTCGCCGTCGGGAACAACGTACTGCGTTCTATTACTTAGGAAGTCTTCCAGCCACTCACAAATCTGTGAACCTATTCCATAAGCTCGTATCTTTGTTAGCAGTCTGCAGTGTGGCACCGCGTCGAACGCCTTTTTGAAGTCGAGAAAAACACAATCCGTCTGTTGCCCTTCATCCATGGCTCGCAAGATGTCATGTGAGAAAATTGCAAGCTGAGTTTCATATGGACGATGTTTCCTAAACCCGTGCTGATTCATAGAAAGAAGCTTTTCCGTTTCAAGGAAATTTACTAGTCTAAGCTATATTGGTGTGGGAAGGAAGGAAGAAATTTGCTGTGTTTGATACTGAATACGTCACCACCATGTCAAATGTCCACGGAGATTAATAATGAATTACTGACGGCATGCCCAGAGGGATAACAATTCCTCCATCCTCAAGAAATGCATTCCTAAATGTATCATGGATGCTGTCGAGTCTACGTTTAGGCAACTCCTGACCTACTAAGGAAGTGTGTCCATGGCAAAACACGCAGTCCGAATGCGTCTCTGAACGCGATAGCCCAAGACAACATTGTCATCATCTACAGCTGTCAGGCTTGCTACAGATGATGCTGTGATTGTTTCTAATGATGGAAACATACGGCCAGTTAAATTATTACTGCTATTTACCTTCAGAGATGGTGCATTCACTCGATCCATTTTTAAGGAAATGGGTGTCATCGTGTGGCACGAGGCGAAAGGACCTTGTAAAAGAAACAAGGTAAAATCAAAGTAGTTACAGGACACCGTCTTGAGAACAGAGAAGTTCCTGAGTAATGTCTTGGAACATTCTGAGAAGGTATAAATTCTGAAATATGACTTTAATATTTAAATTCATTTTCTCGTAAACCACATATTCTGACACTTTTATACCTTGCTTTTACTACATCTGTGACACAATGCCTTCAATTTGGTTCATACATTTCTCAAGTGCAACAAACAAACACCACAGCTAAATATTGGAATGTTTAGTTTAAGCTGAGATATATATAGATAATTTATTTGTTAAATTATACCGATATTCACCATAAATATGTAAATGTTGTAAATAAATATCTAGCAATGGTCTTCAAAATTGCCTATGAATAATTTTTTGTAGGATGTAAACATAAAAAAATGAAATTTTGGCAGTGATTGGTTAAATATGTTACGAGGAAAACGAACGTAAATAATTTTAGATGTATTAAAATTTATAATTTTGTAGTAATTTCAAAATTAGAGTAAAAATTTTGAAAATTGAAGTTAAACTAGCTTCTCCTATTTATAATCACCACACAAAATTTTACTTGTGTTCAGTATCTTAGATACACCATTTGATAACAGGAGAGAATGCGCTTCGCACACGACCCTCCCTTAAGGCGACGCAGTATTCCACATCTTGCTGCAAGTTGCAACCACGGCTGGGACGCCTGAGACACGACCACACTGTTCAATTGATGTACGAAGTCTTGGACGTTCCTTTGCAGTATCTTTTCGGTTTCATTCTGCGACGGTGAACACAAATGATCAGTGAAATGCGGTATCTGGCAGACTGCCAAAGAGGCCAGCTTGGTGGTGAGCAGTTAACGGGAGCGCCTGTGACGAAAACGGCTGCACTAGTGTCCTTGGTTATGACAGCGTGCACACAATAAGGTAAAATATCGTTGGCGAAGAAGAATAGTGGAGGAGCCCCGAAGTAACTGACGACGACCGACGAGCATTGAAAAAGGTTGTGCCCAGAAAACATAAAAATCGCACGGCAAAAACGACTGTAAAACTCTATACTCATCTTGATAAAAACAGTGCGGCTGGAACTTAACATCCATGGAAGGACTTCAGTTGCAAAATCCTTAATAACGAAAGCCACCGCGAAACAGCAAAGGAAGTGGTGCCACGATGAAAAACCTGCACACTTCATGGCTATAAGTCTGCTGTATGGTCCGTCGAGTCATCGTTCACATTGTTTCCTACAAGCAACCCAGTTATAAAACTTCCTGGCAGATTAAAATTGTGTGCCGGAACCGGGACTCGAACCTGGGACCTTTGCCTTTCGCGGGCAAGCTCACTACCGACTGTGCTATCCCGGCACGACTAACGATGCCGCCTCACAACTTTACTTCCGCCAGTACCTAGCCTCCTGCTTTCCAAACTTCAGCGAACACTCCGCTGCAGAGTGAAAGTTTCATTCTGGAACCCAGTTATAGTATCGACAAATGCAAAATAAGCTTACGATACTGAATGCCTGCTTCCTGCAATCAGTTTGGGAGGTTCCTTCATCATTTGGGTGTCTGAATCGTGGTAATCAACTGTTTTAATCATTACAGTCGGATAAATTTGAATGAATGTCTCATCATCCTTGACAGGAAACTGGTTATACGATTACATATCCAAACAAATAGTGCCATATTCCAAAACGATAAAGCGCACTTACATACAGCCAAAAGGTCCAGACGTGTTTTGTTCAGCGTCACAAAATTATCAAAGTCTTCCCTGACAACAATGTCGCCAAGTCTCAGCATAACTGAAACATCAAACTAAACCGTGGTTGGTTATGATCTCCTAATCACAGTTAGTCCGTGCCACACAGCCCCTAACCGTGTAGCCACCTCCTATGTATAGCGCGAAATTAAAGAGGATTTTCTTCGCAGAAAAAAGAGTTGTTACCAGTACCATGTTTCGCAATGACGTCTTGATCAACGAAGACAGCAGTAACGGACATGTAACACCTTTTCCGCAAAAACATGACATAGTGTACATCCAATTCTGGGCGTAATACTCGCCCGTGTTTTATCGGCTTGTCTATGTTTCGCGCCGCTATCACAGAATGCACAGAATGCTGTACTTGTACACCTGTGCTGCGCTGTAGCGTCCGATCTTTAAGGCGCCTAGCTGTGAAGCGCACCACTACTAGCCGTCGGAGGTTCGAATTCTCCCGCGGGCATGTGTGTATTTGTCGTCCTTAACATAAGTTAGTTTAAGTAGTTTGTAAGCCTAGGGACTGATGACCAGCGTAGTTAAGTCACATAGATTTACAAACATTTGAACATTTGATTTGTACACCTGTCCAAATTCTGACCCGACATTCGTAACTAATGACAGTGAGAGGAAAATCTTCCTCGTGAATGTTAAGATCTAAGACATATATCTCTACGCACTTTTGTTATAAACAAGTGTTTTACTGAACTAATAATGATTCAGGCCTTACTCTTTCTTGTTGTGATCTCCAGAAGTGTGACTTCAAAGATATTAAAATTATCGCAACACAGGAGAGCAGAGCATAATACATGTAGCCGCGTGTTATCATAACTGTAATTCAGTATTGAAAGTGTCTCCCAAACAAAATTAGACCATCGTTTTTCGCACTCACGGTATATTCTTTTGAATCGATTTTGTTTCCATACTATCCTTATTGGCGAGTTCACGCGTCGTGATTCTGTGGCATTATGATCAGAAATATATTAAGAAACAATAGCCGTAACAGTAATGATTTTATTATCTGGCAACCAGTTTCAGCACGTTATTAGTGCCATCTTCAGGCCCTAAAGAAATAGAACAAATAATCAGCAGTCAAATCTATAAATCCCATTATACATCGTATCATACAAAAAGTGAAAACCAAGCAAAAATCGACATAGATGACCCTGAAGTAATATAATGGCCTAATGAAAGGCGAACAATAAATGTAAGAATTTAGTTAAACGACATCGAAATGAAGTCACAGAAGGACCTTACTTCTACCAGGAATGGTGTTATATATATATATATATATATATATATATATATATATATATATATATATATATATATATTACTTTTTCATAAGTAATGAGGACCAAACAAACACTCTTTGAAACAAAAGTAATAGTCCATGGCAAAATGAAATAGTGAGGATACGTACCAAACTGCACTGCTCACTTGGAATGAGCAACATAGAATGATACGGGGGCCAAATACCAAGCTTCAATTAATCAAGGTACCTAAAAATGTCAAACTGTGACCAAACAGAGTTAGTACTGACTCTAGGTACTCACACGAAGGCAATTTAGAAAACAGAGTGATAGAAAATGAATTGCCTGTGAGTGGAAGTGGAACATAAATATACTTGTCAGAATACTTATGAAATACTAATTTCACCTATAATAATTAGAGGGGATAATCTCTCTACTTAGATTCCTACATTTATTTTGTGTAATGTATTGTAGGCAAACACCGGCCACTGTCTATTACGATTTTAATCTAAATGGCATTACTTACCTTTAGTTTTTTGAATGTTTGATCTGAGTAGTGATATTACTATAGGTCAATTTGGTATTTCATAAGGATTCTGACAAGTATATGTCTACTACACTTCCACTCATTAGGCAATGCATTTTCTATCACTCTGTTTTCTAAATTGGAGTACAAAGAGCCAGTATTAACTCTGTCGGCTCACAGTTTGATACCTACACTCACTATTTCATTTTGCTATGGGCTGTTATTTTTGTTTCAAAGATTATTTGTTTTGTTCAGATTAATTATAAAAAAATAAAAATAAAATAAAATATACCTAAAATTGTCTGTATGTCAATGAACAACATTTCTGGTAGAAGTTATGTCCGTCTGTGATTCTGACTCAATGCCGTTTAAATAAATTCTTCTATTTATTGTATGCCGTTCATTAGACCATTATTTCACTTCAGGGCCATCTATGTATATTTTTTGTTTTTGCTTGTTGTTCAGTTTTTATATGATGTGATGTATAATGGAATTTCCAAATGTTCACTTTCTGTGTGATGCAATGTATAATGGAATTTAACAATATTCAAATGTTTATAAAACTATGGAATTTAACTACTCTAGTTATCAGTCCCTGGCTTTACATAAACTAACCTAAAGACAAACACACACACCCATGCCCGAGCAAGGATTCAAATCTCCGACGGTGACAAACCGCGCGTTCCGCAAGCAATGCGCCTTAGAACATTCGACCACTCCACCGGGGCATAATGGGATTTAGAGATCTCACTGATTATTTGTTCTGTTTATTTAGGGCCTGAAGATGCGATTAATAAGGTGCTAAGACTGGTTGCCAGATAATAAAATCATTATTGTTACGGCTGTTGGATTTAATATATTTCTTATCATAATTTCAACCAGCCATTGTCCTAATCTCTAGATTAGTATGGAGCTACATCAATGATTCTGTGGCAGGTGACCGAGCGGTGATCGTGTAACTAGACTAGTCGGTCGGGCAGTTCGACTATGGCATGCTCAAACGAATATGGGGAAAATAGAATGCAGTTGCTGACATCGTTGGCAGTGACTACAATGACATTTGACGGAATGTTACGAAACTTGGACACAACAACACTGTGTCCAATGCCACTTTCCATTCATGTCTATACGGACAGAACGCGTTAAAAGGTAATGACTTATTTTTCTTCTTGTGCTATAGTGCGATTTATTATATGTATATTAACTAGCTTAATTTCCGATGGTTGTCACGCGTAGACTGAATAGTCTGCATTGGTTGTTTCTACTTCTAACTATAAATTTTCATAGATTTGGCTTTAAAAATGATTTCATAATCAAGTATTTCGATACAACTTGCCATCCCCTAATGCACCATTGATGGCAGAATTCAAAACATCCCGGAAAACTTTTTTTTTTTTTTTTTTTTTTTTAATTCTGACCACGGTTCCAAATACAAATTTTCGCATTTCTAGCATCAAAATAGTCTTATTGGCACCCTTAACAGGTTTTTCCTCATTTCACCCACTTAATGGCTGAATTTCCAAAAATATCGAAACACGTGTTTTTAAAATTCCACTCAAAAATTTAAATCTCAAGTTTTGTATTTTTTGCTTCAAAATTGCCTGAATAGCAACGTATTTTCAAAAAGACATTCATCCACTATTTTACCTCCTTAGGGACAACGTCTACAAATTTCAAGTTTCTGTATTCTGTAGATTCATTTTCAGAGCCGTTTTCTGTCTTTTAGAAACGGATCGAGAACGCGAAATTTCTTTCTTACGCTTTGACACCTTTCTTGGTAGTTTTACTTTTCAAACTGCAATACGCACTTATTTTTCTTTATTCGTACGCTTTTTGCAGAAAAACAATTGAACAATGTGCCTCTCTTTTCGCTGCATATAACCACAGTCTATCACAGACAGTCACGAAACTCTCTAGGGAAAAAAATGCAGCTGAAGCGATACTAACGCTCCAAGTGGTCAGTAGGGAATAACAGAGGAATGGCATAACACAAACCGACAAGTTGCCGTTTATAATGCAGGTACTTTCAGATTTCAGAGTCACTTAACGTTGTTGTGAACTTTCTAATACAAATATGAGAACATTATTAAAGTAATATCACTGCTTCTGTTAATGGCAGTCTATAATAACAAATTGCCAGTGCAGTGTAATTCACACGATTCCAATACCTGAGTCGTACATATCGTCGAAAAACTTTTTGAAAGCAGAAATAAATCCAACCTGATGTGCTCAAGTATAAAAGTATCTGATTATGTTCGCGTGCTCGGTGCGTACTAAAATGTTGCATGAGTTCTGTTTTAGAGGATTTCGGACATTGTAATATTTTCAAAACTACTCACGTTTTTTACATTATAGGGGACTAGACTCCACATCACCTTTAAACCTTATTTTCACCTTGGCCTTGCTTATGTGCCTTTCTTGTACCTATAATAATCAAACTGAATATCTTCAAGAATGTGGCGTGCTATTATTAACAGTTTATAAAGCGACATATTATTTATTTGTAGCTACGCATTCACTTTATCAAACTAGTAGGTAATTGGCAAAATATGTTGCTATACAGGCTTATAATTTTTGTGATAGTGAGATGCAAAACTAAGCAAGCTCTATTGAAGCATTCAGACAATTCTTTTATACAGCAGTAATATTATGTAATAGTGGTAAGTATTTGTGATTCTGATTAAAAGCAGAAGTTTGGACGTGAGTGAATTGTTAAAGATTTACTTCTATGCCTGAAAGTACAACTAATCACCGTAGGTAGACACGTGTTATTCGTAACGTTACTCTCTTACTTCTGAGCATCCTTTGCAAATGAGAGATTTCTGAAATACTATTTTGATGTTGCTACAATTTGCAGCGTCACAAAAGCTCGTAAATACGAAGGTATTTTGAATATGCTGCTTCACTCCAAATACACATTCATTACGCAATCGTTTCGCTGTATGTTTTTACGACCCAGTCGCTTGGCAGCGCTGCAGTCTCGAAGTTGAAAACATTCCCTTGGAGTTTCATGACTGTTACGTTAGACTCTGATATAACCTCTTTGCTATTATAGCGTCAAAATTCATCGCTGGTCTTCAGTCCGAATTTTATATAAGTTGACGACTTTCAACCACCATATCTTCCACCCTCTTGTAGCTATCGGCACGGAACTGCTATGGTGTACAACGGGAGACTTTGTAGTACAGCAACACAGAGATATCGTTCGTCTTCATTGTATAGTTTTTGCTGAAGAGCAAAATATTGACACCCACACGTAGAATTTTATATAAGTCAGTAAGTTTCAACTCCCATATCTTCAACCGCCTTATCGTTATTAACCTTCTATCACCATAGTGCACAATGGGAAACTGATACCTAACGCCTCATACAAACACCATTCGTTTTTGGCTGCAGAGTGAAATATAGGCACAAACACCTCAATTTTTATATATATTAAGATTACCTTCTATTTATTGCTGCTGGTTTAAAGCAATTGTAATGTTGTATTAAACTTATTCATGTATCAGAAATGTTTTTTTAACGAAGTAGACACGCTGATTTAGTCACGACTTTGATATTGTGTAGAATCATCTATTGGTAGCGCAGAGGAGCGGAGCGAGTGTTTGCTGCAAGTTGCTGGACAGTGACGGACGCAATAGTGAGTCGGCATGAGTAGTAATGTCTCGTGGTGAGTATGTTGATAAACTTGGAAGTTGGCTTGACACAAGAAGAGGAAACGGCGAACAGGCAATATTAATTACTTGTATGGCGCAGCATACGTTACCAGCAACCATGCATCAAGAGGAAATATGTGGGCCCAAATTTGCAGTTGTTATTTTGTCGCCAAGAAGAACCTGTGACTGACAAGTTTTAACCAGCATCACGCCGCATATATAAAGTAACATCCGGCCAGTTTATCAGAATTAGCATGTGTGGCTAAGAATTTTCAGTAGTGAAACCTGTTAAATTCGAACCCATGTTAAAGCCTTTATTCGCCACAGTCACTATCCAGTCAGGTTTCTTCCTAATCCCTTATTTTACCAAGTCAAAATAACAAAAACTAGTAATTGATTTCTTCATTTTACAGTTGAATAATAACAATTAATTTTCGCAATACAGCGTTAGCAAATTAAGTTAAAAATACAAGTGTTGCTAGCCGTAGTATTTCATGAGTATTGATAGTATAATAAATAACAAGCAATGCTGGCACAATCTTTCTTCGAATGTATTGAACACTGATCATTAATGAACTTTTACAACGTAAGAACTTATTTATTTATTTTATTTTATGCTCAGAAAAGAACACCTTTTAAATAGCCAAACTAACAAAAAATCGTTTATTTAAATAACTATTACGATAAATTCGCTAACCAATTGCAAAATCTATCAGTACCGTTTGTTGTTTAATTACAATCAGTCTATTACAAAGTTAATTTTGAAACTGATGAACGCTCAACTACTTCTTTATTTTGATCACGTGAAAGCTGTGCATGATAAGTATTAAGTTGAGATATGCATTTCATTTGTACTAAAATTGCTTTGGCGCCATTTGCACAGAGTTGTGTTTTCAGTTTCTGTGATCATTAATTTATTTGAGTGAGCAAAGTGCAGTGTAACTGTCTTTTGAACCCTAATTTGTCCCGCATAGTATAAATTCAGTATCGTCTCATTTACGTAAATTTTTAGGTTTATCGCATACTGTTTGTCCTACATTTATCAAATATGAGGTGGAGCTGAAAAATAAGTTTCCCTATCAACTGTGGTCAAACTTGCGTATGAAAGGAAAAAAAGGAATGACACATTAAAGATAAGAGATATCTTTTTTTTTTTACATAATTTCCAAGTAGATTGAGATGTTTGTCATACCACTTCATGGGCTTCAAAAGCCTTCCAGGAAAAAATCAGGGTGATTCATACGGAATAAGCGTCGAGCGGCATGTTTGACGTCAGCGTTGCTTCCAAAGCGCGAGATCAGGACTGTATGACTGTATGACGGACAGTGTAGGCGGTCCCAACCAAGAGTTGCAATATGGTTTTGTGTTGCCTTCACCGACTGTGGTCTCGCATTGTCATCCAACAGCAGAACGCCAGATGTGAGAAGGCCAGACGGCTGTTTCCTCTTTCAATTTCGACAGAGTGGCACAGTGCCGCGCAGCCTTGATGGTTGCATCCTCCAAAAAGTTCAGCAACAAAACTCCTTGGCGTCCCCGAAAATGATGAGTAGCACTTTACCTGCAGACAGAGTGTTTTTGAACTTCCACTCCATGGATGCGGCCGTCGATTCAGGCGCGTAATGGTGGACCCATTCCCCGCCACAATCCGAAAAAGAAAGCCATTGCCATATTCATGGTCGACCTTTACTCAATGGTGTATCGGTGTCTTGCACGTGCGCATTCACCTGTCGTTTTCATCCATAGCCGTTCAACGCTTCTTCCGTATACAACGTCCTTATTTTTTCCTGGTCGGCTTTTTGGAGCTTATAAAGCGGCTTGACAAATGTCTCAATGTATTAGGAAATTATGTCAAACAAATTAAGATGTCTCTTTAATGTCTATTCTTTTTTTTCCTTTCATACTTGTTTCATCCGCAACTCTGCCGACAGTCGACAGGGGAAACTTATTTTCTAGCTCCCCTTTGTATAAATCATTTGTGTTCCACATTTACCACAGTCACCAATCGATCGATGTTGCGAAGTATAATGGTGCAGCGACATTCCGGTTATAGCCTCCACTACATCATGGGTTAATTTACGACAGCTTTTCCCATCTGATTAAGAACATTAAGCAGAAGGGTCAATATTTTAATTGTTTTACAAATGTTCAAATGTTTGTAAATCTAAGGGTTTAAATTGCTGCGGTTCTCAGTTCCTAGGCTTACAAACTACTTAAACTAACCTATGCTAAGGACAACACACACACACACACACACACACACACACACACCACACACACACACACACACACACACACACACACACATATGCCCGAAGGAGAACCCTAACCTCCGATGGCGAGAAACCGCGCGCACGGCAGCAAGGCGCCTTAGAGCACTCGGCCACTCCACCGTGACACCTGTTTTAGTTTACCGGTGCTGCAGGAATGAGAGGTTATAAACTACGTGCATCGTAGAGTTCGAACGACCATAAACGCCAGATGCTGACAACAGAGAAGAATAGGTGCTGCATTTTACCGAAAATCGTGAAGGCGAATTTGGCCAAAGTGCAGACATAAAAGCCACCATCACGGGCAGCTTCCTCCGCGCCTTCTCGCACCATCACCCTATGAAAAGCAATCCGCTCGTCACATTTTAACCTGGACAGCCCACAGGGTCGGCGAGGAGGAACATCTACAGTAACTTTAGTTACTGTACATTTATCTTCGTAGAGGATGGTTTTGGGTTCAGGATTATAGATGAAACAATAACAACAAAGCATGAAGACACTAGGAACGATCAGAAGAAAGCATGAGACAGCTTCGTGCGTACGTGCAAGGGATAAAATTACCAGTCGGTAAGCATCAAAGCAATAGTCGGGAGCAGCAACAAAGGAAAAGCTGGTCTTGACTCAATAAAAAATGCAATCGATAAGCTAAGTTATCAGAAATTGGCTGAGCGTCTAGACTAGCGTATTTAGGCGAAACTGGGGTGACATATCAGCACCCGACTCTCAGAACATCGAAAATGAATGTTCAAATATTTGTAAATCTATGGGACTTCTTTGGTTATTACTACCTTAGCTTACAAACTAGTGGAATTAAATCAAAATAACCTAAGTACAACACACACACACACACACAGACACACACACATTCACACACAGATATGCCGGCCGCGGTGGACGAGGGGCTTGAGGCGCTTCAATCACGGTCTGCACGGCCACTACGGTCGGGGGTTCGAATCCCCCCTCGGGCATGGATATTTGTGCCGTCCTAGTTCGTACGTAGTTCATAAGTAGTTTGTAAGTTTACGGACTGATGACCACGTAGTTAAGTCCCATAAGCTCTTCAAACATTTAACACTCACACACATCCATGCCCCAGGGAGAACTCGTACCTGAGAACATTCGGGGCTCAACACGAGCACGAATTCAACACAAAAGTGAGTTCCGTGAATCCTGCGTACAGACAAAACGCGTACTACCACTGAAGAAGACTTTAGAGGCAACAGCAATAGTTTAGTTGGATAGATCAGTACAGACAACGAAGGCGTCCTGGATACAAAAAAATCAGAAACAGCAGCGCTACGGAACGAAAAGCTCGCGCATAGATATGCGAAACACCACAGCTGCTGTTGGTACACACAGCAGAGGCAAGCCGCGGCCCGCACCAGGCGACTGGCAAATAACGCTACTCCACAATTTACGCCGCCTCTCATTTACATATTCCCACCAACGGCAAGAAATAAATGTAAACACCAGTCACGGACTCTCTTTCTAAGAGAGTCATGAAATAATGCGGAGTCCAATAGAGGACGCCCTACACCCCTCCTCAGTGCCTATCAAACCACGCTGACAAGTCTTTCCACTGTCATAACAAAAGGCTTTATGATTTAGCAGTTAGTACAACAGATTGATAATATGGTTATCGATCCAGGAGAATGTGACTAACAGTGACGAAGGCTGTCTAAGCCCACGCTTACATTTAAATTAAATAGTTCTTTGGTCGCCTATTCCCTCAACAAGAGTCAAAATTCCGATGAAATGTTATTTATGGCTTCAGATTTATTTCAAGTCTTCTAGAACTCTTCTACATTATGACTCTAACCTGGTTCTTCTATGTCTTCCATATTGGACCCAATTTTTCCCCTATCACTTCCTCAAAAAATCTTTCATCCCCGTAGATATCTTCAATGTAATCTTTCCATTTATCCTCTCTCTGTCCTCTGCGTTTAACACTGAAATTTCCACTGCATTCTTAATATTAACATCGTTGTTTTTAATTTCACCAAAGGTTGTTCTGACTTTTCTGTGTGTTGAATTAGTCGAAATGACGATAATTTCCTTTTCGATTTCTTTAAATTTCTCCAGCGATCATTTCACCATGGTTGCCGTACATTTCCTATTTATTTCATTCCTAAGAGATTTGAACTGCTGTAGTCCTGTCGCTCGATAATCATTTTTATCTCCTTCCTTCCGGTCGCTCTCGGTGCACTGACGGACTGAGGCCCTGAGGGCGGGCGGCCGTCTTATATATCTGCCGCCGCGAGGCGTTCACTACGCGGTCCGCGCCCGCGTCCCCACGTCGGCGGTCGTTGAGACGATGGTGACGGCGTCTGTGGTCGCGTCGGTATACTTGCGTTGTTATTTATAGTCGTCGGAGCGTTTTGTTTGCTGAATGTCCTATTCTTAATTAGACTCACAAGGGAATGGTCAGACTTGTCATCGCGAAACATGTATTAATTTTTTAGGACTATTAGTTAACATTGAAGGATATCTGAATGTAAAGTATTAGCTGCTGACATGACCTGCAGTCACCTAAAAAAAATCACGAAAACGGCTGTTTTTCCTGCTTGGCGCTTGCGGTGACGGCTGGCCACCCCTGGAAATGGCGAGTCGCGAGCTGTTGTTATGGAGAGCATTGTGCGCATGGTCGAGAGGTGCGGCCGTCTTATCGCTGCATTCACTAAAGAGGAATATCGCTGCACGGTTTTGGTGGAAAGGGAAAACGAATATTCGTTTCTGTGGCGTCCACTTCCTTTTCATTTCTGGTACGTATTTCGAAACATACCGTCCTGAAACTGGTTAGAGATGTGAAAGATATTCTTACATCTACATCTATACACCGCAAGCCACTATACGGTGAACATTGAATCTCCCCCCATAGGTCATGGCAAACCCTGTAAATGTTTTGCTGTTTGCCATAGAGATATGCCACAAACGCCAAATGAAGCATGCCGGACGCGGTGGCCGAGGGGATGAGGCGCAACAGTCGCGTTCTGCACGGCCACTACGGTCGGGGGTTCGAATACCCCCTCGGGCATGGATATTTGTGCCATCCTTAGTATTAGCTAGTTCTTGAGAAGTTTGTAAGTTTACGGACTGATGACCCCGTAGTTAAGTCCCATGATCTATACAAACATTTCAATTTCAAATGAGGCAATCAACAGAAAACACGCGTGAAGACTATGTTATGTGCGACATGGTAGTTAAACTTCTAGACGATCACGTAAATAGCGCAGACCTGTGACTATAAACGACTGAAACACTCGATATTAAGTTATGTTCAAATGTTTGTAGAGCTTATGGGACTTAACTACGGGGTCATCAGTCCCTAAACTTACAAACGACTTATGAACAAGCAAATACTAAGGACGACACAAATATCCATACCCGAGGGAGAATTTGAACCCCCGACCGTAGTGGCCGTGCAGACTGTGACTGACGCGCCGCAGAACTCTCGGCCACCGCGGCCGGCAAAAAGTGATCAAGTATTGGTTGAACGAAAATGGTAAGAAACGCCTACGCTTCTGTACTGTTCATTATAGGTATAGCTTTGTCCGTTTTGAACGTGAATTGTATAGATGGAAAAAGGAAGTCGCTGGACGACGTAAAAGTCGACTGGAAATTGGAACGGAGATAAATTCGCGACTTTTTGAGCAATTTACCGATGCCAAACGACACTCATTGTCAGCGACACAACTTTGCGTGATTGGGCGTTAGAGGTTGCCAACGCGATAGGCGCTAAAGAATTTACAGCTTCTCAACGTTGGATTAGTCGCTTCAAAAGATCACATAAAATTGTGTCACGAAAAATAACAAAATTTGTATCGAAAAACAGGTCGAAAATGAAGTGACTCAAATGGAAATGATAGAAGCTCTCCTTACGACTGCAAAAAATAAGATCGCCAGTTTTAGTGAATCTTACGTTTACAATGCAGATCAGTCAGGTTTCCAAAAAGAAATGCGCGCTAAAAGAACACTGGCATTCAAAGGGGAAAAACATATGTGGCAATTGCGCAGTCCATGACTGCACTCACCCATTCATACACTATAATGCCCGTAATTACTCTGGATGGTTCATTGCTGCCTAAACTATATGTGTGTCTTCAAGAAACAACTGGACGTTTTGGACCACTTGTCAAACGAAGAATGTTCTTCGCAGACAATCTTGTGGTAGATGCATCGAAGTCTGAAAAATGGGAAATGATAACGTTACACTTTTCATGCGTCATGCTTTTCTTCCGTTCTGCGGGAACAAATCTCTTCTCCTTCTAGATTCGTGGTCAGGTCATAAAAGTTTCGATTTATTAAAATATGTATTTCGAGCTCACCCTGACAAAGAAGTAGAGATACTTCAGATTCCACGCGGCATGACGAACGTAATTCAACCGTTAGACAGAGAATTTTTTTGCCAATGGAAGGCATTTTACAGAAAATTATTGTGTGCAAATCACTGAGTTTCCTGTCTATCACCGTGCAAATATTCTCAAGTTTCAATCAGTCGTACATTATGTTTTCCTCCCCATGGTTTCAAAATGTGATTAAATATGCGTGGGCACGCCTAGAAATATACTGATATTACGCCTGATTCCTTCCTAACACCGGCCGAGTTTTGTCTACGGACGTCTAACAACGTCTGTGCTTCGCAGCGCTGTCATATGTCGTCTTTGCTTGTATGTTCTTGGAGCACAAAAAACCTATGTTTTGAATATTGTATCAATATTTCGCATTTTTGCGGTAATTACAAGAAATAAAAGTTTGACGTGTTCTAAACCGTATGTGTATTTGTGTCTATTTCATAGCTATTTGGAAAGAATGTTGTAGATAACATATCAGCTACATTTGTCAACGAATTTATTATTATCGTATTTATTAATTATCGTACGATCGCTTTCACTGGGCTAATAAACTCTCTCACTGCTGTGGCAGGAGAGCGGCGCGTAGATAACGCCACCTTGTCCCTAGATGGCGTTGGTATAACGTAGCGAGAGAGGTCAGGGTTGTACAATAGGCAGTTATAAGCGCGGAAACCATGCGACAATAATGTCATACTTCATAAACGTTTTTATAGACTTTCAGGTCATGGTAGCAGCTAACAGTCTGCATACAGACTTCCTTCAATGTTAACACACAGTGGTAAAAATAGCAACACAGGTTTCGACATGACAAGTCTGTGCTTGTTCCCAAGCCTTGCTCAGTTTGTAGCCGCAGTCTATGTCGATGAGCCCTTCCCTGGTGCGGAACTCGATGGCCTATCTAACAACGCTGACCAAGTCCCATTTCAAATGCAGAGAGTCAGTTCCAGGAGCTGGAACACCGCAAAACAGTATTCCGAGAAAACGGGTACTCAGAAAGGCTGTTCCTACGCGCTCTCTGCCCCACCACTACAGCGAAGCCTGTGGAAAAAGAATAAGTCATGGACTAAGAGGTTGCCAAGCCACGGCCGTACAGTACACTGGCTCATTATCGGAAAAATAGGACACATTATTGCAAAAGTACCGAGTAAAAACTGTCTTTTGCACGCACAATAAAACACGAACCTTATTGGGAAGTGTGAAAGACGATCTCGGTTTGCGAAAGGCCAGCATATACCAGATTCCGTATCAGTGTGGGAAGTCTTATATCGGACAGACACTGCGCACCATAGAGAATCGTTGCCGTGAAAATCAGAGGCACACGCTATAACCCTACCCGTCCTACACCACCGGTTAGAATATGATAATTAGAAAAATGACCCGTGTGCCTAATTATCTTAATTTGGTGGAAAAGCTATCGGTAATGAAGCCGATGATGTAGTGGAGGCTATAACCGGAACGTTGCTGCACCGCTTTTGTAAACAACAACGATCGATAAGAATAAAAAAAGTGGAAAGTAAAATTTGGAATAAAATGATCAATGTTTAAATAAAAAAATGCGGAACAAACGGAACACAGGGATTAATTTGAAAAAAAGTGAATAACTTATTGATTTACGGTCGCCAGCTCGATGTACGAGCAAATAATTTGGTGGGATGTCAATAATAGAAAAGTTAATTAACAACGTGAAATATTACGTAAAATTTGGGTGGGCAGAAAATCAGAGGGTGCGAGTCAAATTCGGTACAAAAGACACTGACAATATACTAATTACTGAGAAATAGTTTACTAACACAGGGTTCATTGTAAGACAGCGAAATGCAAGCCATAGCCGCGCAAATGCAACGTGTAGCAAATCATGCAAAACTTTCACCTTAATGCTTACTATTTACAGCTTCAAATAATTAATTGTTTATATAAGTACCAGAACTTATTCTACAGTGAGTATGCCATGCGCTTTAGCAATAATCAAGTTGTAACTGAACTATTAACTATACTAATGGCAAGCTCAAAAAATTAATTAATGACTTGTCGTGCTAACACTGAATATTTAGAAAAGAACCATTTAACCTTCTGATTAACTTTTACTCTATCTTTAACCAGGAATTATTAGCATTCAAACACTTGTAAACAATTACTATTCTCACTAGTCAGTACTTGCAAGTTAAAACAAACTTTACCTCAAAATAATATGCAGTGGAAAACAATTAACCTTTTACACTGTTATTGAAATATCTTTTGAAATTGAAAGTTAATCTAGCAGTTTCGTTCAACTTAGTAAACCTATTGATCAGCAACACCGGCATAAGCTACGTTTAGTAAAACTTATCTGAACACATTTTTATTAACGACTGTCACATTGTCTTTAATGACTCTGATCTTTAGTTTTCTATAACTTTGTGACTATCCTCGGAAAAACAATGGATGAGGAAGGAACCTGTCTGGACAATGACTATGGGTAATGATTTTTAAACACAGGTTCACAAATAACAGTGTTCGCTATTGAACAATCATCACTAATACGCTGGTTAGCTGTTCATGCTAAGACAAACTGGACAGATCTTACTGAATTTGATGTGAGACGTGGTGCTCTGATTGAAGACTGTTGGCACTTAACAATTGGCAAACACAGGCTCTTCTTGGCGACGAATGTTAGTTACAATTTAGGGCCCACAGCATTCCTCTTGATGCATTTATTAATTATTTAAGCTGTGGCCGTATGAATAAATAATATTGCCTCTTCGCCGTCTCCTCCACTAGTGCCAATTCAATATGCATTCTCCTTCACGTACTTTTTCCGTACACCATTGAGCGCACTGTCAAAAGTAATGCGTCTGTCCTGCGCTACTTCTCAACAACGACCCCTTCTCGCTGTGCGCCTCTGCGCTACCAGCGATAAAAAACTCCCTACTCAAAGATGATTCTGTACAATAGCAAAGCCCTTGCTAACCCAGCGTGTCTACTACATTTACAATATTTTTGACATATATGGAAATTAGCAGGAAAATGCAAATATATCACAGAAACAAAATATACAAATACATAATAAATTACAAAAAATACAAATAATGAGGAAAAATGCATAAAGCATCGATTTATATACCACCCTGTACGCACACATGACTGGAAAGCACCGTTGGTCACTGTGTTGTTGTGTCACAACGTGACTTAAGTATCCTTACAAGTCGTCGGTTGCAGAACAGTTTGTCCGAAAATTGTGAGATGGATTACGAGACGCGATTACTGGGAGGCGTTGATAGAGAGGCTATCGAGATCTGCCCCAGGAAAGGGCTCACCAACCAAGACTGCGGCTACAATCTGAGCAAGGCTTGGGAACCAGCACTCACTGACAAGGAAAGTACTCGGGCTCGAACAAACACAAATATACCAAAATCGTCTAAGAGATAATGTAGAGGTCCCTTATTCCACTAGCGATACTCTCGCATCTGCAAAACTTTGCAGTCGCCCATTAGAGGCCTCTGCGTGAGCCACGCCACATTGCACTTTGACCTGCCGGTACACCAGTCGGGAACACTGGGGACAGTGCGGTGTGCCTCTGAAGTTGCGTTTTGTGACATTTGTGTAGTGAAGCGTCAGATGGGTCGGCGATTGGTAATCAATCCTAATAATGTATTGCGATTGGTTTAGATGAAATTCCAAAGAGCCCTTCTTCGTGAATACGGTCTTGGTGTAGAAGATGAATCATTGACATGGTTTCTGGTATCTATTATAGTGCAGAAATATGAGCATAGATTAGAAACACTAGAGTATTACCAGGTAACATGCGAATGATTCATCTTCTACACCAATACCATCTTCAGGAATAAGGTTTCTTCGTAACTTCATCTCAACCAGTCACACTATATTAGCAGGACTTTTTACCGATCGCCGACCTATCCGAAGCTTCACTGCACAAATAACGTCACAAAACGCAACTTCAGACACACTGCACCGTCACTACTGGTGTACCGGCAGGTCAAGGTGCAGTGCGGCATGGCACACGCAGAGGCCTCTAATGGGCAACTTCAGAGCTTTGTAGATGAGGGAATATCACTAGTGCAATGAGGTAACTTCACATTATCTCTCACGCGATTTTCGTGTATTTATATTTGTGCTATCCCAAGTACTTTCCTTGTGAGTCTAATTAAGAAAAGGACATTCAGCATTCTGGCGACTAGAGATAAGGAGACAAGTACATCGACGCGACCACAGACGCCAACACCAGCGTCTCAACGACCGCCGACGCGTGACCGCGGGTGCGGACCACGGAGTGAACGCCTTGTGGCCCTCTGGACCTGACGACCTGACGATGGCGACATCTAATCGCCGAAATATTGTACCGTTGGACACTATGAACCAGCAATACACACGTGGACTGTTCGAGTGCATTCCACTTGAACTTTAGTTTATTTCCTACAGAGCGTAGGTCTCAACAGTTATTGGCGACGAGGATAAAACTTTCAGTTTCATTCATAATGGCTACCTCATACGAATTTCTTCAGTCCCTGACGGAAATTCCATTCCAGATAAAAGCGGTGTTCACAGGGTCATCGCACCACCCGTACTCCTCAGCGTTGCAAGACGTAGCTCAGAGATTCCATCAGAGCAAAATTCCACAGTTTTAACATGGATCCGCCAACGTTCCCAAATTTTTATGTGGCTTTTGAACCATGACCAACAGTCGGTCCCCAGGTGTATCGTTTAATTCAACAATTAAATCAGGAACAGTCACATCAAGATTCTTTTATACGCACATTGAGAACTGCTTATTGGCGTATTTTGACGCATAAACATACGCCACCTCAGCCCGCCAGGCTTTCTTTACCTGTGGAATGGATAACGACGCTCCAGGGTCCCTGCCGCGATGGCATATTCATTTGCGCCAACGTTGGCTGCAAACAGCCCTATGCATCAGGGAAGCGGGCGATGGAGCCGTCGCATCGAGTGTCAACTGCCTAGCTGACCACACCGACCAATGAAGGAGAAGGCTCGTGCTGTGGGCCTGACTGCTCGATGCCGACCGCCGCCATGGCGCAATCTACTGGCGCCGCACAGCTGATTTTTGCCGACGCGACAGCCGGTAACGTAAACAGCGCAGTGCTCAGTGAAAAATGTTCAAATGTTTGTATAGCTTATGGGACTTAACTACGGGGTCATCAATCCCTAAACTTACATACTACTTACGAACTAGCTAACACTAAGGACGGCACAGATATCCATGCCCGACAGTCGTGGCCGTGCAGACCGTGACTGGCGCGCCGCAATCTCCTCGGCCACCGCGGCCGGAAGTGTGATCAGTGAAAGCGTGTGTAAAAGGTGCAGTTTAACGACAGGTCTAAAATCAATTAAAGGAAGTATGTTAAAAGAAAGTGATCAAAAATGCAATTGCTACAAATTATTTGCAATTTTATTTGAAAAACTCATAAGCTACGAGTAAATTGGAAATTTTATTCTATGTAATTCATATTATTCTATTTCATAAAAGAGAGAGATATTTTCATTTAAACGATACTTTGTACTACGAGGACTGTCGTAAACAAGTAATCTCCAGCCCTCGTGGGGGTAACGTAGTGTTACATGTGCCTCCTAAAAACAAAACTGAAAAAATGAACAATTAAAAACAACATGTTTTGCATTTTATGTATAAAATGATGTAGGACACTACGAACAATTTTTAAATGTGAATGCAGAACTGTGATATATCTATATAGGAAAGTGCTCCCTGATGAACAATCTATTGAAGAAGTTTTCATATGTTTTTTAATGAAGCGGGTGCTACCGTCGGCAGATCCTCTCTCTCTCTCTTTCTCTCTCTGATAGGCAATCGTAGCATTCAGACGCATTCTCCTTTTGCTCTGATTTTGTATAAGATTCTCTAGTTGCATCAGATTGTAAAATGTTCGTGTTGATGGTGAAAATAGTTTATTAACAATAAGGATGATGTCATTTTAATTTCGTAATTGGAATTATATCATCAAAATTCATTATTCTTTCCTATCACTAATGGAGGATGTGCTTTATTCTACAGCAAACAACGATTATGGTTACAGCGACCATTTTAGGAACTAAACTAATTGTTAAATATGTGCTGATTAAATGCTGTATCTTTCGTAAAAATTACTTTTTTTTTATTTATAGCTCTGCTAAAACGCCCCTGAGATTATTTTATGTCGATTTAATAAATTTATTTCACGATTTTGTGCTAGCCGTGGTCAACTTGGATTAAATCAGTGAAACATATCTCCAACAGTTATGTTCAATTGCGGATCCATCAGCAGGGTCAGTACAGTCAAAACCTTATAGGACAACTCCTGGAGGAGCACTTCTTGTCATGATGGGGCTTCATCATTTGCATGTCAAAATCAGAGAGCAAGCAGCCTGGTACTGGGTCAAATAAAGGGACCAAGTAAAGGTGATTGAGATCATAGTGCGTTGCTTTTGCTGTGACAATTACATTTCTACACACTTATGAATGCAGGCACATAAATTTAAATGTAAATGCAACGACACCAAAATAACTTGGAATATATCTCCTGGTTAGTATTTTGCGCCAAATACAGTTCTTAACTTTACGCAAATTTGGTTTTATAATTTCAATTAATTAGCGGAGCAATTTATTTTTTGGCGCACTGAAATTTTATAACAACCATTACCGTTATTATTACAAGAAATATATTTTAGGCAGATATATTTCACGGAGAGATCATGCAAGATATCGTGGAGTCATCATAGATTAGAATTCGAACTTTACAGCCTACATAGATGCAGTGACTGAGAGGGCACTAGTCGCATTGCATAGAATCGCGGAATTCTCATCAAGCTCTACAATAACAGTATACTTGTATTGATTATGATCTGTGGCTTTGGCAACTGGGCACAGAGGCTCACCCGGGTGGCACCTGCTGTGGCGGTGAAAAGATTACAACGGAATATTTATTGCACTTGGTGGGACCTTACAGGACAACTCCTGGAGGAGCACTTCTTGTCATGATGGGGCTTCATCATTTGCATGTCAAAATCAGAGAGCAAGCAGCCTGGTACTGGGTCAAATAAAGGGACCAAGTAAAGGTGATTGAGGTCATTGGGGCTTCGCTCAAAGGTAATACTTCCATCAAAAGAAAGGGGGAAGAGTTGTGGCAATAACAATGGAATCGAGATCGGGCGTGCAAGATAGACTGTCCATGAAGCATTTCCAGCCAATTCGAGGGATGATACATTCGTCCCTATCCGACATATTTATGTTGGTTTAGGAAGAGAGCGACGGCGGAGTGTGACTGGTAACCCAGAGGGAATACCGGATCTCGTCATACATGAGTGCCCTACAGACAAGAGTGTTGCTACCGATTTAAGACAACAACTCTCAAACTTTGAAACTCATTTCCTGATCAGACAACCAGATATTTTTCAGATCTCGGACAACCTCGCCAATGCAATCTCCAACAAGGTAGGAGAGGACGTCCGCTGATATCTGCCTTGTAAGTGAGCCTTGACGGACTGAACACGTGCACCCATGCCGTGCAGCCGGGGCGTGGACTGGCCGACAGCATCTGGGGAATCCGCTACACTCGGGTTCACGGAGACTGGGTGCGACCACCGGCTGCGACTGTACGTTAAGTTAGTGTAGTTTTAGTTAGTTTGTAGTTTTCAAGACTCAAGGATAACATCACAGAAACTGCAGTGAAAATCTAGGCCAGCCAAGTGACAGAGGCTCGTCCTCGTCTTTCAGATCCACGGACATTGGCCGCAGTTTAGGTTTATATCTTACTGGAACACCTGTGATCACTGCAGGTAGTATTATTAGCTTATCACCTGTTGGTATAACACTTTGTAGTTAAAATCCCATGGTAGTCTTGCTGTACACTTTTGTAGAATGTAACAACCAGTAGTTAACCGTTCACTGCCAGTAAATGTAGTAATGAGGACCCATTAAATTAAATGGTGATGGATTATTGTACACATTAAAGAATTTTTTTTTTTATAGAAGAAAACACAGTCCTACATTTCTTCGTAGATTCATGATATGGTGGTATTTCAGTCTCCTGACGAGATGAGAGTTTGAAGTTACAAGACCTGTCCCTTGACACCTGCCTGCCAGTCATCTGTGCCTTTGAACAGGCGTACCGGCTTCAGCCGCCACACCTCGACCCAGTTGTTTTCGCTGCTCGCCAGTCTTTTGGCGCCAGGCGGGAATCTCATCCAGTCGCCAACACAAACGGTGACCCATGATCTTTCAGACGTCTTTAATCTTGCCTGGGCTGTTTCGAGACACATCAGCCCTACCAGCAAGAGACGTTGTGTTGATGTGTTGACCGTTTTTTTTTTTTTTTTTTTTTTTTTTTTAGTAAAGGAAAAAGTCTTTATGGTACACCAAGTTGATGCCACAATTTTGGAGGACGAACAGGCCACTGATGAACCATCTACCGCATTACAGTGGCGAACACGTATATCCTGCAATTTCCCTATCAGGGCCGAGGCTCCTTCTCACCATAGAGCTCGCAAATACTCCCATGGTTTTCGAAATCGATACTGCGTCATCCGTTTCTATCGTAGACGCTGCCACATACAAACGCTTGGGCTCTTTAGCGTAATCACTCTACACTCCACATACAAGTCGACGGCGTTTTTTCTATGGGAATCGCTTACAACAACCGAACTTTCACCACCCGGTTTCTGGTTGTGCATTCAGCCGGCACCTCTAACCTCTTGCGCGTCTAGGTGTCAGTGCAGGACGAGGCGAAGTCTGTCTTAACATCCTCCTCGGATGCCCTCCTAGCCACGTTGCTCAGCAAATACTGCTGTGGCAGCCCCTGATCGTGTAGAGTGCCAGCATAACAGGCAGCCAAGGCGGGCTACTGAGCGCTACTGAGGCGCTCACACATAATAACTTAAACATAAACAACAGCCAACGGCAGAAGAAACGGCACTGTACTGCAGCACTGCATTATGGTCTTCCAAGTGACAGTGCCCAACCAATGACAGCAGAGTACTGGTTGTAGCCCACTGCTACAAGCGGAGTGTGGAGGGCAGGTCATACTCACCCACTGGCCGCTCCTACACCGGATGCAGCTGCCGCCGCACTCCGCGTAATTTTCGCAGTAGTATAGTGTTTTTTCTTGGCCTAACGCCACTTGTAATAGTTATTGTCTATGTTCTCACTATTATCCGTGTTGTTTGTTGTTCTACGTGACTGACCATCATTTTCTTGACGTTTCGTTATTGCACGTCCAGAAGGTCCTTTTGTTTAATAAACTGTTACAAATTTTAGGAGTTGTTGTCTTTCCTGCAGATCGCAGGCATCGAGGATGTGATTTGGTCTTAGAAGTAATGCCTCCCTTAGAGGAATTTCTTCACTCCTTGACGGCAACTCTACTCCAGATACAGGCGGCACCACCCGCACTCCTCAGCGGTGCAAGACGTTACTCACAGAGTAGAGTCAATTTCCGGAAAATTGAACAATCTGCATATGTCACCACCGACGTTTCCCGCTTTCGATAGAACTTTGGAACCATGGCCGTTTTATGTAGAGCAGCTACAACAACATTTCTTGGACCACGGAGTCTTGGACGAAAACCGGAGTTGGGCTTTCTTCTTAGCAACAGTCGGTCCCCAGGTGTATCGCTTGATCAACAATTGAACCTGGAGAAGTCGTCTCAAGATCACTCGTATGCCCACATAAAACACTGCTAGTTTGAGCACTTTGACGCACAAAGATACGTCCCCTCCTCTCACCAGGTTTCCTTTTCTGGTCGAAAGTCCCCAGACATATAGAGAATGGATTACGACGCTGCAGGGTCTCTCTCGTGATTGTAAATTCAAGTGCACCAACGTCGCCCGCAAGCAATCCTATGCTCCTTCAGTGATTCGCGATATGGTGGTGTTTCACGGTCCTGACGCGGGTCTTTGAACTGAGATCTTGAAGTTACAGGACCCGTCGCTTGACACCTTTCTGCCGCTCTGAACAGGCTCCCCAGCCACCGTCACCGCGCTTTGATCCCGCCATTTTCGCAGCTCGCTAGTCCTCTGGCACCGGGCGGCCGTGTCATCCGATCATAGACACAGGTCGCAACCAACGGCCTCCCGCACACCTTCCCTCTTTTCCAGATTGCTTCTGTAAACACCAACGAGCCCAATTCCCCACCAGCAGTTATGTGCACGGTTTACCACCGAACAGGACACATCGCCATTGTTTGCCAGACTTGACAAAACACCACGTTGACATCACAATTCCGGAGGATTGACAGGCGGCGAATGAATCATTCACACAGGACTCGGGAGACCCGCATTACAATGACAGGCAAGTATTTTCGGTCATTTCTCACTCTGGAGCTCAGCTCCTCCTCACACTGGAGCTCAACAAGACTTCCGCAGTTTTCCAAATCGACACTGCGTCCTCCATGTCTACCATGGATGGTGACACTTACGAACAACTGGGCTCTCCAGCGTTGTCACCCTACACTAACAACTTGCGCAGTTTCAGCAATCACCACATACAATTCGACGGCGTTTTACCGACGTGAGTCGCATACAACGACCGCGCTTTCACCACTAAGTTTCTGGTGGTGCGCTCGGCTGACGCCTCCAACCTCTTGGGTTTGGACATCTTTAGTCGTCTGGGTTTTTCAGTACAAGATGAAGTGCGGGCACTGTCGACGCCCTCCTCCGAGGTCGTACTCACGCCGTTGATCAAAAAATACGAAATCCTGTTCTCGTCTTGCACACCTGGAGGTACGAGATTCAAAGCCCATATTGAGCTGCTTCCCACTGCTGTTCCTTGTTTTTTCAAGGCCCGCCCAGTCCCGTTTGCCTTCCCTGACCGTATCCAGGAGGAGCTGACACGTCTCCAGGCAGAAGGTGTCCTTTCGCCCGTCGCACACAGTCGCTGAGTGACACCTATAGTCTTAGTCGAGAAGCCGAATGGCCCCTTACGCATTTGTGGTGATTTTAAGGTCATGGTCAGCTCGCAGGCAGTCAGTTAATGATATCCTAGCGCATCTTTCAGGCTTAACTGTCTTTGCTAAAATTGATTTCCACGACACTTATTTGCAACTACCGTTGGACAAGGAATCACAGCACATCCTGATCATCAATACCCCATGTGGTCTTTTTCGATACAACCACCTTCCGTTCGGAATTGCAAGCGCCCCCACCACTTTTCAACTTGGAGCATCTTACCAAGCAGGTCGCAGGCACTGCAAACTATCTGGACGATGTCATTGTCAGCGGCACGTATACAGATGACCTCACTAAAAAACTGTATCAACTTCTTCCTGTTCTCCAAGGCCAACCTGCGTTGCCAGAAGTAAAAGTGCGAAAGTAGTGGGGTAATGGGCATTCCACGCCCCTGAGATTCGCCTGTCATTTGTTTTTTGGCGGGAAATTTGAATTACCCCCCACCCCTCCTACCTCAGCCAATTGCCGCCACAGGATGATTGATAGGTCTTCCTGGAAGAACGAAAGATGATTGACAGTTTACATTTAGGTCATCAACGCTACTTGTCCGACCGCTAATCAAAGGACGCCGGCATAACGCACTTAAGGATGATTGACAGGTTGCAACACCTCCCTCGGCCACACACGACGCCCCGCCCCCCCCCCCTCCACCCCCCGGTGCCGCCGCCAGACAGGCAGCACCTCCGACCTATAGACCCCTCGACATATCTGACTTGACGTTGCTTTCTCTATGGTATAACGTCTGTCACACTTGAAAATGGCCTAACATAGAGGCCGAAACCGGTAGTGTGGGCTTGAATAAAGCACAACTAATTGCAACTGGAGCTGGACTTTCATTAAATTTGAACCACAGTTGCGGCAACAGCAACCATCCAACGATGGAGAAACTAATAATACCTGTACTCGCACCCGCGACCCCTACTCGCTCGGCCGATTGCCGGACCGCCGCCTCCGCCGCCGCCGACAGATGCTACCCCCTCCTCCTCCTCTACGCTCGTGACCGCTTCTCAAAGGACGCCGCCACCCGCCCTACCCGTGAGGACAAACAATACCGCGACGATTGTCTTGACCGCATCGACACCGCCCCCACGGGCTGCTCTCTTTTTACGGCGACCGCGCCCCGACAGGTCGGCAGCCAATTGAATTGCATATTTATTATTAAGCGCGCCGCAGCGATCCGTACGCCAGATCTCGATTTATGTAACAACAATTTCCGCCGTTTATTATTATTCGTGGAAAAAAATAAAGCTACCATAGTGTTCTTCGTATGCTAAAAAACAATTTAGAACAGAAATGCTTAGTTGGTCTCGTATACTACAGCAGGTAGTATTAAATATTAAAACTCGTATGCAAAATTTGCAAGTAAGAATTTACACTCCCATCTCTCTCCACGCTCTTCGCATAGACTACAACCGACAGACGTGTTTAATAATAATAATAGCGCAGGTTACGGTAACGAACGCCACAAACTTACGTATCCATCTTAACATATACTCTTTCGATATACAGAAACAATTCTAACGAAAAGAAAATAAATGGTCCGTTTTAGGAATTCGACCGCAACCTTAGATCTGTAAATGTATCTCTTCGTTTAGACGATGCAAGCAACAGCCATCGAACGGAATGTAACTTGTATGCCAACCACTCTTTCGACAACGTAACAGCAGCAGCAGAAGACGGTATATTGTTTATACAAAAATTCCAAATAACGAAAATCGGCAATGACATCTAGCACAACGTCTCTAAATATACATCTGCAAAGAACCGTTAAACTCGTATGCAAAATTTGCAAGTAAGAATTTACATTCCCATCTCTCTCCAGCCGTGTTTAATAATAATAGCGCAGGTTAGATAATGAACGCCACAAACTTACGTATCCATCTTAACATAAACTCTTTCGATATACAAAAACAATTTTAACCAGAGCCAATTAACGAAAAGAAAAGAAATGGTCCGTTTCGGAACCCGACCACAACCTTGCATCTATAAATGTATCTCTTCGTTTAGACGATGCAAGCAATAGCCATCGAACGGGATGTAACTTGTATGCCAACCACTCTTTCGATAAAACAGCAACAACAGCGGCAAGCAGCAGAATACGACATAGTGTTTTACACAAAAATTCCAAATAACGAAAATCGGCAATGACATTTAGCACAAAGTCTCTAAATAAACATCTGCAAGCACCGTTAACAATCGTCCAGAACGCAGAGCGCTCTCTCGGCAGACTACATAAAAGAAACATATGCTAAGTGTTTAAATAAAAACACCTAAGTTACATCTCCAAATGATCAAAACCTTCTATGCAGACGCACCATTCTGACAAGGATAGCTCGCAATGCACTTATTTAATGGAGCTGAGCCATGCCGAAAGTTCCGAAATTTATCACTCTCTCTCTCTCTCTTTAGCGATCTTGCCCTGTTACGTTTCCTTCTTCTTCGATCGAGGTATAACTGCGCATTCCGAGAGTTTGCGTATTTTAATTTTACCTCTTATTTCCTTGCTACAGCAGTACACATCCCATCTAAGAAATCTCTATGTCCTGTTACGATGCAAACTACATTTATTTGACACCGATATTCCAGCGCCCGAGATGACATTTAATCCCTATTGTGCAATGGAGAGTCGAAATAAAAGAAAAATACGTGAAATAATTTACCGATTCCGACCGTCTACACTAAAACTTTTCGAAATTATTGGCCTAACAACACCCTTATTCGACAATACAGCAACCACAGAACCGAAGTTACCTGCCCAATGCAACACAGATTTCCAGCTCGACCCGCCCTTTACCCACAAAATTCCTACTCCGAACTAAGATTTATTATTTTAATTACAAGTAGATGTCCACCGCAAACGAAGACGCTAACCTACACGCCACAACACATGATTCTATATAGGACATGGAGTGTTTACAATTTTTGTTATGTTTATTACAGTACAACTGAGTACATGCAACGTAATGTTCGCAAACATATCGCAACCATCTCCCGCACACTTCGATCATAACCTGCTCTCTAAGGAATGGATGGGAGTCACACACAGTACAAACACATTTGTCGTGTGTTCCGCTAATTTCGGCCAGTACAACTATGCGAGACCAATCCCCCCGCCTGTTTACTGTAAAAGCAAATATTTTTCCCCACACTATCTGTTTAAACCGGGCTTGCACATATACAATAGCCTCCTTTTAAAAGCATGTGTCTTCGCCATATAACCCAGTTTTCGTTTACCCTTCTTCTTCTTCTTAGGACGTGTGGAATAACGTAGACGATATCTACGTCTGTGGATAATAAAGTCCTGGAATGCTAAAAAAAATATAGTTCCTTGCTCGACTCTACAAGTAATTTACAGTCGAAACTAAAAAAAAAAACATAATGTCCGAGAGAGAGGTCAATTTTCTGGTACTCTTAATACCCAAGTATCAAATCTAAAAGCGTTTGCACAGTACAACGGCGCACTTTGTATATACCGTATCTTCTCTTTTAGAACACTTAAACAATCTTCTTACACAATCCTCCATCCTGGTAATACCATCTTCTCGACCCGGCGAAAAAATAAAAGTCCTAACAATCAACTGCATGGGCTCTTTATAAAATCGATATCTTTGCTTACACCAGGGCTCGTGATTTTTCGACAAATTTATTTTGGTTCTACAATTCGACGCCAACCACGTTAAGCAGTCGTTTCCTAGCCCGCAACCACTTTGATATTGCTCCTCCCATCCGAAAGTCACGCTCGGATACGAACGCCACTCGGTTAAAGTATTGTCCAAAAATCCAGGAGATAGAAGCCATCTACACGAAGCTGCTGCTGTAGTATAGATGGGAGCGCCTCCATTAAAAAACATCGATTAGCTGCAGTTTATAAGAATAATACCCACAGGACGTATATATTCCCCCCCCCCCCCCCATGTTTTCCAGAAATAGTAACTTCGTCTTATCTCCAACATTTGCAGTATCGAACTTGCGGAATTTACTACACACACACTCGCGCGCACTCCATTGGCTACAACTAGCGCACTTTAAGTAACGAAACTATAGGAGTTTTATAAAACACGTTGATTTTCTACGAAAGAATTATGATTTACCGCAGCAGGCATATCCGCTACGTAACGTGTTGCACACCAGCCGTAAAGTAGCCAACACTAGCATACGATTAAACAGACGATGCTTCGACGAAAGATCAATGCACCACCAAAGTCAATTTTCTTTACAGCTTTACCGTGACGTATATATTTAGGGTATATCGACACTTTTTACTTACATTCCGTCCCATCTAGCCTAAAGCACTCTCTGTAAGCGCCAAACATTTCCAACACAATAACAGAACTACACCTTGCAGTCAACACGAACCTACAACAACAGAAGAATCTAGCCATTCAAACTCGTTTTTTGTCCCAACAAGCATGCTGCAAGCTATGTATACGTTCGTAACAACCCAGACAGAGCTATCCTTACATCCGTCACTAACCTAGTACCAACTCTAAACAAGTTACCACAGATGGTGTTATAACCGCGATCAGTAACAGACAAGATCTCCCAGACACACAGCGTTTTAATAAAGTTTCGATCTCGCTCTCTCTCCACCCAATAACTACGTTGGTTGCTTGACCTGTCCCTAACATCCAACCACAACTTTGTTTCCAATGCATAGCCCGGCAGACAATATTTCTGGAACGCTCTCTATCAGCCAATAGACTATATACCTCGAGCATTCGCGCACAAATCACCATCGTATTCCACTCCTTCTAACAAATTATTACTCTCGATAAACATCTGTAACACAGTGTAAAAAAAATGAGCGACGTGCACACGCACAGAACAGCTAACAAGAAAAGATCTAGATCCAAGCCAAGTTCTTATAATCCTTACAAGCAGCAACGCAAAATAGTCTACACCATTTCGAAATAATGCAACACCAGATTTTTTTAACGATCTCCAAGAGCAATCCTTTAGAGAGTAAACATACGATTAAATGCGCCTCCAATGTTGGTAACTAATCCTCTAACTCGATGCTTATCGACCAAAGAACATTAATTTACCACTGCAATCATCTCCGATACGCTACCGAGAGACGTCCATTCGTAAACACAGCTAAAAGAAGATATAAATGCCCCACATCCATGCTACGAAGTATCTATATGTATTTCCACAATTGTGGACCACATCTGCGTTGCATCGTATCGCACGACTAAACAGTTCGAAATAGGTACTTCGCGCAAGCTAGCATGCATAATCACATTCCATGTTATTTCTGGCTGTAGGCGAGTGCGGACCTGTTGACTCATCGTAGACGCCGGTTTGGAGCGTGTGTACGTCCTATACATGTAAACATACCTGTCCACGCTCGCACCTGACCCGGAGAAGTTTTCGGTTTAATTTTTCCTGGCCGCACCAGATTCCGAATACAAGAGAGCTATTTTCGCGAAGATAGATTTCCTCGCAGCTGACGCAAGCGATGTTTTTACCGTACGAGCAGTTATAAAATATTTGCTTTTTACAGTAAACAGTCAGGGAGATTGGTCACGCGTCGGTGTACTGGCCGAAAACAGCGGAAGACACGAAAAACGTATTGCATTATCGTTTGGAGAAGGGACTACATTGCATCCAAATGTGGTGGACTGGGGACAGTCATTTGCAGAGTTAAAAACGGATGTAATAACAAGCAATCGTTTGCAATAATCGTAAAACTTAGTGTTCCATACGGAAGTTACCACAGGAGTTGGTAACGTACACACATAGCGACGCATAGTGCTATAACCAGGAAATAATGGGAAAAGTTAAAATACACGATTGTTCTCGTCTAGAAACATTGCCCGAAGGTGCAGGAGGAAACGAAGATACGTAAAGGAGTTCGAGAACATAATAAAGAACGATTTGTATTCTGTGTGTAGCTTCTCGAGTAGAACCAGCCATTAAGTTAAATCGTTAAGTACATCTAAAGCAAGATTTTTCGAAATCCAATAAGTATTGGATTTCGAAAAAACTTGCTTTAGATGTACTTACCGATTTAACTACTTCTCTGTCCTGCATTTCCACATTTAACTTAATGGCTGGTTGTGGAAATGCAGGACAGAGAAGTAGATTTTTGCTAAAAGTTAAACTAAACTGGATGTTGTTAAAGATACACCAAACGAAACCAAACAATACAGAAAGAAATAACGATAATAATACACTATTCTACATGCAAGAATTTAGGGGCGGAAAGTAGTTTGTTGGGTGTGTTGGGTATGTTGAAAGTAGCCGAAAGTAGGTAGCGGAAAGGCACTGCAACCACTTTTCTTACCTATATGAGAGGAGAGCACAGCACAGCACGTGACCACCCCCTCCACCACCCCCACCCTACCACGTGACCATCCCCAACCGATATTCTGCAGTCATTCAGACACAGAGTGTCGGAGGGACAGCGGCAACATGGAAAGGATGCAATTACGGCAATTACATTTGACTCACGTAGTTGGGAGGTTCCTGGTACAACCACAAATTGGTGGTAAAACCGATTTCTGGTTGCCCTGGATGGCTTTTGTTCCTCCGATCCGGTGGAGCACCCTCAGACTGCACCTGTTTCTATATATATCAACAAATCTGAGCATTCTGTTCGGTAACATGATAAAAAAGACCCTTAATTAGAGCTCATATCGCATCCAAAATTATATGTGCATGTAGATGAATCATATATATGATCATCTGTAATGCCCATTACTCTAGTAATTATATCGAATTTTCAATCCATTTCAAACCATTGAAAGTATTACAACTATTAAGGCTATTCTATTCCACACTAATGCGGAATAGAATAGCCTTAATAGTTGTAATACTTTGGGCATAAAAGTTAAAATCCCGAATGCTGTTGGTTGGAGGGTTTGCAGGAGAGAAAACAGATGCTACTATTTGGAGAAGAAACTCTGCTATGTACAACGGTCTGCGTGCAAGTGTATCGATAGTTGGAACTGGCCCGTGGGATGACCTTGAAAAGTAGTTGAAACTAGGTAGTGGAAAGCATAGCAAGGTAGCTTTCTTACCTATATGAAAGTAGCCAAAAGTAGGTAGCGGAAAGGCACTGCAACCACTTTTCTTACCTATTTGACCACTTGGACTTTTTTTTAAATTTAATGTTAAAATTCTATAAAGAAATTCCGCATTAGTGTGGAATAGAATAGCCTTAATAGTTGTAATACTTTGGGCATAAAAGTTAAAATCCCGAATGCTGTTGGTTGGAGGATTTGCAGGAGAGAAAAGAGATGCTACTATTTGGAGAAGAAACTCTGCTATGTACAACGGTCTACGTGCAAGTGTATCGATAGTTGGAACTGGCCCGTGGGATGACCTTGAAAAGTAGTTGAAACTAGGTAGTGGAAAGCGTAGCAAGGTAGCTTTCTTACCTATATGAGGGTGCTCCACCGGATCGGAGGGGCGAAAGCCTTCCAGGACAACCAGAAATTGGTTTTCCCGCCAATTTGTGGTTGTACCAGGAACCTCCCAACTACGTGAGTCAAATGCAATTACCGTAATTGCATCCTAGCCATGTTACTGCTATCCCTCTGACACTCTGTTTCTGAATGACTGCAGAATATCGGTTGGGGATGGTCACGTGGTAGGGTGGGGGTGGTGGAGTGGGTGGTCACGTGGTAGGGTGGGGGTGGGGGTGACATAGATAGTCATGTGACACCTTGGGGTGAGCTCAGTTCCACGCCAGACGTGGAGGAGTGAACACGTGCAATTGCAATAACAATAAACAATTACAATAAATAAATAAACAATTACCCTAAGTACATGTAATTACTCTAGGTACATGTAATTGCAATTATGCAATTACTCTAAGTACACGTAATTGCAATCGTGCAATTACTCTAATTACGCATAATTAATTTGATATCAAATTGATATCAATTTTATGTGCCAGAAACGGCTTTTGTATCCTACTTGCGAATTTTTTGCTTGGGAGGTAGGCTATCTCGGGTTCAAGATAATGCTCAAGGATTATGTTGAGATGATCCACAACCTACCCCCCCTTCACTAATGTGCAAAAATTGCAATCTGTCCTTGGAAACATAAACTATTATCGTCGTTTTATAGCAAATGCTGCCGACCTAACAGCACCCCTTACCTGGTTATTGCGAAAAGATGCTCGATTGATCCAGGATGCAACTTGTGATTAGGCTTCGTGAGACTCAAGTCAACTCTCCTTCAACACTCAGGTCTAGCTGCTCACGACTCTTGTCTTCCCCTCGTTGTCACTGCCGACGCCTAGGACTATGGGTTGGGTGCAGTCCTTCCACAAGTGGTGGTCGGCGTTGACTCAAAAAATATGACGGACGCTCAATTGAAAGATAGTCAAACTGAAAAGTAAGCTTTGGCACTGGTCTTCGCCCTGAAGAAATTTTACTATTATATTCATGGTCCTCACTTCACGTTGTAAACCGACAATAAGCCCCTGGTATCTCTGTTTCACCCTGATGCTGCCGTGCCAACATTTGGCTCTCTTCCTAGCAACATTCAACTTCGACATTGTATATTGCGCCTCCAACAGACAGGCAAACGATGATTTTTCCCCATCTGCTAGTTGGAGCAGACCGAGCATTTGACACCTCACCGTTGGCCTGCTTCCATGTGGAGCCGGATGTGGACGCGGCTCCTTCTGCCCTCAAGTTGGACGAACACTGCAAGCCCTCCGCCGCCAAATCAGTGCATGCTGTCTGGACAGTCGTCATAGCATCCGTGATCCGGTGATCCAAAGTTTCTGAGAGCACAGGACAGGTATAGTCTTTTCGTTCGCAGTGGAGTCATGCTTGTGCGTAGTGATTCGGACATTCCCGCCTCCATGGGGGGTTCAGAAGAGAAAGTGAACCTCAGCCGCGCATGCGTTATGCAACATTGCGAGCAAACTGATGACGTCATGAGGGTATCATATTACATAAGTGTGGTATGAGGCTAGACCGCTGAGTCATCAAAAAAATTAATTGGCATCGGTACGAATTCAAACTGAGGCCGCGCCCATATGCCGCCTCCATGGGTTGTTCAGATGAGATACTAACGCTGCGAGCATGTCGCGAGACATTCAATTTGCTGGAGGACCATCCTGCATCTTATGACCTATGTCTTGAAGTAGCAATCCACGAATTGTGAGTGGTGTCAAATCGAAGCCATTTCGCTAATGCTCTATTTCTCTTTTTACTAATGATTTTTCGACTAAGTATGACGTAGTATATTTCGTCTTTTGTAGTTCTTTATAGTAGAAACCTCCTGAAACTGGACCAGGGGGGTGGGGGGGATGCCCTTTTACAATGCAACAAAAAGCACTGATTACGTATTTGTTTATATGTTCAGATGTGCTAACAAAACTAACGGGGTTCCATTTTAAAAAAACGTAGGTTTGTGTTAAAAAACATACTTCCGTGCATTTTTTATGATTTGTATTAACCAATTTTAATAGCCCCTGTCCTCACGTTCGGTCTGTGGAATCCTTTCATCAGTATTTGATGTGGTTTACAAAATATATCCAGCGGTAATATTAGGTTACTCACCCTGTATATATATATCACTGCCACAGAGCGTCGTTGGCTCAATATTAGTCGGCACGATTATTTTCTTTCCCTTAATGTCAATTTCTTTTACACTCGCGACCGACGACACATCACTATGTGGTGTCTACACCCACGGCCCGCTAGCAACTGGTACTTTGTACACGCTAGCATCTCGGCGCCTCAATTTAACAAACTAGCACACTATTGGCTGGATATCAGCGTCAGTCCTTTCCCGAAAGATAGGCCGACGAGGACAAAACATACTGTATCTTAGCTTGGGCAGCCACCGGGTGCCGATACAGAAATGAAATGAAGCCGTAAAGTGTAGTAAAAGTATGTGGTAAGGCCAGACTATACCAGTTTATTTGGCTCCTCAGTGTATAACCAGAATCTAACATAAAGAGTCACGAAACTCCCGGTAGTTTTCTGCAACCTGGCGACTGCAGCGCTGCCAAGCGGCCGGGTCGTTAGGACGTACCGAGAGGCGAGAAACCATTGTGGATTAGATATGGAGTCGAACGACGCGTTTAAAATGCGACTGCATTTCGGAGCTTGTTGCGGCGCGATAAATTGTACTTAGTGGAAAACTAAGAAAATGTACATTTTCTCAAATATGAAAAGCCCTTACAATGTAGGACAGAATAAAGTGTGTTAAATTTTAAAGGTGTATGGAATCTGTAACAGAGAGAGAGAGAGGTAAGTAACTCAGAATTTTTCTTCAAAATTATTTTTGATAGTCTACTGATGGGTTTGTGGAAGTCAAAACAAATTTTTGCCCTGTAGTCTACTATCCGTGATGCAGCAATGATAGTCGAAAGTTAACAGGGATTTGTTTGTACAAAATGTAAAATAAAACTTAACTAACTGTAGTTTAACGTGTACAGACAAACTGAGATTTTAGCAGGAAAAGATTCTTAAAGATTTACAGTACCTTTACATTCCTGGGGAGTAGGTACGATGAAAACATGACAGGAACGGCAAATGCAAGCCATCTGAGCAAGAATAAGGCGAAAAGGGCTTTTATAAGACGTAACAGTCTATAAGAATGTAAAAATCGTGTCTAGTACCATTATCAAATGTATTAAGATGTTCAAAATCTGCAGAAAAAATACATATGGAACGTGTAGCTACGTACCAGTACATTATACAACTATAAACTAGTTGCTTTTGAAGTTGAACACACCAGGTTACAATTCGCTTCTTGTATTAAATTGGTTTTGGATGTTATGATTACGACTGTGCTACTGTGAGCCGTATGTATTACAATGCACTGGCATGTTATTATTACAAACTGAGATACGGGATTTTCGCTGAATAACGTTTTCGTACTTGCGTCACGAAATACAGTACCACGTTTAATGCCAAGGAAATATATAAACAACAGCAATAATAAATAATAAATTCTTCGTTTCGGTAGTGCCATTTTCTGCTGAGTTTGTGACACTTGCGGGGAGTGACACTTGCGGGGAAAGGGAATCTGTAGACTCTTGCGGGGAGACCCGGACGCTGCAGGTAGTGAACAGGTTGTTCCAGAAGTAGCGATACACCACCGCTACTCCACGCCCTCCAGCCGCTACCTGTGCCGTATTCAGGGAAAGGCCCACCGGACCGGCTGCGCAATTTGTGACTCAAATTACATGTTTGATAATATCAATTTAATGCATAGAAGTATGAAATCACATCAAGACTACTTCCTGCAAACATTTCACAAAAAAAGTTGGCACTGAGTTTAGAAAAGCAAAATTCTGGTATTTTGGATTTTAACATTTTATCAAAAAATGAATGTTACTACAAGAGATACAGTCATTCAAATTTACGGGCACCATAACGCTTTCCCTTCCTGAGTAAATGAGCTGCTTCTTGTAGTTTCAACGTCACAGTGGCCTTTTTCGAATGTTCTGAATATAAATCTTCACACAGATTTCTTGAGGAGGAGAGTGATACGGATATCTGATTGTAAACCACTGCCTATTACCTTAGACCTTTTTGACTGTACTGAACAGGAGTTCCGCGTATTCCGTAATTTATATTTATACAGTTAACAGGCAATGCAATTTATAACCTACTATTGGCTGCCAATTTCGCTTCATTTTTCCTGGAAGTCTTGCGACTTGTTTCTCCCTGTAGGTTTATGCCAAGTTCGGAGTAGAAATGGTTCTATATGACTGTGATGGAAAATAGAATTTATCTTTAGCATTTTTCGGTGTGTGACATTCCCTTACACATTCCGTATTTCATACGATGTATTTCTAATTCGAATACAGCCAAATTGCTTTGGGATCTACGAATAAACGCTTCAAGTATGTAAAATACTCATTGACTTATTATTAACGTTTTGTAATTGAAGGTTTAAGGTTGCGTCTCCTATTAAAAAGCATAGTAGCTATTTTAAAAAGAGATGGAAGTTGCGTGATAGTGGGGTTACCTACATAGCGGTCAATTACATCAACGTATCTGTGCAGGATGCCTAATATATTTATTGTTTGCGCAGGTGTCTTGATATGCTCAGTGTTCTGAAAAATATCCTTTTAGGAGGTATGACTGTTGAAAGTCATCGCCTTGCAGTAGCGGAGAATGTCTTAATAACTCTCCAAACATTACCACTGTTAAAATACCGTTTTTTTTTTTTTTTTCAGGAAGGAACACTCGACGAATTAATATGTAGTTAGAACAAGTTTCGTGTTATGTTAACAGTGCTAGACTTCTTGGTGTGCCTGTACCCAGGAAAAGCCATTAGCCGCCCCAAGGTTCCCGGGTTCCCCGCAATTGTCACTCCCCGCAAGTGTTCCAACCCCTTTTCTGCTACTGAGCTTGCTACTTGGAGCGCTAGTATCGCTTCAGCTGTCAAATGGTTGCATTTTTTTTCCCCTACTGATTTTTTTGACTGCCTGTTTTAGACTGTGGTATAACCTTGAGAGCGATAAACGACATAGCTGGTCTTCCCTGGCACACAGACTTAGGTGATGGCGTGAGACGTGCAGGCGCTCGCTGTTGGCTGTTGCCGGCAGCGGCAGAGCTTGTACGTCAGTGTGCGCACCCCCCCCCCTCCACTCCCCCTTCGGCTGGTCAGGGTTCGGGTTTCTGGCCTGATGGACGGCGGCTGATTAACGAGCTCCGCAAGGCTGCGGCCGTCGCCGCTTCGACACGCGGCTCCCCTGACCCCATCCTGCGCCGTGTCCCGCCCTGCCGTTACCCTAAACTACCAGGGACGCGTAAAAACAAGTTACAACCCCCTATTTACCCACCTCCCACACCCACCCCAAGCCACTTCCATGAAGGATGAGTTTTTGTGAGCTGAAAGAACATTTTACATCCAAATGGGTGTTTTTGCAGCAATCAGCCGTTATTTGTAAAAATACTGCTTTATTTTGCAGATAATGGGTCGTATGAGTAAAAAAGAGCATATGCTTCAGAGAAGATGCTCAGAGCAAAAGAACGTTCTCTGAGTAAGTTCTCAATTTCGTATGAATAAAAGCTTCGAAGCATATGCTCTGAGCAGGTAGTTCATTCTCGCTACCTCCCCTCCTACTTGAGTAAGTTCTCCGCGTGTCATGTCCTCCACAGATCAGCTGTCCAATCGTGTATTTCTTTAAACTAGCCCAATCAGGCAAATTATTAAGTGTACAAATAGGAAGTAGGCATCGACGTTTTCAGAAAGAACTGTACTGTGTTTAGATATTAGTTTGTTGTGGAGGAGCATATTATTAAGACTAAATATGCACTTATTACGAAAATATATTCTGCTGGCGATACAAAATTTTCGTTACGCGAGTAACTCGTTTGTTAATGAAGTAGGGTTAGCACAATTTGCGAACGATTTTTAAGAATGCATCACATATTCATCTGTTACAACGTGGAATGCTGTCGGAGTGTTCTAACATGAGATAGGCCTTGTTAAATATGACACCCAATGGTTTCCTCATAAGCATTAGGCCATGCGATTTTGAACAACAAACAGGCTGCTAGGTATGTAATTAATCAGTTATTAATTTTCCTGTCGTGTTTACTTACTTCTAACATCACAGAAGCTACGATTACGAAGACAGAAAACGCATCATAAATAGGCCAACCGGTTTGGATAAAAACAGTACATCAGTAGGCCTACCTGGTATTGCAGCAATATTTATTTTGTGATACAAACTGTGAAGTCCTTGGATACACTTTATTTGCAATTAACAGCATAAGGTCTTACTAATAGACCCTATTTTAAAACAATATTATTTTGCTAAGTGACTGTTTACAACTCAAAATATACACGCCAAACAAATGAGTAAACACGCAGCTGAATCCATTTGTGTTTCATTTTTATGTCGGTAATGAAAACAGCTCTTACATCACTCTCGTCACTGTATAAAATGCTGGAAGTGTCACACGATTTTTCCGAAGGAAGATACTCGTTAACAAAATGTTTTTATTTGTATTAACTTTAAAGATCCCCTGGTATTTCTTAAAGACTACACATAAAGGAACTTGTTTTTGCCTTCAAAGTAACAAAATTGTTGTCATTTTTATTATAAACCTCAGTAAAACGTAATCTTAATACCGGCCGCGGTGGCCAAGGAGACTGAGGCGCTTCAGTCACGGTCTGCACGGCCACTACGGTCGGGGGTTCTAATCCCCCCTCGGGCATGGATATTTGCGCCGTCTTTAGTGTAAGATAGTTCATAAGTAGTTTGTAAGTTTAGGGACTGATGACCCCGTAGTTCTCATAAGCTTAACAAACATTTGAACTTACTTTTTTTTTTTTTTTTTTTTTTTTTTTTTTTTTTTTTTTTTTTTTTTTTTTTTTTTTTTTTGTAACGTTAATAGAAGTTACTCAGCACGGAGTATGCCATAGAGCTCACTCCAGAAATCTGATAATGTTCTCCCGTCGAGAGAAACTTCTGTAGTTTTATTCATATGAAATTGGAGACTGTTGCTGTGAGCAACTTCTCCCATCCCGTTACTCACGCCAAGAACTTACTCGGCCGAAGTATATTCTCCGACTCCCTTTATTCATGCTAACCTGAGTATGATCTCTGGAATCCAGAGTATAAAGTAGATACTCCATTTTATTCATACGGCCCAATGTGAGGTTACTGCGTAGGGGTGAAAAGGGAAGATTTCTCGATCTACACGAAGAGTTTGAGATCTTTTGCCACAAAATATCCGTGGGACATAACTTACTTAACGACCAAATTACTATGAAAAATACAATTCCTTACCAATATGTAGTAGCCACTGACATATTTCTGTATGACTACCATAATTACAAATAGAAACTTCCGTATACAGTTAACAGATTTACATAAATACTTTGGCAGTGTATTAACATATTTTACAAGACCGGTCATAAACAAACAAACAAACAGTTAATTTAAATACGAGGCGCATCCAGAAAGTAAGTTCCGTTTGATTATATAAAACGAACGGATACAGATACAAAAAAAATATTTATTGTACAAAAATATACAACTGTTAAACTACTTTTCTATATAGCTTCCGAAATTTTGTAGGCAATTGTCATAGAATGGTACAAGGTTTCGTGTGCCTTTTTCGTAGAATCAGCCGCCTGTGTATTCAACCATGTGCTAACATGTTCTTTCAGCTCGTCATCATCGTTGAAGTGTTGTCCACCAAGGACGGAGTTTAAGTGTAAGAAGAGGATTACTGTCAAAAGATTTTTTTTTCACGACAATGCCTGACCTCACACACCGAATGTGACCAAACAATTCTTACGGGAATTTCAATGGGACCTGTTTGATCTTTCTCCATACATCTCGGACCTCTTTCCTAGCGACTTTAATCTCTTCTTACACCTCAGATCTGTCCTTGGTGGTCAACACTTCAACGATAATAAAGAGCTGTTACCACATGGTTGAATACACAGCCGGCAACCTTCTGTGAAGGATACATGCAAAAACTTGTGACAAGTGCCAACAAAATTTCGGCAGTTATGTGGAAAAGTAGTTTAAGAGTTGTAGAATTTTGTGCAATAAAAATTTCTTCTGTATCTGTGTACAATTTCATTTTATTACCAAACGCGCCTCGTATTTACAATGTTGCATATTGTTCATTGTTGCATACAGTTCCATTTCACAAGTTGTAAACTACTTTACTGGCAACAGCTTTACATCTAACTGTAGAAAACAATGTATTACAGACCATCTGTGAGGTTCAATGCACATGCATAACATGCTAACATAAAAAAACGTATGGTGTGTAAATACATCTTATTGACTCTTTTCTAATTTGTCAATGTTATATTTGATATAATGTATGTATACAGACAATGACTTCTTGTTAATTTAGCACTGATAATGGCAAGTCACTTGCCGAAATCTAGATCTTCAAAATAAAGCAGTTTCTTACAAATAACGACTGATTGCTGCAAAAACACCCATTTGGATATTATAAATACAGTCGCGAGCGCAAAAAACCTGCTTTAAGGAAGGCAATCTGAAGAACATTTTGTATTTCAACATAACTGATCCCATGCCCCTCCCCAGAAGAATAAATAATCTGTGACTACTCTCGTCGTATGAGGTGCTCATTGTTCCTGCATGCCAGTTTTCAGTCGCTTTTTAAGTGCTTCAGATTATCCAGTATATAAAAACGAATGTTTGTTTGTAATATTTGATTCCTGCAGCGCTGTAAAATGTTTTCAAAACAGGAACAATGGCAGGAGTCTTCTCTCGCCAGTGGTGGCCAATCTCTTTATGGATAGATTTGAAGAAGAGGCGCTTATATTGGCCCCAGATACACCGAAACGCTTTTTCTGATATGTCGATGACGTCTTTGCTATATAGCCTCGTGGAAGGGAGAAGCTCGATGTCTTATTGGAACATCTCAACTAATGCCACCCCAACATGAAATATACCATGGAACAAGAGAGGGATGGACTACTCCCATTCCTAGGTTTTCTTGTCACGAGAAAGGCAGACGGTACCTTCGATCATAGTGTGTACCGTAAACCTAGAATCCACCTCAAATATAATATCAAGAGCGTGTTCCATCCACTCACCAAAATTAAGGCTCTGCTAGGAAGTGTGAAGCATGTCCTGGGTCTACAGAAATCCGGTGTTTATTACATACCGTGTTAGTGTGGTATGGCATACATCGGCCAGACGACTAGGTCCGTTGACATCAGGTGCAAAGAACACCAAAGGCATACAAGACCAAGACAGGCGGTCAAGTCAGCTATTGCTAAGCACTGTTTAGAACTAAATCATTGTATGAAATATGGTGTCGCCAAGATTATAACACAAACACCAAGGTGCTGGGATAGCGTCATCAAGGAATCTCTTGAAATTAAGATCACAGAGAATCTTATTAACCGTGACACAGTGTTATGGTACATTGCCCACCACATTTGTGACTATACCTATCACTATATGAATAAATTTCGACTTTGATCTATACTTACATTATATGCAATTCCTTAAAGTGGAAGCACTATAATAATTTTTATGTAATATTCACTTACAAGATTATTTCATTTTTCTTGGTTCTTCCTGCCGTTTTTCTCTGTAGTAATATGTAAAACATTTTAGTAATTATGTACACATATTTGCAGGACATCTGTAACTTCATTCCAATATTTTGTATTAGAATCACTTCAAATATGTTTAAATGCACTGTACAACATTCTTTTTTGTCCTGTAAATCTCTAATATTCTTAATATTTGTATATTCAGATATTTCGTTTTGTTTACAGTGTTTTGCTGTTGACATTCAAAGAGGAACTATCTGACATGCCAAAGATAAATTATATCTGCAGAATACACATTAACCTCTTTGATGAGGGAGATATTTCATATCTTTGAACAAAGAGTTGTAAACCTTCTGTTATATAACCAAGAGATCTGTTCTAGCTGAGGCAGTAGGAAGTTGATGTTGTCTTATGCTTTTGAACTGTTATATTTTTCCATTGTAATTGTGATCTATTTATACGTCTATTTTCTGATAGTATCTATGCATTTAAGAGGTCAAGTTTAAATGGGCAATAAACCGTGTGTTTCTTTTGGAAGCTTGGCATGAATTTATATGCAAAAGTTCCTGTTGTGCCACGAAGAGCCTGCGAGTGATCTTTATTTGAATGTGTGACAGTTTTTGTTATTGAAAGTGTGTCGCCCACCATAGAAACCCCCAAGAAGTATGAGGCGGTACGCTTTCAACAGTATACCAGCTGCCAATGGGAGGCCGCCAATTGTGAAATTCAGATTCGGTTCATACTGCGCATAATGAAAGCTCATGGCCACAGATGTAATTTGCCAAAGAACCAAGATGCACTTCTCAGCCGTTGTTGAGAAAATCGACAATTACAAAACAGTCGTTGCGGTAAAATAATCTCTACGATCTCTACGAGGAGTAATGCTGTACACAGGCGTGGCGTAGCGGGAAGCGCTCTGGTTCGTAATCCGAAGGTCGCCGGATCGAATCTCGCGGCATGCAGCTTTAAATTATTTGCTTTTATATATATATATATATATATATATATATATATATATATATATATATATATATATATATATATATATCATTTTATTAATAACATTTGATGTTCGAAGTTTTTCCACGACAAACGACTTACAAACAACTTATTATATGCAACGGGCGACTTCGAACATCAATATGTTTTCCGCAAATAGAGTTGTATTTCACAAATGTTATTAAAGTGTCTTCATAATGTTTACCACGTATAGTTAACGGAAGAAGTATAAACGATATTCCGAAACGAATACGTATAGTGTAAGTCAAACCTGACGAACGATAGAACAATTTTGCAGAATGTCAGTCAGGTGTGTTTCCCAACAGATAATTTAAAAAACAATTGTTCTTGTAAAAACGCATTGTTTATCACATGTGCTCGATGTCGTGCTGTTTTCTGCTTTCCACATTTCTATGATAACTATCACTCTTATACAAAAAATAACAAATAATAAAAAGTTGCATGCCGCGAGATTCGATCCGGCGATCTTCGGATTACGAACCCGAGCGCTTACCGCTGCGCCACGCCTCTGTACAGTATTACTCCTCGTAGAAATCGTATGGTGTATTTCACCGCAAGGGCTTTTTTTAACTATCGATTTTCTCGACAACGGCTGAGAAGTACATCTTGGTGCTTTGTCAAATTACACCTCTGGCCATGAGCTTTCATTATGCGCAGTATGAATCGAATCTGAATTTCACAATTGGCGGCCTCCCCTTGTGAGTTCTGCCTGGAACCCGGCCCTGTATCTTCTGACGATGCAGCGAAAACTACATCCAGACCCCACGGGACACAAGCATAATGATGTACCTGTACGTGAAGGCGCTCTACCGGGTCCAGGTCGACAATCTGAACACCAACGGCGTGATAATAACATTCCAGCCGCTCCTGGCGGGCGAGGACTCCGGAAGGAACTCCCGACACGGCGCACTACGGTAGCAGACCGCCCCGCAGCGCAAGAGAAATTAATTGACGCCTTGGAAAAGATAAAATGTTCTGAACAACTTGCAGGACATTCAGAACGTCATACCGAAGTATCGTTAATCCACAATAACAACAAAGTAGCCGCACAGCAGCTTCAAGAGAAAGACGCCACTGCCACTGCCATTGGTCGGCGCATTACACCATCGGCGTGCATGACGCGGTGCGGACGGTATACGGAGCTCCTAGCACCTGACAGGCAAAAATACCAGACATGTCCCACTGTTGAATCAGTATCAGGAAGCACTTGAAGAAGACTGCGAGGTAGGCAGTTGAAATATCGTGCAAGAAAAGACGGCCGGCCGCGGTGGCCGAGGAGACTGAGGCGCTTCAGTCACGGTCTGCACGGCCTCTACGGTCGGGGGTTCGAATCCCCCCTCGGGCATGGATATTTGTGCCGTCCTAGTTCGTAAGTAGTTCATAAGTAGTTTGTAAGTTTAGGGACTGATGACCCCGTAGTTAAGTCCCATAGACTTTATATATATATATATATATATATATATATATATATATATATATATAAAAAAAAGGAGAAGAAGAAAAGACACGAATAACCGGAAGAATATCCGATTGTGTAGAGATGACAACGCCTCGCTGGGAAATCTTGAATAATTACAGGAACAACGGACTTGGATAAAGATTCAATGTGCCTGAGGTCGTATAGCACGACAGTGTCATCGAGATCTTCAAGAGGCATACGGGTAACCGGCATTGCCGTACAGAACAGTGGCTCGTTGGATAAGAGCCTTCAATGAAGGCCGGCAAATTGTGGCAGACATACATCGGGCAGGTCTTCCTAGCGTCAATGAAGAAGTGCATACTGCTGCCGCGTTAGTGGACAGTGATCCACTGGGTCATCAGTCCCTAAACTTACAAACTACTTACGACCTAGCTTATACTAAAGATGGCGATTTGAACCGCCGACGGGGAACGGCCTCGCTCATCGAAGCATAGCGCCTCAATGCGTTCGGCCGCGGCGACTGCAGAATAACTTAAGGCATGACAGAAGTCACAGAAGAACTACTGATATTGGATGCAAGACACGCGAATATGGAATTGCAGCTGAAATGATCATACTATAAAATAAATAAATATTATAACAGTGTACTTTTTAAAATATATTAAATACTATGTCGTTAAAAGAATTTGTTTGTTTTTATGTTTGTTCGTAGTTTATGCGTTACGGGCATAATTATATCACTGTACCGCACATAGTTCAGGAGATATGACGGCATAACACTGAAATGCGGGAAAAACTGTCGCATTATGAATAACGTGTATGTTACTTCGGTAGAAAGAGGGACAGGATTTCTAGTCAGGCAGGTTCACGATTATAAATACAAAATCAGTTGGGGGCATCACAGAGTATGTCTGATAATGAATAAGAAAATAGGAATGCGGGTAAACTACTTTGAGCGGCACAGTGATCGCATGATCGTATTCAAGACAGATACAAAACCAACACCAACCACAGTAGTACGAGTTTATATGCCCACCAGCTCTATCAATGATAAGGAGATCGAAGAAATGTATGAGGAGCTAGAGAAAATTACTCAGACAGTTATGGAAAAGTAGTAGGTTAATATGGACTGGAACATAATTTAATTATAACACACACTTGGTTCAAAAATCATGAAAGAAGGCTGTATACGTGGAAGAGACCAGGAGACACCGGAAAGTATCAGATAGCTTTTATAATGGTAAGAAACAGATTTCGGAACCACGTTCTAAACTGTAAGACCAGGAGCAGATATAGTCTCTGACCATAACTTATTGGTTATTAACTGTAGACTGAAATTGAAGGAACTGCAGAAAGAAGGAAATATAAGGAAATGGGATCTTGATAAATTGAAGGAACCTGAAATTCTTGAAAATTTCAGAGGGAGATTTAAGCAACAGTTGACTGGAATGGGAGGTAATAAAACAGTAGAAGAGGAATGGGTAGCATTGACAGATGATATAGTCACGGTGTCAGAGGACCAAATAGATAGAAATGCAAGACCTAAAAAAATCCTTGGATAACACAGGAAATACTAATTTTAATTGATGAAACAGGTAAAATGTAGTACAGACGGCGAAGAAATGAGATTGACAGGAAATGCAGAATGGAGTGGCTAGAGGTCAAATCTAAGTCTGTAGAAAAATAGATACCGCCTACAGGAAAATAAAGGAGACAAATTAAAATGTTCAAATGTTTGTAAATTTGTCGGACCAAACTGCGTGGTCATCAGTCCGTAGCTTACAAACTACTTAAACTAAGGTAAACTAACCTAAGGACAACACACACACACACACACCCATGCTCCAGGGAGCACTCGAACCTCCGACGGCGAGGAACCGCGCGATCCGCAGCGAGGCGCCTTTGACCGCTCGGCTACTCCACCGCGGCTAAAGGAGACATTTGGGACAAGAAAATCAGCTGCATGAATATCAAGAACTCAGGTGGAGAACCAGTTCTTACTAAAGAAGGGAACTTGGTGAAAGGTGGAAAGAGTATATAGAGAGGCTCTACAAAGAAAACGAACTTGTAGGCAATATTGTAGGAAGGGTGGAAAAAGTAGATGAAGATGAAATAAGGCATACTATACTGAGAGATGAATTTGACAGAGCCCTGAATGACGTAAGCCGAAACAAGGCCCCTGGAATAGATGACATTCCCTTCGAGCTACTGAAGTCACTAGGAGAACTACCCTTGACAAAATTAAATGTTCAAATTTTTGTAAATCTATGGGGCCTAACTACTTTGTCCGTAAGTCCCTAGACTTAAAAACTACTTTAACTAACCTAAGGACATTCACCCACCTCCATGCCCAAGGAAGGATTCGAACCTCCGACGCGAGAGGAAAGCAGGCGCATACAGATGAGAAAATTACGGAGCAATCAGTTTAATAAGTCATGGTTGCAGAATTTTAACACGAATTAAATGGATGGAAATGTTGATAGAAGCCGACCTCGGGGAAGATCCGTTCGGATTCAGGAGAAACGTAGGAACACGGGAGGCAATACTCACCTTACGACTTATCTTAGAAGATAGATTAAGTAAAGGGAAATCTACATTCCTAGCTTTTGTAGATTTGGAGAAAGCTTTTGACAATGTTGATTGGAATACATTCCTTCAAATTCTGAAGTCAGTAGGGATAAAATATAGGGAAAGGAAGATTATTTACAACTTGTACATCAACTAAACAGCCTTCATTCCGATGTCATTCAATTTGTGCACTGAACAATCTGTGAAGGAAAGCAACGAGTAATTTGGAGAAGGAATTAGAGTTCGTGTTGAAGAAATAAAAAAGTTCCGTTGATGACACTGTAATTCTATCAGAGACAGCAAAGGACCTGGAAGAGCAATTAAACGGAATGGACAGTGTGTTGAAAGGAGCTTATAAGATGAACATTAACAAGAGCAAAACAAATGTAATGGAAGGTAGTCTTAGAAAATTAGGCGATGCTGATGGAATTAAATTAGGTGACGAAACAATAAAGGTGATAGATTTGTTACTTGTGTAGTAAAATAACACATGATGGCCGCAGTACAGAGAATATAAAATGCAGAATAGCAATGGGAAGAAAAGCTTTTTTAAAAAGAGAAATTTGCTGACATCGAATATTAATCTAACTGTGGTGTGTTAACTTGGACGGATGTGAAACATTAACGATAAATAGTTCAGACCGGAAGAGGATAGATGCTTTTCAAATGTGGTGCTACAGAAGATTGCTGAAGATTAGTTGGGTAGACAGTGAAACTAATGAAAAGGTAGTGAACAGAATTGGGGAGAAAAGGAGCTTTTGGCATAACTTGAGTAAAAGAAGGGATCGATTGGTAGGACACATTCTTAGACATCAAGGAATCCCAAATTTAGCATTGGAGGGAAGTGTGTGGGGGAAAAATTGCAGAGGGAATAAGCAGATTCATGCCGTTCTTATGAGGAGATGAAGACGCTTGCTCAGGATATAGTAAGGTGGAGAGCTACATCAAAGTAGTCTTCGGACTAAATATCACAACAACAACAAACATCAAGATGAAATAAATCGCAATTTGCGATTTTATGGCATCACTGTATTAGGTATAGATGGAATACCAAACTGTGGCGAACGAAAATTTGTGCCCGGCTGGGATTCGAAACCGGGATCTCCTGCTTACTAGGCAGACGCGTTGACACTCCGACACTGAGGACACAATGACCAACCTGACTGCAGAGGACTCTTCCCTGCACGTCTCCCGCCACACACAAATCTCCATTCGTCACGCTGTCTCTTTCCTATAACACAGCCTATTTATTGTATAATGCTCGCAGCCACAATACTGTATTCCCGAATCAGGGAGAACAGACCATGAGGTATCGAGACACAATTAATTTGAACGCTGTAATTCTTCAAAAATATATATAAACATCAAGATGCTTGGGAAACTGCCGCATCCATTTATATTCGTACTTTCTTCAATGCCGCACTGTTCATCCGAGACGTTTTACATAACTGGTCTTCAAAAGAGATGGAAAATCAAATTCTACGTACAATTTTGTGTGGTGTATAGTTAAGGGTGATTCACTTACTACCTTCGACGTAATCTAAAGTTTTAGTCCGAAATTAATTTAATTTTGGATACTTAACCTTCAAAACAAGAAGAACATACCGGTCTACCTCACACGTAATACGCTGTACGACGAAGGGTACCTTGCAATAAACTTACACACTACTTCACTGATCAGCATGGAAGTTAACAAGAGCTGTACAGGATAAATTACTAGCTGTTGCCACCAAACATAACTCCGAAACTATGACAGGAGCTGAAGAATTTTTTAAAATTTTTATTTTATTTTTATGGGATGCTATAATTTGGTACTTATTTCTGATCGTCGTTATCGAGACGAATCTTATTATGTGTAATAGTAAGGTCTTTGAAGGTCAAAAATGTGACAGCAGAAAGCCTTGTGAAGAGACACACCGGTACTGTCGCACTAATAATTCTAATGTACATGGTAACGCCTGCAAGTGTCGAACTGATACGGAATACCACTCAATCCATGATAAGAAGATTGCAGTGCTGAACTGGTACCAATGGTCATCACTTGGAACACCTTCTGTAAATGGACGTACATGCCACCTTTTTGACCTTCAAAGAACTTACTATAACACATTATTGGATATGTCTCAGTAGCGACTGTCAGAAATAAGTACCAAACTACAGCACCCCTTAAAAAAAAAAAAAAAAAAAAAAAAAAAAAAAAAAAAAAAACAGTGTTGATCTTCATATTTCTGAAGAGACACCACCTAGCAACAAAAAGAAAAACCATCGTCATATTCTCGCCCCCGTTATCCCATGCAACTTTTGTCCCACAAAATTTTCTGATCTTATAATACTTTCACAGTTATTCTTGGTCACCCTGTAACATTTTTCACAAATGAAGGAGGCAATGGACTGAGGAGATGAGAGAGACGTGGAGGTGATTTGTCAACGGAAGGGAAAGTGGGGATGAGCAGAGAGAGACGGTAGGAGCAGATGAACAGAGAGAAGGGAGATGAACGAAGAGAGAGATTGGGATAGGAGGAGATGGACAGAGAGAGAGAGAGAACAAGAGGAAGTTAAGGTGCGCTATTTTAAGACAGGAATAAATAAGTACCCCAATTGTGTGTGTATGGAGCTGTTAAGGGTCGTTAAAGGAAGTGGCGTATTAGACGAAACATGCCGCACAGGTGCACATGCAGCCGACAGCGACCTAGATGTAGAATGAGTGAAACTATAGTCAGTGTCACGTACGAAGGCGGTCCAGTTTTAAGCCGTTGTGTGCATCCCCCTCCATTATTGCACTTCATTCTCTAGGCGTGGCGCGTGACTGGCCACGCATTGCGCAATGTTTCTCCCATTGGCTGAACTGTTGGCGCTCGGCCGTGGCTCCTCCCCTCCTCGCTTCCCCTATCGCTCCGCCTCTCCCCTATCGCTCCGCGCGGGAGCGCCTTCTTACATGACGCCGACTATACGATGTCGATTGTTTCCAGCACTTGAAATAAAACTTTGGCGACGCTATTTAGCGTATTACCCTGAAAGAATAACATCGCCGTCATCTGCTGCTGCTATCAGACAATTCAAGTGAGTTCCTAATTTTTAGTTACTTCATTTTGAATCGTTACGACTTCCTACTTCCCTTACTATATGCAAATGCAGGGTTCAGGTAGGTACTAAGCATAAGGATAGCAATGAATTTCACTTAGATTTTTTTAAATGTTGAGTTCAGTTACCTTTGCAAATACCTTGGGTCGAATTTCCATCACAGGCAATACTAGTATTAATAGAAATGTAACTGTTACTGAAGAACCATTAATCTCAGAAAGTTCTTGGCCTATTGCTCTGAAATTTTGACACGACATTGCATTCTAATAAAAAAATGTTTTAGATAGCGATTTCCTTAATATGTTGCTATAACCAACATATATGTAATTTTGGCTACTTTTTGTAAAGACGTTTTCCCATTATAAAATTTATAGAAATTCATATGAGAGATATAAAAAATTATGTACATGCAGACACGCATGTGTAACAATATGATGTTGAGTCAAAATTACAAAGCATTCGGTCAAGAACTTTCGTAGATTTAAGACTTTGAAAATAATACTACACAAGAGGTAGTTTAAACGGAGTTGTAAGAAGAGATAGTGGACGGGCAGGAAATTGACGTCGAGAGGGAGGAGAAGGAGGAGATGTACGGGGAGAGTGAAACGACGAGATGGACAGAGGGAGATGTACTGGGACCAGACATCCTCCCTACTGCTACCTTACATCATTCAGTTTTGCAGGTAATTACCCGTTTATTTACATTCTTATTAATAATTTTTATGTTAATAATTTTATTATGTAATTCTTAAAAGTTTTGTATATGATTCTTATGTTTCATGTGCAGTGACGGCGTCTCAACCGACGAGGGCAACGTCTTCGCTGGCCACTCGATGAGGGTCGACGGCCATGTGTCGCAAGAGGACGCGGCGCTATGCAGTTGACGTTACCCGTTACTATATACATCAAATCTTGATATTTTTGAGCCGGCCGCGGTGGTCGAGCGGTCTGCGGCGCGCCAGTCACGTTCTGCACTGGCACTACTGTCGGGGGTACGAATCCCCCTTCGGGCATGGATATTTCTGCCGTCCTTAGTATTAGCTAGTTCATAAGTATTTTGTAAGTTTAGGGACTGATGGACCCCGTAGTTAAGCACTACGAACATTTGGATTATTGTTTGACAAAATTCATGTAAAATCAGGATTTCAAGTTAGTCATGTTATGACTCCGATGTGTTCACTTTTATACGACACATCTGATAAAAAGTTTCAATGTTAAGAAAATTACTCTTGTGTTGAACATTCTCATTTCAACATTTAGTGGGCTGATTTATTAATATTTTATGAAGAATCATAATTCAAGAGTCATAATTTATTTGTTTTTTATTAATTTTGTGAAGATTTTCTTTAGTGACGAACAAAAATAGTTTACATGGAAACAGTCTACTAGGATTTGAAGTGAAAAAGTCGATATTCTATATTAAACCATTTTACATAGAGGTGACGTAATATCTCTGGTATCAATAACAACATTCATCAGAATATATTTTGTTTGACGTTTATTCAGGATATTTTTTTTAATGCCAGAGCACAGAGGAGTACTTAATTGGAATACCACTCCTACATCTCGTACAAGAATCTCATTTCTGCTATTAGTGTTTCTGAGTTACGAAGAATTTTGATATTTTATTTTGTATGTGAGCGGACGACGATGAGATGAACAACTGAAATCAATTTGAGAATGGATGAGATGGGAGGGGGGCGGGGCAGGTAGAAGGGAGGTGGAGGAGACACACAAACAAGAGGGATATGGACAAAAATAAGGTTATTAAGAGAGGGGGAATTTTCATTCACATAGCGTAATGGAATTACACGGCTTAGAAATGTGGTTTCCTCTGTTCTTTCGCCTACATTTAATCTGTAACAAGCCACAGAAATGCGTGCCGGGGACAGTTAGTCGTAATATTAATACGTGAACGCGAAAATGAAGAACCGACTTATATTAATTATACGAGGAAGCCAATGAAGCTCACATGATTCGGAAGGTACTTTGTGATAGATATGCACAAAATAAACATGATGTGTGTACATAGTATTTAAAAGTGGTAAAAGGAAGTAGATGCTTCATATCTATAACGATAGCGTTGCCTTCTATATCAAGCATTGAAATCCCCAATTCTAATACGTTAACATAGAAAGGTAGGACCTGCAATCCATGATGTAGCACCTTAGACCGCGCGGCCAATCTCGCCCGTAGGATCGTTGAATAAAAATGCTCTTTAGATGCATGATATAAGCTGAAAAGTTACTGACCTATCCGCTTAAAATAAAAACGGAGCGCTCAACTGCATTTTATGTTAATTAACTGATTCGAAATAAGGTATTATACGATGTTTGACAATGCTATCTGCAAAATACGGCCTACTTTGGGGAGATGCGATTGTACGGTTATCTCAATACAACAACTTGGATCACCATGCTCAGATTAAGTTAACATAACTAAACTAACGTATAAAATAAGGTTAAAAATTCATTCGTCTAACGAAAACTATCTATATTCCTTATATTCAAAATTTGATGGACGTCACCTATCATTACATTCACATTATTCGTGTCTATACCGTGCAGCTTTGTTAGATCTGATTTGAATTCTTTAAAAGTGTTTTAAATTTATATTTTAATAGACAGTCCTTTACAGTGCTCGAAGACAGCTAATTTCAAGACAGTCATATGTCGCATTTGTTGCAGCACTGTTAATTCCACAAATTTCGTCACACTAATATCTGCTGACCTTCAGTTATGTCATACATGCTATCACTGATATCTTCCCAAAATCATTCCACAAAGTAATCCTTTAGTACATATTTTCTAATTGCGCTGGATTCTATTTATTTGAAGTTTTCTAACAACCTCACTGCCTCTCATTGGTGAATATAGCATATATTTTCAGGAAGGAGTGCAATATTAATAAGTAATTTTAAGTAGACACGCCATGATACTTTTTATCAGTTTTGCTGCTCATATGAAGAGGATAATGTAAGCTGAAGGCCCTTTTACTTTACTGAGAACAAGCTTTTGTATTGTTTACATTAAATCATAAAACATGTAGCTATTTTTTAATGCTGGCACGAATTCACACCAGTAACACCCCACTCCCGTCACCAATACAGGAAAGTATGACTGTCCACCAGGGCGACGCCTTCACTCATCAGTCATTAAAATAATTCAGATTACCGTATTTAATTCTTTTTTACATAATTTCGAGGGTGAAGGGCGCAGGACCCTTGCCCCCTCCTCCTTATATACACCACTGCTGCCTGTTAATATACTCTTGCACAAGTGAAAAGTGATAATGTGACATGTTTGCACAATATTTGGTAACAAGCAATGCAAGGGAACACATCTTCATTCATGTGTAAAGATTATTTCATTGTTTCGAAAGTTATATTTGCCTGTCATATGCTAGAAAATACAGTCTTGTTTCTATGTATACATACATATACGTGTATATTGGACTGGCGCAAGTGTGGTCATTGATCCTGTTCCTTCTTCCCTGTAACAACACTAACATGGCCGCCTGGAGAAACCCTCCACTCTGAACAATGGCGCTACTTCCACAATTAAAAAAAAAAAAATACCGTCCTGGATGGCTGACAGCTAACATGGCATGGTAATTAATCTCATCATCCCCTCACGGATACGAGCCATTGTACTTGACTCCCACACTGCCCCCCCCTCCCAAGGATGACTTAAAGTTGACATCAGGCGCCCTAACACCCCTCAATTGGGAACCATCGCCCCCTCCACCCTACTCTCCCTTCCACCCTCAACTGTGAATTTAGCGGGAAACTCCGTCACTCTGTGCCAAGGTCTTATCGATTGAAGATGTTTCAGAATACTGAATAGCAGAGCACATCCTTGTCGCCATGTCATAAAAGCAGTTATTAAACTTCTTACTTGCCTGTGTAATGACACTAGGTATCGTGACTGAAACTGAAGACTCTGCATCTGATTCCTTATTACCACGTATTTAAGGACTTGTTATATTACGTCTCAAGAGACTGACTATGGAAGTAATTTCAAGTTCGCTACCGTATTTTTCATAGGCATATAGGTAGTTGAATAATTTGTTTCATTATATGGATGAGTTGGTGGGATTAATTGCAATGTCATATTAGCTGCCATTCATCCAGCCTTTGTTGGGAAAGGATTGCCATTGTTCAGGGTGCAGGTGGTTTCTCTCCAGGCGACCATCACGGTTATGTCATTGGGGGGGTCAGAGGTCAATGATTGAGCTTGGGGCAGAATTGACGTTGCCATAATACTTATTTGTATGTGTGTGTGTGTGTGTGTGTGTGTGTGTGTGTCTGTCACTGAGGCTTAATATGTTGACACAATGCAGTAAGAAATTACGGCGCCAAAACGCTATTGTGTCACTGCCTTGAATTCTTTCCTACTTTACTGCCACATAGACATTCACCAATAAAGTTCTGGGTATACTGTACCATTACTTTACCCATGTTTACAACTGAAACAATAAAAATGTTCAAATGTTTGTAAATCTATCGGACCAAAGTGCGCGGTCATCAGTGCGTAGCTTACAAACTACTTAAATTAAGGTAAACTAACATAAGGACAAACACATTCACCCATGCCCCAGGGAGGACTCGAACCTCCGAGGCGAGCAACCGCGCTTTCCGTAGTGAGGCGCCTTAGACCGCTTGGCTGCTCCACTGCGGCACTGAAACAATATTCATGACGTAAAATCACTACATTATCACCGGTACTACAGATAAGCACGTACAGATTAATTTCCTGGGTAAAATAGTGTAACTACGAATTGTAACTCCCTTGGAATGAATTTTTGTAATTCAGTTGTAAAAACAAAAACAAGATGCGTTCCTCTGCAGCAATTTCCCACACCTCCTTCACACATTAGTTTAAATATATGTATTCTGTATTGTTAGGTTCCATAGCCATGAATCACAGACATTGTCGAAGTGAGTAACTTCCATACCTCAAAGATACAGATATCTGTCCCGTAGGTGAACCAAAACGGAGAGGTAAGACAAGCATATGATTCCAGTTATCTGCTCTGCTATCCTAATGTAACAACGCTCTCTTCAAGTAGTTAAAACGCCACGAGCCATCGGCCAAGCACACAGTGTCAAATGATTTGACTGCCAGAGGTGTGCTTTTACGGCCTAATTTCTGCTGACTACCCGCAGGGACGTCAATGGTGCTCACATCATCACTATATATACGGGAGTATGTTGACTAGGCTGAAGTGCCTGCTTCAACTTCGCGATCGATGCACCCCATGCCGTGCTTAGCTGCAGGTTGCCGTTTATATTAAGAGTGTTATTGGTGATTTTAATTTATATGGCTTCTTATGCAGTCGCAGAAGCCGCTGGTATGAGCCAGATCAGATTTGATGTGGTGAATATGCTTATTGAAGTGGATATCTGGCAGTAGTGTTGACGAAAAATCATTTCATGCCCCTTCCTGCGTTGGTCTACACTGCTGACTGTCTGTTCAACATCAGGCTCAGCACACTCAAACGGTATCTTATGAACCCCAGGTGCTCTGAATGCTGCTGCATTTTTGAGGGACCTCAATAATATTTGTTGGAGGTCTGAAGATCATTTTCATCTTGAATCTTTTCAGCAGGAGTCCAATGTCGCCCAATGCGGAGTCGCAGAACAGTAAAAAAAAGTTTTGCTGCTTCTCAATAACAGTTCCTTTCGCGATTATTGTTCGAGATTTGGTACATCTACATCTACATACATACTCCACAATTCACTGTAAGGTGCGTGGCGGAGGGTACACTGTACCACTACTAGGCATTTCCTTTCCTATTCCACTCCCAAATTGAACGAGGAAAAAAAGAATGCCTATATGCCTCCGTACGAGCCCTAATTTCTCTTATCTTGTCTTTGTGATCTTTACGCGAAATGTAAGTAGGCGGCAGCAAGATCGTACTACACTCAGCTTCAAATTCCGGCCCTCTAAATTTACTTAACAGAAATTCAGGAAAAGAACGTCGTCTTTTTTCCAGCGATCCCCAATTGAGTTGCCGGAGCATTTCCGTGACACTCGCGCATTGGTCGAACCTATCGGTAACAAATCTAGCTGCTTGCCTCTGAACCGCTGCGGGTCCCAAACACTTGAGCAATACTCAAGACGTGGTCGTACAAGCGTTTTATACGCGGTCTCCTTTACAGGTGAAGTACATCTTCCCAAAATTCTCCCAATAAACCGAAGTGGTAAAAGCAGTTGTTGTTCCCGAAGATCTCGCGATGCTGCTCAGCTAATGAAGCAGGCTGTTGGTGTCTGATGGCACCACTGGAAATATGAGGGAAAGAGTGTATCTATATTGGTTTCAAAAACTAATAGAAATAAAAGAGGTAGTACTTATGGCAGGAATATGGGCCAGTTGGTACAGGACAATTTACTACGCTAAAGTAATCCTGACACTATCAAGGACGGTGCAGCTAAAGTATAATTAAAAAAAAACTACGTCGTCATCATCATCATCATCATCATCATTACAGACTGATTAGGCCTTTCAGCGTTCAGTCTGGAGCATAGTACCTCTAATAAAATTCCTCCATGATCCCCTATTCAATGCTAACATTGATGCCTCGTTTGATGTGATGTCTTTTAATTCAAAATCATTCTGCACCGAATCTAAGTACTTTCTTCATGGTCTACCTCGACTCCTCTTACGCTCCGCTGCCGAACTCATGAGTCTCTTAGGTAACCTTGCTTCTCCCATGCGTGTAACATGACCCCACCATCTCAGTCCGTTCGCTCTAACTTCCTCTATCGTGTTCATTCCCAGTTTTTCTTTGATTTTCTCATTATGGACACCCTCCTGCCATTGTTCCCAACTATTATTACCTGCAATCATTCTTGCTACTTTTATATCTGTAACCTCTACCTTGTGGATAAGGCATAATAAACTACAAAAAAAAATCATAAAAATGTTTCCGCCGCGGTGGACTAGCCGAGCGGTCTACAGCGTCTCGCTGCGGAGCCCGCGGTTGCTCACCGTGGAGGTTCGAGTCCTCTCTGGGGCATGGGTGTGTGTATTGTCCTTAGGTTAGTTTACCTAGGTTTAAGTAGTTTGTAAGTTACGGACTGATGACCATGCAGTTGGGCCGATAGATTTACAAAGATTTTGAATAATGTTTCCGAAGTTCATCCATAGAAAAATATGAAGTAAATATTCCTTAATTCGAATTAAGAATAGCTGCCGACATTAAGTTACACAGAAGTACATAACGTCGGAGTAGTGAAGTAGCTTAAATCGTTTAATAAAAGTAACTCTCCTACATTTACATAAATACTCTGCAAGTAACATTGAAGTGCGTGGCAGTGGGTTCATCCGGTCCAGATTGCTACCATCCTGTTAGAGTACGCTGACCCAATAGCTCCATACCTAACATTCATACGCAACCGCTCGCTCAACGAAGAATCCGTACTTACAAACTGCAAATTCTCTCTAGTCATACCAGTATTCAAGAAAGGCCATTATCATTGATATTGATTTCCAACAGGCTTTTGGAACATATACTGCGTTCAAACATTATGAACTACCTAGAAGTGAACGATCTATTGACATAGAGTCATATAGACAACATGGATTTAGATAGTATCGATCTTGTGCAAATGTACTACCTCTTTACTCACACAAAGTGATGAGTTCCACTAACAATGAGACCACATGGGTATAAAATTTTAGAATCTTTTTATATTTATGGTACGTGAAGTTCAAAACTGCAATAACAACCAGCCAAATCCATTCGACGCAACTCTCAAATATTCGTGAGAAAATCTACTTTGAAGTTTTGAAAGTACGCGGTAAGTACCAATACTTAAAGCAGTTGCAGCATCTGTCGGTGTAGCTCAGTTGTTGGCGCTCTGGCCTTACAACCATCGAGTCGGTGGTTCGAATCCTGCCATGATAGATTTTTTTCTGTTTACTTACACAATTTTAATATCTAATGGTAAGTTTTTAGGAAAAATGTACATATATTTGTTTATTCGTAATTTTCTATATTTTATAACATGTTATTAATCATGAGGGTTTCAATAAAAAAACATATATTACATTTTTATAGTATTGCTTTTACAATTAGTTGACGACGGGCGTCTTTGTTGTTTAGTTTGTGAAGAGCTACGACGCTGTTTTTGGAAAGTCATCTCCATAGCTAATAATGGCTTTCCAAGCAGCTATCCTACTCAACCATCGTTTTAGTGGACTACAAGGTGTTCAGCTCGTCTACATACACATAAACAAAACCTGACAAAACACGTGGAATTAGAGATCGCAAAATGTATTATATAACTGTATTCAAAAACAAGGAAGAAGAAAGAAATGTGTCACAGCGGGATTCGAACCACTGACTGTAAGATTGTCAAGCCAGAATGCTACCACCTAAGATACAGCGACAGACGTTAGAAGTGGTATTATTATTGCTACTTATTCTACTTGCTAAACTTCAATGTCAACGTTCTTGAGAATTTTTTAGAGTTGCGACGAATGGCTTTGCCTGATTGTTATTTCAGTTCTGTACTTCAAGTACCATTATTTAAAAGAATTCTAAAATCCGATACATATGCGGTGTACTTGTGAGAAGAACTCTCAAATGAAGTTAATATTTTTACATTTCATGAAAAATTTTGACACCGTACCTCACAAATGGCTTTTAATCATATTGATTGCTTACTGATTACCGTTTTATTTCTCTGACAGTGTTCGTGGTTTCCTGTCAGAAAGGACTTTGTTGGTAGTAATTGATGGTAAGGGATCGACTAAAACAGAAGTGGTTACTGGCGTTCCTCAGGAAGTGTTACAAATTCTTTGTTGGGTCTTATCCAAAAATTTAGGCAACCATTTTTACTCTTCACTGGTGTAGCCATTTTCATTCATGATGGCTTCAATAACACTATAATTGACCCTGAGTCTTCTGAGTTGCACGGGCGTGATCCGAAAAAAAACGTATCTACTCCTAATGTTTCGTCCAGAGCTTATCTTACAGTTAGGTATATTCGTCCAATAAAGGACTGATTTAAATTTCGTTATTCGTTACAGTTACTGTATAGCATCAAATAACGTGAAGTCGTTGTTGTTGTCCTCTTCAGGCCGGAAACTGCTTTGGTACAGCTCTACACCTTGCCCTATCCTGTGTAAGCCTCTTCATCTTCTCAAAGGAAACACACCCCACATCCATTTGACTCTGCTCACTGTATTCGTCCCTCGGTCTCCCTCTGCGATTTTTACTCCTCGCACTTCCCTCCAATGATAAACTGACGATTCCATGGTGTCTCAGAATGCGTCCCATCAATCTATCCCGTCTGTTAGTTAACATATGTCAGAATCCTCTTTTTTTCCCCAATTCTCTTCAGAACCTTACCATTAGTTACGTGATCTACACATCTGATCTTCAGAATTTCTCACTAGCACCAAATTTCAAAAGCTTCTATCAGCTGTCTGTCTGAACTCCCATACAATACTACACTCCAAATAAATGCTTCCAGAAAGGACTTCAGAACATTTAATTCTGGATGCCAACAAATTACGCTTTTTCACAAATGCTTTTCTTCCCATAATGATTCTGCATTTTATATCTTCTTCGGCCATCAGAGGTTATTTTGCAACCCAAATAGTAAAAACCATCTAGTACTCTTATTGTCTCGATATTTAATGCAATTCCTTTAGCAATGGCTGATTTTTATGTTTCCGTCTTGTTAATGTTCGTCATATAACCTCCTTTCAATTGCTCTTCCAGGTCCTATGCTGTGGCAGACAGAATCATAATGTCCTTGGCAAACCGCAAAGCATTGTTTCTTCTTCATGAACTTCAATTTGTGTTCTACATTCCTTCTCATCTTGCTCAATGTACAGATTAATAACATTGGTGAAAGATTACAAACCACTATTTCACCCTACCCAATAACTACGTTCCTTTCATGCATTTAGAGTCTTATAATTGCTGTCTGCTTTTTGTAGATGTTGTACATAACGTATATAATTTTTCGTTCCCAATATTATACCCCTGCTATCTTCAGAATTAGAAATAGTGTATGCCAGACAACATTATCGAAAGCTTTCTCATAATCTACAGAAGGTAAAAGTGTAGGTTTGCCTTCCCTTAACCTATCTTCTAGAAAATTTTTGTGAGGGGGCTGACATGGAGCCGTTTATTTCGCATATCAATATATTAGGTGTTAAAGAAGTTTTTTTGGTTGGAGAAATGTGTTACGTAAGACAAAGGATGAGAGAGAGAGACAGTAGATGAGCTTGTATCCCGTGGGAAAGCTCCGCCCTATTGAAAGTTGAGATCTGATTGGCTTCCGCCTATACTAGTTGTCCGCCAAAACTTTAAGCTTCTTTTATTAATATTTAACTTTCCTATGTCTATTAAAAATTATCTGTATTCTTTCTGTAATGTTTTTGTGCTAAGCTGTATTTCGGTTAATTCAAAAATTTAATTATTTGTATATTTTGTAATGAGTTTAACAATGTTAGTCTAGAAGTTTCGCTTGGCGCCAAAACGGTGGCTTGTGGCGCGCAGCGAGAGGCGGCGGCAGTCAGTCGAGCGCCGACCGCGATACCTTGCACATTCATGTTAGTTCAGTGCGGGCCAGAGACAGTTTATACGTTATGTATCGTTTATATATTTAATATTACTCAGTCTGTATATTTGTGCTTGGATATACACCGGCATTTCTTCAATAAAAACAAGCACTGGCATCCTAAAAAGCTAAAGTTAATCGTATTGCAGTACTTCCTAGCCACATTTCAACAGCTCTTTAAGCGTCACTTCAGGTACAACGGATGCGCGACCTGTGTGCTTCACCTGCGCAAAGGGATATCAACTACGACAAAAGACACAAGGTTAGTAAAAGAGTGAATTAGACGTGCACTGAAGTTCCATATCGACACGGCACCTCGCGTGCAGTGCTGTCCTATTTACAAACCAGGGAAATGGCACGAAGTGCGTTGGTAACTTCACCAAGGGAAGGCATGACAGAGGGGAGGTGTTTTAGGAACTATGCACTGACCGACCCTCCCTGTCCTTATTCAGAAGAAGCCCCGCCGTATGTTGTAATGTGATTATTGCCTCGCGTGTTCCTACATTTCTCCTAAACCCAACCTCACCTTCCCAGAGGTCGGATACTATCAGTTATTTCATTCGTCTGAGATTAGTAAACCGGGTGATCAAAAAGTCAGTATAAATTTTAAAACTTAATAAATCACGGAATAATGTATATAGAGAGGTAAAAGTTGACACACATGCTTGGAATGACATGGTGAGCAAACAAAGTTATCGGGCCTTTTTTCTTCGAGAAACTGCGTGATTCTGGTTTTGCAACTTCTACCGTGACGGGTGAGATGTACACCGATATGTTAGAGAATCGCATCATCCCCAGCCTGGCTGGGACGTACGATTTTTATGCAGGATGGCGCTCTATCCCATATTGCTAGACGCGTGAAAGATCTCTTGTGCACGTCTTTTGGTGATGATCGTGTGCTCAGCCGCCACTTTCGTCATGCTTGGCATCCCAGGTCCCCAGACCTAAGTCCGTGCGATTATTGGCTTTGGGGTTACCTGAAGTCGCAAGTGTATCGTGATCGACCGACATCTCTAGGGATGCTGAAAGACAACATCGGACGTCAATGCCTTACCATAACTCCGGACATGCTTTACAGTGCTGTTCACAACATTATTCCTCGACTACAGCTATTGTTGAGGAATGATGGTGAACATATTGAGCATTTCCTGTAAAGAACATCTTTGCTTTGTCTTAATTTGTTATGCTAATTATTGTTTTTCTGGTCGGATGAAGCGCCATATTCGGACATTTTTTGAACTTTTTTTTTTTCTAATAAAATCCCACGGCATTCCAAGTATGTGTGTCAACTTTTACCTCTCTATCTACATTATTCCGTGATTTATTAAGTTTTCAAATTTATACTGACTTTTTGATCACCCCGTACGTTAGTGTTTTGTAACTATGGCTTCTTAAACTAATGGTTCTGTAATTTTCACACTTCTCTGCACTTTCTTTCTTTGGAATTAGAGTTGTTACATTTTTCTTGATGTCTGAGGATATTTCTCTTGTCTCACACATCTTGCATCCAAAATTTCTTCATGACTGGCTCTTCCAACGATGTCAACAACTTCGAGGGAAGATCATTAACTCCAGAGTCATGTTTCGACATAAATCTTTCAATGCTCTGTCATATTCTTATCGCAGTATCTTATCTCCTATCTCCTCTTCCATTTCTATAATACTGCATTCATTTCCGTTTTATAGGCCCGCTATATATTCCTTCCATTTTTCTGCTTCTCCTTATTTGCTTAGTACTGGTTTTACACCTGAGCCCTTGTTATTCATGCAGCTGCTTCTCTTGTCTCCAAACGTATCTTTTATTTTCCTGTAGGCGGTATCTATCTTTCCCCTAGTTATACATTCCTCTACAGACTTGCATTTGTCCTCTAGCCACTCCTCCTTAGCCAGTCTACACTTCCAGTCAATCTCATTTTTAGCCCTCTTTACGCCCTTTGCCTGCATCATTTGCTGTGTTTTTATATTTTCTCCATCAGTTAAGTTCAGTATATCCTGCGTTACCCAAGGTTTTCCATTAGGCCCTTCTATTAGGCCTATGTGATATTGTGCAGCCCTCACTAATTTATCTCTGAATGTTATCCATTCCTGTTCTACTATATTACTTTCCCCCATTTCGGACAGACCTTCCACATATATCGTCTTCTTTCATGATGCTTAAACCAAAGTGTTGGTGCTGATTAAATTGTGCTCTGCGCATAATTCTACAAGCCGACCTCCTCTTTCATTCCTTTTCCCCAGTTCTACTATTTGTCCTTCTCTTCCTACTACAACCGATTTCTAGTCCGCCATGATAATCAATTTTTCCTCTCACTTAATTGCCTGAATAATTTTTTTTATCTCATCAAACATTTCTTCAATCACCTCATCATCGGCAGAGCTAGTTGGCATATAAAGTGCGCTACTCTGGTCGGTGTTTGCTTCATGTCGATCTTGGCTACGATAATTCGTTCACTATGCTGTTGATAGTAACTTACCCGCATTACTAATTTTTTTTTTCATTATTAGATTTACTCCTGCGTCCCCTCTCCCCCAACTGGTTTTGTAATTATAACCGTGTATTGTTCTGTCCAGAATTCATGTTAATCCTGCCACCGAACCTCACTAGTCCCCCACCATATCTAACTTCAACTTATACCTATTTCTTTTCAAATTTTCTAACTTACCAACGCGATTAAATGTGTAAACATTCCACTCTCCGATCCGTAGAACACCCGTTTTGTTTTTCTTGTTGGCGACATCCTCCTGAGTAGTTCCTGCGCGGAGATCCGAATGGGGGACTACTTTACATCCGGAAACGTTTACCCAAGAAGACGCCATCATTATATATTTATACGATAGTGCTTCATGTCCAAGTAAATATAATAACTGTAGTTTCCCCTTGCTTGCAGCCGTTTGCAGTAGCTATATGGCGACGCCACGTTAGCTAAGTCAAGAATGCAAACGGTTGCCCCTATAACTACTGAAAAGGCTGCTGCCCCTATTCAGGAACCACACGTTTGTCTAGCCTCTCCTCAGGTACAACTACCAAAATGTTCCTTCCCCCTATTTATAGTCTACTTAAGTCATCAGAGGTCAAAACTAACTGCAGAACGATTTAGATAAGATACTTGTATGGTGCAAAAATTGAGCTCAAAGATGAAGAATAGTGTGAAATCGTTCACATTAGTACTAAAAGAATTCCACTAAACTTCGTTTATAAGGTAATTCAGTTTAATCTGAAGGCCGTAAATTTAACTAAATATCAAGGAATTAGTTACGACAGAATACGTAGGGAACATTGTGTAGAAGGCGAACCGAAGACTGCGTTTTACTGGCAGAACACTTGGAAGATGAAACATAACTTCAAAAGAACCTGTTTAGTCTACGTTTGTCCGTCCCCTTTTGGAGTACTGCTGCGCTGTGTGGGGCTTTATCACGTAGGATTGGCGGATAACATCGAAAGAGAAGAAAGGCTGCTAAGTTTGTAATATCACGATTGTGATTGTGTAATTATAGCAAAACATGAGACGACTGGAACAGCTCAAAATTCCCTGCAAAGACGAGTCCTGTATTGCATGCAAATGAGAGACTCCAGGAATACCTATTTTACAGTTACGTGAGTAAAGGAAATAGTATTTATTAGTGGTAGAAAACAACACGGCCTACAGTCCAAAAAGATATTATTCAAATTATCACTGGCCGTAAAAGACTTACCAAAAACATCCCTCGTAGCTAAAGAAAATACTGTTCAATGTTTAATATTTCATGAAAGTCAAATGACTAGCATATAAATTTTAACCATGGAATAAAATATTGCTCATAAAAATACGATATAAACAGGTAATATTTTTCATGATATACTCTGATACATCACAGTGATTGCATCACGACGTATTAGTTAATCCAGCTGTTAATAACCGAAACAATTTATTAAGAGAGAATCATTTATTGGCATCGTCTTTCCTAGTTTCTCTAAACGCTGAATCTGCTTCTTTTGAAGTCGTAACAGCTGCGTGTATCCCCACAAAGGAGGAGTCACAAGAGTCGTTATGTAAATGACGTACGAAATAAAGGGCAATTACTCTCTTCTTTGTCCTTAGAAGATGACATGCGCGAGTAGGCTAATTAATGAAGGTCGAGAGCAGAGAAAAGTTACCTTCTCCCACACAACTGAAGAGATGACAAGCGCAGGAGACGACAAAGGAATGGAGTCTTTCAGTTGTCCTGACCTTTTGAAAGCGCTAGACTGTTATTTACTGAGTAATAGATCTAGAGGAAGTAAGAAAGGTGGCATCAGGACTGAAGCAGTAGGCTCCCCACTTTTCTGTCAGAGTCTCTTAAACGGGAACGTATTTGCCTCTTTTGGTGCATTTTTCAGCTGGTTCCACTTATTTCCTAGTTGCGAATGAACGTGCTACATACTTGTACGAAGGACAAACTCATAGATCTGTAAAGAAGGAAAGGAAGGAAAATAACACTCTGCGTCCCCTCAACAATTTGGCCATTAGAGAAGAAACACAAACTTGGATGTTTTTCGGCGTTTCCTTTGTAAGGAACCATCCCGGAATTAGAGAAATGAGGGACAACTTAAATTTGGATGGCTAGAAGCGAATTTGAACCCCCCTAATCCGGAATGCGAGTCCATTGTTTATAAAAATATGATCCCTGATATGTTCTGACATATTTATATACAGGGAGTAACCAATAAGAAAAATAAATTGTAATTTTTTCAAGAGAAGATATAAGCTTGTGCGATGTCCAAAATCAAATTTCTTCACAGGATATTCTTAAAATGGAATGAGAAAGATTTTCTAACGGCCGCTAAGTCCCGATGGGTGCAGCAGGATATGAAACTAATACTTCCAGAACACAATTAGTATTTTTGGGCTGATAATGTTAAATAAAATTTCGATAATTCCTTTGGATTTCCAACGCTGTTATGCATACCTAAAATCAACCATACGCAAAGTCTACCAAATATGTTTTTATTTTTAAAACTCTTTGTGACTTTGACACACATTTACTGCGAACGGCTGAAAACTAGGGGAAATTACAGCCCTTACTTTTCCCGAGGACATGCAGCTCTACTGTATGAACATATGATGATGGCATCAACGCGGGTAAAATATTCCGGCGGTAAAATAGTCCCACTTCGGATCTTCTGGCGGGGACTATCAACAGGATGCGACCATCAGAAAAGACAACACTGGCATTCTACGCATCGGAGCGTGGCTTTAATCGGGTAGGGAAGTTAGAAAATTTAAAAAGGGTAATGGTTAGGTTGAATTTAGATATAGTATGGATTAGTGAAGTTCGGTAGAAAGAGGTACAGGATTTCTGGTCACGCGAGTACAGGATTATAAAAATCGGGGGTATTACAGGAGTAGGTCTGATAATGAATAAGAAAATAGGAATGCGGGTAAACTACTATGAGCAGTACAGTGATCACATTATCATATTCAAGACAGATACGAAGCCTACACCAACCACAGTTGTACGAGTTTATATGCCCACTAACTCTTCCAATGATGAGGAGATCGAAGAAATGTTTATTCTTCCTTGAGTGCAATATCCAGCTCTGCAACCGTTGTGGGAAGTGTTGGTCTGGCTGCAGCGTGTCTGCCAAGTGCATCCCAGACACGCTGAATCAGGTTTAAGTCCGGTGAACAAGCCGGCCGCGGTGGCCGAGGAGACTGAGGCGCTCCGGTCACGGTCTGCACGGCCGCTACGGTCGGGGGTTCGAATCCCCCCTAGTTCGTAAGTAGTTCATAAGTAGTTTGTAAGTTTAGGGACTGATGCCCCCGTAGTTAAGTCCCATAGACTATACAAACATTTGAACATTTGAACTCGGGCGTCCGGTCCTTGATTGACGTGAGTGCACTCGTGCTCCCCCGTTAATCCATTTGTAGTCTGGGGCAACGTCCCAGAGCTAAATTAAATTGGTCCCAATACCCCGGTTCCGGGATGCTTTTCTTATTTGTAAGGAGTTTGCCGGAAATGGTAAACCCCTCCATTTTATTCCAAATTGGGATTCCCCCTTGCCCCACTATCAGATTGTCTGATAATTGGCTGAATAGAACCGCGACTCTTTATGGGCCGTAACTCAACAGCCATTTCTACTCCTTGGAGTGGAAAATAAAAGGAATAAGTTACTTGTGACAAACCCTAAATATTCGTCTGGAGATTAAGGTGATGAAAGAGAAAGAAAGACATGACGGTTGTAGATAAAAAATGTTAAATTGTGATATCTCCTCATATCCATTCATAGGTCATCCTCTATTAGTAATGTTTGTCAGAAAAATAGTAAATGACCTGTTATTGTTCAATCTCTTTTATATTAGCATAGCCACATTAGTTATTGTACATCTACTCTATGAATATTTCACCCTTTCATATTTATTTTGCATTTGTTGATTTATTTCATTACTAATGGAACTAGATAGTAGCAAAATTCAATATGATGTGTAAAATATAATTTTAGTCCGTTACATACTTTATATGCATACACAATGTCTCAAAGCAAAGAACATTAATTAGTGAAGTGCAATATCTGCCACAGCCATCCTCTTTGCACCACATTCAATATATATATTTTGTAAATGTGTAACGCTAAATGTAGCAAAAATGCTGTCTTGTGTAAAAAACGTCAGTGCCCAATGCATAGCTTGGCTATACTTACACCTACAATAAAAACACAGTAAGTACATAAAATTCTGTTCTCGATTACTATACTTCATTTATGTTACCAGAACCACCGTGACAGTGTAAACTTACACTTAGCGGAAGATAAATGTTCCTGTAAAGTATCCACTGAAGATGAGCCTGCAGTGGCTCGAAAATTAGATCTGGATTAATAAAAAATATCCATAAAGGCAGCTGTTTGCAATTCTTTTAACGAAAACAAACCGTCAATTTAAATTGTGATATTCTTTGTTCCGTGATGCGATTTATATGAAACGAAGTCTATAAGTTGCCTCAAGGTACGCATAAGTTACCTGTGAAAACCCCATGAGAATTCGTGAAGTACTTTTGAAGATAAGTGGTTTCTAATAGATGAACAGACAGACACGCCAATAACTGAAAACACTTAAATTTATAATATCTCTTTTTTTCGTGATTCTATTTTGATGAAATCATGCCTATATTATAAATGGATATTTATAAACCCTGAGACTGTTTTTCGTCTAAAACATGTCAAAGACATTAAAGACAAGGGTGAAGCATTCAACTAAAATTTGTGGTGCGGCCGGGAATCGAACCTGGACCTCCATGCTTACTAGGCAGACATCTTACCACCAGAATATTCCTTGGCGGATTGATCCCTACTGGTGCGGTGGTCTAGTGGTAAGATGACTGCCTAGTAAGCATGAAAGTCCGGGTGCGATTCCCGTTCGCATCATAAATTTTAATTCAGTCCTTCACCTTCATCTTTAATGTCATGCCTATATGTGCTCAAATTAGCTCATGTTTCCTGTGAAAATCGCATGAACATTCGTCCAGTAGTTTTGAAAATTGAAGCGAACAGCGACAGGCCTACATTTTCAGATTTATTATTAGTCCAGATAACGCGGAATCAGTTTTGGTGTAATTTTTTTCTCCTAAGCTTTTAAGTAGTTTCATATGAGTGCACAAGACCGCTATAAGTGATTTATTTTTTTTCAAAATCACGCCATTATTTTTGCAATACTATCCTTCTTTCTGGAATGACGTCAAAATGAATGTTGTATATTTTAATCTGATGAATCATTATTATTAGAACAACATTTAAGATGAAATATATACATATAAAAGACTCAAAAATTGAAGAGAGTTCAAGAAATATAAACCCAAGGAAGTCTTCAGTACTGTATGAAACTTAATTTTGCAGCTGGGCTGAAGTGCAGTTTATGAGTTCGCGAGTGGCGTTTCATGTTTGGACGTTGGCCACGGCGCCGGAGCCAATCAGCAGTCGTGTTCGGACGGCCAATAACAAACAGCTTTCTCTTTTTGGTTTGTAAACAATTCGGTGTACTGGATGTAAAGATCTTTAGATCAATATATTGCATTGCAATAAATGTGGCATTTTTATTTAGGTTCTGTAATGGAGATTGAGCGTACTGGTAATACTATGTAGTCAAAATTATTTTCACCAGTGATTTTAGTTGTGGTGATTGCATGACTTTCACAGCCTTTACGAGCGCAATTACTTATACTGAGCGGTTCTGAACCGGATATTCAGGCGCTACTACGAAACAAATCTTCTTGTGTAACCTACGTACCTAACCTTAAGGCTGCACTGGCCTGTTGTTTTTAACGTTATCGTTAGTGTGTTAAAGAGTAGTCTGACAGTGTGTTGGAAACATCCTATCATTTAAAAAAGTGATCCGTAGCGTAGTCTTCAGATGGTTAGTTATAGGTTAAACAAGAAATATTCTTTTAGTACGTGAGGGCGCATAGCGCCCGAATTTCAGGTTCAGAATCGGAACTTCGAGATACACGGATTCTTCCAAATTAACCAACATCTGGTTTTTTTTCTTAGGGAAGTGAACACTAATTTTAATAACGTTCATTATTCACGTATTGCAATTCACTGGAAAAATTATCAGTCGTATTACTTAAGAGAGAAGCAATTGAATTTACACTGCAAGAAATTATTAAATCTGAACGAAAAAGCATGTGAAGAAAGGCCAAATTCACTACACATGAAACGCGGAATCTGATTGGCCGCCTTCACCTGCGTCATTCATCGCGCCGTTACCAATGTCTACGCATGAACCACAACTCGCGGACTCTTAAACTGCACTTTTACCCAAAGAAATAAAATACGACACTGTACACGAACTTTTACAGACAAGAATAAAAAAAGTAATCTGCCGTTCACGTCCTTCTGGAAGGGCGTCAGCGCTATCTCGTTTAGTATAGATAGATATTTATTAGAGGTCTGCACCTCGCTCGGTTGGTCGCTCGAATCGCGTGATACATGTCGTTCTCTGACAGTCCGACAGGTGTCGGTACTGCAGCTTGCGGCAAGGCGTGTGGCTGCGCTCGACTTCCTCCTCGCTCGTTCGAGCGGGGCACGCTCGACCGGCCCGACCGTCCACACTGCCCGCTCGCCACTCGGTCGCCCACCGCAGCGTCACTCGAGTCCAAGGCGAGTGTCGGGAGCAAACTAGACGCTAAAGAATACATCATGACTGCGAAATTTGGAATTTTTTCCTTTCCCGGGTGCTTCGAAAACTGTTCTCTCGATCCAGTTTAACTAGCTGTCCAATTTCGCATTTTGTAATTTAGCATACAAGTTATTATACGTGATTAACATAAAGTTCCTGTGCTAAGTGAGTACAGCGGCCGCGGTGGCCGAGGGGACTGAGGCGCTTCAGTCACGGTCTACACGCCCACTGCGGTCGGGGGTTCGAATCCCCCCTCGGGCATGGATATTTGTGCCGTCCTTAGTTGTAGGTAGTTCATAAGTAATTTGTAAGTTTATGGACTGATGACCCCGCAGTTAAGTCCCTTAAGCTTAACAAACATTTGAACATTTTTTAGAGCGGCAGCACTACGCTGTGCGGTCTCTGCCCGCTCCGCCCCACGCAGCATCACGTTCGAGTGTCAACACGCTCGCTGCGAGCGTACACAGTCTCCGCGCCACCGCCGAGCGTTGCGCACTCGACTGAGTACGAGCGAGCAAAACCGACGATTTGCAGACCTCTAATATTTATTTAAATTTAAAAAATAAATAAAAACGTGATACCAGAGAAAGTTTCTGGATAATGAGAAAGTCTATAGGAACCATATAATGACATTTTACTAAATAAATTCCAATTTGCTGCTAAGTTTAGATATTTTATTAAGTCACAACAGACTGTTTCGGCGCATTAATGCCATTTTCAAGTGACCTGCAGATATAGGTAATAATTTTACACAGTTTTCGTAGTTGTAATTATAAATCTTATTCTTAAAATAATAACAAAGGTTTTTTTTTACTTACGTCTAGTTGGAATGACGTGCATATATCATCGAATCTGTCTTCTGGTGCTATAAAATTTTTAAAAATATTTTAAATTACGTTTTACAGTTCGATGATATATGTTTACATATCATCTTTTGATGGTGACAAAGATGATCTTTTTACGCTATCAGTTGTAGTTGCGATCTCTAGTTGTTCCATTGCGTTTAAGTGCACAGATTTTGCAATTAATTTATCATATATAAACGTCGTAAAATCGGCGAAAAGTAGATGTTGTTGCTGTTCTGTAATGCTATGTGCAAACGTTTATCGTATTTCTAAAATTTTCTGGTGATATAATTTCGTATTTTTCGCTTGTTGATATAGCAGCGTTATTATTTGTCTAAGTTGCTGTTTTATTTAATGACTTAGAGATTTTGATAAGGGTGATCTTTGGTTGATTAATGGCTTCGTAATTTTAGCCTTTTTCTTTTATGAGAATTTCAATAAAGTTTTTAAAGTATTGTTGGTGTTTAAGCTCTGTTTGTTCATTCAGAATTTCTTGGGTTTGGTTTTTCATATATATATAAATTTCAAGCTCCTCAAGAACGGTCATAACAGGACATTTTGGAATTTTATGTAGGACTAGTAATGCATTCTCAATTTCGCTTACAGTGTGATGGTGATTTTTTAGGTGGAGGAAGAAACTTGACTGGTTATTTTCACTATCTCTTATGTGTTCCTCAAATCTTATTTTAAAATTTCTTCCAGTTTGTAAAACAGTTACAATCTTGGCATGTGATCTTGTATATACCTGAGTTAGTGTACATTGATGTATTCGTGTAATTTGATCTGAGTTTCAACCTAAGGCTGTTGGTGGTACGGAATGCTAATTGTATGTTGGTGGCTTTAAAACATAATGCAACCTGCCTCTGTGACTGAAGCCTGAAGCTGCCATCTTGCCTCACCTCACGTCAAAAAGTTCCCGTACGCTACTACTACGATCTTCTGACACGATATAACGTTGTAAGCTTTACGAAATGGTTTGAACATGATTTGCATTTGATCTAACATTTCCGCATTTTCGAATCGTGTTATGAGAAGAACATGTTATGTACGGTTAAACATTAACATCTAGGCAAAGACTTTCTACTACTCTGTTGTGTTGCCAAGATAATCATGAGAGGTCGGCGGGATGATAGGTAAAATTTTACCGTTACGTACAGTTAAAGCAGAAGTAGTTATCTGAAAAACACTAACAGGAATAAAGTTATGTGTGCCGGCCGCGGTGGCCGAGGTGACTGAGGCGCTCCAGTCACGGTCAGCACGGCCACTACGGTCGGGGGTTCGAATCCCCCCTCGGGCATGGATATTTGTGCCGTCCTAGTTCGTAAGTAGTTCATAAGTAGTTTGTAAGTTTAGGGACTGATGACCCCGTAGTTAAGTCCCATAAGCTTTACAAACATTTGAACTTTTTTTTTTTTTTTTGAAAGTTATGTGTTATCCACGACAAATGACACATTTATAACGGTCACACTAATAAAAGAAAAACCGAAGTTGATCGAAACTGGAAACAGATTAATAAAATCAGGAATCGCGACTCATTAGTGTGTGCGTCAAAGCAGACTATAGATTTCGGAAGAACTCTCAAAAGAATAAGGGTACACTTTTATAATGACCATACTACTGAAAGAAAATCCGAAATTGAATGAAACTGGTAACAGATTAATAATAACAGCAAATCAATGCAACTCATTACTGTATGTGTTGAAGCTTACTCAAGCTTTAAAAATTTCAGCCATATACAAAACACGAATTTCCTACATGTCAAAACTCTAAGGACAGCATAGTTACGTCACTTCATCCGTGTTTTTACGACTGTTTTCTGTAATAACTCAAACGACTGCTCGCATGTTATAGTATAGAAATATGGCGCCGACACTTCACTGACAGCAATGATACTGTATACGGCATTGCCAGTCTAGTAATGTGTGTCTGTGCTGATAGCGATAAAAAGATCATCTTTGTCACCATCAAAAGATGATATGTAAACATATATCATCGACCTGTCAAACGTAATTTAAAATATTTTTAAAAATTTTATAACACCAGAAGACAGTCAGATTCGATGATATATGCACGTCATTCCAACTAGACGTAAGTAAAAAAACCTTTGTTATTATTTTAAGAATAAGATTTATAATTACAACTACGAAAACTATGTAAAAATTATTACCTATATCTGCAGGCCACTTGAAAATGGCATTAATGCGCCGAAACAGTCTGTTGTGACTTAATAAAATATCTAAACTTATCAGCAAATTGGAATTTCTTTAGTAAAATATATGACCTTTATTATGCTGCAGGCCCCAAAGAGCAAAAACTTAGTTCATAAGTAGTTTGTAAGTTCAGGGACTGATGACGCCTTAGTTAAGTCCCATAAGCTCTACAAACATTTGAACATTTGAGGACGAAGCGCCAGTCACTGACCACTACACTTCCCTATCGAACCTGGCAACTGCGCTGCTAGCTGTCAGAGCTCAACTCTCGCTGTACGTAGTATAGCACTGTCGATCAATTCACTATACAATTCGCGATCGTTGTTGATATCCTATACTTCGGTGTACAATGTTTAATTGATATTACACTAGAAAGTCGATTATCCGAACTAATTGGGGAAAGTGGGTGTTCGGAAAACTGGTTTATTCGAATAATCGAACTGTACAGTTTCATTTGCCAGTAAGTACTTTACAGTAAATGTATTTATAACAACAGACATCTCTTTAGTGCAAATGTTTGTAAAGCTTATGGGACTTAACTACGGGGTCTTCAGTCCCTAAACTTACAAACTACTTACGAACTAGGACGGTACAAATATCCATGCCCGAGAGGGGATTCAAACCCCCGACCGTAGTGGCCGTGCAGACCGTGACAGAAGCGCCTCAGTCCCCTCGGCGACCGCGGCCGGCTCTCTTTTTAGTACAGTAATAATCTCGTATTTATCTCTCATAGAAAGGACAGCTCTTTTACGTTTAATCATTTTATACCCTCAAGTTTACTTCTTTACGCGGCAGCAAGTGATCGCAACAGGGAGCAGACGGTAACTGTGCCCCTTCACATGGAGCCAGTGAGAAAAGTGAAAAAAGAATCTATATGAAACGACCAACAGGAGGCTTTCCTGCAGTTTTGTGACCCGTGTGGACGAGTTATTAGGATGCGGTGGCCGCTCTCGCAGTGTAAGGTAGCAGGCTGCGAGTGAGGCAGGCTTCTAGCAGCCGCTTTGTGCAGTCGTGCGGCGTGGCCCGCAGCACGTGCGGACGCCCCTGCGGTTGACAGAGCGCCCAGTCGCCCCCTATTTGTCTGCTGTCGCCCAGCCCAGCCACACAGCCACACGGCCGACCTCCGCTGTGGGGGAACGGACCAGCCTCGACCTGCGCTTTGCCGACGAAACTGCTACCGCACTTTCACACACTAATACAGGCCGACACAGAGAAACTGGAACGTTTCCACAATACCAGAACACTAGAAACGATGAAGGAAAGAAATTCAACTCGTGGTAACGAAAGGGGAAAATATAAAAATGCATCAAGTGAAGCAGGCAAAAGGGAGTACAGACCTCTGAAAAATGTGGTTGACAGGAAGTGCAGACTGGCTAAGCAGGAGTGGAATGAGAAGAAATGCAAGACTGCAAGACAGGAGAAGAATGTACGAGGCGCGTCCAGAAAGTAATTTACGTTTGGTAATAAAATGAAATTGTACACAGATACTGAACAAATTTTTATTGCACAAAATTCTACAACTCTTAAAATACTTTTCCACATAACTGCAGAAAGTTTATAGGCACTTTTCATAGCGTGCCACAAGTTTTTGCATGCATCCTTTTCAGAAGGTTGCCGCCTGTGTATTCAACCATGTGGTAACAGCTATTTATCATCGTTGAAGTGTTGATCACCAAGGACAGATTTTAGGTGTAAGAAGAGATGAAAGTCGCTAGGAGAGAGGTCTGAGCTGTATGGAGGATGATCAAACAGGTCCCATTGAAATTTTCCTAAGAATTGTTTAATCACATTCGTTGTATGAGGTCAGGCATTATCGTGAAAAAAATCTTTTGACAGTAATCCTCTTCTTACACCTAAAATCTGTCCTTGGTGGACAACACTTCAACGATGATGACGAACTGAAAGAACATGTTACCACATGGTTGAATACACAGGCGGCAACATTCTATGAAAAAGGCACACAAAACCTTGTGCCATGCTATGACAATTGCCTACAAAATTTCGGGAGCTATGTAGAAAAATAGTTTCACAGTTGTAGATTTTTGTACAATCAATTTTTTTTTTATCTCCGCCTTTTCGTTTTATATAACCAAACGGAACTTTACTTTCTGGACGCGCCTCGTATAACTAGGGGAAAGATAGATACCGCCTACAGGAAAATAAAAGAGACATTTGGAAGACAAGAAAAGCAGCGGTATGAATATTAAGAATTCAAATGGAAAACCAGTACTAAGCAAAGAAGGGAAAGCTGCAAGATGGAAGAAATATATAGAAGGCCTATACAAAGCTACCCATACACAGCGATATATCAATAGCAGGACACCAGCGTTTTAAGTCAAGAAAACCACATTGGAAAATTACACATCATCTTGATGCCACCAAGTTTGATATCAATGAAGCATGGAAAAGCCAATGGGAAGAAGCGTCAGTGTTCAACGGTCATCTGGTTGAAAAGCCTTCAATGCGAGTTCCAGGTTTCACACTCCCCAGACGCCAGTGGACAATCATCAACCGCATCCGAACAGGACAAGGGAAATACGGATATCTACAAAAATGAGACTGGGCACCGTCTCCCACCTGTGGCCGTGGAGCTGCCATGTAAACAATAAAACAACCCTTCGGGGGATCAATAAATGACATCCATCATGCATCACCTGAAGGGCTCACCAGGATCAACAGACTGGACCTAGAAATCTAAGAACTTGTGTTATGTTTACATAATTTAGTATAACACTGTACATCTGATCATGTACATATATTTTTCTTGACATATCTTACATTTTATACAATCAGAATTATGTACTTGAACCAAGCTCTGTATCATTATTCGATAAATACTAAAAAAAGGTAATAAACTTGAAGGCAGTATTCCAGATGTGGAAGACGAAGTAGAGGAAGATGAGATAGGATATACTACACTGCGAGAAGAATTTGACAGAGCGCTACAAGATTTGAGTAGAAACAACGCCCCTAGAGTAGACGATATTTCGTATGAACTGCTATCATCGTTAGGAGGGCCAGTTCCACCTGGTATGCAAGATGTATGAGACGGGGGAAATACCCTCAGACTTCAAGAAGAATATAGTGATTCCAATTCCTAAGATAGCAAATATATTATATTCAAAGCTTTCCGGAATCATAATATTAGAACGCATCCTAAATGTTCGACGATTTGCCGTGAATGGAAGTGTAGATTTGCCAATGCACGCAGTTGGATCTTTTGATACCAAAAATTATGATTTTTGTAGCGTATCACGATAACGAATACACATTTCCAGAAAAGGGAAACTGATTTTCCAGATAAACAACTAAACAACATACACATAACATTTTACTCATTTCCTACTCCTCAAGATACGTTACCTCACAATCAGAAATAGCGTTTTCGAACCTATTACTGCCGCGTGATATTCTCGGACCGATATCTCAAGGACCACATAAGATATCATTCTGCTCTAAACTTTAAATAAAATTTCGATATGTTATCTGTATTTCATACGCAGCTATGTGTAACCTAAAATCAACCCTACGAGAAGTGTTTTTACCTCTGCAAACTCTTTAAAATAAGTTGCAATAGTTCACCAAACCGGATGTTGCATATTAACTGTAAACTAAACGAAAACAAATATCACCCCTTCATCGACCGAAGATTTTAATCTTTAAGATATACAAAAAACAAATTTTTTCGCCGAGTACCTTTTTTCAAATCGAATGGTAAGTTTCAGAGCTGTCCGAAAGCCATCTTTCAGCACAATACGCACTTTTTTCTAGCAAAATGTCGCGGTTTTTCGGCCGTATCTTGCTAACGAACTAAGATTTACGAAAACTGAAAAATGCCGTTTATAGATAAATGTCTGCAGGATGTATTGTAAATATTTGAACAATTTTCTATGATTAGTTATTTAAATATTTGCGAATCACCGTTCTAAAACGGCTAAAAACACGTTTTTGTTATTTTGTGCTAAACTATGATAAGTTTCAACCTCTGGATCTCAGTAACGGATAACGATAACGAAAAAATTTAAAAACTGCCTCGAGAATGTCATAAGAACATACGGTACAAATTTCTAGGATTTGCAATGGATAGAAAGTATCGAAGTGATCATCCCCACAATTGGTTTTTTTGGTACCCAAAAATCAAGTTTTTTTTTTTTTTTTAGATTTTCTCAGGAACCGCCCATTATTGAATGGTGCTTTTGTAAGCCGCTTAAAGCCCTCCATAGACTACACGTCATGTACAAAAGCCAACTGATTTGCTCAGTTTGGATGTGCTCCAGGAAGTGTGTAACTTTGAAAAATTTGAGGAATTACTCTATCATAGCTATAGTATACCCATTCTTCTAATATGTACACAAATGATCAATAGGCCAACATCTATCCAGAACACTTTACCCCTTCACTCTGAGATGAATAGAACCTAAGATATGGGTCCCTCGATATGTTGGCATAAATACGTATTCAAAACCGGCGGCAAATATAAAAATCATCCGAACTAGTTATGAATGCTTATTATGAAAACTACTTCGAACAGTTCGTTCTTGAACCCACTTGATATCCTAGCAACAAATAATCCTGAGCTAGCAAAGAGCATCAAAACAGATTCAGCGATTAGCGAACATATGGTTGTAGTAGCGAGACCGAATGCACCAAATGCACCAAATATAAACGGAGAATATATCTATTCAATAGAGAAGATAAAAATTCGCTTCATGCTTTCCTGAGTGATAGTCTCCAGTCTTTCAAAACTAAAAATGCGAGTGTAGATCAGTTGTGATTTACTTTCAAAGACATAGTATCAGTAGTAATCGAGAGATTTATACCAAATAAATGAATAAAAGAGGGGGCTGACCCCCGTGGTACACTAAACAGGTCAGTTCACTGTTGCAGAAGCAAAGAAAAACGCATGCAAAATTTAAAAAGACACAGAATCCCCAAGGCTGGCCATCTTTTACAGAAACTCGCAACCTAGCGCGGACTTCAATGCGAGAAACTTATAATAGTTTCCACAACGAAATCCTGTCTCGTGATCTGTAGAAAATCCAAAGAAATTCTGGTCATATGAGAAATACACTAGCGGCACAACAAAAACAGTACCTTCACTACGCGACAGCAATGGTAATACTACCGATGAATTGCTAAACACAAATTTCCGAAATTCGTTCACCAAAGAAGACGAAGTGAACACTCCATAATTCAAACCATGAACAGCTGCCAGCATGTGAAATTTGGAAGTAGATGTTCCTATAGTAGTAAAACAACTTAAGTCACTAAACAAAAACACATCTTCCGGTCCCGTTTGTAAAGCAACTAGATTCCTCTCAAAGTATGCTGATGCAATAACTCCATACTAAGCTATCATATACAAGCGATCACTCAGCGAAAGATCCGTACCCAAAGACTGGAAAGTTGCCCAAGTCACACCAATATTCAAGAAAGGCAACAGGCGCGATCCCCAAAATTACAGGCCAATCTCATTGACGTCGATTTGCAGTAAGATTTTGGAACATATACTTTGTTCGAACATTATGAACTACTTTAAAAACCGAAATTTAAAATATTCAAACGTTTGTTAAACTTAAGGGACTTAACTGCGGGGTCATCAGTCCCTAAACTTACAAACAACTTATCAACTACCTTATACTAAAGACAACACAAACATCCATGGCCAAGCGGTCTGCGGCGCACCAGTCACGGTCTGCATGCCCACTACGGTCGGGGGTTCGAATCCCCCCTCGCGCATGGATATTTGTGCCGTCCTTAGTAATAGTTCATAAGTAGTTTGTAAGTTTAGGGACTGATGACTCCGTAGTTAAGTCCCTTAAGCTCTACAAACATTTGAACAAACATCCATGCCGGAGGGGGGATTCGAACCCCCGACCTTAGCGGCCATGCAGACTGTGACTGGCGCGCCGCAGACCACTTGGCCACTGCTGCCGGCTGAAGAGAACGACCTATTAACCAATAGTCAACACGGATTCAGAAAGTATAGCTCTTGCGAAACACAGCTTGCCATTTATTCATGTGAAGTTATAAGTGTCATCGACAAGGGATCTCAAATCGATTCCATATTTCTGGATTTCCGGAAGACTTTTGACACTGTACCTCACAAGCGTCTTCTAATGAAATTGCGTGCTTATGGAATATCGCCCCAATTGTACGATTGGATTCACGATTTCCTATCAGAAAAGACGCAGTTCGTAGTAATTGACGGTTAAGTCATCGAGTAAAACAGAAGTGATATCTGGCGTTCCCCGGGGAAGCGTTATAGGTCCCCTACTCTTCCTTCTGTTTATAAACGATATCGGAGACAATCTGAATTGCTCCCTTAGACTGTTCGCGGCTGATGCTGTCGTTCATCGGTTAGTGAAGTCAACAGAGGATCAAAAGTAACTGCAAAGCGATTTAGACAACATTTCTACATGGTGCGAAAATTGGCAATTGGCACTAAATAAAGAAAAGTCTGAAGTAATACACATGACCCCTAAAAGAAATCCCCTGAACTTCAAACACGCGATGAAGCAGTCAAGCCTTAAGGTCGTAAATTCTACCAAATTCCTAGGTGTTACAATTACGAACAACTAAGGCTGGAGAGGACACACAAAATATTGTGGGGAAGGCGAACCAAAGGTTACGTTTCATTGTCAGAACGCTTCGAAGATGCAACAGCTCCACCAAAGAGACTGCCTACATCACACTTGTGCAGCCTGTCGGCGTGTCAAAATGTGTGGCCAGATTCAAAAAAACTTTCCGTGAGTAAACAATCAACATTTTACAAACTAGTTTAACGAACTGTTTTTCGATCTACGAAAAGAATAGAAATTGAATATATATATTATTGCAGACTACTGGAGATACTTTATATCTCATAAAATGGCATAGTTGTTATTCTATTTGAAATTATTTTTAGACAAGAAAATATTAAACATGCTGAAAATTACATACAAATTCATTTCTTAAAATACCTGATAAATATAGCCTTCACTTAGAATAGTTTCTGAGCTACGAGTCTCAAACGCGTGATCTACGGTAACCTCGATAATCAAAAACACCAGAAGCACTTGTTTATCACAGATGCGATTTTGCAAATGTTGCTAACTTCACGTCTCCTTCGACTTTATGCTATTTTCTTCGCCGCATTTATTACAGCTAAGATTAAAGCAAGTGTGACTTTACGCTGTAAAAACCACCGTATTGGGCTCTGTACGGTTCTGAGTTAGAAGTTTGGCTCGATGCTATCTTGGGGTCGAACCGTACATGTCTGATCCATGCCCCAGCAAGTACCTTAGTTGCAGATATAATCTTTTATCTGTGGTCCTGTAGTTAAAAAGACTATGCATATACCATAGATTACGAAACAAATAATAAATATTAGATAAAACAACTGGTTCATTAATAAAAGCCGCGGTGGAGTGTCCGAGCGCTCACAGGTGTCTTGCTGCGGAGCGCGCGGTTGCTCGCCGTTGGACGTTCTAGTCCTCCCTCGTGCATGTGTGTGTGTGTGTGTGTGTGTGTGTGTGTGTGTGTGTGTGTGTGTATGTGTGTGCGTGCGTGTTGTCTTTAACATAGGTTAGTTTAAGCTAGCTTAGGTAGTTTGTAAGCCTAGGGGCTGATAACCATATTAATGAAGTCTCACAGATATACAAACCTTAGAATTGAACATTAATAAAACAAAATTTTAGTCTAACGTTTGTAAATAATGTATGCAGAGTCAGAGATGTAATTGAATAAGGTTTATTCAATCAAATTGGTTCCTTATTGGAAGTGGTTAGATGAAGTATTGATCACAAATTAAATTAAATGATTTAACAGTTGCATTGTCTGCGATAAGAAATTGGTAGTACTTTGCTCCAACTAACTTAATCGTAGTTATAAAAAACACAGAAACTCTGTATATTTCACGATCACTCAGCATGAAATTGTGAACAGTTCAAAATAGTTTATGTATCCCGAAAAAAATGTCTACACTCGTAAGTTCTTGTATAAAAACAAACATTTATCAGTCCCGAAAAGCGACTGTTCACTGCGCAGATCGTAACACCCTCCCCGATCGAATCACTCTTATCACCAAGGAGGGCCCTTCTTTTGCCAAGACTATACATGGAGGTCGCTCTTCCTCGCACCCCTCCCTGTCCTCCTCTATCTCTCAAACACACACTTCCCACCATTTCTGTCCCTAGGCCGTTTCGTCATTTGCCGAACGCAATCCCCTCCAAAATAGTACACATAAGATATTTCTTTAAGTAAAAACTGATCATCTGAAACCACGTTCTTACTAATACAATAAATTATTTAAATAAAAATATTAATCTTCCGTCCCCAGAGGACTATTAATTACTACTACATAAAGTCTGAAATATATAAATAGACGAACCTGCTTTTCATGAGCTTGATCGCTCATGCCACACAATATTTACGTAAATAACTGGGAAATTTTAGAATAAATCGACACACTAATTTAAACATACGATAAGTAAATCTTGCTGCTTGAATTTTCAGTGTTACTGTGGAGAATATGATGATGTGTTTATTTTTCCATTGTAAATTTATGTAAGTTGAAATCAGTCTATAAATAAACATATACAAGTGTGACGCTTTCAATATGATAGATTGAGACAAAAACCTATCAGAATTTGTTGAAATTTCATGACACAATCAAAATTTGATTATTTTAAGTTTGATTTTTTCTATATTTTGATATAGTAGTCAAACATTTGTAATTATTTTGAGATATTGAAGTTATCTTTTAGAACTATTACATGTGCGTAATTGTTCCGACATTGTAGATGTCTTTAATTTTAATAGTAAAATAAAGTTAAAGATTATTTAATTTTATTCTGAATTACTGTAATGCGGGATGTCCTCCGCACACACCCTTAAGAAACGCTCGGCTAACAGCCCTCGTTAGTTTTGAATACAAAGCCTGGGCCTTTCCCAGATTTTCGCCTATTTTCACAAAACCCCGACCGGTTGCTCGGTTTAACCCGCTACCTCCCTACCTGGGCTGTTCGGCAGCTGCTTCAACCTCTCGCCGCGGTTCACTGCCGACTAGTCCTTTACCTTTCCAAGCAATACCATAACTCATACTCATTGCGCAACTCTACAGACATGACTTCTGTAAAGTCATATCCTTTAGATGACAGAGAAATGAACCCCCACAAAAAAGAAAAAAAATTTCTGCTGGCTGAACTGAAATGATACAGTCAATATTAACGGAAGAACACGCTTCACATTTCGAACTGACATCTGTCACACATCCAAAATGCAAAAACTTCGTGGCACATTAAAATTGTGTGCCGGAACCGGGACTCGAACCTGGAAAGTAAAGTTTGAGAACGGGCTTTGAGTCGTGTCGTGTTGCAGTCTGGCCACTGTGGCCGCGCGGAGAGGTCGCGTGCTTCGCATCTTGCCGTCCGTATTTATCGTGTGCGAGTTTGTGTACTTCCTTCGAGCGCGAGTAGTTTTCCTACGCGTTCACTTGCAGCGACATGGCTGACCTTAGAAAGAATACTGTTAAGATCACGTTCCAAGCGGAATAGCCAATACCACGAGCTTACGAAGTAGAACGGTTTCTTCGCGAAGAACTACGACTAGATCCACAGCAAATTATTGGAATACATTTCTCGATCGTCGCAAGTGTCGTCTACGTTAAGATGATTACCGAAGAAGCATGCAGGAAAGTGGTTAGCGGAGCAGCAGCAAAACTGCAGTTCTGACACGCAGATGGACATATAGGAGCTGTTACTATTGAACTTGCAGGACTAGGTATAAAGACCCTCAGGGTATTTGAACTACCCTTTGAGGTAGCCGCCGACCAAGACATCTCGGCACTTACGCCGTACGGAACAGTCATCAACCATATCGCGGAGAAATAGCAGTCCTTTACGACGTATCCAGTACTCAATGAAGCACGGCAGGTCAATATTGATCTCCGCAAACATGTCCTACCTAAATAATGCCGGCTACTATGCCATTATCATCTACGAAGGACAACCAAGAACATGCTCCGGATGTGGACAAGAGGGACATGTCCGCTCTGAATGTATGCAGCGACGTATCACCCAAATCCCAACGAGCGTAGAAGTTCAATCAGCCCCTCCATCGATTCTGCCAATGACATACGTACAGGCGACTTTACATAGGACGATGGCTGGAAGTGAGCAAGAGACACAACCTCCGCTGTCTGACAGACACGTTGTCGCGGAACAGCACAGCCCTAGTACGAACGAGACCATAGACGAATCCGAAGACTAACTGTGAGAACAAAAAGATAATTTAGCACCAAACGAACGATTGGAAGTCCACCCAAGAGTAGTACCAACTCAAGCCTTCCTTTTGGAAAGCGCTGAAAGGTAGGATACACAAGAACACTCTGACTCGGAGACGCATGTGAGATGCATGTTCGAAAACAAAAATCGCCTCGCAAATACAAGAAACGCCTATGCACTCCGTCTGACGAATGTCTTGAAAAGACGGATACAGTCGATCATTTCGATCAGGATCGTGACGTGACACACATCGCAACAGAGGCACCGAATGTCACTGGTCCCCCTCTCAAAACTGACAAGATGAAAATTTATATACAAAACATTCCACGTGGTGATGGACAGTGCGATGGATCACCGTCCCAGCTTCGAGAAAATACGGAAGGGGAACCCTCAGCAACCGATGTCACAAACCCACAGCCTCTTTCCAATGGCCCGTGGCGTGCAGAAGTGGAAGACCAAGATTTGACGGACACTTTACTTACAACAGAAGAGGAGAGGGTGGCATCGAGGCGATATCATTCGTCTTCACCATCCAAACTGTTGCTTGACATGGATTTACAGGGTGAGAACCAGTCATACCGATGAGCGACTATCAACATCAATTAGGTCGCAAGTGAAGCCGTCATTGTTACGTGACGCACTTTATGCGGCTGATATAGACGTGGCCCTATTGCAAGAAGTGTACGTGCTTGGTTTCTCCGACTTATTTGGATATACCACATACATATCACATGCGTCCGATACGGGTAGCGGAGTTGCAGTACTTCTCAAAGAAGGTTTAATAGCCACTGATCTACCTAATGGCAGGGGATACACCTAATAAATGTGTACGCACCGTCGGGTACAAGCAAGAGGCGTGAACGATCGGTCCTTTTCGCTGAGGACTCAACACAACTATGTCAGGGCAAAATCGATGATATGGTTATCGGGGGAGATTTTAATTGTACACTATCCACGAAAGACCAAATTCCCCATCACTCACCATGTTCATCACTCTGAGCTGTCATTCGCAATCTCGATTTGGTTGACACTTGGGAAATCGTGTACACTGATAGACCAAGCTTCACGCATTTTATGGAAAATTCGTCCAGCAGATTCATTTGGTCACTACACCAGAATTGTGGCCGGCAGCTTTTAACAACCATACATCGCATATCTGTAACATCACGCTTGGAAGACAACGAGTGTGGAAAGTCTTAGCCCTTGGAAACTGAACATTGCTCACCTGTCCTCGCCGGAATGTCAATCGGCGGTGTGCGAAGCGTGGAGCTGGTGCTTACGACGACGTGAAGCGTACACATCAGTCTTACAGTGGTGGCTGGAATGTGCCAAACAGAGACTTCGTCGCACATTGATGACCTTTAGTAGGGACGTTGCTGCATGGAGACGCAGCACCACACAGTTTTACTATGCCATACTGAGGGAGTGTTCCGTTATGTCTCCATCCCCAGAACATCAGATGATTGCCAACAATGCGAAAGCAAAGATTGTAGCTTTGATACATCGACACTTGGAAGGAGCGATATTTCGTACGTGCCAAACAATTGGAATCAATAATGAACGACCCTCTACGTACCACATAGCAGCGGTACGGAAGCTCATGCAGAAGTCCTTAATCCGCGAGGTTTCAAATGTTCAAATGTTTGTGTAGTCCATGGGACTTAACTACGGGGTCATCAGTCCCTAAACTTACAAACTACTTATGAACTGCTTACGAACTAGGACGGCACAAATATCCATACCCGAGGGGGGATTCGAACCCCCGACCGTAGTGGCCGTGCAGACCGTGACTGGAGAGCCTCAGTCTCATCGGCCACCGCGGCCGGCAATCCGCAAGGTGACGACAGAAGATGGCGAACGTCACGCACACGCAACGAGCTATCAACGACGTACTCTTCAAACACTACTATCGCCTGTATACAGAAGATAGTTCCGATTCAGAACTCATTGATGCTGTCGCTGGGTTAATACATAACACGATCCCTCTAGAGCTCCAACAAGAATTGTTAGAATAGATCTCTGAAGACGAAGTTGTAGCTGCCATTAGAAAAGGAACAACTAACAAGACACCAGGACTGGAAGGCTCACCGCTGGAATTCTATAGGGCGTTTCAGGGATTTCCGGTACCTACTTTGACGATTATCTGCCAAGAGATTATGACGCCGACGATATAACTTCCGGCTGCTTTCACGGAAGGTGTCATTATCCCGATTCATAAAGCACGTGGAGGATCGCGTATCAAAGATTACAGACCACTAACTCTGCTGAACTGTGATATGAAAATATTCACACGTTTATTGGCGGCTCGTATACGGCGCACGGTATGTCATGTTCTATCGGTGGATCACACATCAATGGGCGGGACCCATAATATACGCGCCGCCCTGTGTCGCTACAGAGACCTCATTGCCCTTGCCAAGTTTCGTCGAATACCGGGAGCCTTGGCGGCGATAGACTTAAGTCAAGCATTTGATCGAGTCAATCACACGTACATAACTTCTTAACTACTGTTCTGGGGAGAATGCACTATCCGGATACTTTCATTAAGGTGGTACTGCGTCTTCTTCGTAGTGCATCATCAAAAGTACTTGTCAACGGTAAACTGTCTAACACCTTACCAATCTAACGCTCTGTTAGATCGGGATGCCCACTATCAACGATAGTATATGCGCTGGCCTTGGAACGTTTGTTGTGTGGGCTGAGGAATCGCCTAACAGGATTGACTCTTGGCGGCTATGTTTGTAGCTGCACCGCGTACGCAGATGACCTAGTGTTAACTCTTCGAGACACACTAGATGTACACAGAGCTATGGAGTGGCTTACCACATATGTGGTAAACGTGTAAACGCACAAAAATCGGTCACGCAGAATATTGACACCGGGATGACACCGGAAAGCGTCGCTCTATTCAAACTGTGCGACACAATTCGCTGTCTTGGTATCAAATCACAAATGACATCTCACGCACGGCGGAGCTTAATTACCGCAAACTATTACGAAATATCCGTGCCGGACTTGTGGATAACCGTCTCCGGGCTTTGGACATACATCAACGAACCGAATTTATAAAAATGTATCAAGCATCCCGACTGCCGCATGTGGCGCAGACACTGCAGGTGCCAAAACACATAGCAAGGAGCCTAATGGCGGCATTTGGATTATCCGTCAGTTACGGAATGATATTTAAAATAAAATACGAATCCCTCACCCTACCAAAGGAACGTGGCGGACTAAGACTTGTTAATGTTCATGACCGAGTGATATCTCTCTACGTAGGTATGCACCTCAAGCTGTGGAAGCGTAGCCCGTCCAGTCTCACGGGCCTACTGATGGAGGCTTTGGCGCCGACTTCCCTCGACCCACCGGTGGAGCTTAGTAACATACCGACAGTATTTTCCTATTTTGGGAATTTTTATCTAGAATATAGTTACATAAGGGCGCCCTACCTGTTACTCGCTTACCAATGGCCAGAGACATCTACCGCATCATGCTGCAGAGCCGGGAACCTAATATTATGGAAATGAAACATCCCAGTGTGCACTGGAGAGTGGTTTGGCGCACAGTGAATGCACCATTGCTGGACTCCGACGTGCGATCGACTTGGTACGTGACGGTGAACAATAAACAGATGACTAGAGAGAGACTCCATAGGATTGATCTAACTGATTTACACAGAAAATTTCCACCGGGGACTGAGAGGCGTGGTCGTGAAAACGGCGATTAGCTTTTGGATGACTTGTTAAACCAACTCACATATCATAGAACCAAAGAGACGCAAAATTCGAGAAGAAGCTGTTGCTGGCGATGGAGTGGAGACTTGGTGAGAGACTGCTGAGGAAGAGACTTGATCCAACGCCGGAGAAACGAGAAGACATGAAGGCAGCTCTCGCCTTGGCACACACAACACTGTGACTGTGGCGCCTTCGGTCGGAGGTCGCCCCGCGCCTCACAGGTACGGAGCTGGGGAGCTCAGAGCCGCGACCGCCTCCACCGCCAACGCGCACGCACACCACACCGCGCCGACGTCAACCTAATGTTGGTTAGATAGGAAATTACCTCCCCCTTCCCCGATAACTCTGAATCGTGTCCAAGCCCAGTCAAATCAGCCCTGTGAAATTATTGTTTTTCAAATCTTTTAATAAATAAAACTAAATTATATATGGTAATCCCCTGTAAGGACTGTTCTGTTGTCAAATCAATCCCTTGAATCCAATTTCCATAGCAGCCTAGTTCCAACATTTCTCATTTTATTTTACTGCACTGTATAAATAATTGAGGGAGAGGTTTGATTTACCACAATATGGTTCTAAACATTTATATTTATGGTACGACGAATAACAAAAAGAAATTCTGTTCTTTGTCGAGAGAATAAATAAGAATGCACAAGGTCAAAAATGAAATTTCGTCATAGAAATTCTTGAAATGGAATGATAAATATTTCTAATAGGCGCTGTGACAGAAGAGGGCACACCACACGAGTTCGTCCGCCAGAAATAAAACCAATATCTCGAGATCTCAAAGAGATATTATTATATTTTGAATTTTACACACAACTTAAATACCTCCTCTAAATTTCCTTCGTTATTACATATGAGCTTCAATCAGTTATTTGCAAAGTCTACCCATTCTGTTTCTACCTCTGCAAAATCCTTAACACCGTATTTAATTTGACGCTGCACAGTAACTATGACGACTAATGAAAATAAAATGTTCATGACGCGAAGACATCCAAATGAAACACGTGAAAAAAGCCCAATTTGTCACTCAGTAAATATAATAATTTTTTTTTCTTGATACCAAAATATAATCGCTTTTCGGGTGCATCATGATATCGGGTTAAGATTTACGAAAACGGGAAAAATCGTTTCTAGATAAATGTCTACAGAATATATATTTTATAATATATTGAGGACAGTTACAACTCACCGCAAAGACGTGGCGACGAGATGCGACAGGCACATACAAAAGACACACACATACAACACATAATGTGTTGTATGTGTGTGTCTTTTGTATGTGTCTTTTGTATGTGCCTGTCGCATCTCGTCGCCACGTCTTTGCGGTGAGTTGTAACTGTCCTCACTATATTATCTATTCCACCCTGGACTTTCAATTATTATATGAACATATATTTTAAATTTTTAGCCGTTTGTTAAGGTTAGTTATTTACATATTTACTCCACGGAGCTAAAATGGCTAAAAACTGGTATTTGAAAGTATGTGCATAAATACGAAAACTTGAAACACCTGAATCTTGGATAAAGATATCAAAAAATTTAAAAGTACGTGGGTGAGTTAGTAAATACGTCGCAAACTGAGGTAGACACGCCAGTATTGCGTTTGGTAGCCTGCAAATTGATTTACTATTGAGCTGACTCCACCTGTAAGTTTAAACATTCGTCGCATCGTTCGTGAAGGCTTTAAAAGCCTGGAGCTTGGAATTTTTGTGGCAGCGTTTGCATCCTATTAGTGACGCTCTTGCGCCGTAGCTTCATTTGGTTCCTTAAGCTGCTGCAACCCACAAGACGGACGTGTCGCAGTGGTAGAGAAATACCACCACACAGCGCTCAGTACTGGCGTGTCTACCTCAGTTTGACACTTACTTACTAACTCGTCCTCGTAGTTTGAGAAGAACATGTTGTGAAAATATGGTGTAAATTTCGATTATTTTCAGTGACTAAAAAGTGTACAAGCGACTGTTTCCACAATTGGTAGTTTGGGTATCCAAAAATTATGGCTCCTCGTGGTTTTCTAAGAAAGTACTCATAATTAAATTGTTCTCTCATCGTGTTCCACGTGTAATAATATGCAACCGATTTGTTCAATTCGTCTGAACTGCAGGAAGTGTGTGATTTTAAATTTTGACAACATAGTGTAGGATGTCTAAAGAATGCCGGTTCTTTGGATAGGTACACAAAAGTTCACTAGGCCAAGGGCTATGCAAAACATGCAAAACTCCTTATCTCCGGGATCAATAGAAATCGAGACATGGGCCTCTGATGAATCGCATTCTTTTTGCACATGGCGTTTACGAACATATTAATATCGTACAATGGCGTGCACGGTTATACATCACGAGGCAACAATTTTTTGTATAGCCTATAAATGTTTGTATAGCTTATGGGACTTAAATACGGGGTCGTCAGTCCCTAAACTAACAAACTACTTATAAACTATCAATAAAATTCTTCTGGGTATGAAACCGCGTCGTCATTTTATAAATTCCACCGACGTTTCGGCCGCTGTTGCAGGCGGCCTTCATCAGGGTCTGTGTCTGACTGCTGAATATACTATATCTTGGGGTTTATATAGCTGCGAATGAGGGAAAGGAAGGGGGACGTTGGTTTGCCTTTATTGGTGGTTATATTATTTCACGCCATTGGTGGAAATCGGCAATGATGATTGGTGTTTTTGAGGCTAGTTTTCCATGTGATTGGGGGTTACATTCTTCCCCCTTATTGGTCAAAATGGACGTTTCCGATTGGCTTCTGTATTAGAAGTTACTATTGGCGGAATGGACCTGAGAGAACGGACGGCGGTTGTGCCGTGCCGCTGTTGACTTGTCGCCTGGCGCAGACGGCGGCGGGCCGGTGCTCTGCGTGTTCGCTGCCGCTGTGGTCTCCGGGGCAGTCTGCGCGAGTCCTTCCGCGCGCGGTGCCGTCACATAGCGTTGCGACTGCTGGCAGCCAAGACGCCGGCAGCCTGTAGCCATCCTCCCTGTTCATATTGGCGGGACGCTTCGCTATTTCTATATCCTCTCTAATTAATCTCCTCGCTGAGAATGGTTGTTTCGCCAGCACGCGGGCCTCGCTGAAAGATAACTGTTTTCCGCACTGATTGTGATGCTCAGAAACCGCTGACTTTGTGTGCTGTCCAAGCCGTATGTATCTTTCATGTTCTGAAAGCCTCGTGGAGATTGCTCGCCCGGTCTCTCCTATATAAACCAGCCCACACTCGCAGCTTATTTCATACACGCCGGCATTGCTCAGTTTGTCTACTGCGTCCTTAGTTGAACCTAGGACATCCTTGGTCTTATTGGTGCTGCGGAAGACTGGCTTGATGCCTGCCCGACGTAGAACCTTACCCACACGCTCAGTGACGCCCTGCACGTAAGGTAATAGGGCGATGCATTGTGCTTCCTCTTGCTCCCCTCTGTTCCTTTCATTCCTCCTGGACATTGTTTTATGTATCTCGCCCAGTCCGTAGCCATTAGCCGCAAAGGTGGATCTGAGATGTCGTAGTTCCGCCTGTAGGTGATCGTCATCGCTGATCCTGTGGGCCCTCCTTGTTAGTGTTTGTAGGGCGGATTTCTTCTGCATGGGGTGGTGGTGGGAGGAGGCGTGAAGGTACCTTCCCGTGCTGGTAGCCTTTCTGTACACCCTGTGGCCGAGTTTACCATCAGACTTTCGGTAGACTTCGACGTCGAGGAAAGGCAGCACCCCATTCTTTTCTACTTCTATCGTGAAATGTATTTTGCTGTGCTGCTGATTGAGATGTTGATGAAAGTTCTTTAGCTCCTCTTCGCCATGTGGCCAGATGACGAAAGTGTCATCAACGTAACGCAGCCAGCATGCTGGGCGTAGTGGCGCTGACTGGAGAGCCGTTTCTTCAAATGCTTGCATGAAGATGTCAGCTGCAATCGGAGAAAGTGGGGAGCCCATAGCTACACCGTCTGTTTGTTCGTAAAATTATTCTTTCCACATGAAGTAAGTGGTCGTCAGGCAGTGGCGAACTAGGTCACAGGTGTCAGATGCTAAGCGTTCTTCTAATATGTTCATTGTGTCTGACACTGGTACGTTGGTGAATAACGATGTCACATCAAAACTAACCATCAGATCCGTAGCTGATACATTCTTCTCTTTTAAAGGTGCCACGAAATGGGTCGAATCCTTCACATATGTCTCTGTGTGGCTCACTAGATGTCGGAGCTATGGTGTCAACTCTTTGGCCAGCTTGTACGTGGGTGAATTAATGCTGGCCACTATGGGACGCAAAGGAAAGTCCTTTTTATGGACCTTCGGCGCACCATATATCCTCGGTGCCTGCGGAACTTGTGGGATGAGTCTTCCGGCTGTGTCAAAAGTCATCCTGGTTTGCTTCAGCAGCGCCTGCGTCGATCTGGTTATCTTAGCCGTCGGATCACCCTTAAGTTTCTTGTAGATGGGATCGCCGAGGAGGTTTTCCATTCGTTTATTATAATCTGGTGTGTCCATGACGACAGTGGCGTTGCCTTTGTCTGCCTGTATTACTACTAAGTCAGGATTCTTCTTCAACTCCACTATGGCCTGACGTTCCTCCCTGCTAATGTTTTGTTTTGGTGGCTTCGCCTGAGACAGGATTCGTACCGTTTCTTGTCTGATCTTCTCTGCCTCGGTCTGTGGCAGGTGACGCACCGAAGTCTCAACTGATTCAGTAATGTCTTCCTTCGGTACATATTTCGGTGCGATCGCAAAATTGAGTCCCTTAGCCAGGATCTGAGTGCTTGCTTCACTTTAGGTATGGCTGGAGACGTTTACCACTGTCCTTTTTGTATCCAGGGTTTGTTCTTCTTTCGTCTTGATCGGCTGCAGCTTGGCAAACTTTTCCATATGACGACTAGTGATGCTCTCAGTAGACCTCGTGGCTTGTTGGAAGGTCAATCTATCGACTTTCTCCCAGTCTTCCGCATCTAATTTACTTGCCAGGAACAGGTGCAGTTCATAGAGCTTTTTGTTGTTCATGTCAAGGCTGGTCCGAATGTCTCGTATCCTTTCCCTCAGCAAGGCTTTGCTGGCTCGTAGACAGATGTTCTTCGCCTTGTTCGATGTTATATGCGACGTCAGCCGTAGGAATTTTGGCACTATATTGGTGTCCCTACATCTCTTCAAGAACACAAAATCATTCAGCAGTTTACCTCTCTTAGACGCAGCGATTCAGGCTGCTTGATGTTTTGATGTACTTCCTGCCCATACAGGTTGATTAAATGCAAACGTAGGCTTCCGCGGTTGTTGTCACTATCAATAAAATTCTTCTGGGTCATTTTATAAATTCCACCGATTTCCAATAAAGGCAAACCAACGTCCCCCTTCCTTTCCCTCATCCGCAGCTATATAAACCCCAAGATATCGTATATTCAGCAGTCAGACACAGACCCTGTTGAAAGCCGCCTGCAACAGCGGCCGAAACGTCGGTGGAATTTATAAAATGACGACGCGGTTTCATACCCAGAAGAATTTTATTGATAGTGACAACAACCGCGGAAGCCTACGTTTGCATTTAATCAACCTGTATGGGCAGGAAGTACATCAAAACATCAGGCAGCTTGAATCGCTGCGTCTAAAGAGAGGTAAACTGCTGAATGATCTTGTGTTCTTGAAGAGATGTAGGGACACCAATATAGTGCCAAAATTCCTACGGCTGACGTCGCATATAACATTGAACAAGGCGAAGAACATCTGTCTACGAGCCAGCAAAGCCTTGCTGAGGGAAAGGATACGAGACATACGGACCAGCCTTGACATGAACAACAAAAAGCTCTATGAACTGCACCTGTTCCTGGCAAGTAAATTAGATGCGGAAGACTGGGAGAAAGTCGATAGATTGACCTTCCAACAAGCCACGAGGTCTACTGAGAGCATCACTAGTCGTCATATGGAAAAGTTTGCCAAGCTGCAGCCGATCACGACGAAAGAAGAACAAACCCTGGATACAAAAAGGACAGTGGTAAACGTCTCCAGCCATACCTTAAGTGAAGCAAGCACTCAGATCCTGGCTAAGGGACTCAATTTTGCGATCGCACCGAAATATGTACCGAAGGAAGACATTATTGAATCAGTTGAGACTTCGGTGCGTCACCTGCCACAGGCCGAGGCAGAGAAGATCAGGCAAGAAACGGTACGAATCCTGTCTCAGGCGAAGCCACCAAAACAAAACATTAGCAGGGAGGAACGTCAGGCCATAGTGGAGTTGAAGAAGAATCCTGACTTAGTAGTAATACAGGCAGACAAAGGCAACGCCACTGTCGTCATGGACACACCAGATTATAATAAACGAATGGAAAACCTTCTCGGCGATCCCATCTACAAGAAACTTAAGGGTGATCCGACGGCTAAGATAACCAGATCGACGCAGGCGCTGCTGAAGCAAACCAGGATGACTTTTGACACAGCCGGAAGACTCATCCCACAAGTTCCGCAGGCACCGAGGATATATGGTGTGCCGAAGGTCCATAAAAAGGACTTTCCTTTGCGTCCCATAGTGGCCAGCATTAATTCACCCACGTACAAGCTGGCCAAAGAGTTGACACCATAGCTCCGACATCTAGTGAGCCACACAGAGACATATGTGAAGGATTCGACCCATTTCGTGGCACCTTTAAAAGAGAAGAATGTATCAGCTACGGATCTGATGGTTAGTTTTGATGTGACATCGTTATTCACCAACGTACCAGTGTCAGACACAATGAACATATTAGAAGAACGCTTAGCACCTGACACCTGTGACCTAGTTCGCCACTGCCTGACGACCACTTACTTCATGTGGAAAGAATAATTTTACGAACAAACAGACGGTGTAGCTATGGGCTCCCCACTTTCTCCGATTGCAGCTGACATCTTCATGCAAGCATTTGAAGAAACGGCTCTCCAGTCAGCGCCACTACGCCCAGCATGCTGGCTGCGTTACGTTGATGACACTTTCGTCATCTGGCCACATGGCGAAGAGGAGCTAAAGAACTTTCATCAACATCTCAATCAGCAGCACAGCAAAATACATTTCACGATAGAAGTAGAAAAGAATGGGGTGCTGCCTTTCCTCGACGTCGAAGTCTACCGAAAGTCTGATGGTAAACTCGGCCACAGGGTGTACAGAAAGGCTACCAGCACGGGAAGGTACCTTCACGCCTCCTCCCACCACCACCCCATGCAGAAGAAATCCGCCCTACAAACACTAACAAGGAGGGCCCACAGGATCAGCGATGACGATCACCTACAGGCGGAACTACGACATCTCAGATCCACCTTTGCGGCTAATGGCTACGGACTGGGCGAGATACATAAAACAATGTCCAGGAGGAATGAAAGGAACAGAGGGGAGCAAGAGGAAGCACAATGCATCGCCCTATTACCTTACGTGCAGGGCGTCACTGAGCGTGTGGGTAAGGTTCTACGTCGGGCAGGCATCAAGCCAGTCTTCCGCAGCACCAATAAGACCAAGGATGTCCTAGGTTCAACTAAGGACGCAGTAGACAAACTGAGCAATGCCGGCGTGTATGAAATAAGCTGCGAGTGTGGGCTGGTTTATATAGGAGAGACCGGGCGAGCAATCTCCACGAGGCTTTCAGAACATGAAAGATACATACGGCTTGGACAGCACACAAAGTCAGCGGTTTCTGAGCATCACAATCAGTGCGGAAAACAGTTATCTTTCAGCGAGGCCCGCGTGCTGGCGAAACAACCATTCTCAGCGAGGAGAAAAATTAGAGAGGCTATAGAAATAGCGAAGCGTCCCGCCAATATGAACAGGGAGGATGGCTACAGGTTGCCGGCGTCTTGGCTGCCAGCAGTCGCAACGCTATGTGACGGCACCGCGCGCGGAAGGACTCGCGCAGACTGCCCCGGAGACCACAGCGGCAGCGAACACGCAGAGCACCGGCCCGCCGCCGTCTGCGCCAGGCGACAAGTCAACAGCGGCACGGCACAACCGCCGTCCGTTCTCTCAGGTCCATTCCGCCAATAGCAACTTCTAATACAGAAGCCAATCGGAAACGTCCATTTTGACCAATAAGGGGGAAGAATGTAACCCCCAATCACATGGAAAACTAGCCTCAAAAACACCAATCATCATTGCCGATTTCCACCAATGGCGTGAAATAATATAACCACCAATAAAGGCAAACCAACGTCCCCCTTCCTTTCCCTCATCCGCAGCTATATAAACCCCAAGATATCGTATATTCAGCAGTCAGACACAGACCCTGATGAAACCGCCTGCAACAGCGGCCGAAACGTCGGTGGAATTTATAAAATGACGACGCGGTTTCATACCCAGAAGAATTTTATTGATAGTGACAACAACCGCGGAAGCCTACGTTTGCATTTACTTATAAACTACCTTATACTAAAGACGGCACAAATATCCATGCCCGAGGGGTGATTCGAGCCCCCGACCATAGTTACCGTGCAGACCGTGACTGAAGCGCCTCAGTCCCCCCGGCCATCCCGGCAGGCAATATAACCGATGACTGAACCTATAATGAACCCAATACAAATAAAGAAACATGTCCAAAAATTGGTCTGTTAATAGAGAAAGAAGAATTCTATTTTTGCTAGGCATAATGTAAGTTCGTATTATATATGCCAGGGCAGAGCATGTTCCTAAGACGTGAACGATATACCGCAAACTGATTCGACAAGAAATTATTTCACTTCAGTCAACGTAACAACTGAGAGTACTTTTGAGTTCAGAATTGCAAGTAGATAAGACATTAGTTATCGTTTAGATCTGCATTTGGTTTCCACTTGATATGTCAAAAGTCAATTTTTAAATGACCAGTTTAGATAGATTTAGGAGTCGCAACAACAGCAGCACCAACACTTGCACCATTTCACATGGCAATTGTGCTAGATGAACACATTTTCGAATGTGAATGACACAACAGCCGATTGTGAGACCCTGTTACCATCAGTTTCTCTTAAAGACAGCGCAATGTTGCAGTGTTTCTCACCTCAAAAGAGACTTTTCTCCCGACACGAAACAACGAACAACGCTTGTGTGGTCAGAGAGGCGATGCTAGAGCAGCGAAATGAGAATACTTTTTCCTCTCTCTTTTTTTCCCGTGCATCGGCGCCATCGCTGGCCAGCGTAGCCTGCGGCTGGAGGCGGCAGTACAAAGGCGACAGAAGGGCGTGGCACTCTGTGCCCCGGCCCAGCGTTTCACACAGCCTCTAGGGCTCACAGGCGAAAAGTTGCAGAGAGTTGTAACGACGTGCGTCGCTAGTCCGTGCAACACCCATTAAATACTATTACTACGATGGACAGTTTGCCACTTTAAGGACGTGGAAGACCCAAAAGTACCTAATAATAATTTACCTACTGCCAAGTACCAGTCGTAGCTCGTCGCCTCTTGAAGTACTCGTAGATCGGAGCTCACGACTGTCTGAAATTCGATGGGGGAAAACTAATCCAATACAAATAGTGAAGGCGACTCGTGGAATTGCAGTTCATTGACACTTTAATGAACTATTAGCGCACAGTTGTCTACTTTATGGCCAGTGTACAAGTCTCAATTACAATCACCACAACCCAGTACACACATTCCACACGTCAATAATACAAATTTACACAGTTCGTGTGTGGAATATAAAAATTTCGAGGTGTACATTCTAATGGTGTCATAACACCGGTAGAAACACTTCCTACACGACTAACACTGATGAACTTTTACATAGTTGTACAAATTAGCGTTCGGCGCGACGTGGATTGTGCCTCAGATACATTACGTTACACGACTCGAAACAATACTCCCTACTAGCGTGGATTGTGCTCTCGATCAGAGACGAAACCAGACTCATTTACATGGCGCGAAAGCATCCCTTTTTTATCATCCAAACAATGTCACTGGAAATTACGGATTGTTAATTGACTCAATTAACTTAATTATAATGGAAAAGTAAACAATTACATACAACTGGCAACAGTATTGATATACAAAACTCAGTTAAATTAACATTGTCTCACTTTCAAATATAGTTAAATTTATTTTAGACGACCTGTTTCGGGCGCGTGAGAGCTTCTGGTCTCTATACAGACAAATAAATGGATTGGTATACAGTAAAGGCAATAAAATGTACAAAAGTCGGTTACAGAAATTTGAAGCATTTGTAATATATTTTATTACAATCGATTTGGTTCCAAACTGTCCCCTCGGCAACCGCGACCGGCAGAAAAGAGTTAAATTAGTTTTATCAGAGATACTAATTAGCCTAATATATGAACTACAACAATCCACCTTTTAATATTTCCTAATTAAACAAACTTCTCAGATGTCAAATAACAGAAAATAACGTCAGCTAGTCACATTAGGAAAAAGAATAAGCCGGCCGCGGTGGCCGAGGTGACCGAGGCGCTCCAGTCACCGTCAGCACGGCCGCTACGGTCGGGGGTTCGAATCCCCCCTCGGGCATGGATATTTGTGCCGTCCTAGTTCGTAAGTAGTTCATAAGTAGTTTGTAAGTTTAGGGACTGATGACCCCGTAGTTAAGTCCCATAAGCTTAACAAACATTTTTGAAAAAGAATAAAAAAGTTTTGGAAAAGAAAATTATGATAAACTCATTATCCAACAATGGCATCGGGAGACACAGTAATGCATGCAGATGAAAATAAATTTCGTTACACTGCAGTCCGGATGTGTAATATGGAATCTTTCTAGTTGCTCAGCTCTGAAACAGAAACGTACTCGCATCTCAAATCGTGTAAGCTTGTAATTTTCTTTTAGATGAAACCTACGAAAATCCTCAGTAATCGACTCCTGACTGACATGACACTATCATACAGGTAGTTAGTATTAATCTAGTAGATAGTTTTAAAGAAATTGCAGTATTTATAATTTAATACTTTTCTTTTTTGGACATCTTAATTTTCACGGCCTTAAGGGAAAGATACCCAAATCAAGAAATACATATCACTAATACGAGCACACGGAATGTAGCACCGTAGTGATACTTTTAGTAAAAGAAAGATAAATGAATTTGTAGCTCTGTAGCCAGCAGCACAATCGCGGTTGAACAGTGTAAGCAAGCTGTCACAAGATAATTGCTGTGCGTCAACGACGACTCGCTCCAGGAAAACGCTGTCTAGATGTACAAGTTGCTGATTCGCTGTTGACTCCCAGTCACCTGTCAAAATATCACAGGCATACTCCACCACGTAGTCACGCTTCTACAGAAAAATTTTCCTCGAATTTGCCAATGTAATCCGTCTAGCCTCGCCGGTGGCATCAGGACCACCGACAAAGAACAGTAATCAGCAATGAGCAGAATCCATCTACATCTATATCGGATATTCTGCCAATCTCTGATTTCTAGTATTTTATTCTGGTGATCAATTCTATCTATGTAGATGGGAATCAACAATATATTTTCGCATTCGGAGGAGAATGTTGGTGATTGGAGTTTCATAAATTGCCCACGCAGCAACGATAAGCGCCGTTGTAATGATTCCCATCCCAGGTCCTGTATCATTTGCGTAACGCTGTCTCCCCTGTATCGTGACAATACAAAACGAGCTGCCCTTCTTTGGAATCGTTCGATGTCCTCCGTCAAACCCCCTTGATAAGGATCGCACACTGGGCAGCAATACTCCAAAAAAAGAGCGGACAAACGTAGTGTATGCAGTCTCTTTAGTAGTTCTGTTGGATCTTTCAGCCGGCCGCGGTGGCCGAGGGGAGTGAGGCGCTCCAGTCACGGTCTGCACGTCCACTACGGTCGGGGGTTCGAATCCCCCCTCGGGCATGGATATTTGTGCCGTCCTAGTTCGTAAGTAGTTCATAAGTAGTTTGTAAGTTTAGGGACTGATGACCCCGTAGTTAAGTCCCATAAACTATACAAACATTTGAACATTTGGATCTTTCAAGGGTTCTGCCAATAAAACACAGTCTCTGGTTCGCCTTTCCCACTACAATATCTACGTGTTCTTTCCAGTTTAAGTCTGATGTAATAGTTAATTCTAGGTATTTAGAGGCGTTTACGGCCTTCACTTTCGATTGATTTATCTTGTAAACAAAGTTTAACGGATTTCTTTTCGTACTCATGTGGACGACTTAACACTTCTCATTACTTAGAATCAATTGCCAATTTTACACCATAGTGATATCTTATTTAGATCGTTGTGCAGTTGGTTTTGATCTTCGGATAATTTTACTAGACGATAAATGTCGGTGTCATTTGCAAACAACCCAAGAGAGCTGCTTAGATTTTCTCCCAAATCGTTAATGTAAATAAGGAACAACAGAGGACCAGTAACACCCGATATCACCTCTGTTTTAGTCGATGCCTTACCACCGATTACTAAACTGTATCCTCTCTGACAGTAAATCCCTATCCATTCGCAAATTCGGGGCAATATACCATAACTACGCCATGTGATTAAAATCCGTTTGCGAGAAAAGGTCTCAAAAGCCTTCTGGAAATCAATAAATACGGAATCGATTTGAGATCGCTTGTCGATATCATTCATCACTTCGTGTGAGTAACGAGCTAGTTGTGTTTCGCATGAACGATATTTACTAAATCCGTTTGACCTTGGTCACTAGCTCATTCTGTTCGAGAATATTCATAATATTTGAATACAGGATATGTTCCAAAATTATATATTTTTGACGACGTTACAGTGTTCATTTTTAATGAAAGAAATAGCAATTTGCGATCACTTATGGCTTCACTGTACTAGGATTCGGCGAATGAAAATTTGTGCCCCGTCGGGATTCGAACCCGGGATCTCCTGCTTACTAGGCAGACGCGTTGACCACTCCGCCACCGAGGACACAGTGATCAACCCGACTGCAGAGGACTCTTCCCTGCACGTCTCCCGCCACATCCAAATCTCCATTCGCCATACTGTCTCTTCCTATTATCAAACCCCTGCTGCAAATTGACGTCAATGAAATAGGCCTGTAGCTTAGTGGGTTATTCCTACTGCATTTCTTGAATATAGGTTTGACCTGTTCAACTTTCCAGTCGTTTGGTATAGCGGTTGTGTATGGCTGTTCAGTAATCGATTACAAATGTAATGGGTATACAGTCAGGAACAGAAGACTTGTTCTTGTTAAGTGATTTAAATTGTTTGGCTACTCCGAGGATACCTAATCCTACGTTACTACTTCTGGCCTCTGTAAATCGAAATCTGAAATATTGGTTTCGTCTTCTTTCGTGAATGAGTTTCTAAAATATATGTTTAGTAACTCTGCTTTAGTAGCGCTATCATCAGCAGGATCGCCATTAGTATCACGTCGTAAGGGTATTGTTTGTGTTTTGCCCCTAGTATATTTGACATACGACCAAAATCTCTTTGGGTTTTCAATTAAATTTCAAGAAAGAGTTTCGTTGAGAGATTAGGCCTCTCGCATTGAAGGCCTCACTAAATTTCGAGCTTCTGTGTATGATCGCCAATCCTCGGGATTTTGTGTTCTTGTAAATTTAGCTTGCATTTTCCGTTGTTTTTGCAATCTTTTTTTTGGGTACCAATGGGGACCACCTTTTTCTTTTATTGATTTATTTGGTATAAATCTGTCAATTGTTGTGGTTCCAATTCAAAAAAGTGGTTTCGACATCTGGTCAACACTTACGTTTAGTGTTAGGAACGAGTAGAAATTTTCTTTCGAGAATCAATGTATTGTATTTCTGTCTGCTTTCCTGAACATAAATATTTTTCGTCTATTTTTGGTAACTTTAGGACTTTCGATATTCAATCTCGCTACGGCAGCTCTGTGTTCACTAATACCTGTAACTGTTTTGATGCTCGTTATGAGCTCAGGATTATTTGTTGCTAAGAGATCAAGTGTGTTTTAACATACATTTACAATTCTAGTTGGCTCATGAACTAATTGTTTGAAGTAATTCTCAGAGAATGCGATGAGTACAATTTCGCACGATGTTTTATGCATACCTTCTGATTTGAAAATATAATTTCGCCAACAGATTGAGGGTAAATTAAAATCACCGCCTACTATTATTGTATGAGTCGGGCACGTGTTTACAATTAGACACAGGTTTCCTTTGAACCTTTCTGCTATCGTCAGAGACAGGGGGGGGGGCGTTAAAAGGAACCAATTATTAACTTTTTACGATTTTCGAGTACATTCTCTACCCATAATAACTCACAGGAACTATCAACTACAACTTCACTACACGATAGACTACTTTTTGGATGTTTTAGGGGGACAAAACAGCGGAGATAATTAGTCCCCCATTTGCGGTTCGTAACGAAACAACCATATTTACCTGGAAAACCATTTATATGCGAACAATTTTTTGTTATTACCATGTACGTCAACCAACATTTGTTAAACAACTTAACAAGAAATGTAACTAAAAATATTTACATAATTGTCATGCAACTACCTTGCTAATAAGGTTTTATGGAGGTGATGGATTTATAGACAACTTATTTGAATCATTCTGATCATATATAATACAAAAGTTGTGCTGCATAATACAAACAATGTAGAAAGAATAGAAAATGTTTGTACTGGGAATAATTCAAACAGGGAGACCCACAGGGTTTAATTTTGGGTGCAGTTCCATTTCTTTCGTACCTTAATGACCTTCCATTTTACATGTAAGAAATAGAATTAGTAATTTTTCACAGACGATACTGAAGATATAAGAAATCGTACAACAGCATCTGTTAGGCAGTTCTCTGAAACTTTACACTCATTAAATTTTAAGAAAATACACTACATTGATTTTTGCGCAATAAGTACAGTAATATAAAATTTAATGCAGCACATTTACATGAGGTAGTAAAAAAAGAGTAGTATAAACCAAATTTTTGTTGTACGTATTGATCAAAACTTAAAGTGGATGCAGTAAATTAGTGAGCATCTCAAACAATTAAGTTCATCTTGTTTTCTTCCTTATATAATTGCTAGTCATGGAAATAAACGACTCAACCTCCTAATATATTCTGCATATTTTCACTCAATAATTTTCTCATCGCTTAGAAAGTATTGATTGTACTGGGATGAGTATGAAATAAAACGTCAACTGAGGTAGAGCCAGCAGTGTTACGATTACCAGCTTGACAACTGTTTTACTGTATGAATACATAGTTTCGCGGCGAATAATGCTGATATAATTTTATCAACTGTTTTACTTTTCAGCTCTCTCCTGTAAATTCAGACACTTCTTCCATTGTTCGATAAGGCCTTAAAATCTCGCAGTGTGGAATTAATGTACAGCCTTCACAGCCAACGAGTGACGTTTAGTCCCTTAAATTGCTGCAACCCACAAGACTGTTGTGTCGTGGGAATAGAACAACACCCGAACACAATAAAAGAGTGTGGCGTAGGATTAAGAGAGGGGCCACCTCGGTCCGTATGTGCGATTTTTTTCCTGTCCGTTGTTGGACTCCTATTTTCAGTTGAATACAACTTTCCATAAAACATACAGGAAATGAATTTTTTTTATTAACTTACACAATGAACATTATTTTAGTTCACAAAAACCGTGCTGTTCCACTTGTGTACAAGCTTACAACGCACCTATCTGTAGTTTGAATGCGTTGGCCGCAAACTACTGTTTACAGGTTAAGCTCCTTGTATACAGCTTGTAGTGACAACTTCTGGATTCGGGTGTGAACGAAGTTCTGGCATTTTTAACTTAATTAATGTCTTACCCTTGTGCAAAAGCTAACAGTAAGAATAATATCTTATATTCACCCACATAAGCTCCAATCTCGTCAAGTAGTTGGATTTTTCAACTGCACAGTTGCAAGATAAACATTCGCTAATGAAATGCGCCATTTGTAATGCTGCTTTCGTATGAAAATGAGTGTTGCGTATTAAAGTTAAGGTTGGGGACCGCAAATGAAATTTTACCAGGTAGTGAAATATTTTTAAATGAGATTACTACGCAATTTTGACAAGGAAGGGACAATTTAAACAAAATTATTGGATTCAGCCATTAAATGATAGCGGTCGAAATTTCGGTGGCAAATGCAACACCAGAAAGCAACATTACAGAAGAAGTCGGCAGAATCTAAATTTTACCTCATTGAGAGCTGGTACAAATATTTCGGTCATGTTCTGTAGTGATTCCAGCTGTGATGAATGGAATATTACTTCGATAAATTGATGCTGGGATTGTGCGTTTCGGTTACTATTGTTCTATGACCGTGTGGAAAATTAATCATGATAGTCGCCAAAAATTGCAAAATTATCGGACTTCAAAAACATTACGAAGATTTTTCTGCAGGCATTAAAATGTAATAAACCATTCATAGACACGAAATAAATAAGTTACACAGTGAATGTTTTAGTACAATCGCGAAACAAATCGCAACAATACCCGAGCATCACTTTATGAAGTACTGGATCTGCTGAAAATAAATAACTTTGAAGTTAGTGAGAATGGAGACGGGGTTGTAAGTAAGTAAGATATTTCAAATTAACTATAGGGGTTTATTGAAATTAATAAAAAAGGAAGCTTACAATAATTAGACAAAGTCCTGGAATACGTCCTAACACCTCAAGGAGAAGAAAGTAAGTCCCGAACAGTTCCGCTCTCTCCCTTCAGCTTGTTGCAAAAAAGTTGAATGTAACAAATGGCATATGTTTATCGATACGCTGTCAGAGAGAGAGCAGAAGTCAGCGACAAGCATCGCACAAGTTATAAAAAAAATCATTAATGTATTACCACATTTGCCCCCTCTGGCTTTGAGTGGGCAAATGAAGATTTCCTACTCAAAGTCAAAAGAAAAAAACTATAATTTTCGTATACCTTACACAAGAAGAAATTTATGTCATTACATTTTATCTTAATATTGTGTGAGCTTATATTTGATTTTTGTTTATAGCATATAGACAATTTTGAAATTTAATGTTTTTTAACAACACTGAGGTATATACATTTTAAATTAGTCTCATTATTACATCACAAATTAATTTCTTTTTCTTTTTTGCTTTGCATTGTTTTTTTTATTATAATTCAATCGACGCAAAGTATCGGTGAGTGGGCGAGTAGCGCGGCGGTGCAGCGAGGTGGTAGGAGGCGGTTCCGCAGCGCGCCTCGATTTTTGATGCCTGGGCGGTGGCGCGACGCAAGGCGGCACGCCGGTGGTGGGGAGAAGACGCTGCTGGCCCCCAGCGCCGGCGGTGTAGCCGGTGTGGCGTCAGGATTGCGCACCCGCTCGCTTTGGCTAGGCCGGCCCATCTCAGTTTGGATTACATGAAATAAAGATCACATAAAAGGCATTACAATTTAACACTTAATCTATACCCTATAATACTAAATACTACACTAATTAATGCTCTTTTTGTAAATGTGTGTGTCATCATAAGTGTTTAGGTGAGATTCTTTTATATAATTCTTAAATTTCACGCGTGACAACAGTTTCTGTGAGCCAACATCAATTGCATTGCACTTACCTTTGTAGAAAATGATTTATGCTCACTGTCTTAGTATTTTTAGTGAAAGTAGGATTAGATAATAGCTGATCAGCTTGGATTTATGCATAAAATTTCTTTAAATGTTTGTGTGGGTATAAACCTCGTATTTTTTTTTTTTTTTTTTTTTTTTTTTTTTCGGAGTGTGTGCTTGGTAAGTGTTGGTAGGTGACTACAGTAATTTTGGGTTGCTGTGTTGGTTCATGAATTAGCTCTTCCCTAGTGTCTGTACCATCATTGTACCTTAGCATTTTGACAGAAAGAATTGTGCCTACGCTGTCGCTCAGTGTTGGTGTGCTTAACACGAGCCACTCTGGTTTGACGTCTGCATACTGCCAGCCTGTCGTTGCGGTTGTTTTATTGTCTGTCACGTCAGTTATTGTCACTGCCGACTGGTTTGTCGTCAAGTTTGTCTGGTCCGAACAGTCAGTGGTCATAGTTGCAATCGGTACGGTGTTTGTAGTTTGCTGCGGTGGTTGAGGCGGACGAAAATTTTGAAATTGCTGATTACTGCTGGGATTATTTAGGAAGAAATTTCTATTCTCATTTAAATTTCTATACTGATTATGGTTATGCCACTGAGGTTGCTGGTTGACATTAAAATTGCTCGGATAGGCAACAGCAGTATTACGGTAGCTATTGTTGTTGTTGAAATAGCCAGGGTTAAACCGATTACCACGGTGGCGTCGGTAATATTGCCCGCCGTTGGGAACATTACGTACGACGTTACTGCCGTTCGCATGTGTTGTCATTAGCTGGGGACGTGACTGTCCGTTGTTTTTAATAAATGGCTGTTGCAGTAATATCGGCTGGGATTGTGACGTGTTTTGGTTTCCTGCTTGCGGCTGTTGGCTGACGGGAATCAGATGATTGTTGTATTGATTGAGAAAACGGTTCCCGTTACCGTACCCGTTATTGTAATGACGTGCTCGATCATCTTCAAAAATCAAATCAAGCGTGTCTAACATTGAGAGGAAGCTTTGCTGATCGTACGTTTGCACATTAGCCAGCTGTAGCCTCAGTCTTGTGGGCAATTTGTTAATAAGTACACGAAGTACTTCCCGGTGCGGAAGAGGGTCGTCAAAGAATTTTGCTTTATTGAGATACTTCTCGAAGTATCTCCGCAGGCTTCCGTTTCTTCCATCGAAAGGCTGCGGATTGTACACTTCATTCCTAAATCGTTCTTGTACTACGGGCGACCAAAAGGTGGACAAAAATGCCCGTTCAAATTCACCTTAGGTGTCATATAATTGCAAGGCTTCGTTTGCCCATATTCCGGCTTCGCCTTGTATATAGCCCACAACAAATCTGATTTTTCTTTTCTCCGACCAGGTCTCGGGTAGTAATCCTCTAAAAGATTGAAGAAAGATCACGGGATGTACTGTGCGTTTCTCATTAATAAATATTTGAAATTGATGATGTTTAATCATACTTTCATCTAGTTCTTCTGTGTTACATGAACATTTGGATTGTAATTTAGGATTCATTTCTCTACCAAGTCTGTCAAGGTCACAGGAAGTCGTCAGTCGATAGTCAGTGTGTGTTCGATCTGATATTAATTTATTAATTGAGCTCTGATTGTCAGGAAAACGAGGGGTATTCACTGCATTATGTTCTGGGTTCAGATTCTGCGGTACATTTATTACAGGCGTGAAACCCTGAGAAGACTTTGTTTGTGAAGATAACATGGATTTTACCGCCGTCAAATCTTCCTGTAAAGATTTGACGGTGATTCCATGATCTTCATATACTTTTTCAGTGACATTCTTTATCACAGAGGCCAATTCTGACTCTATTTTGTCATTTAATTGAGCCTCCGTATTATGCAAAAATTGCTGCACTCTTTCTTGGTTATCTTTCACAATATTCTCGGCTTGACTTGTAATTCTTTCAACAGTGGTTTCTAAATTTTCCTGTTTGATTTTTAATTCCGAAAGATTTTGCGCAATATTATCAATGGCAGAAGGCAATGTTTTTACTGTTTCCTGACAATCAGTAACATTGTCGACAACAGAAGAAATTTTTGCGTCTACCGTATCCATAATTTCGTCGACAACTTTCTTTTGTACAGTGGAAAATTTACTATTTATGATTTCTTCGACTTTGAGCATCTGTGCACTTAATTGTTCACTTACCTCATTGGAAATTCGTGTATACAAATGCTTTTGAGCAGACTCAAGTTTTTCAATTTCTGCTTGTGTTTTTATTTGCTGTTCTTCTAAGCGATCTAATTGTTGTTTGGTCTGTGTAGTTAAGCCTGAAATCTGATTATTAATCGCAAGCTGCTGTTGCGTCATGTTGGCTTGCAAGTTATCAATCTCATTTGTGATCTGATTAGTCAAAACCGTAATTTGTGTGTTAGTCGCAGCTTGTTGTTGCGACATATTGGCTTTCAAGTTATCAATTTCATTTGTGATCTGATTAGTCAAAACCGTAATTTGTGTGTTAGTCGCAGCTTGTTGTTGCGACATATTGGCTTTCAAGTTATCAATTTCATTTGTGATCTGATTAGTCAAAACCGTAATTTGTGTCTTAGTCGCAGCTTGTAAATTGCTAATCTGAGTAGTCAAAAGTTCCTCAAAACGTTTTAGCCAGTCATTCTGTGTATCCGCGACATGGTGTTCAGTTTGTGGGGATAAGTTACTTTCGCGAGTTTGTGTAGCCAGATTTTGTTCCACTAATGGTGGAATTTGCTCGATAGAGCTGGCAGCCATGTTGTCTTCTACGTTCTGAACAGATTGTTGGGGAACGTTTAGATTTTGTTCAAATGCCATGTTGCTAAACTGACTGCGGGTTTTAACCATAATATTTGTTGAATTTTGGCAAAAATTGATAACAGAAGGGGGTCCTATAAATTTCACACGGAAAATCACTGAAATTACTTGTGGAATCGTTCACACATACGCAAGAGAAACTTCGAGAGAGAAAAGCAAAGATTACACGCAGCATTAACTATTTGATTGATACTTTCCCTGATATTCACTTGAAATAAAAATGTAACTGCGAGAGAAATTTTGAAAACGCGGTACCTAATGGAAAAAATACTGAATTTGCTACAGTGCACTAGCGACAGATACAAGAATCTAGTAAGCACCAAGCAAGCTGAATAATGAGTCTGATCTTACCTTTATTGTGACTGCAATTGTTGGCTGGATTGGAAGTCTAACTGCTATCGGCTGATTAAACTTTACTTCAGTTGCCAAAATCAGTGATTTTCATCTTCCATACAGTTCATTGTTGACGCATGAAACAAAACACAATATCAGGATTAGTGACATGAAAAGGCGCAATCTTCATAAAAATCTTAACTAAATATTTCAAATAAATTTACTATCTGTTATTCGTACATGTCCTGTCACGGTCGCCAATTCTTCTTGTAATGCTGCTTTCGTATGAAAATGGGTGTTGCCTATTAAAGTTAAGGTTGGGGACCGCAAATGAAATTTTACCAGGTAGTGAAATATTTTTAAATGAGATTACTACGCAATTTTGACAAGGAAGGGACAATTTAAACAAAATTATTGGATTCCGCCATTAAATGGTAGCGGTCGTAATTTCGGTGGCAAATGCAACACCAGAAAGCAACATTACAGAAGAAGTCGGCAGAATCTAAATTTTACCTCATTGAGAGCTGGTACAAATATTTCGATCATGTTCTGTAGTGATTCCAGCTGTGATGAATGGAATATTACTTCGATAAATTGATGCTGGGATTGTGCGTTTCGGTTACTATTGTTCTATGACCGTGTGGAAAATTAATCATGATAGTCGCCAAAAATTGCAAAATTATCGGACTTCAAAAACATTACGAAGATTTATCTGCAGGCATTAAAATGTAATAAACCATTCATAGACACGAAATAAATAAGTTACACAGTGAATGTTTTAGTACAATCGCGAAACAAATCGCAACAATACCCGAGCATCACTTTATGAAGTACTGGATCTGCTGAAAATAAATAACTTTGAAGTTAGTGAGAATGGAGACGGGGTTGTAAGTAAGTAAGATATTTCAAATTAACTATAGGGGTTTATTGAAATTAATAAAAAAGGAAGCTCACACTTACAATAATTAGACAAAGTCCTGGAATACGTCCTAACACCTCAAGGAGAAGAAAGTAAGTCCCGAACAGTTCCGCTCTCTCCCTTCAGCTTGTTGCAAAAAAGTTGAACGTAACAAATGTCATATGTTTATCGATACGCTGTCAGAGAGAGAGCAGAAGTCAGCGACAAGCATCGCACAAGTTATAAAAAAAAATCATTAATGTATTACCACACATTCTCGTAAATAATACGAGAGTCGTCCACATAGTAAGTTCCGTTTCTATTTATATCCGCGGCAGCGCTACGATCGCAGTTCCAAGTATGCACAGCAGATACTCTGACTCAAGGAGAAGACATATACGCCATTTTCAGATAGCTGCTACAGACCTGTGCATTGTAGTGCTTCTTTATAATGTCAGCCGTAATTGAAAATGCCGCCGTATGTGAAATCAGATCTGTGATTCGTTTTCTAAATGCAAAGAAAGTTAAACCAAAGGAACTTCGTCAGGCAATCTGCGAGGTTTACAGACAAAATGCAATGAGTGATTCAGTGGTTAGAAAATAGGACAGGCTGTTCAATGAAGGACGTCATAAAGTGCGCGTTGAAAAACGAAGTGTACGCCTCTCCGTGGACACTGTTGAACTGGTTCACACAATTGAAGAGAAGATTAACCCTAAGTTTACACTAACTACACTTAGTGTACTTCCTATGGAAATTCCGGAAATCTCACGATCTGTCCTTGGTCAACACTTCAACGATGTTGACACATGGTTGAATACACAACGTTCTAAGAAGAAGGCATACAGAAACTTGTTCCACGCTATGACAAGTGCCTACATAATTTCGGAAGCTATGTAGAAAAGCAGTTTAACAGCTTACAGTTTTGTACTCTAAATATTTTTCTCTTTCTGTACATGTTTGTTTTATATAACCAGACGGAACATACTTTGTGGATATACCTCGTACATCATCATCTGAGAGGAAAGTTATTTCCACGCAATTCTAGAAAAAATTATCTTTTTTATCCATTTTTAAAGCTGTCAGTGGACCAAAATTGAATACAAGATGCAGAAATATTCTTTTTTATTTTGTGCCCAATAATATAAAACGACTGACAAGTAGCAAAGTAAGTTTTATAACTGACAAGGTTTATACACACTACACTATCCAAGACAATTCCTGTTATTCATTCCATGAAATTTCATTTGATAGTTTGTATCTTATAAAAATAGTTGTTTTTAAATGTGGTTAGTGTGTAAGGTTAAAAGTTAAGTGTTCGTAATTGTTTAAATCTATCATGTATAAGTATACTCTTTTGCATTATTTAGATAAAAGAATCTTTAAAATTGAGTATGTAACATGTAAATAATGAATATTATGAGGTTTCGATAGTAACATACGTCTTCTATTAGGAGATAAGTTGAAGAAACGCAAACGTGCATTTTCTGCATTTATGGATGTAAAGAAAACTTTTGACAGGAGTGCAAGTGTGGTTGAACAGAAATCAGACTCCAATTATAAGAGTCGAAGCTCATGAAAGGTCAGCAGTGGTTGAGAAGGGAATGAGGCAGGACTGTAGCATGTCGCTAATGTGATGCACATTCTTCATATACAGCAAGCTGTGAAGGAAAACAAGAATAAATAAAAACTTGCAGATTTATAGAAGGCGTCGTAGTTCTGACAGTGACAGTTTTTCAAAAGTCATTGTGAAAGGAACGGTATCGAAAGTACAACGAGAGTAACGGGATGTTGTCTAATTAAATATGCTGATGCTTTCGAGAGACACATTTAATCTCTAACACTCGCAAATGCATGCATAGAATAACACTCAATCATAAAACAAAAATTAAACAAACAACCAGAAAAAAAACAGTGGTCTTTGTTGCATTCTACTACAAGTGACAATTTTGATAGAGAGAAACAAAACAAAAAGGCTTTCATATCATAGGAGGGAAATTATACGTGGTAGGTGGAAATTAGGGGAGTGGAAGAACTTGTATCATACACAATTATTACTTGTGATTAAGAAAACTTTATTTAGAGACACTGACAGAATCAATGATTACCAGTTATTTGAAACTGACACTAAAACACCTTTCAGGTAATAATTAACTGACACCTGTGCTAGTTTTAAGTAATAAGCAAATAATAGATCTATAAATATTTTAAGTAATATTCAGTTCGATTGACAAATATGTAAAATTTTAGAAAATCACAGAACGCAAATTCTCTGACCTCGCAGTGCAAGTTATCACCTCTAATTAATTCCAGAAGGTTATTAATAATTACATGAAGTCTCAGAACACTACAAAGAGTAACTGACAACTGTAATTTTTTAAATAATAAGCAATAACAGATTAATAATTATTTTAGGTGATAAACCAATAGCCAGTTGATTGACAAATTACGTGAAATTTGAGAAAAATCACTTCCAGGTAACAATTAATTTCACAAAGCGCAAACTCATTATCAATTACTAAGTACATTTCAGAAAATTACAACAGAAAATTTAGCTTACACTGAAAACTAGCAGTCGCAATTACAACAAAATTTCACCAAAAGCAAGGTTATTAATAATTACGTGACATTTCAGAAATCACAGAATAGGACATTATCTAACCTAACACTGAAACTAACAGCTGCAATTTTTTCCACATAACAACCCAATTTCAAAAGCCAAAGTCATTGTCAGTTACGTGAATTTTCAAAAAATAAATAAATAAATAAATAAAAATAAAAATAAAAGGATAAGGTAACATAAGCAAAAGATTTTAAAGACAGTAGAAGGGAAGAAATGCTGATGAGAACTTAATCAGTAATAAAAAATAGTTAACTTGAGTGCAGAAAGAAACCAAATTAACAGCAACAAGATATAATTGTTAACAAGTAACCGTAGAACACCAAAATATTCGGTCTAATGATTTGAAACAGGAATGGCGCCAATTGTTAGTGGAGTTAACAATGGCCAGTGACCACAGCTGTGGACGGAAGGTAGATAGGAGGAGAGGGTAATTATAACTGTAGCAGTGACGTGGCCAGGATATTGTCAAAGGGGGGGGGGGAGAAAGGGAAAGAGAAATTTAGAAAGGCTTTATTCTAAAGACAAACTTAGGCTAACATTTTTTTTTTTTTTTTTTTTTTTTTTTTTTTTTTTTTTTTTGCACATTGTTTGTGTTTATAAGACCTTCTTATAAATACAGCAATATTTATATACAAAATTAAGGAAAAAATTTCTTAAAAATTGTTTCAATATATGCCAGAAGAACCTTCAGTTGTTATTCCAAACGAAGTCAGATTACCAGAATGAGAAGTGTTTCTTTGTATTTGAACACTGGCGACGACGCGGTTGCATGTCACCAAACTCGCTGCCTGTCAGCCATGACTGTAGCTTGGTGTTTCGAAAAATCTGCATTAATTTTTGAATCAGTATAAATACCTTGCATAATGATTTAGGAAGCGTAAATCTATAATTTAATTCCAAGATTATTGATTCTTTTACTTTTGTTGGCATTTCAACGTATCCATCCTATAGATAAAATATTACTCTTAAACCTAACTTTGGAAAGTATTACACATTATGACATACTGAAATATTGCTACTCCAAATAACGACTCCACGGCTGTAAATAGATAAATAAGCTGTTATAGTAGTACGTATTTTAACTTACCATAATACTAGTGGGCAAATGAAAGTCGATTTTTCTCTTTTTTTCTTGTTATGAACTTATTCATAATTGGAAACTTATCTTAACAACACAAAAGAAATAAACGGCAGTGGCAGCATTCCAATGCAGTGTTTAACATAGCAGTAATGGAGCAAGGCCAACAATGGACAACGGCTAAAGAAGGACAGGCCAATAAAATGTTCAAATGTTTGTTAAGCTTAAAATTACTTATGAACAACCTTATACTAAAGACAGCACAAACATCCATGCTCGAGAGGGGATTCGAACCCCCGTCGGGGAACGGTCTCGCGCATCGTAGCATAGCGCCTCAATGCGCTCGGCCGCTCCGCCGCGGCGACTGGGCAATAGCCGATGCTGTTATCGATGTATCGAAAATTAAAATCTATAGATGGCTTTGTTGACTGTCGATAGTACGTATCTCTTTTTCGGCGTATGACTGATAACAATATCATTCAGTTTCACTACACGGTAGCTAGTCCCTTTGGAGGTTCGAGTCCACCATCGAGCATGGGTGTGTGTGTTGTCCTTAGCATAAGTTTGAGTAGTATTTTATCATTTAGGTGATAGGGGGGGGGTCCGGACCCCCAAGACCCCCCCCCCCCTTTGGCTACGTCCTTGACTGAAGGCGTGAACTGCGCTTAATACATCCACGGGGGTCAGTATTCCACGTGGAAGGAATAGGCCCTACCAAACAGAACACCTGTTTCCCGGGCAAGGAAGGCAACAGACGGTCACATAGCACATGAAACCGACCCACTTACCAATCATGTGATTAATGAATCTCAATATATCTATAATTCAAGGTGACGATCAAGACTGATACGTTAGGAACGATAATCTAAATTTGATTACCAATAACTAAAAGAGCACACGGACATTAGACCAAGGCCTAGTCAAAACTACGCGCGCGCGCACACACACACATAGAAAAGTGTAATTACCAGGGAAAAGATGGACTAATAGGCAGAACCTCAAAAGTGAGAACTTCGGAAGAGTGAAACAAATGGCAGAGTCATATCAACAACCGGAATCGTGGAAAACAGTATCTGCACTCCACACAAGAATAACTGGAAATAGACAGTATAAAAGGTTGGCAAAATACTGATCTTAAAGTCGGAAAAGCCATAATTAGGTCTACTCCAAGGTGATAGACAAAGTCTTTCGAACTTCCTCTTCCACCACAACACCACTATCGCCAGCTACGTTGTTTCCACATCTGACTCCCCATGATAGGCAACCGACTGGAATTGCGCATAATAGTTCGCGATGGGGAGCGCCCACTTTAGTTCGCGGCTCTGCCGCGAACTAGCTCGTTCTTCTAGTTCGTCCGCTCCCAGTGACGGCTGAGCGGCGTGGTCTGCGCATGCAGGTGGAGAGAGAAGTTCCCCCACCTAGCTGCTTCATGCGCTTGCTGCTTGAGCCGCTAACGATATCACGAAAACCAAAAGAAACAGTTTGTGGATAATTTCTCGCGTTTAAGTTATCTCTATATCTTGGCATTATGGAATTTATTAGTCAGATATTGCAGAGTGCAGAATACTTCAAAACAGAAATTTTTGTAGTACTGAACTATGTAATCTAGCAGGCAGACGCTCACCTCGAAATGGCTCTCATCAGCAGAAGACAAACACATGATTCTTTAATTCTGCTGCGCGCTCTCTCGCTATTGCCCGTCGGTCTTCGTAAAAAAATCCATCGAACTAAGAAGTTCGCGACCGGTAACGCATGTTTATTTCGCAACCGATTGCACGTATTTTAGTTCGCGAACGATCGCGCATATTTTAGTTCGCGACCGGTAGCTCTCCTTTTAGTTCGCGGCTCGGCCACGAAGTAGGTCGCTCTTTTTGGATTTTGTTACCGCTACTAGCGGCGAACTAAGAAGAAATTGATTTCGTATTAACAAATGAAATAGAAGAAATTTTTGATCTTCACGCTAGCGACATTGATGACAATGGGTTTCGACCTTTACATTCTGACGACAGGCAGTAAACTACAGTTTTGTAACTAATTAATTCTATACGGGTTCGTTACTTTACAGTGTTAGTGTCGCTTATACGACGTTATCCTCAACACTCTACCCCCGAGCCGTCAACTGTATCATGCAGGCGAGAGAAAATGGTTGATGCATAATTTCTCGCATTTAAATGTAAACAATGTTAAGTTTTGAGTTCTCTTTACTTCTTTACACCGTGGAATGAGGATTATATTTAGACACTGCTGAATACCTTAAAAAAGAAAATTAGTGGCAGTGAACTATGAAACTACAGCTGAGCTGCATCTCAGCTCGAAATGACGGTAACTGGCAGAAGGAAATCACGCGATTCTGCGCGCTCTCGCGTCCTCTCGCTGTTCCCCGCCAGTCTTCGGAAAAGGAGCGGAGGAACTAAGAGGCGAGGGATCTGCGAACTAGTTCGCGTAGTTCACCTGTGGGAGTGCTCTTCTGAATTAGTTCGTTCGCGAACTACACAAGCCTACAACCGACGCCACTGATATACCCAGCTCACGCCAGAGGGCGCAGACCACTCAAACAACGGACAAACGAAACCAGAGCAGACGACACAGGCGGTGCAAGGGGGAAGTAAAACCGATCAGGAATATATCAAAAGCGAGGCGTTTAAAGTCTGAAATATCAACAATCTAAGAAAATACTAGCCGGCTCGGCTCGCTGCGGAATTTAAGAACATCAGTGTACATTACATTTTCAAACAGCAAAGCCATAAACGGTCTGCTTAAAGTAATTGTAATGGCGCAAAATACTCATAACCTACACACTTGTTAGTGCTTATATTTCTCTCTAAAGAAGAAGCAGGGTTTCAGTGAAGTGGTTAAAAAACTGAAGGAGAACATAGTGTACTCCTCGCTAAAGCTGCCCTTTTTTTTTTTTTTTTTTTTTTTTTTTTTTTTTTTTTTTTTTTTTTTTTTTTTTTTTTTTTTTTTACTTTGCAGATAACTTCAGCTTTCCGACATCTCAATATTACAACCTACGATCATTACATTTTCAAATCATGGTACGGCATGTCAATATGTTAACCTGCGTTTCGCTTTACGAATTCCAAATTACACTTGTACTTCTGTGCAGAAAACTGTAACTAGAGTGAATAGCCCAGTCAACGAAGACTGAAAAATGGCGATTAGGAGAAAAAATTCGTGTTGTCACAAATTTTTGTACAGTGGTAGCGGGGAGTGTCATGAACAACATACTAAAACTCCTGACCTGTGTAGGGTGTGAGCATTGGGGTGGGAGTGCGTTTAAAACTCACTTTTTCACGTTTTTCTTAAATAACTCGAAAACCATGGCTTCTAGTGAAAATAATTCCCAGTACAAAATTAAAGCACGTTAAATTTCCTACAGAAAAGGTCCTATTAATTTTTTCTCTAGGAGCAATAGTTTTCTCATTACTAGGGGTGAAAGAAATGTCAATTTATGAAAACAATCTTCTAATGGTATGAAATTAATGTTTATTGATAAATGCAGTGGAGTACGACCAAATTTTAAAAGCCAATAGCTCATTTAGGTACAGTAGAACTGTACTGATGGATAAATTGGATGATGAAACATCGGCGACGTATCTCTTACACTTTGTCTTAACCACTTCATCGAAAACCCACACCTGCACTTTGAGAGCTAATACACATATCAGTATCAGTTATGTGAGATAAGCTCGTTTTACATTATTAGAGTGGCGTTGACTGTAAATATAATTACGCGCTGATGTCATTTAATTACGCATAATTGCGCTCCTATGGTACTCTTTATCTTGTTCTTCGTTTCTGTCTATAGAAATGTGAGTTGTGGTAGATTCCAAAGCATTGCTTGGAAATGATACAGTCTAAGACCCTTTTTCTGATAGGGTGTTATTGTAAGCATTTTTTCGTGCGGTTCCTAGCATTGGATACCAGAGGTGCGCTTTATGCGAGAATTACATTTGGAAATGGGGCCCACAGATCGCTGCTAACTATTTGCTTGCTGAGCTCCAGAGTAGGTGACGACTGCTGAATTAAGAATAGAAAGAAAGAGAAAGTTGTTAATTCTGCACATAAATGTGAGTGCTATCAAGTATTTTCCGTATGCATTTGTCTGGAATGTAGCCTTGTACTCGAGTGAAACGTGGACGATAAGCAGTGCAGACAAGAGAAGAAAACAAGGAAGCAAAATTAGGGTTTAATATTCCGTCTACAGGATGGTTATTAGAGCTCAGATGTTTTAATGAGAAAGGCGAAGGAAATCAGCCTGTTCTTTGAAAGGAACTATACCATAATTTTTCTGGAGTTATTTACAGAAATGACAGAAAACCTAAATCTGCATGGCCGAAGGCAAGTCTAGTGCGTTACCATTGCGCCACCTTGCTCGGTTGAGACGAGAGGAGAAGCTTTCCCATTTCAGTGCTACAAGAGAGAGCAGAGGTTTAAATAGAATAGAAAATGAGGAGGTAACGAATCGAAGTGGGATTTTTTTTTAACAAAACTCGATGAAAAGAAGGGACGGGCTGATAAGGCACCTCTTGAGGCATTAACCCTCGCAATACGCAATACGAACGTTTCTTGCTTAACGCGGGTTACCAAAGAGGGGTTGTGGTACTGAATTCCCAACAATGAAATATATCCAAAGAAGTTGTTAACTCCTGGTGATTTATCATAACAATATACTTTTTGAAGATTACTGATTGTAAGTTCGATCTAATGCCTGATAGTGTCTTTTACCAAACTCGTAGCAACAGCAACATACTTTTAATAACGTGAAATAACAATAAATGTGCATCTTAAAACCATCACACAACGAAATTCTTAAAATAGAATTTTCGTTAATTGTTGTTGATTTTTATTCACTATATACGTTTTAAAGGGATCTTGATGTGTAAATAGGCTCCTGAATCTATAAATATTTAAAAGTACATTGATTATGAAGGTCTGCAATACTACTAAAACGTAAGTTTTTCGGTTAAGTTTAACGAAAATACTAAAAACGTATATGGAATTTGCTTGAAAGCATCATTAGACACAATAAATAATTTTCGCATAATTTTGAAATACAGTGTGTTGAAGAAGGAAAAGTAAATACTTTAGGAGGTGGTAATAATTACGCATTGAAGTACAATTGTTATTGTTGTTGGATTTTGAGAGAATTAAACAGCTAGAGCATCAGTCTCCTGTTCCTAGCTAAGAGTCCACTGTCAAGATCGTAAAAAATAAAACACAGCTCCAAAGATGAAAACTCACAAATGGGATAAGCTGACAATGGACAAGCCGCTGACAACACAAAACGCAGACACACAATAGGTAAAACAAAGTCGGGATCTCAACTAAAACTGGACAGCAGAGTACCACGGTGGGCTGATCACAGAGGAAAAACAGGATGAGCCAGCCATACTGCACACTGCACACTTGGTAATCTACAGAAGGGTCTTAAAAAGTCTGTAAAAGCCCTCGCCCATCAGAAAATCGGCTACAGTCAGCACTGCTCCACACCAATACACAGGCGGGGCCTCACGGCGAAGGAGATCGCCATGGGTCAGCCAGGTATGCCCAATACAGAGGTGGCAGAGGACAACCGACTCTCGACGTATGGGATGCAGTGAAGACTTCCACAGAGTTGTGGATAGCTTCACTGCACGAAGCTTGTTCGTTGCACTCGTGGTAGACCCTTCAGAAATCCAAGCCTCACGCACCTTCCTGTGCAATGCTAACTTTAGGTCCGACTCCGTGACTCCAATGGTTCAAGGTGGCGCAGTGGTGGCCTGTTTGGCCAACTGGTCGACACGTTCATTCCCCAGAATTCCGACGAGGACAGGGGTCCACAGGAAGACCACAGAACGGCCAGATTTGCCAAGAGAGTAAGCAGTTTCTCGAATGGACTGCACTTATGGGTGATGAGGGAAGAACTGATCGATTGCCTGCAAGCCCCTAAGGGTGTCACTAAATATGACAAATGACCCCCTGGGGCAGGCTTGGAGATGTTCTAGAGCCTTTAGGATGGCGACCAGCTCTGCGGTGAAGACACTACTTTCATGGGGTAATGAATGCTGTTCGACATGATCACCATGGAGACATGCATTCCCAGCACGACTATTTGTTATGAGGTGGTAGAAATGCCTAATAGAAAAAAATGGCATACAACATGTGTCAAATTTTTTACTTAGTACTAATGTTAGTATGGAACCCCAACACACTTAAGGCACAGGGCAATGACGATTTTTACTGACTCTCCCTTCGGTTTCTGGTACGGCACCATCATATCAAACTGAAATCATAAGTCTGAAGATGGCCTTGAAAGCCGGAAACCAGTTAACTACATAAATGTAATCTTGTATTATACACACAGAATTGTGTTTTTGATTCACTATGATAATGTTCTACCAAAAACCGGCAAAAGAATCAGTGAAACTGTCTTCATTTGCCTTTCCTTTAAGATTGTTCCGATTACATACTAACAGTTGTATCTCTATACTCAAGAATAATTTGGACATTTGTTATATTTCATTTTGATTTAATTCGTCTATTCTACCACCTCCTACAGTGTTTACCATTCCTTCTGAAACATCTTGTATAACATACTAGATTATCATATTATCGGAAGTTGGTAATAAACTACAACACCTCCCCATTATCACCTGTTGATAATGCAAATCTTAAATTTTATTATGAAGGTTGGCTAGGGCAGTTAGATAGAAGGAAAGCAAAGCCTGAAGAGGATAAGCAGGTTCAGTTGGATATAGATAGCATTAGTTTCACTTATGGTGAACGACAGATATGTTACAGTGAAACATAAATTTTGTGAGAAGTGTAAAGAAACAGACACACAGGCGTAGAATTTTAAACGCTCGTATGAAGAGATCGTAAGAATAAGATGAAGCTGGTGGTCAGGTCTATTTGAACTCGCGCCAGTAGAGGAGGCCGCGGGAGGCGCGTCGCGGCTGCTGCCACCTGGCGGCGCGGGCAGGAAGCACGCTGCGCGGCCTCTGCCGCGACGGCGCCTCAGCAGCGCTGCGAGTGGCGCCGCCCATGAGCGCCTGTGCCAGGCGGACGGTGGCGAAGTACACCAGCTCCACGCTGCTCACCAGGCTCGCGCCCACGAACAGCCCGCACACGCCGCCGAAGTTACCTGCAGCACACACATAAATATACAGACGGGAAACCTCCATAAGTGCCCCGTCACACACTCAGGGGTGCGGGGAGGGAAGGTTCCGTAAGATGTCAAGTGATGACACTGCGGTCAGAAGCAGCCCTGTAAACTGGCCAGAGCAGGCGGCAGAGAGCGGCTGTCCCCACCACCACTTCCCCTCAAACGACGGCACACCGCAAGGTACGTCGACTAGAAAGGTATGCCAGTTTGGGCTTCTTCACTGTCATTGGTTAGCGCTGTATTACGTCACTCGGCAGCAAGCCGCTGTATTATAAAGGCCGCCGTGAAGTCATTTTCTCCGTCTTTTCTTTTATCATTCGACAAAAAACATTGCCTTTAATCAGAGGAACATGCTTGTGTTTAATATATATATATATATATGTTTACTAACACAAAGGGCTGGAAAAGAAAAGCTTCAAACATTATTAACAACTAGCTAACGCCGGCCGCGGTGGCCGAGGAGACTAAGGCGCTCCAGTCACGGTCTGCACGGTCACTACGGTCGGAGGTTCGAATCCCCCCTCGGGCATGGATATTTGTGCCGTCCTAGTTCGTAAGTAGTTCATAAGTAGTTTGTAAGTTTAGGGACTGATAACCCCATAGTTAAGTCCCATAGACTATACAAACATTTGAACTAGCTAACCCGTCCCAACCCGCGAGTTGGCACGGGTAATATTTAAACGCCTTTAACTCGAGAATCACTGAACGTATCGTGATGAGTTTTGTTTTTAAATTGTGCAGCTCATAAAGATTTAAAATAAAGTCCGTGAGAGCACAAGTCTAACTTTTATACATTTCCCACAATAACTATTTACGTAGTCTGAAGCTATCCGGTGCCAGCGCCTTAGGAGAGAGAATTGATGCATATGCTTCACTCGTAAAAGACATATGCTATCGCTGACCTTTCTTTAGATCTTTGTGAGATCTACAATTTAAAAGAAACCTCATCACGATACGTTCAGTAGTTCTCGAGTTATATGAGGGTAAAGGGACAGACAGAGAGAAAATGTGCTTCTTTTTTATATAATATCATGATTTAACCCCCCTTAGATTGCGAATTATCGAAATTTTACTATGCCTATAATCGTGACGCTAGTTCATGCAGTAAGTTGTCGAAGTTTTGTCTCAATCGACTGAATGACATTGACAGGCATAGCATATGGACAAACAGAGGCATTCATTTTTATATATTAGATAAAGAAAACTTTCGTTACAACGCAAACTTAGCAGCCGATTTTCGCATTAATGCTTTTGTTTTACTCAATTACTATGAACATTGAACTGCATACCACTTTCATACATACAATTTTATCAATAAAATATCGATGATCTGAATCCCTACAATTCATTGTGCAAGTCTCTTTTGTAATCGGCTTCACGAAAACGATCGGAACAAATTCTGGCATTTTTTACATTTATCTCGACTTGCCGTTTACAGTGAGAGATCCATATGCGCTGATCTTCCTCATCTTTTGAAAACCGATGGTACAAAATGCCTTCCGTCTTGCGTCCACTGTTATTGCACTGCACAACAGCACAACCGAAGTATTCTTACTTATAATTACAGAAAGAATATATGGAAAAGTTTTTCCCTAATACAAGAAAGCTACTTTCTATCGGAACACTTAACAGGTCACGAAACGAGCGAGCGCAAAACACGACTTCGTGCGGAGCTGCTCGACGCTTGCTGCCAGGTGACGTCACAGGAGCAAATCGCACGAGTTGGTCTACGTGTACCACAGACTCTGTGCCTGTACTAAGCCAGGGTACCACCTGACATCTGCTGGCATCTTACGGAACTTCGAGGGGAGCGTAGGACAGAGGTTTAAGGATGGGCTTCTTCTCTGTATATGTTACTCTGTGCCTGCAGCCATGGAGGGGAAGACGTCACTGAACCAATCGCGGTATAAGGAGGGGGGGTGACATCTCGTCACTAACTTGAAGACGTCTGACACCGAGCTCCGCCATGAAGACTTTCGTTAGATTAAATTAGATTAGTGGTTCGATAGATCCGTAATGAGGAGATCCTCGTAGATAGGGAACATGTATTTTTTTAATACTTACAATACATCATTTGGTTCTATTCAAAAATTGGTCAATACGGTAGGACAGAGGTCAGCAAGTTATCTTCGATGGGGCCCGGATAACTTTGAAAATCTTTATCAAGGTCCAGATATAAAACCTCATGTTCCTTATTGTTTATTTTAATTTTCACTCACAAAATAATACGAAACACAACTGACAGGCATATTTATATTCAAAGATCCAGAAAAAGTCACATTCTTTTTAACATTTTCTTATTTTCATTTTCTTTCTCAAACTAATATGAAATACAACAGATGTAAAATAATACTGTATAAAAATCCAGAAAAACTTATTATATTATTTGATATTTATTTATTTTTACTTTATTCACAAAAAGAATGAAACAAAATGGAAAAAAATATCGTGCTTTATACATGCCATTTTTTATTTTCACTAAGAAAGTATGAAATACAATGAAATGTGCGTATATCTGTTAAAAAAATCCGTGGGAAAAATTACATTTGCGGTCTTCAGCAGGTACTTAAAGATAGATTCACATACGGAGCAGTTTATACGAATAGTGTCTTCAAAGTGCGCTATCGATAGTGTTGAGCCATACTTATTCTCCAAGAAAAACATTTTTGAAAATGAAATTTCACAAATATATGTGGAGCCAAACATAGCAGCCAGGTTGATCGTTATTTTTTATTTATTTATTATTTTTTTTTTTTTCAATTTTCGTATTTTTCCGGGACATATTGATTCCTAAATTCTTCAGTGGATACAGTTTTATACGTTTGCATGCAAGGAAATGTCTTCCTGCAAGTCTATTATCGCCACTTGGATTAAAGGCGTTGAAATATGGACAACTTCGCCGCCACATCCGTCCATTCTCCTACAGGAAAAACTACAAAAGGTGATTTTAAGAATCGTGACGAACCATTTTTCTTTGAATCTTACTGCAAATTTCTTCTCAAGATCTGCCAAGAAATTTGATAATATGGTAATGTCTATTTCAGGATTATTTTTATGTTCAAAAATTGTTGCAAAATGAAGAAATTCTCGACCTAAAATGTCTCTTTCAAAGAATCAGCTTGCAGTGGAATGATGATACACTTTGTAACAAATCACAGATTCATTTCGCGTTTCCTTATCTACAGGAAAAAAATTAGTGTAACTTAAACTTTGAAAATACTTTCGGCCGTCCAGTTTTTGGCCTTCCGGGGTCCGTACATGGACCGCGGCCCACCAGTTGCCGACCGCTGCAGTAGGAGTTAGCCAGTAGTAAGTTTTTCAGACTCCTCTTAAACTGATTATTATTTATACCTCAATTTTTAATTGCTCCTGGCAAATGATTGAAAATGTTCTGAGTAGTTGACCCCTTTTTGAACGAAAGTAAGTGCTTTTAAGTCCTTGTAGATAGTTTTTGTTCCTAGTATTGTATTTATGAACTGAGGTGTTCGTTGGAAAAATGGATATACAGTAGAACCTCTCAAACTCGACACAATGTGGACTTAAAGGTTGCCGCGTTTTGAGGTTGTCGAGTTTTAGGGAACTTAAATAAAAATAACTAGAAGTTGAATAAAAACGCTTATTTAGAGTATTAAAACTGTACATTTATTGATTTATTATATACAATTATATATTTATATCAACATTTGTAACTTATAATCAAAAAATCAAAAATAATTTTGAGACAAAAGGCCTAGTAGAACCTGAAAATACACTGTTCATTACAATTATTACTGAAGTGGTTTACGCTGCTTATAAAAAGTCTATCACAGTTAGTTATGATAAGTTTTCTGAACACTAGAAGAAAAGTGTAAAATAAAACTTACTGAAGTCGTTTGAAAACCCTGTGATTGAAGACTACGTTTCTGTCTCCACATGGGTCCAGATATAGGTGTTCCCTTCTCCCTGTGCACACGGAACCATTGGTAAAGAGTTTCGCCAACTTTTTCGAACTAAGCATTTCTCATTGTTTTTCGTTCCGCGATGGATTCTATACACTGTCTTTTCAAACACCATGATTCAATTACAGATTTCTTTTTCTTCCAACCGGGCACTGCAGACCTACCGATGTTCAAACCCAACGCTATTTTCTTTACGCTTTCATCACGCTCAAGTCTTTTTAGGGCACCAAACTTTGCTTCCACTGACACTGACACTTGTTTCCTCTTCTTCTCCGCCATACTGTCGCTCTATATTCCAGCACAAAACTCGTTTAAACAATTGTCAACCACTCTCGAACAAAGGCAACTGACCACAACTGTGTCGCAACAAACACTAAACTGAACGCCCAGTGACGACAATGTAGCTGCGGTAGTTTATGACCTGTCCGGGAATCCCAGGTCAACGCGCGGCCTCACGATAAGGAAAGTGGCCACAGAAATCCCCGAACGTGTGCAAGCAATAGCCCGCCCCAGCTGGGCAAGTAAAGGGTGCGCTGAACGACCTTGGAAAACACAGTAACCTAGTCTGAGTGTCTTGCGATCTCGGGCTGCCTATGTACTGATGGAAAGCTTTACGTTATGGGCGATGTAAAAAAAAAAATTATTAATTCTCCAGCCCTGTCGAGATTTACAGAATGTCGAGTTTTCGGGAATCGAGTTTGAGAGGTTCTACTGTATTAATTACGACAAGTTTCAATGAATAAATACACTGACACGCAGGAGTTAGTACACCCAGTTGTGGTTGCGAAGACTTTCCCGTACCTGATAATATTTTTCTCGGGTCTGCTGCCGGATAACATTGTCAACTAGACACACAATATTTCGACAGACCTACTGGCTGCCATCTTCAGGTCAGTACGCCGTATGCACTTACTCTGGTTGATGATGTTGTCCTACAGCAGACGCGAAAAGAATATTATCAGTATACCCAGTTCTTTGAAGAGGCTTATGCAGGATATCCGCGAATTTACTCCACAAATAAAACGTGTTACACGGTTTTGAACTCTTTTGCTTGACTTGAAGAGTTACCCCAAAATATAATACCATATGAGTATATGACATGGAATGAAAGTAAACAGTGACTTTTTTTCCCTTGCGCCTGCGACCGATAGTTAACACTCGAATACAAATACAGTTTTGTTGAGGCGGTTCTGCAGTTCTGTGGTGTGCTCCTCCCAACAGTCCGCAAACTGGTGTGATACAGCACTACACGCTAATCTGTCCTGTGCAAGCTTCTTCATCTCAGAAAACGTACGGCAACATACATCCTTTTGAACTGTGTACTCTCTTCGTCTCTCTGTTTCCCTCTACGATTTTTACCCCACGAAGTTCCTTCTAATTCCAAGTTGACAGTTCCTTGACGTCTCAGAATGTGTCCCACCAACGCATCCCTTCTCTTAGTCAGGATATGCCAGAATCTCCTTTTCTCTCCAATTCTGTTGAGCACCTCCTCATTAGCTACATGATCTGCCCATCTAATCTTCATCATTCGTTTGTAGCACCACATTTCGAAAGCTTCTATCATCTTTTTGTCTGAACTCCTTATCGTCCACGTTTCACTCTCATATAATGCTACACTCCAGAAAAATGTTTTCAGAAAGAACTTCCTAACAATTAAACTAATATTGGGTGACAACAAATTTCGATTCTTCACAAACACTTTTCTTCCAATATATATTCTTCATTTTATATTTTCTTTACCTCGGCCATCAGAAGTTATCTTTCTACCCAAATAACAAAACTCACCTACTACTTTTATTGTCTCATTACTTAATCTAATTCCTTTAGCATCGCTTGATTTTCTGACACTAAATTTCATTACCCGCGTTTTACTCTTGTTAATGTTCAACCTCTAGTTGAAGTCACTGTCCATTCCATTTGATTGCTCTTCCAGGTCCTTTGCTGTCTCTGAAAGAAATACTATATCGTCAGAAAACCGCAAGGTTTTTATTCCCTCCCTCAGTACTTTAATTCCCTGTCCAAATTTCTCCTTGCATTCCTTAACAGCTTGCTCAATGTACAGATTGAACAACATAGGAGAAAGGCTATAACCCCGTCTGATTCCCTTCCCAACTACTGCAACCCTTCCATGCCCTTCGCCTTCAATAATTGTTTTCTGCTTTCTGTACAAGTTGAATATACTTCTTCGATCCCTATATTTTACTCCTACGAGCTTCAGAATCTGAAAAAGTGTGTTCCAGTCAACATCGTCAAAAGCTTTCTCCAGATCCACAAATGCTAATAACGTAGGTTTCCCTTTCCTTAATCTATCTTCTAAGATAAGTCTTCGTCAGTATTGCCTCGCGTGTTGCTACATTTATCCTAAATCCAAATTGATCTTCCCCAAGGTTGGATTCCACCAGTTTGTCCATTCGTCTGTAAATAAATAATTCGTGTTATTATTTTGCAACCATGACTTATTCAAGTGATAGGTCTGTAACTTTCACATTTGTCTGTCCTTGCTTTATTAGGAATTTGAATCACTATATTCTTCTTGAAGTCTGAGGGTATTTCCCTTGTCTCATACATCTTGCATACCAGGTGTAACAATTTTCTCATGACTGGCTCTCCTAATGACAGCAGTCCAGACGGAACATCATCAACTCAAGGGGTCTTGTTTCGATTCAAATATTTGAGTGCCTTGTCAAATTATTCTTGCAGCATTGTATCTCCTATCTCATCTTCTTCTCCTTCGTCTTCCATTTCTAGAATACTGCCTTCAAGTTTATTTCCTTTGCAGTCCTTCCACCTTTTAGCTTTCTCTTCTTTGCTTAGTACTGGTTTTCCATCTCAGTTGTTGATATTTTATTATTTATCAGAATTTATTATCAAGTTGCAATCCCAGAAGTTTAATACTGTCAACCTCTTTCATCTGCTCTTTTTCATACATTATGCATATGCTAGCTGGAAGCCTCATACATATTCTGAACTACATGTAGTGAGTCTTTCAAAAGTTTAATGTCAATGAGTTGGTTTTAAACCATTTATTATTGTCCAAGAAACATTTGAAACCTTTCTAGAAACACGTCCGATTAGTTTCATAAAAAAAGGAATTGTTTTAAAACTTGGGTTGGATGAAGTGGACCTATAGAGCAACTCGTGGAAAAAAATATATACCTCAAGCTAAACTATGGTGTGTAAAATTAGTAGACCTGATTAACGAGACCAATATTTTCTTGCCTACCTTCAGTAAAGAACTAAGAATTGTGGCACTATACCACGCATAAGGGCGACTGATGAATAACCCTCCAGGAAGCTTCGAAACGTACGAAAATAATTAATAAGTTTCTGGGAAATCAAAGAAGATTATTACTAAAATTTAGTAAAATTTGCGTCAGTTGCGAGTGTGCAGATTTTGATAAAGACGTTGAATGCTCTTTGAAAACCCAATCTCACAGAATTGTGTGTGTGTGGGGGGGGGGGGGGGGGGGGGGGAATAATTCTGTGTTGGCCTGTTCGTGCTCTATGATTGACGTATGTACCCTTAACCAGGATAAAATTAATTATCCTCGTAAAGTAAAATGTTCGTTGCCAACATAAACATACTACGCCTCTGCTGCTGTAAGTAAAATGTAACATAAACGTTTGTTTAAAAACACTTTTTTTTTAGTTCACTGCTTTATATATTAAGAAATGCTCATTTTTGTCCCTGCTCCCTGTTACTCGAGAGTAATATAAAATGCCCCCTATTCCCACCTCAAATCCTGATGACGTACTTACCTTGATGCTTTTCTTGAATGAATGGTGATTTACGTCAAGCGCTGTCTTCATTTCTTTCTACAAATGTCTTCCACAATACGTCACGCCTGCATTATTTTAACAATCCATATACCGTATAATCAAAATATCCACGGGTGTACTGCCAGCGGATTTACCTGAGGGTGTCACAAAGAAACTGCTACCTCAAGGTCCGGTACCGCCAAGACTTTATGGACTCCTTAAGGTTCACAAAGATGGAGTGCCTTTACGTCCCATTGTCAGTAACATCAGAGCACCTACATATTTGTTGGCCAAATACTTGACGGGAATGTTAAGTTCTTAAGTTGGTAAATGCCCTCATCATATCCGTAATTCCATGGATTTTGTTAAACGCCTTAACAACTTCAGGCTGGATGAGTCAGATATCATGGTGAGTTTTGACGTCTTTTCGTTGTTTACGAGGGTGCCCCTTCGAGAGTCACTAGATTTGATTGGTCAGAAATTTGACGAGAAGACCACCGAACTTTTTAGGCATCTCTTGACCTCCACGTATTTTCTTTTCAATGGCGAATACTACGAAAAAACGGAGGGAGTCGCCATGGGTAGCCCACTCTCCCCTGTGGTCGCAAATTTGTACATGGAGAATTTAGAGGAGGAAGCCCTGGCATCATCTGAATGGAAACCTACTTGCTTTTTCCGTTACGTTGACGACACCTTCGTCATCTGGCCACATGTTATGGATAAACTCCTTGACTTCCTTAAACATCTGAAATCCATACACCCCAACATCAAATTCATTATGGAGACTGAAACGGAGGGTAAATTGCCGTTCCTTGACGTCTTGGTCAAGAGAAGAGCTGATGGCAACCTGGGTCATAGTGTATATCGGAAGACAACGCATACTGATCTGTATTTACACGCAGACAGCTGTCACCACCCTTCACAGAGGAATGGGGTACTTAAAACTCTAGCACATAGGGCGCGCACTATCTCCGACGCAGAGAGTCTACCCCAGGAATTAGAACACCTGAGAACTGTATTTCGAAAAACTGGGTACTCAGAGTGCATATTCAGCGGGCTCTCGCCCAACCAGTACAACACAACCTGTGGAAACGGATGAAAACACGAGGGAGGATGTAGGCACTGCGTTCGTTCCATATACCGGCGCACTCTCGGGGAAGATCGCCCGCATTTTGAAAAAACGCCAGGTTGGAACTGTTTTTTGTACGACGAATAAAATTCGTGCACTGGTGGGGAGCACTAAAGATGATCTCGGTTTGATGAAGGCCGGCGTGTACCAGATTCCGTGTCAGTGTGGAAAGTCATATATTTAGACAGACGATGCGTACCGTCGAGGATCGATGCGTTGAACACCAGAGGCACACACGATTGATGTATCCGAGCAAGTCGGCGGTCGCTGAACATTGTCGGAGAAATGCGATGGAGTATGAACGCACTAGGATTCTGGTACAGACGTCGAGATACTGGGACTGCGTCGTTAGAGAGGCCATTGAAATACGCACAAGTGACGACCTCATAAACCGTGACTCTGGCTATAATCTTGGCAAAGCTTGGGGACCAGCGATTGGGTTAATTAAGAGTAAATCTAGCAAACGTAACGAAGTGACGACCACGGCGGACAGAGCCCTCACACCAACGTCTTCTCAGACGCCGGCGCAATCGGTTCCACTGCGCGGCCGCGGCGCGGGGCGCGGACCGCGTATGGGTCGCTCGGCGGGCCGAGGGTATTTAAATGGCCCGCTACCGGGCTAGAACCCAGTTCCCTTCGAGCAGCCGTAGCGTGCGGATCTCCGTCCCTGCGCGTTTCCAGGAGCTCAGTCCGTCAGTTCACCTGATGATGGCGACATGTATGATCGCCGAAATATTGTGCCCGTTGGACACTATAGACCGGCAGTACACCCGTGGATATTTTGATTATCAAATTCGCCGGGAGAAACTGAAGAATCACATATACCGTATGTTTACACAAGAACAAAACAAAACTAGTTTCACGTAACTAATTTGATGAATTCATATTTTCACTAGGACTGCATAATATTAAAAAAAATACGCTCTATTCCGAACTATTGGGCAACACAACACTATACTCAAGCATATTTCCCTTTGACTCCATGAACGATATACTAATATCACATCTACGTTCACATACAAATTTAGGTAATAGCTTCCTACTTCTTACTCGTTTTTAATATACTCATATTGGCGCCACATTGCATGTTGCGTCCATGTTCTCAAATATACCGGCTGCCATGTCAGTTCCTACGGTGGGGGGAAGAGTCTTGACGGGCTTTGGCGGGCTGTTTCGCGCGTATGACGCGATCGATCAAGTATCGAGATTGTGTATCCATCTCTGTGGCAACGCCGCATTGTTGTAGCATCTCTGTGGTAGGCAAGTGTTTGTAGTCGCGTAACTTCGGTACGACCATCACCATTTTGTGTTTGGCAATTTGAGTAAACTGCTGACACTGTCAGCGTTTTTCTTTCATTATACTTTTGGTTGAAATTTACGAACAGTGCTGAATAAAATATCTTATTCATGTTGCTTACGGCTTCGGTGAAACTATGACTGTTCGTAATTAATGTTTAATGGTTATTGATCCAAGAACAAAGAAAAGAGAAATTATATGTGACGTTGTCACATATAATCAGTCAATTGATATAGCAGTGGCCGTTAACCCATTTCATATTTCTCTGTAGAAATAAAATTTCGACTGTAGCTCCGAAAAATTCATAATTCCAGTTAACACTCTGCAGAAGCGTACGGTAAAAGATAACTAACTAATAAAGAAGTCATGTCGCGAGAAATGTAAAAGCTTGAAATGTCATGGGTGCAGTGGTCCAATTAAATTTTAAACGAAGAAAACAGTCGGCATAAACAAACGCTTTTGTTCGCTACCCTTATCTCAGCTGTTCCCAGAAGAGTACTAAACGATTCGTCGAGTTCAGTTAAAACGTGCGCACGGAGATAAAAGCAGACTTTGCAGGCCATGCAAATCACGATATGGCAGCCAGACGAGAGCTGCGGCTGTCACGCCACTCTTGAATTTTTCAGCGGATTTGCGATTATCGCTTTCGATCGGCGTACTTGTTGCTGGCCCACTCCGACGCGTGCTTCGCAACAAGTCCAGCCCTGGCAGACGAAATGTAAATACCGCTCTCTCTGCTTATTGGCGAAGGTCACGCGCGCTGCTCAGACAGAAAACAGCGAACACTGACCTCCGCATATGCGTGGCCGCTATGCTAACCGCCTCTCGTGCTGGTGGAATTTGTTTCTGCATTTTTTCTAAGCAAACGATACATATTTCAGTGCATCTGGCCATTAGCTATCCAATTAGCTATTCAGTGCCCTCTACTAAGCCCGCTCCTTGCATTCAGCATTTCGCTGTAAAGCGCGCCTTTCATTGGTCTGAACAACAACCACAAAAATAAAATAAAAAAATTTATCATTTAGTGTATTTCAAAATATTTTCCTCTAAAATTTAAGCCGGTGTGTGTTTGCACGCTTTCGGACCAAGCCTTCAAAAATAGTTTCCCACTGGATTCTACCTCAAATCATGCTATTGGAAGGATTCAGCACCTGTTTTGTGTTGGTCAAAATCGCTGCGCCCCACATATGTTCTTTGGCGCGAGGGAACATACAGACGTGATTGGGCGATAAATTACATGACTATGCACATCGAGACATCATCATCTACATCAAAAATTGGGCCTTTTGGTCCGTTCCGACTCCTTCAAAACTGGTCAAGCCATCTCTTCATCGGTCTTTCGAAAGATTTTTGCTTCTTGGTTTATACTGATTTTCAGATTTAGTAACTCTACTATCTGGCATACGGCCTCAGTGTTCTTTCTGTCACGACTAGCATCGTTTCAAGCGGTAATTATGTTCGGCATACTAAGTTCATTTCTCTTTTTATCCATCAAAGTCTGTCCAACCACATATCCGAGCAATTTCATTTCACAAGCTCCTATTCTTTTCTCGTCTATTTTCTTAAAAATCAAGTTTCCGCAACCACAGAGCAGTGCTGGTATATCCATAACCTCATAAAACTTTAGTAGAGCATCTCTGTGGACTTTTTCCCCCCATTGTTCACAGAAATAGTTAAATAGGTCTAACTTGCTCAGAATTTCCTTGTTTTCCCAAAATGTAATAGTGCACCGTAAATATTTAAATCTATTCACCTGTTGAATGATTTGCTTGTCTTTTTCATTGTCAATACGCATGATGTCATAAAAAGGTCTTTGTAACAGATATATTGCGATTATATCACCCATGAAACACAGACATTGCCGAGGTGGGGTGGTTTGCGTGCCTCAACAATGCAGATAGCCGTACCGTAGGGACAACAACAGCGGAGAAGTATCTGTGGAGAGGCCAGACAAACGTGTGGTTCCTGAAGAGGGGCAGCAGCCTTTTCAGTAGTTACAGGGGCAACAGTCTGGATGATTCACTGAGCTGGCTTTGTAACTTCAGCTAATGTGGCTTTGCCACACAGTTACTGCGAACAGCTGAAGGCAAGGGGAAACTAAAGCCGTTACTTTTTCCAACGACTTGCAGTTCTACTGTATGAATATATGATGATGGCATCCTCTTGGGCAAAATATTCCGGAAGTAAAATAGTCCCCCATTAGTATCTCCGGGGTTTCTACGCAGGAGGATATCATCATCAGGAAAGACAACACTGGCATTCTACGGGTCGCAGCGTGGATGTTAGATCGCTTAATCGGGTAGGTAGGTTAGAGAATCTATAAATGGAAATGGATAGGTTAGAGTTAGGAGGGAGGAACAAGTTTTCTGGTCAGGCGAGTACAGGATTAAAAAAGGAACAGTCAACAATCCGAAGATTGGTTTGAACATGGTCTTATTTGGTCCTATTTTGAGGTGGTATTTCGTTGCCTTCCTCCGACCTTCAAACTGACTTACCCAGCCAGTTATAGGGGGACCTACAGTTTAACACGGTTCAGAACCACGGCGCTACTCGATATTTTTCACATCAACAACACTGACGAAGGGCAAAGAAATGGAAAATGACAGATAAAAATCCTAGGAGCTGGCGGGAATCGAATACGCGACATTCGGATATGTAGTCTGGCACTCTACCACTGTGCTAACGAACCGGACAGTACATGATTCTAAATACAAAATCAGTTGAGGCTATCACAGGAGTAGGTCTGATAATGAATAAAAAACAGGAATGCGGATAAACTACTGTGACAAGCGCAATGATGGCATTATCGTAGTCAAGATAGACACGAAACCAACACCGACGACAGTAGTACAGGTTTATATGCCAAATAACTCTGCCGATGATGATGATATTGAAGAAATGTGTGAGGAGGTAAAGGAAATTATTCAGTCAGTTAAGGGAGAGGAAAAAGTTAATTGTGATGGGAGACTGAAATTCGGTTGTAGGAAAAGGAAGCTAAGAAAAAATAGTAGGGGAATATGGATTGGAGAAAAGGAATGAAAGCGGAAGCCGCCTGGTAGAATTTTGCACTGAACATAATTTAATCATAACAAACACGTGGTTTAAGAATCACAAAAGAAGGTTGTATAAGTGGAAGAGACCAGGAGACACCAGAATGTACCAGATAGATTTTATAATGGTAAGACATAGATTTTGGAACCAGGTTTTTAACTGTAAGACATACCCAGTAGCAGATATAGACTCTGACCATATCATATCGGTCATGAACTACAGGTTGAAACTGAAAAATCTACAGAAAGGTAGGCAGATGAGTAGATGTGACGTGGATAAAATGAGGGTGTTATGGCGTAAAGTCAGCGCCAGACGCACGAGAACGATCGTGGAGAAGGCAGCGGCCGACCGGCAGCCAAGCACACGCCGTCGTCGCGCCTCCTGGAGGGAGCAACGGAGAAGCGCGCCCTCTAAAAACGGCTATATCTAGACCGACATGCGTCTGGAAAGGCACATCTGGACTCGGCTCTGAAGTAGGCAGTCACTAGAACTCAGCACAGCGAGCACTGTACAAGAAGACGCCGCCATGAAAAGAAACATACTTTATAGCAGTTGAGTATATTGTATTCTTCAGTAAATAAAACTTGTATTATGAATCAGTATAGTTGTCTTAGACGTCAACGAATCCCATCGAATCCTGATAGAACCTTTCTTAAAAGACAGGCCGGGAAGGAAAAAACACATCGCGACGAGGACGACTAAACACAAGCAACCTGAAGTTCTTCAGAATTTCAGACGGACATTTAGGCAACAATGGACAGAAACGGGAGAAAATAAAACAGTAGAAGAGGAATGGGTAGAATTGAGAGATGAAATAGTGAAGGCAGCAGAGGACCAAATGGTTAGAAAAGCAAGACCTACAAAAAACCCTTGGATCTCACAGGAAGCACTAAATTTAATTGTTGAAAGGAGAATTTATAAAAATGCATGGTTGCACAATTTTAACACGAATTACTTACATAATGATAGAAAAGCTGGTAGAAGGTGACCTCGGGGAAGATCAGTTTTGATTCAGGACAAATGTAGGAACACAGGAGCAATCCTCAGTTTACAGCTTATATCTTAGAAGATAGGTTAAGTGAAGGCAAACCTACATTTCTAGCTTTTTTTAGATTTGGAGAAAGCTTTTGACAACGTTGATTGGTATACACTCTTTCAAATTCTGAAGCAAGCAGAAGTATAGGGAACGGAAGGTTATTTACAACTGGTACAAAAACCAGATAGCAGTTATAAGAGTTGAAAGGTATAAAAAGGATGCATAGGTTCGGTTCAGAGATTGAGAAAGGAGTAAGACAGGGTTGCAGCCTTTTTCCAATGTTATTCAATTTGTACATTGAGCAAGCTATAAAGGAAAGCAAGGAGAAATTTGGAGAAGGAATTAAAGTTAAGGGTGAAGAAATAAAAACATTGCATTTTGCCAATGACAATGTAATTCAGTCAGAGACAGCAAAAGACCTGGGTGAGCAGTTGAATGGAATGGTTAGTGTGTTGAAAGGTGCTTATAAAATGAACATTAACAAGAATAAAAGGAGGGTAATGGAGTGCAGTCTAATAAAATCAGGCGATGCTGAAGGAATTAGATTACGTAACGAAACAATGAAGGTAGTAGATGAGTTTTGTTACTTGGGCAGTAAAGGAACACACGATGCTCGCAGTACAGATGATATAAAATGCAGAATGGCAATGGGAAGAAAAACGTTTCTGAAAAAGAGAAATTGGTCAACATCGAATATTAAATTAAGCGTAAGGAAGTTCTTTCTAACGGCATTTGTGTGGAGTGTTTCCTTCTATGGGAGTGAAACGTGGACGATAAACAGTCGGACACGAATAGAGGATTTTGAAATGTGGTGCTACAGAAGAATGCTGCAGATTAGGTGGGTGGCTCGCGTAATTAATGAGGAGGTACTGATCATAATTGGGGAGAAAAGGAATTTCTGTCATACCTTGATTAAAAGAAGGGATCGATTGATAGGAAACATTCTTAGACATCAAGGAATCGAGAATTTAGCGTTTCAGTGAAGAGTGTGGAGTAAATATCGCAGAGGAAGACCAAGAGATGGATACAGTAAGCAGATTCAAATCGATGTATGTTGCCATGCTTATGAGGAGATGAAGAGTCTTGCTCAGGATAAAGTAGGGTGGAGAGCTGCATCAAACCAGTCTCTGCGCTGAAGGCCTCAACTTCCTGGAAGACAGCTTTTAATAAGTAAATTGCATTTTCCGTAACAAGTACTTGGTCACCAGAAATAATTTTAAATTTTAAAATGTTTTCTAATTTATTCAAATTTCGGTTACGTCGTCAATGTAAATACAGGGTGTCTCACGAAAGACGCCTGCCAGGCGTCCGCGGATCGCGCGGTACGGCTCCTGGCAGCTGCCACCGCATCCACTGGCCACGGCAGCGCCCGATTCTCGGACTCTATTGTGCCGCGGGCGCATACACTGAGTTAAAGTCTAAAAAATATTGCCAGCTGAGTAACCTACGCTTACCTGCTGAAATCTGGGAAATGACTAGTCGAATCCTGCTTTCCAACACTTCGAGTGTATGGGAATGCTTGCATACGCCTTGTCTTTTAATATTCACCGAAGTCACAGGGATTTAGATCTGGAGAAGAAGGCCAGTTAACTATCCTATCATCAAAAACACTTCGTATTTCTGCCATAGAAGCATTGGCAATGTGTGGTCTTGCATTCTCCTGCATGAAATAACTGTACATCTTTCCGTTGGGTGAAAGCTATTGAAAAACTGGATTCAGGATATTGTTCACATAGCTGTCAGAATTTATTTTTTCGTGAAAAAAGATTCGACTAGTCATTTCCCAGATTTCGGCAGCCGGAATTCGTTGAGTGTTAGCAAATGTGTTCAACATATGTCAGGCCGCTCTTTCCATAGAGGGACATCACTTTGAACATCTGCTGTAAATAAAGGTAAGCAATGTTTTTTAGACTTTAACGGCACAATAGAGTCCGAGAATCTGGCGCTGCCGTGGCCAGCGGATGAGGTGGTGGCGGCCAGGAGCCGTACTGCGCGATCCGCGGACGCCTGGCAGGTGTCTTTCGTGAGACACCCTGTTTTGTTAGAATTCTAGCATACAATTTATAACATGTATTCAGAAGGTTAATACCTACATAGTTCTCACAATAATGCTTGTTTCCCGTTGTATAAATTGTACACATCTGGGCTACATTCCATTCTTCAGGAATATAACCGCTCTGCCACCACATATCCATAAAATCTAGAATTTTTATTTTGCACTATTTGGTGCATATTTTATCAGTTCAATAATAACGAACAGAACTTCTACACTTTATAGTTCAATTATTTTTTTGTAACAAAACCCAGGAGCCTTCCCTCTTTTTCAAACTGTTATTGTATCCTGTAGCTATTCCTTTTCGATTCATTCAGAATCATATGTGAATCTTGGACGTTCGTAGAGAGTGTATTGTATTATTGCAACCAATTAATTTCAAATATTTGTCAAGCTTATGGGACTGCGGGATCATCAGTCCCTAAAGTTACAAACCACTTATAAACTAACTTATACTAAATACAACACGAAAATCCATGCCCGAGGGAGGATTCGAACCCCCGACGAGGAACGGCCTCGCGCATTTGAGCATAGCACCTCAATGCACTCGGCCACTCCGCCGCGGAAATTAAGTTCAGATATGTTTGTTTGCAGATTGTCCTTGTCTTCTTTGTTTAATGTATCATTATTTTATACGCTTTATCTTCAGGAATATATTTTACCCAGATATTGCGTGTATGTGAGTGTTCGCACGTGCTCGAGTGAGAGCAAAAGGAGAGACATAGACAGAACTGTTCTGTCAAGTTTAGAAATTAGATTTTGTTTATGTCAAGACATTTACTAATTGCTTGCTGTCTGCTATGGCTTCTTGAATGTAGTAATATTTATTGTTTTTATTTATTATGATATTAGATGCCTTGCTAAATTTTTGAAGGATGCTTTAAATTCTTCAGTAATGTGACGTGATTGGTGTTACATATCCAATACCTGAATTCTTCTTAATATTTTGTGCTAAAATTCTTGCCCTTGTTTCTCACAAACACCACATTGAAATGTTGCCATATGATTGTATATGCCTATTTCTTGATGTCTGTCACCCTTAGATAATAAAGTGTTCCAATATATTTGAAGGATGTTTGTTGTTTGCTATTTACATGCCCCCTTTTTTTAGAAAATTTTTGTCTCTGTCTGATATTGAACTTGTGTAAGTTATGCGCAACAGTCTCTGCCGGCCGCGGTGGCCGAGCGGTCTACAGCGTGCCAGTCACAGTCTGCACGGCTGCTGCCGTCGGAGGTTCGAATCCCCCTCTCGGGCATGGACTTTGTGCCATCTTTAGTATAAGCTAGTTTATAAGTAGTTTGTAAGTTTAGGGACTGGTGACCCCGTAGTTAAGTCCCATAAGCTCTACAAAACTTTGAACATTTGGTCTCTTTAACTTTGTGTAATCTGGTCAGCACGTGTACGTGGGGTCTGTTAATGTTTATATTTTCATGTATTCTGTTTATGTACATTACTTTCAATAGTCATAGCCATTGTTTATTGCAATTTGTTGTTTTTCATTCCTTTGTTATGATTCCTCATATTACGTGGTACACTACCTACTCTTTCTAAAAACTGTCGTAAAGAAAGTTTGCTTTTGGTTGTGGGGATGATTACATGTGAAGCGTAATGTTGTGTCTGTGGCTGTAGATTTTCTATCTGCGTATGAAAAGTTCTTACCGTTTTCCTTTGTTATTATTATGCCTAGAAATTTTATGTTTTGCAATTCAAATGTTTGTAAATCTAAGGGACCGAACCACTGCCGGCCGCGGTGGCCGAGGGGACTGAGGCGCTCCAGTCACGGTCTGCACGGCCACTACGGTCGGGGGTTAGAATCCTCCCTCGGGCATGGATATTTGTGCCGTCCTTATTATTAGCTAGTTCGTAAGTACTTTGTAAGTTTAGGGACTGATGGCCTCGTAGTTAAGTCCTATAAACTATACAAACATTTGAACCAAACGACTCTCGTCATCGGTCCCTAAACCTACATTCTATTTGTACTAACTTATTCTAAGGAAAACACACGCACCAACTCTCGTGGGAGAACTCGAAGTTCCGACGCGAGCGGCTGAGCGATCCGTAATGTGACGCCACAGACCGCACGACATTCCAGCGTGACTAATTTTTGCCTTTAAGTTTCCTAAAGTTAATTTTTATATGAAAATTGTGTCATATTCTTATTTTCACGTAGTGGATAAATTTTGTCATCACATCACTATACAACTATATGATTTTGCAGTTTCCGTGTAGGCTGTTTTTCAAGGATTTTATTTTCTAAATGCCTTATGAAGTTGTTAAATAACGTAGCTGATACTGACCGATCCATTTGGAGACAGGCATATGTATATGTTTACTAGCTGAAAACCCGGCGTTGCCCGGGTATTTATTTATTTACTCAAGCTCTAAGTCAGTACTCCTCCTATCCCTTCTCTCTCTGTCAACCGCCTTTTTTTTATAAAAACTTGTTATATTTATCGGAGAAAATTAAGAAATAAGGCTGTCTTGCATAATACACCAAAATTTAAAATACAACATCCAAACAAAGAAAGATAGTAATCAAAATAGAAATGATATATAACATTCATATTTTCTTATAATTCACAAGTTTGCTGTAGACAATATTTCGTGTCCCCAGTGGGCATCTCTGCTGCTGTCGGCTTTCCAGGGATTTCCTTAAGCTGACTGGAATGCGTGTTGCATGATGCGACAGGTTTTTACCCATCGCAGTATATACTATCACATATTTATTGAATTATATGTTGTACAATTGTATAATTTTGCAATTATATATTCATTTGTATAAGTGCAGTACGTCGGTAAAATCCGTTACAAACAGAGTTCATTGTAAAGAAGTAACAGATTAAAACCTCCTTCGTGATGGGGCGGTTTTCCGTGAACGTTACTGCTTATGTGTTCATATCTCATAAATTACGTATCGTACCGTGATACAATTTAGAAGGCACACTTAAGTAAATGCGTGTATACTGCCTGTAAAATTTCCTGCGGCGACAATTTGTAGTGTAGAAATTATAAATTGTAACGTCATACTGAAAGCCATAGTTTTATTCCATGAACAGCGGAACGTTACTGTTTATGTGCTCATATCTCATGAACTACGTGTCGGAATGTGATAGAATTTAGAAGGTACATTCAACCATATGTGTGTACACTGTCTGTAAAATTTCCTGCAGAAACAATTTGTAGTGTATAAATTATAAATTGTAACGCCATACCGAATACCGTAGTTTTACTCAATAAACAGCGGAAAAGAAGTAAGCGCGAAACTTTTTTCCTTTCATCATTTTGCTATGGTTGTCAGCGAGAAAGAGTTTAATAAAGGTTTGAAATTATGTTTAAAGTTTGTTGCAAGTCGCTAAGTACTCTCATTCTCATATAGGGTATTTTTAAAGTCTCATCGCATTATGTGGCAATTGTTTTGCGATTGCTATTGTTTATGACGTCATATCTTCTGAACCATGTGTCCCATGTGATTCTTAACCCTGCTGAATTTGTTACCTCACGGTAAGTAATATGTGTACCACATTTGGTTGAAATCGGTCCAGTAGTTTAGGAGAAACACTTACGGCGATCATCCTCATGTAAAGAAGCTTACGTTACAAAATTTCATAAAGATTGGAACAAAACTGTAGATCTGTATGCAACACGTACAAACATACGGAAACTCTGCTTTATATATTAGGTAAGAAGCATTGAAGTGAGAACTGAGTGAAAATTTCATTCTAGAATCACGTAAGTCTTTACCCAGCAGTTGCGAGAATATACTCCATATCATCTGCAGCTTGCATATAGAAAGGCAGAATTAGGCGAAACTTACTCATTAGGTCGTACCAGTAGTACAGGACGTCTTGGCGCAGGAGGACAGAGTCGGCACGTTCGAAGTACAAGTTGATGATGCTGTGGTTGGCTAGTTTCACGCCATTGCTGCAAACAGAATATAGCACACATTAAATTCATACTTTCATTATAAACATCCATGGCTCTTCCTCAGATATCAGAAAATACCGAAAGTGGACTATGCCAACCACAGTCATGTTTACGATCCAAAGCAGGCTGTTCCTGCTGGAGAGCTCAGCAGCGAGCAGCTGGGTAAACAGTCGAAACGACGTTACAGGTGGACTGGCCTGTAACTTGCAGGCAGCACTGTGCACAAAACACCGACTGGAAGGAGACTGTGTGCACGGAAACACGTGGTAGCTGATAATTAACGAAAACATACACTACAGGGTGTTACAAAAAGGTACGGCCAAACGATCAGAAAACATTCCTCACACACAAAAAAAGAAAATATGTTATGTGGACATGTGTCCGGAAAAGCTTAATTTCCATGTTGGAGCTCATTTTATTACTTCTCTTCAAATCACATTAATCATGGAATGGAAGCACACAGCAACAGAACGTACTAGTGTGACTTCAAACACTTTGTTACAGGAAATGTTCAAAATGTCCTCCGTTAGCGAGGATACATGCATCCACACCCTCCGTCGCATGAAATCCCTGATGCACTGATTCAGCCCTTGAGAATGGCGTATTGTATCACAATCGTTCACAATACGAGCACGAAGTCTCTACATTTTTTACCGGGGTTGCGTAGACAAGAGATTTCAAATGCCCCCATAAATCAAAGTCAAGAGGGTTGAGGTCAGGAGAGCGTGGAGGCCATGGAATTGGTCCGCCTATACCAATCCATCGGTCACCGAATCTGTTGTTGAGAAGCGTACGAACACGTCGACTGAAATGTGCAGGAGCTCCATCGTGCATGAACCACATGTTGTGCCGTACTTGTAAAAGCACATGTTCTAGCTGTTTTTGTTCAAATGTCTCTAAATCTATCGGACAAACCTACGTGGTCATCAGTCCGTAGCTTACAAACTACTTAAACCTAGGTAAACTAAGCTAAGGACAACACACACACCCATGTCCCAGGGAGGATTCGAACCTCCACAGCGAGCAACCGCGCGCTCCGCAGCGAGGCGCTTTAGACCGCTCGGCTACTCCACCGGGGCCATGATCCAGCAGCACAGGTAGAGTATCCCGTATGAAATCATGATAACGTGCTCCAGTCAGCGTAGGTGGAAGAACGTGAGGCCCAATCAAGACATCACCAACAATTCCTACCCAAACGTTCACAGAAAATCTGTGTTGATGATGTGATTGCACAATTGTGTGCAGATTCTCGTCAGCCCACAGATATTGATTGTGGAAATTTACAATTTGATCACGTTGGAATGAAGCCTCGTACGTAAATACTAAAATGAGCTTTAACATGGAAATTAAGAGTTTCCGGACACATGTCCACATAACATATTTTCTTTCTTTGTGAGTGAGGAATGTTTCCTGAAAGTTTGGCCGTACCTTTTTGTAACACCCTGTATAAGCCAAACGTTCGAGCATTTAAATTAGTTTGAGAAATGTTGTTGTGGTCCTCAGTCCGGAGAGTGGTTTGAGGCAGCTCTCCACCCTACTCTATCCTCTTCATCTTGTGGCGCGACCATGTATTTTAACCTCTGCTAAGCACCACATAATTGTTTTATTTTGATGTATCTTGAATTCTTCTTGCAGATTCTGTAGAAGATTGATTACGACTCCTTTTAATGGATCCTTCTAAGCACTGTCCAGTAGGAGTAATTAATTTGTGTGCTTTCAAATAGGATTTCGAAATCGCTACGGTCGGCGGTTCGAATCCCCCAACGGGCATGGATGTTTGTGTCGTCTTTAGTATAAGGTAGTTCATATGTGGTTTGTAAGTTTAGGGACTGATGACCCCACAGTTAAGTCCCTTAAGCTTAACAAACATTTGAACATTTGGATTTCGAAGTTCCTGCTGCTTGTTGGAGGATGACTGCATGTTTGCCTTATATATTTCCGCGAGAGACCACGAACGGCAACTGCCGGTGTGGCGCAGGGGATAGCGTCACGGACTGCGGGGCAGAAGGTTGCCGGTTCAATCTCGCCCACCGGCAAACATTTATTTATTCGTAATTCACAATTCCAGAAGGTTCTACATCTTTCGTATGTTCACTTGTAAATTCTACTTGTTTCTTATGTTAACGGTTCTTCTAATTTCTGGTAAATTCTGTCTGTGTATAAATAGCAGAGCACTCTGCCTGAGAGGCAGTCAGTGCTGCGTGTATGTTGAGTTCGTAATAAACGTGCTTTCAGTATAAGTGCTGTGTTTAGTTGTCTTCGAAGTCAACCCTACTTCCATTGCAACGTGACAATATTAATAGCAACAGCTACTGAATAAATAGGCATAGAAGCTTCATTAACTACCAAAGAGTTGTATATCTCTTAAACTACAAATATAGAGTTCAACTAGACATTTCAACATTCAGACAAAGAGTGAACATAATTTATTTACAAAACAAATTAACATTCAATTTTAAGTATTCTTGTCCAAGATCTCCCTTGTTTCTATATGATTTCATATTCATGAAAGTAAATATAGTCTCTGTCAAGTGCGCAGAACCTGTATAAACAGGTTTCTCGGAACAGTAATTGTCTTCCTGTATTTCTAAATCGACAAACAGATAAAATTTGATGTCTTGTGCTTAATCGGAAACATGTAGTATAACAATCTTATACTACAATCTCTTCATACTATTGGCAACCCAGATCCATTTCAATCTGCTTACTGTATTCGTCTCGTGGTCTCCCTCTGCGACTTTCCCCCCACATTTCCCTCCAAAGCTAAATTAACAATTTCTTCATATCTAAGAATGTTCCCTACCAATCGATCCCTTCTTTTAGTCAAGTTATGCCAGAATTTACTTTTCTCCCCAATTCTGTTCAGTACCCATTCATTATTTATGCGATCTACCCACCTAATCTTTAGCATTCTTCTGTAGCACCACATTTCAAAAACGTTAATCCTCTTCTTGTCTAAACTATTTATCGTCCAAGTTTCACTCCCGTACAAGGCAACACTCCACACAAACGCCTTCAGAAAAGACTTCCCAACAAATTAATATTCGATGATTGCAAATTTCTATTTTTCATAAACACTGTTCTTCACATTGCCATTCTGCACTTTATATCCTCTGTACTGCGACCATCATGTGTTATTTTACTACCCAAGTAACAAAACTAATCTCCCACCTTTATTGTTTTCTTGCGTAATCTAATTCCTTCAGCATCGCCTGATTTGGGTGTCAATTCTCAAGCCGCTGCAAAAGGCAGAAAACTCCTTCAGTGTTGGGTCGTTAAGCAGCTACATATCTGTAGTTCTTACTCTCCTCCTTATAGAAAACCGTTATTTACAACAAAATGTTAAGCCAATCATAGGTATGTCAGCTGCATTCCTGTCGAATTTTGGAAAGTCTTCTGCATGAATATGGCGTTGTAATGTTTCTCTTTCTTTGAAGATGAAGTGTGCAAAATATTATCAAGATCGGAAAACTATAGGTTCTTGTCGAAGTGTCGAAGTCTGTTGTGAAGGAGCCTCCACCGTGCACAGTACGAATCACCAGGTAGAGTGTTTAAGGTCAATCGGATGAACGGCATGGCAGCACATAAAATACGAATCGAATCCGAAGTGGCGATGCTCATACTACACAGGAACCCTTCACTTTACCGATCGGTTAGTAACGCTAGAAAACACTGCAACATATCCAAGTTGTTTTTTCTTACTAATATAAGTATTCAGTATTAAGCTCCATGAAGCACATCGCTGTGAAATGATACTACGTCCACTAGATTTTATTAAACAATAATATTTGTCTCGGTACCGTTAAGTTACAGAGCAACATTAAATGTTTCAAAATCTTTGAAAAAAATGTCACCAACATATTTCTTAAACAGTTCCTTTCATAACAAAAAAATAGAAATATTCATTTGAGGAATGCAGGCCCAAAAAGTGAAAGTTTTTCAAAGTTATTGTTTGTTGCTTATAATTAACAAATTCTAAATAATTTTTTAATATAATAATATTACAACTTTTCATGAAGAAAACAGACGAAAAATCGTTACTCTAAGTCGAGCCCCTGACCAACTCCAGCCCATTTTTGAAACAGTCAATTTTTTATTTTTAAAAAATCGATTTAACTCCAAAAATACTGAATATTTTGATTAATTTTTTTGAACAAGTACATTTTGACTTATTTCGTGCTATAATTACGGTAAATAATAAGATTGGGAAAGTGAATGTTGAGGAGTTATAATGAATCTAGTTTATAAAGATTTTAAAGTGTTTTGTCGATTTATCTGGAAACTTCTTCAAGCAATAGATAGGTATAAAACAGCAATTGATAGATAATCTTAAGGGTCATAATTTTCTAATTTAACATTTTCCCAATTAGGTTATGGTGTCTTATTTATTTAAAGAAAACAGATTTTTGTAACTTTTTTTTAAATTTCGCCATCTCGCTTCTAGTTTAAAATAAATAGAAACCCTGTTTGAAATTTAATTTCCTATACGCTCATGTTTTTTTGTTTTCAGGTAATAATTTTTGCACCCACTTCTCCCTAATGCTTGGACTATGCGACGGAGTGGGTAAAACATCCTATGAGTACCAGCCATAACACCAGAAAGGACGTACACTGCTTGTGTTGACTCTAGTTACGACATGCCTAGAAGGTCAGTTCTGTAATTCTAAAGTACTGTCATTATTATCTCGTGTGAAGAAGTACTGTTATCAAGGGAAGTTTCCATACTTGTCATAGAGACCCGAAGAGATGCTGTTCGGTCGTGGAGGAGGTACATAGGTACAGGAAGTATTGATAACTTGTCTCGCACTTCGGGCATAGGTGTATTTGTTCTCCTTAGGATAAGTTAAAGTAGTTCGTAACCCAGGGACTGATGACCAAAGTCGTAAAGTCCCATAGATTTACGAACATTTCAACATTTGTACTTGCCTCGCTCTGGTCGCCTAAAGGATAGCAAATCATCTAATGACTGCTACTTGCCGGCCGCGGTGGCCGAGGAGATTGAGGCGCTACGGTCACGGTCCGCACGGCCATTACGGTCGGGGGTTCGAATCCCCCCTCGGGCATGGATATTTGTGCCGTCCTTGGTTGTAAGTAGTTCATAAGTAGTTTGTAAGTATAGGGACTGATGACCCCGTAGTTAAGTCCCATAGACTCTACAAACATTTGAACATTTTTACTGCTGCTTGTAGATTCCAACTCGAAATAGCCCTGATAAGAACGCCACCATGATGAATAATGATTTTCGTGCAGCCAGAGTATGTCGTGTTTCGTCTCAAACTGTGTGTAACAGGCCCTGCGGCACGGAACTTCACTCTCGACGTTCATGGCGACGTCCAGCTTTGACACCTAGAAACCACACAGCGCTCAATCGGCTAAACTGTAAAGGGATAACATTCTCCGACGTGAGAGTAGGACCACATAGATGGGATTCGTCTCAATGGACTACGATTCTCGCACTAATTGTACATATATTTTGACACAGACATGAACTCAATGGAACATGCCTGGGAAACATTGAAAAAGCCTTCTTTCGGACGAGATGACTCACCAACCAATCTGAGAAACGTACGCCAAAACGTCGTTGAGGAGTGGGACACTCTAGATCTACTTCCCTTGACTATCTAGTGGACAGCATGCCACGATGAATACATGTTTTCATCAATGCAAGACGACGTGTTACCGAGTATTAGTGGTAGGGGAAAGGGTTGTACCTTGGGACAATTTTTTACTTTTAATTTTTATACTATAACTTTTTACAAGAAATTTGAAAATTTACCCTATCACAGGCACCAATGTGAATGTTGAACGAACAGCAGTTTAGGCTAGCTCCAATATTTACACAATTACTCGCCAATAAAGACCTTTGTGGCACTTGTCCCAAGGTACAAACTACGGTTTCACCTTGGGACAGTGGTGGTTTTACATTGGGACACGGTGATGTATTTCAATTTCTTAGTTTAGTGAATGAAAAAATCGTTCTGGAATCAGGTAGTAAATGTTTGTTAGTCGAAATACAAAAGTTATTTTACCTTAAAACAAGAGATGGTGGGAATAAAATATTAAATGAATGAAACCCACGACACACCACCGGAGCTGGTAGTTCTTTCACTATATTACTGCGATTAACAATGCTGATGTTCTCAACATTAGGGAGTACAAAATGGTCCTTCGCTTCCTTAAGAATTTCACAGTTATATCTTGCTCTGTGTTTTCTAAAACTTCTCCAGCATAGTACACAATCGATTTGCCACTGATGTCAACTTTTACCAAGACCCAACTACCTTGAGAAGAAGAAAGTGTTACTTTTCCAGATGGAAGGAAGGATGTCAAATCCTCTTCTTCAGATTACAAATCAAATATGCTACCTCCAGAGCTACTGTCAAGCTGGGGAATTTCTTCAGCAGAAGAACTGGAAGATGAAAACTTCTTTGTCCGTTTAGTGGCTTCTTTCTTTGGGAAAGTCTTATTTTTCTTGTTTTCTTTTTTTCTTCCCCTCTTCGATTCTTTGTTTTTCTGGTGTATCAGTGACAATCATACACCTTCCAGGTGTCCCAAGGTGCAACCAGAGAAGTGTCTCAAGGTAAAACCAAATACACAATAACAGAAAACAGTATCCTAACCTATGTACACATTTATATCGTTATAACATATGGTAGCAATAGCAATAGCAATAGCTACAATGGCCTACAACACTGTATTTAAGAAGTATCAATAATGATACTTAGCTTTAATTTATATCTTCTAAGGATAGTGGCTAAATTTTACTTTCAAACACGAAAACTTGTAAAACTCCTCCTCAGATCTCAAACATCATCCGAATATAACATTGCCTCTTATTCCCTCTGAAAATAGGCCTGACAACTTTACTTCAAAGTTGTTAAAGCTTCCATTAGAGTGCACTGCCTTTATTAAAAAATGTTTAAATATTTGTAAATCCTATCGGACCAAACTGCGTGGTCATCAGTCCGTAGCCTACAAACTACTTAAACCTAGGTAAACTAACCTACGGACAAACACGCACACCCATGCCCCAGGGAGGACTCTAACCTCCACGGCGAGCAACCGCACGCTTCGCAACGAGGTGCTTTACACCGCTCGGCTACTCCACCGCGGCTTAAAAACTGTTCCAAGGTAAAACCGTCCCAAGGTACAACCCTTTCCCCTACTGTTCGATGTTGCAATCTGGAACACAAATTCAAAATGTCTGGATTATTGTCGTACAACTTGTCAATTTCTGACTTCGTGAGCAATAGAGAGAACTGAAATGTGATTTTTCTATATCTCTATACTATTTTAAGGTAAATGGCCATGTACCCCTAGTGTCGTGGCGATTCAAAGCATTTTTTTGTGTGTTTACTTGTTTCCTCCAAGACACGTTGTGCTACTGCACTTCGTAAGAGAAGGTAAGAGTCGATACTGGCAGTAAAACTATGTATTTTGTCACGTCAAAGTCTCCTTTTCTAAACACGTCCGGGTTTAGTTTACAACGAGTGACCTTTGCGTCCATTGCAAAGCGCACTCGTCAAATGTTTCATCCAGTTTGTGTGCGCGCGCGCGTGCGTGTGTTGCGCAGTAGAGCGCAGGTACTCACAGGAGCGGGTGCGAGGTGTCGAGCCCGTTGGCGGGCGCGAAGGGCGCGGAGTTGGCCCTGACGGTGTAGTGGCTGTCTGCGCAGGAGGGCAGGCACTCCGGGCAGTCGATGGACTCCTCGCGCTCCAGGGACAGCCCGGGCACGCCGTCCGGGGGACGCGGCGTCGCCCACTTCTCTGTCGTACACAACACCGCACCACTCAGCGCGATCCCAAACTACATCTACATCTACATACATACTCCGCAATTCACCGTAAGGTGCGTGGCGGAGGGTGCACTGTACCACTACTAGGCATTTCCTTTCCTATTCCACTCCCAAATGGAACGAGGAAAAAAAAGAATGCATATATGCCTCCGTACGAGCCCTAATTTCTCTTATCTTGTCTTTGTGATCCTTGCACGAAATGTAAGTAGGCGGCAGCAAGATCGTACTACACTCAGCTTCAGATTCCGGCCCTCTAAATTTACTTCACAGAAACTCACGAAAAGAACGTCGTCTTTCCTTCAGCGATCCCCAATTGAGTTGCCGGAGCATTTCCGTGACACTATCGCATTGGTCGAACTTACCGGTAACAAATCTAGCTGCTCGCCTCTGAACCGCCTCTATGTCTTCCTTTAAACTGATCTGCTGCGCGTCCCAAACACTTGAGCAATACTCAAGACGTGGTCGTACAAGCGTTTCATACGCGGTCTCCTTTACATGAGAAGTACATCTTCCTAAAATTCTCCCAATAAACCGAAGTCGGCTGTCCGCCTTACTTACAACTGTCCGTGCATGCTCGTTCCATTTCATATCGTTCTGCAATGTTACGCCTAGATATTTGAACGACGCGACAGCATCAAGAAGCTCACTACTAATGCTGTATTCGTACATTATAGAATTGTTTTTTCTACTCATGCGTATCACCTTACTTTTTTCTACATTGAGAGCTAGCTGCCATTCTTCGCACCAACTAGAAATTTTGTCAATGTCATCCTGTATGCTATTACAGTCAGTTACAGACGACACCCTCCCATACACCACAGCATCATCAGCAAATAGCCGCAAATTACAACTTACTCCGTCCATCAGATCATTTATATAGATAGAAAATAATAGCGGTACTATTACACTCCCCTGGGGCATGCCTGACGTTACACTCGTCTCTGATGAACACTCGCCGTCGAGAACAACGTACTGCGTTCTATTACTTAGGAAGTCTTACAGCCAGTCACAAATCTGTGAACCTATACCATAAGCTCGTATCTTCGTTAGCAGTCTGTAGTGTGGCCTCTAACTACGGTTACAATGACATTCCAACATTGAAACACTGATTTAGTTGCATTCAAAATGTTACATTCTAGCAAAAATGACACATTAATAGATATTAATAACATGTCGCTGTTGTTATGTTTCTTGTCATCACCCTGGATACTGGACTGATGCAGCTCTAAACTCCGAACAACAAATGCAAACCCACATCAATTTCAACTTGCCCAATTTATTCATCTCTTAGTTTTCCTCTGCCATTTTACCCCCCCCCCCCCCCCCCACACACACACACTTTCCTCCAATAATAGATTCATGACTCCTTGACGCCTCAGAATATACACTAGCATTCGATCCCTTCTTTCACTCAAAAGGTAAGGTAAAGCAGTCAAAAATCCGAAGATTGGTTTGATCATCGCAGTGCTTTACCAGGCATGGCCCTGTTTGGAGGTGGTATGCCGTTGCCTTCCTCCGAGCTTCGAACTGACTTATCCAGCCAGTTATAGGGGGACCTACATTTTGACGTGGGTTCCGAACCATGGTGCTACTCCGTATTTTTCACATGAGCTGTACTGCCAGAGGTGAAAGAAGTGGAAAGTGACAGATAAGTCCTAGGACCTGGCGGGGATCGAACCCGCGACCTTTGGAGTAGTAGTCTGTCACTCTACCATTGTGCAACCGAGGCGCACTTCTTTCATTCAATAAATGCCAAAAATTTCTTTTCTCCCCAGTTTTATTCAGTGTTGTTGTGGTCTTCAGTCAGGAGACTGGTCTCATACAGCTCTCCCCCCTAATCTGTCCTAAGGAAGTCATTTCATCTGCTCATAGGAACGGCAACCCTCATCTATATAACCTGCTTACTGTATTCGTCTTTTGGCCTCCCTCTGCGATTTCTACCCCACGAAATTCCCTACAGGACTAAATTCACGATTCCTTAATGTCTAAGAATGTGTACTACCGATCGATCCCTTCTTTTAGTCAACGTAAGCCAGAAATTCCTTTTCTCTTTAATTCTATTGAGCACCTCCTCATTACTTACGCGATCTCCCTACCAAATTTTCAGCTTTCGTCTGTAACTCTACTTCAAAAGCTTGTATCCTCTTACTGTTTGAACTGTTTATGGTCAATGTTTCACTGCCGTACAACACCCCACACAAATGCTCTTAGATAACACCTCCTAACACTTGAATCAATATTCGATATTAACAAATTTCAATTGTCAGAAATACTTTTATTCCAATTGCTATTCCGCATTTCATGTCATCTGTAATACGACCAGCGTAAGTTATTCTACTCCACAAGAAACAAAACTCATCTACCACTTTTATCGTCTCGTTACGGAATCTAATTCCTTCAGCTTCGCCTGATTTTTCTAGACTATATTCCATCACCCTTGTTTTCTCTTAATATTTATCTTATACGTTCCTGCCAAGGCAATGTCCAATCCGTTCAATTGTTCTTTGCATACTTTGCTGTCTCTGCCAGAATTACAATGTCATCGGCAAACCGCAAGTTTTGTATAACTTTTAAGTCCTCTCGAGTATTCTCTTACACAAGATACGAGGTGCATACGATTTTCGCAGTGATCTGTGCTGTAATACCGATTATTTAGAGCATTTGTGAAGGAATACTAAAGCCAAAGTTCAATGAAATTCACGGACATGTTTCTAAAGTAAGTAATTGCCGTTCCAATCACTACAGAGCTGTTATGGCATCAGACTGTGTTTACCTGATACAGGCATAACAGCCGATAACCGGTTTGTAAAAACAATAACTTTGCAGATCATTACGCATTTATCTCGTGTGTTTCACTCAAAATTAATAAAACTTGGTGTCAAGAACCGACAAAATAGACACTGAAATCAATTAAATGCGAGATACTCATTTAGGGTATTATATTAATATCTAGTTTGCGAAAAGTTATAAACAGGTCTTCATTTGATCAACATAACACGAAATGCAAAAAAGCAATATTTCTCACTTTGTACTATATTTTTAAAACAGTCAGCTTCAAAGAGGGTAATGTCTCATCGTAAATGGGAATCTTATGTGGTCTTGAAAGAAAATACAAATTTGTAAAATACCAAAATAAACACTTTATTGTCGTCGGGAATGGATAGATGTTTAATTTCTTACCTAAACTGATGACACTAAATAAGTAAAAAACATCAGAAAGGAAGCAGTATTCAGCGTCCAGTCATTTCTGCATTTAAACACGAGTCTTTATCATGAACAGACATTGTTAATACTATCGTAATAAAAAGCCTCAAAAGGGATGTATTTGTAATCTTCATTGACATATTCAGCATATGACTACTCGCAGAACAAATGTTTCTGACATCAGTCTTGTCGATTGTTACTCCTTGAAAGGTTTATTGTATCACGCTTCCTCAGCCATCCTCTTGACGTCTTCTGGCACGTCTGTGTCCCTGACTTCCTTCCTTCTCTCCAAGACAGCAACTTTCTCATTACAGAAATGATAAGTGACCACTAACTAAAAATTTGCCGCGGTGGAGTGACCGAATGTGCGTGCGGTTGCTCGCAGTCGGAGGTTCGAGTCCTCCGTCGGGCATATATATATATATATATATATATATATATATATATATATATATATATATATATATATATATGTGTGTGTGTGTGTGTGTGTGTGTGTGTTTTGTCCTTTGCATTAGTTATTTTAATTGGTTTGTAAGTATGACCACTGCAGTTTGGTCCCATAGCTTTAGTTTTGGGAGAAATATTACTAGCTGTAGGTAGATTGCAAAAAGTAGTTCGTTATTTCCTCATTTCTGACATTTAAATATATCCCTTCTCGTGTGTGCTCGTTCCTACTCTGCTTGGCGATTATGAATTCCAGTTGACTAACAATATGAAGACCAGGGTTGAATTCAACAATATAACGCGGGAAGTTTGCAACTCAGTGCAAAGAGGTTAGTCGAGCTGAGATAGGCACACATACCTTCAGCTTTCGGCCTTTTGTCTTCGTCACAAAAAACACCATGCATACAGTCACACAGGGACACTTGACAGATACACAAGCGTCATGACCGGCTGCTGCAAAAAAATTTCAAATGCTCGTATATCTATGGGACTTAGCAACTCTGGCCATCAGTCCCTAGGCTTACAAACTACTTAAACTAGCTTATGCTAAGGACAGCAAATGCACCCTTGCGCGAGGGTGGACTCGAACCTCCGACGGCATGCAGCGGTCCGATCCGTAGCTAGGCGCCTTGGAACGCTCGCCAACTCCACCGCGGCCGGGCTGCTGCAGTGAGGGAATAATAGGGGGGGTGGGGGGGGGGGGGGGGGGCGCGGAAAGAGAAGGCGACAGGAAGGGTGAAAGGCGGTGATGAGGATTGAGGGGAAGGGGAGGGATGGAGGAGAGGGATGCAAAAAATTTCCTCTAATACACAATGCTTCAATTTTTGTAGAAATAATACATCGCACAAACAAGGTTCTCCATGTTATGCAACAATCGCACTGTTGTAGGAAGAGTTAAAGAGGAAGGTACAACTGTGCGCAGTAGCACATAGTCCAACTGAAATATTTTCCAAGATAAGCTTTCTTCTAAACTTCATTGCATGTTACATGGCTTTGTCTGGCATTTAGCACCTCCCGCAAAAAAAAAAAAATAAATAAAAAATAAAGTAAAAGAATAAGCTTAAAAAGCAGGCTTGCAAATCTCCTTTGAGAAAACCAAATTTATGACAAACATTAACACAGCTCCAAACATAATGGTAGCTAAATATGGAAAAATTGAGACTTCAGTTATTTTGGAGAAGTAATTGAACAAGATATTTCAGAGAAAAAAGACATTAAAGCAAGAGTTAGTAATATTAAAAGAGCATACTACTTCACTAAGGATCTATATAATAAGAAGTCTATATCCATCAATGCTTAACTCACTCGCTACTCTACAGTAATTCGCCCAGAAGCACTCTATGCAGCAGAATGTTTGACTCTAAACAAAAAGGCAATGATGGAATCAATGCAAATGACTGAAAGAAAAATATTAAGGAAAATTTCAGGGCCAGTTAAAGAGCATTCACAATACAGAACACGTCATAATAGTGAAATCTATGCACATATTGAAAAAAATGACTGATGTAATTAGGAAAAGAAGAATAGATTTCTACGCTCACATACAAAGGATGGATCCTAATGGACTGACAAAAAGACTGTCCTGTTACTTCAGTAAATTAAAAATGGGCAATACATGGTGCAAAGCAGTTGTAAGGAACATGGACGAGCTCCAAATTAACCAACAAGTTATTGAGAAAAGACTACCACTCAGAAATGTTCAAATGCTTGTTAAGCTTATGGGACTTAACTACGGGGTCATCAGTCCCTAAACTTACAAACTACTTATCAACTACCTTATACTAAAGACGGCACAAATATCCATGCCCGAGGGGGGAATCGAACCCCCGACCGTAGTGGCCGTGCAGACCGTGACTGAAGCGCCTCAGTCTCCTCGCTACCACTCAGAAAGATATCGGAAAATGATGAGAGAAATATGGAGGAAAAGAAAGGAGAAAAAGTTGAAATAATCGTAATCCATAGTGGCTCATATGTAAAAGAAAAGAAAAGAAAAAATTTAAAAATTTAAAATAAAATAAATAAGTTTATCTGATAAAAAAGAAGAAGTAAGATTATGGTGTAACGTGCCGTCTACATTGTGGTCATTAGAGACGCAGCTCAATATTCTTGTTGAGTATGGGAAGGAAATCGACCATGCCCTTCAAAGGAACAAACTCGTCATTATCCTGGGGTAATTTAAGGAGATAATGCAAAATTCTAAATCAGGATGGCGGGTGGCGATTCGACCCGCCGTACTCCTGAATGCGAGTCCAGTGTGTTACCACTGCGCCACCTCGCTCGGTGACCCTTCTGACATTTACCGGTCAGGGCTTATTTAAAGTAGATTTATTCATAATTACCAGAATACAAATTGTTATCTTGTGCCGAGGTGGAGTAGCCGAGCGGTCTAAAGCACCTCGCTGCGGAGCGCGCGGTTGCTCGCCGCGGAGGTTCGAGTCCTCCCTGGGGCATTGGTGTGTGTGTTTGTCCGTAGGTTAGTTTACCTAGGTTTAAGTAGTTTTAAGATACGGACTAATGACCACGCAGTATGGTCCTATAGATTTACAGACATTTGAACATTTGTTATTTTGTTACTTATAAAACTAAGCGCGAGAATGTTGTTAACGAGACAATTGCTGCGAAGTTCAAAACAAATATTTTGGCCTTGTGCGTTACTCATTCTCCTAATTGCATGCTTTTGTGCTACGGATATATTTGCTCTGCATTTCATAGTTATTCAATAAGAAGAGGCCAATGCCACTGTCGTTACGACAAACAGCTATTGTCCATAGAACGCAGGTAAATATTCTTAAACGTTCACAAGTGACCATCTGAAAAAAGAATCAAATTAAAAAATACTTACTTCCTTTCACAGGTTTCAACTGAACCCCCTCCTGCCTTTAACCTCTTAAGACTTACTCGTACTTTTCTTTTATTCCCCTACGGAAATCATGTTTTTAAATTTTACGTCACTTACTCAACACCGTTCTTTTAAATGGTAAAAAGGCCTATAAATGGCTGATAACGGCAATGCGTGACTGAGCAATTATTTATTTGAGGTCGACTGCCCAATATTTGGATGCGTTATCATGCAGCTCAAACCCATCACCGCAATGTATTGACTCTGGTGCCAGTCGTAGAGTTCGTTAATTAATCGGTGCATAATTTGTAAGTGCTGAAAGGCGGTGGTCGATAAGCAATTTTACGTACTGGTTGACCATTCATCTCTTCGTAAACCGTTCTCTCTTCCACACAGCCCACTGAAATACGCATATATGTATATTAATGCCTCCTTAGGGAACGGAATTGCAGAGGAGTTATCTATGAGGGTAAGTCAATTATTATCCGCAATTTAGTTATATTTTTGTTTATGTCGGTAGTACTGTCGTTTTACGTTGGTGACGCATGCTTTGTTTATTTGTTGTTATATCTTTGCAATTTTCAAGCTGCTACGTTAGTTTCGTTGTCGCTGCCGTGCTGTCAATCATGGCTGCTCCGCTGTCTATTTGCACCAAAGAAGAGCAACGTTCAGTGATACCTTTTTTGTGTGCGGAAGGTGTGTCAGGGGCCGAAATTCATGGAAGACTGTCAGTACATTACGGGAGCAGTGTTTTGCCACAACGAAGTGTGTACGAGTGGATTGAAAAATTCGGAAATGGTCGCACGAGTGTTAAGCACGATGAAGGAGCCGGACGACCGTTTACCGCCACACATGAAGAAACCATTGAGCGATCACGTGAAATGATTGTCTTAGACGATTAACTATTGATGAAGTGGCTCATCGTCTTCAAATTCGTCATGGTTCTGCCTACGAAGTTATTCACAACAGACTTGGGTTTCGTAAAGTTTGTGCAAGATGGGTCCCAAAACAACTCACACAGTTGCATAAGGAAACGCGCCTCGACATCTGCAAAAAACATTTGGATCGCTATGGTAACGAAGGGGTCAACTTCTTAGACAGAATCATTACATGGATCCATCATTACGAGCCGGAGAGTAAACGGCAGAGTATGGAATGGAAACATCCAAATTCGCCGTACAAGAAAAAGTTCAAGACCCAACCGTCCGCAGGAAAACTTATGCTTAGGGTTTTCTGGGATGCACGAGGTCCTGTACTGGAACATTATGGTGAAAGGGGCACAACAATAAACAGTGTACGTTACAGTGAGATGCTTACTGACAGGCTAAAGCCTGCAATTCGAAGCAAACGCCAAGAATAGCTGTCTGAAGGTGTTATGTTGTTGCACGACAATGCCCGTCCGCATACTGCTGTACACATTGCTGAAATGCTCCAGAAACTCAAATTCTCCATATAGTCCTGATCTTGCCCCTTCTGACTATCACTTGTTTGGTCCACTCAAACAGGCATTAAGGGGCCGTCGATTTGACTCGGACGAAGCAGTGAAGGAAGCGGTGCATTCCTGGCTCGCAGCTCAACCGAAAACCTTCTTTTGTGAGAGCATAAGGAAGCTTGTAGAGCGATGGACGAAGTGCATTGAAAAGCAAGGATACTATGTCGAAAAATGATTTTCTTGTAAGTTTCGTATTTTATTACAATAAAATTTTATAACTACTTTGCGGATAATAATTGACTTACCCTCGTACAAACGCAATAATTGGTTACTATTTACAAGATTCAGCATTTCTCAGGGCATTATTCTGTTTGCGATAAGGATAAAATAACGTTCGATCTTCCTCGAAATCAATGCATTTTCCGAATTAGTGTACCGATCCATGAGAACATCGACAAAATCTGCATTTATATGAGTACTATCCAGTCCTCACCAAGATTCTTCGAAGCACTTGTACAGTCTAACAGCTCGCTGAGAAACGAAAACCCTAACCTTTCGGTAGAGCTATTTTATTACGCAGTAGATGTGGGCACAAAATATTTTCACTCTCTGCGGAAAAATTTTGTGACTGAAAGTTCTTAACCACGCGGGTATGGCCGCACGGTCTAAGGCGTCACGTCACGGATTGCGCGGCAGCTTCCGTCAGAGGTTCAAGTCCTCTCACGGGCATGGGCGCTGTGTGCTCTCCTTAGCATGAGTTGAAGTAGTTTGCTTAGTGACCGATGACCTCATAGTTGGGGCCCTTAGATGTACGAGCTTTTGAACATTTTATTTTTTTCTTGAATGTTCTTAGAAAGATATTTCTCCGACCAAAATGTCCTTTGTTTTAATTATTAGCACACCAACGTGTGTGTAATTTCCGTTACACTCTCTCCCGCACATCTGAATAGTATAAAACGAGCTACTTTTCTTTAAACTTTTTCGATGGATTTGGTAATTTTGTTACCACAACTGCTTCCGAATTTTTAGGTTAATTTTAAAAATAAATGTTAGCATGTATATTCATAATGAATTACATAACAATGTGAGTAGTAAAAATGAGAAGAATTTTTGAAATACGCCAGTCGAGTGTCCCCAATTTTGATTGGTCGTTACTTCCACATTCCACAAGAAATATAGGATAATCTCGTGTCACGAACAAAGGAACTCATTATGTATAATGATTGTATATAGTTAATCTGCTTGCCCTCATTGCTATGAAGCTATGGTCAAGTTTTCCAATCATGTGGTAAGGATTTATAACCCTGATGAATACATTTCCGTAAATATATGATCCAGAAGGCACCAAGTAGATAGAACAAGAACTTTCTCTGAAATACAGATTGCCTCCGTCCCCGAAATTATTGTGTAAAGTTTTACAAGTTAGAATATATGTCACAAATACAGTTGAGCGTCACCTTGCTTTTCGACCTGCCTTGGTGTGGTTTTCGTCTGTCGTTGTCATGGTGTTTTCCAGATAGCTGCTTGTTGTTACAGCTGGGGATCGTAAAGGAAACACCAAATTTCGTCACCAGTTATTATACGGTTGAGAAATGTCGGATCGACGTCTGAACAACTGATGCGGTCATCAAAAATCAGTTGGGAGGAACCCTGGGAAGAACGCCATTATACAGCCACAGGATGTAGTGTTTCGACTAAAAATTGTGTGCATTGTGCAAGCTGTGTAGCGTCTTAAAGCGAACTCGCGACGACAGACATCGGAAGGGTTGAGGCTAGAATAAGAAGTGTTATCGTCTGGGAAATGTTTCTGTGGAATACCCTTAATAATTGCGTCATTCTACATCTACATGGGATGCCTCGGTGCCAATGATGGTCTTATGAGTGAGTGGCGTCGTGAAGGTGAGAGCGAAAATCTGGAATGTATACGACAGAGGCACACAGGGTGTGAGAAGCCATACCCTACACTGGCGGTTCTCCTGTGGTGATCGTCGAGGGAATATTGAACAGTGCACGGAACACTGAAACCATCATTCAACCCATCTACATCTACATTTACATGGGATACTCTGCAAATCACATTTAAGTGCCTGGCAGAGGGTTCATCGAACCACCATTATACTATTTATCTCCCAATCCATTCTCGAATAGCGCGCGGGAGGAAGGAACACCTGAATCTCTCCGTTCGAGCTCTGATTTCTCGTATTTTATTCTGATGATCATTTCTACCTATTTTCGTATTCGGAGGAGAATGTTGGCGATTGGAGTTTCGTAAGTAGCCCTCGCCGCAGCGATAAGCGCCGTTATAATAATGATTCCCATCCCAGATCTTGTATAATTTCCGTAACGCTGTCTCCCCTGTATCGTGACAATACGAAACGAGCTGGCCTTCTTTGGACTCTTTCGGTGTCCTCCGTCAAACCCATCTGATAAGGATCCCAAACTGGGCAGCAATACTCCAACAAAGGACGGGCAAGCGTAGTGTAGACATTTTCTTTTGTAGTTCTGTTGCATCTTTTAAGGGTTCTGCCAATAAAACGCAGTCTCTGGTTCGCCCTTCCCACGACATTATCCATGTGTTCCTTCCAATTTAAGTCTGAAGCAATAGTAATTCCTAGGTTTTTTCGTGGCCTTCACTTTTGATTGATTTATCTTGTAAACTAAGTTTAACGGATTTCTTTTCGTACTCATGTGGACTTCACACTTCTCATTATTTAGAGTCAATTGCCAATTTTTACACCATAGTTATATCTTATTCAGATCGTTCTGCAGTTGGTTTCTTCATATGATTATACTAGACGGTAAATGACGGCGTCATCTGTAAACAACCTAAGAGAGCTACTTAAATTTTCCCCTAAACCGTTTATGTAAATAAATAACAGCAGAGGACCAATAACACTACCCTGTGGAATGCCCGATATCACCTCTGTTTTAGTCGATCCCTTACCATCGATTACTACGTACTGTGTCCTCTCTGACAGGAAATCCTCTATCAAATCGCAAATATACCATAACCACGCAATTTGATTTAAAGCCGTTTGTGAGGTACGGTGTCAAAAGCCTTCTGGAAATCAAGAAATACGGATTCGATTTGCAAACCCTTGTCGATAGCACCCATCACTTCGTGTGAATAAAGAGCTAGTTGTGTTTCACATGAACGATATTTTCTAAATGCGTGTTGACGTTGGGTCAATAGATCGTTCTGTTCGAGATAATTCATAATATTTGAATACTGCTGCAAATTGACGTCAATGAAATAGGCCTGTAGTTTAGTGGGTTACTCCTACTGCCTTTCTTGAATGTAGGTGTGACCTGTGCAACTTTCCAATCTTTTGGTACAGATCCTTCTATGAGAGAGCGGTTGTATATGGCTGTTAAGTAAGGAGCTATCGCTTCAGCTGGAAACCACAATGGTGCAACACAAGTATTTGTCTCCATGTGTTCAGTAGTATGGCATAGTACACCACAGAACCAATAGACCCTATTGTTATTTTTGTAGTACGAAAAAGAACTAATAGGTGGCAAAGTTACTTTCTTAATCTACAATCAGTGTCAGCAGTACTTAAGTTTCTGTCAACCACAGAACTAAACGCCACAATTTTATATTTACAAACTTGCATTTAATCCTTTTATATTTATTTATATTTGACTTCTTGACTAGTAAAAAGAAATGTATAGTCTATGAGGGTTCCATTTTTGATGATTGAACTATAAAAATTAAAAAAGGCTCGTACGATAACGCTATATAAATTCAAAATGGTCAAATGTGTTGTAAACCTACTGGACCAAACTGCCAAACTGCTCCCTAGACTTACAAACTACTTAAACTAAATTACACTAAGGACAACATACACACACACACACACACACACACACACACACACACATGCCTGAGGGAGGACTCGAACCTCCAGGGGAGTGTCCGCCCAGTCTATAGCATGATGACTTAAGACCACGCGGCATATAAATTCCGTTGAGAAGCACGGTCGTATAGCTCGTATATATTAAATGTCATTATTATACTATATAACAATGTTGCTTATTTTATTTGAAATTTTACGTTATCAGAGTAGTATAATTATATTTTGTACTCCATCCTCTTTTTTGACACGTTCCATATCATAAATTTTACATAAATATGATGTGTACAGGAAGTAGGAATCATGGTAACAGTCAGAAACATCGCAGCGTTCTGTGTAACTTAAATTCATTATAACTCCGGTGTCAACCTCCCCTAATTGGTTCTCAGAGAACCAGGATGAGTGGCCAACAAACTCGCCTAATTTAAACTCTAAACTACGAAGCCAGATCGATTGTTATGTTAGAACCATGGAGCGGATACAGCGAAGCTTAGCGTGGTTGGCTATGGCACTGTAGTCAACATGGCTCCACTTCTCTGTCGATATTCTCCAGAAGCTTCTTGTCTCTTCCTGTACGCTGCAAAGGATGCTTATTATGCCTTTTGGGGGTTGGTTGATATAAAGTGACTGCCATTGTATCTATGTAGGAAAGAAATGTTTCTTCAGATAAGCCGGAAGTTACATTACCTTGGACAAGGCATCTTCTCAAAATGTTCAAATGTTTGTAAAGTCTATGGGACTTAACTACGGGGTTATCAGTCCCTAAACTTACAAACTACTTATGAACTACTTACGAACTAGGACGGCACAAATATCCATGCCCGAGGGGGGATTCGAACCCCCGACCGTAGTGACCGTGCAGACCGTGACTGGAGCGCCTTAGTCCCCTCGGCCACCGCGGCCGGCGCATCTTCTCACAAGCCTGTTCTAATTTTCTTAATGCACATATTGTGTTTACATGATGCCGATACGAAACTGTGTTAAACACTTTCTGAAAGTCAAGAGATATTTTTATTTATTCATTAATTATTCTTCAGTTTCTCTAAAATAATAACGAAACGTTGCAATTCAAGTTTCAAAATATATAAAAATCTAATATATCAAGTTGATTTGGCTTCAACTTTACCTTCAAATTTATTTTGACTACTTTATAACGCAATTTTCCTGTATTACACACATTAAATTGATTACTTCAGGAACTATCGTTTGTGACCGACTGAGATAGCATCGTGGTAAAACACTGCACTCGCATTCGGGAAGACAGGGGTTCAAATCCACCTCCGGCCATTCACATTTAGTTTTCCGTGATTTTCCTCAATCACTCCAGCCAAAACCGGGATGGTTTCTTTGAAAGGGCACAGCCGATATCCTTCCCCCTCCTTACCCAAAACTCCGAGTGTGATCTCAGTCTATAATGGCTACGCTGTCGACGGGGCGTTAAACCCAAGCTCTCTTCGTCCTCGCATCCATCGTTGTAAACTTTTGCTGAAACGCCAAAATCTACTTCGTTCGGTTGTTGTTGTTGTGGTCTTCAGTCCGGAGACTGGTTTGATGCAGCTCTCCACAATACCCTATCCTGAGCAAGCCTCTTCATCTCTACATAAGAGCGACAACCTACATCTGTCTGAATCTGCTTACTGTATCCATCTCTTGGTCTTCCTCTGCGATTTTTACCTCCACACACTTCCCTCCAACGCTAAATTCACAATTCCTTGATGTCTAATAATGTGTCCTACCAATCTATCCCTTCTTTTAGTCAAGGTATGCCAGAAATTTCTTTTCTCACCAATTCTGTTCAGTTCCTCCTCATTAGTTACACGATCCACCCACCTAATCTTCAGCATTCTTCTGTAGCACCATATTTCAAAAGCCTCAATCCTCTTCCTGTCCGCACTGTTTATCGTCCATGTCTCACTCCCATAAAAGGCAACACTCCATACAAATGCCTTCAGAAAGGACTTCCTTAGGTTTAAATCAATATTTGATGTTAACAAATTTCTCTTTTTCAAGAACGCTTTTCTACCCATTGCCATTTTGCATTTTATTTCTCTGTACTTCGACCATCATTTGTTATTTTACTGCCCAAGTAACAAAACTCATCTACCTCCTTTATTGCTTCGTTTCCCAATCTAATTCCTTCAGCATCACCTGATTTTCTTACACTGCACTCCATTACCCTAGTTTTGCTCTTGCTAATGTTCATCTTATATGCACCTTTCAGCACACTGTCCATTCCGTTCAATTGCTCTTCCAGGTCCTTTGCTGTATCTGACAGAATTACTATGTCGTCGGCAAAACGCAATGTTTTTAATTCTTCCCCCTGAACTTTAATTCCTTCACCAAATTTCATCTTGCTTTCCTTTATAGCTTGCTCAATGTACAAACTGAACAACAATGGAGAAAGACTACAACCCTGTCTTACTCCCTTTCCAAACACTGCATCCCTTTCATGCCCTTCAACTCTGACAACCGCTGTCTGGTTTTTGTACAAGTTGTAAATAACCTTAAGTTCCCTATATTTTACTCCTGCTCACTTCAGAACTTGAAAGAGTTTATTCCAATCAACATTGTCAAAAGCCTTCTCCAAATCTACAAAAGCTAGAAATGTAGGTTTGCCTTTTCTTAATCTATCTTCTAGGATAAGCCGTAAAGTGAGTATTGCCTCCCGTGTTCCTACATTTCTCCTGAACCCAAACTGATCTTCCCCGAGGTCGGCTTCCATCAGCTTTTCCATCCTCCTGTATATAATTCGCGTTAATACTTTGCAACCATGACTTATTAAACTGATGGTTCTGTAGTTTTCACACCTGTCTGCACCTGCTTTCTTAGGGATGGGGATTATAACATTTTTCTTAAAGTCTGAGGGTATTTCACCTGTCTCATACATCTTACACACCAGGTGAAACAATTTTGTCATGGCTGGTTCTCCCAGAGACTTCAGTAGTTCTGAGGGAATATCATCTACTCCAGGGGCCTTGTTTCGACTTAGGTCTTTCAGGGCTCTGCCAATTCTTCTCTTAGTACAGTATCTCCTATTTCATCTTCATCTACATCCTCTTCCCTTCCTACAATATTGTCTCGAAGCTCATTTCCTTTGTACAGCCCCTCTATATACTCTTTCCACCTTTCAGCTTTCCCTTCTTTGCTGAGAACTGGTTTTCCATCAGTGTCCTTGATATTCATAGAGCTGTTTTTCTTATCTCCAAATGTTTCTTTTATTTTCCTGTAGGCTGTATCTATTTTTCCCCTATTTATACATTCTTCTACATCCTTGCATTTGCCTTCTAGCCACTCCTGCTTAGCCATTTTTCACTTCCTGTCAATCTCATTTCTTAGTCGTCTGTACTCCATTTTGCCTGTTTCATTTACTGCATTTTTATATTTTCTCCTTTCATCAATTAAATTTAGTATCTCCTGTGATATCCAAGGATTTTTTGTAGGTCTTGCCTTTCTACCTATTTTGTCCTCAGCTGCTTTCACTATTTCATCTCTCAATGCTACCCATTCCTCTTCTACTGTTTTATTTCCCCCTGTTTCTGTCAATTGTTGCCTAAATCTTCTCTGAAATACTCCAGAACTTCACGTTCCTTCAATTTATCTAGGTCCCATCTCCTTATTTTCCTACCTTTCTGCAGTTTTTTTTTTTTTCAGTTTCAGCCTACAGTTCATGACTAACAAGTTATGGTCAGAGTCTATATCGGCCCCTGGGTATGTCTTACACTGTAGAACCTGGTTCCTAAATCTATGTCTTACGATTATAAAATCTATCTGGTATCTTCCGGTGTCTCCTGGTCTCTTCCACGTATACAACCTTCTTTTGTGATTCTTGAACCAGGTGTTTGTTATAAATAAATTATGTTCTGTGCAAAATTCTACCAGGCGGTTTCCTCTTTCATTCCTTTTGCCCAGACCATATTCACCTACTATCCTCCCTTCCCTTCCTTGTCCTATTACTGAATTCCAGTCTCCCATAACAATTAAGTTTTCCTCTCCCTTAATTGTCTGAATAATTTCCTTTAGCTCCTCATATATTTCTTCGATTTCCTCATCATCGGCAGAGCTAGTTGGCATATAAACCTGTACTACTGTTGTCGGTGTTGGCTTCGTATTTATCTTGACAATGATAATGCGATCACTGTGCTGGTCTTAGTAGTTTACCCGCATTCCTATTTTCTTATTCATTATCAATCCTACTCCTGTGATACCCCCAATTGATTTTGTATTTATAATCCTGTACTCACCTGACCAGAAATCCTGTTCATCCTGCCACCGAACTTCACTAATCCCCACTATATCTAACTTCAACCTATCCATTTCCCTTTTTAAATTTTCTAATTTTCCTACTCGATTAAGGGATCTAACATTCCACGCTCCGACCCGTAGAATGCCAGTATTGTCTTTCCTGATGATCACATCCTCCTGAGTAGTCCCCGCCCGGAGATCCGAATGGGGGACTATTTTACCTCCGGAATATTTTACCCGAGAGGATGCCATCATCATATGTTCATACAGTAGAGCTGCATGTCCTCGGGAAAAATAACGGCTGTAGTTTCCCCTTGCTTTCAGCTGTTCGCAGTAGCTGTGTGGGAAAGCCACATTAGCTGATGTTACAAGGCCAGCTCAGTCAATCATCCAGACTTTTGCCCCTGTAACTACTGAAAAGGTTGCTGCCCCTCTTCAGGAACCACACGTTTGTCTGGCCTCTCCACAGATACCCCTCCGCTGTGGTTGCACCTACGGTACGGCTATCTGTATCTTTGAGGCACGCAAGCCACCCCACCTCGGCAATGTCTGTGGCTCGGTATACAAGGAAAAAACAGAGCAAATTCACACTCACATAACGGTTCATTCATTTTGGCCCACTTTAGGCTACGGTAGTAACACTAAAAGTGGGCCTTTGTGATCGTCTTTTGACAGCTTGAAATTTAAATGAAAATAACGGCTTAACTATTCATCTGACACGAAAATTGAATAACCGAATTTGTAGAGGAGAACATTCTCTACAACTTTGCTCTCTTATGTTTTATTTCATATCTCGTAACGTTTCAAAGAAATTTGCAAAAATAACGGCGATTTTGGAATGTATGTCTGTCTGCCTGTCCGTAACGTTTACTCTGTTTTTAAGACGAACCGTTCAACCGATCAGCACAAAATTTTACAGACATGATTGTAGGCAATATTCGTAGAATATATGACTTCAACTGCTATTGGGCAAAGCTGAAACTGTGTACCCAGCCGGGATTCGAACCCGGGTCTCCTGCTTTCTAGGCAGTTGCGCTGACCCCTACACCACTGGGGACACAGTGATCACCGCACCTGCAAGGACTACCCATGCACGCCTCCCGTCAGATACAAATTCCCAGCTTAACATGTATATATATGATTGTAGGCCGCCAGAGACCAGAACCTCCCTTTGTAAAATTTTTCGGACAAAAAATACGGTAGTAATACCCAAAAAAGCCCTTTGTGATATAATTGTAATTGCAAACGAACCGTTCATCTGACACGAAAATTGAATAACCTAATTGGTAGAGGAGAAAATTCTCTACAACTTAGCTCCCTTATGTTTTTTTCATATCTCGTATCGTTTGAGACATATTTGCAAAAATAACGGAGATTTGACAACCTCCATTGAATTAACGAAAACCAGCCGGTCGGAGATGTCACATTACATTCCTCGCCAAGAACTCTCTCTGGCATACGCCATTGTGAGTTGCGTATTTGATGATTTTCTTATTGTAACTTACATGTTGTCATTTCAATGCAATGGCGCACTGAAGAATTAACATAAACACATCTTTCTTCGTACGATAAATGATAATCTAATGTCTACAAATGCCATATTAGCATCAGTTAACAACGGTCATCAATAATATGAGATTGAAGGAGTTGGTGTTTTGATTGAGAGCCGTAGCGTAGTGGGCACGCCGTTGGACTAACACGCTAAAGGTCGAGGGTTCGGAACCCGCCACTACCCGAATTTTTTTTTTTTTTTCTAAAAGGGTTTCAGACACTCTTATTAATTAATTTTTTATTACTTAGATTATTATTTTGGTCCAAAATGTTTGAAAACTTATAAAACTACAAATCTAAAGTGGGCCGTAAAACACATCAGTGCGATTTTTTAACAGGAATTTGTTCGGTTTCCATAAAATTTATATTACGTGAACACATGCATCTCAATTCCGAAACATTTTAACGTCAATTGGACAGATTATAGTTGTATGTAACCACATAACGTTACAACGTTGAATAATCTAGGCAAAAATTACAGAGCAGGTACTTCACTACGTTGGAACACATGATAAAGAACCTGAAGGTATTTCCGTAAAGTCCACAGTAAAATCTTCATATTACGTGTGATGTGTCAATCGAGTCCCAACTTGTTACTTCCCTACTATTTTCTGAATAAATACTGGTTTTACAAACCGTGCAGGTTTGACATATAACTCAGCATCATCATCATGATTAGAGACTGATTATGCCTTTCAGCGTCCAGTCTGGAGCATAGTACCTCTAATAAAATTCCTCCATGATTCCCTATTCAATGCTAACATTGCTGCCTCGTCTGATGTTATGCCTTTTACTTCAAAATCAATCTGCACCGAATCTAAGTACTTTCTTCTTGGTCTACCTCGACTCCTCTTACCCTCTGCTGCCGAGCTCAGGAGTCTCTTAGGTAACCTTGCTTCTCCCATGCGTGTAACATGACCCCACCATCTCAGTCTGTTCGCTCTAACTGCTTCATCTATGGTGTTCAGTCCCAGTTCTTCTTTGATTTCCAAATTATGGACACCCTCCTGCCATTGTTCCCATCTATTAGTACCTGCAATCATTCTTGCTACTTTCATATCTGTAAGCTCTACCTTATGAATAAGGTGACCTGTATAAACCCAACTTTCACTCCCATACAACAAAGTTGGACGAAAGATAGAGCGGTGCACTGCTAACTTAGTCTTGGTACTTACTTCCTTCTTGCAGAAGAGAGTAGATCTTAGCTGAGCACTCACTGCATTAGCTTTGCTGCACCTCGAATCCAGTTCTTTCACTATGTTGCCATCCTGTGAGAAAATACATCCTAGGTACTTGAAACTGTCTACCTGTTCTAACTTTGTTCCTCCTATTCCCACAGACATTACTTTTGTTTTGGAGATGCTGATCTTCATATCATAATCCTTGCACCTCTGACTGAGCTCTGAAATATTAGTTTGCAACCTTTCAATCAAATCGGCCATTACAACTAAGTCATCCGCATATGCGAGACTTCTTATTTTATTTTCACCTATTTTAATCCCGCCCTGCCAGTCTACTGTTTTCAACATATGATCCATGAATAGTATGAACAACAGTGGTGACAGTTTACAGCCTTGTCTTACCCTTGAAACTACCCTAAACCATGAGCTTAATTTGCCATCTACTCTAACTGCTGCCTCACAGTCTACGTAAAGCCCTTTAATTGCCTGCAGAAGTTTGCCTCCTATACCCTAATCTTGTAAAACTGACAGTAGTTTCCTCCTAGGAACACGGTCATAAACCTTTTCTAGATCTATAAAACATAGATACAAAGCACTTTTCCATTACCTGTCGTAAGCTAAAGATCTGGTCCTGACAGCCTTTAAGAGGCCTAAACCCACACTGATTTTCATATAACTTGTTCTCAATTAATGCTCGCACTCTCCTTTCAACAATACCTGAGAATATTTTGCCTACAACACTAATTAAAGAGATACCTCGATAGTTGTTACAATCTTTTCTGTTTCCATTATTGAAAATTGGCGTGATAGCCGCTTTCGTCCAGTCCGGCGGAACCTTTCCCGATTCCCACGCCTTCTCAATAATCCTGTGTAACCATTTGATACCGGATATTCCACTGTTTTTGACTAGTTACGGCTTAATTTCATCCACCCCAGCCGCTTTGTAACTTCTTCAGTTAATATTCATGTTGCTTCTTTTTTTCTAAAAATCTCGATTTTTAATCTCGTGAAGAAATGGAAACTGCTTAAATCTATTCACCTTTGTATTTCGTGAGGCACTCGAGGTCTTGTAAGTTGCACACGCGTGTGTCATCTGCAAATGAAACGAAAAGAAATCTTGTCAGTAAGAATGAAATTAATTGTAAAAAAGTCGCATATATATGATTCTGAAATATAATAAGTGATACATACAGTGATAAAACAAAGAAAAATGTACATTTAAAGTGCATAAATCCAGTTTTTTACTATTTTACTAATATAGTTATGTTAATGGAAATTTTCGGCTTCGCAGCTGGTCGTCGTCCAATACAACACAAGGTATGTCAGCTGGTCTCCTGCCAATCATCTTCAGGTAACCAGGTGAAATATCGTGTGTGGTATTAAATGACGACTGGCTGCAAGCCTGAAATTTCTATAAATGTTCTATTCGACGGGAAAATTTTAAAGATAATATAATTATATTACGAATAGTTAAAGGAAAAATTCGTGACTGATATAAAGTGTTAACAGTTCTTTTGGGCATAATCACTCACATTTCTTGGCAGTTGACTTGTTTCGAACATCTGTATGATCTGCTTCTCATTCAGCACGTAGCAGTCTCTGTGGGCCTATGAATAAGTCATGAACTGTAACGAGAATCAAGGGCTCGATGTCTGTAAAATAACCATATTGTTTAAACTTACGATTATATATGTCGTTATCTTTATTCATGGTGTTGAAACATGCAAATCGATATCACTGCTTGTTTATCCAGCTTTTGATGCTGTTCCTACTCGACAGTATAAATAACAATCCCAACTCAGTACATATGTATTGATTTGATTTGATTTTTCCAGGGAAGCCAAAACAGTCTTGGTCCAACCCGCCACTGCCCGCACCGAGACTAAGTTTATTTTGCGGTATCGCTCCCTGTATATCTAGTAAAGCCAACCAATGCCCTTGAACAGTGCAAGGAGTCCCTTTACCAGTTCTTTATTAGACACAATTTCTTCGCGTCTTTGTCCCAAATGTTCTGTGCCTTTTACTCTCCAATGCAGTGCATTCGAATATTAGATGTGATGCAGTTTCATCACCGTCATCACAGATCCTACATTTAGGGTCCTCTTCTGTTATTCCCATTGTATGTAGGTGTTTTTTGAAATTCCCATGGCCTGTCAGCAATCCAACCATGAGTCTAATCTCTCTCCTGTTCAGACCCAGGATTGCAGAGCTTCTTTTAAAACATGGCTTTGGAATCATTACCTTGCCATGTTTTTGTTGATGGACTTTGGTCCAATATTCTACGTGCTGTCTTCTGAGCCAGTTAGGTAGCTCCAATTTGATCATTGCCTTGGTGATTGTCAGGACTGGTTCCGGTCCAATAAATGTCAAATGTTCAAATGTTTGTATAGTCTATGGGACTTAACTACGGGGTCAGCAGTCCCTAAACTTACAAACTACTTATGAACTACTTACGAACTAGGACTGCACAAATATCCATGCCCGAGGGGGGATTCGAACCCCCGACCGTAGTGGCCGTGCAGACCGTGACTGGAGCGCCTCAGTCCCCTCGGCCACCGCGGCCGGCCCGGTCCAATAAATGGAGTCTCTGCCCCCATGCTAGCTAATCTGTCGGCATGTTCGTTGCCACTGATCCCCGAGTGGCCAGGGACCCACAATAGGTTTACTCTATTGCTTTCCCATAGCTCCACCAGAACCCTGTGACATTCTGCAACAATTTTAGACCTTGTTGCAGGAGCTGCCAGTGATCTCAGGGCTGCCTGGCTGTCTAAATAGATATAGGTGCTACGATGTAGTACATATGGAACTCAATACAGCTTCTTTTTCCATTTCTGCTCTTACATTTCTCTCTTCTTTGTCTTCTACTGATTCTACTATCACTGAACCTTCTCTTTCTTCTTGTTCATTGTTTGATTATAACTAACGACATATTTTTGAGCCGCATCAATGTTCGACTGTCAGCGATCGGCTGTTTATCTTTGCTCGGGCTCTATAGGGATCTTTGTACGCCGGAGTGGACATGTGACTTTGACGGCAGTTGCGCCGTAGAGGCCGGTGGAAAACGGGCTGAGTCAGCACCCCCTATAGAAGAAAGCCTGCGCATGACGTCACAACATGGCGACGGAGAGAGGCATAGAGTCCTCTGAAGTGCACGCTGTTATAGTGCATTCTTTCGTTCAGGAGTGTATTTATTACGTAAATTGGTGTTGTGTGCGGTGTGATCGCTACGCTGGACGATTTGTGTTTGTGAGAATAACGTGAGATCTCTTTTTTACTGACAAAATGCCGTTTCGCTGTTCTGTGCCGAAATGTAGGAAATTAGGACTGTGGCCCGTCTTTAAACGTCCGGAGAAGAATAATCTAATGGGGGTGGTTACGTAAATAAAATGAATCGCAATATCGAACGGTAAACAGTCACGACTTAAAACTCTTTTATAAGGTTAAACAAAAACGGAAACTTGAAGAAGGAGCCAAGTTATCCTGGGAATTCATGATATTCATTTCATTTTCTCCGGATGTTTAAAGACGGTAACTTTTGGGTGACAGTCGTAATATCCACTACATTTCGGCACAGAACAGCGAAACGGCATTTTGTCAGTAAAAAAGAGATCACACGTTGTTCTCACACACACAAATCGTCCAGCGTAGCGATCACACCGTACACAACACCAATTTAGCGTAATAAATACTCCTGAATGAAAGAATGCACTATAAACAGCGTGTACTGCTAATGTTTACAACCCTTCAGAGGACTCTAAGCCTCTCAACGCCGCCATGTTGTGACGTCGTGCGCAGGCTTTCTTCTATAGGGGGTGCTGGCTGAGTACGTAGCTCGTGGCTGTTGACAAGTGACGGCTTCCCTCGGCAGTCGGGCGGCCGTGTGGATAGGAAGCGTTGTCAATACGGAGTCGTGCCGGTCTGGTGTAACTTCTGCTCCGAGTGCGGGCAGTTGTTGAATTGCAATTTCTGTACTGATTGAAATCTGCGCGGTGCCCGGAGAAATGTGTGTGCCGCCGTAAGTGCGGCCGTTTGCTCGGAGCTAATAAGTACTTTCCCTTCTGTGGCCTGAGTGGAAGCACATCGGATGTAAGTTGTTGATTCTTCAGAGCAGTGGAGACGGAGTGGCAACGTATAACTGAGAGTGATATTGGGTGAGCAGTGTGTGAGGGTGAAGGTCGGGGTGAGAGTTTAAAATAGAGAAAGTTTAATTTTTAAAACTCACAACCGCCAACTGCTAACCAAATTCCTAAACATGCAAAAACACTGGAACTGTGATTGCCACTGTTTGACTCGTTTTCTAGGGGATGATATCACACGTTTGCAGCTTTCCTTCCCTGCATATGATTAACAAAAGAATTCATAATAAAGTAAGTTCATGAGAGAAAAGGGTGTACTAACTACTATTTTTGAAAACACGTGAAAGTTCACTTTATGTTGTTTACTACACCATATTAAAACCCTGTGGCTGATACGTCTGTACGTTGACACATGTATTAAATAAAGTTATAGCTCGTGAGCCCCCAGACAAAATGAATATTTGTCGCAAATTGTTTTCACGCCATGTGCCTGTCTCAAACACCGTTTATGTTCATACCTATGCGACGACACGTGTTACATTAACAAAACACAGTCACTTTAATTTGGTACGATGCACACCTTGTTCCACCGGCTAAATATTCACAACACACAGTAGCACTCGGTACAACTTGGTGCAGTCTACGACGAGCAACCACACTTGGAAATTGCCACACACAAATCTAAAGTCTCCACCTGGAGATCCACATGCCGACTGTGCAGAGCGACGCCGCCCGGCCATCCATACCACTTGCTCTCGCCTCGTTACTTCCAGACCTCGCGCGCGCGCGCGCGCGCGCGCGCGCGCGCCAAAAGCCCAACTGCCGGATTTTTTCCCTACGTCATCAACTTCCCCGTGTGAGCTGTTGTTCCATTGTACAGCGCTCAGCCAATACATTTCTAAAACTTCACTTAAAATCAAAATAATTACACTACACATTAAACAAATTTCTTATTATGTTTTTAAATTGGCATAAACATCCTTGTCACTATTTATTACAATCGTGCAATTTCTTATATCACAGATAAGTGATTTAACTTAATATTTCAAGATAAAATACACAAGATTGATTGAAAATAAAATGAGAAATAGTTAATATATTACTTTTATAAACAAACATTGCCATGCTAGTTGTGTAACTGTCTTGTATTCATTGGTAATTTATTACTTTTCATTGTCAATTAAACATATTACGCCAGATTAGACTATATCAGCTAACGTATTGTTTATTTATCAACAGGCTATTTTGTAATGAGGGTCTTAAAGGTTCCTGACTGCATCGTATTACTTCAAATGCCAGTAGTATTAGAATATTTTATTTCCTGCTGTGCACTGCATTGTGCCTGGCACTCGCCATTGTCCCTCTCTCCCCTCACCGGAAACGAACCTGGAAAATCCTAAGCTGGAACAAGCCACCAACGTCGGCCTGCTCGCTGGCCTCCCGTCAGCTACAAGCACACAGCAAATCTCAACGTGGAGAATTTCTACCTATGGCCTAACTATAAATGTTGTCACCCAACTGCGTACATACATTGCTACCATAATTAATAAGATTAAAATTGTGTAACATTTGGTGCATTGGCATGGTCAATGTTTGCAGTGAACTTCATACTGTTTAATTATCAAATGATATTAATTACCAATATTTCTATTGGGCGGTAATCTCACAACTGTTTGTTTCACATCGGTTTGACAAACCGGTATTTGTGATTGACAATTATGTGTCAAGTTCTTCTCGGTCGTTTCAGTGTGGTTCGTCTTTTTCCCACGAACGGAATTTACCTGTAGTCATCAGCCCTGCTGGCTCAGCCTCTGCCAAAAAACATGTTTAGTTTCAAAGGTAAAAATAAATAAATGGCATGGTGCCTTTAGGGACAGACTTATTCTCAGTAGATAAATTAGTATTTCACTTAAGTTAAAGATTTTGAATTAAATCTAACTTCTTGTCAGAAATTTAGAACTAATTTTCATTTTTGTAAATGAACGTATCATGTTTTAGTGCTAAGGTACTCAATGCCGTTGAGCGTTGTTGTAGGCTGATTCATTCTTGTTATTATTAGCATTCAGATGGCAAGGGCTGAGACCCACATTTATTGCAGAAATCTCCGGAGGAATCTGTTACTGTTTTAATCTGTTTTCAGTGTTTACTGCAAATCATTAAATTGTTTATTAGGATCATTTGTGTTCTAGGCATTGAGCCTGTCCTAAGATGCGCTTCACGCAAGACTGTTTATAAGTATACTTGTTGTTAATAAAGTTATTGCAGACAGTGAATCATGTGCAATTAGAGTACATGTCCCAGTCCTTCCTTAGACTGTAATATTTATGGATTTCTTTTATTGAGCTGATGAATGTAGCAAGAGACCATAAACATGGAGATGTATTATCAACTATTGAAGAATGTATGATGTCAGCAACTTAAGAAACAATCGAGCAACAAGAAAGATGTCTATTAACCATCTAATACTTGACAACGGTTTAAAACCAGAGGCGGTTCGTCCTACGGCGCTTCTGAGAAAACTATACAGTATACTAGCTGAATCCCCGCTGCTTCGCATGCATAGGCTGGTTGGTCTGCGCCAGTAGTTTCTTTTTAATACTGATGAAGAATCCACATCTTAAGTTTCGTAATTATAGCTTGAAATTTGAGTTAACAGCACCAAATTATTGAAAATCAATTTTTGCATCTCGTATTTCACCCCCTTATTGGTCGTATTTCCAAACATACAGTCTTTTAAATTCTAACCCCGAATCCAAGTCCGAAAATTTATAATTTTAACTTCAAAATTGCCTAAATAGCAACATATTTTCGAAAAACACCTCATCTCCAATTTAACCCCCTTGATGGTTGAATTTCCAAAAATACCGTAACACGTATTTTTTAACGTCTAACCAACCATACAAATATCAATTTTTGCAGCTCTAGTTTCAAAATTGCATCAATAGCAACGTGTTTTCAAAAAGAATTTTTGATCCTCTATTTAACCCTCTTGTTGAATTTCCAAAAATACTAAAAATCATGGATTTTTAATCCTGACCAAGATTCCATATCCGAAGTTTCGTAGTTGTAGCTTAAAATTTGAGTTAACAGCAACATATTTTTGAAAAATCAGTTTTTTGTGTCACCTATTCTACCCCATTATTTGTCGAATTTCAAAAAAATGCCGAAACACGTGTGATTTAAATTCGAACCCTGAATTAAAATCCGAAATTTTGTAGTTCTAGCTTCAAAATTGCCTAAATAGATGCGTATTTTCAAAAAACGTTTCATCCCCTTTTTCACCCCCTTACGGACAGAATATCGAAAAAGAGCTTCTTAAATGACGCCTACAGAATAAGATCAACACCCTCTACAAATTTCAAGTATTTATCTTCAGTAGTTTGGGCTGGGCGATGATGACTCAGTCAGTCAATCGAGACACTTCCTTTTATATATAGAGATAGAGATAATGATGTCCAACATTAAATATCCTACTCTCCCGCCTTCCTGGCGGATAATTATTTAGTAGCGTATATTAATCTCCCTACCAATGTCTGCAGTGAAGTTCGAATCTAGCGGTCAGCTCTTCCGCGCCTGCTTCGGCTTTGGCGCAAAATCAAGTTCCGCACCCCCGGCGACCGCATTGCAGCCAGCGAGTTCCGCGGCGAGGGTTGGAGGGGGGGGGGGGGGGGGTGTCTCCTATGCTGTGCATTGGAGCAGCGCTCCGCCGTGTATCCGCCCAAGCCTCCACTTCCCCTCCTGCTGCTGCAACTCGCCACAGTGGAGTTCCTCTTCTTCCCCAGTTCTTTAGCCAACATGACACACAAATAGCAGAATCCGAAAGCAATTCATATCTACTCTCTTCTGTAGCATTATGTCTCTTGTTGTCATTGATCCCAGTTAAGTTTTAAGTTTCTTAGACTTCAGTAACAAGCAGAATCTAGTTAGCAACGACAGGCAAGAGTGTTCTTTTAGTTATTGTAGCTTTTACAGCTGGTCACGCGCAACGGCACGAGTAATCGATATGCAGTTGTGTGTTTGAAGAGGTGAGTCGTCAGTTTTGAAGTGTCTTAATTGTGAATTTCATGTGTGTAATAATACAGTGCAGAGGCTAAGGGAGAATAATTTCTCTTTCCTTTCACTTGAAAAGAAACTTCGTATCAAGATCCTAGGGAAACCGGCACCAGATATCAAGTTAGTAAAACAAATATAATAATATGAGGCGCGTCCAGAAAGTAAGTTTCGTTTCAATTTTTCTCTGCTGCAGCGCTGCGATTGCAGTTCAAAATGTTCAAATGTTTGTAGAACTTATGGGACTTAACTACGGGGTTATCAGTCCCTAAGCTTACAAACTACTTATGAACTAGCTAAGACTAAGGACGGCACAAATATCCATACCCGAGGGGGGATTCGAACCCCCGACCGTAGTGGCCGTGCAGACCGTGACTGGAGCGCCTCAGTCCCCTCGGCCACAGCGGCCGGCGATAGCAGTTCCGCACATGCGCTGTAGACGATGTGTGTCAAGGAAAAGAACGTGCGCCTTTTGGAGATCGCTGTCAGTTACGTACACTTTGTTATGCTTGTTTGAAATGTCGACGTTGATTGAAACTCCCGCCGCCTGTGAAATCAGGTCGGTGATTCGGTTTCTAAATGCGAGGAAAGTGAAACTAAGTGAAATTTATCGGCAAATTTGCGATGTTTACGGACCAAATGCGATGAGTGATTCGATAGTGAGAAGATGGGTCCGTCAGTTCAATGGCGGGCGTAGTGATGTGCACGATGAAGATCGAAGTGGGCGTCCACCTTTGGTTACAGAAGAACTGGTTTACGCGATTGATGGCAAGATTCAGGTAAACCGTAGGTTTACAATTAGTGCTCTCGCTATGGACCAATGACGACGAGCTGAAAGAAACTGTTTCCTACTGGCGGCAGATTTCTATGAAGAAGGTATACAAAACCTGGTGCCACGCTATGACAAATGCATGCAAAAATTTCGGCAATTATGTGTAAAAGTAGTTTAAGAGTTTTAGCGTTTTGTGCAATAAAAATTTCTTCTGTATCTGTGTACAATTTCATTTTATTACCAAAGGGAACTTACTTTCTGGACGCGCCTCGTAAAAATAGAAATTGCAAGAACTTTCAAAGCCAAAATTTACGGGAAAGTAGTTGGATATATGAAATTACAAATTACAAATAAGAAATTACAAAGAAAATTTAGGGAATGAAACAACTTGGACTCTAAAAGGCGTTGACTATCTGAGACATTTAACACAGAAGATAAAGAAACATGAACTTTCTGCATCACATATGACTGCGAAGCTAGAGCACAACCTTTTAGGGAAACACGATACTAGACAACAAGTGGAAGTCGTTGAAAGGCACGATGATCGGCGTTTTTGAGCTCGAGCTTCGTGAAGATAACGAATGCAGTGATTCATTAAATCCAGGAATTTTCCGCGGCCTTTTAAATTTCACTGCTGAGCTCGATGTTGCACTTAGTGATCATCTTTCAACGGCTACTGTTTTGAAAGGCACTTTAAAATATATTCTGAACGATTTACTTCCTTGTATGCTGACAGTTTATTATGAATGAATAAGAAAGAAAATCGCTGAACCTGATTTTGTTACAGTTACTCCAGATGAAACAACTGATATTTCAAACGTTTCAGAGTTTGTCTGGGAATCTGGTACGTTTTTCCCGAATGTAAACCTGTAGAATGTTTCTGAAATTTTCTTACTCCTTATGCAAAAACTTTAACAGAATTGCTTAAAGAAACTTTAAAAGACATTGTCGACAATACATATAAAGTTATTTCTCAGAAATACTTCGCTGCAGCTGTTATGAGTGGTCGTTTTTCACGTGTACACGCGCTTCTGAAAAAAAAAAATTCAGACAGGCCTATTTTGTTCACTGTTATGCCCATAAGTTGAATATGATTTTAGCCTAAGCAACGAGTCAGCATACAAACGTTAGAATTCGTAGATGGTGTGGAAACATGTGCATACAATTGAGAGTAAGACTTCAAAATGGCTTTTCTCAGAAAAAGTGAATATTTGTGAATAAAATATCAAAACAGATTCTTTAGGTAGTTACACAATCTACAATTTTTGTGGATTTGTAACCGTTGCTGCGGCGGAATGTTTCAAACGCGCCTTGCTGTGGAGTGCGCGATTGCTCCAAATCGGAGGTTCGAGTCCTCCCTTAGGCATAAGTGTGTGTGTGTGTGTGTGTGTGTGTGTCTGTGTCTGTGTGTGTGTGTGTGTGTGTGTGTGTGTGTGTGTGTGTGTGTGTTGCCATTAGTTAATTTAAGTACTTTTTAAGCCTAGACTGGTAACCTCAGTAGTTGAGTCCCATAGATTTACAATCATTTGAACTACCCCTTTCGCCAAAAAATAAAACATTTTTGCGAACCTTGCCTTATGTAAACTTTTTTGTACATTCGCGTGATTGTTGGAGACTTTTCAAAATTTCATTATAATGGTATCCCAAATTTTCAGCTTGCTGGGAATTTTCTTATCTATCTTCATTTGAACCCCCTAGAAAAATCAACACAAACGGCTACTGTTTAAAAGACAAAGTCTTCTATGTATGTTTCAAATATTTTCAGTAATAAATGTTCAAGTCTTTATTTTGACGATCTACATCCGGAGGCCAGCAAATTTACTTCTTCCCATGACCAGTTGACATGTGAAGATTTATACCAGAGATATCCTGTTTATCTCAACTTATTGCCTCAACCACTCTTTTAAAGAATAATGGATTAATATTTATTTGTACAATAAAGAAACGAAAGAAGCCTTTAAGAAGAAGGAAAACAATATCGGTGATGACAGTGTAATGAAGAGATATTAATAAATTATTGACGCATGCCTGGCGCCGCGGCGGAGCGACAGAGCGCATTGAGGCACTATGCTACGATGCTCGAGGCCGTTCCCCGATGGGGGTTCTAATGCCCCCTCGGGCATGAATGTTTGTGTCGTCTTTTGTATAATGTTATTCATAAGTAGTTTAGGGACTGATGACCCTGCATTTAAGTCCCTTAAACTTCACAAACATTTGAACATTATAACTTGCCTGGCGCGTAGTTGGGTACATATGCTTGGCATATTATGTACAGTTCCAGGGTTTGTATCAGGTCATCTCCTGCCCAGCATGATCCGACTGCAGGGAGAGGTTGTAGGAAAGGGGAGGGGGGGGGGGGGTAGGGAGCGAACACTTAAAACACTACCCAAACAACTGTCATAATTTCATCATCATCATTAGAGACTGATTATGCCTTTCAGCGTTCAGTCTGGAGCTTAGTACCTCTAATATCTGAGGAGTCCCTGGTCTGTCAATTAGAGGTGGGACTCCATCACCTCCAAAGGTCCGAGACTCTGATTATTGCCAGCGTGATATTGAAGTACCTGGGAAGCAGGTTGCTAGCCTTACTTGCGCAGGGCCCCACTGGGTTTTACCCCTAACGGTTGAGGAACTAACTGGTGGATTTGGTAGCCTTTGCCGTCTGAGCACAAAGGTGGCCACAACTCAGAATATGTCCGAGATGCCCAACCTTTTTCCAAAGTAACTGGTATCCCAACTGTCAGGACCACTTACTTGGCCACTCATACGACAGGAACCGACACGGTATTGGAAAAGTTTCATCAGAATTATGCCATTGAGCGAGGTTATTTTTCGAGATGGTACAAGAATGTGCTCGACCGTTGTAGATTTGCACCGTCTACAACGGTCGAGCACATTCTTGTACCATCTCGAAAAATAATGTACTGATTGTTGTTTGATCCAAGTCAGATCATAGATCTACATAGATGGAAAATGTAAAAATCCGTTAGTCTACAGCTTGAGATAAGAAAAAATGTTCAAATGTTTGTATAGTCTATGGGAATAACTACAAGTTCATCAGTCCCTAAACTTACAAATTACTTCTGATCTAACTAAGACTAAGGACGTCACAAATATACGTGTCCGAGGGGGGATTCGAACCCCCGACCGTAGTGGCCGTGCAGACCATGACTGGAGCGCCTCAGTCCCCTCGGCCACCGCGGCCGGCAGATAAGAAAAATGAGGTTCCATCATACCAGCATCAACGGGCTTACACGAATTCGGCAAGTTTTATCTCCTAGTCGTAAACCAAACACTAGAACTCGGCAACTCTTCCAAATCTTTCTTCAAACGGCACACTTGAATTCGGCATTTTTATACCTGCTGATGAGGGGGTGTATTTCGGTTTCCCTCTTGTTTGCTGGTCGTCCGGTCTGGTGAAGCGTGAAGTCATGTACGTGTACTTTCTACAGGACGTGCGCTGCTTTTCTGACGTGCACTTGCGTGCAAACGATTTAGGAGGCAATCTGAGCAGCTCTCTTGGTCTGTTCACGGACGATGCTGCCCTTTAGAGATTAGTGAAGTCATCAGAAGATCAAAAGCAACTGCAAAACAATTTAGATAACGTATCTGTGTGGTGCGAAAATTGGAAATTGAAGTATCATGTCACAAATAAGAGCACTAAAAGAAAACCGTTAACCTTAATTAAAACGACAAATCAGTCAAATTTACAGGCTATAAATTTAACTAAATGCCGTGGAATTACAATTCTGAACAACTTTAATTAGAAATAACATACAGAAAATATTGCAGAGAAGGCGAACGAAAGGTTTCGTTTCTTTGGCAGGACACTTAGAAGATGCTAAAGTTCTTTTATAGATACTGCCTACACTACACTTGTGCGTTTTATTTTGGAGTACTGCTGCGAATTCTAGGATCTCCACTAAGTGGGACTGTCAGAGGATATAGAGAAAGTTTAGAGGCGGGCAGCTCGTTATTCATTACATGCACGAGTAGGAGTGGAAATAATAAAACGAAAGGCGTTATTCGTTGCGCCGAGATTTATTTGCAAAATTTCTTCCAACAACGTTCTACTCCGAATGCGAACATATTATGTTAACACCCACCTACATGAGGCATGATCATCATAATTAAATAAGAGAAATCAGACTAAACTTGGACACAGTTATGAAGAATATAACCGCTTTACTATAACAAAATACTGCAGCTTGTAAGAAACTTAAAAAACAGGACGTTGCTTTCAAATTAACTGTAAGATGAAAGAGTAATCAAGGAGGTTACAACTAAGTTTAAAGGAAGACATAGAGGCAGTTCAGAGGTGAGCAGCTAGATTTGTTAATGGTAGGTTCGACCAATGCCCGAGTGTCACGGAAATGCTCCGATAACTCAATTGGGGTTCGCTGGAGGAAAGACGACGTTCTTTTCGTGAATTTCTGTTGAGTAAATTTAGAGGGCCGGAATTTGAATCTGAGTGTAGTACGATCTTGCTGCCGCCTACTTACATTTCACGTAAAGATCACAAAGACAAGATAAATTAGGGCTCGTACGGAGACATATAGGCATTCTTTTTTTCCTCGTTCTATTTGGGAGTGGAATAGGAAAGGAAATGCCTAGTAGTGGTACAGTGTACCCTCCGCCGCGCACCTTACGGTGAATTTCGGAGTATGTATGTAGATGTAGATGTACATGTAGATGTAAATGTTTCACCTGAGGATAAAACGGTGTTTGCTAAATAAAAAATGTATAAAGTGGAGCTTAGAACACACTGAAAATGCCCTTATATTATCTTCGATTGTGCTTCTTTATCTGTTCAGGAAGAAATTTTCTTTCCTTGTTATTCGACACACTAAACACGGACAAATAAGATTAATAGTGAATCAGGTGCTTTATACAAAGTCATCAGTTCAGTTAAGGCTACGTCAGCACAAACATTTGAGGCCTGCCAATATGAATGGCTAACAAACACAAACATATTGAAAACAGTACACTGGCAGGGCGGGATTAAAATAGGTCAAAACAAAATAAGCAGTCTCGCATATGCGGATGACTTAGCTGTAATGGCCGATTCAATTGAAAGGTTGCAAACTAATATTTCATAGCTCAATCAGAGGTGCAAGGATTATTATATGAAGATCAGCAGCTCCAGACCGAAAGTAATGTCTGTGGGGAAAGAGATTTAAATAGATTGAGTGTTAAATAGGAGGAACAAAATTAGAACAGGTAGACAGTTTCAAGTACCTAGGATGTATTTTCTCACAGGATGGCAACATAGTGAAAGAACTGGAATCGAGGTGCAGCAAAGCTAATGCAGTGAGTTCTCAGCTAAGATCTACTCTCTTCTGCAAGAAGGAAGTAAGTACCAAGACTAAGGTAGCAGTGTACCGCTCTATCTTTCGACAAACTTTGTTGTATGGGAGTGAAAGCTGGGTTGATACAGGGTACCTTATTCATAAGGTAGAGGTTACAGATATGAAAGTAACAAGAATGATTGCAGATTCTAATAGATGGAAACAATGGCAGGAGCGTGTCCATAATGAGGAAATCAAATAAAAACTGGAATGAACACCATAGATGAAGCAGTAAGAGCGAACAGACTGAGATGGTGGGGTCATGTTACACGCATGGGAGAAGCAAGGTTACCTAAGAGACTCAAGAGTTCGGCAGCGGAGGGTAAGAGGAGTCGAGGTAGACCAAGAAGAAAGTACTTAGATTCGGTGAAGAATGATATTGAAGTAAAAGGCATAACATCAGACGAGGCCTCAATGTTAGCATTGAATAGGGGATCATGAAGGAATTTTATTAGAGGTACTATGCTCCAGACTGAACGCTGAAAGGCATAACCAGTCTCTAATGATGATGACTAGCAATTCATTAAGAAAAACCCTAAGAAAACGTATAGGAAAATATTTAGTTTCGATAGGTACACCAAATTTCCTGGAATTATTACGAATTCCTTTTTATTTATGACAGAATCAGCCTGTTTTGCCGTATCATATTTATAGAACAGTTTTTGCAGCATCAGGCAAATGACCTTCCTATCACGTCTGACATGAACAGTAGAACTGCTCAGCCATTTCCCAGGTCGTGCTGCCGAAAAAGTGATGTGGCGTTTTTATAGCCAGAGGTCGCTCCCCTGGAGTCTCACTGAGAGGGAGAGAGAAGCCGAATGGGAGTGAGGGATAAACTGGCCCTTTTCCAGTCCCTTCTCGTGCTCATTAAAAGTTGCCGAGTTCGAGTCTGCCCGCGGAAGGTCCACCCGCCAGGCCGCATTATGAGCAGAGGGGGAAGTCAACCACTCCGATGTTGTCCATCCGAATCAACGTCGCCTGTTTCTCATTGACGTCAAAGTACTAGTTAATGCGCATCGCCAATGAATAGACCGATGAGCTATGAGATGTAAACTCTCATTCATCCGGGCGTGGTTCCTCTCATTTGGCGATATATGCTCCTTTTCGTCCATGCTACGTCAGCATGTCCCAGTACACACGATTCCTGGTCCTTCAGCATCCACCAGCGCCATTTCCAGTTCCAGCACGTCTTCCTCGATGCCTTAGGGCAAGGCCCGTCACGGTGGGCTAAGGCTTAGGTTGAGGCCAGGATGGTTGCAGAACCGTAGAATGTGTTGATGGGACAACTCCTATCCGCGCAGTTCAGAAGACCTGGTGGACGGGAGTGTCCATATGGCTCGGGTAGTAAAGCAACGATTGAAATCCGGAGTGCTGTCTTCAGCCGCAAGCTGCGCTACAGGGTGGACCATCTGTCTTTCTACCACAGATTTACGGTGGCCATTGGTAGATGATATACAGGTCGTTTGTTGTCTAGTCAATGTACAATGTCGTGCGCTGAAGCGGCGGGAGATGGTGGTCGTGTAAGTTATGTCTGATTGATTGCGTCAACGTGTGTGTTTCTTTTTCTGATTAAGGCAAAGTCCGAAAATTTAAGTTGTGTTAATGTGTTTGTCTATTTTTCGTGCCTGTCATCAGCCCAGCGAGCTTCTTTACGGTGTGTTATTATATGGACATCTGACCTATCGGTCAAAATTTACTTAGCAGTCGATCCTAAGGGACATTTTTTCGCTCTTTTCGTTGGTGAAGTTCGTTTTTTTATTTTTATTTTTTTTATTTATTTCAAAAATTGACGTAAATGTGATAAATCACACGTTAAATTTGACTGTTCACATCAAAGGCGGACACCTACATAAGAGCTTGATATCAAATTCGGACGCTTTTTGAATGAAGCAGTGTGCACCAATGGGAACACATTATATGATCACATGACCTCGAAATCATACATGGTGACAGTATGTGCCAAGTAGTAAGACTTATTAGCCCGTACTTACGATTTTCAGTATGTTGTTACAGTATTATTACTAATAACCATCTTAAAGCGAGCGAAATGGAACATATCATCAGCGTTCGAAGGAAAAACTAGGAAGCGGTTAAGACAACCTGAAAATTGGAAAATAAACATTGAAATGAAACAAAGGTAAGACTACCTTGTAAACCACACCGTTCTATTGCAAGGAAGGTGTGTTGTACGAAATTATCACTTGTTGGAAAGAAGTTGGATGTCAGAAATAACGTAAAGATGTTTACGGAAAAATCTGGCTACAGTTTCAACACACCTTACGCTAATAATATTAGAGATTCATTGCAGTAACATTTAATTTCGTATATAAAATTAAGAAGATTATTATGATAATTGTAGTTCTTCATTTTTCCAATAAGTAAGAGTGTTCAGAATTTAATATTTTACACTTTATGTCGAAATTCCTATAATTTCCCAGATTAGAAACCTGTAAAAGATTCTCGTCAGCAGTAAGCCAATCTCTGTGTATCAAAAACGGATATCTGAAAGCGTGTTCACATCAAAAGCGGACACCTACACGTTTTGGTTTCAAAGACGTACATCTGTATTTTCAAACACAATTTGAAGGTGCTTGAGTAATCAAATTGATATTAGCCACTTTCAGGTATAAATCGGCGAGTATTAAAGTTGATAATGCTCAAATCAGCTTATAAATATATTACCTCTACGTGTCGCAATAAAAAATGACGTTTCTCAGTTTCTAGCAAACGACAAATATCCCTCTTTGATAATATCCTCCATTCCTCCATTATTGACACTCCAATCGGATTTTCCTTTGTTGAAAAAAGGAATAAAGTGATGGCAACTTTGTTCAAAAAAAAATGTTTGTAAATCTATCGGACCAAACTGCGTGGTCATTAGTCCGTAGCTTACAAACTACTTAAACCTAGGTAAACTAACTACGGACAACACACACACACCCATGCCCCAAGGAGGACTCGAACCTCCACGGCGAGCAACCGCGCGCTCCGCAGCGAGACGCTTTAGACCGCTCGGCTACTCCATCGCGGCGGCAACTTTGTTTGCCGAAATCAGTTATCCTTAAGGTATATACCGATCTTGGTATAGCAGCGTAGTTTTTCTTCTAATGAATTTTAACATCGTCCCTTGATCAATATGAAACATTATCCAAAATCTGGGTTTTCCTCCTCTAAGGAAGTTCTCATGGTATTTTTCTGTGTGAGGAAACAGAAATATACATTCGCACAGACAAATACTCTGGGAATACCCTTAATGAAGAAAGAGATTCGAGAAAATAGATAGGGTAAATATGACGATTATTAAATGATTCATGAAATAGAATTACGTTATTTAATCACTGTTGTAACTTTGTTACATTCACATCAAACTGAAGTTCTGCTTTCAGTGTTATAGGCATTTACATCTGACTAATAGCACAAACACTACTATGTTACTCATAGTTTCACATTTTTTTATTATTTGACGATTAATCCAATATGATATGTGGTCACGATTTTCTTCAATTTATTATCTGAACTCACGATTTTAATCGTACAACCTAAACGATGTAAACACGATGTTTTATTCACTGTTGTAATGTATAGCTGGAAATTTTAAGGTATTTTATAACAGGGCTGCATTGTATTACACGTGTACATGCCATGCTTGCAGTTTAATATGTTGCACGGCACATGTTTATAAACCTAGCCATCACATTGTTTACATCATCCATGTGTCCCGGTGAAGATCAATGATTGTCATAGATATATCACAGCTGCAAGAACTATAGTCTTTGCTGAAAGATATCCAATGTAAGCATATTTGTTATCTTTGGTTTAAATATTTATTACTGCACGCTCAGCAAAGTTTGCTTCTGTTTTTAACGATCAGCGGTGGCCGAGGAGACTGAGGCGCTCCAGTCACGGTCTGCACGGCCACTACTGTCAGGGGTTCGAATTCCCCCTCGGGCATGGATATTTGAACCGTCCTTAGAATTAGTTAGTTCATAAGTAGTTTGTAAGTTTAGGAACTGATGACCCCGTAGTTAAGTCCCATAAGCTGTACAAACATTTGAACATTTTGTAACGATCAGTCACTGGAAAAACATATCCAGAAAGTGAAGCATGATTCAAAATATTTATTTTAAAGTTTTCCAAGATTGTTACATGTCACGTTAATCAACTGGCTAAGCTCTGTAAGTATTTGTACATGTAATTTGCCGTAATATTTCATCAGTGTTGTATATAACTGATAACTAATGCACCTGATAACTTTTGTCCGTATCGGGCTGGCTCACGATACATCTACGTAGATACTCTGCAAATCACATTTAAGTGCCTGGCAGAGGATTCATTAACTAATTTCATAATCTTTCTCTACCGTACCATTCTCCAATAGCACGTGGGAAGAAGGAACACCTAAATCGTTCCATATTCGATCTGATTTCTCTTATTGTATTGGGATGTTAATGTCTCCCGATGTAGGTGGGTGCTAGCAAAATATTTTCACATTCAGAAGAAAAAGTTGGTGGTAGAAATTTCGAGCAACGTCGTTTTTTTAATGATTTCCACCTCAAATCGTACTACATTTCCATAACACTTTCCTCCCTGTAACGTGATAAAACAAAACGAACTGCCCTTGTCTAAACTTCTCAGTGTCTTCCGTCAGTCCCAACTGGTGAGGGTCCCACGCTGGGCAACAGTACTCCAGGAGAGGATGCTCAAGTGTGATGTAGGCAGTCTGTTTGGTGGAGCTGTTGCATCTTCGAAGCGTTCTGCCAATGAAACGTAACTTTTGGTTCGCCTTCCCCACAATATTTTCTATGTTTTCTCTCCAGTCTACGTTGTTCGTATTTGTAGCCCCTCGGTATTTGGTAGAATTTACGACCTTAAGATTTGACTGATTTATCGTGTAATTGAAGTTCAGCGGATTTCTTTTAGCGGCCATGTGTATTACTTCACACTTTTCATTATTTAGTGTTAAAAGCCAATTTTCGCACCATGTAGAAATTTTGTCTAAGTCGCTTTGCAGTTGCTTTCGATCCTCTGACTTCACTAACCAATAAACAACAGCATCCGCGAACAGTCAAAGAGAGCTATTCAGATTGTCTCCTAAATGGTTTATAAACACAAGGAAGAGTAGGGGACCTATAACGCTTCCGTGGGTAATGTAAGATACCACTTTTGTTTTACTCGATGACGTACCGAAAATTACTATGAACTGTGTCCTTTCTGATAGAAAAATCGTAAATCCAATCGCACAACTGGGGCGATATCCCAAGCACATAATTTCATTAGAAGCCGCTTGTGAGGTACAGTGTCAAAGCCTTCCGGAAATCCAGTAATATTGAATCGATTTGAGATCCCTTGTCGATGGCACTATCACTTCATGTGAATAAAGGGCAAGCTGTGTTTCGCAAGAGTGATACTTTCTCAAGAATGTTGTATTAATGCAAATACAATTAAACAATCCCTGAGACGGATTTTCGTCTCGAATATGTCAAAGACATTAATGATAAATCAGAGGTATTGAATTAAAATATATGATGCGATCGGGAATCGAAGGCGGACCTCCATGCTTACTAGGCAGACGTCTTACCGTTTTTTTTTTTTTTTCTTTTTTGCCGGTAGACCACCGCATTACTAGCAATTAAGGCGTCTCGGAATAGTCTAAGCGCGATTTCTTTCACGTCACAAATTTTAATTCAGCTACTGTGTTCCAGTGTGTCCATTGCCGAAGTGCTATTCCGCTGCACGGAGAGCCTTGGCATTAGTGGCAATGTTCTATGGAACACAGAAGCTGAATTAAAATTTGTGACGAAGGAAATCGTGTTTAGACTAATCCGAGGCACCTTAATTGCTGGTGATGCGGTGGTCTAGCAGGCCTGACCAGCCCCCCTCCTGTCCCCGTCCAGAAGTGGTGGTTTGTTTAGGTTCCTACAGTACACCAGTATGTACTGGTTTACACGCTCAACGGCGGTACTTTAATTTGCAACAAATAATGTTTAATGAAATAAATCGCAATTTGCGATCAGTTATGGCTTCACTGTACTAGGTTTAGATGGAATACCAAAGTGCGGCGGATGAATATTTGTGCCCGGCCGGGATTTGAACCAGGGATCTGGCAGCCCTTGGACCACGCCGCCACCGAGGACACAGTGACCAGCCCCACTGCAGAGGACTCTTACCTGCACGTCTCCCGCCACACACAAATCTCCATCTGCAGTCGGGTTGGTCACTGTGTCCTCGGTACGTCAGTCTGCTTGCGGCAGCGGCGGTGTAAGGAGGTCGCGCGGTGCCTCGCTGCGGCAGCGGTTTGTTTACTTCCGCGTGGGGTAAGTCTGTTCGCTTACGCCAGCGTTTACTGTAGTGCGTAGTGTGAAAATGAAAACGCAGTAATGGATAACATCAGTAGACGAGATACTTTGAAATTTACATTCGAACGTAAATTTGCCCGACCAACGTCCTTTGAATTTGAAGATTGGCTTGTAGAAGCTGCTAAGATCCGACTCGAAGACATAATTGGATATCATATGTCGATTATCAATAGTGTCATGTATGTGAAACTGGCATCTGCCGAATTATGTGAAAAAGTAGTGCAGTACACAGGTGGTTCATTGAAATTCAATCATAGAGACGGCAATATAGGTAATGTCACTGTTGATCTTGTTGGTTTCGGAGTTAGAACTGTTCGGATTTTTGAGTTGCCATTCGAGGTTCCAGCTGAAGCAATAAACTCGGTAATTGCTCCATATGGTAGAGTACTTAGCAATTTTGCCGAGAGATGGTCCAGCGCACATAAATTGCCTGTGTTGAATGGTGTTAGGCAACTGAAGGTTGAACTCTGCCGACATATACCGTCATATATAAATTTTTGCGGTTTTAGAGGCATTGTGATGTATGATGGTCAACCGAAAACTTGTGCCATTTGTAATTCACCAGGGCACGTTCGCGCTGACTGTGTCAAACGACGAATTGCCCAGCTCCCAACCAGTGAAACACTTAAGCCCCCGAATATGACTGTCTTGCCAGCTACGTATGTAGCTGTCGCACGTGGTCAGCGGACAGAGCCGTTAATTAGTGAGGTTCCTTTAGACAATATCCCGCCTGATGACATCGTGCAAGACATTGTTACTCAAATGGACATTCTGGAGAGCACGTCGGAACAAGCACCACAGAAAGAAGCAATTGACCAGTCGCCTCCACAATCAGCGGAAGAGATTCCGGTATGTAAAGGGGATACGGGGAAGGAGGAAACAGCTGACAACCGGACGCCAGTAAGTGAGCCTGAGACCTTCGCAGATGGGCAGAGTAACTCTCCAGCAAAGTCACCACGAACCCACAAGAAACGACGACTGGCTCGCGAAGGGGCAGAGGAGAAGGCTGCTCCTTTACGAGCAAAGGCAAAAGAAGTCAAGGAAAAAATATGTGGGAAGTCACCAGATGGATCAGCTAAACAGAAACAGACAGCCAAGACCAGCAAGGAAACCGTAGATATGACGTTCGACAACCTTACTTCGGAACATGCATACCAAACGCAGAACCAGGAACAACAAAATACTTTGCCTTCCAAATTTATCACTGGCGTCGACTGGACAGGGGAGGTAGACATGGAGGACGTTTCTAGGGATTCTGGAAACGCAGAACATGTTCTGCCAACTGCTGCTGCGGTGAAGAATAAAAATAGCACGGAAGCAATGGAAATACCGGAAGTGGAGAAAGAAGAGGACTCTGATTTCTATTAACTGTAGGCAATTATCATTTCATAACCCACATGTGTGATCGTCAAGCCTATAAAATTGCAACGTTAAACATCAATAAGAGTCGCAGCTCCATTAGGCTCCGTCATATTCAAGATTTCTTGTATTCTGCTGATATTGATATTCTTTTGCTACAGGAGGTTGCAGACATTAAGTTAGAAGAACTATTCGGATACAACGTCATAGCAAACCCAGGTCGTGGTGCAGATTTGGGGACTGCTATCTTATTAAGAGAGGGAATTGTGGCGCAAAACATAGAAATGCTTGTCAACAATCGAGGGATCGCTGCCACCATCAATAACGTTAGAATTGTAAACATCTATGCCCCCTCAGGATCCAATAACAGACGACGCAGAGCGGAGTTTTACACGGAGGAGATTCTTCCGCTACTTACATCAACGTCTGACCAGCTTATCGTGGGGGGAGATTTTAACTGTGTTCTGCACCCTAAAGATCAGACACCTAATTTTAACAAATCTGTGGAATTGGAACGGATAGTAAGGGATTTACTTTTAACAGACAGTTGGGAGCATAAGTATGGAGTAACTCCTGATTTTACGTAAGTGACAACTCATTCGGCAAGTAGATTAGATAGGATATATGTATCAGACAACTTAAAACACCAAATTATACAGTGCGAGGTCTGGCCAACTATTTTCACGGACCATGCTGCATATATTTGTACTATAAACTTGCAGAAACAGGGAACGTACCGTAGTAAAGGAACATGGAAATTTAATGTCTCACATTTAAATGATCAAGGATGTAAGGATGCCTTCACACATGCGTGGAATGAAAGTCTCGCCAAGTATAGGACATATGATTCGGCAATCAAATGGTGGCTACAATGTGCTAAACCCAAATTAAGGAAAGCCATGCTACATTACTCAAGGGAGAAGAACTGGTAGCTTAAGCGAACCATGGAATTTCACTACTCAAGTCTAAGGGAACTATATAAACTGGATGCGACAGTAATCGAGAACTACGCCAAAATTAAAAAAGTGCAAGCTAAACTACTACTTCTTAAACGGAAACAGTTAGAAGGTTTGAAAGTCAGATCTCGAATCCAGGACTCGGTACGCAATGAAGCGACGTCAATCTACCATCTGTCACGTGAGAGTAAACGAGGACGAGAGAAAATACTCACACAACTAAAAACTAGAGACGGCACAATCTTAACTCAACAGAAAGATATTAGGAATGAGATTCAGACAGTCTACACGGTGTTGATGTCTGAAAAAATGATTGATGACAACGCCTTGCAAGAACTGACTAACAATTTAACGAACAGGCTTACCCCTTCTGAATATGATGAACTTTTAACACAAATAACAGAAGACGAGTTGGGAGATGTGGTGTTCCACAGTCCCAAGAATAAATCTCCTGGAAGTGACGGACTCCCGGTGGAGTTTTATCAAGCCTTTTGGTCGCAAATGAAGACACAACTGTTAGAGATATGTACAGAATTAATGAAACCGGATCTACAGGTTCCTAAAGAGTTCAGTGAAGGACTTGTCGTCTTAGTCCCAAAGCGCGCAAACAGTAATGCTATCTCGAATCTTAGACCTATTACTCTATTGAATAGCGATTATAAACTTTTTGCACGTATTCTTGCAAAAAGGATGAAAAATGTAATGAACACAGTTACTGGACCTTATCAAACCAGTGTCGGGAGAGATAGAACCATCTATCAAACATTAGTTGACTACCGCGATTTAATATCGGTGGCAGACGCATGCAACATTAAGTGTGCAATAGTAAGCTTGGACTTTGATAAAGCTTTCGATAGAGTGAACCACAGATATTTGTTCAACGTCATACGGTCGCTAGGCTTTCCCCTGAATATCATCAGTGTAATTAAGAATCTATTACAAAATAGCATATCATGGGTGATTATCAATGGACGACCAGGTGACATAATCCCGGTAAAAAGCTCCGTAAGACAAGGGTGCCCCATGTCGGCGATACTTTTTGGGATCGCCATAGAACCACTGCTATCCACACTGACGGCGCGTTTAAAAGGAATACAGATACACGGTCAGAAGTTAGCGTGTCGAGCTTATGCCAACGACGTTGTATTCCTGGTCAACGACGCAAATGAGGTAGACACCGCACTTCAGATAGTGCGGATATATGAAAAAGCATCCGGTGCTCTATTAAATTGGCAAAAATCGGGCATCATGCACATAGGCAAAGGAATAGGCTTGCCGAATCATCGCAAGTTGGCAGAGGTGTCCAAGTTGCAATGTCTCGGTGTCGATTTTCGTAAAACAATTCGACAAACCGTTGCCGCGAATTACAAACAGCTATTAGATAAGATACGGGCTTGTGTACAATTGCACAGTGTCAGAAAATTGGATGAGCTGCAAAAAGTGGCGCTGGCGAATACATACATCACGGCCAAGGTGAACTACGTGGCTCAAGTCCTGCCGATACCTCACGACATAGCGCAAAGAATGCTAGCAGCTCTTGGACACTTCGTCTGTCGAGCACATATTTTCAAAATCAAGTACGACACCCTGACTCTCCCTTTGCTACTAGGTGGCTTGAATCTCGTTGATATACACAAGAAGGCGCAGGCACTCTACGTGTGTCAAACGTATAAACAATGGAAGCTGTCAACAAACACTTTGACTAGTCACCTGTTGGAAGAAATTGCCCCAATAGACCTACGACCGCCAATCAATGTCAGTCATTTATCACATGCCTTGCAGCACTTGAGGTGTTTTCTTATCGACTATAGTTACATACGAACGAGACTTCCTGAAAGAAAAATGACAACAGTTAAGGAAATATACCAGGCACTATTGTTACACAAACAAAGAAATGTGATAGAATGGAAATTTCCGAATAACGACTGGAAAGCAACGTGGGAAAACATCCACAGTTCTGACTTACCTTCACAAGTAAAGGCAACGTGGTATATGACAGTTAACAGAAAAACTCCGACGATGTCCAGACTGCATAAAATTCACATAAAAGACTCTCCCATGTGCCCCACATGTAATTTAGTCGATAGCGACGAACACCGATTCGTTTGCAGTATCAATAAAGAAATATGGGAGTACACAAGGCAAAAGTTGGCGCAGGTCAGAAGAACTTCACCAAATACAATAACACCAGCCGATGGCCTGAACCCCGACACAATACCGTATCCAAAGACGAAACGAAATGCAGTAAACTGGATAATGGGTCATACCGTGTACTATATTTTTAGTACAGAACCAAAGAGAAAGGAGGACTTCATACACTACCTGATATTGCAACACGACCAGATACGAAAGAAGAAGAAATACAAGGAGCGTTATGCCAACTTTCTGATTAAAACTATAATGTAATACATACAGAACACTGAATCGGAGAAAGTTTAAACAATAAGGAATATACATGGAAGATATTCTTTTATTTTGTTAACGTTCAGATTTTGCCTTTTTACAATAAGAAGAACAAAATAGAATAAATTAAGGGGCATACTGTTTGCCGACGAAGGCATTTATGTTAATTTCGCATTCAGTTATCATGTTACAATTACATAATGTGTGTGTATGTACAGGTACTATGTCCCTTTCAAAGAAGACCTATTTAGTTACTTAAAGTCAATTTCCGTGCCTGGAAGAAATCTTTATTTTGCTCTTGATAAACACTAAAAGATAATAGAATTTTATTTTACAACATTTTATATTCATTTTACAACAATTTAATGGATTTCAGAACAAAACGGTATACAATACCGGAACAACAAACAAGGCAACGGATAATATACGGAAGAAGGAATTTTACTTCATTTTCAAGAATTATTTCATTTAAAGGCGCAGACAGCCGGGCCGAGAAGGCAATAATTGGCGAGCGGAAGGATGGGTTGAAGGGGAGGAAGGAGACCCGAAAAAAAAAAAAAAAAAAAAAAAAAAAAAAAAAAAAAAAAAAAAAAAAAAGATAGCGGAGTGGTCAACGCGACTGCCTCGTAAGCAGGAGATCCCGGGTTCGAATCCCAGCCGGGTGCAAATTTTCATTCGCAGCACTTTGGTAACTGATCGCAAATTGCTATTTATTTCATTAAATGAACGCTGTAACGTCGTCAAATATATATACAGGATGTTTCACTAAGTATGTTTGCCTCTGTAACTTATAAAATAATAGGTGACGGGAAATTTTAATGCGGTAGGTCAACACAAGAAATGTTACTTTCTACGGAGCTATGAACATAGTTTATTGTATCATTTTCCAAAGAGTTACAGAACAAAGATATAATTTTAATGGAACAATAGTTTTTTTCTATCGTGCATTGGATTCGTTGAAACCATCTCCGTCCATATCAAATTAAACTACTTTCCTATCACTGTTAGTTTGGGAGCTACAACCCTTCAAAGATTCAGGGGCAGATAACATACGCTGTACATAACACATGACTGCCGGCCGCGGTGGCCGAGGGGACTGAGGCGCTTCAGTCACGGTCTGCACGGCCACTACGGTCGGGGGTTCGAATCCCCCCTCGGGCATGGATATTTGTACCGTCCTAGTTCGTAAGTAGTTCATAAGTATTTTAAATGTGTTTATTTCAGTCAACAGTTGCAATAAAATTGTTTAATGACATGTTTCGATCACTTGGATCATCTTCAGATCTTATAGTTGCGTCCGCAACTCGTCTGGCTGAGTACTAATTGAGTACCAATTAGTACTCAGCCAGACGAGTTGCGTACGCAACTATAAGATCTGAAGATGATCCAAGTGATCGAAACATGTCATTAAATAATTTTATTGCAACTGTTGACTGAAATAAACACATTTAAAATAACATAGTGCAGTTGCGGACATTCTCAAATCGACCATGTCGACTATAATGAGTTCATAAGTAGTTTGTAAGTTTAGGGACTGATGACCCCGTAGTTAAGTCCCATAAGCTGTACAAACATTTGAATATTTGATAACACATGCCTGTGTGGTGGGTGATGGATGTTATGGCGGTGGGAAGTTGATTTACATGAGATGTTCAAATGTGTGTCCATGTTCCTCAATGCATAATGCAATGCGCCATCGAAAGGATCGGCGGACGAGGTGTAACATCGCTGGTGTGACGGAGCGACATGCGTCCTCGATGCGCCGTTTTAGATCATCTGGGGATGTGGGCTCAGTGACATAAACACGATCCTTTAGATATCCCCACAAAAAGAAATCTACTGGCGTTAAATCGGGCGACCTTGCGGGCCATGAATGAGGACTATGGCGCCCCAACCATCTTCCTGCAAACCTCTTGTTTAGTTGTTCCATAACAGCACGCGCAGAATGGGCTGGATGTCCATCGTGCTGCATCCACATATGGACTCTCGTGTGTAGACACACATGTTCAAGGAGACACCCAAACTGTCAGCTATAAAAGCGCGATATAACTCACCTGTCAGTGTACCTGGGAAGTAGTGTGGACCGATGATTCCATCCCCAAGGATTCCGCACCACACGTTAATAGACCACCTACGGCCCAGTAGTGTATGTTATGGCGATTCACTGCACCATAATTTGTGAACGTGGACTCATCAGAGAACATAACACTTTGTAAAGACTCCAGTGTGAAATTACGCATGGCCTACTCACAGAATGTCACTCTTGCACGGAAATCGTTACCATGCACCTCCTGGGTCAGTGACAGGCGGTACGGGTGAAACCTGTGGCCGTGTACTATACGCCACACAGATGTGAGACTGAACACCAGCGACTGCAGCAACGGTTCGTAAGCTGACATGAGGATCATGGTGTAGTGCAGCTAAAACAAACACCTCCGTCTCCTCACTTCTTGGAAGTCTTCGTCTGTTACTGTGCCGCATTACCAAGCTGCCTGTTTCCCGGAGTCGTTGTTCGGCACGTAAGAACGTAATGGCTGCCGGGGCTCTTCGCCTAGGATACGCTGTGACTGCTTCAGCGGCATCGTGTCGGCACTCGCCGAGCATGTCAACGTACTCGTTGTTCGTGTATGCCATCGTCATCCGATGTCAGTAACTGTGGTATATTGAGCCCCAGTTGTTTGTGTGGCTCCAACTGTCGGGTATACGGCCGTGTGCGGCGACAGTCGGCAGTCTAACAGCGCACCGAGGAAGCTTCTCGCTCCGTGACACCTGCGACGTTACAACTCGGCCGCACCACATTTAGAAGGCGCATTGCATTATGCGCAGCGTTTGTGGTATCTGCCCCTGAAACTTTGAAGGGTTGTAGCTCACAAACTAACAGTGATAGTTATGTTGTTTAAATTGATTTGGACGCAGCTGGTTCCAACGAATCCAATGCACGATAGAAAAAACTGTTGTTCCATTAAAAAAAAATTATATCTTGGTGCTGTAACTCTTTGGAAAATGATAAAATAAACTATGTTCATAGCTCCACAGAAAGTGTAACATTTCTTGTGTTGACTTACCACATTAAAATTTCCCGTCACCTATTATTTTATGAGTTACAGAGGCAAACACACTTAGTGAAACGCCCTGTATAAAGAATGTCAGTGGTGTATTAACCGAAACCGGTAGCTTAGAGCTAACAAATTAAACAGCTGTGGTGAGCATGACACTGTACAAATAAATATGACGAGTTTGGAGTGCAGTGGGAGTGACCTGTGTTGGGCAGGTAGAAGGGCAGGCAGCCGCAGAGCGTGACGATGGAGCGGATGCGGCAGCTGACGAGGCAGTCGCTGTGCGAGTAGTCTGCGCCGAAGCGCTCCTGCAGCTCGTCCTCGAAGAGGCAGCGGCGCTTGGTGGGGCTGACGGCGCGCACCCGGTCGGCGGCGGCCACGGCCTGCGCCTGCAGCCGGATGAAGAACTCGCGCCGCGCGCCCAGCAGCTTCTCCAGCAGGCTGCCGCTCGCCGCGTCCGGGAACTCGCCCGCCTTGAACAGCAGCAGCTGCCGCCGCCCGGCGCGCCGTCTACCACAGCTGAGCGCAGTCACAGACAAATATATACAGACGGGAAACCTCCGTAAGGGCCCGTTCCTACGCTCAGGGGTGCGGGGAAGGAGGGTTTCCATTAGTTCCGTAAGATGTCCCATGATGGCGCTGCGGTCAGAAGCAGCTCTTTAAACTGGCCAGAGCAGGCGGCAGATAGCGGCTGTCCCCACCACCACCTCCCCTCAAACGCCAGCAAGCCGGACACAGCCGTGGCCTCGTGGCAGGCGGCACGAGCTCTCCCCTCAGCCTCCCTTCCGCGCTACTCTCTATGTGCAGGAGGCACCCTAAGCCAGGGAACCGCCTGCCACCTACTAGTATCTTACAGAACTACGAGGGGAGCATAGGACAGTGGTTTAGGAGGTGCTTCTTCTCTGCATATGTTACTCTGTGGCGCAGTGCAGCTAGAGAGCATATATAGGGAGAGTGGACCACCTGCTCAGGGCCCTCCAAGTCCTTGAGCGCCTCGGCCTACGCCTCGCCTACCCCATCCGGCTCCCTTCCCCCACGCGGATCCTGTATGACCTGATCCAGTCTCCCCACCTCCTTGAATACCTCCAGCATATCCGTATCATCTATACCACCCGTAAAATAGACTCCCGCAACCCCCTGTTCCACCCCATCCTCACCAATCCTTGCCTCTGCCACGCCTCTACCGCGTTAAACCCCCTTCCCTTCATCTCCACACCCTCCGCGTCCTCTCCCCAGGGTAACTTACGCCGCCTCCACCTCCCTGATGACGTCCTCCGTCCTGACATTTACCCGTCCTACCAACCCTGATCCCTCCCCATAGATGTAGGGACCCCTCGCCCCCTCCCCACCCCTTTCCGTTCCCCGCTTGGCAACCCCCTCCCCGCCCTGGAGTCCCTACGGTTCCTCCCTACCGCCTCCTTCCCCGCCGTTTTTCCTCTCTCCCGCGCTTCCCTCCCCCTCCCCCCTTCTCGGGGTCCTGGACCGACAGTTTTATCAGTGCTACGTCAAGTGTTGTGTGCAGTGAAGTGTTTTTTTAACTGCATCCACTGCAATCACACAAGCGTCGCACCGTGTGTTTTAATTAGTGTCTCCGTGTACTCGCCGTCCTGTGTTATTGTCGTCCTACATGTTTTTTTACGTCACCGTGGCTCATCATTTTAACTGACTAAATGTGGTTTAAATCATCTGTCTTTTGTAATGTACTCCAAACTGTCGCCTTGTCTATGTTATTGTATCTCCGTTGTTTTATCTCCTGTTGTGTATTTTAATTCTCAACTCATATATGTATTTTAATTACTCTCGGCTGAAGAGCAGCCTATAGTGCTTCTGCCAGCCTACCAGTGTACTGGTGTGAAATGGAATAAAGGGGGAAAAAAAGGAAAAAAACCGACCCATGGGGGTGTAAATTTGACTCGCGCGCCTGGTAGCAAAATGTTCAAGTATTTGTATAGTCTATGGGACCTAACTACAGGGTCATCAGTCCCTAAACTTACTAACTACTTATGAACTAGCTACTACTAAAGACGCCACAAATATCCATGCCCGAGGAGGGATTCGAACCCCCGACCGTAGTGGCCGTGCAGACCGTGACTGGAGCGCCTCAGTCCCCTCGGCCGCCTGGTAGCAAGCGCCGAGCAGTTGCCGCAGTACCCTTATGAAACGTGCGAGCAGGAAGTTTTGTTTTGCGCTCGCTCGTTTCGTGACGTGTTAAGTGTTCGGATAGAAAGTAGCTTTCTTGTATTAGAGAACAATTTTTCCATATATTCTTTCTGTAATTATGACTAAGAATACTTCGGTTGTGCTGTTGCGGAGTGCAATAACAGAGGACGCAAGACGGAAGGCATTTTTTACCATCGGTTTCCAAAAGATGAGGAACTTCAACGCGTATGGATAAATGTCAAGAATGCCAGAATTTGTTCAGAACATTTTTGTGAAGCCGTTTGCAAGAGACTTGCAGAATGAATTGTTAGGATTCAGATAATCGATATTTTATTGATAAAATTGTATATATGAAAGTAGTATGCAGTTCAATGTTCATAGAAATTAAATGAGTAAAACAAAAGCATTAATGCGAAAATCGGCTGCTAAGTTTGCGTTGTAACGAAAGTTTTCTTTATCTAATATATAAAATTGAAGGACTCCGTTTGTCCGTATGCTATGCATGTTAATGTTATTCAGCCGATTGCGATAAACCTTCAGCTTATTGCATGATCTAGCGTCACGGTTATAGGCAGAGTAAAATTTCGAAATTCGCACTCTAAGGGGGTGAAATCATATTATATAAAACAGAAACACATTTTCTCTCTGTGTGTCCCTTTAATCTTCTATAACTCGTGAACTACTGAACGTATCGTGATGAGGTTTCTTTTAAATTGTATATCTCACAAAGGTCTAAAGAAAGTCCTCAATAGCATATTTCTAACTTTAACGAGTGAAGCATATGTACCTTTTTTCTCTCCTAAGGCGCTACCCCGGATGGCTTCAGACTACATAAATAGTGATTGTGAGAAATCTATAAAAGTTAGACATGTGCTCTCACGGACTTTATTTTAGATCCATATGAGCTCTACAATTTAAAAAATAAATAAATAAATAAAAATCCTAATCACGGTACGTTCAGTGGTTTTCGAGTTAAAGGCGTTTAAATATTACCCGTACCAAGTCGCGGGACGGGACGGGTTAGCTAGTTGTTAATACTGTTTGAAGCTTTTCTTTTTCAGACCTTTGTATGTTAGTATATATTAATCACAAGCGTGTTACTCCGCTTAAATCAATGTTTTTTTTTTTTTTTTTTGTCGAAAGAGAAAAGAAAAGACGGAGAAAATGTGTTCGCGGCGGCCTTATAATACAGCGGCTTGCTGCCGAGTGACGTAATACAGCGCTAACCAATGACAGTGAAGAAGCCCAAACTGGCATACCTTTCTAGTCTACGTACCTTGAACCGGCCGGTGGCCGCCATGCTTTTACCAGACTGCGCGCGGGACGTGCTTTCAGATAGGGACCCAAGCACAAGTGCAGCCACTTAACCATTAAAATAAGGCAGCAGTTCAATCTTTCAGACCAAAGCAGATCTTCTAGCTTAATACTCAGGAGGTGGTTAAAACAAATGCAATGTGTGGATGTTTATACAGGTTAATAAATTTGTTAGTAAAGCCGTGTTGCGTAACGCACCGCTTTCCGACACGGGGAGGCGTACCGGCCCCGATTCGAATCCGCCCGGCGAGTTGAAGAAGGGAGTCGGAGTGCCGGGCAGCTTGGATGTGGTTATTAGGCGGTTTTCCACATCCCCTAGGTCAATACTGGACTGGTCCCCAAGTCCCGCCTCAGTTACACTATTCGCAAACATTTCGTATCACTTTACACTTTCCCACACATATAACACTATACACAGACATTTGGGGTCAGATTTCCTCCCGGGGTGGGGGGGGGGGAGGAGAGGGGCAAGGGGTGACGGCAGGAAGGACATCCGGCCACCCCGTCAATACTAACATGCCAAATCTACAATAACAAAGCCGACCCTGCATGTGCGGGAAAAGGGCTAAAGAGAGAAAGAAAAGGAATAAATAAATTTGTCAGTCTGCCTGCCGAATATTTTACGATGTTCTCGTAATATCGACTACTGGCAGTTGATCAATAAGGAAATTAAAAGTTGCTTGTCATGCATCTCATAGCAAATACTATTATTTCAAATTTTTGTTGAATATCCATTGCTGAAATTAGTAAAATCTTATCCCTTTTCCGCTCCCATATAATGCATGTTAAGTGTTTTACTGTCGATTTATAACATTTCCCACCAATTTGAAATAACAAAAATATTATTTTGTAGATACTTTCAGTAAAATATATTTATATAGCTGAAACTGACTCAAAATAGGTAACTGAATATCCACAATGAGTCAGTAACCCCCCCCGTTTTCATGTTATATGCCATAATCAGTTGTAGGACTGTGAATAGACAACAATACACAGCCAAGGTCATGCGTTTACAGTGTTCGCAGGCATGTTAAAATATATTGTGTAGCATGTCTTCTCAAAAAGTAAAATCATGAACTAATAAAAAGCTACAAAAGAATGATAAAATAATTATTGGCTCTTACCGGATACGAACTCGCTACCTTCAGATTACAATTGGCTGGTTTTCATAAGTCGCCTTTACGGTTTCCGCCTTCACAGTTAACTTTCACCACTCACTGTTTCCGTCTTTCTTCATTTCTTAGGAACACAAGCACCACATAGCCACCTTCATTTCTGTTTTTACTGTCAACAGCGAAACAAGACATATCTCTTGACTGTACCTAATGATTATGTAATGCACATTATTAGTTGCTCAGTACGTGACTTCAATATTTAATCTTATAATTTTTACGCGAAGTTTAAAGTTATCGTCACAGACCGACCAATAGCGTGTTTACTGATGTCAATTTACGTAAACAGAACCGACATAAGACATGAAAACGTTCACCAATACTTACTATAATACAACCCGTAAATAACTGTAGTGAAATCGCCGTTAGAAGCATTTAAGACCCCTACAGTACAGAAACTCACACAATGGGTATCCACACACGTATAGAGCCCGCAAAGTTTGGTTAAAACATGGCGTCCTGGGCTTTCAGCCAATCAGCAACAGTTTCACGCATGGCCACTCTCTCCCTATACAGGCTCTCTAAGTGCAGCAAGGTGCGAGAGCCATCTGCAGGCAAACGTGAATTACACACTGCTCAATATGTAATAGATTAGGTTAAATTAATATTCTTCCATACATCATGAATACGACACTTCATAATGATGTGGAACGTGCCAAGTTAATAAATGGTCTCTATACAAGATATTATATTACACAAAATATTATTTGAAACAAACATATTTTTCATTACCAAAATGTTATCACCTTCCTGCCTCACACTGTTTCCCATCATGCTATGTTCCAATCTGAAGATGTGCCATGAACGTGAAATGCTTCATTGAAAAATACCACTTTATTGTACAGTTACCTAATAGAATTCCCCCAGAATTACCTGATTTTCTGACGCAACATTCTATTGCCATTGTTTCACTCACACCTTCCTATCAAGATTATATTAGATTAATACCTGTTCCATGGATCATATATACGACATTTCGAAACGATGTGGAACGTATCAGTTTAGTAAATGGTGTCTATACATAACAATGTTTTAAGGATTTTTAATTTTCATTTTTTTATTATTTATTAATTTTTTATTTTATTTACATTTTTTATTTTTCACGTTTTATCTAAAAATACATGTAAAGTGTAGGAGTTGACATTCAGAAATTCCCTTAATTTTTTTAAATACCGGTTTCCTCTCTGGCTGATTTTTGATGCTACTTCGTAAGTGACCGATGACTTTTGTGGCAGCATAATTCACCCATTTCTGTGTCAAACTTAGATTTAAGCTTGATTAGTGAATATCTCCCTTTCTCCTAGTGTTGTAGCAATGCACAATGCTATTACTTTTGAATTGGGTCAGATCGTTAATAACAAATTTCATGAGTGAATATATATATATATATATATATATATATATAAGCTACAGTGAAGATCCCTAGATCCTTAAATAAATGTCTGCACGGTGATCTTGGGTGAGCTCCGGCAATTATTCTGATTACATGCTTTTGTGCAATGAATACTTTTTTAGTTAATGTTGAATTGACCCAGAATATGATGCGATATGAAAGCAGTGAATGAGAATAGTAAGTAAATTTACTGAGATGTATATCACCAAACTTTACAATGACCCTGGTAGCATAAGTAGCTGAACTCAAACGTTTCAGCAGATCAATGTGTTTCCTCCAATTCAATCCCTCGTCAGCGCAATTAAAAGATCAGTTGAAATATCTTAATCTCCAGTGTTATCATCGGCAGAATGAGCTAAAATGGTTAGACTACCTTCTGTCGGGACTACAGAGTGAAAACAAAATTTTTGACAACCGAAATAGTGGTAATTAAACAAAGCTGCAGCAGAGGGTGAAATGCAATGAAACTAATACTGTCCATCTAAAACTTCAATAAGAGAAATTTTATTAAGTTTGTCTTTTTTAGATTTACTTATCTTTTGTCAGGTATTCATGATGTCCTGGAATTCTTCCTGTTTACTGTTCGTCATGAAATTCACTTTGAAATTCTGTTCCAGGGTCCAAACAATTTCCAGAATATACTACTCACACTTTTATTAACTATCACATCCAAATATAACCTGCTTCTTACACTAAACTCCAATCTGGCTACTTTCCAACTTACCAACTCACTTGGGCCACATTAGAATTTACAATTCCACAACTGAGAACAACTCAAAATAACTCGTCACTTCCACTTTCTGAGAACAGATAACCCCCTGCACTGCCTTTGCATCAACTTATATCCGTTGTGACAAATGACAGTTTGTCTCATGTGATAATTAAAAATAGGATAATTTTCATTATTAATTAACTGAAACTTAATTGTTTAGTACAATAAATAATTACAATAATATTCTGATCCTTATATAGTTAAATTTTTAGATTTTAAACTAGCATTTCATGTTAGTAACAAATAGCATTACTAAACATTTTCTTCTTTAACAAATGTTACATTTATGATAAAGATAAAACAATTTAATTTAATTTTGAGGGCTCTAATATAATACGAAGAGATTCTTTAGACTGAAAACAAATTTATTCACTTCATATTTTTTAACTCGCATATCTTTTCTTGAGGGACCTTTGGCTATATTACTTTGTAAACAACATGGAATTCTCGCCTGGGAACTGTGAAAATACGTGAATGATCTAAACATACTTATTTTGTGTTATAAACTCAACATATATTGCTTTATGTACAGATTTTGAGGTACGTTTAAAGAAAAATTACATAAATAATATGATTAACTATTTCTGAAGCCAAAATGAAAGTTGAAATTCTTTGTGTATACATCAATGGGACGTTAGATATTTAATAGTTACGTTTTCTTCGTAAAAAACATGCCTTATATACAAATTTGAAGTTGAAACTTCCTGGCAGATTAAAATTGTGTGCCGGAACCGGGACTCGAACCTGGGACCTTTGCCTTTCGCGGGCAAGCGCACTACCGACTGTGCTATCCCGACACGATTCACGATGCCGCCTCACAACTTTACTTCCGCCAGTACCTCGCCTCCTACTTTCCAAACTTCACACGCAAGACTAGCACTCCTGGAAGAAAGGATATGAGAGGGCATGGCTTAGCCACAGCCTAAGGGATGTTTCCAGAATGAAACCCCACTCTGCAGCGGAGTGTGCGCTGATATGAAACTTCCTGGCAGTGCTAGTCTTGCGTGTTTGCAGGAGAGCTTCTGTGAAGTTTGGAAAGTAGGAGGCGAGGTACTGGCGGAAGTAAAGTTGTGAGGCGGCATCGTGAGTCGTGTCGGGATAGCACAGTCGGTAGTGCGCTTGCCCGCGAAAGGCAAAGGTCCCAGGTTCGAGTCCCGGTTCCGGCACACAATTTAATCTGCCAGGAAGTTTCATATCAGCGCACACTCCGCTGCAGAGTGAGGTTTCATTCTGGAAATATCCCTTAGGCTGTGGCTAAGCCATGTCTCCACCATATCCTTTCTTCCAGGAGTGCTAGTCTTGCGTGTTTGCAGGAGAGCTTCTGTGAAGTTTGGAAATTAGGAGGCGAGGTACTGGCGGAAGTAAAGTTGTGAGGCGGCATCGTGAGTTGTGTCGGGATAGCACAGTCGGTAGTGCGCTTGCCCGCGAAAGGCAAAGGTCCCATGTTCGAGTCCCGGTTCCGGCACACAATTTTAATTTGCCAGGAAGTTTCATATCAGCGCACACTCCGCTGCAGAGTAGGTTTCATTCTGGAAATTTGAAGCTGATTAATTTGTGATGCTTCCTTGCATAGTAACAAGGCGGTTAGTATTGATTTGTGTTTACTCTACCGAACGAATTGCACAAGCAGTTGGGTAGTTAGCACTTGTTGCAATGCGACAACAACGTGACTTGCCCGACGTTATGGCATGGAGAGCCATAGGAAGGTTGGAAGCAGGACAGACACAGGGAGGGTTTGAAACTTGCGTGCCGTCAAAAACAGGACTAATAAAAATTATAACTTGTCTCAAGGTTAAGTAGGGTCAGCACCTCGACATAAAATTCTGCTTTCTACCGGTCATGGAGAATCGGCAGTGGCCGCTGTTTAATTTAAAGGTACACAAGGTGCTTTTTTAAAGACCACACTGATGTAAATATTATCACTGCACATTTATCACGATGATTACATTAGAAATGGTACTGATCTAATTTATATTACAGACTCGATTATCCGACCTAAACCGGCCGCAACGAGGTCGGATAAGCGTGAAGGTCGGTTAACACGGAAAGTAAAAAAAACATAGTGTTAAAAAATTAGTTGAACATAGAAAACTTATTCTACACGTGAACTGAATGTAACGTTCAAATACATTACACGGCACTCAATGAAAAGTGATAAGATACTACGTCATACAATAATCAAAGTAAAATAGACGAAATGAGTTAAAAATTTTATATAATGCATATCAAATTAGACTGAATAGTTGTTTACTTTAGTCCAGCAGTTCATTGTTGTGTTTATGAAAAACTTCATTGAACTACAAAAACATATTTAAATCTGTGTAAAGAAGTTAGTCTTTTGTTTGCCTGCTGCGTGCCCTTTTTTATTTTTTTTTTATTATTATTATTATTTTCCTCTAAATGACGTAGTCTCTTAAGAAGTAAAACCTCTGTAGACGATGTTTCCTCCAGTTGCTGCACATATTTTAAATCAGTTTCTAAGGCCTTGTGTCCATCGTTCTGAGAAATCTTAGGCGCACTTAATTCCACTACATCCGCTTCACCGTCTTCCGTCTTCCTATTTTTCGTTTACCATGTTGACTGTATCTTCATCTGTTACTTCAAATTCTTCATTTTGGACAATCCATTCATTTACGTCATCTTCTGTGGCGTCGGCACATCCGGGAATAATGAAAGCGGGGTTGTATTTTCGGGTTCGGTCTGCTGCTGTAGATTTTCATCTTCTGGAGAATTTTCTTGATTATCCTGTAGCAAAATTTTGAAACTGTATTTGCTCCAACACTCTCGCAAGATTGGACCACGTCGTAAGTAACGTCTTTCAAATTAATAAGGCGCATTTATTTATTTGTATTTTTATTACTTATTTTTTGCGTACAGTCCCGGCGCGGTGAAATGGTCGGATAACACGGATGGTCGGATAACCGAAGATCGGATAATGGAAATATATATATATATATATATATATATAGAGAGAGAGAGAGAGAGAGAGAGAGAGAGAGAGAGAGAGAGAGAGGAAAAATTCCTAACAGGAAAAATATACGTAAAAATAGATGAAGTACACTTACCAGGCGAAGGGGCACAGGCAGTGATAGCAACAAATAAACACACAGACACACACATACACAAACGCTTTTCGCAGCCTAGCTGCTTCATCAGGCAGAAGGGAAGGAGAGGGAAAAGGAAATGATGAGGGTTTTAAGAAAGGGGGTAAGGAGCCATTCCAATCCCGGGACAGGAAAGACTTACCTTGGGGGAAAAATGGAGGGTAAACAAATGCACACACACGCACACATTTACACAGACACAAGTACACTTAGGCAGACATACTGTAGAAAGCTTTCAACAGCCATTCGAATCCCGGGACAGGAAAGACTTACCTTGGGGGAAAAAATGGAGGGTAAACAAATGCACACACACCCACACATTTACACAGACACAAGTACACTTAGGCAGACATACTGTAGAAAGCTTTCTACAGTTCTACAGTATGTCTGCCTAAGTTTACTTGTGTCTGTGTAAATGTGTGGGTGTGTGTGCATTTGTTTACCCTCCATTTTTTCCCCCAAGGTAAGTCTTTCCTGTCCCGGGATTGGATTTATTTTTCATTAACGCATCTGACTAACTTCAAATAAAACTCATTCAGAAAATAAAAATTATATCTTCAATACTTTGACTGTTGACAATAAGGGAAATCTTTACGAAAAATAATTTCCTGCTTTCTCACTAATCAAATGGTAATATACTTTCTGCACACTCGAAAATGCACCTCTTGCTGCGCAATTGCACAGATTTTACACTTGTAAATCAAAGTGGGTTACAATGATCCTTTCTAACTACAATAATAAAGCTGAAGGTTATTTTACTTTTTTGCTATTGAGAAATTAAAACACCGTTACACAAAATGCTACAGAAATGACTATCCTTGTCAAAACATTCTACACTTTCAATTCAAAATTACTTACACAAAATACCTCACAACAATACCAGTACGTTCTAGGTAAGTAACTCTTTCACTACCCACAATCACTACAAAATTATAAAATTTCTTTACCTATAAAGCTGAAACAGATAATATCAATCAGTGTCTGCCGTTCCTGTGGATCAGACGACCTCCCTGTACGATATCAGAAACTGGACTGTTTGTCTCCGGCCAAACGATGACCCCTGCGGCAGGAGCCAATGATACTGTCACACCTCTGTATATCTTTGGCGCGTAGTAAAAACCTACTACCAACTTTATTATTATTATTGGTGGCTGCCGCTTTTGGTGTGGCCCAAAGTGTAATTTCAGTCAACAAGATAAGACAAAGTTCATCCACAGGTAACATCGGTAAGACAACCATTACTCCCATTAACAGCCCGTCGAGACAGGAAGCTGAATGCAAACGATTGTTTTTATCATGCACTAGAATGTTTGACACCAGCTGTGTACAAAAAAATTTGTATGAAATTTTATCACGTTTTGTTTGGCAGCTACAACCATTCAAAGTTTTTGGGGCGGAGGCTGCGATAGCGTAGCTGACTGGCCGAGTGACTAGCCCCTGGGGCACGGCCCACTGTCTCATGACCACCAGCCAGTCAGCTACGCTATCGCGGCCTCCGCCCCCGAAACTTTGAACTGTTGTAGCTGCCAAACTAAACGTGATAAAAATGCCTTTCAAAATTATTTGTACACAGCTGGTGTCAAAAATTCTAGTGCATGATAAAACAACCATTGTTGCATTAGAAAAATTGTATGTTTGTATAAAAAATACACTGTTTAGGTATTTTTGCAATTTGTTTATTGGCTAACAATGTTTCCTTGACTACCAATGTATTCTGTGAAAACCGCATACCAATAACACTTTCTGTTCCAGCAATGTTTGCGGTGCAAGTGTTAGGTGATTCACCCTGTGGAATGATGGCATCCGCTCCGGTAAAATATTCCGGAGGTAAAATAGTCTCCCATTCGGATCTCCAGGTGGGGTACTCAGGAGGATGTCATCAACAAGAAAGACAACAATGGTATTCTACGGATCGAAGCGTGGAATGTTAGATCCCTTAATCGGGTAGGAAAATGAAAAAATTTAACAAGGGAAGTGGATAGATTGAAGTTGGATATAGTGGGGATTAGTGAAGTTCGGTGGAAAGAGGATCACGATTTCTGGTCACTTGAATACAGGATTATAAATACAAAATCAGTTAGGGGTATTACAGGTGTAAATCTGATAATGAATAAGAAAATAGGAATGCGGGTAAACTATGAGCAACGCAGTTATCGTAGTCAAGATAGACACGAAGCCAACATCGGCCACAATAGTACAGTTTTATATGCCAACTAGCTTTGCCGATGATGAGGCGATCGAAGAAATGCATGAGAAGGAAAGGAAATTATTCTGACAGTTAAAGGAGAGGAAAACGTAATTGTGATCGGAGACTGGAATTCGGAAGTAGGAAAAGAAAGAGCAGGAATAAATGTAGGTGAATATGGTCTGGGCAAAAGGAATGAAAGAGGAAGCCGCCTGGTAGAATTTTGCACGGAACATAATTTAATCATAAGAAACACCTGGTTTAAGAATCACGAGAGAAGATTGTATACGTGGAAGAGACCACGAGATACCCGAAGGTACCAGATACATATTATAAAGACATACATTTCGGAACCAGATTTTAAACTGTAAAACATACCTAGGGGCAGATATAGATTCTGAGCATATATTTTTGGTCATGGACTGTAGGCTGAAACTGAAAAAACTGCAGAAAGATAGGAAAATAAGGAAGTGGGACCTGGATAAATTGAAGGAACCTTAAGTTATCGAGAATTTCAGAGGGAGCTTTAGGCAACAATTGACAGAAACGGGGGGAAATAAAACAGCAGAGGAGCATTTAGAGATGAAATAGTGAAGGCAGCAGAGGACAAAATAAGTAGAAAGGAAATACCTACAAAAAAATCCTTGGATATCACAGGAAATATTAAATTCGATTGATCAAAGGAGACAATATAAAAATGCAGTAATTGAAACAGGCAAAACGGAGTACAGACGACTAAGATTGACAGGAAGTACAAAATAGCTAAACAGGAGTGGTTAGAATGCCAATGCAAATCAGTGGGAAAATGTTTAAATAGGGGAAAATAGATACTGCCTAGACGAAAATAAGAGACGTTTGGAGACAAAAAAAGCAGCTGTATAAAGCACTCAGACGGAAAATCAGTTCTACGAGGAAGTAGATGCAGATGAAATAGGAGATACTATCTGAGAGAAGAATTTGACAGAGCACTTAAAGACCTAAGTCGAAACAAGGCCTCTACAGTGGACGACATTGCCTCAGAACTACTGGTCTCTTGGAGAGCCAGCTATGACAAAACTGTTTCAACTGGTGCGTAAGATGTATGAGACTCCGATATACCCTCAGACTAAAGAAAAATATAATAATCCCCATTCCAAAGAGAGCAGGCGCAGGCGACTGTGAAAATTACAGAACAATCAGTTAAATAAGTCATGGTTGCAAAATACTAACACGAATTATTTACGGAAGGATGGAAAAGCTGGTGGAAGCAGAGCTCGGGGAAGACCAGTTTGGATTCAGGAGAAATGAAGGAACACGGGAGGCAATCCTCACTTTACGGCTTATCTTAAACGATAGTTTAATGAAAGGCAAACCTACAATTCTAGCTTTTGTAGATTTGGAAAAAGCTTTTGACAATGTTGATTGGAAGAGACTCTTCAAAATTATGAAATCAAAAGGAGTAATATATAGGAAACGGAGGGTTATTTACCACTTGCACAAATGTTTGTGAAGCTTATGGGACTTACCTGCGGGGTTATCAGTTCCTAAACTTACAAACTATTTATGAACTATCAATAAAATTCTTCTGGCTATAATACCGCGTCGTCATTTTGTAAACTTTGCCGACGTTTCGGCCACTCTCGCAGGTGGCCTTCATCAGGGTCTATGTCTATGTCTATGTCTATGTCTGAGTCAGACATAGACCCTGATGAAGGCCACCTGCAAGAGTGGCCGAAACGTCGGCAAAGTTTACAAAATGACGACGCGGTATTATACCCAGAAGAATTTTATTGATAGTGACAACTGCCGCGGAAGCCTACGTTTGCATTTATTTATGAACTACCTTATACTAAAGACAGCACAAACATCCATGCCCGGTGGGGTATTCGAACCCTCGAAGGGGAACGGCCTCGCACATCGCTCGGTCGCCCCGCCGCGGCTTCTACAAAAACCAGACAGCAGTTATCACAATTGAAGGGCATGAAAGGTATGCAGAGGTTGGGAAGGGAGTAAAAGGGGGTTGTAGTCTTTCTCTAGTGTTATTCAATTTGTACATTGAGCAAACTATAAAAGAAAGCAAGGAGAAATATGGAGAAGAAATTAAAGTTCAGGGTGAAGAATTAAAAACTTTGCGTTTTGCCATTGACATTGTAATTTTGTCAGAGACAGCAAACGACCTGGAAGAGCAGTTGAACGGAATGGACAGTGTGCTGAAAGGTGCATATAAGATGAACATTAACGAGGGCAAAACTAGGGTAATGGAGTGCAGTCTAAGAAATTCAGGTGACGCTGAAGGAATTAGAGTAGGTAATGAAACAATAAAGGAGGTAGACGAGTTTTGTTACTTAGACAGTAAAATAACAAATTATGGTCGCAGTACTGAGGATATAAAATGCAGAATGGCAATGGGTAGAAAAGCGTTTTTGAAAAAGAGAAATTTGTTAATATCGAATATTGATTTAAGCCTAAGGAACTCCTTTCTGAAGGCATTTGTGTGGAGTGTATGGGAGTGAAACAAGGACGATAAACAGTGCGGATAGGAAGAGCATAGAGGCTCTTGAAATGTGGTGTTATTGAAGAATGCTGAAGATTAGGTGGGTGGATCGCGTAACTAATGAGGAGGTACTGAACAGAATTGGGGAGAAAAGAAATTTCTGGGCCGGCTGCGGTGGCCGAGGAGACTGAGGCGCTTCAGTCACGGTCTGCACGGCCACTACGGTCGGGGGTTCGAATCCCCCCTCGGGCATGGATATTTGTGCCGTCCTAGTTCGTAGGTAGTTCATAAGTAGTTTGTAAGTTTAGGGACTGATGACCCCGTAGTTAAGTCCCATAAGCTTTACAAACATTTGAACATTTGATTTGAAATTTTTGGCATACCTTGACTAAAAGAAGGGATCGATTGATAGGGCACATTCTTAGACATCTAGGAATCGTGAATTTAGCGCTGGAGGGAAATTTGTAGGGTAAAACTAGCAGAGCCAGGCCAAGAGATTAATAGAGTAAGCAGAGTCAAATGGATGTGTGTTGCCGTTCTTATGAGGAGATGAAGAGGCTTGCTCAGGATAGAGTAGGGTGGAGAGCTGCATCAAACCAGACTCTGGACAGATGACCACAACAACTACAACAACAATATTCAATTTGTTGAGAGTTTTCCGTGGTATGGTTCACTTTGACAATAAATGCGACACGAGCCTGAAATACGATAACGCCGCCGAAAATCGAATCTATCTTTTCGAAAAGCGTATTACTTTTCCACCGCCATACTCTCAAATACACGCTACGTTACCCACTCTCCCATGGACTGACCATCCTACATATCACGTTTACTTTCGAAGTATTACTTATTTGCAGAACTTCGCTAAAAAAAAAAAAAAAAAAAAAAAAAAAAAAAAAAAAAAAAAAAAAAAAAAAAAAACAACTTATTCTCCATTAATACGAAATAGAGGTAATAATACAAATGAAATGAAATACAGAAACAGGATAAAATAAAAATATTCTTAACAATCGAAGATATATGTAAAAAGTAAAAGACTTAAGAATAGAAATAAAAAGAGAAATGACTTATCACCTTTGACCATAGATACTGGTAGATCGGGCAAACAGTAGATCGGCTACACACATGACGCGGTAGCAACGTAGAAACGCGTGACTGTTGGCAAACGTAAGGCGGATATGAACTCGAATTCCGGTTCCGGCACGCAGTTCTAATTTTACACCTTAGCATTTTTCAAGAAATGCGAATATTTTAAAGTAGTAATACTGACACGTGAAACCGTAAGTACAGCTGGACACAACCATTGTTTTGACTCTACTCACATGGTGGTATCGCTTACAGATGTTGGTGCCATAAAAATGATGTCATGTTCAGTTTATCAATATCTGTGGCCGAAGGTTATCACTCATAATTGGCAATGTCTTCACGAGGACAAAACTGGCTGCTTCAGTCATACCTCGCAAACTATGGGCGCTATCGACAAAGGTTTGCAAATCGATTCCGTATTTCTTGATATCCAGATATTATCCTCACAAACAGCTTTTAATCAAATTGCGTGGTTATGGTATGTCGCCCCAAATATGCGATTGGATAGGGGATTTCCTGTCAGTTTGGACAAAGTTCGTAGTAATCGATGGTAAGGCATCGACTAAAACAGAAGTGATGTCGGGCGTTCCACAGGGTAATGTTACTGGTCCTCTGCTGTTCCTTGTTTACATAAACGATTTAGGGGAAAATCTAAGTAGCTCTCTTAGGTTGTTTGCAGATGACGCCGTCATTTACCGTCTAGTAAAATCATCTGAAGATCAAAACCAACTGCAGAACAATCTAAATAAGATATCACTATGGTGTAAAAATTGGCAATTGACTCTAAATAGTGAGAAGTGTGCAGTCGTCCACATGAGTACGAAAAGAAATCCGTTAAACTTTGTTTACAAGATAAATCAATCAAAAGTGAAGGCCGTAAACTCCACAAAATACCTAGGAATTACTATTACTTCTGACTTAAATTGGAAAAAAACACGTAGATAATGTCGCGGGAAGGCGAACCAGAGACTGCTTTTTTATTGGCAGAACCCTTAAAAGATGCAACAGAACTACAAAAGAAAGTGCATACACTACGATTGTCCGTCCATTTTTTGTAGTATTGCTGCCCAGTGTGGGATCCTTATCAGGTGGGTTTGACGGAGGACGTCGAAAGAGTCCAGAGAAGTGCAGGTCGTTTCACATTGTCACGATACAGGGGAGACAGCGTTACGGAAATGATACAGGATCTGGGATGCGGCGTGTGCTACTTACGAAACTTCGATCACCAACATTCTCCTCCGAATGCAAAAATATATTGATGACTCCCACTTACATAGGTAGAAATGATCATCAGAATAAAATACGAGAAATCAGAGCTCGAACGGAGAGATTCAGGTGTACTCTCTTCCCGCGCGCTATTCGAGAATGGAATAGGAGATAAATAGTATAATGGTGGTTGTATGAACCCTCACCAGGCACTTAAATGTGATTTGCAGAGTATCCCATGTAGAAATGTAGACTTGGAACAGCCCGATAGATCAGCAATATTATCAGGCAACACAGTAATACTGCCGGGAAGTGCAGTGCTATCGGGGCAGTGCTGAAGGTGATGTTATTACGGCCACAAATTTCCGAAAAGCTTGGCCCTTATAGATGGGCCGCTGTGTTGTAATAAGCTGAGGAGTAAGCAGTAGCCGAGGCGGAGTGGTCGAGCGCATCGAGGAGCTATGCTCCGATGCGCGAGGACGTTCCCCGTCGGGGGTTCGGATCCCCCTCGGACATGGATGTTTGTGACGTCTTTAGTATAAGCTAGTTCATAAGTAGTTTGTAAGTTTAGGGAATGATGAGCCTCAGTTAAGTCACTTAAATTTTTTTTTTAAAAGTAAGCAGTAAGGCTGCGCTGATACCTTGACGCCCTGGGTAGCGATGAGCGGGTATTCGTAGTCGTGCGTCATGGTGTCCACCAGCGCCGTGAGTCCCATGTACGGCCCCGTCGCATTCACTCGCAGTGGCTTCTTTCGTATCCGCACTCTCCCTTTCCTGCACACAGATGGAAGCCTCACTTCATACATTTTCTCATGCGCACATACGATATTTAAGTTAGATTAGATTAATACTTGTGCCATAGATCACATATACGACATTTCGTAATGATGTGGAACGTGTCAGTTTAGTAGGGGAGACCAAGGTAACGACGCCATCCTGGGTAATCGCGCCATCCGAGTTTTATGAAGAACGGTTGGCAGCACGAGTATGCTTGCCAGTGTTGTATCTCTGTTACATACCGCGGAACTAATTCCTGTGGTTGTTGTCCGTGATTGATGACAGGTATTAATCGTGTGAAAGAAATTGTTAGTTTCGACATTTTGGATCAAATTTTTGAGTGTGTATTTTATTGAAATAAGTAACTCTATAGGCTGTCAGTGCTTTTTAATACTGGTATTAACGTAATCTATAGATATTTAGCTTCGATTTCGTGCCTCTAACCTAATTGTTTCGCAAAATCTTTGGCTTTAAATTGAAGTTATTGTCCATATTTTTCAACTGAGGCAATGACGCCATAGTGGAGAATTTAGGCAAAATGAAGTGTAAGACAGAGGCATACATTTTGTGAAATGGGCACTTGCAGAAGTGTACTAATGTGTAGAGGATTTGATGCTAACTCACCTAATACGATGCAGATGCAGCACTGTGTACTGAATGAGCAAACCTAGTGTACACTGTAACGTCGGTCAGCATTAAACAGAGTCGTATCCGGAGTCGGAAATTACAGCATGTTTTTCACGTATGGGCAAGAAAATGGAAACAGCAAAAAACCTAAAGTACAGGAACGAAAACCATAGGTGAAGAGAACCAGCTAATACCATGTTCCCAAAACTGGTCCAACGATTAACTGAAACAGGTCAGTTGGTACCGCAGTACAACGATCCAGCAGTGCGACAAACTACACGGTCGAGAAGATGCAATGCTTGCTCGGGTAGATGAACTGCCTGCAATCGTTACTCTATCACCAAATACATATGCTGGAAAATGGGAAACAATTGTAAGGCGCTGCAAGATGAGACGTAACTAGGCTCACTCATTCCTCCACTAACTGTGACGGAACCCAAGCCTAACTCTTCCACAAAGTCATCGAGCAAAGCAGGACTAATATCTGGCGTGGACGTGGCCCTGATACAAGAACCCTATTTATACAAAGGGGGTGTATCGGACCTCGGTGGTACTGGAGGTAAGCTGATTTATGCTAGAAATCTAAAAAAACTCCAGAACATGCATTTATGTTAGAAATGGAATACCTTTCATACCAATGATGGATTTTTGTTTCAGGGACCTGGTGACCATCATGATGCAGCAACGTGAGGAAGGTATCACGAGGGAAATTGTTTTGGCCTCAGCATACCTTCCTTACGAAGACAGCTCTCATCCTTCTTTGGAAGTGAGGAGACTGACGGAAGCCTGCCATCGGCAAGGTGACGAACTGGTGGTGGGATGTGATGCCAATGCCCACAATCTATCGTGGGGCAACAAGGACACCAACAGTAGAGGTGAGCACCTTCTTGAATTTCTCCTATCTAACAACTTGGAGATCCTGAATAGGGGTGATGAACCTACATTCAGAAATAGTAGAAGGGAAGAAGTAATTGACATAACTTTTGGTTCCATGATGATGAGAAGTTGCGTCAAACAGTGGCATGTGGTCCTGGAGCCATCCTCATCAGATCACATGTATATTAAATTCAAGGTTGAAATGGGAATCAGACAGACCATGGCCTATAGGAATCCCAGGAAAACTGACTGGGAGACATATAGGAAAGACCTTGACTTCAGCCTATCGGAAATTAAAACTTCGCTAAGGAGTCCAGCAAAGATTGAGGAAGTAGCAGAGGCCGTAACCTCTGCTATAGTGACCTCATACCAGCTGCTCAATCACCGAGAAGTGCACAAATAGGAGTGTGCCTTGGTGGAATAATAACCGGGAAATGCAAAGGAAACAGGTACGAAGACTGTTTAACCTTGCGAGGCGCAAAGGACAATGGGCAAAGTATCGCGAGGCCCTTGTAAATTACAACCTTGCCATCAGATGGGCAAAGGAGGCATCCTGGAAGGTATTCTGTGAGGAAGTGGAGGGCACGGCTGCTCAAGGGAGACTTCATAAAATCATCACTAGGGCACCAACTAATCCAGGAGGAACATTGAGGAAGGAGGATGGGGAGCACATGAAACGCTGGAACTGCTCCTCAACACTAACTTTCCTCAATATACTCTGGGGGATAACTCAGACCAGAATGCGATTCCTGAGAGAGAAAGGTTTTCAGGTATTCGCAAAGAGGACTGGGATTTGGCCAAGGAGTGTGTCGATCTCAGTAAGGTCCGATGGGCGGTGGGAACATTTCAACCGTTCAAGTCACCTGGCCCTGATGGAATCTTTCCAGCTCTCCTGCAACAAGTGGGAGAAAATCTTATTAGATTCCTATGCAGGTTATTCAGGGTTTTCCTAGCAGCAGGAATCATTCCCAATGCCTGAAGGGCAGTGAAGGTTGTCTTCATTCCTAAACCAGGGAGAATTGATCTTACCAAGGCCAAGGATATGAGACCAATCAGCCTGTCCTCCTTCATTCTTAAGACATTGGAAAAGCTGGTTAATGTGCATGTTGGAGAAAGGAGGTTAAGTAGGGCTCCTCTAAATTCAAACCAACATGCATATCAGCCAGGTAAATCATGTGAGACAGCTCTCCACTAACTCGTTAGGAAGGTGGAGAAAGCACTACACTTTCAGGAAATAGTCCTCTGTATCTTGCTGGACATCAAGGGGGCTTTTAGCAACACGACCTTCGATTCCATGGTTAGGGCAGCAGAGGTGCATGACCTAGGGACCACAATATGTAGGTGGACTAGGGCCATGCTCAGTGGAAGAAAGGTAGAAGCTACCATGATGAATGAAAAAATGGTAATCAACACCACTAGGGGTTGCCCGCAAGGAGGAGTTCTTTCCCCTTTATTGTGGAAGGTGAATGATCTCATTGGAGAATTAAACTCTAGGCAGTACTTTTGCCAAGGATACGCAGATGATCTTGTCATAGTAATACTTGGCAATTTTTCTGATACAGTAAAGAATATGGCCCAAGGTGCTTTGGACATTGTGCAAGACTGGTGCAGAAAACAGGATCTGGGGGTTAGTCCTAAGAAGACTGTTGTTGTACCATTCACAAAGAAGCATATACAACATTCAAGTTGGAATCTAAAGCTTTTCAATGAAGCGCTACCTGTGAAGGGGACAGTGAAATATCTAGGGGTTACCCTAGATGAGAAACTGACAAGGACCCCTCACATCAGGAATATTTGCTCAAAGGCAAAAGGTACTCTAGTGAGTACCAGAAGAGCTTGTGGCAAAAATTGGGACCTGAGACCCAATGGTATGCACTGGATATACACCACAGTGATTAGACCCAGGACCACCTATGGGGCGGTCGTGTGGTGGAAGAAGGTAGAACAGCAGGTTGCTGCTAAGGAGCTTGGTAAGGTGCAGAGATTAGTCTGCTTAGCCATAACAGGCGGAATTAGCAGCACACCAACTGCTGGGATGGAAACCATGCTGGATATGCCCCCATTACACCTTTGAGTCAAGATGGAGGCAGCGGCTGGTGCATACAGACTCAAATCTGGCAACAACTGGAACTCTTTGGGATATCCAAAATCACACACTGAAATAGTGAGTGAGGTAAATACAGGAAAGGTTGGAGAAATTTCAGCCGACTATATTATAACCCCATACTGCTTCAACAAGCTTTTCAATATAACAATTGGAAGCAGGGAGCAGTGGGAGAAAATAGTTAGACACTGTACGGCGGATATTGTCTGGTTCACTGACGGGTCAAAATCGAACCAAGGTGTTGGGGCCGGGGTATATGGGCTGCAGCCAAGACTGGAGGGCCTCATCTCTCTAGGAAAACTGGCCTCAGTATTCCAGGCCTAAATCACTGCCATCAGGGCGTGTGTGGAGGAGAATTTGCGTAGGTGCTACCAAGATCGTAGCATCTATATCTATTCAGACAGCCAGGCAGCCCTGAGATCACTGGCAGCTTCTGCAACAAGGTCTAAAATTGTTGCAGAATGTCACAGGGTTCTGGTGGAGCTATTGTGGGGCCCTGGCCACTCGGGGATCAGTGGCAACGAACATGCCGACAGATTAGCCAGGATGGGGGCAGAGACTCCATTTATTGGACCGGAACCTGGCCTGACAATCACCAAGGCAATGATCAAATTGGAGCTACGTAACTGGCTCAGAAGACAGCACGTAGAATATTGGACCAAACTCCATCAACAAAAACATGGCAAGGTAATGATGCCAAAGCCATGTTTTAAAAGAAGCTCTGCAATCCTGGTGCTGGACAGGAGAGAGATTAGACTCATGGTTGGATTGCTGACAGGCCATGGGAATTTCAAAACATGGGAATAACAGAAGAGGACCCTAAATGTAGGATCTGTGAGGACGGTGATGAAACTGCATCACATCTAATCTTCGAATGCATTGCATTGGAGAATAAAAGGCACAGAATATTTGGGAGAACCAGAACCGAAGAAATTGTGTCTAATAAAGAACTGGTAAAGGGACTCCTTGCACTGTTCAAGGGCATTGGTTGGCTTTACTAGATATACAGATATACAGGGAGCGATACCGCACAATAAACTTAGTCTCGGTGCGGGCAGTGGCGGGTTGGTCCAAGACTGTTTTGGCTTCCCTGGAAAAATCAAATCAAATCAAACGTAATCTATAGATATTTAGCTTCGATTTCGTGCCTCTAACCTAATTGTTTCGCAAAATCTTTGGCTTTAAATTGAAGTTCTTGTCCATATTTTTCAACTGAGGCAATGACGCCATAGTGGAGAATTTAGGCAAAATGAAGTGTAATACAGATGCATGCATTTTGTGAAATGGGCCCTTGCAGAACGTAAAGAATGTGGTAGGTTTGAAGTGTCAAAAACTATATCTGTATATCTGACTTTAGCGGTGTCTTAACCAAGCCTAAATTATAAAATGTATTTTTTTTCAATTTTACATCGGCAAGTACTTGAAGCATCTAAATGTCTAACATAGAAGATTGATAAGTATAAATTACAACAGCTGTAACACTTATTTACTACTACTCACTCAGCGTGTAGGTTTATCCTTGAATTTCAAATATATGACGTCATTATCCCGGAACCCAGGGTATACTTTCTCAATATATTTTTGACAATAAAACTTAACAAAGTACATGTCTGAAAAAAAATTATAATGTAGTATTAGCTGGCGTCGTTGTAGTATTACTCTTTACGAAAAAGACACACTTCCAAAAAGGAACAGGTGGCGCTATCCCCCTGGTCTCCCCTAAATGATGTCTACACTTGACAATCAACATTTTAAGTCTACGAAGTTAATACACATGATAACATCGCGTGTTACTTAAGGCGTAGAAATCTAAGGAAAACTGTTTGGCGACCATTAAAACAGTCTCCGTAAATCAGCCGTAAGACATTGTTAACTTCCACAGAGAAGTTACGTTTAACTATTATACAAATTTTAATGGCAAAACAGTAGTGGAGCAAAGAGAGTCGTCTTTTTTAATGGCCATACTGACCGCAGAAGTCATTGTAACAACTAACGCGCGACGTCCCTGGAATCAAGAAGGCAAGGTCTTCATTGCATATTATATTTGGTGATTCTGTGATGACATTAAAAAAAACATTCAGGAATTATGTCGTAAGGATACTTATAAATTAGAGGTAAGAGACACTGGTCCCGAAACGTCAGATTCAAAAGTTATAAGTTACAATACTTCTGACTGTGAAATACGTGTATCAATAATGTTGTAAGAGTATAGAGTATGTGTACTGACGACACTAATGTGTAGAGGATTGGATACTAACTCACCTAATACAATGCAGATCCAGCACTGTGTACTGAATGAGCAATCCTAGTGTGCTCTGTAACGTCGATCAGCATTAAACAGGGTCGTATCCGGAGTCGAAAATTACAGCATGTTTTTCACGTATTGGCAAGCAAATGGAAGCAGCAGAAAAACTAAAGTACAGGAACGAAAACCGTAGGTGAAGAGAACTGATCCAACGATTAACTGAAACAGGTCAGTTGGTACCGCAGTACAACGATCCAGCAGTGCGACAAACTACACGGTCGAGAAGATGCAATGCTTGCTCGGGTAGATGAACTGCCTGCAATCAGTACTCGATCACCAATTACATATGCTGGAAAATGGGAAACAACTGCAAGATGAGACGTAACTAGGCCCACTCATTCCTCCACTTACTCCTCCACAAAGTCACCGAGTAAAACGGAACTAATATCTGGCGTTCCCCAGGGAAGTGTTACAGGGCCCCCGCTGTTCCTTATCTTTATAAACGGTATAGGAGACAATGTGATCAGCTCTCTTAGACTGATCGCAGATGATGCTGTCATTTATCGGTTAGTAAAGTCATTAGAGGATCAAAAGCAGTTGCAAAATGATTTAGATAAGATATCTGCATGGTGAAAAAATTGGCAGTTGACCCTGAATAATGAAAAGTGTGAAGTCGATCAGCATATGAACAATAAAAGAAATCCACTAAACTTCATCTACACCGAAAATCAGTCACATCTACAGGCCGTAATTGCAACTAAATACTTAGGAATAACAATTACGAACAACTTAAATTGGAAAGAACATGTAGAAAATATTGTTGGAAAGGCGAACCAAAGGCTACGTTTCATTGGCAAAACACTCTCTCCCCTTTATCGCGACAATACAAAAGGAGCTGCTCTTCTCTGAACTTTCTTTAAATCGTCTGTCAGTCTCACTATGTGGTGATCCCACAGTGCACAGTAATACTCCAAAATTCGACGCACAAGTGTTGTGTAGTATTAATTTTTTTCAATCAATCTCAATTAATTGTTCATTTTGACGAACTAAGATGGACAGAGTAAATAGTTCTAAGGAAACAGCCTACACAACACTTGTGCGTCGGATTTTGGAGTATTGCTACCCAGTGTGGGATCACCACCTAGTGGGACTGACGGACGATTTAAAGAAATTTCAGAGAAGGGCAGCTACTTTTGTATTGTCGCGATAAAGGGGAGAGAGTGTCACGGAAATGATGCACGATTTTGGATGGAAATCATTTCACAAAAGGTATTACTCGTTGCGGCGAGATATATTTGAGAAATTTCTTTCACCAACTTTATCTTCCGAATGTGAACATAATTTGTTAGCACTCACCTACATAGGGAGATATGATAAAATAAGAAAAATCAGAACGAAAACGGAAAGATTTAGGTATCGTTTCACCCGCGCGCTATTAGAGAATGGAACTGTAGAGAAATATCATAAAAGCATGAACCGTCGGCCAGGCACTTCAATTTGTGGTGCAGAGTATTTTTGTACACGTAGATGATATCAGTGCAGAACATAATGGAAATTTTATTTGGTATAAATTGATGTACTGGAAAATGATAAAAAACGAGGAACATGATCAAGAGGATGAGATATTTTCATTATGCTTTTAAAAGAAATATATAATTTACTTCTGAAGAGGATGATAAAGTAATGTTTTGCTTTTGTTGCCCGCTCTCCGTAATTTGCTTGATCTTGTTTCAAATACGCATTCAATTCAGGTGGTATGTGATATTTAATTCTTTGTCCCTTGTGTTAAAGTGAATGACAAGACAATTTTTTCTCTGATTTTAAATTACTTTATAGAATGCAGATGATCCATTCGTAAAAGTTTTAAATTATGGAATCAATAATTAGTCAAACTTATATATCAGAATGTTAATTGATCATTCAATGAAATGAATTAATTTTTTCTTTACGAAATCAGCATGAAATGTTGAATTACCATTCAGTATCTTAATATTTATTTCTCTCCCTAATCACACCACAGTCTTAATTTTTTCAATCAATCTCAGTTAATTGTTTATTTTGACGAACTAAGATGGACAGGGTAAATATTTTGGTACTTGGTGGTTTCGCTCTGCACTACTGCGATTCCTGTACGCAGAATTGTTTGCAGCTTTGATAGTAGTTTGAGAGCAGTGTCAGAAATTACAAAAAACTATATCACGAAATACGTATTTAAATTGCATTCGGATTTCTTTCTCGCATTTAGGATAAACATTGTTAACGGCAGATTAAGCTCATTCAAACCGTCAGTGTGTCAGTAAAAATACAAGCAAGGTGCACTTCTTTAGGCTGGTGTTTATTTGGATTGAGTAGCGGAATGTGATGAAAAGAATTTGATATTTAAATATTCACTCTGGTATAGTTTTGCAATTATATAAACTATTTAAATGTTTCAGCTAAGCATAATTCCACCCATTAAAAATTCAGTTTATTTTTTATTTTTTTATTTCTTTTTTAAGAATACTTTCACATTATGGGATCTCCAGTGAGATTTCACCAGCGTTGTCATTAACAAGTATCTAATGTACCAAGATGAAGTTCTTGTGCAAATGCGCAATTGTCTTACACTTCGTAATGCGAATACGCGAGCCAATGTGGCGTCTCAAAAGTTGGCGAAGTTACGAGTACGACGCCGACGGAACTGTAAAACCGAGCGAGGTGGCGCAGTGGTAACGCGGTTAAAACCGGCCTCCGGCCATCTTGATTTAGGTTTTCCGCAATTTCCCTAAATCACTCCGGGCAAACACCGGGATGGTTCCCAGACCATATCGTCTAATTAAGAATAGTACCCCCATGAACCTGTATCAAATAAGGATACAAGGCATAAATTGTGGAAAAATCGAAATTTGTTATGGATTTATTAAATTATGTAGTATTTCCTGATTTTATATATATATATATATATATATATATATATATATATATATATATATATATATATATATATATATTTCAAATGTTATATTACCTAAATTCTAAAGTTACTGTCATGTGTACCGCAACGTCCCCTTTCCAGAAAGGAAAAGAAAGTAGTCAAATATATCATCATAAGCATTCTCTTCCTGAGCCTGTTATGAATGAAATAAAACTAATTTTCATAGGCCTGAGTGACCCTGTTTTGGCTAGTAAATGTCTTCATGGGGGCACTCGGAATACAAATGAAAGTTTCAACCATTGCATATGGAAAAGAATACCCAAGAATCTTTTTGTAGGACTAAATACATTGAAATTTTGTGTACTAGATGCAGTGATATGTTTCAATGATGTTGTGATAGGAAGGATGGAAGTTCTGAGAAATTTAGGCATAAAATGTGGCTTCAATATGGAAGATCAATTGCTTCCGTGTGACAGACAACAGGTACATGAAGCTGAAAGATTCGCTCTTCAGGTTACCAAAAAAGCAAGAAGTGCTAAAAGAAATGCCAAGAGGAATGCTGTAGGATGAAGACTATGCTTCAGGAATGTTCTGAGGCACAGATTAATTGGACTCATATCTTCATTTGCAATTTCGCGCAAGTTGTATTTTTCAGCATTCAGGTACAAATATTTCCTAAAGTTTACCAAACATTGCTCTATTTTTTTCTGTAGCTTGCAATAGTCCATACTTATGTAGATAGCAAAGGTTTATTGCAGAATCAACTAAATTATAGAAAAAAAATTTATTAGGAGAAAATAAAAAATTAAAATGTAAGATTTGATATTTTTTATTCTTGTAATATGCATAATAGGTGGAATAGGTATAGTAGATGAGCCATCAAGTCATACATATCTGCTAAAAATTGGGTCTCCTTTAAATGTGACAAAGCCTACATTGGACAGACAGGCAGACCTTTCAAAATTAGATTTAGAGAACATATAAATACAAGCGAAAATAATGTTTCAGCATTCGGCAAACACCTCAGAGAAAATAAACATTCGACTGAGAGTATAGAAGAAAATCTCAAAATTTTACATATTGTAAGCAAAGGGCAACTAATGGACGTTTTAGAAGAATTACAAATCTATACACATATGACTAAGTACCCAGAACAAATGTTAAATGAACAAACAGAAATGCACTAATGGACGTTTTAGAAGAATTACAAATCTATACACATATGACTAAGTACCCAGAACAAATGTTAAATGAACAAACAGAAATGCACAATAAAAAATTCATCGAAAATTTCCATAACACCTTGGCCAGCATATAAAATACAGTCCATCCTACCGTAATATACTTCAAAATATGCAACGAAACGCGATAAATTATAGTAGCACCGCAATATTATCCCTGTATTACAATATAGGACACAAATCAATTTATTACACTTAAAATAGTTCGGAATGAAATCTAAAATTTATTGTACAATATTTGTCATGGTACTGTTTATGTCACACTGCATATAACCAACGATATTGTTACAAACAAAATTGAGCAAAGAATATTTAATAAAACATCTTTGGATCAACAGCTCTGTAAATTACACCAAAGTAATTACGACAAACAGCGTGACATAAACAGTAACCAAATATAAATGTATATGAATGTAAGTAATTATAACCTATATAATCAATATAACATCACTATATTAATGTATTTTCATGTAAAACACACTTTGTTCTCTATAATAGGTGACTTAGAAAATGGGCAAAGCCCGAAACTAGTCGTCAGCATTTAAATAAAAGCAGCTTTGGTGCATAATTAAAAATGTCTTTTCTTCAATTAAATGTATAACTTAGCATTAAATGGTACCTCAATTTGAGGAAGCATCCGAGAAAAATTGCATCAATTTCTTCGTAATTTTTTTAATAACCCTAAGTAGGTTCAAAAAAAAATTCAAAATACTTCTAATTTGTTTAAAAAGTGTGCTGCATTACATGATATCAACAAAAAATCAGTAAGTCATATACATTATAAAGAGTGCCTGAAAGAAATAAGTGTTGAATTTTACATAATATTGAGCCGGAAAAGTACCCTGTGTCCTTAATGTAAGGTGCGTCTGAAAAGTTTGTTGAATGGTCTCATATTTTACAAACCGGCCTGTCGAGGTTGACGTGCCCAGGCATACACATTGAGGAACATGTCAACAAGCGCCGCCTATCATGTAAAGCACTGCAGTGAAGCGGTGGTACACTCTCCGACGCAGCTAACAGGGTCGATGTGAGAACTCGTGTCATTGCAACACCGAGCGCAAAATAGAGCAACTCGTCAACATCAAGTTTTGTTTCAGATTAGGGCCGGTCGCGGTGGCCAAGGAGACTGCGGCGCTCCAGTCACGGTCTGCACGGCCACTACGGTCGGGGGTTTGAATCCGCCCTCGGGAATGGATATTTGTGCCGTCCTTAGTATCAAATATTCAAATGTTTGTAGAACTTATGGGACTTAACTTACAAACTACTTATGAAAACTACTTATGAATTAGCTAAGGACGGCACAAATATCCATGCCCGAGGGGGGATTCGAACCCCCAACCGTAGTGGCCGTGCAGACCGTGACTGAAGCGTCTCAGTCCCGTCGGCAGTCCTTAGTATTAGCTAGTTCGTAAGTAGTTTGTAAGTTTAGGGACTAATGACCCCGTAGTTAAGTCCCATAAACTATAGAAACATTTGAACATTTCAAATTAGGGAAAATTACAAAGAAGACCCATGAGGTGTTGAAGCAGTGAGTAAAAAGTGTATGTTAGTGTTTGCGTAGGTACGCCAATGCGTGACCTCAGTGCTACGAGCAATTTCACGAGAAGCGTTTGTTGAGAGTTTCCAACAGCTGTACAACCGATGTGAGATGTGTATTGTAGCCAGTGGCGATTACTTTGAAGGCAAGTACAGGCACTTTGTTTGTAGCTCTTGTTTTCTATATTTCCTGACACCATCACTGACCTTTTGAGGCGCACCTTGTACCTTGCTACCCACAGTCAGTACTTCAATGTGTACTTCTTATATTCACGAGTTATTCAGTATATGCAAAACACCACGAGACCAGTGAAATAGTGCCAATTACGCGCTAAGATAGCAGTAATTAGTTTATACGAGACTGAGGGGCCGGAGTACTGACCCAAACTGGTCCCTGGTGCGTCCGTAGTTGAAGATGCAGCAGTAGCCGTCGCACGTCTTGCGCAGCTTGAACAGCTTCCTGCAGGGCTGCATGCGGCCCAGCCAGCTGCAGCGCACCATCATCTGCTCGCACTTCGGCGTCAGCTGCCGACAAAAGCCACAAGTGATCAAATCAAGCGTTTGCAAACATAAGGGACCCAATTTCTGAGACTGGACTCGCATTCAGGAGGATGGTGGTTCAAGTTAGTCTTGTGTAGTTCGCGAACGAACTAGTTCGGAAGAACGCTCCCATAAGCGAACTACACCAACTAGTTCGCGGATGTCTCGCCTCTTAGTTCGTCCGCTCCTTTTCCGAAGACTAACGGGGAACAGCGAGAGGACGCGAGAGCGCGCAGAATCGCGTGATTCCCTTCTGACAGTTGCCGTCATTTCGAGCTGAGGTGCAGCTCAGCTGTAGTTTCATAGTTCACTGCCACCAATTTCTTTTCTAAGGTGTTCAGCAGTGTCTAAATATAATCGTGAGGGTCATTTATAAAAGTGCATTTTTAGCATATTTTTTAGGTAATCTTCCTTCAATGACCTATTAAATAAATAAATCCATTTTAAAAATAAAATACTATGAGTACTCTGTATGCAAAGTAGTTGAATATCATTGTATCACTCATTCGTGTAAATAACTGGTTTATTTGCTTAAGAGCCGCGGTGGAATAGCCGAGCGGTCTAAAGCGCCTCGCTGCGGAGCGCGCGGTTGCTCGCCGTGGAGGGTCGAGTCCTCCCTGGGGCATGGGTGTGTGTATTTGTCCTTAGGTTAGTTTACCTAGGTTTAAGTAGTTTGTAATCTACGGACTGATAAACACGCAGTTTGTTCCGATAGATTTACAAACATTTGAACATTTTGCTTAAGTATTTGATGTCTAATTGCCCAAAAATACGGGTAATAGTACACGATTGGGCAACACTGATCATTATATAAAAAAGCTGTCATAACAAAAGAAAGAGCTCTTTTAGTAGCGTTAGCAAAAGCCAAAAAGAGCGGACGAACTAAAATGAGCGACCTACTTCGCGGCCGAGATGCGAACTAAAAGGAGAGCTACCGGTCGCGAACTAAAATATGCGCGATCGGTCGCGAACTATAATATGTGCAATCAGTCGCGAACTAAAACATGCGTTACTGGTCTCGAACTATTATGCCAAACGTATCTCCCTTCTTAGTTCGTTGGATTCTTTTTCGAAGACAGACGGGCAATAGCGAGAGGACGCGCAGCAGAATTAAATATCACGCGTTTTCCTTCTGCTGATGGGAGCCATTTCGAGGTGAGCGTCTGCCTGATAGATTACATAGTTCAGTGCTACAAAATTTCTGTTTTGAAGCATTCTGTACTCTGCAATATGTAACCAATGAATTCCATAATGCCAAGATATAGAGATAACTCTAGACTTAAACGCGAGAAAATATCCATAGACTGTTTCTTTTGGTTTGCGTGATATCGTTAGCGGCTCAAGCAGCATGCGCATGAAATAAGTAGGTGAGGGAACTTCTCCCTCCTGCATGCGCAGACCACGCCGCTTAGCCGTCACTGGGAGCGCACGAACTAAAAGAACGAACTAAAGTGAGCACTCCCAATCGCGAACTATTATGCACAAGTCTAGTTCAAATACACCTTCGGCCATCCAGATTTAGGTTTTCCGTGATTTTCCTACATCACTCCAGGCGAATGCCGAAATGGTTCCTTTTAAGGTCACTGCCGATTTCCTCCCACATCCTACCCAAACATCCGAGCGCAAGCTCCGTCCCTAATAACCACTTTGTCGACGGGACGTTAAACCCTAAGCTGCCTTCCTCCTTCCCAATTGCTGGGGAAAAATCGTATGGCATGAATGGGTGGGAGACCCCGAAGGGTAGGTTCAGCCGCCTAATTTGAAAGATTTTCCTTATACTTCGCGCCCGCGGGCTCCTTTCCTTCGCGAAGTGTGAGAACTGGGTTCTGAAGTGGCATTGTGCAGTATAGTGTCCTGTTCGTTTTGGAGATGATGGGAGAAGTTGAAACCCAGTGCCGGCACATAGCCTACTCCTCTCGGAGAGCATAAGGGGACCACCGAGCTCCGATGGACGGATGACCAACAACAGCGTCCCTTGACCTCACTCCGTGAGACACTGCAGAGAGGTCCGAAATTTAATCCAGGACATTGGTGCAAAGACTGGCTATCAGGGCCTTAGCTCCATCGCCCCTCCTGTCCCTGTGTCGTAAGACAAATGGAAAATTGTCAACAACGCCAGAGAAACACGGACGGTTACCCATCCAAGTACTGGACACGCTGGACGGTATTCAATTTCGGTGATCTGGCGGAATCTGTGTATCCACTGCTGCCCCTAGACTTACGTTAAGGACTACACACACACACAGACGCGCGCGCGCGCGCGCGCCCCGAGGAAGAACTCGAAACTCCGACGGGGAGCTACCGTGTAATTCATAGCATGGCGCCTTAGACTGCCCGGCTATTCACGCAACGCGAACATAGGCCACATCTGTAGCATTAGACGTGATGTGATTTTGATGTACTCTACACGTTACTGAGTACCAGAATAGATAAGGTAATAATAGTAGAGTTCATATTTGTCTCCTTCATTGATGGTATCTTCCAGATGACCCACAGGCCCAAGTTTTCAACACTGTGCCAGCTAGAGATGACTCCATAACGGTGGACTGGATCCTCTGGTCCAACTAAAACGACCACTGAATGTTCGACCAGGTAGATACCATCTGCAGCCGTCATGTTCGCTAACAACAATGAATATTTAATGGATTACTTTGCGCCATGTCACTGGGAAGCAATAGTTCACTAGAACAATCTGGACAATTCCCTTAAAAATCTGGGCACCTAGATGCCGGCGAATCTCTGTCCCAAATGTAACCTTCTTGACAATTTAGTACACAGATTCACATGTGCAGGAAATACAAACAATTGTAATTGGTTAAGAAAACAATTGGTCTTCATTGCCAGATCTTCAGTAGAAAATTTTTCAGCAAAATGACGCTTCTCAGGCCACAGGCTAGATACTTTCCAATAACTAAAAACAACTCGGTGCATTGGTTAATGGGACAATGTGTAAATTACATCATAAACAATATGGGATCTGACTGTGTAACTGAGTTCCAAATGTACAAGAAATGTGCATTTTATAAATCCTTGAAATATAAAGACCATAAAAAGTCCTACAGCAACATGTTAAAACTTTATTCGAACGCCTGGACATTGTTTAAAAGAGCAGTTCATATTTTCTTTAAATCTGAGAAGCAGTTTACATCATCATTCCTAATGATTATTTTCTTTCATGTAGTAAAAAGCTACCGCATTTTGTAAAGCACCTCCAAACTTGGGATAGTGCCATTTAAAACACATTACATGTCCGGCGACAACCAGACGAAGGCAAGTCTTGCACACTACACGGTTCAGGCGCATCATCTAACAGACCTCGCCCCAAGGCAACAGCTGGACCCATTCTTATGCCATCCGTTTCTTGATCGTTTCTGACTCGGGATTGTTCATGGATTATCACTGACCGCATTTCCTAGTTTCTGCAATAACCTAATATTTCACAGCAGGAGAAATCTTAGGAATATATATTACTATTTTTTAATTTTTTTAAATATTGAAAAACAAAAAACATTTAGAACCGAGAGTTGTTTCAGAGTTATTTTAATCGTTTATTGGCAATAACTAAAACAAATCGGTTACAACCGACAGGGAATAAATGGGAAAAAAAAGGTTATTCAGAACTAAAATACTGGTATCGGTTTTAACCACTCGGTTTTTTCCATCCCTAGTGTGGGTGATAAATTGTTGTTGTTTCGTGCAATAGCACGTTGGGCGTCAGGCCACCTAGTTGGAATCGTATGTTCTACTAGGCAAATAATCGAACTAATTTCTGGTCTTGTCACCCTGCGCAATAGCAATTTCCTTCCTAATCTCATTAAAAGCTCGCAATATGGGAGCTCTCGTACGGGATTGAAGTTCGCAATTTGGTGGGATTAGTTTCCGTATGAACTGGCCTGGGAGGTAGTGCAGGAACAGTGCTGGCAAACAAACAGTGCATCAAAGTGAAATTCGTGGTTTTCGGGGCGTCCATCGCCTTCGCCAAATTCGACAACGCGTCCTCGAGATACCGGTTGCGCTGCGCCGAACCGTACAGCGGCGCGTCAAAGCCAAGCAGAGTGCGGCGACTTTCGAACGAGCAAGCGCGATCGTAGAGCAACCACCGCCGGTAAAACAGCGCAGCGTCACGCTGTACCCACGGGATACCACCACCACCTATAGAGAAGGCCGCGGCGCTCTCGTGTGCCGTCAGGCAGAGTAGGTTGCTTGCGCATAGCCAACACCACCCAGAAGACAAGGCCTCACAACTGGCCATGCCACGTCATACTGACTGGGCCGCGGCCGCCAGCTTAATGGCTGCCCGCTACGAGGCAGGGGGTGTTCCCCAGCGGACAGCCATTCAGCTGGCGGCCGCGGCCCAGTCAGTATGACGTGGCATGGCCAGTTGTGAGGCCTTGTCTTCTAGGTAGTGTTGGCATAGCTGACTGGCTCGTTGCTTCGGCATAGTGGGCCGTGCCCCAGCGGCTACCCAGTCAGATATGCGTGCGCAACCCACTCTGCCTGACGTTACACGAGAGCGCCGCGGTTTTCTCTCTAGGTGGTGTTGGTACCACTCGGCAGCACACCCTACGACATCGGCCAGCGGGAGAGTCGCAACACAAGTTGTGCAGCAGGCGCTTTATTTTATTTGTTTCTGCAGAAGTTGGGAGCTCTCTTGACATCCAACACATTGGAGCGAGATATAAACAAATAACCCAGTGAGTGTGGATCGACAGGGAGTAAACAAGAGTCCAGAGAGGCCAGGACAACCAGTAGGAAAGATGGGAAAGCTGGGGTTAAGCCACACTCTGAACGCATGCGGGTTCAAATGTTTGTAAATCTATCTGACCAAACTGCGTGGCCATCAGTCCGTAGCTTACATACTACTTAAACTAAGGTAAACTAACCTAAGGACAACACACACAACAATGCCCCAGGGAGGACTCGAACCTCCGACGGCGAGTAACAACGCACTCCGCAAACGAGGCACCTTAGACTGCTCGGCTGCTCCACCGCGGCCGCATGCGAGTAATAGAGAATAAATATGTGAAACAATTTGCTCACCAAAACGTTGGCATGCAAACGTATTCTCGCTTTTTGTGCTGAAAGAGAATAGAAAGAGACAGTTGAAGAGAGATGAGACAGGCCAGTGGGAGAGTCATATCAGGAGAGAAACGCGGTAAAAGAGATAGCCTACGGTGGAGTGGTCGAGCGCTCCTAAGGCGCCTTGCTGTGTAGCACGTGGTTGCAAGCCGTCGGAGATTCGAGTCCTCCCTCGGGCATGGGTATGTTTGTTGTCTTCACGTTATTTTAGTAAGTCTGTGGACTGATTACTATAGCAGTTTGGTCCAATAGGTTTACTAATATTTGAATATCTCAAAAGAAAAAAAAATGATCGGTGTAGAGGAGACAATGTAATGAGGATGAGAGATCATTGAAGACCGTACATAAGCTCTGGTGGCTCCGGATCCTACACAGTAGGGACTCGTTCTATTTGTTCACTGGTTCAGTTAACCCCCCGGAAAAAGCTCGTCGTGAAACAAAGTAAGTAAATGATTAAAATAAAAAGTTTAATAAGAGGTTTTCAGCCAAGATCGCTTTTTTCTTTTAATTATATGACCGGTCTCGGCGTACTAGACGCCATCTTCAGGCCTGACGTAATTTTTTACATCACTGCTGTAACAACAGCGTGTAGCTCGCCGAAACCGATCATATATTTAAAAGAAGAAAGCGATCTTGGCTGAAAACCTCTTATTAAACAATTCTAGATCGTCCCGACAATGTGTTCCTTGTAAAATAAAAAGTGTTTATAAACTACCATTATTCGTTTAGTTTTATCAGAACATTTTATAAGCACATTCAAAGTATTTTTATCGCCTGATAAACGTTTTACGTCTCGGAGTCAGCACGTATACGAATCGTAGCGCGGCCGCTTAATACAGGCGGCAGTGGCCGTAGCGTCGCAGCGCGCATGCACGGCTGAGGTTCAAATTCTTTTCTGCAACCCCTGAAGGCAGCATAGGGTGCTACCGCGCTAGGGAGGGTCGAGGGGAAACGCCGCTTTTAACTTTGGCGTTGGAGCTGGTAGACAGACCAACTCCTGACTACTTGAGCTCTGGCGGTTACGCAAGAATGGTCCCCAAGCAAGACAATGGAGCTATTGTGCACCTTGTCTTGCGCATGGGCATATCCTTCATGAAGGTAACATCCGCCCTTGATATTTGTTTTTGCAGCATTGAAGATTTAATGCCGGCCGCGGTGGCCGAGCCGTCTGCGTCACGCCAGTCACAGTCTGCACGGCCACTACGGTGGGGGGTTCGAATCCCACCTCGGGCATGGAAATTTGTGCCGTCCTTAGTATTAGCTAGTTCATAAGTAGTTTGTAAGTTTAGGGACTGATGAACCCGTAGTTAAGTCCCATAAGCTCTACAAATATTTGAAGATTTATCAAAAACACGTCATATTTGGTAAAATAACTTATAACTATCAATTAAAGACGCAACAACTGTAAAATCTTTCAGAAGATCCTATCATGAATAATAATATAGCACTACTCTCTGTCTGGCAAGAGTGGTCGTGTGGTTACTGCTATTGCGCTGAAGTGTCACAAGTAGTGGGTTCGATTCTGACTGCAATCAATTTTTTTAAAACCCAACCTTGTTTTTAACAGATACGAGAACCAAATTGACTTTTGTATTGTTCCTTAACATATCTTTCGACGTTTTGGCGAATGTGTCGTGATTTTGAGGGCAAATGACATTTACATTGTTCGTTGTAACAAATATTTAACAGTCTGAATAGAAGTGGGGGATAGCAGCTTTTGGAAATGCGTAAGGTTAGGAGGGGGCCCCACTATTAACTTTTGGCCCCGGCTCGGAAATATCGTATACACAGCCAATGGCGGACTAAGGCTCTTGGTGGCCCACAGGGCAGCGCCAAAGAAACTGAGCCGCCCCCGCTCCCGTCCACTTGGAAATATATGTATTACTATAAAAAAGATTTGGATTTGGAGGCCCCAGCAGAACAAGATGATAAGCGGGTTGAAAATAAAAATCTTGCTTTTTCAGGTACTTAGAGGCCACCCAAGACTGGAGGCCCGGGGCGGTCCGCCCTCTACGCCCCCCCCCCCCCCCCTTAGTCCGCCACTGGATACAGCACTGAAAGAAGTGAACCCTCGGTCAGCTAACGTACCAGCTGCCATTGCAAGTGAGTAAAAGATAAATAAACGGTCATCAAAATAGAGATGTACACTCTTTACCGCAAGGTGGGTAGAAAAGAAATATTTAGCCTCATCCAGCGACTTTGAAGGAGACAGCGACCAGCGCAAGCACTACAGCTACTGAGACAAGGTCAGCAGCTTTTCACACCTCCAACAGCGCCCACTTGTGCCGGCCGCAGTGACCGAGCGGTCTGCGGTGTGTCAGTCACGTTCTGCACGGCCACTACGGTCGGGGGCTCGAATCCCACCGTTCTTAGTATTAGCTGGTTCATTAGTAGTTTGTAAGTTTAGGGACTGATGACCCCGTAGTTAATTCCCATAAGCTATACATACATTTGAACATCCACTTGTGTCCAGTGCTCTGTCACAATCAGAGACTGGTGCATGCGAAGAGACTTTTGTATTAAGGTAGAAGGCGATGGACAAGAGGGAATGAGGAGATGGACTAACTTAAGGAAGGAATGATCAAATATCCAGCCAATGGCGGGAACTACCGCTGATAGCAAATAACTTCATATTGCACATATTAAGACTAAGAGTTGATAGTTTCCAAATGATAAGCCAAGATCGCAAACTACCAATTTATTAAGGGACGACCGGTTTCGGTGCACTGTGTCACCATCAAATGTTCAAATGTTTGTAGAATTTATGGGACTTAACTACGGGGTCATCAGTCCCTAAGCTTACAAACTACCGTGACTGGAGCGCCTCAGTCCCCTCGGCCACAGTGTCCGGCGTTTCACCATCATCTGGTTATATATATATATATATATATGACCAGATGATGGTGACACAGTGCACCGAAACCGGTCGTCACTTAATAAATTGGTAGTTTGCGATCTTGGCTTGTCATTTGGAAACTATAAAACGAATTGATCGACTCCAGACCAGACGATGTCAGATAATCTTAACTAGGAGTTCAATTAAATATTTGCCCCAGCCGAGATTCGAACTAGGGGTCTCCTGCCTACGAGCCAGTGGCTGTGTCCGGTGTACCACTGTCACAACTTTAATTCAAGGCCTCGTCTTACAATCAACATCTGTGATCGGCTGCGACTACATCTGGCTCTGGAATATGACTCTAAGTGATATCAACATCGCTAGTGAGGCGGACGTACCAGCATCATGAGCGCCGTGACGTTGTAGGGCTCGGCGCCCGAGGCCGGCGTGTTGGCTCGCGCGGCCGCCTGCAGCGCCGCGTGCAGCTCGTGGATGCGGGCGTCGGCGTGGCGGGGATCCCCCGGCTGCGCCTCGTACAGCCGGCCCAGCAGCGGCAGCAGCGACTCCAGCCGGCCCGCCTCCACGCCCCTGGCGGCGCTCCTAATAAAAGAAACACAACACAACGGACTCCACTCTGGCGCCTCAACTCCCGAAGTCGGCATGCAATGTGGGTTCTGTCCAGTAACTGGTCACGTGACCCCGTCCAGTAAGCTACTGCCCCTCAGGAACTTAGCATCTATATTTCACAAAGTGTGTGACGGAGGGTATTTTGTGTACCAGTATCGCTCTTTCCTACCTGTTCCAGTCGCGTACGGTTCGCGGGAAAAATGTCTGCCGGTAAGTCTCATTCTGGGGTCTAATCTCGATGATTTCATCCATTCGCTATTTCCGTGATATTTACAGGGAGTAAAACGTAAAAGTGGTAATATTTCCAGAGGTGACTCACGACTGCATACCGGTCAAAATTATATTAGGGGGTTTTGTCAGATGGAGACTTTCAAAAATGGCTGTCTCGTATATTTTCGGGATGCGTAGCACATCCATGTGTGCGTGGTTTAGGTCGCTCGACTACTTTGGTAACGGGTTGTTACAAGTGGGAACGCGAGGTAAAAGTGCAAGTCTACATGGCCAGGTGACGTTAACTTGCAGCCCGGGTACAGCAAAACAAAACAAAAAAACACCAAATCTGTAGCAGGTCCTGCAGGCCCAGGTCCCCCAGGCCTCTCATCTTACGGCCTCCAAATTTCGAAAGCTATTTTTTTAGACTGTTCTGGGTTCTCGTCCTAGGGGCCTCCAAATCTCATGTTACTATTTTTATAGTAATTTCCAAGTGGACGGCGGGGGGGCTCATTTTCTTTTGCCACCACCCCGGGCTTCCGACAGCCTTACTCCGTCACTGGGGTCTTCGGCTAAAAACTGTTTTATTTTCGTTGGTTCACAGGGTGAGGCGTAAGTGAAACTTTGAAGATTCCACAATCGTCATTTAACTGCAATACACAATCAGAAAGGCAAGATTATTACCAATGTTATCCGTTGCGCAATGGCCAACTACCTGACCCCGGCTTGACATACGCTGTGGCAGTTTGCGTTTGAAGGGGTGCCTGCAGCGTTTGTGTAACGTTGTGAGACCTTGATCTGAGTATATAAACACAGATGTGTGGACAAGCACTTACTGTGTCATTCGTATCTTTTAGACGTGCGAACGGTAAATTTTTGAAATGTGACGTATGGTGCCGTTATTACCAAATTCGTCCAAACATGACAAACATTCTCTTCTTGGTTGTCGATGATGAAACATCCGCATTATCACCATTGACTCCTGACGGCCTCTTCCTACACTGCCTTGCGTTAATCTCTATACATATAAAAGCGACAGGTCACTCACGCACTCACTGACTAAACATGAAATCTCAGAAACTACTGCACCTATGAAACTGAAATTTTGCCAGTATGTAATTTATAGGTAGAAGACGTCAGCTAAGAAAGTATTTTGCGATAGGACAGAATTAAGGTGCTTGGCGGAGGATACGTTCCTACAGACTGACGAAATCTACAGTTTCACTTTGATCTTCACGAAATTTTACACGTTTGACCTTCAAAACAAGAGAAATGTCACTGTATACCTAAAGTTTCATATGGTGCATGAGGGAAGGTACCTTTCAGCATAAAAATGATTGCCTAAATACCTTGGTGGCACCATAACTTGAGAATGACTCGACCGATTTCACAGATCCATTTTTGTTGTTTTCGTTCCTCTCAGAACAAGGGTTGTATGAAATAAAACTGGAAATTTTGAGAACAAGAAACTGCGTTTCTCTATTTGACCCTGTGTTTCTATTGCATACGAATCTGTAGCTTTGTTCCGATATTGATAAAATTTTGTACACTTGAGCTAAAAGTAAGAAGACTGTCATTGTCTGTTTAGAATTTCGTTTGATGCACGATGGAAGGTACTTATCTTACAGACTTTGACAAAATGCATAGTTTTGCTCTGACCTTGATGAAGTTTTGCACATATGACCCGTAAACCAAGAGGAAGGTCACTGGGTACATAAATGTTTTTATGGTAGATGACAGAGGATACCTTGCAAGAAACTTTGCTGAGAGAGGGAAAGGTGGAACCCTACAGAGAGGTGGGAGAGAAAGATATCGATGCAAAGACAGAGAGGAAGGAAGGTGAACTACAAGAATGTAGAATAAATAAATTACCGAGCACCGCCGGGGAAGTGGCCCGTAGTGTTTGTGTGTTGCGTATAACTGAGCAATATCCAGCAGCTTTGTGGCAGCACTGTAGTGCCACGTGACAAGCGTCAACTACAGTTCGCATTCACATATATTATCCTCGCACTTTTATCTCAGCCCTGAGCGGAGACTGCGGGGAGCGGATATTTACATTCGGCTTGTAGCGCATTGGCCATTAGACTAGGCCCTGCCTCCTCTCCCAGTGCAGCCAGCTCATACTGTATAGCTTACAGCTTTTAAATGGAAGTGTAATGGCTTAATGTGTCGCAGAAGGGACACGAAATCAAGCGTCACTTATATGTATGACTAATCGAAAACAAAGTTATGCTACTAATTATCAACAATATAAGTAAAAACTTACCGAAATTACGAACTCATTCCACACATCATCGCCCGCGGCTGTCAGTGCTGTGTCTCTCCATTCTGTGTGAGTATAATAATAATCGAAAACGGAAACTTATTTCTATAAAACCTCTACAAAATAACCGTTACTTATGAAACTGTAATGACGATCAACACTCACGAAGGCACAATGCTTGCTGCGCATACTGTTATTTACGTCGATAATGTTGGTAGAGAACATAAATATTCCGGAGCTGCACGAACGCAACCGATTTCCGCCGATCGCCCAGGGCTCAGGTAAAAGTGCGAGAATAATAGAAAGGCGCCCTGTTTTCAGCTGTTCTGAGCTTCCTCTCCATTATCGCACTGGCAGCCAATAGAATTCAATCTGTAGGCGCGTGGCTGGCTGTGGCTGGCCGTGACAGCAATGTTTCTCCCGCAGGTTAAACAGTTGGCGCTCGGCCGTAACTCCTCCCCTCCACACTTTCCCCATCACTCCGCCTCTATGCACGGAAGCGCCTTCCTACGTGACGCCAACTATAGCAGTAATTTTAACTGACTACAGTGAGTGTACGGCTGCAGCGGTACTAACACGTTGGCAGCGAGCCTGGCGACGGCTGCGCGGCTGATCCTGTTGACGTTGCAGACGGCGAGTGCAGGGAAGGGCACGCTCCAGATGGGGTGCGTCGTGGACTCTACGGTGGTGGCGGTCGGCGTGTCCTGGTAGTCGCGGTACACCGCCAGGATGTAGCGCGCGCACCACACGCCCGCCGCCACGTGCACCGCCGCCCACAGCAGCCTGCGGAGCCCAGCACACGGCGGCACTCAGCAGCGCAGCAACTCTCTACTTAACAGTAGCAGCTTAACGCGCAACTGCCAGTCGGGTGCGTTCACACTGCCGACCGGGCCGAGCCGAGCCGGGATGTGCCGAGCCGGCTGCCGTCTAGTAGGCGCGCGCCGCCGGCCTGGGTGATCACACTGCGCGCCGGACCGGGCCGAGCCGAAAAAATAAGGGGGGAATTGACTTTTCCGATATTCACGTTATAAAAAAATTTGACGATATATAGGACCACCCCGCATCGTTTTATCAACTTATTTTTTCTTTACAAGCTTTGCCTCGCCTGTGGAAAAATAAAAAGGCTATTTTTCTTTCAACAGGAGTATTTAGTTTCGTTGCGCTTCTCACTCGATTTTGATGAAAGTATCTAGCAAAAAAATCTGATTTTTGGACACAGCGTAGTGAAATATGTCAGCTTTCTAATAAACCATTCACGTTTTCGAAATTCGTAACAGTCGTTTTCAACTGATGCTTTTTGTCAAATATGCGGATTTGATTTACAAATTGTGTATTGAAAAAGTTGGATAGCTCACAGTTTATTATTCTATCCATTTTAGACCATACATTATAGCGAATGAAATGGAGCTAAAAGTACAGAAAAGTTTTTGAAATGCTAGTCGCACCGATATCTACCTACTTTCCCAAGTAATTGCGAATTATCTGAGCGGCGTCATGACGCATTCTTAACCATACAGAATCGTCTGAGCTTGAAGCAGTTCGGCACCGAAAAAATAAATTGCTTGCTCTTTACTGATGTGTTAATGTTCCAGTCCTAGAAAACAAGTATAAATTCATTTTCCTTGGATGGCATCGGATTACAATAGACAATGATCTGCAGTGGCTTTACGTCAGATCATACTTCACTTTATAAGAGATATGCAACTAGTTTGTTGTCCAAATCATACAAGAAATTATATATATATATATATATATATATATATATATATATAAATTAATTTTAACTGTCACTTTGGTGTTGATGGACTGAAATAAGATTTTCTGACATTATACTTATTGGCTTTCTTCTTGGAAATGATAAAAGGAAGAGACCCAAAATTATACTGAAATTTATAAATACATCTACGCCCAAGTCATATAGTAATTTTTTTTCGCTTTTGTAGCTCTTCCAAGATGTCATACCACAAATAAAAACAATATAACTCACGCCCGAGATTGTATTTCAACCCATATCCACTTTCAAAGAACTCTACAAAGGTCTCAGAATTTAATTATTTATTTATTTTATTAAGAAGCTGTCTGAGGGGGAACTTCATTTCTACTAACATTTTGCTGTATCATCTGTTGACAATTTTCTTTGTCTGAATGCTACTTAGATTTTTCTGTAATTTAACCGAAAGAAAAATGCGCTGATTTAGGCCTCCTATACTACAGGTCGGTTCAGTAGAGAATGAGAAGCACGTGCCACTTTGTATCTTGTGTTTTGTATTTGCTTCTTGGTGGTCTTGTCAGCAGCAACAAGGTATCCCCAACCACTGCCAGCAAGAAGATCGAAAGAAACAAGGTGCTGAACAAAACTTGTTCACTGCTTCTACTAAGAGCCAGCTAACAGTTCATTGATTTTGTTATTTTTCTTCTATTGTTCTCACACTGAAGTAATTTCGACTGACATTTAGGAGTTTTTCCTTATGAGAAGAGCTAAAAGCATTTCTGATTTTTTTTTTCGTTTTACAGAATTAATAGTAATAGAAGAAAAAATAAACAGATTCTCATAAGTGTAATAAATTAAAAAAGAAAAAAAAAGAAGAGAAAAAATGCTATCATGCAGAGAGACTTGTATTGGAAACAGGTTGGAGACGTGAGATACTTGTGCTGCAGAAGCAACACCGTAGCACAATCGGCTCGCGCCGTAAATATTAAACATTCCGAATGTCGTCGGCTCGACGTGAGGCGCTTCAGCCGGCTCACGCCGAGCCGAATACACTCCGAATGCTTAATATATCCGGATCGAGCCGGCGCCGGCGCGAGCGGTGTTGCTTCTGCAGTACTAGTATCTCACGTCTCCAACCTGTTTCCAATGCAAGTCTCTCTGCATGATAGCTTTTTTTTTAATAACACCTTCTGAAAAAATGTTGTGTTTATTTTTTCATGTATTACCAAGGTAAAGCAGTCAACAATCCGAAGATTGGTTTGAGCACCACAGTGCTTTACTAGACATAGTCCTGTTTGGAGGTAGTATGCCGTTGCCTTCCTCTGACCTTCGAACTGACTTACCCAGCCAGTTATAGGGGGACCTACAGTTTAACGTGGGTTCCGAAACGGTTCTACTTGTAATACTATTAATTCTGAAATGAATAAAAAATTAAGACATTTTTAGCTGTTCTCATAATGAAAAACTCTTCTAAATGTCAGTCGAAATTCATGGGATGAGTCCATTACCACCTGTTTCTTATGTGCTTAATCCCATGAGTCACTACAATGTGAGAACAACAGTACTAAAATAACAAAATCAGTTAAATATTAGCTGGCTCAAAGTAGACGGCAAAGAACAAGTTTTGGTCACCCCCGTGTTTCCTTCGATCTTCTGCTGACAGTGGTTGGGGATTCCTTGTTGCTGCGGACAAGCCCACCAAGAAGGAAAAAGAAATTTAAAAAAGTGACACACGCTTCTGTCCTGCAGTGTCTGAGGCTAAACTAAATCAGCGTATTTTTCTTTCAGTTAAAGTATAAAACTCGAAATGAAAGTACTATAATCCAGAGAAAGAAAATTGTCATCACATGATTCAGTAAAATGTTCATCGAAACTTAGTTCCCCTTCGACATGTTCCTTAAATGTATATATACATATATCTGAAAAAATATCTGATAGCTGTATAGAGTTCTTTGAACGTGGTGGTGGGCTGAACTATAGTATAGTATGATGCATATAAAACCGGTACACCTCACGTACGCCCATAGGAACCAGTCGCAGCATTTCTTTTAAGAAGGTAACTACGTGTTTTTAATGTCACTGTTCCGTCTTGTTTTATTATTACTTAATTGATTCTTACTTTAATCTCAGACGTGAGGATCCCGCTTTTATGTGGGATACGCTGTATACAACTATTTTCACGTTGTGGTAAAACATTTTTCGAAAACGACAAAAGCGAAAATAAGAGTATATTTTGTGTTAGTAGTAGGTGCATCTATAAATATAATTGTATTTTTTAGCTTCTTCTTTTATCATCTCCAACTAGAAAGCCATTAAGTACAATGTTATAATATTTTATTTCAGTCTATCAACAGCAAAGTCACAGTTTACATTAAGTTTTTCCTCTCTACTACTTCCAAATACGAAATATATATTCCACTAATTGACTAGTGCGGAAAAAAATCCAGTATATGGCTCTCAAGTATGACCTGAAGTAAAACTGTACCAGATCGTTGTCCATTGTAATCGGTCGCCACCCAAGAAAAATTACTTCATAATTGTTTTATGGTTATGGATCACTAACACATCACGAGGGACCTACACACGTGACCAGCAAATCAAATTTTTTGGCACTGCAGTGCTTCACGCTACGCGCAACAGCCGCGAAGTTCGTAGGCTTGCGATCGCGGCATGTAGCCGCTTAGATAACTCGCAATAATTTGTGAAAGGAGGTAGAATCGGTGCGACTACTATTTCAAAAACTTTTCTATACTTTTAGCTCCATTTCATTCGCTCTAATGTATGGTATAAAATGCCTAAAATAGTAAGCTGCCCGCTATCGAACTTTTTCAATACACGATTTCTAAATCAAGTGCGCATACTTGACCAAAGCATTATTTGAAAACGACTGTTACGAATTTCGAAAAGCTGTATGTTTTATTCGAAAGCTAAGATGTTATATTACCATGTGTCCAAAAATCAGATTTTTTAACCGCATACGTTCATCAAAATCGAGTGAGGAACTTTACGAAACGAAAAACTCTCGCCGGATGACAGGTAGACTTTTCTTTTTTCACAGGCAAGGCAAAGCGTTGTGGCGTGGTCTTATATATCGTCTTATATACCGTCAAATTTTTTTACAACTTGAATATCGAAAAAGTTGATTTTCCCCTCTTTTCCGTCTCGGCCCGGCCCGGGGCGCAGTGTGGAACACCCAGGCCGTCGGCGTGCGCCGACTAGGCGCCAGCCGGCTCGGCACATCCCGGCTCGGCTCTGCCCGGCCGGCAGTGTCAACACACCATAGGGGTGGTGAAATCACTACACTATGAGCTCTCGTCAGGGATCAATTCAGTTTAAGACACAGCACAATGAATAATGTCTCACATTACTGAATGGACAAGTATTCTGTCATTATGCTGACTGTCCTGAAAATCTTTTTCTCTTAATTTCTGTCATTGTTTTTAAGCCGGTAGAGAGAGCGATAGGACTGGGTTGAGCTGTGAGAAGCCTCTGCCCCTTGCAACACTCTAAAATATTTTATTTTTATTTTAAACAAAATTCTGAACTTCATTTTAGTCAAAGTGGTAACAATTTTATTCAACTTAACAGTTTCCAAAAGACTGATAGTTTATTATCAGACCACACAAAGAATCATTAAATTATTTCTGTTAATAAAAAAACACATAGTTTGACTGTACCATAAGTCCTTACTGCAGTAAAATATAGCCTTTAATATAAAAACAACCGAGTCAACAAAAGGCAATCACTTTCATTCAACAAAATAATTTCATTTATCAACAACTGTGCAAGGGACAGTGTCTATTTAAAATAAAAAAAACTTTTTATTTTATTTTAAACAAAAAAGAACACAAGCGCATGTAAACGACCACAACCCTGCAATAAAATTATCTTTCCACACACATAGCCGGCCGCGGTGGCCGAGGGGACTGAGGCGCTCCAGTGACGGTCTGCACGGCCACTACGGTCGGGGGTTCGAATCCCCCCTCGGGCACGAATATTTGTGCCGTCTTTAGTATAAGGTAGTTTATAAGTAGTTTGTAAGTCCCATAAGCTATACAAACATTTGAACTAGTACTTAAATGCCCAAAAGTAAGGTTATTATATTCTGTAAACTCATCAGGTCAATATAAATTTAGATTGGACATAAGTAATTGTGTGCTGACCTAATTTAAATAATATACAGAAACACTATCAGCCACGAATATTTCTTATAAACACCAAAAGCAAAACACTACATTAGCTGGTGATTCGAAATTTAAAGACAGCTATAAAGCCAAAAGTTCTTATTTACTGCAACGTATGCAGTAACAGGTAAATTAGCTCCAGTACCACTGCGTAACCACTACAAATGGACAGTTAGAATGTGAGGATCAGTTTAAGCAGAATAACACTTGCAGATTCAAGCAAATAATCGTCAGCACCATTGTAAGCCACAACAGACTAGGGCCGCACCTTTTTATATGTGCCACCAGTACACTCATGCGAATCACCTTGAACCGCTTTCAAATTACTCGTAAGACAACTGTAAGAGGCACAACAAACTGAACATGTGCAGGCACTGTAACTACAGTACACTCACACCGGCTAACTTCGCTGTCCACAAATTTCCTTTGGTGGAGAGGCTGCGGCAAGATAGCCTTGTGGCACACTGCGCGCGGCGACGTAGTTATGCCCTCGGGTATTGTCCTCTCCCAGGCAACTCCCACGATGTCGACCGTCACGGCGTGCAGTTAACTCTCCACCAGCCGCTGCCCTTTTGGTCGCTCCAAAACTGCCGGCCGCCGCTCTGCTTCCAAACACTCTTCTTCTCCTCTCCTCCTGGTCTCGTGGTGGCGCCTCCTTCCTGGTGCTCCATTGCAGCGCCGCCAACGACTTCTCAGGGACTGCCTGTCGCGCGGGTTTTGATCATCCGCGGCACCGTGATGTTTTATGACGACACAATTTCCAAATGTTCAAAAGTAATGTATGCAGACTATTCGTTTTAATCTAAAGAGCAATGTAATAACTACAGTAGTCAAAACTATTAGGGGATCAGTTGAGACTGTGGTGCAGCCAGGGTTTGGTTCTGGGGAGCTCATTTCTTTTTAATAAATCCTATTGAATTTATTAATCTTTCACTTATTTTTATACCTTTTATAATTTAACCAATTATACTACGAAAATAATTGCTCAAGAAATAAAATGAGTAGGCCCACATTCATTTGAAAGTGGAAGAAGAGCAACGTGGTGGAAATGGAGTGCATATAATAAGCTCGTAAAATGAAGCAGCTTCTATTTTAGTAGCGAAATAGAAAGGTCTGTACAGTTTAGTTAACATGAGACTGTATGTGTAAAAACTGAACTAAATCGACACTGTTGTTGTTCATAAGATTCCACTCGGTGGCGCCGCTGACCTGCTACGCTGGGAGTCGCCGCAAACGAACAGTGGCAAGTAACTTCTGCATAGCAGTAACAATAGCTGGTCGCGGCGGCATTAAAACCGCTCACAGTAACAGCAGCACACGTTCTCAGCGGCGGCATCACATTGGCCACCCATTGTCACGATCACTTTTGTTTGACAAATTATAATTACGCTTGATTTATTACGTATGTAGTTTTTCAAATTTCCGGTGCCGACTTGTACAAAAAAAATGAAAATAGTGAAAAATAATAAAATTCTTTGGGTCGTTCTGGGGGGAGGGGGTTTCACCCATTAGCCACCCCACCCCCTCCCCCTCCCTGTGGCTGCGCCATGAGTTTATAAATCTAGTCTTCCGCAGAATGAACTAAAATGCTTCGACGTCTTTCTGTCAGTTCTACGGAGTGGAGATAACAACACCAACCAAGATAGTTGTCTACAGAGAGGTTTGGTGTTGACTTGTGTTTACTAAACGAATTACACAAGCACTTGGGTTCAGATAGTGTAATGAGTAGGTATTGCAATGCAACAACAACGTGACTTGCTCAAAATAATAGCATGAAAAGCCATAGGAAGGTTGGAAGTGGAACAAACACAGAGGGATGTGGCTGCCGCTATTGGACTGTCAAAAGGTGTAATTTCCGGGACTGTGACGCGATTTCAGATAACACGAACCGTTAAAGGAAGGTAAGGCTGAGGTCGTCCACAGGTAACAGCAGCAAGAGATGATCGTTATCTCTGGTTAACAGCCTGTCGAGACAGGTGGCTGAATACAACTCAGGTACAACGCATCTTCCAAGCAGCAACACGACGCACAATATCAACACAAACAGTCCGAAATCGCCTTCGGAAATTTGGCCTCTACCCGCGGAGGCCCATTAAAACCACGACACCGTTTAGCCCGCACAGACTGGGCAGAGGATCATCAGGATTGGAGTCGTAACGAATGGCGCCAGGTTCTGTTCAGATGAGTCAAGATTTTGCGTTCAGCCGTACAATGATTGTTCCGTCATTTGGAGAGGGCGTGGAATGGTCCTGCTTATGTACAGGAAACGTCACCATATTATGGGGGCGCCGATGGTGTGGGCAGGAGTACAGGCGTCTCTGGCGGTTTTTACTGCTCAGAGCTATAGAGACGAGATCCTTCGACCTTTTGTTGTACCCTACGCTGGTGCCATAGGAGATGGGTTCCTTCTGGTAGACGATGACGCTCCTCCCCACAGAACAGCACTGGTGAAGAATATGCTTGAAGCTAAGGGAATTGAGCGAATAGAGTGGCCAGCTTGTTCACAGGTCTTAAACCCGATTGAGCAAGTCTGGGATGCAGTTGCCAGACGCTTCAGACCAGCACTTCCCGCAACTGTTACAGGTCTGGATATTGCAGTCATGGAAGATTAGCCAAATATCCCTCAAGAGCTGATTGATAACTTCATCCTGTCCATGGCACTCAGGTGTGCAACAACTGTCAGAGTCAGTGCAGAGTGTGCAACGACAGAGGTGATCAGACACCGTATTAGTAGGCAACGAGAATGAATTTTTTTCACTGTTATGGTAGCCCCATGCTGCCTCGCTCTAATTAGACGCTATGTAAACCTCAAAGAGTTGAGATAGCAAAATACCGTACTGTATCTGACACAAATTACAATAATATTGTAACCAATATCTGAATAAAATTCGTTACCATACGTATATTGTGTATACTATCTCACCTGATCCCCTAATTGTTTCGAGCAGTGTATGTCATAGGAACTCAGGCCGAGTCAGAAGTTTGACACACATTAATTAGACTGGCTAAGTCGGAGGTTTCAGGTATATTGAAACTTGACCTTCGCCATAGATATTGGTAGATTTGGCACTGCATCAATTTAATACCACTAACATCTGTACATTTATATCACGTGATTGTTGGCAAAACAATGTTTGTGTCCATCTGCATTCATGATTATAAAGAGCTTTTTGTGGAACGCAGTTACATCAAATTTCAGGTGTGTTATTCGTTTAAGATCGTGGCATTTCTTGAACAGTGCTACACACCATAAAAATGCTTTCAGAAAGGACTTCCTAACATGTAAATTAATTTTGAATGCCAAAAAGTTTCGTTTCTTTTTAACTGCTTTTCTTTCCAGAGGCATCCCGCATTTTATATCTTCTTTATTTCGGCTTTATTAAAACTAGACTTATGAGTCTTTGGGGATTTTCTGCAATCGTCATATGAATAAAATTCTTGAATATCCGTCTGCAGATCGCTTTTATTTCCTACAACATGACCGGTTTCGTGACAGCTGCCCATCTTCAGATCAGTTCTATAAAGTTACAGAGTAACATGTCGCGTGATGAACGAGTGTTCACAGTCGTTACTTTTACGACAGCTGTCACGAAACCGGTCTTGTTGTAGTAAATAAAACCGATCTGCAGACGAATATTCAAGAATTTTGTTCATAAGTTATTTTGTTATCCAAATAACAAAACTCATCAACTACTTTTATTGTCTCGTTACCTTATCTAATACCTTCAGCATCAACAGACTTTCTTGGACTACATTCCATTAACCTTGTATTGTTCTTGTTAATCTTCATATCATACTTTCAAGACACTGTCCACTCCGTTCAGTTGCTCTTTCAGGTTTTCTGTTGTCTCTGACAGAATTAAAATGACATCGGCAAATCGCAAATTTCTCCCTGCATTCTTTCGCAGTTTTCTCTACGTACAGACTGAATAACATTGGGAAAAGACTACAAACCTATCTTAATCCTTACCTCACAACTGCGTCTCTTCTATTATTTGCTTTCTGGTTTTTTAATAAGTCGAATACAACTTTTCGTTTCCTATATTTTACTCCTGCTTCCTTTAGAATTTGAAAAAATGTTGTCTAGCAACATTGTCAAAAGCTTTCTCCACATTTACAAAAGCTAGAAACGTAGGTTTGCTTTTCCTTAACCTAAGATAAGATTGTAAGTATTGCTTCTCCTAAATCCAAACTTATCTTTCCTGCCTGAGGTCGAATTATACCAGTTTTTCCATTCGTCTGTAAATAATTCCTGTTATAAATTTGCAAATGACTTATTAAAATGATAGTTCTGTAATTTGCACACTTGTCTGTTCCTGCTTTCTTTGAAATGGAATTATCATATTCTTCCTGAAGTTTGTGGGTATTTCGCCTGTCTCGTACATCTTGCACGCCAGTGGAACGGTTTTTCATAACTGGCTCTCTCAGCGACGTCAGCACTTCAGAGGGAATAATATCTACTTCAGGGGCCTTATTTCTGTTCAAAACTTTCAATGCTGTGTTAAATTCTTCTCCTATCTCATTTTCACCTACTTCCTCTTCGCTTTATACGAGGGGTATTCAAATGAAAAGGTAGGAATGGACACTGTGGGCATAACTGAAGTCTTTATTCAGAAGAAATCACCAGATGCCTGAGCACAACTATCCTAATGTTTGCCAAGCCAAAGGATTCTCTGTTCACAGATGTGGCTGTGACAAGATTCGGTCCTCTATGTGTGCTTCAGTTCGTCGACCGAGTTGAAACGCTTCCTTTTGAGAGGTTTTCTTAGCGCACCAAACAGTTGGAAGTCAGAGGGCGACAAATCCGGACTGTAGAACGGATGCTCAAGCTGCTCCTACTTGAACTTGGCCAGAAATTTTTTTGTGATCCTGGAGACGTGTGGACGCACATTATGATGGAGCAGAATCACTGCCGCGGTGGAGTGGCCGAGCGGTCTAAAGCGTCTCGCTGCGGAGCGCGCTGTTGCTCGCCGTGGAGGTTCGAGTCCTCCCTGGGGCATGGGTGTGTGTGTGTGTTGTCCTTAGGTTAGTTTACCTAGGTTTAAGTAGTTTGTAAGCTACGGACTGATGACCACGCAGTTTGGTCCGTTAGATTTACAAACATTTGAACATTTAGCAGAATCACTCCCTCCATGAACAGACCATGCCGTTTGTTCTTGATGGACTTGCGCAGGCTATGTCACTGTTAATGGTTTTTCCGTGCTGGAGGAATCCGATGAGTATGGGACTCCGGACGTCGAAACAGACGGTGAGCATCACCTTGCTTGCTGAGGGCACAGCCTTGAATATTTTAGGGGGAGGTAACAACGCATGCTTCGCGTACTTCGTTATCCCAAAGCTGTATAATCAAATTTCAACCGATTTGGTTGTTAAGACGTTTCGTACCTTTTCATTTCAATACCCCTCTTACAATACTGCCTACATTTCCCTTATATATGCCCTCTATATATTCCTCCCAACCTTCAGTTTTCTCTTCTTCTCTTAGTACAGGTATTCCATCTGAGCTCTTGATTTTCATGCAGCTGCTTTTCTTGTCATATTCAACTACTACTTTTACTTCTCTTTCTGCTCCTACTACTGAATTTCAGTCCCCCATCACAACCAAGGTTTCTTCTCCCTGAATTCTCTTTTACATCTCATCATTTTTTTTTTCAGCATCTTCATCATTGTAGAGTTAGTTGGCATATAAATTTGTACTACCGTTGTGGGTGTTGCCTTTGTGTCTATCTTTGCTACAATAACACGTTCTCTATGCTGTTCATAGTAACTTACCCACACTCCTATTTTCTTATTCTTTATTAGCTCTACTCCTACGTTACCCCTAACAAATTTTGTATTTATGACCCTTTACTCACCTGACAAGAAATCCTATTCAGACACCAAGCTTCACTATTCCTCACTATATCTAACTTCAACCTATTCATTTCCCTTTTCATATTATCTAAATTAATTACACGTTTAAGGGATAGAACAATCTACACTCCGATCCAAACAAAGCCTGTTTTGTTTTTCCTAATGTCTTCCACTTTTTACAGTTGAATATATTTGTTTCACTGCGTTAAGGATATACTCATTGGGTAACTAGATGAGATGTCCTTACAAGGGTTAATTATCTCACTCCTTTCTAAAAAATCCTCAAAATTTGTAAAGAGAACACCCTTCAGAGCAATTTAATTTCGAAACGTTGGCTAGCTGCATAGTTGATCGAGCTTGTTTAATCGATCAAATTATTTAATTAAAGTTTTAAATAAGTGCTTATTAGCAGATCAGTTACCCTTTGATGATTCTAACAAACGTGACCGAGTTCAAACGGCATTAAAGCCACACAGCTGCTGGCTCAAGCATTGTGTGTTCAGGCTTATATATACGGTGTATTCAATAAATAAGACCGCTACTGCACAGTATAATTGAATGTTGTTAGTGGGGTTATAAGTTTCGCGTAATACAGAAAATAATATTTGCGTGCTTCTTCGTCACAGTGTTTGATGTTTTGCCTCAAAATAACATATTGACAAAATCCACTGCATTTCCACAACGCTGGCGGCAGCATGTACATATTTTCGTACATTAGTTACAACGTTTCTGGGTTAACGTTCCATGGAGTTGATTTTGAAATATGAAACTTAAAAGTCTATCACATTTAAAGAAAATGGGGGGGGGGGGGGGGGGTCCAAATACCTCGAAAGCAAGTCCCGCCGCCGCCCTGGGCCTCCAACAGCCTTAATCCACCACTGTGCCAGACCATTGCGGGGGGTATTAATTCAAACTGGATTCTATACGCCAGACCATTGATGGGGGTACGAAGCCAAACTTGTTACACATGTGTGGAGGGGAGGGCAGGCAACCAGAAATCAATTAATATCGATACTACTAAATTAATTGCTCAATAAAAATGTTAATATTCTCCAGGTCGCGGAAATTATTACTGTTTATGGATATTTTTTCCCGCGGGGCCTAATGTTTATATACAGTGTTGTACGTTTTTTGTGAGACTATGTGGGTGCTTGCAGTCAGACGGCCGGCGCACAGGTGAGTGTTGTCTGACGCTCGCTGACGTCGCGTCAAGGACGCGCGTGTGCGGTCACTGAGACGTCGCCGTGACATTCAGCAAATAAATACTGAAAAAAAGAAAAAAATAACCCTGGATGTGATTTAGGCTGTGAGATGTTGTATTAAGTAACTGAATTGAAATCAAAAAGAAGATTTTTAAAGTCTGAAATTGTGTAATGCTCAAACACTTGTTTTGTTTTTATTGAATAAACAACCAAATTTGTTAAATATGCTTAACTGGTGTTCTCATTATTATTATTTCATCCCCTTACTATTAATATATTGATAAAACACATGATTTCTTAAGTAAAATTTAATTTATTTTCTTTAAACCATTTTAATAAGACTTTATATGCACACACTACACTATTGTTCTTGAGTCGGTGGATAGCAGGACAGCCTAAGGGATCCCAGGTCCTGGATAACTGCAAACTTGTAGAGTCGACGTAGCCAACAAATCTTCTCTTCGCCTTTCACATAGATAACACAATTGTGAAAGTCAAATATTCGAAGAGTTGCAACCATGTCTTTATAGGTTATACTAGGAGCATCCCAGTGAAGTCCATGACAGTTACGAGTCAACCACAAAGCACTTTGTCTTGGTTTAGCGAACATCACAGCTTTGAATGGTTTCGGTGATGCAATGCACGCCCAGAATGTTTCTAATATATCTCCAACTTCTTTGAATGCTATGAAAGCACACTCCGTTATTATAAACTGTCTGTGATCGTGATCATAGAAGCCCTGAGCATCCACTATGACGTTGATACGTCGAGAGCACATCATGGAATAAAGCAGGTATGGTATGACACTTCTTCTTCTTAAATTCGATTCGGACATCAATAGGACCAGTTTTAAATAGGCTTATTTTGTTCGGTACTAAAGGGCTAAACAATGTAGAGAAGTTCTGTGGAATTTTCGAGCCGCAGGATGTAAGAAATAAAGAGCCTAGATGGAGTGGTGATCTAAACTTTTCTTTCGAGCGTATAAATTATACGTACAAACGTTACTTGTTGTTTTGAGAACATACGACGAATGGCCCTGGTTCTGTTGTGTAAGGAACCTGGTGTAATACGTATGTGCCTGCCCGTATTTTAATTAGTATTGATCTATATATTAGCATCTGCCTGTAAAATAGCTAAGCATTTAGTGTGTGCTGGTTACTTGAAACATAAGGGATTGACCTGTGATTGGGAGTGCGTGTTTATCGTTTAATTCGTGTCAAGATTTGGAACTTGTTGTGTAGTATGTGTCGGAATTTTCAGGGGTATAGGGTTGTTAGGGTGTACAAAAGGAATTGGTTAGTGTCAGAAGAGTCGAACAATAAAGTTCTGGTTTTGATTTTAAATGGTTCTTCGTGCAGAATGCAAAAAGCATATTTCGAGTAATATTTGTATATCTTACTAGGTGTGGTTCGTTTTTGTCTAAAAAAAAGGGTTAGTTGTGCGTGTGCTACGTTTTAATCCTATGGTTTTGATGTGAAAATCATCGATCTGTTGGTCGCTTTGCCCTTAAAAGGGTTAGAATTGGATCTAATATGTTGTAAGCTGTAGTAGCACATCTTTTTCGTGATGTGGGAATCGAGTTAGACGCATTCTAGGTTTCTTCCCTCTGTGGAAGGAGCCTTTTACTCTTCTGATGTGTATATACACCATCCTTACGAGATGTTTGCTGTAGATCATAAGATGTGTAAGGGAATCAAGGGTTCTGAGGTGGACTCCAAAGTTGATGTGATTACCTAAAATAGTTAATAGTTTGCATCTGCTACAGCTATTTGTTGTTAATACTTGCAGATTTTCATGTAGATCATTTCGGTTTTACAGATCTATGGTTCTAGGAGAAAATACCAGAAGAGCAGTGCTGCGATTGATCATCTATTAGTTGGTCAGTTATCAAAGATGTATTTCTGTGCTGTTCTAGTCTGCAGCTAAGCAAGCGTTCGTTTAGATCGACTTTGTGCAATATGTTGGTGCATGGACTGGAGTTGGACTTTACATTACAATTTAGCGCTCATCCAACTATTTGTGTGTGTATGTGGGGGGGGGGGGTGTATAAAATAGGTTATCGCTAACTATATTTTCATCGTGCAAGTTATAGCGGCTGTTGTAGTCAGCTCCTACGGAAAATACCTCGTTTGTATCAACAGCGAGGAAATGATCCATAGAAGTATAGCAGTATTTGTCGGTAATACGATTGTGTGTAGATGTCTCTTAATGACCTGTAGAGGTGGCCTTTATTGTCTGATGACTTAAGAGCTATGGCATAGCTGTGACAAATCGTTCTTTATTCTTATCGCAGTTCATAGAAGTAATGTAATATTCTATCTTCATAAAAAATTAGATCTCATGTATTCATAATCTGGTACGTACAATGTATCTTGGCTTGTGCAAAATACCGATTTCGATCTGTTTTGTCGTACGGTTCGTTGCAACCTAGAGGTATTCTACATTTGCGGACTGCATGTTGATACTTAGTAGTATGGTAATGTGCTGGTCTGTGGTGTTTACGACTGGACGCCTCTCGATAGCGAAATGTTCAAATGTTTGTACAGCTTATGGGACTTAACTACGGGGTCATCGGTCCCTAAACTTACAAACTACTTATCACCTAGCTTATCCTAAGGACGGCACAAATATCCATGCCCGAGGGGGGATTCGAACCCCCGACCGTAGCGGCCGTGCAGACCGTGACTGGAGCGCCTCAGTACCCTCGGCCACCGCGGCCGGCTCTCGATAGCGTAGCGGAGACACTTGCGGTGGTAATTTATTGTTCTTTGGTCGAGAAGCATCGATTTCAATAAACCCTATGGTTAGACGATTGAAACCTGTGCAGTTACCTTCGTTGGGAGGCGCGTTTAATCCTTTGTTTAGTCTTTAAAGAATTGAACTTGGTATTCGATAAAAATTTTCCGGTGTTGTATTAGTTTGAAATGCTGTAGACTATTTTGCGTTATTGTTTGTAAGGATTAGATATAAGAAAAGAGCCTGGTGTTGATCTGGATCAGCTCTTGTTGGCTGTTCTAAGTGTGTCAGTCAGTTTTACGATGTAAATAGTTGTGTTACAGATGTTTATCGGAAGTATTGATTCGTTAGAAGTGGAATACGATGGCTGTTTGTGCTCGAATGATTGTTAAACGTGCGAGGTATTTGGTCTAGTGACTGATAGAAAACGTTTCAGAAATACGGTCTGGCGGGGTATGCAATACAAAAAGATGTATGATCAATTGGTTAGATGTTCGAGAGGGAACCACCAACGATGCTGAGATACCGAGATTGTCGCTTCCTAGTTAGTTTAGAACTTTAGTAGAAAAGAGCTGCCGTGGCAGAATAGCCGTGCACACTAAGGCGCCCAGAGGCGGTGCGCGCGGCCGTTCGCTGCCCTCCCTCGGGCATAGCTGTTTGTATGTGTTGCCCTTAATGTAAACTAGTGTAAGTAGTTTGCAAGCGTAGGAAATAATGACTCCCATAGTTAAGTCCCTTAGATTTACAACCATTTGAACATTTAAAAAGATCCGTTTGTTGTAGGTTAGTGCTGTAGTTCGGTCTTTGGGTTGGCAATGGTTGTTGTTAGATAGAGTGTCGCAGGCTAGTTTGGATAGAATTCAAGTAAAAAGTGTTTGAAATACTCTAAAATATGCAACGCATTGTCTGTTTCCAGTTGTGGGGGTGATTTGTTGCGATAGAGCTCTAAAGAAGTCGATTTAGAACTATGTTCTTGAGGTTGTGAAAAAACTTTGAGCTGGGTATGTTACGAAGTATTGTCTGTTTGATCGTGTGTTAGTGGTCTTTAATTTACGACTGGTGCCAAATGTTTGCAATGGAAAATTATTGCTGATCTTTTAACTTAAACATGTGTAGTAAATTCGACAAGTTCGTCATTGCAAGCCATGGATACAGGGCGAAGTTACCATCTCTCCTACCTGACGGCGGCGTTGTGAGAGCACTCGGAATACTGGAGAAACTCAACAAGGAAACACACTGTGCCACTACTAGGCATTTCCTTTCCTATTCCACTCCCAAATAGAACGAGGAAAAAATGAATGCCTATATGCCTCCGTACGAGCCCTAATTTCTATTATCTTGTCTTTGTGATCAATACGCGAAATGTAAGTAGGCGGCAGCAAGATCGTACTACACTCAGCTTCAAATTCCGGCCCTCTAAATTTCCTCAACAGAAATTCACGAAATGAACGTCGTCTTTCCTCCAGCGATCCCCAATTGAGTTGCCGGAGCATTTCCGTGACACTCGCGCATTGGTCGAACCTACCAGTAACAAACTTAGCTGCTTAACTTCTTTTAAACTGATCTGCTGCGGGTCACAAACACTTGAGAAATACTCAAGACGTGGTCGTACAAGCGTTTTATACGCGGTCTCCTTTACATATGAAGTACTTCTTCCCGAAATTCTCCCAATAAAATGAAGTCGGCTGTCCACCTTACTCACAACTTTCCTTACATGTTCGTTCCATGAGTTTCGCTTGGGATGAATCTGTATAGGACAGCTGGAATCGATTGCCCAGTAAAAATATAAAACACATTTATTTCTCGAAACACGAGTTCTGGCGTCAATAAAATTATCGGCAGTCAATTTATCGATTTTATAACAGGCGTTTGCGAGGTACTTTCACCTATTCTTTGGCATTACCGGGCTGGAGACTACAGTATACACTTACGGACTAGATTGGAAACGGGGATAGCCAATATTTACAAAGTGTATCACTATACTGTGTGTCAGTCCCATCAATATGGCATCGGCTAACAAATTACTTAGAGATCAGTCGGGTTGTTTTTTGTAAATTGTTTGCTGGGTTAATAAGAACAACGAAAATTGACTGGTGTGTCCGTAAATCTAGCGAACTCCTCTGTCTAACAGGGTTTGCGGTCTTAAGGGTTAGTTGACTGGTGGATTGCGTTTGCATGGAAAAGTGCAGAAATTTTATGATCGATGTATGAGTATCTGTTGCGTTTCCTGCATTGTGATGAGTCTCTCTCGTTGGGGTGCGCTAGAAGTGTTTGCAATCAACACGTTGAATGTATGCAGTTGTACTCTAGACACATCACGTTCGATGTCTGTTTATCTGACGCTGTCGTTTGTGAGGCCTCAGGCACAATACTTTCATCTTTAAGTTGTTGGTTAAAACGGTTTAGTGTGTGTAATACTATTCCGAGAGAGAGGATGATAATGCAGACGGCCTCGTTGATGAATGTGTTAGGCCTCTTGAGGGTCTACTAAATGGCGTTGTGCTTATCCATCGTCTATTATTATTATTAGGATGGATCATCTATCATCGTCTGTGCTTTAACATAGGACTTGGAAATATGGGAGGTTTGATGGTGTTTTGCAGTGATGGCAAAAAATTTTCTTTTAACGATCTGGTGTTGCAGTGTGTAGGTTAGCATTTTTCACCTTACCAAACCGAACTCGGATTTTTTTTTTTTTTTTTTTTTTTTTTTAATTACAAGTAGCTGTCTAACGCAAACGAAGATGCCTAGGATGCTAACCTACACACTGCAACACCTCATTGTTAAAAGAAAATTAATTAAGGAGTGTGTCTTCATAGCCATCACGGAAGATGGATATATATTAGAAACATTCTCGGCGTGCATTGCATCACCGAAACCATTCAAAACTGTGATGTGTGATAAAACAAGACAGAGTGCTTTGTGGTTGACTCGTAAGTATCATGGACTTCACTGGGATGCTCCCGGTATACCCTATCAAGACATGGTTGCAACTCTTCGAATATCTGACTTTCACTATTGTGTTATCTACGTGAAAGAAAATGTTCAAATGTTTGTAAATCTATCGGACCAAACTGCGTGGTCATCAGTCCGTAACTTACAAACTACTTATACCTAGGTAAACTAACCTAAGGACAACACACACACACACACACACACACACACACACACACACACACACCCATGCCCCAGGGAGGACTCGAACCTCCACGGCGAGCAACCGCGCGCTCCGCAGCGAGACGCTTTAGACCGCTCGGCTACTCCACCGCGGCACTCTCTCTACGTGAAAGGCGAAGAGAAGATTGGTTGGCTGCGTCGAATCTACAAGTATGCGGTTACTCAGGACCTGGGATCGTTAGGCTGTCCTGCTATCCATCGACTCAAGAACAATAGTGTAGTGTGTACATATAACATTGTAAAAGTCTTATTAAAATGGTTTAAAGAAAATAAATTAAATTTTACCTAAGAAATCATGTGCTTTTTTATCAATATATTAATAGAAAGGGGATGAAATAATAATAAGAAGAAGAACACCAGTCAAGTATTATGAGAAAATTTGGTTGTTTATTCAGAAGAAAAACAAGTGTTTGAGCATTACACAATTCAGACTTTAAACAATCTTCTTTTTGATTTCAGTTCAGTTACTTAATACAACACCTCACAGCCTAAATCACATCCAGGGTTCCTTTTTTTTAGAATTTATTGGCTGAATGTAACGGCGACGTCTCAGTGACCGCACACGCGCGGCCTTGGCGTGACGTCATCGAGCGTCAGACAACACTCAGCTGTGCGCCGGCCGTCTGACTGCAAGCACCCACATAGTCTCACAAAAAACGTACAACACTGTATATAAACATTAGGCCCCGCGGGAAGAAATACCCATAAACTATAATAATCTCCGCGAACTGGGGAATATTAACTTTTTTGGCCCACTTTAGGTTACGGTAGTAACACTAAAAGTGGGCCTTTTTGATCGATTTTTGACAGCTCGAAATTTAAATAAAAATGACGGTTTAACCATTCACCTGACACAAAAATTGAATAATCAAATTTGTAGAGGAGAAAATTCTCTACAATTTTGCTCTGCTATGTTTCTTTCATATCTCGTATCGTTTCAGAGATATTCGCAAAAATAACGGCGATTTTGAGATGTATGTCTATCTTTTTGTCTGTCTGTCTGCCCGTAACGTGTTCCCCGTTTTTAAGACGAACCGTTCAACCGATCAACACCAAATATTACAGACATAATTGTAGGCCGACAGAGACCATAACCTCCGTTTTTCAAATTTTTCGGACAAAAAATACGGTAGTAATTCCAAAATAAGCCGTTTGTAATATAATTGTAATTGCAAACGAACCGTTCACCTGACACGAAAATTGAATAACCTAATTGTTAGAGGGGAAAATTCTCTACAACTTCGCTCTATTATGTTTTTTTTCATGTCTTGCATTGTTGCCGAGATATTTGTAAAATTGATGGTGATTTGACGATGTCTGTCTGGCTGTAACGTGTTCCCACTTTTTAGATCGAACCGTTCAACCGATCGGCACCAAATTTTACATACATAATTGTTGGCTACCAGAGACCAGAACCTCACTTTTTCAAATATTTCGGACAAGACATACGTTAGTAATAACAAAAAAAGGCCGATTGTAATGTAATTTTACTTGCATATAAACCGTTCATCTGACACTAAAATTGAATAACCGAATTTTTAGAGGAAAAGATTCTTTACAGCTTTGTTCCCTTATGTTTTTTTCATATCTCGTATCGTTTGAGAGATATTTGCAAAAATAACAGAGTTTTGACACCCCCCACTGAATTAACGAAAACCAGCCGTTCGCAGATGTCACGTGACATTCATCGCCCAGAACTCTCTCTGGAATAAGCCATCTTGCGTTGCGTATTTGATGATTTTCTCATTTTAACTTATACGTTTTCATTTCAAAGCAATGGCGTACTGAAGAATTAACAAAAACGCGTCGTTACATGATAATCGAGTGTCTACAAATGCCATATTAGCATCAGTTATCAACGGCCCTGAACAGTATGATACTTAAGAACGCAACTTCTAAGTGTTGGCCTTAGCATATCCCGGCCGGGCACAAATTTTCGCCGGGCGCCGTGGCTCAGAGCGCCCGGTCAGGGGGCTCAACGCCCTCTGTAATAAAAAATCTGAGCCAAATATTCAACGAACTGTCAAGAACGAACTAAACGAACGACCGCAGAGCATACAACAACTTGAAGAAACAAATAAAAAAAATTAAAAAAAAAAAAAAAACGTAGTGGGCAATGCGTTGGACAGTGACGCTCAAGGTCCGTGGTTGAAAACTCGCCACTATCTAAATTTTTTTTTCTAAAAGGGTTTCATACACTCTTATTAATTAATTTTGTATTGTTTACATTACTATTTTGGTCCAAAATGTTTGCAAAAACGTATAAAACTACAAATCTAAAGTCGGCCGTAAAACACGTGCGATTTTTTTATTGAGCAATTAATTTAGCAGTACCACTATTAATTGATTCCTGATTGCTTGCCTCCCCTCCACACTTGTGTACCAGTTTGGCTACGTACCGCCATCAACAGTCTAGCATAGAATCCAGTTTGAATTAATACCCCCATCAATGGTCTGGCATATAGAACCCAGTTTGAGTAATACCCTAATCAATGGTCTGGCATATAGAATCCAGTTTGAATTAATACCCCAATCAATAGTCTGGCATATAGAATACAGTTTGAATGAATACCCCAATCAATAGTCTGGCATATAGAATACAGTTTGAATTAATACCCCCATCAATGGTCTGGCATATAGAACCCAGTTTGAGTAATACCCTCATCAATGGTCTGGCATATAGAATCCAGTTTGAATTAATACCCCGATCAATAGTCTGGCATATAGAATACAGTTTGAATGAATACCCCAATCAATAGTCTGGCATATAGAATACAGTTTGAATTAATACCCCCATCATTGGTATGGCATATAGAACCCAGTTTGAATTAATACCCTCATCAATGGTCTGGCATATAGAATCCAGTTTGAATTAATACCCCGATCAATAGTCTGGCATATAGAATACAGTTTGAATGAATACCCCAATCAATCGTCTGGCATATAGAATACAGTTTGAATTAATACCCCCATCAATGGTATGGCATATAGAACCCAGTTTGAATTAATACCCTCATCAATGGTCTGGCATATAGAATCCAGTTTGAATTAATACCCCGATCAATAGTCTGGCATATAGAATACAGTTTGAATGAATACCCCAATCAATAGTCTGGCATATAGAATACAGTTTAAATTGATACCCTCTGCAATGGTTTGGTATAGACCTCGAGACGTCGTCAGTTTGAATTAATACCCCCATCATTCCCCTACTGACCAAGACTGAATTCTGTAAGTTAGTACCGGCAGTGTACATTGATTACAGGCTTACTGTTCAAGGGGGCAAATCTGTGATGGTGACGACTTTTTTCGTAACTTTGATTCTTAGGATTTTGTTGATATGCTATTTTCCTAAGAAAATAGTTTTAGTGTTCTTTTTTCGGGTTTTATTTAACATCGTGTCATGTGTACCTCGCCCAGCGTACCTGATGCGCTAAGACTGAACATTTGTCTTCCCTTTTCGCTCTCTCTTAATTTAAGCAGTTCCCTTTCTATCCAGACGTATTGTACCCAACCTATAGGTCTGAACAAACCATGCTCAGTATTTCCATGTACATCGTAGATTACGAAATCAAAGCACGAATTTCACAAAGGAGAAACTAATGGCAGTCACTAGGTTAAGACACATCAATAAGTTTACAAAATACAAGTACATGTTCTGATCATTAATTTGAAAGTTGTGAAGTATTTACTCTACTTTAAAATATCAATAATATGAAGATAAGGTACACCAACGATGACAGCCTCAAAGTCCTCAATTTTATTTTATTTATCTGATAACCAGATTGGCTCTTTAACGAACCCTCTTCAGAACACAAGATGTTTTAGGAAATCAAAGTCATGGCAATAAAACATTCCTGCCATTGTATCTTACACCATGTATTTTGAAACATGCTGTAACGATGAGACATTTATTAATATTTTACGATAGTGTTGTCATATAACAAAGTCTATTACCCATGCATATTTTACATAACATAATTTGACCTGTTCCATGACCGTTATTTCTAGTATACAGTACGTATTACGAAGTAGAAATAACTGTCCGTTATTAGTTCTGACTATAAATAGCGATAACTTCCTTTTTTTTTTTTTTTTTTTTTTTTTTTTTTTTTTTTTTTTTTTTTTTTTTTTTTTTTTTTTTTTTTTTTTTTTTTTTAGAGCTTATGAGACTTAACTACTGGGTCATCAGTCCCTAAAATTACAAACTACTTATGAACTAGCTTATACTAAATATGGCACAAACATTCATCATGCCCGAGGGGGGATTCGAACCCTCGACCGCAACGGCCTTGCAGACCGTGACTGGCACGCCGCAGACCGTTCGGCCACCGCGGCCGGCCCATTATTTCTACGCAGTATCAATATGTAATAAAAATAACGAGCAATTATTTGTAACCGTTAAAAAAACGATAACCGTTATAAGTGATACCGCAGCATAGCCGTTTGTCACAGCTCTTTTGAATAATAGTATTCTGCACAGAGGCTGACAATCCATAAAAACATTACTTTTTTATTCTTTCTCTTTAGTTGAGCATAGAATGTAACTTGTCTGTTCTTAAAGTCGTCACTAATGTTTTGAAAATAATTCATTATTTGATCTAAGAACTCATCCTCCATTCTTATTCTTCATTGGGTATATTATTTGTCGTAATGTCCTTCGTTCTTTCTGTTCAAGATGTTCGAAATCCATTTTGCATTCGCATATACGAAGTTTTTCTTCATCTGATTTCACTATTGCGTTGTAACACACGAGTTTCATTTCTTTAGACAAATACTTCATTATCACACTAGACTCTCGCTATTGTAGTCATCTCTGGCACTTACGGATGGCGGATTAGCAGAAGTGGCGGATTATTCAGAGCAGGATGCAAATACGACTGTGTATAAAGTATAGGTTAGAAGAGTGAAGTGTTACTAATGATAAAAAAACAGGCCATTTCCGTTTTACGTTTTCAAAGAGGATCATCTAACAGATGGTTTAAATCTCTGACTTGCGCTCTGACGAGCGCTAATATTTGGGTTGTTAAAGCGGCAGTCGAACTTCGTCGAACGCCTGCGTCTACAAAGAAGAAGGCAGCATCCACCTAGGCGCCCACCGTATCTACCGGTACTTGTTTCTGGATCTCGTTTACGAACCTCTAGAGAGCTGTTCGACACGACTCCTGTCTTCAGAATCCACATTCATTGCTACATATTACACATTGTGTCTCTATGCGCAATAACGCACGAGTATTATGATACTAAACGTGTTTCCTTTTAATAGACATGATACAGTACTGTAAACAATGCCAAGTGTTGCCAGATGGCAGAGAGAGAAAATACCTACAGTCACACAAAAATGTACCTAGCTTTTCCCTACTTTCTCCCTACCACCTCAGTAATGCCCCTACATCAGGGTCGTAGCCAGGATTTGGGTCTGGGAGGGGCTGAATCTAGGAGTCCGGCCAGCAGAGGTTAACCAGTTGATTAATGTGACATGTTACAATTTTGAAAAACTTTGAAATAAATATTTGGCATCATGCTTCACTTACTAGATGTTTTTCCATTGACTGATCGTTACTGATTGATGGACTAAAGTGTAGATTATGCCGCGAATTCCAAGTGCTCTGTAACAATAAGATTACTAATTTATCGATCGGACAAGGGTACATCAAGAACCTGGCAACCATAGAGAGGAAAAGCATTAATTAGTTTCCCCAAATATGCCGCTAATTTCGAGTGCACTGTTACACGGGGATAACTGATTTTTTGACCGCACAAGGATACATCGAGACACTATCAACCATAGAGTAGGAACAGTAGTAATTATTTAGTTCACAGTCAGCACAAAAAAGGCAGTCCATCACTCTACATTTTCAAAGAGTAATGCTACGTTGACAACGAATATCTAGCGCTTTGTTAATTATAACGTTGACTGTCGCAAATGTTTTTAGCGTTTTCTTGTCAGCATCTTCTCAAATTACTTACTAGTATATCGTCCTGTCGTAAATAAATAACAGCCTAGTGAACAAAACTTGTTTCGATCATGGAAACAATGAATTTTTCTTCTTCTGACATTTTCTAATACTATTTTCAAACCGACTCTCCATTCCACTGATATACATTGAAATCATCGTAATTCGCATCAATTTTAATGTGTCTGAAACTAGATTTTCAAATTAATAATGTTTACTATGGACAGAAAACAACTATGCCGTCTAGAATATCATTGGCTACTTCAGACTTTGCCACAATTGGTAGGCTTCATTCCGGCGTGCTAACAAGTCTTCTGTTGCCAACATTACCCCCTAGGTCTGTGTCGGCGATTGTAAGTACCTACACGTTGGGGACTTTGGGATAAAAATTCCCTAGATGATTTTAATGCTTAAAACTACCTACATGTAGGGAAAATTCCCTACGTCTGGCAACACCGATTGCTACAGTTTGTGTAGAAGTGTTCAGCTAAGCATAGTTAGCTAACAACAATGTTGCGCCAGATAAGTCATTGTTGTGTGCGCCGGATTACTGAGACGTCGGAGTAATGAGGGACGGATTAGCGAGGTCATGGGGTATTCATATTGTAGGCATCTGGGGCTTAAGCCGGTATTACAATATCAAACTATTGCACAAAGAATTGGACAAAGAAATATTGGACGTAGAGTAATGGGAATGTCGTCCAATATTTCATCAAATCTAAGGCCTCGACTTAGATTTGATCAAAGAAATCGCATGTCTTCTCTTTGCTGCAGTGAGAAATGTGACCGCTCGGGGCGCTAGTAGTATTACAGCCTCCTTGACACCTGCATAACGAGTATTCGTTATGATACCTGCTTGTCAATACAGCGGTTTTATTTGGAGGTTAAATGTTCGACATAACGTTCGTATTCGTAAACATGGCTACTAGTGGCAAGTTCGTGTAGTGTTTTCAAGCAACAACAAAATTTATATAAATATATAAATCAGATGGGGCGTTGTATAACAGGTGACAAGGTCAATTCACACTGTCCGTCACGTCAATTCGCTTATCCTAATACCCCAATACCCTGCAGTAAAGTGAGGTTGAGTTCCAATCCGTGATGTAAAAAGTCATAATATACTATCGGAATTGAAGAAGTAACACCCCTAAATCTTATTTGCGGCCAAAGCAGACTTCATAATGTATGACTTTTATCAACTTGGTGTTCTAAGTGCTGGGAAGTGAAACAACTTTCAAAACATCGACATTGTTTGCGAGCGAAAATATGTACATATAAATATGTCAGACAATTTTTGTAAGGAAATAAATAGAGCCTGTTTACTTCATCAGCTATGTTTCCCTCCTTACATCGTTAATAACGTGATAAAAATTTAGATATTCCTCTTTGTCAGTGGCGACATTTTCCATTTAAAAGTTTATTTATCGGAAATGAAACCTGCTTTATCAATCTTATTCGTATACACTGTTTGCGTCAGCCTTTTCTGTTACTGTATCGCAAATTGTGAAGAACAGAGAGCTACAAAATAATAAATTAGCAGTGAATTACGGCCCGGCTGTACTGCCGACGACATAAAGAAGAAATCCGTTCCCGTAACAAATTCGATTTATCTCGCCCTGACACCCTCGGTTTCATTCAAGTGCGTTTTCTTTTTTTCCCTCCTTGTCTTCTAAATCCAAATACAATGCAACTGTAGTATAAACAACAGCTGAGCATAATGCCGCCATTTTGAAGCAAATTTGATAAAATATTGGATGATAGTGTAATAAGAGTGTTGCTTCTTAAGTAAGGGCCGTTCGCGCGTATAGTCCCGTAGTTCGCGCGGACGCCGCAACAAGCCACCGCGCCACTTGCCGGCATCCTTCCCGTTCACACTGATGCCAGTTGCAGCTTTGTAGCTGACGTGTACGCGTCGCTGTGCTACTTTATAATGTTTACGGTTATTGAATCGCCCGCCGCGTGTGAGATACGGTCAGTGACACGTTTTTGACCGCGAGAAGCCTATCAGCCGCAGATATTCATCGTCAGTTAACAAAAGTTTATGGCTTGAATGCAATGAGTGAAGGTAAAGTGCGTCAATGGGTTAGAGAGTTTAAAAATGGCCGTCAAAACGTTCATGACGAAGAACGCTCAGGCCGGCCCTCTGTGATCACTAATGATTTGGTGGCTGCAGTCGAAACAAAGATTCGTGAGGACAGAAGATTCACAATTTCCACTCTTTGGAATTTCCATAAATTTCAAGATCGGTTTTGTACAAAATTGTGTCTGAAAACCTAAACCTTAAGAAACTGTGTTCTCGGTGGGTACCCAGACTCCTGACAGAGGACCACAAAGGGAAGAGATTTGCCATTTCATTGGACTTTTTGATTCGTTACGAGGGAGAAGGGGATGACATGTTGACTCAAATTGTCACTGCAGATGAAACATGGGTATCCCATATCACTCCCGAAAGCAAGCGACAATCGATGGAATGGCGACACACAACGTCACCCGTTAAGGTCAAAGCCAAACAGAAGCTGTCAAATCGCAAGATTATGGCAACTGTGTTCTGGGAACGGCGCGGTGTTTTGCTAGTGGACTTTATGCCACGAGGAACGACAATTAACTCAGATGCCTACTGTGCAACTCTAAAGAAGCTCCGCAGAGCAATTGAAAACAAAAGGCGCGGCATGCTGACAAAAGGAGTTTTTCTCCTGCACGATAACGCTAGGCCTCACACCTCTCAAAAGACTCGGGATGTGATTGATTCTTTTGGCTGGGAAATTTTGGATCATGCACCATACAGCCCCGACCTTGCTCCTAGCGATTTTCACCTTTTCCGGTACCTGAAACATCAAATGTTCAAATGTTTGTAGAGTCTATGGGACTTAACTACGGGGTCTTACAAACTACTTATGAACTAGCTACAACTAAGGAGGGCACAAATATCCATGCCCGAGGGGGGATTCGAACCCCCGATCGTAGTGGCCGTGCAGACCGTGACTGAAGCGCCTCAGTCCCCGCGGCCACCGCGGCCGGCCTGAAACATCATCTTCAATGACGACGATGAAGTGAAAGCGGCCGTGAACTCTTGGCTGTCGGAGCAGGCGGGCGAATTCTTTGAAGAGGGAATTAAAAACTTAGTTGTACGGTATGACAAGTGCTTAAATAAACAAGCCAACTATGTAGAAAAATAGGTAAAAGTGTGTAGAATCAGAAAATAAAAGTTTTTTTTACAAAAGTATTTGTATTTTTTTTTATATATAAAAACGGCCCTTACTTAAAAAATAACCCTTGTACCCCCTTTAGCGTTTCATCCAATATCATTGTCAAAGAATAGGACCAATATTTCATCCAATTATTTCGTCCAATTCTTTGTCCAATAATTTGCTAGTGTAATAGCGGCCTTAGGCCTATTAAAAGTGAAAGCGGCGGCAAGTTTAATGGCCGGTTTCCGAAAGAGTAGTTACCTGTCCCGTCATAGTTATCTGTGGGTTACCTGAACGTTAAGTACAAAATCGGTTTCCGACACAACAGTTACCGTCACAGCCGTAGTTACCAGTCCGTTAAAGATAAATGCGCGTTCCCCCGGAGTTACCTACACGTTAACTTTAGTTTTAACTATATCCGCTACATAGAGCTAGTGGGCTTCCAAACGCAAGTCCAGAAATTATTTAACAGTTGTTATTTGTTTTTATGGTCAATTTCCGTGTGATTTTCGCACAATTTTAGAAGTTTTGAAGCTGAAACTTTCAACTAACCATAAAGATACTTCCCTTTGCAACAGTGTTCTGCCATCATTTGCCATTACGATCGATCAATGTTTCAAGTGATTAGTGTTTTTCATTAAAATATTGGGCTCGGGTAGGTAGGTGGGTGGGTAGGTGGACGTAAACTGATCAACTGGTATCGTAAAAAGTAATGTCACATCCACAGAACAATAGGAAGAAGAAAACTTAAATTCATAAAAATAGATGTTGACAACAGAAATAATACATGTGATATTTATTACTAACCCTGTCTTTGTTATTGTTTCTCCTGGCTTTTCTTTTCAGAACAGAATGAAAGCTCTTTGAGCTGCCTTACCGTTCTCTCTACTGTCTGATTTATGGAATTGTACAGTTTTGTGACATCTTCCAAGGCGTGTTGCTTTTTTAAAATAGTCAAGCCATCTGTCTTTTTATTTTCTATAACTGCCTTCCTTTCTCAGTATAGGTCGTTCAAGAGGTTTTTTCTCAAATAGAGTAAATTTTTTTCTCTATTGTCACCCTTTGCGTTTCGAAACAGGAAACTCGTGACAGCTATACAAACTATTACGCATCTTCGATTTTCCCTTAATGTTGTTGTTGTTATGGTCTTCAGTCCGGAGACTGGTTTGATGCAGCTCTCCACCCTACTCTATCCTGAGAAAGCCTTTTCATCTCCTCATAAGAACGGCAACCCACATCCACTTGAATCTGCTTACTATACGCGTCTCTTGGTCTCCCTCCTTGATTTTTACCCCACACACTTTCCTCCAATGCTAAATTTACGATTCCTCGATGTCTAAGAATGTGTCCCACCAAGCGATTCATTCTTTTAGTCAGGGTATGCAAAAAATTCCTTTTCTCGCCAATTCTGTTCAGTACCTCTTCATTAGTTATGCGATCTACCCACGTAATCTTCAGCATTCTTCTGTAACACCACATTTCAAAAGCCTCTATTCTCTTCCTGTCCGCACTGCTAATCGTCCATGTTTCACTCCCATACAAGTCAACACTCCACACAAATGCCTTCAGAAAAGACTTCCTTACACTTAAATTAATATTCGATGTTAGGAAATTTCTCTTTCCCTTAATAAACAATAAAATTCTAGTAATTGCGAGTTTCGATAGTAGTGGCATCTGTGATCTGTTGAGACGTACGATTAGCATCGACAGAAGGAGTAGTTACCTCATAGTTAACTAACGGTCGTCGAAATCAGCTACGGGAAACCGAAGGAAGTTATCTGGCATGTTAAATTATAACATGACGGTAGCTAACGGCACGTTGACTGTAAGCTTCCAGAAACCGGGCATAATGGTGGCAGGGAAGAACTGCAACGAACTGCGGTCCATCCCCTCACCCCCCGCCCTGCCCCCCTCTCCTGCCACCTTCCCCAGAAATACAGTGAAACAGGAGGCGCTGTTTATACTTCATACTGCACACGGGAAAGAAAATACAAGGTAAACAACGTAGAACAGAGACAAAACCCCTGGCGCGTGATGAAAACAGCGCTGCAGAGAGAGGCAGAGTTGCGGTGAATAATGGACAGGGGATTTGCCCGGCGCAGCGCTCGGCCAGCAGAGGAAACACGCCGAGTAATGCATAGCCGAGGAGCCGCGTCGGATTACCATTCCAGCGCCACGGCCAGCACAGCCCAGCCGCAGTGTCCTGCCAGCACACTGACAGGGTGCGTGTCTCCTAAAGTGCCGATGAGGCAAGGCACTTTCTAGGAACTTGCTGCGCTGCTTTCATTTCACTTTCCATACAGTAGGTATAAACCTGTTACTTATTTATAAAAGGTAACATGGGCGAAAATACACGTGTCACGGGAGTTATGCCGGCCGCGGTGGCCGAGGGGACTGAGGCGCTCCAGTCACGGTCTGCACGGCCACTACGGTCGGGGGTTCGAATCCTCCCTTGGGCATGGATATTTGTGCCGTCCTTAGTCTTAGTTAGTTCATAAGTAGTTTGTAAGTTTAGGGACTGATGACCCCGTAGTTAAGTCCCATAAGCTATACAAACATTTGAACAGTTTTGAATTTGAACGGGAGTTACAAGAACTGTTAATTCCGTCAAATATCGCAGTATTCACAGTTTTACTGGTATACTATGAAAAAATAAATGTTAATAATGAGAAGCACTGTTTCTGCCGTGTTTTATGTGTTTAACATCGAAAATTTAGGTACACATACAGGGCGGTCCATTGATAGTGACTGGCTATTTTTTTTTTTTTTTTTTTTTTTTTTCAATGACCACATGGGCAGGCTGACAGGAGCCTAAAATGCTACTCTACAGCCTAGCGAATGTAACACATTGACAATTGGTTTTCAAAATGAAAGACATGGTGGTAAATTGGTGCTTTTACATAATGACATGATGAAAATGGCGGAAAAGAAAAATGCAAAAGACTGACTGTGAATACACAGACATAGGCAGCAAAATGTGTTGCCAGGACGGCTAATAGACACACATTGCAGACGACGAGACACAAGGAGACGACGACACTGATTAAAAGATATACAACACGGAACACTATTTGCCATGGGGCTCCTGTACGATGTTAAACCACAGAACGACAAGACACTGTACACTGTTAAAATCACTATCGAAGCACTGGCCCCGCAGTGGGGACGGGGTAGTGAGAGGGGGAGGACGTGGGAAGCACGGTGGGAGGGGAAAGGAGGTAATGGGAGGGGAGGAGGGGAGGGGCCGGAAGGACTCCTGGGAAAGCTGATGAGAGGGGGGAGGGGTGTAGCCAAGCGGGACAGGGGGGTGGGGAGGAGGGGGCGACGATCTGCAGGGAGGGGTTAAGATTGGAAGGAGGGATAGATGTCGGGACGGTTGCGGAGAACGTCATCCGGGAGTGACTGGGCCAAATATCTTACAAAATAAGCATCAAACGAAAAAACTACAAAGAAAAAAAAACTTTTCTAGCTTGAAGGGGGAAAACAGATGGCGCTATGGTTGGCCCGCTAGATGGCGCTGCCATAGGTCAAACGGATATCAACAGCATTTTTTTTTAATAAGTACCCCCATTTTTATTACATATTCGTCTAGTACGCAAACAAATATGAATGTCTTATTTGGAACACTTTTTTCGCTTTGTGATAGATGGCGCTGTAATAGTCACAAACGTATAAGTACATGGTATCGCGTAACATTTCGACAGTGCGGACGGTATTTACTTTGTAATACATTACTCGTGTTAAAATGGACCGTTTACCAATTGTAAAAAAGGTCGATGTGGTATTTATGTATAGCTACTGTGATCAAAATGCCCAACGGGCTAGTACTATGTATGTTGATCGTTATCCTGGAAGACGTCATCCGGGTGTTCGGATCTTTCGTCGGATAGTTCCGTTATTTAAAGAGAGGGTTATCAGTCCTCCGGTGGGGAGGGGAAGGGGAAGGAAATGCAGTCCGGGAAGTAAATAAGTAAGGAAGACTGCATTAGCTCATGGCCCCGTGCTTGCCACGCACGTACTGGTGAAAGAACCGTGAGCCCCCTGGGGAGGGGGGGTATTTAAAGAGACAGGCAGTATTCAGCCACAAGTGAAACGTCAACCTCGACTTGCAACAAATGATGATGCCCAAGTAAGCGTTTTAGCTGCAGTTGCGGCTAATCCGCACATCAGTAGCAGACAAATTGAGCGAGAATCTGGAATCTCAAAAATGTCGGTGTTGAGAATTCTACATTAACATAACTTTCATCCTTACTACATTTCTCTGCACCAGGATTTGCATGGCGAAGACTTTGAACGTCGTGTACAGTTTTGCCATTGGGCACAAAATAAATTACGGCACGATAACAGATTTTTTTCACGCTTACTGTTTAGTGACGAAGCGTCATTCACAAACAGAGATAACGTAAACCGACATAATATGCACTATTGGACAATGGAAAATCCACGATAGCTGCGACAAGTGGAACATCAGCTACCTTGGCGGGTTAATGTATGGTGCGGCATTATGGGAGAAAGGATAATTGGCCCCTATTTTATCGATGGCAATCTAAATGGTGCAATGTATGCTGATTTCTTACATAATGTTCTACCGATTTTACTACAAGATGTTTCACTGCATGACAGAATAGCGATGAACTTTCAACATGATGGATGTCCGGCACATGGCTCGCGCGCAGTTGAAGCGGTCTTAAATGGAATATTTAATGACAGGTGGATGGGTCGTATAAGCACTATGCCATAGCCCGCACGTTCACCGGATATTACATCCCCGGATTTCTCTTTCTGTGGGGAAAATTGAAGTAAATTTGCTATCGTGATTCACAGACAACGCCTGAAAACATGCGTCAGCGCTTTGCCAATGCATGTGAGAACTTTAGTGAAGGCGAACTACTCGATGTTGAGAGGAATTTCGTTACGCGTATTTTCCAATGCATTGACGTTGAAGGACATCATTTTGGGCATTTATTGAAGTCATGATGTAATTACAGGTAATCACGCAGTAACAGCATGCGTTCTCATAATGTAAGATAATTTCACAAAAGTACATGTATCAAATTGGAACAACCAAAACAAAGTTCAAACGTATCTACTTTCTGTGTTTTAATTTAAAAAACCTACGTGTTACCCACTGATCGTCTAAAATTGTGAGCATATGTTTGTGAATATTACAGCGCCATCTATCACAAAGCGACAAAGTGTTTCAAATAACACATTCATATTTATTTACGTACTAGACGAATATGTAATAAAAATGGGGGTACCTATTTAAAAAATGCCGTTGACATCCATTTGACGTATGGCAGCGCCATCTAGCGAGCCAACCATAGCGCCATCTGTTTTCCCCCTTCAAGCTAGAAAAGTTTTTTTCTTTGTAGTTTTTTCGTTTGATGCTTATTTCGTGAGATATTTGGCCCGGTCACTATCAATGGACCACCCTGTATATAAAAGTGTTGCATCACCTTTGTTCCAAGGTCTCTTGAACACCGATTTTGAATGTCTCTCGAATACTCATTGTAAAACTTCCCACTGTCCGAATACTTTTGCGACTGAGTGTATATAGCATGAAGACTAAAAGCACTGGTGATTGCGAAGTTGTATCGGGAAATAGATGTGATTACGTCACGGAACTAGGGAGGCGCGAGATACTCTCGACAATTAACTGCTATGAAACTCACTACGGGATCCACTTTTTACTTTAAATTCGGGATAAAAGTTTCCTTCGATTCCGATAAAGTAACTAATTGCTTATTGTTTTTACTACTGATTTCCATCTCGATTCAATACAACGTATCTTTTTACGCGCTATTAGTGTGTTATTACTATTTGTAACTAATTTATATTTGCAACGAGCCATGAAGACCTGAGGACGTCATTCGCATTCCTATGAAATCTTAACGCTTATAACAGACTAAAACTCTCCACTACTGTACAGAGCCTATTTTACAGATTTAAACTACATGCTTAATCGGCACTCGAGCTCGGATATTTGTCGAATAAAGGAAAAGTACCAGATTCGATTATCGTCGAGTAAAATTCTGTTCTTACAATGTATCAAATAGTTCAGCGTGTAATGTGTTCTGGAACGATAAACTTTTCACTAGATGTAGTTTTATATCTGATTAATCAGTTCTAATATGTAAACAAAGGGTTCCGCGACCGTTGTCACTGTCAATAAAATTCTGCTGGGTTTTGGCTGCTTTTTCAGTATGTAAAATTCCGACGTTTCGGCCGCTGTTGCAAGTAGCCTTTGTCAAAGTGTTTGGCTGACTGCTGAGTGCAAAGGGATTGCTGGTAATTATATAATAGTGGGAAGAGCTGTTATCGGACGTTGGTAGCAGGGAAGGGACGACAGCCTGAGAACCAACTCGCGCACGGAAGACCATTGCGGCCGTATGTTATAACAGAGTACTAGCGCTCCTCAGTCAACGCCAGGAAGCAAGTAAACAGCGCCACGTCATAACCACCGCTCGCCTCTCATTCGCCAGTTTCCACCAATAGGAATAAGCAATGCAAACACCAATGAAGTACCTCTATTCCTTCCAACCACAAACACCAATAAAGACCGCCTAATACTTCCCTCCCCTGCCACCAATATTCAATCTTATTCCCTCCCTTGCCACCAATATTCAATCATACTTCCATAACAGCGTCTTTCACTATTGTACTGGGTGTAAATTTTAAGTTGACAAAGCAGAATAACTCGAAAAATAAGCTTCACACAAAAAATGTGTTGTTGTTGTTATGGTCTTCAGTCCGAAGACTGGTTTGATGCAGCTCTCCACCCTACTCTATCCTGAGCAAGCCTTTTCATCTCTTCATAAGAACGACAACCCACATCCACTTGAATCTGATTACTATACGCGTCTCTTGGCCTCCCTCTGCGATTTTTACCCCACACACTTCCCCCCAATGCTAAATTTACGATTCCTCGATGTCTAAGAATGTGTCCTACCAAGCGATCCCTTCTTTTAGTTAGGGTTTGCCAAAAATTCCTTTTCTCGCCAATTCTGTTCAGTACCACTTCATTAGTTATGCGATCTACCCACCTAATCTTCAGCATTCTTCTGTAACACCACATTTTAAAAGCCTCTATCCTCTTCCTGTCCGCACTGCTTATCGTCCATGTTTCACTTCCATACAAGGCAACACTCCACACAAATGCCTTCAGAAAAGACTTCCTTACCCTTAAATTAATATTCGATGTTAGCAAATTTCTCTTTTTCAAAAATGCTTTTCTTCCCATTGCCATTCTGAATTTTATATCCTCTGTACTGCGACCATCGCAAGTTATTTTACTACCCAAGTAACAAAACTCATCTACCACCTTCATTGTTTCTTTACCTAATCTAATTCCTTCAGCATCACCTGATTTTCTAAGACCGCATTCCATTATTTTTGTTTTGCTCTTGTTAATGTTCATTTTATACGCTCTCTTCAACACACTGTCCATTCCATTCAACTGCTCTTCCAGGTCTTTCGCTGTCTCTGACAGAATTACAATGTCATCAGCAAAACGCAATGTTTTTATTTCTTCCCCCTGAACTTTAATCCCTATTCCAAATTTTTCCTTGCTTTCCTTCACCGCCTGCTCAATGTACAAATTGAATAACATCGGAGAAAGCCTACAACCCTGTCTTACTCCCTTCCCAACAGATGCTTCCCTTTCATGCCCTTCGAGTCTAATAACAGTGGTCTGGCTTTTGTACAAGTTGTAGATAACTCTCCTTTCCCTGTATTTTACCCCTGCTGACTTCAGAATTTGAAAGAGTGTAGTCCAGTCAACATTGTCAAACGCTTTCTCCAAATCTACAAAGGCTAAAAATGTAGGTTTGCCTTTCCTTAATCTATCTTCTAAGATAAGACGTAAAGTGAGTATTGCCTCCCGGGTTCCTACGTTCCTCCTGAATCCAAACTGATCTTCCCCGAGGTCAGCTTCTACCAGCTTTTCCATTCTCCTGTAGATAATTCGTGTTAAAATTTTGCAACCATGACTTATCAAACTGATGGTTCTGTAATTTTCAAACCTGTCTGCGCCTGATTTCTTTGGAATGGGGATTATTACATTTTTCTTAAAGTCTGAGGGTATTTCGCCTGTCTCATACATCCTACACACCAGTTCAAATAGTTTTGTCATGGCTGGCTCTCCCAGAGACTTTAGTAGCTCTGAGGGTATGTCATCTACTCCTGGGGCCTTGTTCCGACCTAGGTCTTTCAGGGCTCTGTCAAATTCATCTCTCAGTATAATATCTCCTATTTCATCTTGATCTACTTCCTCTTCCCTTCCTACAACATCGTCTTTAAGTTCATTTCCTTTGTAGAGCTGCTCTATGTACTCTTTCCACCTTTCAGCTTTCCCTTCTTTGCAGAGAACTGGTTTCCCATCTGAGTTCTTGATATTCGTAGAATTGCTTTTCTTGTCCCCAAATGTCTCTTTGATTTTCCTGTAGGCGGTATCTACTTTTCCCCTTCTTATACATTCTTCTACAGATTTGCATTTGGCTTCTAGCCACTCCTGCTTAGCCATTTTGCACTTCCTATCAATCTCATTTCTTAGTCGTCTGTACTCCATTTTGCCTGTTTCATTTACTGCTTTTTTATATTTTCTCCTTAAATCAATTAAATTTAGTATTTCCTGTGATATCCAAGGATTTTTTGTAGGTCTTGCCTTTCTACCTACTTCGTCCTCTGCTGCCTTCACTATTTCATCTCTCAATTCTACCCATTCCTCTTCTACTGTTTTATTTTCCCCCGTTTCTGTCAATTGTTGCCTAAATCTCCCTCTGAAATTCACCATAACTGCACGTTCCTTCAATTTATCTAGGTCCCATCTCCTTATTTTCCCACCTTTCTGCAGTTTTTTCAGTTTCAGCCTACAGTTCATGACTAACAAGTTATGGTCAGAGTCTATATCTGCCCCTGGGTATGTCTTGCAGTTTATAACCTGGTTCCGGAACCTATGTTTTACCATTATAAAATCTATTTGATATCTTCCGGTGTCTCCTGGTCTCTTCCAAGTATACAACCTTCTTTTGTGATTCTTAAACCACGTGTTTGTTATGATTAAATTATGTTCCGTGCAAAATTCTACTAGGCGACTTCCTCTTTCATTCCTTCTGCCCAGTCCATATTCACCTACTATTTTTCCTTCTCTTCCTTTTCCTACTACCGAATTCCAGTCTCCCATCACAATTAAGTTTTCCTCTCCCTTAACTGTCTGAATAATTTCCTTTAGCTCCTCATATATTTCTTCGATCTCCTCATCATCGGCAGAGCTAGTTGGCATATAAACCTGTACTACTGTTGTCGGTGTTGGCTTCGTATCTATCTTGACAATGATAATGCGATCACTGTGCTGCTCATAGTAATTTACCCTCATTCCTATTTTCTTATTCATTATTAGTCCTACCCCTGTGATACCCCCAACTGATTTTGTATTTATAATCCTGTACTCACCTGACCAGAAATCCTGTTCATCCTGCCACCGAACTTCACTAATCCCCACCATATCTAACTTCAACCTATCCATTTCCCTTTTTAAATTTTCTAGCTTCCCTACCCGATTAAGGGATCTAACATTCCACGCTCCGATCCGTAGAATGCCAGTATTGTCTTTCCTGATGATCACATCCTCCTGAGTAGTCCCCGCCCGGAGATCCGAATGGGGGACTATTTTACCTCCGGAATATTTTACCCCAGAGGATGCCATCATCATATTTTCATACAGTAGAGCTGCATGTCCTCGGGAAAAGTAACGGCTGTAGTTTCCCCTTGCTTTCAGCCGTTCACAGTAACCGTGTGGCAAAGCCACATTAGCTGATGTTACAAGGCCAGCTCAGTCAATCATCCAGACTGTTGCCCCTGTAACTACTGAAAAGGCTGCTGCCCCTCTTCAGGAACCACACGTTTGTCTGGCCTCTCCACAGATACCCCTCCGTTGTGGTTGTACCTACGGTACGGCTATCTGCATCGTTGAGGCACGCAAGCCACCCCACCTCGGCAATGTCTGTGGTTCATGGGGGTGGAAAAAAATGTATAGAATCCAAATGGATTATTTTGGAGGGCACATCTGCTGGTGCTAAAATTAGCACTCCATCCCAGCCGCCTGGTGGTGGGGCGGGAGGCAACTTTAAAATTTCAAATGGGAAACCCCATTTTTATAGCAGAGTGAGATCGTACATAAAAAAACTTCGTATATTTTGTCTTAAACATTTCTTTTGATTCTTGGTAGTTGGCGCAGTAATTCAAGGAAATCCATGTTCTCATTTTTGCGTGGAAAATGGTTACGGATAAACAAAAAAATACTTATTTACTTCGTAAATTTTGCTTCGCTAAAACTAAAACTCTCCCTCTCTCCCCACAGGGTGGGGTTTGCTACGAGTCGCGTTTGACGCTGCTTTACCGTTGCTAGGCAGGGTTAGAATTTCTATGAGTGAGAAGCAGCCCGTTCTGCGTAATTCCGTCTAGCAATACTAACTCCGCGCCAAACGCCCTGGTAGCGAGCAAAACCCCACCGTTTGGGGAGAGATGGAGAGTTTTATTTTTAGCAAATCAAAATTTACGAATAAAATATTTCTTATTTATTCATAACCATTTTCCACGCAAAAATGGGAACATGGATTATCTTGAATTACAGAATTACAATTACCAAGAATCAAAACAAATGTTTAAGTCAAAATATACGTAGGTTTTTATGTATATCTGATTCTGCAATAAAAAAATGGGGGTTCCCATTTGAAATTTTAAAGCTGTATCCCGCCCCATGCCGAGGGGGGCTGAGGTGGAGGGCTAATTTTAGCAGCAGCAGACGTCCCCCTCGAAAATAATCAACTTTGGATTCTACAAATTTTTTGTGTGAAGCTTATTTTTCGAGTTATTCTGTCTTGTCAACTTAAAATTTACACCCTGTATAACCGAGGTCCCCATCACCCCCCCTCCCCCCGTCCACACCCGAGACATTAGGTCTCGGATTCCGACGATAAATTGATAAATTCAATTTGTATATAAGCATTGGTTTATTGTTTATTTGTTTTTTTTTTTTTTTTTTTTTTTTTTTTTACTTTTTCACGTTTTGTAAATTGTTTTATAAAGCCCCTCCCCCAGGCTGACCAAAAGTATAACCCCCCCCCCCCGTGGGCACCTCTGTTGTGTAAGTACCAGAAAGCCGGCCGCGGTGGCCGAGGGGACTGAAGCGCTCCAGTCACGGTCTGCACGGCCACTATGGTTGGGGGTTCGAATACCCCCTCGGGCATGGATACTTGTGCCGTCCTTAGTCTTACTTAGTTCATAAGTAGTTTGTAAGTTTAGGGACTGATGACCCCGTAGTTAAGACCCTTAAGCTATACAAACATTTGAAACATTTTTTAAGTAACAGGAATCCTTTGCATTCAGCAGTCAGCTAAACACTTTGACAAAGACTACTTGCAACAGTGGCCGAAAGGTCGGAATTTTACATATTGACAATGCGGCCAAAAACCTAAAAGAACTTTATGGACACATCTAATATGTTTGCATAGGCATTTGCTTCTGCTTCTTGTCTTTCATTTAAGCGACGTCCCCTGAAAACTTTACCTTTCCATCCAGTGTCTCCCTTTCTCGGTGAGGTACCGGTAGCCATGCAGTGTAGTGTTTTCAGTGTAATCGACAACCACCGACCAGACGGCATCGGTCCAGCGAACCGGCGGGCCAGCAGATGCCGCTGAAACACACACATACAGAGAGTTCAACATACAGGAAACAGCTTTAAATCTTGATAGGATTAGTGTGAAGGTACACTGGTAAGGGGAGGTACACAGAATTTCACTCTAGGTCCACTGCATTTACTAACATACTTCTGTGATGTGGCATTACAAGTTACGGATCTTATTATTATTATTCTATTTGCAAAGGATACATCTGTATAATGAAGAAAAATGAATGCAATGCTAACTATTCAACAAGCTACATAGTAGGTAGCATCAATCCACGCATTGCAGAAAATATTGACTTAACTGCAGTGATGCACCATACTTAATAGAGTCTGACATCGAACATCGAAGAACGGAAATGTTATAATCACAAATTACTGAATTAATTGGTGAAGTGTAAAATTTTAAATGTATTGCACTGAAGACAGATGAAAAGTTGGGCTATTTACGTTCATAATCCTGACCAAAATCTTAACTCTGCAACGTTCCCTTCAAGAATAATCTCCACTCTCCCCAACAAAAAATACTACAGTGTTCGATTTTACTGCATTGAAATGATCGTATGGCATTTTTGGCCGGGAGATCCCGTCTGGGACTGTTCGGCCGCCTAGTGCAAGTCTTTTTACTTGACGCCACTTCGGCGACTTGCGTGTCGATGATGATGAAAATGATGATGACAACATACAACACCCAGACCCTGCCGGGAATCGAACTCGCCTCCCCTGCGTGGTAGTCGACAACGCTGTCAACTGAATTACGGGGACGGACTTGACTGTATTATTTTCTATGGTATCATTTTGAGAGAAGCCTTTGTATTCATAAAAATATTCTTAAGGTGACACCACACGTGCTATATTTTGGCGAACATAAAGGAATTAGCACTAATCAAGTGAGCAAGAGGAGTGGAATTCAACGAATAATTTACATAACGAGCACATTTTTATATCTCTCAAGGAAAAAGTTCGTCATGATCATTGAGTGTCAAATAGCAGGAACAAAGTTAGAACAGGTGGATAGTTTCATGCACTTAGGGCCTAATTTCTCACAGGATGGCAAGATAGTGAAAGAACTTGAATCAAGGTGTAGAAAAGCTAATGCAGTGAGTGATAAGCTAATATCTACTTTCTTCTGCAACAAGGAAGTCAGTACAAAGACTAAATTAGGAGTGCTCTGCTCTATCTTTCGACCAACGTTGTTGTATGGGAGTGAAAACAGGGTGGATACAGCTTACCTTATTAATAAGGTTGAGGTTACAGAGGTGAAAGTAGCAAGAATGACTGCAGGTACTAATAGATGGTAAAAATGGCAGGAGGGTGTCCATAATGAGGAATCTGAGTGGGTGGGGTTATGTTACCTAAGAGACTCATGCGTTCGGCAGTAGAGTGTAAGAGAAGTCGAGGCAGACCAAGGTGGAAGTACTTAAATTTGGCCAAGAATGAGTGAAATAACAGGCTTAACATCAGACGAGACATCATTGTTAGCATTGCATAGGATATGATGGAGGAGTTTTATTAGTAGTACTGTGATCCAGACTGAAACTGAAAGCCATAATTAGTCTAATGATAACGATGAGGAGGAGGATCATTACATATACAGACTTCTAGTGTCTGATCTGGCCTCTCAGTTATGAATCTTTAAGTTCGTGGGTTTCTTCGTAGTTTTGTAGTATTCCAATAAATGCATTCCGTAAATGACCGCAAACGTTGCTGACAGATTGATAGATTCAGTTTTAAACACTTGCATGTGCTGACCTACATATAATTCACTTCCCCACATCAGGCATAACACGCGGCCTAGTGATGTGGGGAAATGAATTATATGTAGGTCAGCACACGCAAGTGTTTAAAACTGAATCTATCAATCTGTCAGCAACGTTTGCGGTCATGACATGCTGCCTATTGATGTGGGAAAGCGAACTGTATGCAAGAATAGAACGTGACACCAAGGCACATTGGATGGAGAGATATGTGCATACCCTTTATATCATACCACAGTGTTGCATCTTTTAAACATATTATTATACCTGGACAATCAAGGTATGACAATGACAAATATGTTATTTTACATTTGTAATCTAGATTTATAATAATATTGTATTACTGTGCATTGACAACATTTACTCGTGTATAGCATGTGTAGTTGCCTTTTATAACATCTATTGTAGATATCAGGAAGTCACTGTAGTTGTTGTTTAAATATTACAGATTCGAAAATGGCTCTTTAATGAGTTGAAACTAGTCATCGAGCAATTATGTAAATAAGCGATCTGGGCAAATAAATCTCACAGGAGAATCATCACCAATTTTTAGATCGCCTCCTAAACCTGAATAATAATGTCAGGTAACTGTAATATTTTTGTTTTCCTTTAAAAAATGGGACCTCAAAGGATATTGGGCAGACATTACGTAATGCTTATCTCTATTAACATAAGGGTTTACCATCAACAAACAGATAGCAAAATGTTTATATCAATATGATATTTTAGATATTGATCTCAAGGTGGGGGAAGCAAACTGAAGTCATCCCTGAATCGTATTCATATTTCGTAATTTGTAAACAAATAAACAAAACTACGACCATTTATTATCGACACCTAGCAACAAAGACAACTCCAAAAATAACATGTACAAAATGTCTTTGACACACTGTCAGTACTAAAACTTCCGGGCTCAGTTTTGAACGTTATATAAATAAAAAGAGCTCTATTCCTTGAATAATATCAGTTTCGTGTAGGCTTTCACGGCCGGCGTCTTCAGTAATTAAAACTTCCGGGCTGAGAGGCCGTGGTCGAACAGTAGAAATTTCTTCCCCTGACGTTTCGTTGCCGGCTGCGGACAACATCTTCTGAGGTGAGTCGACGACTGGCTGCAGGGCCGTGGAGATCCTGCATATATAGAGGGCATAGAGGGCGCCACCACTCGTCACCTGATGTCAACAGTAAAACTATCTCTGGCTGGCGTCATTACTCTCGATCGAAGGTAATCGATTGTCACATCTTTGGTACAAAGCAGACCGCCATATCTTGTCTAACTTCAAGCCTTCTTCCTTCCTGTTAAAATTATTGTGGTGTTTAAAAATCTCTATAGCCTCTCTATTCATACGTGCATAATAATGCGATGTCTTAGCTAGCACGCTTGTCTCACTAAATGCGGACAAAAGTATCTCCCGCAATGCCTTCTTTTCTCCTGGAGACAAATTGCTGATGGGTGGCTTAGCCTTACGCAGTATCCTGGATGTTTCCATCCTAATCTCATCAGCAGTATGTGGTGGTAGCTGACGAATCCCCGAGTATCTTTGTACTTTCTGCTGACAAGGGAAATGCTACCGTGGTGATGAAAAGTGAAGACTACCATAAGAAGATCAGTGACCTTTTGGATTCGACCACCTATAAAAAGTTGAAAAAGGATCCTACAACGAAAGTGCTGGCAGTTACCAATCAACTGATAAAAAAGTCTTCTAGTTCTTCAGAGGATAAAAAACACATTTGCAAAACGGAAGCTTACGCTCCTAGGTTATATGGGCTACCTAAGGTGCACAAAATCGATATCCCTCTGAGACCAATTGTAAGTGCTATTGGATCCCCTACTCAAGAGTTGGCTAGACATCTTGCCTCCTTGCTACAACCGATTATTGGGAAAACTGATCATCACATTAAAAACTCTATGCACTTTATCGAAAAACTGAAGGAGATTACTGTTAGCCCTGGTGATATTCTTGTCAGCTTTGACGTGATTTCCCTGTTCACCATGGTTCCTGTCAACGAAGCTCTTGCTTACATATCTTACTTGTTTCCCACTGATATTGTAGATCTGTTTCGACATTGCCTATCCACGACTTATTTTCAATATGATAATGAATTCTATGAACAAATCGATGGAGTGGGTAGCCCTCTAAGTCCAGCGGTTGCGAATATTTTTATGGAATTTGTTGAGCAACAGGCACTGCAGTCGGCCAGAAAGAGCCCTTTGAAGTGCTATCGGTATGTGGATGATACATTTGTGATCTGGAATCACGGGGAAGAGGAACTGAACTGTTTCTTAAAGCATTTGAATAGTATCAACACGAAAATACAATTTACCATGGAGACGGAGAATGATGGACAGATAAATTTTTTGGACGTTACAGTGATTAAACGTACATATGGGACTCTGGGTCATAAAGTACATAGAAAAGATACGCACACCGATCGGTATCTTCACAAAGATTCGAATCATCATCTCAGGCAGAAGAGAGGTGTTATTAAAACATTAGTGGACAGGGCTAATAAAATATGTGAGCCAGCTTATTTGCAAGAGGAACTCGATCATTTACGAACCGCATTTCAGAAAAACGGATACAGTGATAAGGAGATAGATCGAGCGCTACAGCCCAGAAGACAAATCTCTGCTAACGTCCAACAACAACGTTTGGCGGGGAAAGTGTTTCTCCCATTCATCCACAATATCACGGACCGCATTGGGAAAGTACTGGCCAAGTTTAGAGTGGAAACAAAATTCAAACCCACCAAAAAGATCAGTGAATGCTTACGATCAACGAAAGATGCGCGACACTCTTTGGCTACTCCAGGTGTGTATAAGATCCCATGTAGTTGTGGGAAGGTTTATATTGGAACAACAAAAAGAAGTATCAATACTCGCCTAACTGAACACAAAAGGAACTGTCGACTGGGACACACGGACAAATCGGCCGTAGCGGAACATGTTTTTGAAAACGGTGACCACAAAATCAAATTTAGTGAGACAAGCGTACTAGCTAAGACATCGCATTATTATGCACGTATGAATAGAGAGGCTATAGAGATTTTTAAACACCACAATAATTTTAACAGGAAGGAAGAAGGCTTGAAGTTAGACAAGATATGGCGGTCTGCTTTGTACCAAAGATGTGACAATCGATTACCTTCGATCGAGAGTAATGACGCCAGCCAGAGATAGTTTTACTGTTGACATCAGGTGACGAGTGGTGGCGCCCTCTATGCCCTCTATATAAGCAGGATCTCCACGGCCCTGCAGCCAGTCGTCGACTCACCTCAGAAGATGTTGTCCGCAGCCGGCAACGAAACGTCAGGGGAAGAAATTTCTACTGTTCGACCACGGCCTCTCAGCCCGGAAGTTTTAATTACTGAATATCAGTTTCCTTTAGCTAAAACAATAGAAAACCAAATTACCAACATAGAACATACAACAAGCCTTTTTTTGTGACAGCAAAACTCGCCTGACGAAATAGTGCAGACATACTTAAAACAGTCCGTTGTTTACTGCTGTCTGCGAGCAGTGATACTGAACAATCGCGGCCAGCGAGAGTTTCATATGACACATCAGAGGGACCCTAACGACCCGTCAGGAACACTAGTCAGATATCATTTTGCACTTATTTTTACGACGCTGTAAATGAGCAGGGTCTGATAAGTCCCGTCGGGCAGGAAAGAGATCTTCCCGTACACATTATCAGCAGCAGCAGCAAACAGCATCACATTTCTGCACGCCATATCCGTCAGTTCATTTACGCACAGTATATAAATAATGAGTTGATCACACTTTACTGAGGCACTCCTGACGTTTCTACAAAGTAGTTTTCCACTTCGACAACAGATTTTCGCGCCCGTGCGAACGAAACCGTTTCTGAAACGTGCTTGTCAGACTGCGTCTAGTTATTAACAATTATTTTGCCTCATATGGACAAAGTGACGTTTTCATCACCAAACGGGAAGTAAATATTAGACTCAACATGGATCTGCATATTTATGTAAATAGAAACAGCGTTTGTGCTCATTAAATCGGAACTAAAACAGTTGTTTCGCAGACGCTATATTTGATTGGACTATCAAATTGTCTTTAGGCCTTAACACGAATACATGACATCAAAAAATCTGTTTATAAATTCGGATTTCGCCTTCTATAAGATGTGTCGCTACGTAAATGTAGTGAATACTACTAAAAGGTTATCCCAGGCCACGGTCTCGTTGCACGTCACCTGTTTAACGACTTCCAGGACGAAAAAAACATAGCACTGGCCTGTTATCGGCCCACTTTAGATTTGTCTGTAGTGTTATGATGTTTTACAGACATTTCGGACAAAATAATAAATCCTAAAAAATTACGGACGATATGATTACGATTCTACTGTTGTGATAATACCCACGCACGCAACAAGTAAAATTCTCTCTGACTGTATTTTAACAAACAGCCAAAATTATTCGATATTTGAGTTTAGTTTTAACAAACATGCTCTTTTTTATCTTTCACCTCTTTAAACTATTATGTTAATATCTCCCCCATATTTTCATCATTTTTTCCAAATTCAAATGTTTGTCAAGTTTATGGGACTTAACTACGGGGGAATCAGTCCCTAAACTTAGAAACTACTTATTAACTAACTTATACTAAAGACATCACAAACATCAATGCCCGAGGGGTTATTCGAACCCACGACGGGGAGCGGACTCGCACATCGGAGCACAGCGCCTCAATCCGCTCGGCCCCTCCACCGCGACATCATTTTTTCCGTTAAAGGTAACGTCAACTGTCTTGCCGTGTTAGTTTGCTCTAACTTTACTTTCTTAGCCAATAGTAGTTACGAATGACTATACCCTCAAGGAACGTAGCGTGCATTTGGCATTCGGACGAGTGTCTATAGCCTGGAAGGAACACAGCGTACATTTGGCGTTCGGAAATCAGTCACATGACATCCCTCGTCCGAAACCTTGCCCGAAACTCTCTTTTGCATACGCCATCTTGTTTTCTGTATTTGATGATGTTCTTGTTATCACTCAAGCGTTGTCACTTCAAAGCAATGGGACAGTGAAAATTATATTTAAAAAAATTAGTACAATGAATTACAAATTACATAAACTTTAAGACCTAGAAAGAAAAATCATTCCAAAAATACTTGGTCCACTAAGAAATACAGAGGTATGGAAACTAAGAAGTAATGCAGAAGGTTATCGCAACATAGAAAACATAACCTAAACACTACGGAAGAGGCGACTGCTATTTTTTGGACATTTATACCGAACGAACAGCAACAGGTTAACCAAACAGATTTTTAAATATCTCTGGGACAAGAAGTCAATAATAGCATGGATTCAAGAAGATAGGAAAGATTTGGAAAGAAACAATATAAGTGAAAAAGATGCAACAGAAAGAGAAACTTTTAAGAATAAAGTGTTAAAAATGGAAGGATTCTAAGGCAGGAGGGAGAAGAAGACAGGAGTAAAGTGGTCTGAGGAGATAAAAAGGATGCATTGTGAAAAGATGAAAGAATACTGGAGGAAAAAGAAGAAGAACAAAGGAAGAAACATTGAAATTGATGCGTGGTCCTTAGATGGCCGAAACGAAGAGAGAAGAAGAAGAATTATAATATAATGTTTCAAAAAGCTGTGTTAGCATTTAACACCTGTCATCGAAGGTACGAGAATTTCGGATTATTCTCGCAGCTGTTGGTCATAGCGTAATGAGCAGCGCATTAGTTCGTTATGTAAGAACATTTGAGACGGTGGTTCGACACTTACTGGGCGTGGTGGCTCAGCATTTTCGATCAGAAGGCCTCTGTAACGAAAATACTGAGCCAACGACGAAACGATCAAAATAAAACAAACGCAGTGCAACATGTGCCATGGCAACTTGACCAAACCTGCCCACCTGGCAGGACGGAGCAGGCCAAAACCAGTACAAATTGCCGACTGCAGAACCATGCTACCCTTCTGTCGTGCATGCTGAATTTATTCACGACCCCATGCTACCGCGTGAGTTCATAGCGAACGCGCGCGACCGGTCACGTGTGCTGCTGCTGAAGAGTTCTGAGCCGCAGGAAGCAGGCGCTTCGCTCTTATTCGCTCCAGCCTTCGTACAGACCACAGACACTCCTGAGGCCCAGCCTCTGTACGGGACGAACAGCCTCGTGCCGTCAGCTCTCGCCTAGCTGCTGTTCGTAATCAGCCACCGTAAACCACAACCGTTGCTTTTTCCGATTCCCACAAAGAGAGTTTACAACTGGTATGTTGTATGGTGGGATATAGATAAGGCTGTTCTGTTGATTGGGAAAATAGGGTCGCTACAAGGATTTGGCAATAGTGAGCCAGCTAAAAGAGGTCTGTTTCAAAAGCTACTCATTCAAAACTAATCTGGTGTTAAATGCAGCATTATAATCGTCATCAGCTGGTAGTTAACACTCACAATAACTAATTTTCCAATCAAGCTGGTTAAAGATTAGTTGAATACAATTTTTTTATTCATTAACACTATAATTCTGTTTAGTTATGGCCCTAATATTAATGCCTGCACAGTTAATTAGGAAACAGTGGGTTTAGGCTGATTCAAACCGCAACGGATATTTTGAACACAGCAAGAACAATACGTAGGCTCACTGACTACAGTATAAATTTGACGGCGAGAGAAATCTGGAAAAACACAAACCACTTTCTAATAATGCAACTGCAAGAATTTATTTCGCTAGCTGACTGATTGCAGAAACTTAGTATCTTGTTCATCTGTGTATGTTAATCAAACTAAGCCCAGTCATTATTAAGCTTTGATTTTAATAGCCAATAACTTTGAATGAAAGGAAGAGGGTTAGCTTTCTAACTACAAAAGTGAAACATGTAAAGAGGTTCAACTTTCTCAATTATTATAAACAATTAGATTACATTACCTTATGATTGAAGAACAACAAAATCTTCTCAGTCTGATACGTATATCAATGAACAAAATCTTATAAAGACAGAACTGTCTGTGAAAATCAGATTTCAAAATAATTCCCTCAGCTCGTAGAAAAGCAGCTAACCAAAGCACGTCCGATCAATACCAGAGCTACACACCGACTCTCTTTCTGTTCAACTACTGCTCACATACATAGTGTTTGACAGAGATGTTACACAACAGAGTAAACCATAGACGTAGTTACTCAAAGAAGTTCACATAACATTTTACATCCAAATATCGATAGAAGACAGGCGAAACAATATTACTGAATTTGTACAGACATGTTTCAAGTTCCGCTGTGTATTCCGTAATTTGATAATAGAGGAAATACTTATTTCAGTCATGTTATTTATCCTTCCTAAAGATAAGGATTGGAAATACCAGAAAGAAGCAGAATTAGGCGAGGTGTTAGACAAGGATGTTGCCTTTCCCCACTGTTGACTAACATATACTTTGAAGAGATTACTGCGAAAGTCTTAGGTGGTAAAAGAGGAATACGTATTGGTGGAAAGAGAGCAGAATGTATAAGATTTGCTGATGACATGGTACTAGTGGCAGAACCTGAGCGGACAGCGAACAACAAGCTGAAATATCTGAATGAAGCTTGTGTGGAATATGGGCGATTCCACAAAGAGGTTGTCATCAGTACAAGACGCAGAGTGACCAATATTAAAATATCACAAGATACCACCAGCCAAGTAAGTGCCTTTAAATATCTTGGAAGCACAATAAATGAAGACTTGAGATGCCACCAGGAGGTGAGAATTCGAATTGCCGTAGCGAAGGAGGCATTCGACAGAAAGAGGAGACTGTTACGTGGCAAATTATATAGATGTCTAAGGAAAAGGCTTGGCAAATGTTTTGTCTGGAGTGTGGCACTATTTGGGGCAGAAACATAAACGCTGAGACGAGAGGATGAAAAAAAGTTAGAAGCATTTAAGATGTGGATATGGAGGAGAACGGAGAAGATAGGCTGGATGGAAAGAGTGAGTAACGAAAGAGAGTTGGAAATGGTTGAGGAGAGAAGATGTCTTCTGGAGGTTACAAGAGAAAGGAAAAAGAACTGGTTGGGACATCCGTTGAGGAGGGAGTGCATGCTATCAGATGCCTTGGAAGGTCATGTTTTGTGGGAGAAGACTGAGAGGAAGAAGGCGATACAAGATGATAGATGACGTAAAGGAAAGAGGAAAACTTGCGACGCTAAAGAGGATGACAGAAGACCGGACAGCCTGGAGAACTGCCATGTGACAACCTGCCTTCCTAAGGCGTCCAGACGCCTTCAACGCTTCGCCTTCGAAATCGAGAACCCCTCCAACCTATCTTATTTCTACAGCAGTGGAGTCGGTCATAAAGTGCAGACCGTCGACCTCTGCGTTGTCCGTAGTGAGAGGTAGGGTCTGAAATTTGGCATTCGCGGCGTATCCTCGATACTTAGGATCTCTGAATATTGAATTCAGTAAAAAAAAAATGTTCAAATGTTTGTAAATCTGTGGGCCTCAATTATTGTGGTTATCAGTCCCTAGGCTTACAAACTACTTAACTAACCTAAGAACAAATACCCATGCGCGAAGGAGGACTCGAAGCTCCGACGGAAAGCAAATTCAGTAACACTTTCCGATATGTCTCTTGCGTATAGCAGTGTTTTTCAACCTATGGGTCGCTTGCTCGGGGAAGGGGAGGGGGGGCGGGGTCGCCTTCACAGTATAAAGTACTTGCACCATAAAGTAACGAGGATTTCAGTAATATAGAAGCGTATGCCTAAGTGAAATTTATGTAGTGCTGAAGTTACGGAGTTCCTTGTGTAACATTCATTATGAATTGAACAGATTAACAATATAGTGCGTTAATGATGAATAAGCGCAAAAGTTCGAAAACTGTTTTCAAGAACCAATCAATAGGTAAAAGAACTTGATACAATAGGAAATACTGAAAATTCGAAAAAAAATTAAAAATAATTATCTACTTCTTTACGAATTGTTTATATAGTGGGACCTTTCTTAATGAGCATAATTCGCTTGTGAATCTTGCTGAGCCGGCCGCAGTGTCCGAGCGGTCTGCAGAGCGCCAGTTACGTTCTGCACGGCCATTACGGTCGGGGGTTCGAATCCCCCCTCGGGCATGGAAATTTGTGGCATCCTTAGTATTAGCTAGTTCATAAGTAGTTTGTAAGTTCAGGGATTGATGACCCCGTAGTCAAGCTCTACAAACATTTGAACGTTTTTGAGTCTTGCTGAAATGTGACACAGTAGTTAAGGAAAATGATATTTCTGTCGGAGGTCATGTAAAAATACGATAACACACAAAACTTGGTCCAACAACTTAAAAGAAATCTGAAGCAAAAGAAAGAAGATTAAATTTGTTTTCCGTTGATATAAAGTAGTTTTGTTCCGGCTCTTGAGGAGGGTGGTCGTAAGAATAGTTTTTACTTGGAAGGGGGGGTCGCATATTCGAAAACGTATTTCTTCACAAAGTCTGTTAATTCGCTCCGTGCAGCCGTAATCACGTTAGAAACCTCTTCTCATGAATATACAGAGTACAAATGAGAGTTCTGCCAACCGTCCTTCTACCCATTGTGTATGCGATACCACTCCATTTGGAATTGTACAAGTTGCTACTCCATTACTTTTGTCACCTCAGTGACCGTATCTTACACGCCTGCTGCGCCGCGCGGGAATGGAAGCGTGGTCTAAGGCGCCATGGTACGAATTTCGCGGCCGCTTCCCGTCGGAAATTCAAGTGCTTCAAATGTTCCAATGTTTAAGGGACCAAACTCCTCTGGTCACGGGTCCCTAGACTTACGAACTACTTTAGTTTATACTAAGGACAACACACATATTCCAGAATGAAACTTTTCACTCTGCAGCAGAGTGTGCGTTGATATGAAACTTCTTGGCAGTTTAAAATTGTGTGCCGGAATCGAGACTCAAAACTGGGACCTTTGTCTTTCGCGGGCAAGCGCTCTAACTGACTGAGCTATCCCGACATGACTCACGATGCCGCCTCACAACTTCCGCCAGTACCTCGCCTCCTACTTTCCAAACTTCACAGAAGCTCTCCTGCAAACCATGCAAGACTAGCACCCCTGGAAGAAAGAATATGGTGGAGACAAGGCTTAGCCACAGCCTAAGGGATGTTTCCAGAATGAAACGTTCACTCTGCAGCGGAGTGTGCGCTGATTTGAAACTTCCTGGCAGATTACAATTGTGTGCCGGAACCGGGACTCGAACCTGGGACCTTTGCCTTTCACGGGCAAGCGGTCTACCGATTGAGCTATCCCGACACGACTCACGATGCCGCATCACAACTTTACTTCCACCAGTACCTCGCCTCCTACTTTCCCGAGGTCCCAGGTTCGAGTCCCGATCCGGCACACAATTTTAATCTGCCAGGAAGTTTCATATCAGCGCACACTCCGTTGCAGAGTGAAAAGTTTCATTCTGGAAACACCCGTTAGGCTATGGCTAAGCCATGTCTCCACCATATCCTTTCTTCCGGGAGTGCTAGTCTTGCAAGTTTCGCAGGAGAGCTTCTGTGAAGTTTGGAAAGTAGGAGCCGAGGTACTGGCGGAAGTAAAGTCGTGAGGCGGCATCATGAGTCGTGCCGGGATAGCTCAGTCGGTAGAGCGCTTTCCCGTAAAAGACAAAGGTCCCAGGTTCGAGTCCCGGTTGCGGCACACAATTTTACTATGTCAGGAAGATTCAACATACATATTGATGCCCGAGGGAGGACTCGAACCTCCAGGCGAGTGGCCGCGCGATCCGTAACATTGTTCGAGTCTTCCCTCTGACATGGATGTCTGTGTTGTTCTTGGAAATAATTCGTTTTAGAAGTTTATAAGTCTAGGGACCCATGAGCAGAGTAGCGTGGTCCCTATTTGAACATTTTTGGTCAGGCTTGCTGGTCACGGCACGATAAACAGTGGTAAAAGTGGATAATGATGACGGTATCCTTACGTGTAGACGGACTCGCGGAGAAGTCGCTGGCGGCCACGTTCCTCATGGTGAGCTGCTGCCTGGTGCCTGGTGAGCGGCGGTGGGCCACCGCGGCACGGCTACGGCTATCGCGGCGGCATCGCCAGCCGGCAGCACGCGAGCTCAGCCGCCACATCTCGCCATCGCCGCCTGCCATCGCCGCACACACTTCACCGCTATCTGACCGCCGCCGCGTCACGGGGACACTACCACCTAGGGTTGCCAACTCTCCCGTATTATACGGGAACTCCCGTATTTCTCTTAATGTTTACGCCAACTCCCGTCTCCCGTTTTTATTTTATACGGGAGGTATAATGAAATATTTATTCAATTGCAACCAGTTTCGGCATTTCACTATGCCATCTTCAGGTCCCTACATCGGAGCATTATATCGAAAGGTAGGGGATATTAAACTGGATTCATGGATTTCGTCTCTTAGTTGGAAGATCAACTTTGAAACCACTACTAGTCCTTGGTGTCACAGTTACTGTTGTTGTTTCCAACTAAGAGACGAAATCCATGAATCAAGTTTAACAGTTTAATATCCCTACCTTTGGATATAATGCTCCGATGTAGGGACCTGAAGATGGCATAGTGAAATGCCGAAACTAGTTGCAATTGAATAAATATTTCATTTTACTTACGGCTGTAGGTACCTCAGTTCCTTAAGATCCTTTGATGTTTGGTCAAAATACCGGCAACCAAGGGAGCCGTACCAACGTTGGAGTCAACGTTGGTTCCAATGTGTGGACCCGGCCATAGTGGGCCGTGCCCCAGCGTCTACCCTGTCAGCTATGCGCGCGCAACCTACTCTGCCTGACGTGACAGGAGAGCGCCGCGGCCTTGTCTCTAGGTGGTGTTGTCTGGACGGGTGGGATACCGTTGCCAACTTTTTTTTTTTTTTCAAAATAAGGGAGACTTCGAATCCACATAATGAATAGGCCTAACACATTTTATTTACATCTTAAAACAGGTTTATTGCATGGGCCAATCAGAAAACTTATTCATAACAATTATAAACTGAAGGTCTACAGATTTTTTGTACTTATAACAGGATTAACCCACGGATGAGTTTCTTCCCATTTCTTCTGATATACACAGGAAGTACTTTCTTTTTAGGTGGAGTTTTTGATTCTTCCATTTCACGAAACTCAGATGAGGCAGAACGACAAAGAAACAAGATAATCGCAACGTGACTTCCGGCACCGTGTTTGTGTTTTGTTTTGTGGTCCCTATAAACGCTGTAGTAACTGTATCGTATTTGAGGTAAATGACACCGATTAAGATTTAAACGTGCCGCATATTTTTCAAATCTAGTTGCTGGACTATCGTTACAGCATTGATTAATCGATACGGAATAGTATTATCGATACAGTTACTACAGCGTTTGTAGGGAACACAAAACACAAACACGGTGCCGCGAGTCACGTTGCGGTTATCTTGTTTCTTTGTCGTTCTGCGTCATCCGAGTTACGTGAAATGGAAGAATGGAAAACTCCACCTAAAAAGAAAGTACTTCTGTGTATATCAGAAGAAATGGGAAGAAACTCATTCATAGGTTAATCCTGTTATAAGTACAAAAAAAATCTGTAGACCTTCAGTTTATAATTGTTATGAATAAGTTTTCTTATTGGCCCATGCAATAAACCTGTTTTAAGATGTAAATAAATTGTGTTAGGCCTATTCATTTTGTGGAGTCGAATCTCCCTTATTTTGACAAAAAAAAAAAAAAAAAAAAAAGTTAGCAACCCCACTCCCACCCGTCCAGACAACACCACCCAGAGAGAAGGCCGCGGCGCTCTCGTGTGACGTCAGGCAGAGAAGGTTGCGCGCGCATAACTGACCGGATAGCCGCTGGGGCACAGCCCACTATGGCCGGATCCACACATTGGAACCAACGTTGGCGCCAACATTGTTCGTCCAATGTGTGGATCGGTGAACAGCATTGGAACCAACGTTGGTACGGCTCCCTTGGTTGCCGGTATTTTGACCAAACATGAAAGGACTTTGGGCCAACATGGGTACGTCGTCCACACATTGGCGCCAACATTCCATTCTGCATTTCACTGTAATGTTTTTAAAGTAAACGCCTTTTGCTACTGCGAATAATAGATTTTATTTTTATATTTATAAGTCACCCATACGCGTTTCGCCTTTGTCTCAAGACATCATCAGCGGGTATCCTGATATATTTACATGTATTTGTTTATACATAAAGGTTAGGTTTCTTACATATGTACAAAACATTTCATTTCTGATTTAAAACAGTTAAGACGGTTTAAAACGAACTGTTTTAAATCAGAAATGAAATGTTTTGTACATATGTAAGAAACCTAACCTTTATGTGTAAACAAAAACATGTAGATATTTCAGGACACCCGCTAATGATGCCTTGAGACAAAGGCGAAACACGTATGGGTCACTTATAAATATAAAAATAAAACCTATCATTCGCTGTAGCAAAAGGCGTTTACTTTAAAAACATTACAGTGAAATACAATTCAGCTGCTGCTCAAAATGGCCACTGCAAGCAACGTATTCCATTCTGTCTTTGTCGTCTGGTCGTTTAGAATCTATCGGACCAAACTGCGTGGTCTTCAGTCCGTAGCTTAGAAACTACTTAAACCTAGGTAAACTAACCTAAGAACAACGCACACATCCATGCCCCTTGGAGGACTCGAACCTCCACGGCGAGCAACCGCGCGCTCCGCAGCAAGACGCTAAAGTTTCAAAATCTCTTTGTAAATTTTAGAACTGCATCTGAAAGAGATTCATTTGTGAAAGCAACCACAAAAATCGAAATGCCACCTCAAAACTTAGGCTCGTTAGCGAAATTAAAAACTTTTTAGACACTCAATTATTGAATGCAATTTTTAAAATTAATATTTTCTAATATCTCCTGTCAAGTTTTACATAATGCATCCCTCCAAAAAGTATCTTTTTTTATTTCAAGTTCAATCATTTAAAGTAGCAGGTCTAAGTTTTAATCATGTGGATCGATTACTTGTAACGTATTTTAAAACTAAGGAGGTTAGAAACTTACTGATTTCGTAATTAATGTTCGGCTGTAAGTGATTCAACACATCCCAGCAACGTTTACATCTGTTTCCTTTTTTGGTTTGCAATGACGAAATGTAATTATTCACACTCAAACCCGTTCATACATCGGCCGCAATTTGTCTTTCAGATATATTTACGTTGGCTCTCGACGAATTCAACTGAATGTTGCCTCCAATGTGTGGGCGCTGTCGAGAAAATATTGGCCAATGTTGGCGCCAGCGTTGGTACCAATGTATGGACGAGGAGTATGCCAAAGCAGAGAGCCAGTCAGCTATGCGCGCGCAACCTACTCCGCCTGACGTCACACGAGAGCGCCGCGGCCTTCTCTCTAGGTGGTGGTGTTCCAGACCGGCTCACACGGCGGCGTCACCAGCAGTGCCCGGCTTTACTCAAACTAACTGCCAACAAAGTCTCAAGAACAGGTGCGTCAAAATGTTCAAATGTTTGTTAAGCTTAAGGCACTTAACTGCGGGGTCATCAGTCCCTAAACTTACAAACTACTTGTGAACTACCTTACAATAAAGACGGTACAAACATTCATGCCCGAGGGGGGATTAGAACCCCCGACCGTAGCGGCCGTGCAGACTGACTGACGCGCCGCAGATCACTCGGCCACTGCGACCGGCTAGCTGCGTGCCTTGAGAGAGGGAGGGGCAGCTGGGCTTCCCTCCCCCCACCACACCTCCCGAAGAAATTGATACATATTAATAAACTGTCTAAAGAACTTGCAAACTCCTTAGAGGTTATGCTTTAACCTCACTGTTCAGAACAATTAGGGGATCATAATGAGGCGGTCAGTTCTAAAACTTAACATATCCCAAAAAGTCTAAAATAGAGATATCGCTTGTTCCAGACTCCGTTCCATTCTGGCTAGTGTCGTAATAGAGTTGCTTCCATGGATATTGTCGCGTTGAAATGGAAGCAGGCTCGACTTCGAAGGCAAGGTTCTCAACTAAACACAGCACTTACTCTGAAAGCAGGTTCATTGCGAATTGAAACATACACGCAGCACTGACTGCCTCTCGGGCAGAGTGCTCTGCTATTTATACACAGACAATGTACCAGAAATTAGAAGAATAGTTAACATAAGAAACATGTAGTACATTCTGAAAATGGTAAATACAAAGAAATAAATTTTGGCCAGTGGACGGGATTGAACCGGCGACCTTCAGCACCGCAATCGGCGGCGCTAGCCATGGCGCCACGACGGTAGTCGGCTAACTTGTGCTCTTGCGGCATTGCTCCCTCTCCTGAAAAACAACGACCCGCTGTTAGGTTCCCTTTGTAGCCAGCTGCATTGTCCTGGATCTTGATCTAGTCATGGGTCCTCTGTATGGCAGTTCTGGAGAATCCTTACCTTCTGCATGATTACCGACGACAGACGTTCCTCTCGTGGCATCATCAGTATCAAACCGTCCTTAGAGTCCTTAAACAAGAAACCATTTTCACCTATCTGCTCTTCAGGCTCGTAGTAAGGCTTCATGCGGAGGAGGTGCACAATGTCTCTTCGTGTTTGTCTTTTCGACGACGGCTCATAATCCTCGACATCGTATGTGACGTCTGACAGGCGGCGTATAACTTGATATGGACCGAAGTATTGCTTCAATAACTTTTCTGATAGTCCTACATTCCGTAAAGGGGTAAAAATCCATACTAGATCTCCTCGGCTGTACACAACAGGTCGGTGCTTGTCGTTATACCGCTGACGGTCCTTCTCCTGGGCGTCCAGTGTCTGTATGCGAGCCAGCTGTCTTGCTTCTTCGACCCTGGTGATGAGCTGATTCACATAGTCATCCTGAATGTCGTCCGTCACGGTCTGCACGGTCACTACGGTCGGGGGTTCGAATCCCCTCTCGGGCATGGATATTTGTGCCGTCCTTAGTATAAGGTAGTTGATAAGTAGTTTGTAAGTTTAGGGACTGATGACCCCGTAGTTAAGTCCCATAAGCTTAGCAAACATTTGAACATTTGAATGTCGTCCGACTCGAATGGGAACAGCGTATCCAATGTCGTCTCAGCTCCATGCCATGGAGCAGGAAAAACGGCGTGAAGCCTGTGGTGTCATGTCTTGCGGCAATATTTACGCACTGAAATTTCCATTTTGTTCCAAAACTATGTATGTCCACTCCATGCTGTATTCCGAAACTTTGTATGTCCAATGTAAATTTCAAAGTTTCTTACATAAAAGTTTATCTGTTATGACTGTAATGAATGTACTAAAGCAAAGTACGCACAAGCAGCCGTATTAGAATGTTAAACGATTCATTTTACTTTTCAACTCCGACGAGACAGTAAAGAAACTGTGCTAATTGAACAGTATGCTTCAGGACGAAACGGAGCTGTATTTATGTTTATTACAACATAACAAGAATAGTGGTACTTGACAACACTCTGCACAAAAAATTCAATCACTTTGACAAACATTGCACTTCTGCACTGGGTTTTGCCCAGTGGACAACATACAGTATTGTTGAGCGCAATGCTTGTAAAGATGCTAAGGGAAATGGATGGCGAAGAGGCTAGTGTCAGAGTTTGTGAACGTATTTCTACTGCCACTGAATTAGGACGCAATAGTAAAAGGAACGAGGTGTAGTTACATGGAAGAAATCCCAACAGAAACGATCAAGATAAGGATGGTTGTGAAACACATCTAATTTTATTCTTGCAAAGGGTACCTGTACTTCATGCATAGGCACCGATTTTTCGAATTAAATCCTGGATCTCCTTGAAACTATGAATTAACTTTGACTAAATTTCCGTTCCAAACCTCATTGTGTACATATTTGCATATTTGTTGGTTCCAAAACTAAACTAGTTCTCTCGTGCTTTCCAAAAGTCACCATGTCCAGCGAACATTTGCAATTATTTCTGAAAATTTCTAATGTATTTTATAGCAACTACGACATATCCGTTTTAAATAATTTCACGCATTTAATTTATTTTTTACAGATTTTTAATTTAAATATAAAGTGACCTAATAGTTTTCTTCTACTTGTCTACGTTTACCCTTACATGGACATGTTGAGTTTTGGAAATGATCACCTCATAAGAGATATCATACACAATATACAGTGTGTCCGCGAAGTTTCTCCGCTGCGTCGAGCTTCGCGTGTCTCACCTTGTGAAGAGCGTAAGGATGGCCGCACATCCGTGTCGTGGTATAAGCTATCGGTCGGGTTTCACTGCTACTGGCTGCTGTTATGTTGCGAGATGGGATTCAACCAGTGGCGGCTCGTACAAAATTTGACCAGTGTGCTACAATATTACAAAAATAAACAGGAAACAAAATATACTAAAATAAAAAGTCAACCTTTGTATGATTGCCTCTAATTAAATATCAATTAATACTGTATTGACAGTAAGACCTTCAGAGGAATCTATAACAGTGCTGCCAACTGCATGTATTCACTGCAGGTAGTAAATATAACGTTCAAAAAATATTAATTTTATTTACAGAAATTAAAAATTTAGACTCAGAGGTATTTGAATACGAGCCTCACACAGGAATTGAGAGACAACACGCAAGACGCCTGAGTCAGCGCGCTTTTTGACTCTGTAAGCCGCAATATTCGTCATATACTATTCTTCCGCAGCCGTCACACGCAGCGCGAAGAGAAATATTGATCTGGTGCTACAGTCGGTCTCAGCACACATGAGTCGCCAGGACTGACATCACGACTGCGCATGCGCACTAGCGAACAGACGACTGCGTCGCCTCTCTGCGCACGTACCAGTGCGGCTGAATCCCACTTCAGCAAACGAAGCTGATTTCCAGCTATCGCGGCGAGAGCGCTCCAAAATGCGTTTTCATCCTTCTAATACGCATTGGAAGGGAATTGGCATAATTTTGTGATATCTGGCTCGTATTCCAAGAGAAAGGATGTAATTTTACAGCGATTACTCGCTTGCATTCGAAGAGAAGTGGCATAATTTTAGTAATATATTTACAGTGTGCTGCAGCACATTAGCACATTATCACCAGCCGCCACTGGATTCAACATTATTACAATTAAAACAATGAAATTAATTAGTTATATTAATTACAAGATAATACACTATAGTGATCACTATCACAGTAGGTGCTGGAAATTATTTCCTCTTTCTCGAAGGCATAGTTCAACATGTTTACATGTTTTTTCGAACACCTTTACCAATATTTCGCGTGTAATCGAATGCAGATATTCAGTTATCGCTGTCTTGAGTTCATGTATTGTCTTCGGGTTATTTTTCCACAAAGGAAATAGTCGGGAAGAGACAAATACGGTGAACGAGGGGGCCGGAGACCGTTTGTAAATATTCTGTCTCCAATATTTCATCTAAAAATCGTAGGGATTAGTGTGCTGTATGAGCAGTAGCGTTGTATTGCTAGAAAAATAAATTACTGAGCTCATCTTCATTCAGCTGTGCAATAAATGGATAAATTATATGGGAAGAATAGGTTTCGGAGGTGACGCGAGTTTCGATAAATATCGGCCCTATAATTCGCGCTAGTGTTATGGCAAACCACACCCAGACTTTCTCTACGTACAATGGCGTTTCTCTTAAGGCATGCGAATTTTTGGATGACCAAATACGTGAATTTTTAGAATTAATGTAGTCACATAGGTGAATCCAAGCCTCATCAGTGAAAAAGTTCTACCTAAAACACCATTTCTGTTAACAAATCGTTGAAACCATACACAATATGCTATTCTTTTCGTATGGTCCATACAATGTAATTATTGCACCGCAGTAATTTTATACGGAAACAGCCCCAGTTCTTTGATTACGGCCTTATGTACTGTCGTACGAGAGACTATACCCTCTTGCGATAATTTCCATACCGATTTTGTTGGCCTCCGCTACGTGATGTCCGAAATGTCGTCGAGCTTCCGTTCTATTAAAGCCATGGGCCTACCAGTTCGTGGTGCATTATGAACTGAACCTGTTGTCCGGAAATTGAGAATTGAATCACATACAGTGTCGCGATGTGGACACTTCGACGTAGGTAAACGCAATCTAAATTGTCGTCTCACATGCTCCGTGAAGTTTTCTCCTCCCTGGAAAACCTCTTCCACTTAGACGCTCTTTCTGCAATAATAAGTATTCTCACTACACTCAGCGTATACAAGAAGAAGACAATAATACAAGTATCAGCTGTAGCGCACACGCAACACTACCCCCACCCTACTACCACTGCAGGTCCACGGAACACGAGCAGGTGCGCTTTGTCTGTACTGCTAACCTTACACGGCCCGCAACGCAAAACACATGGAGGTCGCCACTGCGGGAACATTGTACATACGCTAACGTATTTTATTCAGATATTGGTTACAGTTGTAATTTGTGTGTGATACAGTACGATATTTTGCTGTCTCAACTCTTTGCTTTAGATTTACATGGCGCTTACTTAGAGCGAGGCACCATGGGGCTATCATAATAGTGAAAACGTCATTCTCGTTGTTCTCTAATATTGGTGTGTCATTACCTCGGACGGCCAGAACCGTTGCACACCTGCGTGGCATAGCATGAGGTTATGAATCAGCTCTTCCGGATGATTTCGCCATTCTACTATGAATGCAATATTCAGCTCTGCAATTGTTGTGGGAGGTGCTGGTCTTGCTGATGTCCAATGAGGTGTAAGTGCGGTGAAAGAGCTGGTCACTCCGTTCGATCAGTTCCCTCACCATCAATCATGTTGTCCACCAGTGCAACTCTGTGGGGATGAGCGTTGTCCGCCAAAAAGAACCCATCTCCTATGGTGCCAGCGTAGGTCACAACAAAAGGTCGAATGATCTAGCCTCTATACCTCTGAAGTCAAAGCGCCATTCTGGACGATATAGAGGTCTGAATGTCCTACAGTACTGACAACTGCCCATACCATTCGTCCGCCGCCATGAAACGTTGAAGTTTCCTGCACATAGGCAGGGTAGTGCTCTCCAAATAAAAGAGCGACGATTGTCCAAGTGAAAATAATATGTTGACTCATGTGTGAAAGGAACCTGGCGCCATTCGTCACGACTCCAATCTTGATGTTCCTCCTCCCAGTTTCTGCGGACTAAACGGTGTCGTGATTTTAATGGGACACACACCATCGGCCTCCGTGTGCAGAGATCATATTCCCGAAGGCGATTTCGGCCTGTTTGTGTTGACATTGCGCGTCCTGTTCCTGCTGAGTTGCATTCAGCCTCCTGTCTCGATCGGCTGTTAGGAGACAACGGTCATCTCTTGCTGATGTTGTCTGAAACCGCGTCCAGGTCTGGAATTACACTTTGCGACACTCCAGCAGCTTCAGCCACCTCCGTCTGTGTCCCGCTTCCAACCTCTTAGCTTCGGCTAAGGCATGTTGTTGCATTCAGCTACCTGCTCACTACACTATCTGAACCCAACTGCGTGTGTAATTCGTTTGGTAGAGTAAACTTAAGTCAACACCAACATCCTCTGCAGCAACTTCCTGTTATTACCACTATCTCGGTTGCCGTAATGTTGTTGTCTCCGCTCCGTAGAACCGACAGAAAAGTGTCGAACAATTATAGTTCATTCTGTCGATGACAGTACTTCAAAACCTACATATCTCAACTGATCCCCTAGCTGTTTTCACCAGTGCAAGTTTCTTTAAATTATACTACATTGTAAAATTCATTTTTATTGTTAATAACTTTTCTTCTCTTTAAATAATTCTTCTACTTCATTCATAGTACCTTAAACTCTTAGTTTCCTCATTCTCATCCTGCCCCCCTCTCTTCCCCTCCCTGCCCACCAGCCTGTTGGCTAACGACGCCCTTGCAATAGAATCCAAACAGATCTGAAAGTTAATGAAATAAAAGGTTTTAGCTTGGTAGGCGATGTGATATGTTTATTTTATTAAAATTCGCAACATACCGATTTCGTCCCTATGATGGGGTATCATCAGTGCGTGCAGAATTGCAAGTCATGATGACCTATGTGCTCTGCTTGAAACATTTTTTCGTCATGTAATAAAAAGACATTTAAAAGGTCTTGACGGTACAAGTCACAAGTATAAAATGAGGTAGCTGCTTACGTACACCTCCGCTCTTCTAGAGACCTACGGTACACCACTGCAAAAAGGAGGGCAAGTTCATACGCGTACTCTGTGTAAAAACGAACTGGTATCCCATCTGGTGCTGTGTGGCCTTTCCTCTTTTGAGCGATTTTAATTGTTTTTCTATCCCTCTACCAATTATTTCGATATCTGCCATTTTGCAATTTGTGCGGCAATCTAGACAAGGGACTACAGTGCTATCTTCCTCTGTGAAACAGCTTTGGAAAAAGCCATTTAGTAATTCAGCCTTTTGATTTGATTTGATTTTTTCAGGGGAGCCAAAACAGTCTTGGTCCAACCCGCCACTGTCCGCACCGAAACTAAGTTTATTGTGCGGTATCGCTCCCTGTATATCTAGTAAAGCCAACCATTGCCCTTGAACAGTGCAAGGAGTCCCTTTACCAGTTCTTTATTAGACACAATTTCTTCGGGTCTGGTTGTCCCAAAAGTTCTGTGCCTTTTACACTCCAATACAATGCATTCGAAGATTAGATGTGATGCAGTTTCATCACAGATCCTACATTTAGGGTCCTCTTCTGTTATTCCCATTATATGTAGGTGTTTTTTGAAATTCCCATGGCCTGTCAGCAATCCAACCATGAGTCTGATCTCTCTCCTGTTCAGACCCAGGATTGCAGAACTTCTTTTAAAACATGGCTTTGGCATCATTACCTAGCCATGTTTTTGTTGATGGACTTTGGTCCAATATTCTACGGGCTGTCTTCTGAGCCAGTTATGTAGCTCCAATTTTATCACTGCCATGGTGAGTGTCAGGACAGGATCCGAGCCAATAAATGGAGTCTCTGCCGCCATCCTGGCTAATCTGTGGGCATGTTCGTTGCCACTGATCCCCGAGTGGCCAGGAACCCACAATAGGTTTACTCTATTGCTTTCCCCTAGCTCCACCAGAACCGTGTGATTCTGCAACAATTTTAGACCTTGTTGCAGGAGCTGCCAGTGATCTCAGGGCTGCCTTGCTGTCTGATTAGATATAGATGCTACGATATTTGTAGCACCTACGCAAATTATTCTCCACACGCGCCCCGGTGGCAGTGATTTCGGCCTGGAATACTGAGGCCAGTTTCCCTAGAGAGATGACGCCCTCCAGTCTTGGCTGCAACCCCATATACCCCGGCCCCAACATCTTGGTCTGATTTTGACCCGTCAGTGAACCAGACAATATTCCCTGTACGGTGTCTAACTATTTTCTCCCACTGCTCCCTGCTTCCAATTGTTATATTGAAAGGCTTGTTGAAGCAGTATGGGGTTATAATATAGTCGACTGACATTTCCCCAACCTTTCCTATATTTCCCTCACTCACTATTTTAGTGTGGGATTCTGGATATCCAATTCAGCCTTTAGAGTATCATCCTCTGTTTCAATGCCATTTTCGTCACAGTTTCACCCTTGCTGAGTGTAGCGACGTTCTTCTTCTTGCTGCTCGCCACTCTGCCCCACACGCCGCGGCAAAGGCAGCCGTGCCCGAGGGGCGGTGTTTAGCCATGCCTGGTCTATGCTTTCGCAGCTTATCCTAATTGAATTTCTGTTATGAATATATCGATGAACACTGTTAACTAAGTCTTAAATAATTGCCTGCGGTGGTTCTGCTAACCTGATTGCCTCTGCTAACTGAAATTTTCGAATTATTTATTGTGGAAGAGGTGCTAATTTAAATTACCTTTCAAATTGAATTCGCTGTAAGTTAATTCTGCCCCGCTCTCTTCTTGGTACTCTTTGTTTACTCATTTCGAGTAACTACTTCAGTCTGAAATAATGTGTTAACAAGTTAATGATTTTACTGATTTCTTAAGAGCGCCAGTGACCAACGAGTAGTCCACAATTATTATTTTTTTTTCCTTAAAAGGACGAGGCCAACTGCATTTCTTAAGCTTTTAAAGTAGAAGGCTGTAAGTTATAAGCTGTCAATGTTCAATTATCAAATAATACCACTCTACCACTCAGTGGCGTAACTATGGGAGGACGAGGGGGATAGAACGCCCCCCCCCCCAGAACCCGAAAAAAAAATAAGAAAAGAAATCGTATAACAGCAATCTGGTAAAGGTAGAGATTGAAAACTTGGGGTGTTTTACCATTATCTTTTATTGGATGGGAGTGAGTTAGTTTCTTCAGCGGGAGTGGTAGATGGTAATCTGTCTGGAAACTGACTAAAATTTTGCTCGTCAAGCAGATCTATCCCCCTCCCCCCCACCCCAAAGCCAAGTCCTAGTTACGCCACTGATACCACTTGTAACGTCACAGCTGCGTCCACCTAATCCTCGATGGGCGAAGTTGCCGTTATATTCCATTTGCTGCTTAATGAATGTCTACAAGTCCACACTGAAACATTTCAATACGCAACTGCAACCGAAACTCAAATGCGATACGACTGAAAGGCAAGAACTTTAGCTACCGCTAAACGCGGGTTACAGATGCACTGTCAACATGCTACTGTCTCGCTCTGCGGTCGGCGGGAGACTGCCGCACACGGGCCAACAAACAAAAAACTTTCCAACCTAAGCATTGTCGCCCAGCAGCTATCGCTGCACGCCTACGATAAACTACTGTTCGACTAAAGCGTACCAAGGAGGTTACTAAGCTAAAACCCTGTATCCTCACACACTCATCATCACGGAAACGTTTTAAAACACCTACTTCCAATTGTTCATAATCAGTGACGGTACTTTTGTAGATACATTAAACTAAAATTATTGCAAGTATTATGTTCTGAGGCACGGTATGGCAAATTTCTTGAACACTTAATTTTTCAAGCACAATTTTGTAAATAAATGGACAAACTAAAAAAAACAGAATATTTGTATTAATGTAGTTCCGTATGATATTTATTGAATCTTATTGTAAATCTGCTTTAAAAATTTCAAGTATGTGCCTTCAATACTTATAGGAGGATTGGTACTGGACACATAAATGACGCCATTTTAATTACATCTAATAAGTTGATATTATCATTACCAAAATTTTATGTGGCGCCACTCAACTGTCGCCACTTTCGCCTTGCCACAAAGTTTTTGTCATTTGAACTTTGTGACGCCAATTTCTTCAAACTCAAAACAAACAGCCGCCATCTTTATTTTAAGAATTCCGACGCTAAATCTGTATTTGGTGTTTTCTTTTATTTATGCTACATATTACGAACAATGTACATTTTAATTGCACTCCAAATTAAAAATCTTTCCAAAATATGTGGTTTTAAGTATGGTTTGTTGGGCTACAATGATAGTGAGACATTATACCACAGGCCAAAAATTTCATTAGCGTAATAAGGTGAATTTGCATATTTCATTATTTTCGTATACAATGCATGTGTAACATTTGTGTGAGAATAAACAAGTCTTATAGAGTGATTACTGAAAGGCGATTTGTAGTTACACAACAACCTACTGAATTCTACAAAAGGTGGAAATAAATGAGATACTGGCAGTATATTCACGTTCTGAAATTGGCATCTTCATTGCTTTTAAACACTTGCCAAACGGATTATAGAAACCACCAGTGCAGTTGCACAAAGCATACCCTCAAAATTCGCTATAAATTAAATGTCGCATTTAACCATGGGCAAGTGAAGATATATTAGCGTTCAAATAACTTACTAGGACATTGTAAATAGCATGCAGCACGTAGCAGAACACTGAACTTGCTTTGATGACAAGTCGCCAAGTTTGGAGAGATGACACGTAATGGTCAGGTGTCAAATATCACAATGACACTTGTAATCACTTGAGCAAGTACTGCGCCTCTGATGTTGGTGTCGGATTTTTTTTTTTTTTTTTTTTTTTTTTTTCAGTGGTCAAGAAGCAGATCTTATTCGAAATGTACTTTTGTTCTTCGTAATTGGTTCGATAATGGATTTTCGTTGACATGTACTACTTGGTTTATATCTGTTTTCAATGTCTGAGTATTGTTTCTACACGAAACCCATTCCCAAATACACAATTTACGTTTTCTTTTCATCTTATCATAGTTTTATCTCAATCCTAATACAATAACCTAAATGACAACACCAGTGTCTTTTCAGAAAATCTCAGCTGACGCCTTATTGACAGCCATGTAACTAGAATTCCAATTAGAGTGTATGGAAACGGCCAAGCACAGCACCACTTCCGTATAAGCCGTAATGCGACATGCTGTGACGCCGTTTTCGTAGCAAGTGTAAACTCGCCGTTATTAATACTGTTCCGGTTGAGCAACATTGTGAGAGATCGATCCAGAAAAGTCTCATCTCTGTGAAATGTATGTATTTTGCTTGAGCTTTTCATTAGTCTGTTCTCGTGCACTTGCTCTGTTTATCACGTGTCCATTGTGTCACAGATTTATACTTCCAATAAAGATTGTTAATTCGTATTTGTGTTGTGGTTTCTGTAGAATTGGACTACCCCAATACCGTAGTGGTGACCCCAGCCTGTTTTACTTCTCGACATCGTTGTTTTCACGCTGTTCTAACGGCCAATTACTGCTCTGCACCACGCTGCCATGAGCTACCCACTACCGACAATCCATATTAGTCCAGTCAATGAATGCATTGTAGAGTGCATGGAATATGCGAGAATTTATGACTTCAGGACTTTGTTAGGGATAGTTAGGAGGTGAACATACTAAAAGGCCCCGCCCCTGGGGGGTGAGCTAAAGCGGGGGTGGGGGTGGAAAAGTACAATGTTTTGGTTTTTCGCTTATATCTCGAAAGCGGTCCGCTTTAGGAAGAAAATGTTCCAAATTAAAATGAAAGATAATTGAATTTGCTGTAAAATTGTTTCGATACATATTAGTCGAATTCCCAACGGTTTTCGAGATATACGTTACTGAAAATCGACAATTTCGGAAAAAATCATTTTTAACTCGCTAATTTTGTCAAACATTTACTTCTAGTGACTCACTTGATCGTTTCTCAGAAAATTTGTCAGAAAGAAAGTTGTAGAGCATTAAATATCCTTCAATTTGATATGCGCATTTATTACCTTATCGTCAGCCAATCAGAAGTTACATCATTTGTAAGATTTGCGCTCAGTTTCGAGGTCCTTCTAGAAATGAGTGTTTTGAAAGGCTGTGACGTTTTTATCTTATGAAACGTGCTAGCATGGAAAATAACAACACCTTAACAATGACAAGAAGGTAATTTCAATTGAAAGAGAACACTTTTTTACAATTATAACTTTTATTACAATATTTTGAATCATAAAATGCAAGTATTTACAAGCACTGATAGTGATTCAAAATAAAAAATAAGCTCATTGAATGCAACATTTTCATTTTTCTGAGGAATGGTCGAGTGTCATTAACCTTAGTCAGTAGTGGAGACGTCGTCCAACAAGATTGGTAGAGTCTCGATGTCACTGTCTCCATCTTCATCCTTAATTAATATTCAGACTCCGTTGTTGCAACCGCCCTTGCAGTTCAGCCATGTAACAGAGCACTGTAACAACGATTTTCTGGAACCACACCTCCACTGTCACAATATTACGTGTATTGACAATAATTATCTTCAAGAATTCGTCAGAAGCAGCATCTAACTCTGAGAGTTTTGGAACTAGTTGGTCATTCCTTCTTTCCCAACCCCAATTCGGCGCTCCACATTTCGGTTCCCCTCTTAACCAAAGTCGTACTTGGTGGTACATTCGGAATGGATGCTGCTAAACAGCTCCTTCAGTTGGAGGGAGAGTTCAGAGATTAGGCTTCATGTGCCCAGCTGCTTTTATAAATGATTTGTAGCGGAACTCGTTGAGGGATGTCTTGGTGGCTGGAGCTCCATACCACGAGAAAGTACTCATGATTCCCGCTGTCTGAATGGAGTCGGGAAAACAAGAATTATTGGAAAAATATCTCAGCAGCATGTTGTATGATTTTGGACTTCTGATGTATTTTGACAAACCCCACTTTACTCTTGCAATACGCTGCGGATGTTGTGTCACAGCCTGTAAATACATGTAGGAATAAAAAATGGACGTTGTCCTTCATTTTCAATTTCTTTTCCTCTTGTTATACATTGCTTGTGTCCTTTCCACTCTGGAACTACAATATCTTCTTTTTTGGCAACAAAGCACAGAATGTCATTTGGTGCAGGATGTAGCGGCTCCTCTGGTATATCAATGTGTGCCACAGTCACATTTCGTAGACCTCCTTTCATCGTAATGTATGCTTCTAGTGGAATAGTTCCGAGTTTTCCAGTTACAGCTGATGTACAACGATCTCACAAATTCCAACTGACATTCATCATGATACACGGCCTCCTCTGCAGCTAAATCATTTGAGGTGGAAAGATGCCTCATCGCTTCCTCTCCCCACTGATCATGTCTATCTCGAGAAGCGTCCATACTCGTCACTTGTATGTCAGTTCTGTTGCGTCCTTTTGTGAGAAAAATAACTAAAAATATCTTCCTTGGGCTTCTTTTGCTCACCATCAACACTTTAGGCACAAAAGAAACATTTTGTTTTGAAATCGGATTTCGCTTGTTTGGATCTCAAAGTTGAAAGCTGAACTACTTCAGAGGACGATGAAAGTGCCTCTCTCTTTAAATGAGTGTTGATGGATTGCGGCCGGATGTAATTTTTTCGACATTCATTATGAATCAGAAGGCTGCCCAAACCTTCTAAAGATGAGCCATTGCTATGTCCCCTTTCTCTAATTGCTTTGGTGAGTGATAGTATTCCTTTTTTGACACTGTGAAAACACCAACATCTGGTCCATCTATTGTTTCATCACATCAAAACACCGAGTAGCCATTACGCTGACTACATAGTCAACATTTTCATAAATAAATGAAAAATATCACGAAAAGCCGACATACAAAGTTTTCTATGCTTCGAGAAGTTTTGAAGTGAACTGAAGTAAGAACTGAGGGAGAACACTCCATTGCACCCCCCTGTCCGGTCTCTTGAAAGGAGCCAATGGCACTGGCAGGCCTTCGATGTTCCTCGTGGGGCTTCCCCATCGATAACCCTCTGCCGGGCGTTAGGTACCGGCGACCTTGAAGGCGTGTCCACTGCAGGTGACAATAAATGAGCATCGACCATTCCTCCTAATAAAAATGAAAATGTTGCTTTGAAATGATTCTTTTTGAATCACTATCAGTGCTTGTAAAAACTTTCATTGTATGATTCATAATATTATAATAAAAGCTATAATTCTAAAAAGGTGTTCTCTTACAATTCCAGTTACCTTCTTGTTATTGTTAAAGTGTTGTTATTTACCATGCTAGCCCGTTTCATAAGACAAATCTTACAGCCTCTCAAAACACTCATTTCTAGAAGGACCTCGAAACTGAGCGCAAATCTTACAAATGATGTAACTTCTGATTGGCTGACGATAAGATAATAAATGTTCATATCAAATTGAAGGAAATTTAATACTCTACAACTTTCTTTCTAACAAATTTTCTGAGAAAAGATCGAGTGAGTCACTAGAAGTAAATGTTTGACAAAATTAGTGAGGTAAAAATGATTGTTTCCGAAATTGTCGATTTTCAGTAACGTATATCTCGAAAACCGTTGAGAATTCGACTAATATGTATAGAAACAATTTTATAGCAAATTCAATTATCTTTCATTTTAATTTGGAACATTTTCTTCCTAAAGCGGACCGCTTTCGAGATATAAGCGAAAAACCAAAACATTGTACCTTTCCACCCCCACCCCCGCTTTAGCTCACCCCCCAGGGGCGGGGACTTTTAGTATGTTCACCTCCTAACTATCCCTAACAAAGTCCTGAAGTCATAAATTATCGCATATTCCATGCACTCTACACCCCTCTTTTGAGCACTCATTGACTGGACTATATACCTCGACTCGATTTCATTTTTATTTCCCGCAGTGGATCAGTTTTGTGCTACAGACACTATGCAAAGAAACGTGGCTGTGTCGAGTGCTCTGACCAGTGTGGTACATTCCACGCCGTATCTCTCACATGCTGTTCCCTAAAGGCCAATTCACACTGTCCGTCATTAAAGCACTAGATATACCGAGCTGAACAATCCGCCATTTTGAATCCCAATCCGACGACACAGTTGTATGATTTGCCTGGTGCAGCGAAGTGAATCAGCCAACAGTTTGTGATTTTATTGTTTCACAGTGTAAAATTGTGCATCTCCAAACTGCTCAAATAATAGCAGACATGGTCGCTAGAAGTTCTATCGGATTTCTTGAAACAGATCGGCGTAAAAGGTGGCTTGTAAATTACAGATGACAAGTATGGACGCCAAAATCGAGTAACTATCTGTGTAACGTTAAGAATAAAACCTTCTTTTATTTGTGTAAAAATAGTTATGCTGACAGAGAGATAGAAAAGAAAATTTAGGCCTATACATGTAAGCAATGGTTTATTTTAATTTTGATAGATTGTTAATATATCATGACACACAATGTGTTTAAAGTTGCTTTTCTTGGTATTATTTAGACCAACTAGGTAGTTATTCTGAGGTCTATTAATTGTATTTTAAGTGATGCATGAGTGCAGCTGGCTTTACCCAGTTATTGGTTTTTAAATTATATTATTTCACATTAGTTTATTGTTTAAATTAAATGTGACTCAACACTGGAATATGTAGAACTAAGCCTTGCTGTGTACAGGAAGTCTGGAAAAGAAAAATAATAAATTGAACTTCGCAAAGAATGGGAACAGGAAAGCCGTAAAATCTTCTCTGAAATACGGCGTGTGTAAATTATGCGAGACATTAGAGGGGGCAATACGGGAAGTACAGTAACGTAATTTAACATTATTTTGTAACTGTTTTCGTATTCAGCTCTTAGTTACTGTAAACGTATGTGGATGTACTGCTTATAAACTACAAAATATGATATTGCAACATATGCTTTAATATGGAATGTAAGTTAATGTATCATATCTCTAAATATCCATCTAATCACTAACTAACATGGTTGCCTCTTACAGTCAAATGTAAGCCAATAAATTTACTATGCTGTAATATTTCTGCGCTAGGAAAGTATATTTAATGGCCTTAAGAGCATATTAAAAAGCGTAAGTGTGCCGTAGCCTTTAAATGCGCACCTTCAATGTGGGATTCAAAATGGCGGATTGCTCTGCTTGTACTATACAGTGCTCTATCCGTCATGTCAACGTCACGTCACGGAACCGTCACGGCATGTTGTATTCACACTGTCCGTCCGTGTCCGTCACGTCAATTCGTCCATCTCAATACGCGATGTTGAAAGTGAGGCTATGAGTGGCGATCTGTTGTGTAGAAAGTCATAGTTTAATACTAGAAAGGGGGAACAACAACGCTAAATATTATTAACGGCCAAAGAAAACTTTACAGTGTATGGTTTTGGCCAACTTACTGGGAACTGAAGCAATATTTCAAAACATCGACATCTATTTTCAAGCGAAAAAATAAACATATGAAGACATCAAACCGTACTTGTAAAAGCATAAAGAGCGCCTGTAAACTTTACCCATTACGATTTGCTCACTGACATTGTTAACACCGTCGTAAACAACAGAATTTTTGTCTTTCATTAGAACAGACGTTTTCATTTAAAGTGTTAATTAATGAAAATGCGTAATCAAATTACAACCTTATTCAAATAAACAGTTTGCTTCAGTCGTTTCTGTTACAATGTTACGTAACATAAACCATTTTTTGGTTTCAGATATCCTTTCTCGATTTTAGGGGGACACTCAATTGACAAAAATATTTAAGTCGTCATGAAACAAAACGAGGTACAACAACAACACAAAGATGAATAAGACACATTGGCATATAAACAGCACAATCGTCGACTGCAACATTTAATTCGCGCGACGAAAATAGGTTAACTTCCGATGTTAGCAGACGGCCGTTCCGTCAAAACATTCTTCTCGAGAAAGCTTGACGTGACGTTGACATAACGGGACGGTCCAGTGACGGACAGTGTGAATGCCGCCATTAGAAATACATTGCGGAATGTTCTGACGGACGGTGACGTGACGTGACGGACAGTGTGAATTGGCCTTAAAGATCTGTATAGGTGAAGAATAGCTATCCTTTTCCGTACCGCTTGCCGCCATCTGCAGCTCGTGATTGGCTGAAATCCGGTCACATGATTTTTTCTGTTATCTCGCTCTTAGTCGGTGTTCGTGTGCCATAATAAATATTGTGAATATTCCTATGTTTCGGTTTAAATAATACTACAGTGTAGTACTTTTGGGTGTGTTTTCAAGTTGAGACGAAAAGTAAACTTTATATACTTCATTCTGTGTTCAGCCCACAAGCGTCATTCAGTTGTGTGCTATAACTACAATTTTAAGTTACAATTTAAGTTAATAGATTAAAGATTCAATGACTATTAGATCCAGCAACAAATAACTACATCTTTTCTAACTTGGATATATTTGTGATGAAAATTACTGCATAATGTAATGAATTTGAATAATCTGTTCATTGTCGTTTTTATTCGCGGGTAACTGCTGAAAACACACAAACCATTTAGTATATAAATGGAAGAACCAAATAGATTCTCGTATAAATTCGTAATGAATTGATAGTACCTAAAGCGTCCTTTTTTTATTATCTGCATGTGTCTAGTCTATCATCAAAGGAAACAAAAAACTGAAACAAGTAAAAAAGAAAAAAAAATATTGACATGCAAATATAATCGGAACCATGTTAGCAATTTTCTAATGTATCTGTATTTGGTAAGTGATGTAGTGGGTGTACCCTTGCATATAACACAAGAAAAATTCATCAATGACTTGTCCGTCACCCAAACTGTTTTCTTAATTTACAATTTGCCATATTTACTAAACGTTACGCCACTGAAGCAGAATGTGTATGAAAAGTAGGCTGCGCTTTAGGTCAGTCTGAATTTATAAGCGAACTTCTATCGCCCTGGACCCACAAACCGAAAAGTTTATTTATTTTTAAAAATCACATTGAGTATTTTGTGGAGCCACAAAGTCCACGTGAAACAGAACCTGGTCCGTTGGAAGCAACTCCATGTATAATAAGAATGAAAAGAATTATCATTGTACTCTGCATTTTAAATAAAATTTCGAAATCTTTACTTTTCATTTGCTGCTTTGTAAGTGCTATAATAGACCACATGAAAAGTCTACAAAATGCCTCTTTGTATCTATAAATTATTAAAAAATTTGTGCAGTAGTTTACTTAATTTGATGTAACATAATAACTATGAAGAATAACGAAAAGAAAATCAGATCATTATTGTGCGAATATATCACACTATGAGATGTGCAAAAATCAAATTTTGTAACAGAAGGTTTTTTTTCAGATTCGATTCAAAAGTATTCAGTAGCAGCCAGGACACTGCAATGGAGAGTGTGTAAGCAGCAGTGGGATCACTGGGATAGGCTCCAGGCAAGCTGGCCACACGATCCCTGCACAGAGCTTTAGCTGTTCCCCACCGCCACCCTCCAGCTTTCCTGTTCGCTCATCTGCCCAGTATGATAAGCCCAGACAATTTACCGAATAGAAGGTAGAAATTGTGATCACTTGTCGAGTTCACCAGTTTCGCTGCTTGGCGGCACTAGCTCGGATTTACGCGCTAGTCTCATATGCAGTGAAGTTACACTTTCGCATTTACACCTGTATTTTGCATGTTACGAAGTCGCTATTCTCATATAGGCCCCTATGTTATGGGAACATATTTGAATTAAATTATTTAAGTGCATTCTAATACTGATAACAGCTTATTTTAGCTGTCCTTGGATGGGAACATGAAAATACAGCAGTGAGTAACTGCAAGACTTCGCAGGCATTAATTAATTTTTGGTCTCTCCATGTATTAAAGTAGGAAGAAAAGGAAAAAAATCGCACTGACGTGTTTTATGGCCCACTTTAGATTTGTAGTTTTATAAGTTTTTGCAAACATTTTGGACCTAAATAATAAAAAATTAATTAATAAGATGTCTGCTGCGGGCAAAACCAGCCTAAAGCAGCAGCTCGAGAGCAGAAAGTCAGCACTACGAGCTCTCAGGGAAAACTCAGAGATAGTCTTCTCCCAGCCGATAAAGGGAACGCCACAGTCATCCTTGGAAGATGCGACTATGAACAGAAGACGCTTCAATTGCTAAACAGTCCAGCATATCGGAAAATTAAAACAGACCTGGCAAAAAAGGTACAACAAAGCACCGTTAACTTCCTAAAATATGGCGCGCTCGATGATAAGGACATCAAGAGACTTTGCCAACGTTCTGCAGTAGCGCCGAGGATGTAAGGCCTCCCAAGGACACACAAAGATGGGATGCGTCCCATTGTCAGCAACATAGGGGCACCAACATATTCTTTAGCACAGTACTTGGCGGGTCTGCTATGACCTTACGTGGGCAAATGTGCGCACCATATCCAGAATTTGGCTGACTTTATTGGCCATCCGAAGGAGCTGACCCAACAAGAATCTGACATCATGGTGACTTTCAATGTCATGTCAGTATCCACACGTGTCCCTCTGGAAGACTCCATCAACTTTATCAGTGAAAAATTCTGCCCTGAACTGGCAAAATTGTTCAGGCATATATTAACATCCACCTACTTCATTTTCAATGGCCAATACTACGAACAGACCAACGGAGTAGCTATGGTGAGCCCATTCTTCCCAGTGGTGGCCAACCCATTCAATGAGAATTTTGAAGATGAAGCACTGGAAACTGCCGAACTACTCCCAACACTACTCAATTCAACATGGAAATCAAAAAAGACGCAAAACTACACCTTCTTGATGTCCTGGTGGAGCATAGGTCTAATGACTTACTGGGGCACAGTGTGCACTGTAAGCCCACACACACACTGACCTGTACCTACATGCTTCCAACTGACACCATCCGGAATAGCTGAATGGAATGCTTAGAACCTATGTACAAAGGGCACATTCAATCCCGGAAGAACAGAACCTGACATCTGAACTCAAACACTTTGAAACTGTTTTCCGAAAGAATGAGTATGGCAACCGCCAAATTCCAAGTGCCTTCTGACAGTAGAACGCAGCAGGGACCAAGATGAGGAGCAAACTGATGAGCAAAAGAAAGGCCTGGCCATTTTGCCATTCACGAGCCATGTGTCGTCAAAAATAGGGAGACTATTGAAGAAACAATATTGTCACAGTCTTACCACCACAAGTCAAGACATGCACCCTTCTAGGGACACCTTCCTTGAGAAAGTGGGCGTGTATAAAATCCGTTGCAGCTGGGGCAAACCCTACATCAGCCAAACAGTTTGCAAGATTGATGATTGATGCAAAGAACATCAACACCACAGATGCTTGTGCCAACCTAGCCAGTCAGCCTTAGCGGAACATTGTATCGACAATGGACACACAGCAAATTATGAAGAAACGAATATCCTGATTTCCACAAATACCTACTGGGACAGTGTCTTCAAGGAGACAATAAAAATTTGTGTTACGAACAACCTCATCAACAGGGACTCCAGATTTCATCTCAGCAAGGCCCGGAAACCGATTCTGATCACCATCAAACAACAAAGATGCGCACAAAGACGAGATCCTACCGCCTGGCGCTGGAGATGAACTCTGCACTCCACCACCCGAAGCTGCCTTGGCTTTCCTCACCACCTGGCATGCTGCCGGTGTTAGCGCAGGGAAACGAATCTGGACTGGCAGGTGTAAGTGCCACCAACAGAGAAGAAACAGATCATTCCATCAGTGCCCCATGATGATGGCGGAGCAGTTACTCACTGAAATATCGTGGAACTTCAATGATCATATCTGGCTGGACACTCAAGAACCTTGTAAATTGCGTATTTCTAATTTTCCAAAAGGCATTTTTCATGGTGCCACACTACAGACTGCTAATGAAAGTATGAGCTTATGGAATAGATACCCAAATATGTGTGTGTGGCTCAAAGACTACTTAACCCTTAAACAGAAACATAGGTCGATAGTACATTATTAGATACATCCGGTCAGACAGACCGTATTTTTCCTCCTCAATATTTTTTCATATTTTTATAATTTTTTATAATTTATTAATGTGTTAAGGATAATATTTTGTGGTTTTTAAATGAAACATCAAATTGAGTGTTAAATAAGTTATATTTGTTCAAAATTAGCGAGGTTAATGTTCTTATTGGTTCTACTGATTTCCATATAAAATCTTTTTTGTTCTTTTTCCCAACGTAAATATCTGGCATGCCGTCTTGTACTCCACATGTATAATCACCAATTATTTCTTGTTCATCTTCCAAGAGATTGTAACAGTCTTTATCATCTTCATCACTACTGTCACTTACCATCAGCTTGTTACCATCGTGTCTTGCGTCGGTAATTGTAAAGTCAGAATCAGCATCTGGGTAATCATTTTCCATCTTGGATTCATCACCGCCCTCCTGCAACCACTCTGAAAGTTTTTTCTCAAAATTGGCATCACTACACAGCATTCTCTTATTTCTTGCGCCTCTCATAGATTTACGAGTGCCTTCTGAAACATTATCCATCATGACGTCTTCTAAACATACAAAAAAAGAGCAAAGACGTAATACGAAACATCCAGTCCGACAGACCTGCAAGTTTTATCAAATTAATGGTTACCTGATAGCCAGAACCCACAAAATGGACTACAATGCTTCTGCCACGTATATTATTTAACAATGTGAAGGTACTGTGGATAGGGTTGCCAGATCTCCGGGCGCCGCCCGGAGTGCCCGGGTTTGGAATGAATTCTCCGGGTCTACGGGCGAATGACACTCATCTCCGGCCTTTTTTTTTTTTTTTTTTTTTTTTTTTTTTTTTTTTTTTTTTTACGACGCTTTTTAAGTACTATCCTCATGTAGCGACGATCTATATCGAACTTAACGTAACTTAAACTAAGGACGAACACAACATCCATGCCCTAGGGGGGCATTCGAACCTCTGGCGGGAGCAGCCTCGCGCACCGTGGTAAGACGCCTCAGTGCGCTCGGCCTTTCCGGCCGGCTCCTCTCTAGTAATTATGAATAACTTTATATAAATGTCAATTTCTTATAGCAAGAAAATGCTACTTTTCTATTCTTCCTCTGAAAACGTTTCATTGTTGCGTCGGTAGTAATCGGCTAGCGCATTATTAAGCAAACACTGTTCTGGCAACGTGTCAACTGGCGACGTCTTTTATTTGTGTTCGTTCGTTCATTGTTTATTATCAGTTTACCGGCAATTTTTGGAATACTCGGATCTTGTGTGAACAGACAAGCTTACATTAACTCAGATTAGTGAGTAATAACAGTGAAATGAAGAGACGATATCTAAGTTCGTTCCGTGAAGAATGGTGCAGGAAGGAAATTATAAAGAGTGACTACAAAAAGTCGATACTGATGAGTGTATGTGTAAGTGCAAAATATGCAATATCTTATTTACTGTTAAGTACGACGGAGTGAAAGCTGTGAATAAACATTTACAACCAGAAAGACACAAAGCGAATATTACCACTCAAAAGAAGAATCAGTCGCTTCTTAAATTCTTGCTGAAACAATTTTCTGCAGAAGACGACAAAGTCACTGCAACGGAATTAACTTTGACTAACCATGGTGTGAAACACCACCATTCTTACAATTCTCAAGATTGTGGTGATAAGCTATATCCTTATGTTTTTAGAGATTCCTCAGTGGCAACGAAAGTAAGACGCGGTCGAACAAAAAGCGAAGCATTAGTAAAAAATGTGCTTCTGCCTTATGCTAAAGAGAAGCTACTACGCGAATTAAAGCAAAATGTTCTGTTTTCATTAGGCATTTTTTCCCTTTTAAAATTCACGTGTAATCCTGGTTGGGGGGGGGGGGGGGGGCACGTCTGGTCTCCGGGCCTGTCTCGAGTTCAATCTGGCACCCCTAACTGTGGAGGGGATGGTCGCAAGCAGAATGGTGTTGCCACAGGGCACATTTAAAAAACCCTAACGGTCTCTCAGACCGGTGTTTCTGTTTAAGGGTTAAGTAACAGAACCCAGTAGGTATGTTGTGCTTTTGACACCGTACCGGTACCTCACAAACGGCTTTTAATCAAATTGTGTGGTTATGGTATATCGCCCCAAATTTGCGATTGGATAGGGGATTTCCTGTCAGAGAGGACACAGTTTGTAGTAATCGATGGTAAGGCATCGACTAAAACAGAAGTGATGTCGGGCGTTCCTCTGCTGTTCCTTATTTACATAATCGAGGTAGAGGAAAATCTAAGTAGCTATCTTAGGTTGTTTGCAGATGACGCCGTCATTTACCGTCTAGTGAAATCATCTGAAGTTCAAAACCAACTGCAGAACGATCTGAATAAGATATCACTATGGTGTAAAGATTGGCAATTGACTCTAAATAATGAGAAGTGTTAAGTCGTCCACATGAGTACAAAAAGAAATCCATTAAACTTTGTTTAGAAGATAAAATAATCAAAAGTGAAGGCCGTAAACTCCACAAAATACCTAGAAATTACTATTACTTCAGACTTAAACTGGAAAGAACACGTACATAATGTCGTGGGAAAGGCGAACCAGAGACTGTGTTTCATTGGCAGAACCCTTAAAAGATGCAACAGAACTACAAAAGAAACGCATACACTACGATTGTCCTTCCATTTTTGGAGTATTGCTGCCCAGTGTGGGATCGTCATCGAGTGGGTTTAACGGAGGACATCAAAAGAGTCCAGAAAAGGACATCTCGTTTCGCATTGTCACAATACAGGGGAGACAGCGTTACGGAAATGATACAGGATCTGGGATGGGAATCATTACAACAACGGCGCTTATCACTGTGGCATCGGCTACTTACGAAACTCTAATCGCCAACATCCTCCTACGAAGGCAAAAATATACTGTTGGCTCCCACTTACATAGGTAGAAATGACCATCAGAATAAAATACGAGAAATCAGAGCTCGAACGGAGAGATTCAGGTATTCATTCTTCCCGCGCGCTATTCGCGAATGGAATGGGAGATAAATAGTATAATGGTGGTTCCATGAACCCTCTGCCAGGCACTTAAATGTTATTTGCAGAGTATCCCATGTGGATGTAGATGTGTTCGATGGTGAGTGTTCATCAGAGAGTAGGACATCATCAGGGGTATCCAAGGGAAGTGTGATAGGACCACTATTATTTTCTGTCTATATAAATGATCTGACAGACAGAGTGACTTGCAATCTGTGGCTGTTTGCTGATGACATTGTGGTGTACTAGAGGGTGTTGTTGTTGAATGACTGCAGTAGGATGCTTGGAGCAAATCTGTAGATGTGTGAGGGATAGCAACTAGTGCTAAATGTAGAACAGTGTAAGGTGATGCATGTGAGTAGGAGAAACAATCCTGTAATGCTCAAATACAGCATTAGCTGTGTGCTGCTTGACAGTGTTGTATGATTTAAATGCTCAGGTGTAACACTGCACAGTGATATGGAATGGAATGAGCATATAAGGACAATCATGGGGAAGGCAAATGGTTGACTTCGCTTTATTGGGAGAAATTTGGGAAGGTGTGATTCATCTCTAAAGGTGACACCATATAAAATGCTTGTACGACCCTGTCTTTGAGTATTGCTCAAGTGTGTGGAATCCCCACCACATCAGTTTACAGGAAGATATAGAGGCAGTTCAGAGGCGGGTCGCTAGTTTTGTAACTTGTAGATTAAATCAATGCAAGAATGTTACTGAAATGCTTCAGGAACTCATATGGGAGTCACTGGAGGGAAGGCGAGATTCTTTTCAAGAAGCACTGTTAAAGAAATTTAGAGGGCCAGAATTTGAGGTGGACTGCAGAATGGTTCTACTGCCACCAACCTATGTTTCATGTAAAGATCACAAAGTTGAGATTAGTGAGATTAGGGCTCTTACAGATGCATACAAGCATTAATTTTCCCTCATTCTATATGGGAGTGGAAGAGGAAAGAAAGTAACTACTAGTAGAACTGAGTACCCTTTGCCATGCATCTTTGAGTGGATTGCGGAGTATGTATGGAGATGTAGATTTATTTGAATTAAATGATGGTGAAACAAGTGGTAGGGGTGGAGACACTGATAGTAGGACAAGAGAATCAGATCTTGCCAGTAAAGCTTGTAAATACACCCATTAAAGAGAAGTGTAAGAATAAAACTGATAAATTGGATGAAATATTGAAGGTAGTGTGAGATAAATATAAAGATAACAGTAGATATAAGAAAATTAAAACCAAAATAAAATAGCTTTGTGAGAACCTCCATGCTGTATTGATGGTCAGAAAATATCTGAGTGCTAATAAGAATTAAAGTAATAAGGAGAAATCAGGCATTATCTTGAATACAGACTGAGAAAGAAAAATTAGCCAGAAAAGAGGTGAAAAATATATGGATTTTGTGAAACTGTAGATCAATTATTATATGAGGAGATCAAAGGTAAGGAATGTGAGGTACAAGGGAGCAAAATAACATACAGCTTGGATTTCATTGAAATGCCTGACATTCTAATAAAAATTGAGTAAGGAACTGGCAGAATGGACTGGATAGTAACACCAAATATGGCATTTCACTGGAGCAGTAAAAAATTAACATTCATTTATGTCTGTCATGAGACTCCAAAGGAGGTAAAGAATAATATTTGTAGCTTAAAACTAAAGCCCCATGAGTCATTCTTCATTATACCTTATTGAGGTACCAATTCCTAAGCGCAAGGCTGTAAAAAGTAGTTATAAGAGATGTAAGGTCGGGAAATAATTATGAAAATCAACAGCAAATACAAAAACCCTGTTGGTTTTGCTATTTAAGAGAGATTGAAGTGTAAGGATTGCATTGGATTCCAAGCATTTGATAAAAATTTAGAACAGGAGGCAGATAATCCAAAAAATAATTGATGAGTTGTTACATAAATTTTAGCATGACATGTAAGATGTTACATATGATATTGATCAAATTCAACTTGATTACAGTTCCAAAAAGTACACTGCATTCTTATATGTTGAACAACATTACCAATATTGTGTTGTGCTCTTTGGCATTAAAATATTACCTGCAGAAGTTATTCATACTCTTGATTTTGTTTTGGAAAAGGACCCCTTAGAAAAATGGGTTACATATGTTGATGCTATATTAATTACTGGGATACAATGGAACTTTTCAATTTGTTAAGGGAGATATGTGAAAAATTAAGAAGAGGGATATGCCGTTAACGATGAAAAATGCCAGTTTGCTGTGAAACAACATAAGTTCATGTGACAAAGCATCATGGAAGAAGGAATTTTTCTGAATGAAGGAAAACTTGAGGACATTGCAGAATTCATTATTCCTAAAAAATAAAAAAGATAAATAAAAATTACAGTTAAAATCATTATAAGGACTCTGTGGGCCGGCCACGGTGGCCAAGGGGACTGAGGCGCTCCAGTCACGGTCAGCACGGCCACTACGGTCGGGGGTTCGAATCCCCCCTTCGGGCATGGATATTTGTGCCGTCCTTAGTATTAGCTAGTTCATAAGTAGTTTGTAAGTTTAGGGACTGATGACCCCGTAGTTAAGTCCCATAAGCTATACAAACATTTGATTTTTGAAATGATACAATTATTTAAATTGTAATGAATTTCAAAATACACTGTATCCTATCTACCACATTGCTTCTGATTGCCAAGCTGAAGCTCCACAAACCACTAGAGTTGGGAACAATGGCGCTTTTGACTTGGGAATGCACAATCCTCTGTTCCTGGAATCTAAATTATTTGGTTAGGGCTTTTTACCTCTCATTGTACATAGCTGCATGTAATTTCAATAATGTGTATTTGAAATTATTATTCTTTACAGGCTTAGAGTATGTTTTATCTTCTGAATCAGGTGAATAATGCAGATCAAAAGTAAGTGTAACAAGGGGGACAGAGTCCCATGTTCTCACCAAATTGACATGAGTAATATATGTAATTTTTGAATATATGTAGTAGTAGTGGGTGTGAAAGATTCATAACAGACTGGGTGTCTGCAACGAAATTCTCTACTTTTTAAGAAAATGAAAAGTAATAAATCTTTCTTTTTTCAGGTCTGACTTGTCCATTGTATGCAGAATAACTTAAAGTTACCACCCCCATGAACCACAGACATTGCCAAGGTGGGGTGGCTTGCGTGCCTCAACGATGCAGATAGCCGCACCGTAAGTGCAACCATAGAGGAGGGATATCTGTGGAGAGGCCAGACAAACGTCTGGTTCCTGAAGAGAGGCAGCAGCCTTTTCAGTAGTTACAGGGGCAACAGTCTGGATGATTGACTTAGCTGGCCTTGTAACATCAGCTAATGTGGCTTTGACACACAGTTACTGCGAACGGCTGAAAACAAGGGAAAACTACATCCGTTACTTTTCCCAAGGACATGCCGCTCTACTGAATGAACAGATGATGATGGCATCCTCTTGGGTAAAATATTCCAGATGTAAAATAGTCCCCCATTCGGATCTCCGGGCGGGGACTACTCAGGAGGATGTTGTCATCAGGAAAGACAATACTGGCATTCTACGGATCGGAGCGTGGAATGTTAGATCCCTTAATCGGGTAGGAAAATTAGAAAATTTAAAAAGGGAAATGGATAGGTTGAAGTTAGATATAGTGGGGATTAGTGAAGTTCGGTGGCAGGATGAACAGGATTTCTGGTCAAGTGAGTACAGGATTATAAATGCAAAATCAGTTGGGTGTATCACAGGAGTAGGACTGATAATGAATAAGAAAATAGAAGTGCGGGTAAACTACTATGACCAGCACAGTGATCGCATTATCATTGTCAAGATAAATATGAAGCCAACACTGACAACAGTAGTACAGGTTTATATGCCAATTAGCTCTGCTGATGATGAGGAGATAGAAGAAATATATGAGGAGCTAAAAGAAATTATTCAGACAATTAAGGGAGAGGAAAACTTAATTGTGATGGGAGACTGGAATTCGGTAATAGGAAAAGGAAGAGAAGGAAGAATAGTAGGTGAATATGGACTGGGCATGAGGAATGAATGAGGAAGTCGCCTGGTAGAATTTTGCACGGAACATGATTTAATCATAACAAACACGTGGTTTAAGAATCACAAAAGAAGGTTGTATACGTGGATGAGACCAGGAGACACCTGAAGGTATCAGACAGATTTTATAATGTTAAGACATAGATTCCAGAACCAGGTTATAAACTGTAAGACATACCCAGGGGCAGATATAGACTCTGACCATAACTTATTAGTCATGAACTGTAGGCTAAAACTGAAAAAAACTGCAGAAAGGTGGGAAAATAAGGAGATGTGACTTGGATAAATTGAGGGAATCTGAAGTTCTTAAGAATTTCATAGGGTGCTTTAGGCAACAATTGACAGAAACAGGGGGAAATAAAACAGTAGAAGAGGAATGGGTAGCATTGAGAGGTGAAATAGTGAAGGCAGCAGAGGACAAAATAGGTAGAAAGGCAAGACCTGCAAAAAATCCTTTGATATCACAGGAAATACTAAATTTAACTGATGAAAGGAGAAAATATAAAAATGCAGTAAATGAAACAGGCAAAATGGAGTACAGATGACTAAAAAATGAGACTGACATGAAGTGCAAAATGGCTAAGTAGGAGTGGATAGAAGCCAAATGCAAATCTGTAGAAGAATGTATAAGAAGAGGAAAAGTAGATACCACCTACAGGAAAATAAAAGAGACATTTGAGGACAAGAAAAGCAACTCTACAAATATCAAGAACTCAGATGGGAAACCAGTTCTCAGCAAAGAAGGAAAAGCTGAAAGGTGGAAAGAGTACATAGAGCAGCTCTACAAAGGAAATGAACTTAGAGACCATGTTGTAAGAAGGGAAGAGGAAGTAGATCAAGATGAAATAGGAGATACTATACTGAGAGATGAATTTGACAGAGCCTTGAAAGACCTAGGTCGGAACAAGGCCCCAGGAGTAGATGACATACATGACTCAGAGCTACTAAAGTCTCTGGGAGAGCCAGCCATGACAAAACTATTTGAACTGGTGTGTAGGATGTATGAGACAGGCGAAATACCCTCAGACTTTAAGAAAAATGTAATAATCCCCATTCCAAAGAAATCAGGCGCAGACAGGTGTGAAAATTACAGAACTATCAGTTTGATAAGTCATGGTTGCAAAATTTTAACATGAATTATCTACAGGAGAATGGAAAAGCTGGTAGAAGCTGACATTAGGGAAGATCAGTTTGGATTCAGGAGGAACATAGGAATCCGGGAGGCAATACTCACTTTACGTCTTATCTTAGAAGATAGATTAAGGAAAGGCAAACCTACATTTTTAGCTTTTGTAGATTTGGAGAAAGCATTTGAAAATGTTGACTGGAATACACTCTTTCAAATTCTGAAGTTAACAGGGGTAAAATATAGGGAAAGGAGAGTTTTTTACAACTTGTACAAAAGCAACACCGCAATTATTAGACTCGAAGGGCATGAAAGGGAAGCATCAGTTGGGAAGGGAGTAAGACAGGGTTGTAGCCTTTCTCTGATGTTATTCAATTTGTACATCAAGCAGGCGGTGAAGGAAAGCAAGGAAAAATTTGGAATAGGGATTAAAGTTCAGGGGGAAGAAATAAAAACATTGTGTTTTGCTGATGACATTGTAATTCTGTCAGAGACAGCAAAGGACTTGGAAGAGCAGTTGAATGGAATGGACAGTGTGTTGAAGAGAGCGCTTAAAATGAACATTAACAAGAGCAAAACAAAAATAATGGAATGCGGTCTTAGAAAATCAGGCGATGCTGAAGGAATTAGATTAGGTATCGAAACAATGAAGATGGTAGACGAGTTTTGTTACTTGGATAGTACAATAACATGTGATGGTTGCAGTACAGAGGGTATAAAATGCAGAATGGCAATGGGAAGAGAAGCACTTTTGAAAAAGAGAAATTTGCTAACATCGAATATTAATTTAAGTGTAAGAAAGTCTTTTCTGAAGGCATTTTTGTGGAGTGTTGCCTTGTACGGGAGTGAAACATGGACGATAAGCAGTGCGGATAGGAAGAGAATAGAGGCTTTTGAAATGTGGTGCTACAGAAGAATGCTGAAGGTGAGGTGGGTAGATCGCTTAACTAATGAAGAGGTACTGAAGATAATTGGTGAGAAAAGGAATTTTTGGCATACCTTGACTAAAAGAAGGGCTCGATTGGTAGGACACGTTCTTAGACATCGGGGAATCGTAAATTTAGCATTGGAGGTAAGTGTGTGGGGTAAAAATCGCAGAGGGAGACCAAGAGACACGTATAGTAAGCAGATTCAAGTGGATGTGGGTTGCCGTTCTTATGAGGAGATAGTAGGGTGGATAGAGTAGGGTGGAGAGCTGCATCAAACCAGTCTCTGGACTGAAGACCATAACAACACACACACTTTCATTGTTGATTTGTTGTCCTTACAAGTGGAAATGACATCCTTTCATGAGAAGGCATAAACTGCACTGTGGTAAGCTGAGTTTAAATCCACTGTGATGCTGCAAAGGCAGTTTCTTCAAGGTAATTACAGGAAAGCAGCACCAGATACCAAGAGCATAAAAGTATGGCACAGTCAGCATCTTGAAACTGGCAGCATTGCAAAGTGTTATGGAGGTCAGCAGCTCTCTGAAGAGCAAGCTGAGAATATCCACTGAACATTCAAATGAAGTCCACAAAAATTACTTCATCAAACTTCACAAGAACTTTAGATGCCTCGTATGACTGTTCATAAAGTCCTCAGAAAACAGGTCCATCACCATTCATACAATGTGCAGATACCATAAACCATGACAAAACAAATTTGCATGTGAAATGCTTACTTGAATCAACTGTAATCTTGCTTTTCTGTCAAATGTGATGTTTTCTTATGAGGCCACATTCCATGTCTCTGAAACTGCAAACAAGAACAACGTTCAAATTGGGAGGTTACAGAATTCACAGTGTCGGGGGAAAAATGCAAGGTAACCAGAAAGTGAATGTTTGGTGTGGCCTCAGGTGTGACAACATTGTTGGACCATTCTTCTTTGCTGAAACAACTATTTAAGGAGTAACGTAGTACACAGAGATGCTGAAGATCTTTGTCTTTCTCCAGATTGAAGACTTGACCCAAACCTTTGGTATCACCAAGATGGTGCTTCATCTCATTGATTGCTTGGAAAGCTCTAAATGCAACATTTCCAGGATGCTGGATTGAAAAAGGTGCACCCATAGATTTGTCTCCATGTTTTCCTAACATCAGGACATTACATTTTCTCTCTGGGGCTACATCAAGGACACAGTGTTTGCCACTGCAATACAGGGCTTTCAAGATCTATATACTCGAATTGTGGAAATCACTGGCACCATTTCTTTGGACATGTTGCATCAGACCAGGATGGAAATTGAACACATACTTGACATACTTTGTGGTACTGTAGTGGCTCATGTGAAAGGGTTTTGATTTTTTATTGTAATTTATTTATCAAAACTTATTCTCACATACAATTATTTAAAAAAAAAAAGGTTACTTCATTTTTTTTTTCTTTTTTGTATGTGGATCGTATTTAAATAAGGGAATTTTGGTATAGACACCCTATATTTTGGTATTATAGCATTTGTATTAGTTACTTTTTTTATTTATTTACTAGCTGAAAACCTGGTGTTGCCCTGTTTTTTATTTATTTATTACTGCCTTGAGTTAGTACTTCTCCTATCATTTCTCTCTCTCTCTCTGTCCATCTCCTCTCTCTCTCTCTCTCTCTCTCTCTCTCTTTTATCAGAGAATAAATAAGAAATAAGGCTGCCTTGCATAATGTACAAAATTATAAGTGCAGCACATTACCGTTTATGAGCTTATATCTCATGAACTACATGTCATACTGCGATACGATTTTGAAGGTACATTCAGCTATATGTGTGTATACTATCTGTAAAATTTCCTGCGGCTACAGTTTGTAGTGTGGAAATTATAAATTCTAACATCATACCAAATGCTGTAGTTTTAGTCCATGAACAGTGGAAAAGTAATAAGCAAGAAATGTTTTTTCTTTCATTATTTTGATGTGGTTGTCAGCAAGAAAAAGTTCAATAAAGGCTTGAAATTATGTTTAAAGTCTGTTGCAAGTCACTAAGTACTGTCATTCTCATATAGTGTATATATAAAGTTTCATTGCATTATCCTTAGTTTGTAAGACAAGCTATTACATTCCTTTTTTTTTAGCGACATCAGAGGATATTTAACTGTTTTTCATCATTTTCATGCTTCTGACAAATGTAGTTTATGTTATTTGACATATAAGCATCGATTTTACTATGCTGATCATACTACCTTCTTTATTTTATTTTATTCTTTTTTCCCAACCTGTCAGTATTTCCGTGGACATACTAGTGGGCATCTGTGGCAGATGGACAGCGAAGAAGAGACTGTAATGTTTGGAGATGCCAGATATCTGTGATTCTTGTGAAGCAATGAGAGTTTCTGGGATGCCACTTATTATTCCTCTGAAGTGACAGATGTTTTGAGATGCCACATACTTGTGAAGACAATAAAGGAAAATTTCCGCGTTCCTTGTTAAAAGACTGCAGTTGTTACTACAGGCATAGTGCTGAACATGTAAGGGTCCAACCTTATATTTAATTTACACATGCCAGTCCAAAATAGTTTCTTTTCTTGCTGCATCTATCTTCTGGCCAAAGATGAGTTATATCCTCGTATTCTCCTTGCTAGGCTTGCATATGTGTTCCACTGATCAAGTGATTGGTGAGGAGTATCTATATAAAGCTCTTTAGAGTGGACGTTCTTTACTGGCCATGTGAAAATGGAGTTGTCTTGGGCAAGCCACAGTGCAGAGGATATAGGAACATAAAATTGTAGAACTTTTGACTTTATTTGGTCCAAAATCTTTTTTCCCTGCATCTTTCCAGGCAGAGGAAAAATTCCTTTTTTTTTTTTTTTTTTTTTTTTTTTAAAAAGGCTTTCTGGCAGTCTTCAACATATTTATTGGGAAATTAAATGTGGATGCTATTTTTGTCCCACTTCGTGGTTCTAGTGTCAAACTTTCTAGCTGTTCATTTCGATTTGAAGCATGCAACTTTTCTTTCAGTTCTCCTATCATATAGTTAAAATCACTACAGCTTTTGGAATTATGGTTTGTTCTTGGTTGTATCACTTCATCTAGAGCAAAACCACCAGTATCTGCAATTTTGGTACTGACAAGAGCCTGTACTTCAATGATCTTCTGCTTTGAATAGCCAAGTGATTCTCTGCTGCTAATTTTCTGAAACTTGAGGGGAAAGGTACTGAGTTTTGACAAGCTTGCATTCACTGCTTCAGCTACTTCCATACCTTCATCACAATCTGATTCAGATGTTGGTGGTTTCAGTTTAGCATTTTCTTCAATTCTGCATACTGTACAAAGCTTCTGTCCTGGTTTCACACATTTCTTAGTCAATTCCTCAAGCACTGGGATTATAGATTGGACAAAGGCTTTTCTTTATATTGTAGTTGTTCTTTGAAAAAGGGTTGCAGCAAATTGTTTGCTTATATTCATACTCTGTTAAAAATACGTCCTGGTGATAAAAGCAAATTTTTGTCTTTATCACACTTTACTCCAGAGGGGCATGTCATCACTTCCAATTCATCTGCAGCAAATTAACTAATAGGCTTCAATTGATTTGGTCCAGGGTAAAAAACTATCAAATTACATTTTGTTGGATCACTAGCTAGTCCAATTGAACACGGATTCATAGCAGAATTTCGAGTAGGTGTTGGGATTCTAGAAAAAAATAAATATAAGAATGTACAATAACTGCACTTTCTAATGAGGCTGACTAACTTCATCACAAACATCATTAATGTTCACTCACCTGTGGGCATAAACGTTTACTTATCACTGATGTCACAAAAACTTTAAATTTCACTATAAAATTCACAACTTCTAAAGACTTTATCCAACTCAACAATGCTGTTCTGATCACATTTTTGTCCAAGGAAACACTAGTGTCCAGTTTAAGAAACTGTCCATCAGAGTTCAGCACCTACTATGAGAGAAGTCCTCTTACATCATATTCGCACACAAAACAAAGTTATTTCCCTTTGAATCTAAGAATTATCCCTCAAACAAAAGATACCAACAAACAAAAACAGGTGCCTAGAAGATAAAATACAGCTCTTTCTAATGAGACCAGCTAGAAAAAAATCAGTTGACCAACATTTTGAGATATGTGACCCAGAATATTGGTCAAATTTGACAATTACATTTAAAACACCAAGTCTAGGGTCACATATCTCAGTAACTAAACAAGCTAGAAAGTTATTTATATTTACAATTTAATTTTGTTTAATGTGTCAATACATAGATTTTTACTTAATGCAGTCTTGTTTCATTAAATATGGTGTTTGTGTACATCACTTAACAAAATGGAATTCAGACATGCTGACTATTCCAGGCAGCAAGCAGATTTTGCCCCAGAATTGTTAATTTCATCAACAAAAATCAGATGAGTATTATTCACAATTATTTCATACATTCTGCTGTACTAAATTGATTCCATGTGACACATACCTGAAAAGAAGCCTTCACCACCAGTTTAAGGAAACTTCATTTTAGGATTATTTATTGATTTCAGAACTAGTGAAACGTTCCAAGTTTACATTATAAGTTTCATCCATTAAAGAAATATATAATTTAAAAAAAAAAAAAAAAAAAAAAAAAAAAAAAAAAAAAAAAAAAAAAAAAACCATAAGTTCAATGATTAGAAAATTTTTTGGCTAGAAGATGGTCAATTTAATGAAATGTTTGATGTAATGACACACTGTTGTCACATTATTCCAGGGAGAGATACTTTTCAAATTATACTTCGTTCAAAATTCTAACAATGGAAAATCCGATAGGAATATCAGTAATGGAGGATAGGTAACAACTCACCATAAAGAGGCTCGCTGAGCAGCTGACAGACATGAAAATAGATAATCACATTCACATAACTTAAATTTTCGGCCATGGCCTTTGTCAGAAAAAGAAACACATACATTCACGCAATAATTCAGACAACTATACACATACAACTATCATGTCCTGCTACTCCAGCAACACAAGCTAGACTGTGAGTGAGGTGGGGAGAGGATGGAAAGTTCCGAATTGCATGATGGAATTTAAAAGCTCTGGAAGGTGGGAATTAGAACTCTGGCAATGAATACAGTGAAGGGAAGAGGTGGAGAAGGATAAAAGGGAGGTGTAAAGGAGTGAGGGGAGGGAGTGGGGGGTTTTAAATGATAAGTATAATAAGGAAAAATAAAAATAGGGACAAAGGAGAAAATAGAGTTAGGAAAAAAAGGAAAACATAAAGTTAGGAAAGAAGGAAAGAATAAAGTTAGGAAAAATAAAAAAATAAAAGTAATAAATTAAGGAGATACTGTAAGTGGTGATACACAGTTATAAGGAAGACATGGATGGGGAAGGAAGATGGGGATTGGGATATGTTAGGCAGGGATGGGAATTTGTCTTAGGTTGAGGCCAGAATGGTTGTGGGACCATAGAATGTGTTGGAGGGACAACTCTCATCTGCACAGTTCAGAAGAGCTGGTGGCGGAGGGGAGGATAAAGATGGCTTGGATAGTGAAGCAGCCACTGAAATCCTGCATGCTGTGTGTGTGGTCTGTCTTGTTTTTTGCCTCAGTTTGGTGGTGGCCATTCATTCTGATTGACAGCTGGTTTTTCATCATACCAATATAAAACGCTGTGCAATGATTGCAGCAGAGTTGGTATATCACATGGCTGCTTGCATAGGTGAGCCGACCTCTGATGGGGTAGGATAAGCCCATGACAGGACTGGAAAAGGAAGTGCTGGGTGGGTGGATTGGGCAGGTTTTGCTCTTCCACAGGGATATGATCCCAGTGATAAGGGGTTGGGGTTGGAAGTGGCATAGGGATGGACTAGGATGTTGTGGAGGTTGGGTGAGCAACAGAACACCACTTTAGGAGGGTTCGGAAGGATCTTGGGTAGGTCGTCTCTCATTTCAGGGCATAATGATAGATAATCAAAGCCCTGACAAAGGATGTGATTAAGTTGTTCCAGTCCGTGGTGGTATTGGGTGACAAGGAGGACACTCCATTGTGACTGGTTACTGGGGTTGGCAGGAGGATTGATGGTGTGTTCAAAATTCTATGCTTATAATTATGCTATGGCAAAAAAGGGTAACATTTAAAAAATGGCTCTGGAAGAAACTGGTAACATAACTCTTACCACAGATGGAATGAATTAACTCAAACTGAAACTGAAGGTACCTGCATTTCAAAACCTGATTCAGAACTGAGTTGTGAAAGTGAAGCACAAACTTGATTTGATAGGTAATCTTTTGCAAGAAGTAGGTATTCAAGTAGACTATATTTTCATGAATCAGTTATTCACCAATATAATGCTTCAGGCGAGGTAAATGTTCAAGTAATTAAAATGAGCAATGAAAGTCTCAAAAATATTACAACCAAAGAAATAATGAGATATGAAAAAAATGTTGTAACCAAAGCAGAACAGCTAAAGTTTATCAGATTTGACTAAATTGACAGCTAAATTTAATAACTTTGCAATACAGCATAATTCTCAACATCTGAAGTTACACAATTATCAATGACTGACTGCAGTCTTTCACAAGCTAAAACCAGACACACACACAAAAGAAAAGAGAAGAGAAGAACAGAAAATACTGCCAGGAAAAAATAATACACCTGAAAAGATATCAATTTTGATTCAGTGATGGCAGAAGCCATCTGGGAAATATTAAATGTACTTATAATGGTTTCAACATTGTCCACCAACAGATAGTGAAATGACATAGCTGCCAGAATGCCATGTATGTGTACGGGAATGTATATGGCCAGGAGGTGCATTCGTGCTTCTTACAGTCAACTGAGAGCTTTTGAAAGGAGTCAAACTGTAGCCTTCCTGGTGCATTCATACTAATAATAAGAGTGTTTGTGTGTGGAATGACACCTGTTACCTCAGTACTGCTTGAACTGTTGATATGTAAATGTAATTATTTCTTGTAGTCCATATGCACCATTGCAACAATAAATATTGAATAATTGGCAAACACTAAGAGGATGTCATAATTTTTATTTCCCACAGTGTACTATGAAACAGTTGGAAAGTAAAGTTGATGTTTTCAAACAAGAGCTAAGTACTGAATTACAGAGACAACTTGATGGCCAGTGCAAGCACATAATTGGTGATTTTTCACAATGGGTTTTGAACAAAGATGTAGAACTTATTGCAAACTTGATATTGAATTAGAACATATAGTTAATTATTTGGTAACAGCAGGTATATCTTAATGAGACCGCTCTGGTGAATCTATAAAATTTGAATTGACACAGATCAAATTTACCTTAAGTAAAGTTTGCAAGTATGGCATGGCTAAGTTACAATACTATATAATGAATATCAAATAAGAATGCCCACAGTTAGAAGAATCATACAGGTCAACCCAACATCTGATGATAAAACTAGAATAGTTCTGCCAGATCTTCTGAGAGGTCTGTACAGAAGCAGAGGGAGGGTTTGTTTGTTGTTGGAAGCTCCAAAGTTGGGCAGATGGTGAAACCACTTACAGAAATAGCAGGATGGTCAGGAAAGAAGCCCAGTGTGCAGTTTGTTTGTTTGCTGGGGTTCTCATCTGATATTTGGAGGAGGCTATACTGGAGGCGATAGAGACTACTGGGTGCACCTGACTGCAAATAGTTGCTCATGTCAACAACAATGACTCCTGCCACCTGGCTTCAGAGGTCATCCTTGGTTCTTTCAGGCACCTGGCAGATTTGGTGAACACAGACAGCCCTGTTCGCGTAGTAGGAGCATAGTTGAGATGAAGGAGTTCATGGGTGTGCGGCCAAATCCCTGTGTCAAACAGGCACAGAACCTGTTGTCATCATCAGGTGCTTTGATGAACTGAATGTCTCAGAAGGAGGCGGAGGGGCCCAACTGATGTCAGCTTGTTATGTGAAAGTTCATTTCTCTTCCTTATTTTGCTTAGTGCAGGTTTCCATGCTTCACTAAGTATGTAGCCTGTGTTTTGACTGGTGTCTGGAATGTAAAGTTTACTATGGAAGTAGAAGGAAAGCTTCCCTTTCTGGATGTACTGGTTAGGAGAAGACCTGTGCTGTGTTCCACAAGAAGACGCAAACCTACTTATACCAGCATGCAGATAGCTGCCACCATCTGCCACAGAGAAATGGTGTGCTGGAAACTCTGGAACACAGGGCACATACACTTTCATACGATGACAATCTCAATGACGAACATGAAAATTTAAAGACTGTTTTCTGAAAGTACGACTACTGGCAAATTTAGGGAGCCCTGTGTGATGCACCAACAAAACCTCTGGTGGAAACAGTTGAGTAACTTCAGGAGCATATTGCCAGTGCCTTTCTTCCATATTGTGGCCCCCTATCCAGCAAGATATGGTGAATTCTTTGAAAACACCAAGTGAAAACTGTTTTCTACCTGCCAGCCAAATCTAAGGCTTTGCTTGGCAGGATTAAGAATGACTTGTGTCCATGTAAATCCAGAGTTTATCAGATTCCCTGCCAATATGATGAGACGTATATTGGTCAGACGTTGTGTACTTGTGATATTACAGATACATCTACATCTACATACATACTCCGCAATTCACCGTAAGGTGCGTGGCGGAGGGTACACTGTACCACTACTAGGCATTTCCTTTCCTATTCCACTCCCAAATTGAACGAGGAAAAAAAGAATGCCTATATGCCTCCGTACGAGCCCTAATTTCTCTTATCTTGTCTTTGTGATCTTTACGCGAAATGTAAGTAGGCGGCAGCAAGATCGTACTACACTCAGCTTCAAATTCCGGCCCTCTAAATTTACTTAACAGAAATTCACGAAAAGAACGTCGTCTTTCTTCCAGCGATCCCCAATTGAGTTGCCGGAGCATTTCCGTGACACTCGCGCATTGGTCGAACCTACCGGTAACAAATCTAGCTGCTCGCCTCTGAACCGCCTCTATGTCTTCCTTCAAACCGATCTGCTGCGGGTCCCAAATACTTGAGCAATACTCAAGACGTGGTCGTACAAGCGTTTTATACGCGATCTCCTTTACAGGTGAAGTACATCTTCCCAAAATTCTCCCAATAAACCGAAGTCGGCTGTCTGCCTTACTCACAACTGTCCTTACATGCTCGTTCCATTTCATATCCCTCTGCAATGTTACGCCTAGATATTTGAACGACGCGACCGCATCAAGAAGCTCACTACTGATGCTGTATTCGAACATTATAGGACTGTTTTTTCTACTCATGCGCATCACCTTACATTTTTCTACATTGAGAGCTAGCTGCCATTCTTCGCACCAACTAGAAATTTTGTCTAAGTCAACCTGTATGCTATTACAGTCAGTTACAGACGACACCCTCCCATACACCACAGCATCATCAGCAAACAGCCGCAAATTACAACTTACTCTGTCCATCAGATCATTTATATAGATAGAAAATAATAGCGGTCCTATCACACTCCCCTGGGGCACGCCTGATGATACACTCGTCTCTGATGAACACTCGCCGTCGAGAACAACGTACTGCGTTCTATTACTTAGGAAGTCTTCCAACCAGTCACAAATCTGTGAACCTATTCCATAAGCTCGTATCTTCGTTAGCAGTCTGCAGTGCGGCACCGTGTCGAACGCCTTTTTGAAGTCGAGAAAAACACAATCCGCCTGTTGCCCTTCGTCCATGGCTCGCAAGATGTCATGTGAGAAAAGGGCAAGCTGAGTTTCACATGAACGATGTTTCCTAAACCCGTGCTGATTCATGGAAAGAAGCTTTTCCGTTTCAAGGAAATTTACTATATTCGAACTGAGAATATGCTCCAAAATTCTACATGAAACCGATGTCAACGATATTGGCCTGTAATTGTATGGGTCAGTTCTCTTTCCTTTCTTATACACGGGAGTCACCTGCGCTTTTTTCCAATCACTAGGAACTTTGCGCTGAATTAAAGATTCGCTATAAATGCAAGCTAAGTGGGGGGCCAATGCCGCAGAATAGTCTTTGAAAAACCGAACTGGTATACCATCCGGACCAGCAGACTTTTTCGTATTTAGCTCTCTCAGCTGCTTCTCTACACCAGAAATACCTATTGCTATGTCCCCCATTTCGGAATTAGTACGTTGATCAAATGATGGTATATTTGTGCGGTCCTCCTGCGTGAAAGATTTCTTAAAGGTTAAATTTAGAACTTCAGCTTTCCGTTTGCTTTCTTCTATTACTGCCCCGGAATGATCAACTAGTGACTGGACAGTGGGCTTTGACCCGCTTATCGATTTTACATAGGACCAGAATTTTTTCGGGTTCTCGGAAAGATCTTTTGCTAAGGTATGGCTGTGATAATTATTGTATGCTTCACGCATCGATCTTTTTATAGACGCACGAATCTCTACTAACTTTTGCCTGTCATCATTTGTGTGTTCTTTTTTGAATCGAGAGTGCAACAGCCTTTGCTTTCTCAGCAGCTTTCTAACATTATTATTATACCACGGTGGATCTTTTCCATCCTTAATCGTCTTTACTGGCACATATTTCTCTAACCCTTCATTAACAATGCATTTAAATTTAGTCCACAATTCCTCTACATCCATAGTCCCAGAATTAAACGATGCCCATTCATTTTCTAAGTGCGATCGTAACATTTGCTTGTCGGCTTTTCCCAACAAAAACACGCTCCTAGCCTTCTTGACTGGTTTATGAACTTTGGTCACCATCGACGCTATGACGATATCGTGAAGCTGATTGTTTCCATGTGCAAGGTGGGTTTTGCCAGGATGTTGGGTTCCCCAGCCGGCCCAGTTTGGACCTAGTTAATGGGAAACCAGAAAACACACTCTTGGCTGAGCAAGGGCGGCTATTCCAGATTGCAATTGAAATACAACATAGCCACACACATTATTCTAAAAATCCATATAAAATCAGGGAACGATCATACGACAAATATAATTATATAAATGGATGCAGGAGACTTGGGAGAATCAAACACCGTAGTTACAATTTAAATATCCCTTACAGATAAAATCCAACAAATTTCAGTACTATAATAATAATATTATAAGACTTATATTTACAATTATTGATACGTAGTGTTTATCAGTAACAATTTAAGAGGCAAATGGGCAGCATGGCACAATGCTACCTATCTAAAAAGACATACCACATTATTTCTGTATTCTTTCAATAAAAATTTTATTTTACTCTCTTGTTCTGCTTTTTGTTGAGGTAATAATATTCTTGTGTCAGAACATAGATTCCACCACAGAAAAGCAAAACATGAACCCAGCAACATGCATTACATTTATATATGTATTTTATTATATTTAATATTATTCTTAGTAACATTCATTTTATGTTGTAGACTGCCACTTAAATATTTCATGACTGACTAAAAAAGTAGATATGCAGCAGATAATTTATATATAAACAATTATATGTATTATAGAAGAAGGCTTTCCTGGTGGGAAAAAATTGTATAAAAAATAAAGATTGTTTGACTTACCGAAAGCATAGGCTCACCAATAGACACAAAAAACACAAATGAAAACACACACAAACAAACATTAAAGTTTTCGCAACCATTGGTTGCTTCATCAGTAAAAGAGGAAGGAAGGAGGGGAAAGAGGAAAGGATGAGGGTTTTAAGGGAGTGGATGAGGGGTCATTCCAATTCCGGGAGTGGAAGGACTTACCTTAGAGGAAAGAAAGGAAGGTAAACAAATACATACACACCCACACATGTACACACACAAACACACCTAGGCAGACATATTGTAGAAAATACGTCTGCCTAGGTGTGTTTGTGTGTATATATGTGTGTGTGTATTTGTTTACCTTCCTTTCTTTCCCCTAAGGTAAGTCCTTCCACTCCCAGGATTGGAATGACCCCTCATCCACTCCCTTAAAACCTGCATCCTTTCCTTTTTCCCCTCCCTCCTTCGTCTTTTACTGATGAAGCAACCAATGGTTGTGAAAGCTTGACTGTTTGTTTGTGTGTGTTTTCATTTGTGTCTATCGGCCAGCTTGTGCTTTGGGTGAGTCAAACAATCTTTATTTTTATACAATTATATGTATTTGTGGACAAGAACTGAATATATTTACATAAAACGCCATGATAAATTAAATATTAATTGTATAACTATTTTTCGACGGCAGCAGTATATTTGAACAGTGAGACACTATCTGAGCAAAGAGCTTCAGTCTCCACCGCTTTTTAGTAATTTTAAATATATATATTTGTTTGTTAATGCAAAGAACTTTTGTAGGGAGGTGGTCAAAGCATTTAATTCTGTGATATTCAAATGTATAATATTTTGGAAGGGAAATTATATGTTAAAAATGAGTCATTAGAATGTGCAGAAGGATACAATTTTGGGAGCAGGGAGCATACTTTCGAATGCTTAGATGTGGTGGGGAAAGGTTGTGATGCTGGACGGTCTGAATATGCGTTAAAAACTCGTGATTTGAAGAGATAGGCATGTGTGGACTTAGAAAATTTATGGGACTGTGACTGAAGAACTTAGTCTCTGCTTGAAAAGTGATAAACTATGCACAGTAGTAGGGCTGTGGAACTGTGATAATTCAGCAATTGTGTATTCGTATGATTACAAACTGTGTTTTATAACAAACACTTTTATCGCGGATTAACTTGGAACTGCAAAGTTCGATGGGCTACTCTAACTTACGAGTGATAATTTGGAACTTTTACTCTCGAGTGCATGTGAAACTTCTTGCCTCTCATGAACAATAGTTGGGGAAATATTTAGTTATTTACCTATGTATAAAGTAGGACCGCATTTAATGTCCAATAAGAGTAATAAACTCCACTTATAAAGAATTACTTTGTGAATGAATCACTTCTTTATCTTAGAATCCATTTCTTTTGGTAATAAAGAGGTTTAATTTATGTTTGTTAAATATTTTTTCACGTCATCATATGCAGATTGCTAGACTGGATAAACTACAGACTAATTATTGATCTTGTGTAAACAGATTGGGTAGCTGTTTAGGACATAGAAGCTGACATACATAACTCAGCCCTATGAACAGAGACAATGAGCCATAAACTTTTATGACCCTGAGTTATGCATTGCCTAACTGTTATTGGCGAATACAAATAGGAAGGGTGCATACTGTTAAAGATTGCTGTAGTGAACATCTGCGACTTACAAGACTACAACAGCCCAACAAATTGGCAGTCACAGAACACTGTCTTTCTGTCCAGCTTCTGGCAGTATATAATTAAAGAGTCCATTGATATCCGAGTGAGGGAACCACAGATTATTGCAACAGCGGCTACATACTTAGCAAAGCATGGAAATCTGCACTCTGCATAATTAAGAAGACAAATAAATTTTTGCATAATGAACTGAAATCAGATGGGGACGGAGATACAGCACAGACACTGCCAGTGGACACCACTGGGCACAGATGACGTAGGGAGTGAGGTACTATGATGATGACACCAGCAGATGTCGCTGGGCACAGATGGCATATGAAATGGTGGAAGGAGGGAAGAGACAAAAGAATTTGCCCTGCTCTGAGGCAGTCAGTTTATTAGTGCAGCTGATGATGGCAATAGGTTTGGTTGCAGAAATAATGTGCCAGTTTGACACAAGGATCCGGCCACACACCCATGAACTTTTTCATTTACAATTATGCTAGGAGAAGCTAAGGAATCACAGAAGCATAGTTATCAATTTGCAGCCTCATTCACAAAACTGATCACCTTTCTCTGGCTTGGACCCAAGTGGAAGGCTCAGACAATTCTCTGATAATCGTTGATGCAAATCCTTTATCGGGTGGAGAAATGTAGGATCCCCCTTAATAGGTCAGGTGTGTACTACATGCAGGAAATGGTCTGTAAGGTAGCCAAGTACATGTGGAGTGCACACGAGGATTTTTTAGGACGGAAAATAAGATGCCTTCTGATTCCATGAAGGGCAGCACTCACCACAACAGAACAGAAAAAGAAAAGAGTAGCCTTCCGCCGTCCTCCCAACCTCTGCAACATCCTTGTCCCACCCTACAACATCCCAAAACCACCCTCCCTACCTAATGGTTCCTACCCCTGCAACCGATCCCGCTGCAAAACCTGTCCAATGCATCCTCCCACTACCACATACTCCAGCCCCACCACAGGAAAAACCTACCCGATTCAAGGCAGGGCCACATGTGAGACAACCCATGTCATATACCAGCTGACATGTGTCCACTGCTCAGCCTTTTATGTTGGTATGACTACTAACAAATTGGCTGAGCGGATGAATGGGCACAGACGGACTGTTCGCCTGGGGGACACCCAATATCCTGTGGCAGAACATGCCCTCCAGCGTAACTCCAGGCACCTGGGCACGTGTTACACCACACATGCCATTTGGATAGTACCAACAAACACCAGTCCCTCAGAGCTACGGAGGTGGGAACTTGCCCTCCAACATATCCTCTCCTCCTGCCACCCCCCTGGCCTAAATCTACGCTAACCCCTCCCCTTCCTCCATCCTCAGTTCACCTATTCATTATCCGCTCCTTACCTCTCTCTCTCTCTCTCTCTCTCTCCCTCTGTCATTCTCTGTCTCTCGCTCTCCGTGTGTGTGTGTGTGTGTGTGTGTGTGTGTGTGTGTGCATCCATATTTCCCTGTTAATGGAAAACGTTTTAGACACCCCCCCCGCCCCTCCTACACCCCTCAGCATCATTCATTTCACTCATCTTCTCTTCTCTTTACTACTTGATCTTTCCTCTTTGGTTATATTTATCCTCTCTGGCTTGGCTCAGTGCATACATGCAGTATCTCTGACATCCACACTCCTGAAACACCACCTTCATGACTTAGGTCATGAACTACCTTTTTCCTTCTGTTCGCATCCTTTCTTCTTCCCTTCTCTCCCACCTGACGAAGGAACTGTGTTCCGAAAGCTTGTCCTTTTTGTCCCCTTTTTTCTGATTCTTCATTTGTGTGACTATCGGTGGTACAGCACAATGGTAAGTACTGGCCAGCCATTCTATCTCATTTTTAACAATATTTATCATCTCTGAGGAGAATTTTCATCATTAATCGAAAGATTAACAAAGTAATAGGAGTGTCTATGGAAAGATTCCAGAACTGTTCTCACTTTTAAATTGTCAAGTGCCCACATAGTACTAGGAATGGAAAGCTGGCGTAAACCAGATGTCAATAGTAATAAAATCGTCTAATAAAATCTTCAACTCAGACTGGGACATATACCACAGACATAGGCTGAACACTAAAGACAGGGGAGTGCTTATAGAAATAAATAAAAAATAATAAAATAAAAAATATGATTGTTTCAGTCGAAATTATTTCAGATCCAGAATGTGGAATATAATTTGGATGAAAGTCAGAATTAAAACTGGCTTAAAAATGGACATTGAATGCATTTATAGACCACATGTCTAAGCATCAATAGTAGTGGAACATCTAAGGGCAAACTTGGAAAATATGTACCTTAGATTTCTTAGTTGCATTATAGTTTTAAGTGGAGACTTTACCTTACTGGCTACAGACTGGGAGAATCAGGCGTTTAAGATGGATGGCAGGAACAGAGAATAAAGCAATATTGTTCTAAGTGCTTTATCCGAAAATTACCTCTAGCGGTAAACACAGAACCAATTCATTGAGATAATGTCTTAGACCGGCTGATTCAAATAGTTCTTAACTTTTTGACTCAGTTAGAACATATAATCTGTGATCATAGGGTTTTACAGAATCAATGTATACAGATGTAAATAGAAATATCAAGAAAGGCCCCACTCGCAGTCCTAGTAGCCGCCAACAGGCTCATGCTACATAGTGCTGACAGCCTCTGCAGCGTGAACAGCCCCATGCACCACAATCTCTTCCTTCCTGTCCATTTTGTTTTGTGGATCATGATTGGGTGGCCAGTCGTAAGGGTTGGGTTGTTTGCAACAGGTGTGATAAAAAGGGCCACATAGCCTCTGTGTGCCATTCACAGCCTGTTTTCGGTGACTTGGATGTGGATGACAATTTTGTGGGTAGTTTGCAGGCTCACCCAACTAAGTTGATCATTGAGGTTCAGTTGTTTGACATATTTGTAACATTGCAAGTACACACAGGGCCCTCGGTCTCTATTCTGAATTATCACACTTATGTTAGACCGGGTTTGCTGCCATTGTTTGGCACCTCAAACACTACATCAATGAATTCCAGTCCTGGGCCAGTTCACAACTCCTACAGTTCACAAATTAGTGGTTTACTCTGTGATGTTTTTTGTGGTTGATGATACCGCGGCTGCTAACATTTTTGGTCTTGACGCCTTTACTGGTTTTGGTTTCTCTGTTTCAGACACTGTTAACCTGGTCTCTGATTCTGTTCCTTTTCATGAACTTTAGTTGCTTTTTCAAGAATTTTAGTCCTTGATTTCCAATAGCTTAGGATGTGCTGCCACCTTCACTGTGTGCATCACCACAAATTCTATGGCGTCACCAAATTTTTTTTTTCACCCGCCAGGTTCCAGTGGCTCTGCAACACCAAGTCATGGTGAACACGACCACCAACAGGCATTAAAGGTAATTAAACATATTTATTCTGGCTCCCACTCTTTTTCTCAGGTGGATATTTTTCAACTTTTTTTGGAGCTACTTTTGCATCCCATTTCAGGCAGTCTTAAGTATTTGGATGATATTGTAGTCATGGGGTCTTCCCCCATTGAACACTTACAAAACTTACATGCCCTTTTTTATACTCTCTAGGCAGTGGGTCTTTGGTGTAATCTGGCCAAGTCACATTTTTTTCAACTTTCTATTCCATACCGAGAGTTTGAGATCACTTCTCCTGGGGTCTGCCCGCTAACAAACCGCAACTTGCAAGTTTGAAGCCCTTACTCTTACGGGAATTAGTTAAACTATGAGTTTGAGTACTATGGGCAGGGCGAAGCTGGGAATTTGTATCTGACGGGAGGCGTGCACGGGTAGTCCTTGCAGGTGCGGTGATCACTGTGTCCCCAGTGGTGTAGGGGTCAGCGCAACTGCCTAGAAAGCAGGAGACCCGGGTTCGAATCCCGGCTGGATACACATTTTCAGCTTTGCCCAATCGCAGTTGATGTCATCTATTCTATGAATATTAAATAATAACAGCTTCAGGATCAGAAGTGACGTCTGTTCTTTTGGAACAGACGCCACATGTATATGTACTTATATTTGTCTGATTTTATACAAGCAACAATTATTTACATATATGTATGGATCATAAAATTCTGGAAATGCGGCACCCAGATCCCTGCACAGTCTGTAATGACCCTGTACTGCACGCAGTATTTAGAGGGTTAACTTCTCTAGCATATAAGTCTTATCCTACTGATCTTCTCCTACTACTATTTGGTCATCTGAAAAGAGAATAGTATGTAGATAACTACCTCCAAGAAGTATTCCCATCAATTTACATTTTCTAATCAAAAGTTCCAGAGCTGCATTCAAGTATATTTTAAAGAAAGTGTGTGAAAGACAACATCCTTGCTGTTGTTAAAAATAGGTCTGAGGCAAAATTTCTGATCTATACTATGGCCTTATTACCTCTACACATACTTCATATTGCATTTATGTACCTGTTACTTATTCAAAATTTCTCTAAAACAGGCCATTGTTTCTGGTGTGGGTCTGAGTCAAAAGCCTTTTGCAGAGCTACAAAAATTTGATGATTTTCAAAGTGAAAATATTATTTGTGCAAGATCTTCCTCTTATACAACCGTTTTGGTCCATTTCATTAACCTCTTTCTCTATTCTAGTTTTCAAAACTTTTCCATACACTCTTGCCATAATAGATGTTATGCTTATACCTCTCACCTTTCTTGTAGGTCTCAGAAATATGGGAAATTTTCCAGTCCCTTGGTAAATCTTCTGCCATTAAAAATTTATTCAAATCACATAAAATATTTCTAAAGTTCTCATCATAGCCATATTTCAATAACTCAATAGGCAGATCTCCTGATAATCATGTTCTATTATTTTTAATTTTTTTAGTTCTTTCTTCACCTCCTTCACGTTAATATCTTTTACTAAGAAGCCAAAAGTCAGTTTTATGTACATGTTATGGAAGGAATTTAGATTCCACTGAAATAGCGAGGTCTGCAGGGACAAATTTTAGATGAATTTGTGTAATTTAAGAACAACTTCAAAGTGAGGACTTTTAAAGCTTCTAATGAATTTCAGGTCTTCAAGGTAATTAAACAATTACGACTGTAGTGCAATTGGACAATTCCACCGATTTAACTATTTCAGTAAAATGGAAACTTCGCTTACTAGGGTTGATACCAATGAATGTGCTCTCGAAAGTAATTAAACTGAAATGTAGAGAATAAAAAAAAAATAAAAATAAAAAACATTGTAACATGTGAGTGGTCTCGGGTGCCTGAAGACATTTATATAGTGTAACAGGACAATTCTGTCAATGTAGCCATTTCAGTAAGATGAAAACTTCACTTACCTGGGTTCAGTCCAATGACCAGCTGTTTGCTCACTGTTTCTTGTATAGATGAATGATGTCCTTATGGTAGCTAATAAGGCATTCCACACACACAAATACACAAACATGGTAGCCACTGATGGTGATAATTATGTGGCCTTTAGACCCCAAGCTGAGGTAGTGTTCAGTCTGATGCCACTTTGGTGATTTGCGTATCTATGATGATGAAATTATGATGAGGAAAACACAACACCCAGTCCCAGAGCAGAGAAAATCCCTTACCCGATTGGGAATCAAACCCAGGCCCCATGCATGGCAAGTCACCATGCTGTACACTAGACTATTGAATGGTGGCCACTATGTTACACTGTTAATACCACAAACCCAGTGATGCAACACAAATATGATTGGTTATACTAGGCAACTCATGCATGACACCATTTCAGGTATTCAAAAGACATTATTGAGCTAAGATGAAAACAGGTTTAACAAGGGCACTTGATATGCCAACTGTAACTACTGACTGCATGTAAAACAGATTATTCATTTTAGAGCAAAGTGCATAACTAATTGTTCAAATGCACTATGAGAAAAAGGAGAAACTATTACCAAAGCAGTCTACAAAATAATGTCCCAGAGAATGATGCATTTATTTCCTAACTTTTAATCTTGCACTTTTTTCATGTAATTTATATTGAAAAATACAAGAATGTTAGCAAAGACTTTTCTGATTGTGCTGTACCATTATTGTGTGTGCCTTTCTGTGGCTCATACCAATGTATCCTCAAAAATATTAAAAAAAAACTATCAAAAATATAATAACAAAAACTGTTTTTATCCTTTGAAAGAACCTTAGTTTTTAATTACTCTGTGAATTAATATCAATCAATTGTCTATCAATACTTCATGCAAGACCCTGAATGGAACCAAACTTCTCAGGTATAACAGAAATAATGGGATCTTTGATTTTCAAAGACACTTTCTTACGGTATATATAATTTTCTTGCACTTACCTGAAGGAAACAAATGTATCCCATATATTTCCTCTGTTTCTGATTGCATTAATGATTTCTAACTTGGTAATAAAGAAAGGGCAATATTCCTCAATCTAAATTAATTATAATCACATTGAACCTTCAAAGAATGGTAAAATTAGATAAAATAGTTGAATGGTGGGAACGATGCCACTGCCATTCAAAAGGGGCTCTGTAAAAGACCTTTATTTCTAAAAGCATGGATGTGCAGCCTACCACAATCCTCAGATGCAATTATGAATTCAACTCTTGTAACTTATCTGTGAAGGAATTTTGAGTATGTACTGTCTAAAATCAGTTGATGTATAATGGCACTTTCGGCAAAACTGAAGTTGTTAGTTTGTTGGTTTTACACTGAATTAACTGCAGTAGTAATAAACATATCAAAAATAGTGTTGCATCACTACAGTGCTCAAGTGTCTTGATCCTTTGCATAAAAATGGAAAAAAGATATACAAAAACATTATTTCAGTTTCCTTTATTGCTCATAACAGAAGCTGACAAGTTGTACAACAATAACCTAGACATTCTGAATTTGTGTTCCAGCTTGCATCATACACCACTATCTGACAACACAATCTGTTGCTCTGATGCATGCCTGTATTCATTGTGGAATACTGTCCACTGGGTCATGAAAGAACTGTTGGTCCAGATTGTCTCACTCCTTGAAGGCAATTCATCATAGATTTCTCAGATTGGTACATTGGTCATCTCATCCAAAAACAGCATTTCTAAATGTATCCCAGGCATGTTAGGTAGGGTTCAAGTCTGGAGAACATGTTGCCCATTCTAATCTTGCAATGTCACTATCATAAAGGAACACATTCACAAGATGTGCACGAGGAGTGCAAGAATTGTTGTCAATTAAGACAAATCCCTCACCAAAATGCTACCAATATGGTTGCACTATATGAAGGCGAATATCATCCCTGTATAGCCATTTGATTGCCTTCTACGACCACCAATAGTGTACAGTGGCCCTATATAATACACCAAAACATAAGGGAACCACCACCTAGCGGTACTTGCTGTACTTTGTGTCTATAAAATGTTGAGGCTGGCCAGGCTAGCTCCATAAACATCTCCAATGAGTGTCTGGTTGAAGGCAGATGTGACTTTCATCTGTGAATAGCACTTGATGGTAATTAAGATGATTCCATTCAGCATGCTGTTGGGCCCATCTGCACCATGCTACATGGTGTCAAAGCTGGACCTAACCATGGACATCAGTAGTGAAGTTACATGTCATGCAGCATATTAAGCCAAAGATATGACATCCTGTGGCTGTGTAAAAATCATTATTCAGTATTGTGGCACTTCTCACAGGGTTCCTCTGAGCTGAAATACATAAGTAGCATTCATCAGCTGCTGTGGTTGCCTTTGGATGGCCAGAACAAAGTAAGTCATCAACAGTTTCTGTATCTCCTCCACATATTAACAAAGTTGCTAAGTTTGAAAAGAAGCTATCTGTAATAGGGCAAGGATTGGGGATGAGGGGGTGGGGTGTATGAGGACCCTAACCCAGAATTTATCTCAAAAATTGACACTAAAAATCTCCAATTGATGCTTAATTGTATAAAAATAATTGTTATAACATGAGAAGGCACCTACTAAAAAATAAATATACCTCTGGCAGAGTATATATGACTTTAGAAGAAACAATTTCATTGACGTTTACATTCACTTACGTTTGTCCGAAACAGACTAAAAAAGTGAGAGAGTTAATTTAACGGCTACTCAATAACAATTACTTCAGACTTAAACTGGAAAGAACACATAGATAATCTCATGGGAAAGGCTAACCAGAGACTGCGTTCATACCTGCCAACCTTCAAAATGTAAAAATCAGGAGATCCAGTTTAAAAAATCGGGAGATTCTTCAAAAATTCAGGAGGTACATTCTATCAAAAATTGCAGCGCACTTTACCACAAACTGTAAAATAACTGATTTTAGCCTTTTCCTTTCATCTCACAACACTACATAATGGCTACAAAAAACACTTGCATTAGCCCAAAAGCTGATTATGTCCTTATTTGTAGCCGGTCCAGGTAAAGTGATTGATTTTTTATTAAAACAAAAAAGTTCACAGCTGCATTTTTGCACTATACTGCTACCTGGGAACATTTTATGGAACAAGTGACCCACATGATCATTACATTTAATTTGTAAACCTACTCTAAAATAAACAATGTAAATAAGCAGTCTGCATGTATCATGTGTTCACTTTCACTTTTCTCAGCAATTTCAGTCTTTTATTGTTTTTCACACACTTTTCATTTTCTCTGCATGTATTCTGGTACATCACTTTTTCCACCATGTGATGTGGAATATCACATTGACAAAGAGTACAAAATACAAATAATGTTCCAAAAACTGCTTAAAAAAGGTGTTATATTTCTCCATACCGGAACACACGCCACCAAATTGAAATCCCAGAATCACATAAAATAGCTGTTTACAAGAAAGTTGCCTTTCTGCATTTCACGTATGGAACTAATGCTCCTAACTATCCACTCAAAAGGTAGCCATAGACGTAAAAGCCTTGGAAGTGATTTCACTTACATACAATGACAAAACATATTCAGAAAGCATACAACATGGAAAAACTACACATGTGTTTGCAAATATGTGCAGAAATAATCGTTATACAAGTCACGCACAACTCCTAATTTCTATGAATTTCAACACATATTTATACTAAACTGATAAATGAACAAAGGACTTTTGACAATTGGCCAAAGAATATCTTGGGTTTCAGGATAAAAGCTAAAAATTGGGAGAAATAATGCCAAAATCCAGGAGGCGGGAGAAAAAGTGAAAAATCAGGAGACTCCCGCCTAAATCGGGAGAATTGGCAGGTATGTGCATTTTATTGGCAGAACCCTTAAAACATGCAACAGAACTACAAAAGAAACTGCATACACTATTCTTGTCTGTCCACTTTTGGAGTATTGCTGCCCAGTGTGGGATCCTTCTCAGGTGGGTTTGACGGAGGACATCGAAAGAGTCCAAAGAAGGGCAGCTTGTTTCGTATTGTCACGATACAGGGGAGACAGCATTACGGAAATGATACAGGATCTGGCATGGGAATCATTACAACAACGGCGCTTATCGCTGTGCTGTGGGCTATTTACGAAACTCCAATCGCCAACATCCTCCTCCGAATGCGAAAATATATTGTTGACTCCCACTTACATAGGTAGAAGTGATCATCAGAATAAAATATGAGAAATCAGAGCTCGAACGGAGAGATTCAGGTGTTCATTCTTCCCGCGCGCTATACGCGAATGGAATGGGAGACAAATAGTATAATGGTGGTTTGATGAACCCTCTGCCAGGCACTTAAATGTGATTTGCAGAGTAACCCATGTAGATGTAGATCTGATTTACACTAGCTAATGACATAACAGCATGAACATTAATATGCCAAATCACAACATAACTGCAAGTTTGCACACACCCAGAACTGAAGTTATTCAGGCTCTACTTCAGTGTTTGTGTACATTATACTGCTTGGACAAAACTAATTATAAAAGAGTACAGTAATGCATTATTTATGAAACTATAGTGGTTCATAAAATTACCCAATAAAAATGTGTTGCCAAACTACTAAAATAAATAAAATAGGGAATTATGTAATTTTAGCACAGGTGCCTGTAACACAGTAAATTTTGCCTAGAACTCATGATAATTACAGACAAATCATAATACTTGGCATGTCTGCTTTGGTTCATTCCCAGACATCTGGAAACTTCTCTTGATGAAAGTCACTCCTGACACAAAGTAATAATGCAGAGATGATCAAACATCTGATTTGACCTTCTAGGCATGGCAGAATTACAATCAACATAAGCAGTGTACTTCCTTCCTTATGTTATACTGGAGCAGATTGCCCATCTTCCCCACTCGTTTATATTGGCATTGATAAATCATGTTGGATTGAATGACATCTATGGACAATCTAAAGAACTGCATTCTTGATGCAATATTCACATTCAATGAAATCGTTCAGGAGACCTTAGAAGCAAAGTGATGCAACACCCATTTTGATGTGTATATGTACAATGACATTACTCTTCTCGCATGTAGTATTATTTCTTTTCCTATAATAATGTGTTTAAGGTGTCTTTTTTTTTTTTTTTTTTTTTTTGGGGGGGGGGAAGGAGTGCCAAATTAAGTTCAACACTAGTGATGCAATTGATCTGCAGCCATTGTAGCAATTTTAATTTTAGATATTCATCATGTGATCAGTCTAAGAAAAAATATACTCTAAAATTGTTTCTTGGCACCAGTTAATGAATCCATACTATGCAGGACAAGTATTAGCAATAGAATATAGATTATATAGTCTTGTATTACTGTACCAGCAATAAGCCAACTGCCTGAAATTATGTCAAAGTTTGTCAACATCCCCATTATTAATTAATTCTGTCTTCTCCAAAGATCACGGGTTCGATCCCCACCAGGTCCTAGGATTTTTATCTGTCACTTCTTTCACTTCTGGCACTATTGCTGATGTGAAAAATACCGAAAAGCATTGTGGTTTGGAACCCATGTTAAACTACAGGTTCCCCTATAACTGGCTGGGTAAGGTCAGAGGAAGGCAATGGCATACCACATCCAAACAGGACCATGCCTAGTAAAGCACTGTGGTGTTCAAACCAATCCTCGAATTGACAGCTTTACCTTACCTTCTGATTCCACACAATTACAAAAACACAGTATATAACAACAAGTGACATTGTAAGTGCCAGAATATATGAAAAACATTTGTTCTTGTTTAGCTCTGTCAATATTTCATTTTTGAGGTAATGCGAGGTTTGCGAAGATATGAGGTCATGCTGAAAACTGATGTTTGTGAGTGTTTTATATTAAAACATTTTAAATGAAACAAACTTTCTAAAATTTAGCATCTCTACTTTCATTTGTATATGTTTATTTCTCAATACAGTCACAACCTGGCAACAGAACACACATCTCCAGACAGACCGGTTTGCTGAACACCATCACTGTAAAATATTTGACTTTGTTGATAGAGCTAAAATCTCTCCTCACTTGTACCACTTTGTGTGTGTGTGAATGTATTTTAAAAATGTTAATAAAAGAAAGAATTAATGAAATGCACGAAAATAAGAACACCTCAAGTAAATTTTGTATGGAACAGGAGTGTGTCAAAGGAAACCTTTCACCTTGGGTTTGAATACTTAGGACTATCACTCAAATTTTTTCAGCTCTGCTGGAAGCCTACAGAGAGAGAGAGAGAGAGAGAGAGAGAGAGAGAGAGAGAGAGAGAGAGAGAGAGAGAGAGAGAGAGAGGAGGGAGAGAGAGATATCGAAATATGAAGAACACATCACATTTTAACTGTCAGACACACTGGAAATTATACTTGGAGAAGATGCCAAGCACAAAAACAATATATCACGTGATTAAGTGCTACATCTACCTGACTGATGTTCTTTGTTCCATCTGTTTAGTTATGCTGTCACACAACATTATTTCTAACAGTTTAGGTATCCATGTGTTAGTAGTGATGGATAAATCCTGTCCATGATATTAGTTTATGTTTTAATTGATTTACAATATTCATTAAACCCAAATTAGTGACCCCAAGTTCACTTATTCACTCTGAAGTGGTGCTAAGGTATTCAGGGTCTTGTACTGTCACAAGGCTCATCACCAGATCACAATGCTTGAGGGACATACACCAAAAATGTGTACAATTACTGTGTTTGGAATATACAAGTATCTTTCTATATTGTACAACCTCAAGAACGAAGCACAAGTGTGGCAGCATTTCATTGATTTACAGCTCAGGCATTCAAGGATTCAATTACAGTTATGCATTTCTCCTCCTTGGAAGACATGTTTAGTAGGAACACTCTTTCCTCTGGGACTCGGAAAATCAAAACTTGGGCACCTTACCATGAATAACCTTTACAGTACATGAAGTTATGGCAAAAGGTATTTGCCCTACCTTGGAGCACATAGAATACATTTCTCCACTACCCTTGACCATTCACATTGACATTATTTATTTAACAGTATTTCCGAGAAATGGTCCCCTTTTACCAACATCGTATTCCACATGCAGTCTCCATCCAGGCAGTTTCCATTGATGATCTTACGAGTGAGCATACCTTCAGATCCTGCAGAGTGCAGTGGTCAGAGGAGATGTTTCACACATTCAAACAATCTTAACCCTTAACGTCCCAGGTGCGGTCTCACAGACCGCAAGTGCTTATTGCTAGTCAATTGTTAATGGACAGGGGTGGGGAAGGATAATACAGCGTTGCGTAATCGTTGCTTCCAACACCTGCACTGTTTTACACTGTCAGTAGCCATGTTAACGCGAGTCGGAGCTATATTATTACATCTTCTTTTGTGGTAGCGGTCTCAGAGACGACACCTGGGCCTTTATGTTATGGATTCAACACCAAGATCTTCCTCTACTGTGTGTGTTACAGACCCTCATTTTGAGGATACTGTTTTTAAATGGTTTGAAGACCCTTTAGGAAGTGATGTGGGATCACACAGTGACTATGAGATTAAAATTGAACATAATTCAGTCTCAGAACAGTGTGAAAGTGAAGAAGAAATTGTATTGTCACCTGTGGATTCCTCGAGTGAAAAAAGTAATCGAAATGATGAAGACAGACATATGGAGACAGTATCATCAGCTAAGAATTCTGCAAGAAATATTTTTGATCGAAACAATTTTCGTTGGTCTTCGAAGCCACTTTTGAGGAACTCTCATGTGCGTCTGCATAATATCATTCGTTTGCCGACTGTATGACCACCTGCTCAAGTAGGTAACAATCCAGATCCACTCATTATTTGGAATTTGCTGATGACTGACGATATTTTGAATATTATAGTAAAGTGGACTAATGTAAAAATAAACAAAGAAAAGCCTGAAAATGAACCAAATGTTTGGCATGAAACAGATTTATATGAACTAAAAGCTTTTATTGGTTTACTATTTTACTCAGCTATTTTCAAATCCAACAGAGAAGATTATAAATCATTTTATGCCACAGATGGTACTGGACGTGAGATTTTTAGATGTGTTATACCAAAAAACCAGTTTGGCGTACTTCTAACATGCTTGAGATTTGATGATCCTGCAACTCGTTTCGAACACAAGCAAAACAATCCTTTAGCTCAGATATTAGAAATTTTCACAAAATTCATTGACAATTGTCAGAAGTTATAAAAGATTGGGGAATGTGCATGTGTCGATGAAATGCTTGTAACATTTCGTGGAAAATGTATATTCCGAAGAAACCATGCAAGTATGGGCTAAAAGTCACGTGCCTTACGGATTCTCGAACTGGGTATCTGTTCAATGCATATGTTCACACGGGAAAGGATTCAGATGGTCAGAATCGAAGCTCAGAGTTAAAGAAATTCCAAAAGCCAACTCAGGCTGTGATTAGACTTGCTAAACCAATTGAACAGACTAACCGAAATATTACCGTTGATAATTGGTTTAGCTCAATTGAGTTAGCAACATGCCTGAAATGAAGAGGACTAACGTATGTGGGAATGTTGAAAAAAAAAAAAAAAAATAAATAAATAAAAATAAAATAAAATAAGAGAGAAATCCCAAAAGATTTCTTACCTGCTAGAAACAAGGAAGTTCGTTCTGCAATGTATGCATTTACACGTGATCTAAGTCTTGTTTCATTTGTGCCAAAAAAGGCCAGAGCCGTGATTCTTATTTTGTCTATGCATCATGATGAAAGCAAAGATGGAGTAACAGGTAACCAGAAATAATTTTTTACTATAATCAGACTAAATGTGTTGATGAGAAGTATGCCAAGTATTCAACTGCTTGACGTAGCCAGCGATGGCCAATGGCTTTGTTTTTCCATATTTTGGACATAAGTGGGGTGAACACATTTGTTCTCCACAGCTCTTACAAGGACAGTGCTGAAATGAGCTGCTTCAATTTTTTGAAAAGGCTGGCAAACTCACTGGTGACTCCACAGATGGAAAAACGAGTGAAAATTCCTCACATTCCACGTGAACTTCGTGCATCCATTCGCCGTGTGTTGGGAATAGCAGAAACAAGACTAGAAGTAGTTGGAGAGTGATTGGAAAAACGTAGAACATGCTCCACCTGTGACCCAAAAAGAAGAGAAAGACGTGTTATGTTTTCCATTGTTGCAAGAAGCCCATCTGCCTTGAGTGTTCTACCAAAATTTGCATCGAGTGCAGAGAAAACATTTGAAAAGACAAAAAGTTACCAACAAAGCAGAAGTGAAATTTTTATTTTTGTGAATTTTTTGGAGAGTTTCTTATGTTTTCACCATTACATGCACAGTAAACAATAAAAATATGGCACAAAGTAAAATTTAAAGGCCATAGTTTTTGACTCTTCACAGTGTTAATAAAATAATGTAATCCATTTTCTGCAGTTTTATGTTTGAATATATATATTTCATAAAATTAATCTTAAATTGTATTCCTTTTACAGAGTTTATGTAAACATAAGTAGCCTTTTGCGTGATAAATTGAATTAGTTCACTTAAATAATCATCAGAACTAGTTATGATTATTTAAAAATTGCGGTCTGTCAGACCACACCAGGGACAGAGCATGACAGAAAAATGACCTGGGAGGCTAAGGGTTAAAATGGCCCACTCCTCTGCTGTCATTCTTGTATGTCTATTGTCAAACTCATGTATCTCCATTAGAGACAATGCTAGTCTCTCTTCTGTCCATGCAGTGCTGGAACAACATATGGGGAACACTGTATAACCCCCACCCCCATCCATCCATCCATCCATCCACACACACACACACACACACACACACACACACACACACACACACACATTCTCCATAAAACTATCAGCTTTGCAGCTTTTGGCAGGGAGTGGATGGGGGTGTATGAAGCTGTCAAACATTTTTGTTGTGACATTAAAGGTAGGAGTCTCACCATTTTCATAGCTGCTACCAGATGCCATTAGGAGACTGGGTGTCGACCTGCATCCTTGACAATTTTGGCACTTAGGCTTAACTTCCCAAACTCAGGGGACTCTCGGTACATCTCAGGAGAGGACAATAATGTTGCTGACAATTTATTTTGAGTCAACTTAATTTCATCATCCACTGACAGAAATGAGCTGACATTATAATCTAAGGGCGATAAGCTCGTTGGACTTCCAAAGTGATGAAAATTCAATCATCATAAAATCCACATAGTCAGACAACAGCATTCAGTTTCTGCACAAGAAGCATTTCCATGTTCCCTTGGTCCAAAATTTGCCTGGGTATTTATTTATTTATTCCTGTCTTAAGCTAGTACTTCTCCTATCCTTTCTCCCTTTATCCATCTCCTTTTTTCTAAAAACATGTTATATTTATTGGAGAATATAGGTATAAGAAATAAGGCGGTATTGCATAATGTACAAAATTGAAGCCACAGCGGAGCGGCCAAGTGCATTGAGGCCCTATGCTGCGATGCGCGAGGCCGTTCCCCATAATGGGTTTGAATCCCCCCTTGGGCATGGATGTTTGTGCTGTCTTCAGTATAAAGTAGTTTGTAAGTTCAGGAACTGATGACCCCACAGTCCCATAAGCTTCACAAACATTTGAACATTTTTTTGATCAAAATTAAAGATAGCAATCAAAATACAAATGACATAAAATTCACATGATCTCGTATTTATTGAGTTATACAAGGTGTATTTCATAAGTAATGTGTAGGGACAGGAAAAAATTGGTGTTATTTTATGGTCAAAATCAGTGTTGGTTTTTGCACTTGTCTCTGTTATTTATTGATGTTATTTTCTTGTAATCTTTTTCCATTCTTGGTACTATATTTTTGTCATATTTAATCATTTTTCAATGGTATGCTGACAAATACACTATTCCTAAGATAGGGTGGATCAAATTTGATATAGATGGTGAAAAAATAATTAAAAAAAAATATTGATGCAAATATGTATCGAAAAATTCTTCTTTTATACACCAAGTATATTAAATATTGCAAAAAAAATTGCCAATCATTATATCAAGCAGGTTATTTCTTTTTTTCAAGTCAACAATGTTTTTGACACAAGGACTTTTTCTTGCCGACTTAAATATTTGTGTTATATTATCACAGTTTCTTAGAGAAAAACAATATTGAAAATATATTCTTATATTTTAATGTAGGCTAAATAAAAGTCTTTGCCTTTGCAGTGGTATTGTGAATAAATAAAAATTTTTTGCTACAAGAGAACTTTTTATATGAAAATCACAAAAAACATTAAGATTCACATATTTTTATGGTATTTCTGAGGAACAAAATATTTACAAATATGTAGAAAAGGTATTTAACTCAAGGTTAAAATGTGACAAATGTGAATTTTCATAATATTTTTTAATGTTTATTCACATCTGGCTTTGAAACTAAAATTATAATATATGTTTCAGTACAAGTTAAAGTTTTAAATTTTGTTTCCCATCAGTAATATAGAGACATGTAATGCAAAAACATTTCTTTTATAGTTTTCTTATTTTTGATACACAATAAAATGGTAGTAAGACCATTTATGCTCTGCATTTTCAGGTATTTTTCTTTGACTCCAGGACACAAACTCTTTCTCCTCCCTGCCCCCCTCCTCTCCTTCCTGGTGTCCTTTTGTTGTACCGACTTCCCCCAATAAGCGCCATTTTTATAAACATCAAGACAAGTGGAATAAAAACAGACAAAACACAAATCCATCTTCAAACAAAAGAGATTTTACTTACCGGTACGGCAGCGGTGGTGTTGCTGTAATGTTGGCAACGAAATGTTCGTTTTCGAGGATAATTGACTGACCGGACAAGGGTTCATAAAAGAAGTTTTCAAGAATACAGCACAAACAGCACTGATTATTTATTTTGGGTCAACACAAAATATTATTCCCCTCATTCTATGTGATTGACTTTTAAAACATCATACAAATATCATTGCAAATATTAGCAAATTACGTCGGCACTTTCGTACATAAAAGTTTGCCAGCTAGGTTAAAATGGACAAAGGCCAGAAGATGATGAAACTGAGCATCCAAAACAAGAAAGTGTTTGTTAAAAAAGACAGTTGCAGTGATTATAAGCCTGAGAGAAACCCAACATCAACTCCGAAAGTGGTAATCAATGTCGCAGCAAAACACTAACAATAACAGTCAAGGCTAACAATGACAGTGCAGTCAAAGAATACAAATAAAAAACTTCTTAATTTTGATGCTGTTCAAAGACCTTGTTAACACAGGTCTGATAACCAAAGCTGCGAATGCGCAATACGTCGAATTTGCAAACAGGAGGTCAGTGTCCAATCACGGAAAATAATCTCCAACGGTTTCAAAATGCTAGAAACATTTTGCCAAAGAAATTTGAAAACAATCATATCCATATTAATTTCCCTAATGTCTTCATAACACATAGAGAGAGAAATAAGATTGCCAACAGTTAAGGATCGGAAATCGTGTTACTGTCAATACGCGCGTCTAACAATGTGTGGTGCTGTCTTATTACAGTATGTATAACAAAATAATAAAATTGCCACTGAATTTGGATATGGAACATTCCTACATTAAATATATCATTGACATCATTAAACTTACGATGTAGATGTAGATTTAGTTGAAAACCTCCGATTTCGCGATAATTAAAAAAAAAAAAATCAACAAATTCGCAATATTTTCATAAAAACTGTTGAATTTGTGTTATTCGTCAATTTATCATTAAAATGAATCTTTCCTGTCCCTAGTAAAGTTACCTATTTTTTTCTGACACAACGGTACACCAGAGCATATTGTAACCAACAGGGCTAAGTGGTGGGATGTCTTAGCTTCAAAACGCTCTTTGTCTCATTCGGCTGCGAGCTGCATTTCTGTCAACCCCAGTTTGAGTTTATGTAACACAGCACAATGAATCATTTTGCCTTAAACTTGGGAAGTCCGCCACTGAAAGGTTTCCATTACTTCAGCGTGCCATTAAGACTGATTGCTTGTACAAATCAGAAGTTTTCTGATGGTGCAAGTCATTCATGGACGAGAGGAGATCACTGACGAACCTCACGGTGGACGGCCATTAACCTCACAAGTCAATGAAAATGTCACGTGTGCGCCTGAGAGTTTGAACTCTGACAGATGGCTGAACCTTCAATTGATAGCACAAACTCTAAACATGGCAAAAATAACCATTTTCTGCACTGTGACCAAAGATTTGAACATGAGAAAGGAGTGTGTCAAACTTATCCCAAAAGTGTTGACCGTCGAACACAAGTACATGCAAGTGTTTCGGTGCCAAGAAATGTTGGAAATGTTTGAAAATGATCCTCATTTTTTAAACTAAGTGATCACTGGTCATGAGTCGTCGGTTTTTGAGCACAACCCTGAGACAAAAAGGCCGAGTTCAGAGTGGCACACCCCATCCTCTCCCCATCACAAGAAGGCATGCATGAACAAGTCCAGGATGAAAACCATGCTCATTGTCTACTTTGACATCAGAGGCACTGTCCACCACAAATCCGTACCTACTGTGAACTCAGCTTTCCACTTGGAAGTGCTCAAAAGACTTAAAAGGAGGGTCTCACACTACCGAAGTGACATCAAGGACACATGGGAACTTCACCACAACAATGTGCCGAATCACAGTGCCTTCATTGTCAATGAGTTCCTGGCCAGGACCAACACCCTATGCTTCCTACAGTCCTGACCTGGCTCCTACTGACTTTTTGTTTCCTTAGTTAAAACGAGTCATGAAAGGAAAACATTAGAACACAAATGAAAGCATCCAAGCCCGTGTTACATCAGCTATAAAGGACACTCCGGAAAAGGCATTCCAGGCGTGGAAACACCACCTCCAGAAGTGTATCGACGCAAGAGGGTTATTTTTTTTTATTTTTATTTTTTTTATTTTTGATTATTTGTATGGATATATTCAATAAATGACATTTTATAAATTTTGTCACATTACTTACCATATGGAACACACCTTGTATGTTGAACAAATGTATAATTTTTCAGGTATATATTCATTTGTATAAGTGCTGTATGTCAGTAAAATCTGTTGTGAATACAATTAGTAGTAAACAAGTAATACATTAAAACTTAATGCAAGAGGATGGTTTTCTATGAATGTTACTGTTTATGTGTTCATATCTCATGAACTACACGTCGTACTGTGATAAAATTTCAAAGGTACATTCAGCTATGTGTGTGTAAACTGTCTGTAAAGTTTCCTGTGGCTACAATTTGTAGTGTAGAAACTATAAATTGAAACATCATATTGACACGTTGAAATGGAAGCAGGCTTGACTTCGAAGGCAGGGTTGTCAACTGAACACAGCACTTATATTGAAAGCAGGTTTATTGCGAACTTAACATACACGCAGCACAAACTGCCTCTCGGGCAGAGTGCTCTGCTATTTATACACAGACAGAATGTACCAGAAATGAGAAGAACAGTTTACATAAGAAACAAGTAGAATTACAAGTGAACATAAGAAGCATGTAGATCATTCTAGAAATGTTAATTACTTGTACATAGAAATAAATTTTTGTCAGTGGATGGGATTGAACCGGCAACCTTCAGTACCGCAATCAATGACGCTATCCCTTGCGCTACGCCGGCAGTTGCTTAATGTGGGGTCTCGCGACATTGCTCCCTGTCCTGAAAAAAAAAAGAAAAACAGCGACCCGCTGTTAGGTTCCCTTTGGAGCCAGCTGCAATGTCCTGGATCTTGATCTTGTCTTGGGTCCTCTGTATGGCAATTCTGGAGAATCCTTCCGTTCTGCACGATTATCGATGACAGATGTTCCTGTAGTGGCTTCATCAGTATCATTACTGTCCTTAGAGTCCTTGGACAAGAAGCCATTTTCGCCAATCTGCTCTTCAGGATCATAGTTAGGCTTCATGCAGAGGATGTGAACAATGTCTCTTCATTTTTGTTGTTTCGAAGACGGCTCATAATCCTCAGTTTCATATGTGACGTCTGACATGCGGCATATGACACGATATGGACCAAAGTATTGCATCAATAACTTTTCTAATAGTCCAATTTTCCGTACAGCTGTAAAAATCCATACCAGATCCCCTGGGCCATACACAACAGGTCGGTGCTTGTCGTTATACCACTGACGGTCCTTCTTCTGGGCGTCCAGTGTCCGTATGCGAGCTAGCTGTCTTGCTTCTTCAACCCCGGTGATGAGCTGTTTCACATAAGTCATCCTGAGTGTCGTCCGGTTGTAACAGGAACAGCGTATCCATTGCCGTCTCAGCTTCACGGCCATGGAGCAGGAAAGATGGCGGGAAGCCTGTGGTGTCTTGTCTTGCGGTATTATAAGCAAATGTCACAACTGGCAGTATTGTATCCCAATCCTTCTGCTCAACATCGACGTACATCAACAGCATATCTGCTAAAGGCTTGTTAAAATGTTCTGTAAGACCATTTGTCTGAGGATCGTATGCAGTTGTCGTTCTGTGGACAATGTCGCAATGTGACATTACCTCTGATACTAGTTTTGACTGGAATACTTTTCCACGATCAGATATCATCACACATGGTACTCCATGCGTCAAAATAATGTCTTCTACAAGAAATTTGCAATCTCTGGAGCTTCTGCAGTTGGCACAGGTTTGGTGACAGCATTGCATGTGAGGTAGTCAGTGTAGACTATTATCAATCTGTTACTGGTTATCAACTTCGGGAACCTCCCTAAAGGATCTATCCCAACTTGGTGGAATGGAGCTGCTCCAAGTGGAATCGGTACAAGATGTTCTGGAGGTAATTGCGGCACATGCTTCCGATGCTGGCACTCTTTACAGTGACTCACATAGTGCTTGACAGATCGGTACAGACCTTTCCAGTAATACCTGCATCTGATTCTGTCTAGGGTCTTCACGAACCCCAAATGACCGGATATTGGAGCATTGTGGAAATACTTGAGAATAGCTGGCTGGAGATGAGCTGGAATGACCAGTAGCCATTTGGGGCCCAGTGGATCGTAGTTGCTCTTATACGACGTCCCATTTATAAGTTGTAACCCCCCATTGGTCGGTTCTCCTTTCTCCAAGGCCTCTATGGTTTTTAATAGTGCTGGATCTTCCCTCTGTTCAGCTGTAGCGTCACCTAATTCAGTGAGGGCTAAAATTTCATTCATGCTGTTGTGATCCACTAATGGATTCCTCGAAAGGCAGTCGGCATCCTTGTGTTTGCATCCGTTCTTGAATACCTCTGTGACATCGTACTCTTGGAGTCTTAGTGCCCATCTTGCTAGTCGACCTGATGGATCCTTCAAGCTAGTCAGCCAACACAAAGAATAGTGGTCTGTCACGACGGTGAATGGTTTGCCAAATAAATACGGCCGGAACTTGTTGATAGCCCAGATAACTGCGAGACATTCCTTCTCAGTTGTAGAGTAGTTTATCTCGGACTTTGAGAGTACTCTTGATGCGTAGACTATCACCTTTTCAGCACCTTCCTGAACTTGTACAAGTACTGCACCAATTCCATACCCCCTGGCGTCTATGTGAAGTTCAGTTTCCGCATTCTCGTTGCACAAGGCTAAATCTGGTGCGGAAGTTAGAGCCACCTTAAGTGCCTGGAAAGCGCTTTCTTTTGTTTCATCCCAGTAAAACTTGGCGTCTCCCTGCAGAAGTTCTTGCAATGGACGTGCCTTCTTACAATATCCTTTTATGAAACATCAATAGTATGAGCACAGCCCGAGGAAACGTCTCACATCACGAATGTGCTAAGGAGTTGGAAATTCTGTGACTGCCCTTTCTTTATCTGGATCAGGACGGACACCTTTTCTGTTGACTAGATGCCCCAGGATTTTTATCTCTTTGGCGACGAAGAGGCACTTCTTTAGATTGAGCTGGAGTCCTGCAGTCTGACCACACTTCAGCACAGCTGACTCAGATGTTCTTCAAATGTTTTCAAGAAAACGACAATGTCATCTAAATAGCAAAGACATGTCGTCCATGTAAGATGCCGAAGCAAGTTGTCCATCATGCGTTCGAATGTGACCGAAGCATTACATAATCCAATGGCATTACTTTGAATTCATAGAGGCCATCAGGTGTAACAAAAGCCGTCTTCTCCCTGTCAGCTTCATCAACCTCGATTTGCCAGTAACCTGTCTACATGTCATAGTTGAGAAGTATGTAGCTCCTTTCAAACAGTTTAAGGTGTCGTCAGTGTGCGGCAGTGGGTAGTCATCTTTCTTTGTGATTTTGTTCAGTCCCTGATAGTCGACACAGAATCGCCACATGCCATCCTTCTCTACAAGGACCACCAGAAACGACCAAGGAATCTCCGAAGGTTGAATAATGTCATCGTGCAACATCTACTCCACGTCCTCCCGAATTACCCATCTTTCAGCAGGCGACACTCTATATGAATGCTGGCTAGCTGGTGGATGATCCCCAGTATTGATACGGTGCCTCATCATGGGCCGTTTCGTCTGAATTTTCCCCTGCTGAGGTGTGAATGCACCCAAAAATTGGTGTAGTATAGCTAACACCCGCTGCCGTTGTTCCTTGGACAGTCTGGGCCCTATTGGCTGTTCCACAGTTGTTTCCTCCAGCGTGTTGTCCGTACTAATAGCAGAGCATGGGTCTTCGTTGATGACGTTGAGCTCACTGTCCTGGATTGGTTCAGCTGTCCTGATACACACTCCTTTGGGGATGCGTTGCGACTGCTCATGACAATTAGTGATCCAAATCTCTCCTCAACCTCCAGTAATGCTTATGATAGCCACTGGTATGTAAATTTCTTTGGTGAGTCTGATAAACTTTTTACTATCAACAAGCACTTCTCAGTTTAACCGGTCATCTGTGTTTGTGACTGCCACTCTCCTCACTGATAACGGCGGTATCGTCACATTGTCAATGACAAATAACTTCCCAGAAAATTCTTCCATAGTCAACGATAGCTTGGGATGCTTGAAGGAAGTCCCATCTGAGGACGACATTATCACTACATTCTCAAACGGCTAGGTCCTGTTGTTGAATGGTTATTCTTGTGACACAAGTTCCTGCTGGTTGGATGTACTTTCCATTTGCGACCTTCAGTACAGTTGCCCCCATATCACAGAACATTGTCTTCTTTAGTGTGTGGCGGTAATTATCCAACAATACAGAGAAAGAAGCTCCTGAATCAACCAGTGCCCCAACAGGTTGGCCGTCGATGACGACGTCGATGAGATTTTCCAACATCTTAGCGACTGTCATCCATGGAGGATTTTCATCTGTGGCAGCCTCACCTCCGTAGATGGTCGCCTCGCTTAGTTTTCCTGGGTGCAGTGGCTAGGAGAGCGGCTGGTACCTCTGTACGGCGACGGTGAATGGCAGTGGGGTGTCGGGGAGCGACCTCATCCAGGATACGACAATGGGCTTCTTCCCATAGGTCGACTGAACTCGTCAGCAGGTGACTCCCAGGGGTATAACTGCTCTGATGGCTGACGTCTTGCAGCAAAATAATCGTTGAATACTCGCCTCCTCTCTCTGCAGTAGCGTACGACATGTCCAGGGCGCCCACAGTGGAAACACAATGGCGTGTTGTCTTCTGTCCTCCAGATGTGGGGCGTTATAGTTGCCAGTGTAATTGGTTTTGGCCACGTCGGTCAGTTCACAGGCTGCCGTTTGGCGGCTTTAGCGTAAGTCACAGCAGGGCGACGTCATTCTTCATGTCGCGTGCACCTGGTGGGGCAGACAGGAGCTAATGTCTGAAATACCTCATCCTCAGCGGCGTCGGCTCCCTCGTGACTTACAGGGCTCACATCCATGGCCATAATCTGATGCTCGCTCAGTCTAATAGTTCCGGCTGCCATGCACTGTTGTAATTCTTCTCTCACAATTTGTCGTATGAGAGAAGCGAAGTCTTGCTGGTCTTCCACAACTGCCATAGGGACTACATTGGGGAGTCGGTCATACTTCTTGTGTTCAACTCTCCTTTGTTGCACCTCTTCAATACGTTGGCACCCCTTGATGAACTCTTCTGTCGTAGCGACGTCTTTTATCAGAAGGGCTTGGTACATGTCTTCTGCTATACCCTTCATCAGGTGAGTGATTTTGTCGGCCTCAGTCATGTTCGGATTGACAATGTTACACAGGGCCAAAACATTCTGTATGTAAGACTGTGTCGACTCTCCATGTCGTTGGGCCCGGTTCTTCAGTTGTTCTTCCACCGAGCGGATTCGTCGCTGTCGGTCTCCAAACGTCTTCTTAAGTTCCGCCTGGAACATTTCCCAGTCATTCAGCTTGTCTTCATTGTTCTCAAACCATTGCTGGGCTGTTCCATCCAGGTAGAAATAAACTTTGACCAAGCTCATTGTATGATCCCACCTGTTATACTTGGTGACTTGGTCGAACCCTTTAAGCCACTTGTTGGGGTCCTGTCCAATGTCTACAGGAAACACCGACGGGGGTCTGATGTGCAGCTGGCTTACAACTGGTTTCGTGTTCATGGTTCTTCTGATGATATGGACTTTCGGAAGGATGTACTCGGTATATCCCTTGTATTCCGGTTCTAGTCCGTGTAAGCGATGGCTTTTACATTGACTAATCGGAGCCATGTAGATGCAGCTGTTGCACAGATTACCTGGCGCCTCCACCAAACAATGTCATGTTGAAATGGAAGCAGGCTTGACTTCGAAGGCAGGGTTGTCAACTGAACACAGCACTTATACTGAAAGCAGGTTTACTGCGAACTTAATATACACACCGCACAAACTGCCTCTCGGGCAGAGTGCTCTGCTATTTTGACACAGACAGAATGTACCAGAAATGAGAAAAATAGTTAACATAAGAAACGAGTAGAAATTACAAGTGAACATAAGAAGCACGTAGAACATTCTGGAAATGTTTATTACTAAGAAATAAATTTTTGCCGGTGGACAGGATTGAAAGGGTGATCTTCAGCACCGCTATCGGTGATGCTATCTCTTGCGCCACGCCGGCAGTTGCTTAATGTGGGGTCTGGCGGCAATATTGAATGCCATAGTTTTAGTCCATGAACAGCGGAAAAGTAGTAAGCGAGAAAGTTTTTTTTCCTTTCATAATTTTGCAATGGTTGTCAGTGAGAAAAAGGTTTGAATTTATGTTTAAAGTTGGTTGCAAGTCACTAAGTACTGTCATTCTCGTACAGTGTGTGAATAAAGTCGCGTCACATTATGTGGCAGTTTCTTGCAACAATATTGTTTATGACATTGTATTTCCTTAACCATATGCCGTATGTAGTTCTTACCCCAACAGCATTGTTACCTCATGGTAAGGAATATATGCACCATATTTGGTTTAAATCGGCCCAGTGGTTTAGGAGGAAATGTGCAACACTGTCAGTTGATGCAACAGTTTTTTGCGCATCTCATTGTTTATGACGTCAAATCTCATGAACAATGTGTTGTACGTGATACTAACACTTATGGCGACCCCCCTCATGGATTGAAGATTACATGTGCAAAATTTCATAAACATTGGAAGAAAACTGTAGATTTGTATACAATATTCACACACAAAAACACACAGATACTCTGCTTTATATATATAAAGACTAGCTGAAAACCCAGTGTAGCCTGGGTATTTATTTATTTATTTATTCCTGCCATTTTTCAGGTATATATTCATTTGTATAAGGGCTCTATGTCTGTAAAATCTCTTGGGAACACAATTAGTACTAAAGAAGTAATATATTAAAACTTGGTGCCTGATGGGGCAGTTTTCCATGAACATTATGTTAAAATGTTCATATCTCATGAACTGTGTGTCATACTGTGATACAATTTATAAGGTACATTCAACTATATGTGTGTATACTGTCTGTAAAATTTCCTGCAGCTACAATTTATAATGTAGAATTATAAATTGTAATGTCATACCAAATGCCGTAGTTTTATTCCATGAACAGCAGAAAAGTTGTAAGCGAGAAACTTTTTTTTCATTCATCATTTTGTTATGGTTGTCAGCTTGAAATTATGTATAAAGTTTGTTGCAAGTCGCTCAGTAGTCTCCTCATATAGTGTATTTATAAAGTCTCACCATATTATGTGGAATTTTTATGCAATCCCTATTGTTTATAACGTCATGGTTTCCAAGAGTCCACCCAGCCCCACCCTTGTGGGGGCCATGGTCATATTTTCTGAACCATGTGTTGTATGTGATTCTTAATCCTGCAGCACTTGTTACCTCATGATAAGGAATGTGTACCAAATTTTGTTGAACTCAATCCAGTGTTTTAGCAGAAAATGAGCAGCATTGTTGCTTGATGCAGCAGTTTTCCACACATCTCATTGTTTATGATGCCATATCTCATGGACTATGTGTTGTGCGTGATTCTTACACTTACGGTGATCATCCTCGTGGATTGAAGTTTATTTGTTCATAAAGATGGGAACAAAGGTGTATGCAATATGTACACACAAACATACGGACACTCTGCTTTATATGTAAAGATTAGATGGTGACCTTCACTAAGTTAGCACCTATTGTCTGTAAATGATACTATCCCTAATAATGCCTCACACACAAAAAGTTAAATAGCATTCCCTGTGGATAATCCTTTTCTCCAACCAAACTGTCAGCCTCAGAAAAATTCTGTGTGGTGGTATGTGCCACTACTCTTTTATGTACTTGTATGTTAAAAACTTTTAAAAACACTGACAGCAAAGAAATTAGCCAGCAATTTTCTATGCATCACTTTCATCCTAATGCATATTTCAATCAGTTAGGAAACAAAGACATATTGTACAGGTGAATGAGTACAGAACTGATCTACATAACACTAACTGATATTTGATCATATCCGTGGTTGTGTTTGATGATGTACCGGTTGATCAGTTGCATCTTCACTTGTTTTCTTTAGCTCCATGTAATGTACCAGTACCAATAAAATTTTGTTTCAACCTTCTAACTGCTGCCAAAAATTCAATCTTAAATAATCTGCACAACAGTGATCCATCACTACCAGTTTCATTCTCAAACAAGAGAGGTGTAACATGTGAGCACCTGCATTATAGCCTGATATCACTGTCATTAAGAGACCATGTACTTTTAATTTTGTATCAAGAGCTCTCTATTTTATTGGTGTAATGCATTGTGTCAGCTGCATGACAACTATGCACTTTGGTCTCTAGTGAAATTCAGTTATTGGACACTAACTGCCCTTCAGACTTTGCTACTACATTACTCAAAACAATAAGGGGATCAGGTGAGATATTATACTCACTATACATATGGTAACATTTTCATATATTGATTACAATTTTAACTTCTGTGTGGTACAGTGTAATATTTTGCTGTCTCAACTCTGTACTTGTCTTGAGTGGCCTGGACAGTATGAGGTTATCAATCAGCTCTTGAGGGATATTTGGTCATTCTTCCATGAGAGCAGTATCCAGCTATGCAACCATTGTGGGAGGTGCTGGTCTGGCTGCAATGCATTTGCAAAGTGCATCCCAGACATGCCCAATTGGTTTTAAGTCCAGTGAACAAGCTGGCCATTCAATTACCACAGCTTCTAGCATGTTGTCTACCAGTGCAGCTCTGTGGGGACAAGTGTTACCATCCAACCATCTATGGCACCAGCGTAGGGCTCAACAAAAGATCGAAGAATCTCATTGCTATATTTCTAAACAGTCAAAGTGCCATTCTAAATGACATACAGGTATGTACGTTGACGTTGCTGACTCCTGCCCACACCATTCATCCACCACCATGACATTGTGATGTTTGTTGCTGCCTGGAGGGTGTGTTGCAGCTGAGTTGCATTTAGCCTCCTGTCACGAAAGGGGTTGTTAACTGAAGGTAAAGGTAACCTCTTGATAATGTTACCCATGTATGACCTTGGCCTTGCTTCTTTTAGCAGTTCCTGTTGTCTGAAATCAGGTCTTGGAAATTACTTAATGAGACAGTCCAATAGCTGCAGCCACCTCCCTCTGAGTCTGCCCCAGTTCCAACCTTCCTATGGCTCCACACGCCATCGCTTCAGGTAAGCAACATTGTTGTTGCATTGCACTGCCTGTTAACTACACTATCTGTACCAACTACTTGTTAATTCGTTTGTTAGAGTAAATGCAAGTCAACATGAAACCCTCTGCTGCAACTTTCTGTTATTACCACTATCTCAGTTGCTGTAATGTTCTTGTCTCCAATCCATAGAACCAACAGACACCAAACCATTGTAGTTCATTCTGCCGATGACAATACTTCATAATCTAGATATCTCAACTGTTCCCCTAATTGTTTTGATCAGTATTTCCTCCAACAAGATGTTCTAATGCCATAAAAAAAGGAATGGAAATCTACATATACACACACAAGCACCCAAATCAAATACTTAACGAGCAATCAGATCTAAAGCACAAGCATTTTCTCAAAAACTTTATTATTCATCTGCAATTGGATGCCGGATAAAATACAAACATTGTAATTCCAGCAGTAGAAAAATTATAGAAAAGATACTAACCTCTGAAACCCTTCCATATAACATATATGTCATCTGTAAAGATAAAAATCCTAGGACCTGGCGGGGATCGAACCCACAACCTTTGATTTACAGTTTGGCATTCTACCACTGTGCACACTAATTTTCAAAACTGGTTGTTTATAAGCACTGTACATATGATTACAATATTTATAGAAGGGCAAAGAGCTATAAAATAGTTAAGGACTTTAAAAGCAAGTGATTAAAGTTTGATGAAATTTAGCTATCATTGTAAAAACTAATTATTCTATGTCAGAGTGAGAGCTCACAATCATAAACTTGTAATTATTTGTGTACCCAATGGGTTATTTCTCTCTCTCTCTCTATTATTCTAGTAATATACTACCTATACAACAGACAATTTTCTTTCTTTATTTTGTATAAGGCAACAGTAAAAATCTGTATAACTTGTTTTTTCTGATTTACAGTGCTTCAGTTCAACATTCATTTCCTTATGCGTCTTTCAATGTCAAAATGTCTAAGCAAAAACTTAATAATAAAGCCTCACCACTGAATAAATTTCTTAAGCTTTTGACAGTTAAATGCATTTGTATCATTTGGAGTTAATCCACCAACTGACAAAACTGCTATGTTGCTTTCATTATATACGAAAGCCACCAGTGCCCCTCCTACCCCCTGTGGCTCACCTTGCAATTGAAGAGGAAGGACAAGGGAGGAGAAATAATCTCATAAAAAAAGCAGGGTCCCAACAATGAAAAATGTGGAAGAACTGTCTTTATACTCTCCTAACTGCAATGGCTACTAAAGGCATCTGTTTTCCACATTAGGCGTGGCTTAGTTGTTTGCTGGTAATACCATTAAATTGCCTTTGGGAGTGGTGAACTCATTGTAATAATAACCTAAATATAAAATGATACTTAAAAATCAGCCTTGGAAAATAAGAATAAAGGAATATTAATGTTTAATGGCCCATTGAAATCATGTTCATTTATAGACACAGCACATGTTCAGATTGAATTTGTCAGGTATGGGCAAAGAAATGAGCTGTGCTGTTTGAAAGGAACTGTCATGCAATTTGCCTGGAGTAATTTAGGATAATCATGAAAAAAGTATATGAGGATGGGTGGAGGTGGATTTGAACCAGTTTCCTCAAAAATGTGAATCAAGTGTGTTACTACTGCACCACTTCACTCAGTAACCCCAGAAAAGGTTATGGCATACCCTGCAAGTGACGTACAGTTCTTAGGGTCCTGGGTATGATGGAACTTTATAGGGGACATGTAATGATTTTGACGTAATTGATACACTTTTGCATAATGAAGACACAATACCCATGCAGTATTACAATGCAATAATTGAAATTATAACCAGACTCATATTTTACACAATTTGTAACCAATTTTATCAGACACAATCTAAACTTTCACAATCATCCATCTTCATCTTTAATAATGGGACCCAGAAAAGATAATTATTATTTAGTACCTGAGTTTCAAGACCTATGTCTCATCATCAGGTGCATCTGCAAATTACACTCAAATAAAATGTGTCATCTGTCACGCAAGAAAATGGCTACCCTACATCTTTACTAAAATGTTTCAGAACACTGTTACATGTAGCAACAAATTAAAATAGTGAGTCCCTGGTATGTGCAACAAACTGGGAGGCACTGTTGGCAACTTGGGCACAACATATCACTCACAAAGCAGAGTCTGCATGTAAAACAGTAAGCCCTGACCTGTCTGAGCACCCTATCATGTAAGCCCATCCCATCTCTCCTCGTGTAATTTGACATTACAGCTACTTGTCTGCCTGCCGGCAGTTGAATTGCTATGGTTGCAGTTAGAGTGCTTACATGATGGGGTGCTTGAGTGGTTCGGTAAGTTGCATTTCAACATGGGGCTTACATTTGTGGATCTGTATGGTTAGGTGCATGGAATAGACAGCCACTTTTCTGTTCTTTACACTACTGTTTTTTTTATATTTTTGATGTTCCACCTTTTAATTATGGGACTTACTGTTTTACATGCAGACCCTGCTTAGTGAGAGGGTACATTGCACCCAAATTGCCAACAGTGTCTCCCAACTTGTTGCATTACCAGGGACCCACTATTTTAATTTGTTGCTACATGAAACAGTTTTATGGACTCACTAAGTACATACGTATTCACTTTTGTTCTGAACCATTTTAGTAAAGATGTAGGGTAGCCATTTTCTTACATGACAGATGTCACTATTTTACTTGATTGTGTTTTGCAGATGCAACTGATGATGAGACATAGGTCTCGATACTCGGGTAGTGAATACAAATAAAAAATTTTAAAGTTAACAACGGCTGCGGATACCATTATTGAAGACAAACTAAATTTTCTTATTCTTTTAGTTATTTGAAGGAAACGGCATTTTAAAAATAACCCTTTTCATTTTTTATAAAATATTTAGCTCTCTTTATTAAAAAAAAAATAATAATAATTGAAGAGAGCACCATAATAGTAACTTATTTGTTTTAGGTAATTTTGGTATAACTTTATAACAAACAACATGTAAGACAATAATTTAAATGCCTTTTGGCAAAATCCTTGGATTTTGCAAGTGGTGGTATTCTGTCATGAAGAGGATTTTGGCTGAGGAGAAGGAATGGTGAGAAGACTTCATTCACTTGTATGCATGACTAACAGGAAATAGAGTAGCATACAATAAAGAATTTAATGAAAAATTGCAGAATAAAATTACAGATGTGATGGGTGACCAAGGTGCACATATGGGTAAAGAAAGACTAGAAGGAGGAGATAATTATCCCACGTGGATATTAGGGGAAAAATGAGGAATAGAAGAAGTGGCCTGATTGCGAGCAACATACAGTTCTGTAAGAAGAATAGCCAAACAATAAGATATGGATGGGGTGAGACAAGGATGAAGATGGTCAGCTGTTACTTTCTGGTGGAAGAAAAAAAAATCAGAGAGAATTGATGGATTTAATTGCACTCCCAGGAGATGCTATTGATGGAGACCATTGAGGAGTGGTGGGAAAAAAAGGTTGCGTAAAATGGAAGAAGTAAAGGCAGAAAGGGCAAAGAAAATAAAAGTGTGGAAACTAAATGGTAGGAAGGTACAAGATAAGTTTTGGAAGTTACTTAAGTTTAAAATCACTGACACAGAATTTTTCCACTTGGTTGATAAAATCATGCACTATGGGAAACAAATGGGGTAAGTTCAAAGAGAAATTCAAATGCTCCATTGAGAACACCTGTGCACCATGCCTGCATGGGTAATGAAAAAAAAAAAAGACACACCATGGTGGAATGAGAAGGTGAAGGAAGCAGTCAAAGAAAAGATGAATGCATGACATGAATGGAAAAGAGGCCAAACAGAAGATGTAAAATTAAATACCAGGAAAGTAGGGGCAAAGGGGATGATGATGAAAATAATAATAATATACTGAGTGAAATTCTTATGAGAGTTAGAAAACGTTGCTATACGGAAGGGAAAGAAATCACATACACAAAATAAGTGAAATGGGAAAGTGAAGAGCTAATAATGCAATGAGGGGAGATAAGGGGAAAAAGGAAAGAGTGCTTTGAGTAATAACTAAATATGAAGAACAGAAAATAGATGTACTGCAGTGGGCAGGGGTTTGAATGAAGAAGAAGATATAACAATGTTAGAACTGGAACTAGCCTTAGAAGAATGAACAACAGGAAAGCACCTAGGACATATGAAATTAAAGGCAGCGGGACTAATGAGACTACATTGCCTACATAGGCTGGTGAATGCAATTGGGCTCAAAAATGTGTTCCTGGAGAATGGGGAAATAAAATCTGTTGAAGAAGGGTGACAAAAAAGCATAATATGTGACACTATTAAGAACTTACGCTCATATCTCAAGTAGTGAAAATAATGGAGAGGATATGTAAAGAAGGTAAGACGAGGAGCAGTATAGCGTTTCGAGATGGTAGATCAGCAGTCAACACAATATTCAGTATGAGACAATTGATGGAAAAACATAGTGAATAATGAAAAGATCTGGTGATGACATTTCTCAATGTAGTGAAGGCAGAGAAAAGGTTGGGCAACCTTGGAAACAAAGTTAGTTTGAAAAAATAAAAATAATGGACTTTCTCCAGGAAATGTATGAAAAAAGCTTCAGTTATGTCCAGAAACAAAGAATGTTGCAGGGTTGAGACAATGAAGTGTCGACCAAATACAGACCAGTTTAAGGAGAAGGAATCTGGACTGGAACTAAACAGGCATGGAAAAAGAATGGAGGGTAGATGCGGGGAAATTGGAGAAGCAAAATGAATGTCCCAGACTAGCCTGTTGCTAGATATAGAGAAAATGAAAATAATAAAACAATGGAGTAGCTTGTTATCAAAGGCGGACATCTGTCATTTCCAAATAACTGAGATAAACGCCATTTTTATTACGAAACGTGGAGTTAATACATATGCATGCTAGTTTGTGATCATTTGCAACTAAACGATGACCAAATTAGCATGCATATGTATTAACTCCACATTTCGTAACAAAAATGGTGTTTTATCTCTGTTACTTGCAAACGACAGATGTCGTCTGCCTTTGATAACAAGCTACTCAATGATGAAAGACTGCTGTGTGTACAATGTCCCTGAGGAGAGGCAAATTGTTGTGCACAATAAGGTGAGCAAGGTAGTTCTCTTCTGCTGACAGGTGGCATGTGGTACTGGTACCATATCTGCAACTTCTACTCCCACCTCCATATAATAACCAAGTGTCCCTTTATGTTTTTGTTCAGCATCTTATGTTCAACCCCATGCCCTACTACATGTGAACCCCGACTCTCATTTAATTCAATCGAATTCCAGTAGAAAGATGTATACAACAAGGGTCTTGTATTTTCAAGTTGTATTCCATACCCATTAGCTAGGTAAAGTTCATCAATAGCTAACTTCCCCCAATTGTCTTCAAATGCTTAGTGTAGACGTTGTACCTTACAAAAAATGGAAGTATCTACACTATACAGGGCAAACAGTTTGCACTATTACCAGAACTCAAATGTCACATATGAAAAGGGCAGTTAGAGCATGTTCAATTATTGGTATTTCAGATAAATCCTTCTTAGGGCATAATAAATGCACATCACTTATGAACAGCTACTTGTACAGCACTTACATTGCAGCTTGACGTCAGTTAAGAGTTGTGCTGGGTGGAGTGGGCAACAGGAGAAAAAAAGGTAGAAATAGGATGGTGGGCTATAGAAAGATGGCTCATAGCTGGCAAGGAGCTGCAGCAAGTGTGTGGGTAGATATGCAGCACTGGTAAATTTGTTTTGGCAACAGGTAGTAGGAATTCAGCACAGCAAATGACAGCGTGAAGGAATGACTTCAGAGGGCCAAATAGAACACAGAAAGAGAAGTACTTAGCAGAAAGGGTGTGAGTGCAGGATGTGTAGAACTAGATTCATAGGCCATGAGTTGTGGAGGGTGTGGGACAGGATATTGACAATGAAGCTAAATAAAGGAAGTACAAAATAATGTTTATTTGAAACTACAAGCAAGAGAACACAGGCAGGAGTAAGTTCTCCATGTATGTATTTCAGACAAAGATCTAGGCAGTCTGGACAGTTCACTAAAGCCAGTTGATGCATTCTTGCACTGATATAATTTATCTACAAATCAGTCCAGTCTGAGAGAAATTGTACTTTTTCATAAATATGGTGCTTGGAGGAAGTTTGATGCACACTACTACTGGGTGGATTTATCTTGACTAGTATTGCCTGTGGTCGAAAATCGACCAATTGTGTTTACAATGGTCACTGGGGGTAAAATTTTACGAATCATGTCGATGGCCTCACATGATTATGTTGGCAATATCAACAACACAATAGAATATCTTTGCCCATTTGTTCGAACCACATAGAATGACTCGATTAGTGTATCATACAGGCCATGAAGTAAACAAATAAAGCTATTACTAGAATGAAACTTTCACTCTGCAGCGGAGTGTGCGCTGATATGAAACTTCCTGGCAGATTAAAATTGTGTGCCGGAACCGGGACTCGAACCTGGGACCTTTGCCTTTCGCGAGCAAGCGCACTACCAACTGTGCTATCCCGACACGACTCACGATGCCGCCTCACAACTTTACTTCCGCCAGTACCTCACCTCCTACTTTCCAAACTTCACAGAAGCTCTCCTGCGAACCATGCAAGACTAGCACTCCTGGAAGAAAAGATATGGTGGAGACATGGCTTAGCCACAGCCTAAGGGATGTTTCCAGAATGAAACACTCCGCTGCATGTTTTGAGGAACAAAAACTTTCTAAAATGGAAAGAGAACTCAATTACTTCTAATACAAAATAAAGAATCACTACACCCTCATTCTTAAACTATATTAATAAGTTCTCTGCAGCATCGTAAGACTCTTGTAACACATTGATGTTTGCTGTACTATTAACGGACCAAAATACACCAATACTTCACAAGGGCAGATCCAGAGAGGGGGGGCACAGGAACAAGTGCCCGCCACTTCCCCTGGTCGGCATACGAATAATTAACTTTTACTTACAGGCAGCGTATACTTGTGAGTTGAAAACTGCATAATCCCTGTAATTAACATAATGTAAATTGACTTTTGTGTTATGCTTCCATTTAATTGCTTCTTGCTCTTTTTTTGTCAATAATGTGCGATGAAACTAAGTAAAACAATTTTTTAAATTAATTAATAAATTTTTTTTCGTGACTGTTTGAGAGATAAATGAGCTATTGTGTATATTGTATTCATACGTAAATAAAGTTAAAGGATTTAACAATGTACTAAAACTATTAAAAGTACTGTACCTATTTTGGTACAGTGATACTACTGTGAGAGAGAAAAATAGAAAAAGATTGATCTGCATACATAAGTTTTTGTTTACAAAAGAAAAAACAATGTAGTGAGGAGGAAGCCCTTCCACCCACACAACCATAGAAGTCATCATGTGTTTATGGGACACCGACTGTTTCATCCCTGGTGACAACTACAGTTACGTGTACCAGTTATGTTTTAGGACGACAAATACACCAATGCCCGAGGGAGGACTTGAACCTTAGATGGGGAATGGCCATGCACACCACAGTAAGGCGCCTTGATGGCTCAGACATATTTACAAATTTGGAAGATTTGGACTATATGGTTGAATGAGACTGACACTCGAAAACTCAAACAGTTGTACAATATGGTCGAGAAATAACAATTTTGTACTATCATGCTCACAGGATCATGGTATTAAATGAATTATTAGCAATTGTACAAAAACCCAGGTCACTTGGTTTGATTGTCATTTGATCATTTTAATAAATATAGCATTCTACATTTCAGATTTTTTGTTTTCCTTTAGAAATTTTTAACTGTTTCATGTGGTAGAATCATTGTAATATTTTAGTAATTATAGGTGCTTCAAAAGGATGCCACAGTGCAAAGTAATATGGGAGTATATTAAAACGTTCTTTCTAATAAGCTTTGGAACCTATTTTGTGTGTGTCCTACATCAATTATATGTGATAATGACTGAATATATGTGTATATGGTCTCACAAAGCCTTAAAAGACATGTTCACCCTCCTCAGCCTTGTGCCGCTCCCAGAAAAAATAAATGTATCCACCACTGATACATGGCACAACTAGGAAAAACTGGAACAGTCATAACTGGTTCACAGCATAGAACTTTAACCAAGGACTTACAAAGACTTAAACTATTCAATTCCCATAATAATAATAATAATAATAATAATAATGATGATGACTTACAAGAAGTTGAAGTTCCTCGGGAACCAGAAGGATTATAAATTTTGGCGGTAGCAACAGATGGATAAGTTAATTAAGGAGTTTACTTCAGCATGATTTTCACTTAAAAATATCTGTCATTATGTTGCTCTTCAGCCCGGATTGTTAGCAACACTGTCAGATGGCATAATGTTTTGGGCAATGCTGCTTTGGCGTCCCACATATCTATATTACACACAGGAGGCAAAAATAACCTCTTTGGTCGAGGTATACGATCGCTGTCTCAGCAGCAAGAGTCAGGGTTTCTCAAGAAGTCAAAAGTGTCACATCTCTGTTGGTTATAGCACGCAAATAGTGACTTTCTGCCAACATTTCTGGTGTTATTCTATCGTAGTGTTGGTAGAAACCACACTGCTAAGTTCATACAAGTATTTATTCATCAAAGTGTACAATAACAATGTCCTGGAAGATCAATAAATAATCTTCTGGGACCCTTGGATTCTTACACAATGTACCACTACATATACTCTCTAGTCATTTTTTCTAAGAACAAAGGTGAGTTTACAAACTCCAGGTTGGAATTCAACAATGCAATGACGATAGCTTGTAACTCAATGTATTGTTGAGCTGTGGACAGGCAGGCTCAAATATTGTTTTTGTGGTGAGTTGCATGCTATCTGTATAATATAGTTGAAAGCTAAGTCAACATCAAAAGTAAAAATATTTTTGATATAAAAAGGGGTTTATAATTACAACTGATGGAGTTTTATAGGCTGATACAAAACTCTATAGAAAATTACCAGCAGACACTTATCATATCTGGACTTGGAAATCCATGTAACCTTAATATTTTTATTGCAGATTTTGACAGGTTAAAGACAGCTAATGGCATTAATACATATTTTTATGTATCTTTACCTGTCTGTATTATTGTATATCCTTGCTTGTCTTTATGTGATATTACAAGTACATTTTCACGTATTGGTGTGCAATTTGCTGTATTATTATGCATTTATAGGTACTGGTGCCGTTTTCTGTACTGGTGCATAATTTTGTATGTTGGTGAGTAATTATGCATTTTTTTGTGCCCCCTTCTAGCTATCCAGCACTCCTTCCAATCTCCTAATGCCTTCCTCCACCTATTTCTCCATCATTTCCTGTTTTCCAAAAGCATCCCTGCTCCTTCTTTCTGCTCCAGTTCAAAAGAGTTTCCCTGTCCTTCGCCACAACCCAGTCCCACATCATTTTTCTCCAATGCTTCCTAAACCATGGAACCTCTCCCAGTGGCTAAACCAATAAAATTGGTGTCTCTGGGTCCCATCTGGGTTTCAGAACGCCCTTCAACTTTTCAGATTCCACCAATCATTGTCACTCACACATCTAGTACTCCAAAAAGACATATCCATAGCACAGGCATCCATGAACCACCTCTGCTCCCTCCAGAAGATACTGCTAATGTGCAATTCCCACTACATAAATCCCATATCCCCAAATTGCACTTCACTATCAACCAGGTATTATCAGCAGACAAAAATATTTTACAATCACCTGTTATACTCAAAGGCATATCATTTCTATAACAGACCCCTGGGGCACCCCATGCTTAACTGTGCCCCATTGTAACTGCGCGTCATAGCCATTTTCAAAACTGCGGAGAATTACCTTCTGCTGTCTGTTATTAAAGTAAGAGATGAACCAGTTGTGAACTACTCCTCTTATTCCATAATGTTCCAACTTCTGTAACAATATTTTGTGATCAACACAATCAAATGCCTTTGTTAATTCAAAGAAGACATCTAATGTTCATAGTCTTTTATTTAATCCATCAAGTGCCTCAAAGAAAACTGATGTTATATTATTTTTCAGTCATTAAACCATTGCTGAAACCAAACTGTATATTTAACAGCATATTATGTGAACTGAAATGGTCAATTAATCTTGATTTTTTATAAAGTGGTTTGACTACCAAGTACTTTAATCTGCCAGAAAACTGACCCTCCTGGAGAAAAAAAAAAAAAAAAAAAAATTTTACAAATATGATTAAGTACGGGGCTAATGTGTGGTGCAGAGTACTTAGAATTCTTTTAAATACCCTGTCACATTTTAGTGATTTAATTACTGACTCAATTTCCTCTTTGTCTCGTGGAGGACTATTTCAGCTAAAGCCTTGGAAAGCTATTTTCTGACAATGTTATGTGATCATCACCTGTTATATCCAGAACGTGACTATTAAATACTGTACATATATCTTACTTCTCAGTAACTGAAACATCTCTTACTAAACAATCACTTTATATCCTCAACCTATTGCTGCTGCTAGACACTTCCTTCACAACTGACCAAATAGTTTTTATTTTATCCTGATTGCTGTTCTATTTGCATACGACATACTTTTTGCCTCCTTCATAACATTTTTCAGACCTTACAATACTGTTTATAATGAGCTGCTGCAGCTTGATTCTGACTGTTTCTAACATTTTGATGCAATTCGCTCTTTGTTCTACATAATATTCTTATCCCTCTTGTCAGCCACCCAGGCTGCCTGTTACTGGAAGTACCATTTTTGAGTGTTTTAGAAGAAAGCAACTTTCAAAAAGTATGAGAAATGTATTGAGGAAAGCATTATATTAATCATCTATATTACAACACTATAAATAACCTGCCATTCTTGTTCCTCAATTAGGTTTAAAATGGTCTCAATGGTCACGTTACCATATGTAAAATCTCAGACAAAATCTTAAATAATTATCACAAACATTCTGCCGACTGCCTGGCAGAAAAATGGCAAGCAGACATTGAATGCTGAGTACATTAGACTTTTATTTTGTTGCAGGAACAGCCTACCATGATCACATTTACCTACATGACAAAGGTACATTTATATGTCATAAGCAAAATGGTCCAGTCATATAATTTACATTAAGTTATATGACTTAGGTAAAGTAAACGATGTTTGTTTACATAATCCAGCCACCATGCTTTGAATTTTACTATGAATGAGAGCAATCAACAGATCTCCAACTGATTCAATTAGTCTAGTTATTCAGACGGCTTTTGAAACCTATCATTGCAAGTGGCTTATAATCAAAATGCATGCCTATGGAGTATTGCCTCACTAGTGTAACTGCATTCATAATTTTCGATCACAAAGGTCATGGTCCATAGTAATTCAAGGAGAGTCATTGAATAAACCAAAAGAGGTATTTAGTGTTTCCTAATAAAGTGTTAAAGGGCCTTTATTTTTATTAATCTATGCAAACATTTTCATAGACAATAAGGGCCCTTTTAGATAGTTTGCTGATGATCCTGCCATTTGCCGTCTAATAAAGTTTTCAGAAGAATAATGCCAATGGCAAAATTGTTTAGGAGAGTTATCTGTAAGCTGCAAAAAGTGTCTACTGATTCTAAAAAACGAAATATGTGGGAACCTCCACACAAATAATAAAAGGAAGCCATTAAATTTCAGTAATATTTTAGAGTCATTACCTAAAGTACTAGGAATTACAGTTAGAACAACTTAAATTAGTGGTTCATGGTGTGGGTTCCTGTAGTCATGTCCTAGTTCATGAACCACGGGCAACGTATGAGTGGCCAAGTAAGTGGTCCTGACAGTTGGGATACCAGTTACTTTGGAAAAAGGTTGGGCATCTCAGACATATTCTGAGTCATGGCCACCTTTGTGCTCAGATGGCAAAGACTACCAAATCCACTGGTTAGTCTCTCAACCGTTAGGGGTAAAACCCAGCGGGGCCCTGGGCAAGTAAGGCTAGCAACCTTTAATTGACAGACCAGGGACTCCTCAGATACAACTTGGCAAATGATCTGGAATGAGATGGGGAGCTATTAATATCAATAGGGATTACAATGGGAAGAAGGCAGAGCTGGTGGAGGCTTCAAGTAAGATGGGGTTAGATGTTTTAGCTGTTAGTGATGTTAGAGTAAGGGGAGAGAAAGAGGACAAAGTCGGAGAATACAAGGTCTACCTGTCAGGAGTTAAAGTAGGAAGAGCACAGTGAGCTGTAGGATTTTACATCAGGAAAGCAATCGAACCCAGCATAATTGCAATAAGGTATATAAATGAACGACTGATGTGGATAGATTTGGCCATCTCCAGTAAGAAAATTAGGATTGTGGCAGTGTATTACCCTGTGAAGGGACAGATCAAGATGAGATGGACAGATTTTACAATGCACTTAGTAATGTAGTTGTTAGTGAAGGATAAGTATAGTGTTTTACACATGGGTGATTTCGACGCTAGGATAGGAAATTGAACAGAAGGTTATGAAAAGGGTATGGGTAAGTTTGGAGAGGATATGGAGGCCAACAGGAACGGAAAACAGCTCTTGGATTTCTGTTCCAGTATGGACTTAGTTATCACAAACTCCTTCTTTAAGCATAAGGACATTCACCGCTATACGTGGGAAGGAAGGGAAACCAGATTTATCATTGACTATATCATAACAGAACAGGAATTCAGGAAGACAGTGTTTTCAGGGGGTTCTTTGATGATACTGATCATTATTTAATCTGCAGTGAAATTGCTTTTGTGAGGCCAAAAGAGCAGAAAGTCAGGTCCATGTGTAGAAGGATAAGAGTTGAGAAGCTTCAAGACAAGGAAATTAGGCACAAATACATAACAATGATCTCGGAAAGGTACCAGTTAGTTGAATGTAATGATTTACAGTCACTGGAAGAGAAATGATCAAGTTACAGGGACACACTACTGGAAGCAGCAAGAGAATGTCTTGGAACAGTAGTGTGTAAAGGTAGGAAGAAGCAGACAGCCTGGTGGAATAACACAGTCAAGGCAGCCTATAAAAAGAAAAAGAAGGCATATCAAAAATGGCTCCATACTAGAAATCAGGCAGACAGAGAAAGTTATACTGAAGAAAGAAACAAAGCCAAATGGATAATTGCAGAATCCAAGCAGAAATCATGGGAAGACTTTGGAAACAAGCTAGAATCTCTGGGCCAAGCCGCGGGAAAACCATTTTGGAGCATAATTAGCAATCTTCGAACGGGAGGGAAGAAGGAATTAACAAGTGTTTTGGACAGGTCAGGAAAGCTGCTAGTCAATCCTGTAGATGCCTTGGGCAGATGAAGATATATTTTGAAGAATTGCTCAATGGAGGTGAAACATTGAATGATATATCAAATTTTCAGGTAGAATGGGATAGGAATGACGATGGAAACAGGATCTCATTTGAGGAAGTGGAGAAAATGGTCAGTAGATTACAGTGGAGTAAAGGGGCTGAGGTGGATGAAATTAAGCCGGAACTCATCAAATACAATGGAATATCATGTCTCAAATGGTTACACGGAATAATTGAAAAGGTGTGGAAATCGGGACAGGTTCCGTCAGACTGGACGGAGGCAGTAATCACGCCAATTTTCAAACATGGAAACAGAAAAGATTGCAACAACTATCGCGGTATCTCTTTAATTAGCGTTGTAGGCAAAATTTTCTCAGGTATTGTTGAAAGGAGAGTGCGAGTATTAATTGAGGACAAGTTAGATAAAAATCAGTGTGGGTTTAGGCATCTTAGAGGTTGTCAGGACCAGATCTTTCGCTTATGGCAGGTAATGGAAAAGTGCTATGAGTGGAACAGGGAATTGTATTTATGTTTCATAGATCTGGAAAAGGCTTATGACCGTGTTCCTAGGAGGAAGCTACTGTCAGTTCTTCAAGATTATGGTACAGGAGGCAAACTTCTGCAGGCAATTACGTAGACTGTCAGGCAGCAGTTAGAGTAGATGGCAAATTAAGCTCATGGTTCAGGGTAGTTTCAGGGGTAAGACAAGGCTGTAACCTGTCACCACTGTTGTTCATACTATTCATGAATCATATGTTCAAAACAGTAGACTGGCAGGGCGGGGTTAAAGTAGGTGAAAACACAATAAGCAGTCTTGCATATGCGGATGACTTAGTTGTAATGGCCGATTAGATTGAAAGGTTGCAAACTAATATTTCAGAGCTCGATCAGAGGTGCAAGGATTATGATATGAAGATCAGCATCTCCAATACGAAAGTAATGTCTGTGGGAAAGAGATTCAAACAGACTGAGTGCCAAATAGGAGGAACAAAGTTAGAACAGGTAGACAGTTTCAAGTATCTGGGATGTATTTTCTCACAGGATGGCAACATAGCAAAAGAACTGGAATCGAAGTGCAGCAAAGCTAATGCAGTGAGTGCTCAGCTAAGATCTACTCTCTTCTGCAAGAAGGAAGTCAGTACCAACACTAAGTTAGAAGTGCACCGCTCTATCTTTCGACCAACTTTGTTGTATGGTAGTGAAAGTTGGGTGGATACAGGTTACCTTATTCATATATCTGGAGGTTACAGATATGAAAGTATCAAGAATGATTGCAGGTACCAACAGATGGGAACAATGGCAGGAGAGTGTCCATAATGAGGAAATCAAAGAAAAGCTGGGAATGAACACCATAGATGAAGCAGTTAGAGCGAACAGACTGAGATGGTGGGGTCATGTTACACGCATGGGAGAAGAGAGGTTACCTAAGAGACTCATAAGCTCGTCAGTGGAGGGTAAAAGGAGTCGAGGTAGAGCAAGAAGAAAGTACTTAGATTCGATGCAGAATGATTTTGAAGTAAAAGGCATAACATCAGACGAGGCATCATTGTTAGGATTGAATAGGGGATCATGGAGGAATTTTATTAGAGGTACTATGCTCCAGACTGAACGCTGAAAGGCATAATCAGTTTCTAATGATGATGATGATGATGACAACTTAAATTGGAAAGGTCACAGAAAATGTTGAGGGGAAAGTAAAACAAAGCCTGTTTTATTGGCAGAATGTTTAGGAGATACAACAGACCTTCTACAAAAAGTCTGCCTACACTATGCTCATCTGTCCTCTTTCAGAGTACTACTGCATGGTATCAATACCAAAGAGGATTGATGAACGAAAACAAATTACAGAAGGGCAACTTGTTTTATTTTGGAGATATTTTATTTTTATTACTTACTAGCAAACCCAGCAACGCTTCACAGTAACTAATGTGTATAGGATATATACCCTAATCTCTTCTCTTTTTCCCCTTATGCCTATCCCTCCCTCCTTCCTCTATTTCTCTCCTTCCTTTCTCCATCTCCTCCTCCCCCTATCTTTTTCCATCACCTTCACACCACCCCCTCTTATCCCACACCATATCCATCTCCTCCCTCCTCCTCTTTGCGTCAATATATCCCCCCTTTTTAAATCCATTTTATTCCTCCATCCTCTATCTCCTCCTCACTCTCTCTCTCTGATCTTATTTATTGTTATTGCAATTGGGACCCTGATTGGGAATGGAAGTCAAAATGGATGGGAAAATCTTTTGGAAACACATTATTAGAGAGACCTTTCGAGCCGCTCTATCTGTGAGGTTAGCAGCTTTAATGGGCGTACTTTTAATGGTTTTCTTGTACAAACAGATACAATTATAAATTTAGGCATAAAAACAACTCTTCTGTTTTATGTTTAAAATGCCTGGGAAAAAGAAAACAAAGCCGCACATTTTTACAGCATAGTTTAGCACATTTTTCTCACAGTGAACAGAATAAAATGGTTTTCATAACATGTTTATATCTTCTTGAGAGTTTTTGAATTGAAAATAAAATAATTGTTGCATGGTCATACTTTAATGATAGAAATTACATAGGAAGCAAAACAATTAATTAAAATACAATAAGCGTAATGGAAACACAATGTTTCAAAGTTTTTTTTCCTGCGTTCATTGAACCGCTTGCGGATAGAAAACAAACATTGTAGATGGTTTACCACGTTTGGAATCAGAACATCCTCTCCTTTGAACTTTCAAGCAATTATCATCACTTCAATCACATCGATCATCAGTTTATTCACAGAGTTTTGGTTGGCTTAGATTGCGTAACAAGATTATCACAAGCCCGACCTTGAGTTGCAAATTTTGTGGTGGCATTCCTGGCGAATCCAACAATTGCAGGAATTCTGTTGGATAAGTGACAACTTCATCAGGATTAGTAATGGAATCAGTCGAAGCAAATAAATGCAATTGGACAGCGATTTGGCTTTGCATTTTTATTTTCCAATCAATTTGTTGTTGTTGTGGTCTTCAGCCCGTAGACTGGTTTGATGCAGCTCTCCACGCTACCCTGTCCTGTGCAAGTCTCTTCATCTGAGAATATGTTCAGCAACCTACATCCTTTTGAATCTGCTTACTATATAAGTCCCACGGTCTCCCTCTACGATTTTTACCCCACATGCTTCCATCTAATTCTAAGTTGACAATTCCTTGATGTCTCAGAATGTCTCCAACCAATCTATCCCTTTTCTTAGTCAGGATATGCCAGGAACTCCTTTTTTCCCCGATTCGGTTAAGCACCTCCTCATTAGTTACATGATCTACCCATCTAATTTTCATCATTCACCTGTGGCACAATATTTCAAAAGCTTCTATCATCTTTTTATCTGAACTCCTTATCATCCACGTTTCACTCCCATACAATGCTACACTGCAGACTGCATGTTTTCAGAAAGGACTTTCTAACATTTAAATTAATAATGGATGTTAACATGTTTCGCTTCTTTAGAAACGTCCCCCCCCCCCCCCCCCAATAGCCATTCTGCATTTTATATCTTCTATACTTCGGCCATCAGAAGTAATCTTGCTACCCAAATAACAAAATTATTTTTTTTGTGGTTTTAGGGCGCACAACTACTACGGTCATTAGCGCCCAGACAAGAACGGAGAGTCGATAGATCTCAAAACAAATTAGTAACTGCCAGTTAGGACATCAAGAAGAGGCTAAAAACGAAAGATAAAAGACAATTAAAAGGGTTAAATATCCTTTGATAAGTTGGCCAAGTTGATAAAACGCAAAACTCGAGCAGCTGCTTGTGTGTCATCAGCTAAAATTTCCCCCAGAGTAGATGGAAAGTGAAGGGCTACATGAAGCTGATTAAAATTAACACAAGACAGTAAAACATGTTGCACTGTCAGCAGTTCACCGCAGGAGCACAACGGTGCAGAGTCGGCGGATAGCAAGTGACGGTGGCTGAAACGGCAGTGACCGATCCGCAATCGGGTCAGGATGACCTCCTCTCGCCGAGAGGGGCGTGAGGAGGTCCTCCAAGCGGTCGGGATCCGTTTTACATTTCGCAATTTATTGTTGTACAGCGAAAACCACGCACTGTCCCATGACAACACGATACTCCGGCGAAGAGCCCGTTGAACATCGTCCGATGGGATGCAAAAGGTAGCCCTGCGAGGCAAAAGAGCTGTGGCCTTTGCTGCTATGTCGGCAGTCTCATTCCCGGGCACGTTTCCAGGGACCCACAGGAAAGCAACGTGACAGCTGTCATCTGCTAGCAACTGGAGGGAGCGTTGGATCCGATACATGAGAGGATGGTTCGAGAAAGGGTCCTTAAGACTCTGCAGGGCACTAAGGGAGTCCGAACATATGGCATAGAAAGGTTGGCGGTGGCGGCAGGTATACAAGACGGCCTGGTGGAGTGCAAAAAGCTAAGCCGTGAAATTCGAGCACCGATTAGGGAGCTTGTATTGGAAACGGTTGTCCCCGATGACAAAGGCAGATCCGACACCGGCAGTGCTCTTGGAACCATCAGTATAAATAAATATGGCATTATCAAACCGCTAACGGAGTTCGACAAGCCTCGAGCGGTATACCAAATCCGGAGTGCTCTCCTTGGGGAGCGAACTAAGTTCAAGGTGAGTGTGAACCTGGGCCTGATGCCACGGTGGAAATGGGCTTCCGCTCAACCGAAAGGTGGAAGGAAGGGTAAAATCGAGCCGCTGTAGCAGGCGGCGAAACCGAACTCCAAGTGGAAGCAAGGCAATTGCAGACAAATGATATTGGCGATCGAGTGAATCGTCAAAAAATAATCGGTAAGATGGATGGTTGGGCATCGACCGCAGGCGGCATGCGTACCGACACAAGAGTGGTCAACGGTAATACAGCAGCCTCGGCATACAGACTTTCAACAGGGCTGGTATAAAATGCACCGGTCGCCAGACGTAATCCCCGATGGTGAATAGAGTTGAGACGGCGGAGAATCGACGGCCATGCAGAAGAGTATACAAGGCTTCTGTAGTCGAGCTTCGACTGAACAATCGCCTGGTAAAGGTGAAGCAGGACGGTACGATCCGCTCCCCATGACGTGCCACTGAGGACACGAACATTAAGGGATCGGGCAGAACGGGCAGCCAGGTAGGACACGTGTGTGGACCAGCAAAGTTTACGATCCAACTTGAGTCCCAAGAATTTCGTAGTCTCCACGAAAGGGAGAGCAACAGGGCCGAGACGTAGAGAATGTGGAAGAAATTCCTTGTACCTCCAGACGTTTATACACACCGTTTTCTCAGTGGAGAATCGGAAGCCGTTTGCGATGCTCCAGGAATATAGACGGTCAAGACAGCATTGAAGACAACGCTCCAAGAGACACGTCCGCTGGGCGCTGCAATAAATTGCAAAATCATCTACAAAAAGGGATCTGGAAACGTCGGCTGAAAGGCAATCCACGATCGGATTGATTGCAATGGCAAAGAGAGCCACACTCAAGATGGAGCCTTGCGGTACCCCATTCTCCTGGCGAAACAGAGCCCACACGTACCCGGAACTTGCGATCCACCAAAAACGCTTGAATGAAAAGAGGGAGGCGGCACCAAAGGCCCCATGTGTGCAATGTGCGGAGAATGCCCACTCTCCAACAGGTATCGTATACCTTCTCCAAGTCGAAGAACACTGCTACTGTTTGACGCTTCTTTAGAAAGTTATTCATAATGAAGGTCGACAACATAACGAGGTGATCAGCAGCAGAGGGGTGTCAACGAAAACAGCATTGGACATTTGTTAGGAGGCGGCGAGATTCGAGGAGCCAGACCAACCGAGCGTTAACCATGCGTTCCATCACCTTACAGACGCAGCTCGTCAGAGAAATGGGGTGATAACTGGAAGGGGAAGGAAGATGTTTGTCCTTCCCTGGTTTGGGGATGGGGACAACAATGGCTTCACGCCAACTTGTAGGAATATGACCTTCAGTCCATATGCGATTGTAGGTACTAAGAAGAAAACACTTGCCTGCAGGAGAGAGGTTCTTCAGCATCTCAATATGAATGGAATCGGGCCCGGGAGCAGAAGTTCGGAACAGGCCGAGAGCACGGTCTAGCTCCTGCATGGTGAAGGCGACATTATAATTTTCACGATTAAAAGAGTGGAAAGAAGGCGGCCGTGCCTCCTCTACCTGTTTGCGAGGGAGGAAGGCAGGGTGGTAATGGGCAGAGCTCGAAACCTCCACAAAGAAATGGCCCAATGCGTTGGAAACATCAGCGGGGTCCACGAGGACTGCGTTCTCCACGGTCAGGCCAGGAATCGGGGAGTGGACCTTGATGCCAGATAAACGGCGTAGGCCACCCCAAACAAACGTGGAGGGAGTAAAACGGTTAAAAGAACTAGTAAAAGCAGTCCAGCAAGCTTTTTTGCTGTCATTTATGATACGACGACATTAGGCTCTCATTAGTTTATAATTTATGCAATTCTCCAAGGTTGGGTGGCGGCGAAAGGAGCGTAAAGCACGTCGCCGGGCTCTAAGCACGTCACGGCAGGCTGCAGTCCACCAAGGGACTGGAACACGACGTGGAGAAGAGGATGTACGAGGTATGGAACGTTCGGCAGCAGTGAGAATAACCTCTGTGAGGTGTCGACCCTACTATCACAGTTGGGAAAATTCTGATCATGAAAAACAGCCATGGAAGAATAAAGCCCCCAGTCGGCTTTAGAAATGGTCCAACTGGTGGGACGAGGAGATGGGGAATGATGCAGAAAGTGGATGATACAAGGGAAATGGTCACTCGAGTACGTGTCAGAAAGTGCATACCACTCAAACCGACCGGCAAGCTGAGGAGTGCATATTGCGAGGTCTATATGGGAATAAATGTGTGTTGTGTCTGAAAGGAAGGTCAGTGCACCGGTGTTGAGGCAGATAAGTTTGAGGTGTTGGAGAATGTCCACCAAAAGGGAGCCTCTCGGACAAGGTGCCGGAGAGCCCCATTGGGGGTGGTGGGCATTAAAGTCGCTTACCAACACGAAAGGTGAAGGGAGCTGGTCAACGAGGTGTAGCACATCTGCCCTAGTAAGGGCAGATGACGATGGCGAATAGACATTACAGAGGGAAAAGATAAATTTGGATAGAGTGATGCGGACGGCAACTGCCTGTAGGTGAGTATGCAGTGTAATGGGATGGTAATAGATGTCCTCTCGAATGAACATCAGAACCCCTCCATGGGCTGGAGTACCTTCCACAGGTGGCAGGTTAGAACGCACAGAGTTGTAGTGGGGAAAGTCTGCACGATCACTTGGACGCAACTTAGTTTCTTGGAGACAGACTAGAAGCGGGCAGTGCAATCGAAGGAGTAGTTTTAACTCCTCCCGATTAGAACGAATGCCGCAAATATTCCATTGAAGGAGCGCCATGATAAAAAATGAGATAAAAACGAACAAGCAAGCAGGGTCACCTCGATGGCCGCTGAGGACGGGATTTCTAGGGAGCACTGCTATCGCTGTCTAGGGGCAAAGGGTCGTGGTCCATAGGTTCGACCGACGCGCCTGCCACCTCCCTGAGTTGATCAGGAGGGGCAGTTTCCACCGCCGGTAAAGGGCCGGGTGCCCGGCAGACGGAGCATCCCGGTGAAACAGAAGATGGCCGAGGCCGGCAACTGTTGGACGGCGTGACGGATGGGTCACGCCTCAGTGGGGAAGGAGAGGAACTCTTTTTCTTGTTGGCTCTTCTGGAAGAGTGATGGTGAGAAGAGGCAGTTGACGGTTGGGAAGCCTTAAAACGCAAAAAATCCTCACGGACGGGTTCCTTTTTCAAAGTCTGGGCATCTTGTTTAGGTGCCCGCGGTTTACTAGAGGTTGACGAAGACTGAACTTTAGAAGCAGCAGGAGGAAGCGGGGACATGGAACGGGCAATTTTCGGGCTCACGGATAGCACAACTGTTCAACTCTGTCGAACGTCAAAAACAGTACGAGTCGGTGTCAGCTGGTTATCAACCTTTTTCATCACCATATGGACGGCTGTTATACCCTGATCGGACATATAGGATTGTATGTCTTCATCAGACAACCCGTCAAGGGATCTCATAAAAACTACCCCCCCGTGACGAGTTGAGTGTGCGGTGCACTTCTACCTTGACTGGAACGTGTGTAACAACATAGTCCGGATTAGCTTTTGGGCTTGGAATGCACTGTCCGCTTCCAGCAACAATGTGTCATTGCGCTGACACGAACAGGTTTTAACAGGGCCAGTAATTGTGTCAACACCTTTCTGTATGACGAAAGGATTTACAGAATTGAAATCTTTACCGTCAGTGCGAGACACAACAAGAAATTTCAGTAGATTAGGCAGTCTTCTTTTGCTGAGGCGAATCTATTTTTCGTTTCTGGGTCAACGTCACTGAAGAAGAGAAGGAAGTCATCGCGGAAGTGTCCCCCGTGATTACCGGCGTCTCCGGTGGCGCACTCCTTTCTAGTGGGGGCCATCTCTGAGGGCTTACCCGCCTTAGGTGATTGTTCACACCTCAGGTCACACCTCCCGAGAACTGACGGAGGGACCAATCGGCATGTTCGGAAGGTACCAGCTCTGGTAATCACCCCTCCCTGGGCCTGGCCTTTACCAGGGGGTACGTACATGCCCTATTTGTCTACCCGGGGCGGGGAATTACGCATTACCCCGTCACCTGCTACGCATGATAATGCGTGGGTCGGCCTTCAGACACACACAGGGAGGAAAGAAGAAGAATAGAGGAAGTGAAGAGAGTGAAGGAAAGAAATGTCTCAAACGCCGAGGCGGAGACTAATGAGGAGGAGAAGAAGGCTAGGAGAGTACAGCAAGGAGAGGAAGACAGAAACAAGGGAAGGAAAGGAAGGAACCAAATAAGAAGAGAAACGACAACAAGAAACCACCTGAACTCGCGAAAGACGCCCGTCTCCGGGCGAAGGCACAAACCGGGAGGGAAAGTGAAGCAGCCTGGGGCAGAAGAAAGGCTGCTCCAGCTCGGGGCCTCGTGCGCGCCTCACACGTACCCACAAAAGAACTGTGGGCCCCCTGGGGGGATAACAAAATTCATCTACTATTTTATTGTCTCATTACCTAATCTAACTACTACTCTTATTGTCTCATTACCTAATCTAATTCCTTCAGCATCGCCTGGTTTTCTGACACTGCATTCCATTACCTTCGTTTTACTCTTGTTAATGTTCATCTTATATCTTCCTATCTTCCATTCAATTGTTCTTCAAGATCTTTTGCAGTCTCTGACAGAATAACTATGTCATCAGCAAACCACAATGTTTTTATTTCTTCTTCCTGCATTTTAATTCCCTCTCCAAATTTCTCCTCCTATTCCTTCACTGCCTGCTCAATGCACAGATTGAACAACATCGGGGAAAGGGTACATCCCTGTCTTAATTCCTTCCTAACCTCTGTGTCCCTTTCTTGCCCTTCGACTCTAACAACCGCTGTCTGGTTTTTGTATAGGTTGAATATAACTATTCGCTCCCTATATTTTACCCCTGCTACCTTCAGAATTTGGAATAGTGTATTCCAGTCAACATTGTCAAAAGGTTTCTCCAAATGCTAAAAACATAGGTTTCCTTTTCCTTAGCTTATCTTCTAATATAAGTCGCAATGTGAGTATTGCCTCCCGTGTTCCTACATTTCTCCTAAATCCAAACTGATCTTCCCCGAGGTCGGATTCCACAAGTCCTTCCATTCGTCTGTAAATAATTTGTGTTAGTATTTTGCAACCATGACTTATTAAACTGATAGTTCTGTAATTTTCAAATTTGTCTGCACCTGCTTTCTTTAGAATTGGAATTACAATATTCTTCTTGAAGTCAAAGCATATTTCCCCTGTCTCATATATCTTGCATACCAGGTGGTACAATTTTTTCATGACTGGCTCTCCTAACAATATCAGAAGTTCAGGCGGAAATCATCTACTCCAGGGGCCTTGTTTTGACTCAAGTCCTTCAATGCTCTGTCAAATTCTTCTACGGTTCAGCATTTGTCCTATAGCCATTCCTGCTTAGACAGTCTGCATTGTATCATTCTCATTTTTCAGACGTTTGTACTCCCTTTATCCTGTGTCACTTGCTCAATTTTTATATTTTCTCCTCTCATCAATTAACTTCAGTATATCCTGTGTTATCCAGGGATTTCTATTAGGCCTTGTCCTTCTGCCTATATGGTCCTCTGCTACCTTCACTACCCTATCTCTCAGAGCTATCCATTATTCTTCTACTGTATTACTTTCCCCAGTTTCAGCCAATCCTTGCCTAATGCTCCCTCTGCAACTCTCAACCAGCTCTGGTTCCTTCAATTTGTCCAGGTTGCATCTCCTAACCCTCCTGCAGTCTCTTAAGTTTTAATCTGCAGTTCATAACCAATAAGTTATGGTCAGAGTCTATATCTGCCCCTGGATATGTCTTACAGTTTAGAACCTGGTTTCTAAATCTCTTCCTTATCATTATAAAGTCAATCTGGTACCTTCCAGTGTCTCCTGGTCTCTTCCACATATACAGCCTTCTTTCATGATGATTAAACCAAGTGTTGGTGATCATTTTCGTCTCCCTTAACTTTCTGAATTTTTCGATATCCTGATCATTGGCCATGCTAGTTGGCATGTAAACCTGCACTACTGTGGTCGGTGTTGGCTTCGTGTCTACCTTTACTATGATAATGTGTTCACTATGCTGTTCATAGTAACTTACCCACATTCCTATTTTCTTATTCATTATGAGACCTACTCCTGTGTTACCACCAACTGATTTTGTATTGATAACCCTGTAGTCACCTGACCAGAAATCCTGTTCATCCTGCCACCGAACTTCACTAATCCCTACCATATCCAACATTAACCTATCCAATTCTCCTTTCAAATTTTCTAGCTTACCTACTCGATTAAGGGTTATAACATTCCACACTGCGACCCGTAGAATCATCTACATCCTTATGTTTTGCTGCCAAACTGGCTCTTATGCTCAACAAAATATGGTTTTTGTAATTGGCAACAATATTTCGGAACACTTTCATGATCAATTCTTCTTTCGATGTGAACTGAGAAAAATTGGTTGGTAATCAAATGAGGCCAGTGGAAGTGTCAACAGGAATTTTCCCATTACCTACGTCTAATAATTGCTTGGAAAATTCTTCAGCCAATTTGTCATCTTGTAATGCGACTCACATATTCGTTGTTAACTTGAGAGTTTCAACATATCTCCAAACAGTTGATAACTTCAAGCAAGCATAATTTCATCGGCAGCAGTTGATCTCGGTATGACTGGCAGCGTTTGGTGAAAATCGCCAGCCAGCAGAATCGTCGTACTTCCTGATTATTACTCAAATCTTTCAACGTACAATTGAGTGCCTCCAAAGCGTGTTTATGTGTTATCGTACTCTCATCCCAAATGTTTATTTTGTAGTTGTGTAAAACTTTAGCCACTGCTGAATTTTCGGTTCATCTATCAATTGCAAATTCAGTGACAGTCTAAGTGCAGAATGAGCTGTTCATCCGCCTTCCAAGAATGTGGCAGCGATCACAGATGATGCTATGGCCAGCGGTAATTGACACTGTGTGCGAATGGAAACTAATATCAGTGAAATTAGCAACGTCTTGCCAGTTCCACCAGGAGCATTGAGGAAGAAAATTTCTCCCTGGCGACCTTTGCCAGCTGTTATCAATGTGTCATACACAGGACCTGTATTCAAACTAAATGATTAAAAGCATCTCGATTGTATTGCTGTTCTCGTTCAGTTTCTCGATTGAATGTGCATAGAGTGATTCAGCACATCTTGCAGGATATCATGAGGCACAAATCCTCTGTAGAACTCAATGCTTTGTTGTGGATTTCCATGTATAATTTAAGATCGGGATTCGCTGTTGTAATGCGGAGTTGCTGCAGAATGTCTACAGCATTCAATATGGCGTTTCAATTTATAATTTCTACACTACAAAGTGGAGTCGCAGGAAATTTTACAGACAGTATACACACATACAATTTCGAAGGTACATTTACTGTATCACCGTACGACATGCAGTTCATGAGATATGAACACATAAACAGTAACATTCATAAAAAAAAAAAAAAAAAAAAAAAAAAAAACACCCTATCATCTACCAAGTTTTAATCTATTACTTGTTTACTACAAATTGTATTCACAACAGATTTTTATGACATACAGCACTTACATTAATGAAAACATGCCTGAAAAATTATATAATTGTACAACATATAATTCAATAAATATGAGATCCTATGAATTTTATGTGTCATTTGTATTTTAACTACTATCTTTATTTGTTTGGCTACTGCACTTATAATTTTGTATAAAAAAGAAGAAGAAGAAGAAGAAGAAGAAGAAAGGAGATGGACAGAGAGAGAAGGGATAGGAGAAGTACTGACTTAAGGCAGCAATAAATAAACAAATACCCAGGCAACACTGGGTTTTCAACTAGTAAACCATAAAAATAAACATGGAAAAGTCAGTTTTCACAGAAGACCAATGGTATCTCATTGAACAGGGCACCTACTACACCATGATGTAACCAAAGAAGACTCCCAAAAGTAGTTCACTCAGTCAAGAACAAAACACAACCAATTTGAACCTACATAATATAAACCACTTGTTTCTTACCACAAACCTTTGGATTACACTGCTGTGGAAAGTGATGAGGTACCAAACAATTACATGCAGTACACAGATAAACCAAGTTACCAGTATTAGTAATATTGCCTATTGTGAAAAAACAACTGATTAAAGTAGCAGCTATTTTTAATGATACAAATAAGCTCCATCTTCCTATCACAGTATTCAGATAAAAGCTAGGGGCCAGATGCATTTCTGAGCCACTCTATTCCTAACTTTGAACAAAGCACCTCCTTGATCTATATATATAAAAATGAATGTTCCTCAGTATGTCCTAAATGTGTTCATAAACCATTCATTCGATTGCAAAGAAACTTTGGTGAATTGTTCACCGCACGCCCACGAATGTTCCTGGCACAAAAACAGAAGACACACAGCTCAGAAGATATGAGAGACCATCGCGTGAGAATACACAGATTTGTGTGTCAATTATTGGAAAATGGGAGTAGTTAGGGACCTGCAACAAAGTTTGAATGTAATTTTGGATGTCAGGAAGTGTTTTATAACTGATCCTCCACCTCAAAAGACGATGAAACGAAAAGAAGTCTACCACTCACAACAGTTTCGCTGTAGATGCCATAAAACTATCGCATCAGGCATGACGTTGTATCAAATACAGTTAGCATTACAGATTTGCATGTTACTATTTATTTTTGTTTGCAAGTCTCCCTTAATTCTCTTGCATCCAAAATTAAGCAATCTGTTTTCTTAATCTCTATCTATATGAAAGTGAAAGGACACTCACTCACTCACTCACTCACTGACTAATCACAAAATCTCGAAAACTACTACACCTATGAAGATAAAACTTGGCAGGAATGTAGTTTATAAGTAGGAAACATCAGCTAAGAAAGTATTTTGTGATAGTATTTTCTCCCACAGACTCACGAAATCTACAGTTTAATTCCAATCTTCACGTAATTTCGCACGCTTGACAAGAGGACAAGAGGAAGGTCACCGTCTACCTTATGTTTCATACAATGCATGGAAGAGGGTACTTTGCATCATAAAAATGGATCCCTAAATACCTTGGTCATGCCATAACTCATGAATGGCTAGACCGATTTCACAGGTCCTTTTTTTGTTGTATTCGTTATTCTCAGAACAACGGTTGTATGAAATAAAACTGGAATATTTGAGAACAACAAAGCCTGTTTTTCAATGTGACTCTGCATTTCTATTGCATGGAAATCTATAGTTTTGTTCCAATATTGATGAAATTTTGCACACTTTACCTTAAAAACAAAAGAAATGTCACAGTCTGTATAAAATTTCGTTCGGTGCATGGTGGAGGGTACTTAACTCACGGAATTTTACAAAATGTGTAGTTTTGCTCCAGTCTTTATGAATTTTTGCACACATGACCTTTAAACCAAGAGGAAGATCACTGGGTACATAAATGTTTGTATGATACATGACAGGGGGTACCTTGCAGAATACTTTGCCAAAAGAAGTAAGGTGGAAACAAAGAGAGAGAATGGGAGAGAAAGAGGTTGATGCAGAGGGGGGTGGGGGGGGAGGGGGAAGGGGATGTGGACTACGAGAGTAGAATAAACAAACACCCGGGGGCCACGCGGAAGTAGCTGAGGGGTCTGGAGCCACATGTTTTGGATCGCACAGCCTTCCGCATTGGAGGTTCGAATCCTCCCTCAGGCATAGATGTTTATGTTGTCTTTGGTATATGTTAGTTCATAAATAGTTTGTAAGTTTAGGGACTGATGACCCCGCAGCTTAACAAAGATTTGAACATTTTGAAACACTCGAGCAATGCCGGGTTTACAGCTAGTTTAGAATAAAGATTGTATTTTGTATTGTATATATTTGCAAGCTTCATAAAAGCAAAGATGACATGTTTTTTAACTGCACAGGCATATACCTTCTCTCAGCAATGAGAAAAGTCCTCACTCATATAATTAACACTGGATAAAGGACCTTGCAGAAAAACTGCTACTAGAAACCTAGTGTGGCTTTTGCCCAAACTCAACCATAGTGAGCCAAGCTAGAATGTATAGGCAACAGCTGATCCCCACTCTTTCCAACTCAGTATCATATTGTAATTGAAGTTCCCACTCCTTCACCAAACAACACCAAGAACATTGATGATTTTAAAAATTGTGATGTAATGTCACACCAAATTGACAAATGACAAATATAGTTACTCATAACACTAGCTCACAGAAGAATGCCACTGTAAATTACGCCAAAATGTTGGTTGTTGAAGTAATAACCATCTTATGACATAGTACAACATTCAGAAAACTTGTACACAAATATTATTATTCTGGAGAAAACTAATTGAACTAAGAACTCTTACAATGAGAACTACATTTGACTGGATTTCTCCAGGTAAATGATGTAAATTCTTAATCAAAAGTATTTTTTTTTTTTTTTTTTTTTAAAAAGAAGAAGTTCATCAAGAAGCATTCAGCAGTTAATCATCCATTTTACACCACATATGACTGAATTCTAGCATATAAATGACTGTAGTTTCTGATCAATATAAATGCAGTAGAATGCTGGAAGAATGTGTGCAGTGCCACATTAAAAGTTCTTTGCTATGACGACACCAAAGGTGTTATTAATGCATGAATATTTGTCAAGACCTCACTGATGCTAAAATCGATAGCAGAAAACAGGAAGCAGTAAAACATTCTGCAAAGAAGTTCTACACTCTTCAACTAACATGTCGTGTGGTCCTGTCATGTGGAATGACAAAGGCGTGAAAGTGTGCAAGACCAGTAACAATAATGCTCAATATACAACATAATGCCATTTAGTACATTTTAGTTCATGTACATATCTACCTGTCAAGCATGCCTTGATAATGTAAAACTCGCTGTCATATTTTTTTGTAAATTCCAAAAACAGCAGGTACTAAAACTAAATTACCCAGGTTGTTTTCATTTCACACAACGTCAAATGGTAATTCATTTTCGCATTTTGAAACTGCTCCAGTCTCTCTCTCTCTCTCTCTCTCTCTCTCTCTCTCTCTCTCTCTCTCTCTCTCTCTCTATGCATAGGAGTGACCTTATGATTTCTTCTAACAACAACTTTTAATATACTTTTCACTCCATGTAACATAGACAACATATAAGATTATTTAATACAACACAGTATTAGTAATAGTGGATTTAGTGTGTAGAACTATAAGACAGTGATTTAGTAATATTTTTTGTTTTTAAGCCCCAATGTAAAATTCATAATAAATTATGTGTTTTCAGAATAATTCCTTCAGGTACATTTAAAATTTTGTTGTTGTTGTATTCTATTGTAGCAAGTAGAAAAAAATCCTCCAAGTAAAATAGCAAAAGACGACGAAAAGACTAAGTCACAAAGACAAACAGAATTGTTAAAGCATTGCAAAAACTTTGTAGTTAGCCAACATAGAACTACAAATTTGTGCATTTATTCAGTTCTGATGGTACAAACAATTTGTACTCTAAGTACACTCCAGCCATTTAATTGACACCATGATGGAAACCATACACAAAACCCATGATATGGTAATGCAAGACAGCTAATTAAAAATTCTCGAGACTGGTGAGACTATGACATTCAAATGAGTGAATGCATCTCATCCTGCACAGAGAACTGGCTACGTATAAGCAAGGATGTCACAACTGCTTGCAGGCAATGAAATGCTTGATTCCCCTTTCAATATATATATGTCTGTCTAGGTGTGTTTGCGTTTAGATATGTCTGAGTGTGTGTATTTGTTTACCTTCCTTTTTTTCCCCTAAGGTAAGTCCTTCCACTCCTGGGATTGGGGTGACTCCTTTTCCACTTCCTTAAAACCCATATCCTTCCCTTTTTCCTCCCCTTTTTTCCCCTCTTTTTCCTGAAGAAGCTGCCAGTGGTGGCGAAAGCTTGTATGTGTGTTTGTGTGTGATTTTATTTGTTTCTATTGACGACCCGGTCCTTTTGGTAAGTCATCTCTTTTCTATTTTTATGCGTCTGTGTAAATGTGTGGGTGTGTGTGTATTTGTTTACCCCCTTTTTTTCTCCCCAAGGTAAGTCTTTCCTGTCCCGGGATTGGAATGACTCCTTATCCACTCCCTTAAAACCCTCATCATTTCCTTTTCCCTCTCCTTCCCTTCTGCCTGACGAAGCAGCTAGGCTGCGAAAGCTTGTTTGTGTGCGATTTTACTTAATTTATTTGTTTCTATCGACGAGCCGGTCCTTTTGGTAAGTCATCTCTTTTCTTTTTTTATTTTTGTTTATCCCACTGGGAAAGTTTCCCTCTATAATTTTCGTTTCATCAATATATATATATATATATATATATATATATATATATAGAGAGAGAGAGAGAGAGAGAGAGAGAGAGAGAGAGAGAGAGAGAGAGAGAGAGAGAGGGGGGGGGGAGAAGGGGGAGGGTGGAGTGGGAGGGGGGAGGAGGGGGGAGGGGCAGGGGGGGGGAGGGGCAGGGGGAGGGAGGGGCAGGGGGAGGGGCAGGGGGAGGGAGGGGCAGGGGGAGGGAGGGGCAGGGGGAGGGAGGGGCAGGGGGAGGGAGGGGCAGGGGAAGGGAGGGGAAAAATGTGCCAAATACAAAATAAGAAAAGTCCAATAAACATGTTTCCAGAAATACATACATAGAGCAATAAACAAGTGGCATGGTGTACATTCATGGAAATGTATCCCTCTGCCCTTTGGCATAACTAGTGATGAAGCCTTTGATGTACACAACCCTGTAGTGTCTTTCACACCATTGATTAAAGTAAGTGTCCCCATAACGAAAAGTCTAAGGGACTTATGTTCATGTTTTTGTGACCTTCAGTCTGGAGATTGGTTTAATGGAGCTCTCCAGCCCACACTATCCTGAGCAAAGCATCTGCATCTCCTCCTAACAGCCAACCAAAGCAATTTGAATGTTCTTACTGTATTTGTCTCTTGGTCTCCCTCTGCAAGATTTACTTCACAGACTCCAATCCAATGTTGAATTCATGATTCCATAATATCTAAGAAAGTGTCCAACCAATGGATATCTTCTTTTAGTCAAGCTATGCCAAAAACTATCTCTCTCTCCAATTCTGTTCAGTACATAATTAGTTATGCAATCTACCCACATGATCTTCAGCATTCATCTATAGCACACATTTTGAAAGCTTCTATCCTCTTCTTGACTGAACTATTTATTGTCCACCCATGTACCATTCCAGTAGCAAACAACACTCTATATGAATGTCTTCAGAAAAGACTTCGTAACACTTAAATTAATATTTGATGTTCAAACATTTCCTTTCTTCAGATATTCATTTCTTCCCACAGGCATTCCACTTTTTATATCATCTGTACTGTGACCAACATACATTATTTTACGGTCCAAGTAACAAAACTCATTTACCACCATTATTACATAAACTAATTCCTTCAGAACTGCCTCATTTTCTTAAGACTGCATTCCATTCCCCTTGTTTTGCTCTTGTTAATTTTCATCTTATATGCTCCTTTCAAGACACTGTCTATTCTGATAAATTGCTTTTCCAGGTCCTCTACTGTCTCTGTCAGAATTACACTGTCAGAAGCAAACTGCAGAGTTTTTATTTCTTCTCCCTGAACTTTTGATTCCTTCTCCAAATTTCTCCTTGCTTTCCTTCACAGCTTGCTCAAAGTACAGACTGAACAACATTGGGGAAAGACTGTGTTACTCCCTTCCCTTTTATAACTGTCCCTATATTTTACCACTGCTGACTTCAGCTTTTGAATGATTGTATTCCAGTCAACATTGTGAAAAGCTTTCCCCAAATCCACAGAAGCCTGAATATTAGTTTGTTTTTCCTTAATCAGTATTCTAAGAAGTTATAAGTCAATTTCCTCATGGATTCCTACATTTCTCCTAAAGTGAAAATTATTCTGTAAATAATTAGTTAAAAGTTTGCAACCATGACTTATTATTAAACTGTTTGTTCTGTAATTTCCACACCTGTCTGAACCTGCTTTCTTTGAAATTTGTATTATTACAATTTCCTTGAAGTCCGAGGGAATTTTACCTGACTCATACACCTTGTGCACCAGGTGGAATAATTTTGTCATGGGTGACTCTCCCAAACACTTCAATTGTCTACTACAGGGACCATGTTTGGATTCAAGTCTTTAAATGCTCTGTCAAATTCTTCTCTCAATACAGTATCTTCTACCTCATCTTCATCTACTTCCTCTTTTCTTTCTACAATATAGTCTCAGAGTTCATTTCCCTTGTAGAGCCCCTCTATATATTCCTTCCACCTTTCCCTTCTTTGCTCAGAACTGATTTTCCATCCGAGTTCTTCATATTCATAAAGATGCTTTCCTTGTCTCCAAATGTTTGTCTAATTTTCCTGTAGGCAGTATCTATCTTTCCCTTAGTTAAACGTTCTTCAACAGACTTGCATTTATACTCATAGCTACTCCTGTCAATCTCATGTTTTAGTCATCTCTACACCATTTTACCCACTTCATATACTGCATTTTTATAGATTTTTCTTTTCATCAACTAAATTCAAGATTTCCTGTGGTATCCAAGGATTTTTTGTAGGCCTTGTATTTCTATTTATATGGTCCTCTGCTGTCTTCACTATTTCATCTCTCAAAGCTATCCATTCATCTTCTACTGAGTTACTTTACCCTATTCCTGTTAACTGTTGCCTAAAGGTCCTTCTGAATCTCTCAAAGTTCCTTCTATTTATCTAGGTCCCATCTCGGTTTTCCCACCTTTCTGCAGTTTCTTCAATTTCAGTCTACAGTTCATTAGATACAGAGTCTATATCTGCCCCTGGATATGTCTTACAGTTTAAAACTGGTTGGAAAATCTACTATATGTCCTATCTGGTCCCTTTGATGTCTTCCAAGTTTACAGCCTTATTTAATGATTCTTGAACTAAGTGTTTGTCATGATGCAATTATGTTCTGTGCAAAATTCTACCAGGCAGCTTCCTCTTCGAATCCTTTTTCCAGTCCATATTCATCTACTATTTTTCCTTCCTTTACTTTTCCTACTACCAAATTTGAATTCCCCATCACAATCAAGTTTTCTTGTATTTAACCATCTGAATAATTTCCTTATATCCTCACATATTTCTTCAATCTCCTCATCACTGGCAGAACTAGATGGCATGTAAACTTGTACCATTGTAGTGGGTGTTGGCTACGTATCTATATATACTCTATGATAATATAATTGCTGTGCCATTCATAGTAGCTTCCCGGTACCTGCAATCCTATTTTCTTATTAATTGTTAGATCTATTCATGTAATGCCCCCTACTGATTTTGTATTGATAACACTGTACTCACTTGACACACTTACATGTAATGCATGTTATTGCATAATTAAAGCAATATGTAAAAATGTCAGTATGTAAAAAAAAATGTGGCCCTAAAATATTCAAACTAATTATCAAAACATTTTCTGTAGATTAAAAATTTTATAAATACACTGTAAATGAAAAATTTAATGATGCACAAAAATTCTATTGGTTCACGATAATTGATCTAAAAAGTCATTTGTGCATTCAAAACTCGGTAACAAATGTAAAAAATTAAGCCAAATGTTTATACAACAGATAGAAAACTGTTAACATGTAACAACTACTTTCAAAAATTAGAGAAAAAATAATTTGGTCCAAAATAGGACTAACCACACAACTCATTGCAAACTACCTAATGGAGGTAGTGTACAATAAAACATCATAATAATCTGATAACACATTTGACTGAGTGCAATGCAACGACTGTGCTAATATCACAACCCAGAGTTGCGGAGCACATCTTCCAAATGTATTCATTTACGACGTGTTTACTGGACTGTTTTTCTTGTTTTGACGTGTAATACCACCTCTCAAAGTAATCAATACTTCTCTTGAACATCCCATACACAAAGACAATTTTGTCAGCTGGTAAGATAATAGCTACTGATTTTGGTATTCCCAAAGAACAATTCTAACACACCACATAGAAAAGGGACCAACAATAATTACAATCACTTGTGTTTCACTATTGTTTGAAAACTTGTATTGACTGATAAAACACTGAAGTGCTCTTTCACTAGAATAATGACCCATGCCACTCATCAGCAAAAGTGCATGCACTGGACTTTGAAGTGGTCCCTATACATGTCTTAGTGTCAAGTGACTTCTTCCTGTTTCCCAACTTGAAACTTTGGCTTACTTTGAAGCAATTTTCAACAAATGAAGAAGTTAAAAGTCACATTTATTGAGTGTTTTAGAGAGTATGACAGGCATGTTTCTGTGGCTATTGTCAATTTGATTAAAATCTTTGTCTGTACTAATCTACAAAATATAATATATATATAAAAATAGAAAAGAGATGACTTACCAAACGGACTGGCTCGTCGATAGAAACAAATAAAATCACACACAAACACACATACAAGCTTTCGCCACCACTGGCAGCTTCTTCAGGAAAAGAGGGAAAAAGGGGAGGAAAAAGGAAAGGATATGGGTTTTAAGGAAGTGGAAAAGGAGTCATTCCAATCCCAGGAGTGGAAGGACTTAACCTAGGGTAAAAAAAGGAAGGTAAGTAGGGTAAGTCCTTCCACTCCTGGGATTGGAATGACTCCTTTTCCACTTCCTTAAAACCCATATCCTTCCCTTTTTCCCTCTTTTCCTGAAGAAGCTGCCAGTGGTGGCGAAAGCTTGTATGTGCGTTTGTGTGTGATTTTATTTGTTTCTATCGACGAGCTGGTCCTTTTGGTAAGTCACTCTTTTCCATTTTTTATTTTTATCCCACGGGGAAAGTTTCCCTCTATAATTTTCGTTTCATCAATTTGAATATATATATATATATATATATATATATATATATAAAATGTAAAAAATAGACGAAGATTACTCACCAGGCGAAGGAGCACAGGTGTGACAGCATCACAAATAAATAAATGAATACACACACACACACACACACACACACACACACACACACACACAATCGCAAGCTTTCGCAACCCAGTTGCGTCTTCAGGCAGTAGGGAAGGAGAGGGAAAAGGAAATGATGAGGGTTTTAAGGAAGGGGGTAAGGAGTCATTCCAATCCCGGGAGAGGAAAGACTTACCTTGGGTGAAAAAATGGAGGGTAAACAAATGCACACATGCCCACACATTCACACAGACACAGACACATGACTTGTGTCTGTGTGAATGTGTGAGCATGTGTGCATTTGTTTACCCTCCATTTTTTCACCCAAGGTAAGTCTTTCCTCTCCCGGGATTGGAATGACTCCTTACCCCCTTCCTTAAAACCCTCATCATTTCCTTTTCCCTCTCCTTCCCTACTGCCTGAAGACGCAACTGGGTTGCGAAAGCTTGCGATTGTGTGTGTGTGTGTGTGTGTGTATTCATTTATTTATTTGTGATGCTGTCACACCTGTGCTCCTTCGCCTGGTGAGTAATCTTCGTCTATTTTTTACATTTTATTTTTCCTGCTAGGAATTTTTCGTCTTAATATTCGTATTATATATCACAAGACTTTGTGTCTGTGTAAATGTGTGGGTGTATGTGCATTTATTTACCCTCCATTTTTCCCCCAAGGTAAGTCTTTCCTGTCCCGGGATTGGAATGGCTCCTTACCCCCTTCCTTAAAACCCTCATCATTTCCTTTTCCCTCTCCTTCCCTTCTGCCTGATGAAGCAGCTAGGCTGTGAAAGCTAGCATTTGTGTGTGTGTGTTTTTATTTGTTGCTATTACTGCCTGTGCCCCTTCGCCTGGTAAGTGTACTTCATCTATTTTTTACGTATATTTTTCCTGTTAGGAATTTTTCCTCTATAAACAACATATGAATAAAACCTAATAATGGAAAGTCAAGGAATTAACAATATAGTAACAAGGACTGTTTTCAACTCACCGCAAAGATATGGTGACGAGCTGCAACAGGAACATAAAAGAGACACACCCATACAGCACTATTGTCCATCGCCTTCTTCAGAAAATAGAACATTCACATAATCACACAACACAGTCATACAACCATGAACTCTGGCTGCCGCACTTTGAATCAGCGTGATTTGAAGTAGGCTGCCAGAGGTGACGGTTGTACGACGGTGTTGTGTGCCTGTTCTATTTTCTGAAGGAGGCCATGGCCTGATAGCTAAAAGTGTTATATGTGTGTGTGTGTTTTTTATGTGCCTGTCACAGCTCGCTGCCACATCTTTGCAGCGAGTTGTAAACTGTCCTTATTACTTTATTGTATATTTGAATAAACTTACATCGGTCTTTTTCATAATGGTGTGTTTTAATCATGACTGTAATTCTTGTGTATTATATTTTAAAAATTAATATACATTGGAGACAAAAAATAGGACACTAACTTTCAAAAATGTTCCTTCCTCAAGTAAGAGAGAAGAGAAGAAAAAGGGAACAGAAGGGAAAGGTTACTACAAAACAACACATGTCATCTACAACTAACATGTGTCTTTTATGTTGGTATGAACACCAACAAATTGGCTGGAGGCATGAATAGTAACAGACAGACTGTTCACCTGCGGGACACCCAATATCTTGTGGCAAAGTATGCCCTCCAACAAGATTCCAGGGTCCTTGGCATATGTTACTCCACATGTGTCATCTGGATACTATCACCCAGCACAGGACCCTGAGAGCTAGAGAGATGGGAACTTGCCATCCATCCTCCTTGCCTAAATCTACCCTAACTTCTCCCCCACCTCCATCATCAACTCACTTATTCATTTCTCACCCCCTCCTCTGCCTTCCTCTCATTATATATTTGTATGTGCATGTGTTGTGTTTCTGTATACCTTTGCCTTAATTAAAAACCTTTTACCTGTCAGCATTGTTTAGTTCACTTCTCTTTACAGCTTGATCCATCCTCTTCAGTTTACTATTGGCATGCCTCAGTACGTATCACACAGTATCACTGGCTTCCACACATCACACATCATTACCTCATGGTCTTAGTCGTGAGTAACCTTGCCCTTCTCTTCACTCCTCTCCTACCTGAAGAGTAAAGGCTCTGTCAAACAGAGAGCGGGCAGCCTGCGCAGGCAGTTCGTGCGCTGTGTTGCATTCTGCCCTACCGCCTCGGTCAAACAGGGAGCGGTCGCATGCGATGCCCGCCACGTGCAGCCTGTGATTTTCTACATTGACCACAGCGGGCAAGCGTCAGAAGCGTGGTAGGAGAAACAGAGAAACTGATCGCTTTGGTGTGTCCAAAGCCATTCCTGTGTGACACGTGTGATGCAGAATACAAAAATATGTCTAAGAAGGTGTAAACTTTGAAGGAGATAGGCGCACGTCTGAATAAAGTATTTAGGTATTTTTAATAATTACAAGCAAATGTAAGCCTACGTTTCTGATCCAAACTATAGCATGGGATATGGATTTTAAGCAAACAATCGAAAATGAAATACAATTTAGGATGTGTTGTATAAAATACAGTTAAAAAATTAGAAAAATAATGTGGTTTGACAATCAAATGTTGCAGAAGGTATTTGTTGACTGAATACTGTACATAAGGCTAATATATCATTACAGATTATAACAAAATACGCAAGAAATTGGTCTCCCAGAGCGTAAGCAGAAGTACTCGACCTCTCTTTTAGTCTTGGTGTATTCGAAAATGCATGAGCCTGTATATTATCAATCTGGTCCTCTTGTTCAGTAGTCACGTAGCTTGCATTACTGCTGACGAAATTGTTTAGACAGTATGCTGCTTTCACGACAGCATCTACTACATCTATTTGTAAGTCTATTGGTCTTAAAAAGACTCACCACTTTTGAACAAGAATTCTTAAAGCGTTTTCCAATTAACGCCATATCTTTCACAGGCACTTATCGTAAACAGCCTTTTGAGGATCTTCCAAGGCTGCAATTTTAGGAAAAGGTGCATTAAGTAAGTCTGCAATTTAAACCCTTTATCACCTATTAACATGTGATGCACAGGATTACTTGTACCAGGCAATGGCTTTGTAGGAAGAATTTTTTTTTTCTTGTATAAATTCGCAGAAAATGAAGTGTTTTCAAAAATATAACTGTCACTGTGTCTGTTAGAGCTGCCCACATCAACAACCTCAAAGTTGTAATCATGATCAACAACTGGAAGCAAGACAACTGAAAAATGTTTTTGTAACAATAACAACTTGAGCCACTCTTTTTTGGGCATTTTATCCGTACATGCTTTCCATCTATGCTGCCAATGCAGTTGGGAAACTTACAGCATTCCTTGAAACCAATTTAAATTTTAGTCCACATTTCTTCAGTTGAGCGGGACAAATATAGTGGGTGTAAAACGATGTACAATTGTTGACACACGGTTTTTCTCTATGCTGAAGACAGTTCTTCTTCCCACACGAAAGGAGAAAGCAATTGTTTGATTCGAATCTCCAGTAGCCAAATATCTGAAACGAAGTGTACTTAATATAAACTATTATTAAATGTGTCATATTAAATAAATAAGTAATTTATTTTATTTGTATTCTGATTGACATGGGAGGCTGCAAAAGGAAGATGGAAAACCAGAGAGATTCCTATAACAAATACGTAAAGTTCATGAGTGGAGGTTCAAGTTCAGAAAAAAATATCAGAACTGGCCATGGGCTCGCCACTTGGAATTTCTTAATGACATACTTTCCTTTTGACCAACATCATCAAATGTCGAAGAGACGGCAGGGGCATTGCCTGACGCTACAGAGTGTGAGGAAGATGCATCAACTCCTGAGAGTCACCTCATCTAGCAATAAGGCCAAAGCATAAGGGGAAGTAGAAAATCATCTTCATCTGCTCATGTTAATACGCTCTGCAGCTGACCCACACACTGTAAGTGCCAGTCAACAACTGGAACACTGTCCGCTTTGTGTCTGACTGCTGCAGAAAGCGGCGGACAACAGAGCATTCTGCCCGCTCTCTGTTTGACGGATCCTTAACCTTTCCCTTTTTCTTCTCTCCTCTCCTACCTAATGAAGTAACACAGTTCCGAAAGCTAGTGTCATTTTTTTTTTTTCTCGGACCCATTAATGCGTTTTTTGTGACCATCAGTGGTATAGAGCAGAGGTAAGTACTGGCCAACCAATCTCTATCTTTGGAAGAATATTTCAACATATCAATGGAGCATTTCCATCAGTAATAAGAAATTAATATTTACAATTTTATAATTTAGGAAATTTTTTAAATGAAAACATTAAACACACACTTATAGCACTCACTGTGATAATTTAAGTGTTACAGTACTAATGGAATTGCCTTGTGAAACAAAGTACAAGTTTTTTAGAGTGGAAAGTAGAGGTTGGAATTCAATGATATATTAAGAAAAAGTCACAACTCACTACAAAGAAGATCGCTAAGCCACAGAGGTGTCCACAGAATATCACACTGACATAACTTATGTTAGTCCAATAATATTGTTGAAGAGCAAACTTCCTTGTAGAAATCAAAGCTGTGAAATTGATTTTGATTTTAAAAAAGCTGAATTAATAAACATCAAATGTATTATGCCAAATGTGATCAATTATTTTAACTATGAACTACAAAATCAATCTAGTACAAAAGACAAATGCCAGCAAGGAGATATACAGCAGAAAGGCCATACCTAAGATTTCTTCCTCCTGTGTGTCACTTTGCCCAGTATACAGTTTCATAATACTTCTAATGCTGCCATTGACATAGCCATTGTTCCTTAGAACACATTCCTAGTGTTGCACCTACTGCTCAAAGTGCTGCGGCTCACCCATTCAATTTGCACCCATTCCTAGTTTATTTATCACCTCCCATTTTCTGGTTCATGATTTGAAAATTTGTGAATATATAGGTCTAGGTGTTGTTTGCCCCCCCCCCCCTCACTCCACAAAACATGCTATGGCCTAGGTTGTCAGTTTACCTGTTATCAAGCACATTTAGAGAGAGGTGATGCTAATGCTTTTCCTACTTCAATAGTAAATTTAATAATGATACAGAGACTGATGATATTTATGCCTTAGTACGCAAATATTTTAAACACGACTACACCTCTGCAATGGTTACAGGATAACGAATTAATAATTAGCTAACCAGTTGTAACAGCAGTGGTTTAATAAACTTTGACAAGGTTTCAATAGATATGAATCTGTCTTCGTCAAAAATACAACCTCTAGACTGTCCTTCGAAATGGTCACCTCTTTAACTGCACCACAGAGCTTTGCAGTACATGTTCTCAAAAGTTGCACAAAGTCTTCCTTTAGGATGGTTTTGAAAAGCCTCGTCATGTTTTGTTGGATGACAAGAATCTCATCAAATCCCTTTCTCTTGAAAGCAAGTTTGATATCCGGTGACTATGGTGGGCGTTCAGGTTGCCCCCCCCCCCCCTTTTTTTTAAAGAACTGTTTGACAATATTTGGTGTGGACGGTCATGAATTGTTGTGCAACCTTAACATGCACCATATTTGTCATATCTCAATCCTACAGACTTCTTCCTATTTCCACGACTCAGACGCGCTTTGAAAGGAAGGAGATTTGATGATATTCCTGACATCCAATGTAATGTAACGAGGCTTTTGAACACCATCTCTAACAAAGGCTTCATGCAAAGTTCCAGGACATGTATCGCAGAGCTCAGCAGAGCACAGTTATGGGAACTGACCATTTCAAAGGACAGTAAGGTAACTGTAGATTATCTACGTTAATGTGACAGGACTATTAACTGAACTTTACTGTCAGAGGTTGTATATGTGTGAACTTAAGGTGTGACATAATAAATTAGAAATTTATAATCATCATGTCTGATATGTGTCTAAAACACTGTGAAATATAGTAATATACAATTGTAGTAAATATTAGTTCAATTCTGTTAACTATATTCCACAATTTTAAAAGATAAAAATTAGAGTCTAGTTTTGTGAACTAGGCTAATGTTGATCGTTATATCGTTATATTAGCAGCTTGCTGTCCAAATAAGGAAACTATGTTTTCAAAACGGATTATATTTCCACAATATTTTAGACAACAGACTTGGTATGACAGTCAGACATAATGATGTGAATTTCCAATTTATGCTGTCACATTATCTTTAGGTCACATGTATTTCTGAAAGAGACGGATTTATATCTGTTGAAACCTTGGTCACAGTTTATTAAACCACTATTGTTGCAACAGGTTGACTGCTTATTAATTTGCTATAGTGGGAAAATATGATACAGACATTTAGAAACTGACCAAGAAAAAAAAAGGTGTCAAATATCAGCTAAAGACAAAAGAGTTCCACTTATAGTGTCAAGAATATACTAAATACAATATATGTATGTGAAAAAAATCTATGTTGGAATAAACTGAATATTCTCTAACCAGGAAATCAAATATATAAAAGGTATTACAAGGTTATACAGGTGGGAAAATTTGCTGTAGGTAAGCACACTAGTCTAACCAGATAAAATTTGCTAACACACAGGGGAGTTATCATTCATGCTTGTTCAGAAAAGCAATAATTTGTAAAAAAAACATGACAGTATCTTTAGAAGAAAAGAATAAATTTTTAAAGTAAACTGACCCTGGAGCCCTATCCTGCATCGAACCAACTGCAGATAACAAGAAGAACCATGGTGGTTATGACGAAGGAATAGCCCTCTGACACGCACATATAATCTCCAGGCAGTGTGGTTGACTCCTGTCCACCAGCAGCAGCAAAGGGTGAAGCTTTGATGAAGTTACTTGCACTGGCAAAATGTCATTAAAACAAACATTAGCTGAAGATCTTGAGATAAAAGTTAGCAGGCAAGATAATAAAAAGGAGTCAAGTTACTTAGAGAAAAAATTCTAATTCTGAAGGGCACATTACATGACATGCATATAGCATAGACTCTACTTGTACTGAATATGGAATTTATGAGAAGGAAACACATGCATCACCTGCATAACAACACACAAAATTGAAGGGTTCTGCAGTAGTACAATAAAAATGGCAGAGTTCGGAGCGGGACTATCAGATATTTCTCTTTTCATCTGACATTCCACAATAGTTGTCAAAATTGACATTATTTCTTATCAATTTCACTGATGTTGTGATTGGTTTGTTCATTGGTTAAGTGACCAATCAACTTTGTTATCAGTCCCTCTTACCTGTAATATCCAGATGTACTCAAAATAAATGGGAAAATTCATAAATCTTGACAAGAAATAACATTTCACAACTTTTCATAAAATGTCAAAGTCACATTGATCGATTACTTTAAAAACAACAATACTTCACTATTATGAGACATGCAAATAAACTGTCTGTCAATTGTAGCCACCAAACCAGTACAATATTGATCAGTGTGTCACAAACATCTCAGTGAATACTTTAATATGGAAGCACCACACAACTTCCACCAATGCTACGATGAACCTGAGAATAATTTATTAGTGACCTGAATTATTGAACCTCCCATATGATTAGTGTTCATAAATGTAGTAATCTCTAAATTATCTGATGTTACTTTTTTTTATTTAAATAGAGAGACAATTGGACACCAAAGGCTGTATATATTACTCTGTACTGTAAAATGTGTATTCCAATGTCTTACTCCTACTTCAACCTGGTTCAAGATATATTTATGAAATGGTTGAACTATTTCACACATTTCTCTCCCAGTTTAGATAGGTTTGAAATCACTACAAAAATTAAAGGAGTCTTTAACGGACATACTGATCCAAAAATTTCAGGACATAAGTCTTGTAGTTTATAAGAAGTCACTACATATCCCTGAGTTGATACTTAGTATCCAGGGAGTTTAAAAAACTTTTCCTAATGTCATATTAAATTAAAAAAAACTCTGATTAAGGTGGTTTCATAACACTGGATTAAAAGGTGCACACATGTGTCTACAGTTTACCTTTTTTGCAAAACCAGGTCTATCTAACCTTAGGTTAAAATTAGTTGATCACATGCTACACAGCAAACAGTGTGAAACTGCCAGCATACATAACATTTTTACAACATTGTGCACTGTTTGCACAAATACTTTTAAGGACATGCATGTTAGATACAATGTTATAGGCCTACTAGTGTTTTTGACCACAAAGATGGACACTGTATGTTTCATAGTTAAATGGATCTGAAGATGACAAAACACACCAAAACTTGTAATCAGCAAATAAAGAATTTCAAAAATAAAGTTGTAATCTTTGCAAACAATTCCTTTTGGGAGGTTTCTATAAACAAATAACCTTAAATTGTTAGCAAAAAATTATTTCTTACAGTTATTTCATCTCTGAATACACGAAGAAAAACTAAGAACGAGATGCAAAAATAACAATCATTTTGACAGAATGAATGACAAGTGGGAGAATTAATCATATGTTAAAAACCTTCCTGATAAGTGACGGTTCAAAAAGACTAACTAAACCTATCAAAACCAGATGTTAGGTCTATCCTTCATGTAACGTAATGAGGTGGTGACAACATACATAGGGAAACTTGATAAATTATTTGTTTTGCCTTAATGTAAGTTTTTAGAATGCATGTAGTCTGAGGACTATGTTATATTGGAAGGAGACAGTTTCGATCTGTCAAGAAATGTCAATGTAAAACATTGTTTGTTGTTGACAGTGTCATTCAAATTCATAAGGCTCACTAATGGGAAGTTTTGGTGTAAATTGGGGAAGCAGTATTGAACATTAGAGTTAATCCTCGATGCACTGTAATATTTCAACAAATATCTTGAGTATTCCTACATAAGTAATCATACTAACCCATTTCTTATGTTGAGGAATTGTTGGTTGTATGCTCTTGCAGCATTCACAATGTTTATACGAACCAACATATATATCAATAACATAATGCAGGTAGACTACAGAAATAATGAGTAAAATTATTATTTTAGCTCATTCACTTCACATCAATAACAAATTGCCTTAAGTCCATACTTCCTACCAAAAAATAATTGGTAATTTCCTAGACCCTGTGTACATCAACGGAAACGGCATTGCAATCGATATATATCTAACGTTTGACTTTCGCTTCGCTACCATTGACGATTTAGTGTTTCTGAACCGGAGATTTGGGCACTACGCACCATCATGTACTAAAGAAAAGCTTCTTGTTTAACCTATACCTAACCTTCTTAAGGCTACGCTACAGATCACTTTAAGTCAAAGAAAGGTTAGGTACAGGTTAAACAAGAAGTTTTTCTTTTAGTACGTGAGAGCACGTAGCATCTGAATCTCCGGCTCAGAAACATTATATCAAACCTTCAATATATATTGATGGCAATGCCGTTTCCTTATATGTATATGGGATCTAGGAAATTACCAAATAATTAAATGGTTTTTAAATTGAAGTAACAGAATGCAAATTTCTTGACAACAAATTGAGATTACGTGGAAAAACAAACATACAAACCTGGATTAATGATAAATATGACATACATGAAAAATCCTTCGACACCTTTGTGAAGGCCTACATAATCAAGAAATGTTGGTTACTGTTACCTTTCATCTTTATCTGATGCTGTAACTTCTTCAATTTCTTAATACGATATAATGGCATCCTATCTATATCAGTGATTTTTTTAAAAATTTATTGCAAATGTATCCTTGTAGGCCAGAATTGCGTATAGTAACAATTTAAGCACATCAGAATTTTAAAAATGAATATGGACACAGAAATTTATGGTTCATTTGTTACCTATTACATCTGACATGATTAGGAGCATCATTTTGCACACTGATAGTGATTTAGGGTCCTTAGAATGCCCTCTTATTGTCTTCCTTGGTCATTATTGTTTAGAAAAAAAGGCACAAATTTATAAATGGAATACTGAAGATAAACAGTTATCTAAGCATTCCCTCTTGTGATCTCATTCTGAGGGAAGATTTAACAACTCAGAACAAAGTTAAACATCGGTTCAATTCTAGAATGGGCCATCAACATGCTGTTCTCGTTCAAAGTACAAATGTCGGTAGTGTATCTTCTAGTAACTGTGTTGCTTGGTAGTCAGTTGTAGCTTGTTGTGGTGTGATTGATTTGTAGTGTAGCTGAAAGATTACAGTTAGATTGGGAGGCAATGGGTTGACTTTGAATTTGTGAAACCACTAAATGACAAAGACTATTTGAAACTAATCCACTGTTAATAGGTACCCAAATATGCTATTCCGTCAACTTTGCTTCCCTTCACCACCTGTGTCAGATGTTGCCACCAACATACAGTGTGTAAACTATTAGATGGCAAAGCTTTGGAGGGGGGGAGGGGAGGAAGCAAGCTCTGCCTCACAGCTAAGCAGTCATAGGGAGACAAGCCATGCCAATGTCTTTCACTGCTGGTACCCCAAAGTACACAGCATGCTATCACGAAAGTAAATACAAGTAGCACACATTTTAAATGTTGACCATAAATTAAACAAAGCAGCTTACACATAAGCATGCTGGTAAACAATCCTAACTGCAGTAGTCACTCATTTTAATTATGTATTAAACAATATGGAACACTCGGAACACTGGTGTTCAAACAATAAAGAAAATAACAATGGTTGTCACACAGAACGTTCAGTCAGTAATGTTGACTGTAGATTCAAAGACTGCAGCTCAAGGCCTCCCAACTTCTAGAAACTTATGCTAAGTCAGAACTCTGCCAACTAACAGTCAACACCCTGTACATGTCACGGTAAGCACACACACAGCCCTTTCTAGAATTTTACCGATATTGTATACAGTTGTTTCAATAATGAGATTTCTAACTATATTACAAAATGTTTCATAGAGATTTAATGTATGACTCTTCTGCTCATTGTGTAATAAATGACCATACCTGACATAACAATTTGGCCATTGAATTTTCATACTCGAAAAATAGATACATAGATTTTTGTAAGACACATTACCTGGACAACAAATGAATAGTAATCTTGCACAAACATTTTTATCGCCTTCAGTGTCAATTTGCTGAACATTCACCATAAAAACCAAAGTGGGACTGCTATGTGGTACCTTCTCTAGTGACAGGCCATTAATAAAAACAGTATAGCATTTTTATGAACATGGTAATATATTCCCAGAAACAAATGTATTCACATTTCTCTTACACTGTTTTTTGTACTGCTTCATACTTCATGGTGCAACCCAATGTAAAATAAACAGTACAATTTAACAAAAAACTGAAATGATCATAAGACTTTTGGTATATGCATATTTCCTGTCACATAACAAAGTAGAAACAAGAAAGAAAAAAGTAACTTTTAACAAATTTGGTTCTATTCATTAGTTTTGATTAAAACTCTTTAACAAAGTTGTAGCTGAGAACTACAAATTGACATCATACACTAGATATATAAAGTGTATCCTTCACTGTTTACAACTGCAACACATTGGCAGTGTCAACAATACAGAAAATATTTTCAAAATTGGGACATGTAATATGCATATTTCAAGAAATTTAAACAGAAATTCCAGTATAATGAATGGTGCAAACTAGGATAACAGGAATTTACAGTTACTGAATTTGTTAATATGTACACAAAATTCACCCAGACCCAAATATTTTATTATAACAATCTTGAATCAAGTTAGCTGCTTGGATTCAAACAACAGCATTACATACTCATGTGACATGTTTAACTTAAAGCTAAGAATACAACACGCTGATCAGTTGTATGGCGTAACACCAGCAGGACATAGTACAAAATTAAAACTTCAACTCTACACTAAATAAACAAATTGCATGAAGTTTGATGTGTAAACATATTTGTTTCCAATTTATAAATTATCCCACTAACAGTTTTACACACAAATTCTGAGCATCGTATGTGGAATGCAATGACAGCACAGTCTATTCAATGTTACATAATTAAATAGTTCACAAACGTATTTAAAAGTAGAAAATTTTTCACTTACAAATAGCGTCCTGCCAGTGACACTTGAATCCAGAAAAGAAAAATCTTGGGGGCTCCACGAGAGCATACAAAATGCCGTTGTCATCTAGCAAATCTACAAAATCTTATCACTTTTTACATCTCTCTTCAGTTAACACATCTTTTATGACTTTTAAAACACAACACTATATGCCATGAATGTTGCTATTGAACAGAACTTGTCTGCTTTTGTCCTGCAGTGGAGTCATGGCCAATGGTAAGGTGCCTGTCAGATACAATATTGTTCTCCACTTTTAATAATACACACCATCAGTTTGTTGCATAAACCAACTATAAACACGAGTTTGCACATACTACGAAATGATCTTGCATTTGTTACTGGAAAAGAAGCAAAACCATGTTCCCATCCCTCTCTTAAGGCAAGAGCTGGTTGAGTAGCATTATGCAGACCTCTGCTTATAAACAAGTTACTCTTTTCTTCTGTGCAGCAGCAATTTACCAAGTTTATACAAATTCCACATCACTGCGTCGGGAACTGCTGCATTGTGTATGCCACCATACCAGCCCCCGGTTGTTGCATAGCAGTTCCTTGAGGCATTTGTTGGGGAGGGACTGGTGGCTGAGCTGGAACTCCCTGCCAAGTAGCTGTTGGTAGTTGCACACCCATTCGTCCTGCTGTCATGTAGCCTTGGCTATAGCCAAACTGCCCACCACCATATGGATAACCTGGTTGCATCCCTTGCAGATACTGTCCTTGCATTTGTGCAGCTGCTTGGTAACTCTGTGGATACCAATAACCCATTTGCTGACCATAAGTATAAGGGTACTGGGCTCCACCAGCTGCTGGCTGGCCCATTCCAGCCTGAGCATGATTTGGATCACCACTTTCCTTTCCCCAGAAACACTTAACTGTTTGGCCATTAATTTCTGTATTATGAATGGCCTCTATGGCATGTGCTGCTGATTCTTTTGTTGAGAATCTAATAAAGGCATATCCCTTGTCCTTGAAAACTCTAATATCTTGAATTGTTCCAAACGGCGAGAAAGTTTTCTGCATAAGTTCTTCTGTTATACCACTACTAAAACCTCCACAGTAAACAGTGCAGTTAGTTGGACTTGACTGGTTGTATACTTCATCAAATGTGTGCAATTTATTATTCGCATGACGCGGCCTTTCGTTTCTAGGAGGTGGAGGTTTTCTTGTAGACCAATTTGTTCTAATGCTGCGGCTCCCTAACCACTGACCATTCATAGCCGCGATTGCATTTTCTGCCTCTGCTCTCTTCACAAATGAAACAAACGCATATCCTTTAGATTTTAAAGTTTGCGGATCTCTAACAATTCTGCAATTAGATATCTCTCCAAATGGCGCGAAAGCTTCCCGAAGTGTGTGTGTTTCAATTTCAGGACTCAGATCGCCTACAAAAATGTGATGGTGATTACTAGTGTCTTGTTTAGGTTGATTACCTGGTGATGTCGCCCAGTTTACCTTCATTTCCTTGTCCAGAAATAGCCTCTTGTTCATAGCAGCAAGGGCTGTAGCAGCCCCTTGATGATTCGTGAACTCCAGAAATGCGTAAGGGTCATTTCCGGGCTCACGAATGATTTTGCAGCCTTTGACGGGACCGATCTGTGAGAACAAGGCACATAGCAGGTCTTCTGACACGGAAGCGTCCAGGTTACCGACGTACAAGGTCCGAGGATGACTTTCGTCACTCATCGGTCTTGACATATTATTCCTCGCACCAAGTAAGTAAATTACTATAAGTACTTCGTTGATTAGTAGCCCGCTGAATCCACATATGCTTGTACAAATGCTAGACGCATTACGATGCTCAAATGTTCGACCACGCTCAGAAGCGTTATTTCAAAGTGACATTTTTCTATCTTGATGTTGCACCATCCTACAAACGTTTCAAACAGTATTTATTAACGAACAATCACAACAAAACATATAACTAACAACAACCTAAAAAATACCTACAAAGCCAGTAATATCACACAACAATCCTCGCAACACTCCTCCCCACTACAGTGAGATAAAATGAAGGGCGGACTACTCATGACATATTCTATCTTTGGTAAGATTCAATGAATGTATCAGACATAAATCGACAAAAAATTCATATAAATTTGATAAAACATATATGTTAACAACAAAAATTTCCTTACTTGTTAAATATCTGATTCAACACACACACGAAAGAAATATATAATCAGTCAACACACAAATTCAGAAGAGTTGTAAGTGAAACGGAGATATTCCACTATCGTGAAAAGTCAGAGTATCAACATGCACTGTGCATTGTGGAAGATAAAAGCAACATAGCTCTGGCAATTTCAAAAGTGTAGGGGTGTGATTGTAGATGATATTTTTGTTGTACATACATAGGGCGAATTGTTATATCTTCTCTTTTCACTGATCCTGTGTACATAGAAAAAGACAATAAAGTAGAATTAACCGTTGGATTGTTAAAAATGTAGCCCAAGACAAAGCGTCATCAATGCATGGTACGCTGTGTGCGGGTTCTGCTATGTAGTATGGAATCTCCCCAAGAACGCCAAGAAAATGAAATACAAGCATTAAAGGTAAAATGTTCCTAAAGTGAATACGTAACGCGAAAGTTATTCCCTATTTAATGGAATATTGATTACTTATACATATTGTATGGAAAATAAATTGTGGACCAAAAGTACTGTGTTTTATCATATGGCCAAATAAAAGTAATTTTAGTGCTGATGATATAACTTCTGTATCTATAGGAAATGACTGCGCAGATTATAAGTAAAGACTTTTAAGTAAACATTGTATTCTACAGACTTGGGGGGAGTAATAAATTTTGTTACACTGAGTTTTTATGACCTAAAGGAACTCAGCTGCCCCCCCCCCCCCCTTTTTCTTATCAAGAGAGCAGAAAGATCTGTTTTTTCAAATTTAAGTTTGCTGTTTGATGTAAGGACACAGGTTGAATAAATAATCGTCTGCTGTTTAGTCATTCTCAGTAGCTGAAAAGGTTTTTTTCTTTTTTCAGAAAATAGGCTACTAAATGGTGTAACTAAATATTTTTATAACACCTCCCCTCCTCTTGAAAGCTAGTACTGTATCTACTAAATATTTTTAGTGTCAGATGGTGTTTAATCCCCAAGCTCTTAAAACTTATGAAGCTTAAAGTTGGTGTGATTTAATAATCTCACTTTTAGTACCCAGATTGTGAGCTGCACAGTGAGAAACTGTAATATATGCCGTCTTGTCACTCACACATTTAATTCTTTCACTTTTCAAATTCAGTAGGCCTACTCAATATTAAGAACCCAGACAATGTAACAAAAACTAATACAGCCTTTCTATTCCACTATGCTGCACACGGAGAGCCAGCTGCAGATATTACGAATAATGTAGAAACATTCTACATCACTGTCAGAGGTAAGAAAATGATTGGTGTGAAGAGACTGAAATCCAGACCTCCCATTACATCATTCAGTTATATCAAGACCAAGCACATAGAGATTTTCCAAGAAAATTTGCAAAATTGGTCTAGTATTCTTTATCAGGGTTATAACACCATTTAATGCATGGCACTAAATCATTAAATTTATGTGCATAAGTGTCAAATTTATCATTGCTGGATGTACAATTGCATTAAAAATTTATTTGAAGTCCAATCTTTATCAGAGACACAGACAAGGTCATAAACCTGTAGCTGCTACTGTCTTAAATGATATGACACCAAACATTGCCTGGTAATGATGGTGCATAATAGTGTACTGAACCATTCCAGTTTAATTACCAGTAAAACAATTTACTCCAAGTGCTATTGATACAGTCATTGGTGCAACTTCGAATGTCTGAGAAAACTGAAAATTTGTTACATAGTTGAAAAGTTTGCTTATAAAGATGAATTTTCTGCTGCCCACTTCCCTGATGTCCCACACCAGTTTTGTATGGAGACAATAGTCTAATACTTTCCTCAAGCTTGGAAAACATACACAGAATAGGGTTGTATGTAGTAATTACTTCGGTATATTACTGAGCACTATCTTTCTGGCTAATAGCTACATGCAGGATCCCTTGCTATATTTGTAGTTTTTTGAATGTGAGTACTTGCGACAATGTAGTTGCTAGATCTTGACAGTCATGTAATACGGTATAGGGTTCTATATTTAGGTTACCTATTAGTTTTCAACATAAAAAAAGTGAATTGAACATGTCACAGTGCATTGATATAGAGTGGATGTAAACATTAAACTGTAATGTGGACGATTCACTTTCAACTGTCTTTTCATTGAAAACACATTTGTTGGCTTTGAAGTTATACTCCTTTCTTATTTAAGCAGAATGTTAGGATACATTACAGATCATTCTACACCACACTTTAATGCAAGCAAAGGTGGGATTGGAGAGCGGCACTTCAGTAATGCATTAGTCTGTGTGGGTTTTTTACTTTTTTTTCACACGCTTGGTCTCCTGAAGAGAGAAAGGAAAATTGTCATGTCCCATGACACAAAAATCGTACAGACCATAGCTCATACATAGGAAAGTAAAATTGCAGTGTTTTCCGAGGCACCGTTATCAGTTTCACCCTAATTAATAAACAGACACTACAGAAAAGCCAAAATGGGATGTCTGAAGGGAAATGTGCAACTGAGTTCTCGTTAATGTTAATCCAGAGTCTTAACCATTGCACCAATGCACATGGCTTCAGCAATAGGAAGTTCAACAGTTCCCGGGAAGCATCTCACATCACTAGTATTTTTAGGAAGAGAATACTCTGTCATAAATTTCACCTTCTCTGGATCAGCCCGCACACCTTCATTTAACACAAGGTGTCCAAATATTCAGATTGTCTTTGCTTCAGGCAGATAGTTCTTTGGATTCAGTTTTAGGTCACCTCACTTCAGGCACTTAAGAACAGTCTGTGTTCAACAGTTTCATAGAATAAGCCTGCTATGTCATCTAGATAACAAAGACACATTGTTCACTTGAGAGATTGTAGGAGGTTATTCTGCCCATCATCCGTTTGAAATTTGCTGGTGCATTACTCTTTCTAATTGACATTTCTTTGAATTCGTATGTGCCCTTTGTAGTAATGAAAGTAGTTTCTTCTTGTTCAGCATTGTTGATTTCTATTTGCCAATGACCTGAGTATAGGTTCATTGTTGGGAAAAGGAAAAAAAATCTAATAATGGAAAGTCCAAGTTGGATTTAGTAATATATTAATAGGACAGTTTATGACTCTCCACAGACGTAATGACGAGTCATGACAGCCACTCGAGCTGCTAGCATCACTGTCCCATGGTTGACAGGCTCTTCTAGCCATCGTACAGTACCGTGGTAGAACAAAACTATAGCTTCAGCCTTTCATAAACACCGTCCGAGCCCTGCAACACCTTAAGGCCCACCGGTCCTCGCTTGACATAATCAACTTTAAATGCCTTTATGCTAAAGCTCGATGCACAAGGGTCATCCACAAAGTAAGTTATGTTTTTCTGTCTGCTGTAGCGCTACAATCGCAGTCTGAGCATGTGCGGCAGTTACTCTGATTCTAGGAGAAGACGTTTGCCATTTTCAAATTGCTGCTGCTCACTTGTGCTTTGTAGTGCTTCATTATGATGTTAGCCATAACTGAAAATGCTATCGCATATAAAATCGATCTATGATTTTTTTTTCTTTTTTTTTTTCTCTCTCTGAATGAAAAGAAAGTGAAACCAAAGGAAATCAATGCACATGGTTACTGCGAGATCATTAAGAAATTGCAACGGGCAGTACAGAACAAGCACCGAGGATTACTGTTAAAAGCCTCCCCCCCCCCCCCCACACACACACACAATGGTGCCCGACCTCACACGGCGAATGTGACCAAACAATTCTTACAAGAATTTCTCTGGGACATGTTTGATCATCTTCTGTAGAGCCCGGACCTCCCTCCTAACAACTTTCATCTCTTCTTACACATAAAATCTGTCCTTGGTGGTCAACACTTCAATGATGATGATGACCTGAAAGAACATGTTACTACATGGTTGATACACCGGCAGTACCTTCTATGAATAAGAGATACAAGCACTTGTGCCATGCTATGATAAGTGCCTACAAAATTTCAGAAGTTGTGTAGAAAATTAGTATAATAGTTCTAGATGTTTGTACAGTGAATATTTTTTCTGTAACTGTACACATTTGTTTTATATAACCAAACAGAACTTACTTTGTGGATGTACTTCATATAATCAACAAGGGCAATTGGGTGTGCTAGGAGCATTTTCTCTCTTCTGTTGGGCTCTTCTGTTCCCTTGTCATGAGTGTGGGCTATGCTCTGCTCCATCCAAGGCCTTGCCCTACCAGATTATGTCTGTACTGATCAGTGTGGTCTCGCATAGTATCTCACAACTCTATGAAGGCATTGGCTATGGCTTCCTATCTGATGGCGTTTCTTCTCAAGAAACAACAGGCTGAAGTCTTCCACTTATTTTTTACCTGCCATTAGGAGGAACCTTACAGCAAACCCTTTACTGACTGGGAAAGGCCCTTTCTTCTCTGTGATTCAGTACCTGGCTCCAATAGGTTCAATACCTCAATCCTCCACAATACTATCTCCTCCAAGAATTTAACTGTATTTGGCTCTGAGAGGCTTTCCCTGCTAAGTGGAGGGAAAGTATGGCGGTTTCTGTCCTTAAACCTGACAAGGATCCATCCTCCCTGGACAGTTATTGGTCGATTAACATGAAAAATGTACACTGTAAATTGATTGAAAGGATGGATGCCCACACATTATTCTTGGATTCTTGAATCAAGGAAATGTTTGTCACCTTATCAGTGTTGGTTCCAGGAGCAACAATCATCCATAGACAATCTGCTTTGACTGAAAACAGCAATCATACAGGCCTCTAAACATCAAAGTCTTGTTGCAGTTTTCTTCCATTTACGTAAGGCATACAATACTGCTTGAAGTCGTCATATTTTAAGTCCCCTTTATGAGTGGGGACTTCAAGGCTCCCTGCCAATTTTCATTAGTCAGCATTTATCTCACTGTTTGTTCAGCTCTTCTTTCAGCCCACAAGCTTCCACGTGAATGGCATTCCACAGGGTTCAGTGTTAAGTGTTATACTCTTCCTAATAGCCACCAAAGGACTGGTGAACTTTGTTGGGCAACTGGTCTCTTCTGCACTGTACGTCTATGATTTTTGCATATGGTACAGCTCCCACTATCTAGCCTCAGCTGAACGCCAGCTCCAAAGTGCCATTGGAGGGTTTCTACAAGGGCTCTTTCTCATGGTTTTCAGTTCTTCTTCCAAAACGAGGTTTATACATTCTTGTCGTCATCCAACTTGATCTAGAATTCTTCTTCTGCACGTGGAAGTTGTGACACACCACCATATCTTGGGCCTCCTTTTTTATATTAAAAATAAATAAATAAACAAAATAAAATTAAAAAAAAAAAAAAATCTCATTTCTCTGCCAGTTGTTTGCTACCGACTAACTTCATGCGGAAGCTTAATTCCCTTTGTTTCCTTGCCCACTCATCTCGGGGTACAGATTGTGCAACTCTCCTTCATGTCTATTGGGCTCTGATTGTGTCCTGATTAGATTATGGGTGCCACGTTTATGGCTTACCAGCTCCTGCCCTGAAACTGTGGTGTCAGCTTGGCTACAGGTGCCTTCCATACCAGCCCTGGTTGACAGTGTCCTTGGTGAAGTGAGAAGCGAGAATCTTCTGTTTTCACATTAAGCGGCATCAGCTTTTGATGCCCTACACCATTGCCATTTAACAATTTCCTGCTCGTCCCACATATAATGTTCTCTTTTCATGCGATGGGCCTAAACCTCCTGATGTGATACCCAACCTCGACTGGGATTACCCCTCGGATTGAGGCTCACCTCCCTTTGTAGGGGACTTCCATCTTCCTTTCCTGGTCTCTGCCATATCCCGCTCAATCCCCCTTGGATAATGTCCCAGACACGAATTCAGGTGGATCTCTCTCAAGGTCCAATAGCTTCAGTCACTTCCATAATCTTCCAGCTTTAGTTGCAGCCAGTACTTGAAGAGTTTCAAGGTGCCATCATTTTCTACACCGATGGCAGGAAAAATATCAGTCATATGGGTATTCTTTTATTTCTCTAGTTGATATGGAATACCATTCTCTGCCAGAAACAAGTAGTGGGTGTATGGCAGAGCCGATGACTATTAGCAGAGCCCTTCATTTTTTTAAACTGAACACCCTGGACTGTTTTAATCTGTACCAACTCTGTGTGCAGCTTGCAGGTCATTAACCAATGCTGCTCTTCCCCTCCTTTGGTCACTTCTGTCCACAATCTCACCGATCTTCATCATGCAGCCTGCTCCATTGCATTTCTCTGGTTCACCAATCATGTGGGTATCCTAGGTGATGAATAGGCTTATCATATGGTTTGAGTAGCTGTTACTCGATATCTATTTCCCTTGACAATTGTGGGTGCAGATTTTCTGTTGCAGATAAGAGCTGTGCTTATACAAAACTGGAACAGCAACTGGCAGGCTACTGCACCACCTAATAAACTCCGTTCAAACAAGGAGGCCAATGCAGCTTGGAGTTCTTCCTCATATTCTTCTCGGATAGATTCCACTGTCCTTTGTCGTTTCTACATCTGACGTTCCATTCTGACCCCATAGTTTTATTGTGTAAAATGAGCCTTTCCCATGTTGTGGTTGTGGAACACTACAGTTGGTGGTTCATATCTTAGAGGAATGTCTGCTCGTCTTGGCCCTCCAAGCCAAGTATATACTTTTGCTCTCATTGTCTTTAGTTTTGGTGGATGATCCAGGGATGTTTGACTAGGTCCTCGTGTTGTTCCCTGAAAGTGGTTTTTATTTTCAGTTATAAGATTTTATCTCTGATGCTCAGAGGGTGGATAGGTTTGTGGCTCTTACAGCTACTTGCAGGGTTTAGAGCACCTCCCAGCCACCCATTTACACTTTTTTCCTTGTTTTAACACTGCTTCTTTTTCTTCCATGTTTAGGCTCTTGCTATAGGGACATGATTTGTTAACAAGTACATGCTCGTCACTAATGAATTTTGGTTGGACATTTACTTTGCTTGCAGAGCTATAGTGACGTGCAGTGCATGATTCCTTATTTCATGTTGCATTTATTCTTGCTGGTATTGCTGATTTTAATTGCTGTTTAGTCCCCCTCCCCCCATTTTACTAGCAAAGTATTCTTATTTGGACCAAAATTTTAATTGCATTATCTCCTTAGCTGAATGCAAGAGATTACAGAGTCCATTAGAGATCAGTAATAGGCTCTCCAGTACCAGCTGTAGACCTAATAGTGGAACACCTCATTGCCTTTAAATGGCTCCATTCCTGATCCTGCTTCTTAATAAAATGCAGAAAGCAAAAGAACTGGGAACAGTACATTTCTACCATTATACCCTCTCTGGTGAAGATTCAAGCAAAGATCAGATGCCTCCATAGATACCAGTCCCCAGGAGATGTTCCTGATATTTCCATAAATGGTGCTGCCTATACTGTCTGACACCCTCGCTCAACATTTTTCTAAGCTTTATGCTTGAGCTCCTGTGTCTGAGAATTATCACCCTGCTTTTCATGTTCCAAAACAGCCAGTGGAGTGGATAAACATCTTTAATCTACACGCCACCTGGAGGCATAAAATGCTCCAGCCAGTGAGTGGAAATTCCTCTGTGCTATAGCCCTTTGCCTTGATACAGCTTTTGGGTCTGGCCCCATCCACAATCAAATGCTCAAACTTTTATCATCGGATTGACAGCATCACATCCTTGCCATCATCAACTGTATCTGAAGTGAGGGCGAGTTTCCATCTGAATGGAGTGAATGCCTAATCATCCTGGTACTGAGACAGGTAATCGTGCACTAGAGGTGGACAGCTATTGCCCTGTTAATCTCATCAATTTTCTCTTGAAGTTGTTTGTCTACATCCATATACCCCAACCACTGCAAGGTGCGTAGCTGAGGGTATGACATAGCAATATTACTCACTGCCTTTTCTGTTCCATTTCCAAACAGGACAAAGGAAAAGGTGCAGTGTAAAGCCCTATGTTCCTCCCCCTATGTGCTGCTTCAAGTGCTGGAAGTTTGGACACATGCCCTCCTGGTGTGATGCCGACCCCATCTGTCACTTCCTGACTGCCCGTCCCCCAGTGTATGTAAACTGTAGACTGCACCATTCCCCTTGCTCGTTTGATTGCACAGTACTGCATAAGGAAAGGAAGATAATGGAGTATAAGACCGTGGACCAGCAGTCCTACTCAGAGGCAAAACGGAAATATACGAAACTTCACTCTGTGAGCATAAAGACCTCATATGCCATGGCAGCATCTCCATTATCACCTGTGACATCTCGTCCACCTATGGTTGAACCTACCTTAGTGGGCTCTCAGGCCCAACCATCTACTCCTTCCTCCTTCACTTCCTCCTTTGATGCTCCCATACTTTCCACCTTGTAAACAACTTCCCAAGCTCTGGGGGCGTTGCTTCCTACCCTGAAGCCTCAGAAGCAACGGCTTTCTTGGGCTTCTCTCACTTGGAATGGTCCCTGTGATGCTCTCTTCCGAGACTTCTCCAGGTGACAGAAGATCCCAGCAAACTGCTGCAGGATCCCCAGTCTATTGGTCGAAGAGCTTCCTGCTCTTCGTCAGCTCGAGAAGCCACACCTGAGAAGCCCTCCAGCCCTTGTCAGCAAAGGGCCAGCGAGAGGCAAGAAAGGAGGAGGAATCTTTGGTGGCTTCAAAGCCACAGCCGCATTCATCTTCTGCTACAGAAATGAGGTAGAGATTATCACCTCTTCGGAGGATCTCACAATAACAGGATCACCAGAACCAAAACCTCTTGTGCTCAGTCCTGCAGATTCTGCACAGTTGGTGGCAGGTGTATGTATAGAATAACATTCTTGTTTGTTCCTCATGGCTTTTCAGCATGGAGAAAACACAATTCTCCAGTGAAATTGCGGTGTATATTTTCATCGTCTGGCTGCGCTGTGGCACCTTCTCTGCCGCTTCCCCGCACTCTGTGTAGCCCTCCAGGAAACCTGGTTTGCAGCACAGCGGACCCCTGCCCTTCGTGGGTATTGGGGCTACTTTAAAAACTGATCAATATATGACAGGGTATCTGGCAGTGCCTGTCTCTATGTCCTCGCAAAAGCCCCCAGTGCTCCAGTATGCCTCCACACGGCTCTTGAGGCAGTAGCAGTTAGAATTCGGGCCATACAGGAATTCACTGTCCGTAGCATTTGCCTCCCCCCCCGGATGAGGTCATATCTCTAGCTGACCCTCTGCTCTTGTCGATCAACTCCCCCCACCTTTTCTTCTTTTGGGTGCTTTCAATGCCCACCACCCAATATGGGATGGAACATGGAACACAAGCCGTGGTAGGGACATAGAGACCTCTGTCTTCTGAATACTGGTGCCCACACACATTTTTGCGTGGCACAAGGCACTTATTTGGCAATAGACTTGTCTGCTTGCAGTAAAAGCCTCCAATCGCACTTTAATTAGAGTCTATGACGACCTCTGTAGCAGTGGCCATTTCCATGTCGTCATGTCGCTCCTGCATTCCAACCTGCAGATCGTCTGCCCCCGATGGTCTCTCCATAGGGCAAATTGGCAGGGTTACTCCTTAGCTGAGACAGTTCCTGTACCACTGTCAGCTGATGTGTATATGGCGGTACAACATGTCACTGCTGCCATAGTTTTTGCCGCAGAAGCAATGGTTCTGACCACCACTGGCTCCCATCGGTGCCTTAGTGGACTCCAGAGATCACGGTGGCCGTCTGTGATTGCCGGTGGGCACGTCAGTGCCATCGGCGCCGCCCTTCCATAGAGAATCTGGTAGCCTTCAAGCGGCTTCATGCCTAAGCTCAGTGACTGATCAAGCGGGGCAAGCAGGACTCGTGGGAGAGGTATGTAGCCACCATCAGCTGTCGCGCCTCCCCTTTGCGGGTCTGGTCCCAGGTATGATGACTTTTAGGGTACTGCCCATCAGCAGGAATACCCTGTCTCTAGATCCAGGATCCTATATGCACAGACACAGCCATTATTGTTGAATACATGGCAGACCATTATGGCTGCAGCTTACAGCACAGACTTCTGTGCCCTAAAAGAGTGGGTCGAACAGCGACGGTCCCCCCCCCACCCAGGGGGCCCACAGTTCTTTTGTGGGTGTCTGTGTGGTGCGCACGGGGCCCCGAGCCGAAGCAGCCTTTCTTCTGCCCCAGGCTGCTTCACTTTCCCTCCCGGTTTATGCCTTCGCCCGGAAACGGGAGTCTTTCGCGAGTTAAGGTGGTTTCTCGTTATCATTTCTCTTATTCCTTGGTTCCTTCCTTTCCTTCCCTTTGTTTCTGTCTTCCTCTCCTTGCTGTACTCTCCTAGCCTTCTTCTCCTTCTCCTCATTAGTCTCCGCTTCGGCGTTTGAGACACTTCTTTCCTTCTTTCTCTTCACTTCCTCTATTCTTCTTCTTTCCTCCTGTGCGTGTCTGAAGGCCGACCCACGCATTATCATGCGTAGCAGGTGACGGGGTAACGCGTAATTCCCCGCCCCGGGTAGACAAGTAGGGCACTTACGTACCCCCTGGTAAAGGCCAGGCCCAGGGAGGGGTGATTACCAGAGCTGGTACCTTCCGAACATGCCGATTGGTCCCTCCGTCAGTTCTCGGGAGGTGTGACCTGAGGTGTGAACAATCGCCTAAGGCGGGTAAGCCCTCGGAGAGGGCCCCCACTAGGAAGGAGCACGCCATTGGAGATGCCGGTAATCACGGGAGACACTTCTGCAATGGCTTCCTTCTCTTCTTCAGTGACGTTGACCCAGAAACGAAAGATAGATTTGCCTCAGCAAAACAAGGATCTGTCTAATCTACAGAAATTTCTTGTTGTCTCTCGCACTGACGGAAAAGATTTCAATTCTGTAAATCCTTTCGTCATTCAGAAAGGTGTTGATGCGATTGCTGGCCCTGTTAAAACCGTTCGCGTCAGCGCAATGGCACATTGTTGCTGGAGGCGGACAGTGCATTCCAAGCCCAAAAGCTAATCCGGACTATGTTGTTACACACATTTCCAGTCAAGGTAGAAGCGCACCACACACTCAACTCATCACGGGGGGTAGTTTTTACGAGATCCCTTGACGGGTTGTCTGACGAGTACCTTCCGAACATGCCGATTGGTCCCTCCGTCAGTTCTCGGGAGGTGTGACCTGAGGTGTGAACAATCGCCTAAGGCGGGTAAGCCCTCGGAGAGGGCCCCCACTAGGAAGGAGCACGCCATTGGAGATGCCGGTAATCACGGGAGACACTTCTGCAATGGCTTCCTTCTCTTCTTCAGTGACGTTGACCCAGAAACGAAAGATAGATTTGCCTCAGCAAAACAAGGATCTGTCTAATCTACAGAAATTTCTTGTTGTCTCTCGCACTGACGGAAAAGATTTCAATTCTGTAAATCCTTTCGTCATTCAGAAAGGTGTTGATGCGATTGCTGGCCCTGTTAAAACCGTTCGCGTCAGCGCAATGGCACATTGTTGCTGGAGGCGGACAGTGCATTCCAAGCCCAAAAGCTAATCCGGACTATGTTGTTACACACATTTCCAGTCAAGGTAGAAGCGCACCGCACACTCAACTCATCACGGGGGGTAGTTTTTACGAGATCCCTTGACGGGTTGTCTGACGAAGACATACAAACCTATATGTCCGATCAGGGTGTAACAGCCGTCTACAGGGTGATGAAAAAGGTAGATAACCAGCTGACACCGACTCATACTGTGTTTTTGACATTCGACAGAGTTGAACTCCCGTCGAAGGTCAAAGCAGGGTATGAAGTCATCTCCGTCCGCCCTTATGTACCTAACCCAACATGCTGTTTTCAATGCCACAGATACAACCACACCTGTCAATCTTGCCCTGACGCAGCGAAATGTGTCACTTGTGGTAGGGATGCCCATGAGGCGGATTGCCCACCTCCGTCCCCTCACTGCCTTAATTGCAACGGTGACCATGCGGCTTCCTCTCGGGACTGCCCTGTATATAAGGATGAAAAGGTCATCCAGCAAATTCGGGATACGGAAAAGGTATCAACATCTGCCACTCGAAAGTTGTTGGCGAGTCGAAAGCCCACTGTCCTCCCAGCGGGCACATACAGTAAGGTCCTCACCTCCACTTGACCTACTAAGGATTCAAGTACCCAGACTTGTGATTTCACTTTCGCTGACACAGTTGTGCGATCCGCCAGCCCGAAGATTGCCTGTTCCACGTCCCCGCTTCCTCCTGCTGCTTCTAAAGTTCAGTCTTCGTCAACCTCTAACAAACCGCGGGCACCTAAACAAGATGCCTGGACTTTGAAAAAGGAGCCCGTCCGTGAAGATTTTCTGCATTCTCAGGCTTCCCAATCGTCAACTGCCTCTTCTCACCGTCACTCTTCCAGAAGAGCCAACAAGAAAAAGAGTTCCTCTCCTTCCCCGCCGAGGCGTGACCCATCCGTCACGCCGTCCAACAGTTGCCAGCCTCGGCCGTCTTCTGTTTCACCAGGACGCTCTGTCTGCCGGGCAACCGGCCCTCTACCGGCGGTGGAAACCGCTCCTCCTGATCAACTCAGGGAGGTGGCAGGCGCGTCGGTCGAACCTATGGACCACGACCTTTTGCCCCTAGGCAGCGATAGCAGTAATCCCTTGAAATCCGGTCCTCAGTGGCCGTCGAGGTGACCCCGCTTGCTTGTTCGTTTTTATACTCATTTCTTATCTCATTTTTTATCATGGCACACCTTCAATGGAATTTTTGCGGCATTCGTTCCAATCGGGAGGAGCTAAAACTACTCCTTCGATTGCACCGCCCGCTTCTAGTCTGTCTCCAAGAAACTAAGTTGCGTCCAAGTGATCGTGCAGACTTTCCCCACTACACCTCTGTGTGTTTCGACCTGCCACCTGTGGAAGTACCCCAGCCCATGGAGGGGTTCTGATGTTCATTCGAGAGGACATCTATTACCGTCCCATTACATTGCATACTCAGCTACAGGCAGTTGCCGTCCGCATCACTCTATCCACACTTACCTTTTCCCTCTGTAATATCTATTCGCCATCGTCATCTGCCCTTACTAGGGCAGATGTGCTACACCTCGTTGACCTGCTCTCTTCACCTTTCGTGTTGGTAGGCGACTTCAATGCCCACCACCCCCTATCCCCCCAGGGAGCCCACAGTTCTTTTGTGGGTACGTGTGTGGCGCGCACGGGGCCCCGAGCCGGAGCAGCCTTTCTTCTGCCCCAGGCTGCTTCACTTTCCCTCCCGGTTTATGCCTTCGCCCGGAGACGGGCATATTTCGTGAGATACGGTGGTTCTTGTTGTGGTTTTTCTTCCTTCGTTCCTTCCTTTCTTACTCTTCGTTTTCTGTCTTTCTCTCTTTGTACTCTCCTAGCCTTCTTCTCCTCATTAGTCTCCGCCTCGGCGTTTGAGACACTTCTTTCCTTCTTTCTCTTCATTTCCTATCCTCTTCTTCTTTCCTCCCTGTGCGTGTCTGAAGGCCGACCCACGCATTATCGTGCGTAGCAGGTGACGGGGTAACGCGTAATTCCCCGCCCCGGGTAGACAAGTAAGGCACGTACGTACCCCCTGGTAAAGGCCAGGCCCAGGGAGGGGTGATTACCCGAGCTGGTACCTTCCGAACGTGCCGATTGGTCCCTCCGTCAGTTCTCGGGAGGTGTGACCTGAGGTGTGAACAATCACCTAAGGCGGGTAAGCCCTCGGAGAGGGCCCCCACTAGGAAGGAGCGCGCCATCGGAGACGCCGGTAATCATGGGGGACACTTCCGCGATGACTTCTTTATCTTCTTTCGTGACGTTGACCCAGAAGCGTAAGTTAGACTCGCCTCAGCCTAAAAAGACTCTGCCTAATGTACCTAAATTTCTGGTTGTCTCTCGCACCGACGGAAAGGATTTCAATTCTGTCAATCCTTTCGTTATACAGAAGGGTGTAGATGCAATTGCTGGCCCTGTTAAAACTTGTTCTCGTCAGCGCAATGGCACATTGTTGCTGGAAGTGGAAAGTGCCTTCCAAGCCCAAAAACTGATACGTACTACGTTGTTGCACACTTTTCCAGTTAAGGTAGAAGCGCACCGCACACTCAATTCGTCACGGGGGGTAGTTTTTACGAGATCCCTTGACGGGTTGTCTGATGACGACATCCAATCGTATATGTCCGATCATGGTGTGACAGCCGTCCACAGGGTGATGAAAAAGGTCGATAACCAGCTGACACCGACTCGTACTGTGTTTTTGACGTTCGACAAAGTTGACCTCCCGTCGAAGGTCAAAGCAGGGTATGAAGTCATCTCCGTCCGCCCTTATGTACCTAACCCAACGCGCTGTTTTCAGTGCCACAGGTACAACCATACCCGTGAACATTGCCCAAATGCAGCAAAGTGTGTCACTTGTGGTAGGGACGCCCATGAGGGGGATTGCCCACCTCCGTCCCCTCACTGCCTAAACTGCAACGGTGACCATGCGGCTTCCTCTCGCGACTGCCCTGTATACAAGGATGAGAAGGTAATCCAGGAAATTCGGGTTACGGAGAAGGTATTGACATCTGCCGCTCGTAAGTTGTTGGCGAGTCGAAAGCCCACTGTCCTCCCAGCGGGTACATACAGTAAGGTACTCACCTCAACTCGACCTACCAAGGATTCCAGTACCCAGACATGTGACTTCACTTTCGCTGACACAGTTGTGCGATCCGCCAGCCCGAAGATTGCCCCCCGTTCCACGTCCCCGCTTCCTCCTGCTGCTTCTAGGGTACAGTCTTCGTCAAACTCTAGTAAACCGCGAGCACCTAAACAAGATGCCCGGACCTTGAAAAAGGAACCCGTCCGTGAGGATTTTCTGCGTTCTCAGGCTTCCCAACCGTCAACTGCCTCTTCCCGTCGTCACTCTTCCAGAAGAGCTGACAAGAAAAAGAGTTCCTCTCCTTCCCCGCCGAGGCGTGACCCATCCGTCACACCGTCCAACAGTTGCCGGCCTCGGCCGTCTTCTGTTTCACCGGGTCGCTCCGTCTGCCGGGCACCCGGCCCCCTACCGGCGGTGGAAACTGCCCCTCCTGATCAACTCAGGGAGGTGGCAGGCGCGTCGGTCGAACCTATGGACCACGACCCTTTGCCCCTGGACAGCGATAGCAGTGCTCCCTCGAAATCGGGTCCTCAGCGGCCGTCGAGGTGACCCCGCTTGCTAGTTGGTTTTTATCCTTATTTCTTCTCTTTTTTATCATGGCGCTCCTTCAATGGAATATTCGCAGCATTCGTTCTAATCGGGAGGAGTTAAAACTACTCCTTCGATTGCACTGCCCGCTTTTCGTCTGCCTCCAGGAAACTAAGTTGCGTCCGCGTGATCGTGCAGACTTTCCACACTACACCTTTGTGCGGTTCGACTTGCCACCCATGGAAGGTATCCCAGCCCATGGAGGGGTTCTGATGCTCCTTCGAGACGATGTCTATTACCATCCCATTTCATTGCATACTCACCTACAGGCAGTTGCCGTCCGCATCACCCTATCCACATTTACCTTTTCCATCTGTAATATTTATTCGCCATCGTCATCTGCCCTTACTAGGGCAGATGTGCTACACCTTGTTGATCAGCTCCCTTCACCCTTCGTGTTGATAGGCGACTTTAATGCCCACCACCCCTTATGGGGCTCTCCGGCACCTTGTCCGAGAGGCTCCCTTTTGGTGGACCTTCTCCAACACCTCGATCTTGTCTGCATCATCACCGGTGCACCGACCTTCCTTTCTGACACAACACACACTTACTCCCATATAGACCTCGCAATGTGCACTCCTCAGCTTGCCGGTCGGTTTGAGTGGTATGCACTTTCTGACACGTACTCGAGTGACCATTTCCCCTGTATCATCCATTTCCTGCATCATTCCCCATCTCCTCGTCCCACCAGTTGGAACATTTCTAAAGCCGACTGGGGGCTTTATTCTACCATGGCTGTTTTTCACGATCGGGATTTTCCCACCTGTGACAGTCAGGTCGACTACCTCACAGAGGTTATTCTCACCGCTGCCGAACGTTCCATACCTCGTACTTCCTCTTCTCCACGTCGTGTCCAGGTCCCTTGGTGGACTGCAGCCTGCCGCGACGCGCTCAGAGCCCGGCGTCGTGCTTTACGCACCTTCCGCCGCCACCCGACTTTGGAGAATTGCATCAATTATAAACGTATGAGAGCGCAATGTCGTCGTATCATGAACGACAGCAAGAAAGCTTGCTGGACTGCTTTTACTAGTTCTTTTAACCGTTTTACTCCCTCCACGTTTGTTTGGGGTGGCCTACGCCGTCTATCCGGCATCAAGGTCCACTCCCCGATTCCTGGCCTGACCGTGGAGAACGCAGTCCTCGTGGACCCCTCTGACGTTTCCAACGCATTGGGCCGTTTCTTTGCGGAGGTTTCGAGCTCTGCCCATTACCACCCTGCCTTTCTCCCTCGCAAACAGGTAGAGGAGGCCCGGCCGCCTTCTTTCCACTCTTCTAATCGTGAAAATTATAACGTCGCCTTCACCATGCAGGAGCTAGACCGTGCTCTCGCCCTGTCCCGATCTTCTGCTCCCGGGCCCGATTCCATTCACATTGAAATGCTGAAGAACCTCTCTCCTGCGGGCAAGTGCTTTCTTCTCAGTACCTACAATCGCATATGGACTGAAGGTCATGTTCCCACAAGTTGGCGTGAAGCCACTGTTGTCCCCATCCCCAAACCAGGGAAGGACAAACATCTTCCTTCCAGCTATCGTCCTATTAAATTATAATGTCGCCTTCACCATGCAGGAGCTAGACCGTGCTCTCGGCCTGTCGCGATCCTCTGCTCCCGGGCCCGATTCCATTCATATTGAGATGCTGAAGAACCTCTCTCCTGCGGGCAAGTGTTTTCTTCTTAGTACCTACAATTGCATATGGACTGAACGTCATGTTCCCACAAGTCATGGTGAAGGCGACATTATAATTTTCACGATTAAAAGAGTGGAAAGAAGGCGGCCGTGCCTCCTCTACCTGTTTGCGAGGGAGAAATGCAGGGTGGTAATGGGCAGAGCTCGAAACCTCTGCAAAGAAACGGCCCAATGCATTGGAAACATCAGCGGGGTCCACGAGGACTGCGTTCTCCATGGTCAGGCCAGGAATCGGGGAGTGGACCTTGATGCTGGATAAACGGCGTAGGCCACCCCAAACAACCGTGGAGGGAGTAAAACGGTTAAAAGAACTAGTAAAAGCAGTCCAGCAAGCTTTTTTGCTGTCGTTTATGATACGATGACATTGCGCTCTCATTCGTTTATAATTTATGCAATTCTCCAAAGTTGGGTGGCGGCGGAAGGTGCGTAAAGCACGGCGTCGGGCTCTAAGCGCGTCGCGGCAGGCTGCAGTCCACCAAGGGACCGTGACACGACGTGGAGAAGAGGATGTACGAGGTATGGAATGTTCGGCAGCGGTGAGAATAACCTCTGGGAGGTAGTCGACCTGACTGTCACAGCGTAACAGAGTGGCTGGATATCCTCCTTTTATCTTTGTGATTACCCAGCCAAAACACTCTGTATTGTGCTTAACTATCGCTTGTCCTTTCTTCGTTTCTCTTTTCTACTTTTATTAGAGACATGTTAACTCCTATGTGTGAGGAAGTCTAACACATTGTTTTATCTCTATGATTGGAACAAGGGACTGATAACCTTTGTAGTTTAGTCGCTTCCAAAATCTTAACAACACCAACAACAACAACAATCTATATCTGCCTTTAAACTGATCCGATTGGGATCCCAAAGACAAGATCAATACAAAAGATGGGATCGCACAAGTGTTTTATGTGCGATCTCATTTACTGATAAACCACATATTCCCAAAATTCTGCCAGTTAACCGAAGTTGACTACTAGCATTTTCCATAACTGTCTTTACATGCTTGTTCCATTTCATATTGCTCTGCAATGTGATGCCTAGATATTTAATCAAACAACTGTATCATCCAACACATTACTAGCACTATTCGAATATTACGGAATTGTTTTTCCTACTCATCTGCATAACCTCACAGTTTTTCTACATTTATAGCTAGCTATCGTTCATCACACAAACTAGAAATTTCATCCAGTGATTCAAAGACACCTTCCTGTGCACCACATTGTTATCAACTAACATCCACAGATTGCTACTCAGTCTGTCAGTTGCCATATGTTCGGTGAGTAGGTGGCTTTGTTGGCTCCTTGAGTCTCAGGACCTTTTTGGTTTTCAGGTACACTCATGATTTTTATCAAGAAGTTCTTGTCTCGCTGTACTTTTTGCTACAGGTAGTTATTTCACACCACATCCAAGACAGTGGAGTGCTGCAGGGCTCTGTATTCAATATGGCCCTCTTTGTTTTTGAGCTATCAATAGTCGAGCAGCAGTTGTGCAACCTTCTGCATGTTTGTCCTAGTATGCGAATGGTTTTTGCTCTTTCTATTGTTCCTAGCATATGGTTCAGTATTACTCTCATCACTGCAGATATTGGGCCCTATACACCATTGTGGGGTCCAACTTGTGACAGAAGCTTTTTGAATTAGACCCATGAACAGTATACTTGTGGAGGCTCTAAACATCAGAAGTTATGTATCCTTTCTTTCTGGTAGGGACCTCTACCTCCCGCAACAAAGATCCAGAACTGAGGTCACAATTGCTGTTTGCATGCATTGTCTGTGTTCTGAACTCCAAGTATCTCCATTGTTGCATTTTGGCTGGGGCCAATTGCACATGCCGCATCATTTTTGCATTAACCTCTGATTTGTCTTAATCTGTTGTTGCTCTGCAACATTTATGTTCTTTGCCAGCTTCTCCTTGGTTTTCCTCAATGGCATTTCCAGTTTCAGAAGTGGTATAGACTGGTGGCTCACTGGTAGGTAGATGAACAAGTTTTCATTTGTGGCATACTACTTGAATTGCTTTCTATCTAGTAGTGATACAAAATAATTCCAGACATATCCCTAAGTTTTTTGGCAATCTTCTTTGTTGATCTCGAATTCTGCAATACAAATTTTGTGTGTTTGGGGGGAAAAAAAGCATGGGAAAAATGTTTGTTTTCTAAACAATTCATCTTATTACCTGATGTGATGTAGTTTTATAGATATATGCTTGGCCTAGCAACCTTCCTCATTTGATGAAAATTTCTTCCAAGAAAACCAATGTTCTAATGTAGGGATCAGGAAGGAGTCACAATGAGCCAAGTTTGGTGTATAGGATGGCAGGCTGTGTGGTCTAAGGCACCTTGCTACAAATTGTGCGGCTGCTTCCCATTGGAGAGTCCTCCTTAGGCATGGGTGTTTGTGTTGTTCTTAGCATAATTTAGTTTAAGTAGTTTGTAGGTGTAGGGACCAATGATCTTAGCAGTTTGGTCTTTTATATTTACAAACATTTGAACATTTTCTGGGTGGTTGAGAAAAATGCAAATGTACTTTCACTATTGTTATTGCTGATATGTGGGATGATACACTAGCAAGATGAAGAGCACTTTTACATGCCACACTTTTCTTCCAACCAATGCAACTGAGCTGAATTGGGCCCAGTTATGGATCTACCTTTATCCATACAATTCACAAGGATTATTTCTGGGTATTCAAAATAAATAAAAAATGTTCAACAGCTTGTCAGCTGACCAAATTGTCTGTACCTTCCATGACATGCTTTGACCATTATTCTTTCTTTTTTGAACTGCAGTTTTGACCTTGTGTGTAAACTGATTCAGGTTTCATCAACTGTCACAAATCATCACAACAAGTCTTGCAGATAGTGATTATATGTCTACATCTACATACATACTCCGCAATTCACCGTAAGGTGCGTGCCGGAGGGTACAGTGTACCTTTACTAGACATTTCCTTTCCTATTCCACTCCCAAATTGAACGAGGATAAAAAGAATGCCTATATGCCTCCGTACGAGCCCTAATTTCTATTATCTTGTATTTGTGATCTTTACGGGAAATGTAAATAGGCGGCAGCAAGATCGTACTACACTCGGCTTCAAATTCCGGCCCTCTAAATTTACCTAACAGAAATTCACGAAAAGAACGTCGTCTTTCTTCCAGCGATCCCCAATTGAGTTGCCAGAGCATTTCCGTGACACTCGCGCATTGGTCGAACCTACCGGTAACAAATCTAGCTGCTCGTCTCTGAACTGCCTCTATGTCTTCCTTTAAACTGATCTGCGGGTCCCAAACACTTGAGCAATACTCAAGACGTGGTCGTACAAGCATTTTATATGCGGTCTCCTTTACAGGTGAAGTACATCTTCCCAAAATTCTCCCAATAAACCGAAGTCGGCTGTCCGCCTTACTCACAACTGTCCTTACATGCTCGTTCCATTTCATATTGCTCTGCAATGTTACGCCTAGATATTTGAACGACGCGACAGCATCAAGAAGCTCACTACTAATGCTGTATTCGAACATTATGGGATTGTTTTTTCTACGTTGAGAGCTAGCTGTCATCCTTCGCACCAACTAGAAATTTTGTCTAAGTCATCCTGTATGCTATTACAGTCAGTTAAAGACGACACCCTCCCATACACCACAGCATCATCAGCAAACAGCCGCTCATCAGCAAACAGCCGCAAATTACAACTTACTCTGTCCATCAGATCATTTATATAGATAGAAAATAATAGCGGTCCTATCACACTCCCCTGGGGCACACCTGACGATACACTCGCCTCTGATGAACACTCGCCGTCGAGAACAACGTACTGCGTTCTATTACTTAGGAAGTCTTCCAGCCAGTCACAAATCTGTGAACCTATTCCATAAGCTCGTATCTTCGTTAGCAGTCTGCAGTGTGGCACTGCGTCGAACGCCTTTTTGAAGTCGAGAAAAACACAATCCGCCTGTTGCCCTTCATCCATGGCTCGAAATATGTCATGTGAGAAAAGGGCAAGCTGAGTTTCACATGAACTATGTTTCCTAAACACGTGCTGATTTATGGAAAGAAGCTTTTCCGTTTCAAGGAAATTTACTATATTTGAACTGAGAATATGCTCCAAAATTCTACATGAAACTGAAGTCAACAATATTGGCCTGTAATTGTGTGGGTCAGTTCTTTTCTTTCCCCTTTCCCCAGAAATTGTATTGAAATATTTTGCTGTATGTGCTTTTGGGCAAAAGTTATCAATCTTGGAACCCTCCTTGCACACAGTTTCTTCACAGCCAATTCTCTATTAGAATATTGTGCAATCAATAAATTCAGAAGCACACCATCTCCACATTGTCATAATATTTATTCAGAAGTCTTAATATAAACATTTGTTAAGTGTTTTTCGACTGAATTCTTGCTCGGTAAAGACCTACAGTAAATTTCATTGAATGCTGACAGCATAAAATTTCTTCTTATCTTGTTAGAGTGTTGCCTACTTCTAAATTTTCATGAAAGTTAAAAATGGATGTATAAAGACAGAATCTACATTTAAGGTGATTACTAATAGTGACTTACAATTTCATTAATACTATCAACTAGGATGTTATCCAGTGCCATGAAAATAATTTTAATAGAACTGTTCTTTGAGAGTAGTAGTTTATATTCATAGCTATTACAGTGCAGATTGATCAAGAGCATTGTGTTTGAAAAGAATTACAGAATGTATTATTCAGAAATGTGATTATTCAACTAAAGTAGGAGATGGAGACTCACTGTAATTTTCCATTTGAATTGTATGTCTTGTTCACAGGCTATATTTGTAGAGGAGCTTAAAGATTTACGTCATAATGATGCCTGGAACATTTGGCGGCCTTTGGACATAATAATAACATTGACTCCTCAGCAAGGAAGTTCTGGTCGGCATGAAGTTCATGCTCAAGTTGATTTGCATGTTACCTGTTCGGAGAAGTATCCGGAAGAGTGAGTATGGGGTTGCTATTTTTGCTATTGTTTTGATTGTAGAAGGAATTATTTTTATTTGATTTCTGAGGACATTGTGTGTTCATAAGCAGTGCTTCAGTATTAATTTTCCTCATTTAGCAGCTGCATGATATTGTCATTTATAGTGATTGGAAACATAACATGTATTTTTATAGAATTTGTAGCAATTTTTGCAAATACTCTTCTATTTTTTATTTATATTTTTCTCTTCTTTGTAGAAGATGAGAAGCACAAATTAAAAAGGTTGTCGTGTAATGTGTGCAGCCTTAGTGCTTTGAGCTATGAAATTAACTGTGGTAATTGACTGTTAAAAAACTGGTGATTGGGAAATTTTTGACTGGAATATGTGCTTTTTCAAAATAATAATAAGTAATAAATTAAAAAATTCTTTCCACAGCTGCCCGAAATAGTGTCGCATTGAAATGGAAGCAGGCTTGACTTCAAAGGCAACTGAACACAGCACTTAATGCTGAAAGCTGGTTTATTACGAACTCAACATACATGCAGCACTAACTGCCTCTCTGGCAGAGTGCTCTGCTATTTATACACAAACAGAATTTACCAGAAATTAGAAGAATAGTTAATATAAGAAACAAGTAGAATTTACAAGTGAAAATAAGAAAGATGTAGAACATTCTGGAATTGTTAATTACAAAGAAATAAATTTTTGCCGGTGGGCAGGATTGAACTGGTGACCTTCAGCACCGCAGTCCGTGACGCTATCCCCTGCGCCACGCCGGTAGTTGGTGTCCGTGGTCTCTCACAGCTTTGCTCCCTCTCCTGGAAAAACAGCGACCCGCTGTTATGTTCCCTGTGGAGCCAGCTACAATGTCCTGGATCTTGACCTTGTCATGGGTCCTCTGTATCGCAGTTCAAGGGAATCCTTCTCTTCTCCACGATTATCGACAACAGACGTTCCTGTCGTGACTTCATCAGTAATCAGTAACATTGCCGTCCTTAGAGTCCTCGAACAAAAAGCCATTGTCGCCTACCTGCTCTTCAGGATCGTAGCAAGGCTTCATGCGCAGGACGTGAACAATGTCTCTTCATTTTTGTCATTTCGACGACGGTTAACAATCCTCAACTTCGTATGTGAAGTCTGACAGGCGGCATATGACATGATATGGACCAAAGTATCGCTGCAATAACTTTTCTGACAGTCCAATGTTCCCTACAGGGGTAAAAATCCATACAAGATCTCCTGGGCTGTACACAACAGGTCGGTGCCTGTCGTTATACCGGTGACGGTCCTTCTCCTGGGCATCCATTGTCCGTATGCGAGCCAGCTGTCTTGCTTCTTCGATCCTGATGATGAGCTGTTTAACATAGTCATCCTGAGTGTCGTCCAGTTGGAAAGGGAACAGTGTATCCATTGTCTCAGCTTCAAGGCCATGGAGCCGCAATCACGTTTGTTTTCCTTTTTATGCCTGTAGTTGTATTTAGGCTTCCAAAAATTAATTTTTCTGTTCAGAAAAACAGTATTTTCTGTGAGTAAATGGAAGGTCTCTCCCTTAATCTTTTTCTCGTCATTATTTTTCTTTTCTCACCAAATTCAGAAACTACAAAAAACCTTGAGAATATTAATTTCTATCTTTCATGGGCATTTATGTCTATGCAGCCCATACTTTCAAGGTGTGTGTGTGTGTGTGTGTGTGTGCGCGCGCGCACGTATTTCTGGTACCCCTTGATGGTGCCTGAAACAAGTGGCATGTCAATAGCTTGTTGGTAGAGTCCACATCCATAACACATCATTTCATTGTAAAATTTAAAGTAATTAATACATGAGGAATCTTTACTTCATGACCTAGGTTGTGAGTAAGCTTTCCCTAAGTGATGAAGTAAAATATTTCTGAAAGCTATTTTTGACTCCATTTGTCTCTCTCTCTCTCTTTTTTTTACTATCAGTGGTACCAAGCCAACTTGTAAAAGTTTTGGTCATCCTGTCACCACTATTATTTTACTTGGCCTGCACTTTTATTTATTATTTTAGCTCCATCATTGGTGATGGTTATCAAGTAACTGAAATCAGATTTGCAATAAATCTGATTGTATTGGTACTGTAACATTAACACAAATCTCCTTCCCTTTACACTGGGAAATAAATAGGCCTAACTCAAAGGTACAGTACATTGTTTGTGTGATTTTTGTGTTACTTTGTCACCCAAATTCTGCTACTTGTTTCATAATGATCTGGAAATAGAACTTGGTGTTATTTTAGTTGTATACAACTTACAGACTATTCCACTAAATTTTCCCAGGCATCATGTGTCAAATTGCACTATAGTGTATTGTAACTATAAAAAAAATCAATTCCATTTCCAGTAATATAATTGAAAGTTTGTGTATTTGATAATCTTTTTATTTTTATTATTGTTATTACTTCACATGTCATCTGAAATCTACTTTGTAAAACTGAGCTTTTATTCAAATATGTAATTTGTTTGCACTGATCATTGCTGTACATGGAGCTGTATTTTTATGCTTACAGAGTTCCTACACTTATTCTGGAAAGAAGTAAAGGCTTGTCTGCTGCCGTACTCCATCAGTTAAAGACAGAACTGGAAAATTTAGCCCAGAAACTAAAAGGAGAAGTGATGGTGTTTGAGTTGGCTCAACATGTTCAGGTTGGATTTTAGATATTATGTATATTTGTAAATTGTTTTACAAAATAACTTTTCCCTGACCTGTGTAACACAAAGTTCTTTTCTCTTTGTTAGTTTTAATTTGATTTTCAAACAAGAAATATTTATCTTGAAGAGGACCGTAAGATATGTCTCAGGTAGTAAAATATTTCAATTATCATTATAATCTACAAGGGTCAATGCATATGAAGTGGCCCAGTGATGGTTGCTTGACCATTTTTAAATATTTTGATTTTCTTATATGTTATTACTATTTTTACTATGCAACAATTTTTCAGTTAGGAGAAGTTAGTGATAACTTGAATATATCTGCTCTGGGTTAAGTTACAATACAGCGACTGACATGATTGTTTTTAGAAAAGTCCCATCTACAACATTGTTCCTGACACAAACTATCATAAATTAAAAATAACCAATCAAAATGACTTCCAAAGTTCGGTATAATAAATTTCGAAAATCCACTTCTTCAGCTTAAAAATGACTATCAAGGAGTGATTTATCAGAGTCCTTACTTTTTCCTCTAGTTAGATTCATAAACTATCAGTCTTATATATTCGAGCAAGAATACAAATGTTTACTTAGTTTTTTATGAATTCGTGAAATTTGAAAATTTTCATTTTTTGTAAAACTTGGGGGCTATCTCTGGTGGGACTTAATTTTGCACAGTTTGTACACCTATATGATAGTAAAGTACTTTACAATTTCAAAATTGATATTTGACTGTGAAGAAAGATATTGTCATGTTGAAAACTTCAGGTGGACCGGAATTTGAAGGCTGGTTGGTAAATAGAGCACAACACTTTACACTTAGAATACCTTTATTGCTAACACAAGTGTACCTTCAGTACAGACTGACTCTTGCTTGAGTGCTCCACAATTTATACATAGAAGAAAGTTTCTGAAACTTACAAGTACATCAAACATAACAAACATGTTGAACATTTTAGAAATAGTAAATTCAAAAAAATAAATTTTTTCTGCCTGTGGTGGGATTTGAACTGGGGACCGCAAGAACAGTGATCCGCGATGCTAACCACTGCACCATGCGTGCCGTCGGAAGACTTGCAGCATTGCTCCCCTTCCTGAAAGAACAGCAACCCCCTGTTATGTTCCCTTTGCAGCCAGCTGCAGTGTCCTGGATAAGGTCATGGGTCCTCTGTATGGCAGTTCCAGACAATCCTTCTCTTCTGCCTGCACACCTTCCTTATAGTGACGATGACCGGAGCCAGATCCTCCTGTTGTGGCTTCATCATTACAATAACGGTCTTCAGAGTCCTTGAACAAGAGTCTGTTTCTGTCTATTTGTTTTCTGGAATCATTGTAAGGCTTCATACAGAGGAAGGGCACAATGGTCTTTGTTTTTGTCGTTTTGAGGATGGCTCATAATCCTCGACTACATATGTGACGTCTGACCAGTGGCATATGACACAATGTGGACCAAAGTATAGCTTCAGTAACTTTTCCGATATCCCAACTTTCCATACAGGGGTAAAAATCAATACCAGATCTCCTGGGGTGTACACAACAGACCAGTGCTTGTCATTATACCACTGATGGTCCTTCTCCTGGGCGTCCAGTGTCCGTGTGCGAGCCAGCTGTCTTGCTTCTTTGACCCTGGCGATGAGCTATTTCATATATTCATCCTGAGTATTGTCCAGTTGAAACGGAAACAGCATATTCTTTGTCGTCTCATCCTCACAACCATGGAGCAAGTAAAACAGCGTGAAGTCGGTGGTGTCTTGCCGTGCTGTATTATAAGCAGATGTCACAACTGGTAGTATTGTATCCCAATCCTTCAGCTCAACATTGACATACATCAACAGCACATCTGCTAACCTCTTGTTAAAACATTCTGTAATACCATTTGTCTGAGGATGTTAGGTAGTTCTTATTCTGTGGACAACGCCGCAATGTGACATTACCTCCGATACTAGTTTGACATGAATACTTTTCCTTGATCAGGTATCATTACACATGGTGCACCATGCTTCAAAATAATGTCTTCTACTAGGAATTTTGTAATCTCTGCAGCTTCTGCAGTCGGCACAGGTTTGGTGACAGCTTAGCAGGTGAGGTAGTCAGTACAGGCTATTATCCATTGGGTACCTACTTAAAAGGGCCACTTCCAGTCTGGTGGAATGGAGCTACTGCAGGTGAAATTGGTACTAGGTGACCTGGAGGCAACTGTGGCACATTCTTCCGTCTCTAGCACTCCTTACAGTGACTCACATAGGGCTTGACAGATCGGTAGAGGTCTTGCCAGTAATACCTGCATCTGATTCTGTCTAGGATCTTCACGAATCCCAGATGACTAGATACTGGAGAATCGTGGAAATACTTATACAACCAGTAGCCATTTGGAGCCCAGTTGCTCTTATACAATGTCCCGTTTGTAAGTGGAAACTCTCCTTTGGTTGGTTCTCCTTTCTCTACAAGACCTCTATGGTTTGTAATAATCTTCCCTCTGTTCAGCTGCAATGTCACCTAACTCGGTGAGGGCTGAAATTTCACCCATGCTGTTGTGTTCAGCTAATGGATTCCTCGAAAGGCAATCAGCATCCTTGTGTTTGCACCCATTTTTTAATATCACTGTGATATCGTACTCTTGGGGTCTTAGTGCCCATCTTGCTAGTCGTCCTGATGGATCCTACAAATTGGTCAGCCAATATAAAGAATGGTGGTCTGTTTTGACGGTGAATGGTTTACCGAAGAGATACAGCCGGAACTTGTTTATAGCCCAAATATCAGCACGACACTCCTTCTCGGTTGTAGAGTAGTTCATCTTGGACTTTGAGTAAACTCTTCATGCTAAGCTATCACATTTTCAGCACCTTCCTGAATTTGTACAAGCACTGCACCAATCCCATAACCACTAGCGTCTGTGTGAAGTTCAGTTTCCACATTCTCGTCGTATAAGGCCAGAACTGGTGCGGAAATTAGAGCCTCCTGAAGTACCCGGAAAGCTCGTTCTTTCGTCTCATCCCAGTAAAATATGACATCTCCCTGCAGAAGTTCTTGCAATGGACATTCCTTGTTACAAAAACCTTCTATGAAACGACGCTAGTTTGAGCACAGCCCGAGGAAACTTCTAACATCACGGGTGTGCTGAGGAGTTGTAAATGCTGTAACTGCCTTTACTTTATCTGGATCAGGACGTCACCATCTCCATTCACTAGGTGCCCCAGATTTTTATTTCTTTGGCAACGAAGATGCACTTCATTGGGTTGCGTCGGAGTCCTGCTGTCTGAACACACTTCAACACAGGTGACAGGCGGCTTAGATGATCCGCAAATGTCCTTGAGAAAACGACAATGTTATCTAGGGAACAAAGACATGTCGTCCATTTAAGATGCCGAAGCAAGTTGTCCATCATGCGTTTGAATGTGGCCGGAGCATTACGTAGTTCAAACGGCATGACCTTGTATTCATAGAGGCCATCAGGTGTAATAATCTTCTCCCTGTCAACTTCGTCAACCTCGATTTGCCAGTAATCTGTCTGCATATCCATGGTTGAGAAATATGTAACTTCTTTCAAACAGTCTTAACGTGTCGTCAGTGGGTAGTGGGTAGTCATCTTTCTTTGTGCTTTTAAGCCGCCAATAGTCAACACAGAAACGCCACATGCTATCTTCCTTTTTCACGAGGAAATGACCAGGGACTCTCTGAATGTTGAATGATGTCATGGTGCAACATCTCCACTTCTTCCCGAATTAGTCTTTCAGCTGGTGACACTCCGTATGAACGCTAGCTAATTGTTAGATGATCCCCAGTATTGTTTTATTGTGGGCCATTTCATATGGGTCTTTTCCTGCCTGGCCTGGAATACACCTGAAAATTGGTGTAGCATAGTTGACACCTGCTGACGTTCCTGCGTCAGACCGGTCCCTATATGCAATGCCATAGTAGTTTCCTCTAGTGCGTTGTCGGCAGTAACAGCAGAGCATGAGACTTCATCAGTGACATTGAACTCCCATCCTTTAGGAATGAATTGCGATTGCTCGTGAAAATTCAATGATGCAAAGTTCTCCTCAGCCATCTGTAATGCTTATGATAGCTGCTGGTATGCAGATTTCCTTTGTTATACTGATTAGCTTTTTACAATTGACAAGCACTTCACTGTCCAACTGGTCATCTCGGCTACTGACTGCATTTGTTCTCATTGTTAACGGCAGGATCTCAACAGATAACAACCTCCCATGGATTTACATGATATGTGTACTCATCGGAACAGCTTTCTTAATTTGTAGCTTGGATCTTCCACAGTTAATGACAACGTGAGATGCCTGACGGAAGTCTCATCCGAGGATGACATTATGAATACACTCTGTTAAAACGACAAATTCAAAAGGCTGTGTCCTGTTGTTGATAGTTACTGTTGCAACACATGTTCCTGCTGGCTGAACGTATTTTCCATTTGTGACCTTCAGAACAGAAGAAGACGGTGATCGGTGGTGGCAGGCGGCGGAGTGTTGGAGAGCGACCACATCCAGGACACAGTGTAGGGCTTTGTCCATAGGCTGACAGTAATCGTCTGCAGTTGACTGTTATTGAAAGGACTGCTCCGATGGTTGGCGTTTTGTGGCATAATAATTGTCAAATACTCATCATCATCTCTCCCTACAGTATAGTAAGACATGTCCGGAAAGGCCACAGTGGCATGTTGTCTTCTGTCCTCCAGATATGTCCTGCGAGACTTCACAGTTTCTGGAAGATTTGGTTGTGGTCGCTTCGGTCGGTTTCTAAGCTGCTATTTGGCGTCTGCGGCATAAGTCTTAGTAGGATGAGTCCATTCTTCATGTCGAATGCGACTGGCAGGGCCGACATGCACTAGTGGTTGAAATACCTCTTCCTCAGCAGCGTCGGCTCCCTCGTGATGTATAGGACTGACATCCATGGCCATAATCTGGTGCTCGCTTGGTCCAACAGTCCCGGCTGCCATAAACTGTTGTAATTCTTCTCTCACAATTTGTCTTATGAGAGAAGCAATGTCATGCTGGTCTTCCACAATGGCCATAGGGGCAACATTCGGGAGTCTTCATACTTCTTCCGTCCACTCTCTTGCATCTCTTCAATTTTCTGGCTCCATTGGATAAAGTCTTGTCTCATCAAAACATCTTTTAAGAGAAGAGCTTGATACATGTCTTCCGCGATGCCCTTCATCAGGTGTGAAACTTTATCGGCTGCCGTCATATCTGGGTTAACTACGTGACATAGGGCCAAAACACTCTGTATATACGACTGTGTTGACTTACCATGCTGCTGGACCTTGTTCTTCAATTGCTCTTCTAATAATCGGACTTTTCACTGGTGGTCTCCAAACATCTTTTTAAGTTCTGTCTGGAATTTTTCCCAGCTTATCGAACTTGTCCAGGTAGAAATATATTTTTGCCAAGCACATAATGTGACCCCACCTATTATACTTGGCTACTCGGTCGAATCCTTTCGGCCATTTATTTGGGTCCTGCCCAGCGTCTCCCAAGAACACTGATGGGTGGCTGATGTCCAGCTGGCTTACAGCTGCTTTTGCATCAATGATTCTTTTGATGGCACGGACCTTCAGATGGAGGTAGTCAGTTTACCCTTTGTATTCTGTTTCCTGTCCGAGTTTACCCTTTGTATTCTGGTTCCTGCCCGAGCAGGCAACGGCTCGTATGCTGCCTAATTGGAGCCACGATGATGCAGATGTATTGCAGGGTACCTGGTGCCTCCACCAGAATGTGTCACATTAAAAACTGCAGGTGGTCCAGAATTCGAAGGCTGGTCGGTTATAGAGCACAACACTTTACACTTAGAACACCTTTATTGATAACACAAGCGTACCTTCAGTACAGACTGACTCCTGCTTCGAGTGCTCCACTACTTACATATAGAAGGAATTTTCTGGAACTTACAAGTACATCAAACATAAGAAACATGTAGAACATTCTAGAAATAGTAAATACAAAGAAATAATTTTTTTCTGCCCCTGGTGGGATTTGAACTGGGGGCCACATGCACAGTGATCTGCGATGCTAACCACTGCACATTGTGTGCTGTTGGAAGACTGGCAGCAATATGAATTTTTGATAGCGAAGAAATAATTCACATTACACTGCAACTGATCTTATGGCTGTTGCCTAATTCATGTCTGATAGTGGCTGGATGTAATAAATTATTATTGAAGTTAAGGTACTGAATTATATACAGAAACTGGAAACATTATTCAAATATTCTTCAAAAGAGATAGTGGCTGGCCTGTACTTACTTTAGTTCTGTATCACTGATATCACTGTATCACTAATAAAAAACGCAGATGGAGATGAAAATTAAAAAGGACACTAGATTTTGGAACTGTTTCATCATCTGATAGGAGAGGAGGGAAGAAAAAGGGAACAGAAGGTAGGTGTACTCACAATCTAGACCACGAGGTGATGATGGGTGTGAGTGACCTTTCACTTCTGCTCTCTGTTCCCTTTTCTTCCCTCTTTCCTACCTTATAAGAGATACATTTCCAAAAACTAATGTCCTCTTTTATTTTCATCTCCATTTGTCTTTTCACGTATTTACTGGCAGTACAAAACTAAGGCAAGTACTGGCCAGCCCCCTCCCCCCCCCCCTCTCTCTCTCTCTCTCTCTCTCTCTCTCTCTCTCTCTCTCTCTCTCTCTCTCTCTTTTGAAGAATATTTTGGTATCTCAGTGCAGAAATTCCATCAGTAATCAAACATTACTGAAATAAACATTTACATTATTTTGACAGATTTAAAACTATTATTTTCAATTAACATATTTTGGAGATGCAACACTTTTTAATCATGGTGGCTAAAGTTAAGAACACTAATATCTTCTGATAGCTTTTGTGATGTAGAATAAGACCTCATAGGCGTTAAGTTCAAGCACTGTAAGTTTGTTTAATATGTCTTTAATTGGTATCCAAACTTTGTCACTAGTTTATTTCTTGAATGATTATATTAGACCAGCAGGCCAGTAAGAATGCACATAGCTGTAATTGTTTTCCAGATTTATTCTTTCAACCTTTGCAAACTATCATTGTCCATCATACACATATGCCACTGTCATTCAAAGGCAGAGATGTCATTTTACAGATACAATGATCCTCGTAAATTTCAGTTTCTGGTGTTACATAACATCAAACTAAATTGTCTGCAATGCCAAGGAGTTTGCAGAATCGCCTTTTTCCTTTTATTGTTAAACAATTTTCAAATCTGGTTTGAAGTACTGTTTTGATATCAAGAACTACTTTTCTTTCTTTATGAGAAAATAGGTTATCCTTTAAGGATTGTTGTTGTTATGGTCTTCAGTCCGGAGACTGGTTTGATGCAGCTCTCCACCCTACTCTATCCTGAGCAAACCTTTTCATCTCTTCATAAGACCGGCAACCCACATCCACTTGAATCTGCTTACTATACGCGTCTCTTGGTCTCCCTCTGCGATTTTTACCCCAGACACTTCCCTCCAATGCTAAATTTAAGATTTCCCAATGTCTAAGAATGTGTCCTACCAAGCGATCCCTTCTTTTAGTCAAGGTATGCCAAAAATTCCTTTTCTCTCCAATTCTGTTCAGTACCTCATCATTAGTTATGCGATCTACCCACCTAATCTTCATCATTCTTCTGTAACACCACATTTCAAAAGCCTCTATTCTCTTCCTGTCCGCACTGCTTATCGTCCATGTTTCACTCCCGTACAAGGCAACACTCCACACAAATGCCTTCAGAAAAGACTTCTTTATCCTTAAATTAATATTCGATGTTAGCAAATTTCTCTTTTTCAAAAATGATTTTCTTCCCATTGCCATTCTGCATTTTATATCCGTTGTACTGCGACCATCGCATGTTATTTTACTGCCCAAGTAACAAAACTCATCTACCACCTTCATTGTTTCGTTACCTAATCTAATTCCTTCAGCATCGCCTGATTTTCTAAGACCGCATTCCATTATTTTTGTTTTGCTCTTGTTAATGTTCATTTTATACGCTCTCTTCAACACACTGTCCATTCCATTCAACTGCTCTTCCAGGTCCTTTGCTGTCTCTGACAGAATTACAATGTCATCAGCAAAACGCAATGTTTTTATTTCTTCCCCCTGAACTTACCTTAGGATTACCTTCGCAAAAGACATACATGTCCTCTATTGTAAGAAATTGGTCTGTGGTTGTTCTTTGTAGGCTGGATTTACTCACTTCATGTTTTGTTCCACCTCTACTCCATCACATTAATTATTACCAAGGTAAGAGGCAGAAACGTGACATTTGGCCTCCAACCCAAAATCTACTTTCTGGTTGCAAAAATTTGAGAAATTATTTTTGTTCTTGCATTGACCCTCAGTTCTATCTGGAAAGTATATGATCTTCTCAACCTTGACCAACTCTTATGAAATTTATTACATACTTTTGAAACACGTGGACACTGAAGTATTGATCTCCAAGTAGTTGCTTAGGTAGCAAATTGAAGAACAGCAAACGTCAGCTTTCTCATTTTGTAATTATAAAATAAATGATGCGCTTTTGCCTGGTCATTGACTCAGCAGTACTCTTGTTTTCCAGACTGAAGCACAAATGTAATGTTTTCTGCAAAATCAGCTATGAATATACATTCAGTTTCAGAAATACCGTATATTACTGCAGATAAGACAACCTTCAAAGACGAGGTACAAATTTTCATCAAAATTTTATAGTTTAAGCATATATCTGGCCTATAAGACGACCCCCAAGTTACGGTATTTACTTAAATGCAGGCCACACCTTTTTTTACCAGTTTTCGTGATCTAAAAATACACCTGCGAATTAGATTTGGTGGTAAAGCTTCAGGAAGTTTTGAAAAATGCTGTTAGAAGCTGCCATAAGTAGTTTACGTGATTGGTATATCTGTATTTCACTCTTTGTTGCAGTATTTGCAGTATGCCTTTGAACTTTCTTGCGTATAGTGCTACATTGTGTCCGATCGTGATCCGATGTTTACGCCATGAAGGTGGAAAAAAAAGAAAGGTAATACCTTTCGCCGAGATGACTTTTAATCGTGCCGATGCACATATGTGGGTGAAAACACACAAAATTGCCCTAGAACAGAAGATAAAGGATTTCAAAGGAAGCAGCAGTTGTTGCATATAGTTCTGAAATATTTTAATTTTTTCACTGCTCTGTACGTAAATATACTCTAATCGTTTCAGTGCGACTTTGGATATATTGTGAAATTAATTTTGGCAAGTGACATTGAACAAAAATAAAGTTCGAAAATCGAATATTAAAAATAAAAAAAAATAAAATCACACACAAACACACATACAAGCTTTCGCAGCCTAGCTGCTTCGTCAGGCAGAAGGGAAGGAGAGGGAAAAGGAAATGATGAGGGTTTCAAGGGAGTGGATAAGGAGTCATTCCAATCCCGGGACAGGAAAGACTTACCTTGGGGGGAAAAAAAGAGGGTAAACGAAAACACACACACCCACACATTTACACAGACGCAAGTACACTTAGGCAGACACACTGTAGAACTGTAGAAAGCAAAGAAGTTAGAAGTTAGACAGAGATGCCACTTGAGGCAGAGGCTCTGTCCAGAGAACCAAAGCAAAGATGTTAAGATGGTGGGTGGGAATTCAAATTTAGCGGAGGTTGAGACCAGGTGGGTAACGGGAAGAGAGAATATGCTGAAGGGCTAGTTCCCATCTCCGGAGTTCTGAAGGATTGGTGTCGGTGGGAAGTATCCAGATAACCCGGACGGTGTAACACTGTGCCAAGATGTGCTGGCCGTGTACCAAGGCGTGTTTAGCCACAGGGTGATCCTCATTACCAACAAACACTGTCTGCCTGTGACCATTCATGCGAATGGACAGTTTGTTGCTGGTCATTCCCACATAGAAAGCTTCACAGTGCAGGCATGTCAGTTGGTAAATCACGTGGGTGCTGTCACAAGTGGCTCTGCCCTTGATTGTGTACACCCTCCGGGTTACGGGACTGGAGTAAGTGGTGGTGGAAGGGTGCATAGGGCAGGTTTTACAACGGGGGCGGTTACAAGGGTAGGAGCCAGAAGGTAGGGAAGGTGGTTTGGGGATTTCATAGGGATGGACTAGGAGGTTACGGAGGTTAGGTGGGCGGCGGAAAGACACTCTCGGAGGAGTGGGGAGGATGTCGTGAAGGATGGATCTCATTTCGGGGCAGGATTTTAGGAAGTCGTATCCTTGCTGGAGAGCCACATTCAGAGTCCGTTCCAGTCCCGGAAAGTATCCGGTGACAAGAGGGGCACTTCTGGGGTTCCGTTGAAGGTTCTGAATTTGGGGGGATGAGGAAGTGGCTCTGGCAATTTGCTTCTGTACCAGATCAGGAGGATAGCTGCGGGATGTGAAGGCTGTACAGAAGCAAATTGCCAGAGCCACTTCCTCATCCCCCCAAATTCAGAACCTTCAACGGAACCCCAGAAGTGCCCCTCTTGTCACCGGATACTTTCCGGGACTGGAACGGACTCCGAATGTGGCTCTCCAGCAAGGATACGACTTCCTAAAATCCTGCCCCGAAATGAGATCCATCCTTCACGACATCCTCCCCACGCCTCCGAGAGTGTCTTTCCGCCGCCCACCTAACCTCCGTAACCTCCTAATCCATCCCTATGAAATCCCCAAACCACCTTCCCTACTTTCTGGCTCCTACCCTTGTAACCGCCCCCGTTGTAAAACCTGCCCTATGCACCCTTCCACCACCACTTACTCCAGTCCCGTAACCCGGAGGGTGTACACAATCAAGGGCAGAGCCCTAACTTCTTTGCTTTCTACAGTTCTACAGTGTGTCTGCCTAAGTGTACTTGCGTCTGTGTAAATGTGTGGGTGTGTGTGTGTGTTTTTGTTTACCCTCTTTTTTTCCCCCCAAGGTAAGTCTTTCCTGTCCCGGGATTGGAATGACTCCTTATCCACTCCCTTGAAACCCTCATCATTTCCTTTTCCCTCTCCTTCCCTTCTGCCTGACGAAGCAGCTAGGCTGCGAAAGCTTGTATGTGTGTTTGTGTGTGATTTTATTTATTTTATTTGTTTCTATCGACGAGCCGGTCCTTTTGGTAAGTCATCTGTTTTCTATTTTTATTTTTGTTTATCCCACCGGGAAAGTTTCCCTCTATAATTTACGTTTCATCAAAATAAAAAAAAAAGTTGCACAAAACTGTGATTTCCTAAATCTTTCCTTCACGATGTAAATTTCATCAGGGTAATATTGCAGATGTCCTGCTGCATAGTGCGGCTATAGCGAGGCTTCGACCTTCAAACGATATATATCGAATCAATATGTATAGAATAAGTGTTTCTGAACCGGAGATTCGCACTCTACGACCCCTCATGGACTAAAAACAAATTTCTTGTTTGTCCTATACCTAATCTGTCGCTTAAAAAAATTATTTGTAGCGTAGCCTTAAGAAGGTTAGGCATAGGTTAATTACGTGAGGGTGCATACCGTCCAAATCTATGGTTCAGAAACATTAAATTGTTTTACAGTTGTACGTTTGATATATATCATTTTAGGTCGCACTACTTGGAGTATAAGCTTTTTGTGAATTACCCAGAAAGCTGTAAGCTTAGGTTCCTGCCTAACCGTATCTTTTCATATCACAACATGTTAATAAAAATCGTAACATTCACCTGTTCGATACTTAACTGATTCGATATAAGTCGTTTGGATGTCGAAGCCGTGCTGTGCAGCACATACGCAAAATTACCAATTTTAGACTAAATTTTAGTCTTTTTTAGCGTCTTATAAGACGACCTAGGATTTTGGGGCTTTTCTTTTTTTTATTATTATTCTGCCATGGACTTGTCTGCGGAAATATATGGTATATGCAAATTTATAAATACAGTAAAACTTTCCTTAACGGACACTTCCCAATAGCGGACTCCTCTCAATAGTGGACGTTTTATAATTCCCCTGCAAATACTACATTAGGCATTATGCTAAAATTATTCCGAATAGCGGACATTCTCAATAACGGACATGGACACCATAATATGTCCCCCAACAACAATCAAAACTTCCAAATAACGGACAGCGTGGAAGAATCAGTGCACTCTTGCATGTCAAAAGTCCGAGTGTCGTCAATTCTGACATGTGTTGATTGAAGATTTAGCGTGTTTCTTGTTCATATTCCGTGATTTCGTGTCGTTGCCATCTGTTGAAACTCGCTCACGCCCGCCTTTGTTCCCCCCCCCCCCTCGCTCACGCCCCCCGTCATCGTCCCCCCCCCCCCCCGTCGTTCGACCGTCGCCCCCCCCCCCCGTCGTTCGACCGTCGCCCCCCCCCCCCCCCCCCGCCCAATTGCTCGGCCGTTGTTCCCCCCGCCCGATCGCTCGGCCGTTGTTCCCCCCCGCCCGATCGCTCGGCTGTTGTTCCCCCCCGCCCGATCGCTCGGCTGTTGTTCCCCCCCGCCCCATCGCTCGGTCGCCGTTCCTCCCCCCACCCCGCCCCATCGCTCGGCCGCCGTTCCCCCCCCCCACCCCGCCCCATCGCTCGGCCGCCGTTCCCCCCCCACCCCGCCCCATCGCTCGGCCGCCGTTCCCCCCCCCACCCCGCCCCATCGCTCGGCCGCCGTTCCCCCCCCACCCCGCCCCATCGCTCGGCCGCCGTCTCCCCCCCCACCCCGCCCCATCGCTCGGCCGCCGTCTCCCCCCCCACCCCGCCCCATCGCTCGGCCGCCGTCTCCCCCCCCACCCCGCCCCATCGCTCGGCCACCGTCTCCCCCCCCACCCCGCCCCATCGCTCGGCCGCCGTTCCCCCCCCCCCACCCCGCCCCATCGCTCGGCCGCCGTTCCCCCCCCCCCGCCCCGCCCCATCGCTCGGCCGCCGTCCCCCCCCCCCCGCCCCGCCCCATCGCTCGGCCGCCGTCCCCCCCCCGCCCCACCGCTCGGCCGCCGTTCCCCCCCCCCCATCGCCGTCCCCCCCCCCGCCCCATCGCTCGGCCGTTGTTCCCCCCCCCCCCCCCCCCCCGCCCCATCGCTCGGCCGTTGTCCCCCCCCCCGCCCCATCGCTCGGCCGTTGTTCCCCCCCCCCCCGCCCCATCACTCGGCTGCCGTTCCCCCCCTCCCCCCCGCTCCATCGCTCGGCCGCCGTTGCCCTCCGCCCCATCGCTCGGCCGCCGTTGCCCTCCGCCCCATCGCTCGGCCGCCGTTGCCCTCCGCCCCATCGCTCGGCCGCCGTTGCCCTCCGCCCCATCGCTCGGCCGCCGTTGCCCTCCGCCCCATCGCTCGGCCGCCGTTGCCCTCCGCCCCATCGCTCGGCCGCCGTTGCCCTCCGCCCCTTCGCTCGGCCGCCGTTGCCCTCCGCCCCTTCGCTCGGCCGCCGTTGCCCTCCGCCCCTTCGCTCGACCGCCGTTGCCCTCCGCCCCTTCGCTCGACCGCCGTTGCCCTCCGCCCCATCGCTCGACCGCCGTTGCCCTCCGCCCCATCGCTCGACCGCCGTTGCCCTCCGCCCCATCGCTCGACCGCCGTTTCCCCCCGCCCCATCGCTCGACCGCCGTTTCCCCCCGCCCCATCGCTCGCCGCCGTTTCCCCCCGCCCCATCGCTCGACCGTCGTTTCCCCCCCCGCCCCTCGCTCAACCGTCTGCCTTCGTGATTCCCCCCGTCGGTCCACCACGCTCCCCCCTCCTCACTGCGGAGTCCCCCCTCACTCGCTCCCTCCACCTCCTCTCTGTCTCCTCACTTGCTCCCCCCCCCACCTCCTCTCTGCCCCCTTGCACTCTCTCTTGACCTTGCTCTTTGATGCAATATATATATTGATCAGTGTCACGGCTTCTGTTAGTTTTCATTTGTTTAATGAGTAATGTGGAACTGTAATGGGAGTCACAGTAAGTTGTACCTCTTTTAGCTGGTTTACAGGTATTTTTGATGAGACTTAATTCGGAAAATGGGGGAGGACTAATGTTATCTTTGTCTTTCGGATGATGTTATTCTTATTTTTGTGTTTCTCAGATAGTGATATTCTTATTTTTGTGTTTTTCAATTTTTTTCAATATTTTTATCATTCCAGAAATTTTTGCATTTACATAATAAACCAGCCTTTAAATCCTTTTATGAGGAAATGGTTACTCGTCAGCATGAACAAAGACAACATCAGCAGCTTGCACTAAAAATGAAAGAAGATCGCCAGGTGAGTGTAATCTGTTTTTTCTAATTGGAATCATAACTGAGTTACTTAACAAAGTTATGATATTTAAATTTAATATAATTTAATACATTTACTGGGATTGTCAAAATCTTTTACATTGTTTATTTTATTCACTAATTAGAGTACAGCTTTAGGCCTACGTATGAGTAATACACAATAGTTTAAATGTCTAATGATATATAAAGATATGTCATCCATGGCTCATTAAGTAACTTACCTGTAAAATCGAAAGACTACAGAAGCATAAGTTGCTATAGAGGTAATTATGTAATAGATATTTATGATTGGTGTACATGTAAGAGTTGTAAATGAAGTTCTTGAAATAGTTGCATGTGAACAGAATCGAATTTCCTGAAATGTCAACTGCTGTATTGTTGTACATATTGCCTTATTGGTCAAGTGCAAAGTTCAGAGATTCAGTGAATTGGTGAAAACATATTACAAGGCAGGCCAAACCAAAAATATTTCTTGTGTGATGTGTGTATACTGTTCCATTACACTGTATTTTAGTCACTTCTTTGAAACTTCACATTTGTATTTTTGATCATTGAAATTTGAGGAACTCACAGCAATAAAAGTATTGAATTTTTTACACATTAAACACATTTTTACCTTTTTCATAATAATATTTCATTTATTATTCCACAATATATTTGCTAGTCATGGTTTGTGGCACCATGTATTTGTTTCTTCAATAAATTATACTTTTGTAATACAGTAAATGTGGGAAACACGGTTTGAAAGGCTAAAATATGCTTACGGGGACACTCTTGCATTTTTTATTTTATTTGTGATATTTGTACAAAATAAGCATCAAAATATTCGCAAGGAAGTTTATTTATTATGTAATAAAGGTTTCCGAATTTTGTTCTACTTTTTGTGTCAGTTGGAAATGGGACTGGTAACTTTGTACAAAGTAGAAATTTTTGACGTAATTTCAATCGTCATAATCGACTTTGTCAGTAATCATTTAACTTAAATGCATTCATTATTTACGTAGTGAAACTGCACTGTTTTGTACCTTTTATATTGTTTTGATGTTTCGCAAAACAATATTTGAGAAATTATTCACATTTTAGAGTGCAGATACATGCAGAAGTATTTTTGTGACATCTGCACAGGTTCAGCATCTCACACTATAATTGCAGTTTTGAGGTTATAATGCTGTGCGCCCTTCAGTGTCTGAAAAACATTCTTTATAAAACTTCGTAAAAAAAATACTCAGATAAATATTTGCATTTCAAAATAAGAATAAATTCTTGAAACTCGTCACGCAAAGCATGAAAAACTACCAGTTGCGCAAACAAAGCTAAGCTGTCAATCGGCGCATTGGCTGATGGGAGCATTGTGAGTCAGCTAGACATGTACTCAAACAACGAAACACAAAATATACGTTTGAATAAATGCAAAGTTTCAAGAAACTTGAGTGTGTAACGTTTATAAACACTAACTTAAAAGCGAAAGCCAGTGTCAATTTATTTATTATTTTCTTCCTGAACATGGTTTCAAAAAGTATAACACAGGAAAAATCTAAATACATTAACACAAAAATGGGGTCGAATTAACATTGTGAACATAGAAAATTTTACGGGACAGGCAAAAAAGGGTGTAAATGGCGGGATACGTAAAATGTTGGAATGTAAAAGCAGGGTTTTACTGTATTGAAATTCAACAACATTGAAACATCATTTGTACATTAATGCAGTTTTACAGATAAATGATCTGTGTGGTTTATTGAACAGACTCATCTTGTAACAAAAAATTATACAAACTCTTTAAGTACAATGCATAAAAAATACAGTTCCAGATAAAACATTTGTTGAAAGTGAGATGATGCTGTGGACTCTTGTGTGAAAGGAACAAATATAATTTCCCCACATGACTAATTTTTTTATTGTTATTATTATTATTATTATTATTATTGTTTACATAAATCATCTTAAACTGAACAATTTTCTAGTTTCTCGGATCTGGCCATTTCAAATGCCATCCACCATCCTCCAACTGAGATAGTGCTGTGGCTATTATAAACTCAGAATTGTGTATGCTACATTAAACTGGTTACTTTTTCCCCCTCTTTTATCCTTTTTCCCCTTTTTTCCTTTTCCCCTTTTTTCCTTTCCCGCTTTTATCCCTTTCTGTTTTTCCTTTTTCCCCCCTTTCTTTTTTTCCTTTTTCCCCTTTTTTTCCTTTTCCCCTTTTTTTCCCTGTCCTTTTTTCCTTTTCCCCCCTTTTTCCCTGTCTTTTTTTCGTTTTCCCCCCTTTTTTCCCTGTCTTTTTTCATTTTCCCCCTTTTTTCCCTGTCTTTTTTTTCCTTTTTCCCCTTTTTTTCCCTGTCTTTTTTTCCTTTTTCCCCTTTTTTCCCAGTCTTTTTTTCCTTTTTCCCCTTTTTTTCCTTTCTTTTTTTCCCCTTTTTTTCCTTTCTTTTTTTCCTTTCTTTTTTTTCCTTTTTCCCCTTTTTTCCTTTCTTTTTTTCTCCTTTTCCCCTTTTTTCCTTTCTTTTTTTTCCTTTCTTTTTTTTTCCCTTTTCCCCCTTTTTTCCTTTCCTTTTTTCCCTTTTCCCCCCTTTTTCCCCTTTCCCCCCTTTTTTCCCTTTTCCCCCTTTTCCCCCCTTTTTTCCCTTTCTTTTTCCCCTTTTTGTTTTGTTTTTGGACAAGGATAATGTCTTTAGTGAACTGGTAACAAAAATATTGGAAAAAATTGCTCATATTCGCATACAACGGTTACAGTTTTACTTTATACTGTTAATTATGGGAGTTCTGTAGTGAATGTGTATCACTATTGCCCCAGGAAAGTTTCTTGTAACTAATATGCTACCAAGTACATCATTGTCTTCTTCATGTGAACAAAATCTACTCAGTTATTTTATTTTGGAAGTTATGTAAAGTTGTTGTTTACTATTGGCTGTCACCACCCTACACATGGAAATGCAAATAAATCTTGAAGTCCTAAATTATTGGCAAGCACTCCTGTCTATTACTTCATTAATTTAAATCATCCAGCTATATGAATATTGGCTAGCCCATCAGTTCTCTAGTAGGCACTTTGTACGTATTTTGATACCTGGAAAGCTTTGACATGCCCATCAGCTAAGAATTGTTTATTCTTTTATTATCTTTGTGTGTTGACTGTTTCTTATGTTTATAACAGTGTTATTGGTAATGACTAGTCAGTTGAAACCAAGCCACTATACAACTTACATGAGCAATCAAGAAATTAACTTAGGAATTAACAATATACAAATATTAAGTTCTAGTTGAAATCTGATAACCAGAATGTGGAATGTTGTTGCTAATCAGTTATTTAATTAGGATAGTACATACTGAAATATCTTGATGCTCGTGTTCATAGAGACAAGAGCTTCAGGGAGAGATAATGCGAAGGCAGGAGGCGCTACGAGAAGAATTGCGCCGGCATAGACTGCAGTCTCGTGCTGTCAGTGCAGAAGACACAAAGGATGTGAAACCTCCATCTGCTCTTCAGGGCACAGCAGTAGAGCGAATTAGAACATCTTCATTTGGACGAAATAGCTCATTGTCTCGGAAGAGGTTTGTTTTATGATAAGGCTGCACCCACTACTACTTTATCTTAACTAGCGTTTTATTGTTCAGTGACTCTCTCTCTCTCTCTCTCTCTCTCTCTCTCTCTCTCTCTCTCTCTCTCTCTCTAGGCAAGTAGTTACTGTTACTCCGTCTAGGAAATTCCAATATTGTGAAACTCCTCTTTCTATTATAGTTAAGTATTGTCTACACTTCTCACTTAATTTAAATAAAATTTAATTAGTAATTCAAATATTCAGGTAATTTTTCGAGTTTGTATGCTGATGTGTGGATAATAATTCATTTGATGACTACAAGAACTTAAATAGTTGTGTGTTTTGGTATGTTGTTCAGAATATAGTTAACTACTTTTGTGGTAATGAGGTGAAACATTTAATCTCCTCAATAACTTTGTGAGCAGTGCCGTATAATTTAAATTGTGCAATGTGTGTGCCATTCCATCATCAGAATTTTTTACATTGTTTTGTTTTATTTCCCAACTTATTCCAGCATAATCCAATCGGACTTATTCCACAAGCACTCAGACTTCTGTAACAAACTCTTCAGTTTCTCACAATACAATATTTTAATGTTAATTGTATTATAATGGGGTAATATAATTCTACATTTTTGTGCAATATACACTGGGATAATTTGTAACAACTTAAAACGAAAATGAAAAACAACCAATAAAATGAGCTGTCATTTTATGAGGCCTGTCCGCAAAGCAGTACCCATTTGTGCCGTATGAAGCGCTAATGAGTAAGGTAACTGACAGTTAGGATCTAATGCTGTTAGTTGTTTGTCTGCCTTCAGTGTGTAACGTTACTTGCCATTAACATTGACAATATTGTCACTATTAGTGTTCATGGTGTTAAAAAGAATGCTGCCAGTTGTGAAGTTAAGGTTGTGATCAGATTTAATAGTGCAAGAAATATGCAACCTACTGATATTCAGTTTCCTAGCAGGAAAAATATATAAGAAATAGATGAAGATTACTCACCAGGCGAAGGAGCACAGGTGGTGATAGTAGCACAAATATATAAAACACACACACACACACACACACACACACACACAAATGCAAGCTTTCACAACCCAGTTGCTTATTCGGGCAGAAGGGAAGGAGAGGGAAAAGGAAATTGTGGGGGTTTTAAGGGAGGGGGTAAGGAGCCATTCCAATCCCGGGAGAGGAAAGACTTACCTTGGGGGAAGAAAAGGAAGGTAAAAAAATACACACACACACACACACACACACATTTACACAGACGCAAACACACTTAGGCAGACATTTGTAAAAAGCAAAGACGTTGGACAGAGATACCACTTGAGGCAGAGGCTCTGTCCACAGAACAGAGGCAAAGATGCTAAAGATGGTGGGCGGGTATTTGAATTTAGTGGAGTTTGAGACCACATAGAACGCTTCACAGTGCAGGCATGTAGTTGGTAAATCACATGGGTGCTATCACAAGTGGCTCTGCCCTTGATCGTGTACACCTTCAGGGTTACTGGACTGGAGTAAGTGTTGGAGGAAGGGTGCATAGGGCAGGTTGTACAATGGGGGCGGTTGCATAGGTAGGAGCCAGAGAGTGGGGATTTCATAGGGATGGACTAGGAGGTTACCAAGGTTAGGTGGGCGGCGGAAAGACACTCTTGGTGGAGTGGGAAGGATGTCATTAAGGATGGATCTCATTTCGGGGCAGGGTTTAAGGAAGTCGTATCCTTGCTGGAGAGCCATATTCAGAGTCCGCTTCAGTCGCGGAAAGTATCTGGTCACAAAGGGGTACTTCTGGGGTTCTTTGGTGGAAGGTTCTGGATTTGGGGGGATGATGTGGTGGCTCTGGTAATTTGCTTCTGAACCAGATCAGGAGGATAGCTGCGGGATGTGAAAGCTGTTATTAGGTTATTGGTCTACTGGTTCAAGGATTCGGGGCTGGAGCAGACTCGTTTGCCACAAAGACCTAAGCTGTAGGGAAGGGAACGTTTGATGTGTCATAACAGAGGTACTGTTGGTTTTTGGTTGGTTTGATGTGGATGGATGTGTGAAGTTGGCCTTTGGACAGATGGAGGTCGACATCGAGGAAAGTGGCATGGTATTTAGAATAGGACCAGGTGAATTTGATGGGACCAAAGGAGTTGAGGTTGGAGAGGAAATTCTGGAGTTCTTCTTCACTGTTAGCCCAGATCATGGAGATGTCATCAATGAATCTATACCAAACTTTTGGTTGACAGGCTTGGGTATCCATGAAGGCTTCCTCTAAGCGTCCCATAAATAAGTTTGCGTACAAGGGGGCCATCCTGGTTCCCATGGCTGTTCCCTTTAGTTGTTGGTATGTCTGGCCCTCAAAGGTGAAAAAGTTGTGGGTTAGGATGAAGCTGGCTAGGGTATTAAGGAAAGAGGTTTTAGGTAGGGAAGTGGGTGGTCGGCATGAAAGGAAATACTCCATCACAGCGAGGCCATGGACATGTGGGATATTTGTATTGTTGAGTACACATTTCAGTTTGTCTAATCATGTTTCCATAAACAAGGTGTAATATTTCTTCTGTAACAGAAGCAGTGAAAGTGGATGTTGCATTTTTAAATTCCAATTGCTGGACCCCAGAAGAAAGTCAGGTGGTGGTAGGTCAGACAGTCATGGAGGCCAGAGTCCCTGTGAAATTATGCAATCACCAAAATATCAGCAAGCAGTGGCATTGAAACACGAGTTGTATGTGTGGTTGCACAATCATGTTGTAAATAATCGTTTAGTATTTCACTTTACTCAGTTCTCGTATGAATGGGTACAGATTATCATTGCAGTATCGTTGTGCATTTATTGTTTTGTTGAAAAATATGGGACCCACAATATGATGTTTAGAAATTGCATGACTGTCACTTTTGTGTGGGAAAAGTTATAAAATTTTCCTTACAGCTGTGTGGGTTATTTCAACACTAACATAGATTTCTTACTGACTTGTTTGGACTCATGGACATTTTATTGGAAATAGAGTAGTTTATCCTCAGGCAAAACGCTATGATGGCCACTTCTCAGTTCTTCTGTCGCGGAACCCATACATCTAAATTTATTAATCAAATCACGCAGAGTATCGCGGGATTGATGTCTCCGGGTAAACTTAATTACATGTTTGACGAATTGAAAGTGAGTATTTACTGCCAGCTTTGAACACGTGTTTGATTAAAAACACTCTTTCCTCAGTGGTTAGCATTTTAACAGTAACAAAAACAAAACAAAGGAACTAAACTTAAACATACACATCAACATGTACCGACAACACCAACGATACTACTGACGCTGGTTGAGATAAACAAACCAGTGGAATATTGGAAGAGTCCACTTGAAGGCAAGTAACTCAGGCAGGTGAACAGTCATACGTGACCCACAGCTAACAATCATATGGCACTAGGGAGAGACTTTTTGAACACACCGTAGTTACAGTTTGGATTCAGATTAATTTGTGTGTTATGTAAATTAATCCTTTGCACTAATCACTTTTTGTCCTTATATACCTGCGCAGCCTCCTTTGAAGTCACTGGTGCTCAACCGCATCGCCATATGGGCAAAGTTTAGGCCGTGTGCATACTGCGCCCGCTTCTACCATCTGATGGCCGGGTCCCAGGCTGGGCTCAGCTGCAAGGCGCCATCTTTATTAAGAAATTTTTCAGATATTTTGATTTTGATAGCCTCTTCTATTATACTATCCCAGAAAGTATTTGTTCTGGTAATGACTGATGTATCCTCGAACGCAATGCGAAGTTTGTTTTCTAAAGCAAATTTTTTCCAGTGAAGACCGTTTGAGAAGCTCCGATGTTTTCCTCTGGATTTTTGATGTTGCGTACTTCTGTAATTTTTGGTATGTCTCTTCCCCAAGCATCTCCCACATCTTCGCATCTTAGTTGGCTCGTTCCATAATGATGGCTGCATTGCCTTGTCGGCTGGCAAGACTAGAGTAAGAGGGTTATTCCAGAGTTCCTGAAGGCCATTTCATTGCTCTCTTGTCAAGTTTGGTCTTTGTTCGTTGGAGTTTTTGAGAATGTGACTTGTTTCACGAAGAATTTCTTCTGCTGTTTCGTTGGGCACCTTGTGAACTGCTTGTTTCACATCATTTATTATGTCTGTGAAAGGGGTTGTCCTAGGTGAAGGTGCGAAGTTGAGTCCTTTCTTGAGAGCCGACATGGCACCTACGTTGATGTTACTTGCCATCGTGTTGATAACGGCTTATTCTGCTTTTACATTTTCTGCTCCACACTGTTGCTGAGAAAGCTGACTGAACTTCGTTTTCTGCCTTTCAGTGGTTTCATCTGAACTGACATTTGTTGTGCGAAAGTGCTTCTGTCAATTGCAGGTGAATGGCCATTAGTTCATGTCAATTTGTATCCAACTGCTTCCTAGTGTGATGTATCCTCTCTCGTAGTAAGGCAAAGCTCCTAGTCGAAAAATTCTTCTGGCCCCAGCGGTCTTGACACAGTGGCTCACGATAGCAAAACGTGGAATCGTCTTCTCTTCATGACAGCACAGTAGGAAGGCTAAAGAGCTTAACAAATTAGCCTTCATGACACTCAGCTTTCCAAGACGTTTAATGCTGTGCCACGTTTCCTCCCCATAGAGGTATGTAATGTATGAATGCATAGTTTCGCGGTGAGTTATGCTGATAAAATTCTCACCCACATCTAGCCATTTCAAGTGGTTTGATATCCATGTGCTTTCGGCCGAAATGTCCTTGGCCATTGTCAAGTGGTGACTGTTTTATCATTGCTGCTGCTGTTCTTATATACCTGCGCAGCCTCCTTTGACGTCACTGGTGCTCAACCGCATCGCCATAATAGCCAAGTTTTGGCCACATGCCTACCGCGCCTGCTTCTACCATCTGATGGCCAGGTCCCAGACTGCGCTCAGCTGCAAGCCGCCGTCTTTATTAAGAGATTTTTCAGACATTTTGATTTTGATAGTCTCTTTTATTACACTATCCCAGCAAGTACTTGTTCTGGTAATGACTGATGTATCTTCAAACACAATGCAATGTTTGTTTTCTAGAGCATGCTCCGCAGTTGCTGATTTCTGGGGATAATGTAGGCGGAAACATCTTTCATGTTCAACACAGCTCTGTTCAATATTGCGCATTGTCTGTGCAATGTAGAACTGTCCACATCCACGTGTTATATTCTTCACACCTGGCATTCTAAGGCCTAGTCATCTTTCACAGGTCTCATCATCTGTTGCAATTTTGTAGGAGTCCTGAAGACCGTGTCGATCACGTGTCTCTTAAGAAGCCGGCTAATCTTTCCCTTTACCGAGCCCCAAAATGGCAAATATGCAAGCTTCTTTGTCTCAACGGTCTCCTGCTTGTGTGTCTTCTAATGGAGGGCTTCTGTTATCTGGTGGTTGCTGTAGCCATTTTTCTTAAACACTTTTTTTGCGCCTGACAAGTACGTCAAGGAACGGCAGGGCACCATCTCTCTCTACCTCCATCATGGATGCTGTTGATGTGGTCCAAGAATTCACCCAGTTTTTCATGCCCAGGGGTCCAGACAACAAACGTATCATCAACATAATGATAGAAACAGCTAGGCTGTGAAGGAACTGTGTCTATGGCAATGTTCTCAAAGTATTCCATAAACAGATTGGCAATAACAGGAGCTAATGGGTGTCCCATTCCCGGGGAGGAAACCTGGCACAGCATTAAACACTTTGTAAATCTGTGTGTCAAGGAGGCTAATTTGTAAGCTCTTTAGCCTTTCTACTGTGCTGTCATCAAGAGAAGACTATTCTACATTTTGCCATCACGATCCATCACGTCAAGATGGCTGCGACCAGAAGAATTTTTCGCCAAACGAGCTTTGCCTTACGACGAGAGAGGATACATCACACTAGGAAGCAGTTGGATACAAACGGATGTGAACTAATGGCCGTAAGACTGTGGTTGACACAGTCTCTTTTGGTTTTGGATTGATGCAGCCACAGTGGTAGAACAATTGTCAGCTCAGACGAAAACACTGAAAGGCAGAAAGCGAAGTTCAGCCAGCTTTCTCAGCAACAGTATGGACCAGAAAGGGTAACAGCAGAATACGCTATTATCAACATGATGGCAAGCAACATCAATGCGGGTGCCCTGTCAGCTTTCAAGAAATTTCAAGAAAGGACTCAACTTCGCACCTTCACCTAGGACTATACCTTTCACAGACATTATAAGTGGTGTGGAAAAAGCAGTTTACAAGATGCCCAACCAAACTGCGGAAGAAATTAGTTGGGAAACAAGTCACATTCTCTCAAAATCTAATGAACCAAGTCTTAAACTTAACAAAAGAGGAACGTATTTGCCTTTAGGAACTCCAAGATGACCCTCTTGTCGTAGTCTTGCCAGTTGACAAGGGCAATGCAGCCGTCATTATGGAACAAGCCAACTAACATGCGAAGATTCGGGAGATGCTCAAGGAAGAGATAACAAAAATTACCGAAGGACCCAACATCAAAAATCCTGAGGAAGACACCCAAGCTTCTCAAACAGTCTTCACTGGAAGAAAGTTGCATTAAAAATCTCCTTCCACAGGCACCTCGACCACCTACCTTATATGGCCTCCCAAAGGTTCAAAAAATGAACACCCCTCTTCATCCGATTGCGAGTACCATTGGCTCGCCAACTTACAGACTCGCAAAACATCTGGCCACCCTTCTTTCTCCACACATCGGTCACTGTGAGGATCATGTCAAGAATACTGCATCAGAAGAATAAAATCCTTGCGTCTTGAAGAGGAGGATATTGAGGTCAGCTTTGATGCGGTGTCATTATTAACAAATGTTCCCATCAAAGATTCCATAGACCTGCTGACCCAGCTATTTGACTACACTGTTGTGGATTTATTCAGACAGACTCTAATATCATCATATTTTTTATGTGCTGGAGAATACTTCAACCAGATTGATGGTGTTTCAATGGGAAGCCCATCAGCCACTGTTATTGCCAATTTGTTTATGTAATACTTTGAGAACATTGTCATAGACAAGGCTCCTGCAAAGCCTAGCTGTTTCTATCATTATGTTGACGATACGTTTGTTGTCTGGCCCCATGGACATGAAAAACTGGGTTAATTCTTAGACCACATCAACAGCATCCCTGACAAAATCAATTTCATGCTGGAGGTAGAGAGAGATGGTGTCGTGCTCTTCCTTCACATACTTGTCAGGCGTAAAGCAAATGGATGCCTTAGCCATAGTGTCTACCGGAAACCCACCCACATGGACCTGTATCTGTACGCTACGAGCCACTGCCACCCATCACAAAAACAATCTGCTCTAAAGACGCTGGTGCACAGAGCAGAAGTAGTCTCCGACAATGAACATCTGCAGAAGGAACTGAACCACTTACGGAAAGTGTTTAAGAAAAATGGCTACAGCAACCACCAGATAACAGAAGCCCTCCATTTGAAGATAAGCAAGCAGGAGACCGTTGAGGAGGAGACAAAGAAGCTTGCATTTTTGCTGTTTTGTGGCTCGGTAATGGGAAAGATTAGCCGGCTTGTTAAGAGACATGAGATCGACACAGTCTTCAGGCCTCCTACAAAATTGTACTACCTCAATGTAGTGCTCTTGCCCCATTGTTGTACAATACCTATACCAGCGACCAGCTGATACAGTAGTTGCTGCTCAGGGCAGAACTTTTGAAGAGGTGGAAAGAAAATTAACATTAGCGCTTGAGAACCTAGTCGTCTATTATGAAAATAACCGTCTCAAGCCAAATCCAGCAAAAACCCAGGTCTGCACTTTTCAGCAGCACAATAGGTAGGCCAGGAGAAAACTCAACATCATCTGGAGGGACAGCACCTCTCATTATGACACACCAAAATACCTTGGAGTTAAACTCAACCATGCTCTCATGTACAAGGAACACTGTGTGAACACAAAACTGAAAGCGAGATTCCAGGATCATCATCATCTGCAAGCTCACAAATAGTAGATGGGGAACACAACCCACATTTCTCCGTACATCAGAGAGGGTGCATCATAACAGGATGTATCTGCCCAACTTCCACAAATCAGATGTACCAACTCATGGACATAGCCCCTCCAGATATAAGGAGAACAGCTACAGAAATCAAAATGCTTAAACAGGAAACAGTTCCCAGGCATCCACTGTTTGGTCATAGCCTCCAACCTTCTAGGCTTAAATCAAGGAAGTGTTTCCAACAAACTACCAAAACATCTTTCGCCTAAAGCACAAGAGGAACTGTGGCGAACCTTGGAACAAAAAAGACCAAGGAAGAGCCCGAGAGAAGAACCTGCAGTTCTTTTTGAACTTCTGTATACGACTTTGAAAGCTCTGAATAGAATACGGATGGGAGTATCATGATGCAGAGTATACCTGAAGAAATGGGGCTCTGCAAATGTGGAGAGCTTTAAGACTCACAACACCTACTTGTCTGCAGGAATGTGGATGAACCTTGAACAATGGAGGATTTTGCACAGCAAATAACAAAGCCATTCATGCTGCAATGTATGGGCTTCGTGTTGAATATAAATTTTGTAATTCTAGATAGAAATACATAAGCTCTTTTAAATGATTTTACTTGTCTTCTGTTTCTTTTCTCATAGTTCAGCATTATTGCATGCAATTTTAACATCCCTAATACTTAGGTCCACACTGTCGAGGAAACCTAGACAGGATGCTATTTCAATAAATCAAGAGGACCAACACATCGCGCGGCTTCCATTCTGCGGTGCAACAAGTAGTAAAATCGGAAGAGTCCTAAATAGGCAGGGGATCCAACCTGTCTTTCGTCCTCCCAAGAAGATGAGAGAAATGATGCCACCCATCAAGGACAACCTCGGTCTGAGAGTGCCAGGAATATACAGCATTCCGTGCGAGTGTGGCAAAAATTACGTGGGGGCAATCAATAAGAACTGCTTCTGAACGCTGCGTTGAACATCAGCGTCACCTGAAATACTGGCATTTAGAAAAATCTGCGGTGGTTGAGCACAGCCTGTTAAACAAACACCGGATTTTGTTTGAAGAAACGAGAGTACTGGCCAACGCTTCCAACTACTGGGATTCTGTCATCAGGGAGGCGATTGAAATTAGATTATGTGATAATAATATCAATAGAGACTCCGGATATGCACTTAGCAATGCATGGAAGCGAGCACTGGAGAAGGAGAAGGAACAGAGGTTGACTCCCAGAACCTTTAGTACTTCCCGCAGATTACCGCCTGCTGCGAGAGATGGCGCTGCTAACAACGTGGAATAGAGCGCGCTAGAAAATTCTAGGTGGTCAGATGGCACCACACGAGTACGCGCCATTACCACTATGACGTAAGCTAGCCAATGAGAAGCAGTCTCCTGGTTATATAAACGGACGCCTTCAGTTCACGGCAGTCAGTTTTACCCCTGACGACGACTATGGAGGATATAGTCGAAAGCTTGGGCTACTACCCATATTTTACGCGGCAAGAACACTGAGAGTATTTTACGTAATTATTGTATTGTAAGATAAGTGATGTCTTGGATATGATAAATAAATAAATTACAGATGTACCATCAGAAGATCGTGAAAATGGCTGTATGCATTTCTTCACAATCTTGGAATACATTTTCTTTAGTTGGAGTGTGTAATGAATTTGTATTTTTGCATTGCTGTTTCTGTTGTAATAACATTGTTAGACATTTTAAGCTGAAAAAAAAGAAAGAAAGAAAGAGGGGCGGGGGGGGGGGGGGGTGGGAAATACATATCTCAGATATTTGTACACATTTATCCAGCATTGACTTTTTATTTATTTTCAGAAGACAATATTTCAGTGTATTGCAATTCCTTTAAACACAGTTTTCTTTTAGTATCATGATGTTGTTACTTTGTGTAGGTGCAGCAGCACATCAGAGAGTAGTGATGGCTGCATCTGTGAACATCGCGGTTCAGTACTAATGCAATTTAATAATCGTGGTGAGCGACAAGTTCGTCGTGGTCGCTGCCTTGGTAAGTGAATATCTAATTTCAGAATCCCCCTTTCTATTTGGAGCATTCATCTTTTCGTAGTACGTTTGTAGGTAAATAAGTTTGCCTTGATTTTTTGCACTATAAATGTGTATGGCATCTTTTTCCCTGTTTATTAAAATTTTTCCGTATCACTACATAGGGGTCTGCTACGCTAAAGTCCTAAGAGAGATATATATGGCATCTATTCTGAAAGAACAGACGTCACATCTGAGCCTGCAGTTGTTATTGTTTTCATATTCACAGAATATATGACATCAACATTCACAGTTGATGTCATATATTCTGTGAATGTGAAAAGTATATAATATTACAGTTCTCTCCCCCGTCTTCCCCCCCGTCCCTGCCCTCCCCCCCCCCGTCCCTGCGCTCCCCCCCCCGTCCCTGCCCTCCCCCGTCCCTGCCCTCCCCCCCCCCCCGTCCCTGCCCTCCTCCCCCGTCCCTGCCCTCCCCCCCGTCCCTGCCCTCCCCCCCCCCCGTCCCTGCCCTCCCCCCCCCGTCCCTGCCCTCCCCCCCCCCGTCCCTGCCCTCCCCCCCCCCCCCGTCCCTGCCCTCCCCCCCCGTCCCTGCCCTCCCCCCCCCGTCCCTGCCCTCCCCCCCCGTCCCTGCCCTCCCCCCCCCGTCCCTGCCCTCCCCCCCGTCCCTGCCCTCCCTCCCCCCCCCGTCCCTGCCCTCCCTCCCCCCCCCGTCCCTGCCCTCCCTCCCCCCCCGTCCCTGCCCTCCCCCCCCCGTCCCTGCCCTCCCCCCCCCCCGTCCCTGCCCTCCCCCCCGTCCCTGCCCTCCCCCCCGTCCCTGCCCTCCCCTTCCCCCCTGCCCTCCCCTTCCCCCCTGCCCTCCCCCTTCCCCCCTGCCCTCCCCCCTTCCCCCCTGCCCTCCCCCCTTCCCCCTGCCCTCCCCCCTTCCCCCTGCCCTCCCCCCTTCCCCCGTCCCTGCCCTCCCCCCTTCCCCCCTGCCCTCCCCCCTTCCCCCCTTCCCTCCCCCCTTCCCTCCCCCCTTCCCCCCTTCCCTCCCCCCTTCCCTGCCCTCCCCCCTTCCCTGCCCTTCCCCCCCTTCCCTGCCCTTCCCCCCCTTCCCTGCCCTCCCCCCTTCCCCCCTTCCCTGCCCTCCCCCCTTCCCCCCTTCCCTGCCCTTCCCCCCCTTCCCTGCCCTTCCCCCCCGTCCCTGCCCTCCGCCCCCCTGCCCTTCCCCCCCGTCCCTGCCCTCCGCCCCGTCCCTGCCCTTCCCCCCCCCCGTCCCTGCCCTCCCCCCCCCCCCCCGTCCCTGCCCTCCGCCCCGTCCCTGCCCTCCCCCCCCCGTCCCTGCCCTTCCCCCCCGTCCCTGCCCTTCCCCCCCGTCCCTGCCCTCCGCCCCGTCCCTGCCCTTCCCCCCCCCGTCCCTGCCCTCCGCCCCGTCCCTGCCCTTCCCCCCCCCCCGTCCCTGCCCTTCCCCCCCCGTCCCTGCCCTCCCCCCCCCGTCCCTGCCCTTCCCCCCGTCCCTGCTGCCCCTCCTTCCTCCCCCCCCCCCCCCAATGTCCCTGTCCGACTTTTCTCTGTTTCTGTTTAGCAATACTATCAGAAGGTACCCACCAATACTACATTTCTTAACTCTAGTTTACAATTAATCTTTCTAAGAATGACATGTTTTTGGTACTTAACTCTTCAGTGTACCATTACTTTGAAATAACAACATGTGAGTAATAAGGAGAAAATAATGAAAATACGAAAAGAAAGATGCTGTCTCTGCAGGAACAAACTTCGGAATATTTGACAGAGAGGTCAACTTTGTCATTTTGACGTCAATTCCTTGGATCATTGCAATAGCCTCAAGGCACTCATTCGATATACACCATCGAAAATCGAAACTGGGTATGTATACATCATAGTGACATTACGCCATAGAATGATTGCGGTGAATCTATGCTCTCCCCCATCCACTGGACCTTGTCTTCCTCAACCCACCATGCCACATTCATGGACGTTAACCTCCACCTCACTGGTCTCCGTCGACATGTCCTTCCACATTAAACTGTATCTACTACCAACAGTAACTACACTTTGACAGTTGGTATCCCTTCCACATCAAAAAATCCCTCGCTTACAGCCTAGCTACCTGTGGATGGCCTATCTGCAAAGGCAATAAGCTGAAGGTCTCACAAAGGCCTTCAGAGACAGAAACTACCCCACAGAACTAGACTGCTATCAGATCTCTCACGCCATATACCCCACACTCCACCAGTAACCATCCACAAGAGCGTTTCCCTCATAACATAGTACTACCCAGGACTGGAACTGCATCCTTCGCCAAAGTCTCCAAAACACAGCCCACTGCTACAGGGATCATTTTGCTATGGAAGACCCCTCCGCAACACCAGTCCAATCCACCAACCCAGCACTTCCTCTTCCTGTCCCATCACAGGCTTATCCTACCCAATCAGAGGCCAGGCCACTTTTGAAAGCAGCCATGTAATATACCAACAATGATGCAATTGCTGCTCATCTATTTATATTGGCATGATCACTAACCAGTTATCCATTAGGATGAATGACCACTGCCAATCTGTGGCCCAAAACAAGGTAGACCACCATATGTCACAACATACAGTGGAACATATGCTCTATTTCAATGACTGCTTCGTAACCCGGCCTTATGGATCCTACCACCAGCTTTTCCGAACGACACTGATGGGTGCTATCCTTCCAGTACATCCTCTGATCCTGAAATTATCCAAGCCTTAACATGTAGTAACTCCCTTTTTTTCCACACCCAACAGTTCATACCCCACATCTATTTGTACACCTTCCTTTTTGTGCATGTGTGTGTGTGTGTGTGTGTGTGGGGGGGGGGGGGTTTCCCCTTATTCTCCACTCCATTCCTAAGCTGCATCCCATTCCAATCATGTAATACTTACATGCTCCGTAAGGCTGTGCTGCACTCATTCCCACCACTGTAATGCAACCTTCCTGCCCCCCCTCCCCCCTTTTCGTATTTTCCTAGTCCGTCACTGCACAGTGTGATTGGAGTGCGGTAGCCATAGGTGATGGTTGTGTGACTGTGTGGTGTGATTGTGTGAATGCTCTTTATTTTGAAGAAGACTAAGGTTGATAGCTTGAGTGTTGTATGTGTGTGCGTTCTTTTTTTATGTGCCCATCACAGCTCATTGTTATGTCTTTGCGGTGAGTAGTAAACACTCCTCATTACATTGTTGAATTCCACTCTGAACCCCACAGGGAGCTCACGGTCCTTTCGTATGTGCGTGGCGAGCACAGGGCCCTGAGCTAATGCAGTCTTTCTTCCTTCTTTCCTTCCCGGACTGCATTTCCTTTGCCCCTCCCATCCTTTCCTATCCTCACTCCTTCCCATCCCTACCCGAGGACTGATAACCTCAGTAGTTTAGTCCCCCTATCCCAACCAAACAACCCAACCTCCACTTTGAAGTTTCTATTATTAAAAACTGAAGATGTCGTACAGTACTGGGTAATACTTGTAGTTACTGTTCATTTATAAATATCAGCTAACTTAAAAACTGTTTCTGCATACAAGAAATCTTATACTGTTTGTATTGTTCAAGAATTTAAATCAGAGACCAGTGCTTCTTATCCTTTTCTTTGTATTGCAGTTGTCATAGCTCCTTCCTCATGACTATGGTTGTAGAAAATATTTCACTTTTTTTACAGTTCACATTTAAAGTGTATGATTTGATGTGTGGAACAACCTGTAGATATGACAAGTGTTGTTTGCAGGTCATGGAACAAGAGGTTGTGTGGTATATTCAGGCATGGATATGACAACTGGGGAACTTCTGATAATCACTGAGTGGTGCTTGCGTTGCCATCAGAACAGGCATGCAAGACATGTTTCACCAAGTGATGATTCTGAACCAAGTGAAATGACCAATTACATGAAGCAGGTATGAATTACTTCCTATATACCTTAATTGTAGAATGAAACTTTCCTGGTGGGATAAACAAATATATATTTCCCATATACCTTTTTATATCTGTGTAAAAACTATTGGTAACCTGAGTTTAATGTGTTATTTGATACTCATTTGAACAAATTCTCCTTTAATTATAACTGTCATTGAGTTTTACCACAAAGATAGTTATAATGTTAGTTCTATAACATTAAATGCAACAACGAACACAGCAAATTCCATGCTGCAAATTCATCAGTATTGTGAATAGGATAGATTGCCACGTACCATAAATGTGGTATGCCAAGCAGCAGACTGTAATGTCAAAATTATGTTCAAATTAGAACTCTGGAGTGGAGAGGTACGAGAAAGGGTAAATATAGCATGGTACGGGCTCAGAGGGACACATTGCACTGTTTATGTCATGGAGTATGCGGGAACTAGACATCTATGGAAAGCTGTTTGGTGCAGCAATGGGGCTGTGGCTGAGGGAGGGGAACAGGGAATAGAAAGGGGAGTAGCAGAGAAGGTAAAAAGACAATTGAGTGTTTGGCAGAATGGAGTAAAATGAGGATGAGGAGCTGTCAATTTGAAGAAAGGGGAGGACAGAGGTCACAAATGTGGGATGGAGGGGGTGGCATTATAGGTTGAGTCCTGCATGACACTGATACTGGAGAATGTGCTGTAGGGCAATTATCACCTCCGCAATTCAGAAACGCTCGTGGTACAGAGGAGGATCAGGTTGGTGCGGATTGTGATCTAGAGTACATTACTTTTATTTCCATGCTCCTGGGCACAGTTTGGTGCTATTCATTCATCCCTGTGAACGGTTGGTTGGTAGTCATACTAAAATGAAACCTGTGCAATGATTTGCAGAAGAGCTGGTAAATGACATGGTTACATTCATAGCTAGCTCAGTCTTTGATGGGATAGGATAAGCCTATGACAGGACTGGAATAGGAATGCTTCAGGATGTGTTCCCAGCTTTTGCATCTGGGTCTTCCTCAGGAATATAATCCATGTGGTGGCAAGAGGTTGGGATTGGAAGAGGCACCTCTGCATGGACAGTTAGAACGATCTTGGGTAGGATGTTCTCATTTGATAATTGATTATCAAAGTCTTGACAAAGGATATGGTTCAACTGCTCCAATCTGTAGTTATATTGGGTAATGAGAGGAGGGAGGCACTGGTTTTTGGGGGTGGTTAGAGACTGCATAAAACATACACATGTGCCACAGCTATTGTAGAGATGGGAAAAGCAGTTCCTTTTATGGAATAGATCTTCTTACTGAACTAGTTCAAATGAACTACATAGCTCACTTTATTTTAAAAAAACTTTCAAATATGTATTTTTTAATATCTGATTGAAAAACCACTCACCAATTTTCCTACTAGATGCAAAATTGCCTTAATTGAAATACTTTTAATCCCATTTATATATGAAGATCAAAAAAGAATTCCGACTGACATACACTTTCCTTGTAAGCGAGCTAACAGAACTGTTTTGGCCTTGGCACAGGTTGGCTAGTTCATCAAGTTAACTAAGTGAACTATCCAGGTCTTTCGATAAGACTTAGTTGGTGGAGTTTGGAACTAGTTCTTCAGCTTAAATAAGTGAACTACTTCGGTCTTCATGTCCGATGCAGTTTATGCACCACTTCTGGTAGTGGGGCGTACTCAGTATCAAGTGAAGGAATATTTGAGCATGTGCCTTCTAAGTGCAGGCATGTCAGTTGTTAAATCACGTGGGTGCTATTGCAAGTGGCTCTGCCCTTGATTGTGTACACCTTCCGGGTTACAGACAAGGTGACGAACTGTTGGTGGGATGTGATGCCAATGTTCACTATCTATCGTGGGGCAGCTAGGACACCAACAGTTAGGGTGAGCACCTTCTTGAATTTCTCCTATCTAACAACTTGGAGATCCTGAATAGGGGTGGTGAACCTACATTCAGGAATAGTAGAAGGGAAGAAGTAATTGACATAGCTTTTGGTTCCATGATGATGGGCAGTTACGTCAAACAGTGGCATGTGGTCCTAGAGCCATCCTCATCAAATCACACATATATTAAATTCAAGGTTGAAATGGGAACCAGACAGACCATGGCCTACAGGAATCCCAGGAAAACGGACTGGGAGACATATAGGAGAGACCTTGATTTCAGCCTATCGGAAATTCGATAAGGAATCCAGCAGAGTTTGAGGAAGTAGCAGAGGCCGTAACCTCTGCTATTGTGACCTCATACCAGGACAACTGCTCAATCACCAAGAAGTGCACAAATAGGAGTGTGCCTTGGTGGAATAATAACCTGGAAATGCAAAGGAAACAGGTACGAAGACTGTTTAACCTTGCGAGGTGCAAATGACAATAGGCAAAGTATCATGAGGCCCTTGTTAATTACAACCTTGCCATCAGACGGGCAAAGGAGGCATCCTGGAAGGTATTCTGTGAGGAAGTGGAGGGTACGGCTGCTCAAGCGAGACTTCATAAAATCCTCACTAGGGTACCAACTAATCCAGGAGGAACATTGAGGAAGGAGGGTGGGGAGTATACAAAGACAGCACATGAAACACTGGAACTGCTCCTCAAGACTCACTTTCCTCAATATACTCTGGGGGGATAACTCTGACCAGAATGTGATTCCTGAGAGACAACGATTCTCAGGTATTCACAAAGAGGACTGGGATTTGGCCAAGGAGTGTGTCGATTTCAGTAAGGTCCGATGGGCGGTGGGAACATTTCAACCGTTCAAGTCCCCTGGTCCTGATGGAATCTGTCCAGCTATCCTGCAACAAGTGGGAGAAAATCGTATTAGATTCCTATGCAGGTTATTCAGGGTTAGCCTAGCAGCAGGAATCATTCCCAATGCCTGGAGGACAGTGAAGGTTATCTTCATTCCAAAACCAGGGAGAATTGATCATACCAAGGCCAAGGATATGAGACCAATCGGCCTGTCCTCCATTCTTAAGACATTGGAAAAGCTCGTTAATGTGCATGTTGGAGAAAGGAGGTTAAGTAGGGCTCCTCTACATTCAAACCAACATGCATATCAGCCTGGTAATTAATTGGGAAGGTGCAGAAAGCGCTACACTTTCAGGAAATAGCCCTCTGTATCTTCCTGGACATCGAGGGGGCTTTTAGCAACACGACCTTCAATTCCACGGTGAGAGCAGCAGAGGTGCATGACCTAGGGACCACTATATGTTGGTGGACTAGGGACATGCTCAGTGGAAGAAAGGTAGAAGCTACCATGATGAATGAAAAAATTGTAATCAACACCACTAGGGGTTGCCTGCAAGGAGGAGTTCTTTCCCCTTTATTGTGGAATCTAGTGGTGAATGATCTCATTGGAGAATTAAAATCTAGGCAGTACTTTTGCCAAGGATACACAGATGATCTTGTCATAGTAATACTTGGCAAATTTGCTGACACTGTCAAGAATATGGCACAAGGTGCGTTGGACATTGTGCAAGACTGGTGCAGAAAACAGGATCTGGGGGTTAGTCCTAAGAAGACTGTTGTTGTACCATTCACAAAGAAGCATATCCAACATTCAAGTTGGAATCTAGAGCTTTTCAATGAAGCGCTACATGTGAAGGGGACTGTGAAATATCTAAGGGTTACCTAAGATGAGAAACTGACATGGACCACTCACATTAGGAATATTTGCTCCAAGGCAAAAGGTACTATGGTAAGTACCAGGAGAGCTTGTGTCAAAATAGGGGGCTGAGCCCCAAGGGTATACACTGGATATACACCACGGTGATAGACCCAGGATCACCTATGGGGCGGTCGTGTGGTGGAAGAAGGTAGAACAGCAGGTTGCTGCTAAGGAGCTTGGTAAGATGCAGAGATTAACCTGCTTAGCCATAACAGGCGGAATTAGCAGCACACCAACTGCTGGGAAGGAAACCATGTTGGATATGCCCTCATTACACCTTTGGGTCAAGATGGAGGCAGCGGCTGTTGCATACAGGTTCAAAACTGGCAAAGACTGCAACTCTTTGGGATATCCAGAATCACACACTAAAATAGTGAGGTAAATATAGGAAAGGTTGGGGAAATGCCAGCCAACTATATTATAACCCCATGCTGCTTCAACAAGCCTTTCAATATAACAATTGGAAGTAGGGAACAGTGGGAGAAAATAGTTAGACACTGTACAAGGGATATTGTCTGGTTCACTGATGGGTCGAAATCAAACCAAGGCGTTGGGGCCGGGGTATACGGGGTGCAACCAAGACTGGAGGGTGTCATCTCTCTAGGGAAACTGGCCTCAGTATTCCAGGCAGAAATCACTGCCATTAGGGTGTGTGTGAAGGAGAATTTGCATAGGTGCTACAAAGACCGTAGCATCTATATCTATTCAGACAGCCAGGCAGCCCTGAAATCACTGGCAGCTCCTGCAATAAGATCTAAAATTGTTGCAGAATGTCACAGGGTTCTGGTGGAGCTAGGGGAAAGCAATAGGGTAAACCTATGGTGGGTCCCTGGCCACTCAGGGATCAGTGGTAACGAACATGCCGATAGATTAGCCAGGATGGGACAGAGACTTCATTTATTGGACCGGAACCTGTTCTGACAATCACCAAGGCAATGATCAAATTGGAGCTACGTAACTGGCTCAGAAGACAGCACGTAGAATATTGGACCAAAGTCTATCAACAAAAACATGGCAAGGTAATGATGCCAAAGCCATGTTTCAAAAGAAGCTCTGCAATCCTGGGCCTGAACAGGAGAGAGATTAGACTCATGGTTGGATTGCTGACAGGCCATGGGAATTTCAAAAAACAACTACATACAATGGGAATAACAGAAGAGGATCCTAAATGTAGGATCTGTGATGACAGTGATGAAACTGCATCACATCTAATCTTCGAATGCATTGCATTGGAGAGTAAAAGGCACAGAACATTTGGGACAACCAGACCCGAAGAAATTGTGTCTAATAAAGAACTGGTAAAGGGACTCCTTGCACTGTTCAAGGGCATTGGTTGGCTTTACTAGATATACAGGGAGCGATAGCACACAAAAAACTTAATTTCGGTGCGGGCAGTGGTGGGTTGGACCAAGACTGTTTTGGCCTCCCTGAGAAAATCAATCAATCAATCAATCAGGATGAAAAACACTCCTATCACAACTCAACAAAAGGCAAATATATGCTGTCCAGAGTCAAAGCTTTGAAACAAGAAGTAGCTTCTTGACTTACAGTGAAACTACTATATAACTTTTTATTCTGCACAATGCATAGACGAAGACACTGGAAGAAGAAGTGTTGTTACCAAAATCAATTTAAAAATCAGTCTAAATTGCGTATATTTCTAGTGGTGTTCAGTTTCGACCTTCTTTCCAGGTCATCTTCAGACTATACAGCAGTACGCACTGCTGGAGGTGTGATGATCAACTGAGCAGATGGAATAAATTAAATGAAATCGTCATAACTTCTGAAGTTTGCATTAGGATGTCCGTTTGGCTGCAGGACAGGAATTAGTGTGTGCATGTGAATGTAGTTCGGTTTATTGATGAAACCCCCCTATTCTACATTTTTGTGCAGTTCAGACTTAAAAAACTCTAAATTGAGGAATATGTAGAATCAAGGAAAACATTAAAACTCCCAGAATTAGTAAAAACATACATATTTTTTATACATATGGGATTAAACATTGTAACCCTCTCGAATAGGGTTTAATTGTATATTATCTGTGTAATTGAAGGAAATTAAATGTGCAGTAGGTAGGTGTAGAACGTTAGTGGTGTACTGATGTGTTTGACGCTGGAATGTTGTCAGCATTTGCCATGAGGAACAATGGAATGAAGCACTGTGAGTCAGCTGTTTGTTTTATGCATGGAATGAGACAACAAGAGACTGATTCCATGATAGGAACAAAAGTGCAATGAAATATGAGGTTTTGACTAAGCATATATAAAGAAGTCGCTTTGTTAGAGCTTGCACCAAGCAGTCTCCATGTCAATGTTTCAATGGTATTTTTATTTAAATCATGGTGCTAGGTAGCTGGACTGCTGAATGTAATTGGATCGGTTTGTAATGCAAAAAGTAATAACAATCCACTTAATTGAATCAATTTAATGGAATGGACTACCATAAATAGACAAAAACTACGATGCACTTCTAAACACACAAAACCAGACAATTGTTTCTATTTCGGCACTATAAATTCAGTGCATATTTTCTCGCCGCTCATTGGTTTTGTCAAAGTAACATACAATCTATGAACAATAGGAAAAATGCTGTCTACAGCAACATAAATACTCAACAAGAAGCATTGAAGTGCATGGCAGAGGGTTCATAGAACCACTTTTATGATACTTCTCTACAGTTTCATTCTCTTGTAGCTCGCGGGGGAAAGGAACACCTAAACCTTTCTGTTTTCAATCTGATTTCTCTTATGTTATTATGGTGATCTTGTCTCACTATGTATATCCACATTCGGAAGAGAAAGTTGATGAATGAAATAAATTTTGCTGCAATGAATAATGCCTTTCGTTTAATGATTTCCACCCCAACTAGTGCATCATTTCCATGATACTCTCTCCCCTATAGTATAATAATACAAAATGAGCTGCACTTCTCTGAACTTGCTCTAAATCATCCATCAGTCCAACCTGATGTGGATTCCATAATGCGCAGCTGTCGAGTCTGCCGCTGATCCTGGGAGACTTTAGTGTACAGTATAATGTTTATATGATAATTTGTGGTAATGAATTTCTCATCAGTTCTTATAAATCACAGATGTATGACAGCAACTAAAAGCTTGTCAAAAATTGAAATTGGTATCTGGGTACAAGGTAATCAAGCTATTTTCCAACATGCTGGAACTACAATGATACATCAAAAAACTCATTTTTGCGAGATCTTTCCATCCACTGGATGCATGTAAATTATCAATTCCCAGTTGGGCACCAATAAGGAGAGCATTTTCTTTCATGATACTGCCATCCTTGGCAAAATTTGCTTTACGGCCTTCCTTGAACCACACCGTGAGAACTGATTAAAGTTCAACTGGTGTTATTGATTTCCTCTTTTTACCCATTATTGTAGCCCAAAAGGGAACCGAGTACCAAGATCTCCAAAATCGCAAATTTGCACTCTGAAATTTCAGACACCTTTATTACTGTGTGTGTGTGTGTGTGTGTGTGTAAATTGCTACCAATTAGTCAGGCAATAAGCAATTAACTTTCAAAGTTCTTAACAATAATTGTTGATGGTATTGTACTTGTTTAGTTATCTACAGCTCCTAACAACAACATTGTGCTTGTGAGTATACAAGGGGGATCTAAAAATAACCGGAATTTCCTTCTAGAAAGCGTATACTTTATTGTTATCAAATACAACCTTAATCTCCTTCGAAGTACTCTCCATTAACATTAATATACTTGTCCAACCTTCATTCCAGTGTTCGAAGCACCTTTCAAATTCGTCCTCTTTGATACCTGGTAGCACAAAACGCTTCCCTCTCAAGTCTTTTTTCATCCTCGAGAATAGGAAGAAGTCCGAGGGTGCTAAATCCGGCAAATAGAGCATGTGGGTCAAGTAGTAGTCTTCATTGAGGCCAAAAACTGGCGAACGCTGAGAGCCGTGTGCACGAGAGCGTTGTCATGTCGCAGGAACCACATACCAGAATCCCCCAAAGCCGGACATTTTCGTGACACCTTCTGCGAAGCCGTTTCATAAACTCCAAATAGAATTGTCTGGTTTCCAGGGACAAATTCAGAGTGTATGATCCCTTTGATAACCCCCCCCCCCCCACACACACACACAGAGAGAGAGAGAGAGAGAGAGAGAGAGAGAGAGAGAGAGAGAGAGAGAGAGAGAGATCAACATTGTTTTCACATTTGATTTTACTTGTCGAGCTTTTTTTGGTTGAGGTGAGCCCCGTGACTTCCATTGTGATGACTGTTGTTTACTTTCTAGACCGTATACATAGCACAATGACTCAGCACCTGTAATGATTTTGTTGAAAATATGTGGATCATCTTTGAACCCGTCCTTCATTTTGTGACAGGCTCGAACGCGACGATCCCTTTGATCTCCGGTAAGAAGCTTCGCCACAAATTTTGCTGCCACTCTTTGCATCCCCAAATTAATGGTCATGATGTGCTGAATTGAGTTCCAGGACAAACCGGACAAATTCTCAAGTTGGTCAATTGTCCTGTGTCGATCTTCACTGATGAGGTAAAGTTTTTTGTCGAAGTTCTCTTCGCTTCAAGCAGTTAAAGGTCAACCGGAACAGGGCTGATCTTCAACCACCATTTCTACCTTTTAAAACCAAGAAAACCATTCGTACACTTGCGTTTCACTAAGAGCACGGTCTTTGTAGGCTGTCTGAATCATCGCAACAGTTTCTGCTGCGTTCTTGCCAAGCAAGAAACAAAACTTCACTGCTGCACATTGTTGATAAGAACTAGCCATTTCCTCGTGTCACGTATGCGCTGTACGCACACTCAAAGAACTGTCAAAGAAACCGCACTTCTCACTGTGACACCGCAGGCAGAATGACTCAGCCGAGCTCCTACTACAACCCTCTGGCGGTGCAACCTGCTAGTACAAGTACACGATGTGCAGCATTACGATTTCGGTTACTTTTGGGTCCCCCCTTGTATTGCTTATACTAGTTTATCACTACTAATAACATTATTTTCCCGGAAGAAATATGTTTTGTTACCATTGGTCCAAGTAGGAGCAATTTTGAGCAATCTGAATGACAGACTATTTCTGACAACATCCTGTGCTACAACTATAGTTTGCAGCAGTAACATTTTCTTTTTAAATTTTTATTTATTTTATTTTTTTAGTTTCTCAATAACATTCTGTAAGTAAAATGATGATGAAATTTTTAAAATTTTTGTCAGTACTAATTTTGTTGTTCCTTTTGTTTTAGGTTTCAAGCATAGAACAGGAATTAAATTATCTACACAAATTGAGGCATCCCAATTTAATCCATTACCTTAACATGAAGTACTCACAAGAGAAAGACAGCCTTATCATATATGTGTTACAGGTAAGTTCAGAAGAAAACAGAAGTTTCTATGGATATTTTACATACTAAATTAATGGCATGGGTGTTATAATTAAATACTTCTAAATGAACATTGTGTTATATGCACGAAAGGTGCTTTGAAGTGGTGCCCAAACATATTCGTCTAAAATAAATCGTGTATGGAATTTCTAACCATGGAAATGGGTGACAGGAGAAGCATTCCGTGTACGAAGCCACAGAGACTGAAGCAACAAGGCAATACTGTAATCTTTCCTATTTTCATATATCTTGGCCTCTCAGTGCTAATACCAAAACACATTTTAGTTGGTAATTACCTTGTTTTCATTTATTGCTGATCTGTTAAGTTTTTTGATGTTTCCTTTGTGAATAACTGACAGATGGTATGGTAAGTACCTGCATAAATAGGAAGTAATGGGTGCATGTCCTCTTCTGCATTGGGAAAATGATCTTATGTTTTTATCCAAGTAAATTTTCCCTTGCAGCAATACCTTACATCTCTGCTCATCATCATCATCATCATCATCATCTTGCAAAGATTTTCTAAACTTGCTAAAATGCTACACCAAGATAATATTTTTTAAAATTGTGAGATAGTACAGCAACAACCATAATTTTCATAAGTGTTTGTTACAACTGCCAGTTTAAGTACCTCAGTAATGTTATCTCCTAGCTATAAGCAGAAATAACAAACTGCATTCATTTGTAAATGTTTATTCCAAGAAAGCAGCACTTGAACTGACTTCCGTAGACTTCTCGAGATGCTGTGCTCTTCACAACAGGAATTGTTTTGTGTGATGATGTAAGAGGATTTCATATATACAGACCCCCCCCAGAAAAAAGAAAGGTCTATCTCTATATATAAAAGGAAGTGTCCTGATTGACTGACTGACTGACTCATCATCGCCCAGCCCAAACCACTGAAGATAGAAACTTGAAATTTTTGGAGGGTGTTGATCTTACTCTGTAGGCATCATTTAAGAAGCCATTTTTCGATATTCCGTCCGTAAGGGGGTGAAATAGGGGATGAAACATTTTTTGAAAATACGTAGCTATTTAGGTAATTTTGAAGCTAGAACTACAAAATTTCGGATTTTAATTCAGTGTTCGAATTTAAAAGACACGTGTTTCGGCATTTTTCGAAATTCGATAAAATGATGGGGTAAAATAGGTGACGCAAAAAATTGATTTTCAAAAGTATGTTGCTGTTAACTCAAATTTTAAGCTACAGCTACGAAACTTCTGATATGAAATCTTGGTCAGGATTAAAAATCCATGATTTTCAGTGTTTTTGGAAATTCAACAAGTAAGAGTGTTAAATAGAGGATCAAAAATTCTTTTTGAAAACACATTGCTATTGATACAATTTTGAAGCTAGAGCTGCAAAAATTGATATTTGTATAGTTGGTTAGACGTTAAAAAATACGAGTTTCGGTATTTTTGGAAATTCAACCATCAACAGAGTTAGATTGGAGAGGGGGTGTTTTTCGAAAATGTGTTGCTATTTAGGCAATTTTGAAGTTAGAACTACAAATTTTCAGATATGGGTTTGGGGTTCGAATTTTAAAAGATGCGTGTTTCGGTATTTTTGGAAATTAGACTAATAAGGGGGTTAAATTCCGGGTACAAAAATTGATTTTCAAATAGATGTTGCTGTTAACTCAAATTTTAAGGTAAAACTAAGAAACTTAGGATATGGACTCTTGATCATGATAAAAAAGACATGTTTCAGTATTTTTGAAATCCAACAACTAAGGGGTAAAAGAGGGGATCAAAAATTCTTTTCGAAAACACATTGTTGTCAAAACAATTTTAAGTAATAGCTACAAAAATTGGTATTTGTATTGTTCGTTATGATTTAAAACATACGTTTGCGTCTGTGTGAATGTATGGGTGTGTGTGTATTTGTTCACCTTCCTTTTCTTCCCCCAAGGTAAGTCTTTCCTCTCCCGGGATTGGAATGACTCCTTACCCCCTTCCTTAAAACCCTCATCATTTCCTTTTCCCTCTCCTTCCCTTCTGCCTGAAGAAGCAACTGGGTTGCGAAAGCTTGCATTTATGTGTATGTGAGTGTGTTCTGCTCATTTGTGCTGCTGTCACACCTGTGCTCCTTCGCCTGGTGAGTAATCTTTGTCTATATATTCTTTCCTGCTAGGAATTTTTTGTCTACAATATTCGTGTACGCCCATGGAATTTGTTACTAACAGTCTAGCCCAATTCAAAAGTAATATCAGTGTGCGTAGCTACAACAGTAGGAGTAAAGGTGATCTTCACTATTCGAGGTGAAATCTAACTTTGGCACCAAAAGGGGTGAATTATGTAGCATCAAAAGTTTGACAGACAGCCAACTAGTATTTAAAAATAAATTAAAAGAATTTCTGAATGACAACTCCTTTTACACCTTAGATGAATTTTTAGATAAAACTTGGTAATTTCACTTTAGAAACACGTTTAAAAATAATAATAAATAAATAATCCTTAAAATATTGTGTGTCATGTAAAGATACCATGTATTATACTGACATGTTCCATATCATCTCAAAGAGTTGTATTTATGATCTATGGAACAAGTATTAACCTAAACTAATCTAATATAATAAATTGAATGTATATGCTTAAATTTAACTTGACACGATTTGAGAGAGTTTGAAGAAGTGTTTAAGCCTTGTACTTAATCATATAGTAATTGAAAGGAAGAACAAGGAAAATATCGTACAGTTTGTGTTTTATATATAAAAATATAGATGGTTTAACTTAACAGGCAAAAAAGCACAGGTTTGTCGCCACACATCTGCTGAGCTTTCGCAATTCTATGTTGCTTCTTCAGAAAAAAGGAAGAAAGTGAAGGATGCGGGTTTTAAGGGAGTGGGTGGGGAGTCATTCCAATCCCAGGAGTGGAAAGACTGAACTTGGGGGGGGGGGGGGGAAGAGAGGTACACACACACACACACACACACACACACACACACACACACACACACACATTTACACATGCACAGACACACACCAAGGCAGTGGTTGTGCTGGTAAGTTAAACCATCTATATTTTTTTTATATATATTTTCTGACCAGGAATGTTTCCATCTATAATATGTATATCTAAAACTTGGTTATGTTGCAAATGGTTGTCAATAGTTTTGGAATAGCATCGAGAACTATTCTACACACTTCAGCCAGAACAGTATGACCGCCTACTTACAATCAGAATAAATCTGTCCATGCGGTAGCAGTGCCACCTGACGAGGTGTGACTGCTAGTCACACATGGTGCACATCATATCAGTGTGTGTGCTGTTCTGAAGTAAAATGAGGAAGGCATGCAATCTATTTCAGTTTGATAGAGGGCTCATTCTGATGGCCCGATGGCTGAGCTCTTTATCATTTCGGAAATTACTCAACTTTTCTGTTGATCAGGTAGTGCTGAGGTGTGTGTGTTCAACAAGTGGTGAAACCATGTGCAAATGTCTAGGGGTTGGCCAGGCATCTGTTGTTACAGGTATCTGACACCATAGGCTGACAGACTTGTAAAACAGAACAGGCAGTTAAATGTGACAGAACCAACATCAGACTTTATTGCTAGGCATAGTACAAGTGTGTCTGAACACACAGTGAACTGAACACTCCTAACGATGGTCCTCTACAGCTGATGACCCATGCATGTGCCAGTGTTAACACGGTGAAATCAGCTAGTATGACTGAAGTAGGCAGGTGATCATCATCATTAGACATTGGATCAGTGGCAGTGTTGCATCTGATAAATCCAGATACTTTCTTGCCAATGAGAGGGTGCAATTCTGTTGTCTTACAGGGGAACAGCTCCTTGATACCCTATACTGCAGGACAGAGACAGCTCAATTATGCTCTGGGGTACATTCACGTGGCATCTGTGGGTTCAGTAAAGCTTGTTCAAAGCATCATGACAGCTAAGAAGTATCATAAAATATTGAAGACTATGTAAACACCTTCATAAGGATCATTTTTCCCAAAGACAGTAGTATTTTTCAACAAGATAATGTCATGTCACATTGCCAGGGATATAATGAAGTGGTTTAGGAACACAGTGGCAAGTTGCAATTGATGTGCTGGCCCTTTAACTCACCATTTATGAACAAATATGGTATGTGATTGGAAATGTCAACAGAGCTCACATCCCCCCCACCCCGTGTGTGTGTGTGTGTGTGTGAGAGAGAGAGAGAGAGAGAGAGAGAGAGAGAGAGAGAGAGAGAGAGAGAGAGGGGGGGGGGGGGGTGGAATAGTGTGTAGCTATTAGGTAAATGGTCATAATGTTCTAATTGATCAGTGTATCCAATGATAGCTCAGTGTATCACAATAGTTATAATTTTAACATATGTGAATGAAAGCAGTATTTCCTTTTAATTTATAATTACATAAATTCTCATTTGAAACTCTCATTTTTGTATTTACTATACAGAATTATTTCTTATATATAGGTAATAAAAATTGAATGCAATGTAGCTGAATCGACTTTCCTGAGTTTGTAAGATTAAATGTACTCAGTTTTCTATGATGCAACATTTACTTTGATTTTGTCCACAGGAATTTGTGTTTGGGTGGAACCTATCATTATATCTAACTGAGAATCTCCCAGTTGAAGGCGACTTGTTGAGGCATTTGTCCAAAGGTGTACTTGAAGCTCTGGCCTTTTTGCATCAGAACAATGTTGTTCACAAAGACCTTAGAGACACAAGTGTGTTCATTGACAGGACAGGTATGATACTAATATGCTAAATTATTTTACTGATTTGTTTGCTGGCAGTTATTTGTTACCAATATCTAAGAATTTCTGAAATTATTAGTAAAGTCCAGAAATTAATGTGTGTGAATAACTGTGCCATTTCCTGTGGCAATTTGTTATGGTGTCTACCATGTTATGAGATGTGGTCAGAGTGATCAGTCTTTATAACTTTATAATCTTCATCGCTCCCCTGCTCTCTCACACCTCAGAAGGAAACCTACATTTTTGCCAGTCAGGTGTACTCTACTTCTTTTTTTAGTAAACTTCAGTGATTATGAAGCCAATGATCTCTGCCAGCTTTCTGTAACTTTTTCTTATAAACTTGACCACTAAGATCGCAGAATCACCTCCATCAAATTCTCACAGGAAACGATCTCCAATGGCATACTGATGAATCACCTACAACTCTATCTTAACTGTTCCCAAGCTCCATGGCTCCTACTCCAGTGTTATTTTTACTGTCAATGCTTTTGTATCTGTTTCCAATACTACTACAAAAAATATCCCGTTTATTTCTTGATCATGATCCCTAATCATTTGTTTTTGGCCCTAGTATTCTTGTATAACGCCAATCATCAAGCCACTAATTACTTCAGACTTACTGTCCCATTGTCACCACACTCATTGCTTGCTATTGTAAACACTTCACACTTACCAGCATCTCCCCAGCACATTGCCTTGCGCCCATAGAACACAAACTTCCCATCAACATGGCAAACCTATCATTTCCTTTCTAACCTACTTCACAACAACATTATGATCTATAATTATTTTTTTCTCAAATGAAAAATCTACAAATAACTTTAAAACAATGTGATGGATACACAAATGGCACCTAAAATCTGAAATCCCTTGTCTGGTTCAGATTAGTTGATATTATTATCAGTGTCTAAATCATTACCAAGGACACACACAGATTTTTCCCTCTAAATTCTCCAACATCTAATTTTAAATCTGGTTTATGTAGTTTGACTCAGTTTATGAGCTGATTTTGTGTGTGTTGAATCTCCACCTATTACATTCACACAGCTTAAATTTTCGGTCATGGCCTTCATCAGAAAATGAAACACACAGTTTCATACAATCACTTGGACAACTCTACACTGAAAACTACCATCTCCGACCACTGCAGCACTACAAGCACCTTGACAGTGAGTGAAAATGTGAGTGGAGGGAGAAGGATGCTGGATAAGGGTGAGGATGGAAAGTTCCGCATTGCATGAAGGATTGTAGGTGGGAATGTGAGATGCAGCATTGAATGTAGTGAAGAGAAGGGGTGGAGGAGGATTAAAGGTAGGTGTAGTGATGTGTGGGGAGGGAGGGGGGATTTGAAATGATGATGATGGTAATAATAATAGAGGAATAAGTTATTAAGGGATAATTTGAGGGCCATCATACAGTTAGAAGGAAGACATGAATTGGAGGGTTACTGTATAATGAGTGGAGGATTGGAGAGGGGGGTGGGAATGTTAGGCGTAGGGTACAGGGATGCCAAGGGTGTAGACCAGGGTGGTTGCAAGGCTGTAGAACATGTTGAAGGGATGATTCCCATCTGCACATTTCAGAAGAGCTGGTGTTGGAGTAGGGGATCTAGATGGCTCAGGTAGTAAAACAGTCATTGAAATCAAGATGGTGTGTTCAGCTGCATGCTGTGCCACGATGGTTCATTCAGTTACATTTTTGCTTATTGCCTTCTCCATCCATCCATTACCATTCAGAAATAATGGATCATCTCTTAAAAACCTCAATGTTAATGAGGTACTAAACTCTTAATGACTTGTAGATAGTAACGGTAACACCTGAATTATATATATATGACCTTTATAGCAGCAAAATATGATTGTAAATTAGGCACAGGTAAGATATGCTGCTGCCATTAGGACTGTTTCATTCACTATAGCAAAGTGTCCATTATTTTGACACATGTTGCTAATGATAATTCATTTTCCATCAGGTTTAGTGCGTGTTGGTGACTATAGTTTGGACAAGCGTCTATCAGAAATCTATCAGTCTTCAGTATCTGAAAGAACTGAAAACACATTTCCTCCATCATTGGGACGTGGTGGCAAAAAATCAGATATTTATCGATTTGGGATTCTTATTCTGTCACTTCTGCGTGGTTGTATAGTGACAGATATGCTACCTGAAATACCTACATCTACTCCATCAGATCTGAGAGACTTTCTAGAGAAGTAAGTGTTTATGATGAACACGCAATTTTGTGGATTACTGTTATTACAATGTAATTATTTTGTTACGGATGATAGTAATTCCATCACTAGATTCACCTAGCTTTGTGTGATTTGCTTGTAATACAGCAGCTCCTAAAAAAAAAATCTGGTAGTGTAAATCTGTTAGAAGAGGAGAGAAAATAACAAATTACTTATTAACATTAATTAGTGGGATCCTTCTATCAAGAAAAACAGTGTATTGTTTGGTGAATTTTGATTTATACAAAATAGAGTTTATCTCTGAAGGTGTGTACTTCAGTGAGACGTCTGAACAATTATCTGGATAATTTAAATTTACAGATTAGGAGGAGATGTAATATTTAACCTCTAATATGATCACACCTAGTAAAGTATTGTGATATGCTAAATAATCTTAGGATCAGTGACCACATTTTTTTGTAACTTAACATGCCCATTTAAAAGTGGGAACTGTTCATCAGAAATTTGAGACGCTAAATGAGGACAAGAGAACACAAGCTGTTTTGCCCATCACATAGCGCTAGTGGTGCTAATTGCAAGGCGTCAGAGTGACCTCCGTTGGATGGCCTGCCGTAGCAGATTTTGTGCAATGGTTGGTGAGAATGGTTTTAAATACCATGGCATGGGCAGGTGTGACACCTACCACCTTACCCTCCCCTCCCATTGTTCCTGTCAGAGGCTATAAGGGAGCACTTGATGAAGGTGCTAGACCCATTTCCACCTCCGAGCTAGCTCTCAACGTCAAGGGGAACCTGATGGCTGAGACATTGCAGGTGTCAGTGGAGGCAACAACGTAGGTGATGGTGACCGAGAAGGTGTCCAGTTAGTCTAGATGACCACATCAGTTGGTGTTGGGATTTCGAATTCTGAATGTGCTGAAACATGAACCTTGAATGTGCCAAAGCCCGGTGTAAGGGCCTGTACAACCATGTCTGCTGGAGGAGGTAGACAAAAAAAGAACTGTAAACATGAGTACTTGAAGTGCTATGAGCTTTTGTTTCTTTTTGCAACTGTAATAATATTTCTCCTGCTGAACAGGCATTCATAGCCCATTAGTTATAGTAGAATTCCAATAGTCTGGAATGCCTGATGGTCCTGCAATACAATTGTAAGGGAATACCCCCCTCCCTACCCCTCCCCCCCCACTACTGCTGCAGTTATGCCATTAACCAACTGTTCACATGAGGCAAGCTGCTGCTTGGCCAGTCACAACAATGTTCCAACAGCGGTAGTCAATGACGCAGATGCCATTGTTGGTTCGGAAGCATTCGGATCTTACTGAGGTTCCTTTCATTGTTTGGTTGATAGCATTCGGATCTTACTGAGGTTCCTTTCATTGTTTGGTTGATAGCATTTTTTGCCATTATAACTGGTGTCGTCATATTGTTGTGATCTGTGGAAGTTTCATTAACATTTAAGCAGTGACAATGTTCTCGAAACCTAAACCTTTTTTGAGCTCTAAATCAGGAGTGAGGTGTAAGCACATAACTCTGACCATCAACCAGAAACTGGAAATCATCAAATGCTTGGAGAAAAGCGAGAACAGAAATATTTTGATGACTGAATTTAATATTAGCGCGTCAACCATTTATGACAAAAAATAAAAAAACAAAAGTATCTCAATCAGTAATATCTGAAAAATAGATTTCCAGACAAACATAAAAAACGAAACTGGAAGAATTAGCTACGGCATTGTACAAACGGTTCATTGCAGTGCTCTCCAAAAGGAAACCGGTAACAGGGCTAATGGTTATTAAAAAGACAGACATTTGGATAAGATTTAGGTGTTGAAGAAAGTAAATGTAGATTTTCTGATGGTTGGCTCAAAAACTTCAACTTTCAGCATTGAATTCGAAGGCTTGATGTAACTGGAGATCACTTTCAGCAAGCCAAGACTCGGCAGAAACATACAAACATGACTTTGCAGAAGTAATTGCAGATAACAATCCAACACCTGATCAGATGTACAATGCTGATGAAACAGGCCTACTATTGCGGTGCTTACCAACATCTACTCTTAAGCTGGTGGAGGTGAAAATTAGGGTAAAGAGTTAAAAAAGAAGAAGATAGATTGAAAGTTTTGCTATGTGCTAATGCATGTGGAAGCCACTGGTTAACTCTTTTTGTGATTGGTAAATCTAGAAAAACTTGAGCCTTTAAAAATGTTACGAACTTACCTGTTCGTTCATTATTGTGCACAATCAAATGTGTGGATGACTGCCTCCCTTTTCAGAGAATGTTTTTTTCACTATTTTGTGTCACAAGTGAAAGAAAGCTTCAAAAACCTTGGATTGCCAGAACACTGCAAAGCCATCCTTCTTTTGGACAACTGTAAAGCATATTTGCCTGCAGCTGAGTTAATTTCTGGAAACATATTTGCTACACTTCTCCCACCTATCGTAACCTCACTGATTCAACCAATGAATCAAGAAGTAATTTAGGACTTTAACACAATGGAAGGTTCAGTAAGGAATGTTAATAATAATAATATGTAGATAGGGAACAACTCACCATAAAGACGAACATTGAGCCGCTGACATACACAAATAAAAGACACAAAAACACACATACAATTCTTAATTTTCGGCTGCGGCCTTCCTCAGACAGAGGACACTCATCAACACAATCACTTGGGCACACTCATCCACACACGTCAGCCTTCTCTGGCTGCCCTGAGACACTGTTGGGCTGCCAGAGATGGCTGACGTGTGTGGATGAGTGTGTCTGAGCGATTGTGTGGATGAGTGTTCTTCTAAGGAAGGCCGCAGCTGAAAATTTAGTATTGTGTGTGTGTTTGTGTCTCTTTTATTTTTGTCTGTCGGCTGCTCAACGTTCGTCTTTATGGTGAGTTGTTTCCTATATTTACATATTATTATTAATTCAGGATTTTAATTGTTTTTACAGGAGGTCATTCGTTGAAGGCCTGTTAAATGCTGAGTGTGATGTAACTCACTTTTCAAAATGAATTTAATGTAAAAGATGCTGTGTATTCAATTGCACAGTCTTGGGCTGAAGTGAAAACAGTGACTTTACAATGGTGTTGCAGAAAACTTTGGCCAACTGCAGAGCCTACATTTGAGTCAACAACACAGACTGAGCAACATCCCTAATCAGTGCCTGCAGTTTTGGATATTGTAAGAAGTGTAGTCAGAAACAATCCTTTGGAAAATGTGTCTGAACAGGAACTCTTGTAGTGGATTCAGCAGGATAACAATGAACCTATCGAGCAGGAGTTAACTGATGAGGCTGTTGTACAGAGTGTAGTAAACCCCTAACCTTCACACAATCTTGAAGAGAGTGACTCAGATGAAATGGAAGAAAAGGGCTGAATTATCTGGGCAGAAGCTGCAGAGTCGCAAAAAAAAAATTCATCGCTTTTGCCGAGTGTAACTATAATATAGTGCCTCTGAACTCATTGACTTACATATTATTAAAAATAACTTTTGTGCCAAGAAACAAAGTTCTCGAAAACAAAAAGACATTAGAGATTTTTTTAAGTTAAAATATAGTGCCATACTGTACATGTATGTACGTAAAGTAAAATGTACTGAATGAAAAGTTGGCCCTGGCGTCATTTGGACATGAATTTATTAATCTAATGATTCTGCTAATCTATGTATAACTGCAACACACTGTGTTACATCTGTTTTCACTTTATGGCTTAGCCTATACCAGCATTAACTGGTACTGCCAGATAGTCTGGCATCGGTAACCCTGCACCAGGTTGGTCCCGAATGTGCTGGACTTTTGGACTTCTACTGTATGCATTTTAGAGCCCTTGTGTGTTGTAGTTTGTCTTGAAATTGTCATTGTTATATCCCTGAATACTGACAGTTCCTTTTGGAACTCTCTACCGAACAAGGTGGCATTGGACTTGGATTCAAAAAAACAGATGTTCAAACCCGTCTCCAGCCATCTAGATTTAGGTTTTCCATGAATTTCCTAAATAATTCCAAACAAATTCTGGGATGGTTCCTTTTAAAGGGCATAGCTAATTCCTCCCTTATCTGTAACAAAAACCATCAGAGCTTGTGGTCTGTCTGTAAAGACCATGTTTTAGACAGGGCATGAACCCTAATCACCTTCCTTCTTCAACACACTGTAATTCTCAATTTCACATTGGTCACAAACTGAAAGTTTTGTTCCAAAATAGAATACCTCTTATTAATAATAATATGTTTGAGGGAGATATGTTGCTACTCACCACAGAGGTGTTCCATTGAGGCACAGAAAGGCACACATAACAAATACAACTACTACACAGCTTTCGGCTGATATGACCTTCGTCAGATAGAACACAAACACTCACATGACCACTGTCGCCAGCCACTTTAGCCAGATGGTTGTAGCTGGAGACGGCGGATTTTGTGTGTGAGTATGCGTGCGTGCTCATGCGTGTACTTACGCAGATGAAAGGTTTGTAGTAAGTCGTATCTGTTATGTGCACCTTCCTGCAGCTCATTTGGATTTCTCTGTGGTGAGTAGCAGCCTATCCTTCTCAAAAACATTGTTGAATTCTTCCTGGAGTTTCCATTGTTTCTTATTAATAACAGAATATTTGCGTATAACTTCTTATAGTTGCTAGAAAAGCAGTTAATTTAAGAATGAAGTGTTGTGCATTCGGGATATGCAGGTTCTGGAGGTGTACATTGACAAGCAAGGATATGGATATGGGTCTGTGACTAAAAGAATTGATTACTCCACATAATATTTGTGACTTGATAAATGAATACTAAACTTTGATGTGCTTATGGTGGTACAACTTCGTCCCAGCTATTATCAGTTCTGCAGTGTAATACTACAGCATCTGCCAATAGTATTGTCCCAGCTTGTGCTAACGGTTGATGCTGGCTGCTGGATCGTAACTGTCGAATCTGTAGAGCTCCCTGGAACTGTCTCATACTGTCCCATACTGGTGTGTTGCGCCGGCATATGTAGGCAAGCTCCCTTCTTCCTATTGGCCAGCACGCGAAGCAGGCAAAGTGGTACAGAGACTGTGTGTGCCCCCGGCAACCGAAGTACCGTAGTGCTATTTATAGCGTCTAGTAATGGCGCGGCGACTTGTATGGACTACCAGCATTGTGATGAATAGTGATGCCACAACATGAAATGAAGGTGAATTTCCTCTGCCTGATTTTAAGGAGTCTGCTGTTGATATCAAATATTCTAAATACACTGTAGTTACCAGAAAAATCAAAGGTTATACTTCCTTCACTTGGTATGCTGATTTTTTTAATTCGGGTGAATGTCAGTTAACACATCTCAGTCATATGAATTAACAATATGGCAGTTTTTGTGCAAGTGATACAACTTTATGTGGAGTACATACAGGATAAATTGGCCGGTAGATGTGCAGACAGCTGGGAAAGGGGGGGAGAGCAGTAGTGTTGGTGGTAGCGGCCGGAGCAGTGAGTAGGCGCTGAAGGGAGTGTGTCCAGCTCACTGGCTGGCAGGCGGAAGTGTACTGATGGAGCCTCCCCTTCCGAACAAAGGAATGAACTCGCCCGGCGCTTTGGACAAAAAGTCATCTCTGTGCATTGTCCACCTTATCCTGTGTGGACTCTACTGGTTACTCTTATGGTTAATGGAAATGGTGATAGGGTTCACAAAAATTTAACTCTGCTAGTACCAGGTGGCAGCACTGCTTCTTTACTAGTGCAGTTTTGAAATACAGGAAAGCCATTACCATGTAGCTAACCTGTCTTCAAGTACTACTACAGCCGTCAGTAAAGATGGAATTGTTGCTGAAAGAACCTAAATAACAGTGAATGGGACCACCTAAATAAGAGTGAGCAGGGCCAGTGTGACCCCACCTGGTTATTTGTCCTCATTATGTTATTCTGGTACTAAAGGGTTAATGCACTGGAAAATATTTTAGTATTTTTTTTTATCCTTTCAGATGTTTTGCAAAGGATGAACACATACGTTGGAGTGCAGCGCAACTCCTGGAACACCAGTTTGTAAGGATTCCCATTGAACGTCTTCCTAGTCCTTGTAAAAGTACTGATGATGCACAGGTATTAGATTTTCCATTCTGTTTGCTAAAAATAATATATTACGTTATATATCTTCATGTATTATAAATGAAACAAAGTATAAATGTATGTTGAAATACTGGTAATAATTGGATCCAGGAAGCAGATATCATCATCTGTCATGTATTGTTCTACAAAACATAGTTAAGGTAATGGAAAGGCAATACTGGAAATAATTTGGTCCAAGAAATAGATAATATCATCTGTCATGTATTGTTTTACAAAACATAGTTAAGGTAATGGAAAGGCAACCATTCACCTAAAGTGGACTATCATAAGAAGTACAGCAACATATAATAAAAAGTTAGATTTTGTTATCTTCTGAGCATTTAGCCCACACACACACTCACACACAGTGTACAGCCCTGTGGCCATGTCAATACTAATTGTCTCTAATATACTATTGCCAGCAGTTGCCTGTTAGTGGTGGGGAGCGGTTTGTGGAGGATGGCCGGAGTAGGGGTAATGGGAGAAAGGATAACCTTTAGATGGTCACACAAGACAAAAAGAGTATCAAGAGTAGAGCAAACAGAGATTTTGAAGGGGGAGAGGGGTGGGATTAGGAGAGGGAGCCAAGGAAAGGAAAAAATACTAGTGGGGGAGATAAGGAAAGAAGGGCAGCGGGGACAAAATGGAATGGACAGAAGGGGAGCTGAGAAAGGGGTAAAGTGGAAATTAGTGTGTAGAGGAGAGTGGGGCACGGGAGGGGGGGGGGGGAGAGAGAGAGAGAGACTGACGGATCTATATGGCTACGCTGTGTTAGCTGAATGAATAATACAAGGACTGAAGTTTTGCAACATGATTAGGGTGATGTTTTTTTGTTGGATAGTATTGGGAGGAAGGGGTAGGGAATTAGAGGCAGAGGTGCAGAAGGATGACTAACAGCTTAGAGAAAGGTAGCATATGCATGGGAAAGGCATGCCCCATGGACAATAGCACCTTTTGAGGTCGTGCAGTGCACAGTGATATTAATCTAGAGGAGTGATTTAAGAAATAGTGACAGAATAGATGAAGGGAAGAGACTCCAGCAGTGTGGAGGAATATGAGTGTAGGGATGGGTTAAGTGAGTGACTTGGGATGGGGTGGAGTTGGATGGTGGGGCAGGTTAATTACCAGAGATTGGTGTTAGGCGGACAAGAGGAATGAAAGGTGTATTACTAGGACTATTTCCATCTATGTATTTTAGAAAAGCTGAGAGTTTGGAAGGAGGCCGATGACCAATGTTAACACTACGTTGGTAACTATGACCAAAATGGGTGCATGACCGTCATCACTGGACATTGGTGCAGTCACCAAGTATTTCATAGTCTCATGAATCCTGATACAATTGTTCATCATGCCAATAGGGAGGGTGCAGATTGGTCATCTTGCTGGGGAACAGCTCCTTTGCACGTGCCTGAAGCAGCTCAATTACGATCTCGGAATATTCATGTTGGTATCCATATTTCAGCATACCCATGACTGCTAATCAGTGTCAGGAACTGTCTGTAGACCACATACACCCTTTCGTGATGATTGTTACCCTATGACAGGGGCATTTTTCAGCAAGACAATGTGTCATGTCACAAGACCAGGAGTGTGATGAAGTTCTTTGAGGCACACAGTGCACCTGATCTCAACTAGATCACACACATCTGGGTTGTGACTGAACTTAGGGTCAGAGCTCATAGGCCTCCTCCCTGGGATTTAGGGTATTAAGTGATAAGGCTGTACAGATGTGTGTGTATAACCTCCCACCCCTACACTTACCAGTCAATTTGCAGTCAAGTATCTCATGAGACAGAATCACTAATTAGTTGGAAAGGCAATCATCCAAAAGTTAATCCTGATGAATGTAGTGGAAGCTATAATTTGATCAGTGTAACTGTGCTCGACAATGGTCAAAATTTTGGAGGGGAAAAATTTAGAAAAATATTTTATAAGTAGTTAAAGTTAATAAAATGTTGAAAAACAGGTGGAATTGACTAAATTTAGCAAACTCGTTGAATGAGTGAACAAAATTTGGGAAATGATTTAATTATGAAAGCTAATTAATGATGGGTTAATTAAATAGGTGGGCCAGCACAGACATCACACACTGCTAAGCTAGGCCAAGCACAAAAACCAAAGGACACCACACAAGCGTGTTCTGAATATTAAATCCTCTGTAAAACAATGAAGAAATCTCACAATTATTATGTGTTAATAAGCAGCAATCAGCAGTAAAGATAGCTTTGTGTTACTATTAAAAATATGTCTCATTGTAATGCCTATTGCTTTTTATACACAGTGAAACACAGTAAACAAATTGGACTCATTAGGTGAGCACTATAATTATCATAGTCTGGTAATTACTTAATCAGAATTACCCTCTCATTGCTTGTCTAGGTGTCTGTAAAATTAGTAATTGTGTAATTATGAAAATTCTTGCAAATTAAATGAACTAGTAACTCAACTGATTAAAACAGCCCAGTCAGCTGAGAAAATTTGTTGATTTCAACAATGTTAGGCTTGCAATTGCCAACTGGAAAAATTTTATCAAATAATATTTTAACTGATACTGTCAGTTATTTTGTTTTTACACACTGAATGAATTATCTTGCCCTTGATCACACAATAATAACTGAACTTTTAGTTGTGCAATATTGAACTGCCTAGTACAGATTGTAAAAGTTGCCTTGATTCAGACTAATTCAATGATTTGTACTGTGTTAAATTTATTGACACTTTTTGTAATTGAATTTTCATTCCTAATCATCATAATAAATATTTCTCATTATCACTTTTAATGTTCTGTGATTTGGCTATGGAATAACAGTGATGAGGATAGGAACCTGTTTGGTACATGTTTTAGGTGAAAAATTATTAACATAGTTTTCACTAATTTTGGTTCGCTGTTGAGAAGAGCAGTTCTAATATGCTGGCTAGCCGTACATGCTAATAGAAAACTAATTGGTTGCATCTTACTTAAGCAATGCGGCTTGTATCATAATCAATCATTATTGGCACTCAATAATAGGCATAACACACTCTTTTTGGTGTTGGAATATTTGCAAGAAACTTGGGGCACACAGCACTGTTCTTCTTATGTGCCTCTTGACAGTTGCAGTAAGTGACTACAATTCATTAAAGAAAAATAAAACCTAATAGTCAGTTTAAGCACTTAATGCCTCTAAATACCAATCACCTGACGAAGGCACTTCATGCCGAAAGATATCTTGTGATATAAAAATAAATAAGTCATTACAGTATTTTGGACTAACTTTTCACAGTATGTCATTATGTGACATTTCGAACACTGTGGGCCCAAGATATAATAAGATGATAAATTCCTGTTGCCCTGTGCCGACAGCACGACTACTTAGAGTCCAAAGACTACTGCAGTGCTACAACTGCCGCACTGCCATTCTGGTGCACTATCCAACTTCTCAACAAATAATCAATTACTGCTGCGCCTCTGTGTTCCAGCGGGCAAAGCTCTTAACAATGTCAAATCCTTGACTAGGCCAACATGTCTACTACATCGATATAAATATTATTTCATTTACAATATTGACATTAACACACAAAATTAACATCAAATACAAAATTTAACCACATAAATAAATCAAAACATATATACAGAATAAAATTCACACAAGTACTTGCATAATACATTTATCATTGTATTCATTCGGAAGAAAAGAAAATGAAACCTATGTTATTCACTGTGTTGTCGTGTTACAAGCTACCTATCAGGGTCTCGTGTAAGCCCTTGTCAAGAAACGTCACTACTGTTATCATGTTAAAGGTAGACATCTGCTAGTAGGTAGGTGACTGTCTGGTCAGTGTATACAGTACCTGTATTATTAATTGTCCAGTGAAGAGGAAGTGAGTGATATGAAATTTTATGTATTTGAATGCATGGCGGGATTGATCACAAGTAGGGCCTAAGTTTTAGCACGTGTTTTTCATGTGTGTAGTTGGATAATTCATTGTTAAAAAAAAATTGTCTCGGAAAGTATAAAAATATACTTTGAATATTTCTGAGTACCATAATATCCTGTGCAAGGGGTTAGTAGTAGATCTGGTATAAGGATGGACCAGGATATTGTGTAAGCAGTAAAATACAGCTTTGAGAGAGGTAGGAAGGATTGTGGTTAACTGTTTCTCATTTCTTGGCATAATGATAAATATTTGAAGCTCTGTAGGAGAATATTGTTCAATTATTCCAGTCTGGGTTGGAATTTGGGGATGCTCATTTACTGCTGATTGTTAGAAGTGTTTGGAGAGGATTGGAGGTATTTTAGGATGTAACACAGAAGCTCAGACGCCAGACGGGATTTGGTGAAGAGGACCTTTCTTTCAGGCCCATGGGGGAACTTCAAGGTAGTGGACATGTTAACTATTGTCACTGCATCTTTACTGTCTGCAGGTGTCCTGGCAGTATGGAAATGTGGTTTTGGTGTAGAGGGAATGGCATCAATAAAATTACTGCCACTTTTGACTGTTAATGGGCTTGATGCAGATGATGTAGATAGAGGCAGCACTACTTCAAAATATCATCATCCCTATAAAACATTAAGCAAATTGTAGTATAGGAGGAACCTATCCACCAAAAAGAATTAGAGGACAGTGTTGGTATCAAATCGGTTCCTATTGCAAAAATCGGAAAAAGAAGAAAAAGGCAATGTCACAATATATGCCAAAAAAGGCTAGCCAAACTAATAAAAAATTTGTATTCAGTTACTGTTTTTATTTGTTCAAAAGTACTAGCAGGACTGTTGCTATATCCAATGAGAAATGTTTTCAAAAAGCCTACCACAAATCACTGCTAATAAACTACCTACTGTCTTCAATAATTCTCCAACAAAAAAATTACAAAGTTTGTACTTCAACTGAACTACAGGCTACACTGTGCTATTGGATACCAGGAGCCAATTGCTAGGCTTAGGGATCACAGGAGTCTTGATTTTATATTCTGAATTACATTTCAAGATTTGGGATTGTGCAAGATAATTTTTAAACCCCTATAAAATTTATACAAAATAACTCTTTAGAGTTCAACAAATTTAGTTTGCTTATTTCCTACATGATTTCTAATAATTATCTCTTTGCATATTTTCTATTTGTCTGATAACACAATTTATGATCAGACTCATAGAACAAACACAGAAATAAACTAAAAGATAATTAAATGATCATACTTAAATTTGTTTCACCTCTCTCTCTCTCTCTCTCTCTCTCTCTCTCTCTCTCTCTCTCTCTCTCTCTCTCTCTGAAGTTGTTAGTCCCAAGAGCATTATTTTCTTTTGTTTGTAGATGTGAAGTGATTCTATAGGTAATTGCAGAGAGACATTCTTTCTACATAATATTTTCAAAAATTGTATGTTTTGCTGTTAAATATTTCAGCTGTTTGGAAATTTTAATGTTCCCATTATATTAATAATTCAGTTTTTGTGGTATGTCTTAGCAACCTGAGGATGAAACATGTCAAGAGGAACCAGATACTGATATTCCCATTATATTGCCAGCCAATCTCAAGGGACAGTCCCGAATCCAAAATGAGTTCGAAGTGCTCAAATGGTTGGGAAAAGGAGCATTTGGTGATGTACTGAAGGTAATGAAAATCGTTGAACATAAACAAGAAGCTTAAGAAAGAGCATAAATAATTCTCTTCATTTTTAATTAAAGCACATTGTTTTTGCATGCCATGTTTGTTGTTTGCCTTCATATTAATCTCACTTTTTCTCTCTGTCAGAGAAGATTTTACAATGTTCATTAACTCTGTCAATAGGATGCATTTCTTTACCAATGATCTACTGTAATAAATATCATCAAAATATATTTGCTTCTGTTTATTGTGCTCATTTGAGGGGGAGTGCCTGAAATGTTTTTGGGTTCACAGAGCAAGAATAAAGTTAGAGTTTCAGTAGTACACGTTTAACATAATGTTCCCACCTCTTTTGCCCTCTCTAAAGCACATGTTACATTGTGTTAACATTTCTATGCCATTCAAAAAGGAATCATGTCATATACAGTAGAACCTCCTTTTTACACTTTTCAAGGGACTTCAGTAAAATAGTGTAAAATGCAGGAAGTAGTGTTTTAAACGGTAAAATGTGCTTACTGGATCAGCCTCGCATTTTCGTAGTTTATTTGTGATATATGTACATAATAGGCATCCAAATACTCGCCAGGAAGTTTATTATACAATAAAGGTTATCCAAATTTTTACTATTTTAAGCACAGGGCAGAACTGGTAATTTTTTGGGAAGTAGAAATTTGAGATGTAATTTAATTCATTATAATTGAGGACGCCACTGCTGGGCTATGTAAAACACTTTAAAATTACTTGAACCAGTTCGATAGATATCGTTTGGATGCCGCTGCCAGGCTATGTAACACATCTTCCAAATTACTGCCTTTTACTGGCATTAATTATTTACGTAGTAAAACTCCTAAAGTTCCGTTCTTTTTGTATTTTCGATGTTTCACTCGACAATATTAGAGAATTTATTCATGTTCTCGAGTGCAAACATATACATAAGTATTTTTGTGATGTTTGCATAGGATTGGCATCTCACACTGTTACCGCTTTTTTGAGATTGTGGGTATTATGATACCAAACTTTGACAGATAACGTTCTTTATGAATCAGAAATATGTATCACAAAAACAATGCAACTCTTCATTCTCACTTCAACAAAGCAACTGGTTCAGATTGTTCGAGTACACGCCAGTCACTGTGGCAAAGAAGCTGGTGGAAAGAGGAACTACATCGTCACAAATCGGCGCGTCGTAAGTCAACTAGATACGTACTGCCAACAATGATACGCGAAATATATGTTTGATTAAATGCAAAGTGTCAAGAAACTTGACTGCGAATAATTTTTAAGTGCTATACTTTAAAGGGAAAGCCATGCTAGCATCAATTTATGTAGAATATGTCATTTTTTCTTCATGAACAGGCTTTCAAAACGTGTAAAATGCAGGAAAAGTGTAAATATGATAATGCAAAAATGAGGGCGAATTAACACTGTGAACATAGGAAATTTGACGGGACCGACAAAAAATGGTGTAAATGGCAGGAAAATGTAAAAACCGGGAACGTAAAAACGAGGTTTTACTGTATGTTCAAACAAACTGTTATTGGCATGTTCTCTCTCTTCAGTGTGATTAAAATTACAATCCTTGGGGTTTCTCTTCAGTCTGGGAATCAGATAGTTGCACAAACAGGCTACATCTGGGAATCAGATAGTTGCACAAACAGGCTACATGAGTATTTGATCAACTGGACAAACAAGGCCTTAAATAATTTGTCAGCCATAACTTGAGCATGTCAAAGGTGTTTTGTTTTGAAACAAAAGACTCTCTCTGGTTAGCTTTCAGTGTTGTATACTTTCAGCCCTGAGGTAGGTAGTCTTAACATCAGAATAAGGTATTCTTTTCAGAAACAATCCCCCATGATTGTTTTTGGAGTTTTTAAAAAAAACATAATTAGACACATTGTGGTGCAATTCCTTTGGCTGTTTTTTGATTACAAACTCGACCGAAAAGTCCTTTGTAGTATACAAATGAGTCCAGAAAGCCCAAAAGATCATACCTTATGTATTCTTCTAGGCAGTGTTCAAACATTTTGATACATATTTCATTTCTTCCTGTATCAGATTTAGTCAATTTTCCGGTGCTCGTATGGACAGGTCTGTGCAGTCTTTTTAAAACTTTAAGTATTTACTCTTAAAGGCACATGGGTTTTATTTGATTCTCGGGTATTCCCAGATTCCTTATTGGTTCGCCTTTTGATGCTGGCATTGTTTCCCCAAATTGGTCACTAAGTGAAGCTTAAATGCACATCTGTGTTTGTGTGGTGTACAGGTATGCAAAAGTTGATACCACAATATGACAAGTGATTCAGCTCGTTTGGTGTCATTGTCAAAAAATAGTTGAAACAATTTGTGCTGTTGCCAGTCAATTTTTTCATGTAACTGTTGTCTTAATAAAAATAAAAAAAGGGGATGGGGTAGACTTACTTTCTAGACACACCCTGTGTCTAGAGAGTTCAGCAACATAAATTTTTGATTTCATATTCCTATTTAGTATTTTTTCTCTTATTCACACAATTTTTATACGCTGTGTACTTATGTACTTAAAATTTTATGATGACTGGACTGTTTTCGACACTTTCGTGAGTTACATATGTAAAATTTACTTTCCTTTTAAGCTAATTAAATAATTTCTTGAAGTCTAATAATGGAAAGTCCACCGCCTGAAATCCTTACCTAACCTGTTACCTCCGGAAACCATCCTTGTAATAGTGATGCTACTTCCTCATACACAAACATCCCGCACGCCCAGGGCCTCGCTGTGATGGAACACTTCCTTTCACGCTGACCATCTGCAACCCCACCTAAAACCTCTTTCCTTAATTCCCTAGCCAGCATCATCCTAACCCACAACTTCTTCACCTTTGAGGGCCAGACATACCAATAACTAAAGGGAACAGCTATGGTAACCAGGATGGCCCCCTCGTACGAAAAACTTATTTATGAGATGCTTAGAGGAAGCCTTCCTGGATACCCAAGCCTGTCAACCCAAAGTTTGGTACAGATACATTGATGACATCTTCATGATCTGGACTCACAATGAAGAAGAACTCCAGAATTTCCTCTCCAACCTCAACTCCTTTGGTCCCATCAAATTCACCTGGTCCTATTCCAAATCCCATGCCACTTTCCTCAATGTTGACCACCATCTGTCCAATGGCCAACTTTACACATCCATTCACATCAAACTAACCAATAAACAACAGTAGCTCCATTATGACAGCTGCCATCCATTCTACATCAAACATTTCCTAGCCTACAGCTTAGTTCTTTGTGGCAAACAAGTCTGCTCCAGTCCCGAATCCCTGAACCAGTACACCAATAACCTAATATCAGCTTTCACATCCTCCTGATCTGGTTCAGAAGCAAATTGCCAGAGCCACTTCCTCATCCCTTCAGATTCAGAGCTTTCAACAGAAGAACCCCAGCAGTGCCCCTCTTGTCACTGGATACTTTCCGGGACTGGAGTGGACTCTAAATGTGGCTCTCCAGCAGGGATACGACTTCCTTAAATCCTGCCCCGAAATGATATCCATCCTTAATGACATCCTTCCCACTCCACCGAGAGTGTCTTTCCGCTGCCCACCTAATCTTCGTAACCTCCTATTCTATCCCTATGAAATCCCCAAACCACCTTCCCTACCCTTTGGCTCCTACCCATGCAACCGCCCACATTGTAAAACCTGCCCTATGCACCCTTCCACCACCACTTACTCCAGTCCAGTAACCCGGAAGGTGTACCCGATCAAGGGCAGAGCCACTTGCGATAGCACCCATGTGATTTACCAACTGACAGGCCTGCACTGTGAAGTGTTTTATATGGGAGTGACCAGCAACAACTGTCCATTCACATGAACGGTCACAGGCAGACAGTGTTTGTTGGTAATGAAGATTACCCTGTGGCTAAACATCCCTTGGTGCACGGCCAGCACATCTTGGCGCAGTGTTACACCGTCCGGGTTATATGGAATCTTCCCACCGACACCAGCCTTTTAGAACTCCGGAGATGGGAACTTGCCATTCAGCTTATTCTGTCCTCCCGTTGCCCACCTGGTCTCAACCTCCACTAAATTCAAATTCCTGCCCACCATTTTTACATCTTTGCCTCTGTTCTGTGGACAGAGCCTCTGCCTCAAGTGGTATCTCTGTCCAACTTCTTTGCTTTTTACAAATGTCTGTCTAGGTGTGTTTGCGTTTGGATATGTGTGAGTGTGTGTGTATTTGTTTACCTTCCCTTTTTTCCCATATGCTAAGTCCTTCCACTCTTGGGATTGGAATGACTCCTTTTCCACTTCCTTAAAACCCGTATCCTTCCCTTTCTTCTCTCCTTCCTTCCTCTTTTCCTGAAAAAGCAACGAACGGTTGCGAAAGCTTGTATGTGTGTTTGTGTGTGATTTTATTTGTGTCTGTCGACGAGCCTGTCCCTTGGGTAAGTCATCCGTTTTCTATTTTTTTATATAAATTTATCACACCAGGAAAGTTTCTTTTGTGTCCCAGCCTCGTCGACACTTTGGTGTCTCGTTTCCGTCGTAGGTGTCGGTGGCTGAGTAGAAAGAGACCGACACAGGTATAAAGGATGCACGCTTGTGCAGGTATGGAGGTGAGCAGCCAGTGGGACAGCAGAAACTAGAAACACTAGAGTAAATTAGAATGATATATATATTTCATAGAGACTTAGTTATACTTAACTTTTACGTAGTTCTTGACTGCAGAATGCTGATACATAGAGGCCTGACTACTGATGATTCCTAGTGCCTATCCGATAGCCAAGTCTTCACTGGTGCCTATCTGATTCCGAAGTGTTAACTGGTTCCTATCTCAGTCCCAAGTGAGCGATGTCGTTCAGTGGTGGCCACAAGCGGAGTTGCAGCAGAGGGCGTTCGTGGCTGACATCGTAAGAACGCCGCGCCGTGCGTGCATGACGGTGCGCGGCGAAAGTAGGTGGCGCACACTTTAGACTTGTGCGACACCAAAGTTTCCTTCTACAATTATCGTTTCATCAATTTGAAATTAAAATTAGTCATATGAATGGGAAAAATTACATATTTACATACTTCAAGTGTTCATGTGGTACGAAATTTATTTTTTAATTCAAATTGGTAGGAGCTATTTTAACCCCACCCTTGTTCTTGTACAGTGCCATAAAATGATTGCAGTAGTTGCCTCAATGTTTCCAACATAACAAGGTACTGACAATTGCTTCTAACAAAAATGCACTAGCAGATTAAAACTGTGTGCCGGAACCAGGGATCTTTGCCTTCCGCAGACAAGCGCTCTACCATCTGAGCTATCCTGGCACAATTCATGGCCAGTCTCCACCATATCCTTTTTCCAGTAGTGCTAGTTCTGCAAGGTTTCCTGGAGAACTTATGTGGAGTTTGGATAGTAGGAGGTGAGGTACTGATGGAAGCAAAGCTGTGAGGAAGGGCTATGAAGCACGCTGGGATAGCTCGCCTGGTAGAGCAATTGACCACGAAAGGCAAAGGTCCCTGGTTCAAATCCCAGTTCTTACACATAGTTTTAATCTGCCAGGAAGTTTCATATTAGTGCACACTCTGCTGAAGAGTGAAAATATCAGTCTGAATACCTGCATTATTTTCTGATTCTTCCATTATAAGTATGACCTTGTGCTATATTTTATTACTGTATGAATGTGCCAAATTACTGTGGATTTATTCCATATGTTTCCTTGCCAATTGTTCATTCAGAGTTACCAGTCTCTGCATTGATATGTCTGTTATACATTGAGGTCATGAGTCATGGGATAGTGATATGCACAGATACAGGTGGCAGTAGTTTCGCATACAACAGATATGAAAGGTCAATACATTCCCAAAGTCATTGTTTGTTTCCAGTGATTCATGTGAAAAGTTCATGATGTGACTATGGTCAAACAAAGGGAATTAACAGACTTTGAATGCAGAATGGTAGTTGGCCCTAAAAGCTAGGGACATTTCATTTTGGAAATAGTTTGGAAATTCTGTGTTCCAAGGTCGACAGTGTCAAGACTGTACTGGAGACCAAATTTCAGACATTGCCTCTCTCCACAGACAGTATAGTGGCCAATGGCTTGCACCTAAATAACAGAGCAGCAGTGTTTGCATAGAGTCATCATACTAACAGATGAGCAATTCTGCTTAATATAAACACAGAAATCAAAGTAGGGCATACAACAAACTTATCCATTAGGACAGTATGGACTATTTGGTGCTATGGGCTGCATCAGCAGATGACTGAATCGAGTGCTTTTGGTAACAGCATGACATTACCTGAAGTCTATGGGCCACTTCATTTGCACTTTCAAGAAATGGAAAACCAAGATTTGTTCAGCTGACTATGGATTCCAGTCGGTAAAAGCTGAAGGCGGGCTTACACACAAACCCATAGACTCAAGTTGTCAACATGTTATTGTGCAAGCTGGTGATGGCGCCATAATGTTGTGGGCTGGTTTTAGTTGGATTGGACTGTTTCTCCTGGTCCAACTGTGAACTAATCATTGACTAAAAATGGTTATATTTGGCTACTAAAGAGAATTTGCAGCCATTCATGGACCATACTCCTAAACAGTGATGAAATTTTTATGGATGACAGTGCTTTGTGTCACCGGGTCACAATTGTTTGTGATTGATGTTTGCACAATTCCTGCATATGTCATGAATCCCACTGAACATGTATGGAACATTGTCAAAGGTCAGCGGATCATGTCCTATGACTTTTTTCAACATCAGTGCATGGAAGAATATTACTTGTTTTAGAAAGTCAGATTGTAATGTAGTTATTTCTATAATACACATTTTCATATCATTGTAGTACTTTATTATGCCTCTCTCTCTCTCTCTCTCTCTCTCTCTCTCTCTCTCTCTCTCTCTCTCTCTCTCTTTTTAAGTGTTCAATTTAAGAAAACTTTTTGTTGTTTTAGGTCCGCAACAAATTGGATGGTGGGGTGTATGCTATTAAACGTATTGAATTGAATCCAAAAAATCGTCAGTTAAATCGCAAAATCACCCGGGAAGTGAAGCTGTTGTCCAGACTGAACCATGAAAATGTTGTGCGCTATTTTAATTCATGGATTGAAAGTGCAACTATTGAACAGCCAACAACAACAGTTAGCAGTCGGACACCATCTCCAACTGGAGTTCCATCTAGTCAGAATAAACTGAAGGTCAGTAACTTATCACTGTAGCAAATAATGATAACACAATTCTAAAAATGAATCTAATTTATGTACCAGTAAATATGTTTCTTTAGTTGTATATGAGTCTCTCTCTCTCTCTCTCTCTCTCTCTCTCTCTCTCTCTCTCCCCCCCCCCCCCTGTGATAAGCTAGTATAAGCAGATATTTCACACTGAAATAAACTAGCGATTCAGAGAGGAATACAAATTTGACAATGATTTCACAAATAACATTAGAGTTTATTTGTATTTAAAAAATGTAACCAGGTGAGTGGTGATAATGCACCATTGTATCGTTGTGTGTAAATGGGATGTAGTTTAATTAGTTGGGATGTAGTGTAATTAGTTCCAAAGCCAAAAATATAATGTTTCTTTTAAATGTAGTAATTACCTTCAAAATATTAACTACCTTTATAATTTGCTAAATGTCTGTTTTAAGAAAAGCATCATACTTCATCCTTAAAGTTCTTGCACATCACACAAACTCCTTAAATCAATTAATTATTTCAAACTTTAGCATTTTCTGATTGCATTTTCAATAATAATAAGAAATGTTCTATCACTAACTTCAACTCAAGGAAATGTCAAAAACCTTAGCTTGAATTAGTAATATTGTACTTCACTTGTTGCCACAAACTGTTACCTCTAATGATTAATAAGTTTATTAATAATTTAAAATGCTTTTTTAAAATTCTGTTAATCAGGAAAAGTCTTATATTTCCGACTGGGTATCAATCAGTTTCATTTTCAGAAAAAACGAAGAAATATTTCTTTCAATAATAATTTTCTCGATACTCGTGAATATGATTAAGTATCAATTTTTTATTAGTCGTAGAGTCACACATATAACATGTTCATGAATTGCTAGACATGTGATTGTTATAGGGACTCTATACAAACTAAAGTTCCAAATGGTTAAGAATTTACAATTTTTTTAACACTTTTTTTTTTTTTTTTTTTTTTTTTTTTTTTTTTTTTTTTTTTTTTTTTTTTTCAAATGTAAAATTCAGTGATGGATGATGTTATCCTTCATCTCCTCGTAAGCAAAGGCTGTCGGGTAACATCAGGTAGTGACCCCTACCTGCTGCCAAGGAAAGTGAAGAGACAACAACCCAAATCATTCACAGTGAACATGAAACAAAAGAAACAAACTTTTCAATATATCAATTTAAATTGTATATTTATTCGTTATTTGAATAAAATTTATACATAATTAACAATTACCAATACCAAAACATAGCTGGCGGGCTTTGTGAGTTACGACGTGACAGTGCCCCCAGGCTGATGCCACGCACTTGTATTGTATAGTACCACACACTGGCACATTTAAATTGTATGCACATGGGAACAGTGAGCTTTGGGAACTTTGTGACGCAGGGCAGAGTAGTGTCATGTGGATGGCCAAAGATGGCTGTTGCTTGTCGCCGTGATTTTATAAACCGTATTACAGTTTTTGCCGACAAAGTGCCCGTTTTTTCTTTTGAAGTTAAGGGATTTCGGTGTGTGGGGAAAAGTCTGAAGTTGCTTGGAGGCTTGAGTCATATAAAAAACATTTTTTATTATCTTACAAATGTACAGTGTGATGAGGAGAAAATAAATGTATTTTAAACGATAGCTGTGTGGTGAATGTTATTTTTTTGCAACTCGCCCTATTTGCCCATCAATGTGTGTATAATTAGAATGTACTTTTTGTTCATTTTAAACTGTATTAAGGCGCAAGTGAACGGAACAAGCACTAAAGCGGGAATCATACACTGTAATCCCCTAAACGAGGGGAAAAATCAGAAAGAGGGAAAAATCATGTTCCGCCCCGTCGCAGAGTGGCAGCTAACCTTGCCCCACTACACATGCTTGTGTATCGAAAGGCTCAAATCAAGCTTACAGTAATGTATCTTTCCTTCAGTCCAGCATGAAATGCTTGATAAAGAAAATTGTAGAAAAGATTTACTCTGTTACAGTTTAAGAGTAGTGCTTACTTCAGTTTTCGTTTCTGTGATAGCTTTGTCGTATTATTATAACACATTCAGGGTAAATCAACCATGTGATAACATTTTGTCACTAATTAGTAATGTTTCAACAAGGAATACATTTACATTCTACTTAGGACAATCTAGGAATCAAATAAAATCTCTATGATAAGTTAGTTTTGTGTTTAGTAAGAAAACACATTAGATTTCAGTAATAGTCAGTCAGAAATTAAATGTGTGTTTAGGAATTCATCTGCTTGCAAAACCAAATGACCGAAAGATAATGGGAATCAGAAATTGTTATTTTGTCTGTTTAGTACCAGCTTTAGCCAGTTTCCTATAACTAGAAGCACCTGTTTGTGCTAAAAAAATTTTACCTCATTGTGCCATTGTAAAAAAACTATTTCAGTATGTTTTTCGTGGATATTATTTCATTTCACCAATAATTTCGCTAAATTTTATTACCAAATTTTAGCAAGGCCTATTGGTTTCAGCTCACTATTCTTTATATCAGATTAATAATTAACATACCGAGCGTGGAAAGTGTTTTGAATTTGGTTCAAATTCCCTTATAAATACATTGAGTCATATTACACTTACAGTTTGGTTAGGTTGAGTAGGTCACTCTATTAATACACTTTAAAATTCTTGCCGTGTGACAGTTGGCAGCACAGGAGAGTCAGAGTTTTCATGATTCACATGGTCCCAGTTTTATTTTAGCTATTAAAGTGATAATACTTTTGTAGTGGGATGATACATTCCAGCAAACACGAAGGAAATATCTTCCTTCTTACTAACAATTACTTACATATAAGCATGTCTATTTTTAATTTCAGAAACCTGGTGTAATTTGTTCATCAATTTTCTCTGTTTCTGATGATCAGCTTTTGCCATTGGAATGTTAACATCTATGAACTCACGATATTGATAAATTGAGTAGTTCATCATTTTTCTCTAATTTTACTGCTGCACTCGAGTCTGTCTGAGTAACTTGTTGTTTGACACCTGTTGTCATTACTGTTTTCTGCAAGTTTTTATTGTTGTTATGACTATCATCATCATCTTCATTTGGTTTTTGGCGTGTGTGCTTTCTCATCCACTGAATTTTCACGTCCCAATATTTGTACATAAATATCTTTCTGCATTTCTTAAACACACAAAATCTTTGTCTTGATCGCAATCTCACTTCCATATTAATAGACAGCAGCACAAAAGCAAAACATTGACCTCGGTGAACCAGATGATCAGCAACAATTTCCAACTAGCTATACACTGCCTTATCAAAGAATGCTCAGCACATTGTTGAATGTCTGCATAGAAAATAAAGTTGCCAGTACTTGATACACTTTTAGACACCGACATTTTTGAAGTGCTGTGGAATTGATTATCATCAGTATGTGGTTTTCATTACCGTAACTAGTATCTAAATTCCGCTGTTAAAGTCAAATTATATGATTTGATACAATTTCATCAATTATTTCACTATTTTGTGTTAAGATAAATAGCTTGGCACTTTTAGCAAAATTTGTAAAATTTCTTAAATATTTTGCGATTTTGTGCTTTGCGAAAAACAGATACCACTACCTCCAATTTTAAACAAAAAGACATTTCCAACACAGTGATTTTTGTGACTATATTGTTTTTTTTTTTTTTTTTTTTTTTTTTTTTTTTACAGACGGATTATGCAATTTGTAAAGCTATTAAACATAGAAAGTCCAGGACAGAATAACAATTTTATGAAAAATAATAGCTTGCTATTTGCTAAGTATACCATGCCTGGGCAACCTTCCACAACCCATGGGCCGATGTCTCATACTTAAAGTAGCTCATCGACCACCTCACCTTATGAAGTAACACACCAATATAAATCACAATAATGCCTCTTAACTCAGATTTTTTAGAGAAACTTTATTTTATATTCCCCCCATATCTGCTTACATTTAATTACACAACTTGATCATTATTTCTTTGCTCGTCTCTCATGAATTTCTTCTTTGGGCCATCACACACACGGTGTGTACAATAATGGTGAGTTGCAGACAGGCACAGTTAAGACAACTTATTAATTCAGCATTCGCTCCAAAGAGTCTTTTTCAGAAATAAACACTCTTTCAATTGAGGCTAGACTGGGACATGACTGGGGAGGGGAGGGGGGGTGGCAGCAGTTGTGAGTTCAGGTGAAGAGGGACATGGGGTAAGGAAGAGGAGTAAGGTTCAGGGTACAGGGGAGCGAAGATACTAGTGCTGCCTGGTGGGGCATGCAAGGACATGGTAGAAACTAGATGGCCTGTTTGGTGTAAGGGTGGTGAACACCATCCAGGAGTAAGTTATTAATAGTAAGTTATTAATAGAGAAGGAAAAATATAATAAGGATAGTTTACAACTCATCACAAAGACATAACAACGAGCAGCGACAGCTACATAAAAAAAGACACACACATGCAAAATTTAAGCTATCGGCCATGGCCTCTTCAGAAAATAGAACATTCACGCAATCACATAGGTTCACTACACTGTTGCACTCTCAAGTGCAGCAGTCGGAGATGACAGTTGTGTGACTAAGTGAATGTTCTATGTCTGAAGAAGGCCATGGCCGATGGATGAAGTGTTTATGTGTGTGTCTTTTTCATGTGCCTGTCGCAGCTCATCGTCATGTCATTGCGGTGAGTTGTAAACTGTCCTTATTATATTGTTTAATTCCAATGTGGACTTTCCATTATTAAAAGAGAAGGAAATCACAACTTTCATTTGAGAGTACTGAACTAGAGGAGTAAGTTAGTACAGCAGTATATTTTTCATTTGCTCCTGGAGAGAACTTATTTACGCCATAACTGGTGGAGAGCACCATTAAAGAGTATGCTGGTACGTTAGTAACTTAACAAGGAAATATGGCCAAAATTTACTCCTTAGCAGTCACAGGAGTAAAGTTAGAGAATAAGGTATGCTCTCTTGTTTCTGTGTATATTGACATGGAGGAAGTAGTAGACATCACAAGAATGGGGGTTTTAAAGGAGGATGAGACCCATTTACGATGTATAGTGACAGTGACTTCAAAGAATGGTTTGAGTTTTGTAAGGAATTATTTGAGTCACTGCTTGGTATTTAGGACCCGTTACTGCAGCATATTTCTGACAGGAACCGTGCCTTGATTTGTAGGCTGCAACTTCTTTGCGCATTGGGAATCTTTTGCACTGGTAGTTACCAAATTGTAGCAGGGGATCTCATTAATATCCACTGTACTACTGCTGGAATAGCTTTTTAACAGTTTGATAAACAGTTTAATTGTTTTATAGCCAATGGATGTGTCCACAGAAACAAGAAAATATATTAAGGAACAAAAGGGAATTTTATCGAATTGGTGGCATCCGGAATGTCATAGGAGCCATAGATTATGTGCACATAGCACACTTTCTCTATCTAGAGAAAAGCAGAACTATACAAAGAAATCAGAAAATAACAGCAACCAGTCACCTTTCGTATGTATTTATTACCATAACCGGTTTCGAACTGCCTGGCAGTTCATAATCAGGCGGTGTACATGCTTTGTGTTGCTTACAACAATTGTGGAACACTTTTGGCTGTGGTGAAATAGAAAATTATTATGTGAGAGCTTTGTCATTGGCACTAAATTTCAATATTTACAAGTTTAAATTGTATTCCAAACAGCTACTTACAGTTGGTTCACATTTATGATTGATGGTATATGATTTTTCAAACATTTTAGTGCTCAATAGATGCCCACATAACACAACACTAGCTTTCCACATGTTTTACAAACACAAACAATACAGAGATATGTACAGCTAATTGTCAAAGATCATAGATATTATTTTAAACTAATTTACCAGTTACAGTTTCAATGGTTTAAGTGTTCATACATTTCTATTTACAATATTTTCTTACAGTGGTGGCTTTATTTCTTATTACTATTGTTACACTATTGTTACACGTGAAGAAAAATCCATAGATTGCATTTATAAGATTAAACATCTGCGGTTGGAGTAGCATTTGGGAACGGCAAAGGGGGGGGGGGGGGGGTAGTTATGTGATCTAAGTATGTGTATGTATGTTTGGTTTCCTCAGGCTTAAAGAGTCTTTAAATTTTTTGTAGAAAGAGTTGTTTGCCAGTTCTGTTTGTTCATTTAAGATGGTGTGTGGTGCTTTATTTTTATGGATGAAAATTTCTAACTGTTCTAAAAGGTCCATCTTTATTCCTTTGTCTGCAGTGTGTGGTATTTGGAGATTGGTTTTTATGTTTGTAATGGAATGGCTGTTTTCAGCCAGATGGACTGCAAAGCTTGACTAGTTTTCATTTTTTAAACGTAGTGCATCAATATGTTCTTTGTATCGTATTTCAAAATTCTTTCCTGTTCGTCCTATATACTAGCATGAGCAGCTATCATGAGCAGCAGCATGAGCTGCTAGGCAGTTTGAAACTGGTTGTGGTAATAAATACATACGAAAGGTGACTGGTTGCTGTTATTTTCTGATTTCTTTAATCAACACAGTCGCAGGTTCCACACTTCCAGAATGGATACAAGTTTAAGAACTATACAAAAATTGCAAAAAATTATTTTCTATCAATACACAAATAATTTTTGATACTACTATGAAGATTATGAATCTGCTAAGTCGTTGGCTGGGTTTGACACATGATGCACGCACTTAGGATAATACTAGATTTGCTGCAGAATTTGAAAATGAACAACATAAAGGATTGCTTGTCAGAGATAGTGAATATGCTCTCTCCAAACACCTTATGACTCCTGTATTTCAACCCCAAATGGGAGCTGAAGTGCACTACAATAGAGCCCATGTTGCTACCAAACGTGTGATAGAGCTTACATTTGGAAGAAACATTTCCAAGTTCTCAACAAAGAAATGCAGTATAAACCAAGCAAGTGTGAGAATGTTATTGTTACTGTTCTGCAGAACTTTGGGATAGAAATTGGAGAGTGCTTCATCATGATGCTGTGGAGGTGAATGACATTGACCAATATGCTTTCCAGCCAGAAGCAAATACTGCAGGCCAAGCCATCAGGAGGTCTATTAAACTTAGTTATTTTAATTAAACTTGCATCTAATTGGTCAGTAACAGTGCATTGTTATAAAGACAATTCCATCTCATATTAATTAATAAGACACTGCATCATCATTACTGCAGTAACATGTAACACACTTAAATTATGTATAATTTGAGTATTATACTACTCTCCACTTTGAATTTTTTTTCAATTAGGGGATTAAAAGTTTTATTTTATTTTTAATTTATATAAATACAAAATGTTAGTTTCTATAAATCCGCTAAAGCAGATCAACATTACAATGTGCCAATTAAATGTGTCGGTGTTTAAATCATAAATATAAGTATTACTTCATTTGAAAACCATTTGAATAAATATCAAGAAAATAAAATGTTTTATACAAATAAAATATGCAAATATTCACTTACAAAAAAAAGCCAAATTTCTCGATCACATTGCATGCACAGCGGAGACTTGAAGTTTGCTCCATTTCATTCTTAACCTTGTTCATTATTTCAATTTTAAGGTTATGCTCTTCTTCAATGATTTTCTTTGTCTTTCGATGAACAACATTTTTGCATTAAATTCACATTGGTTGCTCTTTCAAACACCTCCGCAATGGCTGCTTGTTCTCTGCCTTTTTTCTTGGGCTCATTTTCTGATAGGCTCCCACTTGAGAATGCATGCTGAGGTTCTTGACTCTCGATAAAGTTTCACCTTCAACAGTTGCTGTGCCATCTTCAGAGTAAATATTGTCATCAAAGGTGCTTGATAAGACCACACCATCTTCCATTTTGTCATTTTCGTTAACTCCAATTATGCCCTTGAAAACCTGTGGGATCATCTCAACAACCATTTATCTTATATCGTCTATCTTTGTCTCAGCTACTCCACTGCCAGTTTGGAATTGTTTGTGATTACATTTAGTTTTCACTTTCTTTGCTTTGACTTTCATGTCCTCCAAATTAATTTAACCTGCTCTTACAATCTTTGTGTAAGATCTTCTGCATTGTATTCAGTGTGTATTTTTTCCCAAGCATCCGTTTTCCTTTTTAGCATATTGGCATCATGCTTTTTAGATTTAGTTATAGATATGTAATTCATTATTTCAGCAAGCGACTCTCTCACTTTCTGGTATGTTTCTTTAACCTTTCCTGTTCTTGGCTATCTTCATGTTTATGTTGGCCCGTATCTCAAGCTACAAAACAATTAGGTTGTGGAAATAAAATCCGCTACCAGTCACAATTTTTGGCGGTTTATTAGTGTTCTAATAAACCGCCAAAAATTGTGACTGGTAGCGGATTTTATTTCCACAACCTATTAGGAACAGTCACGGAGTTCAACATCCATAATGGATAAAATTTACAAAACAATTTATTATAGGAGGACTCTTATTGGAATGTGGACTCTGTGGGAGACTTCTTTCCATACTGATTTCCACATTTGTGTTGCCTGTTGTGCAGCTTATTTAGCCAGAATTGACTGCATTGTTGTCAAAAGGTGATACAATAATGTCTACAGACAATATTTTCCAAGGTGAAACAAAGAGCATGGTTTACTTCTTTAGTAAAAAGGCCTTATTAATTTAGTTACAACTAAAGAAGTAAATAGAACTTGAGCTCTCCAACAGTTACTAAAAGAGTATCTTACTACGAAGTAAGTTACCAAAGTAGTGTAGACTAAAGAAGTAAGAGTTATTATAGAGTAATTTATGCTTGCTTGGTGCCCACCACCTTAAAACTTGATTGGTTGGCTGTTGGAGAGGGTAACGGGTGATGGGGGGAGGGGGAGGGAGGTGTATGGAAAATATAGTCGTGGGAACAGGGGCACGACTGAAATGGAAGGTTTATTTAGGGTTGGGAAGAGGTGGTGAGTTCTCGTAAAGCCCATGCTCTTCAGCTTTGCAATTTTCTGTTGGCCACCACCTCTCTGGCTCGTTGCTCATAGTCAAACTCTTCATTCATCTTCTTTTCCATCAATGTACTCACTTTACCCTTCCTCTATTACTCTCTTTTCCACCTTAATATTGATTAATTACAATCGTTTCCAAAATAGGACATCTGGAGAGAAAAATACATGGAAAACTAAAAAGAAAGTTATGGAGTATTACCAAGATTGTATATTTTGATACCACTCTAGGTAAGGCAGCTAAATCTTCCATTCCTTTGACCTTAGAAGTATTACCATCAACAACAATTTTTAAAACTGAAATTAATAATTTTTATACTGCAGCAGTCACAATGCAAACGGGGCATGAGGGTAGTAATGCACTTTCAAGTCTACATCAGAGTTATGAGAACTTCCAACACAGTGTTAATTTTACTGCCTTATTATTAACAAAACACTGTAGCTATATACAGAGTAAAATGAATTGTTATAAAAAAAAGTAGGAATTAATATATTGGCATAATTAAAGACCACAATACTACCTGCCAGCTTTGAGTCTCACAAGATTCACTACATAAATATACCAAGTAGCAAAACAAACATAAACAACAAATATGAACATACGGGATAGTATCATAATACTTATCTATTGTAGACAATACATAATCTCTGATTATCCTCATAAATTACAGATTACCACAACAGAATGTACCATCGATCACAGTTCTCAGCCCAAAAATTCATGCATTCGGCACTCACAGGTACAGATCACTTTTTAAACACAAAATCGTAATCTATAATCTTTTTTCTGCTTGTAAACAAACTATTGTCTTTAACTGAGGTATGATACTGTGTCAAAGCCAACAGATCGAATTGCGGACTTCAATTGACACAATATATTTTACATTGCAAATTATTTGACTTCTGTCTTTTGTTGTTTTTACAGACAACGCTGATTCCTGACTTTGAACCACCACCTCTGAAAGAACTCAGTGTGGAGTGGAGTGTATCATATGAAAGTCATGCAAGTGGAATCCTTGATGGAAATGTCAGTTCTGAAGAAAGCTCAGATGATGAAGAATGGATCAGCAGTTTCTTGTAAGTGAAAAAGTACAAGGCCTACCCATAAATCAGCCTCCAATTTCCTGTTGAAGGTAAATAAATGCTTACAGCATTATAGCACTTGTATTTGGAGAAGGGGGGCTTTAAAAATTGTTGCACTGTCAGCTCTCTCTTGCATTGGTGAATGTGTAAGAAGCAAATGATTGAAATGGGCAGTGTTATGGTACCTCTTCATAGGTGTGTGTGCGCACTTCTTTCCAATTATATTTGTGTGTTATAGAATTTTCTCAAATTTCTAGCAATCTTTGTTAGTGGCTCACTGAAATGTTGATGTAACATTGATTACAAGGAAAAACATAACCCTGCTATATTGTAAGTGAGCCCATCTTAAATTCCTGGCACATCAGTTCAAAAAACAAAAGTGGTAAAAGTGAGGTGGAAGGGTACTTATATGAAATTTCAGGGCCAATAAAATGTATTCTCCAAAAATTGAGACGGCAAATGTACATTGCTGGCCATACAAAATGCAACACCATAAAGGACCAACCAAATTTATTTGGGAGATAAGATGTACAAAGTTCACATATTTCAGTTGAGAAAGATGATGAAATCAGTATTGTGTGTTGCCACCTTTGCTGGCTAAATTACACCTACATGCCTCAACACTAAACCAAAGAGTCTCTAGTGTTTTTTGGGTATTGCAGTTCTTACTGCTTACATATCTTCCCAAAGTTGATCTGTTGTGACAGTAGGTGGTGTCATCAAGTAGATGTTTTCAATAACTGAAAGACTAGGAGAACAGGGAGGCCAAGGTGGCAGTGTAATTTGATTGGCAACTAGCATGTCACATGTGAATGTGCATTATCTTGTTACAGTGGGGTCATCGGCAAGCTCCAAAGTAAGGAGGAAGTAAACAGGCTCCAACGCTTGTAACGCTGCCTGGTTATTGTACTGGCAGTACATACTTGGAGGGTGCAGGAGAAGAATGCAGTACTGCCACAACCATAATACTGGATGCAGTACCAACATGGCAATAAATAAGGCATTTTAACTGCTTCTAACCAGTGTCCTTAGACTTTAATCCAGCTCTCTTGTTGGTGCAGGCAGGAAGGGGATTCATAGTTAAAGACCATGTCATACCATTCAGTTGTCCATGTTTGTCAGTCATCTGTCAATTTCTGGTCCAAACGCCTGTGGCATTGACGTAGTGGTACACACAGTAGTGGATGCCTTGTGCACAGTCCACTCTGCAGTAGACTATGTCAGACATTATGCATGGACACTGCTTGTTGTGCAACAGACCAAAGTAGTTGTGATACGGCAGATCAATCCATCAATCTGTCATCAATTACAGTGATATATTGAGGTGGATGTAAACAGTCCTGACAGTCCATCGTTTCCTCCTAAATACGATAATTATGGATCTGTATCACAACTGCTGATTTCTCTGAAGGATAATCTGCTATCCTTACAAGTAACAATTTTCCTTCAGTCAAAGTTTGGAACATGCTCAAAAGATACTTGCTGTCTTCCATGAGGTACACTGTAGTTGCTGACACAAAATGACGGCATGTAAAAACTATGCCATTATGGCCACACGGTAGACTGCAGGTAACCCTAGTGGCACTCGTAATGTGCACCAGCTCTGAAATGTTAATCATGTGCATCTCTCTTTGTCAAAATGCATGTTGTAAATTTCACCTGCTTTGGATGCATGCTTCAGATTGTTGCATTTTGGGTGGCTAGCAATGTAATAAGGTGATATGCAGACACAGAGATAAGAAGTCTACATTCCAATTTGTATAACTACACAATAATGGTGCGAATTAGAGGAACAAAAAATTGCAGTGTTGCAGTTCTAGGCTGTTAAGTTTATTCTAATGGCATATTTTTTATTTATTTATTTGGGGGGGGGGGATTCCCGCATTCACAAATTTCATTAGTCTCCTTGATCTATTCTTAACGTAACTAACCCAAAAAAATCTAGCCTTCAATCTGAATTTTGTTCAACTTCAGCTTTGACAGTCTCTATTTAAAAAATAGAGATTTTGAAATTCATGCAATAAATCCTTGAAAGTAAGTACAAATATGTGAATTTTATAACTGTGTTATAGTTGGTGCTAAAGTTAAACAAGACTCTTTCAAAGTTTATTTTCTGCTCCATCAAAAGATATGACTGACATTTTAGTTGATATTTAGCAGTGTTTTATTAGGATAGGTTGCTTACTCACCAGAGACATCCAATTAGTTGCAGAAAGTTGCAAATAATAGAACACATTAGATCCTTTGGCCGTCAAGTCCTTCATCAGTTAGACAGACACACACACACACACACACACACACACACACACACACACACAAACACAAACACGACCGCCATCTCTGGCCGCCGTGGTGACTCAAACTTGAATCCTTCCTGGAATTTCCAAATTTCAGATTTTTATTTTTCAGTTTCTGTGTAACAGTGAGAGTAAGAATATATAATTTTTGTTTATGCTTTAGAACTTTATTTCATAACTTGATGAGTTCTCTTGATTTAATCACTTAATATTGTATTTTCAGATCGTAGTTTGAAAATCGTATAATCCATATTCATAATGATCTGAAAAGCTGTTTTTTGTGATATTGTGGAAAATGTTTACCATTTAGCTACCATTGTAAGCTATCAAAAAGTATTAAACAGAGAACTTCCTTTCAAGAGAAGGTTTTTCTTTTGTGAAGCCTGTCATTTCTGATCATGCATAGGGTATAAATTCAGATCAGTATTAAAGAATTGGCAACTAAATAGGCATCAACTATTTAAGTAACAACACATGGCAACAAACTGCATATAAATAGTCAGGGGAGGGGGGGGGCTACTCTTCTTATCAAATTTCATTCTTAGGGCACAAAACCTTCCAAACTCTTCAAATCTGCTATACCGAAACCAGTTAGTTTTGAATCTTTCCCATCTTGGAATAATTTTGAAGAAGACCCATGCGTCTCTTAGTATTTTTTAGGTTCCAGTATTAGATTCTTGCAAACAGGAGTCAATACTGCCTACATTCATCACTGGTTGTATTGTGTGCATAGAGATTTGGTTATGGTTGTTTTGTGTTGTGAGGAAGTGATGCAGAAAATTCAAGTTTGGTTGTACTGTTGTCCACAATGAAAGTAATCAAGGAAGGCAACTGACAACTAGCAGCTATTGATATAAACTACATATTAAAAAAAAAAAAAAAAAAAAAAAAAAAAAAAAAAAAAAAAAAAAAAAAAAAAAAGTTAGGAACGCAAATTTCAGCATGTATGCTAAGTAATTAATCAAACTAATGAAGACATTGTTACAAAAACATACTGTATCAGCAAAATTAGTAACTCCAAAGAAGCTTTGCAAAATAAAGAAATTCATGTAAATTTCAAAATTGTGAAAAGTAAAAATTTGTAATTGTAATTCTGAAAAATCTTTACTTAAAACTATGCTTTTTGTAAATTTGTAATTGTTGAAAGGTATGTAAGGCACACTGGCAGAAGCCATCTTGTCTCACTTTTGGCAATATTTTAAAAGACAAAACATGCACAGATTATTAGTGCACTAAAATGAATAACAAAACCTATTATAGTGCATTAATAATCTGGAAATCTGACCCTATTTCCACACAAATTTTACTGAAGTAACCATCTTGTGGATTTGCATGGCTGAAATGAACCCTGCGAGTAGCAAGCAGATCCCAACAAAATGAAGGCAAGTATTTCCAGTTAGTTAAACCCCAGCCTTTAAACATTCATTCATAACTTCTCAACATAAAATTCTCCAATTAATCTAAAACATTCAAGTACACACAGTCAAACGGAAAAATGAAGAATACAGGTTTTTTAGGATCTCGAAGGAATTTTCACAACAGGTCCTGTGAGAGTAACATATAAGGACACTATGACATCATGGGTTTATTGAGAGCCTCTTATTGAACTCCAAATTCAATCCAAAATAAACAGTGTGGGGTAATTACTGAAAGAATCATTCTTCTTCATGAACATGCATGTCCCTGTCTTATAAATTGAAAAAAGAAAGAACTTAGTCTTTTTTACTTTAAGACTTTTTTTAACTTTGTCCCTAATTTCCAAACCTGGCTCGAAGTGACTTATATCGTTTTCTTAAGATGAATGTCTGAATGTTTATTCAGCACTTTAGCTGATGATGAGCTGAAGGATACTGTCTACATTGGTTGATGCATGAGGCACCCCATTCCTTTATGAATAAAATAAGAAATCCATGTCAGAGTATAACTGAAATCAATGTCAAAGTATAACTGATATGTACCATGTTTACACTGTGGAGAAATAATTCCAAATGTACAATGGAGTAGTTCATTTCTTCACTGTAAATGCAGTAATATTGTTGGATCTGGTGCAGGAATGGATAGGATGAGTGTCCACATAGCCAAATCCTGAAAGTAACTGCAGGCCCAAAGTAGAGAATAGGGTTAGAGTTCCATCTGGTACCAATTTTAATTTTTTCTTGAGATTTATTTCATTGTCTAATCCTGCAAAAATAAACCTTTCCTATTATTCCATTAATAATAATGTTTTTTCTATAGCAGTTTGAGAATATCAGATGTCTCTTCCTTTGGACATGCCCAAAAGAACAAATATCACACTGTATGCACAAATACTGGTGACATTTCTTGTACATTGCTTCATCTGCTAGTTGGACAATAAGTATTTTTATGTAACATTATTGTACAGTTAGGAGAAAACGAAAATATATTGCTTTTTTATAGGCCGGATTGCGACTCATCTGATGGAGTGGAATTTGAAAGGGACACGTCTGTACTTGAGCAACAGTATTCGTCAACAGCACATTCCACAGATCGTGAGGAATCTGCTTCTGAGGATCGGCTCCAACCAGAGCTTCGAGAGATACAGTTTATGTATATACAAATGGAATTCTGTGAGAAAAGCACTCTCAGGTATTTATGAAAATACTGGCTGTAAACTTGCTGTACACCAAATCTTTAATGTTATCTTTCTGTTCATAATATCAGTTAATATCAAATGAAATTTCTACTCTAAGAATATGAAGCCTCTAGGGCAAATGAAAAGAATACCTCGTTGACCATTAATTGGTTTTATTGTTATTTATAAGATTTACATTTCTTGTTTATGGGAAACACAGTTTCACCTCCAGTATGTATAATTTTGATGTTGCAGGCACGACCTCTCATTTCAAGGGTACCATTTAACTGGTGAAATTGCTTATTAAGCTAGTGAAATATTAAGAGAGAGAGGGAGAGGTAGAGACAAGATTTTTTCATTAAAAAGTTTACCTCATTTGGGTTTTTAAACCGCCTTAACTAAAATTTAATGTCTGCTCAGAACAATGTACAGCTCAACAATTCAGTTCTGTCATTTAAGGTAAACTTTGATACTCCTTGTCTAATATTGTCGCGTTGAAATTGAAGCAGGTTGACTTCGTAGGCAGGGTTGTCGAGTTAACACAGCACTTATACTGAAAGCAGGTTTATTGTGAACTGAAACGTACACGTAGCACTGACTGCTTCTCGGGCAGAGTGCTCTGCTATTTATACACAGACAGAATGTACCAGGAATTAGAAGAATAGTTAACATAAGAAGCAGTTGAAATTACAAGTCAACATAAGAAACATGTAGAACATTGTGGAAATGTTAATTACAAAGAAATAAATTTTTGCCGGTGAACGGGATTGAACGGGCGACCTTCAGCACCACAGTCCATGACGCTATCCCTTGCGCCACACCGGAAGTCACCTGAGGTGCGGTCAAATGGCATTGCTCCCTCTCTTGAAAGAAACAGCGACCCGCTGTTAGGTCCCCTATGGAGCCAGCTGCAATACCCTGGATCTTGATCTTGTCATGGGTTCTCTGTAGGGCAGTTCTGGAGAATCCTTCCCTTCTACACGATTATCGACGAGAGACTTCCCTGTCATGGCTTCATCAGTATCATTACTGTCCTTAGAGTCCTTGACCAACAAGCCATTTTCACCTATCTGCTCTTCAGGATTGTAGTAAGCCTTCATGCGGAGGACGTGAACAATGTCTCTTTGTTTTTGTCGTTTTGACGACAGCTCATAATCCTCGATTTCGTATGTGACGTCTGACAGGCGGCGTATGACACGATATGGACCAAAGTATCGCTTCTGATAGTCCAACTTTCCGTACAGGGGTAAAAATCCATACCAGATCTCCTGGGCTGTACACAACAAGTCGGTGCTTGTCGTTATACCGCTGACGGTCCTTCTCCTGGGCATCCAGTGTCTGTATGTGAGCCAGCTGTCTTGCTTCTTTGACCCTGGTGATGAGCTGTTGAACATAGTCATTCTGAGTGTTGTTCAGTTGGAACAGGAACAGCGTATCCATTGTCGTCTCAGCTTCACGGCTGTGGAGCATGAGAAACGGCTTGAATCCAGTGGTGTCTTGTCTTATGGTATTATAAGCAAATCTCACGACTGGCAGTATTGTATCCCAATCCTTCTGCTCAACATCGACATACATCGACAGCATATCGGCTAACGTCTTGTTAAAACGTTCTGCAAGACCATTTGTCTGAGGATGGTATGCAGTTGTCATTCTGTGGACAATGTCGCAATGTGGCATTACCTCTGATACTACTTTTGACTGGAATACTTTTTCACGATCAGATATCGTCACACGTGGTGCTCCATGCATCAAACTAATGTCTCTCTGGAGCTTCTGCTGTTGGCACAGGTTGGGTGACAGCGTAGCATGTGAGGTAGTCAGTGCAGACTATTATCCATTGGTTACCGGTTGTCGACTTTGGGAACCTCCCTAAAAGATCTATCCCAACTCGGTGGAATGGAGCTGCTGCCAGCAGAATCGGTATGAGATACCCTGGAGGTAATTGCAGCACATGCTTCCGTCGCTGGCACTCTTACAGTGACTCACATAGTGCTTGACAGATCGGTACAGACCTTTCCAGCAATACCTGCGTCTGATTCTGTCTAGGGTCTTCATGAACCCCAGATGACCGGATATTGGAGCATTGTGGAAATACTTGGGAATAGCTGGCTGGAGATGAGCTGGAATGACCAGTAGCCATTTGGGGCCCAGTTGATCGTAGTTGCCCTTATACAATGTCCCGTTTATAAGTTGGAACACTCCATTGCTTGGTTCTCCTTTCTCCAAGACCTCTATGGTTTTTAATAGTGCTGGATCTTCCCTCTGTTCAGCTGTAACATCACCTAATCCAGTGAGGGCTGAAATTTCATTTATGCTGTTGTGTTACACTAATGGATTCCTCGAAAGGCAGCCGGCATCCTTGTGTTTGCGCCCATTCTTGAATACCACTGTGACGTCGTACTCTTGGAGTCTTAGTGCCCATCTTGCTAGTCGACCTAATGGATCCTTCAAATTGCTCAGCCAACATAAAGATTGATGGTCTGTCACGACGGTGAATGGTTTACCGAATAAAAACTGGCGGAACTTGTTAATAGCCCAGATAACTGCTAGACATTCCTTCTCAGTTGTAGAGTAGTTTATCTCGGACTTTGAGAGTACTCTTGATGCGTAGACTATCACCTTTTCAGCACCTTCCTGAACTTGTACAAGTACTGCACCAATTCCATACCCACTGGCATGGGTAAGGCTAGCACTGGTGCGGAAGTTAGAGCCTCCTTAAGTGCCCGGAAAGCTCTTTCTTTTGTCTTATCCCAGTAAAACTTGGCATCTCCTTGCAGAAGTTCTTGCAATGGACATACCTTCTTACAAAATCCTTTTATGAAACGTCAGTAGTATGAGCACAGCCAGATGAAACTTCTCACATCACGAATGTGCTGAGGTGTTGGAAATTCTGTGACTGCCCTTACTTTATCTGGATCAGGACGGACACCATCTCCGTTGACTAGGTGCCCAAGGATTTTTATCTCTTTGGCGACAAAGAGGCACTTCTTTGGATTGAGGCAGAGTCCTTCAGTCTGAACACACTTCAGCACAGTTGACAGGCAATCCATATGTTCTTCAAATGTTTTCGAGAAAACGAAAATGTCATCTAAATAGCAAAGACATGACGTCCACTTAAGGTGTGGAAGCAAGTTGTCCATCATGCGTTTGAATGTGGCCGGAGCATTACATAATCCAAATGGCATTACTTTGAATTCATCGGGGCCGTCAGGTGTAATAAAAGCCATCTTCTCCCTGTCAGCTTCATCAACCTCGATTTGCCAGTAACCTGTCTGCATGTCCATAGTTGAAAAGTATGTAGCTCCTTTCAAGCAGTCTAAGGTGTCTGCAGTGCGTGTCGATGGGTAGTAGACATCTTTCTATGTAATCTTGTTCAGCCGCCGATAGTCAACACAGAATCCCCACATGCCATCCTTCTTCTTTACGAGGACCACCGGAGACGACCAAGGACTCTCTGAAGGTTGAATAATGTCATCGTGCAACATCTTCTCCAATTCCTCCCGAATTGTCCGTCTTTCAGCTGGCGTCACATTATAAGAACACTCGCTAATTGGCAGATGATCCCCCGTATTGATATAGTGCCTTATTGTGGGTCCTTTTTTTCTGACTTTCCCCCTGATGAGGTGTGAATGCATCCTAACATTGGCGTAGTATGGCTAACACCCGCTGGCGTTGTTCCTTGGTCAGTCCGGGCCCTATGGGCAGTTCCACGGTTGTTTCCTCCAGCGTGTTGTCTGTACTAACAGCAGAGCGTGGGTCTTCATTGATGACATTGAGTTCTCCGTCCTGGATTGGTTCAGCTGTCCCGATACACATTCCTTTGGGATAGGTTGTGACTGCTCGTGACAATTAGTTATCCAAATCCCTCCTTGACCACCGGTAATGCTTATGATAGCCGCTGGTATGTAAATATCTTTTGTGAGCCTGATAAACTTTTTACTATCAACAAGAACTTCACAGTTCAACTGGTCATCTGTGTTTGTGACTGTAACTCTTCTCATTGTCAATGGTATTGTCACATTGTCAACGGCAAATAACTTCCCAGAAAATTCTGTATTACGTGTATCCGTCGGAACGACTTCCTCAATTTGTAGCTCAGATCTTCCACAGTCAATGATAGCTTGGGATGCTTGAAGAAAGTCCCATCCAAGGATGACATTGTGACTACATTGTGTTAAAACGACAAATTCAAATGCTGGGTCCGGTTGTTGATGGTTATTCTTGCGACACAAGTTCCTGCTGGCTGGACGTACTTTCCATTTGCGACCTTCAGCACAGTTGCCCCCGTATCACAGAACATTGTCTTCTTTAGTGTGCAGCGGTAATTGTCCGACAATGCAGAGAAAGAAGCTCCTGAATCAACCAGTGCCCGGATAGGTTGGCCGTCAATTACGACGTCGATGAGATTTCCCGACATCTTAGTGACTGTCATCCATGGAGGATTTTAATCTGCGGTAGCCTCACCTCCGTAGATGCACTTAGTTTTCCTGGGCGTGGTGGCTAGGGGAGTGGTTGGTATCTCTGTACGGCGATGGTAAACGGCAGCAGTGCGTCGTAGTGCGAGCTCATCCGGGGTACGGCGATGGGTTTCTTCCGATAGGTTGACTGAATTCATAAGCAGGTGACTGCCTGCGATAGAACTAAGATAACTTTAGTTAAGTCCAATATCACCTTGTACAATGTACTACAAGTGATCCATGGGCTAAATAAATATTATCTTACAAACTTGTGTATAAAAAGAAACATTGATCATCAGTCAAAACATCACTACTAAATAATGCTGTAATTTTTATTACATGTGCACTGAAGTGTCCTATATAATATTGTTATTTTAAGATCAACAAAAAATCCTGCAATTTGCACTATAAGTACTCTGAAGTATTCTCTAGTATATTGGTATAGTAAAATCAAAATGTTGAAATGGCCTATATGTAATGGTACAACATACCTCAATTGATGTACGTCAACTGGCAAATAAATACATAATGGTATCATGTGAGAAAAGGGCAATCGGAGCCTCTGACGAACGATGCTCTCTAAAGCAGTGCTGTTGCGAATTTTCCATCTTAAGGAAATTTTGAACTGAGAATACGTTCAATAATTCTGCAGCAATGTCAATGATAAATGTTTTTAATTATAGTGATCTCTTTATAATCTCCCACACTTACAGTTACCAGTCAATTAGCAATCAAGTATACCGTGCACCTAAATCGCTAATCATTTGGAAAGGCAATTGTGCTAAATGTAATCCCTATAAATGTAATGGAGATTATAACTTGATCATTGTTACAGTGTCTTTGTGTATGACATTGATTGGAAATATGCTGGGGGAAAATTTGTAAAAATATTTTGTAAGTTGTTAAAGTTGCCAAAATGTTGAACCATTTGGATGCAATTGACTGAATTTAGCAAAAGCAAACAGTCTGCCACACTCACTGAATGAGGGAACAAAATTTAGAAAATTGTTTAATTATGGAATGTAATGAATAAGGGGTTAACTACATAGGTGGCCTTGCGCAGAACTCGCACTACATTCAGCTAGGTCAAGCACAAAATCAAATGGCATCACACAAACATGTACTGAAAGTAAATCAACTATTAAGACAATGTAGCATTCTTACAACTATTGCTTCTTAATAAGCAGCAATCACCAACAAATCTGTTTTGGTGTTACTGTTTAAATTTATCTACTCTTGATCAAACAGTGATAATTGAATGAGTGAGTAAAAGCAACTTTACGATCAGTAATAGGCAGTTCAATATTTCCCAGCTATAAATTCACTGATTTTCACAGCGTTAAAAATACTGACAGATTTTATTATTGAAATTGTCTTTCCTAACCAGGATAATTAGTACTGCTTGCTTTCACTTTTAATTTTTTATGATTTGGTCTTGGAATAACAATGATGAGGATAGGGCCTTGCCTGATAAATGTTTGAGGTGAAAAATTCGTTAACACTATTTTCGCTAATTCTGATTCGCTGTTGAGAAGAACAATTCTAATAAGATGGCTAGCATGAGTAGGAATAACAATCCCATTAGTGTTCGAATAACTCTTATAACTAAGAGTCACTTGCACTTTTTTTCCAGTCACTTGAGACTTTGAACTTGGGCCAAAGATTCACGATAAATGAAAGCTGAATAAGTGACCAATTCTGTAGGGTACTTCTGCAAAACCGAATTGGGATTCCATCCAGACCTGGCCACTTATTTGCTTTTAGCTCTCTCACCTGTTGCTCTTCACAAAGGATGGATATCACTATGTTCTACATTCAGGCATATTTTTGCCAGACTTCATTTGCTACTTCTTTCTTAAATCAAAAGTGCAACTTCATCATACATCATTTTCCGAGTATTATTGCTGAACCATGGTGGATCCTTTCCATCCTTTATCTATGTAGCCGGCACATATTTTTCCAATGTTCAGTTTACAATGTATTTAAATTTTGCCCAAAATTCTTCTACGTCAGTTGTATAGTAACTAAATGACATCATTCATTCTCAAAGACGGAGGCTAACAAAAGTTGATGAGCTCTTTCTTGCAAAAACACACTCCTAGCATTATTGATTGATTTATTAATTTTGGTAACAATTGTCACCATGATGACATCATGATGACTAACGCCTCTATCTACACTACTGTTGGTAACCTCTGGCCTGTTTTAGTTACAAGGTCTAAAATATGTGCAATCAGCACAAGAAATCAGTCAGCAATCAGTCATAAGAAATCTATATTTTTATTTGTTTGCAAATCTAGATTTCGTACGAACGCAACCTCCAACATGGAGGTCGAGATGTTTTAAGTGTTTTAATTGGTTTTAAGCATTGATAATGACCACACAGTGGTCGAAATCTAGATTTGCAAACAAATAAAAATATATATTTCTTACGACTGATTGCTGAAAGAATTACCACAAATCAAATACAGTCGTGGAGCACCAATTCCAACATGGAATCAAGCCTGAGGTCTAAAATATATCTATTGTGGGCTGTCAGTTTTTGCTGCTACAGACAGTTTTCAGAAAATGTGTTCAAAAGTAGTTCACAAGAGTGTTAGTTTGTACTACCTGCAGTGAAACCATAAATGTCCCAGTCTATGCAAGGTGGAATCCAAAATTTTTGGGACTGGTGCTGCCATCTGGAATGTAGGATTAGTAGATCCTTGCACCATTAGGTAGCAAGAGCTGCATATCTGATGAGTCAATGTGCAGAGCGGCATTCATCTGGGAGAATGTGTTGTGTGTCCACAGTTATTTCCGCAATACTCTGAGATTGGTGTATGGCAAGTTTATGATGGATCCGCGAACATTACATCATTTGTATATCAAATTCTGTGTGAATCTCTGGGAAAAGTGCAACAGAAGCTCTTGCAGTAATTCAGCAAGTGTTTGGGGGACAGAGCATGGGCCGTATGTGTGTGTTTGAGTGGCATGCTCATTTCAGGGCCGGCCGTGCAGACGTTGAAGATGACGCTCACACTGGAAGGCCTGTAGGCCCCACAATGCCAGACATTGTTGCCAAACGTCAACAATTGGTTTGTGCTAATTGACATTGAACACCTTGTGGATGAAGTAGGTATTGGTTTTATGGGGCATGTCACTGAATGTTGACTGATGAGTTGGGCATGCATCGTGTCACCACAATATTTGTGCCAAGGATCTTGACTGCTGATTAGAAGGCACAGCGTATTGAAGTGTGCAGGGACCTTCATCAGACTGCATCTGATAATCCAACCTTCTTGACACTGGAGATAACCCATGACAAGAGCTGGATTTACAGTTATGAACCACAGAAAAAGCAACAATCATCCCAGTGGAAGAGCCGGGGCTCTTAAATACCCAAAAAAGCGAGACAGGTGAAGAGCAAAGTGAGAAGCGTTATATTCATTTTCTTCAATACCAAGGGAACTGTGCACAAAGATTTTATTCCACCAAACCAAACAGTGAATTCTACATACTACTATGAAATTTTTTTCACGGCTCTGTGAAAAAGTGTTGCGACGACGGACCGAACCTTGGCGTAAAGAAGGGAACTGGCTGCACTATCACAACAATGCGTTCTGGCACAAGCCCTTGCTCACCAGGAACTTTGGGGGGGGGGGGGGGGGGACATGGCAGCCTTACCACACGCAACATTCTCACCAGATTTGGAACCTTGCGACTTCACTTTTCCCAAAACTGAAATTGAAGTTGAAAGGCCTTAGGTTTGACACTAAAGAATTCAAGAAGCATCGCTGGCTGTCCTAAACACCTCAAAGAAAAGGCTTCCAGAAAACGTTTGACCAATGGCAGAAGCACTGGGACCGGTGGGTACATGTGGATGGGAACTACTTCGAGGGTGATGATGACCATTAGTCCAAAGGTAAGGTTTTCAACAGGTGGCAGCACCGGACCCATAATTTTGGATAGCCCCTCGTACTTCGTAAGTGAAAGTTGGACCTATCTAATATTGTAAGGTCTGAGTAACTTTGCACTGCTGAGCAAAGATTTCTTTGTATGACTCTGCAACTGTGAAAGGGGGAACAAAATGGCTGCTGTGAATGCTCAACCATATAAACTCGATAAGCCTGTGATGGGACTGGAATAGGAAGTGCTGGGTCTTGTAGCAGGGTCTTCCTTTCATTTCTGTGGCAAAGGGCTGGGCTTTGATATGGCATAGGGATGGATTAGGATGTTAAGCAGGTTGGGAGGGCGAAGGAACACCACTTTAGGAGGGATCTTGGACAGGATGTCTGTAATTTGTGGGCATGAGGACAGAAAATCAAAATCTTGGCCAAGGATGCAGTTTAGTTGTTCCAGTGCAGTAAGTACTGGGTTACAAGAGAAATGCTCTTTTGTTGGTGATTAATGGTGCTAAAGGGAGGGTTTGGGGAGTGTGGAGAATATGGCATGGGAGATCTGTTTGCGGTCTAGGTTTGTGGGGTAGTTTCTGTCCATGAAAGGCTTTTTTGAGACCTTCAGCATATTGAGAAAGAGAGTCTTGGTCTTTGCAGATACACCTTCCATATGTGGCTAGGCTGTAAAGGAGGGAGTTTTTGATGTGGGATACCATCTGTCAAAATGTAGGTGGTTGCTAGGTTTAATATGGACTGACATGCGGATGGAGCTGACAGTGATGTGGAGGTTAACATCGAGATGCGTTGAGGAAGACGAAGTGAAGTGGATGGTGGACAGAGGAGTTGAGGTTTTGAAGGAAGGAGGATAAGGTGTCCTGCACTGAGTCCAGATAATGAAAATGTCATCAATAAATCTGAACCGCACCCTATGTATGGGGTTTTTGGGTTCTAGGAAGGTTTCCTCCATAGGACCCATAAACAGGTTGGCATAAGAGGGTGCTTTGCAGGTGCCCATGGCTGTGCTACGGATTTGATGGTAAACTTTCCCCTCAAAGGAAAAATAGTTGTTTGTTATGATAAAGTTGGTGAGGATTATAAGGAATGAGGTGCCGGGCTTGAATTCAGAGGGACAGTGAGAAAGGTATGTTCGAGAGCGGTATGGCCATGGTCATGTGGGATATTGGTGTATAGGGATGTGATGTCTAATGTTACAAGTAAGTATCCAGGAGGTGGTGGAACCTTTGTCTGCAGGGAAGATGATTGTTTGGCATTTGTTTTGAGATTGTGTTTTCAATTTACATGCCAGGCTTCCTTGTCAAGATTTAGCCAGGTCTTTGTCCTGAGGATAATCTGAGCACAACTAATTTCTTACTTGCAGTTAATTTTGGTACTTAGTGACAAATACTTTCGAAAATTTACTGCTAATACTTTGGCAGTTGAAGTATGTTTCATCTGAAAGCTGATGATTTCACTCTGTGCATGTCAACTACTACCTACCCTAAGGAAAGGGAAAGGGGGGGGGGAGTGTGCATTTTAGAGATAACTCTGCTTTCCAAATATCTTTTTCCTTCATATACTGCACCTCTAAACTATCAAGTGGAGTCCTGAAATTCTCCATCCAGTTACAAAGATTCAGAAATCTGTAGCTAAGACTATCACAGATTCATCAAAGCTCTTGGTTGAGGCCCTCTAGTCTTAGCTGCACCACATTTGCAGTGAAGGGTGATCTATCTTTTCAAAAATATTGTATTTCATCAGAGATTTTTAATTATTGCAAATTTAAAACTTGTGTATGTTTTATGTCATTACAAAATAGCCCTTCTGATTTTTGTGACAGGACTGCCATAGACAGTGGACTATATGAAGATCAAGAACGGATTTGGAGACTTTTTCGAGAGATGGTTGATGGACTGGCACACATCCACCAGCAGGGTATGATTCATAGAGACCTCAAGCCTGTAAATATTTTTCTTGACTGTAATGACCATGTCAAGATTGGTGACTTTGGGCTTGCTACAACCAACATTTTAACAAGGTCATTAAATGAATGAAACTTATGATATTCAAATGTTCTATTTATTATAATATTTATATTTCATTTGAGTAACTTTTTAATAACAAGAAATCTGGTTTGTTTCTCTGTATCTTATGTTCTTATCAAGTTGTATGCAGTTGAGAATTCAATATCAATATACAAAGTAAAAGTAACAATGGGAAGTCCAGGTTAAGATGCAACAATATAATGAGAATTATTGCTATTAATTGCCAAGGCATTTCAATTAAAACAGACTAAGATCGCAATATTTTATTAAAATGATCAGTTTGCCCAAACTCTTTTGCCACATTGAGATATAGTCCATCATTCAGCTGTTGCTGGTGGTCTTGAGTAGTGACGTCACAGTCATTAAACTGCAATAAATTGGTGGACTATAGCTGAAGATAGCAAAAGAGGTTTCCCAAAACAGATCATTTTAAATAAAATATTCTGATATTAGACTGTTTCATTAATTGATCCTCACATAACAAATCCCATAACTTCCATAAAAATGTTAACCAAGGCATTTGCGGAGGTTCCAACCATTACTATTTAATCATAATTGTGAAAAAAATGTTTAAAATTACGAGCTTACAATTGGAGTGGTTCGAATTCCGATTTTTAGGTTTAATTAACAAATTGATTTCATTTGTTTTCCATCGGTGAAGCATGGTTCCTTTAGATTTTGTTTGTGTGATATCGACAAAAATAAACTGGTTATGAGCAACAGCTTCTAGCATGTCCTTGTGGAAATCACTAGTATGGAGAGTATCTTCTACAAACTTGAGAACTGCTTAATATGGAATACAGGATGAATCCATAGTGGCACGTCATTGTGGAATCTAGAAGCAGCCACATGTTGAGATAGCTGATACATTCAAAAGGTAGGTGAAGAACTTGGCTGCAATGGAATGCTTCTTGGCTCAGTTTCCAAGTGTCTTGTCTTCTAGTGAGATTGAAGGACTAGAAGAAAAGTTCAGTAATTTTTCAGTTTTATTCTTTTCCCCCGGGAAAAACATAATACAGGATTGTCCAAAGTGATTATGAAACTCTGTTAGTGCCCCAAATTAACTGAAAGACTTTTTAGCATCTTGCTTAAAAAGAAAACAGATTTCTGACAAACTCTTAGCACTTCAACATTGAATTCATTACTAATGGAAAAAAATTGAAATTGTTTCTTCCAAAAAGTATGCCATCAGTTAATAATTACAAAAAAGCAGTTAAGTGATTCCAAGAAAGCAACTAGGTTCTACCATTGATATTTTAAGTCCTCCACTGCCACTTTAGGTTCTCTCCCTTCCAGTGTTGTAACTTTCACGAATTATTCATAAACTAGGGAGAATGATTTCATTAGGCCTAGTAACTTGCTGGAAGAAGTAGATGCGGATAGAGACAGCAGAATTTCACCATTTTTTAAAAACTTTCTTAACCTGCACACACACCAAAGTATCTTTACCTGTACTCTTAGTTATGATTTTACATTATCTTGTGTTTGTGTGAAATTTTTAGTGAGTAGATTCTTTTAGATATAAATTTATAGCCAATATCAATAAATATTAATCTGGAAATCACAAAATCTGACATGTTCAGTTCTGAGGAAGAACATAATTAGCTATCAAGTTTTGCTCACGCCCCCCCCCCCCCCCCCTTCCACCCACACACAATCCTAGTGTAGACATATGAATTGTGTAGTAATATGTTGCCCCTATCTCGTGTGCAACCTCATGGAAAATGTTTTGACAATTTTGATGATTCCTTATGCACTTATACCCCTTGTATTCCCTCTGACCCCCACTCTCCCATCATACATATTAGGTCGCATTACTATTTGCCATATTCAAAAGTTGGAACCTCCACATTTGTCAAGCTGTGACTGCACATAAGACACTCATTCAAACACATCATTGAAGCATTCTGCTTTCAGAGTAAGGTCATAGCCAAAAAATTGCATACTTATTCGGACAGTCTTGTTGTATTATATTTCCCTTTTTATTAGAGATTTCAGTAATAATAAAACACTGATAAATTAAAGTTTATGTGAAGAATTTAGAAAGTAAATGACCACCTTAATTCTAAAGAATACTGAACATACAAACACAAGAAAATATAAACAAATCAAAACCAAACTCTCAGAATTATTCACACACACATCTACATACTGATGGTCTGGAAAATTCAGTATCTGGCAGTGATTCATTCATTTCATCTTGTTTACTTTCTAAGACAACTTGCCTTGCTATTCAGTAATTTCCTCGCATACTCTGGTGATATTTTTTGCCACTCTTCTTGAAGTCTGTTCTTCAGTTGTTCTTTAGATGTGATTTTTGTCTTCCTTCTTTTTCAAGGTCCGAGGCATTTTGCTCTGATTGTTGCCAGTATGATATTGAAGTACCTGGGAAGCAGGTAGCTAGCCTTACTTGCCCAGGGCCCCACTGGGTTTAGGGACTAACCGGTGGATTTGGTAGTCTTTGCCGTCTGAGCACAAAGGTGGCCACAACTCAGAATATGTCTGAGATGCCCAACCTTATTCCAAAGTAACTGGTATCCCAACTGTCAGGACCCGTGGTTCATGAACTAGGACATGACTACAGGAACCCACACCATGAACCAGTATGTTCTATGTTTCATAGATCTGGAAAAGGCTTATGACTGTGTGTTCCTAGGAGGAAGCTACTGTCAGTTCATAAAGATTATGGTATAGGAGGCAAACTTTTGCAGGCAATTAAAGCGCTTTACGTAGACTGTCAGGCAGCAGTTAGAGTAGATGGCAAATTAAGCTCATGGTTCAGGGTAGTTTCAGGGGTAAGACAAGGCTGTAACCTGTCACCACTGTTGTTCATACTATTCATGGATCATATGTTGAAAACAGTAGACTGGCAGGGCGGGATTAAAGTAGGTGAAAACAAAATAAGCAGTCTCGCATATGCGGATGACTTAGTTGTAACGGCCGATTCAATTGAAAGGTTGCAAATTAATATTTCAGAGCTCGATCAGAGGTGCAAGGATTATGATATGAAGATCAGCATCTCCAAAACAAAAGTAATGTGTGTAGGAAAGAGATTTAAACAGATTGAGTGCCAAATAGTAGGGACAACGTTAGAACATGTAGACAGTTTCAAGTACCTGGGATGTATTTTCTCACAGTATGGCAACACAGCGAAAGAACTGGAATCGAGGTGCAGCAAAGCTAATGCAGTGTGTGCTCAGCTAAGATCTACTCTCTTCTGCAAGAAGGAAGTCAGTACCAAGACTAAGTTAGCAGTGCACTGCTCTATCTTTCGACCAACTTTGTTGTATGGTAGTGAAAGTTGGGTAGATACAGGTTACCTTATTCATAAGATAGAGGTTACAGATATGAAAGTAACAAGAATGATTGCAGGCACTAATAGATGGGAACAATGGCAGGAGAGTGTCCATAATGAGGAAATCAAAGAAAAACTTGGAATGAACACCATAGATGAAGCAGTTAGAGCAAACAGACTGAGATGGTGGGGTCATGTTACACGCATGGGAGAAGCAAGGTTACCTAAGAGACTCATGAGCTCGGCAGTGGAGGGTAAGAGGAGTCGAGGTAGACCAAGAAGAAAGTACTTAGATTCGGCGCAGAATGATTTTGAAGTAAAAGGCATAACATTAGACGAGGCATCAACGTTAGCATTGAATAGGGGATCATGGAGGAATTTTATTAGAGGTACTTTGCTTCAGACTGAACGCTGAAAGGCATAATCAGTCTCTGATGATGATGATTCTTTTTCAGGTTTTTCTCATAGATCCTCAATCACATTCAAGTTTGTTGATTAAAGATGAGGATGGATCAGCTTTGGACAGTTAAAACAGTAACCACATCCTCACATTCTAGGTCATCTGTTTTGGGTCATTATCTTGATAAAACTTAAAATGTACACCAACTGTCATTTTATCAGCGTTATTTTTGACATTTTCCCTCAGTTTTGGTACTGAAACTGCTCCATTTTACCCTCAATAAAAACCAATTCACCAACTCCATTCTCCCACATGCACTCTCACATGTCCACTACCATCTGCACAGTTGCTTTTAGATTCTGCTGGTAAAACTCAGTATTAGGACACTCTCAAACCATTATCTTTCCATCTGCCTGAAAGATTTTAAGTTTACTCTCGTCAGCAAATATAACTTGATTCCACCAGACTATCTTATCTAATGTGCTATGTGGCTAACAGCAGTCTTTGATTTATTTTACTTATGAATGGCTCCCGTCTTGCAGTACGACCACGGAAGTACCTCTTCTGAATACTCTTTGTGTTGTATTGGGATGCACTTCCTTTCTGATGTCTTTATCAATCTCAGTGGTCAGTTTTGGACCACTTATATTGGGTTCCATGTTTTTAATAATTTGGGAGTTTTTGAAAACTATATATGTCTCACATTACATAAAATTATTTTTTCTAGACCTGGAGCCCTAGCACATCTGGAGCCCAACAACATAGTATCTGACCAAACATCATTTTCAAATGATCTTGGAGATGGATCAATGACTGGTCAGGTTGGCACAGCTCTATATGTTTCCCCAGAACTAGGGAATGCAGGTGGTAAAGTAGTCTACAATCAGGTACGTGTAATAGTGCAACTTGAAATAGCTATAACAGGAACAAATTTGGTAAAGATTATGAAGCTTATATTGATAACATTTGCTGCAAGTAATCATGTGTATTAAGTTGGCAGAATAGAGGTGAATTTTGAATAACTGATGATATTTCAACGAAATGTTTTCCTTTCAATCGTGGAAGTTTCTAACAAGATGACCTTATCAAAAAATGATTAAATGATCAGAGATTGCAAGAAAGCAAGGGGAGGGAGTGTACATATATTACATTAGGCATAATCCAATACAATAGAGATTTGATGTAATCTTGAAACATATTAGTACCTCTTCCTTTATCTCAAGAAAAAGGTTTCAGCTCATAATTACCCAATTAATTTGTGACAGAGATGAGGATAGATACTGTCTTGTTCATTTTGAAACCTCTCTCGTTTCCTGAATTCATACATCAAGACTTCTGGTCAGAAGCATTTAAGAGGGCCTTTTCATCACAATTGTAACCATAATGCTACGTTACATTTCTCTCTTCCATTACTTTGGAATTTCAGGAAATTGTGAATCAGAAGACCTTGCTTCTGTTTCAGTGTTTGGCTAATTTCATAGTGTTACTTTCACTATGAAAAACCAGTTGGCAGAAGAAACAGTAAATACTTTGTGACCATGTAAATCGAAGTCAAATATTGTTGCTTGAGATTCAGTAATTGGCCCAAGAAGTGGCATGCCTTCGCTTCACTTTATTAAAAAGACCACTAATTAAAACATTCATTTCTACTTTAACATTATCTTTGCTATTCCACACCACTTTAAACTATGTTTTCAAAACTTTGCTATCATTGATTAGTATGCTATGTGGGAATGACCACTAACAAGCTGACTGTATGCATAAATAGGCACCATCAAACTGTCACCGAGAAATGGTGGTATGATGTGCTTGAGTTAATGACTGCTTCATAGTTCGTCCATCTAGATTCTTTCCATAGCAAGTCTTGTATGCGCATGTGCTGAGAGCGCTCCCTGCAACATACCTGTCATTCTTGTAACTCACATGGCCTCAACATTTTCCAAGCTCTGTCCTCCATCAACCTTCCTTGCTTCCAAATGCCTTCTACCCCTTCCCTCCCCATGCACCTCAATAGTCATTTCCCTTCTTTACTTCACTCCTGACCCCCACCATCTCCCTCCAATCTCATTATTGCCATGCTGCATCTTGCAGCCCACCATCCTATGCCCACTGAGTCCCAGCACATTTACAAGGTGTGTGTGTGTGTGTGTGTGTGTGTGTGTGTGTGTGTGTGTGTGTTTTTTGCTAATAAAATTCTCATTACACCTGTTCTTGAGTTTATTAGTCTGTTTGAGATTTTTACACAACAGGATTCACATAAGAGATGAAAGAGCATGTTATAATTTTTTTATTATTTTTATGGATAATTTAGTTATAAAAAGAATTACAACAAAGATACTAAAGTAATGACTTATTGTCCTCAATCCCTACATCCACTGTAGGGGACATAAAACAAAATAAATCTGGTGACAATATTCAAATATTTCTCGCAGTGCTAGGCATCTCAACACACAAGTGGAAGGTGGCAGCGCATCTTAGAACTGAAAAGAAACACTACCTTGCCACTTATTCACTCTGCAGCAGCGCTAAAGTAGCAGATAGAATAGAATGTTGGATTGTGGCCATGTGAACACTCAAATTTCCATGTACCTCTTTAGTTAATGTAAAATTCCCCTATACTATTGATAACATAAATAAGTAAAAGCATATTAACATAAACGGCATAGTGAAATATCACGCCACATACTGACAGTTGTGGTAACTAGTGGCCTTATGTCCCCTATAAGGGACATGAATTTCTATAGATAAAAAAGAGGCCGGATTTTTTTAAATATTTTTGGGACCTTTTTGGAATATTATTAATCATAAAATACAAACAAAATGCAAAAGTTTTGGAAAAAAATCACAGGACTGAGGAGGTTAAAGTGAAAAAAGGATTTTCCACCTTTCAAAATGTTCAACATGCCATGATGCCGTAGTACGTGTTTACGCCTGACACACAATAGATACAAGGGGTTGTTTGTAGTATGCAGTTGCACCCGTCAGCTTTGAAATGTGATGTCTGCTTGTTGTGTTGTGATGTCGTCATTGAGCGATAATTTTGAGTTGTCTGTCTCTACAGATGGTGTGTGTAGGCATGTGGTGATGTATTCTTGTGGTGGAAGTTAAATGATTTGCAGTCGTTTTTGGTTGTGATGTCAGTATGGTGTTCAATATTCTTCGTATTTGTGTGCTGTGTTAGCTTCACTTTAAAGCTGTGTGCATTACTATGTGTTTCAGTTGTCTGATGTTTATGGTTTAGTTCACCTTTTGTTTTGTTTTTGTTAGGCTAGATATGACTGATACGTTTAATTTTTTCTCACTGCATGACACACTGGGAAGAGACTATGTTGCCCATGATAAAAAGGAGAAGTTTCAGTGGCATTTCTGTAGTGTGTTTAGGTTGGCAACATATCATATTGCATGTAGATGGTGTGGTGTGATCACAGTGTAACCCCTATTTTACATTTTCATGCAGGTCCAAAATTTAGGAAATCGCAGTATCAAGGGAAAATGTTTAAACACCCAAAATACTAGCAAAAACTAATGTAATTGGCATATGTATCTGATTAAAAACAATAATCCTTCCCAATAGGACTATCTCACAGAGTAATTACTGCCAGTTCCTTCTTTATGGCATATTGAAATAAAGCAAATGATGCAATGAAATCAAACTTGATGATTAGAAAGCTTACTGCTTAACCCTTCGTAGGCATGTTTGAGTTATCCCTGTGTAGTGTGCATATGCTGAAACACCAAAGTTAAGAAAAGCTATTTAACTGCTAGATGGCAGTCCCACTACATGAGTACCATTCACAGTGAATCTTCGCGTACCCCTAAACTCCATCACAAAAGATCGTGGGAACCATATGTCTTTTGTGTCACTTATAACACGTTGAATCACATCAAATGAAATTTGGGAAGAGAAAAAAAAAAGAAGTAAAGACAGACATAGAGTAAGAGTATAGAATGGAGGTTAACTTTTCTAGGAATAAACATAAATTTAGGGAATTTGATTTATGGGTCTTTCACAGGAGCTACGAATTCACGGCATAAATTTGAAAATTCACAAGTGGTTGTGGTGAAGAAGATTATGTTATAATGGAACATTTGAAATGACTGAAGAGTTTGACACTTTTTCTTTTTTGTTTGTTACTTGGGAGGGTGTGGGTAAGGGAGGTTGAATTGGTATCACTGTCTTCATTTCAGGTGTATTATAGATCAATTTAAGTATTTGATAACATTTTAATGTTCATGGGATTTGGGTGGGGGTGGGTTGGTTTTGCTTTCTTGATTTTTATTGTAGTACAGGTTAATTGTAGTATTCATATTGTTTTTATGCTAGCTATTGATTTTGTTGAGTGGTATCACTGACTTCATTTGAAGTGTCTTCTAGGTCAATTGAAAGTTGATTCCATTTATATATATATATAAAGATTTTTGACTTATCTAAAGTACAGGCTCGTCGACAGAAACATAAAACACACAAACATTCAAGCTTTTGTCACCACTGGCAGCTTCCTCTTTTTCCTGAAGAAGCTGCCAGTGGTGACAAAAGCTTGAATGTTTGTGTGTTTTATGTTTCTGTCGACGAGCCTGTACTTTAGGTATACATATTTTTCCCACCAGGAAAATCTCCTTCTCCACACCTATAAATGGAATCAACTTTCAATTGTCGTAGGAGACACTTAAAGTGAAGTCAGTGAACTCACACAATTACACAAGATAAAAACTTAAAATATATTGTCATTTTAGGTTTTTATTTTGCGTCATTGTGTGAGTCTGTGTGTTTTTGGTTGGCTATTTGTCATTTTTTTCATGTAGAATGTTCTCTCCGGGAAACCCCACATTCCTGCCCTTGTCTTGTTAGAGTCATTTTTATTGTTTTTATATTAATTTTTGTCCCCCCCCCCCCTTTTCCTTTTTTTCATTGGCTACGGGTGTATACGTCATTGCTGTCATGTTGATGACATCACAGTTCAAAGTCGATGGGTGGAATAGTCATAAAATTACGTCCATAAAGGCCAAGATTCTGTCTTTCCAGTTCTGTGTTGTGCCAAAATCATCTGTTTCATATTACATCTAAATCATGTTATTAGTACATTTGTAATTTTTTTGAATTTGTCATTCACAAGTAGTACATATGTGTTATAAATTATTCATTTACATGAGTTCCAGTTTTGATTTGTTACAGAAAGTGGATATCTATAGTTTGGGCATCATTCTGTTTGAGATGTGTTATCATCCACTAAAAACGGGTATGGAGAGAGTGAAAGTGTTAGTAAATTTGCGCAGCAAAGAGGTAATATTTCCATCTGATTTCAACGAGGAAAAAATGCCGAGGCAAACTTACATTATAAGGTGAGTATAATTGTATGTTTGTTTTCATTCTAAAAGTGGGCTTATTTGTGTTGCATATTTTTTATTGCTTTTGTAATAATATTGTATAAATTTAACCTCTTTAATTGCCTACTTTGTCAGAAACAGATGTAATATTATAGGTTGTCACAGGTGGTTGCTTAACCATGACCCTAGTCTTCGACCCACTTCCTTGGAATTACTGCAGTCAGACTACTTACCACCACCACAACTTGAAGAAGCTGAATTGCAAGAAATGGTGCGTCACACACTATCAAACCCACAGAGCAAGGCTTATAAGTATCTAGTGGCATCATGTTTCTCTCAGGTAATTATTTCAGCATCACCGTATTAAGGTACAAGAGATACAATAAATAAAATCACAGAAAATGTCTAATGCCATTTATCTATCAGAGTTATATTGTTACTGAATATTTCATTGTGATATATTGTTACACAAATACAGTCAAAGATATCAGATGTTTTAGCTGCTTATTGAGGATATTGATTTTAATTAAATCGTTTAGTTGAAAATTTGTGTGCAGACTGGGGATCAAACTGAGGTTATCTTCTTATTAGGCATATGCTCTATCCACTAAGCCATCTGGAACATGGTGGAAATCCCAGCTGCAGTTACTACACTGGAACGCTCAAAGCAAGAAGAAAATTCTCAACTTTAGCCATTCTTCAGTTGAGATGAAGATACTTGTACAGGACAGGGTAGTGTGCAGAGCTGCAGCAAACCAGTTGTTTTTACTGAAGACCACAGATTTTTACACTACTGTCATAGTTTTCATTGACCTTTATTCAGAAACACTTATCCTCTGATTGCCATTCTGCCTTGTATATCATTTGTATTGCAACCATTGTATGATATTATTTTATTACCCAAGTAAGAAAATTCATTGACTAACTTCATTATTTTGTTACCTAATTAATTGTTTCAACACTACCTGATTCTCTTAAACTACATTCCATTAACCTTGTTTTGCTCTTGGTAATGTTCATCTTTTATGCTCCTTTCAATACAGTGTCCATTCCATTCAGTTGCTCTTCCTGGTCCTCTGCTGTCTCTGACAGAATTACAATGTCATTGGCAAACCACAAGGTCTCTATTTCTTCACCCTGCACTTTTATTCATTTTCGAAATTTCTCTTTGCTTTACTTCACAGCTTGCTCGATGTACAGATTGAATAACATTGGGGAAAGGCTACAAACCTATCTTACTCGTTTCTCTATCAATGCTTCCGTTTCATGCCCTTCATCTCTTATAACTGCTATCTGGTTTTTGTACAAATTGTAAATAACCTTCTGTTCCCTATATTTTACCCCTTCTGACTTCATAATTTAAAAGGGTGTAGCTCAGTCTACATTGTCCAAATCTGCAAAAGCTAAAAATGTAGGTTTGCCTTTCCTTAATTTACCTTCTAAGATACATATTTTTTTTATAGTCACAATAGACATGCAGGAAGCTTATAAAGCATTTTTTGCTAGGAGCTAATGCCTTTTCTAGTCGTCTGCTTAGAAGGATCCTGTATAGGTTTAAATTCTGTTATAAGAACAATAGAAAAACTGTTACTCCTACATTATGCATATGCTTACTAATTTCAAGGTGTCTTCAATAACATAAAATAATTTGTTTTGAATTTGACTTCATTTTAGATGTTTTGAGAAAAAGTGCAACATATTGGAATTTTTGAAAGTAACAAAATATTTCCATTAAGTTGCACTAAACTATACTATATCTCAGTTAAAAGAATCAGTAATAATAACTTCAAGAAGCAGCTTTATGACCACTTGAGGCCACAAAGAAAAGAAAAAACATGATAAGAACGCACTTACGAAACACCCACAAAGCGAAATGGTGGCATCTATTTGGAATCTTCCCCTCACCGAAATATGTTAAATGCGAAGGAGAAAACACCATAATGAACTTGAAGCACCTAAGAACTTGCAAAAGACTGCAATATTGTGACGGGATGTCAGATGGTCATTTGTGTTGAGGAAATTAGGAGACTAATAACCATGTATCAAATGTCTGAGCACTGTATAAATAAATACATACAAAAATGGTATGCACTAAAGCTTTCATGTTCTTTCAATCCAAGGAAGGTTTTCTAGATAATTCTGTGTGTGTGTGTGTGTGTGTGTGTGTGTGTGTGAGAGAGAGAGAGAGAGAGAGAGAGAGAGAGAGAGAGAGAGAGAGAGAGATGCCGGGACTGAAGATACGCCAGGAATAAATATAAGTAGGAAGAGGGTTCTTTTGTTTCTGATTAACTTTTCATTTATTTATTCTTTTTCTTTAGTGTGTTTGTAATGAGGATAACACTAAATGGTTATGCTGGAAAGTCTGAACTCTTAATCCTACAAATTTTGGGAGCTCAGCCACGTTGTACTGAATAAGTGATGACATAGTTTTGCCAAGTAAATTACAGTGAACTTTCCCGAGTGCTGTTTGGCCTTTGACGGCATATTGATGTGCAGTCTGATGACTTTGAATCTATGACAAGGATTCACATTTCAGCAACAATTTGCAGAAACAAAATGATGGAAGGATAAATTCGAAGAAGGCAAAAATGGTTAATGGAAAAAAAAAAATTCTTCAAATGACAATTTTTGTCAAAACCAAAAAATTAATTAAAAATACAACTTCTGTGCAGGTTAAAACCACAAGTTAATTTGCGGAACAGTTCCAAATGACAAAAGAAATTGAAGACGCTGGCAGGTTTGCTTTTCAAGCAGGAAGTAGTGAACTTGAAGCTAAGAAGTCATTAAACGAAACATTGTTTATCAAGTGGAGTTAGGAACCATCTGCAATATATTGAGAATAGATAGTGAGATGAAAAATTAAATACTTACCTAAGTTTGTTGTTATTTATCTAACACTGACAAACTTGCAATGAAAATTTGAGACGACATAGAATGTGAAGAGGATGTTGATGATGCTCATTGTGAAGAAAAGGATACAGTGCAAATGGGGAGCAATAAAAGACTGAGTTTACTAAAAAGGAATACATGTTCCAATTTAGGAACAGTATATAAATACAAAGTGCAATTATTGCCAGATGAGTGAAATTTTCTGTCATTTCATGATGGTGAAAGTGCTCATAAATCATTTTGTGGCAATGACGGCTATGCAGTTAGAAACTGAATTGTGGAACTATTTACTTAGATTTCAGTAATATCACCACCTTCAGAAACTGTAATGGAACATTGTTACTTCACATATTGGTCAAATAAATTGAATAAGGCCAAGTAGCTCTTTTATGGAATATTAAAAAACATACAGTAAAATACCTTGTTATCTGGATAAAAGTGCACATATGACAAGAAGGAAGCATCAGCTATTGTCCGATTAAAATTACTTGCTAGTTGACATTTATCAAGTGGCGCTACAGTGTTGCCACAGAGGCAGCCAGGTAATTCTTGGCCACAGGCGACGCACGAACAGGGCAAATCATTTCAAAAATGCTGTTAATATACTTCAAAAAGTAGAGCAGTATTGGAAAAGGCCACCAAGAGTTAATGTCAGCATTGTGAAAATCTCTGTCAACAACTAATTTTAAGTAAGCAGTGACAACTGCAGCTGTAGACACTTTTTGTAGTCCTCAATTTAATCCAGTGTTGTAACATAACCACATGTGACATACTATTTATCCAACAAAACAGCGCTCAACCCTCCCCAGCAGCGCTCAAAGCATGATCACTTCGTTCACGGCAATTAAAGCTTATTTCTATGAGCAAATTCAGACAGAAATGTTTTCGATACAGCGCGAAGAACTAACTGTAATTTCTCGCTGTCATTGCGTACTTGAAAATATACTCACACTGATTACACGACTTGTCGTGTTACCAACAAATCAGCAATCCAGCTTTGCTTTTAATTACAAATTATTAACAAAGCAAACCAATTCCAGTCCAAGAAAATAATCATAGGATGTAAAATAAGAGCAGATAAAATAATCAATATTATTATGAAAAAGACTTAACAATGCATTAGAACTTAAAAGTAGAATTAAAGAAGTTAGTTTAATAAAAATAACTAAGTAATTTCAATTTATAAATTAACAGCACATACGGGTGTTTCGAACCCAATACATTCCATATGGGGCGCTGATGCTTTACCACTTTGGTATGTAACCACATTGTGAAACATCTCTCTGTGACAATAGACAACCGTAATGACATAGTCTGTAGCCTTCGGAGAGTTTATTTTTATGTAAATCGTGTGAAGTTCATACATCATAAGCTGAAATCTGTAATATAATACCAGTATATACGACATTAAGTCACACCTTGTATGAAAGGATTCAGTAGTGTATGCTTAGTGCTGTGTATTAAGTACATATTTTGTTACCATAGTTGCCAATGTCTTGTTTTTAGTATGATTATCCTTAAATTATGAAATGTGAAAGTAGGGCAAACCTAAGAATTGGGAAAAAAACAAATCGAGAAAGAGAGCCACACAAGGAAATGTAAGTGAACTGACCGGTTGTAGTGGCAGTTCGGCAGCGACAAACGGTTCGAGCATGACGTTGAGCGCTCTGATTAGAGGAAAGCAGCTCCAGCCCATAAAATGTCACCTAGCAAGTTATTGTAATCAGACTATAAGTAAAGGTTTCAAGTAAACTTTTATGTGCAACTGGTTGACTGATTATTTCAACCTCTGCAAATGTACTATTTTATAGTTGCTAAGTCTTAGTTGTTTAAGATTTTAAGGCCTCAACTTTCTGATACTTTGAAATGGCACATCTTTACTACCATATAAAGACAAGTCATTTTTTTAACATTCTTACTACCAAAAATCTAGACAGTTTCTCACCTTATTTACTCCAAATTTATACATAAAGCTGTAATAAACATCCCTACATTCAGTGTGGTGATTCTTCTGGAAAAATCAGGAAACTCTAGGGAATTACAAAAAATCTCAATTTTTTTGTTGCTGTTGATTGTGCTGTTGATTGTGCTGTTGATACTACATTTAATGATTGGCATTGCTGTAGTGTATGATGTGTAATATTTAAAGTCCAAACTGCATCCGAATATTTTGTAAGTTTCATTGGACACGAAATATTTCAAACACTTATGTAACTGCACCGCTCCTTTCTCCGCACAGCTCACAAAACTTGTTTCTAACATTCTTGTACAGGGACCCTCCTCTCGTGTATAGCACTAGTCTCCCAACTTGAAATCGACATCCATTCTCAAATATTAGCACCCAGTCCTAAAAGTGCAAGAATTGCCATTACATAATGGCTTAAATCAATCACCAGTTCACATAAACAACTTTTTATTCCTGCAATACAGTTTGTGCCATAATTTGTAATCTAAAATTCTACATTAAAACATATATGAGAATGCTTTTGAAGATACACAGTTTGCCCACAAGTAAAAGTTTAAAAATTTCAAATTTATAATTGCATGGGTGACAATTAAAAATTCTTGTGTTTTCCACATTATTTGTGGTAGAATTATGAATGGCACATATAAATTTACATTATATACTAATCTATTAAAATTTAACACAAAACAAAAGAAACCTACCATAAAAGTAAATAATCTTAACACCTAAATATGGTGTGTTGTTCATGGTATTTGCCAAGGAGTTAGAATACGGGGAGGTGACCTTAACGTCACAGAAGTGAAGCTGCTGTCACCATATTGCAGAGCCCATAAAATTTGTGTAACGAGTGTGTTCATTGCTTACTGAGTTGAAAGTGGTTCTTTATGTAGAAAGAAAAAAAAAGGTAAGCTCTGTTACCTATGTTATGTGAAAGCAAAACAAGAAATTCATCTGTTATTTTACACAGAAAAGTTTTGTTGCTAAATTAATACTTGCTATTCATTCTAGTGTTGTCTCTCAATGTCTTCTCATTTTCATTTTTATGTGATATAGATTGTGTTGAAATTTCGAAGGCCTTGTGGTACAGAATTTCAGTATCAATTTTTAACGATGTGGAACCTTTAGAAAGAATTTTCTTGTTTTCATCATAAAAAAGTCTCGTCACAACTGAACTTACGAAAATGATACAGCTTGGTTCTGTAATTATTGGAAAAATCTTGCTCTACATTTCCTACTACAGCTGACAGTTCCAGTTCTTGTAAAGCATTTGAGTATTATCATGATATGTAAGTCATACTTAACGAATGAGATTTTGCATTAATAAATAACAGTTTGGCTAACTGGAAGTTTGTATTTGCCCACATGTGTATTCTATATCGAATATGTACCCAGAAATTAGTTATTTAAATGTATGAGAGTTAACAGGGCAGAACCACACAAAGTTTTAATCTGCAGACATATTTCCTTGGCTCCACAAGATGGCAGACTGGCTTCAATCAATAGCTAAGCTTTGCATAGTGGTGTCATCTCCCCTTACTGTATCCTCCTTGGTATCTGCTCCCAATCCCAATACATACTGCCATACTGTTAGTGTTTCTGTGTCCCTTCAAGAGATTTGCTGATTTTGATTAATCCGTCAATTAAAATGTCTCTCACCACTTGATTATTTACATTATTGAAAATGTGACTAGTTCTGTCCCTACGTCTTGACAAGATCTGCAATTTTGAGTGCTTGATCACTTCGATGTGTTAATTACTTTTCAGGCTATAAATCATTTAATGATTTGGTCTTGTTCATTTCTCATATCAAACATACGGATAATATATTCATATCATTGGATTTGTATTTCAGTTAACTTTCATTTGCCACCATATGCTCTGCCATATCTATCATGGTTTTCAATGCATGCTGTCTGTACTAGAACAATAGCTATAAACTACCAAATTAGTTGATGCCATGTCCACACCTGGAATATTACGCCTGCACAAAACATTAACAGGCCACATTCAAATACGACTTGTAATGTTACAAGCAGGGTACTACTGTACTGTTTGTGAGACCAATCACAGGAGACAAACATTGAATTTGATAAATAGGTGTGTGTGGTCATAGGAGATGAATCTTCTGGTGTGCTGAGTGTATGCAGCTACCTCTGAAAGGTATAAATCACCTACACTAGGGAGATTTACAGCCTGGTCACTGCTCAGAGTTGTTTAGCTAAGTTAGGTACAGTGATGACGGGGCATTTTCTAGCATGTAAAGCAAAACAACAATCCTGGTAGGAGTAGTTAAACAACTTGATCTGTGCTGCCCTGACTATCATCCGATACTGGGACTTTCTCCACAGTTATGACATGGTAACAGGGCAAAGTTAGACTCCCAACCTGCTATATATTCATTGTAACGAGTCAGTAAGCTCAAGGCAAACAGTCATTACCTCTATACGCAAGATATCTGCACTTACCATGTGGTTCAGACCCGTACTAGTGCTTCGCCATATTCATTGCAGGTTCCTGCATGTTTTGGACTTCTTTTAGTTGTGGCTTAACTACCTTCTTTTAATCTCCCCTTGCCCTTTTGCTAGTAAATTTGGATTATGTTTTATTTCATGGATATGTAGAGCAAACAGGAAATTACACTTTCTACAATTATAGCCACTTGACATAAAGAATCTGCTACCAATAAAATCCGTCTTACATGTAATACATTCCAGACATATATGTGTGTCTACAGTTACTTATTTGATAACACCAGTTGGGAAATAGGTGGCCAAAATTATGAAAGTTGTAAAGATTTTATTTTACTATCTCTACCTTAAAGCATTCATTCTAATCTAGTTAAGTTCAAAATATGTTGCTATAATCAATGTATTGTCATTCCACTTCATAACTGCAATGGATAGTCTTTGTCTCCTAAGCTAGACAGCGAAAGATCTTTAAACCTAGCTGTTAAATTTATTTTATAATCATTCCCCATGTAAACACACTCAGCATGCTATGTATGTCCCCTAACTTACCACAGTAAAAGTTGAAACTGCTTTTCGGTTTCCGTTAGACACCTATGTATATTCCTTTCTTTCTTTTTCTAGGAGGTGACACCAGCGGAAGATCTGACTTATGACATGAATCTGCCAAAGCCCTCTCCCGCTCTGCAAGAGTTTGCCAAGGAGACAGTGACTCGTGTATTTCGTCGACATGGTGCTCTCTGTGTACCAACTCCTCTTCTAATGCCACGTGATAGCTCCTTGCTTCCAGCAGACACAGGGGTACAACTTATGACACATTCAGGAGGAGTTGTCTGTCTGCCTCATAACCTGAGAGTTCCATTTGCTCGTTACGTAGCATGGAATGGCATATCAAATCTCAAGCGATATGCTATTGACAGAGTATATCGTGAGAAAAAAGTTTTTGGCTTTCATCCTAGAGAACTTTATGAATGTGCAGTGGATATTGTTACACCAAACCCAGGTTGGTTTCTTGTGAGTTCACAATGTGTTTATGATGACTGTGGTATAAATATACATGTATTGTCCTTATGTCACATTTGTATTGATGTTTGCAAATTTCCCACTGAGTCAGATTATATCAATTTAAAATTAACTTCTGGGAGATAAAGAAAACAATTTGATAAAGAGAAACATTTGGGACATACTTAAGAAGGACACTTCCATCCAGAAATGTTATTTCCCATGTCCAGAAATTACTCGGTGATTTTTGTTTAGATATATCTTCGAAGTGCTAAAGTTTAACTCCTTTGTCATCTATATTGGACATTTTTATGTACAGAATTCTTTGATGATGGGATAATTGTCATGGTGGGTGTTCACATTAGTGAATTTGAATTGAAATAATTGTGTCTACCAGACATAGGACAGAATTTTGAAATAAACTCATTGCACATGACCTGCTAGTCTGATTTAAGTGTTTTGTTTTATCAATGGTTCTGCAAAAATAAACTTCACTTTCACCCAGTTATTGGGTGGTCCGGGATCCCTTTGGCTATCCAAGGCTATGACCATACCAGACTTGGTATCTACCTTTGCTGATGAAGATTTTTCCCCCTTTTTATTTTTATTTATATTTTTTTTTTTTTTATTTAAGAGAACTTCATCATTAATCAATGTAACAATTATTTGTGAGTTACATTAAATAAAGTTAGGATCAATCACTATTTTGATTTTGCTTCTTTTTCACAGTTTCGTACACATTTTTCCTGTTTCCATGCTTGATCTGCGGTCATTTTTTGACAGACTAACCACGGGGCTATCTTACCACTTAATCTGAGGTTCTAGTGCGTTACTGTATTAAGTTTAGTGATATGTTCTAAGAGGCATAGTAAAACATGAAAATTGCTAACACTCCAGTGCCAGTAACCGAACTGCACCTGCTGCATGGCGGTAGCAGTCAATATGGACCAGGCTGGTGATTTTCGCAGCTGAATCTTGTTGGCACATGTAGCAAAATTAAATATCACACTAATTTGATTTATTGGTTGCACATACAAAATTCTGTTTTAAACCTCCTTTCCTTTTTTGTTGTTGTAAAAGTAAGCAAACCAATGTTTTTGTTGACTCTGAGAGTCAGATAAAAGATAACAACTATATTTGTTTGGGCTGGTTCCTGCTATAATCTTTTACTGAAACTAGAAATTTAGCTCAAATTTCGATAAGAGAAGCCTACATAATTGCCACAATGAAACCCTGTCATCTAATTTGGTAGAGAATCCTAATACATTGTGGTAGTATGTAAAGTATACTAGTAGGAAAACACAAACAATACCTTCATTATACGATAGAAATGGTGATGTTACTGATGACATTTCTGCTAATGCAGAATTGCATAACACAGCTTTCCAAAATTCCAATCCAGAATAGCTTCCACCATACATAATTTAGAAGTAAATATCTCTGGAGTATTAAAACAACATAAATCACTTAACAAAAGTAAGACTCCTGGTCCTGACTGTATACCAGTTAGCTTCCTTTCAGAGAATGCTGATACAATAGCCACATACATAGGTATCATATACAACTGCTCACTTAGTGAACGTTGTGTACCCAAAGAGTAGAAAGTTGCACAGGTCACTCCAATATTCAAGAAAGGCAATAGGACTGACCAGCAAAATTACAGGCCTATATCATTGACGCCGATTTGCAGCAGGATGTTAGAACATATACTTTCATCAAATATTATGAACTACCTCAAAGAGAATTACCTATTGTCCCATAGTCAACACGGATTTAGAACATATCATTTTTGTGAAACACAGCTAGCTCTTTACTCACATGATGTGATGAGTGATATCGATATGGGATGTCAAATACATTCCGTATTTCTAGATTTCTGAAGGGCTTTCAACAAGATATCTGCATGGTGCAAAATTTGGCAATTGACCCTTAATTGTGATACGTGTGAATTCATCCATATGACCTCTAAAAGAAATCATCAAACTTCAGTTACGCGATAAAACAGTCAAACCATGAGGCCATAAATTCAACTAGATACCTAGGAATAACAATTACTAACAACTTAAAGTGGGAAGAACACACAGAAAATATTGTAGGGAAGGCAAACCAAAGACTATGTTTCATTGGCAGGACACTTGCAACAGTTGTACTAAAAAAACTGCCTACACTACACTTGGGCATCCTGTTTTGGAGTATTGCTGCGCATTGTGCGATCCACACCAGGTGGGACTGACAGACGGTTTAGAGAAAATTCAGAGAAGTGCAGCTTGTTTTGTATTATGGCGTTACAGGGGAGAAAGTATCAAGGAAATGATGCATGAGTTGGGGGAAGAAATCATTAAAAGGAAGGTGTTATTTGTTGCGGCAAGATCTATTTGCGAAATGCCTTACACCAACTTTTCATTTACCATCTCCAGGTGGGGCCCATGCCCATACACATCCGTGGTGCGTGCTAAGGCCGCGTACTCGGCTGAACTTAGTCCATGGACCCAAAGACTTTGTTCTCCCTGAGGCTCTTCAATGTCAGTTTCTCGCTGTCTTTCCCTCATTTCCTGGACACGACCTTGTCTTCTTGGATGGTTCAATGGTTGAGGATCGCGTTGGCTTTGCATATTTCCAAGGCGATCAACAGTGCTCCTTGCCAGATGGCAGCAGTGTTTACACTGCAGAGCTGGTGACCATTTACCAGGCTCTCCAGCACGTATGGCCCTGCTCAGGTGAGCCATTTCCGTATCTGCAGTGTCTCCCTTAGCAGCCTTCGTGCTTTGCATCAGTGCTACCCTCATTCTCCCTTGGTGGTAGCCATACAGGAGACACTTTCTGCCCTTGACAGGTCCGGTTTGTCAGTGGTGTTTGTAATGTCCAGGTCATGTCGGTATCCCAGGTAATGGGCCATATGAATGAAACAGAGAACATTCTCAGGTTTGCATGAATAAATGGAATCTGAGAATATACTTCAGCCGAGCAAGTTCTCAGTGTGAGTAACAGGGTGGGAGAAGTTGGTCACAGCTGAGAACACTCTCCAACTTCAAATGAATAAAACTACAGAAGTTTCTTGCAACCGGAGAACATTCTCCAATTTCTGAAGTGAGCTCTCTAGCATAGTTCATGCTGAGTAACTTCTTTTAAGGTTACGTTTTACTGTGGTTTATAATAAAAATGACAACATTTGTGTTTCTTAGAAGGTAAAAACAAGTTCCTTTAAATGTAGTCTTAAAGAAATATGTGGTGATCTAAAACGTTAATGCAGATAAAAACATTTTGTTGACGAGTAGCTTCCTTCAGAAAAATCATGTGTGTGACACTTCAAGCATTATATATAGTGACGAGAGTGATATAAGAGGAATGTTTTCATTACTGACATAGAAATGACACAAGTGGATTCAGCTGCGTGTTTTCCCCATTTGTTTGGAATGTATATTTACAGTTGTAAACAGCTACATAGCAAAATAATATTTTGTTTTTAAATAGGGTATATTAGTAAGGCCTTATGATATTAATTCCAAATAAAGTGCATCCCAAGACTTCACAGTTTCTATCACAAAATAAATATTGCTGCAATACCAGATATGCCTACTAAAGTATTGTTTCTATCCAAACCGGTTGGCCTATTTAAGATGCATTTTCTGACTTCGTAATCATAACTTCTGTTATGTTAGAAGTAAGTAGACATGACAGGAAAATTAATAACTAATTAATTACATACCTAGCAGCCTGTTCCTTGTAACAAAATCGCATGGCCTAACGCTTATGAGCAGACCATTGGATGTCATATTTAACAAGTTGGCCTATCTCATGTTAGAAAACTCTGACAGCATTCCATGTTGAAAAAGACGAATAAGTTATGCATTCTTAAAATTTCATTTGCAAATTGTGCTAACCCAACCTTATTAACAAAAAAATTTCTTGCATGACGAAAATTTTATATCATTAGAATAATACATTTTCGTAAAAAGTGCACATTTAGTCTTAATAAATGCTCCTTCCCAACAAACTAATATCTAAACATAATACTGTTCTTCCTGAACACGTAGAACACGTAGATGCCTATTCCATTTTTGTACACTTAATAATTTGCCTGATTGGGCTAGTTTAACGAAATACACGACTGAACAGCTATTCTGTGCTGGACATGACACGCGAAGAACTTACTCAAGAAGGAGGGGAGGTAGCGAGAATGAACTACCTGCTACAAAGTTTTTATTCATCCGGAATTGAGAACTTACTCAGAGAAGGTTATTTTGTTCTCTGGAGTATGTGCTCTTTTTTTATTCATACGGCCCAATGAATGCACTAACAGGCTTGCAAATCAGGCTGTCGAGGAGTCTGTGTTGTATATTGGGCTAATGCCTTCTAATCTCCAGTCTGTTTTGCACCATTGGCTTTCTCAACTTTGGCATACCAAGTGGCGTACCCTGACAGTGCCCAATAAACTTCGAGCTGTAAAGGAGGCCACAGGTGTGTGGCGTTCCTCCATGCAGGCCTGCCACCAAGACTCAGTAGTCCTGCACCAGCTCCACATTGGCCATACCTGGCTGACGCATGGCCATCTTCTTCGTGGTGAGGACCCGCCTGAGTGTCGCTGTGGCTCCCGCCTGACGGTAGCCCACATCTTGGTGGATTGCCCAGTTTTAGCCGCCCTGCGGCAGAGTTTTAATTTTCCTGTACTTTTATCTGATGTTTTACATGATGACACCCAAATGGCTGATTCAGTTTTAGCTTTTATTCGGGACTATGGTTTTTACAACTCTGTTTATAGCTTTGTTTTCGTACACTGTCTGTATTCATCATGTCCTCTGATTGGAAGTTTCCACATGTTGCCGTGTGGTTAACTTTTCCTCTTTTTAGTCTCACGGTTGGTCAACCACGAACATTGGCTTTTACTTTCCATTCCTTGTTGCTGTTTGGTGTCTTTGTGTGATTGTCTCATTTTGTGTTGTTTCTTGGTTCCTTTATTGTCCTTTTGCTGACTAGGGAGGATTTTCCTCCCCTTTTCTAGTTTAATCCCTGGTCTCTTTTCCACGTGTATGCTTTTTCTTGTGACGCCCAGTGATGGAATGGGGGACTGATGACCTTGCAGTTTTGCCCCCCCCCCCCCCCCCCCGAAACATCCAAACAACAACAGGAACTCAAATGGGAGTCACTGGAGGGAAGGCAATCTTCTTTTTGAGAAACACTGTTGAATAAATCGAGAGGGCCGGAATTTGAAGCGGACTGCAGAAGATTCTACTGCTGCCAGCTTAAATTTTGCATAAAGACCACAAAGATAAGATCAGAGAGATTAGGGCGCATACAAATGTTTGTTTTTCCCTCTGTATGAGTGCAACAGGAAAGCCACACAACTTTGGGTGGATTGCGGAGTATGTATGTAGATGTATTTACTACCAACTCTATTCACAATACATTGTGCGACAGTTTCCTAATATTTCCTTCTATGAAGATGAAAAATAATTTTATTGTAGCATACACTTGAGGAAATAGTGTCATAGGATTGAACTGCCTGAAAACAAAACTAAAATGGATTACAGCAGAAGAGGGAAAGTGATGGACTAACATCATAAGGGAACACAGGGTAATAATGCCAGTTTATATATAAAATAAAAGTCCTTGTTCAACGTTACCAAAAAATTAGAAAATAATTGGACCCATTTACCTTATACCTTAATGAACATTTGGGTGGACATAACGTGTTTATATAAGGGCAACTGTGATTGCAGAGTGTCTTGGTAAGTTTTTGACCAATTTCTGTTGGATTTTCATATACTACTCCATTGATCATTCAGGCAGACATAACATGTACAGTACATACATTTGTACCAAAAATCTCGAAAAGTTCATTAGAGATTTACTTCCATTTTTTACACAATATTCTAGTGAACATTCAGACAAATGTAGACTGTATATTATTTTAACATTGTCCTCGAGACTCTTGAAAAGTTCTTGTCCAATTTATCCCAGATTTCTACACAATACTTTATTCAGTTTTCAGACAGATGTAGGATAATTATTCTGCAGTATACATGATACATAAAAGTGTATAACAATGGTAAACTACTTGGTATGTCAATAGATGATAGATAACAACTCATCATTTTTGACCATGGTCTTCATCAGAAAAAGAAAGACATACATTTGTACAATCTCTCAGACATAACTTGCATACATGAACCACCATCTCCAGCCACTACAGCCATCTTGGAGTGAGTGAGGAGGGGGAAGGATGTCATGGAAAGTTACACATTGTATGATGGATTGTAAAGGTTGTGGCAGTTGGAATTGTGCAATGCAGCATTAAATGCAGTGAAGAGAAGGGACCAGAGAGGATAAAGGGGGGGGGGGGGGTGTAGAAAAATGAAGAAAAGAAGGGTAGGTTGCCTCTGGGAGGGATTGCGGGATGATACAGTAGGACAGTTTCTGTAGATTAAGAAAATTTGCCAAGCTGTAAGTTCTAAATTGCATATTTGCTGTATGGAGGCACTTCTACTTCATGAGTAAATACAGTAGAGTATCTCAATAGTTGGGTATTAGCATGGACATCCCCAAAGCAGGTAGTATGTTTGTATGCATACATGCTTTCTACCATCTTTTTGGCGGTCTTTCCATGTAGAAAGAGACTCGCAAACTAGATCACTAATTTGTGTGTGTGTATGTGTGTGTGTGTGTGTGTGTGTGTGTGTTTGTTTGTTTTTGGTCACATACATGCACACTGATATAACATTTTTGCAGGTACCAACACTTCTGAGGCTGAATTACTTGCAATTGTGTGGGAGGTGGTGACAGAGTTTCCCAATTTACGGGACAAGAATTGCTCATTTCGTCTCAGTCATACACTACTATTGAAAGCAATTCTATTACATTGTGGTATTGAAGAAGAGAAGCATGCAGATGTTAGCAGTATTTTAAGTGAAGCCAAGGTAGGTGTTAGATGTTTAACAGTGTCTGAATCCAACAATTCAATTCCTACTCTGAGATTAAACAAAAACTAGAAATAGTAAAGGTCTGAAAAGTGTAGGTTTGTGGTTAAGATAGCTTAAAGTAACTCTTTGTTCCATTACCTTGCCTGGACATCTCTCTCCCTCCCTCCCACACTCCTAAAAGAAGTTTCTTTTTGCTTTAGCAGGTGGACAAACCCAATATGGCATTCTCTTGCTCTCTTAAGATATGCACATATTCATACTCATTGGCCTCCTGGTTACATAATGCAAAAACTGAAAAATAACTAGAGCTATCGGCTGTAACAATAGGTAGGCCTCTATTGTGAGAGGAGACATTTCTCCTCTTCAAGCTCCCCCACTCTCCGCCCAACCCAAGAAGTTCAATATATAACCTGTTGTGCACTACAAACAGGTAGATGGTTGTGCATACAAAGATCTGGCAACCCAGTTTTAGGCAGCATACTGTGAAAAGGGTGCACAACTGCTCAGGTCATTAGCGTCCGACCCCAAATGTGGATGTATTAAAAAACAGAGTGAAGGCAACTGCCAATGAGGATCATACCAGGATCTGGCTGAAAACATACGGTAAAATACATCAAGAGGAGGAATTGAATGTCCCTTGATAAAGTAGTCATCCGTATAAAACGCAAGACCCGAGCAGCTACTCGTGTGTCGTTGGCTAAAATTTGCTCTAGAGTGTTCGACAGATTAAGGGCAACACAGCAACCCGTCAGCAAGTGGCAGTGGCTTAACTGGCAATGTCCGATCCGCAGCCGGGCCAAGATTACTTCCTCTCGTTGAGAGGGGTGTGAGGTCTTCCAAGTCGTTGGGATCAGTTTAATGGTTCTAAGCTTATTGGCATGAAGCAAGGACCACAAACTATGCCATGACAAAGAAATGCATTGGCAAATAGCCCCTTGAATGTCATTTTATGAGACACAGAGGGTAGCCGTCTGAGGTAGGAGGGTTGCAGCCTTGGCCACAGCATCAGCAGCCTCGTTCCCAGGCACACCTACGTGGCCAGGTACCCACAGGAATCGAACGTGAGAATCATTCGAATAGGATTTGTAAAAATATACAATAGTTAATGAGTTTACATTACTGTACTATTATACCACAAAAATAATCAAGATTACAGAAAGATTATGTAGAAACATGGCCCATTAAAGCAGAAATCACTGTATTGTAAACATGTTATACATAACCGCAAGGTGCGTCTCCATGTGATGTAGCCTTGTGGCACAAAAACACAGTGACATGGGGCACAGAATTGATGACCACCCATAAGAGCACAATTGCATAACACAGGTGAAGGTGCAACAGAGTTGCTGTACCCTGCACTTCTCGTAACATGTGAACTGTGTTTTCACAAGACATATACTTTGGCATGGACACGAAGCTGAGATGCTGTGCTACCACCACAGGAGGAGGTGAAAGCTTTTACTGGGACCAGGCCTGCACTATTGTCTGTGGCTGCTGCTGGGCAAACTGCACTCCTTTATCGGCTGGATGCAGCAAATTACCATGAACCAACTGTTAAAATTCACATTGTGCAGCTGAGGGCAGCAAACACGTAGTTCCAGAGAAGTTTACCTTTCAAAGCAAACACTGTATTTTTGAATCCTGGATTCATCATGGATTAAGAGTGCAACTTAGAATAAAACTGGTTCAGACCTTCATTGATTTTTTAGTTGCACTTGATGAAAGTTTATGATGTTACTATTCCTTCGTCAAACTATTGTCAGCCTCAAAATCATAATCTGCTACCACATAACCAGTCCTAATAATATGCTTTCCCTGCATTCTCGCACGGTTTTCTCAAACCTTTCCAGATGTTCTCCACCCTTAAACGTGTTTTGGACACACATACTACTACCAAACCCTTGGACACTACATTATTGACTTACTAAAGTGACCACAGTATCAACAAGATTTAAATTCAACAAACTCTCTTTAAAAAAAAAAAAAAAAAAAAAAAAAAAAAAAAAAAAAAAAAAAAAAAAAAAAAAACTTTTTTTACTTATTTTTTAATAGTTGAATTCCTTTTGCTGTCTGTTCACCTTTATCTCTCTCCCCGTGGGTGTGTGTGTATTTATTTACCCTCCTTTTTTCTCCCCAGGGTAAGTCTTTCCTGTCCCGGGATTTGAATGACTCCTTATCCACTCCCTTAAAACCCTCATCATTTCCTTTTCCCTCTCCTTCCCTTCTGCCTGACGAAGCAGCTAGGCTGTGAAAGCTTGTATGTGTGTTTGTGTGTAATTTTATTTTATTTTATTTGTTTCTATCGACGAGCCGGTCCTTTTGGTAAGTCATCTCTTTTCAATTTTTTTATTTTTATATATATAGTCTGTTACTTAACACACATTTCTCACTTTTCCAACGTCCAAATACTATGTCACCCTCACAATGAACCCATAAAGTTTTATTTTCATTCCCTTTCCAAACATGCTTTCTTCATAGCCAGATTACGTTTCTACATTTTATTTACTTCGAAGGCTTTTCTGACTTTTGGCATTACCCCCAAGAGCCTCACAACTAAAAGTTCTCATCTCTGGCTGTAAACCATCATTTCATCATGTCTTATACCAATTCCAAATTGAACAATCCACTGCCCATGCCTGCCTAATCATTAACCTTCACATCAACTCAGCCAATTAACACACCTGTTGACTCCTAGCCCTAATCAAAATCCTCAACCTTTCCACTCCCACATCCACAGCTACAGTTCAGATCATTCTCCTACAGGCCAACCGCAAATTAGAACAGCATGCCACCCTCCACCTCAAAAGACTATCCAATCGCCAACACACACCTCCGGAAAGGCAATACACTCCCCCTCAACCACCTCTCCAACAAACCACCTCTTATTGCACACACACACACACAAACCCAGTCTCTCCCATCATCTACTCAATCTCTCACTCCCCCCCCCCCCCCAAACCACAAAATGCTAATCCACACCATCCGGAACCACAACATCCCAATTCAGTAGTCAAACTTTCTCCTAGTGTGAAACTTCTGTCGTATCCAAAGGCCTCACCTTTAGCCCTACTCCCAAATTCAACCAAACAGCCCTTGTCAAAGATTTAATGTCCTATACTCGTAGTCTTTGCTTGAGCTATCACTTTGCCACTAAACAAAATAATCCTACTCCTAATGATTCAGCTCCCCAAGATGACATTCAAATTGAACCCTGCCTGGAACAGTTCCTTCCTCCATCACAGCGAGACCCACCTCCTCTTCCTCAAAATCACCCTCTTCAAACCTTCCAGGAATTTCTCATTTCCAACCTTGCTCTCAATCGTTCCCGAAAAACCTTAATCCAACTCCCAACATCACCATAGCTGAAGCCCAGCGTATCTTTGATCTGAAGACTGGCCGTTCCATCGTCATTCTCCCAGCCGACTAGGGATCCTTGACCATGGTACTTGATCGGTGGGTGTATGTGGCTGATGGACTGCATCAGCTTTCAGACAATACTACATACAAATTTTGTCAAGGCAAACTCATTCCTGATGTCCAGCCTGAGTTTCAGTGAATCCTCAGAGCCTTAGGCCCCCTCCAAAACCTTTCACCTGACTCCATCAACCTCATGACCCCACCTTCTACCTACTTCCTAAAACACAAACCTAATCATCTAGGTCGCCCTATTGTGGCTGGTTACCAAGCCCCCCACAGAATGAAGCTCTGCCTACGTAGACCAACACCTTCAACCCATTATGTGCAGTCTCCCATCCTTCATCAAAGATACCAACCACTTTCTTGATCGCCTGAAAGCCTTACCCAGTCTGTTACCTCCAGAAACCATCCTTGTAAACATTGCCACTTCCTTGTACACAAACATCCCGCACACCCAGGCCTTCCACACCGACCACCTGCAACCCTACCTAAAACCTCTTTCCTTATTACCCTATCAAGCATCATCTACCCCACCACTTCTTCACTTTTGAGAGCCAGACATGCCAACAACTAAAGGGAATAGCCATGAGAACCAGGATGGCTCCCTCATATACCAGCTTATTTATAGGACGCTTAGAGGAAGCTGCCTTAGAAACCCAAGCCTGTCAACCCAAATTTTGGTATAGGTTCATTGGTGACATCTTCATGATCTGGACTTAGAGTGAAGAAGAACTCCAGAAGTTCCTCTCCAACCCCAACTTATTTTGTTCCATCAGATTCACCTGTTCCTATTCCATTTCTCATGCCACTTTCCTCAATGTCGACCTCCATCTATCCGATGGCCAGCTTCACACATCCGCCCATCCACCCACTAATAAACAACAGTACCTCCATTATGACAGCTGCCATCCATTCCATGTGAAACAGTGCCTTCCCTACAGCTTAGGTCTTCATGGCAAATGAGTCCGCTCCAGTCTGAATCCCTGAATCAGTACACCACTAAACCGACAATAGTTTTCACATCCCACAGCTACCCTCCTAATCTGGTGCAGAAGCAAATTGGCAGGGCCACTTCCTCATCTCCCCACACCCAGAACCTTCCACAGAACAACTCCAAAAGTGCCCCTCTTGTCACCAGATACTTTCCGGGACCAGATCACACTCTGAAAGTGGCTCTCCAGCAGGTATATGACTTCCTTAAATCCTGCCTCGAAATGAAATCCATCCTTCATGACATCGTTCCCACTCCACTGAGAGTGTCTTTCCACTGCCCACCTAACCTTTGTAACCTCCTTGTTCATCCCTATGAAATCCCCACCTCCGGCTCCTACCCATGTAAGCGCCCCCGTAAAACCTGTCGTATGCACCCTCCCGACACCACTTACTTCCGTCCTGTAATCTAGAAGTTGTACATGTTAAGGGCAGAGCCACTTGCAATAGCACCCATGTGATTTACTTACATTCCTGCACTGTGAAGCGTTCTATGTAGGAACGACCAGCAACAAACTGTCCATTTGTGTGAACAGACACAGGCAGACAGTGTTTGTTGGTAATGAGGATCACCCTGTGACTAAACATGCCTTGGTGCACAACCAGCAAATCTTGGCACAGTGTTACACCATCCGGGTTATCTAAATACTTCCCACCAACACCAATCTTTCAGAACTCTGGAGATGAGAACTTGCCCTTCAGCATATTCTCTCTTCCTGCTGCCCACCTGGTCTCAACCTCTGCTAGATTCAAATTTCCACCCACCATCTTTGTTTCGGACCTCTGGACAGAGCATCTGCCTCAAGTGGTATCTTTGTCCAACTTCTTTGCTTTTTACATTTGTCTACCTTGGTGTGGGTGTGTGTGTGTATGTGTGTGGGTGTGTGTTCACCTGTCCTTTTTCCCCTAAGTCCTTCCTCTCCCGGGATTGGAAAGACTCTTCACCCACTCCCTTAAAACCTGCATCCTTTTCTTTTTCTGAAGAACAACCTAGGGATTCTGCACAGAATATAAAATGTGTCATATATATTAATGGAACACTGCTGCTCCACAGAATGTCTTTATTATTGTGAAGAGGAAAGAGGCTACTTTTCAAAAGTTACCTCCTTTTCACATTCAAAAAAATCTAGGAGGAATTGCTAGTGATCTCGTATCCCTGAAACACTTGCATAATGGGACATTGTTGGTGGAAACTTCCACTTCCCAACAAGCAGTGAACTTTCAGAGGGCTAAATGCCTCAGAGAATATGCCATAGAGTGAACTGTATAACACCCTCAATTATAGTAAATACATTGTTACTTGTAGGGATTTAGCGGCATTCCGACTGACAAACTAAAGGTTGAGTGAGCTCCAGACAGCATTGTTGATGTTCAAAACATTACGAAAAGGATGGACGGGGAGTTGGTAAAATCAGACTCCTTCATCCTCACGTTTAATAGTCCCAAATCCCTGGACAAGGTTAAAGCAGGCTTCCTCAAATTGAATGTAAGGCCGGCCCTAAGTCCCAAACCCAATGCAATGTTTCAAATGCTAGCAGTTTGGACACACGACTCCTGGCTGGAAGGGAGAGGCTTCTTATGGCAAAAAGGGGAGATGTTGCATGAAGGTACTTATTGCACTCCACCTGCAAAATGTGTGAACTGCTCCAGGGTGCATTCAGTTTGAAGTTGCGTATGTAGTGTGTACCTTAACGAGAAGAAAATACTGGAGATCAAAACAACTATACGGTTCCTACATGCAGATGCCAAAAAGATCATTAAGGCCATGCAACCTCCAGTATTTCCCACATCTTTCGCTTCTGCTCTGCAGAAGTCTGTTGCTAAATCGACATCTCAACCCAGCCAGAGATTGTTAGTATGGGTACCAACACTTGCACCAGTGCATGTGTAAGGCAGCAGAATCTTTGATGCCAAAAGCCCCCACCCCCCTCAAAAAAACTGCTAAGACCAAGGTGAAACCAGTGATTATGTGAAAGTTGTTATTCCTGAGGTACACCTGACCCAGCTTTAGAACTGGTGGGGCTGGATGTCCCTCAGGGTCAAACATCATGTCCCAAGACTGAACCTCCACAAAGTTCTGTGGCTCTGTCTAGGAAGAGAGAGAGAGTAAAGAGCCAACCTCTGTGTTACAGATGGCTCCCATACTGCAGTGGAACTTGCTGTTTCAGGACGCATTTGGGAGAACTAATTCTATTGACTCAGGGTAGACCTGTGTGTATCTACCTACAAGAAATGAATTTTAAACCTTCATACAAGCCTGATATTTGTGTCTACAATCTATATTGAAGGACGACCTAAGTGGTGATAGAGTTAAAGAAGGAATGGCTGTTTTTGACAACACAGCTTACCACTCCTCTTCACTCCCCCTTCAAACCAGCTTACCAGCAGTTGCAGCATGTGTCCATATACATTACTGATTGACTGTTCACTTTACCTACCCCCACTTGATGCAATCGATGAGGAAGCCCATCATGACCTCCTGGTACAGCTTCCCCACCCTTTCATCCTCTCCGGTGATTTTAACATGCATAATGTGATTTTAACATGCATAATGTGCTTTGTGTTCTGCAGCTACCTGTGTGAGGGGTAGAGCTATAGAAAGGTTTCACTTGTCGTCTAGAGCACATTTACTGAACACCTGAAAGCCCACACATTTCTGTACTGGAACAGCGTCATTTTCTGCTATAGATCTCTCTTTTTGCTCTCCAACTCTTGCCCCCACTACTCAGGTCCATGATCTACATAGCAGTGATCACTTTCCCGTCTGGATCCACCAGCCAGATGGAATGGAGCCTGTTAGACAATGGCTATGATGGGTGCTCAGTGGAGCGGACTGGACATATTACACACAGCTTGCTGCATTTCAGCATCATGTCAGCATTCAGGAATAGGTGGATATCACCTAAACAATCCACCTTGCTGCTACTTCATCCATTCCTCAGTCCGCAGATCAACCAAAACAGCAGCCTGTCCCTTGGTGGAATGACAACTGTCATTGTGATATAAGGTCAGGCAGAGGCGGTTCTGCATCAGTTGAAGTGTCGTTCTACAGCAGACAACCTCATAGCCTTTTGGGTGGCAAGGGCCACATGTCAGCAGCTTATTTGTGAGAGCAAAACAAAGTCATGACAACAGTTCATGGATTCCGTTAACCATTCCATGAACAGTTCAAAAGTATGGAAGACCATCAGAAAGATATCTGGTAGAGGAGGGAGGTGTCCAGTGGCTGCTGTGATGGGACATGGAACTCTTCTACCCCGCAAGACATTGCTCAGACTATGACGGCTTATTTCTCTATAGTTACTGCTCTTCTCAGTCAGGATCCAGCCTTTTAGCCCCACATAGTGGCTGTTGAGAGAGGCAATTTACCAGTTCACAATACATGAGGGTTATAAACGTCCCTTTTTCATGAGGGAACTGGTTTCTGCACTGTCTGCGACATCCCCAGGTCATGGTGAAATCCGTTAGTGTGTGCTACATCTCACTAGGCACAACAAGAAAGTTCTCCTCTCTCTTATTAACTTTATTTGGGCGTCAGGCCAATTTCCTGACTCCAGGAGGGAGGCGATTTTAATACATACATACCCGAGCAGTTATTGTAGTGTTGCCCTAACTAGCTGTGTGGGAAAAACCTTAGAGTGGATGGTAAACTGCCACCTTGACTGGATTTTGGAATCCAGGCATCTCCTTAGTTGCTTTCTGTGTGGTTTCAGGAGATATCGTTCTATCTTCGATAACATGGCTTTCCTGGAAGCTGCTATAAAACAGACTTTCCTACGCCAGAATCACCTTGTGGGTTTATTTTTTGTTATCGAGGTCTATGATACTAGTTGGAGACACCTTATTCTTGGGCAGCTCCAAGTATGGGGATTTCAGGTTTATCTTCCTATTCTTATTCGGTCTTTCCTTTCTCCAAGATATTTTAGATATAAGAGTCAGTGACGCGCTTTCAGATCGCTTTGAGCATGAGAATGGTGTCCCTCAGGGTAGTGTTTTAAGTGTGACCTTGTGTGCTATAGCTATTATTAATATCGCATCAGTTGTTAAAAGTCCTGTCCAGTATTCTTCATTTGTTGATTACTTCTGTCTTTTGCTCTTCTTCCAGCCTTTTGATGGAAATGGAAATGAGCATATGGCTTTCATGGCCAGGAGAATCCATGCGGGTTTGTTCGGCCGCCTTAGTGTAAGTCATTTTATTTGACGCCGCGTGGGCGACTTAAGTGCCAATGATGGTGATATGTTGATGATTAGGACAACACACAACACCCAGTCCCCTGCCAGGAATCGAACCCGAGCTCCCTGCGTGGTAGCCAGCGACGCTACCGCTGAGCTACGGAGGCGGACAGCCTTGTGATGACAACTCATCAATTGCAGCACATTTTGAAACGGTTGGATGACTGGCACAGCAGACTGGTGTTAAGTTCTCAACTGAGAAGACTGAGTTTGTTCTTTTTAACCGTTCACATTCTATTTTTCATGTTCCTGAAATGAAAATGAGAGACACTGCTGAATTTTAAAGCCATAGTGAAGTTTCTGGTCCTCACATTTCATACGGAACTTTTATCGTTACCACATCTGAAATATTTGAAATGCTGGTGCCTTAAGCCACTTAGTATTTTAAAATGTATGGATGTACGGTGTATGGGTCTGCAAGACCCTCTTATTTAAAGATGTTGGATGCTGTTGAGCGTGATGGAATTAGGCACTCTACTTGTGCAGTCAGGACCAGCCCCATACCAAGCCCCTACATTAAGGCTGCTGAGCCACCATTTTACATACATCGACAGCTCCTCGTGGTGCACCAGGCAAATACCATGCTGTCCACCCCAAATACTCCAGCATACCGTACCATTGCTCAGTCTCCAATGGAAAGGCTTTTTGGTAATCGGCTCCGAGCAATGAGGCATTTCAGGATTCATACACAGGAGTGACTTTTAGGTATGGGTGCACTTGATCTTAATGTTCTACATTGAGGTTGGAGTCGAAGTCCACCTTGGCTCCTCCAGAGGCCAACACTCATTTTAGACTTGACACATTTTTAGAAACACTTTCTTCTGATTTTACATTTCAATCTATGCTTTTTTTTAACATTTTAGTGGATTATCATGATTTTATTGTGGTTTACACAGATGGTTGCAAACAAGGAGCCTTCCTGGGCTGTTCCATAGTGTTTCTCGAAAGTATCACTAGGATTCATCTCCCCAGTGCCTCTTCTGTTTTCTCAGCAGAGCTTCATGCTGTCTTGAAGGTGTTTAAGCAGTTGCGGTTTGTTCGGCATCACATGGTTTCTTCTGTGCTCCAATTCCCTCAGTGCGCTGCAATTCTCACAAAACTTGTCTCCAGCTGATACAATAATGCAGGTCATACTTGGCCATCTCTACTCTCTCCAGCAGCGGGGGGGGGGGGGGGGGGGGGGGGAGTGTGTGTCATTTTGCTGGGTACCTTGGCAGGTGGGAACTCAAGGCATCAACACAACTGATTGGCTTGCTGCAGCTGTGATATTCTACAATGTAGTATCCCATTGCACAATGCCCTCACCTTGGTGAGGCAGAGATCCGTTTGGCTGTGGGAGGAGATTGTGGCTGGCAGTAACACATAATAAGCTGTGGTTGGTTAAGCCAACTGTTCGACCATGGCGAACCTCCTGCCAGTCCTTCAGGTGACATGAGGTGGCCCTGATGCATCTTCGTATTGATCGCTGCCATTTGACACACAGCTTGTTACTTCATCTGCAGGATCTTCCATTCTGTGGTGTCTGTGGCATACAAATCACTGTCGCTACATTTTGATTGAGTGTCTCTTATATCGTGCTGAGGGGGTAGCGGCAAAACTGTTTTATCTAATTACGATGATGAATGTGACCAAAGTTATTAAATTTTGTGTATTGTCTGGACTCAGTTCTAAGCTTTTAGGCTAGAGATTTTAGTGTGTTGGAGAATGGCTGGCTCATCCTTTTTATCTCAATGATAAAATGGCCCTCCAAGCCAGATTTGTACTGCAATGAAGTAAGTCCCCTCTCCCAGCGTCCTTAACTTTAAGAAGTCCTTTGAACTTATCATGATTCACTCCTCAACTCCATGATATCACACAAAACTTACTTTATCACAGCCACCATGTGTGACACAGTTATATTGTTTCTCAATAAAATGCCTATTGATGAATGATGAAATGACCAGTCAAACCATCTCTGTTAACACACTTGTAGTTTGTTTTTTGAATGAGAGACAAATCTGGAGAATTTATGGCCCACTGTCTGTAGCTACAGAATGGAGTGTCTCCCACACCAAATTCAAATTGTCCACTAATTCACAAAGAGCTTAAAAAAAAAGATCATATTGTGATATAGTCAAGCTCTTTTAGTAAAAAGTGGACAAAATCCTAAAATCTCTTGCCCTCTTAACAGATGTGGGTACTTCTGAGATGTGACATTTCTCTTTTTTAATAATATACTGGGCCATGATCATGGAGTATTGAATTCTTAGGGCAGTGTTTAAAAGAGTCCTGTTCACAGTGATTGTAAGTATGATTCTAAATAAAATTTCAAAAAGTATATTCCAAACGTTAACTTACAATTTGTCTTTAGTGAAATCCCCTGCTCACTGCTTGTCTTTCTGTGTAAAACTGCAGTGTCTGTTGCCCATGTTATTAGCATGGCGCTTATGTTGGCAACTTTGTCGCGTGCCACTCCGGTGTTACTGCGAAGTACAAACTGCATAGGGTTCCAGGGGGGTGGGATGGGTTTCTAATCTTTGGGGTCTATTGTCTTTCCTTCTTCGCTCCCGATTTTGCCGATTCTTTACTTTCCTTTCTTTCTTCTCGTTTGAGTACCAATATGTCTTTCCCTCTTTTCCCTTCATATGTGTTTATTGCTAACACCCTTCTTATTCACATCCACATTGTGATTTACCACGATGTTGGGAGTTATAACCTTGTTTGTTAGGTGTGCCAAGGTGCATTTAACAATCATAGACGAAGTGACTATATTTTGATCGGTATAGGATGGCGAAGGAAACGAACCTAAGGAAAGGCCGGATTTCCATTTTCAGAGGCCTAGGAAAAAGGTTCTGATCTGCTGGGAGGGTCAGACAAGGTAGGACTTGTTGACCATTGTTTTCCTTCTACTGCATAGGTCAGGGGGGAAACAATATACTAGAGTCCTTTGCATAGAGTACAAAAGCACTCCTATATGCAAGAAAGTAGTCCCTGTGGTGATCTCTCAGGCACAAATAAGAAAGCAATGGTAAGATAATGAGGGTAATTTTGGTAAAAATTTGTTACCATATTATTTTCCTTTTCGAAAACTTTTTGATTATTTGGTAGGCAAAAAATAACTTGCACTACAACTATAAGTTAAGTTACGTTATAAGAGCATATGGTTTAGAGAGGTACTAAAAGAAAACAAAATTATGTGCAAAAAATAAAACAAAAGAATAATTTATGTATGAATGTAAATTATGTATTGATAAATTAGAAATTGCACGTGATCCAACATCTTATGGCTAAGGATGGGTATCTGTATTGTAACAGCTAATTTAGCTGAATACTATGGTACCATCCCGCCATGACATTCGTTATATATAGAGAAGTTATGATATAAGAATTTTACTATGTGCTGTGCACTTGTGTGCACAGGTACGAAGGAGTGAGCAAGTGATGCAGTCAAAGATAATTTTGTGCTGAAGAAGAGACCATCGTGTCAAAACATAAATGAATCCTGGGATAGTCTTTGGTCATTATTGATGTCACAGAGAAAAATGCTTTGTAAAAGTAGTTTAGTTAGTTCTAATTGAGACTCGCTCAAGTTATGACCTTACGTAATATTGGCCTACGGGGCATAATATATGTTTTTGTTAAAGTACAAATCCGAGTTCTTCATTTGTGGAAAAGTAGTTTTCACTTTATGTGCTTCCCCCATTGCAACCAGACGAAGTCTAGCCTGAATCCTAGGCGTAACTTTAGACTGAAAATATACAAATGTTTGAAGATTACTATGTTTAAACGTTACCAAATCTGCTAAATTGGATGAGGAGTGATGTTTGGTAAATCAAACTACACATAATTTGGGTGCTGTGTCCCGAGAGGAGAGTACGATTTGTATAACAGGTCATCGGAACTCTATCTTGCTGGGAACACTGCAATCTCCATACCTCTCTCCTGTCTTACCTTCCCTCTCCCCCAGCACAATCTCCCAACTCTGCACATAATAGCCCTATCATGTACTTGCTCCCATAAGCAACACAACTTCCCCTGCCACTACCCTGTCATCCCTCCCTGACCCATGCCTTCTCAAACCATCACAATACTGCTGCTCATATCAGATGTAATTTCAACCCAAACGTTTCTCTTCTTTTGAATGCTTCACATATTTTGATGTTCTTTATTTGCAAAATAGAAACATATGCATGCCTTTGTAGTTGATTGATGTATGATGATTAAACACATGTTTGATTGATTACAAGTTGCTTTTAAATTTCTCTGTTCAGGATGAGAAGTATTCCAGATTTCAACTACAGACTCGACTGATTAGTCTCTGTCTTACAGACCAAGCTATTGATTCATTGTTTGTGTTCATTGAATCTGAATGTTCTGTGGAAAAATTGGCAATGAATTTCCGTAGCATTACTCGAAGAAAAGGTGAAGCTGCTACCCTAGCAAAACAAGCCATCAGAGAACTTGAGGCAATTGTTAGCCATACTGAAGCTCTTGGTGTTAAGGTGAGTTTATGATAAGTCTATAAATAAGGAAGTAATGCTTTGAGAAATGTTTTCTGTGAAAGGGAGATTGATGCAAACTGTATCTGAATAGTATCATAGAATTCTCTCCCCCCCCCCCCCCCTTTTTTTTTTTTTTTTTTTTTTTTTTTTTTTTTTTTTTTTTTTTTTTGCCCCCTTTTCCTTACGGTATGCTCTACAAAATGATTAAATAGTATATATATACATTACTAAACACAGTTTTCTGCCACCCTCTTTACCCCTAGCAAGATGGGGAGGCCTTTTTTCCCTCTAAATAATAAATTGCTAGATACGGCCACCTTATGAAGGAAATTCCTTATCATACACACCCCTCCATATTTTGTAGTAAGATATCCTAGTGATAGCCTGTTGGAAACTGAACACAGATCAAGCATGAAAACGGGAAGAATGTTTTCAGACCTGTGGAAAATGAAGCAAAATAGAAACATTGAACAGTCCAAGCTAAAGATTGCAGTCTCAGCGGGGTTGTAAGATCATAGCATCATGGTTATGTGGTCATTGCTTTTAGACTGCAAAATAGAAGGTCTGTGTTCAAGCCTTCCCGGTACTCAATTATTTGTTTATGTTAATTTAGCAATGTTATAAACAGTTTATTCAGCCATTGACCTGTCTCTTCTCTTTCTGTAGTCATGGTGGTTGTCATATTACACATTGATTGTAGACTACAAGTTGTGCTAAAAATATATTACCACCACATGTAAATTAATGAATCATAAGAGCACAGGAGATACCACAAAGATCTCAAGCAGAAATAAAAGCAACAAATAAACGGTTTGGAACTTAGTTGCAACAAAGGAATTCAAGACTCAGAATCTCCAAAACAAAATGCAAGAGCCACAACATGTGCTAATAGTGTAGAACAAATTATTGGTCTCCCTCCTTACACATCGCTGTTGCGAACACACACAGTGCCATGACACACAGAAAACTGAATACAGTAAACAGGCACATCAATGACACCATGGATGCTACAATTCGCTCGATATTCTCGCATCTTTAACTTTGTCTGTTCAGTTTTTCCATTTTGCACTTCTAAAACTGAACACAAATCAAGCACGAAAACAGGAAGGTGGTGTGCTGAAATGGAAGGAGGAGGAAAAACCTATGACCAACTCTACAAAAAATTATATAAGTTTGGACCTTTCAATATAACCTTGAGCAATAATTACATTCTAGACAAGAATCTCTGCATTTACGAAACAATGGTTTTGTAATGCAGCTATCTGTTTTTCAGGCAGCATAACAAGAAAACAAAAGTATGGTGTAAAACTTTATGAATTTTGTTAATCTAATTGCGTTTATCAAAATAAAAATCTACTTTGGCAAGTCACAGGGGAAGGTCAAGATGAGTTACATAATAATAGAAAGGAAAACCCAAAATCATTAGTCAAAATGAAACTGAAGAAAGGTCAGATGGCATGGAAAAGAAATGTGAGTGTTGTTTGCAAATAGAAAGCCAAAGGGTAGTACTGTCCAATTCTAATATGCATTGTACCAAAAATTATGGAAGTGCACAGTCAAAACGGAAAAGTTGCCTTGAAACCAAACATTGTCAGAGACTACAACAGAGGCATGGCTTGTGCTGATCAGTCAGATCAAATGCTGTTGTATTATTCAGCATTATGAAAACTACTATATAGGTGAAAAAGTTTGCTCTTGTAATTTTATTTGCACTAAGCCCTTTGGTTTTATAGTGAGGCAGCAGCAAGGAGTATCAAGCGCCCAGCTTTTAGAAAAAAAATTATTCAGGCATTAATTTGTGATGGGATGCCAGACTGCAGAAGAAAATTAGGACAGATTGTAACTTTGTTTAGATGCAATAACCACCACCGAGAAAACACTGCAGCCAACAAAAACGTGCATGCACACACACACGCGCACGCGCGCACACACACACACACACACACACACACACACACACACACACACCTAGGCAGACATTTGTAGAAAAGAAGTTGGACAGAGATACCTCTTGAGGAAGAGGCCCTGTCCAAAGAACAGAGGCAAAGATGTTATGGAATGGTGGGCGGTAATTTGAATTTAGCGGAGGTTGAGACCAGGTGGGCAATGGGAAGAGAGAATATGCTGAAGGGCAAGTTCCCAACTCTGGAGTTGTGAAAGATTGGTTTCAGTGGGAAGTATCCAGATAACCCGGATGGTGTAACACCGTGCAAAGATGTGCTGGCCGTGCACCAAGGTATGTTTAGCCACAGGGTGATCCTCATTACCAACAAACACTGTTTGCCTGTGACCGTTCCTGCGAATGGACAGTTTGTTTCTGGTCATTCCCACAAAGAATGCTTCACAGTGCAGGCATGTCAGTTGGTAAATCACGTGGGTGCTGTCGCAAGTGGCTCAGCCCTTAATTGTGTACACCTTCCGGGTTACGGGACTGGAGTAAGTGATGGTGGAAGGGTGCATAGGGCAGGTTTTACAGTGGGGGTGGTTACATGGGTAGGAGCCGGAGGATAAGGAAGGTCGTTTGGGAAGGGATGGACTAGGTGGTTACGAAGTTTAGGTGGGTGGCGGAAAGACACTCTTGGTGGAGTGGGAAGTATGTCATGATCGATGGATCTCATTTCGGGGCAGGATTTAAGGAAGTCGTATCTTTGCTGGAGTCCGCTAACAAGAGGGGCACTTTTGGGATTCTTCTGTGGAAGGTTCTCGGTTTGGGGAGATGAGGAAGTTTGCCACGAAGACCTAAGCTGTAGAGAAGGGTCATTTGATGTGGAATGGATGGCATCTGTCATATTGGAGGTACTGTTGTTTATTGGTAGGTTTGATGTGGACAGATGTGTGAAGTTGAACAGATGGAGGTCGACATCGAGGAAAGTGGCATGGGATTTGGAATAGGACCAGGTAAATTTGATGGGACCAAAGGAGTTGAGGTTGGCGAGGAAATTCTGGTGTTCTTCTTCACTGAGAGTCCAGATCATAAAGATGTCATCAATAAATCTGTACCAAACCTTGGGTTGACAGGTTTGGGTATCCAAGAGGGCCTCCTCTAAGCATCCCATAAATAAGTTTGCATATGAGGGGTCCATCCTGGTTCCCATGTCTGTTCCCTTTAGTTGTTGGTATGTCTGGCCCTCAAAGGTGAAGAAGTTGTGGGTTAGGATAAAGCTGGCAGCAGGTGGTCGTCGAGAAAGGAAATACTCTATCGCTGCGAGGCCCTGGGCATGCGGGATATTTGTGTATAAGAAAGTAGCATCAGTGGTTACAAGGATGATTCCCAGAGGTAATAGGTTGGTTAAGGATTTCACGCGATCAAGAAAGTGGTTGGTGTCTTTGATGAAGGATGGGAGACTGTACATAATGGGTTGAAGGTATTGGTCTATTTAGGCAGAGCTTTGTTCTATGGGGGCTTGTAACTGGCCACCATGGGCCAGTCTGGATGATTACGTTTGTGAATCTTAGGAAGTAGGTAGAAGGTAGGGGCCTAAGGCTCTGAGGGTTCCTTGGAGCTCTGCCTGGACATCAGGAATAGTATAGCACGGGATTCAACTGCCGTAATGTTGGGAGTTGGATTAAGTTTTCTCAGGAAAGACTGAGGCGCAAGGCTGGAAGTGAAAAATTCCTGGAATAGGTTTTAAGAGAGTGATTTTGAGGAAGAGGGCGGGTCTCGCTGTGACGGAGGATGGAACTGTTCCAGGCAGGGTTCAATTTGCATGATGTCTTTGGGAGCTGGATCATTATGAGTAGGATTATTTTTCTTCGTGGCAAAGTGATATCTCCAGCAAAGACTATGAGTATAGGATAGTAAATCTTTGACAAGGGCTTTTTGGTTGAATTTGGGAGATATAAATTCTGGTCCTCCATGCCCAGACCATTTTCTGTACCTGGCCCCATTACCAAGGCCTGTAAATTGCATGTGTTTGCTGCTAATGTCCCACATCTGACTTCATGCAGAAACTTTAGCACAGTGTATGTCTAAATGCTAAGGGTTCCATATACAAAAACATAGTCCTAAATGAAATTTATATTATGTTAAAAATATATAATCCACTGTTTAACTCCAATTCTGAATTGCATAGAACATAGGTTTTGTATAATAAATGCAGTATGTTTACGATGAATAAGCTCAAAGCCTGAAAACTATTTTCAGGAACCAATTGAAAGGCAACTAAGAAATTTGGGAGGGAAAAGTACCAACTTCTTCACAATGTTTTTTATATGGTGGAACATTTCTAAATGACCATATTTTGCTTTTGGCTCTTACTTGAATTTTCTATGTAATATTTCCAATTTAAGCAATTTGTAATTGTAATCACTGGGTGTTTAGTTAAGTTAATGACCTTTAAATTTGTATTATTTACTTTCTAAAATAACCCATCAGGCCAAGCTAATTTTTCTGAGCCCAAAAATGTGCAATGCCTATTATTTGCCAGGTCAACTCAAGAACGTACAGCAGAGGGCTATTTGAGTAACTGGAGATACTAACTACTGCTTCCCAATACATTTATACTCTAATGAAATTTGTCATTAAAATATATCTTTTCTTCAAACCAACAGCTCAGTTCATCGGATCAGTACTAGAAACAACACCACCTTTCACAAATTTGAAGTCACTTACTTTGGTTCAGAAAGGTGTCCACTATTCAGTAATAGACATTTTCAATAACATTCCAGCACCCGTAAAAAATGTAACACACAGTAATGTTAAGTTTGAAAATAGTCTAAAGGGCTTTTTGGTGCCAACTGCTCTTACTCCATTGATGAATTTCATAGCAGAAGTGATTGATGTGTGTATGTTATTGTATAATATATTAACAAATATGAACATTATGTTCAGTTTGACTTCAGTACTAATTTGATAGTTGTAAATAAGTGTTAAGGTGGAAAACAAAAAGTCTAGGAATTATCATATACAAGTAGTATATTCAACATTTAGAATGTAATAACAAGCTTTACTCCCTTTAAAATGTAAATATCCTTAAGATTTAGTTTTTTTAGGCTGATTCCACATCCACAAGGGCAGTTACATTTGGTATCTGAGAATATACATTAATACTAGAATCGCTGATATTTGGGCTTATCTAAACCTTTGGTTGGGTTACTTATGACCCTGGTATCTTCTCCTTTTATTCTCCAGGGTCAATTTGTTATTAATGAATCCTTGTTTTGAAGTGATGGGTATTTTATTATAAAAAACAAATGTACAATGAGGGACAAAATGAGTACCCGACCTGAATAATTTAAAGTTCAAGAAAAGAGAATTGCACATGCCCTAGTTCTGAAGTGTGAGTGTTGGCAACTCTTGCGGTCTTCGGAGCTTCAGCTTCGTGTTTACATCGTCAAATAAAAGCAATATAATAGTTAGGATAATGGTATATGTCAAGATTCATAGCATCTTCAAATCATTTATTTTGGAAAATGTTATTTGAACACATAGAAGCAGTTGAGGTATAAGAACCCGACATGGATAGATTTACTACATCAAACCGCTTCTTACATATGTTTCATTGGCTGAGTGGATAGGCCGACGGTTTCCGAACACTAGGGACACTAGTTCGTGTACCACTGGGTCAACTTTTTTTTTTTTTTTTTTTTCTCTAAATTCCACATCCTTTAAACATATTCCATTTTATATTAGTCTAATCTTTAAACAATAAGACAAATGAGAGTCACAGTAAAAATGTTTAAAAAAGCGTATGTTCAGTAAAACCCCACTTTTACGTTACCAGATGTTACATTTTCCTGCCATTTACACCATTTTTGGCCAGTTCCATCAAATTTCTTATGTTCACAATGATAATTTGTCCCCATTGTGTTAACATATTTACACTTGAAACCATATTAGTGAAAAAAAATTATGTAATTGACATAAACTGATCCTAACATGGCTTTCGTCTTCAGAGTTTATAAATGTTATGCAGTCACATTTCTTGACACTTTGAGGTTATTCAGACGTATATTTCGTATTTTGTTAGTTACAATACGCGCATAATTGACTCATAATGCAGTACTCCCTCCCATCAGCCACCACGCTGATTGTCAGCTTAGCTTTGTTTATACAACTGGCAGTTTTTCATGCTTTGCATTTCACCGTTTAAAACATTTTTCGTTTTCGCAGTCCTCAGAGAAAGTTTAAGATGAAAGGTAAGAAACCAGCCATGAGTTCATGCACAATTTAAAAGAACAGGGGTCAGACCTAGGCATCAAACATGCTACATACCAGAATTGCATTTCCCGAAAGTACGGCGCAAATGCAGAAGTAAGGCGATTGCGGCCATGGGAGATGCAATGTGTTTAGTTATTGGTGATCATGGTGAGTCCGGCGCGGAAGTAAAGCACGGGCTGCTTGATCCCAAGATAACTGCTGCACACTGATTTCCCAATGTCGATACCACCAGGAACTGCAATGGAATGGGGCTCACGAACTGCTCTCCAGGCTCTCTAAAGCAGTGACCAGTGCATTCACGTGCATCTCCGCAGTTGGCGAAAAGGTCCCTGTAGCCAACCTAACAGAGGAGGGAGGAATCATCATTACTATCTTGTGGCCGCTGGCAGCAGCAGTGTTCCAACCGTCATGTTGGGTGGCGTGAACTATTGCGGATTCGCAGAATGCAAAAACGTGTCTCCCTCCGCCGCCACGTGCTACAGCGACAGTTTGAAATAATGGCTGATGGGAAGCTGAACAAGAATTCGTCATCTTGACTATTTTCTGTAATGATTAAATGTGCAGTGCCAAAATTATGCTGCTCCCTCCAACCAATGCTCCTCTATGCAGACAATACAACAGTAGTGTCTGTGGGCGTGGGAAAATTAGTTTTATGCCTATAATCGTGCGATGAAATTTTAATGATTATTTATTATTAAATTAACCGGTCTGTGTGTGTAATCAATTATCAGGATTGAGAATTTGTAATTAAATTTGATATATAAAATAAAGATTGTTTGACTTACCAAAAGTGCAGGCTCGCCAATAGAAACATAAAACACATAAAAACACAAAAACATCCAAGCTTTCGCAACCGTTTGTTGCTTCGTCAGGAAAAAGGGAAGAAAGGAGAGGAGAAAGGGAAGGATATGGGTTTTAAGGAAGTGGAAAAGGAGTCGTTCCAATCCCAGGAGTGGAAGGACTTACTTAGGGGGAAAGAAGGTAGGTAAACAAATACACACACACACACACACACACACACACACACACACACACATATCCAAGAGTGTGTTAGTATTTGTTTACCTTCCTTTTTTCCTCTAAGGTAAGTCCTTCCACTCCTGGGATTGGAACGACTCCTTTTCCACTTCCTTAAAACCCATATCCTTCCCTTTCTCCTCTCCTTTCTTCCTCTTTACCTGAAGAAGCGACCAATGGTTGCGAAATCTTGTATGTGTGTTTCTGTGTGATTTTATTTATTTGTGTCTGGTGACGAGCCTGTCCTTCGGGTAAGTCATCTGTTTTCTATTTTATATATTTGTTTATCCCATCAGGAAAGTTTCCTTCTATAATTTTCGTTTCATCAATTTGTATATATATTAGAAGGAGACTTTCCTGGTTGGAAAAATATGTGTAAAAATAAAGATTTTTTGACTTACCCAAAGCACAGGCTCGCTGATAGACACAAATGAAAACACACACAAACAAACATTCAAGCTTTTGCAACCGTTGGTTGCTTTGTCAGGAAAAGAGGACGGAAGGAGGGGAAAAAGGAAAGGATAGGGGTTTTAAGGGAGTGGATGAGGCGTCATTCCAATCCTGGGAGTTGAAGGACTTACCCTAGGGGGGGGGGGGGGGGGGTAAAAAAATACACACACACCCACACATATACACACGCAAACATATTTGTCTGCCTCAAAGGGCCAGGTAAACAGTAGTTTTTCACAAAACATTAATTATTTTTACAAAAACTTACATTTGCTGAGTGTTTCTGCTCACTATTGGTATATAATGTGCACTAATAATAGCTTTTGAAGTTCATTTGTTGCAGACAGTTTTGATTCATATATGACATTTTACAAATTGTTTCCACTGCAGTCTGACTTCACAAGGCAATGTGTTTGCTGTTCTTGTTGCTCTGGAATATCTTCGGAATTTACGCAGGCATTAGTCTTCTAGGCTGCTGTGTACTTCTCACTAAGCTCGTCCTCTAGTTGCAGTACGAAGTGTCTATGTTCCAATTTTTCTTAATTTAAAGCATTGTACAATGGGGGACAAAAAGTTTACCTGGCCCAAATAATTTAAAAGCCCAAGAACAGAACATTATACATGCCCAAGCTCATAAGGACGAGTGTTGCCAACTCCAGTGGCCTCTGCAGCTGTTTACATTGTCAAATAAAAGTATATAATAATATACAGTAATGTCAAAATTCATTGCACTTTAACTCACATATCATTTATTTTGGAAAACATTGTTTGGGCATGTAGAAATGGTTGAGGTATAAGAATTTTCCTCTTTTCACATATGTTTAATTGGCCATAGTAAATGTGTGTGTTTGCAAGCACTATTTATGTACTATTTGACCACAATAACTTGACGATTTTATCATTGCTAACACAAGCTGTGAAAATCGGCACTAGTTGATAGATATTCATTTTTTACAAGTGCTGTCAACATTACAATGCTCCTTGTTACGAAGTATTACTGTACATGTTGTTGGGGTAACAGTTGCAGCACTGCATAAAGCAACTGAGGCTGCTTTCCCCTCACCACTCCTCTATCTGCAGCATCCGTAATGTGCGTGCCAGACACGTCTCCTGCAGCTCCCAGCAGCCACCGCGTGTATCGTCAAGTTATTGTGGCCAAACAGTAGTAAGACTGTACTACTCGCAACACTTTCATGGAACAAAGCACTGGTGGCATGATATTTGTGTAAACGTTCAGATGAGTTCAGACCTTATTCCTCCCTCCACCTTCCGCCACAGCTGAAGAACAGCACAATGTCACATAGGTTACATAAAAGAGTGTCTCGTGATAGTTGAAAAAATTAATGAGATATTAGATCACTATTACGTCTGCAGCAGTGGGTCAGAACTGACCCATCCTCTGTTCTAGGTGATTCTAGATTTTTTTGTCTTTTATTGTTGCACCAAGGAAAATAAAATTAAATGATATCCTTAATTCCTTATTTGGTAAACAGTTGTAAACATTCAGCACTCTAGCTAATAATACAACAGCCACTGTTCTAGTGTTACCACGTCTGATCTCATTTTGTAAGTATTCATTGTGTGTGTCTTGTTTCCTGGCATGGTCTACATCCAAAAGGATCTCCTCAGTTTGGATAAAATGGAACAAAAAGTACATCTAATATCTGGAACCGTTTGAGCTAGGAAGAGAATTTGGTTAGTCGTCTTGGCTGTGCTATATTGTTTATGCAACCTTTGCCTCTTATGGCCATGACTGCATGATAGGAATTTTATTTTTTGTGTAATATGATTACTTAAAGACATCAATTCAACCTTTAATTAAACAATTCCTAGTACTAATTTAGTACCTTATTAAAATATGTGAATTTCTGCCATAAGTAATTGAAACTATACTAGGACTTTGTATATTGTTTCATACATTGCAGTGTCCAATTGTGGTGGCTCCTGGCCTTGTTTTTACTGTGCCCCAGTACTCTGGAATGACATGTCAGTTTGTTTGTGAACTCAAGAAAAAGCGTAGGAAAACTGGACTTGACGTTATTGCAGCTGGTGGACGGTATGATGGTATGCTTGCCAAGTTCAGGTAAGATCTGCAGTAATTTTTCATTGGGAAGAGAATGGTATCTAGTCACTAGTGCAAAATTTCACTGGCTCAGGTGAGAAAAGCGAAAGTTTTAACGTAGGCTGTAGGGATAAAAATCAGTTACTGCAGTGTGTTGGAACAAGAAAAACTGCAATTGTGTATTATTATTCAATGTATGACTATCAATAATTTTGGAACTTTGGCCTTGAGCTTAAGCATGCTTCTTGACACTAATGAATGCATGGTTCTCATAGCTGGTGCAAAATTAATATCTTTGAACATCACTAATGTCTTTGTTAAGAAAGATCTACCCCCTTATTTTGCTTCCCTGACAGTACCTCTCTCTTGGTTTTGCAAACAGTAAAATTACAAGGAACTTTCCAGATCACACACTACAAGTTATTGCGGACATCAACCAAAGAATTAGTCAGAGCCCAAAGACATCTAAATAAATTGGTCAAACAGGTACATGTAAGTAGGAGGAGAGGAGTTGCCACTAGATATTGGATAATCTTTCACCTACATTGTATAATAGTTGTGCAGCAATTACAGGAGGATGAAAGAGATTTGTAGATTACTGCATATGGATTTTAAATAACATCATTGATGGTTTGTTAAATCCTTTCCATTTCATCATGAGTGATGAAGCATTGTTTCATCTCTCTTGTCATGTGAATTCACAGAACAAGAGGTACTGGGCAATGGAGGACCCTAAATTGTGTGTCGGCAATACTCCAAGATGGGGAGGGAGGGGGGGAATCATCATTTGGTGCAGTGTAGTGGGAATGCAGATTACTGGACTGATATTTTTTGACATGACTGTCAGGTAGGTTGCATATGTAGAAATTTTGTGTCCAATTCAGTGTATATGAAAGGCAATACTGCATCTTCCAGAAATTGGGAAACATGGCATACACTTAAAGGAATCCCTGGGCAAGTCCACGAGTCATTCTCTGAGGAACGAGCAAAAAGGGAATGTGTCCTCCATGTTCGCCGGATCTAACAATGTGGCACACTTGAAGAGAAACAAATCTATTTACTATACAAGAATTGAAACAGCTGTGAAGTAGCAACCATTGATATCTAAACATTACCGTAGGTATATTGAATTTAGAAAAATATTTCCAACCCAGGTTAAACAAAAATTACTTCAAATATTTACTGCTGTGACATAGTTCAACATGGCACAAATAGTGAAAATTTGAGATGCCTCGGGCTAGTGATGAATGCTTGCATTGGGTCAGGTGCAATATACAATTGTACAATCATATCGGACATTCATATACCCAGCTAGGTTGGATGCTCCCACATAAGTGATGCAAGTTTCACACCTATCATTCTGTAACTGCAATACCAAATCAGATACGTCTAGCATCTTACCTGTACCTTTGTGTAACACACAATCCTTTTCTCCACATCGTTCTTCATCTCAGACATACGACTATGGAACACTCTGCCCAGTGATCTGCATTGTATCCAAAACCTCTAGACATTCCAGAGGAAACTCATTTTACATATTAATGACGGCATAGCCTCCATTTTTATGCTACTCTCATTTCTTTATTCTTTCCATCATAGCTTTGAGTCTTACCATCTTATGTGTCTGCTCAATGTGAATAACTCGCAGTCAGCAAGAACATAACAAGGCAATTATTAAATGATAATAGGACTGACATAATACCTGCTTACTGACATACAACATTATTATTATTATTATTATTATTATTATTAATCATTTTTTATTTTTATAATCATCTTTAAATTATTGTTACAATTATATTGTTGCAGTAATATTAATTTTTTAACTTTAATACTTGTATTACACATGGTATGTTTGTAATGTACTACACAATCTGTAATTGTTTAATCTGAGTAAGCCTGATTAGGAATAAGAGAGAGCCTGAAGGCCCTAATCTTGCTAGGTAAAATAAATGCATGAATAAACATTGCCCATCATCTCATGGCTTAGATAGTGAATAACCTTTCCCCTTCTGTTCCTTGTTACCTTTTTCTTCCCTTCTCTCCTACCTGATCGTGTGTGTGTGTGTGTGTGTGTGTGTGTGTGTGTGTGTGTGTGTGTGTGCGTGCATGTGTGTGCATGTGAGACTATCTGCAGTACAGAACTAAGGTAAGTACTGGCCAACCAATCTATCTCTTCTGAAGAGTGCTTTGTCATCTCTGTGGAGAATTTCCATCACTAATCAAATATCATTAGACATGCACAACTGTGTATTGATGTTGTAGGGGGGGGGGGGGTGACTTTCAGAAACTTCTATAAATTTCTTTTTCACTTTGTTTCATAATAAGTAAATGGTAAATCAATTAAACTCTTTATTTCTGTAATTTCACCATTGTACCCATACGAGCTACTTGTGACAGCCTGTAAGAGTGAAATGAGGAGAATTGGGATAATTTATTCACTGAGGTTTTTAGTCATCATAAAGTTATCCCTATCATGAGTCACTAGCAGTGTTTATTACTCCCTATCTTTTTACAAGTACTTCAATAAAACAACTCTTACATCTATGATGCAATGTTTAAAACTTTATTGACACAAAAACATTTCATCTGGCAGGTATGTTCACATTGGAGAATGCTCTAGCTAAGAATGAAATTTCATTCAAATTTATTTATTTTACATTTCAGTTAGTATGTATTGCATGTTCTTATCAAATACTATATCTTCGAAATATTTTTTGAATATTTTTCTTGTATGTTTCTCTGCAGCTATACATTGCATGAAATGCATTGTAATTGAATGACCTCCAGAGCTGTGTTTATTATATTTTTTATTGATTGAACTACCAGTTTTGAGATTTGCTCATATTTGTGCAATATATTAAGCTGTTATCAGTTTATAAATCTATATATGTAATATATAAAACTTCAATATTACACCTTATTATAGTTGTACTTATGCAATAGGATGGTAAATATTACTTATTAATTATGTGCTGTTATATATATATATATATATATATATATATATATATATATATATTATAGAAGGAGACCTTCCAGGTACGAAAATGGTATAAAATAAAGATTTTTGACTTACCTAAAGTACAGGCTGGTCGATAGGAACACTAAACACACACAAAAACACACAACCATTCGAGCTTTCGCCACCAGTGGTGGCTTCTTCGGGAAAAAGAGGGAGGAAGGAGAGGAGAAAGGGAAGGATACGGGTTTTAAGGAAGTGGAAAAGGAGCCATTCCAATCCCAGGAGTGGAAGGACTTACCTTAGGGGACAAAAAGGAAGGTAAACAAATATACACACACTCACACATATCCACATCCAAACACACTTAGGCAGACATTTGTAGAAACCAAAGAAGTTGGACAGAGATGCCACTTCAGGCAGAGGCTCTGTCCACAGAACTGAGGCAAAGATGTTAAAGATGGCGGGCGGGAATTAGAATTTAGCGGAGGTTGAGACCAGGCGGGCAACGGGAAGAGAGAATGTGTTGAAGGGCAAGTTCCCATCTCCGGAGTTCTGAAAGATTGGTGTCAGTGGGAAGTATCCAGATAACCCGGACGGTGTAACACTGTGCCAAGATGTGCTGGCCGTGCACCAAGGCATGTTTAGCCACAGGGTGATCCTCATTACCAACAAACACTGTCTGCCTGTGACCGTTCATGCGAATGGACAGTTTGTTGCTGGTCATTCCCACATAGAACGCTTCACAGTGCAGGCAAGTCAGTTGGTAAATCACATGGGTGCTATCGCAAGTGGCTCTGCCCTTGATCGTGTACACCCTCCGGGTTACGGGACTGGAGTAAGTGGTGGTGGAAGGGTGCATAGGGCAGGTTTTACAACGGGGGCGGTTACAAGGGTAGGAGCCAGAGGGTAGGGAAGGTGGTTTGGGGATTTCATATGGATGGACTAGGAGGTTACGGAGGTTAGGTGGGCGGCGGAAAGACACTCTTGGTGGAGTGGGAAGGATGTCATGAAGGATGGATCTCATTTCGGGGCAGGATTTAAGGAAGTCGTATCCTTGCTGGAGAGCCACATTCAGAGTCCGCTCCAGTCCCGGAAAGTATCCGGTGACAAGAGGGGCACTTCTGGGGTTCTTCTGTGGAAGGTTCTGAATTTGGGGGGATGAGGAAGTGGCTCTGGAAATTTGTTTCTGTACCAGATCAGGAGGATAGCCGCGGGATGTGAAAGCTGATATTAGGTTGTTGGTGTACTGGTTCAGGGATTCGGGACTGGAGCAGACTCGTTTGCCACGAAGACCTAAGCTGTAGGGAAGGGAACGTTTGATGTGGAATGGATGGCAGCTGTCATAGTGTAGGTACTGTTGTTTGTTGGTTGGTTTGATGTGGACGGATGTGTGAAGTTGGCCGTTGGACAGATGGAGGTCGACATCAAGGAAAGTGGCATGGGATTTGGAATAGGACCAGGTGAATTTGATGGGACCAAAGGAGTTGAGGTTGAAGAGGAAATTCTGGAGTTCTTCTTCACTGTGAGTCCAAATCATAAAGATGTCGTCAATGAATCTATACCAAACTTTGGGTTGACAGGCTTGGGTGTCCAGGAAGGCTTCCTCTAAGCGTCCCATAAATAAGTTGGCGTACGAGGGGGCCATCCTGGTTCCCATGGCTGTTCCCTTTAGTTGTTGGTATGTTTGGCCCTCAAAAGTGAAGAAGTTGTGGGTTAGGATGAAGCTGGCTAGGGTATTAAGGAAAGAGGTTTTAGGTAGGGAATTGGGTGGTCGGCGTGAAAGGAAATACTCCATCGCAGCAAGGCCCTGGGCATGTGGGATGTTTGTGTACAAGGAAGTGGCATCAATGGTTACAAGGATGGTATCTGGAGGTAACTGGCTAGGCAAGTATTTAAGGCGATCGAGGAAGTGGTTGGTATCTTTGATGAAGGATGGGAGACTGCACATGATGGGTTGAAGGTGTTGGTCTATGTAGGCAGAGATTCGTTCAGTAGGGGCTTGGTAACCGGCCACAATGGGGCGGCCGGGATGATTGGGTTTGTGGATCTTGGGGAGTAGGTAGAAGGTGGGGGTGCGGGGTGTCGGTGGGGTCATGAGGTTAATGGAGTTAGGTGAAAGGTTTTGTAGGGGGCCTAAGGTTTTGAGGATTCCTTGAAGCTCTGCCTGGACATCAGGGATAGGATTGTGTTGACAAACTTTGTAGGTAGTATTGTCTGAAAGCTGACGCAGTCCCTCAGCCACATACTCCCGCCGATCAAGTACCACGGTTGTGGATCCCTTGTCGGCTGGGAGAATGACGATGGAACGGTCAGCTTTCAGATCACGGATGGCTCGGGATTCAGCTGTAGTAATGTTGGGAGTAGGATTAAGGTTTTTTAGGAAAGACTGAGAGGCAAGGTTGGAAGTAAGGAATTCCTGGAAGGTTTGAAGAGGGTGATTTTGAGGAAGAGCGGGTGGGTCTAGCTGTGATGGAGGACGGAACTGTTCCAGGCAAGGTTCTATTTGAGTCATGTCTTGTGGAGTTGGATCATTAGGAGTAGGGTTAGTTTTCTTCGTGGCAAAGTGATATCTCCAGCAGAGGCTACGAGTATAGGATAGTAAATCTTTGACAAGGGCTGTTTGGTTGAATTTGGGAGTAGGGCTAAAGGTGAGGCCTTTGGATAGGACAGAGGTTTCAGTTTGGGAGAGCGGTTTAGAGGAGAGGTTAACTACTGAATTGGGATGTCGTGGTTTCGGATTGTGTGCAGTAGGATTTAAAGGTTTGGGGGGGAGTGGAGCTGGAAGTGGGAGATTGAGTAGATGGGAGAGACTGGGTTTCTGTGCAATAAGAGGAGCTTGAGGTTTACTGGAGTGGTTGTTGAGGGAGTGTGTGTTGAGGGAGAGTGTCTTGCCTTTCCGGAGGTGGGTGACAAGGAGTTGGGATAGTTTTTTGAGGTGGAGGGTGGCATGTTGTTCTAATTTCCGGTTGGCCTGTAGGAGGATGTTCTGAACTGTGGGTGTGGATGCGGCATCCACACCCACAGTTCAGAACATCCTCCTACAGGCCAACCGGAAATTAGAACAACATGCCACCCTCCACCTCAAAAAACTATCCCAACTCCTTGTCACCCACCTCCGGAAAGGCAAGACACTCTCCCTCAACACACACTCCCTCAACAACCACTCCAGTAAACCTCAAGCTCCTCTTATTGCACAGAAACCCAGTCTCTCCCATCTACTCAATCTCCCACTTCCAGCTCCACTCCCCCCCAAACCTTTAAATCCTACTGCACACAATCCGAAACCACGACATCCCAATTCAGTAGTTAACCTCTCCTCTAAACCGCTCTCCCAAACTGAAACCTCTGTCCTATCCAAAGGCCTCACCTTTAGCCCTACTCCCAAATTCAACCAAACAGCCCTTGTCAAAGATTTACTATCCTATACTCGTAGCCTCTGCTGGAGATATCACTTTGCCACGAAGAAAACTAACCCTACTCCTAATGATCCAACTCCACAAGACATGACTCAAATAGAACCTTGCCTGGAACAGTTCCGTCCTCCATCACAGCTAGACCCACCCGCTCTTCCTCAAAATCACCCTCTTCAAACCTTCCAGGAATTCCTTACTTCCAACCTTGCCTCTCAGTCTTTCCTAAAAAACCTTAATCCTACTCCCAACATTACTACAGCTGAATCCCGAGCCATCCGTGATCTGAAAGCTGACCGTTCCATCGTCATTCTCCCAGCCGACAAGGGATCCACAACCGTGGTACTTGATCGGCGGGAGTATGTGGCTGAGGGACTGCGTCAGCTTTCAGACAATACTACCTACAAAGTTTGTCAACACAATCCTATCCCTGATGTCCAGGCAGAGCTTCAAGGAATCCTCAAAACCTTAGGCCCCCTACAAAACCTTTCACCTAACTCCATTAACCTCATGACCCCACCGACACCCCGCACCCCCACCTTCTACCTACTCCCCAAGATCCACAAACCCAATCATCCCGGCCGCCCCATTGTGGCCGGTTACCAAGCCCCTACTGAACGAATCTCTGCCTACATAGACCAACACCTTCAACCCATCATGTGCAGTCTCCCATCCTTCATCAAAGATACCAACCACTTCCTCGATCGCCTTAAATACTTGCCTAGCCAGTTACCTCCAGATACCATCCTTGTAACCATTGATGCCACTTCCTTGTACACAAACATCCCACATGCCCAGGGCCTTGCTGCGATGGAGTATTTCCTTTCACGCCGACCACCCAATTCCCTACCTAAAACCTCTTTCCTTAATACCCTAGCCAGCTTCATCCTAACCCACAACTTCTTCACTTTTGAGGGCCAAACATACCAACAACTAAAGGGAACAGCCATGGGAACCAGGATGGCCCCCTCGTACGCCAACTTATTTATGGGACGCTTAGAGGAAGCCTTCCTGGACACCCAAGCCTGTCAACCCAAAGTTTGGTATAGATTCATTGACGACATCTTTATGATTTGGACTCACAGTGAAGAAGAACTCCAGAATTTCCTCTTCAACCTCAACTCCTTTGGTCCCATCAAATTCACCTGGTCCTATTCCAAATCCCATGCCACTTTCCTTGATGTCGACCTCCATCTGTCCAACGGCCAACTTCACACATCCGTCCACATCAAACCAACCAACAAACAACAGTACCTACACTATGACAGCTGCCATCCATTCCACATCAAACGTTCCCTTCCCTACAGCTTAGGTCTTCGTGGCAAACGAGTCTGCTCCAGTCCCGAATCCCTGAACCAGTACACCAACAACCTAATATCAGCTTTCACATCCTGCGGCTATCCTCCTGATCTGGTACAGAAACAAATTTCCAGAGCCACTTCCTCATCCCCCCAAATTCAGAACCTTCCACAGAAGAACCCCAGAAGTGCCCCTCTTGTCACCGGATACTTTCCGGGACTGGAGCGGACTCTGAATGTGGCTCTCCAGCAAGGATACGACTTCCTTAAATCCTGCCCCGAAATGAGATCCATCCTTCATGACATCCTTCCCACTCCACCAAGAGTGTCTTTCCGCCGCCCACCTAACCTCCGTAACCTCCTAGTCCATCCATATGAAATCCCCAAACCACCTTCCCTACCCTCTGGCTCCTACCCTTGTAACCGCCCCCGTTGTAAAACCTGCCCTATGCACCCTTCCACCACCACTTACTCCAGTCCCGTAACCCGGAGGGTGTACACGATCAAGGGCAGAGCCACTTGCGATAGCACCCATGTGATTTACCAACTGACTTGCCTGCACTGTGAAGCGTTCTATGTGGGAATGACCAGCAACAAACTGTCCATTCGCATGAACGGTCACAGGCAGACAGTGTTTGTTGGTAATGAGGATCACCCTGTGGCTAAACATGCCTTGGTGCACGGCCAGCACATCTTGGCACAGTGTTACACCGTCCGGGTTATCTGGATACTTCCCACTGACACCAATCTTTCAGAACTCCGGAGATGGGAACTTGCCCTTCAACACATTCTCTCTTCCCGTTGCCCGCCTGGTCTCAACCTCCGCTAAATTCTAATTCCCGCCCGCCATCTTTAACATCTTTGCCTCAGTTCTGTGGACAGAGCCTCTGCCTGAAGTGGCATCTCTGTCCAACTTCTTTGGTTTCTACAAATGTCTGCCTAAGTGTGTTTGGATGTGGATATGTGTGAGTGTGTGTATATTTGTTTACCTTCCTTTTTGTCCCCTAAGGTAAGTCCTTCCACTCCTGGGATTGGAATGGCTCCTTTTCCACTTCCTTAAAACCCGTATCCTTCCCTTTCTCCTCTCCTTCCTCCCTCTTTTTCCCGAAGAAGCCACCACTGGTGGCGAAAGCTCGAATGGTTGTGTGTTTTTGTGTGTGTTTAGTGTTCCTATCGACCAGCCTGTACTTTAGGTAAGTCAAAAATCTTTATTTTATACCATATATATATATATATATATATATATATATATGGAGTACAGGCTGGTCGATAGGAACACTAAACACACACAAAAACACACAACCATTCGAGCTTTCGCCACCAGTGGTGGCTTCTTCGGGAAAAAGAGGGAGGAAGGAGAGGAGAAAGGAAAGGATACGGGTTTTAAGGAAGTGGAAAAGGAGCCATTCCAATCCCAGGAGTGGAAGGACTTACCTTAGGGGACAAAAAGGAAGGTAAACAAATACACACACACTCACACATATCCACATCCAAACACACTTAGGCAGACATTTGTAGAAACCAAAGAAGTTGGACAGAGATGCCACTTCAGGCAGAGGCTCTCTCCACAGAACCGAGGCAAAGATGTTAAAGATGGCGGGCGGGAATTAGAATTTAGCGGAGGTTGAGACCAGGCGGGCAACGGGAAGAGAGAATGTGTTGAAGGGCAAGTTCCCATCTCCGGAGTTCTGAAAGATTGGTGTTGGTGGGAAGTATCCAGATAACCCGGACGGTGTAACACTGTGCCAAGATGTGCTGGCCGTGTACCAAGGCATGTTTAGCCACAGGGTGATCCTCATTACCAACAAACACTGTCTGCCTGTGACCGTTCATGCGAATGGACAGTTTGTTGCTGGTCATTCCCACATAGAACGCTTCACAGTGCAGGCATGTCAGTTGGTAAATCACGTGGGTGCTATCGCAAGTGGCTCTGCCCTTGATCGTGTACACCCTCCGGGTTACGGGACTGGAGTATGCACCCTTCCACCACCACTTACTCCAGTCCCGTAACCCGGAGGGTGTACACGATCAAGGGCAGAGCCACTTGCGATAGCACCCACGTGATTTACCAACTGACATGCCTGCACTGTGAAGCGTTCTATGTGGGAATGACCAGCAACAAACTGTCCATTCGCATGAACGGTCACAGGCAGACAGTGTTTGTTGGTAATGAGGATCACCCTGTGGCTAAACATGCCTTGGTACACGGCCAGCACATCTTGGCACAGTGTTACACCGTCCGGGTTATCTGGATACTTCCCACCAACACCAATCTTTCAGAACTCCGGAGATGGGAACTTGCCCTTCAACACATTCTCTCTTCCCGTTGCCCGCCTGGTCTCAACCTCCGCTAAATTCTAATTCCCGCCCGCCATCTTTAACATCTTTGCCTCGGTTCTGTGGACAGAGCCTCTGCCTGAAGTGGCATCTCTGTCCAACTTCTTTGGTTTCTACAAATGTCTGCCTAAGTGTGTTTGGATGTGGATATGTGTGAGTGTGTGTGTATTTGTTTACCTTCCTTTTTGTCCCCTAAGGTAAGTCCTTCCACTCCTGGGATTGGAATGGCTCCTTTTCCACTTCCTTAAAACCCGTATCCTTTCCTTTCTCCTCTCCTTCCTCCCTCTTTTTCCCGAAGAAGCCACCACTGGAAAGCTCGAATGGTTGTGTGTTTTTGTGTGTGTTTAGTGTTCCTATCGACCAGCCTGTACTTTAGGTAAGTCAAAAATCTTTATTTTATACAATTTTCCTACCTGGAAGGTCTCCTTCTATAATATATATATATATATATATCTTGTGCTGTGTAAATGTGTGGGTGTATGTGCATTTATTTACCATCCATTTTTTCCCCCAAGGTAAGTCTTTCCTGTCCCGGGATTGGAATGGCTCCTTACCCCCTTCCTTAAATCCCTCATCATTTCCTTTTCCCTCTCCTTCCCTTCTGCCTGATGAAGCAGCTAGGCTGCGAAAGCTAGCATTTTTGAGCGTGTGTGTGTGTCTGTGTGTTTATTTGTTGCTATTACTGCCTGTGCCCCTTCGCCTGGTAAGTGTTCTTCATCTATTTTTTACGTATATTTTTTTCCTGTTAGGAATTTTTCCTCTATAATATAAATATATATATATATATATATATATATATATATATATATATATATATATATATATGAATATTATAGAGGAAAAATTCCTAACAGGAAAAAAATATACGTAAAAAATAGATGAAGAACACTTACCAGGCGAAGGGGCACAGGCAGTAATAGTAACAAATAAACACACAGACACACACACACACTCAAAAATGCTAGCTTTCGCAGCCTAGCTGCTTCATCAGGCAGAAGGGAAGGAGAGGGAAAAGGAAATGATGAGGATCTAAGGAAGGGGGTAAGGAGCCATTCCAATCCCGGGACAGGACTACAGTATGTCTGCCTAAGTGTACTTGTGTCTGTGTAAATGTGTGGGTGTATGTGCATTTATTTACCTTCCATTTTTTCCCCCAAGGTAAGTCTTTCCTGTCCCGGGATTGGAATGGCTCCTTACCCCCTTCCTTAAATCCTCATCATTTCCTTTTCCCTCTCCTTCCCTTCTGCCTGATGAAGCAGCTAGGCTGCGAAAGCTAGCATTTTTGAGTGTGTGTGTGTGTCTGTGTGTTTATTTGTTACTATTACTGCCTGTGCCCCTTCGCCTGGTAAGTGTTCTTCATCTATTTTATATATATATATATATATATATATATATATATATATATATATATATATATATATATTTGTTTGTTATAATATCAATTTGAGTCAGAGATGAAGAGTTAAATTATTGACAAAGATATTGTATCCCTTAAAATTTGTCATCTTTGCTATAGAATGTCTCTAGTGGAGCGAAACGTTGCTAAGGATTTTAAAAAAGCATAGTTCATTTCCATTTACAATAAAGGTCATCAATCAGATTTACAAAACTATGGGCCTATTTTCTCTGACATCTGCCAGTTGCAGTATTTTTGAACAAATTTTATTTTCAAATATTATGTCATTTCTGGAGACCAGAAATTTCCCAGGGAGGAATCAGTGTGGTTTCTAAAACCAATGATTATGTGAACCACAACTTGTGTTATTAATCTATGAGATTCAGTGGACAGTAGATACAGGATCCCAGGTAGATGATGTGTTTCTTAACTTCCACAAGGTGTTAGATTCCGTTCCACTCTCTCAACTAATGACCATATGGAATATCAAATGAATTGTGTGGCTGGATTGATGTGCTTCTAACTAAAAGAATGCAGTATGTCATTCCTAACGGAGAGAAGTCTCCAGGATGTGATGTCTGGCATGCCTCAATAGAGTTTAATAGGACCATTGCTTTTCACATTATGTATAAATGACCTCTTAGATAATATTGGAAGTTCAATCAGGCTTTTTGCGGATGATGCAGTAATTTATCGAGACGTCCCAACACTGGGAAAGGGTAACAACATGCAGGATGATTTGCAATGTATTGCTCTTGGTGCAATTGAGCCTCAACAAAAAGCAACTACTTTGTCTACATAGAAAGATTCTTATTATATAATTATGCAATAGCAGGACAAACATAGGAAGCAGTTACTTCCATAAAATATCTGGGAATTGGCATGAGGGGCAATTTGAAATGGAACGGCCATTTTGTCAAAGTTTTCATTATAATTTTTGTCTGAACTCTATTTGTTAAAGATTTTACCTGGATATTTTACTAAATTTGTGTAAATTAAGATTTCCTCCAAAATGCCCATGTAGCTTCCTTTTTTGTCTCTATGAAGAAAGAAGGGATAGCCACTTATATCTGCTGTAGAGTGCTGAATTTGTTGTAATTGCATACCCAGATGTCGAGAGTTGTTTGCACTTTTGTTCATATGTTCTTTGTATCTTGTAAATTTTCACCCTGCCTATCCTATATGACATGTAACAGTTACTGCATTTAATTTTGTATATGCCCAATTGATTGTATTTTTAAGTGAGTCTGTTTTGTGTGTTATTTTGATTCCTAGTTTATTCCCTGTGCAGAAGTTAATTTTAATGTTAGCACTACAAAATGTCCTACTTATTTTTTGAGAGATATTTCCCACATATGGTAGTGTAACACTTTTTTCTGGGATATTATTAATTATTATTAGAGAAAATAAATATTTATGAATAATTTTCTCGATAGTAGGGATGGATTACTGTTTGGAATATATTAAAGTAGAACTTGAAATTTTGATTGGAGGGAATAACTGAGAAGATAAGATTCAATTTGCCTTATACATGTATCATAGAATCAATTATTGCTAAACATTAACTTTGCACAAAAGAATATTTAGGTGTTGCTATTAAAAGGATTGCACCATCTCCCCTAAATATTTCGGTACTCACTACTTAGGCTGTGAAGATTAACATAATTTTAGATTTTGTAAATCATCAACAGTCCAGAAAATTGAGTACAGGTAGGTGTTCTTGGGGCACTATGCCCACATTGTATCCAATTACTGCCAATTTCACAACCATTTGAACCATTGAGGAGGTCCATTAGTAAGATCGTTTTAAACCTTTTACTTGTCATTTTTATTTAACAATATGCACTATCAAAATAAAACTTCTACCTAAATATACAGAGTATGTGATCCTTCTATAACGGCTGCAAGACAAGAAACGATTAACTAACTTGAAAGGAAAAAATTGACAGCCATACTGTCTCCACAACTTTCACAAAGTTTTAACAAGTTTTGCTCTCAAAGGTAAAATGCTACGATGTGGTAAACATCTTTGAGTTATACATTTTTAAAAAAATTTTAAAAAAAGAGGAGGAAGAAAAAATGGAAAAAATACTATTTTCATTGAAAAGAAAAGTTTGGATCATGTTCAAGATGGTGAACAATGTGGAAGGGCGTGTGAAGAATTCTCTGAAAACATCAAATATTGCAAAGTAAGTGGCTACCTCAGAAAGGAAGTAAAAGAGGAGATTCAGGTTGTGCTGAGTACTATCAGAAAATCTTTTGCGATATTGAAACTCATCTTTAAAGAGTTAATGGGTGCAAACACGAAAATTAATGGGCAGGTTAAGGAAGTTTCCAAAAAGATCAATCAGGAGGCAAACGACGGCAATATAGCAACACAAGTGGTGGCATCTACAGGCATAAACCATGAAGTAATGGGATTTGTGCATCCTATGTTGATGGAAGTCAACAGCACAACACCATCTGTCAGAACAAATCCCAGTCAAAGTACCCGCAGATCGAATGTGCATTGTAGAAAAAGAGAGAACCATTTGATGCCAACACAAGATAGCACCCCTCAACTGTTAACAGCACCTATTGGCGAGATGCAGAACCACCTTACAATCGAATGACTAGAAGGAAAATTAGTGGACAGAGTCTCTAGTCACATACGAACTCTGATGCACTCCTTCACAGCAAATATCAAAGAGATGACGGTATAGTGTCAAAAATTTAGTTCCTGATGGATTGCAGTGCCACCAGAGACTGGCAATACCACAACTGTCAGCGGCCAGTCGTAATGAGAGGAGTACAGTGAGAACTGCCACACTATCACCAGCAGATTTGGTCAGTCGTAGAGAGAGAAGTTCAAGTAGGGATGCCACCGTTGGAGGATAAGGAAGAAAAAGAAAATGATGGTTACACCTTGTGGTGTGACCGTGTATTTAGCCTTTGCTAAACACCACATAATTGTTCTATTTTGATGTATCTTGAATTCTTCTTGCTGGTTCTGTAAAAGATTGTATGTTTTGACTCCTTTTAATGGATCCTGCTAAGCAGTGCTCATTAGGAGCAATTAATTTGTCTTCTTATAAACCCGACTTTGAAGATCTTGCTGCTAGTTAGAGGATAGCTGCATGTTTGGCTTTATATATATTAATAGCAATAGTTGCTGAATAAATAGGCATAGAAACTTCATTTAATTATCAAAACATTGTATTTTTCTTAAAATACAAAGACAGAGTTCAACTTGACTCTTCCAACATTGACGTAGAGTGAACATAATTTATTTTAAAAACTAATGAATACTCAACTTGAAGTATTCTTGTCCAAGATCTTCCTTGCTTCTATATGATTTCATATTCATGAGAGTAAACATAGTCTCTGGATTCTGTATAAACACATTTGTAGGAACAGTAATTGTTTCCTGTATTTCTAAACCCACAAATAAATACAATTTGATGACTTGTGTTTAATCGGAAACATGTTGTATAACAATGTTACACTACAACCTTAGTCGAAAGAAGAAGGGAACGATATCAAGAGGAGAGAGAGAAAAATGAATGTACCTTTTAGGCACAATGCACCCAAGAGGATCTGTGCTCTGAGCTGGGGAGAAATTTACCTGGCCTTACGTGGGCAAACTCCATCAAGATACCACAAAGGTTCAAATCGTCAGACACTCAATGTTGGCAAATAGCAGAAGAGAGAGAGTGCAATGAGCTGGAAACTAAGGGCCGGCTAAATGCTTTCAAAATTGGGGTACTTACGGGTTGCCGCAAACAAACCATACAGCCAGGCCTGCGGCCAAAAGGAGTGCTGGTGAGACAGTACCTTTTTTGGAGTAAGAGACCGGAAGGCACCAAGTTGTAACATGATTCACAACAAACTCAGATTAAAAATATTAAACTGGAATATTAAAGGCCTTAGCACAGCAATAGTGTCCATCCAAGATAATTTCTTTAGACCTTACGATATAGTGCTCTTGTCAGAAACATTCCTTACTAAAGACTGGAACAAAGTAAACACGCATTATGCAATCAGTATTATAGCGGAACAAGGCCCAAAGGGCAGACGTAAGGGAGGCATCATATGTCTCATAACGAAAATTTTCGTACCCTTCTCAGTCTCCCACAAATCAAGACACTCTTTAGTCATAAAGACCACCATCTGTCTTCTTATATGTAAATACTTTCAGCCTGAGCACATAGTAGTAAATGTTATAGTGGAAATCAGTTTGTGTGTGGATACTACCACTCTGTATGACCCATTTGTATTGGCAGGAGACCTGAATTGCCTTCCCAGAAAACAACAGATGTAATGAAGTACTTGGAAGAGTCATAACTGTGCAAACACAATTGACCTCATATTTGTGAACTCCAGACTTAAACCACTAGAATGATGCATCACCCTGGAAGTCAAAAGGAAGCACCTACCAGTGGAAACCTCGTTACAACTATAGAACACAGGAGAAAAAAGCGGCCAAAAAGTCCAGTCAAGCTAAGCAGGAAGGCAAACATATAAGCACTGGGCAGTGTCGACACTAGTACAGTAACAACATGGCTACAAGGAGCGAACCTCAGTGAAGCAGCATCACTTATCCTAAAGACAGCTCACAAAGTAGACATCCCAAAACAGAAAGCTAAACCATGGATCAACAAGAAGTTTTATGAAGTCATATGAAAAGACAATGCCATGCATATAGCCAGGAGAAGTCAATCGCAGAATGACTTGGACTGCTATGGTAAGCTGAGGAGAGAGTATAAAACCAAGATTAAGGAAGCGCAAAGTGTATTCTGGGAGGAAGAGGAAAAATATCTAATAGATTTAGGGAGATACTGTCCGTGCAAGGCTCTTCAGCCTATGCAACCAAAATTTGCAGGGAAGATCCCAATGGAGGTGTGGAAAAGACATTTAAGCTCAATCCTTCAGGCTGACATACACCGGCCAGAAAGAAGCCCCACAGCAACTCCAGCCCCTAGACAGAAGATTCAATTTTTCATAGAAGAAGAAATAATCCACACAATTATGAGTATGAAGGACAATAAAGCATGTAGTCAAGGCAACATTTGTATCGAGCACCTGGAAACATCTTTTGCTGCAATAGTGTTTTCACTCACAGCATTCTTCAGTGAGTGCCTGTAACAAGGAATTATAGTGGGTCAGTGGAAACATTCAGTGGTGATAATGCTGTACAAGGGAAAAGGCAACATGGCTGACCCAAATGCGTACAGGGGCATTGCACTAGAGACCCATGTCAGGATTTTTATAACACTACTGTGCAAGCATATTGGAGGTATCATCGATGAGAAACTCCCCGATTCACAGTTTGGTTTCAGATGTAAGTGATAAATGACACAAGCATTACACTGTCTCCAATGGCTTTCGCAAACTGAAGAGGGGAAAGCTTCATGTAATTTTCATAGACTACACCAATGCGGTCGACACAATAAAAAAAAAAAAAAACTTAAATGAAACTGCCTTAGTTCCAAGACATTACCTGTTGCCACTCATTAAAGAACTTTTAACTAACAACTGGCTGGAAATGCATGAACAGTCTGTTACAGCCAACTGTTGGAATATTGCAAGGGGATGCACTGAGCCCCTTACTCTTCATCTTAGCTACGGCAGAAATCTTTGAGACAATAAAAGCTGACAATGAATCTGCTCATGTATGCAGATGACATGGCATTATCCTCAGTCTCAGAGGATAATAAAAAAAGAAGGGAAAAAAACACCTATCATTGAATAAAGAGAAGACAGTCTCCATGACCTTCAGTAGAGGAGGCATACCTGGCACTTTCTACATTGGAAAGACACCACTAAAGTCAGTTATCAGTTTTACATACTTAGGAGTTACCGTTCAGTCACAGGGAACACTATTCACATGCCTCATAAATTACGGAGCCAGTGCCACAATGAGAGCCATGAATGATATCATTTTGATAGGAAAAACCCTCCCTGGAAATAGCCCTTCAATCGTTTGAACTCAAAGTTTAAACTGTTGCCATTTACAGATTGGAAAACATTTGGGTTCATCTGAAGAAGACAGATCTTGAAAGAAGAGAGACACTGAAGGTTACTTGATTAAAAAGGATGCTATGTCTCTTGTGTATGAATTGAGCAAAGAACCCTTCTTTATAGAAGAACTGCTACTGAAGCAGTTATTACGAGTGAGGACAGCCTACCAGGAAATATTGACGGAGCTACACGTGAAGAAATGAAAGATATAGAATTTCTATGCTGACATTGTGACAAACCATCGACACATGCAGGGAGGATACGAACATCGCCATATAGTGATGAAACTCTACATGCGTATATTTCACCGCAAACTGTGCAACACTCAACAATTTTTTAAGAGCCTAGCATGGACTGTATATGCTAGAGGTGTGGTGACCAGTGTGAGAGATTTTGTGTGTGAATCTGTAGGATGAGAACAGAATCACTGGTGAAATGCTGTAATGATTAAGAATAATAATAGTAAATAGAGAATAATTCCTGTATTTACACAGTAAATGGCCAGTTTGACTGCAATAAATCTATTATTAAAAGAAAAATTAGATAAAATTTAACAAAGTAAATTTTTCCCCCTGAAGTAACACAGCATCTCTGTCAGTTTTTGTCAACGTTATTTCTTAAAAAGTAATGCACAATTCTCCCTCTCCCTCGGCCAATTTGGCTGGGAGGAAAAACACACTGTCATTTCTTGTGAAACAATTTAAAACATTTCAAGCTTCATCTCTTATAATTTCATTGAGTTCAGTAGGTAGCACCATTATAAGGAGCTATTAAAATGGCATGTCTAACAGAGGTGCTTTCCAAATAATGGGCAGTGATAACTTTTCTTTTGCAGAAAACCAGGGCATCTTGGGTATCCATAGGCGTTTGCAGGATGTCTACAATTATTTGGCCGTGGACAAAAGTACAGGAGTCGAGTAAAGCATGTTTCATAATTGCCACAAGGTCAAAGAAACCTGTCTGATTTCCCACGTGCTGGTGCACTGTGCACAGCTGTGACTCCTGCAAAGTCGGAGTGTAGGAAAACTCTCATTCAAGGTGATTGATATGTAAAGGTTTGTTCCTGCTGAGTCTGCTATCAATGTCTAACTGAGGACTGTAAATAATTTGTATGGAATATCTTGCTCATCAAGAGGCTGATGATGTCAATTTTTTCTCAAACATTGTCACAGGTGTCACTTCGATCCTGAAACAAAACAACAATCAATCAAATGGTGCCACTCCCCATAAAGTTTAAAGCCATATCCTTAGCCGGTAAAGTCTTCTGGGATGCTGAAGAGGTTATTTTGTTCAATGTCCTTCCCCATGGTCAAATGATAAATTCTGAAGTAAATTGTACTAATCTTTGAAAATTGAAGAAACGACTTCATCATGTTTGTAGGCACTAAAATCTCAACAAACTTCTTCTTCATGTCAATGTAAGACCTCAGACAAGTCTTCACACCTGAGAACGGCTCTCAAAACTTCAGTTGACTGTTCTTCCTCATGCTTTCTATAGCCCCAATCTCTCAATGTCGGATTTCCCTAAGTTTGGCCCAATGAAAGGAACGATCCATGGGACGTGTTACTACAGGCCCTCAATACAAAGTGGTGTCAAACCGTAGTGTTGAACAGTGATTATGTTCAAAAATAGTGTTGTGTAGCTAAAAGATCAGAGAATAACATGGTGTATTTGAATGCTGAGTCAAATAACCCTTGTTTCAGGGAGAAAAAAGTGTTGCGTTACTTATTGAACTCCACTTGTATACAATTTATCAACTATATTGGGCTTATAGCCATTATTTGCAGCTATAGTTTTAATTTTATCTCATTATGGTTTGATATTTTCTTTCATGAGGCGAACTCTAATTGTCCAATCTATCATGGCGTGAAAGTATGTTGCTTTATGTGTTAGAGGATAACATTATGAGTTATGTATTATTCTGTAACTTTTGCTTAGTTTACTAAATATGTTAAATTTAAGGGTACCATTATTGTTAGTTATTCTTATGTCTAAAACATTTGTGCTGGTGTTTGTTTCATATTCAGTGATAAATTTGGTGTTGTTATGCATTTTATTCTTTTGTTATGACATTCATTAATTTCATCATCATTTCCATTAAAGAGAATGAGGATGTCATCAACATATCCAAAATAAATGCAGTAACTGTGACATGTTTTATATAGGGTGGACAGATACAAAGAACATATAAACAGAAGTTAAAACAACCTCTCAACATTTTGTAAGCATCTACGACAAAATCAGCACTCTACAGTAGATATAAGTAGCAATCTCACCATTCTTCATAGAGCCGAAAAAGGAAGCTACATGAGCATTGTGGAGGGAATCATAATTTACACACATTTAGCAAAATATCCAGATAAAATCCTTCACAAACAGAACTCAAAAATAAAATGTATACTGAAAACATCACCAAAATTCTTATTAATCATAGATGATTCATAACAAAAGACAGATCTAAGTTTTTCGTAAGATGTAAATCATTATGCACTGATAACAGCTTGTTTATAGGTATAGCTTGAAAACAAGCAAAGCTCAAAACTGGTAGTGCAGTCAATAAAGAATATAATAAACACAGTTTTGGTACACATGTAATTACAATGCATTTCATAAATATTTTTAGTGTGTTTTCATCTTTGATTTTATTATGAAAAGCTAAGGTCAAGTAAACTCTGTAATTATAAAATGTGTTTCTTGGCTGTAGGCACACACTTGAGCTGACAGGATTGGCAACTCGTGGAATGACCCAATCAGCTGCGGGTATAAGCATCTCACTGGATAAAATAGTGTTAGCTTTGCAAGAGGATCAAACTATCCTGTCAGGAGCAGCTAGCACAGTAGATGTAGTTGTTTGTTCCCTTGGACAACGCTTCCTCTTCAAGCAGAAAGCCAGCATTGCTAAAGAACTCTGGGCTCATGGTGTGCAAACATTACTTCTTGATAGCATGCAGGTAAAATATAATTTTCTCAGAATATCAAAAGTTATTTGTCTAAAATGATAGTGCACAGAAAAATAATTTTCCCAGTAGTGTTACTACTACTACTACTACTATACTACTTCTTCTGTGTGCCAGAAACATTTCTTTTAATAAACTGAAAGATCAGGTTGCCCAAAATCAGTATTTAGTACTGCTTCCATCATCGGATCTTGTACATACTAACAGAAGTCCACCATTTTGTATGTCAAAAAGTGATATTACATCATCCTGCATTTAATTTTTCGTGAAGAAATTGTGAAGACCTCATTCGTAACCAATGTTGAATAAGGCAGCTATTCTACTATGGTGGAATGAAAAATGCACCTATCACTGTTCAAAAAATGGTGAATGTTTCATGCCCAAAACTGTGAAATAGGGAGACCTGACTTCTCAACTTAACAGGCATCCTAAACAATATTAAAAGAGAGAGAGAGAGATTCGCATTTGTACTTATTATTATTATTATTATTATTATTATTATTACTCACATTGAATGTTAAATTGTACTTTAATTAGTAGTATCGTATGGTCTGTTGTGTCCTTCATGTCACATTATATTGTATGTATGCCATATGATGCCACATATGAAGCACTATGAAAGTCTTGTTACATAATGTCCTGCCACGTGGCATATCACGTCACCTTAGGTTGCACTGGATGTTACTTTTTGCACCAAGGCATGTTGCATGTGAAGTCTTGTCACATCATGCCTTATTGTAGCATGTTAAACATCATCTGTGTTTTAACATATCACATGGTACATGCAATACCATGTCATTACACTGTTTTATGAGGTGACACAGGATATCTTATAGTGATGCATTACATGATATCTTGTATAATATATGATATATCTGGCACGTGTCATGGAAAGGAACTGCTTGTGACATCCTTTGTATCACTTATCCCTTATGTTGCGTTTTACTCTCGCCTCGCACCGATTTCGTCCAAGCGCTAAAGACCTCGATGTTGTGCGCCCTGATAGCATTCTCACCACCACCACTTGTATGGTACATCATGTTGTAACACTGTGCATAATGACACTATTTCATATACTACATCATGTAGATGCAACTGACATACTTCAAAAAAGGTGAGAAGAATGGAAACTTTCTGGTGTTAAAACACGTGGAGGACAAGTGTGTAAACAGTGCGACTGCGAAGTTGGATAAATTAACAGAAAGCATATATTGCAATACAGCCAGCATTCCAACAGTAAAAAGGGAAACATGTTTATATGGGTTACTTTTATTCATTTCATTACTATTTATTCGACGTGTAACAGCAGCAGAAATAATTTCTTTTGAATAACGGGGGCTGACGTGACCTTGAGTGACTCACTGTCAGCTGGCACTCTCCTCCCCTGGCCACCACTGGTCGACCACAGCAAACAAGCAGAACTGCTCTCAGGCACTTGACTGGGCCACCCTCGCCAGCTGGCCGCCGCCAGCGTAGCCAGTTACATCTGTTGTCCAATGGAATAACTATTTATGTGGTTGCCTGTTCTGCCAGAAGGATGGGAAATCTGTTTCTTACATGATCTGGGCCAACAAGCTGATCGCAAAGTCCCCCAGTCTCTTGGTTACAATCGCAACATTTGGTTGTGCAACGTACGAAAAAATGTTTCGTTTGAAATTCAAAGTCAAAAATGTTTGCTAGCTTCCCGATGAGTTATAGGCTTAAAACATTCAATAGCTCAGAACATGACGAATATTTTTTATGAGATGTGTAGTGGAGTTCACTTTCTGTACCACTGCTAGGGTGCCTTCGCACTGCCGTCCGGGCCGGGCCAAACAGAACTGAGATGTGCGGAGCCAGCTAATGCCTAGTCGGCGCACGACGCCAGCCTTGGTGTTCACACTGCGCGCCAGGATGGGCCAAACTGAAAAAAGGGAGAAAATACACTTTTCCGATTTTCACGTTGTGAAACATTTTGACAGAACATAAGACCACCCCACATCATTTTATCAACATTTTTTCTCCTTACAATCTTTGGTTTGCCTATGAAACTTTGTAAGAGGCATTCAATTGATTTCTTGTCCACATTATACAATCAATGGTGTGTATGTATATAAAGTAGATGAAGTTTACCTACCAGGCGAAGGAGCACAGGTATGTGATAGCAAACACAAATAAAACAAAGACAAACAAAAGCAAGCTTTTGCAACCATTTTTTGCTTCTTCAGGCAGAGTAGGGAAGGAGAGGGGAAAGGAAAGGATGTGGGTTTAAAGGAGCGGGTGCTAGGCTGCGAAAGCTACTAGCGTTTGTGTGTGTGTGTGTGTGTGTGTGTGTGTGTGTGTGTGTGTGTGTGTGTGTGTGTCTGTGTGTTTATTTGTTGCTATCACTGCCTGTGACCCTTCGCCTGGTAAGTGTACTTCATCTATTTTTTACGTATATTTTTCCTCTAATATTATAGAAGGAGACCTTCTAGGTGGGAAAATGGTATAAAATAAAGATTTTTGACTTAACCTAAAGTACAGGATCGTCGATAGAAACACGAAACACACACAAAAACGCACAAACATTCGAGCTTTCGCCACCAGTGGTGGCTTCTTCGGGAAAAAGAGGGAGGAAGGAGAGGAGAAAGGGAAGGATACGGGTTTTAAGGAAGTGGAAAAGGAGCCATTCCAATCCTAGGAGTGGAAGGACTTACCTTAGGGGACAAAAAGGAAGGTAAACAAATACACACACACACTCACACATATCCACATCCAAACACACCTAGGCAGACATTTGTAGAAACCAAAGAAGTTGGACAGAGATGCCACTTCAGGCAGAGGCTCTGTCCACAGAACCGAGGCAAAGATGTTAAAGTTGGCGGGCGGGAATTAGAATTTAGCAGAGGTTGAGACCAGGTGGGCAACGGGAAGAGAGAATGTGTTGAAGGGCAAGTTCCCATCTCCGGAGTTCTGAAAGATTGGTGTTGGTGGGAAGTATCCACATAACCCGGACGGTGTAACACTGTGCCAAGATGTGCTGGCCGTGCACCAAGGCATGTTTAGCCACAGGGTGATCCTCATTACCAACAAACACTGTCTGCCTGTGACCGTTCATGCGAATGGACAGTTTGTTGCTGGTCATTCCCACATAGAACGCTTCACAGTGCAGGCATGTCAGTTGGTAAATCACGTGGGTGCTATCGCAAGTGGCTCTGCCCTTAATCGTGTACACCTTTCGGGTTACAGGACTGGAGTAAGTGGTGGTGGAAGGGTGCATAGGGCAGGTTTTACAACGGGGGCGGTTACAAGGGTAGGAGCCAGAGGCTAGGGAAGGTGGTTTGGGGATTTCATATGGATGGACTAGGAGGTTACGGAGGTTAGGTGGGCGGCAGAAAGACACTCTCGGTGGAGTGGGAAGGATGTCATGAAGGATGGATCTCATTTCGGGGCAGGATTTAAGGAAGTCGTATCCTTGCTGGAGAGCCACATTCAGAGTCCGCTCCAGTCCCGGAAAGTATCCGGTGACAAGAGGGGCACTTCTGTGGTTCTTCTGTGGAAGGTTCTGAATTTGGGGGGATGAGGAAGTGGCTCTGGAAATTTGTTTCTGTACCAGATCAGGAGGATAGCCGCGGGATGTGAAAGCTGATATTAGGTTATTGGTGTACTGGTTCAGAGATTCGGGACTGGAGCAGACTCGTTTGCCACGAAGACCTAAGCTGTAGGGAAGGGATATATATATATATGTAAAAAATAGATGAAGTCTACTTACCAGACGAAGGAGCACAGGCAATGATAGTAACAAATAAACACACACACACACACACACACACACACACACATACAAACGCTAGCTTTCGCAGCCTAGCTGCTTCGTCGGGCATAAGGGAAGGAAAGGGAAAAGGAAATGAGGGTTTTAAGGGAGTGGGTAAGGAGTCATTCCAATCCCGGGACAGGGAAGACTTACCTTGGGGGGAAAAAAGGAGGGTAAACAAATACACACACACCCACACATTTACACAGACGCAAGTACACTTAGGCAGACATACTGTAGAAAGCAAAGAAGTTAAGAAGGTGTGGGTGTATGTGTATTTGTTTACCCTCCTTCTTTTCCCCCCAAGGCAAGTCTTTCCTGTCCCGGGATTGGAATGACCCCTTACCCACTCCCAAGAATTTTGACTTACCTAAAGTACAGGCTCGTCGACAGAAACACAAAACACACAAACATTCAAGCTTTCGCCACCACTGGTAGCTTCTTCAGGAAAAAGAGGAAGAAAGGGAAGGATACGGGTTTTAAGGAAGTGGAAAAGGAGTTATTCCAATCCCAGGAGTGGAAGAACTTACCTTAGGGGACAAAAAGGAAGGTAAACAAATACACACACACACACTCACACACATCCACATGCAAACACACCTAGGCAGACATTTCTACAACTGTCTGCCTAGGTGTGTTTGCATGTGGATCTGTGTGAGCTAACAGTTCATTGATTTCATTATTTTATTCCTATTGTTCTCTGACTGTAGTGGCTCATTGGATTTTAAGTATATAAGATACAAGTGGTAATGGACTCGTCCCATGAATTTCGACTGACATTTAGGAGAGTTTTTCCTTATGAGAACAGCTACAGAAACATATCGAATTTTGTATTCATTATACGGAAATTATAGTAATACAAGAAAACATAAACAGAACATATTGTTAACAAAGATGTAGTGTCATGAGTACCAGTGAAAAACATAAGTGTGTGTGATAGGTAAAGGCAAGAATGTCAAAACTGTAATGCTTAAGAACAAGCCATAAGTGTGTATTTTATCAGTATACAGGTACCAACATTAATTTGAAGTGTAACTTACTGGTAGAGGTAGATTCCTATGCATCATATATTTGATATCGTAATAGGACAGCTTACAATTCACCGCAAAGACGTGACAATTAGCTGCAACAGACACACACATACAACAGTTTCAGCTATCAGCCATGGCCTCCTTCAAATATAGGAACATTCACATAATCACACAGGCACACAACCGTCACCTCCGGCTGCCCAGTGCTTTTTAATATGCATGTACACATGTTTGCAGTATTAAATCATACACAAACACTATAATTACAAAGTAGTTTTATGCATTATACATGTACCCTGTGTATGACAATCAGAACAAGGCATAAAATTTTTAGTCATTGCATGTCTGCAGACAGTGTTGGGACAGGGGGGAGGCCTTTATCTAACTCGTCAAATTTTTTTTTCCAAATTTTCTTCCATTTTAGTGTGTGCTTGAGAACAACTTAACACTTCTGATGTTCACTGAGTGATCTCCTTTACTCATAAATTATTTACAGTCTGCCACAACTTACCTACTATATTTACAAAAATATTTTGAAGTTATTTGATTGCAGTACCATAGATATTAAGTAAAGCTGAAAAGTATCTACAAATCTGTAAGAATGGAAAGTACAGATTGAAATGTCAGTTATATGAGGATAGGTAGCAGCCCACTGTATATATGATATTTCAGCTGCAGACAAGCATGTAGAAAAGACATTTACACAACTCTATTATCAGCCACAGTCTTCATCAGAAAAGGAACATCTGTACATTCTCTCTGTCACTACTCATGCACACACGACCACCATTCCCAGCCTTGGTGGCCAATGAAGTTGCTACCTATCCTCATCTATTAATGTAATGTGAGAGCACAATATAAATCTAGTTATGGGTAAAATAACAACATATTGAGATTCATTGGATTAAGTCCAAGGAATGTAAAAGAGGATTACTTGCTGAAGCCTCATCTTACCTGTTGTTGTCATTCTTAAACTGCCATGTTGAACTAACACCAAAGAAAGAGATTATTCAAGACTTACTGCAGTGCACATAGGGGTTTTTGAGGCTAGGCGCTAACTGATGACCACTTGCCTGTCAACATTCAAACAGCGAATTCAGGCCACGTTCGGCTCAAAAGTTCGAATATCAAAATATTAGCTGCGAACTTACAAAGTATTAGAAACAAAGTTCCCGAATTAGCCACACTGCATGGAAATCATTGTGCTCAGATAGTTTTAGGCACCAAAAGCTGGCTAAATCATGATGTGGCAAGTTCAGAAATATTTAGCGAGGGAAGGAATGTATATCAGAAAGATAGATTGGATACAACTGGAGGAGGAGTGTTCATCACTGTGGACAAAGATATTGTTTCTACTGAGATCGAGGACAAAAGTAACTGTGAAGTTATCTGGGCACATATAACAGCCCTAAAAGAAGTAAAGTTAATAGTTGTGTGTTTTTACTCCCCACCCCCCAGTGCTGCTGTAGCAGTTTTAGAATCATTCAAATAAAGTCTACACCAGGTAGTGCATAGGTATCCGGGCCATGTGATATTAGTCGGGGGAGATTTCAACCTTAAGAGTATAGACTGGGACCCCTCTAGTTACATTTTAGGCGGTACAGACAAGCAGTCTTTGAGCTACTTTTGGACACATTCTTCGAAAACTGTCTAGAGCAGTTAAACTGGCAACCCACACACAATGGAAATATTTCAGACCTTATAGCCAAGAACAGCCTGACCTTATTAACAGTGTCTGTGTAGAGACAAGAATTAGTGATCATGATATCATCATAGCGTCGATGGTGACCAAAGTTCATAAACCAATCAAGAAGGCTAGGATCGTGTTTTTGTTGGGAAGAGCCGATAAGCAAATGTTAGGATTGCAGTTAGAAAATGAATGTGCATCGTTTAATTCCAGTACTATGGATGTAGAGGAATTGTGGGCTAAATTTAAGTGCATTGTAAATAAAGGGTTGGAGAAATATGTGCCAGTAAAGATGATTAAGGATGTAAATGATCCACCGTGGTATAATAATAATGTTAGAAAGCTGCTGAGAAAGCAAAGACTGTTGCACTCTTGATTCAAAAAAGAACACGCACATGATGACAGGCAAAAGTTAGTAGAGATTCGTGCGTCTATGAAAAGATCGATGCGCGAAGCATACAATAATTACCACAGTCATACCTTACCAAAAGATCTTTCTGAGAACCCGAAAAAATTCTGGTCCTATGTAAAATCGATAAGTGGGTCAAAGACCACTGTCCAGTCATTCGTTGATCATTCCAGGGCAGTAATAGAAAAAAGCAAATGGAAAGCTGAAGTTCTAAATTTAACCTTTAAGAAATCTTTCACACAGGAGGACCGCACAAATGTATCATCATTTGATCAAGATACTAATTCCGAAATGGAGGACATAGTAATAGGTATTTCTGGTGTAGAGAAGCGGCTGAGAGAGCTAAATACGAAAAAGTTTGCTGGTCCGGATGGAATATCAGTTCGGTTTTACAAAGAGTATTCTGCGGCATTGGCCCCCTACTTAGCTTGCATTTATCACGAATCTTTAATTCAGCGCAAAGTTCCTAGTGATTGGAAAAAGTGCAGATGACTCCCATTTATAAGAAAGGAAAGAGAACTGACCCACACAATTACAGGCCAATATTGTTGACATCAGTTTCATGTAGAATTTTGGAACCTATTCTCAGTTCGATTATAGTAAATTTCCTTGAAACGGAAAAGCTTCTTTCTATGAATCAGCACAGGTTTAGGAAACATTGTTCATGTGATATGCAGCTTGCCCTTTTCTCACATGACATCTTGCGAGCCATGGATGAAGGGCAACAGGCGGATTGTGTTTTCATCAACTTCAAAAATGAGTTTGACACGGTGCCACACTGCAGACTGCTATCAAAGATACAGGCTTATGGAATAGGTTCACAGATTTGTGACTGGCTGTAAGACTTCCTCAGTAATAGAATGCAGTACATTGTTCTCGACGGTGAGTGTTCATCAGAGACGAGTGTATCGTTAGGCGTGCCCCAGTGGAGTGTGATAGGACAGCTATTATTTTCTATCTATATAAATGATCTGATGGACAGAGTATGTTGTAATTTGCAGCTGTTTGCTGACGATGCTGTGGTGTATGGGAGGGTGTTGTCTTTAACTGACTGTAATAGCATACAGGATGACTTGGACAAAATTTCTAGTTGTTGCGAAGAATGGCAGCTAGCTCTCAATGTTGAAAAATGTAAGGTGATGTGCATGAGTAGGAAAAACAATCCCCATAATGTTCAAATACAGCATTAGTAGTGAGCTTCTTGATGCAGTTGTGTCGTTCAAATATCTAGGTGTAACATTGCAGAGCGATATGAAATGGAACGAACATGTAAGGACAGTTGTGAATAAGGTGGACAGCCGACTTCGGTATATTGGGAGAATTTTGGGAAGATGTACTTCACCTGTAAAGGAGACCATGTATAAAATGCTTGTATGACCACGTCTTGAGTATTGCTCAAGTATTTGGGACCCACAGCAGATCAGTTTAAACGAAGACATAGAGGTAGTTCAGAGGCGAGCAGCTAGGTTTGTTACTGGTAGGTTAGACCAATGTGCGAGTGTCACGGAAATGCTAGAGGAAAGACAACATTCTTTTCGTGAATTTCTGTTGAGGAAATTTAGAGGTCCGGAATTTGAAGCTGAGTGTAGTACAATCTTGCTGCTGCCCACTTACATTTTGCATTGTGATCACAAAGACAAGATAAGAGAAATTAGGACTCATACTAAGGCATATAGGCATTCTTTTTTTCCTCGTTCTATTTGGGAGTGGAATAGGGAAGGAAATGCCTGGTAGTGGCACAGTGTACCCTCTGCCACGCACTTTACGGTGAATTGCGGAATATGTAAGTAGATGTAGAATTTTTTCTGGATTTGTTTGGTCTGTTGTGAGTTAGTCTGAGAAATGCTCACTGAAGTCTTATTGAAGGAAATGATAGAAAGATGTGGAGTTTCTTTGCAAGTATGGAATAGTGAATGCAGAAACTGCCTTAAGAAAACTTGGAAATAATGATTTTATGAATAGTGTGTAATCAAGACTGTTCAGAATACCATTTTTTCCTTCTTTATTTCATTCCTTTTGCATTAAATAAAAAATTAAACCTATGCCTTTCTCTTTTATCCTGCAGACTTTAGAAGAGGTTCAAGATTACTGCAGAGAAATGTCTGTGCCCCACTTCATAATGCTGAAAGACTGTGAAGTTGAATCAGTCAGGGTCCGAAGCTGGGAAAAAGACAGGTGAGAATAAAATCTCATGCCACTTAATTAGTGCTGAATCAAAATTTAATTCAATAATCAAAGATAAGGGATTGAAACCTTTTCCCAGTTAAGAATTGCTGCATCAGACGACATCCTGCAGCTGTTGTAAATATAGATTTGTAACTGGGGATTTGAGTCTTAACTGCTAGTAGGTGTTGTAATTGTATAATATGGAAATATTAAGATATGTCCAATTATTTAACATTATTTATCCTCTTCTTCATATTTAGTAAAATTATTTTAAATTGCTTATGAAAACAGATGGTAAAGGCACTGATTTAAAGCATTTTCCGCATTATTGTGTGTTTTATCCTATCATCACATATTGAATTATTTCATTACTTAAAAGGTTTTATGGTTGTGGTAAGTGTCAGTCAACAAACCTGTATCATTGATCATTGTAGTGATTAAAGTTTCTCTGTGTAATAACCATTCTTAAAAATGTACATTGTATTCTGTTTATTACTGTCATATAAGATATAACAGTGGCACGTAGAAAAGAGACTCACACTACTAACAGCTTTCAACCACAGCAAAGAGAGAAACAGTTAATCCTACACATTTAATATTTAAGGAAAAATTCATCTCTGCTGCCTGGGTCTCTGACATTTCTCTATGCATCACACAGGACTTAGCATTATGTATTAGGACTTGTAGCTTAGGTTTAGCTAATTGAAGTTTGAATTCTTCGTGGAAATCATTTATGCTACACTGATCATATTCTGACTTAAGGTAAACATCTATAGTAAGTGCATTGAATATTAGTTTGACTGACATATTCCTGAAGTTCAAACTGTATGGTCAACCATGTCATGTGACTGTACTTCATACATTTAGGATCAAAGGGACAATTACAAAATCAGTGTTTTGAGATACATTATTTTAAATATTTCATCTAAAAAACTGAGCACTTTCTAATAATCTTTTTGCAAATTTTTGCTTGGCAAGTAAATAGTAAATCTCATCAATTGAAGTTTTCTTATGTATGTTAAATATTCCAGTTAAATATTGTTCAAACGAGATAGATAGCGTGGCCAGTACTTACCTTTGTGCTGTACCATCAATAGTAACACAAATGAAGAAACAGAAAAAGGGGACAAAAAGGACTAGCTTTCCGAAAGCTTGTCCTTTTTGTCCTCTTTTTTTTCTGTTTCTTCATTTGTGTTACTATTGATGGTACAGCACAAAGGTAAGTATTGGCCAGCCAATCTATCTCGTTTGAACAATATTTATCATCTCTGAGGAGAATTTTCATCATTAATCAAATATTCCAGTTACTTAGTTGATGTTAATGAAATATGACATTATGCACATATCTACATTTATTAATTCTTAACTCAGTGGCTAATGCTGTAAAACATAGGGCTGTCATACAAGTAAAATGCCACTTATAATTAACATCATAAAATACTGTAGCTGTTTTATAATGCCTTTATCAGTTCAGGTTACTTATAATATTCAGTGGGATTGTCTGTCAGTGGTATTCAACAAGAACAATATGCAATATTGCTGAGGTATTCTAATATGAGAAAATGCAAATTCCATTATTATTTTCACAGTATGTTATTGATTTCCAGTAACATTAATAAACGATATTTATGTGATGAATAAACAAGAGCCAGTGGGAAAAAAGATAATTGTGGTTTCGTATTTAGATAACTAGTGTAGGAACATTAGAGAACAAGAATCAGTGTTCTCTCAAAGCTGTTTACTTATTTGTGCACTACTGGTTCAAAAATTACAAAACAAGAAATTTTTAAAAATCACGCGATCTTTACACATACAATAGTGGTCAGAGCCATCTTATCCAGGACTCGTGTGCCTCTTACTACCATACACATTGTAATCTCACTGCCTCGTCCACCTCTTGCGTAAATGTCCACATCACCCACTGACCAGCTTTCTTTCAGCCTACCTACCTTGTACACATTAGCCTCTCTGAATGTGCAACAACACTTGAGAATGATTAACAGGCATGCATCAGTTACTACTTCTCTATATTTGTGTGTTTGTTGTCATTCTGCGAACATTACTTATATCTTATCTATTTTTCAATTGTCAAGTCCCAACACAATCCTCTACTCCCCTTTCCACCCCTCTTCCCATTCCCCTCCTGTCCTCTAATTTACCCTCTCCTCTCCCTCTTGCCTTCCCTCTCCCTCTTGCCTTCCCTCTCCCTCTTGCCTTCCCTCTCCCTCTTGCCTTCCCTCCCACCCTCTTGCCTTCCCTCCCACCCTCTTGCCTTCCCTCCCACCTTCTTGCCTTCCCTCCCACCCTCTTGCCTTCCCTCCCACCCTCTTGCCTTCCCCCCCACCCTCTTGCCTTCCCTCCCCCCCTGTGCCCTTCCCTCCCCCCCTGTGCCCTTCCCTCCCCCCCCTGTGGCCTTCCCTCCCCCCCTGTGGCCTTCCCTCCCCCCTGTGTCCTTCCCTCCCCCCTGTGTCCTTCCCCCCCCCCCTGTGTCCTTCCCTCCCCCCCTGTGTCCTTCCCTCCCCCCCGTGGCCTTCCCTCCCCCCCGTGGCCTTCCCTCCCCCCGTGGCCGTCCCCCCGTCCCTCCCCCCCGTGGCCGTCCCTCTCCCCCCGTCCCTCCCCCCCGTGGCCGTCCCTCCCCCCGTGGCCGTCCCTCCCCCCCCCCCGTGGCCGTCCCTCCCCCCCCCCCGTGGCCGTCCCTCCCCCCCCCCGTGGCCGTCCCTCCCCCCCCCGTGGCCGTCCCTCCCCCCCCCCGTGGCCGTCCCTCCCCCCCCCCCGTGGCCGTCCCTCCCCCCCCCCCCGTGGCCGTCCCTCCCCCCCCCCACGTGGCCGTCCCTCCCCCCCCCCCACGTGGCCGTCCCTCCCCCCCCCCACGTGGCCGTCCCTCCCCCCCCCCACGTGGCCGTCCCTCCCCCCCCCCCCCACGTGGCCGTCCCTCCCCCCCCACGTGGCCGTCCCTCCCCCCCCCGTGACCGTCCCTCCCCCCCCACGTGGCCGTACCCCCCCGGTGACCGTCCCCCCCCGTGACCGTCCCTCCCCCCCCCCGTGACCGTCCCTCCCCCCCCCCATGGCCTTCCCTCCCCCCCCTGTGGCCTTCCCTCCCCCCCTGTGGCCTTCCCTCCCCCCCTGTGGCCTTCCCTCCCCCCCCCCTGTGGCCTTCCCTCCCCCCCCCTGTGGCCTTACCTCCCCCCTCTGGCCGCCCCCTCCACCCATCCCCCTGTGGCATATCCCCCTGCCCCTCTTGCCTCCCCCTGCCCCTCCCCTTTCGTTCTTCTTGCCTCTTCCCCTCTGGCCACCCTTCCCTCCCCCCTCCTCTTTTGCCTCTCCTTCCCCCCTTGCTTTGCCCCTCCCCCCTTGCTTTGCCCCTCCCCCCTTGCATTGCCCCTCCCCCCTTGCACTGCCCCTCCCCTCCTGCACTGCCCATCCCCACTGCTTTGCCCACCCCCCTAGCGTTGCCAGTTGCCCCCCCCCCAACCCCTTGCGTTGCCCGTTGCTCCCCCCCCCCCTTGCGTTGCACCTTCCCCCTCCCCCTTGCGTTGCACCTTCCCCCTCCCACTTGTGTTGCACCTTCCCCCACCTTGCACTGCTCCTTTTCCTCCTCGCATTACCCCTTCCCTCTCTACTTGTAATTTAATCATGATTGATTTTGATTTGTCTGTAGGTTTCAGGAACGTAAAGTACAGTTAAATGAATTGGTAGACCTAATGCTGAGGTTAACTGGCAAGGAACCTTGCACTCCAAATTCACGAGCTGATGCAAAAAATGAGTTTTTTACTCAGGCAAATCCTGGACCTCCAAGCAGTGGCCCCCTAGTTAATTGCAACTTTAACCTCACACTTGATAAGTTAAATGTCAGTCAACGGCGGCGTCATGAAGGGTTGGTAAGTTACATTCTTTAGTCAAATATATTTAACTGTCATTGGTATATGTGCGCGATTCGAAAATGATAATGCTTTAATCTGATAGTGATGTTGCTGGTTAATCTGTTAAAAATAATTAAACTTCATTGTATGAACCATTCCCAGTAACATAAGGAAATGGGCAGTTGTGGTTGGAATAAGATTTCACAAAGTAGAAAAAAAGGCTTGGAATTGCTCCCAAGACCAATGTAATTTGACATAGCTATGTCTATTCTGTATAGCTCTAGAGATTTGTAATCATTTTTATTGGATAATAGTATCATTGCTGTTCATTCCCTTCTTCTACAGTGTCTCTTTCTTTATTCTTTTGTCTGTTTTATAGGTTTCTTCTCCATTTTCAGAGCTGTTCCTTGCAAGCAGTCACTTCTCACCTTCTCTCTCTCTCTCTCTCTCTCTCTCTCTCTCTCTCTCTCTCTCTCTCTCTCTCTCTCTCTCTCTCTACTCTATTTGTTTTACAATACACACACCTCAAGAGTTTCATTTAAGATTGTGGTAATCGGCATTTTCCTCCACTTGACTAGGTCAATTTCATTCCTTGATAGTATCTCACGTTATTGAGAATAAAGAAAATGTTTATTTCAAAACTTTAAATACATTTATATTACTTTTCTAACCCTTCACTTCTCAGACATGTATTTGTGGCTACCAGACACAGAACGAGATCAACAAAATAAATTTGTAGTTCTATATAACCTAGCTAGATATAATTTATTGTTGTCTTTTTGTGAGACTATTGGCATGACTGGTTTGAGGAAATTACTACTGAGCCACCCTATCTCTGAATAATTTTTCGCATCTCATTGGAGACTTTGTCAGATTAATATAACCTTAGCTACCCTGTGACTGCAACCCAAGTGTGACCATTCAAAAGTTTATATTATAAAATCACTTGAAAATGGGTACACAGTTGGAATTGAGCAATAGTGCAAAATAAATGTGTATTTCAATCAAAAGAGAAACAACTGGTGTGATTGTTACATATTAAAACTACTTTATGTTGCTCTTGTTAACTTGTTCAGCTTCAGGTGCCCAATTTTTCACTCCATATTGTTCAGTTAATATACAGGGTAAGTCACATAAGATCTCACACCCCTTTTATTTCGTGAACAATTACATATATCAAAATGCAGTTTTGACACATGTTACAGCATTGAGGGGCACGTACATTTTTGTTTGGTGAACAGTTTTAGCATCAGGATTGCGATCTAATATCTTGTAATGGAATCTGCATTAGCAGCAGAGCCCAGATCACTAGTTTCAAATGGCCTTATTTAGACCGGTTTCGGCAATTCTAAGTAAACATCTTCAAGTATCTTAATGTTTAAATATTATATGGTAATATTTCATCACATTTATGTTCTGTCCTTGGATATGTATATGTTGAAAATAAAACTTTTTTGTGTCTTTTGTAAAATATGTTACACCCATATCACAAGCCCATCGCTCAGAACATATGTTTACAAACTATTGTTGCAATGCGGTATTTTAGCACTGTTGCCAACTTCATAGCTGCCAACTATTACGGATTGTCCGTAATTGTTACGGATTTATCGTCATATTTACTGAGTTACGGGAAGTTCATGAAAAATTACGGAAACTAGATGTTTCACGATGTAATATGTTTTGAGAAAAACGGAGTAGGTACTATCTACATTTCGGTAATAGTCAATAAAAGTTTTATATAAATAATTTTTCATTTCTGAGAACGTAGGAAAGCTGTAGAAAATGTTGAAGATAGCATTTCCGAAGGAACAAATCTGGATTAAATCCCGCCTATAATGTCCTACACACCTACCAAATACACGCTCAGACACCCAAGATCTATGTAAATTCTATGGTCTATAATGAGTATAATTTCTTTGGTTCAAGCTTAACAGTCCACGTGTTTTACCGGGTGGCGGAAGTGAGCCAGTTCGTTTCCGAAAAGAAAAGCTTTTGCTGGCTTTTCTCGCGTGTACCTGTTTTCATAGCTGTGTTGTGCAGCTAGAATTAAATATGAGTGATGAGCCATTTGTGACACCTCTGTTCAGTGTTTTTATTCGTCGTTTAAAATCCAAAACCATTTTGTGTATCCTTAGCTGTTAAGGATTTTATATTTAAAAAATACAAGGAATTTGACCCTTTTCTGTTCCTTCGGCAACTGTTAACTTTACGAAAAGACAGTAATTTGAAAGGTTCCGGAATATTTCTAAGCCACTCACGGTATTTACACAAATGTTTTACGTTCTTCCACCTAATCTCAGTCTTTTGATACAGAATAGTTTTTATACGGTTCGTGGCAGATATTTGTGAATACAGTGTCAGGCTTAAATTTTTAAAATATTCTTGGGACACGGCCATAGCCCCACGTCCTCTTTGGTCTTGCGCATCATTACTGACAGCCATTCCTAAAGGTTGGCAGCTATGCAACTTAGATATTCTGCATTCGACAGCTCTTGAGAAGACAATTACAGTCATATAGCATTTTTTAATGTTGACATTGTAACTTGTCATAAAGAAATTCAAGAATTGTCCTAGAATTTCTGGGCATGGTAGCCAGAATTGGTGTCACCAGTGCAAACACTGCCATACAGGCATCATTTGACAAGTCCACAATAGCTAACTATCTATTCCTCAATAAGCACAAACTAATTGACATCCACAGTAGTCTAGCTGTAGTCCACACACAAATAAATGGCAAAAAAAAACTTGATTTACTTGAGCAGTTAAAAATATTGGTTAAAAAAAAAAAAAAAACAGCTTAAACCCGCGCTTCCGCTCGCGTGTTGGTTGATTATGAAAGATAGCTATTTTTCAGTAGTGTGCTATTTATTTATTCTTATATTTCCTTATTCATATGCTTATCCTTACCGAGAAAGAGCTGAAGACATTGTAGCATGCACAGACCAAAGATATGGTCTGTTGTATCGCATTTCGCTATACGTTACCTCCTTGCTATAGAGTCGCATCGTCATTGCTGGCTTTCAGTCCGAATTTTTTTTAATTATTTGACGACTTTCAACCACCATATCTTCCACCCCCTTATAGCTATATAGCTATCAGCATGGAACTGGTATGGTGTACAAAGGGAGACTTCGGACAACAATTACACATAAACCATTCATTTGCATTCTGTAGTTTTTGCTGCAGAGCAAAATATTAACACGCACACACACATATAATTTTATGTACACCGATAACTTTCCATCCCAATATACTCCACCCTTTTAACAATATCAACCCTCAAGCAACAATGCAACCAAGAGTAATTATTGTACCACATTTCGCGTTATGTTCTTCAGATTACTAAATATCTATCAGATTGCTATAAAACCGTGCCTAAAACCTTCCTCAGGTATAAATTAGTATCTGTACAAATCTTTAAGTCTATACATCTTGTCGTTCGGGCGTGATAAGCATACATCGAACAGACATTCACATTTGTGTATATAGATAAATAGCTATCGGATCGCCATAAAACCATGACTAAAGCCTTCCCCAGGTAGACATTAGTAACTGTACAAATTTGTAGCTCTTTATGTCTTGTGGTTCAGGCGTGATAAATGTACACCGAAAAGACATTCACATTTATAGATATACTGGAAAAAATGTTAAATTAATGAACAGAATTCAGAGCCACAGTATTTTCAGTAATTTCAAAAGTTTATTTTTTCTTGCTAACACAAATACTTATCATGACAAACAAAACTTTTTAAAAAAAGAAAAGAAACAAAAAGAAAAAGAAAAAAATCTTTATATAATTGAACATCTTTATTTGTACAGAGCATCATAGTAATGTAGAAGAGGAACATCTTCACAGCTGTAAAGTTTTTGAGTTGTTATTCCACAATGTGCTTCAAGATGGGGAGTATTTGTGATGATGGTTATTCATACCTGCAAATGTGGTTGAGGGCAGACAATTCTCATACTGCACCAGACTTGTTTGTGCACCACTGTTTAATAAGTACATAATTGTTAAATCTCTTTATTTCTATTAACCTCTGTTTAAAAAATCCCATGTTTGATCTTGACAGGATCAGGTCTTTAAATATGTGTAAAGAATCATAGAGGCACCTGGCTCGAAATGCATTGTGTACAAATAAAACACATTCATTAAATGAAACATTTTATTAAAAATAATTTGATGACTTCCTGTACACTGCAAAATAAATACTATTCTTAACGAAATGTACATAGTCTCATGCTGAACATAACTGCAATAAGTGCATAATGTGCTATACACGCTGTGGACTTATTTGACATCACATAGCAAATTTGTACATGTGTAACTGTAATAAAAAATTAAAAATAATGCTTTGATAACAGCCCAAAGCACATAACATTATGCTTATCTTAAAGAAACATGACTATCCTTTATTTCATCATGTATTCAAGGTGTTGGCCATGGACTGAAAGGCACATTTGCAATTGCCGTTCCGAAAGAAAGATGAACAGATGTAATTACAGTGGACAATATGTGACAGCGTACACCGGCGATTCGACAACATGTATTGTCTGGGGTAGTTGGAGCTTTGTCATAGACTACATCTTTGAGTGCCCCTCAAAGAAAAAAATGAAGGCGAGTGAGAGTGGGGGGATCGCGCAAGCCATTTTGCAACAGAATTTTGTCCTGTCCAACGTACAGGAAATGTTTCCTCCGGTATTTGCCTTGCAATGTGCAACAAGTGAGATGAACATCCGTCATGTTGTAGCCATATACACTTTCGAATAGCCAGTGGCTGGCAGAATGTTTGTAAGGAATGTGCATATGAATGTCCATTCAGCATGCCTGGAATGAAGTAAGGTATCACAGTACAATTTCCCATTACTAGAGTGCATATACTGGAAAATTTCTGTATTCATTTAAAATCACAGTCACCTAGTGCTTCATGTAATGACAGATGATGTAAAATTTGTGTCAGTGCAAGAAACAAATGACACTTATCCGGCTGGTTCCTTGGCAATATATCTCATACCACTGTATGGATTCATTAATGTCATAGCCAGGACAGCTTCTTTCTGTTCTCTTTTGTTTACAGTCTTCTTTCTTGTTCTTGTTTTGACATTCAAGCAGCCTGTCTGCACTAACGTCTTCATGATCCATGCAACTGCCAGGCATTTCGGACATTGGCAATCTGGATAAATAGACCTATACCTCTGTATTGTGTGCTTGGCACTTCTTTTACACTCACCATATAAAAGTAGTAGATCCAATTTCCATCATTTGTGTACGTGTCTGCACGCAATGGATGCTGAAGCGGAAATGAGAGACATGCGGTTCAGACAAGTCGACAGTCAAATGTGCTGACATTATGTAGCACAAAAGCTTGGCTTGGCAGTGTTTGCCCTACTAATGGCGATTTCTCAAATTCTAGGACATTTCTTAAATTATTATTATTAGGGTTGTGTCTGAGTGGTTCGGCCGAATCCATTATTCGCCGAATCTAGCACACTGGCTTCATATTTGAGATTCGGCGCATAATGGCTGAATACTACCGAATCCCGAATCCAAAGTGTTATATGGAAACCTTCAGTTACGAATGTTGGAGTTTACTTTGCATAACAGTGCACTTTCGTCTGTGTTATTTACTTTATTTTCCATAGATCCACTGAAAGACACGATGTCACAAAATGAAACGACCTCACATTGAATAGTTCTGATAAATGGCGCTAGGAGCTGCCACAAGTAACGTTTCCCGTCTACACAGGCGACACAGGCTTGCTTAGCAGGCAAAAATATAAATACTGCCTAAAACTTTTGCTCTCGTAAAAAAAAAAGGGGGAGGGAGAGAGAGAGAGAGAGAGAGAGAGAGAGAGAGAGAGAGAGAGAGAGAGAGAGGCCTTTCAGTTATAAGTAGCACTAAAAATAAATTTCTTCGCATAAATGGCAACAATACATAAGGCTTTAGGATTCTTGCCTCATTCTGATTTGATATATTGTTTCGTCGAATTTCGTGAAGTGCTGGGATATGTAAACTGTAATGAAGCACCAGGATTTCAAGAAGAAAATTATTTATTATGTGGAAAAAAAAGTTCTAATGGTGCGCCCTCGAGGTGGGATGACGTCAATTCAGCAACCACTTGACGTTTGTTTCAATAAATTGTTTAAGGTCGAGCTTGAACACATGTACACCGACTGCCTTTCAAAAAGTGACATACAACTGACACCAATGGGTCGTGTAAAACACACAAGTGTGCCAATGGAATGATGATACATGGAAGTGGGTTCCAAATCAGATTGCATAACAGGCATTTAAAAATGTTAGAGATCAAATGCTCTTGACTGTACAAGGGATGATGTTCTGTAGTACGAAAGAACTGTGTAACAAGGAATCAAATTATAGTGATTTAGAATTACTGTACTGGTATCTAATTGTATAAACATTATGCCATGTAATCTTACGTGTTAGCTGTTACCACATTTAAATTCCGTCCGCCTAACAAACCTGAAAGACAACGGCGAACTTGGAAGAATACGTTTCACGTTAATGTTTACATTTGTACTATCCTTATGCTGAACGGAAATAGTTAGAAATGATGCACGGCAACTGACTTCTAGTACTGATTTTTAAATCTTCTATGAATAAAAATTCTATGCAGACTAGTTACATGATCTTAAATGTTTGAAAGAATAAATGAATCTAAAAAATACCATTGCTTAACCTTCCGGAATGCTCAATCTGCACATTACGTTTCACAGTTCTGAAATGTCTTTGTGGCAATAACAAGTACACACACGACGAATAAACGCGGATTTCTCTCTGTCTGAATGTCCTGTCCGTCACTTATTGAATGCCTGATATGTCACTATAAAATTATTTAACATTTACACATCCTTTTTTAACTTACAAAATATCTACTTATCTTCTCAGATTTTGTTTTTGAGTCTTCGCCTTTGAAAAAAGAAGAAAAAAACTAATCCTTTCCTTTCATTGTTTTTTATTTCACAATATAAAATATTTTGTAACAGAGTGAAGAAAGTTTCTTATTATATTTTAGATCATAATATTTATATCAAAATGTTTCATTCAAGTTTCTTTTAAGTGTAGGGGGTATTGTGTCTGAAAGTCGGACTGGGTCGGGAGCGACACGCGAACGACTGAACGGCCAAGCGTCGCCGCTAACGATAAACACTACACGAGACCACGGAGGTGACAAACAATGACAACAACTAAATGGAAAAGACAGACCAAAACATAAGCCAATAGAAACCGTGACGGAGCCAAGTACGATGCCAGATAACAACAGAATGCCGATCGTATACTGAGCGCAGTCAACACAAGACTGAGGAGCGAGCTGCGGCTCCGGGCCCTAAATAGTGCCACTCTCTGCGCAGATGACCGGCGCGGTAGGCGCGCCACTGCGTGCAGTGCTCTTGTGGCGATGGCAGCGCTCGTAGGTTGTGTGTGCCGCCTAACGGCCACTGTCAGAATCCATGTGGTCTGGCGGGCTCTCAAACTCATCGTGCCGGGGTACCAGAGGGGGTATTAAAAAATCCTTAAGTTTGAAAATAAAAATGTAAATGAAATTTTACTGTTAATATTGTCATTTGGGATTCAACCCAGAATGCTTTATCTTCATCACTAGCTATGATAGAGTTGTAATTCTTTTTAAATACATGTACTTGAGTTGACAGATTATTTGTGTTCGAGATTCGGAAGATTTGATTCGGGTTCGGTGTTCGGCAAATATTTTATTTAAGATTCGGTATTCGGATTCGATTTGGTAAAAATGGGGTTCGACCCGTCCCTAATTATTATTATTATTATTAATATTATTATTATTATGACAAATTCCACCAATAACATTAACAAATGCTGTATCACAGTAATTGTCTTCTCAAGAGCTGTCAGATGCAGTTTTGAAAAGTAGGTGGTTCCATTAAAAAAGTACTTGCTTCATTATGTCAGTTGATACAATGCTAAAACCGTTCACCAAACAAAAATATGTGTGTGCTCCTCGACACACTAGCATGTGCTGGAAACTGCATTTTGGTATGTGTAACCATTCATGAATTTAAAAGAGTATTATGTTTCATGTGACTCACTCTGTATTACAACACTGCTCAACAATTTGTAAGAAATTTTCTTTTTTAATGGATTTATATGACTGTGTTTTATGTATAGTGTAGCAATATGGAATTGTTTTCAGATAACATTCTCAAGTTCTTAGACATTTCTTTGGAATTGTGTCATAATATCCTAGCTTGTAATTTCAAACTCTCTGTGGAATTAATTCATTTATCTGTTCCAGATGAAGGCAGCACTGTCTCCCTTGTTAACTCGTTTATCGCCTAAAGTTCGTGTTGAGGTCTTGGCACTCAATCTCGATGCCAGTGTTATTAGGACCCTTTCAGCGTATGTGGATGCTGACTTTGACTTCCAACAATCAGTGACACCAGTAATAGAAAAGTATGTGGAATACCCTTTGCTTACTTTATTTCATCTATGTAATCCAAATTGTATAAATAATAGTGTGTTTAATATAAATCAAAGATTCACTGAAACTAAATGGAAGAGGATAAATTGCACTCCTGGTGTTAGGTAATGGAAGGGTATATTATGAGTTAAAGAAATGACTCAATAAACTGTGTCAGAATTGTTTTGCTATAGGGTGAAATGTGGGTACATCAACAGACAAGGGACCTTGACATTCGAAGGATCCTTGTATACCAATTAAGGAAAATGTTTGCAATGACGTGAGGCTCCAGGTGCACATTTTACAACTGCTGTTCTGTCTATGTGTGCTGTAATGACAAACAGAAGTAATTAATATTGTTTTTTAATATTCACAGAATATATGACATCAACTGCGACTGGGCAAAGCTGAAAATGTGTACCCAGCCGGGATTCGAACCCGGGTCTCCTGCTTTCTAGGCAGTTGCGCTGACCCCTACACCACTGGGGACACAGTGATCACCGCACCTGCAAGGACTACCTAAGCACGCCTCACGTCAGATACAAATTCCCAGCTTCGCCCTGCCCACAGTACTCAAACTCGTAGTTATGAAACTAATTCCCGTAAGAGTAAGGACTTCAAACTTGCCCACCCCTCCCAACTAACGATAGGATCGTTGCCCGTCACCAGCATATTATATATATACATCTGGCGTCTGTTCCGAAAGAACAGACGTCACTTCTGATTTTGCAGTTGTTGTCATATATTCTGTGAATATTAAATAATAACAACTGCAGGATCAGAAGTGACGTCTGTTCTTTTGGAACAGACGCCAGATGTATGTATATAATATGCCGGTGACGGGCAACGATCCTATCGTTTATGGGGAGGCGTGGGCAAGTTTGAAGCCCTTACTCTTACGGGAATTAGTTTCATAACTACGAGTTTGAGTACTGTGGGCAGGGCGAAGCTAGGAATTTGTATCTGACGGGAGGCGTGCTTAGGTAGTCCATGTAGGTGCAGTGATCACTGTGTCCCCAGTGGTGTAGGGGTTAGCGCAACTGCCTACAAAGCAGGAGACCCGGGTTCGAATCCCGGCTGGGTACACACTTTCAGCTTTGCCCAATCACAGTTGATGTCATATATTCTGTGAATATTAAATAATAACAACTGCAGGATCAGAAGTGACGTCTGTTCTTTCGCCAGATGTATATATAATATTGTTTTTGTTTAACAGATAGTACAATATATGTTACAGGAGAAAGATAGGACAGTCGTACAACAATGGCTTGTTTCTTTTCTTTCTTCTTTTTTTAAAGGGATTGACAGTAGCACAAAACTTCAAGAAAACATTTTCAGAACTGGGGTAAAAGTACATATCACTCCATTGTAATCAGATTATTCAAAAGGATAATGCCTGACCATAACTTATTGGTCATAAATTGTAGGCTGAAACTGGAAGAAACCGCAGAAAAGTAGGAAAACAAGGAGATGGACCTGGATAAACTGAAGGAACCTGAAGTCCTTGAGAATTTCAGAGGGAGCTTTAGGCAACAATTGACAGAAACAGGGGGAAATAAAACAGTAGAGGAGGAATGGGTAGCATTGAGAGATGAAATAGTGAAGGCAGCAGAGGACAAAATAGATAGGAATGCAATACCTACAATAAAATCCTTGGATATCACAGGACATACTAAATTTAATCAATGGAAGGAGAAAATATAAAAATGCCGTAAATGAAACAGGCAAAAAGCAGTACAGATGACTAAGAAATGAGATTAACAAGAAGTACATAATGGTCAAGTAGGAGTGGCTAGAAGGCAAATGCAAGGATGTAGAATAATGTATAAATAAGGGAAAATAGATACAACCTACAGGAAAATAAAAGAGATATTTGGAGATAAGAAAAACATCTCAATGAATATCAAGAACACAGATGGAAAACCAGTTCTCAGCAAAGAAGAGAAAGCTGAAGTTGGAAAGAGTATATAGAGTGTCTCTACAAAGGAAATGAACTTAGAGGCAATATTGTAGGAAGGGGAGAAGAAGTAGATGAGGAAGAAATAGAAGATACTATACTGAGAGACGAATTTGACAGAGCACTGAAAGACCTAAGTCAAAACAAGTATATGACATTCCCTCAGAGATACTGATGTCTCTGGGAGAAGCAGCCATGACAAAACTGTTCCACCTGGTGTGTAGGGTGTATGAGACAGGCGAAGTACCCACAGACTTTAAGAAAGCAGGAGCAGACAGGTGTGAAAACTACAGAACCATCAGTTTAATAAATCATGGTTGCAAAATATTAACATGAATTATTTACAGAAGGATGGAAAAGCTGGTGGAAGCCGACCTTGAGGAAGTTCAGTTTGGATTCAGGAGAAATGTAGGAACACTGGAGGCAATACTCATTTTACGGCTTATCCTAGAAGATAGATTAAGAAAAAACAAACCAACATTTCTAGCTTTTGTAGATTTGGAGAAGGCTTTTGACAATGTTGATTGGAATAAACTCTTAAAGTTCTGAAGCAAGCAGGAGTAAAATAGAGGGAGCATAAGGATATTTACAACTTGTACAAAAACCAGACAGTGGTTGTCAGAATTGAAGGGCATGAAAGGGATGCAGTGGTTGGGAAAGGAGTAAGAGTTGTAGACTTTCTCCAATGTTATTCAATTTGTACATTGAGCAAGCTATAAAGAAAAGCAAGGAGAAATTTGGAGAAGGAATTAAAGTTCAGGGTGAAGAATTAAAAATATTGTGTTTTGCCGACGACATAGTAATTCTGTCAGAGACAGCAAATGACCTTGAAGAGCAGTTGAACAGAATGGACAGTGTGCTGAAAGGTGCAAATAAGATGAATATCAGCAAGAGCAAAACTAGGGTAATGGAGTGCAGTCTAAGAAAATCAGGTGATGTGCAAGGGATTAGATTAGGCAACAAAACAATAAAGGAGGTAGATGAGTTTTGTTACTCGGCAAGTAAAATAACAAATGATGGTTGCAGTACAGAGGATATAAAATGCAGAATGGCAATGGGTAGGAAAGCTTTCTTGAAAAAGAGAAGTTTGTTAACATTGAATATTGATTTAAGCCTAAGGAAGTCTTTTCTGAAGGCATTTGTATGGAGTGTTGCCTTGTATGGGAGTGAGACATGGACGATAAACAGTGCGGCTAGGAATAGGATAGAGGCTTTCTAAATGTGATGCTACAGAAGAATGCTGAAGATTAGGTGGGTGGATTGCATAACGAATGAAGAGGTTCTGAACAGAATTTGTGAGGAAAGGAATTTCTGGCATGCCTTGACTAAGAAGAAGGGATCGATTGGTAGGACTCATTCTTAGACATTAAGGAATTGTGAATTTAGTGTTGGAGGGAAGTGTGTGGGGTAAAAACTGCAGAGGAAAACCAAGAGATGGAAACAGTAAGCAGATTCAGACAGATGTGGGTGGAGTTGAAGAGGCTTGCTCAGGGTAAGGTATTGTGGAGAGCTGCATCAAACCAGTCTTCGGACTGAAGACCACAACAATGCCTGTAGCTTTGTTGTAGTCTCAGGTGGACAGTCCTTATTGATCCCTGAAGAGATTGTTGCTGCAGTATAGGAACAATAACTCCAGAGTTTCTAGAAACGTCATAATATTCAGTAATTTAAGTATGAGCTACATATAGTTTCATAATTACTACTTTGTTTGTTTGTAATTACATGTCCGCATCGTGCATTGAATTCCCTGCAATTCAGTATAGTAGTACACCAGTAGAAGAGCTTAAATAAAATGGTACTGTGCAAAATAAAATGAATATGGCAATTTGTTTTGGTAGCAACAGAAATCTTGCAAGTGCTGACAGCAAATATTGTACAATATGTACTTCATTAAAAGGTTGCACTTTTCATTTTTTTTTTTTTTTTTTTTTGTCTCATCAAACTATCTTGAATAAGAAACACATTGTTTTGAATCTGTCTCGTCTTTTCTACAAATTCAAAACCAATGTGGAAAACTGTAAATCAACGAATAAGAATGTGAGATGACAGGCCGATCGCTATGCAGCGCTATGAGTGAAGGGAGGATTAACCAAGGCATGTTACCGGGAGTTCCAAGTACTGCAGAGCGTGGACTTGTGCTGTGGAATATCAAAAAAAAAAAAAAAAAAAAAAATATCCCGTGTTCATTACGACAGAAATGATGTGTGTATGTTGCTGAAACAAATCGCACTGGCGTGTTTTTTGGCCATTTTAGATTTTTATGATTTTTTGAAAATGTTTAGGACAAATATAATAAAAACATAAATAATATATTACAGACAATACAATTAGGTCTTTACTATTTCATCATATCCATGCACTCAACATGGAATATTCTCTCTGACCGCCAAAATTATTTGATATTTGAGTTTAGCTTTGACAAACACACACTTTCTCTTAACTTTTACCTCTTTAAACTATTATTTTAACATCCCTCCCATATTTTCATTATCTTTTCGCATTCAAATATTATCACCTGTCTTTCCATGGTAGCTTGTCCTCTTTTTCAAGTTTATTTTCTTTGCCTGCACTGGTTTACATAAAATCAAATGTCAGTGTGAAATCGCCGTTATGTTTGCAAATATCTCTGAAATGGTGCGAGTTATGGAAATGCAAAGTTGTTGAGGATTTTCTCCTCTAAAAATACGTTTATTCAATTTTCCTCTCAGATGAATTGTTTAAGGTGTTGTTTGTAATTAAATTTCCTGCTGTCGAAAGACCGTCACAAATGGCGTATTTTTAGTGTTGCTAACCTCTTTTTTTTTTTTTTTTTTTTTTTTTTTTTTTTTTTTTTTTTTTTTTTTTTTTTTTTTTTTTTCCCTTCCAAAAATATTTGAAAAAGAAAAAAAGTAGGTAGCTGGTGGCCAACAATTATGGCTGTAAAATTTGGTGCCGATTGTTTGAATCATGTTAACTAGAATGTAGGAACACGTTATAGACAGACAGTGTCAAATTGCCGTTATTTTTGCAAATATCTCTGAAACTATGCAAGATATGGAGGGGGAGAGAGAGAGCAGACCAGTAGAATATTTTCTCCTCTACAATTTCGTTTATTCAGTTCTCCTGTCAGATGAACAATGAAGCCATCATTTTCATTTAAATTTTCAGCTGTCAAAAGGCATTTACAATGACCCACTTTTACTACTGTAACCTAAAGTGGGCCAAAAACGTTCACCACTGGCGTAAAAGTGAGCACAAACTATAAAATTGTTCAAAGAGTCGTCGTGCATTGCAAGGAAGAAACTGCATATATCCCAATGTAGAAAATGACTTGCTTGACTTCATAATTCAAAGCAGGAACTGTCATTTTGTTGCTATAACAGAAATGATTCAGCTGCAAGGCTGCAAAATAACCTAGAATTCCTTGTACATGATTTCTTGGAAATTACCCTGACGAATGTGAAATCAGTGAATCTGGTTGTGGTAAAATACGTTATTTTAAAATATAGCATTTGAACTCAGCATCATTGACCACATCAGATTACAATAAGTTATGTACTTAAGAAGTCTGTGTTACTTACTGCCTTCGTTTGAGAACACACAGACATTGTTAAAAACACTGTCATCTGCTGTTGTTGGCTGTTGTGATTTATATTGAAACATCGTCTTTCATTAATTGACCCACCACTTCTGTGAACATGTACAAAAACATACATGCAATTTTGTAAAAACAGATATCATTTTCAAAGACTATCTACTTTATTATGTTTCTCAAACCAAAATAAACTTGGGCATGTAATTTTTGAAACTAATGATGCATGAGGGCGGTGGGGGGGGGGGGGGGGGACATAATCTCAGTTATTAGGCCACACCACAATTTTGCAAGCCAAAATTTGGAGAAAAAATTAAGTGAAGACTATATTTGAGCAAATACGGTAGTTTGTATCATGAAAAGGATTACTGGCAATTATTATTATTTTTTTTTTTTTTATTATTATTATTTTTTTTTTTTTTTTTTTTTTTTTTTTTTTTTTTTTTTTTTTTTTTTTTGCATTATATAATAAATAATACTATTAAATTGAATGAATATTCTTGAATGAAACTTTTGTTTCAGTTTTAAAAATTGCATGTTGCATTTACCTTCATAACCGTAATTAAGTAATATCCTGAATATTGTTGGCTAAGTTATATGGAAGGAGAAAAGTAAATGACATTTGAACCCATATTGTATAAAATGAAGCAAGATTATGTACAGCATTACGTTCTTAGTATCATTTGAATTTATCTTTCTTTCTAGGCATCCTCGCCACAAGAAGTACATTATAAGAATATGTGAAGAAATAATGGACTTAAGGAGTGGAAAGAATAGTCCAGTTATTGTCTTATACAGTGTAGAAGAAAATGTCATTAGAATGTTGATGTAAGGTGAAACTGTTGTTAAATGCCAGTGATGGCAAAATATGTTACTACTTAAAAATGCTATTTTTTCTCTTAACAGACTGAAAGGTTTCTGTTTATCAGGATACAAGAGAAAAACAATTGTTTCGACTTGAAAAAGTCTATAATCTTTGTTATACAAAGGCAGTGGTGATCTTGTCACTGTGTTGTGATGCAGGATGTACATGAAGTCACCAATCATTTTCAGTTGTTCCTGTAAAATCTTTAGTAGTCTGTTTATTATTTCTGTATGAAGATGTAAGCCAGTTTTGGCTCTAATTTCTTTTGAATTTTAAGCTGCCAAAGTCCCATTTTCTGAGGAAAGGTTGATATACATTTAAGGGAACCAGTGGCTCTTCAGAAATAACCTGGACAGTTTGATTGTAAAAACCCACTAGTTTGTTAGTTTTCATAAGTGAATTTGTATAGTTTCATTATAGTATGCCACTGCTTTCTCTTTTCATAATAATGTTTGTAGTTTTTAATAAGCCCTAATTTGTATTGTTGTTGAATCAAGATCTTTGTTGTATATACAAAGTTACACAAATTTTCTGTCTCTTCCTTATTCGTTTCATGTTTACCAGTTAAATTTGTAGTATGTGTAATGATTTCATGTGATTTGATTAATGTATTATATTGTGATTGCTTCTGATCATGGGCATTTAAAGCTTTCTCATGTCTCGTAAATATGGGAGAGGAGAGAGAGGATTGTCACATGTGACCTGGCTAGCATTAAACTATTTGCAGCTTCACTATTTTTCCCCTCCATTGTGTAATACCTATGAAAAATATTATGTAATACTTATGGAGAAAAAACAATATTAATATATGGATGACATGACTCCATAGAGAGCTGTAGTTTATGTAAATATAAAAGAACACCTCTAACCATGAAATACAGAGAAATTCCTACATTTGGAATTATTGTTGGTAGATGGTGGAAAGGTAAAAGGTTGTAACCCTCAAATTATAAGTGTACAATGTTTGGAAAAAATCTGTAACTAATAGGGGTTACAACATTATAAAAGTTATACAAATGGACATTTCCCACCTTGTTGAGATTACAACCTTTTACTAGATGAACCAGAATTTGTATAAGACAGTGTTTACATTGTAATCTTCATTTTGTAGAAAATGATGGTTAGCATTACCCTTTTACCTTTCCACCATCAATATGAATATATTGCAACTGACTGCAACGATTCTCATATAACTACAAAAAGACATGTAGAAAAGGCAAATCAGAAATGCACATCATCAATTTTCTGCCACAATCTACATCAGAAAAAGAGCATACACACAGAGTGAGTGAGTGTGTGTGTGTGTGTGTGTGTGTGTGTGTGTGTGTGCGCGCGCGCGCACTTTATTAGCACTACTGTTTTTAAGAAATTTAACCAGTCATGTATATTCACTGGAACTTCACCTCTTTCCTTTCCAGTAGTGGCATTGTTCTCTAATTGCTGTTATTTTTGCAAATCCTGTTTGTACTACCTTTGCTAGAAGTGATTTCTACTTAATTAGGAAGCTTCTGTAAAATGTTAAACCCAGATACAGGTAATCTAACCTTTCTTGAACACTCATTATTCTTACAAAATGATGCAACATTTACTTTTTTAGCAAAGGAGACCACTTGCGTAATAGTAGTGTTGAGTTTTTGACAGGCACGCAAAAAAGGATGAAAATTTAGCTAGCTTTTGGAACAAATGCTTTTATGAGCTAGATACACATTTGTACTGTTGTTTATCAAAGTATTTGTTTATTTATTTAGTTTTCTGTGTTCTTATCAACAACTCAAAACTCTTTCTCCTTAATTATTTACTTTCTGCCAGATCCTTTAGTGACAGTACTCAATATTTTTATGTATTAGAATCGAAACTATGAGGCATGACAGAAAAACATTCTGCTTGTGATCACACTGTAGTGCATATTTGTGTAAACAGACAACATTAATTCTGTGACACAACAGAGGGGAAAAAACAACAACAAAAAGGCAGCCAATCTTTTCAGTGAAAAATGGGATGGAACTACATCTTTCTTGGATAGGCCATTGTTATCTGTTTCTGCCATCTACACTATGCAGCATAAATGAGGTTATTCACATCTCCTCATTCCATGTTACAAATGTCATTAACCTATGACCATGATGGAGAATAATTTTTAATTTTTCCTGCAGATTTCACTGTCATAATTTTCCTATTCATGTAAGTTGAATATGAACCATTCATTAAAATATACACACACACACACACACACACACACACACACACACACACACACACACACCAGTTTTAGACTGATAATTTGTGAAAATTCACGTTTGGTGCACTATATTACATGGCTTTATAGTCATGATGCATCATCTTATTTTTTATAGTGCTTCTTATATTATGGAATATGTATTGCCTTACCCCCTGGTTGGTAATGAATTTTCCCCCAGGACACACAGAGCCCACCTCATCTGGTGAGACATACATGTGAGTTAAGTGTTCATCGTGAACTTATTGGAACAAAATCTTACAAAAGAAGAAATACTGCAGGATAGAAAGCATAAAGGAGTGTTTTAATGAAAATTTTGGATTTTGAGTTATTGCAGTTTCTATGTTCAGTGTTAAATTCTGAATAGTTAGTAAGTTAACATTACACATTAAGTGGTTGACTCCTCCTGAGTGACTGGCACATTTCACATCATTATGAAATCTCATATTCATGATATATGGAACAAGTATTAATCTAATCTTCTAAAGTACAGCACATTATAGTATAAATAAGTTTAAAACCAAATTAAATAGCCTCAGAGTGAAAAAATTGTGCACCCTATTCTGTAAAAACAGCTTTCTGAAGAGGTGCAAAATTGTTTCTAAACAGTGTTTTCACTGTACCTTCTATGGTCCTGTTTGCTCAGATTCTTCCTGAGGATGATCATTGTCACCTCTACTCAAATTACACCACCACAAAACCCATAAGGTGTGTTGTCTTCAGGAAAGATGAGGTGCACAAATTCAATTCTATCGGTGTCCAGTTTGTAATGCACTCTACATTTATAGATGATATTGAACTGAAAGTAGTTATATTTAGTTATGTGGGGTACTTTATTAGCATTACTCTTTTCAAGAAATATAACCAGTCTGTATATTCACTGGAACTTCATCTCTTCCCTTTACAATAGTGGCATTAAGGGTATCATTAGAGACAGGAAAATTTCGCGTTAACGATAACGCGAAAAATAACGCGAAATCGGCGGTTTTGGCGACAAGTCGCGAAATTGGCTGTTTTTTTTTTTTTTTTTTTTTTTTTTTTCAAACTGGCGCGAAATTTTGCTGTTTTTGACTAACTGGCGTGAAATGTTGCTTTTTCTTAATTACAATATAGAAAATGTTCGTAAATCAGAGGGTAGCCGTTTAATAATATTGGTAGCTAATACTAATTTTACGTTAAAATTGGTTCTTGACTTTGACATTAGCATATAACTTGAAAATGATTCTACATTTATCACTCAAACAACTGATGTCCTGTATATCACTTCAGGTGTCTGATGAAAGGCCAATGGGAAGAATATAAACTTTCCGATAGCTACAGATTTGCTTCCTAAACAAATGGATCCTGCGGGAGTGAGTCGTAAGATCTGATGAGAATGGTCGAAACCGGGTCGTATGTTCGATATGTATCGCTTGGGCCCGAGCATTCGATCTTTGACTCTTTGTGCAAAGAATGCCGCTGCAATGTATTAGACTCACCCCGTTTACATGTGCTCCCAAAACCGGATTTCGTAAACCGATTACCCAATTCCGCTTTTGGTTGGTCATGTAAACACTCCAAAATCGATTCTGGAAATCCGCTTCTCTAAAGCGGTTGTCCAGTTCCACAATCGATTTTCGTGCCCATGTAAACGCAACCGATTTTGAAGCGTTCTTGGCTTGTCAGATTGGGTTTTCTTGTTAAGAATTTTCGGCACATATGGAAAGAGTGATATTGTCTAATGTGAAATAAATGTATTAATATTAGAGTGAACATAAATCTGTGTATTTAAATAAAGAAAAATACAGATTGTGCAGACTAAATAAGGAACTGAATAAGCTGTTTTCCAGCCGCCATGTTAAGTGAGCTAGGAAATCCGATTCAGGCCGTGCCATGTAAACACGACACCGAAAAACGGTTTTCGTCTTCCGGAAGATGTGTTGTATGTAAACGTAGTGACTATTCGTTCAGTATCGTCCACGTTGTCTTGAGGTTTGTGATTGATTGCTGTAATTTGGGTAAAGGTTTCATATACGTAGGCATAATTTCTCAGTACTTAATTACGACATACCTTACTTTAAAATACGCGTTTTGCAAATGTCTATCAAGCGCCGTTACATTTAGGCTGCCAGCTTTCTTAATATTGAAGTATGAATGAAAAATCCACCAAATACGGCACATTTGCTTCCGATCGTCTGAATTGGAGGCTGCGCAACGCGATGTTCATTTGTTGTAGACCACGTGATTATGTGGCTAGCGAATCACAGCACAAAGAAGAGTATCGTCGTCGGCCAATGGTAACCAAACCTCGCCGCCGCGCAACATGCAAATAAGAATTTTTGATGCGGTAATGTTTTTATATACGAAACCGCACAATGGTTACAGGATGTGAAAATTAACGTCTTAACATGAATTTTCAATTATTTCATTTTCGAAATCCCTTGATTACACTTTCAGGCAGATGATAAAATAAAACAAGCTTTACCTGCTCTATGGTTGACAGGTTCTTGTATGTTCTTTTCTCAAACTAGTTAAGTGTGCCAGTAATACTTTTCTTTTGAGTTCCATGAAAACATTTCTTTGTAAAATATATAAATAATTTTTTATGTGTAATAAATATAATGTATTGGAGAGCTGTCTTTTCATTCAACATAGACCTAATACTGAAAAACATTAAAATACTTTTTAAAAAATGAACAAACTTGAAACAGTTTGAGAAAATTTATCAGTCCAAGAATTTAAACAAATTTGATGTTTTATAAATATGGTATCGAAAGTATCTTTTCATTGTAAAAGCAGTAAACGATGAAAAAAATAAAAAATAAATGCATTTTCGACATTTTTGTCTAAAAGTTTAAATAAATCACAAGTTTAATGACTGATAAATATGTGATTGGGATGTATATATTTTTAATTTCAACATAGAACTGAAAAATAGTGAAACAAGGCAATACTAAAGGATGAAACTGACAAATATGCACTGAAAAAATAACACCGAAAAATAACACCGCTAATGGCAGAAAATAACACCGAAATCGGCCACAAAATAAAACGAAATTTTCCTGTCCCTAGGTATCATATGTTGTAGATTTCTCAGTGCAGTTAGTGAATTCTTGTTTGGAAGAGGCATAAGTGACCCTAAATCTTAAATGTCCAAATGCCCAGAGTCATTAAAATTGTATGTTGTCTACTGGAAAGAATATTGAAAAATTGCCTTGTTTTTGTTGTTATTGATTCTCCACATGCAATCATATAAGATTTAGTTCTTGTGCTCTCCAACACAAATGTCAGCTTGAATGAACATGGTGTCTTCTCCATTACTGTAGCTGCCCAAATAATTGTGGAATGACTAAGAACAGTATTGGAGCCCTTTATGGGTTCCTGCCTTTCCTGGAGTAGTTTATTCACTTGTTTCTTCAGTTATGCACATAACACTGACTACTACAATTCTGAAAAAGACCAGTAAATAAACAGTTCCATGCAGGAATGAGTTAACTGTGTATACGAACCTGTAGGGGTTATGACAAAAAATGTAGTAGTAGTATCTTCAAACTTTTTTGTAGTGTTTGTTCCTTGTAAAACTTTATTATTTTCCAACAGTTTATAGATGGGATCTCAGTTTTTGAAGACTTTCCATTTCAATTTTTTCACATGCTGATGCCATTGCAATTTAGAATGTCGCATGCCTCTGGCAAAATGCACAAAGATCTGCTTTGGGGTTCGTGACAACTATTTCTGTGGAGATATCCTTCCAGATATTATAAAACACCTTACTTGATAACAGGTTTTTGGAACATCTCATTTCTAAAAGAAACCATATAAGTTACAAACCTTTTGTCTTTACTTTCATTTTAAAATGGAAATTAAAATTTAAAACTTACATTATACCCAGAAAAGATCTGTAGGCAATTTTATTATTTTTTTATTTAAATATTATGACTGTTTATTAAGTATTTAATTTTTGATTGTTTCCCATATGTCAATAGTTTATAAGCTAAAAAGAATAATCTAAACTTTAACACCAGTCAGACGAAAATTATTTGATATAATAATCTGACATTTATATAAATGTTCAGTCACAGCACATTCATGGTGCATTTCTAAATATTCATCAACTAAGTTGCTGCAGCAATTTTTCCTTCACAAATACTTAAAACATACCATGGTCTCTGTTGGCACAAAAGAGTTGAGTCCAAAGTATTTCACACTGTTGTACTCATCTACCACTTGCTCATTCTCACCACTTTGTTCTATTTCAATAACAATATTATTGTTATTGTTGCCTAAGGCTTCTTCAAACCTAAGAATCATCTTATAATAGGGAAAGATCAGAGAGATTAACAGACTCCTCACATTAATTTTTCAGATCACCATCATTTGATTCATCACTTCATGGAATTCAGAAAAAAATCTTGAAATACTAGATAGTACTCAGCACATAAATTACAACCAATTCAGTTTTATTTATTGCTTTCACAATTGTATATGTGATCATTTTAAACACATTTTGTTGCTACATTAACATGAACCATTATTTAAGGACTTCCAGTAGCATAGTGGCTACATTTTGAAGCGTTTGTAAATCTAATATAAAAAAAGGACCTCTATTGTAATCATACAATTATAGTCTTTTACCACACTAAGCTTCTTAAAATGTCTCCAAAATTTAGGAGAATTTCATTTTGGGAAGCACTGCATATGCAAATGGAAAGCTTAGAACAGTGGACTTCTATTGGGCCAATGTATTTCCCCATATTGAAAAGAGTTCCCTTTTGAGAATCCTGATATTGATTACTTTTATTAATAGTAATGTTTACTGTTGGTTTAATACAGATTTCAAATTGATACCAACATGTACAGAATGAAACTAATTTTTTCATTAAAAAACATATTTTTAACATTATGTAATATTTTTCCTTGTACTGACAGTTTTATTTCTTTAACAAGAGATTCTGTATCACTTTCTGCCTCACAATTTATGTACATTCAGATCAGAAACAGCAATGAATTATATTATAATGAAAATAATTGAATCAGATGCTTTTGTAATCAGAGTTTATAAAAGTTTGTGTTTACTCTCTGATTTATTTTTTTCATAGTGTTGTCATATCTAATGACATATATCTTACGAGGTATCACTTCACCCTTAGTAGTGATGATCTCAAAAGTGAGCAGTGTTCAGTTAACTACTGAAGAGTATAATGTCAAATACATACCCCAAATGTACACTTCCTCCCCTTCACATAATTTCAGATGTTCGTGATGTCCTCAGTGAAAAGTCAGTACCAGTGTACAGGTTCTGATTTTTGTTAATTTTTTCTGTAGAAATAAATGCCTACTCTAGTATATGTAAACTCTTCTTTCACACATGTGTTCAAAGAATTGCTTCTATTTATTGTAATCAGATTAGAATAAAAAGTAATTGAATAATTCTTTTACAGAAATTTAATTTTGTTTAAGCTGTGTTGCAATTTAATTTGGATTGTGATGCAAGTGAAGGATATCAATGGTGGTTTTGTATGTATATAAAAATGTAGGTTATGTAGTTATTGACACACTTTATAAAAAGGCTTTGATCTAACTTTCCTATTGTTGTTAATATACTGTTAGGGAATATCTCCTCCAATTCATATTTTCTCTGCAGGCCAGGCCCAAATTATCTATTTTTGCCCATTTTCCCATCTTCCCACCTAAACATTGATTTTTGTATTATATCTCTAATATTCCATTGTGTTATTCACACATACAAGCCCTTTTCTTTCATATCCCTCAAGAACTTCATTTTACATGTCAAAACCTATATTTCTGCATTATATCTTGTGCCAAGAAATAATTCTTAGATATTACTTTCTTCTGTACCTTCATGCATTATAGGATTATTCCAATACTATACCACAATCATAGAAATATTTATTACATTATTTTGTTTTCATCATTTGTTAAGGTTGTGTGTTTACATAAAACATACTCCTTAAGTGGTCTTTTTTTTTTTTTTTTTTTCTGGAAACTTTATACATGTACCAGTTTTTTTCGAAACTGTGATCATTTTGAACACTTTTTGTTGCTACATTAACATCAACTATTATTTAAGGGCTGCCAGTAGCATGGTGGCTACATTTTCAATGAGCAGGGAAAGAACCATATTGAACTGTTCAATGCTTTATCCCATGTTTGTTTGGTTGCCACCCCGCACCCCCACCTTGTAGTGTGAAATGGTAACAATGAGGTAAGGAAATAAGAATATTAAGAACTGGAAGACAAATATAGTTCACAAGCACAATTATTGCCAACAATAATTATGTAATTAATTGGTCAACAAACAATTTACAATGGATTGTAGCGTGCCTTTATATCACATTTATATTTCTGCAGGTCTTCCTATATGAAGAAGTATTTATAAGTGCTACTTAAATATATTATGTATTACATGAAAATGTGAACAAATGTAATTTGTTTAAAATGTATTGTAGTGTTAAACTGCTGAACTTACAGACTGTAAAATTTTCTACTACAGTTTTAAATGATGAAATGATCAAACAAATGTAGTATTTTTACAATATTATAATGGCTTTGCAAACTTTTCTATGTGGTCATAACAGTTCTACTACTATATTGAGTTATTTTCAAATGTCAGTCAAAATTTGGGTATTCCTTCAGTGTTCTATGTGACAAGTAAATTGGATGTGAAGCTGTAATCTCATACAAAAACTAAAATTTCTTAAAGTTTCATGTATGTTTTATATATATTCATAGATCATTTATTTATTTTTGTTAGACAAGTTATATTTAAAAACAAACTGTACCTGAACATCAGTGTCAACAAATAAAATGTAAATTGACAAATAAAATGTAAAGTGGTTTGCTTCATGTTATGTGTCAATATCCTAACTACTATAAATTACTTGGTTGTTACTGTTAACAATATAATGAGAACAGCCACCCTCAAGAACCAGACATTGCTGAGGTGGGGTGGCTTGCTTGCCTCAATGATACAGATAGTCGTACCGTAGGTGCACTACAGCGGAGAGGTATTTGTGAAGAGGCCAGACGAACATGTGGGTTCTGAAGAGGGGCAGCAGCCTTTCCAGTACTACTGTATGAAATATGACGACATCCTTTTGGGTAAAATAACTGCTGAAATCCAACCTTGGCCGAAGTAAAGAAGATATAAAATGCAGAATGGCTATGGAAAGAAAAGCGTTTCTGAAGAAGTGAAAATTGTTGACATCCAATATCAGATTAAATGTTATGAAGTCGTATCTTAAAGCATTTGTCTGGTTTGTAGCATTGTATGGGAGTGAAAAGTGGACAATAAGATGATAGAAGCTTTTTAAATGTGGTGCTACAGACGAATGATGATTAGATTGGTAGATCAAGTAACTAATGAGGAGGTTGTCCACAGAATTGGAGAGTTTCTGGCATATCCTGACTAAGTAATCATAAACTTAGCATTAGAAGGAAGTGTGTGGGGTAAAAATTGTGTGGGTGACCAAGCGATGAATACAGTAAACAGATTCAAAAGGATGTAGGTTGCTTTTGAATTATCAGATAAAGAGTCTTGCACTGGACAGGGTAGCATGGAGAGCTGCATCAAACCAGTCTACGGACTGAAGACCACCAAAACAACAATAATCCCCCATTCGGATCTTTGGGCAGGGACTAGTTAGGAGGATGTCATCATTAATCCAAACAACAGGCATTCTACGGATCAGTGTGTAGAATGTTCTGTTCCTTAATAGGGCAGGTAAGATAGAAGATTTGAAATGAGAAATGGATGGGTTATAGTTAGATATGATGGGGATCAGTGAAGTTTGATGGCAGGATGAACAGGATTTCTGGTCAGGTGAGTACAGAGTTATAAATACAAAATTGTTGGGGTACATGCTGGAGTAGGTCTGATAATGAAGAAGAAAATAGAAATTCAGTAAGTTACTATGAACAGCATAATGAATGAATTATTGTAACAAAGGTAGACACAAAGTCAACACCAACCATGGTAGTGCAAGTTTATATGGCCAACTAGCTCTGTCAATGATGAGGGCATCAAAGAAATGTATGAGGAGATGAAAGAAATTATTCAGACTGTTAAGGGAGAGAGAACTTGATTGTGATGGGGGACTGGAATGTGGTAGTAGGACAGGAAAGAGAAGGAAATGCAGTAGGTGAATGTGGTCTGGGGAAGAGGAATGAAAGAGTAGACCACCGAGTAGAATTTTGTGCAGAGCACAATTTAATCAATTCAAACACTTGGTTTAATCATCCTGAAAGAAGGTTGTATACATGAAAGAGAGACTAGGGAATACCAGATTGCCTTTATAATGGTAAGGTAAAGGTTTAGAAAGCAGGTTTTAAACTTTTAGACATATCCAGGTAAAACATAGGGAGCGAAGAGTTATATTCAACTTGTACAAAAACCAGGCGGCAGTTATAAGAGTCAAAGGGCATAAAGGGACAAAGTGGCTGGGAAAGGAAGTAAGACAGGTTGTAGCCTTTCCCCAATGTTGTTCAATATGTATATTGAGCAAGCTGTGAAGGAATACAAGGAGGAAATTTGGAGAAGAAATTAAAGTTCAGGGAAAAGAGATAAAAACTTTATGGTTTGCCAATGACAGTAATTTTGTCTGAAACGGTAAAAGACCTGGAAGAGCAATTGAACGGGATGGACAGTGTCTTGAAATGTGGGTATAAGATGAACATTAACAAGAGGAAAAACAGGGTAATGTAATGTAATGTCAGAAAATCAGGTGAAGCTGAAGGAATTAGATTAGGTAATGTGACAAAAGTAGAAAATGAGTTTTGTTATTTGGGTTGCAAAATAACTTCTGATGGCCGAAGTAAAGAAGATATAAACTGCAGTGTGGCCATGGGAAGGAAAGCATTCCTAAGGAAGTGAAATTTGTTAACATCCAATATTAATTCAAAAGTTTGGAAGTCCTTTCTTAAAACATTTGTGTGGAGTGTAGCATTGTATGGGAGTAAAATGGATGGTAAGGAGTTCAGGCAAAAATATGATAAAAGCTTTTGAAATGTGGTGCTACAGACAAATGAAGAAGATTAGATGGGGAGATCGCGTAACTAATGAGGAGGTACCCAACAGAATTGAGGAGAAAAGGATTTTCTGACTAGAGAAGGTATAGGTTGGTGGGACACATTCTGAGACATCAAGGAATTATGAATTTAGGAAGAGAAGGATGTGGGTGGGGTGAAAGTCATAGAGGGAGACCAAGGGACAAATACAGGAAGCAGATTCAAAAGGAAGTAGGTTGCCATTCTTATTCTCAGTTGAAGTGGCTTGCACAGGACGGTAGTGTGGAGAGCTGCATCAAACCAGTCTGGGGACTGAAGATCACAACAACAATTATGACAATTAAAACTCACCACTAAGACAATGATGAGCTGCAACAGCCACATATACAACACTTAAGCTATTGGCCATTGTGTGTGTCTTCTTTTTATGTGTCTGATGCAGTTCGTTGTTATGTCTTCAGGGTTAGTTATAAACTGTCCATATTATCCAGAATGAAACTTTCACTCTGCAGCAGAGTGTGCGCTGATATGGAACTTCCTGGCAGATTAAAATTGTGTGACGGAACCGGGACTCGAACCTGGGACCTTTGCCTTTCGCGGGCAAGCGCACCTGTGCTATCCCGACACGACTCACGATGCCACCTCACAACTTTACTTCCGCCAGTACCTCGCCTCCTACTTTCCAAACTTCACAGGAGCTCTCCTGCGAACCATGCAAGACTAGCACTGTGGCTAAGCCATGTCTCCACCATATCCTTTCTTCCAGGAGTGCTAGTCTTGCATGGTTCACAGGAGAGCTTCTGTGAAATTTGGAAAGTAGGAGGCGAGGTACTGGTGGAAGTAAAGTTGTGAGGCGGCATCATGAGTCGTGTCGGGATAGCACAGTCGATAGTGCGCTTGCCCGCGAAAGGCAAAGGTCCCAGGTTCGAGTCCCGGTTCCGTCACACAATTTTAATCTGCCAGGAAGTTTCATGTCCATATTATATTTTGAATTCCAACCTGGAGTTTCTTTGCTAAGTTAAAAGAGGAAATATCAGACCAAACATGATAGTAAACATATGTAATAATTAGTTCAATATTAAAAACTGTAAATATCAAACTTCTTTCTGTTCTGATGCTAAAAAATCATATAACACCACTGAGCCACCGTCATTTACAATTTCTTTGTTGTTGTATTTTTAATGCATCTGTTGATCACTTTACAAGGGTGTTGGTTGTGCCACTACATGTTAACAACAAAACAACTCCACACAAACACACAGAGTGGATATAAGATATGACAAGACCAACAGCACATTTCCATTCTTAATACATTTTGAAACTGAAATGCCAAACATCACAGCTCCCTCACTGCATCCACAATATGAACTCATAAACTGTCCATGTTTGAATTCGTTTATCTCCAACAAACTGTACTAACAAGTACAAAGTACTCTTTTCTGACAGAAACTGACACTTGTAAAGTACTAAGAGGCACCTCTTTCTTAGGATAAGGTCAGTATTCAGTGAGAAGCTTAGAGAGCCAGGTCTAAAAGTGTTAAAACATCCGAAAATGTTCACAAAAGTACAGTGAAAAATAATGTCAGTAAATTTTATCAAAATTTTGGGGGATTAAAGAATAAAATAAATGAGCTTCTAGGATACAGAAACTGAGTGTGTACTAGATGTACCATGCCCATCTGAGCATCACATTGTCACTTTTATGGAAAAGGTTAAGGTTAATAGATACAAATTCTCAGCACATGTAAGCAGAAATAAAGGGAGAGTAGTAGTTGCCATTAATGTTAAGTTAAAAACATAAAGTGCTTATCCTGTTAAGAATGGTCTTTCTCATCATGTTGCATAGCCAGTTACAGTACAAGGCATAGCCCCTTATAGCAAGTGAAAACAGACATCCAAAGTAGTTCATTCAATTTATAATTTAACAGTTGCTAATTTTAGCGAAAGCTTACAACAGTTAGACTGGGATGAGGTGTACAAGGAACCCGAAGCTAATTTTAAATATCACTTATTTCATGACACATTTCTAAGTGTGAAAACTATTTCCCCAGGACAACAGTTAAATATAATTGTGAACAAACCATCTTAAAAAAACATGGCTAACTAAAGGAATAAAAGCATCTTAAAACTGGAAAAGGGAACTGTATCTAACAGCATGAAAGCGTAATGACCCAGAAATAGTAAAATATTACATCTACTACTCTGCTATATTAAAAGAAGTTGTAACTTCTAAGTACTACAGTCACGAGCACTAATAATAGTGTTGAGTAGAATAACAAAGAACTGATCATCAGTATGACAGTATACACTCTTAATGTTATATGCACTCTCGAACAAGTCACACACAACTGAACCGGGTCGTAGTTCGCTTGGCTTCGCTGTGCCGGCTGCCGCTAGGTGGTAGGCGGGTAACACTGGTCCGCGCTAGTGTCGCCGTCTTGTGGCTGGTGGCATAACCACATGTGGCGGCGTGTAATTAGTATGCTGTGCGCCATGATGTATAGCACTCCTCCCCCCTCTGGGAGAAATGTCGACCGACCCCGCGTGGTCCCAGGCAATGTCCATCGTTGTGGCATCATCGGAAGGTGGTGTGGGATCATTGAGGAGACTGTGAACTGGCACCTGGGCATATGGACGAAACTGGTGGGGGTGTGGCCATCTAGAGTTGTTTGTCCTCCTCGGTAGGCAGTCCGCCATGATCGGAGAACCCAGTGCCGCCGATGAACCCAGACTGGAGATGTTGGGGGTGATGGCTCGCTTACATTGTCTGGCAGTGGTTCTGCCTGGACGGACTGTGGGACATGCACTTGTACAGAGGCTGCCCCTCCCGCAGGCGGTAAGGTGGAGCTGGCCTTGTTAGCAGGCGCCACCACAGGTAGGGGTGCATTGGTCTCACCGGGGACTGACGACCACTGGAAGCGACGTGTACGGAACCATTGACTCCAGCAGAGGCGTCTGATGCGGCACTTGCAAGTCAGGTGTGGAACCCACTGGTAGCGTAGGCGGAGGTCGTGGTGGCGGCAGCGGTACCTGTGGTGTGGACCCCGCAGGAGCCGCGGGGCGTAACTGGTCCGAGTGGCAGCGCACCACGCCTCCTAGCGTGCATACGGAACATATGCGTCGGCCTCTGCAGCCTGTGACGATGCCTGGCAACCAGCTGGGGCTGCGACCAAACCCATGCACTCTGACGACTGAGCCAGGAGCATAGCGGCGTGGCAACAGCGCGGTGACCATCGGCAGCTGTGGCAGGAGCAGGTCCAGCATCGTCCGCGGCTTGCGGCCGTGGAGCCACTCAGCAGGACTATGCTCCCCCCCCCCCCCTCAGTGTGAAGCAGTAAGAAAATAAGAATCTATGCACAGAATCATCCAAAGAATAAGGGGCCACATACTTGCGCATCTGGACCTTGAACGTGCGCACTAGCCGCTCCACCTCACCGTTAGACTGGCGGTGGAAAGGCGGAGTAGGAAAATGATGAAACCCCAACTGGGCACAGAAATCCCGAAAAGTGGAGGAGGTAAACTGAGGCCCATTGTCCAAAAACAATGTGCGAGAGAGGCCTTCAATGGCAAAAACCTTAGAAAGAGATTGAATAGTCACGGTTGTAGACATGGTAGGGCAGTGAATGACATAAGGGAAGTTAGAGTAGGCATCCATGTCAAAAAACCAATAGGAATTAAGAAAAGGGCTGGTATAATCCACATGTATGAGATCCCAAGGTTGTCTAGGCTGAGGCCAAGGGGAAAGTGACGTGCATGGTGCTGCCTGTTGAGAAGCACATTGCGAGCAGGAGGCCACCAGGCGGACAATGTCACTATCCGTACCGGGCCAAAACTAATGTCACCGGGCCAGAGTTTTAGTGCGGGAGATCCCCCAATGTCCCTCGTGTAGCAACGTCAGCACAAGCGAACATAAGACCCGATACTGCAGTAAGATGACCCCGTCACATTCAGACAAACGAAGTCTGAAGGAATAATAATTCCACAAGGGATCAGATGCCCGGCGCGAAGGAATTTCCAGCCAACCGGTACGAATTTAATGGAAGATCTGCCGTAACACAGGATCAGCAGCCACAGACAGTACAGAAGAGGTAATAAGGAAACTATCCACAGCAGCCTTCACTTCCTCGTCCAGGTAAAAGCAGAGAAGTTCTTCATTATCAAATTCAGGATCTGATCCAATAGGAAGACGCAACAGGGTGACAGCATTAGCATGTTGGGCTGTAGGCCGGAAGTGAATTTCATAATTGTACCATGACAGAAAGAGAGCCCACCACTGAAGCTGGTGTGTGGCCTTATTGGGAAGAGAGGCGGTAGGATGGTCTGTACTCTGAAACTCACGAAGGTTTGGTATTTGAGAATCGTGGGGGCATGCCCCTGACTCGGGAGAGTGTTTGTGGCACCAGGGGAGTTTACAGGGGAATTTCTTGACTCCAGTGGAGTGAGGACTGGCTCCTTGGCTCTCACGGTAGGAAGGAATCTTATTGCATTTTGGCTTGGACTTGTAGATTTTGTGCAACCTCCAGAGCCTGCTCAGAAAGTTGAATTTATGCTGTGAGTTCTGGTTGGATGTTAATAAGGTCAACCTGCCTTATCTGGTGCACCATTAGCACTGTTGATGATTTTCTTGGGATTCTGGAGCCATCTTTGCCTCGAATAAACACTCTTGTAGCAATACATGGATTTTGGAGTGCCATAGACTTTGCAGGATCACTGAGGTCATTTGGCACTGTGATATATTGAGGTCGCAGCAGCTGCTTTTTAGCAGCTTCCGAGTTGTGAACAGATCATTGTTTCTCCACGTCTGCGAACATTTCAGCAGTCAGCAACCAGACGGTACTCCACAGCTGTACTGTGAGAGCTCAGTGCTGCTGCTCATCTTGGTAACGTACTGCCAGCATTCACCTGCAGCTGACAGGAAACGTGATGAGTTCATAAACTTCTGGGGGAAGTAGTGGTACGTAGGGACCGCACCAAAATATTGAGCCTATGGTATCCATCATATCCATCAGTGTAAATAAATTTGATCAAACCACTTGGGATTAGAGAATGACTCGCCAGTCACTAATACCAGACAATTACACATATTCAGTCATGTCACACTGACGTAGGATTTAGATATTTTGTGTCGTTCATGATCTTGGTTTTTTTTTATTATGTTAATTTTATCCTCCTACTGTAGTATTGTTCCTTGACATTCATAGGACGAATAACGATCCATCATAATAAATTTATTTTCAAAGAGTGAGTTTCATGACCATTATTCATTACTGTAGTTCCTTGTCATGCACATGCTTGGACATGTTTCAATTGTTTTCAGATAATGTTCCTTGCGAACATTCAGACCATAGATTTTACTCAGTGAGAGATAAGTGATTTTGTTATTAAAAATAGTACACAGTCACTTATTGAGTAATAACAAAATTACAGAATTAATACCAAACATTGGTGTGTCAGCCGCACCTGTCAACTGTCTCCCAGCCAATTTACAATTATTGTTCCCTGCCTCAATCCATTCCCTTTCCAAAACCTCTCCACCATACATTTTGCAAATCCCTGCCAGAATCACTTTCCTTTTTTGGACTGAAACACCCACCACCTTACAACATGTGACAAAGAGAAAAATTAAATCGGCATGAGTTCGTGATTGATGCGAGAATATGTAATCCATTTCTTTTAATGAGTGAAAGAAAATGGCCATGCATTTGTTGGTAATGCTTTCTTATTTGTCTTGCATTGCCAATACATCACAGGTGTATGCGCCTTGTACTGATCAGCCACAGTGCTAAAAGTTACACAGTGTAGTGTTGCCGTCACCACCGCTAAATTCTTGGGAGGGGGACTCATAGGATAGGACGTATATCATATGGAGGAATAAAAGGAAGGCCAAATATTGAGGGCGGGACATGCCTTTCCTGTCCCTCCGGTGGTGACGTCCATGCACAGTGGTAACACTGATTTGTGATCATGCATGCTGGCTCTGCGCTCTTGACAGAACGCCCCTCACCCACCACTGCTGCAGCACGTTATTTGTTATTAAAATTTAAAAGGGCACTTTCTTGGTTTCGCACACAGGCACGGACCATGATTGGTGGGCCACTGGTGACAAACAACTCAGTAAATTAGCTTACTAAACATATTTTTATTTGCTGCATCCATATGGCATCATATTTTGGGGTAATTCATTGAGCAAAAAGATATTCATTGCACAAGAGTGTGTAATTAGAATAATTTCTGGAGCCCACTCGAGATCATCTTGCAGATTCTTTAATGATCTAGGGATCTTCGCAGTAGCTTCACAATTTATACACTGGTCAAAACAGTTAGGGGATCAGTTGAGATATCTACATTCTGAAGTACTGTCATCAACAAAATGAACTAAAATGGTTTGACGTCTTTCTGTCTGTTCTATAGAGTGGACACAACTACATTGCACCTAGTAATAACAGAAATTTGCTGTAGAGGAGGTTGGTGTTGTTTTGTGTTTACTCTACAAAACAAATTATACAAGCAGTTGGGTTCAGTGAGTGTAGTGAGCAGGTAGCACAATGAAATGAGATGACTTACTTGAAGCTATGGCATGGGAACCCATAGGAAGTTTGGAAGTGGGCCAGACACAGAGGTGGCTGCAGTGATTGGAGTGTTCCAAAGTGGTATTTCCAAGGACTGGGTGCAATTTCAAATAACAAGAACCATTGAAAGAAAGCAAGTTTAAGATTTTCCACAGGTAACATCAGAAAGATAGAACCATTATCTTCAGTTAACCCTCTGAGGCACAGTGGCTTTATTTTCATCCACCTTAGCTTTCATTGTTTTCCAGCCGACTGACACAGTACTTTCAACAGGAGCCACCTTCTGTCTGTCCTGTTTAGTGCTGCCATCAGTGAGAATTTTTTGTAACTACTTCCAGAGTCTGTTTTGTTGTCATAAGAAAGTTGCTAATACTTGTGTTTGAAAAGTTATAGTGGCTGCTGTTCAATTTACTTGAGTATATATTTCTTGGGCATATATAAGGTATGTTCCTATGTATTTATTTATAAAAATGTTGTAAATATGCTCTGAAGTATACAACTACACACTACAATATATATATATATTTAGCACAATATCTGAATTTTCTTTGTGGCTTCATACAGGACCACTGTGCTTGTGTGCCATTAGTCGGAGAGCTAAAACAATGTGGGCTGCCTAGTTCTGCTACTGTCAAATGTGATTGCAAAGGCTTCCCACAACTGAATCATGATAAATAATTCAGTAGAGGGGATTCTGATGTCAGTAAGAATGATGGAATAATCTGTGCAAAATGGGAAGACAAATGCATGGTAATGTTTTTATTAACCATCAATTCTTCAGATGATATTTCTGTTGTAAACAGAAAGAGGCTGATGGCAGTATAAAGCAAATTGCCTGTCCCACCGTAGCTAAGGCATATCATGTGAATATTGGATGTGTTGACAAAGCTGATATGTTACGATATTTCTATGCAATTGATAGAAAAGCAAAAAGGTCCTGGCTATGATTGTTTTGGTACTTTATTGTATCTGTTGTAAATTCATTTATTTTGTACACATTGTGCAACACCGATCAAAGTGTAAGACTCAAGGAATGTTGTAATTGGTTTACTAGGTACTAGAAATATGACAGGTTTACCAGGTCCAGCAGGTAGTATAGCATCCCCTAAGAGATTCAAACCACAGGTGCCCATGGAGAAGAGAAAGTCTGAAGCAAAACACATGCCATAGCATGAGCCTCCAAAATGTTGTGCGTTTGAGGCTATTCATGGTATGTTGTGTGTTTTCATATGTATTGTGAACATTGTCATTATTTGCCACAATGGCTTCAATTGAAGCCACCCCCTAATTTGTAAGCAAATGTACAAAAAAATTAATAAATCATGATTTTCATTACCTTATAGGGTATTCGAACTATTTCAATTGGTTGTACATGAAATTCTGTGGGTTTTATGTTCTGTGCCTCAAAGGATTAACAGCCCATTGAGACAGGAGGCTGAATGCAACTCAGCTGCAACGCACCCTCCAGGCAGCAACATGATGCTCAATATCAGTCACAAACATGCCGAAATCACCTTTGGGAATGTGGCCTCTACACAGAGGCCTGTGGTGTGTGTCCCATTAAAACCACTACACCATTTAGCTCACAGAAACCGTGCGGAAGAACATCAGGATTGGAGTCCTAACTAATGGCACTTGGTTCTGTTCAAAGAAAAGTCAAGATTTTGTATTCAGCTGGACAATTGTCATTCCCTCAACTGGAGAGAACACGGAACTCGGAACAATCCATCTTATGTGCAGGAAACATCACCATAACATGATTGTGCATGAACAATGTGGGCAGGCGTTTATATTGGTGGATGTACGGACCTCTAAGTCATTCAGAGGTATAGAGACAAGATACTTAGACCTTTTGTTGTGCCCTACACTGGTTCCTTCTAGTGGACAATAATGCTGGTCCCCATAGAGCTGCACTGGTGGACAACATGCTTGAATCTTAGGGACCAGAATGAATGGAGTGGCTAGCTCATTCGCTGGACTTAAACCTGACTGAGCTTGTTTGGGATGCACTTGGCATGTACATTGCAGCCAGGCCAGCACCTTCCAGAACCATTGCAGAGCTGGACATTGCACTCCTGGAAGAAAGGCCAAATATCCCTCAAGAGCTGATTGATAACCTCTTACTGTTCATGCTATGCAGATGTGCAACTGTACTGGCTGTCTGAGGTGATCACACACCATATTAGAAGGTGTGTTGTGTGTTTTCATATGTATTGTGAGCATTGTCATAATTTGCCACAGTGGCTTCAATTGAAGCCACCCCCTAATTTGTAACCAAATGTACAAAAAAATGAATAAATCATTATTCATTACCTTATGGTTCTAAGTAAGTGCCATATAAACATCAAGTAAAGACTTGAGACAGCAAAATATTTACTTTATAACACACAAATTACAATTGTAACCAATATCTGAATAAAATCGTTACCATATATATGTTGTGTGTGATATCTCAACTAATACCCTAAGTATTGAGCATTGTAAATTCACTCACAAAATTTGATATTAATAACCCAAACCAATTGAAAAGTAATAGCAGTGTGCATAGCCTTAGCACTATGAGAAAGGATTATCTGCATTATTCAAGATTTAATCTAACCTTGGTATAGAAATGGATGAATTATACAGTCACAAAAGTCTTTGGTCACTTACCAAATAACATCAAATGACTGACAGATAGGTCTCAAACCCTTTCGCTAATGACCTCAATGTTGAGCACCCTACTACACCAATAATAATCATCATCATCAAACCTTTTGCTTAAGAGTCTGTCTCTTTATTTGCTACACCACACTGCTGCTATTTTTCATTATTGCTCTCCTCTTATAACAGGCTGTTCCAACAGGCTGCTCTGTAAGCAGGAGTGCACACGAGTGCTCATTGCCCCAGCTGTGAGCTGTGGTGGTGGGGGAAGCTGACATCATGCACACTAATACTGGTGTCCAAAAGTAAACAGACACATATGTTTAGTGTCTGAGTGATATCAAAACATGAAAACAGACATGTTCTCTCACCTTCATAGGAATGCAGTTGGGTTCATGTGCATGTTCGTGTCAATGTACTGTTGTGAGCAGGTGTTCTCTGTAATGAACAGAATAAAAACAAGGAAAGACCATTGCTTCAGAACCCTGCAATGACGAGTATGCTGCGCATCGCTGCAGCAAACACGATGATAACTGATATCTGTTCACTTGCGTTGAAAAAAATTGTTAACGATAAAATAGTCAATAAATATTTTGTTAGATGTAAAAATGTTACTTGTCAATTCGTTCTGATTGGCACTTCTGCATAGCCAGGTCATGATGGTTACATTCGTATCACCTTAAAAGTTAGTATGGCAAATTCTGACTTATTGCATGCAGATTAAAAAAAAAAGTAGTACAGCCCTTTTCTTTGATTGTGTGTCTTACAATTTTTATGGGGAAGCAAATTGGTTCCATATTTTCTCGCACTGTCTTCCTAAATTGAAAACCTTAGTATTTGTGCCATTCCTTCTGACAGATGTTGGATCGGCCATTATGCCACTTATTGTTGCCACTGTTTAGCGAGTTACTGTATGTGAACATTTAAGACAGGCATCGCTTGGTAAGTCTAGTTGTTGGCAATTAAGATGGTGTATTATTAATTGACCTGAAGCAAGCTATTATGCTTGAATGCAAAAGTATCATTTCTTTGAACTTAAATGAAAACCATACTTTTCTCTAAGACAAGAATTAGTTATGAAGTTCACTGTAAAATTCATATTGTCATATTTACATTAACTTGGTGGAAACTTCAATGGGTTTCAGTGTGATAAATCAGTCAGTCATAATCTGGCTTCTTTTGATACTCTAGCAACAACTTCTAAACTCAATGATCTCTTCATTAACAAAGAAACTTCATTATACAATTGATAAGGAATACTCCTTACGTTGGTTCCATGAAACAGGCATTTATAAATGTAAAATAAAGTCATCATAAACATGCTTTATTAAATTCCAGCCATGAAATCAAATAGTAGATCTTCAGGTTCACAGAGGTTTTACAGCAATTTTATTAACAAAAGAATATAATATCATTGCTGAGGGTTGACCAGGTGTCATGTGTCGCGTGTCCCACATTTTCAGGAAGAAAAATGACAGTCTCAGTTTTAGCTACAGTATTTCAGAAAGAGTTGTGCCCATGTTGGGAATTGTAGAGTGGCTGCAGTTTCTCGTGATGTCACAGGCCAGCCGGCTGCCTTGCCTGCAAACACGCTCGGCACAGTCACAGTCGTGTGCTTCATTGGACAGCAGCTCACGGTTGCAGGTGCGTGCTCCCTAGCTCATGGGGGAGCGTGCGAGCTGGAACAGCCTGCCTTATAAGAACAGTGTCTCAGTGTTCACATCTTCTTGTTGGAGGAACAAGTTGTTGGCCTTGGTTTCTGCAGCTCCTGATGGCTGTTGCTCGTTTTGGTGGTGTGCCTCGCGAACTTATCTTGACACTATCACTTTCATTGCCTTTTACCTTGTTGCTTGTTGAGTCTGGCTGAATTTAACCTGAACTGTGAGATCTCTGTGTTGCTTCATCTGAAGTAAATGGACCCATATTCATAACCTTCCATTGTCTTACATTGGATTTGCAATCTTTGACTTCATAAGTAACATCAGATAGCTATCTTGTGACATTGTACGGTCCAAAATAATGTAGCTTGTTAGACAGCCTACCTTCCAAACAGCAATGAAGATTCTGCTGAGATCACCAAGCTGGAACAAAACAGGGCAATCGATCACGCCATACCTTTGACAATCCTCATATTGAGTCTGTACCATACAGAGTCAAGCCAAATACTGAGTCTCCTCAGCCCTGTTTAGTAATTGGCCAATGCAAACATTATCCTGGAGAGAAACATAATTTTTTTTTTTTTTTTTTTTTTTTTGCTTTATGGCCATACACCAAAAAGAATGGTATAAATCTGATTGTCTCTTTCTTGGTGGTGTTGTAAATAAACATTGTGAAAGGCAACACCTAATCCCAATTTATTCTGCCAGCTACCCCTTCTGCTGCTTGTCTTCAGGGACAATGACCTCTGTAACTCATATTTTGCATGTCCTAACGTACAGCATACATCAGCCATATAATTCTGTTTACTATTTAGTCGGCCACGTGTGCTCAAGTCCACTGTTTGCTTCTGTTCTGTTGCAACATGCAACACTTGCATTTGGTCATGTACTTCTGCCTCTGTCCAAAACTGCTCACCGCTTTATCAGTTCATCTGACATTCAGTCACCATTATTATCCACTCTACATATGCAACGTCCGTCTAACCTGTACAGGTGACCATGTGTAGATTAAATGCAGTAATATTGATTAATTTGTAACCCTTAATACCATTTTGATGGCTTTTACCTGGCATATTCTGATAAAGGAAATTCTTCTTTGAAATGTTACCATGGTTTCATCTGCTGATACAGTTGCACTTGGTATATACACTGTACAAAACTTTCTTTGTAATATATCTGATACTCTGGAGAAGCATCTGAAAGTGATTTCTGCCAATTAGTTGATACAAAATATTATTTTTGAGTATAGGATGTGTACTTCAATAATCTTCTGTTGTTGGAAACATTGTCAGTCCCATGTGCATAACAATTCCAAAGAGCTTATGAAATTTGTCTTGCTTTGTTTCCGTCAGCTGTGCAGCTTATAATGTTCCTTGGTTCTTGTTTGATATACTTATATGGTTGTGATGGGGTGTTCTTTAATATCTGCAGCAGAAAGCACCCTTCATGAGAAGTAACTTCTGATTCACAATATGAAACATATTCTCTAACAACAGACTTATACAGAACTGCCTACATCTATCCCTCTATACTAACTGCACTTCTCTGCAACTGCTACTGATCTCTCAGTTTGATTAGTAACAGCATTAATTGTCCTCATGTATACAAATATAAATGATTGTAAAATGTCTCTAACATGTAATACAAGTCACTGCAAATTGTGGCCTAATAGATTGACATGGAATCATGTGGTTCTGTAAATGTTGTTGTGAGGTATTTGGTGCTTCAATATCATTTAGCTGGGTACGGTACCATTATATAAACTCCCCAAACATCACTTTTAGTTATGATGTCCATTCATTTAGTTACAACACCAAAAGACTTCAGTTTTAATCACAGGCACTGCGTCATCTTGATGTGTTCTAACAGGCCTCCACACCGCGGGCCCTGTCTGTCTCTGGAACCTACTCACCACCACACTTCACCTCACATGTTTACAGGCTCCAGTAAAACAGCTCTCTATGAATACACAGTGTAGGTTTTTCAGGTCCAGGTAGATTGAAATCACAGATACTCTCACGTAAGTCTGAACTTTGTATGACTCAGTAACTCAGGTAAGATGGGATGACAGGAAATTTCCAGAAACTGGTACACAGACATTATACTTACATTCCACATTACAACATAACTTCCTTAATCAAAATTACACAAACTTTTCTTTTTCCTTCTCAAATGTTCTGAGTGATTTTAATGTTTCTTTTTAGGATCCATTTAATTCTCAGTAATGATTGACATAAAAAAAAATTAACTTTACTTTTCTCCAGAATTGATTCACGATATCAAAAACAAATCTTTAAACAACACACTCAAATGTTTAAACATATCAGTATCATTATTCTATCTTAAGAGAGGATAGCTATGATAGTCGAAGATAATTGTTTACAAAGATTGACAGAATGAGTGTAAGATGCGAAGTTTGAAACCAAAAGATGAAACAAAGCATTTGATATAATAATGGAAAGTCCAGGTTGAAATTAAATATAGTAAGGACAGTTTACAATAAGGGCAGTTTACAACTCACTGCAAAGAAGTGGCGACAAGCTGTGACAAGCACGTACAAAAGAGACACACATACAACACGATCAGCAATCGGTCATGGCGTTCTTCAGAAAATAGAACAGTCACGCAATCACACAGGCACACAACACAGTCACATAACCGTCACCTCTGGCTGCCGCACTTCAAATCACACTGCGGCGAGTAAACCGGCGATGGGAGGGGAGGGGAGAGGAGATAGGAAGGTTACGTCACGTTGGTGGGGATGGGTTACTGGGTTAGATGGGAGTAACGAGATGCAGCTTAGGAATGGAGTGGGGAGGAGGGTGAGGGAAGAAAAATAAAATAAAATAAACAAAATAAAATAAATATATATACAAAATGTGTGCACACTGCAAGTATGTGTATACAAGACTGCGTACACACACACACACACACACACACACACACACACACACACACACACACACACACACATATATTCACGTAACACTCAAAATAGGTGAGGTGTGGGATAGAGAGGTAAGAACTGTAAGATATGGGGGAAAAAAGGGGGGGGGGGGGGAGTTATCGTAGGTTGAGTCCTGGTTGATTTCAGGATCAGAGAATGTATTGTAGGGATAACTCCCATCTATGCAGTTCAGAAAAGCTGGTGGTGGATGGGAGGATCCAGATGGCCCGGGTTGTGAAGCAGCCATTGAAATCAAGCATGTGCTCCACTGCATGCCGTGCCACAGGGTGGTCCACCTTGTTTTTGGCCACAGTTTGGTGGTGGCCATTCACCCTAATGAATAGGTGGTTGGTGGTCATGCCAATATAGAAAGCTGCACAGAGTTTGCAGCACAGTTGGTAAATTTCGTGGCTGCTTTCACAGGAGGCCCGGTCTCTAATAGGGTAGGATAAGCCTGTGACAGGACTGGAATAGGAAGTGCTGGGTGGGTGGATTGGACAGGTCTTGCAGCAGGATCTTCCACAAGGATATGATGATAGGTTTAATATGGACAGAAGTGTGCATGGAGCCATCAGTGAGGTGGCGGTTGACATCCATGAATGTGGCATAGTAGGTTGAGGAAGACCAGGTGAAGTGGATGGGGGAGAAGAAATTGAGGTTCTGAAGAAAGGAGGATAGGGTGTCCTTGGCCCTGAGTCCAGATCATGAAAATATCATCAATGAACCTGAACCAGGCCAGAGGTTTGAGGTTTTGGGATGCTAGGAAGGATTCCTCCAGATGGCCCATAAACAGGTTGCCATAGGAGGGTGCCATGTGGATGCCCATGGCTGTGCCTTGGATTTGATGGTAAACATTCCTCTCAAAGGAAAAGTAATTGTTAAGTAGGATGAAATTGGTGAGGGTTATGAGGTATCAGGCTTGAGTTCAGAGGGACATTGGGAGAGGTAGTGTTCCAGAGCGGCAAGGCCATGGGCATGTGGGATGTTGGTGTATAGGGAGGTGGCATCCACTGTGATAAGTAAGGATCCAGGAGACAAAGGGGTGGGAATGGTGGAGAGTCGGTGAAGGAAATGGTTGGTATCCTTGATGTGGGAAGACAGCTTTTGGAAAATTGGTTGGAAGTGTTGGTCAACTAGGACTGAAATTCGTTCGGTAGGAGCACAGTAACCAGCAACAATAGGGCATTCAGGATTATTAGGTTTGTGGATTTTGGGGAGCATGTAGAAAGTGGGTGTGCGGGGTGCTGCTGGGGTGAGGAGGGAGATGGATTCAGGGGAGAGTTTCTGGGAGGGGCCACAGGATTATAGTACATATTGGAGATCTTGTTGGACTTTGGGGATGGGGTCATTCCGGTACAACTTGTAGGTGGAGGAGTCAGAGAGTTAGCGGAGCCCTTCTGCCAGGTAGTCACTGTGATCCATAATTACAGTGGTGGAACCTTTATCTGCAGGAAGAATGATCATGTCAGGATTAGTTTTAAGGTTTTGGATGGCTCTTCTTTCTTCTGCTGAAAGGTTTAAGTTCTTGGGAAGGGACTTGGCAAAGGATGGTGAGGAAAAGTTGGAGGTGAGAAACTCTTGGAGGATACCAGAGGGTGGTTAGTTGGGAGTGCAGGGGGATCTTTGTTGGATGGTGGTATGATTGGGACAGGCAGGGTTCAATATTGGGATTAGATGGGTTACGGTCAGAGGGACTGGTGGCAAAGTAGTGCTTCCATCATAGGGATCGTGAGTTGTAAACTGTCCCTACTATATTATTAAACAAAGCATTTGCATAGCTAGAGGACCTAGTGCTTGCCACACACTTAGTATACAGAGTGTACGCTCCCCTGAGTCATTGGATGGTACACAAAACAATAATAAAGTCTAATTGACATAATATAATACATTACACAATACAATATAGTGGAAAGTCTGGTATCTACACTACTACTTACATATATTACAGCAAATTTTGGTCTACATCTGTCAGTAATGTTTTAATTCTGTCCCATTTTGCAATCTCTCAGAATGCAAGTAAACTAGGAGGTAAACATTGATGAATTTTTGTGTGTAAAAATAGCTCAGGTGGTCAATGTGTGGTGTTCTAATTTTTAGACCCAGGTTTGATTGCTGCTGTTCCCATATATATATATATTCTTTTTTAAGACGAAAAATTCCTAGCAGGAAAAATTAAATATAAAAAATAGACGAAGATTACTCACCAGGGGAAGGAGCACAGGTGTGACAGCATCACAAATAAATAAATGAACACACACACACACAAACGCAAGCTTTCACAACCCAGTTGCTTCTTCAGGCAGAAGGGAAGGAGAGGGAAAAGGAAATGATGAGGGTTTTAAGGAAGGGGGTAAGGAGCCATTCCAATCCTGGGAGAGGAAAGACTTACCTTGGGGTAAAAAATGGAGGGTAAACAAATGCACACACACCCACACATTCACACAGACACAAATACACCTAGGCAGACATACTGTAGAAAGCAAAGAAGTTAAGAAGTTCTTCATAAGGTAACTAAGAAATGCCGAAAATGGTTATAAACAATATAGAAACTATTGCTAGGAAAGAGTGTTTACGATTTTAAAAGAGAAAATTGAATGAGCGGCTTGTTTCAGATGGAAGCAGGTGTAATGAAAGTGGTAAATATCAAAATAAACGTACTAATAGGGAAAGGTTTGGAAGAAAACGTATTGTTGTAAGAATTAGCGAACTATGAACAGTAAACAAAGAAGTGAATGTAGAAAGGAACTGATATGTAAAATGTAAATAAATGAATAAATAAAAAATGAATAATAAAAATAAAAACAAAAACCAAAGGGAAAGTAAGATGACAGAAAAGATTTCCAAAAGTAACAGAGCAAGGACGGAAGTAATTGTTGAATTCAAATATATGATACGAATATTAAGAACTTCTTAACTTCTTTGCTTTCTACAATATGTCTGCCTAGGTGTATTTGTGTCTGTGTGAATGTGTGGGTGTGTGTGCATTTGTTTGCCCTCCATTTTTTCCCCCAAGGTAAGTCTTTCCTCTCCCGGGATTGGAATGGCTCCTTACCCCCTTCCTTAAAACCCTCATCATTTCCTTTTCCCTCTCCTTCCCTTCTGCCTGAAGAAGCAACTGGGTTGTGAAAGCTTGCGTTTGTGTGTGTGTGTGTGTGTGTGTGTGTGTGTGTGTGTATTCATTTATTTATGTGTGATGCTGTCAATAGATGAAGTCCACTTACCAGGCGAAGGAGCACAGGCAGTGATAGGAACAAATACAAATAAACACACAGACACACACACAAACGCAAGCTTTCGCAGCCTAGCTGCTTCATCAGGCAGAAGGGAAGGAGAGGGAAAAGGAAATGATGAGGGTCTTAAGGGATATTCTTTGTAATATTACAAAGAATATATATATTAATTCTTTGTAATATAATTCAACAATTCATTTTATGATTGGAGTATTAATATATTCTGATTTATTACAATCATTTCAATTAATTTATGTGACTAAACAGTTAATTTTCAGATTTTGGGAAAGTTTCAAATGAAATAAAAATTTTGAAAATTCTGTCACTTATCTCCGGAAGTTGGTTACATGTTTCATAGTGACAATCACTGAAGAAACATTTGAAACTTAAATATCATTCACACCATGCTCTTTTTATGAAATAATTTTTTAAGAGAACACGTTTTTACAATATGCCCCTGTGAAAAGGCTATTTCATTTAGATTTTTAAATGATGGTTTTTGCTATATCAGCTTTGATGCATACCAAGAGTATGGAATCATGGATGACAGTTCTCATTGTTGTTGTAGCACTTTTAGAGCACTTTTTAATCTTTTAATTAGATTTTTGACCCAGAGATAATAATCTACATCACAGGGATGAGCAAGAGAAGTACATTTGGGTGGAATGATCTTCAAAGTACACAATGCTTTCCTTTCTTCACTGATTTAGATCTCATTGAAGAGTGCCAAATCTGATTGACCAACCCATAAATCCACCAATAGAAGGAATTTGTTGTTACCAACATTTGTTTTTAATGCTGTTTGCAAGAATTTTGAATAATTTTCTTAGTTTTGTTTATTGGCAAGCTCTTCCTTCCACACACACACACACACACACACACACACACACACACACACACACACACCAAGCTGTAGAAGTTTTCCTGGAGCAGTCAAACTGTACTGTGCAGTGTAACAGTGGGTGGTTTTGGAGAGATTGAGGTTTTTCACCAAAACAGTCTTCACACACCCTTCCTGATATATCTTGATACATATTGACATCCAGTCTGGGCAGCATGATTACATAATCAAGGCTGAAGTTACACATTTTGTGCCTTGCATGTATGCAAAACTTCTCTGCTGCTTCCACTATTTCTTCCAGAGTTGCAATATCATTTTTGCTAACAAATTTGGTGAAGTTTTTCTGCCATATGGAATGTTCGCATTTGAAGTTTTTTTCAAAGCAATAAACTGAAATTTGTCTGACAAATATGGGAATCCCACTGTCCATTGTTGTAGTATTCTCATCGTCACTTGCTCATAACAGCCTCGTGCATCCAGAAATCTGTCCCAAGTTACGGAGTTGATGGCAGTAATTTTGTTGTTTCTTGTGCCACCTTGTTCTAATTCTCTTCTCAAAATATGATTTTTATTTCCCATATTGTGAACCATGTTTGTGATGTTGGGAACTTCAATTTTGGATGAAAACCAGTAAAATCTAGAACTTTCTTCTTATCTGCCAAGGAGACCACACTTCACGAGAAACATTCATCAGAATTGAAATAATTGTTATTAGAGAGAGAGAGAGAGAGAGAGAGAGAGAGAGAGAATGAGAATGATAATGAGAAAATCCATATACCTCTTCATAAATATTTTGTCCCTTGGGTTTGGTATACAATATCAAAACTTTTAAGTTTTCATTTATAACTTCAATAACCTGCTCTGAAATAGTGGGAATTGATCCTGAGCCTGCAAAATTTGTAAACCAAGTGCTTGGTCTGTTGTGAATGTGTTTTTGATCACTGTTCATAGTTCATTTCTGGTTTATTAGAGAGAGCATTCAGTCCTCTCACTGGAGGCACTGAGCCACCAAGCCGTCAAGTGAGCTATTTTTTCATGCAACAAGTTGGCACTTAAAATTACTTATAACATAGTGGCCCACTCAGGCAAAATATTTTGTGAATAATAAAGGTATATCTATCTGCATCTTGAATGAAATTGGTGAGACCCAGCCTGTGACCTCTCCTCATGAATTTGTCTGGGAGTTCTCTCATCTCTCTTCTTTAGCATCTCACCTTGTGGCTTCATTGTCTTTCTTCCAATATCTCCCCCCTCTTGAGGTGTAAGACAAATACAAGCTGGAAAATTGAATACGTCTCTGATGGGATGTGGAACTGTATTTCAAAAGGTGAAAACCAATTAGATGAATGCTGTGGATTATTCTTAACATCTTCAAATTTCTCCATCTGGTCAATCAAGCTGGCATAATTGGTGTTATATTCTGAAAAACCTTCCTATTTACCTCATATACCTCTCATGTGGGTTTCCTGATGGATATGCTTAAATAAGCAGGTGATTGATGTCTTCATCTTCAATTAACTCTTTCCAAGGTATGGAAGTAAACTGGATCCCATTTTCTGACAGTATCTTCTGAAGTTTCTCCACTCTCTTAACATAACCTTTTCAGATTTTAACAATGATGGTCTTGCTGTTGGCTTTCCTGATTGGGTACAGTTTAATAAATTTTGAGAACTCATCTACTAGGATGAATACCATATGTAGCAGTTTCCTCCTTTGGTCTTTGGTAATGATTTAGACAAGTTGACTGCAACGAGTTCACATTTCTCTTTAGGAAGAATATTATCCATAAAACTCAGACAAGCTTGGTTTGTCACTTTAACTCTCTGACATCAGTCACACACATTCAGATTTTTCCCCACTCTCAGAGTCATGTTGTTGCAATATATATTTTCCTGTATCTATGGTACTTATTTTTGTATACCACATTGACCAAAACTGATAAGAATGAACCTGATCAGGACATCCACATAATTCTCTGGCCAACATAACTTCCATCAGTCACTATCAGTACTGTTTCTCTTGAATACGAGGCATTTGTATACTTTGTAGTTTTCTTCTATTTTCTCGTGTTCTCTTTTCCTAAAGTACGAGGTGTGATTGGAAAGTTTTAATAATGGATCCGCTACTGCTTACTAATTTGGTGGGCAGGTATATAGGATCTGCAGGTGTCATTTATTTTCTTCGACAGAGGCATTGAATAGTAAGATGTCATCCAAATAGACAAGGCAAAACTTAAGGGAAAAGAGAACCTAGGTGATACATCATTGTCAGGTTTGTGTGGCATTTTTAAGTCCAAGAGGAATGAAGCGGTAATGATACAGACTGACTGGAGTCATGATGGCAGTTTTTACAACGTCCTCCAGAGCCATCGGTATTTGGTGATAGGCGCATTTGCAGTCTATTATGGAAAAAACTTTCGCACCTGCAAGTGCATGAGTAAAGTCTGGGATGGGATACCTGTCCATGATGGTCTTAGCATTGAGTCTATGGTAGTCACCACACAATATGCCAAGAACCATTACTTTCCTTAACTAAGTGAAAGGGAGATGACCAATTGCTGAATGAAGGTTCGATGATGCCAGAATCGAGCAACACAGAGATCTGTTCCTCTACTGCCACGAATTTCTCCATACAAAGATGGCATGGTTTGCTGTGTCATCTGTCAGTTGTAGCTTGACTACTGTTCCATTAGTGATGACTGAGACACTATGTTGTGAAAGGAGAGCGGTGGAGGCAGTGGTAGACAGTGAAGTGGATTCATGCGGCCTGTCAGGGGATGCAGTGGAGAGAGAGAGTTCCAGAGCACTGTTTTGGCAGCTGGTGCCAGGTGTTAAACTGACAGTTGGGCTTCAGCATGGACGGCATGCTCATTCAGTGTTCATGGGTGCCAGCAGGGGGCGAAGTGGTGATGAGGCTGCTCCAGCTGTCACCAGTGTCGCTGGAGGCACCACTCATGCGTGTGTGCAAGATGGATGCCAGACCGCAGGAGCAGGCAGGTTAGCAGGCAGGGCAGTTGCCATGGTGGCCACAGGTGTAGGTGGTGGAGCCACCTGCGTGCGATTGTAATATGGCTACTGGGTGGCAGCAGGCAGGCCATGAAAGGACATAGTTGCACCTGTGGCCACCGGCGAGAGACAGAGCGGCACCATCTCGGACTCAGAAGATGGCGATCGAGCGGCAGGTGTAACATCTGAACCTCTCGCCCTCAAAACATCATGAGACATAATAACAACATTGGAGTCTGTGGTCTTGCTTGAGCAGGGGCATGTCTACTAGGGTCAAAATGGTCTTATTGGCATAGTTCATCACTGTGATGTGGCAGGAAAGTTGCCTGGAGGCTGGGGATGTTAAAGTTCCAGTTCTTAGGTTGGTGGAATTTGCATGCTGCAAGGTGTGCAAAGAAGGGCAAGAGGGTAGAATGTGCACAAAGCCTTGACAGCAAACGGGATTGGCATGACAACTGAGTTATGCTTACACACATCTGCATACCAGCAGGGAGGGTGTGACGAATCCCCATGTTGCCGATTCCAAGATGCTCCATACGAAATGTGTCTGTATTACAAGACTCAGTTCTATTAACAGGACGCTGGGGTATGGTGAGGTATACATGATAAAAAATAAAAAATAAACACTTAGCTTGGATTCTGATGTTAGATGTATTGGCTATTATGCGTTGCAGTTGAAGTCCGTTGATCCAGGTTTACTTCGGAGCTACATTCACATTAATGAAATGGTGGTTGACGTTAAATGATGACAAACTCACTTATTTAAACTTTTCTTAATAAATGTTTTATTTCCATTTAAATGAAGATTAAACCAGACACATAGTTGCACAATGAACAAAAATCAGAGTAACAATGGTGTTTACAGGTCTGTAACCAGTAACAGAGTGACAAATGATGGCTACTCTCAAAACCTCTTTCCGTGTAACCATGTAATAAGGCTAATGACAATATTCTTTGGTTATCAAATAAATAATACAATATTACTTGAAATGTGCCAGAGTACACAAATTAAAATATTACATTTAGGCTTCAACTACTTATCTCAATGTATGTACATGTTTTATAAAATTTGTATTTAATAGTGTACGCAAAAATAAAAGTCATCTTTTGATTTGTTTTAAACTTGCTCAAATTATTTACATTATTTGTGTTTTCAAAGTGCACACTTACCTATTTTGACAATATTATGTAGGCATACTATTACTGAGACATGGAATTTTAATGTATTTCAATTTGCAGTCTAATTTATTATAAATGCAGATTTGTATAAAGTCATCGTAGTTTTGTCTATTTTGAAGATAGTTTCTTAGTATCAAATGGATTATTAATTTTAGCGCGTGAAAAATGATCAGTGTTTAATTTAGGATCCAGTGATATATAAAACATGGTCTAGCCTAATTTATTTAAACAAAAGGTAAATATGTAATAACATTGTGCAATAGTTATAATATGTAGTAATGTTGTTTGTATACAAATACATATCTTTTTAAGCTCAGCATATTCTGTAACTAAGTGTAATGCATTTTTAGTGTTTGCAACTATTATTTATGAAAGTATTAAAAATTTAAAATTATGTAAAAGGACAGTCAAAGTTATGTTTAAATCAACATACTATTTCTTAAACATGTTCTACTAATAGTGTTAATCATATTTCAAACTGAACATGAAAATCTGATATTTTACATGTCCGGTAGCGAAGTTTTATTTAAATTGTCCGATATTTCATGTTTGTGATGTTGATAACGGATTTTGTAGGAAGTGCGCAACATAGCAGAAACATTACAAGGGGAAACTGAATTGACAAAATCACTGTTAATCTTGTGTGTGGGAATGATGTCACTGACTGCACTGAGAGTACAGGTACTAACCTTGGATTTAGTGTCCTTCAAAGATGCTCAGAGAGAAGAAAAGTGCCGCTTGGTGAATAACAGCTTCATCCCCGCAGCAGTGAGGTGATGAAGAATGTCTCTTCTTTCATGCCTGAGGTGCAACACCTGTTCATGTTCATTACACCGCTTGGAAAACAGCATCTGGAACTCATCCATGGTTTTAATACACTCACAAGCAATGCTTGCACCCATAATAGAGAAGCTGGAGCTTGAACAATCACAAGAAAAGTGTCTGTTTGTGGGGAGATGGAAGACGCAGTGGTGCACAAAATTGGGAGAAAGTTTATGATGTGCTAAAAAAATCCATTTCCACTATAGGTTCAGGAAAGTCAGCCACTAAGAAGTTCCGCTTCAAAAAGCACTCAGGTGATGGGTGAAGATAGAGTGAGGTAGAACCTGCACACGGTAGTTGAGTAGCGTTAATGGCTTGAAGAACTGCTTGCTGAGGTCATAGAGAGCTGGTCACCATAGATATAGATAGAAGAGAGATGTCGGCACCACTGTTGACCAGGAAGCGAGTGCCGAAAATACAGTCGTCTAAGTAAAGGTGACCACATGGAGGCACCTGTTGCTGGTTGGGCAGGAAGCGACACCTAAGTCATCCTGTGCTCTGCGTTTGGGTGAAGACAAAGTGGGCAGCACTTTTATGTATATGATGTGATTTTAGGAGTGTGGGGTAATGTGGAACCTGTCCCTACAGAAAGCGGATGAGCAGTGCCGAGCCATCATCGGGGTCCATGGAGTGGGCTGGTGTGTAGCTCTTACAGGTGGGCGAGGTTGAGGAGTTTTGGTGGCATAGTGATGAGTTATACTAGGAGGACTGACGAGTTCATCAGACATACTGAAACAGCCTCAGGTGAAGGTGCCAGGCCAAGGTGATGACTGTTGAGCCTATTATCTCACATTGTTGTGTATGTCTTGTAGGTATGTATCATGCACTCTATCCTCGATGTAAATGCGCTCACTTGGTGACTGAACAATGTTGTGAGTGAGTGCCGTCTGAACCAGAAGAGGTAGCTTTCTGGTCCAGACAGCCATGAGGTTGGAGTCTGGCATCGCATTTTAATGAAGCATGCTGGGATTTATTCCCATCTGCTTACATTACGAAACCTATCAATACCACTGTTCCATAATAATAGATATGAATGTAATTAGTCTATTATCATTTTCTTTTCCAAAACTTTTGTTATTATTTTTTCTAACATGACTAGCTGAAGTTATATTCTATTACTAGATTATATGCCCGTGCTTCACAACGTTTGTTAAAGAGGGAGCTGTGTATATAATGGTTTTTTAGGGTTCCAGACCTAGGTCAGCAAAAACAGAATCCTTGTTGGATCGCTCTGTCAATAAACTCAGTTCTCCTAATCAAGATGTCAAATTTAAGTAGAAGTCATTGTCAAAAATGATGAATATTCATAAAGTTTTTCATACAAAAAGTGAAATTAAAGTCCGTACTCCAGAATGATGTAAATTTATTGTTAGTTCGTGTTCATAAAGTGAAGACTGAGGTGTGTTATTGTCTGTCTGGCATAAACTTCAGGAAACACTTCTACCATTGAGATGAGAAATAGTAATAATAACAACAGCACCATGTATTGGTTCTATGGCGTAATGCTAAACTGTTTATCTCTCACAGTAAGTGTATGCTGAAGTGTTAAAATGTTGCAGTGTTGCACTGGGGAAAATGTAGTTATTCTGTATGCAGTGTTCCATATTATTGAAAAGTCAACAAATACTGAAAGTCTGGTAATTCAGTCAACAGAGCAGGTCATGACTGTTTAAATAAGATATCATTGTGCGACAAAGTAAGTCTGGGTAATCGTTGAAGGAATGGTGTCAGCTGATCGTCTGTATAGAACTTTCCTTTAAATTAGAAGTATTTCCAGTGAATTGCCTTGACTGTGTTAGTAGCATGGGCCACTCTTTCAGCTAATACATGTCCTCATGTCCTGCAGTAATTACTTCGTAAAGCACAAAGCTGATATCGATCTTGTGTAATAGAACTATATATTCAGAAGTCGGATTATAACTCTAAGTACAATTGTCTCTGTAAAAGAAGACATCTTTCTCAATCTTAATGTAGTCTGCATCAAAAGTCTGCATGAATTTTAATCACAATATTGTACCAAACAATTATGAAAGCAGGGAGGTTTCTGATAAGTTTGTTGCTCATGTGTGTATATTATCTCTAGCAGCAGGCACAGAGCAGAAATATTTCTAAAGTGAGCATTCAGATGTGCAGAACAAATTTTCTGTCCCCAGCATAAAGGTGGAAATATCACCTGGTATTGGGAAAAATCCACTAATTGATGACTTCATCTTGGTCCTTTTTTGTTCGGTTAAGTCGGATGACTATGTGTAAATGGCCCTTTTAGCAACACTTCCTCAACTTTCTTGTTGCTTCTGTCACACATTTATTTAGATATTATTTCATGTTACGTGATTGCTCTGTGAAAAGGAGGTAGGGCTTCTTCACAGCCAATGCGGTGCAAACCAATTGTAAGAGCAAATAAATGTGTGGAAAGAGTGGATTTGTCTCAGTATCACTTGGTAATTCCAGCTTAATGTTGAGATAATGAATAGAAGCCAATGCTCACTCCATAGATATTTCTTCTCTGTGTATAATTTAGTGGTTATACCCATCGAAAGATGCACTTATTCATTTCCATCACATTGCAAAGCACATGGGATACAGCTACAAAGAAAAAAAACTGTTCTACCTGGGCTAAACTTTACTTGCAGTGGCAGTGGTTTAGTTTGCTACGTTGGCAACGAACTATTCACTTTAGGAGGATGATTAATTTACTTACCAGAACAGCATAAATTATTTCTTTCATCATGAACATAAAGAATTATTCCCCTTTTTCTACATGACTGATTTTTGAAAGGGCATTCAACTGCCGTTGCCAACATCAGCACACAACACCTCCACCGTAAGTAAAATTGTACCCCTTCTTGAAGTGTATTACACCATGGTTATGAGAATGAAAAAAATGCAGCAACGCCATAATTAGATTTGGTGTACAATGTAACTAATGTCACCCCACTTTGTACTTTCCTGTACTATGGTGTTTTCTATGCATTCCTATAAAGAACGCACTCAAATTGTAATGAGGATACACAGAAATCAGAAAGGGTAATACATAAATTCTTATGTAAATTAGAGCATTGATAGACACGAAGGAATGTCATTTTGTTTTAAATTCAAATGATACCTGTGGAAAGAAGCACTTTTTTCTCCATGGCATTGCAAGGCATGCGGGATACAGCTAGTAAATAAATTATTTTTTTGTGACGTACCTGGATTAAGTTTTCTGGCAGTGGCAGTGGTTTAGTATGTTAACATTGGCAACAAAATATTCACTTTAGGGGGATCATTAATTTACTGATCGGAACAATGTTAATTATTTATTTCATTATCAACACTAAGAATTCTTCCACTCTTTGTACATGACTTTTCTCTCAAAAAAGGATTCAACGGCCGTTACCAACATCAATACGCTACACAGCTGCTGTAAGGAAAATCATAGCCCTTGTTTCAGTGTATTACACTTTAGTTATGAGAATAAACAATGCAGCATTACCACTTATTAGTTATTTGGTATACTATGTCAGTAACAGCTCCTCTATCGGATCTATGCTATACTACGCTGCAATTCAAGCATCGCATACACCAGAAACTACAAATTACAATATCTTTCCTTCCCCTGATATGATTTTGATGAAATAAAGGTTATATGTTGCGCCAAGGCACACTCAGTTGACCTATGAAACCCCATGAATTTTTGTGTAGTACTCTTGGAGATTTGTTGTATACACCATACTTATAAGCATAGTATACACAAAAACTTCAAATTACGATATCTTTCCTTCCTCTGATCTGATTTTGATGAAACTAAGCCTATGTTACTCTCCAAACTATTCTCAATTTACCTGTGGAATCCCATGAAAGTTCTTGTTGTACTTTTGGAGATTAGCCTCAACAGAGAGACATACACGATGGCTTTTAAGCAAATGATTAAATTATGATATCTTTATTTGCTGTGATCCAATTTTAATTACTGAAGCCTTTTTGAAACTGTGCGTTGTTCTCAAGTTAGGTGTGAAAACCCCATGAAATTTGTCAAATAGGTGTGGAGGTAAAGGGTTTTTAATAGTTAAAAACCAGACATGATGGTTACCGAAAACATTTAAAATTGCGATATCTTTTTTTTTCGTGAACCGATTTAAAAAAAAAAAAAAAAAAAAAAAAAAAAAAAAAAAAAAAAAAAAAAAAAAAAAAAAAAAAAAAAAAAAAAGCCTATATGTGGACCCAAACTCTTCCCATGTTTCATGTAAAAACTGCATGAAGATTCATCCAGTAGTTTTGAAGATTGAAGGGAACAGTGACAGGCCTATATTTACAGATTTATTATTAGTATAGATTTTGTGTCACAGAAGTTTGTTTAATTAGCAAATATTAATTAGTTTGTGCCAGAGGTATATTGTTAGAGTTCAAATACTATGCTAATTAGTATTTCTGAAAAACTAAGTAAATTCTTGTCTCATAATATTAAAGTAGGTATTATTATGATTCACAGTTAATGTTAGGATAGATTTGCCCTCATTAGTTTCTGTATAATTACCATTACTTATTGTAATGTAACAACATGAGCTTCTGACTACTGTAGTATATGATACCTCTGTTTACTGAAGCCCAGGATACCCTTATTTCCTTGCAGTAAAGTTTATGATACCACCTTTCCTGCAGTAAAGTTTACGATACCACCTTTCCCTGTAGTAAAGTTTACGATACCACCTTTCCCTGTAGTAAAGTTTATGATACCACCTTTATTCATTTCTACATTATAACAATTACATTGTTTATGTCACTAAGTATTTACCTCATTTATTCCCATAAATAAAATCCCATTAATTTCGTAGTAATTACCGCTTTTATGCCCATTACTAAATTCCTATAACTTCGTAATACTTATTTCCTTATATTCCCATTATTAAACCTCAATAATTTTGTAATACAATAATTTTGTTCCCATTATTAAACCCCAGTAATTTCATAGTATTTATTTTTGTAATATTTGTTTCGTCTCATTTCCTTTATTAAAATTAGATTAATTTTGTAGTATTTTTGGCCTGACCAAATGTCAGCACAGAATGTAATTTAAAGCTGTTGTTACATCTAATTGTCATTGTATCTAATTGTCAATCATTGCAGTTCATTGCAGAGCAAATTATTTGACATCAACTCAACAATAAGAATCCTCATTATTATAATAAGACAAAACTATTTAATCATGTATTTGTTATTCTAGTTCCTTTATATTGAAAATTACAAAGACTTATTGTGTATAAAAGAATCCATTCACATAATTACATTGTGATAATTAAGTAATACATCATATTGTCAACGATTGTTAATAATGTAATAAATAGAAGTTATGCATGGGTTTTGTAGCTCAGTGTTTCTCAGTGTAAGTCAGTGTTAGATCAGTATCATCTCAGTGTCATCTTGATGCTATTGGAAATAAAGATGGAATATAGCTGGAAGAAGATGTATCATTTAAAACACCCCTTCACAAATTTAGCTTAACTTTGAGTTTACTTTAACGAGAAATTTATAATTAAATGTGGCGATCATCCAGTTCAAATAGGGATCGTCATAAATTATGAAAATATTTTGCAAACCTATTTCATTAAATACATAATTGAAACACTATTAATTTAACTGAGATATATACAGTAATTTAATCAGTATTATTTATGCTATCTTTTTCTATATCCAGTTGTATGTAATTGTTTACTTTTCCATTATAATTAATTTAATGTACATAATTAACAATATGCAATTTCCAGTATCATTTTTGGAAGGATAAATAGGATGAATTCACGCCATGTAGTTGAGTATTGTTTCATCCATGATCTGATGCACAATCCACGACAGTTTGGAGTATTGTTTCATCCATGATCTGAGGCACAATCCACACCATTTAGTGTCTTGTTCCTCACCAGATCTGAGTATTGTTTTAACTTGTGTAATGTGATGTATCTGTGACATAATCCATATCACTTTGAACTTTAATTGTGAACAGTATGTTAAAAGTTCTTCAATGTTAGGTGTGTAGAAAGTGTATCTACAATGATTAATCCATATTTGTGCTACACTGTACACCCTGGACTTCAGTATTCCACACACAAACTTTGTAAATTTGTATTATGGACATGTGAAATGTAACTACTGGATCGTAGTAATTGTAATTTATGAGACTTTTACACTGGCCATAAATGGGGACAACTGGACACTAATGAATCATTAAAAGTGTCAAAGAACTGCAATTCTGTGTGTTGCCTATGTTATTTGTAGCAGATTAGTTTTGCTCCATGAAATTTCAGCCAGCCGCTACCGAGAGCCCGACCAATGAGTACATAAAGAATCAACAATCTATGACTTGGTTAATTACAGTATGTTCACTGATCAGCAGCCAGAGACAAGAATCAACAATCTATGACTTGGTTAATTACAGTGTGTTCACTGATCAGCAGCCAGAGACATCTCCACAGATCCAAAGGTTTTCTATCGTGAGATGTTCCTCATGTAGGATGTGACGAATTGTGTCATAAGGAGTGCGGGTAACCTGCTCAAGGATGCTCTGGTTGGCTGAGCAGTAACAGTGAGAGGTAGGTGGTGAGGTTACTAGGTCACAAATATGGTCAACATGTTCGTGCAGGTGTGTTATCAAACATAGGTAATGAGCGACATTGCCAAGATAGTAGTGATCAAAAATCTGCTCTGCCAAAGTGAATCATGTCGGTGCATCGAAGGAAAACAGTGTCAGCTTGGGCAGGCTACCCAATGGAGGAGAAGGAGGCGATCATTGCACCCGACTCCCAGATTCTGCAACAACAGCATCTGCCTGATGTTGTGGCAACATGAGGGCATCAAGCAGCACGGCAGAGGTCTATGGCGGGACCAAAAATGTGAACGGTTGTGAGATGTCACGGTGTGATGGAGCGACATGGAAGACCAACACAGTGTCAACAAAATGTTGCCAGAGAAACAGGTGGTTGAATGCACAAGAACATGAAACAGTCATATGATGCACTAGTCGTGCAAGCAGATGAGGGTGGTATGAGTGGTCGGGGTGTGCCAGAGATACTGAGCATAACTGCATATCTGACGCATTGTCATTTTTCAAAATATTCATGTGGGCAAAGTCACTTAAAAATTTCTGAGTGTTGAAAGCACTATCACTGTGAAAACTCTGCACTGTTGGTTGCACAAAAGAGGACAGAATGGTATTGCTTGTCAACTGTGCATGAAGAAAAAGGTGTGGCAGAAACTTGCAAGTAGGATCCTGAGCTGTAAACTGAACTCGAGGAAGAGTCTGGAATGTTTCCACTGACAGGTTCACAGGGTGCAGTAGGCCACAGAAGGTCCTGTGGAAAAGAAGCACTGTTCAAGCATTGGCCAAGCATATGGGCCACAGAGTGATACATTTGAGCCCATGGCGGTGCAGTGGCGGGCTGTAAATTTAAAGTTGTAGCACTGAATGATGAACTGTTCACATTCAACACAGGCCGATATTGTCCACAAGTGAAATTGGTTTTTTGAAGAACAGACATGGTGGGAGTCTGTTAGTCCACATCTCATCGTAAATGACAAGAAAAACTGTCGCAAACGACACAAAAATAGCTTCTAACATATGCAAGAGCATAGAACGAAGCAGCGGGGTCACTATGTGGAATATTCAGGGTTGTAGCCCCAGATAAACTCTACATTAATTGCACAACAACAGAGCAAAGTACAGAGAGAGACTGGCTACAAAAGCATGATGGAGCCATGAAACAGACATGGTGGGAGTCTGTTAGTCCACATCTCATCGTAAATGACAAGAAAAACTGTCGCAAACGACACAAAAATAGCTTCTAACATATGCAAGAGCATAGAACGAAGCAGCGGGGTCACTATGTGGAATATTCAGGGTTGTAGCCTCAGATAAACTCTACATTAATTGCGCAACAACAGAGCAAAGTACAGAGAGAGACTGGCTACAAAAGCATGATGGAGCCATGAAACAGCTCGCCCAAAGTGCTTTTTAAAGATATGCAGTTCTTTAGGTGGTCAATGTGTGCTGTCACCACCACATATTCAAATGTTTGTAAAGCTATGGGACCAAACCGCAGGATCATTAGTCCCTAGACTTACAAATTAATTAAACCAACTTACACTAAGGACAAAACACACACACACACACACACACACACACACACACACACACACACACACACACACACATGCCAAGGGAGGACTTGAACCTCCGATTAAGAGCAGCGGTTCACTCCGCAGCACTGCAGCAAGGTGCCTTAGAGCTCAGACACTCCCGCGTGGGGATCTCTTCAAGAACATTTTCTCACAATGAAAGAAATTGCCAGCCCTGCTGATACTAATAACAACTCACTGTTTAACAATGTGACTGATGGAAGAGAAGATGATTCAGGCACAAAACTTCTACTTTAATGTGCTGGAAGTGTAAAAGAGTTTAAGGCAAAAATGAGGCATTATGAAAAAGTTGTGAAGTCAATTCCAAAAAGGAAGAACAAAAGTTACAGCAATGAAAATTTTGGAAATTGGAGTAAGAAAGATGCTAATGATTCAGATGAGACAAATAAAAAAAGTGCAACTTGGGATCTCAACAAAAAATGTTTCATCCATGGTGTAAGTGACTGCAACCAAAAGAGCAAGGGCAGAAATTCTTCAGTTGCAATTAGTTTGACCATATCTCATCAGAATGCTTGAAGGAGAAGAATAGGCCTAATCAAAAGGTAACAATAAATGTAAACACTCTTAATATGAGTTTTAACAATTGTAAATTAAAAACTGTAAGAATAAGTAACCAAAAAGTGAACATGCTAATTGACAGTGGTAGTCAGTTTATTAAAGGAAGAAATTTGTGAGATTATGAATGCTCTAAGTTTGCAAGATAGAACTGTGCAGGCATTGTTGAGACTGATGACATGAAAATTAAAACAGATATTCATGTGGTTACTTGAGATACTATGAACTTAGTAATGGTAATTGGGAATGATCTTCTAGACCATCCCGAAGTTTTAATAAACAAGGAAGAAGTTAAAATTCAGGAGCGAGATGGGCAAGTTCATCTTATATGCATCCATATAGCAGATAAGCCAGAATTAGATATTGAAAGCACCGTTAGTGATGAAGCAAAGGAATATATCAAAAAAGTGGTGACTATAATTATATTCCAGCCCAAAGACCATGGATGTCAGAATGAACATTATTGTGGAGAAGAGCAGCCAATGTGTAGGAGATCCAGAAATTGTAACTAGGAGAGAAAGAAATTGTTAACAGCCAAGTCCAGAAGTGGCTTGAGCAAGAATTTGTTTTTCCATGTCGATGTTGAATAGGAAAACCAAAAGTGTACTTCATTTGTAACACACTCAGATCAGTCCCCATTTGGATTATATAATTCAATTGCAGTATTCCAGCATTTTATAAACACTGTGGTTTGGGCATTGGCTAGAGAAAACATAGTATTTAAGGAGGACATAATAATACCAATAAAGTGTGATGTCAGGGCACTTCAACAGCTTGACTTAGTCTCGACAATTGTAGCACAATATGGCCTAGAAATTGATTTTGCAAATTGCCAGTTCTTGGAGAGAAGTGTTAAGTTTCTTGGATATGTTATACAGTCTGGACAAATTCAACCTTATTTTGAAAAGATAATAGATGTTCAAAATTTTCCAGAACTGAAATCCATCGCAGCAGTACAAAGTTTCCTAGGATTAATAAGCTGCTTCAGGAAGTTTATCTCAAATTACTCTACAGTTTCCAAACATCTGAGTAATTTACTAAGAACTGATCAAGAGTATAAGTTTGAAGAAGACAAAGGAAAGCATTGATGAAGATCAAAGACATTCTTTCTTCAGATCTAGTTTTGAAAATCTATAACCCAAGATGAAAAACTGAAGTACAGACAGATGCAAGTAAAGATGGTTTTGGAGCAGTTTTACTACAAAAATCTCCAGGTGATGACAAGTTCCAACCAGTCTCATTTATGAGTAAAAAAAAAAAAAAAAAAAAAAAAAAAAAAAAAAAAAAAAGACACCTCAAGAGGAAAGGTACTGTAGTTATTATGAGCTTGAAGTTTTAGCTACAGTTAATGTATTAAAGAAATTCTGAGTGTATTTACTACGAATATGTTTGAAGATTGTAAAGGATTGTGCTGCATTCCAAATGACTATGGATAAGAAGGATTTGTTAGCAAGAATAGCAAGGTGGCCTTAGTCTTGGAAGTGTATTCCAACACCATCAAACACTGCTGTAGATCTTCAAAGATCTGCCATGCACTTCAGTGTGACTTTTAAAGTATTTATGTGGATGTAAATGTAGAAGATAAGTACAAAGAAGCCAAATAAACATTTCAGAAGAAGCTCTCAAACCTCAGAAAACAGACGTACATTTGTCAAATAGTGAAGCCACCAAATATACCCAAGAAGTCATGGAAAATAATAAACAAATTTTGAAAAGCCATCCCTGAGCCAAAAAATGGAGTTACAAACTTCAGACATGAAGAGAAGGTAGTTAATGATCCCAATGAGATCTGCAATATTTTTAATAAATATGTTATATCTGCCCCCTATCAATCCAATGAATCCCACAAGAGTAAAAAATAAGAAAATCTGCCCCCTTGAAGTTCCTTCTTTTGAATTGAAAGAAATTAGTGGAAATGAAATAGGCAGGATCATAAATAACCTGCAGAATAAATACTCATCATGTTGGGATGGTTTGTGTATTGTCATGATTAAAAAATGAGGTAAATATTTAGTTAATATAAGAGAACACACCTTTCCAGATGTACATGTGGCCACTATTGACTCTAAAACCATTATGTCTTTAGTCTAGTAAACTCTTTGACCCATGCAATCCTGGCTGGCTGTGTCATATTGTGTATGAATCTGTTATGTGCTGTCTAGCATGTAATATGTTGTGTAAAGTAGCAAATAATAAATTTATACTTATATTTATATTTTAGTGGGTTATTTCAGGATTACTGTACTGTATACCTTAGGAATAACCACATTGGTGACCTCAAACAGTTTTTCATTCAATTCACGAGTGTTAAAAGTGCTTTTTATTGTGACTGTGCAACAAACAATGTTTCAATCACCATTCACTCCATCTAAATCGCAGTGCTTCAAAGTGGAAAATGAACAAGTACCGGCATATGTGCTGCAGATACAATACCAAAATTAACTTCAGTATCCACTCAATCCTAACCTACACAGTTCTGAGATAACCTCAATGGTTCCTGCATCATCGAAAAAGCACGTACATCCGGAGGCTGGCCACTACAACAGTTCACCGGCCGCCACCCTAACATCATACAGCATTCCAGTTGGAGACACCCCTGCACTGCCAATGCCTGCTGCTTCTGTTGATTTACTCCACCAACACATCACACCTGCTCAACACATGCAACCTACACAGCACTCTACATATTATGCACAAATTCACAGGTATGATGCAGATGCACCGCCTCAGTTAATGCACATCTCGTGCTCGATTACATGGCGGCACTACATGCCCCAGCCATGTCAGTTACAACCGCACTTGCTGCATTCCCAAACCCATTGTTAGCAGCTTCCGTGTGCCTATTGGCCGCAACTGCTGCACCAGCCTACAACGTTTCATCGACTTCTGTGCCAGGTTGTTGCAATCTCCAGCCATGTGTATACAAGTGCAAGCTGCAAATGTTGTGGTATGTCTACAATATCTGCACATGCCTGCACCAACCCTGGCTGGGTCCCAGAAACTACCTGCCCATTCTGTGCAAATGAACTTATTTATCATGAATGAATTCCCACAAAATGTGCCCGCTGTTTCTCAGTCATGTGGTTTCGCCAACCAACATAGCAATGCTAACATGTCTCAGCCTCTTGGTGCTTACAATCATAATTTGGCACCCCTCGTCACTGGTACACCCCCACACTTCAGAGTAATGTGTTTACTGCACCGGTCAGACCTCACCATGTAGCTCCTAGCAGGCTACCTAAGTTGTCAGCCCTACAACTTAACAACCCTAAAATGTGGTTTTTCATTAGTGGACAAAATGTTGGATATTCCAGCATCCTAGATGATGACGCCTGATACATGTGTTTTGCCATTCACCTTGCAGAACATATGGACCTCGTAAGTGACCTGCTGCTGTCGCCTCCTGCTCACAGTTAATACAAATTGCTAAGCAATGCATTATTGACCATTTATCCCATCCTCCTTCTGAGGTCATGTATTGTATCATCTATGAAGAACATTTGGGGGACCTTACATCATCACAATTATGGCACTACCTCTGGGCTCTAGTAGACACAGACTTCCTACCAAATGCTGCACTGTGGATAATATGGATCATCAAATTACCACTGAGCTGCACCTGTGACTACTGTCCCTGGTGAATGAACCGCTCGATGCACAGCTGTACTTTGCTGACTGTGACTATAGTGCCCTTAAACTTTGGCATCTGTGGTCCCCCAATGCCACCATACATGCTGCAGTGGCAGATGCCATGCTCACACACAGCCTCAGCAAGACAGGTGCTCCACTGTTAGCACAAGTGCAGGCTCCGACCCCAGACCCCATCAGTGCTTGGCCACCTGGCCACACTGTCTGCTCCCATGCTGCTGCCCCAAAGGACGCCAGAGATGGCCAAGAGAACGCCCAACATCAGGGCCTGCACCACCAGCCACTGAGCCATGCCCTTGCACCGCACGCTGCCTCTCCTTACTGCTGGTTCCATGTGACCTTTGGCAATGCGGCTCGCAACTGCAAACCGCTGTGTGCATACCCAAATGCTTACAGCGGGCCTGTATAGGCACCACATCCCACCATGCTGCCCTACAGCACCAACCAGGATCTTGCCCAATGTCTGCTGTATCTACACAGACTTCGTGACTCTTCGTTGAGGACATCAACACAGGACATTGTCTCCTAGTGGACACTGGAGCAGACATTAGTGTTCTTCCACCTGCCCATGTCCTTAACATTGATTTAATATGTGCACACCCACTAGTAGTTGCCAACAATTCCCCCATTAGTGTGTTAGGTTCTTCACACCTGCTACTCAGACTCGCCCCCCGATTAGGTTTCTCCCTTGGTCATTCTATGTTGAGGAAGTTGATGCACCTGTGTTGGGCCTTGACTTTCTCCATCATTATGCCCTCTCCCCCAACTTCCAAGCTGGCTGCCTCACTCACATCTCTGGTTCCAATGTTCTCAGTGTGGTACAGCTTCCCATCACAGCCCAAGGTTTCCACGAACCACTCTAACTCGGTACTGTTGGAGGGTGCTCCACCCATAACGAACCTTGCTCCAATTATGGCTTGCTAGCATGAACATTCCAATATCAATGCTTTATGTACAGAATATAGTGGTATATGTGACTGCATTGAAAAGATTCATGACCAGCTGTTGCAGACACAACAGCTGATGCAACAACTCCACACACACCCTAACATGGTCGTGGTTACACCCTCTCAGCCTGTATACTGACCTGCAGCTTCAGCCTCTCCCAAGGCCCTGCCAGCTTCTCCCCCAAGACACCCACCTCCATTCCCTGTGTCCTTGCACACAATTTCTAATGGCACATGCTACAGAATCAACACAACTGCAGAACTGCTGGTATAGCATAAGGTGTACCGCCTACATGTGCAGAAACTTCATTGTGCCAAAGACATTATAAAGGACCTTCTGAATTCAAACATCTGCCAGTCTGATAGCAACTGGTCATCCCTCATCCATCTGGTGTCCAAGAAAGACAGCACCTTCAGACTATGGGGACTATTGCGCCCTCAATACTCGTACCAAAATTGATAAATACCCAGTACTGTACATCCAGCATTTTACATAAATGTTGTATGGTTCTCAGATCTTTTCTGTGCTTGATAACAGCAAGGTATACCACAAAATTCCCGTGTTTCCTGATGATATCCAAAAGATGGCCATCTTTCCTCCATGCCATATGGCCTCAAAAATGCTGCACAAATGTGGCAATGTTTCATAGACTCAATACTGTTTGACCTCCCCTTTTTCTATGCACACTTGGATGATATACTCATTTTTCCTTTCTCACCCGAGGAACACACACATCATCTGTCAGAAGTACTTGGAGTTCTTGCTGCTAACAGAGTGGAAATCAACCATGAGAAGTCACAGCTCAGCACCCCTGAAGTGATTCTTAGGCCACATAGTCACTGCCAAGGATGTCCGTCCCATTTCCTAAATAGTTGGACTTCACGAAACTCAGCCACTTCCTCGGCACGGTGAACTTTTATAGGCACCACATCCCCATGCCATATCTATTCAGATTCCCTTGGCAGACACCCTGACAGGCAAAGAAACCAAAGGCAAATGGAAGCTCATTTGGACACCGGGGATGGCAGATTATTTCAAAATTTTTAAAACTGTCCTCTCCAAAGCTGTCATCTTTATTCACCTGGCCCCTGATGCACCTATTTCTAGTACCGCTAATGCGAGTGACAGTGCAATTGGTGCGGTCCTCCAGCAACACATTGGCGAGGTTCCCCAACCTCTCCTTTTTTTTTTTTTTTTTTTTTTTTTTTTTTGTTCTAAAAAGTTGCCAAAATACCAGTCATATTAGTCAGCATTTTACTGAGAACTTCTTGCCCTGTACAAGGCAGTCAGATATTTCAGATATGATATTGAAGGCCACCCATTTGTTATCTATACAGATCATAAACTGTTGGTGGATACTATTCATAATCCTTCCTGGGATCTTCCCCCAAGGCACTTCCGACACATGGATCTTGTATGCCAATATTCAATGGATGGGTAATATATCAGAGGTGCAGACAGTGTAGTTGCCAACTATTTGTATTGTATCAACATCATATCTACACCACTAAACCTCACTGACCTGGCCTGGCAGCAACATGAAAACCCAACTATCCTTGCCTTACTACAAGAAAACATCTTCTCACTCCAACTGGAGCAACACAAGTTCCCCAACAAGACAGACCCAGTCTGGTGTGACATGTCCACCAGTAGCCCTTAACTGCTTGAACTTGAGCCACTTCGCTGCACTGTCCTTGACGCGCTACATAACCTTGCCCACCTGGGTGTCAAAGCCTCCCCAAAGTTGGTTATCGAACATTATATCTGGCCCAGAGTTAAACATGATTGCAGGTTGTGGGCATGCGCTTGTGTTCTGTGTCAGAGAGCTAAAGTCAGCTCCCCACCAGGCACCTTCAACATACCCAAAGGATGCCTATGACATGCCCACATTGACATTGTGGGGTCCCTCCCTCCTTCTTGAGGTTTCAGAAGCCTCCTGTCCACCAACACAGGGTCAAGAGGTGGGTTGAAGCAGTTCAATTGGAAGACATTTTGGCTGACTCAGTCTCCTAAGCCTTTATAACAACTTGGATTTTCCAGTTTGGAAGCCGTACCTCCTTGACAACCGATCAGGGTTAGCAGTTTGAACCACAGCTTGAACTGTTACCCTTGGTCTTGTATGAAGCAATGTTCCTTACAAAGCAAGATAACACTTCTTTAAATAATTATAACTCAAACACCAGATAATGATAACATGAAATCTTCAGACTCTTGAAGCATGTGGGTTAATAGTTAAAAGTTGAATATAACTGAGGTATTGAACAGCTGTAGAGATTCTGTTTATGCTATGTCTCTATAAGTTTCGCTGCCTTTGATGTTAATATAACAATAAATGATAGTATCTTGATTTCACATTTCACTCCACATATAAATGAAGAGTCCAACTTGTGAATATATTTCAACTCTTAACATTTATTGGCATACTTAAGACACACACATTTGCCAATGTAATTAACATGAGAGTTACTTCAAAAGCAAAGAAAATAAATTATATGTCACATGTTTTTTCAACATCACTTCTTATTCCGGTTGCACAGGGTAATGATGTTAAATATTCCATGACTATATGTTACATACAGTCTCTGACCACTGTGCTTTTGCAGCCTCTTCCAGAATCTCCAACAAACTGATTCTGATGGCAGCCACTACTCCAAATATGCCTCAATTTAATTTAACAAATAAGCTAATAAATATTTAGATAGCTCAAGGCAAGTAAAAATGCAATGTAGTGGCTTGTGCCACTACAAGCTGTTCTCCTCCCTCTGCTCATATTGTGGTGTTTCAAAATCCATAAGACTGCCTACCACCCCTAGGCCAATGGACTTATCGAATGCTGGCACAGGACACTTAAAGCTGCACTGATGTGCCATGGTGGTCAGTGGTCTGATGCCCTTCCCTGGGTGTTATTGGGCCTCCTTGCTGTGTACAAAAAGACTTGCAGGCCTCCCTCACCGAAATCCTTCATGGCCAGCTCCTGGTCTTACCAGCTGAGTTCCTTGGAGACACACCACTATCGAGCTTTTTAGAACTTCCAGGACATTTTAATTGCATCAGAGGGCACATTGGGTGCAACAAATTCCCGCCATCCTCTGCACACTGCATGTGTTCATCCACAAGGAACTGATCATGTGTGAATACATAATGCTACGTGATGACACTGTACGTATGGCCCTACAGCCCCTTTAGACAGACCCATTTAGAGTCTTGTCCCGTGGTCCTTCCATGACGTCTATACTACTCAATGGCAAACCGCAAACTGTTTCACTCCACAGGGTGAAAGCAGCATGGACTTTGCAGGAGCCTGCTGCAAGTGACTCTGACCTACATCACCCCTCCCATTCCTTGGAGGTGTCTCCATTCCTGGAATCCAATCAAACCTCAGACGAGCCCACTGCTCTGTCACCTTCCCCTCCATTCCCTCATCCTACATCCCAGGCTGGATGACGATTGGTTCCCCCACATTGGCACAGATATATAATTTTTTTTTTAGCGGCCTTGGTCTCTTGTTACATTCTGGGACCTCCAAACCATAGAAGCTATTTGTTTAGGCTGTCTCGTGTCCTTTGAGGGGGCTCCAAATCTCAAAAGTTACTTTGTTAGTAATACATGTATTTCCAAGTGGTCAGAGTCCTGCATTTTGTTTTGCTGCCGCCCTGGGCCTCCGAAAGCCTTAGTCCACCACTGGTACAGAGACTGTGTACTTGCCTTGGTGGAGATTCCTAAAACTACCCCAAAGTGTTGTGCCTGTGAACCTTCTGTGGGCAAGTGCTATAGGCCCAATGATTGCCAAGTGCTCCCTCCCCACCGAACCACCATGAGACCTGAAAAACCACCGTGCTCTGCACTACAAGGATTCTAAGGAACAGGTTTCTAACTTCAAGCCTATATCATTAATACCAGTCTTCAGCAAAGTATTTGAAACTTAGTGACTAAAAATTAGTTACTGATAGAGACTCAGCATGGTTTCCAAAAGGATTGCAGCACTGTCACGGCAATCACAGAGTTTCTCCATAAAGTGCATAATGATCTTGATCAAGAAATGCAAACAGCAGGTATATTTCTAGACCTCTCTAACACTTTTGATTCAGTAAACCATGAGTTACTTTTAAGTAAGCACCAGTAAAAGTCCTCATTTTGCATGTTTAGTGGCCAGTTTTCCTACTGGCACATTGATTTACATATTTGTGCACAATTTTTGCACTTTGCTGCTTGCTTATGTACCTGATCATGCATTCTTGTGCATAATTTTGTGTTCTTTATTGTTATTTTGTGTGCTTGGGTGTAATTTTGCATGCTTGTGTGGGTGAATTTGCGTCTTTCTGTGATCCTGCCGTGTGATTTGCATGTTGAGCCACCTCTTCCAAGATCTTGGGCTTGTCGTAATCTTTTAACACCATCTCTCCCAACATTTTGCATTTTCCTTACACCATCTCTGCCCCAATGGACTCCTGCTCTATGTATCTGCACCAGTTCAGAAAAGTATCCCTTTCGCTGGCCAAAACCCAATCCACCTATTCCCAAAATGCTGCTTAAATCATGGAATGCCTCCCAACAGTCTTACCACTCCTCCTTTCACAATGCCCTGCACTTTTTCAGATTCCACCAATCCTTTTACCTCATGAACCTAGTTCTACAAATCATCTCTCCAAGACTAAAAAATCCATCAGCTACCTTATCTCCCTGTGTATGATATCATTATTGTGTAACCCAAACTACCTACATCCCATCTCTCAGATTGAATCCTTTGCTCTACAGCAACTAGATAACACTCCAACCACCACTCCACAAGATGTCCAGCCTTCTGACATCCTATCACCGCCTTGGAGCACCTATATCCAATCCTTATCTGACCCACAGCTTTCCTCCTCGTGAACCCCTAATAGCACCCAGACCTTACTTAGCTGACCTCTTGAACCTACCTCATCCCTCCAAACCCCCTACCAACACTCCACAACATCCAATGCCAAAACAACCCCAGAAAGTTTCCATTTTATCCAAAGGTCTTACCTTCAGCCCTACAACCCAATTCAAACATGTTTGTCTCGTCAAAGACCTACTTTCTTGCATTGGTAAACTGGCCGAGCACAGGAATTTGTTTTTTACTATAGCTCAGCAGCTTGCAAGTGACTTGCAGAAGGGGTGGAGAGCACAAGTCAACATACATAATTTTTCGGATGAATCCAAGTTCTGTTTACAGCATCATGATGGTCACATCCATGTTTGGCAACATCGCAGTGAATGCACATTTGCAGCATGAATTCGTCATCACCATACTGGCATATCATCCGGTGTGATGGTATGGGGTGCCATTGGTTACATGTCTCGGTAACCTCTTGTTCACATTGACGGAACTTTGAACAGTGGCTGTTACATTTCAGATGTTATGACCCATGGCTCTTCCTTTCATTCGATCCCTGCGAAACCCTACGTGCAGGATAATGCACGACCGCAGGATTGCAGGTCCTGTACGGGCCTTTCTGGATACGGAAAATGTTCGACTGCTGCCCTGGCCAACATATTCTCCACATATCTCAACAATTGATAACGTCTGGTCAATGGTGGCCAAGCAACTGGCTCCTCACAACATGCCAGTCACTACTCTTGATGAACTGTGGTATCGTGTTGAAGTTGCATGGGCATCTGTACCTGTACACGCCATCCAAGCTCTGTTTGAATCAATGCCCAGGCATATCATAGCCGTTATTACAGCCATAAGTTGTTGTTTTTGGTACTGATTTCTCAGGATCTATGCACCCAAAATGCATGAAAATGTAATCAATCACATGTCAGTTCTAGTATAATACATTTGTTGAATGAATACCCATTTATCATCTGCATTTCTTCTTGGTGTAGCAATTTTAATGGCTAGTAGTGTATTAATACTTGAGTGTATCTTACACAGTAACTGTGAATATAGGTTGTTTTATGTTATATTTGCTGTACTATGATTTGGTGCCTGTTATTCATTTCATTGTAAGCTTCAATAATGTATAACAATCGCAGAGAATTGTTGCATTCTGAGTAGTGAGTACTAATGAAATTGGTCCCACCTTTGCAGAAATGATCACCTTAACAGGCAGTTATCAGAAGAAAAAATAGTAGAAGTTAGAGGAATACATAAATACCAGTCTGCCTACCACAATTACCATTTCTGCAACACTCTTTCACATAATCAACATTAATTGTAAATACCTATTGGTGTGATGTCTTTCGAAAGAACAGACATCACACCAATATATAAATAGCGTTCACATGTGACGATGATGTTCTGGGTTTCAGTCTTCATTGCTAAAGTGATAAAATCGTCGAACTTCATGTGGGAATCTCTGATGGTGAACATTGAGAAATATGATCGAGGGATGCTACTTTGGTAGCGTGGGTCTAGTGAGAATTTTGGGCAGATGGGAGATGCGAAGCAGATAGACAGGAAGTTAAGGCGACTGCTGGCCCAAAGTTTGTAATCGATTAATACACATTAACATAATATTTTATCTTTATCCTGAAATCCAGTTTATTCTAGCCCTAAGATCACAGGGTGCAGTAATGAATATTAAATTTTTCTTAAAATGTTTCAATTTTTTATATCAGGTAGGGTAATATGTTTTACTTCATTTGCTTTATTTTAATGGAATGACAATGCATGTATATAAATTCAGACACTGAAGGCGAGATTTCATGGCTGCACAATATACTTCCAAGTAAACGATTAACATTAACTTCCGTTAAATTGTCTGTAAAGTGACACTTTAACATTTAACCAAGTTAAATTGTTTAGTAATGGGTTAATGATTAGTGAAGTTAACTTTTTGGTTAACGCTGTCCAGCTCTGGCAAGTATCATAGTGGCAGTTCACAGTAATCACTTGCCTTGTCTGCCTTTAAAAATTCGTTAAATGTCATATTCCACTGATTAACATATGTTATGAACAAAGATATTTAACAAAAACATAATTACTTGGAAATGGCTGTCAAAAGGTTACAGCAGAGTTTCAGATGGCCAATCAAACTTTTTAAGTTCTTACATATCTTTCTTTGATTTGTCTAAAGAACAAGTGCACAAATTCTAAGAAAATATTAATTAACAATAAGTTCAGCTATATTTCAAATAGCAACATACTCTTCTATTAACGATTATATATTAAATAATACATTAATAAAACAAATGGGTGTAGTTATTTCACATTGTTATTTTGTCCTGCCTCCAATGAGCCACAGACATTGCCGAGGTGGGGTGGCTTGCGTGCCTCAACGATACAGATAGCTGTACCGCAGGTGTAACCACAGCGGAGGGGTATCTGTGGAGAGGCTAGACAAACGTGTGGTTCCTGAAGAGGGGCAGCAGCCTTTCCAGTAGTTACAGGGGCAACAATCTGGATGATTGACTGAGCTGGCCTAGTAACATCAGCTAATGTGGCTTTGCCGCACGGTTACTGCAACCGGCTGAAATCAAGGGGAAACTACAGTCGTTATTTTTCCTGAGGACATGCAGCTCTACTGTATGAACATATGATGATGGCATCCTCTTGGATAAAATATTCCGGAGGTAAAATAGTCCCCCATGTGGATCTCCAGGTGGGGACAACTCAGGAGGATGTGATCATCAGGAAAGACAACACTGGCATTCTATGGATCGGAGCGTGGAATGTTATATCCCTTAATTGGGTAGGGAAGCTAGAAAATTTAAAAAGAAAAATGGATAGGTTGAAGTTAGATATAGCGGGGATTAGTGAAGTTCGGTGGAAAGAGGAACAGGATTTCTGGTTAGGTGAGTACAGGATTATAAATACAAAATCAGTTGGGGGTATTACAGGAATAGGTCTAATAATGAATAAGAAAATAGGAATGCAGGTAAGCTACTATGAGTAACACAGTGATCGCATTATCGTAGTCAAGATAGATACGAAGCCAACACCGACCACAGTAGTACAGGTTTATATGCCAACTAGCTCTGCTGATGATGAGGAGATTTAAGAAATATGTGAGGAGTTAAAGGAAATTATTCGGACAATTAAGGGAGAGGGAAACTTAATTGTTATGGGAGACTGGAATTAAGTAGTAGGACAAGGAAAGAAAGGGAAGATAGTAGGTGAATATGGTCTGGGCAAAAGGAATGAAAGGGGAAGCCACCTGGTAGAATTTTGCACGGAACATAATTTAGTTATAACAAGCGCCTGGTTTAAGAATCACGAGAGAAGGTTGCATATGTGGAAGGGACCAGGAGATACCAGATAGATTTTATAATGGTAAGACGTAGATTTAGGAACCAGATTTTAAATTGTAAGACATACCCAGGGACAGATATAAACTATGACCATTACTTATTCATCATGAATTGTAGGCTGAAACTGAAAAAAACTGCAGAAAGGTAGGAAAATAAGGAGATGGGACCTGGATAAACTGAAGGATCCTTTTTTATATTTTTATTTTTCCTTATTATTCTTATCATTTCAAATCCCCCCACTCCTCTACAACGCCTTTCCCGCCCCTTCCCTTCACTGTATTCATTGCCGTAATTCAAATTCCTGCCAATCAGAGCGTGAATGTATGTGCTTCTATTTCTGACGAAGGCCTTGGCTGAAAATTACAGTTGTGTGAATGTGATTATCTATTTTAATGTCTGTCAGCAGAGAGCCTCTTTGCGGTGAGTTGTTACCTATCCTCCATTAGCGATATTGACTTATCTTAAGTATTATAGTTTTGTGGTAGAATCAACAGGAAATTTGACTTGAATGTTTCCTGCTTGGCCATTGAATGTAACTTTTTTTTTTTGCAGTTCTAAAAAGTAAAGTTTAAATGTTTGTTAAAAAGAGAAATTTGCTAACATCGAATATTAATTTAAGGGTAAGGAAGTCTTTTCTGAAGGCATTTGTGTGGAGTGTTGCCTTGTACGGGAGTGAAACATGGACGATAAGCAGTGCGGACAGGAAGAGAATAAAGGCTTTTGAAATGTGGTGCTACAGAAGAATGCTGAAGATTAGGTGGGTAGATCACACAAATAATGAAGAGGTACTGAACAGAATTGGCGAGAAAAGGAATTTTTGGCATACCCTGACTAAAAGAAGGGATTGCTTGGTAGGACACATTCTTAGACATCGAGGAATCGTAAATTTAGCATTGGAGGGAAGTGTGTGGGGTAAAAATCGCAGAGGGAGGCCAAGAGATGCGTATAGTAAGCAGATTCAAGTGGATGTGGGTTGCCGTTCTTATGAGGAGATGAAAAGGCTTGCTCAGAATAGAGTAGGGTGGAGAGCTGCATCAAACTAGTCTCCGGACTGAAGACCATAACAACAACAACAAGCTTAAGGGACTTAACGGTGAGGTCATCAGTCTCTAAACTTACAAACTACTTAGAACTACCTTATACTTAAGAAGACATAAACATCCAAACATTCATGCCTGAGGGGGGGGGTCGAATCCCGAACAGGTAGCGGCCTTGCGCATCGGAACATAGCGCCTCAATGCACTAAGCTGCTCTGCCGCAGCACAGTTTTAAAACTAGCTCATTGAGCAGGTGTTACCTATATTGTCTGCAATACCTACTAATATAAGTTATTAACATGAAGTGTATGAAATGCAAGACTGATTTTAATAACCTCATTGCTAAAGTATATCTGAAATTTGACAGATTTCTGAATCTATAGTAACACAAGATGAAGTAGATACACAAATAATACTACCTGCACTCTCACAAGATTAACATGTTCACTGCGGTCACCAGGGTGGGCCACTAATGCTCTAGGCAGATGCCTGTAAGCGCATGTGCAGTGAGAGCTGAAATCAGACCTCTGAAAAACAGAGAGAGAGAGAGAGAGAGAGAGAGAGAGAGAGAGAGAGAGAGAGAGAGAGAGAGAGAAACAGGTCTCATATGCATGTGGTGCTGTGGAAACCCAATCCCATATAACAAATTTGCAAGGCGTATAGACGATTTTTTTTCCTGGCAAACCACTAAAGACAAAAACACGACTGCAGACAGGAAAACGTTATGTGATATCTTTTGGTGGCTTGTACTAACACGTGTGCACAGCCAAACAAACTAAACTGAGTACTCAGCTGGTGCGCCGCTTATAAGCGTTACCCACACTGGCATGTTGATCGCGGAAACGTTTATAAGCGTCAGCTGCAGCAAACATGTTAAATGATACTGATGCCTTAGTGTTCCCGAAGACTTCCACAGGATAGCCAAACGCATGACATTTCTGTTTGTATTGTGTACCAGGCATTTGGTCACAACCGAGTTGATAGTAAAGCAAAACCAAATTTCTTTCATACATTTGTGGAAACAGGCAGTTCTTTACACATTATTGCCACTGGGAAAAGATTATTTTAATGAAGAAGTGATCTGCTTTCTGGGAGCTTTTATATGCTCTGTATACTTAATCCTTCAGATATATTCCTGAAAGTATTACAATGGTGCCTTTCTTTCTTTTTTTTTTTACTATAAAGCAAGTTGATGCTTCATGCATGCCTCCAAAATAAAATACTCTGCTTCAGCCATAAAAAGAACATATCTTCAAGCCCTAATATGGCACAACACACACATTGAGGATCCTGAAGTACCTGCAGTTACTGACTAGGTTTCAGAAGCTTTTGTTTCATTTGCCATTACTATTATTTTTTGTGTGGTACTGATCAATATCACACAGAAAATGTGAGCTCATAGCTTTAGGGATGACAGTATAACAGTCGACAGAAATTGGTAGGCATATTTCATACCCACTTGGTGCACTGCTCTCTACTAACTATATAACAAAGTAATGACAGTTTACAACTCACCACAAAGATGTAGTGAGCTGTGACAGGTACATAAAACACACACACACAAATCTACCAGCCTCCTCCAGAACAAAGACCATTAAGTCAATCACACAAGCATACTTCAGTTACACAACCGTCATCTCCAAGTGCTCTCAGTATGCAACAGATGGAGATGAAGTATGCTTGTGTGAGTGCTCTATTCCGAAGAAGGCCAATAGCTTAAAGTGTTGTACATGTGTGTGTCCTTTTTATGTGCCTGTCACAGCTTATCTTACATCTTTGGGGCGAGTTGGAAACTCATATTGGTGAATTCCAACTTGGACTTTCCATTATTAATTAATAGCTTAAACCCGCGGCTCCACTCGCGTGTTGGTAGAGTGACAGATAAGATGTCAAATTTATATGAAGTTTTGATGGAAATATTTTACAATCAGTCGAGTCCTATTGCACAACTGTGGAGGCCTCAAATTTCTTACCATGATTGGCGGTCCTACTTTCAAAAGTAATAAATGAGATGGTGTGCCTGATGGTTCTAGCAAATTAAGGAATTCCACAGGGTAGTTCACAGCTTGCTCTTTATCATGGACCGGCAATTGACTTTATGTATTCTTGTTTTTCCTTATTCATACGATTGTCCTTACAGAGAACTGTGTAATGCCTAGGCCAAAGATAAGGTTTGTGGTAGCACATCTTGCTGTATGTAACCACCTTGCAGTACCCAGATCGAAACTTTCAATCTGCAACAGAGTGTGCACTAATACGAAACTTCCTGCAGATTAAAATTGTGTGCCAGAACTGGGGTTCGAAACTGGGACTTTTGCCTTTCTTGGGCAAGTGCTCTATTGTGAGCCATCCCAGCACACTTCAGTCCATCCTCGCAACACTTCTGCCAGTACCTCACCTCCTACTTTTCAAACTTCCCATAAGTTCTCCTACAAACCTTACAGGATATCACTCCCAGAAGAAAGAATATGGTGGAGACATGGCTTAGCCATATCCTTTCGTGCAGGAATGATTTCCTGCATGGTTCGCAGGAGAACTGTGAACTTTGGAAAGTAGGAGGTGAGGTAATGGCAGAAGTGAAGCTGTGTGGATGGACTGAAGCATGCTGGGATGGCTCAGATGGTAGAGCGCTTGTCCACGATAGGAAAGAGGACCCAGGTTCGAATCCTAATTCTGGCACATAATTTTAATCTGCAGGAAGTTTCCTTGCTATATGGTCACAAACATCACTGCCCTTCAATCTGAATTTTTTTTAATAATCTGACAACTTTCAACCAGCACATCTTCCACTCTTTTATAACGATTGCCATGGAACTGCTATGACATACAACAAGAGACCATTCATCTGCGTTGTCTAAGTTTTGCTGCAGAGTGAAATATTGACACAAACACACAGAATTTTTTATACATCAATAACTTTCAACCTCCATATTATCCCTTTGTCATAATCAACCCCCAATCATAGTTTGTAGTTTTGGCTGCATAGTGAAATATAGGCACAATCACATATAAAACTTCAGATGTTTGTCTATATTTCAATCTGCAGCCGAAACTAGACATGAGATATTCACCACTTTTTACATTTCTTTCATGATCATTTGCATTTATTGACAATTTACAGAAGCCTGGAAAGTAAAAACTCCATTAAGGGCACTACTGTCACTCAAAGTGTCCGACAAACTCAAAACATTGACAGTTGCAGCTGTACGTATATATGTTGCACTGCCATTAGTATAAAAATATGGATTAAACGCACTGAGGATTGTATAAGCAAAAAAAAAAAAAAAAAAAAAAAAAAAAAAAAAAAAAAAAATAGATATATGGTACAGTTGGACAGACAAAAAGTAAATATTGTTTTGCATTTTGCGTTATATTGCCGCGAGAGACCACAAACACCAACTGCCAGCGTGGCGCATGGGATAGCGTCACGGACTGCGGAGCAGAAGGTCGCCGGTTCGATCCCGCCCACCGGCAAAAATTTATTTCTTTGTAATTTACAATTCCAGAAGGTTCTACATCTTTCTTATGTTCACTTGTAAATTCTACTTTTTCTTATGTTAACTGTTCTTCTAATTTCTGGTAAATTCTGTCTGTGTATAAATAGCAGAGCAGTCTGCTTGAGAGGCAGTCAGTGCTGCGTGTATGTTGAGTTCGTAATAAATGTGCTTTCAGTATAAGTGCTGTGTTTAGTTGCCTTCGAAGTCAAGCCTACTTCCATTGCAATGTGACATTGTTTGGTGGAGGCGCCGGGTACACTGTGCAACAGCTGCATCACCGTGGCTCCGATTAGGCAACGTAAAAGCCATCGCTTACACGGACTGGAACTGGAATACAAGGGATACACCGAGTACATCCTTCCAAAAGTCCGTATTATCAGAAGAACGATGGAGACGAAACCAGCAACAAGCCAGCTGCACATCAGACACCCGTCGGTGTTCTCTGGAGACGCTGGACAGGACCCCAACAAATGGCTAAAAGGGTTCGACCGAGTCGCCAAGTACAACAGGTGGGATCATACGATGTGCTTGGCCAACATTTATTTCTACCTGGATGGAACAGCCCAGCAATGGTTCGAAAACAACGAAGACAAGTTGAATGACTGGGAGACGTTCCAGGAGGAACTTAAGAAGACGTTTGGAGACCGCCAGCGACAAATCCGCTCGGCGGAAGAACAACTGAAGAACCGGGCCCAACGACATGGTGATCCGACACAATCGTACATACAGAGTGTTTTGGCCCTGTGTAACGTAGTCAATCCGAACATGACTGAAGCGGACAAAATCACGCACCTGATGAAGGGAATTGCAGAAGATATGTACCAAGCTCTTCTGATAAAAGACGTCGCTACGACAGAAGAGTTCATCAAGTGGTGCCAGCGTATTGAAGAGATGCAACAAAGGAGGGTTGGACGAAAGAAGTATGACAGACTCCCAAATGTAGTCCCTATGGCCGTTGTGGAAGACCAGCAGGACTTGGCTTCTCTCATATGACAAATCGTGAGAGAAGAATTACAACAGTGCATGCAGCTGGGACTATTAGACCGAGCGAGCATCAGATTATGGCCATGGATGTGAGCCCTGTAAGTCACGAGATACCCGATGCCGCTGAGGAAGAAGTATGTGTTTCCACTGTGGACGCCCTGGACATGTCTTACGCTATTGCAGAAAGAGGAGGCGAGTATTTGATGATTATTTTGCCACAAGACGTCAGCCGTCGGAGCAGTTCTATCCAAGGCAGTCACCTGCTGATGAGTTCAGTCGACCTATGGGAATAAGCCCATCGCCGTACCCTAGACGAGGTCGCTCCCCAAAGCGTCGCAGCCGTTCACCGTCGCCGTACAGAGGTACCAGCCGCTCCCCTAGCCGCCGCGCCCAGGAAAACTAAGTGAGGCGACCATCTACGGAGGTGAGGCCGCTGCAGATGAAAATCCTCCATGGACGAGAGTCGCTACGATGTCGGGAAATCTCATCGACATCATAATCGACGGCCAACCTGTCCGGGCACTTGTTGATTCAGGAGCCTCTTTTTCTGTATTATCGGATAATTACCGCCGCACACTAAAGAAGACAATGTTCTGTGATATGGGAGCAACTGTGCTGAAGGTCGCGAATGGAAAGTACGTCCACCCAGCAGGAACTTGTGTCGCAAGAATAACCATCAACAACAGGACGCAGCCGTTTGAATATGTCGTGTTAACAGGATGTAGTCACAATGTTCATTCTCGGATGGGACTTCCTTCAGGCATCCCAAGCTATCATTGACTGTGGAAGATCTGAGCTGCAAATTGAAGAAGTTGCTCCGCCGGATGCACGTAATACATAATTTTCTGGGAAGTTATTTGTCGTTGACAATGTGACGATACCGCCGTTGACAATGAGAAGAGTTGCAGTCACAAACACAGATGACTGGTTAAACTGTGAAGTTCTAGTTGATAGTAAAAAGTTTCTCAGGCTCACGAAAGAAGTTTACATACCAGCGGCTGTCATAAGCATTACCGGTGGTCGAGGAGAGATTTGGATCACAAATTGTCACGAGCAGTCACAACTTATCCCCAAGGGAGTGTGTATTGGGACAGCTGAACCAATCCAGGACGGTGAGCTCAATGTCATCAATGAAGACCCATGCCCTGCTGTTAGTACAGACAACACGCTGGAGGAAACAAACGTGGAACTGCCACTAGGGCCTGGACTGACCAAGGAACAACGCCAGCAGGTGTTAGGTATACTACGCCAATTTTTGGGTGCATTCACACCTCAGCAGGGGAATATTCAGACGAAACGGCCCATGATGAGGCACCGTATCAATACTGGGGATCATCTGCCAATTAGCCAGCATTCGTATAAAATGTCGCCAGCCGAAAGACGAATAATTCGGGAGGAAGTGGAGATGATGTTGCGAGATGACATTATTCAACCTTCAGAGAGTCCTTGATCGTCTCCGGTGGTCCTCGTAAAGAAGAAGGATGGCACGTGGCGATTCTGTGTCGACTATCGGCGGCTGAACAGAATCACAAAGAAAGACGTCTACCCATTGCCACGTATCGATGACACCTTAGACTACTTGAAAGGAGCTACATTCTTCTCAACTATGGACATGCAGACAGGTTACTGGCAAATCGAGGTTGACGAAGCTGACAGAGAGAAGACGGCTTTTATTACACCTGACGGCCTCTATGAATTTAAAGTAATGCCATTTGGATTATGTAATGCTCCAGCCACATTCGAACGCATGATGGACAACTTGCTTCGACACCTTAAGTGGACGACGTGTCTCTGCTATTTAGATGACATTGTCGTTTTCTCGAAAACATTTGAAGAACACCTGAGTCGCCTGTCAACTGTGTTGAAGTGTGTTCAGGCTGCAGGTCTCCGCCTCAATCCAAAGAAGTGCCTCTTCGTCGCCAAAGAGATAAAAATCCTTGGCACCTAGTCAACGGAGATGGTGTCCGTCCTGATCCAGATAAAGTAAGGGCAGTCACAGAATATCCAACTCCTCAGCACATTCGTGATGCGAGAAGTTTTCTCGGGCTGTGCTCATACTACCGACGTTTCATAAAAGGATTTTGTAACAAGGCATGTCCATTACAAGAACTTCTGCAGGGAGACACCAAATTTTACTGGGATGAGACAAAAGAAAGAGCTTTCCGAGCACTTAAGGAGGCTCTAACTTCCGCACCAGTGCTAGCCTTGTACGACGAGAATGCAGAAACGGAACTTCACACAGACGCCAGTGGTTATGGGATTGGTGAAGTGCTTGTACAAGTTTAGGAAGGTGCTGAAAAAGTGATAGCCTATGCATCAAGAGTACTCTCAAAGTCCGAGATAAACTACTCTACAACTGAAAAAGACTGTCTCGCGGTTATCTGGGCTATGAACAAGTTCCAGCCGTATTTATTCGGCAAACCATTCACCGTCGTGACAGACCACTATTCTTTGTGTTGGCTGACTAGCTTGAAGGATCCATCAGGTCGACTAGCAAGATGGGCACTAAGATTCTAAGAGTACGGTGTCACAGTGGTATTCAAGAACGGGCGCAAACACAAGGATGCCGACTGCCTTTCGAGGAATCCATTAGTGGAACACAACAGCATTAATGAAATTTCAGCTGTCGCTGAATTAGATGACGTTACAGCTGAACAGAGGGAAGATCCAACACTATTAAAAATTATAGAGGCCTTGGAAAAAGGAGAACCGACCAATGGAGAGTTCCAACTTATAAACGGAACATTGTACAAGAGCAACTACGATCCACTGGGCCCCAAATGGCTACTTGTTGTTCCAGCTCATCTCCAGCCAGCTATTCTCAAATATTTCCATGATGCTCCAATAACCGGTCATCTGGGATTCGTGAAGACCCTAGACAGAATCAGACGCAGGTATTACTGGAAAGGTCTCTACCAACCTGTCAAGCACTATGTGAGTCACTGTAAAGAGTGCCAGCAACGGAAGCATGTGCCGCAATTACCTCCAGGACATCTCGTACCGATTCCGCCGGCGGCAGCTCCATTCCACCGAGTTGGGACCGATCTTTTAGGGAGGTTCCCAAAGTCGACAAACGGTAACCGTTGGATAATAGTCTGCACTGACCATCTCACACGCAACGCTGTCACCAAACCTGTGCCGACTGCAGAAGCTCCAGAGATCGCAAAATTCCTTGTAGAACACATTATTTTGAAGCATGGAGCACAACGTGTCATGATATCTGATCGTGGTAAAGTATTCCAGTCAAAACTAGTATCAGAGGTAATGTCATGGTGCAACATTGTCCACAGAATGACAACTGCATACCATCCTCAGACAAATGGTCTTACGGAACGTTTTAACAAAACGTTAGCCGACATGCTGTCGATGTACGTCGATGTTGAGCAGAAGGATTGGGATACAATTCTGCCAGTCGTGACATTTGCTTACAATACCGCAAGAGAAGACACCACAGGCTTCACTCCGTTTTTCCTGCTCCGTGGCCGTGAAGCTGTAGACGACAATGGATACACTGTTCCCGTTCCAACCAGATGACACTCAGGATGACTATGTTAAACAGCTCATCACCAGGGTCGAAGAAGCAGGACAGATGGCTCGCATACGGACACTGGACGCCCAGGAGAAGGACCGTCAGCGGTACAACGACAAGCTCCGACCTATTGTGTACAGCCCAGGAGATATGGTATGGATTTTTACCCCTGTACGGAAGGTTGGCCTGTCAGAAAAGTTATTGAAGTGATACTTTGGTCCGTATCGTGTCATACGCCGCCTGTCAGATGTCACATACGAAGTTGAGGATTGTTAACCGTTGTCGAAATGACAAAAATGAAGAGACACTGTTCACGTCCTGCGCATGTAGCCTTACTACGATCCTGAAGAGCAGGTAGACGACAATGGAGTCTTGTTCAAGGACTTTAAGGACGGTAATGTTCCTGATGAAGCCACGACAGGAAGTCTGTCCTCGATAATCGCGGAGGAGGGAAGGATTCTCTTGAACTGTCATACAGAGGACCCATGATACGGTCAAGATCCAGGACATTGCAGCTGGCTCCACAGGGATCATAACAGCGGGTCACTGTTTCTCCAGGAGAGGGAGCAATGCCGCGAGAGACCAAGAACACCAACTGCCGGCGTGGTGCAGGGGATAGCGTCACGGACTGCGGAGCAGAAGGTCGCCGGTTCGATCCCGCCCACCGGCAAAAATTTATTTCTTTGTAATTTACAATTCCAGAAGGTTCTACATCTTTCTTATGTTCACTTGTAAATTCTACTTGTTTCTTATGTTAGCTGTTGTTCTAATTTCTGGTAAATTCTGTCCGTGTATAAAGAGCAGAGCACTCTGCCTGAGAGGCAGTCAGTGCTGCGTGTATGTTGAGTTCGTAATAAACGTGCTTTCAGTATAAGTGCTGTGTTTAGTTGCCTTCGAAGTCAAGTCTACTTCCATTGCAAGATGACAATATTCTTCAAATCACTAAATACCTCTATTCAAGATCTATAAAACCATGCCTAATGCCTTCCTCAGGTATAAATTTGTAACTGTGCAAGTTTTTAAGTCTCTGCGTCCTATGGTTCCGACATGATAAGCACACACTGAACAAACATTCACATTTATATATATAGATGTATTTAATATAAATGCTACAGGTATAACCATCACAATCATTACAAATATATGAGAACTAAAACATTGAAAGTTTTGCGTCTCGGTGGAAAAGCACAAGTGCATTACCAATATCATTTCATTTGCTGAGGATGTGATTCATCATCATTATTATCACAAAAAGGGAAATCTGACTATTGGTTATTGGTCATTGTTAAGAATCAGGCCTTTTCAGGGCAGTCACACAAGATCGAAGATTTCACTTTGGAAACTGGAGATAATTATTTCATTAAAGTTACTTTTAATAAGTACCATCTATAAATGAGTACAGATTGATTTGACTGCACGTTGACATGCTTAATTTACAGTAATAAATAGCTACAAAAAGAAGTGTATTTTCAAAATTTTTGATAATTTAATATGGAAGTATTGGCAGCAACTAACTACAAATCAAGTTCATATTACAAATTTAGTCTATCACTTTCAACAACAGAATTTCTGTAATACTGAATCACTCATTACCTCCTCCATTACTGGGTGACCTATTTAATGCAGTATCAAAAAGGAACAACTTCCTGATGTTCTGCAAAACTTATTTATTGGTCACAAACCAGCTTTCAGCTTCTTAGGCCATCATCAGTTGTCACCTGATGATGGCCTAAGAAGCCAAAAGCCGGTTTGTAACAATAAATAATATTGTAAAATGTAAACTTTCACAGCCGGAATGGTCAAAATTACTTAAAATTTCTGGGCTGTTATGCCGTGGTCTAGTGGATTTATTATTAAAACTCAATGTTTCGTCCCCGACTGCAGAGGACATTCTCAAGGGGGATCGTGGCACTTTTGGATGTCCGATTCACATCCTGGCTCGCTACTGAATAAAGCCAAATTCCGTTTACAAGGGCTCGCGCATAGTGGTGTGATGTCAGATGTTTTTGACATGCGTGCGCAATTCGTCGTTGCCGATTGCCTCTGTTCGTTAATGTCGTCCCATGTTGGAAGAACTGTTACACTACTACTTCAAAACCGGAATCCAGATATCATTTAGTTTCACACCCTTCTCCATACCATTGAAATTATTTGGGTGTTTTACAATTTCAATAGCCTCTCTATACAGTCTTTCGTGGTATCCATTTGTGGCTGCAAAAACTTGTCTTATCAAATTGAATAAGGTGGTCCCCTGGTTGAAAAACATGTGCAGCAACTGGTGATCTGTCAATCTCTCCCCTTCTACAGTTTTCCTTGTGCTCATCTAATAAATAAGTTTTGCAGAACATCAGGAAGTTGTTCCTTTTTGATATCATCATCATCATCATCATCATCATCATCATGTTTGTCAAGTACCAACGGAAAAATCAATTTTATTTAAGGTACATTTTCTCACCACAAAAGATGTATAAATTGTGTTATTTAGGATCAGAAAGGTTAATAATACGTTAATTAAAAACATCGAGATCCTTTTCTCTTAACAAAACCATATGGGTAACCACTCAATAGTTGACACACTAGCATGCTGTTAGTGCATCATACTTATCTGAAATATCTGGTTCTACAAAACTCGGGCAGACTTCCAGTTAGGAGAAAAAGAAAATTTGATGCATTCTTAATATTTCAATTAACCTGTTCACCTTACCCCATTAACAGAAAATGTATCTGCATGTGCAAAATTTGGTAATATTGTGAGGAAATGAGTTTTTTGTGAGCTCTCAGCACATTTTCTTAATAATCTGCTGCACAAATAAAATTTAATGAAAACATAGTGCAGTTCTACCACAATACATGGATGCAAGTTACATGTTTATACAGGAACATGTTTGTGTGTCTGGAGGAGTTGAAAAATTGAGATGAGAGAAGAGTTCCATGTGGTACATGCCTTCACGTGCTCCTGCAGAATGGTCAATCCTTAGGAAATTTTGATTAGACTGTAGCCTGTTAACATTCATCCCCTCTACAGTTATTAAATGTAACTTGACAATTTTTGTTCATGAACAAGCTAAAAGTTTAGTAAAACATATTTTTAATAAATAAGTTTTGATACATGCAAAGCCCGACAGTTTATCTCTACAATTTTAAAACTAAACATGAGAACCGAAGTTGCAAAAATAGAACAGCTACCAATTTCTTGAGTGTTCACACTTTAGGTTGGCTTTCACCTTTATCAACAAGCAGAAACTTAATGACCAGAATTGAATTCATTATAAATATAAAAATTACAGTTATTTTGTTTTGATGCATACTAATAGTAAAAACAGCTTGTTATCCAATCTACCATTTATTTGATAAAATACTTCCAACAAAAGACAATTTTATCACTTTTGGAAGAGATTAGAATTTTTTTTTTCATACAAATAAACTGTAGCTCCATTGAAATTTCACAGCATGACAATAATAATTCACAAATCATAAAATACATGTTACACAAAATACAGCAGACTACAAAACACTAAGCACAAACACCCATTCTCTTGATTATCCTAAATTTTATCATCAAATGAAACAGGAAATGACAAGATACAGCCTACTCAAACCATTACTAAAAGTATGCCAAAAAATTTTCATTGCAAGAAGTAATAGTGGGAAATGAGAACTTGGATTAAATAAAACAGAATGTCACTTTGATCTTCAGTGCAAAGGTACATAGTCCACAAGTTTTATTCAAACTGCTGAAAAAATTCTAAAAAAATAAATGACAGTAATGTGTGTCACCTTGTGCATCATTCTGATAAGTATTTCTGTAGTATACAACAACTTTTTAGATACCATAAAATATAATAGTTACAATCAATGTGAAATATCAAAACAAAAATATATTTTGTAACATATAACAAAAATAACCAAAGAGCCAAAGAGAATTTCTTTATTCTCAATTAGTCACACTCTTCTGGGACTAACAACTATGCTCTGCATTTGGAGCAAGCAATCTTCCCAACATGGAGTTTTTTTCCTTGAATCCACATGCCACTCAAAAACACAAAGACAACAGTTTTGCTCTGATCAATGTTTGTCATTCATCAACGTTTTACTTCACCTTGCAGATTCAATATTGGCTGACTATTTCAGATCTTAACAGATTCCTTTTGGGCTTTTTTTCTCCTCTATGTTTTGAGTGGGATGGAATAGCAAATATTTACTCTTATGCGATGCAGGCATGCACACACTAGTTTCTTTGTGTGCATGAAATACGAATTGCTTTTATTAACACTGGACTTTCCTTATCACATATTTAACTGTTTCTTTCAAATTTAGATTTTTCAGTCTTTATCAACAAGCAAAACGAATTTGATATTCAGGTGTTAACAGTGAAAGAGGTCACATCTGCAGAATATTTATACTGCCCACAACAGAACAAAAACGTCCGTTATGTGGTCAGAAAAATATTCATTTTAGGTGGTTTGTATTTTAGAGTAACTATTAGCAAGACTTGTTCCCTGATTTATCTCTCACAAAATGCAGACTTGAAAACAACCATCATATAGCAGATTACTACAATGTAATGCTACGTTAAGTTGATGCAAACACAAGTATGTCTCTCTCAATTCTCACTATATATAAAGTGTTATTTACAGAACAACAGGCTTTTGCTTACAAAGAATTTGACAATGACTGACAACATAGTTGTCAAAATAGGTTTTTTCTTACATATTTGCTACACCTGTCATCCACAGGCAAATTTAACAAATGACAAATATTATCAACGACCTTTCATGTCAGCACGAAGCGTTTCAAGTGCACGCATAACAATATTGGTTTCACTTCCAGTGTGTCTGTCAGTCAGTTCTCCTGAGCTTGCATGGTCAATATCAGGGCTATGATGATGTCTGTCAGTTACTAAATGCACCTCTGCATCAGGACCAGGATGATGAGTATGCTTTGGATGCTTAATCCTTCCAAGCCAAGATTTGTGACTTACTTCACATTCCAGGTCGACAATCATTCGTGTCAGCTCACGTATCTGTGCATCCTGCCGCTCTGTTGTGAAGTACAGTTCCTGTAATACAGAAATGACTGAAGTTCATATAATAAACAATTTTACAATTCTGGTACAGACAACAATTATACAAAGAATAGTGAACACACACACACACACACACACACACACACACACACACACACACACCTATATATGCTCACAAAAACTTGCATGTCACTATAGAACATAAGAGGGATGAACTAAAACTAAGTAAAGTAAAACTATTGGCGATTTAAATATAAAAGAGTGTGCTTTTCTTGTTATCACTGTTAGCTACACATTATAGGGATTAAAAATTAGTATTATGCCCGAATGTTTGTGTAACCAACTGACTACTTTGTCAGTTCAGTAATTTTGGTGGCAGAACATTTTATTATTCATTATTATTTACTCATGAAAAATAACTGTTACAAATGCATCATGAGGTATACAAGTATAGTGAAAAGATTATAAAGTTTAAGTTAAAGTTGACAATAAGGTCATTAAGAATATAACACAGGTTTCGATTGGAGAAGCATGAGACAGGAAAATAACTGGCCCATTTCAGATAATTTATTCGAACTATATAGAATCTAAATGTTGCGTGTATAAATGTACTTTGGACATAAATCTTCAACACGAGTCTTCTATAATATGAAACTCTTCGTAACCTCCAATTTATCAACTAGAGTATTGCGATGTTAGTAGGAAACACAATGTAAATGTGTACTATAAAATTTTTTCCTGAAAGTTATTTTCATTCTGCAGCAGATTGAGCACAAATGTGAAACTTACTGGCAGTTTCAAACTGTGTGCTGGAACTGCAATTCTAACCTGGGACCTTTGCCTTTTGCAGGCAAGCGCTCTACCTACTGAACTATTCCAGCACACTTCACGGCCTGTTCTCAGCTTCACTTCTGCTAGTACCTCACCTCCTACTTTCCAAACTTCACACGAGTTCTAATGTGAACCTTGCAGGACAAGCACTCGCAGAAGAAAGGATATGGTGGAGACATGGCAGAAGTAAAGCTGTGAGGACAGGCTGTGAAGCATGTCAAGATAGCTCAATTGGTAGAGCACTTGCCTGCTAAAGGCAAAGGTACTACGTTCCTATCTCAGTTCCAGCACAGTGTTTTAATTTACAAGGAAGTTTCAAGTTTTCCTATTACCACACTATCTAGTAAGGAATGTGTCAATTCTAAACTTACTATGTCATGGTATTGGTAAGAAGCATTACTACCTGTCAAACAGCCGCCATCATACAATGTCAAAAAATATTAATTCTCAAATGGTAAAAAAAATACTTGTGCCATTTTTAAGGCTATTGTTTGTCTTAACAGAAACAGCTGTAGAAAGCTTTAATTAGAAAGGCAGCAGCTGCATTCTAAAATATTTAGCAATCAACAATAGGATTTTACAGAAGACCTTGTGAATGAAAAAGAAACAATAAAAAATCATTTACATTAGAACCAGCCAGAACAATCAGGATTGAAGATCAAGTTTGTTTTCTTGCTGAAATGATGTGCTCAGTGATTGTTACAATATGTAGATGACTAACAGCGATCAGGGCAAATATTTCTTTATTGTTGCAAATTTAAATTTTGGACCTTCTGTGAGTATTGTCAATGTTTAAAATGTAGATTAAAACAAAAATTTCTATTTTCATGATTAAGATTCGTCAACCTTCAACGTGAAGATTGAAACATTTTTCATTTTACTCTATGCTTTATGAAATGACAATGGTCTCACAGTGACAAATATTTGCGACTCATTGCTGTTCACCTTCTACTTGATTTACAAGAGTTAAATATCTGCTGTTAAGTGGTGGGATCTCTAGCTCCCTTGGTGTCACAATGGTTGGATGTTTTTGGGGGAGTTTAAGGGACTAAACAAATGGCGAAAAGTCTGTCGATCTACAAACATTAATTCGGGATGCATTGGTCCAGTAAAAGTGAAAGATTAAACTTATAGCAATGAAAAATCTGACGAATGTCAATAACAGAGGATAGATAACTCGCCAAAAAGAGGCTCGCTGAACTGCTGACAGACACAAAACATTGTCAATCTCATTCACACAAATTTTCAGCCGTGGCCTTTGTCAGAAAAAGAAACACATACATTCACACAATCATTTAGACAACTTTACACACACAACCATCACATCCCGCCACTCCAATGAGAAGCATCTACACTATGAGTGAGGTGGGGAGTGGAGGGGGAAAGATGCCAGGTGAAGGCAAGACTGGAAAGTTCCTTTACTATGCATCATGCAATGTGGAATTTCCATTCCCACCTTTACCTGGCATCCTTCCCCCTCGACTCCCCTCCTCACCTCACTCACAGTCTATAGTCGAGCCGAAATAGCATGATCCCTGGTGCTTGCGCCAATCAGCTTTAAGCACCGGCTGCAGCAGCAAACCATTGGAGCAAGTCAAACGTGAGCTTTACTCTGTGCAAGTGCGTGTTCGGCTGTGCTCTGCACTGTTGCCAGTTCTGTCAGACAGCAGCGACCGTTAAGCTATACTGTCAGGCAGTGAACACGGCTGCATTCAGTTTCCCAGGCCAGTAGGCGGTGCCAGGGATAATTTTATTTCGGCCCGATTATAGATGCTTGTGTCGTTGGAGTGGCCGGACATTATGGTTATGTGTGTATAATTGTCCGAATGATTGCATGAGTGTATGCATGTCTTTTTCTGACAAAGGCCACGGCCGAAAATTTAAGTTATGCGAATATCTATGTTCGTGTGTCAGCAGCTCAGCGAGCCTCTTTATGGTGAATTGTTATCTATCCTGCATTATTGACAAAGATTAAAATGAAATGAACACTGTCTGTACTACTACTACTACTACTACTAATAATAATAATAATAATAATAATAATAATAAAGCCAACATAATAAGAATAAAGAAATCACTGGTGGGTATAAACCAGTAGGTTTATCAATTAGTGAGACTAAACTACTAGGTCATCAGTCCCTTCTACGAATTTCCGTAACGTCAAGTAAACATAACAAGAGACAACAATAAAATCTGATATTCATTCCACGTATTACTGTCACTAAGAGATTACTTTTTACCAGTTCTTGCAATAGGCAAGGAAAAATTGAATTTCTTCTGACTCCAAACACACAGGAAAGGGAAAGGAGAGGATATGGAGCAAGGACAGGAATGGAGGGGAAGAGGAAAGATAATGTACACTGAAAAGTAATTGCTATAATTAGTGATAAAAGGGACTAAACAGCTTTGCCAGTTCCCTTGCATAGAGCTTCCGAGTCATAACTTCATACTGAGGAAGGGTAACAGAAAAGAAAGCGCTATCTCTGAAACGTCAGATTAGCCTAGGCAAAGGTGTGGAAAGAAAACATGGAAAAAGAAAAACAGATGGGATGCCCCATTTAGGGAGAAATCCGAGGTCCCCCCCCCTCCCCCGGTCACTTGTCATCTCACTCAACAGTACCTAGCTAAGACTAGGGACATGGACATAATGAGAGAAACAGAGGGATACGAGAAGATGCCGGACAGATAACATGAAAGGTGGGGGCAAAGAGTAAAGGAGCAGGTAGAGAGACATGGGATACCCTAATGATCACAATTAACTGCAGCCTAGTCAGGGACGATAAGACAACATGGTATTCTACCGATCCCACAATGAACGAGGAGGCTGAAGTACTTATTCTTGGATTGGGAGGGGGGGGGGGGGAGACATCATAAATAAACTCCGTCAGCCATTGAGGCATTATCTGTGACCACAAGAGGGAGTGAATCAGAGACTTAAAGTGACTGCAGGGTGGAAAGGTTGGGACAGTCCAGCAAAATGTGAACCACCACAGAAGGGCAGGTCTGTGATAGCGGAGACTATCACTGGTCAGCCATGTATTGACAAGACAGAGCTGGCAAAGGACATTGGATTCCTTGTAGAAGGCTCACATCAAGGACCTCCTGAAGTTTGTGGTTTCCTTTATCATCCGTAATTACTTAGATGAAGTCAGAGTGTACCATTGTGTGTGCCAGGTCCTCAGAACTTTATGGTGTAAAAATCAATCAAATATCTGGTTTCTCTAACTGCCAACAGTCAATTTGGCAAGCCTGTCAGCAAGTTCATTCCCCAGTATTCCAACATGACCAGGCAATGATAACAATGAGCTTGTAAATTGCTGAAGCACTCACTAAAGATCGAGGATTCACTTTTGCAGGGTTGGACGTGCTAAATAGCACGAAAGATCACTGCCAATTCTGCAACTCAAGTATACTGCGGCCTTCTGACAAAGTTCGGTATAACCTGCATAAACCCAAGCAAAGCCAAAGTGATCGACTAAACTACTTCTGAAGCATAGAAAGCATCGAGGGGGGAGGAAAAATTGGCATCCGAGAGCTTCACGGTGAACAAAGCCTTTTGGACCTTGTGATAAGTTGAGACACAGCGAATGCCAAGGAATGCACCATGGAGGCGTTTGTGAGCAAAGCCAGAGAAGGAATTGGAGACAGAATCTGGAGATCAAATACAAGGGACCAGACATGGACAGATCTCTTAGGCTGTCAATATGGTGGTGGATTTCTATGTCTGGAAAGAGGAAAGGGTAGATTGGGTTCTCCAGTGAGCAATGTATATGTAATGCATAGCAATGTATATGTAATGCATGTGTGATCTACAGATGTTCCAGGACCAACAAAAGAGGAATCTCTGACTCTGCTAAGAAGCTGGTCACAGGGCTAAAAGGCTCCAGCTGCTGTTGTGCCTTACATTGGTGGATCAGGTCTAGTACCTGTAATGTCAGAGGAGTCACTGAGCCACAGAGAAGCCTCCCATAGTCTAGACAAGACTGCACTACTGCATTGTGCAGCTGTGTGTTACAAGGCACCAGACTTACCATGGGACCAGCATGTTCATTTAAGTTGACAATGAGGAAGCCATGTTAACCAGGAGTCAAAGAAACAATGAGAATCTACCATTCTGTGGGACTGTACACAAAGGTACAATTCCCATTGAGGCTAGACTATATAGCAACAGTAAATGCTTTACACTGGTCTTTGAAGTCGAGAACTAAAATCTGTTAAGACCAAGAATGCAATGGATATATTGCTCCCTGTAACTGACATTCAGCTATGCCATCATGAATGAAGTAAAATGAAGATGACAACTGTTGGGGTACAGAGATTGAGACACTACACACCACAGTCATCACCAGTTCATTAATAGGCACTAAAATGCACACCGACAACAGAACCTGCGGAACGCCTTTCTCCAGGCAGTGGGACACACTATGGAAGGTGCAACATTAAAGCAAGGTCTGGATGAAAATTGGAAAGGGGATAACAGACCCCCATTTGTTAAGGGTAGTTAGGATGTGGTGATGCCATGTTGTATTTTAAGCTTTATATAGATTGAAGATGACAGTAACTAAGTGTTTGCAGCAGAGTCTATAATTGGAGTAAAATTATCTACTGTACCGTGATCTCTGCTAAAACCACTCTGTGTTGGAGCCAAGAGGCTTAAGATTCAAGGACGTAGTACAGTCTACAACTGACCACACATGCAAATAATTTGCAAAGGACTTTGGTTAAACTGATTGGACTGTAGCTCTCTATCTGGAGAAGCAACTTTCCTGCTTTCAAAATTGGAAAGCTAACACATTATCATTGAGAAGTGCCAATATAAGATGGTGGCTATTCACCTATAAGTGTTTAAGGATTTTGTTGTTTATTTAGTACGGTCCAGGGGCCATGACTGGGCAGAGACCCAGGGTGATGGTGAATTTCCACTTGCTAAACGGGGAATTTTAAGGCTCCAGATGCTGGGGAACAAAAGATAAAAAGTCATTTCAAACTGTGTTTAGAAGTGTGTGAATACTGATCAGACACTGAAGCCTGGATGAAGCAAAATGCTTGGCAACAGCAACCAAGCTATTTAGGGTAAATTCTCAATGTTTGTGGAATGGCAGTGACTGAAAATGCACCTGATCTTGGTCCATATCCACAAAGAGGCCCTATGGTAGCTACATACCATTTCCAGTAGATTTGTTCCTAGTTTTGAACAATATAGTGGATCGAGGCATGTAAACATTTGAATCAACCAGGAGGTCAGGAGATGGGTGCCGTTTGCAGTGTTGGAGTGCACAACTGATCTTTGATAGCAGCAATTTCAGGGGTGCAATAAGAGACAGTCTTCTACCTGGGACAGCATTGATCAAATTCCTTTTGGATTTGTCAATGCTTCTGTGTGGTGGAGGGGGTGGCTGCCAAAGAAAATCCATTTCAACCTGCATTAGTAAATGTCCACCTGGGAGAGCACTCTGTCAAGTGTTGTTGAAGGAAGAATAACAATTGGAAAATGGTCGCTGAAGCATAAATCATTGGGGACAGCCCACTGAACAGATGGGAATTGACCAGAACTACAGATCAAAAGCTCTGTTTTGAGGGGACTAAACCACAAGGTTATCAGTCCCCTGTTCCTATCTAAGATGATACAGCCAAGTAGGAAAAAATTAAAAATTGATCTCACACACCTAGAGTGGAAACACACAAGGGGTACACAGTGACAAAGAACCTGACACTAACAACACAAAGGAAGAAAACAAATGGGAGAGACAAAGTGCTGAACTGAGCTAAAATTGTTATAGCAGGAAACAGTGGCTGGCTGATCACAAAGATAATACAGTATGAGACACTCTGCTCAGACTAAAATCCTCTAGTTAAAAGCAAGACAAGTCAAAAGAGAGAACAGATTAAAAGGTCTTTAGGGGTGGAAACCCGATTAATCAGGCAAATGAGCCCATGACTAAATAGAATGATAAAAGCCAGCTACGAGAATAAAACCTAACACACAGTCAGCCATTGAGGCATTGTCGGCTAAAATTAAAGCAGGCACAGTAGGTAGGATGAAAGACTGCCAAGAGGTGGCTAAAAGTGGACAGTCCGACAGAATGTGGACCACAGTCAACGGATCACCACAATGGCAATTTGGTGGGTCCTCTCAATGTAAAAGGTGGGCACGCGTCGACCATCTATTGCCGAAACATAATTGACACAGAACAATAGAATGAAGGCATGAGGGAGGACTTCCAAGTGGCCAGAGGACTTGATCGTGCGGAGCTTGTTGGGCTTGCTCAGTGTTGACCATTGCATATTCCAAGCCTCAAAGACCTTTAAGCACAACCCTAAATGGCTATCCCTTTTTGGGATATGCATATTCAGGTGCGGAAAGGTGGTGGCCAGCTTAGCCAGCTGATCGACATGTTCGTTTCCTGTTATGCCAATGTGGCCCAGGCTCCAAACAAGGTCCACCGAATAGCCAGACTGACTGCAATGATGGAGATGTGGATGGATTGCACCAAGGGATGGGGGAGAAAAATACTTTTCAAGGACTTTTCGACCATTCAGAGCTGCTACAGACAACATATGACTTCGTGGGGTGTGCTCATATGTGGTCAAGAGCACGAGATCTGGTGATCAGTTCAGCAGTGAAAATGCTACAGCAGGTGGCAGGGAACGTTGTTCATTGCGGTCGCCATGAACATAGGGGTAACTGACTGCCATCTGCCAGGGAGCCATCTCTATGTATCACTTCTGCACTATGGAATGTGTCAAGAATAGCTAAAAACAGGAGACGGAGTGTTAGTGGTTAAACTGACGCCTTGGGATTGCAGGACAATTGCAGGTGGAGCTGTAAGCAAGTGATGGGTCAAGGACGGGTATGGGATTGGCAGGAGAAAGCGAAAGGAAGAGGTAATGACTAGAGTGAGGAAAGGAGAGTACCGTCCCGGACTGCGATCAGAAGACCCGATCTAGATCGACGTGGTGGGGAGGGAAGGGTAGCAGCCGGAAACAGAAGCCTGCAATTTGGGTGGTGGAGTGTGGCTTTGACTCTAGCGATGTCATTTGTGAGAAACTGTTGCCGGTGAAAGTGCAATGGAGGGATCCCAGCTTCAAGAACGCTTGGCACAGGGCTTGTGCAGAAAGCCCCATCACTATCCGAATACCACTATGAAGGATGGGATGAACGATCCATAATGCAGATGGTGCTGCAGAGTCTTATACAGGCTCCCGTAATGAAGCCTTGATTGTATCAGGGACTGTATACAGCTGTAAAAGGGTGGAGCAAAGTTTTCTGCACTGAAAACTGGAAGCCATGTGCAGAGGCCTATGATTCGGCTTTTCGGATGGCTCCCTGCCGCCGCTGTTTGGCAATAAACTAAAATACAGACTACAGTCATCCGCAAACCAAGGAAGAGAATACCAATGACCCTACTGCAACAGCCAACAGCAAGATCATTTATGGTGACTAAAAATAGTGGTGCACTTGAGAATGGACCCATGTGGGACACCGTTCTCTTGGATATGAGGTGGGCTAAGAAAGGCACCAACCCTAACCCAAAAAGAGCACTGGGAAGGAAAATTATGTATAAAAATTGAAAGTGGACCCCGCAAGCACCAGTCATACAGAGTAGCCAGTATATAGTGGCGCCAGGTGGTATATGCCTTGTGAAGAACGAAAAATACTGCAACCAGATGCTCACATCTGGTGAATACAGTGCAAATAGCCAACTCAAGCAACATGAGGTTGTCAATAGCAGTATGTCCTTAGTATAAGGCCCCCTGTTGTGGGAGCAAGGAGTCCCCGGTCTTCAAGAACCCACATGAGCTGCTGACTCACCAAATGTTCAATGAGCTTACAGACAGTGCCGGTGAGGCTAATTGGGCGGTAACTATCAGCCACCTGAGATCAGCACCAGATTTCATCACTGGGATGACAATGCTATCACACCACTGAGATGGGAAAACACCCTTTATCCAGACACGATTGTACAGGGTAAGAATTTGATGTTGAAAGTCCACTTGGAGATGACGAACGAACTGACTGAATGCTGTCTGGTCCTGGGTTGTATCAGGACATGCAGCAACAGCACTTTGGAACTCCCACTCGCTAAATGGCATTTTGTATATTTCCTGGAGGCATGTGCAAAAAGATAACAGCCACCATTTGTCGAAAGCTCTATGGCTGAAAAAATGCCGTACTGAAGTATGAACAGGCCCCTCTTTATTGAGAACGTAGAGGTCTAGTCCTGCCAGCAGGTCTTCAACAATCCTACTGCTTCCAGACAAAGTTTTTCACCCAGAAAGAATGGGTGGAATGAATAAAACTACGCATCATGAAAGACTGTACAAATTTATCGAATTGATTATAATATGGCATAAATTTGACAAAGCTGTTGACTTTACAGGTGGAATCTTGGCATAACATCTGTAGGGTCTTACACCATCCCTGGCCACAGTACTTGCCCTAATGTGGTGACAAACAGCCTTTCCATCTTCCCCATAGCCGAGTCTGAGCAGGTGTTGCAGCTGACTCTCCCAATCCCGTAGGCTGGTACTGAGAAAGTCCATTCCAAAGTCTTCTGCTGAATGATTCAAAAATGTTCAGGTCCAGGGAGCTTGCTGACGACAACATGACGTCAACATATTGTCAGTCAATTGACACACTTGCTGAGAGAGCATACATTATCTTGTTGAAACACTGTCCCAGGGTGTTAAGCCAGCAAGGCTAGGACATGCTGCACCAATTTGTGTGACGTATTACTGTGTCATCAATGTCTGCTGAAACAAGATTAGAGGTGACCTGAAGGCATATTCTATGACTCCCCACAACATGATGGCTGAGACTGTGCATCTGAGTATCCACTATAATGGCAGAGTATTCCCTACGCTCTTAATGCTGCCAAGCCCAAACATGATGGTCATCAAGGTTATGGAGAGGTCAGACTTATCAATGAACATGATGCAACTCCATTCTTCACTAACCATGCCTCACAAGCATGGGACCACTAACACTGGCATTGGTGTTCTCATGTCAATGATGTGTGTTGCGAGGACCCCAATCTGGCAGTTGTGAATTGTCTATGGAGTGTAGGAACCCAGGTGTTATAGGGTCTCTAGTACATGTTTGTGGATGGTGAGTGCAGAGGTTAAGGGACCCTGCCTTGCTTGGCACACCATATGACAGTTCTTCCTTGGGTAGTGTTTCTTTTATGACTAACCTGCATGACGTGACTGGGTACCTCACACAACCACCCCATCTGAGTGGACCGCATGCCTGACAATTGCAAAATATAACCATCCTGCTTCACACAGACCAACTATGTGGCCTCTATCAAATGCACTGAATTGGTCTGAAGCATCTATGGGGCATCACAGGTGCTTTGTACTGCATGTAAACCACTTTTTCACTGGCTGGCTCACAGCAATTGATTGATACCAACTTCGCAACAACAGGGTAGAGACATCACAAAGGGAGTTTAGTGAGCATTCTACACATTACACAGTTGTTTAATTTAAATCATTTTCTCATGTATCAACGTTACCAATTAATACCGAAATATGGTAATATTGAACCACACCTTGTGGGGTGCATCGCTTTTGTAAGGCAGTGTAGCTTGGGACCCCTTGCTCAGCACACAAGCACTCGTGGAAGAGTCGTGATCTACTGTGAGAGGGGTGGGAGGACAGTGGGTCTCCACCACTGTACGTTAGTAGTGAGTGTTCACTATTCAACTGAGTGTCAGAATGAAAACCTGGACTGGGGGAAAGGAGGCAAACAAAAGACACAGATCATTAAAACAAAGTAAAAGAATGATAGAACCTGGTCAAGGGGACAGGAACGGAGAAAAATTAAAACCTTATAACTGACAATAAAAATGACTTTCATAGAGAAAACAGAGAACCAATTGAATCAAACGAGAATTGTCAAATCCATACTTGGGATAGAGAGTGCTTCTTTCACAGTATTAGATACTGTCCACGACACACTAACTTCAATATGAGGGAGGCTCATGGCACAAAATAGAACTATGGTATGTGTTAGCCTGGTATAATCAATGTGAAAACACAGGATGCTCGATTCCATTTGAGGGGAGCAGAATGAATTTCATAATGCTGTAGTAGTCTTGATTATGTGAAGTAAAATTACATGGGACAATAGCCTACCAGTTTTTCCATTCTTGGTTGAACTGAGATTTTATTTGCACCTGCAGATCTACACCTGAGATTTTAAAAGTTTATGGGGAGTGAGTAATTCTTCTCAAGGCAAGTGGTCAGCCAGTTTTCTCACCAATATAATCACATGACATGGGACCCAGAGAAAGGCAACTGAGCAGGCAGCACAATGAAATCAGCAAGGATGACACATATAGGTAGTCTTCTATAAATCAGTACATAATAAAACATGGTCAAGAAAATTCCATTTAATAAAATGGATGGCTTTACTAATATCCATGAGCTCTGCCTTCAACATGCCACATGTTCCCCACAGTGAATGGCAATTCCATACCAACAGGAGCGTATCCTGTACAATCCCCAATTTTCAAACCATCAGTGTAGGAGATGATAGTACCCTGGAGATAAGGACTGGACACTGAATGGAAATTGCATAGGAGACCAAGAGCTAGCAGTATCAAATCTGAAGAAGGAAATTCCCACTTCAGTAAGGAGACTGGTGACATAACTAATCCTAACTAGTAATCAGATGCATGCTGTGCCAATGTGTAACATTGTACACTACTGGTTCCTAGCTCGACCCAAGATATTAACATGGTTTATTAGATAAGGGATTTGGCACTTTGTGAGCAAATACTGCCCGACGGAATTTATTTCTGCAGCTTTTGGCGTGGAAATAGGAGTTCACTTGTACAGAATAAAGGAACTGCATAGTGCAAAGGAAGGATATACAAAGGAGGAAGCAATATATTGGTTGACTTTTCATGAAACATATGCTCCCTTGCAGCGTCTGCCACTGGTGTTTCCTAATCAAGCAGTCCTTATGGAAATTTTTACTGACAGATTCCGTCAGATATACATCAGAACTGTTAATATCCCTTTAATGGATTAGTTCTCAACGGAATAAAGTTCATTATGATCTGAAAGAGTTAGCACTTTATCAGTAGAATTGAGAAGTAAATTTCCAGGGTTTCTAATGGTTATTTGAAGATATCTTCGAAGAAGAATGATTTACAAAAAATATCCATCAAAACTTCAAACTCATGTTGACTGGATGTAATATTCCTCAGCTGACAAAGGATGAAGATAATCCATTAAAAACCTACAAAGACTGCATTGCAAGAGTTTTATGTAATCCGTCATTACCTGCTTGTCATTTTGGTGAATAAATTCTGCCCAGGCCCAGAAACCTTTAAGACATATTTACAACATTTGTTGAATACTAAAGATATTGATAATATAACTTATCAGCTTTCATTTGTTGCCAGTCAACAACCGACCTTCCAAAAGACTGAAAAATGAGCTTAAAGAAGGCAAGGTCTTAGCAATCTGTGACTTCTGAGAATTACTCCTTTGTCATCCAGGAAGCAGTTCAAGGCTACCACTGGGCAAACATGCAAGCAACGATTCATCCCACTGTTGCACACTACAAGAATGGCAACATACTCGAGCACACAAGTCTTGTGTAATTTATATCAGAATGCCTAACACATGACACTGTGCCAATCTTACTTTATGGGCTTCCTGACTTAAATTTGGTACAAAACCAAGAAAAATATATTCTCTCTCTCTCTCTCTCTCTCTCTCTCTCTCTCTCTCTCTCTCTCTCTCTCTCTCTCTCTCTCCCCCCCCCCCTTTTTTTTTGTGGTTTTAGGGTGCACAACTGCTAAGGTCATTAGCGCCCAGACAAGAACAGAGATTCGCTAGATCTCAAAAAGTGGTAACTGCCAGTTAGAACATCAAGAGAAGGCTAAAAACAAAAAATAATAAACAATTAAAACGGTTAAATAGCCTTTGATAAATTGGCCAAGTTGATAAAATGCAAAACTAGAGCAGCTGCCCGTGTGTCATCAGCTAAAATTTCCTCCAGAGTAGAAGGAATGTGAAGGGCTACACGGAGATGATGAAAATTGACACAAGACAGTAAAACATGTCGCACCGTCAGCAATTCACCGCAGGAGCACAGCGGCGCAGGATCGGCGGTTAGCAAATGATGGTGGCTGAAACGGCAGTGACCGATCCGCCAGGATGACCTCCTCCCACCGAGAGGGGCGTGAGGAGGTCCTCCAAGCGGTTGGGACCGGTTTTACAGTTCTCAAGTTATTGTCGTACAGTTAGAACAATGCACTGTGCCAGGATGACACGATACTCCAGCGAAGAGCCCGTTGAACATCGTCCAATGGGACGCAAAAGGTAGCCATGCAAGGCAAAAGAGCTGCTGCCTTGGCTGCTATGTCGGCGGTCTCGTTCCCGGGCACACCCACGTGGCCAGGGACCCACAGGAAAGAAACATGACAGCTGTCATCTGCTAGCAACTGGAGGGAGCGTTGGATCCGATACATGAGAGGATGGTTCGAGAAAGGGTCCTTAAGACTCTGCAGGACACTAAGGGAGTCCGAACATATGGCATAGAAAGGTTGGCGGTGGCGGCAGGTATACAAAACGACCTGGTGGAGGGCAAAAAGCTCAGCCGTGAAATTCGAGCACCGCTCAGGGAGCTTGTATTGGAAACGGTTGTCCCCGACGACGAAGGCAGATCCGACACCGGCAGTGCTCTTGGAACCATCAGTGTAAATAAATATGGCATTATCGAACCGCGAACGGAGTTCGACAAGCCTTGAGCGGTATACCAAATCCGGAGTGCTCTCCTTGGGGAGTGAACTAAGTTCAAGGTGAATGTGAACCTGGGCCTGATGCCATGGTGGCAATGGGTTTTCGCTCAACCGAAAGGTGGAAGGAAGGGTAAAATCGAGCCGCTGTAGCAGGCGGCGAAACCGAACTCCAGGTGGAAGCAAGGCAATCGCAGACAACTGATATTGGCGATCGAGTTAGTCGTCAAAAAATAATTGGTAAGACGGATGGTTGGGCATCGACCGCAAGCGGCATGTGTACCAACACAGAAGTATATCACGCCGAGTGGTCAAGGGTAATACAGCAGCCTCGGCATACAGACTTTCAACAGGACTGGTATAAAATGCACCGGTCGCCAGACGTAATCCCCGATGGTGAATAGAGTTGAGACGGCGGAGAATCGACGGCCGTGCAGAACAGTATATAAGGCTTCCGTAGTCGAGCTTCGACTGAACAATGGCCTGGTAATGGTGAAGCAGGACGGTACGATCCACTCCCCATGACGTGCCACTGAGGACACGAAGAACATTAATGGATAGGGCCCAACGGGCAGCCAGGTAGGACACGTGTGTGGACCAGCAAAGTTTACGATCCAACAGGAGTCCCAAGAATTTCGTTGTCTCCACAAAAGGGAGAGCAACAGGGCCGAGATGTAGAGAAGGTGGAAGAAATTCCTTGTATCTCCAGAAGTTTATACACACCATTTTCTCAGTAGAGAATCGGAAGCCATTTGCGATGTTCCAGGAATATAGACGGTCAAGACAGCGTTGAATAGAACGCTCCAAGAGACACGTCCGCTGGGCGCTGCAATAAATTAAGAAATCGTCAACAAAAAGGGACCCGGAAACATCGGCTGAAAGTCAATCCACGATCGGATTGATCGCAATGGCAAAGAGAGCCACACAAGACGGAGTCCTGCGGTACCCCATTCTCCTGGCGAAAGTTATCTGACAAAACAGAGCCCAGCCATACCTGGAACTTGCGACCCGCCAAAAACGCTTGAATGAAAAGGGGGAGGCGGACCCAAAGGCCCCATGTGTGCAATGTGCGGAGAATGCCCGCTCTCCAACAGGTATTGTATGCCTTCCCCAAGTCGAAGAACACTGCTACTGTTTGACGCCTCTTTAGAAAATTATTCATAATGAAGGTCGACAAGGTAATGAGGTGATCAGCAGCAGAGCGGTGTCGACGAAAACCGCATTGAACATTTGTTAGGAGGCTGCGAGATTCGAGGAGCCAGACCAACCGAGCGTTAACCATGCGTTCCATCACCTTACAGACGCAGCTCGTCAGAGAAATGGGGTGATAACTGGAAGGGGAAGGAAGATGTTTGTCCTTCCCTGGTTTGGGGATGGGGACAACAATGGCTTCACGCCAACTTGTGGGAACATGACCTTCAGTCCATAAGCGGTTACTAAGTAGGAAACACTTGCCCGCAGGAGAGAGGTTCTTCAGCATCTCAATATGGATGGAATCAGGGCCAGGAGCAGAAGATCAGGAAAGGGCGAGAGCACGGTCTAGCTCCTGCATGGTGAAGGAGACATTATAATTTTCACGATTAAAAGAGTGGAAAGAGGGCAGTCGTGCCTCCTCTGCCTGTTTGCGAGGGAGGAAGGCAGGGTGGTAATGGACAGACCTCGAAACCTCCGCAAAGAAACGGCCCAGTGCGTTGGAAACATCAACGGGTTCCACAAGGACTGCGTTCTCGACAGTCAGGCCAGAGATCGGGGAGTGGACCTTGATGCCGGATAAACAGCGTAGGCCACCCCAAACAACCGTGGAGGGAGTAAAACGGTTAAAAGAACTAGTAAAAGCAGTCCAGCAAGCTTTTTTGCTGTCGTTTATAACTTTACGACATTGCACTCGCAGTCGTTTATAATTTATACAATTCTCCAACGTTGGGTGGCGGTGGAAGGTGCGTAAAGCACGGCGCCGGGCTCTAAGCGGGTCGCGGCAGGCTGCAGTCCACCAAGGGACCGGGACACGACGTGGAGAAGAGGACGTACGAGGTATGGAGTGTTCGGCAGCTGTGAGAATAACCTCTGTGAGGTATTCGACCTGATTGTCACAGCTGGGAAAATTCTGATTGTGAAAAACAGCCATGGAAAAATGAAGCCCCCAGTCAGCTTTAGAAATGTTCCAACTGGTGGGACGAGGAGATGGGGAATGATGCAGGAAGTTGATGACACTAGAGAAATGGTCACTCGAGTACGTGTCAAAGTGCATACTACTCAAACCGACCGGCAAGCAGAGGAGTGCATATCGCGAGGCCTATATGGGAATAGGTGTGTGTCGTGTCGGAAAGGAAGGTCGGTGCACTGGTGTTGAGGCAGACAAGATGAGGTGTTGGAGAAGGTCCACCAAAAGGGAGCCTCTCTGACAAGGTGCCGCAGAGCCTCATAGGGGATGGTGGGCATTAAAGTCACCTACCAACACGAAAGGTGAAGGGAGCTGGTCAACGAGGTGTAGCACATCTACCCTTGTAAGGGCGGATGACGATGGCGAATAGATATTACAGAGGGAAAAGGTAAATGTGGATAGAGTGATGCGGACGGCAACAGCCCGTAGGTGAGTATGCAATGTAATGGGATGGTAATAGACGTCGTCCAGAATGAGCATCAGAACCCCTCCATGGGCTGGGATACCGTCCACAGGTGGCAGGTCGAAACGCACAGAAGTGTAGTGGGGTAAGTCTGCACGATCACTTGGACGTAACTTAGTTTCCTGGAGACAAACTAGAAGCGGGCAGTGCAATCTAAGGAGTAGTTTTAATTCCTCTCAAAGCCGTGAATATTCCATTGAAGGAGCACCATGATAAAAAATAAGAGAAGAAGATAAAAAGGAACAAGCAGGTGGGGTCATCTCGACTGGACTTCGAGGGAGCACTACTGTCGCCATCTAGAGGCAGAGAGTCATGTTCCATAGGTTCAAACGAGTCATCTGCCACCTTACCGAGTTTATCAGGAGGGGCAGTTTCCGCTGTTGGTAAAATGCCGGTTGCCCGGCTAACAGTAGTGCTTCCCGGCGAGACAGAAGATGAACGGGGCCGACTGCTGTTGGACGGCGTGACGGATGGGTCACGCCTCGGTGGGGAAGGAGAGGAACTCTTTCTTGTTGGCTCTTCTGGAAGAGTGACGGTGAGAAGAGGCAGTTGATGGTTGGGAAGCCTGAGAACGCAGAAAATCTTCACGGACGGGTTCCTTTTTCAAAGCCCGGGCACCTTGTTTAGGAGCCGCGGTTTACTAGAGGTTGATGAAGACTGAACTTTAGAAGCAGCAGGAGGAAGCGGGGACGTGGAACGGGCAATCTTCGGGCTGGCGGATCGCACCACTGTTTCAGCGAAAGTGAAGTCACAGGTCTGGGTACCTGAATCCTTAGTAGGTCGAGTGGAGGTGAGGACCTTACTGTATGTGCCCGCTGGGAGGACAGTGGGTTTTCGACTCGCCAACAACTTTCGAGCTGCAGATGTGGATACCTTTTTCGTAACCCGAATTTGCTGGATGACCTTTTCATCCTTATATACAGGGCAGTCTCGAGAGGAAGCCGCATGGTCACCGTTGCAGTTAAGGCAGTGAGGGGACGGAGGTGGGCAATCCCCCTCATGGGCATCCCTACCACAAGAGACACATCTTGCTGCATTTGGGCAAGATTCACAGGTATGGTTGTATGTGTGACATTGGAAACAGCGCGTTGGGTTTGGTATATAAGGGCGGACGGAGATAACTTCGTACCCTGCTTTGACCTTCGATGGGAGTTCAACTCTGTCGAACATCAAGAACACAATACGAGTTGGTGTCAGCTGGTTATCTACATTTTTCAACACCCTATGCAAGGCTGTGACACCCTGATCGGACATGTAAGTTTGTATGTCTTCGTCAGACAACCCGTCAAGGGATCTTGTGAAGACTATCCCCCGTGATGAGTTGAGTGTGCAATGCGCTTCTACCTTGACAGGAAACGCGTTTAACAACGTAGTCCGGATGAGTTTTTAGGCTTGGAAGGCACTGTCCGCTTCAAGTAACATTGTTCCATTGCGCAGACGCGAACAGGTTTAGCAGGGCCAGCAATTGCATCAACACCTTTCTGAATGACTAAAGGATTTACAGACGTGAAATCTTTACCGTCTGTTTGAGAGACAACAAGGAATTTTGTAAGATTAGGCAGAGTTTTCTTTTGCTGAGGCGAATCTATCTTTCGTTTCTGGGCCAAAGTCACTGAAGAAGGGAAGGAAGTCATTGCGGAAGTGTCCCCATGATTACCAGCGTCTCCGATGGCGCTCCTTCCTAGTGGGGGGCCCTCTCTGAGGGCTTACCCGCCTTAGGTGATTGTTCACACTTCAGGTCAGAACTGACGGAGGGACCAATCTGCATGTTCGGAAGGTACCAGCTCGGGTAATCACCCCTCCCTGGGCCTGGCCTTTACCAGGGGGTACGTACATGCCCTACTTGTCTACCCGGGGTGGGGAATTACGCTTTACCCCGTCACCTGCTACGCATGATAATGCGTGGGTCGGCCTTCAGTGTCTCAAACGCCGAGGCGGAGACTAATGAGGAGAAGAAGGCTAGGAGAGTACAGCAAGGAGAGGAAGACAGAAACAAAGGGTAGGAAAGGAAGGAACCAAGGAATAAGAGAAATGACAACAAGAAACCACCTTAACTCGCGAAAGACGCCCATCTCCGGGCGAAGGCATAAACCGGGAGGGAAAGTGAAGCAGCCTGGGGCAGAAAAAAGGCTGCCTCAGCTCGGGGCCCCGTGCGCGCCACACACACACACACACCCACACCCACAAAAGAGCTGTGGGCCCCCTGGGGGGATATTATTTCTCTGATGGAGCAGCAGCTCATTATAAAAATAGGAAGAACTTTATTAATCCAAACTGAAGCTGAATGGCATTGTTCAGCCCCCTCGCATGGGAAGGGAGCTAGTGATTGTGATGGTGGAACAGTTAAATGACTTGCTGCTCGAGCAAGTCTGCAACGGCCATACAGTGATCAAATAATGACACCAAAACAACTTTTATATATTTGCCAAGGATAACATACAAGGAATTAACTTCAAGTATGCTACTAAAGATCACAAAAATGAAGAAATTAAACTTACAGAGATATTTGAGAAATGCTGCAAAATTACAGGGACACAAAAACTTCACACTTATTCCTTTTAGCAAGGACAAAATAATAACAAATGTATTCAGACTCTGATGAAAGTAAAATTGAGCTGGTGAAAGTTTCTGACAGAGATACAATACCGTTCAATGACATAAAAGGATATGTTGCTTGTGCTTATAATGAACACTGGTGGTTAATCTGTGTACTTTACAAAAAAAATCAGGAGGCCGAAATAACAGTTTCTTACATCCACATGGACTATCACCATCTTTTACGTTTCCAAGTCATTCAGACATTCTTTCTGTAAGCAGCAAGGAAGTAGTGGCAATATTGAACCCTCAAACTGCTACAGGACAAACATGTAAGTTATCCGGTGCAGAAACGATGTGCAACAGATCGATTAGTTAGTAGTATGAAGAAGTGCACTAACAGTATTCCAATTTGTTAAGAGTAGTAGTTACTAACTGAATCTTTGTGTGTATATAATAAAGATTTTTGACTTACCTAAAGTACAGGCTCGTCAACAGAAACATAAAACACACACAAACATTCGAGCTTTCGCCACCACTGGCAGCTTCTTCGGTAAAAAGAGGAAGGAAGGAAGGAGAGGAGAAAGGGAAGGATACGGGTTTTAAGGAAGTGGAAAAGGAGCCATTCCAATCACAGGAGTGGAAGGACTTACCTTAGGGGACAAAAAGGAAGGTAAACAAATACACACACACACACACACACACACACACACACACACACACACACACACACACACACACTTCATTAGTTACAGAAGGATAAAATATATGTTCTTTTGTCATTTATAAATTATTTTTAATTTCCACATTTTACAACTACAAACAGATACTGAGTAGTAGACCTAATATCTAAAATTAATTAGTTTTTACGAATTTTTAAAGTACCACCCTAAACATAAAATTGCTTTTGATAATGATTCCATTCACATCCCAAGTTGAAATTTTCAGAATATGTAGATGTAAAGTGTATCTTTCACATATATTTTTTGGAGAATTTTAAAAGTCCAGTTTTTCAAAATTTGGTTAATTCAACATTTTTGTTTTATAAACAATGGGTGTGTATATATAGAGTAAACTAATGATGTGTGGGATCATATAAAAGTTCTTTAAAAGAGCTTTCCAATGAAGTAAATTTTATTGTTCTAGCTTAATTAGAACACAAGTTATAAAGAAAACAACATTGTTCTGAGAGTCAAAAACTTTCACTATTCTTCAATTTTTGAAAGTCCATTACTCCGTAACTTTTCGTCAGAAACATATTAAAAAAAATAATTTGTGTCATGATTTACGGTTATTATATACATACTTAATTTCAAAACAATCTGAGAGGATCAGATTGTAGCACTTGTTGATTTGACATTGAATTGCCTTTAAAATTTGTCAAGTCTGAACAAAATTTGGATCTCTGGATGAGCCAAGGGGAAAAGCGGCTCCAACCTTTACATAGAACATTAAAATCAGTCACATCTCCTAAAAGCAATCCATCTGAATTGTGAAAGTCTTGTTGCCGACAATAGTATGGTAAGCATGTGAATCCAGTGTGGATCGTGTTTGATATGCCTGCTTCACCATGAGTAGTTGTTGCCTGTCAGACGGGGGAAGACTCAGAAGCCTCAGCACAGACTCAGTATGGGGCTCGTTCTAAATGCCCCAGTGGCCAGCTGGATGCCTTCCTGATGCATCACAGCAGCATTTTCATATAAGATGGTCTGGCAGAACCATAAACTGTGGACTTATAATCAATGTGAGACCGCACAAAGGATCTATAAAACTTAAGCAGACAGGTCCCTTCTGCCCACCCCATGGATAGTGACTACGATATTTTAAGAAACTCTGGACCTTGAGGCTCCATTTCTTGAGGTCCTTTAGGCATGGAAACCATGTAAGTTTCGAGTTTCAAGTGAGGTCCAGAAACCTTGCTGTGCCTTTAAAATGTAGGACAGTATCCCTCATCCTCAGTTCAGCTAAGTTTAAAACAGAACGGGAACAGTTAAAAAGGACACACAAATTTCTCAGTAGAAAATTTGAAGACCTTTTCTGTGCCAACTCGTCCAACTATCATAGAGTGAGCTGCAACTAACATGGTGTTGTTGCAAGGCTTGAGGAAGAGTAAAAGATAAAGAAGTCATTGACAGACAATGACCATTCGACAAGACTTTTAATGACAGATGGAATGCTATTAATAGCAATTACACTTAAAATGCTGGCTTGAGGGACTCCATTCTCTCTGTCAAAACAACCAGATAGGATTCCACTGACTCAGTATCTAAAACGTCGCGGAGATAGGAAGGACTGAATAAAACAGGAAAGACAACCATGAAAATCCCATTCATGGAGCTGCCAGAGAATAAGATGCCACGAAGTAGTATCATAGGCCTTCACATGATCAAAAAATATAGCCGAAAGCTGATGCCAGTGAAGGAAAGCTTGCTGTGTAGCCACAGCCAGGAAGAGCAAGTTATCCCTGAACCTACACTGAAAGTGAATGGTCAAAGAGCTGCCTCGATTCCAACTTCTAGATGAGGTGGCAATTGACCATCCGCTCTAAGGTCTTTTCCATACAACTAATGAGGGCAATACTACGGTAACTACATGGGTTTGTGAAGTCCTTCCCAGGTTTTAAAATAGGAATTACAATTGCTTCTCACCACAAGTCAGGGTACTGACATGATGCCCCAATAACATTGAAAAGTGCAAGGACAGTTTCTTTGTTGCATCCTGTGAGGTGCTGTAGCAAGCTCTAGTGGACTGCCATGACCTGGTGAAATGTGAGCCACAGACAACAGGGTCTAGCTCCCACACGGAAGAGGGGCAGTCATACATTTCCTCAGTGGTGACCCTGAAATCCACAGTGCTTATTTCTGAAGCCACTCTATGGCATAGGAAAGCTGGATCATGACTGGCAGTGGCAGTACCAGTAGCAAAAGAGGCAGCCATAGTCTGGGCAATATTTGTGGTAGACACCTGCCCTAGGTCAGTGGTTGTTATTCCCTAGTTCTATACATTAATTCCAAATTAACTATGTTGCACTGGTAGAAGCTCCACTGCTGTGTGATACCCGGGTTAAAACCACAGCCACTGTCCTCTTACATCAAGATATTTGTGTGTAAATTTCAGATTCCAAACTTTTCGCAGTCACTTATCTTTCTCATGAGGATAACAATGTAAGAAATACAAAATATATTAATGAAAGTATTAGTCTTGCACAATATTTGCAAGCAATTACTTCACTAAATCACTATTGGATCCAAGGTGACTAACACATGACAATAAAACTGCACAATGTAAGATTTGTGTTGTTTGGGAGGACATCACCACCTACTTCATACTGTAACAGATCAGTATAAACATATTATTAAAAGAATAACTGGCAGAGTGATAACTGTTGGAAGATTTTATCCATGTGAGGTAACAAGTGATCTTTAACTTCAGTGATGTATACAAAATTAAGCCGACACTTAGCAAAAGAGTGTTTGTGTGTGTTTCCTCTATGTACTCTCGTGGCAAACAGCTTCCTTTTTCCTCTCACCCAGCTTTTATAAAACTCTTGAATATACTGGTATACCTCCACTTCATATGAAATCACCCACATAAGAGTCCAACATTTTTCCCAACATTAAAGAATGAAGTCCTTGAGTCCACTATTTTACATTACATAAAGTTTTTCCAACAAATTCCGATTAATTCACAACTATTCATCTTTCATTAATATTTCAAATAAAAATAATGTTTGTATATTTCATAAATCACCCAGAAAAAATAAAAATAGATACAAGTCCCAGTGAATGTGTAAAAATACATCATAATTCAATGATTTTTCCATTCATGTTGGGCTTTGTTTGGTAAGGTAAGTGTGTCAATGGAATTCTATGATAAGAGCTGGGGGAGAGCTAGCAATAATCATAAAAACTAAAACATCCCAGAAAATGTATGATAAACAATGGAGATGTTTCTGACAAGTGTTTGATGCATATTATTTACATACATCATTGGTGAATTATAACAAATGCAGGAGGGACCTGCAGCCTAGTTTTTAGCACAGTAGGGTATGTTGGGAAGTTATGAGCTGATTACGTCAGTTACTGGTATTGTAGCACAACATCCTATGTGCTGTATGTACACTACTGGCCATTGAAATTGCTACACCAAGAAGAAATGCATTGGACCAATATATTATACTAGAACTGACAGGTGATTAGATTTTCACACAATTTGAGTGCATAGATCCTGTGAAATCAGTACCCAGAATAACCACCTCTGGCTGTAATAACGGCTGTGATATGCCTGGGCATTGATTCAAACAGAGCTTGGATGGTATGTACACGTACAGATGCCCATGCAGCTTCAACATGATACCACAGTTCATCAAGAATAGTGACTGGTGTATTGTAATGAGCCAGTTGCTTGGCCACCATTGAACAGACATTTTCAATTGGCGAGAGATCTGAAGAATGTGCTGGCCAGGTCAACAGTTTAACATTTTCCGTATTCAGAAAGACCCGTACAGGACCTGCAACATGCTGTCATGCATTATCCTGCTGACCTATAGGGCTTCACAGGGAGTGAATGAAGGGTAGAGCCATGGATCTTAACACATCTGATATGTACCGGCCACAAGAGGTAACCGAGACGTGTAACCAATGGCACCCCATACCATCACGTCATGTGATACGTAAGTATGGCGATGACGAATACATGCTGTTCACAGCGATGTTGTCACCAAACAGGGATGTGACCATCATGATGCTGTAAACAGAACCTGGATCATTGGGGGGGGGGGGGGGGGGTACCCAGGTTCATCGTTGTGTACACCATCGCAGGTGCTCCTGGCTGTGATGCAGCGTCAAGGGTAGCCACAGCCATGGTCTCCGAGCTGATAGTCCATACTGCTGCAAACGTCATCGAACTATTCGTGCAGATGGCTGTTGTCTTGCAAACGTCCCAATCTGTTCATTCAGGCATTGAGATATGGCTGCACGATCCGTTACTGCCATGAAGATAAGATGCCTGTCATCTTGACTGTAGTTATACGAGGCCGTTGGGATGGGATGCAGCACGGTGTTTCATACTGTCCTCTTAAACCCACCAATTACATATTCTGCTAACAGTCATTGGATTGCGACCAACACGAGTAGTAATATCGCGATATGATAAACCACAATCGCGATAGGCTGTAATCCGACCTTTATCAAAGTCGGAAACGTTATGGTACACATTTCTCTTCCTTACGCAAGGCACCACAACAACGTCTCTCCAGGCAATGTCGGTCAACTGCTGTTTGTGTATGAGACATCGGTTGGAAACTTTTCTTCTTATCAGCATGTTTTAGGTGTCGCCACTGGTGCCAACCTTGTGTGAATGCTCTGAAAAGCTAATCATTTCATATCACAGCATCATCTGCCTGTCGGTTAAATTTCGCATCTGTAGAGCATCATCTTTGTGGTGTAGCAATTTTAATGGCCAGGAGTGTAATTAAGTGACACTACAAAAACAGGTTGCAAATTTCAGAGAACCTACATCAGAATGGATCAGTCAGTGAATTGTGTGTTGAATAACTTATCACAAGTTAACTACCGGGTATGTAAAAGTCTAAGGTTGCATTCTTTGTAATGTGGAAAAAAATATTTTAACTTGAGAGTATATTAACACCGTGATGCATGATTTGCAACAGGAGGTACAATTTGATTCAGATGTTCCGGTTGGGTTTTGGAAATGCACTACTTCTGGGACATTAAACACATTTTCCTTAATTTTCATTTATAATTTTAACTACGTAGCACTGCTAGTAGAAACAAGCAAATGTAAAAAGACAACAATAGTTTTTCCTCCTACATAAGCACTGTAAGCTAAGGAACAAAGACTGCACCACAATCTCTTCCTACTGTGATGAAAGAAGTGGACTAGTTTCTTGTAGGAGGATCAGGCTTTCTAGGTGTGGAGAGGGGTTCGACTTGTGCTGGGACAAATGCTTATCTAACATCTCTACTCATTTGTTATGAACAAAAGAGCACTGGAAACAGAAACAGTGCTGCCAACATGCATATTTTCCACTAAAATATGCATAATGTTGAAAAATTTTGAACACTCCACTCAGAAAAAATACTGTACATCGTGTTTGCATCGATACTAACATATTAACCAAACAATATAGAGCTTAATTCTCAGAAGGTTTTCTGATGGGGGTTTTCAAGTAGGCTAAATAATTTGTTAAAACTCAAAAATGCATTTTTTTCAATTTAGAGAAATATTTACAGAATACAAAATGGGACCAGAAAGATACTATTTATTATTACATCAGTAATAACTGGTAATATGACCAACATCACAGCGTTCTGTTACTTTCTGAATGTGGAAAAGTTCACTTCTTTTTTAGTCTTAAATTACCAAGTTAAAAGAAGCCACTAACTGTACAGGTTTCAACAAAATTTCTACACACTAAGAGGGAACTTTAACATATCTACCAAGTCTTGTGGTTTATTTGTTGCATGTTCTCCATTTTAAGTTATTTACAAAACACACACTTTTCGAAGGACTGTACCATTTACAAAAATTAAGATAAAAATAATTTCCCTCTTAACATTCATGATACAAAGATATAATATAGGGCTACGCTTTTCCAGAGAAACTAATGATTGCATGTTGACATGACCTTTATGATATGAGATAAAATCATGTAACATTCATACCCTTGAGAGTGCTTAGAATTCAGGCACACTGGAGAACATCTCTAACTGGTTAAAGTCCTATAATCAAATATAAACACTACCATACCCATACACACACACACACACACACACACACACACACACACACACACACACACAATGCAGCAAATACGGACACTACTAAATTTCAAAGTTAATAACTTTTAATCATTTACATAACCAGGTCAATGAGGTTTCGGTGTATTAAGATAAACACTATTTCTATCCATATATTGTGTGTTTTCACTCTTGATATTCGGTGTGCCATTCCAAGACCTTTTTTATGAAAAAGGTTTCTTGTTTATTTGATGTCAGAAGTGTCGAAGAAAAACTATTAGTGAAAAGAGAAAAAGCTTCTAAGAAGACTTGCAGTCATGCTCGGCACTGGCTTTACAGAAACAATACAACAAACAAATTTGGTATTGCTTTAGAACAACATAGCTACCGGTACCTACTATTATACCTGCAAGTAAAGATAGTCTGCTAAGAACATATCCAAAAATAATTTCGTAGTAACTTATGAAATAAATTTACAGTACCTGTATTGTATAGTGAAGTGTATCAAGCTCCTCTTTCCGAGCTTGTTCCTTGGCAGTTTCCTTCCGTGTCTGTCGATTATACTCTATAAACAGGATTCCAGCAGCAACTCCAAATATAATCCCTTCTCCGAGTAGGTTTGCACCTAGCTCTATAGCCATTGCTTCATTCAGGCTTGGAATGTTCACAGGTTTACCCAGGTTCATTATCCACATTTTTGCTTTCACCTCGCACCAATTGTAGACTGCAGGTCAGGTACAGAGATGGCTATTAGAACGGACAAAATGTTTATATTATTTGCACACTATAAGAGAAGGCTTGGGATTTTTCACGGCTTCTAAATAAGTCAATAGTTAATTGGACACTAGAGAAAAGGCAATGGTTTAACTTTAATTAGTCTGTTAAACTCTTTTATTCCCTATGAAATGGATGAAAATGACCACCTTTAGTCGTTCAAGTAAAGTAGACAGCAATTTAAATAAGACACAAACTAGCAAAGTAGTGAAATCATATTTAAGGCTGGAGAAGCCTTGCATTTTGATTTACTCAATGCACCAATACATACAACCTGTCCTTCGATATAAATCAAAATACTGTCAGTGACAACTAACTTATCATGTTTACATTGCAATTACAGAACTAATTTACTTACACTGTGCAGGTGGCATGCATATGTAAGTCCGAAAAAATGGGCTAGCTTTAGCACGTTCCTTGACAGCATTTGCAATTGGTTTACTTATTTGTCGCAACAGTAATGAGCCGAGTTTGGCTATTGGGAAAGCACCAACAACCATTTCTACGCGTGCAGTTCAGTTCGGCATACTACCTGGGCCCCAGGCTCGCCAACCCAACTGAAAATTACGAAAGAAGTGCAAGATCCCTGATTTGCAGCGGCTGCGATAAGAGCAGAGTTCTGGCGGAACGTTCGAATTTTAATGATTTTACGTGGCGTTCAATAAGGAAACAGTCTATGTTTACAATTAATCACTATACTGTATTACAGTAGTAAAGTAAGGTATTTTGTAACAATTTATATTCATTAGTAAATGATTCGCTTCTTGATGCATATTATTTGCACCACAGTATTCAGTAGTTTAGAGAAATCTCGGCGACATTTAACGTAATACCAACGTCAACACAGTCGTGACACTCAGTTTGTTTTTGTTAGAGATTAGATTATATGTACTGTACTTTTAGTTCCAGTAGATCCAAACTGAAGAAATCCTCTTGGATGTAGAAAATATCAGAACAAAATACACAATATATACTTAGAAAATGAGAACATATGTGTTAACGTACCTTCCACAGATCCCAAATGTAATTGCCATTGTGGATGTGGAATTGGTCAGGAAAAACAATTATCTTAAGAATATTTACATTTTATACAACATAAAAATTATTACTACATACTAATATACTAGGTGCATTTTTTGTACAACACTAATTTACAATGATCACATTACTGCACAAAACTTGTACTGAAGTCAAACTGAACGCAGTATTCATATTTGTGAACATTATATACAATAACTTACATCAATCACTTCTGACATCAATGGAGTAGAAGGAGTTGGCCACCATAAAATCCTTTAGACTCTTTTCAAACTGTACTTTATCGAGAGTTAAATTTTTTATGGCTGTTGGCATGTTATTGAAAATGTGTACTGCTGAATATTGGACACCTTTCTGAGCCAAAGTAAGTGACATAAATCTTTATTTACGTTATTCTTGTCTCTAGTATTGATCCCATTGACTGAGCTATTGGTTTGAAAAAAAAAGATATATTTTTAAAATTTCATTAGAGAATAAATGTATTGGGAAGCAGTAGTAAGTATCCCCAGTTCCTTAAATAGCCCTCTACATGATGTTTTTGAGTTGACACCACAAATGATCCGTAATGGACGTTTTTGTGCTCTGAAAACTTTTACTTGGCTTGATGAGTTGCCCCAGAAAATAATCCCGTATGACATTATGGAATGACAGTATGCATAATATGCTAGCTTTTTTATTTTTATATCTCCTGTATCTGACAACATTCGCTTAGCAAAAAGGGGCTTGTTTAGACGCTTCAGCAGTTCTGTGGTATGCCCCTCCCAGTAAAATTTATTATCCAGCTGTAATCCTAAGAATTTGACACTTTCAACTTCTTCTATTTCCTTGTTGTCATACCCTGGGTTATATACTGGCAGGAAACCTTTTACAACTCCTAAACTGAAAATAGTGTGTTTTTTCAAGGTTTAGTGACAGAGAAACGGCTAAGAATCCTTTATTAATGTCCATGAACATTTCATTAGCCTATCTTTCTAAGGCTATATTTGATTTACTATTTATATTTGTGTCATCTGCAAATAAAACAAACTTGGCATCTGATAATGTTGACAAAGAAAAAGCAGGGGGCCTAAGATAGAGCCTTGGGCGACCCCACATGTTATTAGTTCCCAATTTGATGAGGCCCGATAGTTCAGTACACCTCTCTTTCCTATTGACACCTTTTGTTTTCTATTAGAGGTATACGATTTGAACCATTCTGCAGCACTTCCTGTTACACCGCAATATTCTAATTTGCTCAAAATTATATTGTGATTTACACAGTCAAATGCCTTTGACAGGTCCCAAAATATACCAGTGGCATGTAATTTATTGTCTAATGAATTAAGTACATTCTCACTGTATGCGTAAATAGCCTTCTCAATATCAGAACCCTTTAGAAACCCGAATTGTGACATGGATAATTGTTTATTAGTGGTAAAGTCTTTAAGAAGATGACTGTACATTATCTTTTCTAAAATTTTTGAGAATGCAGGCAAAAGTGAAATTGTACAGAAATTTGATGGAATTTCTATATTTCATTTCTTATGTAATGGCTTAACTATCCAAGATCCCATCTTGCTTTCGGCTGCGGTTATAGTGGAGCTGTACCGTGCGACCAGTGCGGCTGAGCGAGGAGGGGTGAGCAGCGCTCAGGAAACAAACCAGTGCTGTGCAGTTCTAACGCCTGTCACCCCTTTTCAGAATGACTCAAACTGAGCCCTAATATTTTCCTGAATCACTGAAAGTTTTATTGATTCACAGTCTGCTTACAGGATTGTGGCTGCTAGAAGACTCGTAGAAGACTAAATAAAACACGGTTTCTCTCCAACATCTTTCTACGTAACCACGTAATAAGATTGATGACAAAGTTTTGTAATTCACAATTAAACAATATTCTTTTATATTAAAATGCCAAAATACAGAAATCAAAACATTACATTTAAGCTTTGACTATTTATCTCAATGTATGTACTTGTTTCATGAAATTTGTATTTAAATGTGGTACACAAATTCAAAGTCATCCTTTTGACTAGTGTTTACTGTGCTCAAATTATTTACATTATTTGTGTTTTCGAAGTGCACACATATTTGTTTTGCCAATATTGTGTAGGCGTAATATTATTGTGACATGGAATTTTAATGTGTTTCAGTTTGCGGTCTAATTATTTATTAATACGGATTTGTATATGGTTGTCGTAGTTTTGTTAATTTCGAAGATAGTTTCTTAGTACCAAACGAATTATTAATTTTAGTGCATGAAAAATTATCAGTATTTAATTTAGGATCCAGTGAGATATAAAACATGGTCTGCCCTAATTTATTTAAACAAATGGTATATATGAAATCATGTTGTGCAATAGTTATAACATGTAGTATTGTTGTTTTTATACAAATTAGTATCTATATAGGTTCAGCAATTTCCAAAACTAAGTGTAATGCATTTTTAGTGTTTGCAGCTATTATTTACGAAGGTATTAAAAACTGAAAATTACGTAAAAGGTCAGCCAAAGTTATATTTAAATCAATGTACTATTTCTTAAAGGTATTTTACTAATATTGTTAATAGAATTTCAAACTGAAGGCGAAATTGTGATTTCATTACCGGTAATGAAGTTTTATTTTAGATGTCAGTTATTTTATGTTTCTATGTTGGCAACTGATTTTTAGGAGTGTGCAGCATAGCAGAAACGGTACACAGTGCACTCGATTATAATGCCGCTGCAGGCGGCACGGCATGAATCAAACACGTTTGTTTCTCAGATCGGCGAGCAGCGAGGTCGGGTGGCTCCGTCTGCATTCGTGAGGCACCGGCAGCATTCAGCTGGGGTCAGCTGTGCCCGGTACTGTTGCCTGGTGCTACTGCTTGGCACTTACGTTTCTTTTGATGTGTAGTTGAAAATGGCTTCGACAGATGCTTTGATAACTGCTGTGTTTACTCGGCGTCCTTTATAGGACCAGCAAGACAACAATCACCACAACAGATACATTCTGGAAAAGCTATGGGACAAGGTGGCGGCGGAATTGCAGATTACAAGTGAGTAAATAATACATTTATTTAATCTGTTTTCTTTTACTGTGTTAAAACAAGAGGCGATACAAAGTTGAAAGAAACAGAGCTGAAAAGCACATCAAAATCATATTTTATAATATGAGAAAAAGTTTGCGAAAGTGTCTCTTATTTGGACACCTTCATTTGAAGCTCTGTTGAAGTTTCGTCCTGTTTGGCACGTGCTTGCGATAGAACTTCCGATTTCTGCTGTATGTGCTTCATCGAAGCTCAGGGATCCTTCTAGGTCAATGATGGTGTTATGTAAAATACAAATACATTTCACAATATCGTCAGCAAACTGTTGTGAAGTTTCTATTGGCTTTAAAAGTAATCCCCACTTAGCACTCATTAAAAGCACATTCAACTATTCGTCTTGCTCTGGAAAGACGTTTGTTAAAATATTCTTTCTCAGCATATAATACCCGTCGACTGTAAGGTTTTAAAAGATGCCTCAGTACTACAACTGATGTCTGTGCTAATGGAGCGTCTTGAGGTATATTTAGCTTCCCTTCTTGCATTAAGCTAAATACTCTAGAAGAACGAAATGTGCCACCATCACTTTGCTTCCCATATCCTCCAACATCGATTACAATGAATTTCCCATGAGCATCTGCAATTGCTTGCAATACTATTGAGTAAAAATGTTTGTAGTTGTAAAACATTGTACCAGAATTTTCTGGGCACTTTAGGCGAATGTGTTTTCCAGCAATAGCCCCAACTGAATTTGGAAAGTTCCATATATTATAGAAATTATTTGCAATCTTACGAAAATCGCTTTCAGATGGCACCCTCATGTGGAGTGGCTGAAGGCAATCCCGCAACACTTTGGTAGTTGATTCCACAATTCTTAGAATGGTGGTGAATCCGATTTTGAATGTCAAAGCCATGTCTCGAAAACGTCTTCCAGTTGCTAGGCACCTACAGCAATATATAATTAGTTAAAAGTAATAATAATGAATATTGGTAGTTACATGAATTTCATAATTATAAATTTTCAATAATAATACTTCATTTGTTTCAGAAAAGATGTATGGATGAAATGAAAAAAAACCTAAAAGACAAATTTCGCGACAAAATAAAAAAAAAATTGCACTCATAAATCCGGTAATGGGGCAGAGGAAGAAACGTCAGATGACAACGAACAAGGAGAGCGTAGTGTATCTGAAACAGCTGTGTGAACTGTATCAAGCTCTAAGTTGCTGTACTTCGACAGCCTTAAATTTTTGATGGATCAGTTCACACCACGAGAAAACAAAGGCAATTTACGATCAAATACCGCCGATCCGGCAACAATGGATCCAGACGAAGGTATTTTCGACGAGATGTCGTCCCAACCAGTCTCAACATCGCCTTCTTCGTCTGCAATTAACACGTCCATTGATGGCAGAAGCAACAGAATATCACTGAAGAGGCAGTTAGAAACTGATGTTCAAAATAAATTGATTGATATCGAGGAGAAAAAACTTAAACTTCTGGCTGAAGATGGAAAAAGGTCAGACAAAATTTCAGGGTTTTTTGACAGTCTCCTGCCACACACTGTCAGATGAGAACAAAATGCTGTTGATGATGGATATTCAGCAGCTTACAAATACGTCTATGAACCGAAATCATCACTCTCTGATAAAAATCTAGTATCTAATATTCCTGTTCGTAAACCATTTTCATATTTACATCATCACGTTACTGGTGGTACATTTGTTTGTCCAGCAGTGAAACAACTCAGTGGATGGACGAAAGAAGCAGCTATGACTAAAAAATCTACAGGTGTTTATAAATGTGTGTACAGTACATTACATTGTTAATTTAACTATGTAACAAAAATAAAAAATAATCTATTTTAAAGCGAAAGATAGTTTCCTGTAATTTCCTTTGAACACAAATTCCCATAAACAACAAAAAATTGAAAATAAAAGAATGATTAATATTTTAATAGATAAGAATGATAACCTTCAAATTAAAAAAAATGAATAGATAAGAATCCGAAGCTTCAAAATCGAAAAAATAAATATGTATGAAGTGATAAGAATGAAAAGCATAAAAGTAATAATAATAATAATAATAAAGATTTGAATAGATAAGTATGACAAGGTTCCTTACCTTAATGTAAGTGCTAAATGTTCTTCAGGGCTGATTGGATTAAGAATGAAGTTAGACCAAGTAGGTTGTATTTTTTGTCTCACATGTTGTAGAATATAGTCAAATGTAGAAACTGACATCCGGAAATATTGCAGAAACTTATCTGGATGCAAGCGCAGCTGAGAGTACAAGCGATGAAACTCTCCATCTTTCTGCCTGTTAATGTTAATCAGATGGATGGACCATAGACACTGCTGAATGTGATAATACCTAAGGGTACTGTTTTCTAAGCAGATCAGCTTGCGAGCCTTTGATAGTGACATCTTTCATCACTCAGCGTTATGGAACTGTGCAGGGCGATTATTGGCGCGCGCGTCGGGCAACTTCGGTACTGTTTGGACGTGTGCACCGCGCTGATACCTCGCCCCACTATACTTCGTCACAATGCAATGCTGCACCAGCTGCCCAACACACAGCTCTGTGCCTCTCTCTTGCGCCACTCCACTATAATCTTGAGCTTAGTGGGAAGCAGATTAAAATTACTGTTAATAAACGGAAATCTAATAAAATCTGTCTTGCAGATGAACAGGAAATCAACTTTGAAATTAGAAAAACTCATGTTTAGCTGCATTAGAATTTGCTTAGTAGCTATAAGATTCTTGCTGAATGAAAACAAAAACACAGCACATAGTCTTTAGTACAAAAGACAAGCCACCGAATCACAATCCAAGTTATGTTAATTTTTTGGGGGTATATTTAGATGACAGATTATCTTTAGGTCAATATTTTAAATATATTAGCGGAAGGTTGTCAAGGGTAATTTTATATTAAGGTGATTTATGGATTGTGTACCTGATCTTTACTTTAAAACTTCCTGTTTCTCAATTTTCCAAAGCATAATAGGATATGGTATAATTTTGTGCAGAAACTGTAGTGGTGTGCATGGAATGACATCCTTATGCTGCAGAACAAAGCTATTAAGGTAGGTTTTTCACATAAAACACACCGTAATAAACCTTTGTTTTGCGAGGAAAAAAATAAATAATAATAATAAATTACATTGGTGTGCATGGAATGACATCCTTATGCTGCAGAACAAAGCTATTAAGGTAGGTTTTTCACATAAAACACACCGTAATAAACCTTTGTTTTGCGAGGAAAAAAATAAATAATAATAATAAATTACATTGGTGTGCATGGAATGACATCCTTATGCTGCAGAACAAAGCTATTAAGGTAGGTTTTTCACATAAAACACACCGTAATAAACCTTTGTTTTGCGAGGAAAAAAATAAATAATAATAATAAATTACATTGCAACAGTACAAGAAGCAATATATGCATTTACACTCTGTACCACAGACTGACAAAATCACTTAACAGTTGTGCATTATTTAGCAAGCATCCACAAAACATACAAGATTTACCAGAACAAGCATTCAAACAAACACCATATACAGTGGCGAATACAGAATTTTTTTCTGGGAGGGGCTAGGGTTACCAGATTTTGGAATGCAAAAATGACGACATTTTTCCTTATTTTAGGTTGAAAAATGAGGACACTTTCATATTTTAGGATGGAAAATTACGACACTTCCATTATTTTAAATTTATTACAAAAGGAACCTAGAAGAATATTATTACTTAAATCAACATATCCACATCAGGTCCTATATCTCAATTAAAATGTCTTAATTTGATTTTACATGTGTAATTCCTTTTAAAGACTCACAGTTATCATTCTATTTTCCTCCTTTTGTGCAGGGGACTGTTGACCTTTGTGTTTAGTACGTTTTCAAATTCCAAACACCAAAAGAACCTTTTCTCCATTGTGCGTGTGTTAAGGAGAATAACTGTTCAACACGAACATTATGTGCTGGCAGTGCAGAGAACCGTACAGTCTTAACCAGTTCACTAAATTGTTACCATTTATTTTGGCTTACTTGTGATTTTCTACCATATGTGGCTATTTTTGTTTTTTGTTGTTCATGCCTCTTAAAACAACAAAATTCTAATATGGTTTGGTCCACATCATAGTATATGCCTTATGTCTACATATTCGAACACTCAGACGGAAACATCGATTGTGAGCAATATAGATCGATATTTTCTATTTCAAACTAGTTTTCGAAGTATGACAGATCGAACAATATAAGAAAGTAACAAATTATGTACAAAATTTCATTTTCCAAAAGAAAAAAATGCGGACATTAATAGAAATTATAGAAATATATGCAGATGGTTTAACTGATACAGGAAACACACAAAATACGCTCAAAAGCCATAGTCGCTTTTTAGAAAAAAAACTTATAATATATTTCCATCTAACTACCAATGCACAATGGCGTCATTTTCAAGTCCCTCTGATTACAAAAATATTACGATGATTCAACCACATTATTGTGTTAGACGTTTCAAAACGTACCACAAAATAAAAAATAAATAAATAAAAAATCAAAAATAAAACAATAAACAGAGAATCCGAAGTTCGAAAAAACTACATTTATCAAAATGACAATCAAACCATGTACCCTGAGCTTTTGTACAATTACCAATAATTCATTTGACGCATTTAATACCATAATACTGTGGGCATCATTGGACAAAGCTGTTATTCGACAATATTGTATAACTGTTTGATGTTTCTAGTGGTCAGTCTCACTCAGCCTTATAGTCCAATTACTTCAAATTTGTATATATATGTAGAAGGAAACTATGTCAATTTCAAATGATTCCCACACAGCGTCCCCCTCCCCCCAGCAGTGCAGAGTACCACTGTGAGCCATGGGGGGAGGGATTTTTTGTTGTTGTTGTTTTAGGGCGCACAACTTCTATGGTCATTAGCGCCCAGCCAAGAACATAGATTCGCTATGATCTCATAAAAAATGGTGACTGTCAGAACATCAACAAGAGGCTAAAAACGAAAGATAAAAGACAATTAAAGGGGTTAAATATCCTTGGATAAGTTGGCCAAGTTGATAAAACGCAAAACTCGAGCAGCTGCTCGTGTGTCATCAGCTAAAATTTCCTCCAGAATAGACGGAAAGTGAAGGGCTACACGGAGATGATTAAAATTAACACAAGTCAGTAAAACATGTCGCACTGTCAGCAATTCACCGCAGGAGCATAGCGGTGCAGGTTCGGCGGATAGCAAGTGACGGTGGCTGAAACGGCAGTGACCGATCCGCAACCGGGCCAGGATGACCTCCTCCCGCCGAAAGGAGCGTGAGGAGGTCCCCCAAGCGGTCGGGATCGGTTTGACAGTTCGCAATTTATTGTTGTTCAGTGAAAGCCACGCACTGTGCCATGACGACACGATACTCCGGCAAAGAGCCCGTTGAACATCGTCCGGTGGGACGCAAAAGGTAGCCATGCGAGGCAAAAGAGCTGCTGCCTTGGCTGCTATGTCGGCGGCCTCATTCCCGGGCACACCCACATGGCCAGGGACCCACAGGAGAGAAACGTGACAGCTGTCATCAGCTAGCAACTGGAGGGAGCGTTGGATCCGGATGGTTCGAGAAAGGGTCCTTAAGACTCTGCAGGGCACTGAGGGAGTCAGAACATATGGCATAGAAAGGTTGGCGGTGGCGGCAGGTATACAAAACGACCTGGTGGAGTGCAAAAAGCTCAGCCGTGAAGTTCGAGCACCGGTCAGGGAGCTTGTATTGGAAACGGTTGTCCCCGACGACGAAGGCAGATCCGACACCGGCAGTGCTCTTGGAACCATCAGTGTAAATAAATATGGCATTATCGAACCGCGAACGGAGTTCGACAAGCCTCGAGCGGTATACCAAATCCGGACTGCTCTCCTTGGGGAGCGAACTAAATTCGAGGTGATTGTGAACCTGGGCCTGATGCCACGGTGGCAATGGGCTTTCGCTCAACCAAAAGGTGGAAGGAAGTGTAAAATCGAGCCGCTGTAGTAGGCGGCGAAACCGAACTCCAGGTGGAAGCAAGGCAATCGCAGACAACTGATCGAGTGAGTCGTCAAAAAATAGTCGGTAAGATGAATGGTTGGGCATCGACCGCAGGTGGCATGCTACCGACACAAGAGTATGTCACGTTGAGTGGTCAAGGGTAATACAGCAGCCTCGGCATACAGACTTTCAACAGGGCTGGTATAAAATGCACCGGTCGCCAGACGTAATCCCCGATGGTGGATAGAGTTGAGACGGCGGAGAATCGACGGCCGTGCAGAAGAGTATACAAGGCTTCCGTAGTCGAGCTTCGACAGCAAAGTTTACGATCCAACATGAGTCCCAAGAATTTCGTAGTCTCCACGAAAGGGAGGGCGACAGGGCCGAGACGTAGAGAAGGTGGAAGAAATTCCTTGTATCTCCAGAAGTTGATACACACAGTTTTCTCAGTGGAGAACCGGAAGCCGTTTGCGATGCTCCAGGAATATAGACGGTCAAGACAGCGTTGAAGAGAACGCTCCAAGAGACACGTCCGCTGGGCGCTGCAATAAATTGCGAAATCGTCAACAAAAAGAGATCCGGAGACGTCGGCTGAAAGGCAATCTACGATCGGATTGATTGCAACGGCAAAGAGCGCCACACTCATGACGGAGCCCTGTGGTACCCCATTCTCCTGGCAAAAGGTATCTGACAAAACAGAGCCCACCCGTACTTGCGATCCGCCAAAAACGCTTGAATGAAAAGAGGAAGGCGGCCCCGAAGGCCCCATGTGTGCAATGTGCGGAGAATGCCCGCTCTCCAACAGGTATCGTATGCCTTCTCCAAGTTGAAGAACACTGCTACTGTTTGACGCTTCTTTAGAAAGTTGTTCATAATGAAGGTCGACAACGTAACGAGGTGATCAGCAGGAGAGCGGTGTCGACGAAAACCGCATTGGATATTAGTCAGGAGGCGGCGAGATTCGAGGAGCCAGACCAACCGAGCGTTAACCATGCGTTCCATCACCTTACAGACGCAGCTCGTCAGAGAAATGAGGCGATAACTGGAAGGAAGGTGTTTGTCCTTCCCTGGTTTGGGAATGGGGACAACAATGGCTTCACGCCAACTTGTGGGAACATGACCCTCAGTCCAAATGCGATTGTAGATACTAAGAAGAAAGCACTTGCCCGCAGGAGAGAGGTTCTTCAGCATCTCTATATGGATTGAATCGGGCACATGTTGTGGGCATCACACACAGAGTGAGTTCTATGGTCCGATCCGGTAGGACGGGAGGGAGAGGCAGTCGACGTAAAGTAGGGCCTCGAGCAATGAAGTTCTGTACAAATTTCTGTAAATCTATTGGACCAAACTACGTGGTCATCAGTCCATAGCTTATAAACTACTTAAACCTAGGTAAACTAACGTACGGACAAACACACACACCCATGCCCCAGAGAGGACTTGAACCTCCATGGCGAGCAACCACGCACTCCACAGCGAGACGCTTTAGACGAAGTTCTGTAGTTGATGAGGCAGCGTAACCTGTCATGAGAGTCCCTGGCTTGAGCAGGAGCCATGGACCGGAACTATGAGTAGTGCAATGCCCGATGGGAGCAGGAAGGCCTGAGCCTTGAAAGGAATGGAATCACGGGCGAGCTGGAAGCATTTAATGAGGTCACATTCAGAAAATGACGTGCACATTATGAGTAGGTTATCATCGTGCACCACAACGGACAGATCTGTTGTGAATGGCGGGGAACAGGAATGGAGAATTGATAGCAGGGATCAAAGGGAAGAAGGGAATGAAAGAAACCTCTGAAGGGGGAGGACGGATGGGAGGAGGAGGAGGAGGAGTTGCCTATCGAAGGTGGCGTGTGACCCGATGGCAAATGAGAGGGGGAGGGATGCGAAGGGGGGAGGGCGAGCCTCAAATGAGGAGAAGGAGGAGGAGGGAGCCTCGACCTCAGGAGGAGAAGCAGGATCGAGGTGTGCGGGCTTTAGGCGATTGATGGGTACAGCAGATGGTCTGTATGGTGAAGGTGTTTGCAGAACGATGGAGGACAGGCTAAGGGCCAGAGTAAGGGGGGCTGTAAGGGCGGGCAGATGGTGTCATCACACCAAACACGAACTCGCAAGTCTGCAGGTCCGAAGGTACCCTTACAGGTGGAGGAGAGTGGCTGGCAGGAGAGGAAGGGAAGACCGCAGTGCAGATGAGGTAGACTCGGTGGCCCATCAAAGGGAGAACCTCGAGCGGACAGGGCAACAAGCTCGCCTGGTAAGGTAAGTTGTTGACCATATACAAACTCCGCAATGGTGCCACGGAGGTCCTCCTTGTACATTGCAGACAGGCCTAGAAGATCAAGGGGAAGGGTGTCGAGCGAAAGTGAACTGTGGCACTGAAGGGCTGTTTTAAGGGTTCGGTGCCATCAATCTACCATCCTGTTCCTCTGCAGATGACAGGCGGTAGTGTGGATCCAGCGAATGTCGCAGAAATGGCAGATATTGGTGAAAAGGGCACTCTCGAATTGGCGTCCCTGGTCAGTTATGATGACCAAGGGGCAGCCAAAGCGAGCAAGCCAGGTAGAAATGAAAGCACGAGCGATGGACTCGGCCGTGATGTTAAGCAGAGGTGTGGCCTCCATCCATCTCATGGTGCAATCGATCATAGAAAGGATGTAACAGTAACCATCGACCGGTGGAAGGGGCCAACAAGGTCCAAGTGGAAATGCTGGAATCTGCCGAACGGAGGAGGGAATGAACCAAGCGGAGGGGAGGTGTGAGATGCGACCTTGTCCCGCTGACATGTGATGCAAGGACTGGCCCAGGCAATCCCGCCTCATGTCGCGCCAAACAAAACCTTTGTTACCTACGTCATCCTCTTCAATTATGTGTCAATCTGTCTCCTCCAAAGACCAGGTGACACGCTCCAGGATTGTCTTTCTGGCACTGTCATAGCGGTCCCGACTGGGAGGAGGTAACCAGGTCACAAATTAGATCCACATGGTCGTGCAGAGAAGTGATTAAGCAGAGGTAGCGAGCGGTGTCGTCCAAATTGTAATGCTCGAATATGCGCTTGATGAAAGCGAACCAGGTGATCGGAGAGTCGAATGAGAATTGAGGCAGCTTCGGCAGGTGACCTGGCAGTGGACAAGGAGGCGAGCCAGGAAATGGCAGAGATATTGCAGAGTCGGCGTCGTCGATAGGCGAAGGCGTGGAAGCATCACACGGCACGGCAGAGTCGCCAAGCGATGCAGGAGCAACGGTCTAAAGTCCGGCAAAGTACCAGTGTGGAAAGGGACCACTTTGCATCGTAGAAGGCACATGTGGAGACACGGCGCATGGAAGCACATGTTGCGTATCACACACGTTTGCAGAGTTAGCACAGTGGATGAAACTGTGGGGACCGTAGGAAGGCTCGTAGTGTGGAATGTTCACATCCTGCACGGAAGAAGGCAGCTCCTATGAGGAGGTGCACTCGCAAAGTTAGCACAATTTTCAGCACAAACATATGTACACTGACTGGGTTGGCAAAGTTCAAACGGTGCGGTGTGATGCACAGCACTCGAAGAAGCAAAAGTACGTAGCCCATCTGGGCGTTTGAGGCTGGGCACGTGACCAGTGGAGTGATACATCGGCGTATCCGGCATGGCGGCCGGCGTTGCACATTTGAATCTGGCACAAAGTCCACGTTGTAACTGGAACTGTCCAAAGCACAGAAGAGCTGAGAGCGCTCGAACGGTGGAGTGCCATAAAAAGGAGCACTCAAAAGCGTCTGTGGAATGACAAAGCGAGAGTCACATCGCTGAGGCACGACATTGTTGAACAGTGGTGACGTGAAGATTTCCTGTGGCGAATGTCTGGTTAAGTGTGGCAGTCGGGCGTTATGCGAACTACTAACACTTGTGATAATGCTGGAAATCACAGGTTGCCGATGAAGAGTGAGCCCAGGAGGCGCTTGCACGGACGTCGACTTGTTGCATTTGGGCGCGGGATTGTTGTCGTACCGAGGGCGAGCGAATTATGATGAAGGAAGTCGCCGAAAACCGCAGGACAACACTGTGCCAAACGCGTAGAATCGTTTTTTGGCACAGGGTCACCACTGTGGAAGTTAATAGAGGCAGGGCAGCCCAATATCCACGCACTTTATCCAACTTTATTCAGTGTTCACTACACAGCGTACATACATGAACTGGATAAAAAATGGCCGGTTCTTGACTATAGTCGATACACGCACACACTCGATCGGTAGCTAGCACCGCCACACTACTAAGGAAACTTACTACAATGAAAGTACACAGATAGTCCCTAGAATGTAACAATAGACAAAGCATGAACATGACATAAAATCAGCACTACTCACAAGTTTCATATATTTAAAAGACATTTTACCTAATCTGTGAAGGATGTCGACATACTCTAATTCATAACACCAATCTACTGTAGTAATCTCAGTAACCGATGTCTTCTACTGCCCAGTCACAGCAAATACTGGAACAGTGCAATTAGCAAACACCTATATTTCTGACTATTTCACATAATAATCCAGATTTACAAATACAGCCCCATACCTCAGATGATGACAAGGTGGAATGTGATTTCTTATGTTCAAGTACGGGTCTGATGGAAATGCTCTTGCATCCCCAGTGAAACGTCCAGTGTTCTGGTAGCAGTCATACCTACGCTGTCAGCCTTAAATTATTCACATTACCATAAGTAATAAGATGATTTTATCAGACTGCAGAAACTTAATAAAAATATGCAGATACATACAATTCTCAAGAAATCTAATTCACTGATAATGGGCATCATTAACAGCAGACTCTAAAACTGTATTGCATATCAGATCAAGATGACAATGGGACAATGAATGTAAGTCTCCGGTACACAATAAAGGAATGTACTTTGGATAGATACAGCCAAAAATTCCTCTAAAACCATGGTTCTGCTCAATTAAGGGAAATAAAAGATTGATAATGTCAACAATTTGAATGAGATTTATCTGTGGGAAGGGCTTCCCTATACCCAGGCCGCTGAAACATTGCACTTGACGTTTCGCGTTACGGCGAGTTAAGTTGGCTACACTGCTTTAGCGACGTTGCAACACTAGCCTTTAGACACACAGCAGACGAAACGGTTTTCAATTGCAATTCGTAAATGTAAGCCATTGAGTAATAAAAGTGCGTATAATAATTCGTTCTTGAGCAGCAAATAATTAACGGCATATTAATGGAACCAGAGCACAACAATGCACACACAATATAGAAAGTAAGCATGGGATCACGACAGATACGAAATAAACAATGATCAAGATAGTAACTTTTCTCTCTACGTTTTATAATCAATTATTTTCACTCACCAATTTACGGCGACAATGATACAATTACATCCAGCTCCCCATCTTGACTGTTGTCATCGCTGCCAAAATCGTCATCACCAAGACAAATCGTTAACTGCTCATGAGCCCTTCCACTGTTTGCGCTGCCACATTGGCAACAGCTTCATGCAACAGCTTCATGCAACAGCTTTTAAACCTCTGTTATTAAGAAAGACTTATTGTTCCTTAAGTACTTCTTCACGTCACTCCACACCAATTATGGTTAAAACGGCAGTGAAATGGGGGCAGATTTATTTCATTCTGACGCTGCTCCTTTGCGGTTTTGTCTACTGCATATGTGGGTGTAATAGGCTTATTTTGTTTCACGAGCGAATATAAAAGAAGTTTTGACATTGACATATCTGCAGCAATATTTCTTTCTTGTAACCACTGCACCATAATTTCTTTCCGATCGTTTGAAGCGAGAATGAACTTCCTGCTCAGAGCATAAGCTACGAAGTTTTTATGCAAACGATACTGAGAACTTACTCAGAAATCGTCACTAGATAAACGTCTTTTCGGTGACATTATTCAATTAGTTGAACTCGGAAAGTCAAGTTAAACCACTCACAGTAAAACCGCAGCGAAAAAAGTACACACAACATAAACACGCGGTAGACACGGTGCACAATGTTGTTTACGGTAGCACTCAACAAAGCTGGCAACGCGGGAACGTTGACGTCACGGCACGTGATCACTGGAAGCGTTTACCGCGCTGTGATTGGATCATTCTTGGCGACTAGCGCCTCACGCTTCTTGCTCTTCACTTGTTATTTGTAAACGTCAAGTGCAAAGTTTCAGCGGCCCGGGTATAGCCACTATCACTGAATACATAAGCGAGCCAGTGCTTATTATTAATGTGAACAACAGTGACCGATATAAATATCATCTTTTTCGAATGAAAATTCTATGGAATCGAACAACATGACTTCATTCAACGGATGATTCGATGCCAATGGCACAAAAAGTCTATTTGCAGAATATAGTTTCAAAACATATTGCTTGATGGTTTTTCTTATGTATGGAGTTGAGAAGCTTGACCAGGTCCCTTTCCGATCAGAAGAGTTGTATGGATGTCCTTCATGAGTAGAATTTCTTCAACTAAGCTGTCTGAATCTGATAAGTCTGCAGAATATTTTGATAGAAGATTTTCAAGGCCCATGAAATCCAAAACCGATCTAAAATTTGTTCAAAGCTTGTAAATTGTGTTGTCAAGTCTGCCACGATAAAATCCAAAATAGTGAGGAAAACAAGTAATTTGAACCTATTTGATGATTCTAGCTGAAGTTGTCCAGGTGTCTTTTCATTTGCACTGGGATAGACTAGATTACTTCTCATTCCATAGATCCATGTTGAGGAGATTCTCGTGGATATGGAACATGTCCATTATATATATATATATATATATATATATATATATATATATATATATTTAGAAGCTGGTACTATAATAATACTATTAGTATGAATAAAGATACATACATGACTTGGTTCTATTTAAAAATTCTTCATTGGAGTAGAAGGAGTTGACACTGAAAGCCTTTTAGGCTCCTCTTAAACAGATCTTTATTTGTAGCTATTTTTTATGGTTGCTCGTAAATTATAGAAAATATATGTTCCTTAGTAGTGGACCACTTTTTGAACTAAATTAAGTGCTTGTAACTCCTTGTGAAAATAATTTTTGTTCCTAGTATTGAACTGAGCTGTTTGTCCTTGTGATGGACTCTGGTCTAATAACTAACTACCTTGGCATCTACTTTAGCTTCATTAAAAAAAGGTTTCCCATAAATCTCGAGGTACTGACATTTCATTAAGTAAATCTTTAATTAGTTGCATGTCTATGTTGAAAGAAGTTCCTTTGTTTTGTATAATAATGACATGATGACATCAAGGCGCTTTTAAAAGATTCAAGGTACTTCTTGTGTCCCAAAATAGTATTTTTTGCTGATGGAATTAACATGTGTACCTTATCCACCCAGATCAAGTCTAAAAGTGTGAAGATTGAAGGATAGCGCTTCAAAATTGGCCATATAGCTCTTAGTCTTTCACTCCAGAGTTTCAGAAAGTTTTTGCAGACACAAATGGACATACTGTTTGAAAGTTCTCAACGACCAGGGCTGCTAGAGAAAAACTTTCAACATTTACAAATAGTGTCACAACATTACAATTCAGCTTATTGGGGTTGGCACCAACTCTACTCAGAGGATGTGCTCCACAGGGAGAAAGAAATGAAAGACTTTATTTTATCAAGTATTCTTGACTGAAAACCACTTATGTGACCTCACATGTAGAAGCCATTGTCGTCAGGTGCCCCTGGACATGCAGAGTTTGGAGCCCCAAAAAAGTAAATGGAAACTTCAGAAAGATGTATATTTGTTTTGTGACTTTATTGGTTAAAATTATACAAAACGAATGCTAGTGATTAGTTCCAGGAAATGGTATACCATTAAAAATTAATAGTTTACTTAAAGATTCATAGAAGTATGCCTGTTTCTATGCAGATGACTGGCAGGCACAGTAAGGGATTTGAAAACAAAAAAGAAATTTCTTTTGAATGAATACATCAGATTGATGTACATTTGTTTAGTGAATTTATTGATTATTACTAATAGAATTACACAAACCCAACACTAGTGATTGTTGTTTTGGAAATTGGACTTACATTGCAGTTAAAGGTTTCAAAGTGAAAAATTTTCTATCATGTCCTCAAAGTCAAACTGTTGAACGGCATTACTTTTTATGTACATGATTGTCAAATTAATAAGTCGTTACTGTAAAATAATCATTTGCAAGTCAATTTTTATTCTATTTAAATGTGAAAACGTACACTCTCATGTGCAACTGATTACGATTAGACAAAGAAATATCCCCTTAGCAATTTCTAAATTTGGAAAGGTATCTTCCATTTTATCTGTCATTACTAGAGAATGTGAGGATGAAATACTGAGTTCTGTAGACTGATTTTGAAAGTTTTTCAAATATTATTTTAAATGAAAGATTTTGATATGAGCTGACCAGTGTTAATGTCTTCATGATACAATTTGCAGAAATATGCAGAATTGTGCTTTAACTGATTTGCTAACTTCCTTGTATGCTTCTGAACATAGCTTTAAATGAAACTGCAATGTGTTGAGTATGGCAGAAAAACATCTACATGAAATTTTTCTTTGGCACTCAGCTACACAGAGTGTGATAAATCCTCGAATAAAGTGATATGCTTTCTGCAAATTTTCTTCCTTTGGGAATTACCTTTATAGTAAAAGTCGACCACTGTATGTAAAAGAGTCTTGTTTTATCACTAAAATTAGCAAATGAGGTCCATGTGGACTACTGGATACTCCCTGCACAAAGCCTTGTTCCCTGGCCTAAACTGAGAACTGACTCGTTTCAAATTACTTCAATAACAGGAAGTTAATACTACAGTGGTCAATATACATAGCAGCTCACACGTTATTACAAGCAGATATTAATAAGCAAGCCACCACAATTAAAGTTATCTTAGAAAGGTGGCTAAGAAAACATTTATGGCACAACAGAATTTAGACATAAGGAAAAGTGCATCTGAACTTGTACTCGGCACTTGTGAAGAACGATTTTTAATAAAAGAGCGAAGGTGCTCTAAAGCTACAACTTATAGGCAACTTACGGATTATGCTGAACTTAGACTTGTTTATTCAGATAGAAAACAAGCAAAATGGAGAACCAATTTCGTTACTACAATAAAAATGCATCTCTTACATGGATTAATGCGGACGATGCCCAGCCTAAAGTATACATGATTTAATGCTACTGGCGGGAAGGATTCACAAACAACACTCATTGTCTCTCACACACACAATGCCACAGCGAAACTCACCAAAATCAGCGTGCTGAGACAAGGCGGAAGCAGGCGCCGAAATCGTAGGCGAAATTCAGCAAGTCGGAGGAAGCACAAAACACAATATACAAAAACACTTTGAAGCTGGCTCTGGTCTGTCGTGCCTGTTTTGAGGTGGTGCATGTGTATAGCAAGTTAAATTACATCTGACTTGGATCGCCAGCAAACACGCTAACAGTGCCACATGGCTACGTTACATGAACGCACTCCACTGAAGGGAAGTGGTTGAAAATTGGATTCATTATACAAAATCACGGTGGATTCTTAAGTTGCAGTCTGTTAGAAATCGATCTAGGTATTGATTTTGTATGAGAAAAGTCGTGAATTCAGGTGACTAGCTGCAAGCCCCGGAAATCTGGAACTCGGACCCACGTGGTTCCGAAAACCGATAAAATTGAACAAATTCAGTTTCCGAAAAATAAAGAAAATTAACTACAGCATGCAACCCATAGAAATGCTTAGAATTATATAAGGAAGCGAATGAAATACAGCTACACGCTACAGGGGGCGATTACAGAGACGTATGAGGTCCTGTCTCAGAAAAACCACAAAAATGAAATAATTACATAGTCGGAAAAATAAAAATAAGAATTATGCCATGCGACCCATAGAAATACTTAGAATTACATGAAGAAGGGAAAGAAATACAGCTACACGTGATAGGGAGCGCTTACAGAGACGGATGAAGTCCAGTCTCAAAAAACTCGTAAAAGTGAAATAATTACAAAGTCCGAAAATTAAAATTAATAATTACAGCATGCAACCCATAGAAATCTTTAGAATTACACAAGGAAGCTATTGAAGGAGCTTGTACACGGCTCAGAGAGAATTATTGACAAAGACAGAGTGCATACTATAAGTCAGAGAAGATACAAAATTAAAATAGGCGAGGAGAGAAGATAGAGAAATATTAGTGGAAATCAGAATGATACCCACATAGTTACATGCCTGATAGGCATGGAACAAACAAGAGTGGAAGTTGAAGGCTTTGTTCTATGAACCAACCACGTGGAACACATATCACTCACAGAAGGAAACGATGAGAAGATTTTTACATGCACTATGCAAAAATGAACATATCACCTATTAGAAATCGGGCCCCCACTAGCTAGAAAGTATTTACACAGAGTTCATACACCACCACATGATCACAAAAGGTTTTAACATACCAAGCTGTTATCAAACTACAACCAGAATCACACACACTGCGTTTATCTATTGGAAATCACTGAATTGAAAAACGAGAACACATTTCCACACACGGCCAGAGAAAATATTTTTAAAAAATGATTCTAAGTTCACGAATCTATGTTAAACGTGCTAGACAATAAAACGCGTACCTCGCCAGACATTCAGTATAGAATGACCAGACCGAGTGGCTATAAGGCGAGGGAAGCGACCGGAAGCCGGAAAATCCAAGATACAGCGGTGGTGGGGACGGAGAGTGAGTAGACTCACGCTGAGGGAAGGCTCGCTGACTAGCTTGCAACCAAAGGGTGTGGAAACCTCTTTGGTAGTATCAGCAGCTATGGACACTGAGCCAGAGAGAACGATGCAAAGCGAGCTATCACTCCCCACAATAGGACAGCCATAGATAATCGCACCCATTTAAAAGTAAAACAATTGCACATTCTTACGGGGACAGTGGCACAGCGGAGAAGACCTACTTATGCCACAATATAATAACAAAGTATTAACATAACAAAATAAGAAAAACCTAGCAATATTAACTAATATTTTAACACATTAAATAAAAATGCTATTCCTCAAGCCTTGAAAAGAGTGGGATTCAAGTTTTAACAAAATGATAATCTAGTGACATTAAATAAATTATAACTTTACAGAAATATACAAAAAATATATGGATGACGACAGGACCTGAATTTTTCTCACTGGCTGACAATTCATACTGAGCGAATATACAGCGTGCAGTAGTGATAAAACTGGTGATAGATGCAAGAAGTTTTGTTGCTACATCTATTGTGATGATACTTCTCTGTAAACCTATATTTCTGTTAATGGTAATTCTCAATGCTACAAATGCTAGTGATTAGTTCCAGGAAATGGTATACCATTAAACATTAATAGTTTATTTAAAGATTCATAGAAGTATGCCTGTTTCTATGCAGATGGCTGGCACACACAGTAAGGGACCTGAAAACACAAAAGAAATTTCTTTTGAATGAACACATCAGAATGAGGTACATTTGTTTAGTGAATTTATTGATTATTACTGTTAGAATTACACAAACCCAATACTAGTGATTGCTGTTTTGGAAATTGAACTTAACTTTGGTGTTAAAGGTTTTAAAGTGCACAATCTTAAAAAAAAGTCTTGAATGTCCAATTGTGGAAGGGCGTCACTTTCTGTGCACATGACTGTTAAATTAATAAGTCGTTACTGTAAAATAGTAATTTGTAATTCAATTTTGATTCTATTTAACTGTGAAAATGTACACTCTCCTGTGCAACTTGTTACAATCAGACAAAGAAATATCCACTTAACAATTTCTAAATTTGGAAATATATCTTCTATTTTTTCTGTCTTTACTAAAGAATGTGAGGAGGAAATATATAGCTTTTTCAAAACTCATCAGCATTTATGTCTTCATGGTACAATTCTGCAAAGAATTTGCAGAATTTCTCTGTAAATCTGTATTTGTGTTAATGGTAATTCCAAAAAAGTACATCCAAATATCTGTTAGGTGAATGGTCTTCAGTTATTCCATTTTCTTGGAAAGGCTTTAAGCTTCATTTCTTGTTTCCCCTGGCTAATCTCAAAGCTGAAAAATTATGATTGTAGCCATTATGCAAAACGTTAAGAGCAAAAGTACATGCAGACCATCTGCTTTTAGACAGGGTCATCAGAACTTTATTAGCACCTAATAATTCTGTCAAAATTGTTAGTTCTTTTTTGTCCATTCTTCCCATAGTTGCTTTTTACATTATAAACCAGATATTTATTTGTGTAAGCAATGTATTCAACTGAATAATACGAGTTTATTTTGCCATACACATTTCACCTCGGTTTATTAAAGTATCTTCCGTGGTATGTAATAGGTACATGATTATGTTTTACAATTAATCGTTTTCTTCCTTTTAGTACTTTAGGTTATCAACAGTTCTGGAGCTTTATCTAAGTATAGGTAATGATATTTTGATGTTATTACTTACAGTTTTTGGAGGATGGTGGTCTACATGTGCTGCTGCTGGTTCACTTAAGTTGTATTTCTTCTGTCTTTTATTCCATTGGGTTTTTCGTTTTAGCACTTCACCACAAGCACATGCCATTTTGTTTGTGTTGTGTTTTTGTGTTGGGTGGTGTTGCCAGTTGTTGAATGTGTATTTGTCCTAACTTTAATTTATGTCAGCATGTGTTTCTTTTTTATTTAATTGTGGAAAAAAACTATACCAGTTATTGATATTTTTATTTATTTCCTTAATTTGTTTTGACTTTATTTAATGACTCCTGCTCATGTAGGGAGGGAGGGAGGGAGAGAGAGAGAGAGAGAGAGAGAGAGAGAGAGAGAGAGAGAGAGAGAGAGAGAGAGAGAGAGAGGGAGAGATATAGATAGATAGAGAGAGAGAAAGAGAGATGAGGAGGGAGAGAGATGTGGGTTTTTGTGCTTATCTCAGCTCTGGTTATGTATAATTTTTATTTTCATTTGTATTTTTCTTTCCTTCATATGAAATGGTGTATGTGTGTTCGACTTCTTCTCTTTAATTACTGTCTAGTTTCTTTGATTATGTTTAGAAGCGAGTTTTCATTGATGTTTGTCTACTTATTTATTGTATGTTCTTGGCTATAGTTTTCTGGATATAGTAATTTTCTTGTGTTTGTATTCGGTGTTTGTTGTGGTTGTTGGTCCCTATAATTTTCATGTCTTTGTCAATAGTATATGGGTAATGGTTGTATTATTGTAAGTGTTTGGCAAATTTGGAGTGGTTTGTGTTTGCAACGGGATGACCTATCAAGACGGGAATATCAGAACATGAAAGATACATTCGTCTGGGACAACACCCAAAGTCAGCGATGGCAGAACACCAGGAGGAGTGCGGAAAAGAAATAATGTTTCGAGAAGCACATGTACTAGCGAAACAGCCATTTCCAACGCGGAGGAAGATCAGAGAGACCATAGAAATTGCAATGTGACCTACCAACCTGAACAGGTAGCATGGGTACAAGCTACCGGCGTCCTGGCTGCAAGCAGTGACATCATTTCGGGACGACAGCGCACGAGCCAACTCACTTAGCGGGAGACCACTGCGGCCGTGTGTGCACAGAGTACTAGCCAAGAAGTTAAGAATGAAGGGAGGTGGTGTTACGTATGCTGAGAACAGGCATTGGGTGAAGCAATGGGGGCCATGCTTTTGAGCTCAAAACGAAGATTTCTCGCTTAAAATGGTGTGTGAATATTGCCCTCTTTATGTAAAGCAACTAAATTGGTAGCACATAGGAGTATTTACTTATATGTGACATACATTTCAACGACTATCACTGCTTTACCACTCAGTATGACCAATGTTTTGGACACAAAAATATGCCGGAATTTTCATTTTGCTGTCTTAACTTTTTCAACGTTAGGGAATCTTCAGAGATCCTCACCTCCTTGGTACTATTGCGCCCCAGCCGACACCAGGAATCAAGTACACGTCACAACCGCCGCCCGTCTCTCTTTCGCCAATAGAAATAAACAATGCATACAGCAATGAGGTACCTCTATTCCCAAAGAGGTTAGACTAAAGGGAGATGACATTATCTATGCCGAGCACATATTTCAGTTGAAGCCTGTCAGCCATCTTGGTCAGTTTTGGAATGCTACTTTTCTGTTAAAAGTATGTATTAAGTCAACCCTCTTACTGTTAATGCTTTTAACTGACAGTCACAGCAAAGTATGTAGTTTCAAACAATATAATTTCTTGAATACGTAGTAATAAATAGTCTTAATAATATATTTGAAAACTTAATTTCTAACGTCTAATTTGCACTGCTTTAAAACGTTGTACGTCGCGGCAAAACTGTTGGACGTTTTATTTCTGTTTTAAGTGACTTAAAACATTAGCTCTACAATATGAACACTTCTTCAAAACTTAGCAATATGGCGGAGGCAGGCTTCACTTTTTCAGCGTAAGGGCGTCTCCCTGTATTCTAACCTCCTTGTCTATTCCCTCCAATCACAGGCTATAATATGAACACCCATAAAGAACCCCTAATACTTCGATAGCAGCCTCTCCCACTATTATATAAGTACCAGCAATCCCTTGCATTCAGCAGTCAGCCAAACACTTTGAAAAAGGCCACTTGCAGTAGTGGCCGAAACGTTGGAATTTTGTATATTGACAATGTGGCCAAAAACCCAGAAGAATTTTATTGACATCCGATGTGCTCTTTGTATCGTGTTAGGAAATCTGTTTGTCATTCCTACGTAGTCTGCATCACAACTTTGGCATTGACGTTTGTATATTCCTGATCCTTGTCTTGATTTTTGATCCCTGTCTTGATTTTTGACTGTAGAGATTGGGCAGTTTTATATCCTACGTCTTACATAAATAAATATCTGCATTATAATTCGGTCAAAATTTGTCATCAATTGATCGCACCAGGAAAAAAACGAACAATGTTTGGATAACTTGGAAGTATGCTACTGCTTCAGAAACATATGCAGCCGCCTGAACACCTACCAAATTCTTTGCGGAATAGTATTACGAAGACGTTAACCCTGATGTGCTTAAATCCGCCTTATGCAAGACACCTTGTTTTGTTTTAATATTCAAACATCTTTCGGCACTTATTGTGCCATCTTCCATGGGTTTCTGCCGAAACATGGAGTTTAGAAGTAGGAGTTATGTCAGGTGTGCCACAGGGGAGTGTCGTGGGTCTCTTGCTGTTCACGATATATATAAATGACCTTGCGGATAACATCGGAAGTTCATTGAGGCTTTTTGCGGATGATGCGGTAGTATATAGAGAGGTTGTAACAATGGAAAATTGTATTGAGATGCAGGAGGATCTGTATCGAATTGACGCATGGTGCAGGGAATGGCAATTAGAGCTCAATGTAGACAAGTGTAATGTGCTGCGAATACACAGAAAGAAAGATCCTTTATCATTTAGCTACACTATAGCAGGTCAGCAACTGGAAGCAGTTAATTCCACAAATTATCTGGGAGTAGTCATTAGGAGGGATTTAAAAAGGAACGACCATATAAAATCAATCGTCGGTAAAGCAGATGCCAGACTTAGATTCATTGGGAGAATTCTAAGGAAATGCAGTCCGAAAACAAAGGAAGTAGGTTACAGTACACTTGTTCGCCCACAGCTTAAATACTGCTCGCCGGTGTGGGATCCGTACCAGGTGGGATTGATAGAGGAAGTGGAGAAGATCCAACGGAGAGCAGCGCGCTTCGTTACAGGATCATTTGGTAATCGTGGAAACGTTACGGAGATGACCGCTAAACTCCAGTGGAAGACTCTGCAGGAGAGACGCTCTGTCGCTCGGTACGGGCTTTTGTCGAAGTTTCGGGAACATACCTTTACTGAGGAGTCTAGCAGTATATTGCTCCCTCCTACGTATATCTAGCGAAGAGATCATGAGGACAAAGTCAGAGAGATTAGAGCCCACACAGAGGCATACCGACAATCCTTTCCGCGAACAATACGTGACTGGAATAGGAGGGAAAATCGATAGTGGTACTCAAGGTACCCTCCGCCACACACCGTCGGGTGGCTTGCAGAGTATGGTTTTAGATGTAGATGTAGAGGTATTAAACAAAACAAGATGTTTGCATAACGCGGACATAAGCACAATTCTAATACTGCAAGCACGGAAGATACAAGAGCTGCAACATCACAAGATGATCATCAAAATGTTTTCATTTAGAACAATATTTGAAAATTTTTTCAAATCAATTTCCAGACTTATCATCTTTCCATTCTTTATTAAAGACAGATAAAATAGAAGATACCATTCCGAATGCAGAAGTTGGTATCCGGATATTTCTTTGTCTAATCGTAACCAATTGCAGTGGACAGCCCACATTTTCGCATTGAAGATAATAAAAAATGAACTATAAACGACTATGTTACAGGGCCATCCGTTTGGGGCATTCCCACTTATTTTTAGACGCGTATCCGTCTGTCAGTGGCGAAAGACGCACAGGCCACCACTAGCTATCGTTGGACTCGCAAGGCTGCGAAATCTCCGCTCTACGGCGGTTCCCAGTCTTGGTCTTTCCGCGTCAATTTCTAGGAAATCTCCTGTAAATGGCTGCATTTCATTGAGTTCAGAAATTCTATGATACTAACTCAGTAACCCACACCTAAATTAAAGAATAATATAATAAAGAAATGTTTTCTAAATAAAAAAGATAGGATCTCACACGACGTCAGTCACCTCTGTACTTAAATCATGGACACCGGCTGTTTATTAAAGAACTCTGATTATATTAATTGAATATATGCAATAGCTTGACTGTGACCAGTAACAAAATCCGGCCATTACAAAAAAAAAAAAAAAAATCTTGATAGGTTTCCCCCTCACTCTACTGAAAAGTTAGGGCTACGAAGAACACCCGCATTACGTCGTGCGCTACTGGACAATCCTGCTTGTTTCATTCAATTTAGCCTCGTGGCAGAAGCCTGTTTATACAGCGTACTATGGCCCGCCGGAAGATTATTATACTCATTTAAGGCAGAGTATGGTGCCTGGCAGAGGGTTCCTTGAAATAAATTTCGACACCATTTCAGCAATCACCATGAGAGTTGACAGGTTTATATAATTTTTCATAGGGGGAGAAGGCTATATGCTGAGGAGCCAGAGGGGTTGAGCGACAGAGAGCGGAGGAGGGGATGGTCGGTGAGAGTGGAAGAGGAAGATGGGGAGGGAGTGGGAAGGGGAGAGGGACAGAGAGAGATGGGAAGGAGAGATGGACTTAACACCGGAATAAGTAAATATCCGGGAAACATCGGGTTTCCAGTTAGTCTTAATAAATACACTGGTCAATACATTTAGGGGATCAGTTGAGATATCTAGGTTCTGAAGTATTGCGATCGGCAGAATGAACTAAAATAGTTCGACGTCTTTCTGTAGGTTCCATGGAGCGGAGACAACAACGTTACGGCAACCAAGACAGTCGTAATAACAGAAAGTTGCTGCAGAGGGGGCTGGTGTTGTGTTTACTAAACGAATTACACAGGCAGTTGGGATCACATAGTGTAGTGAGCAGGTAGTGCAATGCAACAAAAACGTGACTTAACTGAAGCTTTGGCATGAAGAGCCATAGGAAGGTTGAAAGTGGCACAGACACAGAGGGACGTGGCTGCAGCTATTGAAGTTTCCGAAAGTGTAAATTTCAGGACTTGGACGTGATTTCAGAGAACAAACAGGCAGCCCTGAGATCACTGGCAGCTCCTGCAACAAGATCTAAAATTGTTGCAGAATGTCACAGGGTTCTGGTGGAGCTAGGGGAAAGCAATACGGTAAACCTATTGTGGGTCCCTGGCCACTCGGGGATCAGTGGGAATGAACATGCCGACAGATTAGTCAGGATGAGGGCAGAGACTTCATTTATTGGACCGGAACCTGTCCTGACAATCACCAAGGCAATGATCAGATTTGAGCTACGTAACTGGATCCAAAGACAGCACGTAGAATGTTGGACCAAGGTCTATAAACAAAAACATGGCAATGTAATGATGCCAAAGCCATGTTGTAAAAGAAGCTCTGTAATCCTGGGATTGAACAGCAGAGAGATTAGACTCATGGTTAGATTGCTGACAGGCCATAGGAATTTCAAAAAACACTACATACAATGGGAATAACCAGTGGCGTAACGAGGACTTGGCTTTGAGGGGGGGATAGATCTCCTTGACAAGCAAAATTTTAGTCAGTTTTCAGACAGACTACCATCTACCGTTTAAGAATCTAATTCACTCCCATCCAATGAAAGCTTATTGTAAAACACCCCAAGTTTCCAATCTTTACCTTTACCAGATTGCTGTTATGCGTTTTTATTATTATTTTTTTTTTTTAAATTTTCGGGTTCTGGGGGGTGGGGGCGTTCTATCCCCCTCATCCCCCCCATAGTTACGCCACTGGGAATAACAGAAGAGGACCCTAAATGTAGGATCTGTGATGTTGGTGATGAAACTGCATAACATCTAATCTTCGAATGCATTACATTGGAGAGCAAAAGGCACAGAACATTTGGGACAACCAGACCCGAAGAAATTGTGTCTAATAAAGAACTGTTAAAGGGATTCCTTGCACTGTTCAAGGGCATTGGTTGGCTTTACTAGATATACAGGGAGCGATACCGCACAATAAACTTATTTTCGGTGCGGGCAGTGGCGTGTTGGACCAAAATTGTTTTGGCTTTCCTGACAAAATCAATTAATCAATCAATCAGACAACAGGAACCGTTAAAAGAAGGTAGGCCAAGGCCGTTCACGAGTGACATCAGCAAGAGATGACTGTTATCTCCGGTTAACAGCCGGTCGAGACAGGTTCAAAAATGTTCAAATGTTTGTAAAGCTTATGGGACTTAACTACGGGGTCATCAGTCCCTAAACTTACAAACTACTTATGAACTAGCTAAGACTAAGGACGGCACAAATATCCATGCCCGAGGGGGATTCGAACCCCCGACCGTAGTGGCTGTGCAGACCGTGACTGAAGCGCCTCAATCCCCTCGGCCACCGCGGCCGGCAGTCGAAACAGGAAGCTGAATGCAGCTCAGCTGCAACAGGACCCGCATTATCAACACAAACAGTCCGACGATAGTAATAATTCTAAAGTGGGACTGTGTGAACCGTAAGATACTCAAAGATGTTCCACTTGAGATTTTTGGGCCCGGGCAAGATGAAGACTGCATCCTACCAAATGCAGTTAATTGCAAGATTACAAGGAATGAATATGGCAATGTGGAGTTGTTTAAACTAAGCTTGCTGCCTGGAGGCACTGCCCACATACAAATTCCAGGTTTGAATTATAATTCTATAGCCAGAAAATTGCAGATAGATTGTGCACTTGCAATCCACAGTGCAATTTTCATAGTGGATCCTGTATATGACGTATTTCTCGTCTACAAAGAGTACAAATATGTCTTGGCCGAGGCATGACAAGCAGAGGAAACTGGAGGCGATTAAGCAAAGGTCTTTTTATAAGAGAGAGACTAAAAGAGAGACACGATTTTCATCTGTCAAAGAGACAGATAAGACTAAACCGAAGAAAGCACAAAGGTTACAGATGTCAAAAAAAAAAAAAAAAAAAAAAAAAAAAAAAAAAAAAAAAAAAAAAAAAGAGAGAGAGAGAGAGAGAGAGAGAGAGAGAGAGAGAGAGAGAGAGAAACTGATGAGACAGAATGGGAACTGGAACAGTGTACCTAAATTTAACCTTTTTATTTTTTAATGTTGTCATAAAACATTTTCATAATAAAAAAACTCTTTTGGAAACGAGGTCTCTACGCACGGAGGCCTATGGTGCGTGTCCCCTTATAGCCACGGCACCGTTAAAGACCGCAGAAACTGGGCGAGGAACATCAGGATTGGAGTCGTAACGAATTGCACTGGGTTCTGTTCACAGATGAGTCAAGATTTTGAGTTCAGCCGGACAGTCGTTCCCTCATATGGAGAGAACGTGGAACCTGGAACAGTCCTGTTTATGTACAGGAAGCATCACCATATATCATGGTGGTGGACGAATGGTGTGGGCAGGAGTCAGTATTGGCGGATGTATGGACCTCTATGTCGTTCCGAAAGCGATTTGACTGCTCAGGGGCATACAGACGAGATTCTTCGACCTTTTGTTGTGCCTTATGCTGATTTCATAGGAGATGGGTTTCTCCTGGTGGACGAGAACCCTCGTCCGCACAGAGCTCCACTGGTGGACAACTTGCTTGAATATGAAGGAATTGAACGAATGGAGAGGCCAGCTTATCACTGGACTTCAACCAAATTGAGCATGTCTGGGGTGTACTTGGCAGACGCATTGCGGCCAAACCAGCTCCTCTTCCAACGGTAGCAGATCCCCAGTTTGAGCAGTGTATAAAGAAGAGGGTCAGTTTGTTGGTTGTTTGAATTTCATATAAACCTACAGTTTTATTCCGATATTGATGTAATTTTGCTCTCTTGATATTCAAATAAGAGAGGTCTATGCCTACTTAAAATTTCGAATGGTTCATTGCAATGGGTAATGTACAGCATACACCAAAGTACACTTTTACCACAGTCACGAAACCCTATAGCAGATGAAGCGGCCGGTAGGGAGTAACAAAGGACTGGCATGTTAAAAACTGAGAAGTTGCTGGTTTTTATGCTATTCGTTTCATATATTCTGGAGACCAAATGTGGTGGTGAATTTTACAATACAAGTATGAAAACGTCATTAAAGTAATATCACTGTTTTTATTAATGACAGTCTATAATAACAAATGCCAGTGAAATGTATTTCGTACGGCTCACTATAGATGTGTCGTAATCGCATTGTCCAGAAACGTCTTAAGAGCAGTAATGAATTGCAATCTGATGTACTCAAGTTCAAAAGAAATTATGATTATATTCGCGTGCTCGGTGCGTACTTTTAAGTCGCATGAGTTTTGTTTCAGCGAATTTCGGACATTCCAACATATTTTCAAAACTGGAGACGATTTTTACATGCTTGGAGACAAGGTTCTACTTATTATAAGAGCTCTTTTCAGCTTGTTGTTGCTTATGTGCCTAGCGCGTACCAATCATGATCTTTTAGCTAGTTCGCAGGTTTCAAACCAAATACCTTCAAGAGTGTGACATGATTATATTAAGATTTTATACACATACATATTATTTATTTGTAGCTACGTGTTCACTATTCCATAACCGCGAAAATATGTCGGCATATAGCCCTATAATGTTTGTGAAATGAAATGCGAAAGTAAGCAGCTGATTAACTGCAATCGGGAGCGTTAAGACATTACTTTTACACGACAGTAATGTCATAACTAGTGGTTAAGCATTTGAATTCTCATTAAAAGCCGAAGTTGCGAAGTGATTGAATTGTTAAAGTTTTTCCTCCATGTCTAAAAGTATAACAAAGCACCTTAAATGAACAATTGTTACTTGTAACATTATTCTTTCACTTCTCAGCATCCTTTGCAAATGAAAGATTTTCAAATTATGTTTTTGATAGCTGTTACAATTTATAGCGCCATAGAAGCTCCTAAATACGAGGTTATTTTGAATGTACTGTTTTGCTACAAATACACATTTAGCACACAATAGTTTCGTTGCATGTTTACGTGATCGCGTCGCTTGGCACCGATGGAGTTTTGAAGTTGCAGTAAATCATTGCTGGTTTCGCGACTCTTATGTTAGCTTCTGGTTTTACTCTGATGTGGAAGACATTTTGCACACTTGACCTACAAAACAAGAGGAAAATCGCTACCTACATAAGATTTCATACTGAGCATGGCGGAGGATACCTTCTTTTAACATCGTTTGTACGTTCAGAATGAAATCTGGGACATGTATGTAATTATTACATAGACGGCGGAGGAGAAGATGGACAGAGAAAGAGGGGATGGACCAGTGGTAAAGGGGGGGGGGGGAGGTAGGAAATGGTTGCGAGGAGAAAGGAGAAAATGAACAGAGAGATTTACAGAAAGCGGGGGCAAGAAGTGATGAAGAAATTAAGATATAGAGGTTACAACGTCGTTGCCACCTGTCTGCACACACTACGGGATATGAAACTTTTCAAAAGTAACAAAATGACGTTTATTTCGTGTTATGTGGTGTGTTGTATCAGAGTTCGAAAGCTAAGAATCCGTGCTATCGAAATTATCCTGAAACAATAAGCCAGTGGCAAAAGATGCATTTGGTTTGTTAGATGTGCCTTTACTTCTTATGTGGGCATGCGCTTCGGAATTTTGAGATAAAACACTACCAGAATAAATAAATACACCGTGGTGTATGCAGAAGGAATGGTCAACTACTGCCCCATCTCGGTATACATGCATATCATTGATGTTTGAGTAAATGATTAGATTTACACGGCTCTATAATGTGTAGGACGGCGACCAAACTGCACTTGTGATGTCACCTCCCTGCTGTTGCGAAGTCGGTACCAGTCAACTGCCGTGAGTCAGCCAGTGAAGTAAGATGTTTACGCACAGTACGGAGTATCCGCGATGCCTCACAGCCCAATTAGGCAGCCTATGCGCGTACTGAATGCGTTTGACAAAAGCAGCATCGCTGGACTGTGTGATGTAGTGTGATCTTATCGTTGAATTTCCAGGCATTTGGGCCATCATATGTCACAGTGACCCGATGTTGGAATCAGTGAGTACATGAGGGCATTCAGTCCCGTCGTGCAGGTTTGGGTCGACCAAGAAACGACACCCCGTGGTATGGTGCGCCAGACAATGCCGAATCCAATGATCTCGGCACACGTTATCCAGAAACATGTACTGGAAACCCCAGAACATTCTGTGAGTTCTCACACAATCTCTTGACGACTTGCATCTGTCCGATTGTGTTCTACCAGCTCATGTATCGATTGCTACTGATACCATGTAAGACAACAGAAATACCGGAGAATCTTTATTCTGTGGTAAAGTTTGGCGCATGTCAAGAATCAACAATACTTTTAATAACTTGAAAACTACAGAAGTTAATTTTCACCGTATTTCAATTTAGTAAAATTAAACTTAAAAATTTCCAGCTTTTGAATGCGTCATACAATTTCAACAAACTATACCTAGAGTGTACGAGGGTTAGAACGTAAATAGTGGCAAATATTTGTTGCAAACTTGTATCGATTGTCAACAGGTCACAGGTGACCGTTTCCCTAGATTGTGCGCACGCTGGTGACGTGGGACAGGCGAGTCCATTTGCTCTGACGCAAGGTAGGTATGTCAACATTGTGTGCTATCAGCGACAATAGTATATTTAATTGCAAAGTCTCTCCATTGTTGCTAATATTTAAGTTCCAACCCTCGTAGCTTTGAAGCTATCATGTTGGAAGGATTTATTACACTAGTTATAATAATTTATGACGAAGTACAGACAGATTGTCGTATCCTCCAGTTACTCAGCAACTGCAAGCAGCATGATACGCACCTCTTATCCTCAGGTTCATGTATCTATTTAATGAATAATTAATTTTACCAGTGAATTTACGTAAATATTGTGTAGTGTGAGCGGTGAGGTTCATGAAGGCTGTCTTGTTTATTTATCTATTTCATATATTATTTGTACTGCTCATAAATAGTCACAAGTTAACTGAATGTCTATAACTTCTCTATTTGATATTGTAAAAAGTTAAGTTAGTATGGAAGTGGTCAAAGTTAAAACAATTTTTTTGTATTAAGAACTCTACTACTTTTGGAGGGGATGTAGATCTGCCAATAAGAGTGTGGCAGTGGAACAAGACTGCTGTGGTCAACTGAAATACTTAGACACTTTATGACTTCGTCTTGGAAGAAGAGGGACCCGCCTGGTTAGCTGAAGTGATCCCTTTGAGACTTAGAATCTGCGTGGCAAACGACCGTGTGTCGGGGACCTAACTTTGACTTTTCCGCTTTCATTTCTAAGTTCTAACTGAACAGTGTATCTGCTCCTACACGAAAATGAACGAATGTTGTTATATTATTTGTCGAACTAAAAACTGAACAATTTTGAGTGACGATTATTTCGTGAAATCAACTTAATAAATGAGCGTCGTCAATTATTATTCAGTTGGGGATTTTGCGTCCATTCTTAGGGCGCAGTTAAAGCCTCTATACAAGTAATTAAAAATGTTTATTTCCAATTTAACAGTGTAGGAACACTTCCAGCAGATAAAACAGGTATTTGAATAAACATTATATAACTGAATTATTTGACGTTGCGTACTTCATTTGCAAACGTTAGAATAAAACCTTTCTTAATAAAGAGTCATTATTTGTATTTTATATAGCACTATTATTTCGCAAATGTTAGTTTATGCATAGAGGTGCGACTGAAGGATCACAGGTACAAAGTATCATTTGCGCTACTGTAGTTGCTGACCATGAAAGCAGGCACATATGGCTCGGCTCTTAGAGTACATCGAATCATATTTCATTCACTGAGCTGCGCATAGCCGACACCGCCTAGAAGACAAGGCCACACAACCGGCCGTGCCTACGTCACACAGAAGAGGCCTCGGCCATTATCTGACTGGCTGGTCGCTGGGGCACGCCCACCGCCTCGTAGCGGCCTCTCGGTGTGACGTAGGCACAGCCAGTTGCGAGGCCTAGTCTTCTAGGCGGTGTTGGCATAGCCCAATACGTATATCGATCATCTTGGTGTGGTCAAAACATGAGAAGGCACGTAAAGTTGCAAGCAGCACAATACCGCCGGCGTTTGTAGAGGTTGGCTCTGCACCCTCTCGTCTGAACACTGTCTCTGGGTGCTGTGACATCACGGGTAGAGCCTGCGGACGCAGACTGTGTATGACCTATCGCTGAATCGTCAATGTCTACCGAAACACGGCTAGAGAGTGATGTGAATGGATATCGTATCGCTTTCCGAACCGTGTCAGGCGTTATGGCTGTTCGTGCCTCTCGATTATAATGGATGTGTCCTCTGCCCTTAACGCCGCCAAACCCGAAAAAGATGGAAATCGGAGTCATGGTGAAGCGGGACGCATCACTGAACATGACGCGACGCCATTCGCCCTCTGTCCATTCCACCCGGGCACGGAACGACTCCAAACGACGGCGTTATTGTTCTGGCTGCGACTTTACATGCCTTATCGTGTTGACCAGATCAAATCTATCGATACACGTATTGAGCTTGGCATGGCTCAGTGAATGAAATTAAGGGCCGAGCCGTACATGTCTGCTTTAATGCCCAGCAACTATAATAGCTGCAAATGATACCTTTTACCTGTGATCCTACAGTTAAATACTATGCTTAAGATAACATTTGCGAAATAATACTCTAATGTATATTAATTAATGTCTGTTACTTTGTCTTTTTGTTCGTATTTTATGCACGGCCACACCGTTCATCCGATTGCGATAAAACTTCGTCAACTCATTGCTTGCACTCGCGAGAAGATTATAGACGTACTAAAATTAACTTCGTGTGGTTATGGACGGATATGAATGAAATTTGCAACATAGGTAGCTTATACCCTAATTAATAAATGGGCTTTCTTTCTTTGGCGGAGGGTAGGTTACAATGGGTTAATATATAAGTTCGTAGGCTTCCATGGTCAGTGTTATTTTGAATAAAAAAATTCTGGGTATTAGGCCGCATCATTTTTAAACACTTAGCAAATGAATTGCCGACGTTTCGACCACTGTGCAGTGGTCCTCTTCAGCGCGCTTAACTGTTGGAAGCTGCTGAATGTACACCCTTACATACTGTGAATTTTTCGGTTATCTAATACCGACGTCATACATCTAAGATGGCGATTGGCTGGCAGTAGCGTATCTTACGTTTGCTATCCTGTAAGTGATTTGTAGGCAAAATCTTATGTCTGATTGGAAGGCAACAGCCAATCAGCAACTAGCATCCAGGAGATGGTGTTTCCTGCTGCGAACGTTGAGGCTGCGCGTCAGTTCTACTGTGGCCGCTGTTTACACTGCAGAGTCTTATACCTCCTTCCGAGAGTTAGCTCGCCGTAAGTTAGCACCTTCAAAATTATTCATTCCATCCATCAGTTGTAGTAAAGCTATGCCACATGTAATCGTGATAAACATTGTCGCTTCTACACTTTTGGCTATAGATTACACCTTCGATATTCGACCCTTTTTATCTTCTTCTTCTTTTGCGTATCTAATGTTTTATTTCTGTTATTTTCCACGGACCATGATTCTTAGGGCAACTCTTTCTTTTGGTTTCGAGTGTTGTTCGAGACCACTTACAATAAGTAAGTCAACGGCCATGCCCAGGTGACCCGGTTCCCACCAAATCACAGAAGTTAAGCATCTTCGGATGTGGGCAATACTTGGCTGGGTGACTGTTCGGGTACACAACATGCTGTTGATTACGGCATTGCATTACGGCAGACCGGTGTTGCAAAGTCCCTGAGCACTAGTCTTCGCGCCAATATACTAGATTAAATTCCATACCTGGATTAAATTCCATCACAGCCCCCTACACTTAACCCTTTCATTCCCAGTGTTGTTTCTTGACAACAACGTATTAAAAGTTAATTTATACCGTATTTTGTGTATCAATCCTTAAAGTTGCATTTTTGTTGATGAACAGCATGCTTCTAGTACGACATTTTGCCGCTTGGTACGGCGTGTAGCCGCTTCTGAGGCGTTAATCTGTCCATCTTGGAGGGTGTGTTGCGTTAACGTCTGTACGTGGCTGAGAGTGTGAGCGTGAGTGTGGTTCCTTTTATTTTATTCCAGCAGTGAATTGTCTTGTCTTTGGTGCTGTGGCGAATATTATGCTAGCATTATTGATCTGGCAGTGTTAACTATAAACAAACTAACATCAAAGTAATAAAGTACCTCGATACAAACGTCTGTGTTGTGCATGAAATACATGACGTAAAAAATCAATAGTTCGCCAAAAAATTTAAAACACATATTTTGATGTCTACTGCAATATAGTAACACAGAAAAAACTGAATTTTAATTTTTGCAAAGTTGATTTTTTAATTTGAGACTGAAAGGGTTAACTCAGCCGCTTAATCGGGAAGGCTTTCCCTATCCTTTACGTCCGCAGCCACCTTTCCTTCGCTAAGTATGAGAACTGTCTAGTTATGAAACTTAGCGAAGGAAACTTAGCGGGCGTAAAGGATAGGGAAGGCCTTCCCGATTAAGCGGCAAAGGACAGTAACAGCCTTTTCGATTAGGCTGAACGTGCCCTCCGTGGTTTCCCAGCTATTCGACTTTAATTTACCAATAGGAATTCGTCGACATGAATGTCTGGTGAAATAGCTACGTGATTTTATTTATGTAACTAGTTTCTAGCATTCTGTCTTAATTTCTCTGCAACCTGATTAGGAATTACAACTGTTTCTCGGAAATATTGAGGAGGCTGTTTTATTTAGGGTATTAACGGTTCTCCAGAAATGTAAGAATTTTTAATGGGGCCAATCCAGTACCGCTGTGCTTAAATTCATTAAGCAATGTTCAAATTCTCAGAGACGATGGACCCAAGAATGGCGCCTTTTTGCACAATACGTCTTGCCTAGATGGTTTAGCTGCTTCATTCATTCTCTTCAGGGTTCCCTTGTGGTAAATATTTAGAAATAGTTACAAGCTTTATACCGAAATCGTACCATCAATGTAAACACCTTGTTACATCAACCAATCATCTCGCTGGTTCGAAGGCAGACTATTGAGCTCAATAGCGTTATAAATTTTGTTCAAGTTCAGACGCGCCCTCTGTTCTCCCAGAATAGCACGCACAACTCACTTGCAGACGTCACTTTGAAACTAGGCAAATAACACATAAAATTATTGTAGCCATGTATTCTTCACTAAAAACGGACGTTGTTCTTTCTGATGGGCGGCATCATAAGACAATGGGTACATCCTGAAACTAGTCAACAAACAATAAAAAAGCAGCTTTAGAGCAATATATATATATATATATATATATATATATATATATATATATATATATATATATATATATATATATTCTGGACTATAGGACATGTGCTAAAGAACAGACGCCGCAATTCTAATTCCATCATGACGATGTCTGTTGCTTATTTTAGTGCGGATGCACATGACGACCAAACACCTGTCGGAATACAGGTCCTGCTGCGAGCAATGGAGTACAACGGCCGAAGTTGGAGGACCTATCAATGTCTGAGTCGGGAGGGTTACGTGCTTGGGTAGTTCTTGCAGTGGTGTTAAGCCCGCGTGCTTGGAGTGGCGTAGAGGCTTAGCGCCACTGCTTATTTGGCAGGGGGACCCCCACAGTCGAATCCCAGCCCCTGGCTTATATTTTCCTAGGTCCACGTCACGTTGTACAACACCTGCGAGCAGCTGACAAGGAGACCACGTGGATATCGGATTTTAGATTTTTTTGATATTCGTGGTACGTGAAGTTCAGAATTCAAACAACAATCAGCCTAAGTTATTCGACGCAACTCTGAAAACTTTTCGAGAAAATCGACTCTGAAGTTTTGCAAGTAAGGGTAAGTACCAATCACTAAATGCATTCCAGCATATGTCGGCGTGGCGTAGGTGGCGCCGGGCGCCGTGGGGCAGCGCGCCCGATCAGGAGCCTGAAAGCCCTCTGTAATAATAATAATAATAATAAAAGCTGAGCCAACCATTCAACGAACCATCAAGAACGAAATGGAACAACGATCGCACATCCTAGATGTACCCGAAGAAAAAAAGAAAAAAAAAATGGTGGTAGCGTTCTGGGCTTACAACCGTAGAGTCAGTGGTTCAAATCCTGACGTGGCATTTTTTTTTTCAATATCTAATGATAATTTTTACGAAAAGTGCAAGTATTTTCGTTTATTCGTAATTTTCTATATTTTATAGAAGGTTGTTAATAATGATGGTTTCAATAATAAAAAAACACATAAGTTACATTTTTCACAGTATTGGCTTATCTATTAGTTGACGACGGTAGTCTTTGATTGCTCAGTTTGTGTAGAGCTACGACACTGGTTTTGGAAAGTCATCTCCGTAGCTACTAACGGCTTTCCAAGCAGCTAACCTACCCAACCATCGTTTTACGTGACGACAAGGTTTTCAGCTCGTCTATATACACATAAACAAAAACTGCCACAACGCGTGGCATTAAAGGCCCCAAAACGTTTTATACAACTGTATTACAAAATTTAAAATATCCTATCACTGTGGGATTCGAACCCGGGGCTCCATTGCTGTGCGACCAGGACGCTACAACCTGAACTACATTGGTACTTACGTGTACTTTACAAAACTTCAAACTAAATTTTCTCGAGAATTTTTGAGAGTTGCGTCGAATGTATTTGGCTGATTGTTATTTAACTCCTAAACTTCACGTACCAGAAATATTAAGCAATTCTAAAATCCGATACCCATGTGCTCTCCTTGTGAGACTTAAAAACCCCTTATAAAATCTGTATAACAAGATTTCCTTGGGGGTCCCAATGAGGCATCATGTAACATATGATGCACGTAGGACGTGATGGAGTACGTAGGACACAACATAGCGTTTGATCCAAGGCACATTGTCACGGCCGGCCTAAGGCTGGTATTACACGATCATAATTTTGATCAAATCTTTGACAAAGAAATATTATCAAATATTCATGAAATTTCTTTACATAAATCTCTGACGTGGCGCTAGAAAAGGGTATTACACTGTCGTCATATTTCAAGATGGCGGACAATAAAAACTTGTTATGCGCTACAATTGCTACCGCCACAATTACATTTTGTATGCGGACGAAGACAAATTGCGGGAAAAAGAAAACGTACTTGGGTGAAGATGTGGGTTACACGTGGTGACAACAAAATCATCCAGGCAATGTGTGGCGGGGCTACTAGTGGAGGACGTCAAGTCATAAAAGTAATCTGAGAATTGATGCCACAAAGTATCAGTATTTACTCACTAAATTAGTTCCTCACACCACAAAGCGGAATACGTCCATGAGCAGATGCTATGTCTGCAGAAGACGCGGTTACAGCGACACTGCGATTTCTGGTTACTGGAAAGATCCATTCTAGCCTCCAATATAGCACTCGAATACCACAGTGTGCATTAAGCAAAATAACTCCTGAAACGTGTGAATCAGTTTACGATGATATTTAAAACTAAATAAGTGTTTAGTGCACTACATGGGAATTAAGAACTAATTTCAGTAATTTTATAAAGATTATGCTTCAATGTTGGCACAAACTTTATAAACAAATAAAATACAATTTGTGTTCCATCAACTAACTAGAACATTTATAAAGAGGCACGAGGTAGATGAGGCGCTGTTTAAAGTGAGACACCCTGGTCCCAAACATTAATTTTCGTCTCCATGTCTTCTCCACGCCTGATAACCTCCACTATTTTCTTGCAGCCCTCCAATCTTCTAAACCTATTTGTAGTATGAGAATGGCTCACATTTACAACGCCTCATCTGCTTAATTTCTATTAATTTTGAGATTGATTGATCGCACCAACCAGACTTTGCAGCCTGTGTTTACAGACACACAGCAGTCAAAGAACTGCAGCGATTATAGTTCTCAAAGCGGTGATATTTTGCATTGCAGTGAACAGAAAACAAACGACTTTTATGATCAAATCTAAGGCGAGATTTGATAATATTTCTTTGATGAAAAAGAGGTATGTCAAAGTGCCCCATTAAACTTATCAAGTTTCTTTGACGTAAATATTTGACATATCAAGTTTGACAAAGAAATATGATAGTGTAATACCGGGCGTAACCATGTGCAGACGGTGCAGTCGCACAGGGCCCAGAGCTTCTACCGGCCTTGCGCGGAACATTAGAACGTAATTTTGTCATCCGTAATATTGTTTCTGAAACTACTTTCAGTGTAATAAAACTGCGGTATATATCCTTTATGACACGACTATGGCGACTCGATAACGTCTTAGATTTAGAAAATTATGCCTGTATAGGAGTTGAAGGAACCACGGGTTAGGATTCTGATGCATTGTAGTAATATCCATTGTCAACACATGACTATTTCTCATGTTTAAAGTAAGAGGTACGCGATTCATTGTTTCTCAGCGTCTCCGCGCATTTCTACTCATCGTTGTGACTATATAATATACAAGCATTACATTCGCCCATTAGCAGATGTTCCCCACAAGACTGGTTGCTCCAGCTTCACAAGACCGCAGATGGCACCACGATTTTATTTAAATGTTCAAATGTTTATAAACGTATTGGACCAAACTGCCATCGTCATCAGTTCCTAGACTTAGAAAATAGGGTAAATCCGGCAGACATTCCGCACATTTACAAAATTATGCATACAAAATCCAATAATGCACGAAAGTCAAAACAAATGCTTTTACAAGTAAACAAACCATTTTTCCTTTAAATATAATTTTTTGAGAATTTTACTTGCACTCATTCATCATGATATTTGACTATTCAGAAGAAACTTACAGTGCGGCATCTCTCCCTTAGGCTAAGGGTGAGATGCCGTGCCCTTATGGTGACATGCCGCATGATGATATTTGATGAAATTTATAATTTTTAAAACAAAATATGTTAAAATTTTAGTTTATAATTGTAACAATTGAGGAATAAAAATAAACAATGAAGAACTGGCAAACAAATCCTTTATTTTTGTTATATCGAAACACCGAATTAAATTTTAAATTTTTTTAAAGATTAAACCTACGCCTGTCAGAGTTTTTTTTTAATGAAATCCTCTCTATCGTTAGCTTTTATTCCTAATTACCTGCCACAGTCGACACAATAAGTATAAAAATAGTGCTATATATCCCGGTCTTCAGGGATAGACGCCGCATCCTATGATTCAGTGACCGTGGCAGCCAAGTTGGCCGGACTAGAAACAAAAGGCACCCAACAGAAGTTACTGTTCGTGCAACTACTCAGATATTTAAAAATATGTCACTATTTAGTACCGTCTAATATGTAACCGTAACACTAAAAAGATTTCTATGCAAGATATAGAGACTTACCTTGTCTATTAGCGCTAACTCGGTTAAAACTACCGCTACTGAAACAAAAGCAGTTGCCTCGCCGCCCAGTGTCTACTGCGCCACTACGAAGTACGAAGCGCCTACACACTCACTGTGGCAGCTTTTACCAGAACTAGGGTGGTGGTGGTGGGGGGGGGGCGCAGTCTATACGGCATCTCTTTTTCAGACTTACTATACTTAAACGAACTTATACTAAGGACGACACACACTCATCCACGCCCGAGGGAGGACTCTAATCTGGCGTGAGCGGCCGCCCAGAGCATAGCATGACGCCTTAGCCCACGCTGCTATTCCCCCGCGGCGGCGAGTTTTTCCGCATGGCTGCTGTGCATATATAAGCGCCACATTCCTTCTCGTAAATGCTAGAACACTGTATAGTACAAGCAGAACAATCCGCCATTTTGAATCCCACGTTGAAGGCGCACATTTAAGCAACAGTTAGGCTTTTTAATATGATCTTAAGACCATTAAATATACTTTCCTAATATTACAGAACAGTACATTTATTGGCTTACATTTGACTGTAAGAGGTAAGCAACTTAAAGTTAGTGATCACATGGATATTTACAGATATGATACGTTCACTTACATTCCATATTAAGACATATGTCACCGTTCTAAATATTTATAAAATTCAGTTAAAATACGTTACATTTATCGTATTTTCTGGTTTATAAATGGTACCTTCACATACGTTTAAAGTAACAAAGAGTTGCATTCGCAAACAGTTACGCAATTATGTTAAAATGCAATACTGTACTTCCTCTAATGTCTCCCATATTTTACACACTCCATATTTCAAAGAAGAGTTTAGTCAAAAATGTGTTTAATAGCATTGAACGTCTGGTTTCGCTAGATAACGACTAAATTCTCTCTGGTTGAAATAAAGTAAACTTTGCATACTAAGTTTTAAATTTAATGCCTTTCATGTACGACTTCTTTCCTGTTCTCATTCTTTGCGAAGTTCAATTTTTTATTATTATTACCATTATTATTCGACATCTTGCTCACAACTTGGCTTAGGCCTACATATTCCCGTTTTGAGTCACATTTAAACACTGAACTAATGCGAAATAATATATTTTAGATCCACTAGCTGGTAAAGCCAGCTGCACTCATGCATCACTTAAAATACAATTAACAGCCCTAAGAACAACTCCTTTGTTGGTCTAAATAAAATCAAGAACAGTAGTTTACTTTAAACACAGTGTATGTCGTGTTATGTTAACAATCTGTAGCAAAATTAAACAATTACTTATGTGTGTAGCCCTATATATTCATTACTACCTCTCCGTGAGGATAATTATTTCTAATATAAATAAAAAAGTTTTGTTTTTAACGTTACACAGATAGTTGCTCGATTCTGGCGTCCATACTTGGCGTCTGGAATTTTCAAGCCACCTCTTACGCCGATCTATGAAGGAAACCGATGACACTTATAGCAACCACGTCTGCTATTGTTTGAGCAGTTCGGACCTGCAGAACCAACCATTTCACACCGTCAAACAATAAAATCACAAAATATTCGCTATTTCACTTCCCAACACCACACAAAGCATACAGCACTGTCGTCGGATTGGGATTCAAAATGGCGGATTGTTCAGCTCGGTATATCTAGTGCTTTTAGTAAGTGCTTTGACGTAGCGACATGCTAAATGAAACAGGAAATGAATTGATCGTATGGCTTTTATTGGGCGGGGTATCTTCATCGGGTTCGGCTGCCTACTGCAAGTCTTTTGACTGACGTCACTTCAGCGACTTGCGTGTCGATGATGATAAAAGTGATGATGACGACAAACACACAACACCCACTCCCGGCAGAATTGAACCTGGGTCTCTTGCATTAGTTATCAGCGATGCTGCCACTGAGCTGTGGAGGTGGACAGGGAAATACGAAATTAATTGTATACATTTATTGGCCTTCTGACCTTTATGTTCTCTATCACTCAACACAGAATATTCCAGGTGTTGAAGGTGGAGCGGCCGAGCGCATTGAGGCGCTATGCTGCTATGCGCGAGGACATTCCCCGTTCGGGGTTCGAATCCCCCTACGGGCATGGATGTTTGTGCCGTCTTTAGTATAAGGTAGTTCATAAGTGGTTTGTAAGTTTAGGGACTGATAACCCCGCAGTCAAGTCCCATAAGCTTTACAAACATTTGGACATTTTTGAAAGGATTCGCAGTGTTAATGTGGATCAGCGCCGAATCTAGGGCGGAGGAGGAGGGGGGAGGAATGGGTGGGGGAAGGTGCAAATCGGGATATGTTCTCTGAGAGGCACTCACAGAGGGGAGACAAATGGTCGTATCTTAACAGTAGGTTTCCTGTAGTAAGTCTTCTCATATACTAGTAGTGTGTCAATGATGATACAATTCTTTTGAAAATTTGAATGAGTATGATCTATGCTGGGGGAGTGGGGAGGGGAGGTTGGGGAAGTTTTGCGCAGGGCCCCGCGAAAGCTAGGGCAGGCTCTGCACGTTGTAGCGTGCGACTTGGGTAATAATACTAACTATTAGAAAAGCGCGAATATGTGCGGATTTTTTTATTACACTCTTTGAAACTAGCAGTGGGAAAGGCGAACCAGATACTGCGTTTTATTGGCAGAACCCTTAAAACATGCAACAGAACTACAAAAGAAACTGCTTACACTACGCTTGTCCGTCCATTTTTGGAGTATTGCAGCCCAGTGTGGGGTCCTTATCAGGTGGGTTTAACGGAGGACATCGATAGAGTCCAAAGAAGGGCAGCTCGTTTCGTATTGTCACGATACATGGGAGACATCGTTACGGAAATGATACAGGATCTGGGATGGGAATCATTACAACAACGGCGCTTATCGCTGCGGCGTGGGCTACTTGGGAAACTCCAATCGCCAACATTCTCCTCCGAATGCGAAAATATATTGCTGACTCCCACTTACATAGGTAGAAATGATCATCAGAATAAAATGCGTGAAATCGGAGCTCGAACAGAGAGATTCAGGTGTTCTTTCTTCCCGCAGCGGTATTCGAGAATGGAATGGGAGATAAATAGTATAATGGTGGTTCGATGAACCCAGTGACAGGCACTTAAATGTGATTTGCAGAGTATCCCATGTAGATGTAGATGTAGTAGCTTGTTCTCCTCTTTTACATATTTGAATCTGGGCAGGACATATTCGCCTTTCGTGCTGTGATAGAAGCAGTTTTAATTCTGATTCCCAACTTTTATTCTACCATACTTTCTTTTTAGCTGCCTTAGACATCAGGGGTTGCGACTTGAAAGGAATTCAAACGTTCTTCACAAAAATTATTTTAAAAAAATGCCGTTTCGGCTTTTATTACTTAACAGATTACTGCAATTAACGTATAAACAAGGAAATGATAATCAACACACAAAATACTTTAAGTAAATCATTATTCGGGCTCCAACGAGCTAAATATTGGTCACCATCAAAGCATTGCATCTGAACAGCGGATAAAGATGATTGGATAAATGATTTCTACTTTATTTATTTATTTAACTTCGTGCAAAGTTTGACCGATTGAAAGTGTAGAAGTGACGTCCTGCAAACATCTATCAGAGAAACAGCACTTTTTTGGAATGTTAAATTCGAACTGTGCGTATACACATGTGTCATTAGCTAAGCATTACTTTCAAGCATATCACACCAAAGAGAATCATCATAATATGTCATGGACATATTGTTTCATTACTAAATAATTCATTACAGTAGACTTACTTCAAATTTGTAACCTATTGCGTTTGTGGCCAGTGGTTAAACTTCCGAGTATTTCTAGAAATTTCGCTTCCTGCAGATTGTAGACGCGACTCGTTTGTTGATCCTGCTCGCTCACGAGGGGTGCAGCATGAAGTGTTTTTGAAATCTGTTATTCTGCAGTATGTGGGTCATGAAAAATGATTCGTAGGGAGAACGTACTAATCAGACAGTTCACTTTCAGCTTGTACCTGCACATCCCAACCAAATAAACTCCAATTCTCCACGTTTGTGTTCTTTGTTTCTGCGGAGGCGTTAATCTTATCGTGAAAAGGATTAAAATGCTCTTGACTTGGACAATTTGAATAAAAAGTCAACGCCGATTTTCTTGGCAATTAGGAGCCGTTGCATGAAAAGCCTTTAGCCAGGTACTCAGCGCAAGTTACCTTTATTTTGGGTTAGCAGAGGCTGAAATCAAATAACGGACAGGGACCCTATTTGTATCAAGAGATCTGAGAGGGCAGACTCTTAATAAAAGATTGAACTCCGTGGCTAGTAAACTGGGAGTGGGTTTCAACTTTGAACTTTCGAGATTTTTTTTTTTTTCTCTTTAAAGAAACAAGTTTGAAGTCACAAAATTTCTATTAAGAGCGTAGCTGCCACCTCCAAGGTCTTGAATTTGCCACTGATTCAACTGATCAATAACTTCACCACTTGAATTTCGACCATAACCTCCTTATGGAATACTATCGAAATCTGAATTTTTTGCAGTAACGTTACAATATCCCACTTAGAACGGCTAAAAAAAATTAGCAAAGGTTTAGACAGAATAACGGGCGGTAGCCCTCTTCAAAAAAACAAATTTTTATCAGGAATTTCCTGAGAATCCCTTGTTAAATAGACATCAAAGTTTACCAGGAAGCTTTAGATTTGTTTAACCTTCCTATTGTGAATGGGTCTAACAGACCCAGTTCGTTTACTAAAATTAACGTAAACCCCTAAATGCTATTTATTTTGCAACATGGCATTATGTATTCCTCAAATTCGTCATTATTTATGTTATCCTCAATTTTCGTTTTAAAAACTGAAATACTTTAGGAGATACGTAGCTTTGACACACTTATTGTGAATGGGTCTTTTAGACCCAGGCGGAAATTTTTATTTAGTTTTTACGAATAAATTGTTAGAAATAATTGTGATTGGTCAAAAATGTCTCAGAGGCGTTCACATTGTTGTGGGACTCCGTATAACGACTGCATATAGGCGTACTGTCTGATTTTGTTAGTCGGTTTCTAAGTGATTAACAGTTAGAAAAGCTTATAAATGAGTCATAAGACGAAACAGAAGATTATACTGTCAGTGATTAAGATTCTGTTAACAGTTCAAGTGATGTTGCTAATGTATCGATTAGAAGTGAGGAGATCGAAGGAGACGAAAGCGTGGTTTTGTTGTCTAAAGAAACCAGCGTACGTCGCGCAATGGTACATAGTGGTCTACAAATCCTCCAGCTGTGTCAAAACCAAGGTGAGCATAATAAATTTCTATTACAAATCAGGAAATGGAGGCTCATTTGAGACTTCTTATATTAGCTGGTGTATAGAGATCTGCTGGAGAATATCTCCAATAGCCATGGGACAACATGAATGGTGGACCAGTTTTTCGCGTAACAGTGTCACTTCAGCGTTTCTATAAAATCAGAATTCTCAGATATGACAAGAAAGAAGATCGAACAGCTAGGCGACGCCTTGATAAACTGGCTGTCTTTGAAATGTTTGTGGAACAGTTTCCTAAAATGTTCATTATTTATGAAAATGTCACTGTGGACGAGTTACAGGTTCCAATCAGAAGTAGGTGTCCCTTCCGTCAGTACATGATTTCAAACCCAAGAAGAAAATATGGCATAAAATTATGGTTGTTATCTGATGTGAAAACAGCATATGTTTGGGCAGCAGAAGTCTATAGAGGAAAGTTGGAAAATGGACCACGAGAAGTAAATCAAGGTAGAAATGTTGTATTGAGGCTTGTGGAAAGAATTGAGAAAACTGGGTGAAACATTACCACTGATAATTTCTTTACGGACTACACTCTGGCCAAACAACTTCTGCAGAAAATTCTAACATTAGTTGAATCCTGAGAAAGAACAAAGCTGAGATTCCGAAAGAAATGCTGACAGACAACAGTAGACAAGTGTTTTCAATCATTTGGATTTCAGAACTGTATACCACGGGATTCGTATGTGCCAAAAAAAGAATAAAGCTTCGTAATACTCTCTACCATGCTCCATGACTCTACCGTGTCTGCAGAAGAGCATAAGAAGCCGGAGGTAATACTGCATTACAACAAAACGAAAGGAGTTGACATGACAGATACACTCGCTAGTACGTATTCCTGTAAAAGGTGTACTAAGCGAAGGCCTGTTTATTTTATAACATGCTAGACATTGCTGCAATAAATGCTTATGTGTTGCAAGTACACACTAACGCAGACTACTATTGAAACAAATTGAACAAAAGACGCCTTTTTCTAAGAGAGCTAACAAGAACAATGCCAGAAAACAGAATGTCCAAAAATATTCCCAAAAATGATAAAATTAAATTTCGAAATATTGCAGGAACGAGTTCTGGAGAAAAGGAACAGAAAAGGGGCCAGTACAAAGAGCGTGGACCGAAGAAAGATAGAAAGACTAATAAGAAATGTAACATTTGTCAATCATTCCTATGCCAAGATCATGCAAATATTTACTGCAATAATTGTGTAAGCTAATACAACACGCATATATTGAAGCTAAATATTGTTCTTCAGAATTAATTATCATATTTCATTGTGTTTGCAATAAGTGACAAAATTTAAGCTTTAGCTTGCACTTTTATGCAACTATTCACTTATAAAAACTTGTATGATCATTGTTTCACAATCTAAAATGTAACATTTTTTTGCACTAATTACGTTCAATACATGCTGGAAAGCTTCAATATCTGTTTTTACACAAGAAAAAACTATATATAAAATATATTTTCAAGTAATATCGAAGAATATATATTTTTTTAAACTGCGGGTCTAACTGACCCATTCACAATATGTGTGTCTCTGTTTCTCACACACTAGGAAGGTTAACGGACAGAAGGCCTCGTCATTAAATACATAATTTAATTTAATAACGGAAAGTGGACTTCTTGATGGTAGTAGAAAAGCCCTAACTCGCCAGTTTTGAATGTTCTTTATGTATTTTTTCTACGGAACTGTTGCAGCTAGAATCTAAATCTTTTACAGTTGTTTTCAGCATGTATTGTTAGCTCACTGAACTAGAATCAATGTTTATTTATTTTTGTGGTATAATATTTATGAAGTTTTAATCCATACACCATTTTAATTCGGAAAATGTAAATCTCAGTAATTCGCAGAAGAGGTCAGTTTACTCATAATTTTCGTTCATAATCGACTTTTTCATAGCATTTTTTTTTTAAATTTGAATATCCTTATTTAGTGATTTATGCGATAGTGGTATATATAACACTGAAAATGTAAATAACTTAAACTATCATCTGAGTAATTTATTATGAAAATTCATTGATACCTTTCATTTTATAATAAAAATAGCTGAATCCCGGCGTTTCCCGGATATCTATACATCTTATAAGCAATATGTGTACCAGGTTTAGTTGAAATCGGTCCACTGTTTTAAGAGATGTGGAAAAATAGCGCATGATGCAGCAGTTATTCGGAAATTTCGTTGTTTATGACGCCATATCTCCTGGAATATGTGTCGTACTACGATGTAAATTCGAAGGTACATTCAGTGGTATGTATGCCTAATGTCTGCAAAATATTTCGTGAATGGTGTTAGCATAAAAGACGTAATAAATCGAAACCTCGTACGTGATGATGCGGTTTTTATGAACCAAATTGTTTATGAATTCATATCTCATGAACTATATGTCGAATTATGATATAGTATCGAAGGAACATTCAGTGGTATGTATGTGTACTGTCTGTGAATTGTCTCGCGAATACGATTTACAGTGCAGAAGAAATAACTTATAACGTCTTGCCAAATGCCGTAGATATACATCATGAACATCGGAAAAGGAGTCAGCGATAATGTTTTTTCCTTTCATCATTTTGTTGGGGTTGTCAAGGACAAAAAGTTTCGTAAAGATTTGAAATTACGTTTAAAGTTTATTGCAAATCCCTCAGTGCGTTCATTCACAAATAGTTCAAAAATGTCTGTAAATCTATCGGACCAAACTGCGTGGTCATCAGTCCGTAGCTTACAAACTACTTAAACCTAGGTAAACTAACCTACGGACAAACACACACACACCCATGCCCCAGGGAGGACTCGAACCTCCACGACGAGCAACCGCGCGCTCCGCAGCGAGGCGCATTAGACCACTCGGCTACTCCACCGCGACTGTCAAATAGTTGACGAATAAATTCACGCTATTGTGCGCTGCAAGATGGGGCAGTTTTCATTGATTATGACGTGATATAGTATGAACTGTGTATAGTAGGAGGTTTTTGGAACCATGGCAAATGATTGCTGACCTTAAAGAATACTCCGCACCAAATTTGATTGAAATCGGCCAGTGTAGGATATTGCTCCCCACACCATGCTGCCAGGTGTCGGCCCCATTTGCCTCTGTCGCGAACACTCCAGATTTTAGCACTCCCCTGCACGCCATACACGCGTACCATCATTGGCACCGAGGCAGCGACGACTCTCATCACTGAAGACGACACGTCTTCCTTCGTCCCTTCATAAGCGCCTACCATGACACCATTGGAGGCGGGCTGAACGATGTTGGGGCGTGAGTGGAGGAAACGCCACACATGATCGTGCGTCATTGTGAGGGGAGCGATATTCTACACTCGACATTCTCCTCTGAAGAACACTGAACAGTGCATCGTACACTGAAACCATCATTTAACCCGTCTTGCTATCACTCATGCACCAACGAAGTGATAGGCATTTCCAACAGGACAATGCAGATCTACATGTATCCCGTACCACGCAACATGCTCTTCAAGGTGTACGTCAACTACTGTGGCCAGCACGACCCCATACCTCTCCCCCATTGAGCACGTTTGGGACCGCATGAAACGTCATGTTGGGCGGTCTGCATGAGCGGCACGAAATCTGGCCCAACTGAAGAGCCAGGTGGAAATTGCGTGGCAGGACATTATACATAACCTCATTCTGAACCATAGAAGAATTACAACTGGTATTGCTGTAAAAGGCGGGTATACACGGTACTAACGGCAACATTGTTGTTTGGATAACCACAATGGTCATCAGTCCCCCATTCCATCAATAAGCGTGAAAAGTGATACTGTCGATGTGTAAGACATCCGCCTAGACATTACGCTTGCAATGTTGGAGGGGACTGCGACTGCGTCCAAGAAACATCAAAAACAACAAGAAACAAAATGAAAAGAAACGATCACACAAAGACAGCGTACAACAAAGAAGCCGATGGCTGTGGTTGGCCGACCATAAAAGTAAAATAGGAAAAGTCAACCACTCGGCAGCACAAAGAAATCTCCAGTTAGAGAAAACGGTAAAAACCCCCTGCTCGAATAAAACGTAAAACGGAATCTGCCATTGTAGCATCGTCTCCGAAAACTTCCGATAAAACACCAGGGAGGTTAAACTCCGTCGCACGGCGCCTAAAACGGGGCAGTCCAACAATATGTGGACTATTGTCAGACGGGAGCTACACCGACATTGGGGCGGGTCCTCACCACGAAGGAGATGTCCACGGGTGAGCCACGTATGCCCAATGCGGAGGCGACACGAAACCACCGAGTCCCGTCGAGAGCCACACATGTTCAAAATGTTCAAATGTTTGTAATTCTATCGGACCAAACTGCGTGGTCATCAGTCCGTAGCTTACAAACTACTTAAACCTAGGTAAACTAAGCTAAGCACAAAACACACACCCATGCCCCAGGGAGGACTCGAACCTCCACGGCGAGCAACCACGCGCTCCGCAGCGAGACGCCTTAGACCGCTCGGCTACTTCACCGCGGCAGCCACGCATGGAGGAGCGCCATGGAGCCGTACTCTCCTTTACAACCCGGAGCTTGTTGGACGTGCTCAGACTACGCCACTCAGCATCCCAAAGCCGATGTACCCGTTGGCGCAACAATGAACGGAGATCAGAAGCCGGGAGGCCGATCTCTAGACTGGACGCACCGACAGCCTGCTTGGCAAGCCGGTCAACACGTTCATTGCCCGGGATACCAACATGACCGGGAGACCAGATGAACACCACCGATCGCCCGGACTGTGTAACGGCATAAAGTGTCTCCTGTAATGGCCAGCACCAGGGTTGACCTTGGGTAACACTGGTCCAGATCTCTAAGGCTGCTCAGGGAGTCGCAACGGCAACATTGCGGACGCTCTGGTGACTGTACTGAGGTGTGTACGGCTCTGCTTGTGTGATCGTGTGTTGTTTGCAACCTCAAGAATGTGTCAATAAAATGTCCCTCTACTGGGTCGTAGGGTTGCCAGATCTCCGGGCGCCGCCCGGAGTGCCCGGGTTTCGAATGAATTCTCCGGGTCTACGGGCCAATGACTCTCATCTCCAGGCGTGAATGTAACCTTCATCTTAAGTTTTTTTTTTTTTTTTTTTTTTTTTTTTTTACTACGCTTTTTAAGTACTATGCTCATGTAGCGACGATCTACATCGAACTTAACGTAACTTAAACTAAGGACACAACATCCATGCCCTAGGGGGGATTCGAACCTCTGGCGGGAGCAGCCTCGCGCACCGTGGCAACTGCGCTGCTAGCTGTCAGAGCTCAACTCTCGCCGTACGTAGTATAGCACTGTCGATCAATTCACTATACAATTCGCGATCGTTGTTGATATCCTGTATTTCGGTATATAATGTTTAATTGATATTACATTAGAACGTCGATTATCCGAACTAATTGGGGAACGTGGATCTTCGGAAAACTGGTTTATTCGAATAATCTTATCTCTAATAGAAAGGACAGCACTATTACGTTTAATCATTTTATGCCCTCAAGTTTACTTCTTTACGCGGCAGCAAGTGGTCGTAACAGGGAGCAGACGATAACTGTGCCCCTTCTCTTCACATGGAGCCAGTGAGAAGCTCTTCTTGGTGGCGCGCGATCCTTCACAGTGTGCGGAGCCACAAGCAGCAACTCTTGGAAGGCGCAGCTGTTGATGTGAGTAGCTTTGATGCTGCCGCCACTTCTGCTGCCACTTTTGCTGGGAGCGAGAGATGATTAGTGTTTTTTTTTTTTTTTTTTTTTAAGTATTCACGTGTAATCCTGGTTGGTTGGGGGGGGGGGGAGTTGGTCGCAGTTGGGGGGGGGGGGAGGTGAGTCATTGGCCAAGGGGGAGGGGGCACGTCAGGTCTCCGGTAGTGATGGGCAGTTCGGATCATTTCACTGTTTCAAAACATAAGGATCATCTGAGTCTAGTGAGTCGACTCACTGTTCCGGCACACGAAACATCTGGCGTGCCGCAGTGCCGTGCATCGCGCTAACTTCCCTGATTCACGTGAGCCGAGACAGCTGCAGTAGGGCGATACAGCAAATACGACACATCTATGGAATATCAATATGGTTTTAATACGTTATTCACTAGACTTAATTGAACGGCAGGGGATTTGTTTGCTACTACGTTTTTACAATCGTGTTAAAGCGTAAACGTTTCCTAAGTTACTCATAGTTTCATACAAATAAATATTGTAACAAAGGAAGCACAAAATAATAATGTTTAAATTCCAAAGTGATGAAACTCTCCCAACCTTCAAAATTCTATAATTAAGTCCAAATAAAACAAGAAAGATTATGGTTCAAATGTCTACGTGCATCCAGAAAGGAATAACTTTTCTAACCAATCAATTTAAGCAAAATATTAAGATTTGTTCCTAAGACATATTTAATGCAATAAACAGATATTACTACAAGTGTTAACACAAGGAAACACATTTCACAATTTACGTGACGAAACCACAAAACTGAACTAAAATCTTTCAATGTCCACATACATGTTCTAATAATCAGATTCATCTTCAGTCAGTCAAATAAAAGAGAATCAGTTATAGTTTCTGTAAATTGAAATAAAAAAAGTTATTTTTGACGTGTTACTGAGAATGCGGTTTCGTCTCACTGAAATTATTTGCCCTTGCTTCGAAAAGACGTTCACCTGGCACAGATGTAGCAACAATGCATACAACGCTTAGTTCACGCGAAACTACATAAAAACACCGAAGGACTTCACAATTTTTCTCGGTGGTATACCTGTTTTAAAACCTCAGTTGAAGGGTACCAGTAGCATAATTCAAAATATCGCGTAGCGCGTTAGGGGAACAACTTCAAACCCGTCGCACGCCTGGGCGCTGTGTCGAATCCACCCAGACAGACCGACAGCAAAGCGCATGTTAACGGTATTTAGCGTCCGATACATGAATCACAAGATTCGTTGTTTCGAAAGAGTGCCGATTCAAGTTTCGACTCAGTCGAACAGTTCGCTGACTCGATTCACTGTGTCGAAACATCAACTCAGTAGCCAACTCTAGTCTCCGGGCCTGCCTCGAGTTCAATCTGGCAACCCTACTGGGTCGACGAATTCATGGTGTTCTTTTTTTTTTTCATTTTCCAGGAGTGTATAATGTATCCTCGGAGTAACGGCGCGCTGAGCTGTCCGCATCCGTGACAATGCGGCCCGGAAGAGCGACGACACCGCCGCGTCTCGAGGCGTCGTCGTGGCGCGGGCGTAAATAATGGAGGGGATTGCGAGGCGACGACGCGGCGTGTTGCTGCGCGCGGCGACCGCGCATGCGCCGTGGCGGCCTCGGCGGGCCAGCCTGTTGTTGCGGGCAGTCTACAGTGCGGCGCCGTCAGGGGCACATGTGCGAACGCCAAGCCGAGCCGGGCACGCGAACAACAGCAATAGCAACAACAGCAGCAGCGGCAGCAGCAACAACAGCAGCGGCGGCGGCAGGCGGTCGCTAGCGCGGCGGACGCTCGCACATGGGATAGGCGCTCGCGGCAGCCGCGATGATCGCCGGGTCGGACAGCCTCATGAACGGTGAGTGCTCGCTTGTTGTCATCCGCAGGAGCGCTGCGCCTGCAGGCCGGGCACGTGCTATCGACTACTTGTTAGCGTCCTGTAAGCGGCTGTTAAAAAGAGCTGAGCGCTGTCACTCGGCGTGCGTGCATCATGGTTTTTGCAAAATGGAGACGGTAAACTATTCAACTATAAATAATACTCGTGATTTCTTTGGTGATGTCAAACTACACCAGTTACAACCGACGCAGTCCGTTTAGTATCGTGATTTAAACTTGTTTTATATATTTTTCGGTTCATATCTTTTGAGATTGATTAGGTGATCACTTCAACAAACTGTATTTCTTCTATTCATCTCGAGGTTAGAAAAGGTCTTCAATCTCCGTGTTTGCTTACAAAATAAATTTGCTTAGTAGGTAAGGTCCGCCTTGAGCAAACACAAATGTTTTTTGATTTCTTCCATACATGTTTCGCTGGCGTTGCAGCATCATCATTGGGATGTTTAATTCATATTGTCTGTCAAATTAACAATGAAATGATTGTTACTTTTGTACATTAACAGTAAAGACTACATATAATTGTGAGACTACTATACATCGTTTCTTATTTTTATAGGTATACTAGGCCTACTTTAATACCACATGTAGTTATGTTTGTGGTTCTTAAACTCACAAAACGTCGCAGATATTCTTTGACAGTTTGTCATCTGCAAACCAAAACGTGTGTCTTTAATGTGGTGAATGGTTAGCTAACCAATCTGCAGTTTATAATTTCTAAGACAAGCTACTACTATATGTAAAACTATGTATACAAGCAGCTACAAATGAATTTGTGGTAAAATGTTGATCAGTTTGAGAGATAATGGAAAAAATAAGGTTTGTAGCTAATCAGCTATACTATGCATTAAAGGGTTAAAACAAATATTTGGTGTGAATAAATGATCTGTTAATAATTTCGAAAAATTTATGTTTATTTGCACTGTATCATTACGGAGCCCGAAAACTCGAAATTGAAAACTATATTTTCGAACGGTGAAAATTATACGTTTTATTTCTTTGTTCTGCTATTGGTGAATTATTAAATATTCAGGAGATGTATTTATTTATTTATTTTTCAAGGGTGGTACTTAAATATACTTTAGTAATAGTATATTTTATTTTACGTAATTTAAAGGCGCCTGGTTTACCTGTAATTTTAATTTTAAGAAAGGTACCGGATATTAAGGTACTTTCCCGTATAAAGGCACTGTCTTACTTGTACAGAAAGTTGAAACAGAATTGATGATTTTTATTACATTTGGATTGCCTACATCAGTTTAAAGTCAACATGAAATTTATCAGAATGAAACTTTCACTCTGCAGCGGAGTGTGCGCTGATATGAAACTTCCTGAAATTTATCATCTGTTAAAGCATAGTAGCAACAAGAAGCAGCGCAACAGCAAAAAAAACTGTGAATATATTGGTGAGATGAGTTTGAAGAATCTCCGTAGAAAATTTAAATAATTTTACTAAATAAGCATGTTGCCTATAAAACGCTGATAGAGTGAATTGTGCTTTAAGTTCATTGTGATAATATTTTATAGTTTTAATAATAAAATATACAGACGTACGTTTTTCTAATTGCAGGCACCACAAAAATCTCAAACGTTATCATCATTTCTGCGTGGCGACTTCCACAGTTGTTGCTTGACAATCTGAGGACATGCTCATATGGAATGCAATCCAACAGAAGCTTCGAGAGCAACATCAACAGCATTAATTTAATTAAGGGAATATGACATTTCTCTCTATCTAGAACTTTCTGTAGTCTGGCAAAAGCGACGTAGAGATTGACGCTGAAGTTACCAACGCACTGAAACTGATCTACGAGATTTTTTTTTTTTTTTTTTTTTTTTTTTTTTTTTTTTTTTTAACGGTATCATCTGTAATTGACGACATCACATCGAATAGGAATAAACTACTACATGCTAGATTTGTTTACGATTATTTACGGTAGTTCAATCACAAGTGTCATTGCGTCCAGTTTAGGTAACATTTCTGGATTACTACGTTAATAAACCTGACTGGCCATGGTGTTTGATGTAGTCTGTTATGAATATTTCCAATATACATTATATGCCAAAAATAACAGCGGTACCACAGCTCGGTTATGATTCTTATGCTTCAAGATCACTAATATTATTGGTATGTACAAAATATTACGAAAGAAAACTCAAAGAAATTTCTCCTTCATTATTCCCTTTAATTGTATCGTGGCCGAAAAGTATTTTCATTCTTTGTGCTCTCTCTGAAACTTAGCGACGCCCAAGGTTCTTATTTGTTTATTATTTTTTTTTTTTTTGCAAGGCAATTTGCAGCCTTTGCTATGAATTTATACTCACTTATGAAGACAAGAAGAAACTGTAGCGTATTCAAAAAGAAGAGAAAGGTTAATGGGTCATATTGGAGGCAGGTAGGCAGTTAATTTTGTGGAGGAGTAAAGTGCGAGAAGTAGAAGTTGTAGAGGGTTATCAAGGCAAAGAAGGAAGGAAGGAAGATTAGGGTATCAAGGCGTGATTGCAGTGAATGTAGGTTACAATAGTTATCTGCAGTTATCTACATCTGTAGTTACATCTATTTGGTATGCACAGATGAAGGGCTGTGGACAGCTTCAATAAACCAGTCATCGGGCTGGAGTAAAATGACAACAATTATACGAAACTGATGCTTTCACATGACAATACATCGTGCGCAGTAATGAAATGCTCATAGAAACTGAATTATGTGCTGGTCTAAGAGAGAAACGGGATAGGAGGTGAGGGTACATCTACATCTACAACCATACTCCGCAAGCCACCCGACGGTGTGTGGCGGAGGGTACCTTGAGTACCACTATCGATTTTCCCTCCTATTCCAGTCACGTATTGTTCGCGGAAAGAAGGATTGTCGGTATGCCTCTGTGTGGGCTCTAATCTCTCTGATTTTATCCCCACCATCTCTTCGCGAGATATACGTAGGAGGAAGCAATATACTGGTAGACTCCTCAGTAAAGGTATGTTCTCGAAACTTCGACAAAAGCCCGTACCGAGCGACAGTGTCTGTCCTGCAGAGTCTTCCACTGGAGTTTAGCGATCATCTCCGTAACGCTTTCACGATTACCAAATGATCCTGTAACGAAGCGCGCTGCTCTCCGTTGGATCTTCTCCACTTCCTCTATCAATCCCACCTGGTACGGATCCCACACCGGTGAGCAGTATTCAAGCTGTGGGCGAAGAAGTGTACTGTAACCTTCTTCCTTTGTTTTCGGACTACATTTCTTTAGAATTCTCCCAATGAATCAGATGCACTTTCCGGAACACTGTAGTAGGAGGAAGAGGAGGAGGAAGCTTAGGGTTTAGCGTCTCATCGACAGCTTGGTCATTAGAGATGGGGCTAACGCTCGTAGTTGTGGGTAAGGATGGGAAAGGAAATCGGCTGTGCCCTTTTGAAAGAAGCCATCCCGGCATTTGCCTGCAGTGATTTAGGGAAATCACGGAAAACCTAAATCAGCATGGCCGGAGATGGGTTGGAACCACCATCTACCCGAATGCGAGTCCAGAGTGTTACCACTGCGCCACTTCGCTCGGTCAACACTGTTGTAGTCGAACGAGCAATTTTAATTTTGCTGTTGATGAAAAGAAACTGATAGCTTCAAACTTCGAAAAGCATCTGGATTCCAGTTTTTTCTGTCAGTTGTATGTGTAACGTAATTAAGCATCAGGTATACGTAGACAGTGGCGTAACTATGGGGAAGGGGGGGATGAGGGGGATAGAACCCCTCCCCCCCAACCCAGAAACCGAAAAAAAATCGTTTAACAGCAATTTGGTAAAGGTAAATATTGGTAACTTGGGGTGTTTTACCATAAGCTTTCATTTCATGGGAGTGAATTAGTTTCTTCAACGGAATTGGTAGATGGTAGTCTGTCTTGAAACTGACTAAAATTTTGCTCGCCAAGCAGATCTACTTACTGACGCAAGGGAAGACGACGAGAAAAGAAGAAACGATGGTAACCGGCTGATAGTGACAGTAGTGATTAAGATGATGATGATGATCACGACGATTGTTACAATCTATTGGAAGATGAACAAGAAATAATTGGTGACAATACACGTCGAGGACAAAAACGGTATGCCACTAATTTTTGTTGAGAAAAAGAACAAAAAAGATTTTCGATGGAAAGCAGTGGAACCATCAAGAACAATAACCTCGTTAATTTTGAACAAGTAAAACATAATTAATACTCAATTTGTCGTTTCATTTTAAAACCACAAAATATTATCCTAAACACATTAATAAATTATAAAAAATAATAAATATATGAAAAAATATTGAGGGGAAAAATCCAGTCTGTCAGACCGGGTGTTTCTAATAATGTACTAACGACCTATGTTTCCGTTTAAGGGTTAAATGCCAGCAAAGGGACAACTTGGTGCATCTCTGCGAGGGGCGCCGGGGGAAAGTGCCCGGCTTTGCCCCCCCCCCCCCCCTTTTGAGATATTTTCGTTGAAAGATCTGCAGTATGTCTTACCTCGGTTTGCTTGGGCTTGCTTCTGCCTATCAAGCTTCTTTATTTCACACTTTTCTTTCAAGATTAAAGCTGATCATTTTGTTTCTAAAAGATACTGAACGTAGTTCATTTTTCTTTGTTAATAAACACCAAGAGCATATGAATATGCACATGAACATTAAAACACAGTAAATAAGCGATTACACAGTTAAGTGACTGTAACAAAATGAATGTGTTACGATGAAGAGAAAAGCTACCTTTGGGTCACGTGACTCTATAAGCAGCACCCCCTCCTAAGCATATGCATCCGCAAAGGCTGCTCTCCCCCACATTTTTTAAAAACAGCTAAATATTTGTTACAATGAAGAGTATAAATGTCATTTATCCTCAAAATGGCGGCACATTTGCTAAAACGTCCAAAGATATGTGGCAAGTAACAATGCAAAAGTCATTGTTGTTACTGTATCTGTTAAAAAGAAGATTGGGTTTAAAACAATTGCTTGCAGTCGGTCTCGAACCCAGTACCTTCGACGGCGCACGCGATGCGATGCCTCCAACCACACGGTATTCTTGCTACCTGGAGAGTAGTGACTTCATTATTATTCACAATCGGATCTCATGTAGGCTTTTGCAGTTGATACATCATTAATTTATAACTATAAGATATTTTACCAAATCTGAAGTGTTTTTGATGAATCTTCAATGCTCCAAAAACAAATATGAAGGGCTTATGTTGCGTTATTCGATGATCTGCCGATGCGCAAGGCGAGGAGCGCAGTGGCCAGAGCTCGAGTAGCCAGAAGCTGGTGTCTCTGCCAGCTCCAGCGCCAATGTTAAAAGCGACGTTTCCCCTCGCCCCTCCTTGCCGCGAGAGCGTCCATATGCTGCCTCCAGTGGGTTCAGAAGAAAATTTGAACCTCAGCCGCGCATGCGCGTTGCAACGCTGCAGCCACTCGCCTATATTAGGCGGCCGCGCTACGACTCGTATACGTGCTGTCTCCGCGACGTATAACTTTACTCATGCGATTAAAATAATTTGAAAGTGAATATAAAATGATCTGATAGAAAACCGGAAAGAAGAATGATACTTTAAAAATACTTTTAATTTATTTACTTACTTTTTCTTCGCGACGAACTTTTTTCACTGAACCAGTGAACACATATGACGCGCCGCCACTGCTCAATGCCAAACTATTACTTACTCTTTCATCAGAAAATAAACTGTGACTTCAGGTTATATAAACACTATACATTATAAACATCCGGAAAGACGACGATTCTTTCAATCAATTTATTAAGGACAACGGCTAAGATATTTATAATTTTTATTTAGATTACTGATTTCGGCTTATTAAACTGCCGTCTTCGGATCTTTCATTTCATTCATCACATCAAAATAAAATCTTGACGAATAAGTGTGTTTTTAGTTTTTTATTTGTGATATGATGAATGAAATGAAAGATCGGAAGATGGCAATTTATATGCCGAAACCAGTAATCTAAATACAAATTAAAAGCGATCCTGGCTGTTGTCCTTAATGAAAAAAAAAAAATATATATATATAATGATCCAATACAAGTAGTAGATGAGTTTTGTTATTTGGGTAGCAAGATGGCAAGATGGCCGAAGTAAACAAGTTATAAAATGCAGGATGGCTATGGGAAGAAAAGCATTTCTGAAGAAGCGAAATTTGTTGACATCCAATATTAGTTTAAATGTTAGGAAGTCCTATCTGAAAGCATTTGTCTCGAGTGTAGCATTGTATGGGAGTGAAACGTGGAGTTCAGACAAAAAGGTGATAGAAGCTTTTGAAATGTGGTGCTACAGTCGAATGATGAAGATTGGGTGGGTAGATCACGTAACTAATGAGGAGGTGCTCAACAGAATTGGAAGGAGAAGTAGTTTTTGGCATATCCTGACTAAGGGATAGGTAGGTGGGACACATCCTGAGACATCGAGGAATCAGCATTAGAAAAAAGTGTGTTGGGAAATATCATAGAGGGAGACGGAAGGACGTAAGGACGAATACAGTAAGCAGATTCAAAAGGATGTAAGTTGCCGTTCGTATTCTCAGATGAAGAGGCTTGCACAGGGCAAGGTGGCGTAGAGAGCTGCATCAAACCAGTCTGCGGACTGAAGACCAGAACAGCAACTCGAGGGCAAATGCCTGCTGGAGGATAGTAGATGCACTGATATTGGTTTGATCGTCATCTGCCAACAGCATAGCCTCCAGAGCGTACTCTTTAATAGAGTATGTTCGCAGTCATAGGTCTCAGTATGATATCAACGTGTGAAGCAAACAGACGCTATGCCGTGGAGACGCACTCATGCTTCCTACAGCCAACTGAGCCAGTTTCTAAAGAACCAAGTTGGACGTGCTGTATCTGCTGTGCAACGATACTGGTTGCAGTGTTCACGTGAATGGTCTCACGTCCGTGGACGGGGTTCTGGACGTCCATGCAGCACAGATACCCTCCAAGGTCGTCGTACTGAAAGGGAAGCAGTGGTAGAACTTGCAGGTATCACAGCACAGATAAGAGGTTTTGCGAGCTGATAAGTATCACCACGAAGTGTTGCCAATCTTTTACTAGCAGTGGCTCTAGCGCATGTTCCACGCACGACAAAGCATTTACGTGCAAGGCTTGACTGGTGCCGTCAGAGGATCACTTGTAAGATGAAATGGCTGGCCGTGGTCTTCAGCGATGACAGCATATTTTCCCAGCACGCTAGTGATGGGCGTTTGCGTGTACGGTGTAGCTGGTAGAGTGGACCACTGCCCGAGTGTCACAGAAATACTCCGGGAACTCAAATGGGAAACTCTGGAGGAAAGAGGACGTTCTTTTCGAGAAAGTTTTTTGAGGAAATTTAGGGAGCCGGAATTTGAAGCTGACTGTAGAACGATCTTCCTGTCGACTACTTACATTTCGCGTGAAGATCACAAAGACAAGATAAGAGACATTACGGCTGGTAGAGAGGCGTATAGAATTATTTTTTTCTCTCGTTCTGTTTGGGAGTAGAATAGGAAAGGTAGTGTCTAGTAGTGGTACAGTGTACCCACCGCCACGCACTTTACGCTGGATTGCGGAGTATGTATGCAGCTGAAGACCTGTCTCGTGGAGTGCAGTGGTCCAAGACAACTGGCCCCACCCCAGGTCGCGTGGTCCGCGGTGCGCTAAACCACAACTCTCCGTCACCTTGTAACGGTTCCTCACTGGGCAAGTATGAAATGTCAGTACAGCTTTTTGCGGGATGCCAGCTACGGGAAAGTGCCGCCGTAGCTCGGAATTAATTTGCCGAGTGGGGTTACACGCGGACACACACTCTCTCTCTCTCTCTCTCTCTCTCTCTCTCTCTCTCTCTCTCTGAATAAATGTCAAGAACAGTTTTCAACTCTCTGCGGTGTGCGCCCTCTCCTCCTACCTCGTTCAAACACCGTTCAGGCTTGCTTACCTGATTATACAGACTCGATTAAGTCCCATTGGATGTTTCCTCCGCCGGTCGTGGACTCTGACGGAATGTAAATCTGGTCGTGTGTTGCTGGAAATTAATATCACGAGAGAAAATGTTTCTGCCTACTTGAAATGAAAGCGGCCTTTCTGAACAATTTTGTGTATTAACTTTAGTGTGGCTAACTACGTTGGAACCAGATTTACAAACTTCTGAAATATCCCGGTAATTAAATCTGTTGAGCACCTGCTCAATATCGAATCTGTTAACTTTGTGTCCCAGCCTCTTCGCCACTTTTGTGTCTCGTTTCCGCCGGTGGTCCTGGTGCCGGTGGCCGAGTAGAAAGAGACCGACTCAGGAATAAAGGATGCACGCGTGTGCAGGTACGGAGGTGACCAGCCAGTGGGACAGCAGAAACTAGAACGAGATATATATTTCATAGAGGCTTAGTAATACTTAACTTTTACATAGTTCTTGACTGCAGAACGCTGATACATAGATTAGATAGAGGCCTGCCTACTGATGATTCCTAATGCCTATCTGATTCCCAAGTGTTAACTGGCTCCTATCTCAGTCTCAAGTGTCCGATACAGTTCAGTGGTGGCCACGAGCGGAGTTGCAGCAGAGGGCGCTCGTGGCTGACGTCGTAAGAACGCCGCGCCGTGCGTGCATGGCGGCGCGCGGCGAAAGTACGTGGCACGCACTTCATACTTGTGCGACACCACAGTTAATTATTAAATTTATCAACTGTGTCACAATGACAATATTAACTTCTTTTCCTTTTCAGACTATCCTCGGAGCCGTAGCTCGTCTAATTCACACAATATCAACACCAAAACTTAACACGCACTGCTCGTCACTGTAGATCAGATAATTCTCATTAATATCACTTTATCTGCGTTCTCCATTAGGTTCTCACAAGGCGAATTCCACGGCCAAGACTCGAATCGCCGCCGCGCGATTCTGTCCTTGAGGAACGAAACCTTATCGTGCCGGAAGAGGCTATTACAAATGGATGCAGGCGGTCTGGAAACGTTGTTTAGGTAGTCGACGTGCGGCGGTGGCTCCGATGCCTCGTGGAAACTATGTTTCCGGATTGTCCACTTCGAGACGTCTCTTGGACACCATGTTTTTAACTAAGCACTGATTTGTTGCACCGTTGCCATTATGTCAGTGTTAACAATCCGGCTCAGATATCATCTGCCACGGCGCACAGAGGGACGAAATCCTCAAAACGTGGCCAAAACCCCAAGAAAACGTATAATTCAGACAAAACTCATCACACGGGTTTTTTGAGGTCGCTGATTTCGAATTTGACGGTACAAATTGTCTAAACAAAATGGCGGAGCTAATATAGCAACGTGACCCATGAAAATTTACAATAATTTACTGATAATAGCGCATATGTAGTATTTAGGCACTAATAATTTACACACTGCCAACATAATTTGTTTATTATAACAAAATAACAGAATATTTGTCGAAAATATGTCGGAAAAAATTCTTCGATACCACACACATTGTAATTCAATAACTTAATGATACAATCTTCAAAGTCGATGACAGATCAAGGCAAAGTCGATGGCAGATCATAGTCGGCCTGAGAATTAACGCTAACAGTAGGTGCCGCAAAAGAAATGAGAGCACTAAGCGATTCGTTGTTTTGTTTCAAAAATATACCCTCTGTCCTTTTAGCATTTTGCCAGGAATGAGGAAAGAGACTTTCATATCCTTCCTTATCTGTAAAGGTCGACCAACTTTCTCGGAAAGTTGTTCCTCCAGATAAGGTATTAATGCAGGTATACCATCATTCAACCGTTGTTTAACATTGCTGAATATTCATCTTGAGGTTTGAAAAGCTCTTCAGTGTCCGTGTTTGCTTACAAATAAATTTGCTCTTTAGGTATGGTCCGCCTTGAGCAAACACAAGTGTTTTTAGTTTCTACCAAACATGTTTCGCTGGCGTTGCTGCATCATCATTGGGATATTTATTTTATACTGTCTGTCAAATGAACAATGAAATGATTGTTACTTGCCGGCCGCGGTGGCCGAGGGGATTGCGGCGCTTCAGTCACGGTCTGCACGGCCACTACGGTCGGGGGTTCGAATCCCCCCTCGGGCATGGATATTTGTGCCGTCCTTAGTTGTAACTAGTTCATAAGTAGTTTGTAAGTTTAGGGACTGATGACCCCGTAGTTAAGTCCCATAAGCTCTACAAACATTTGAACATTTTTTTTTATTGTTACTTTTTGTACATTAACTGTAGAAACTACAGATAATTTTGAAACAAATATAAATCGTTTCTTATTTTTATAGGTATACTAGGCCTACCTTAATACCACATGTAGTTGTGTTTGTGGTTCTTTAACTGTCTATTTTTGACAGTTTGTCATCTGCAAACAAAAACGTGTGTAGTTAATGGCGTGAAAGGTTAGCTTGTAAATATCGGTAATTTTTACGAAAATATAGGACGTCATTTTAGTGTTTTGGTTTATTTTACTGTTGCGACTGTTTCTATAATAAAATGTCTATGTGTTTATAGCAAGTTTTCGTCACTTATTTTGGTGAATTTGCAAATTTAAATGCTGAATATTTCTTGCCGAGTGAATTTCATGTATTGACCATCCGAACGTGTGTGAAAAATATTACAATAGCATTAGTAACACATTAAGTGTAGACGAATAGTCAGATATCGTAAGCGAGTGGCACGGGTAACACAGTTTGGTAGCCTACCGCGCAGCACGTTGCAACGACCATGTTGCGTTACGAAATGTCGACCTCACGGGCACTTGTAAAAATTCATTATACAAGAGAAATGGCAGAGTTTGGTAGCTGATTCTTATCAATTCCATGAGGTAATTAATCAATCTATAGGTGGAAAGAATATATAGAGGGGCTCTACAAAGGAAATGAACTTCGAGACAATATTGTAGGAAGGGAAGAGGATGTAGATGAAGATGAAATAGGAGATACTGTACTGAGAGAAGAATTTGACAGAGCCCTGAAAGACCTAAGTCGAAACAAGGCCCCTGGAGTAGATGATATTCCCTCAGAGCTACTGAAGTCTCTGGGAGAACCAGCCATGACAAACCTGTTTCACCTGGTGTGTAAGATGTATGAGACAGGCGAAGTACCCTCAGACTTTAAGAAAAATGTTATAATCCCCATTCCCAAGAGAGGAGCAGACAGGTGTGAAAACTACAGAACCATCAGTTTAATAAGTCATGGTTGCAAAATATTAACACGACTTATATACAGAAGGATGGAAAAACTGGTAGAAGCCGACCTCGGGGAAGATCAGTTTGGGTTCAGGAGAAATGTAGGAACTCGGGAGGCAATACTCACCTTACGGCTTATCCTAGAAGATAGATTAAGAAAAGGCAAACCTACATTTCTAGCTTTTGTAGATTTGGAGAAGGCTTTTGACAATGTTGATTGGAATAAACTATTTCAAGTTCTGAAGCAAGCAGGAGTAAAATATAGGGAGCGTAAGGTTATTTACAACTTGTACAAAAACCAGACAGCGGTTGTCAGAGTTGAAGGGCATGAAAGGGATGCAGTGGTTGGGAAGGGAGTGAGACAGGGTTGCAGCCTTTCTCCAATGTTATTCAATTTGTACATTGAACAAGCTATAAAGGAAAGCAAGGAGAAATTTGGTGAAGGAATAAAAGTTCAGGGGGAAGAATTAAAAACATTGCGTTTTGCCGACGACATAGTAATTCTGTCAGATACAGCAAAAGACCTGGGAGAGCAATTGAACGGAATGGACAGTGTCCTGAAAGGTGCATATAAGATGAACATTAACAAGAGCAAAACTAGGGTAATGGAGTGCAGTGTAAGAAAATCAGGTGATGCTGGAGGAATTAGATTGGGTAATGAAGCAATAAAGGAGGTAGATGAGTTTTGTTACTTGGGCAGTAAAATAACAAATGATGGTCGCAGTACAGAGGATATAAAATGCAGAATGGCAATGGGTAGAAAAGCATTTTTGAAAAAGAGAAATTTATTAACATCCAATATTGATTTAAGCCTAAGGAAGTCCTTTCTGAGGGCATTTGTATGGAGTGTTGCCTTATATGGGAGTGAGACGTGGACGATAAATAGTGCGGACAGGAAGAGGATTGAGGCTTTTGAAATATGGTGCTACAGAAGAATGCTGAAGATTAGGTGGGTGGATCGCGTAACTAATGAGGAGGTACTGAACAGAATTGGGGAGAAAAGAAATTTCTGGCATACCTTGACTAAAAGAAAGGATAGATTGGTGGGACATATTCTTAGACATCAAGGAATTGTGAATTTAGCATTAGAGGGAAGTGTGTGGGGAAAAAATCGCAGAGGAAGACCAAGAGTTGGATACAGTAAGCAGATTCAGACAGATGTACGTTGCCGTTCTTATGCGGAGATGAAGAGGCTTGCTCAGGATAGGGTATTGTGGAGAGCTGCATCACACCAGTCTCCGGACTGAAGACCACAACAACAACAGTTTCGGAGTTGAAATTTCGCGGTATATTGCGGTATATGCTACTTTTGCTCTAGTTGAAAATGCAACTTCGGCAAAGCATGGTCGTCTTGCATAGGCATCGAAAACAATATAATATAATTAGGATAACCATGACATTTATACCACTTTTATGTGCGAACGTTTCGTATATACCTGTAGCAACTGTTTACACCTTGCCGGCCGCGGTGGCCTAGCTGACTGCGGCGCGCCAGTCACGGTCTGCACGGGTTCGAATCCCCCTAGGGCATGGATATTTGTGCCGTCCTTAGTGTTAGCTAGTTCATAAGTAGTTCGTAAGTTTAGGGACTGATGACCCCGTAGTTAAGTCCCATAAGCTGTACAAACATTTGAACACTTGTGCATCTTCATGTTTACGCGGCGCAATGACTGTTCAAAGAAGTTTCGGGCGTGCAGCCGCATAAAGTTTACTTCTTCTAATATTTCGGCTGAGGAACGTTCAACCATCTTCAGAGAGAGTCGACTCTCTCTGAAGATGGCTAAACGTTCCTCAGCCGAAATATTAGAAGAAGTAAACTTTATGCGGCTGCACGCCCGAAACTTCTGTGAACAAACACATTTGAACAATTTTTTGTTTACACCTTGTAGATCTGAAATTCTTTACTTTTCTACCAAAATATTCACTCACAAACCGAGAGTAAATTTGCCTTACTTTGGCAGCGTCGCCTGTGCTCTCGACGAAGGTCACTTTTGAACTGCCGTAATTCGACAGGTATCGGTGGTGGCGAACTCTCCTTCTGCAATGAGATGCACCAATCATTCCTCTACGCAACTCACTCATTAAAATTCATTGTCGGGGTTTTGGCCACGTTTGGGGGATTCCGTCTCACTGTGCGGCGTCTGGACGGTCGCTAGCTGTGGGCTGTGACTCCATCATTCAGCCAGCCATGATACACGCAGGACACGATTCATCTTGTCAAGTCGAATTCCTGCACCACTACGGAAATCGAAATTTCCCATCCGTCGAAGAGTCACACACACACACACACACATACACACACACACACACACACACACACACGATGTTCAAATATTTGTAATTCTATGGGACCAAACTACTTTGGTCATCAGTTCCTAGACTTACGAACTACTTAAAGTAAGTTAAGGACAACACACACATCCATGCCCGAGGGAGGATTCGAACCTCCGACGCGGGAGACCGCGCGATCCTAACGTGGCGCTCCAGGCCTCTCGGCTACTCCCGCTCAGCCCGTCGGGCACCGACCACCACACACTGTGCGAACGGCGTCAGCTCACGACGAAGTTGCAAGTCACACAAATCACTCGCAGCACTACGTCTCAGGAGGCTTTCTATACAACTGCAGCTGGCTTGTAAAGGGGGGACGTGATGCGTAAACAACACTCCTGCGTCATCTGTGATCTACCATACCGTGCAGTTTATTAAATTTTGGAAACAGAAGTATTCTTGCGAACGTTAACTCACCGGAAAAAACACATGAATCAGATAAGTACCCTGCCTCGTTTGCCCTGCCTTTGTTTACTGAGAGGAAGAGAAGACAAAAATTATTTTCACGGAACGTAATTGTTTGTTGTGAAGTCAATAGACTGTCTATGTTTCTCTCCGTCCATTATCCGTATAAACACAAATATCAGACGGTTTACCGCATCTGGAGCATGCGACGTATACGCAGTCGTTCAGTACAACATGCCCCCACCCCCTCTGGACATCTCCGCCACCTCTATCTCTAAAAAATGTTCAAATGTTTGTAATTCTATCGGACCAAACTGCGTCGTCATCAGTCCGTACCTTACAAACTACTCAAGCCTAGGTAAACTAACCTACGGACAAACACACACACCCATGCCCCAGGGAGGACTCGAACCTCCACGGCGAGCAACCGCGCGCTCCGCAGCGAGGCGCTTTAGACCGCTCGGCTACTCCACCGCGGCATCTCTATCTCCCTCCTCCTCCCCGTCGATCTCACCATCTTCCGTGAACCTCTGCCCTTCCTTCTGTCATCCTAATCCTACTCCTTCTCCCTGTCCCTTTCTCTCTCTCTCCCCTTCTCTTTGTCCATATCCTCTCCCCTCTGTTCCTCCCACCCACTCTCCTCCTCTCCCTCCGTGCTCTACATCCATCCCCCTCCTCCGTCTGTGTGAGTAATGTGTATACCAAATATGGTAGAGATCGATCTAGCGGCTTATGAGATGTTGAACTTACGCGTGCCACATATACTGTAGATGTATATGCACTATGCGATGAAAAGTATCCGGACACGAGACTGAAAATGACTGTGGCACCCTCCATCGGAAATGCTAGAATTCAGTATGGTATTGGCCCACCCTTAGCCTTAATGACAGCTTCCACTTCGCAAGCATGCGTTCAGTCAGGTGCTGGAAGGTTTCTCGGGGAAAAGCCCCGTTCTTCACGAAGTGCTGCACTGAGGGGAGGTATCGATGTAGGTCGGTGAGGCCTGGCACGAAGTCGGAATATCAAAACATCCCGAAGATGTTCAGTAGGATTCAAGTCAGGACTCTGTAGAGGCCAGTTCACTACAGGGATGTTATTGTCGTGTAACCACTCCGCCAGAGACCGTGCATTATGGACAGGTGCTCGATGGTGTTGAAAGATGCAATCGCCATCCCCGAATTACTCTTCATCAGTGGGAAGCAGTAAGGTGCTTAAAACATCAGTGTTGGCCTATGCTGAGATAGTGCCACCCAAAACAACAAGGGGAGCAAGCCCCCTCCATGAAAAATACGACCACACCATAACACCACCGCCTCCGAATTTTACGCTGGCAGATGACGTTCGCCGGGATTTAGCTACACCCACATTCCGCCATCGGAGCGCCACATTGTGTACCGTGATTCGCCAGCCAACGCAACGTTTTTCCACTGTGTCAATTGTCGAATGTTTACGCTCCTTGCACCAAGCGAGGCGTCATTTGACCTACATGATATGTGGCTTATGGGCAGCCGTTCGACCGTGAAATCCAAGTTTTCTCACCTCCCGCCTAACTGACATAGTACTTGGAGTGGTTTCTGATGCAGTTTGGAATTCCTGTGTGATGGTGTGGATAGACGCCTGTCTGTTACACTGTACGGCCCTCTTCATCTGCCGTCTGTCAACAACGAGGTCGGCCTGTGTGCTTTTCTGCTCTGCATGTTTCCACTTTACTATCACATCAGAAACAGTAAATCTAGAGATGTTTAGGAGTGTAGAAATCTCGTGTACAGACATAAGTAACGGCAAATCACCTTGCCACGTTCTTGAGTTCCGTAGAGAGATGTCTAATGGCTGCTAAGGTCGCTGATATGGAGTATGTGGCAATAGATGGCAGCACAGTACACCTAATATGAAAAACGAATGCATTAGGGGGTGTATAGATAGTTTTGATCACATAGTGTATCTGATTTTATGATGACTGTCATCGTACGACCCAGACAGCATGTAAAATATATCTACGGTATTCAGCCGTGTGGACTGATAACTAATTTTACCCTTAATTTCCAGTGTTTATGATTTCATACCGTCTGAGCTAGATATCGTACAATGATATAGCAGATATATTAAGCGGTACGTGTATACTGCATGCGAAACTTATTAATACGTTTAAGTAGTAAAGAATAAAGTAAGCCCTCATGTATGAGTGTAAATTTTTCATACATCATAGTGTTTATGACATTGTATTACTGAATCATGCGTCATACAACGGCATAATTCTGTGGGCACATTCATTATTATATGCGAATATTGTATACAAAATGTGTCTCGAATAAAATTAGTAATATCGAAGTAATAAATTAAAGCGTTATGGTTGATGATGTTTGAAATTATGTGTTCAATTTGAAACTTCCTGTCAGGTTAAAATTGCCTGACGGGACCGGAACTCGAACCTGGGACCTTTGCCTTTCGCGGGAAAGCGCTGTACCCCGACACGACTCACGGTGCCGCTCCACAACTTTAATTCTGCCAGTAGTTCGCCTCATACTTTCCAAACTTCAAAGAAGTTCTCCTGTGAAACTTCCAAGACTAGCACTCCTGGAAGAAAGGATATGGTGGAGACATGGCTTAGCCACAGCCTAATGGATGTTTCCAGAATGAAACTTTCATTCTACAGAGGAATGTGCGCTGAAATTAAACTTCCTGACAGGTTAAAATTGTGTGCCGGAACCGGGACTCGAACATGAGACCTTTGCCTTTCGCAGGCAAGTGCTCTACCAATGCGCTACCCCGACCCGAATCACGGTGCCCGCGAAAGACAGGTTCGAGTCCCGGTTCCGGCACACAAGGAAGTTTTTTTTCAGCGCACACTCTGCTGCAGAGTGAAAGTTTCATTCATGTGTTAAATATGTTGCAAGTCACAGTGCTCTCTTTTTCAAATGTTCAAATGTTTGTAAATCTATCGGACCAAACTGCGTGGTCATCAGTCCGTAGCTTACAAACTACTTAAACCTAGGTAAACTAACCTAAGGACAAACACACACACCCATGTAAAAAATGCGACGTTCCGTCAGAATTTAAGGTCCATGGACCGATCACTGTCAGAGTTTTACGAACAAATACAAAGGAAGCTGAAGCTTTATGTAAGATTTTTCTGCACATCGGCAGCACATGGACGTACTTATGAACAGATCATATTAAATTCGTTATAAACGGTATCGTTTTGCACCGTTACGTTAGATCGTGCAAAAGTAAGCATCATTTACGTTGATTACGAATAAGATTTATTCAGTCATACCGAATAGGGTTCATTCGGGAGGACGGGGATTCAGACCCTCCTATGGACATCCTCCATGACGAAAACTAGCCGAGGGCGTGCTTCGCCTCTAATGACCACGATCTCGACGAGACTTTAAAACCTGAACTTCTTCTTTCTTAATTCAGCCAGTGCAGAACCTCTCCCATTCCAGTTCCACAAATAATCACGTGAACGTCGATTAAAATGACAGGTAGATCGTCAGGAAACGCTGTTACTACATACAACTGTCTAACAGTACCAAGACTATTATTTTACGCGTCTTCGAGCAAAGAATCTCCACAGATTATAAAATGGATGTGTTTGTGTGTATGTGTTGTCTCTCCTTATCTCGTGTTTAACTGTATCAATTTCAGCCAAACTTGGTAAACACATTCCTTAGCGCCATACAACAATTCGCTGTGGGGGTACTAACTACCTACGACACATACTAGCACACTTTCTCATATCCACAGACACGCGGATGAGAAAATTTGCTACAAAACAAACGGTAAGTAATAGACAACACAGGCTGATGATAGAAATATCCCTGCTTACCAAATTTACGTTTCTTACTGTAATTAGCGCATTAAGACGTCAGAATGTTCACACAGATCGTTTCGTTGCAGATGAAAACGCTTCTATTATCTAATAATGTAAAAAGAGTCCTAAACGATCAAGAGATGTAGAAGCAAGGTAACAACCAAAAACAAAACATGCGATTTTTAGGCCTAATATTCATACATAGATTAGTAGTAAAGCAATGCATTTTGATTTTCACGGCCATAAAGAAGTAGATAAAACCCACTGATAATGGCACAGAGATGCTGAAACATTTTTTAGGTGTCAATGAAAACTAATGTTTTGCATTTCAGACGGATCTCAGACCCAGAATTGTTTTCCTTGTCGTCTTCAAATACTACCTGATAACTATTAAATGACAAACCCAACATATTGCCTCACATTGATTCACTTTGACTCACTATAGTCTTGTCGTTACTCACTACTGAGTACTGGCTACTCACAACTCACTATCCAGTATTCCATAGGGACAGCATTCCCAGAAAACTTTATGTCACATCATGTGACCAATGTCACCAAAAAATATACACAAAATTATAAATGTCAAATAAGATTACTAAAAGATTAGTAAAATTAAGAGAAGTATGTTTAGTTTTACAAAAATCCTGGTGCCAAGTTATTTAACACTCATTTTCATAACTTCATAAACGGGATATTTTACGTCGGATGAAATTATTATATACATTTCTGGTTCAGATTATATATTAAAAGAATCTACGAAAACTGAAGTCAGTGGGCCAGACCAAACTACCCGGCCGATTTCCTACATTTCTGATTTAAACGAAAGGTATTCATCCACAGATTTGTTATCAATTATCATAATTTACATAACTCTCACCTTCCATTTTCTATACTCAAACGCGACTTCCTTCTGTATATTTCTTATGGGGATGTCCTTGCTGTAAACTAAAGTCAGTCGGCCAGGCCATTCTATCCGACCGATTTCCTTCATTTTTGATTTAAACGAAAGGTATTCATTCGCAGATTTGTCATCAATTATCAGAATTAACTTCACTCTCTCCATCCTTTATTTTTATTCAAACGCGGATCCTTCTGTCCTTGCATTGAATATTTTAATCAATTTGTTTTACCTTATTTTCGGTTCTAATTAAGATACGTAGTTCTTTTTGGCCTTACAACAGCGGATCAAGATCTTTCAATTGCACTTTTAAAAACTTGCAATGATTGATTTTGAAGAAAACTATGGGTAAACATTCAACTTCGATTTTTCCCAACTTTTTTGTTATTCCACTAACGGTGCGAAGTATTCGCACGGGTCCTCTAGTTAATTTTTAATAAATTGTTTTATACTTGGAATGTGGATCTAACAAAGTGATCATAGATAGCAATATCATTTGTAAGAACTTTCGAAGGATAACTTTTGTCACGCTGTGCACATATGTAAACGGCCTATAGCGGGCGCTGGAAACTGTCACAAATAAACATTTTTTTATATTTTCTTGAACATTCCTATTATTCATGATCACCCATAACAATTTTAGTGTAAACTTCGGAAAAAAACATCGCTTATAAACATAATCGGGTCTTATCCTATACGAAAAATGATTGAAAGATATTGGAATTTTATAATAAATATTACATATTTCACAATCAAGTGTAACTCCTTACTTAACAGCCATATACAACCGCTCTCTCAAAGAAGGATCTGTACCAAAAGATTGGAAAGTTGCACAGGTCACACTTGTATTCAAGAAAGGCAGTAGGAGTAACCCACTAAACTACAGGCCTGTTTCATTGTCGTCAATATGCAGCAGGGGTTTGGAACATATCCTGTATTCAAATATTATGAATCATCTCGAACAGAATGATCTATTGAGCCAAGGTCGAAATGGATTTAGAAAATATCGCTCTTGCGAAACACAAGTAGCTCTTTATACACACGAAGTGATGGGTGCTATCGACAAGGGGTCGCAAATCGATTCTGTATTTCTTGATTTCCAGAAGGCTTTCGACACTGTACCTCACAAATGGCTTTTAATAAAATTGCGTGGTTATGATATATCGCCCAAAATTTGCGACTGGATTGGGGATTTCCTGTCAGAGAAGACACAGTTCGTAGTAATCTATGGTAAGGCATCAACTAAAACAGAGGTGATATCGGGCGTCCCACAGGGTAGTGTTATTGGTCCTCTGCTGTTCTATATTTACATAAACGATTTAGGGGAAAATCTAAGTAGCTCTCGTAGGTTGTTTGCAGATGACGCCGTCATTTACCGTCTAGTAAAATCATCTGAAGATCAAAACGAACTGCAGAACGATCTGAATAAGATATCAGTATGGTGTAAAAATTGACAATTGGCTCTAAATAATGAGAAGTGTGTAGTCGTCCAGATGAGTACGAAAATAAATCGTTAACCTTTGTTTACGAGATAAATCAATCAAAAGTGAAGGCCGTAAACTCCACAAAATACCTAGGAATTATTATTACTTCAGATTTAAATTGGAACGAACACGTAGATAATGTCGTGGGAAGGGAGAACCAGAGACTGCGTTTTATTGGCAGAACCCTTAAAACATGCAACAGAACTATATATATATAAAAAAAAAAATGCATACACTACGCTAGTCCGTCAATTTTTGGAGTATTGCTGCCAAGTGTGGGATCCTTATCAGGTGGGTTTTACGGAGGACATCGAAAGAGTCCAAAGAAGTGCAGCTCGTTTCCTATTGTCACGATACAGGGGAGACAGCGTTACGGAAATGATACAGGATCTGGGATGGGAATCATTACAACAACGGAACTTATCGCTGCGGCGTGGGCTATTTACGAAACTCCAATCGCGAACATTCTCTTCCGAATGCGAAAATATATTGTTGACTCCCACTTACAGAGGTAGAAATGACCATCAGACTAAATTACGAGAAATCAGAGCTCGAACGGAGACTTCAGGTGTTCTTTCTTCCTGCGCGCTATTCGAGAATGGAATGGGAGATAAATAGTATAATGGTGGTTCGATGAACCCTCTGCCAGGCATTTAAATGTGATTTGCAGAGAATCCCATGTAGATGTAGATGTAGAATCTCGTACATTACTGTACATCAAACATCGGAAATTTTTCCCCGAGTAAATCTGCTGTTTTATCGTATATTCGGCAATGTGTCGTCACAGTGTCGAGGACGCTGATTGGCTTCTCGGCGAGCAGCTCGTGTGTTGGTTGGTGCGCTGCCCCCCGCTTGACAGGCGGCGTTTCCGGCGCGTCGGAGGATGTGGTAGGGGCAGTGGCAGGGGCGGCTGGCTATTGGGTTTGGCGCGGGCGCGCCACGCCGCCCAGGAAGAGTCCAACTTGTCGGCTGCCGTGGCGTGGCGTGATCAATAGCTACGAGGCCGCTTCCTGGGAAAGGAAGAGAAGGCGCGCTCCGCTATTTGTGGCCATCCTCTAAAAAAAGGCCCGCGGATAACCGCCTCTCAATGTGTCTGTCTTCCGTCACCAGTTACCGCGTTCAGCCGGACAGCGCGTCATTTGTTATCCGGGGAAAAAAAAGTGTGTCGCGTGAAAGAGGCCGAGGAGAATCGCGTCAACACTTTTGACGCCTACGATTGCTGTCAGCGGGGATTGCTTTTAGTGAGGAACATAAGATATAGAGGTTTTTTCTCGGGGAATAATCTCCTCTTCAAACTTATTTTTTGTAGAAACTAAACTTAACCCTTTAATGCAGGATTTTTTTTTATTTTTATTTTCAAGCTCTTGAAGGAGAGAAGATTAGTGTTTGACGCCCCGTCGACAGCGGTGGTCATTAGAGGCAGAGCTTAAGCTCGGATTATTTGGGTAACGATGGGGAAGGAAATCGGCTGTGCCTTTTGAAAGGAACGATCCCGGCATTTGCCTGGAGTGATTTAGGGAAATCACGGAAATCCTGAATCTGGAGGTTCGAAAATGGATTTGAAACACCGCTCTCCCGAATACGAGTCCAGTGTGGTACCACTGTGCCACTTCGCTCGGTTTTGAAGCTATAAAAAACTACCACGATTAACGTATACTGCGTATATACTGAGAAAAAATTTTGAAAAAAATCCTTAAAATTAGTATCGACTACTAGCCGCTGCCGCGGCGGATTAGCCGTGTGCACTGGGGCGCTGTGCTGCGGTGCGCGCGACCTTCGCCGACGGGGCTTCGAGGCCCCCTCCCTCGGGCATGGGTGTTTCTGTTGTCCTTAGGTTAGTTTAATTTAAGTAGTTTGTAAGCTACGGATTAATAACCACGTAATTGAGTCCGATAAATTTACAAACATTTGAACATTTCTTTTTTACTGGTCAGTTATACAGTGCTTCCATGATGTACCTGATGCAGTAAACGTCACTATTATGCCTCTAATATTTTCGCAAAGTAACTCATAATCTAACAGTAGCAGGTGATTGACTACTTATACATGGCAAAGGAGGAATACTGAAGTAAACAAACGCGCATGTTAGGAATAACTCAATGCAGTTAACTGTTCAACTGATTCAGTAGCACTCTACAATTCATAATTTCTAGGACGAGCTACTTGCATGTGTAACACTATTATACAAGCAGCTACTAATGAATTTGAGGTCAGTTTGAGAGATAATCGAAAATATAAGGTATGTAGCTGATTTGCTACACTGTGCATTAAAGGATTAACAAAAAATGTTCAAATGTTTGTACAGCTTATGGGACTTAACTACGGGGTCATCAGTCCCTAAACTTACAAACTACTTATCAACTACTTACGAACTAGGACGGCACAAATATCCATGCCCGAGGGGGGATTCGAACCCCCGACCGTAGTGGCCGTGCTGACCGTGACTGGAGCGCCGCAGTCACCTCGGCCACCGCGGCCGGCAAGGATTAACAGTTCTGATAAAATTATAAATGAGGAGTTGCATCAATCAATGCTCTACATCAGTGTTTTTCGACCTTTTCGAATATGGGACCCCCTTTCAAGCCTAAATATTCTGACGACCGCCATCAAAAAAATAAAAAAGAAAGAAAGAAAGTGTTCTGGCGGCCGCCCGCCCCTCCTCAGTAACCTTAACGAAACAATGTTATCTCAAACGATACACATTTAATATTCTTTCTTTTCCTTCAGCTTTCTTTTAAATTTTTGGACGAATTTTTTATGTATTTTTCGGAATGATTCCCGACAGAAAAATATATTTTTATATATACTTTTTTCGCATTTCATGCAAGACTCAGAAGCGTATTATGCTCGTTAAGAAAGGTCCCATTGTATAAACAATTTGTGAAGAAGTGCACCTTTTTTCCGATTTTTCAAATGTTAAATGCTTGCGAAGCTTATGGGACTTAACTGCGGGGTCATCAGGCCCTAAACTTACAAACTACTTATGAACTACCTTACACGAAAGACAGCACAAACATCCATGCCCGAGGGGGGGGGGATTCGAACCCCCGATGGGGAACGGCCTCGCGCACCGCCTCAATGCGCTCGGCCGCTCTGCCGCGGCTCCTATTTTTCCAGAATTACGTATTGTGTAAAGTTCTTTTACATCTCGATTGGATTCTGAAAACATGTTTCAAACTTAGCGCTTAAAAGAGGTAAAGCAGTCAAGATTGCTTTACTAGGATGTGAATCTTCAGGTTTTGGCGGCGCAGTCGCGCGGTACGCGAGTATAAAGGGCCGAAGCGAGCACTGGAGCGTCAGTCATTCGGCTCACTCTGAAGATGGCTCAACGTTATACAGCCGAAATATTAGAAGAAGAAGGAGAATTATTGCGGCTGCACACCCGAAACTTAATGGAATAGGCATGAGGATGTTTGGAGGTGGTATACGTTATCTTCCTCCGACCGTCGAACTGACTCACCCACCCAGTTATGGGGGGGGGGCTACAGTTTAACGTGGGTTCCGAACCACGGTACTACTCGGTATTTTTCACATCAGCAACACTTCCAGAGGTGAAAGAAGTGGAAAGTGACAGATAAAATCCTACGACCTGGCGAGGCTCGAACCCGCGACCTTCGGAATCATAGTGTGATACTCTACCACTGTGCTACCGAGCCACACACTTTGCACTTATCCATCATTAACAAACTGCGTTATATAACAATCTGTATGTATTCAAGGAACTCCATAATTTTAACATAAAATACTTATTGGAGTTGGGACATACGTTTTTGTATTACTGAACTCCTAGTTATTTTTGGTGCAAGTATTTCTTTACTGTGACGGCGACCGCCCCCTCCCCTTCCGCGCGAGACTTGGTGACCTCCCTGGTGTGGCGGTCGCGACCCACAGGTTGAAAAACACTGCTCTACAGAATAAGAAAAGGAAAAAAAGATATTATCAGACTAGATAGATATGACAAAATCAAGCTTGTAAATTCCCTCACTTACGTCATGCGCCTGTAACTTGTCCGCTGTATTTGCCACTTTTTTTTTCTGCCGCTCGGTCGAAGGGTGGCTTTATATTACGCAAATGAACGACAGGTCTGCGAGAAGATGGTAGTACACACAAACAGTAGCCAATTTGGCTGCCTGGTGGAAGATTCGCGTACGCAGAAACACATTCATTTTTTGTCGATACGCAAACGTTTTCCGAAACAAGTAGACAGAAAACAAAAATTGGAGGAGCTAGGATTTGAACCCAGGACTTTCTGCATGCGAAGCAGACACTCTACCACTTTTTATTTTTATTTATTTATTTATTTATTTATTTTTTTTTTTTTTTGCGGGTCTCCTTCCTCCCCTACAACCCGTCCTTCCGCTCGCCATTTATAGCCTTCTCCGGCTACCACTAGAACTACACAAACACAGTGGCAGCATGCAACTCCCTTCTAATATTGACAGGTGATTATGACATAACGCTGTTTGCTGACGTCACTAGCTTTTTAGTGGCAGATTGAGAGAGCAACATAGGCAAAGAATAAAATAGCGCAGTTCAAGGCCTTGTGGAAAATAAATTGACGCTAAATTACAGTAAGACACAGTTTTTACAGTGAACGAGCACATGATTAGAGAGTTAAAATATTACGAATTCGTATGTGTTCAGAGAGCGGCAAGCTGTCGTTGAAAGCCCATTTTCAGGATCTAGTTCAAAAACTTAATCTTAAGTATATCTAAGCGAAAACGTTTCTGTCTGTGTGTGTGTATGTGTGTATACGCTTGTGTGTGTTTACGTACTAGCAGACATTTCTCCATGACCACACACTGCCAGGCACTCGTTGTTGTGGTAGTGGTAGCCCTTGACCTCGTGCTGTTTCTAAGAGAGAGTGATAGCGGCGCGTGGTAATGTATGAGTAATGGCGAGCAAAAAAATCTTCTAAATATGCAACAATAAAAACTCTTAGACTAAGCTGTACCACAGTATAACATATACAGTCGCGACATTCACTGCTGTGAAAGTTGTTTACCAACTGACATTTGCAACGACACTAGCGCTGCTAGTGGTGGGGAAGTCGCCGGAAGAGTGATGTTTGCTTATAATTATTTTTGTACGTAATTAAAGAAATAGTATAATTTTTGCGTTACAAATATTAGTAAAATTTCAAGAGACATACGTAAACGGAAGTTAATGTAAAAAACAGCCGAACTGATTCAGTGATATAACGAAGAACTTCGTCAATTCGGTGTGGAGTGTAATGTCGCACATTTTTAGGCTTAACGCCTTTCTTAAACGCGCAAATATCTTGAAGATTCTTGCCGATGGTTGTTCAGCTGTAGCGACAATTGTGGAATTAGTTTCTTCTTTTTTGACAACAGTTTGATTGTTTTTTTTTCCAGTATTTTTATCAGGTATGTTACGTTTTTCCTTCAGCTACAGTTGTGGTGGCTAATTTGGTAGGTTAAATAATTATTGCATTCCATATTCATTCCAACGTAACACTCTCACAGATTTTACTGGAATTGTAGTGAAGAAACCTTAACGTTCTTGAGTAGAAGGGCAGGTCTTCTGGTGTTTCCTAGCCATTTGTCTATTTTTATAGTACATGAAATTATTGAGTAAAAGCCTGTTGGTTACAAGATACTTGTAAATAAACTGTGCTGCAATGTACCGTTTCGTACGTTGTCACGGATCTTAGGAAACCTAAGAAAGACAAAGGCGGAACTATTTTTAAGTTATTACCTATTTTATGACACTACATATGTTCCCTAGCTAAAAATCATATTAAAATCAATATAAATGATACTATTCGCACTCATCCAGTATCGTGTTCATAAATGTAGCTTGCCGGCCGCTTGGAGCGCTGCTGTCGCAGTGTGTAACAAACATCTGCGAGACTGTATATGTTAGACTGTGGGTGTACGCTTTGTGACATTGTAATATTTCTGACTTAAAGCCATCATATTAAGACCAAAGTATTGCTTCAGTGCAGCCGGTTAGGGCCAGTACGCAACAGATGGTAAAAGCTGGTGAGAACCACGACAGGTTGTACAATAGGTCTGGTTCTCATGGGAAAGAGCACTGGCAAATCTCCCGAATTCCAGGGAAGTCCCCGAGCGGCAGGCACTGCACGCCGATTGGCTGTGGCTCTGGCGGTCACGCGCCAAAATGCATTCATATTTTTATTAATATTAAATAAACTAATTATTTATTCAATGTGAAACCCAGTTTAGAAAAACCCCTCAAAGCTAAGCTGTGCCCTAAGTAGGTAAAACATATTAACAATTATGAAACTTCCTGGCAGATTAAAATTGTGTGTCGGAACCGGGACTCGAACCTGGGACCTTTGCCTTTCGCGGGCAAGCGCACTACCGACTGTGCTATCCCGACACGACTCACGATGCCGCCTCACAATTTTACTTCCGCCAGTACCTCGCCTCCTACTTTCCAAACTTCATAGAAGCTCTCCTGCGAACCATGCAAGACTAGCACTCCTGGAAGAAAGGATATGGTGGAGACATGGCTTAGCCACAGCCTAAGGGATGTTTCCAGAATGAAACTTTCACTCTGCCAGGAAGTTTCATATCAGCGCACACTCCTCTAAAGAGTGAAAGTTTCATTCTGGATATTAACAATTGCTGATTCTATAAACAAAACAATTAATTTAAGACGGACGATGCACGGCAGCCATGTTTGCGAAAATGTTTGTATAGTCTATGGGACTTAACTACGGGGTCATCAGTCCCTAAACTTACCAACTACTTATGAACTACTTAGGAACTAGGACGACACAAATATCCATGCCCGAGGGGGGATTCGAACCCCCGACCGTAGTGGCCGTGCAGACCGTGACTGGAGCGCCTCAGTCTCCTCGGCCACCGCGGCCGGCCATGTTTGCGCCTCAGATTGCGGATGAAAGGCAGCCTTGCATCGAGCCGCCACAGCAGTTAAGTGTACAACGGGAAAATGTCTACAGGGAGTTGTGTTTACCTGATCCTATATCATTTTATTTCCTCCTCCATGTTGCCATGGACGACGCACAACAGTTTGCGTTTGTACCGCAATGACAGGGCACGCGAGGGTTGTAGTTACTCCCCACTGCACTGTGTGAGGAGTAGAAACTCTAAAAGTTCACCTGCTTGACGTCTTCTATAGATGTCCCCCCGCAGATGATAGCACGCAGGTCGGAGTTCTTGGTTGAGACTGAAATTATTGTACTATTGGCAGGAACTGATCTAATTACTGAATAAAACTGAAGTCGTCGGGAATCGGGATGCCAAATGATTTATTGAAAGAAAGCAGAAAACCAGTAAACTGCATAATAATAAGCACTTGACACACATTGTCTTAACTGAAAGTAAATTTAAAGTCATTTAGCCTTGATCTGAGATGATTAAACAATGTTTTATGACCGCCTACGTATGCGTGTTACTCCTCAGATGCATGTTCTGAACTCACATGTTACTCCTCCGAGTGCGTGTACTGAACTGAAGTGTGGCGGCTCGATGCAAGGCTGCCTTCCCTCCACAGTTTGGCGCGCAAACATGGCTGCCATGCATCGTCCGTCTTGAATTAATTGTTTTGTTTATAGAATTAGCAATTGTTAATATGTTTTACCTACTCAGGGCATAGCTTAGCTTTGAGGGGTTTTTCTAAATTGGGTTTGGCATTGAATAAATAATTAGTTTAATAAATATTAATAAAAATATGAATGCGTTTTGGCGCGTGACCGCCAGTGCTACAGCCAATCGGCGTCCAGAGCCTGCCGCTCGGGGACTTCCCTAGAATTCGGGAGATTTTCCAGTGCTCTTTCCCATGAGAACCCGACCTATGGTACCACCTGTCGAGGTTCTCACCAGCTTTTACCATCTGTCGCTTACTGGTCCTAACCGGCTGCACTGAAGCAATACTTCGGTCTTACTATGATGGCTTTAAGCCAGAAATATTACAACATACGAACTTTGCCCTACACATCAAAATGTGTTTAATGTTTCTTTCTTCCAACATAGCGCTAATGCTTCCGCGACCACTTCATTCAAACGTTAATAGCGACGCGTAACACAAAATAGAAACTCTATGAAAATGGTGTCGATATTTGAATTTATAAAACTATTATTCGACAGACCCAACACCTACGGTTATGTGGAGCGGTACACTTAATTGGCCGCTACTCGCGGTACACATTTGAATGCCGCCCCAGGCAGTACCAGTACCGACGCGTATTATATAAATAAGCTGAAACGAGGACCTATTCCATGCTGCAGGGGCATCAGGCAAGGTAATTCTCGTAATAAAAATCTATTTCAATAGTCCGTTCAGTTTAGCCCGGTATCAATTTGTTTTTAACGGTCAGTGGTACCGCAGCTCTAGGGATTTCATTAATATTGTCTCTCTATGATAGCCTACGGCTGCTTTTTAATGAAAATACCGTCCATTACAGGGTAGACAAAGCATTATTACCATAAATTACTACAATCCTTTAGTACCGATTTCAGAATTGTTTTGTAGCTTAAGAATTTTTTAATGTAAATATTGTCTTGTATGTACTAATTCTCCACTTTTTTTCTTTTCGTTGGATACTTGAAGGTCCTAACTAGATGAAACGCGTCATATCTGAATGAAACAGACTTTTTGAACCAATACCTTCTTTTATTCAAGAAAATAAAGAACTTTTTAATCTCTCAACTTGTTTTACAATCACGCTTCACCGACGATCAAAAGACGTAAAGATAAAAATACTCCTATTATTAAATATATATTCAGGGTGCAAAGAATACAGTGCTAGACTGACTATAGCACATATTAAAAGTGACTACCACCATGCAGCCCTTGACACTTCGGAGCCCTAATCATCGATCGAAGCTGGAGTACTGGGATTGCTGTCAATGCTCGAACCTCCGTCGGCGAGCAACCGCCCTTGGTTTTCAAGAAAATTGAAGTTCACTGCGCGATGTAGGACGCATAAAGTCAGCCACGTTCCAACCAAGTGAGCATGGCGCAGCAGTTAAGGTCTGCAGTTCAAAATGTTCAAATGTTTGTAAAGCTTATGGGACTTAACTACGTGGTCATCAGTTTCAAAACTTACAAACTTCTTATGAACTAGCTAATCCTAAGGACGACACAAATATCCATGCCCGAGGGGGGATTCGAACCCCCGACCGTAGTGGCCATGCAGACCGTGACCGAAGAGCCTCAGTCCCCTCGGCCACCGCGGCCGGCTAAGGTCTGCAGTTACCACGCTGGAGGTACCGTGTTCGGGCCCTCTTCGTGTTTTCACTTTTTTTTTTTTTTTTAAATCAGGATATTCCGTCATTTTTCCATTTTATTTTACAGAATATCGACAAACAGTGTCCATTGTGTGAAATTAGTAAAAAATATTCAATTTTGACGCAGTAATTTAATTTTGACGTCGATATTACAAAATGTTACTCGCGATCACGTGCATCGCTTGCTGTGCCGTAACAGAAATCCGGATGGTATTTGTCGTAAAAGCAACGAAAACACAATGGTTTACAGCACCAAGCACATTTCATAAAAGCTACTGTCTTTCAAGCCATCGGAGTACTTTAGAGCGACACCAGAAAAAGGTTCATTTACATTTAAAAAAAGAGTTCTCTTTTATTCGTTAACTTTGATGCAAACAATGCGTATTTGATCATTTTCGAAAAAACAGATGTCCTGAATTGATCCAAAGTTAACGAGTGTAGTTTTACGACGAATATCATTCGGATTTCTGTTGTGACATAGCAAGAATTTGCAATAATGACGTGAAAAATAAATTACTTCTGCAAAACTGCATATTTCTAACTAATTTCACACAATATTCAAAGTTTTTTTGATATTCTCTAAAATAAAATGGAAAAATGTTGGACTATTCTGAAAAAAAGAAGAAAAAGAAAAACGGAGAGGATCCGAATACGGTAGCTGCAGCCCTTGACCGCTGCGTCACGCTCACTTGTTTGGAGCACAGCTAACGTAACGCGTCTTACATCGCTCAGTGAATTTCAACATCAATTTTCTCGAAAACCAAGGTCGGCCATTAAAGAAGCGGATAGCCTCATACTCAGGGTATGCCCCTCTACAACATACCCGAGACCCATCAAAATCCGGTATGTATACTCCTGATGGTTTCCTTGTTGGACTTGAGGGCTACCTACACAAAGTAATGGCACACTGACAGATCACGTGACCTGGGTGGACAGCTAGAGCGGCGACCAGACTCACCTCTGCTAACAACTCTGACAGGCGTGAAGACTGTAAGTGTGCTTCATAGTTCTACCTGCTATATGGGCAGCTGCTTCAACCTCTTGGCTGTTACTTTCGTTTCTTCCTCCTCCGTTAATGTTGACAGCCACGCGGGAGTGGCAAATCAATTAATTCCTTTAGTAAAATATGTCAATACGGTTGAAATTATTGGTCAGCTAAGTGTTCGGATTTAATGTGCGAAATGCGTTCTGGGAGGTTATTGAAGGGTGTCACTTTAAACTTCTATGAATAAAAATGGCGTTCCAAGCTACGTCCTTTGTAGGTGGACTACACTTCTTGAAGATTCTTGAATGAATCTGTCTGACATGTTCTCGCCTGATGACACTAATTTTACGCTGTCGTTCCACTTTGATTCGCTACGCACACGTAGTTCTAAATACTGCTCGTCAGTCACGGATCCGTACTAGATGGGTTTGATTGATGTAAACAGAGAAGAACCGACGAAGAGTAGCACTGTTCATTACAGGATCAATAAGAATGAGTGAAAGAGGACTCAGAGTCGGACGTTCAAAGAGAAATGTTATGCATCGCCGTGTGGTTTACTAGTGAAGCAACAAGCGGCTCCATTCTGAGGAGAGCCACCCAATAAACTGCTTCCACGTAAGCTTATCAAAGCCCGTGAGCGTAAAATGAGAGAGATCCGAGCTTTCATAGAGGCTTCCAGCAATCGTTATTTCCACAAACCATTTGGCAGGGAACAGCAAAGGGGAAATCGACAGCAGTACACAGTACCCTCCGCTGCACGCCGTGAGTTGACTTGTAGAGAACAGATACAAAAGGGTGTGGCAAAACGCGGAAACTCCGCGAGCGTTGCAGGCGATGGCGAAGTCTGCAGGTGACGCTGTTGTATTTGTGAACGAAGAGCACCTCTGCTGTGTCAAAGTATTCGCCAGAACACTGCCACATATAGTCGTGAGTGCAACAGAAAATGCAATACATATTTTCACTAATGAAATATTAAATGCTCTGGATAACCGTAAATCACCCGTTGGGATTTTTTGTGATCTATCAAAGGCCTTTGATTGTGTTAACCACGGAATTCTTCTAGATAAGATTAAGTATTATGGTATGAGTGGGAAAGTGCACAAATGGTTTAAATCATATCTAACTGGAAGAGTTCAGAAAGTTGATATAAGTAATTCACATAATATACAAAAAACAGCTGAGTCCTCAAACTGGAGAACTATCAAGCATGGGGTGCCACAGGGTTCGGTACTGGGACTTTTGCTGTTCTTAATATATATTGATGATTTGCCTTTCTATATTCATAAAGATGCCAAGCTAGTTCTCTTTGCTAATGATACAAGTATCGCTATCACACCCGAATCACATGAATCAAGTGACGAAATTGTCAATGAAGTATTTCAGAGAATTATTACGTGGTTCTCTGTAAATAGCCTCTTTAAATTTCGAAAAAAAAACACAGTATATTCAGTTTCACACAATAAACGGCATCCCACCATTATTTTAATATTGACTTCAACTAGAAATCTATAGCTAAGGTAGAATATTCAAAATTTCTTAGGTTTGTGCATTGATGAGGGGTTGAATTGGAAGAAACACATTGAAGATCTGCTGCAACGTTTGAGCTCAGCTACTTATGCTATTAGGGTGATTGCAAACTTTGGTGATGTACAACTCAGTAAACTAGCATACTATGCCTATTTTCATTCTCTGCTTTCTTATGGCATCATATTCTGGGGTAATTCATCATTTAGTAAGAAAGTATTCATTGCCCAAAAGCGGGTCATCAGATCGTCCTGCAGACATTTATTTAAGGATCTAGGAATCTTCACAGTAGCTTCACAAAATTATATATATATATATATATATATATATATATATATATATATATATATATATATATAATACTTATGAAATTTGTTAATAACAATCCAACTGAATTCAAATGTAACAGTAGTTTGCATAGCTACAACACTAGGAGAAAGGGTGACCTACACTATTCAAGGTTAAATTTAGCTCTGTCACAGAGAGGGGTTAATTATTCTGCCACAAAAGTCTTTGGTCACTTACCAAGTAGTATCAAAATTCTGACAGATAGCCAACTAGCATTTACAAATAAATTAAGAGAATTTATGAATGGCAATTCCTTCTACACATTAGATGAATTTCTAGATAAAAGTTAGTACTTTAGGGAAAAAATAAAAAGAATTTAAAAAAAATAAAAATAAAAAAACAATAAAAAATAAAAACTAAAAAAAATATAAAATAAAATAAAATATTCAAAAATTGAGTGTCATGTAATATTATGTATTGACACATTTCATTTAACTGACACGTTCCACATCATTACGAAGTGTCGTATTCATGATCTATGGAACAAGTATTAATCTAATCTAATCACAGCAAGAACACGCTGTAGTTATCCCCCTGTATCATACTTAGCTGAACTTGCAACAGTTTACTCGTACAGTAATGGATTTTTCTGATTTTTGCTGAAACTGTGAAATTTGTATGACAGCAAAGCTCAAAATCTGCAGCAAGCCACTATCACCTGCAGGAATTCCAGTGTTCTGATTTCCTTGTACAGATCATTCACGAAAAACTTGTGAAACTTTTAACGGTATACAGTACGTCATTAATGAACTCTATGCAAGATAATGAATGGATCTCTCTCCCGAAATCTTCAATTGTTTCCCATTACGACAAGAAGTTTTAACTTAGCTCATATGTAATGATATGTATGGTGCATTCGACGCCACCCTGCAGCTCAGCAAGACTTCAAACAGCAAGTTGCCGAAGTTCATGTGAGTTCTACGGAGCTTGATGAATTCTGATATTACCGAATTTACCATAATCTCATAGTATGCACGTCTACTTCCGCGTGATTTTCAATGTCGTCCTCTACCTTCATTGAGTGCATACCCACTGCAGCATGTTTTCTAACCTTATCTTCCTAATCTGATTATTTGCATGCCCACCCCTGCTTAATTTCCAATGTCATATACCTACTTCCCATTACAGACATGATTGTCCCTGCAAGTGTTTTAATGCCACCTTTCTATACCTCATCCCAGCTAATGTTGTAATGTGAACTATCTACCTCCCATTTTACGTATTACCACCTCTGAATGTTTTATATCACCTACCTAGTTCCCATTATATGCACACCTAACTCTAATACTATCTAGTTACTTATGATTATAGACATATTTACTTCTGCATATGTTCTAATGTCATTTTTGCACAATACTATTCCAGGTATGCCTTTCTGAGCATGCTTTCTAATGTCATCTACCTATCTCCCATTAAATGCATGGCCACCTCAATATGTTTTCTAACAAAACCTACCTATTTCTCACTGTGTTCATGTCCACCACTGCATGTTTACTGACAACCTCTCACTTCTGCTTATTTCAATTACCTCATCTGCTTGATTTATAATGTTATACAACTATATAATTCCCATTATTGATATGGTTACCTCTGCATGGGTTCTAATCTATTTCTCATTCTAAGCATTTCTACCTTTGCATGTCTTGTAATGTAAACTATCCACCTTCCAAAATACGTATGCCACCACTGTGTTTATTTTAATGTCATCTATCTGCTATGTCCAATGCTCCATGGATTTGTTATCTCTGCTTATTTGTATGCCTACCTCGGCTTCTTTATTAATCACAATTACTTTCGTCATTATAAACATGTTGCCTGTGCATGTGTGGAAATGTCATCTTTCTATACATAATTTTACGTTTGCCTCTTAATGAACATTATATAATGTAAATTATTTATCTTCCATTATATGCATGCCCAGCTCTACGTATTTTCTAATATCTACCTAGCTCCCATTATAGTCATGCCCACTGCTGCTTTCTTTCATAGTACCATCTCTTTATGTCTGCTTACTCCTATGACCAGCACTGATTATTTTCTAATCCTATCTACTTACTTATCATTACAGACATGGCTATGTCAGAAAGTATTCTAACTTTCTGTATACTTGTTAGGCTTGCCTATACTGCATGTTATCTAATGTGAATTATTTACCACTAATTGTGCTTACTGGCGACTTTTGCATGTTTCTTAATATCATATATCTACCTCAAATTATATGCATACAAATCTATGCAGTTTCTTCTTATGCTATTATCTAATTCACATTATAGTCATAGTGTCTACTGTGTTTTTTCTAATGTTGTTTTTCTACAAACCTGTTAGAGGCATGCATACCACAGCATATTTTTCACATATTATCTACATATTTTTTATTCCTGAATGCCCACTGTGGCATGTTTCTAACGTCTTCTTGTTGTTGTTGTTGTGGTCTTCAGTCCGGAGACTGGTTTGATGCAGCTCTCCACAATATCCTATCCTGAGCAAGCCTCTTCATCTCCACATAAGAACGACAACCTACATCTAGTCATAGTGTCTACTGTGTTTTTTCTAATGTTGTTTTTCTACAAACCTGTTATAGGCATGCATACCACAGCATATTTTTCACATATTATCTACATATTTTTTATTCCTGAATGCCCACTGTGGCATGTTTCTAACGTCTTCTTGTTGTTGTTGTTGTGGTCTTCAGTCCGGAGACTGGTTTGATGCAGCTCTCCACAATACCCTATCCTGAGCAAGCCTCTTCATCTCCACATAAGAACGACAACCTACATCTGTCTGAATCTGCTTACTGTATCCATCTCTTGGTCTTCCCCTGCGATTTTTTCCCCACACACTTCCCTCCAACGCTAAATTAACAATTCCTTGATGTCTAAGAATGTGTCCTACCAATCGATCCCTTCTTTTACTCAAGGTATGCCAGAAATTCCTTTTCTCCCCAATTCTGTTCAGTACCTCCTCATTAGTTACGCGATCCACCCACCTAATCTTCAGCATTCTTCTGTAGCACCACATTTCAAAAGCCTCAATCCTCTTCCTGTCCGCACTGTTTATCGTCCATGTCTCACTCCCATACAAGGCAACACTCCATACAAATGCCCTCAGAAAGGACTTCCTTAGGCCTAAATCAATATTCGATGTTAACAAATTTCTCTTTTTCAAAAACGCTTTTCTACCCATTGCCATTCTGCATTTTATATCCTCTGTACTGCGCCCATCATTTGTTATTTTACTGCCCAAGTAACAAAACTCATCTACCTCCTTTATTGCTTCGTTTCCCAATCTAATTCCTTCAGCATCGCCTGATTTTCTTACACTGCACTCCATTACCCTAGTTTTGCTCTTGTTAATGTTCATCTTATATGCACCTTTCAGCACACTGTCCATTCCATTCAATTGCTCTTCCAGGTCCTTTGCTGTATCTGACAGAATTACTATGTCATCGGCAAAACGCAATGTTTTTAATTCTTCCCCCTGAACTTTTATTCCTTCACCAAATTTCTCCTTGCTTTCCTTTATAGCTTGTTCAATGTACAAATTGAACAACATTGGAGAAAGGCTACAACCCTGTCTCACTCCCTTCCCAACCACTGCATCCCTTTCATGCCCTTCAACTCTGACAACCGCTGCCTGGTTTTTTTACAAGTTGTAAATAACCTTACGTTCCTATATTTTACTCCTGCTTTTTTCAGAACTTTAAAGAGTTTATTCCAATCAACATTGTCAAAAGCCTTCTCCAAATCTACAAAAGCTAGAAATGTAGATTTGCCTTTTCTTAATCTATCTTCTAGGATAAGCCGTAAAGTGAGTATTGCCTCCCGTGTTCCTACATTTCTCCTGAACCCAAACTGATCTTCCCCGAGGTCGGCTTCTACCAGCTTTTCCATCCTTCTGTATATAATTCGCGTTAATATTTTGCAGCCATGACTTATTAAACTGATGGTTCTGTAGTTTTCACACCTGTCTGCACCTGCTTTCTTAGGGATGGGGATTATAACATTTGTCTTAAAGTCTGAGGGTACTTCGCCTGTCTCATACATCTTACACACCAGGTGAAACAGGTTTGTCATGGCTGGTTCTCCCAGAGACTTCAGTAGCTCTGAGGGAATATCATCTACTCCAGGGGCCTTGTTTCGACTTAGGTCTTTCAGGGCTCTGTCAAATTCTTCTCTCAGTACAGTATCTCCTATTTCATCTTCATCTACATCCTCTTCCCTTCCTACAATATTGTCTCGAAGTTCATTTCCTTTGTAGAGCCCCTCTATATACTCTTTCCACCTTTCAGCTTTCCCTTCTTTGCTGAGAACTGGTTTTCCATCAGTGTCCTTGATATTCATAGAGCTGTTTTTCTTATCTCCAAATGTTTCTTTTATTTTCCTGTAGGCTGTATCTATTTTTCCCCTATTTATACATTCTTCTACATCCTTGCATTTGCCTTCTAGCCACTCCTGCTTAGCCATTTTGCACTTCCTGACAATCTCATTTCTTAGTCGTCTGTACTCCATTTTGCCTGTTTCATTTACTGCATTTTTATATTTTCTCCTTTCATCGATTAAATTTAGTATCTCCTGTGATATCCAAGGATTTTTTGTAGGTCTTTCCTTCCTACCTATTTTGTCCTCTGCTACCTTCACTATTTCATCTCTCAATTTTACCCATTCCTCCTCTACTGTTTTATTTCCCCCCGTTTCTGTCAATTGTTGCCTAAAGCTCCCTTTGAAATTTTTAAGAACCTCAGGTTCCTTCAATTTATCCAGGTCCCATCTCCTTATTTTCCTACCTTTTTGTAGTTTCTTTAGTTTCAGCCTACAGTTCATAACCAACAAGTTATGGTCAGAGTCTATATCTGCCCCTGGGTATGTCTTACACTGTAGAACCTGATTCCGAAATCTATGTATTACCATTATAAAATCTATCTGATATCTTCCGGTGTCCCCTGGTCTCTTCCACGTATACAACCTTCTTTTGTGATTCTTGAACCAGGTGTTTGTTATAACTAAATTATGTTCTGTGCAAAATTCTACCAGGCGGCTTCCTCTTTCATTCCTTTTGCCCAGACCATATTCACCTACTATCTTCCCTTCACTTCCTTGTCCTACTACCGAATTCCAGTCTCCCATAACAATTAAATTTTCCTCTCCCTTAATTGTCTGAATAATTTCCTTTAGCTCCTCATATATTTCTTCGATTTCCTCATCATCGGCAGAGCTAGTTGGCATATAAACCTGTACTACTGTTGTCGGTGTTGGCTTCGTATCTATATTGACAATGATAATGCGATCACTGTGCTGGTCATAGTAGTTTACCCGCATTCCTATTTTCTTATTCATTATCAATCCTACTCCTGTGATACCCCCAACTGATTTTGTATTTATAATCCTGTACTCACCTGACCAGAAATCCTGTTCATCCTGCCACCGAACTTCACTAATCCCTACTATATCTAACTTCAACCTATCCATTTCCCTTTTTAAATTTTCTAATTTTCCTACTCGATTAAGGGATCTAACATTCCACGCTCCGACCCGTAGAATGCCAGTATTGTCTTTCCTGATGATCACATCCTCTTGAGTAGTCCCCGCCCGGAGATCCGAATGGGGGACTATTTTACCTCCGGAATATTTTACCCGAGAGGATGCCATCATCATATGTTCATACAGTAGAGCTGCATGTCCTCGGGAAAGGTAACGGCTGTAGTTTCCCCTTGCTTTCAGCCGTTCGCAGTAGCTGTGTGGCAAAGCCACATTAGCTGATGTTACAAGGCCAGCTCAGTCAATCATCCAGACTGTTGCCCCTGTAACTACTGAAGAGGCTGCTGCTCCACTTCAGGAACCACACGTTTGTCTGGCCTCTCCACAGATACCCCTCCGCTGTGGTTGCACCTACGGTACGGCTATCTGTATCGTTGAGGCACGCAAGCCACCCCACCTCGGCAATGTCTGTGGTTCATGGGAGTGGGTCTTCTTGTTACCACTACTTATTTGCATGCCCATATGTGCATGATTTTTCTGATCTCATCTACATACATCGTATAATAAACAAGATTGCTTTTGAATGTATACCATTACTAGCTGCATCCTATTACTGGCTTGTTTGTTTTGCAATGTTAACTCTCTACCTCCCATGTACATATCAGTATCTTTTATAATATCATCTACATAATTCCCACAATATGCATGTATCCCTCTAATTTTGAAATGTCAATTCCATATTTGTACTCATTTACATACCGAATTCTCCTTAGTTTTCAGTCCTAACTTCTTATTTCCCTACATGGAAATGATTGCCATTGCTTATGTTCCAATGTCACTTTTCTGTAGGTCTACAAATCTCTATATGTTTTCTGATGTCATATGCCTACCTTGTACCATTTGCATGCACTCCTCTTCATGATTTCTAATAACGGCTATCTGTCTCCTACTATGTGCATGCCCATCACTGTATGTTTTCTAACATATCCCACAGACTGTGCTTATTAACATGTCCAGTTCTATTTGTATTCTAATCTAACCTACCTGCTTCCCATTACAGACATGGTTGCCTCTGCAAGTATTATCTAATGTAATCTTTCTATATCCCATTGTAGGTAAGCCTCCCCAGGTTTTTTTCTTCTTTTTAATGTAATTTTTTCTGTCTACCTCCCTTTGTATGTTTTTTAATATCACCCCATTACATGCATGCCTACAGCAACATGTTTTCTAATATAAACTATCTGTTTCTTATGGTACACATAATTGTCTCTGCATGTGTTATAAAGTAAGCATTTACATTTCTGCCCTAAGCATCCCTGCCTCTCTTTTTTTACATTGTCATCTAGCTGCTGCTGCAAGTGAATGTGAAGCTTAAGGGACTTAACTGCAGGGTCATCAGTCGCTGCTGCTGTCATTATTCATATAACTACTGCAGCATGATTTCGTATGTGACTTCCATATGTCTGCTAATTTGCATGCCTACCTCTGTTTACTAATTGCAACCAGCTACTCCCCATTAATCACATAGTTTTCTCTGAAACCATTCTAGTGTCACCCTTCTGTACATCATTCTAGGCATGCCTACTTCTGGATATCATGTAATACAGAACTGTCATATTACATATATTCACCTCTACATGTGTTATAATCAACTAATTCATTATGTGGATGCCTACTGCTGCATATTTCTAATGTCATCCCTTTCATCACAAAAAGAACCTCAAAGCTGCCACAAAACGACGTCTTAGTGACACCATTGAGACCATCACACATAAAACGCTCCGTATCGTGAAATTTCAAAATGTTCAAATGTTCAATTGTTTGTTAAGCTTAAGCGACTTAACTGCGGGGTCATTAGTCCCTAAACTTACAAACTACTTATGAACTAGCTAATACTAAGAACGACACAAATATCCATGCCCGAGGGGGGATTCGAACCCCCGACCGTAGTGGCCGTGCAGACCGTGACTGGCGCGCCGCAGTCCCCTCGGCCACCGCGGCCGGCTCATCTGCTTATTTACATGCCCATCGTTGATTGATTTCTAATTTCATTTGCCTACTTCCAATGTGTTATAACTTTATTTTTCCATATCACGTGCTAGGCATTCCTATCTCTGCATGTTATCAAATGTTAACCATTTACCCCACATTCTGTCATAATCTAATGACATCTTAATATAAATCTTTTCTAGGCATGCCTATCTCTGCATGTTTTCTGATGTCATGTAACTAACTCTCATAAGGATGCCTACTGTTGCACGGTCTCTAATATCATCTTCATATATCCTATTATGTACATTCCCACTGCTGCATAGCTTCTAATCTCATCTCGTTATCTTTTATTATTTGCATATCTACCCACATTTGCTTCCAACTATAGACATGGTTGCAGCCACGTTTGATCTTTCTTCATTTTATATCGCATGCTAAGCTAGTCTACCTGTGCTAATAAAAGTGAATTATTTTATTCCATTATAAGCATGCACACTGTACATTTTCTAATATCATCTACCTAGGTCCCATATATGCATGTCCGCCTACTGTATATTGGCTAATCTTACCTACCTGCTTTGCAATATAGATCCGGTTTCTCTGTAGGTGTTGTAATGTTATGGTATCTTCATATGTCCTAAATATCCTGCTTCTCTGTTTTGTAATTTGAGCCACCATTATATGAATGTCCATCTATGTGTGTGTTTTCTAATACCATCTACCTAGAGCCCACATACGCATGCCCACCTCATTTCATGTCCACAGTTGTTTGACTTTTAACATCAGCTACAATCTTACCATTACAGACATTCTAATGTCACCTTTCTATAACACATTATAAATTTGCCTATTTCTGCATGTTTTATAATGCGAACCTATATCCTATTGCATGTATGACCACCTCTGTGTGATTGGTAATATCATCTACGAAACTCCAATTATATCCATGTCCTTTTTTTTTTTTTTTTAACATCTTGTTCCTATTTCCTATAATTGTCTCAGCATATGTGTTAATGTAATGTTTATATAATTATGTTATGCACTGGTATGAACAATTAGGGCGCCAGTTGAGATATCAACGTTCTAAAATATTGTTATGGGCAGAATGAACTAAAATGGTTCAACGTCTTTCTGCCAGGTCAACAAAGTGCAGACAATAAGATTAAGGCAACTGGGATACTGGTAATAACAAAAAGTTGCTGCAGGGCAGGTTGGTGTTGACGTGTGTTTACCCTACCAAACGAATTATACAAGCACTTGGTTTAAGATAGTATAGTGAGTAAATAGTGCAATGCTATGGCGTGGAGTACCACAGGAATGTTGGAGGCGGGACAGACACAGAGGGAGGTGGCTGCAGCCTTCGGAGTGTTCCAAAGTTTAATTTCAGATTACACAGACAAAACAATTTCAGATGCCATTTCGGACAACATTAACCGTTAAAAGAAGGCAAGGTCAAGGTCATTCTCAGGTAACATCAGCAAGAGATGACAGTTATCTCTAGTTAACAGCCCATCGAGACAGGAAGCTGAATGCAGCTCATTGCAATGCACCCTCCAGGTAACAATAGAACGCCCAGTATCATCAAAAAAGTGCGAAATCGCCTTTAGGTGCAAAATCTCTACGCCCAGAGGCCTTAATCTGTGTCTCTTTAAAAGCACAACAACTCTTAGCCCACAGAAACTGGGCGGAGAAACATTAGCAGTGGATTCGCAACGAATGGTTCCAGGTTATGTTCACAAATGGGTCAACATTGTGTGTTCAACCAGACACTCGTCGTTTCCTCATCTGGAGAGAAATTGGAAGTCGTAAGAATCATGATTATATGTAGGAAGCATCGCCGTATCATGGTGATGGTCGAATGGTGTGGACATGAGGCAGTATTTTCGGACATCTGGAACTCTATATCGTTCAAAATGGCACTTTGACTACTCAGAGGTATAGAGACGAGATCCTTCGACCTTTTGTTGTGCACTACGCTGGATCCATAGGAGATGGCTTCCTTCTAATGGACGATAACGCTTGTTCCCACAGAGCTGCACTGGTGGACAACGTGCTTGAAGTTGAGCGACTTGTTCACTGGACTTAAACCCAATTGAGCATGTCTGGGATGCATTTGGCAGATGCAATGCAGTCAGACCAACACCTCCCCCAACGGTTGCAGAGCTGGATATTGCACTCATGGAAAAATGGCCAAATATTGATAACCTCATACCATCAATGCCACACAGGTGTGAAACTGTACTGGCGGTCCAAGGTGATCACACAAAAAATTAGACGGCAATGAGGATGGCCCTTTCACTATTATGGTAGCCCCATGGGGCCTCAATCTAAGTAACCTAATGTAAACCTGAAGTAAAGAGTTGAGACAGCAAAATATCGTACTGTGTCTCACACAAGTTACAACTGTAACCAATATCCGAATAAAATACATATCTATATTGTGTCTGATACCTCACCTGATCCCCTAATTGTTTTTAGCTGTGTATGGCATACCTCTTCTTTTCTTTAATGCCGTCTTGCAACCAAACATGTTATGTATGCTCATCTCTTTATGATTCTTTTTATCATGTACCTAAGTCCTATAACTTGCTTGACAAACGAGGCATGTTTGCTAATATCATCTCCTTTCCTCTGGTTATTTGCATGTCTAGATATACTTGATTTTTGTTATTATTTACCTACTTCCCTTTATAGGCATTGTTGTGTTTACTTATGGTCTAATGTCACTTTTCTATATCATTCTGGGTACGCCTACCTCCGCATATTTTCTAGTGTGAACTATGTACTTTCCTTTATATGCTTCACCATTTGTGCCGGTTTTCTAGCATCAAGTGCCTAGCTCTCATTATATGCATTTCTCTAATTGCGTTTTCCTATTGTCAACTATTTCTTATAACAGACGTACATGACGGCATGAATTTATTGTAAACTCTCTGAAATGATACTGTAAACATCCCAACTTCCGCTTTCTTCTAATGTCATCTAGTTACTCCCAGTATTTGAATGGCCACCGCGGTAGGGTTTCTAATGTAAGTTTCCAATCTCTGCTTATTTGCATTCATACATCTGCTTGTACATTAACAGACATGGTTGCCTCTGCATGTTTGCTACTACAATCATTCTAGGCATGTCTACTTCTGCTTGTAATATAATTTGAACTACCTACCTCCTATAATATACATGCCCGCCTCTACATAATTTTTAATATCTCTTACGGACTCATTTGCTTCTGAATGTCTTTTAATGTCATCTTTTTATAAAATTTGTTAGTATGCATGTCTCTGAATCTTTTCAATGTGAATTACTTATGTCTATTTGTACATGTGCCCACTTCTGCATGTTTTCTAATATAACCTACATAGCTCCCATCACCTGCATGCTCAACTCTAATTATCGTCTAATATACATCTATTACCAATTTCAGTCATAATTATTGCTGCATGTGTTTAAATGAAGTCTTTACTCAACTATTCTAAATATGCATATCTCTGTGGTGTCATCTTTTTACCTTTCGCTATACGTGTGCACCTCTTCATAATTTCTAACCTACTTCACAATATAAATCTTGTTTTCCCTGCATTTATTTGAATGTTGTCTTTGTGAAACTCTATTATAGACATTTATAACTCTGCATGTTTTCTAATATCATCTACATATTTACTACTGTGCAGAGACCCACCACTGCAGGTTTTCTGGCATCTTCCTATGTTATACATAGTCACCTCTGCATGTGACCTACGTCATCTCTCCACGCCCCAATAGAGTTATGTGTACCTTTAGATTACTTTGTAATGTGGACTGTCTACATTCCAATATATGTATGCCAAACTATGGGTGTTTCTGATGTTATCTACCTACTGCCATTATTTGCATGCTCACTGCTGCATGTTTTCTAAAGTCATTTCCCTAACTGTGATTCACATTTTCAAATGCATGTTTTCTGTTACCATCCACGTAGCTCCCATCATATGCATTCATGTGCCTGTTTTCTAACATCATATATTTAATTTTAGTCATAGACGTAATTGTTTCTGCATGTTTCCTAATGATATCTTCTACAACCCTATTGTAGGCATGCTTATTTGTGCATGTTTTCTAATATCATTTACCTACCGCAAATGTCCATCTCTTCATGATCTAATAGCATCTATATATTTCATATGACGTGCATGCCCACTGCTGCATTTTTTCTAATGTCTTCTCCATACCTTAGCTTATTCATATGTCCACTTCTTATCTCGTTTACTTGTTTCCCGTTATAGACATAGTTGCTTCAGTATTTGTTTTAATATAATTTTATATCTGCTTATTTTTTAATCAAAACTATTTACTTCTCATTGCATGTACCTCAATCTTTGTGTATTTTCAGTAATAATTATCTAGTTGGCACTATATGCATGTCCAACTTTGCTTGTTTTTCTAATGTCACCTACCTACTTCTTATTATACACATGATTACCTCCGGCTGGCCGCGGTGGCCGAGGTGACTGAGGCGCTCCAGTCACGGTCTGCACGGTCACTACGGTCGGGGGTTCGAATCCCCCCTTGGTCATGGATATTTGTGCCGTCCTTAGTGTTAGCTAGTTCATAAGTAGTTTGTAAGTTTAGGGACTGATTACCCCGTAGTTAAGTCCCATTAGCTATACAAAAATTTGAACATTTTTGATTACCTCTGCATGGGTTCTAATGACATTTTGCTACAAGACATTGTAGGTATAGTGACATCTACATGTTTTCAAAGGTAACTGTATACTTCCGTTTTTAGGTGTGTTTGCTAATATCTTCTACCGATCTCGTATTTTATGCATGCCCATCTCCGCATGCCGTCTAGTGTCATGTACTTATCTCCATTTTCAAACGCCCACCAGTCTAATATCATCCTGCAACCTCTGATTATTTGCCTGCCCACCCCTGCTATGTATGTCTCATATATAGACATAATTGCCTTGTATGTGTTTCTTTGTCATGTTTATGCATACATTCTAGGCTTGTGTACCTCTGTATATTGTTCATTGTGGACTTCCTCTGCATGCTTTTCAATAATATCTATCTTATATGCAGACCCACTTCTGGTTATTTTGTAATGACATCTACCAGTTTCAAATTATGTACATGGCTGTCTCTGATTGTAATCTGATGTTTTTTTATTTATTTTTTTATTTTTATAATCCTGTTTTAGGCATGCCTAGCTTGACATTTTTCTAATGTTATCATTATACCTTGCATTATCACCTCTTCATGGTTTCTAATATTATTTATGTTTCCTGTCATGTGTATGCTAACCATATTTTCTCGTAGATCTCGTTACCTTTGATTATTCTCATATACAGCTCTGATAGTATTCTAATCTCAAATATCTGCGTCTATTCTAATGTAATATTTCTACATCACATTGTAGCATGTGGAAGCATGCACGTTTTGTAATTTAAACTCTCTATTTCCAAATATATGCAAACCCGCATCTAAGAATTTTCTAATACTATTTACCTAGTTTCTATTACATATTTACCCAACTCCGCATGATGATATTGTCACCTATCACCTCCATTATTTGCATGTCCACTGCTGCATGATTTCTAATTTCTCTCCCTATCTCTGCTTATTTGATGCCCACCTCTGCTCGATTTCAAATGTTATATATCTACTCCATAAAGACATAATTACCTCTGGATGTGTTCTCAAATTAACTTTTTAGAGCCGTATTCTTTGCATGCCTACCTCTGCAGTTTTCTAATGTGATACATCTACATTCTTTATGTTTTTGTAATGTCATCTACCTAACTACCATTATATGCATTCCCATCAATGTACGTTTATAATATAATTTCGCATGCACATGTCAGTTTTTTATCTCCTCTGTCTACTTTCCATTACAGTAATGATTGATTTTATATGTGCTGTACTGTCATCTTTCTATATCCCATTCTAGGCATGCCTAACTCTACATGTTTTCTAAAGCGCAGTATCTACTTCCCACTATATACATGGGCACTTGTACATGTTTTGTAATATCATTTACCTATATCTCATTACGTCGTCATCTTGATCTTTTGCTGTTTATTTGTATTCTTCAGAGAACTTATATTTTTCTGTTATCCACTCAGCTTCATTTCCTGTTCTTTCCGTTCTATCTTTATAGCAATTATAATTATGTCTTGTGGTTCAGTCTGTTTCCTAATCTATTGATTCAAATGTATTATAATTTAATACAACATAGAAATGTCACTAACAAGTTTCGGACAGTGTATTCAATCAGCAGGGAGTTGTGCCCGAGTTTTTGTTCTATACATCTGTTGTCACCATTTATCATTGCGCCATTCCGTCTGTTGAGTATATTTCTTACATATTTCTTTTCTTTTTCACTATTTCCCCATTAATCGAGATACTGAGACCAATTTAGTCGTCGATATTTCCGAAGAGTTGCTTTTTGTACCATCATTTGTTTAAGCACTTCACAATCGTGTCACCATTCGAAGTCGTCACCCCATGCTACAAATTTACTTCCGTCCATTTTTTGCGCAGAGTTATATCTCTAGCGATCTTCTCTAGCGCACTATCAAATTAGAATGAAAATAATAAGTTATCTTATCTCCAACCCTCACTGTTGTCCTAATGGATAAAGAGTTACACAGATATTAGCATATAAAGAAATAATGTACGAATACAAGGTACTATGTAAAATATTTTGTGAAAAGAATTAGCCCTCTGAACTTTAAGTCAATCTGCCAGTGTTTCTAAACTGAGGTTTAAAAATATGCTGAACTATACCTACTGCTGACACACACAGACAAAGGAGATCTTTAGGTAAATTAAATAGGTTCATCAAGCTCTTCAAAGGAAAGCTTACAATCAAAATGTATTATCAGTTTAGAATATGTCCATATACACATCAATTTTTAGTATCCAAATCATTTAAAACGTGAGGCTGTCTTTAGAGCACTGGTGCATTCAGAAGATGAAACTAATAGATTAGCCGCGCAAATAGCCGCATGGTTGAAGGCGTCATGCTATGGACTGGGCGGTCGTTCCCGCCAGAGGTTCGGGCCCTCTCTCGGGCATGGATGTGTATGTTGTCCTTACTTTAAGGAGTTTGTAAGTCTAGGGCCACTTTGATTCAGTGGCGAGGCCTGGAGCAACGTGGCGGCAACACTGAGCGCTGGTTTCATCTGCATCACTTCACTTGTTCCCTTTTTGTCATCGAAGTGCAATTGTGGAGTTTCAGTTAAATGATTAAAACAGTGGAATGGAACATCGCATTCAAAAAGTCTGGGTAATCGATCAGAATTGTTTTTGATACGAGGCCACTGCAAGCGCGTATACCGAAAACAATGATCACGTTTTCCAATTGACCAGAAGAATACATTCCATTGTTTATTTTTCCAAATAATGCTTCTCTTACACCGTTCTTTGTTCACCGACTTGTGCTTCTGTAGACTTGAGGCCTGTTAACGAAATTGTTTGAACATATATGCAGATTGTTACAGACAACGAGGTTGGAAGCGATATAACAGAGATCTCCGTTTTTGAAAGTAATGTTGGGTTTAGACGCTCGAATGCGAGAACATCCTTTGTTAGAACCTCAAGAAAACTCCTTTCTGCTGGCGTTTGAAGGTAAAAGTAAGGTTATATGACATTATCGGCTAGGAAATCAGGAACGGCAGGTTTAACCGTCTAATTGGAACTATTTTTCTGTCCTTTGCGAAGACGGTCACCGTAACCTTCGTGGAGGGAGAGAGATGTGTACTCTAACATCTTTGGGAAGTTTACATAACACGCAAGTTGCCCATGCGGCGTCGCCTGAAAACACTTGCAACAGGCAGGATGAACATGATCTCAGCTGGCGTCAAACAGCTAAAAATGCCGCACGTTTGTGTTGGACGATCTTAACGGATGTGTGTGTGTGTGTGTGTGTGTGTGTGTGTGTGACAGAGAGGCAGTGTCGCCCCAAGATCTGCTTCTTTCGAAGAGCGTCTAGAGGGCCGCCGAGCTTAAAAGCCTTACACCCATTTGACAGACGTCTCACCGTTAACAGGTAACAACAGGTGCTCACTTCATGAGACATTGCAGAGAGGTATCGATATTAGTGCACAGTGTGACAATAAGGAACTTTACACCGAAAACCCTCCCTGCTTTACCGCAAAGGTAAAGCCTCTTTGCTATGCTTGTGAGGTCAAGCACTTGCTGCATATAAGGATTACATTTTGGTGTGGCGATGCAGTGGTAATTTGTAGCTGACAGTGGTGGCAATGGTTATTTTGATTTTTAACTACCTTTAGACATACCGCATCTTCGTAGATAGAGAAATTTCATTCTCATCGACGAATACTTTTAATTACCAGAAGACAGTGTTTACAGTAAATTCGCCGTCATCCAGTTTATGGATGAGAATAAATTTTAGCAAAAATTATGTTATTATATTTGCAAGTATTAAGAGTTTGTTTTTCCTGCATCATTTTCGAGCTTCTGCCAGGAAATAAAAACTACTCATCTCTCACTATCCTAATGTGCAAGCTCATTTTAGATGCAGTGCTGCGGGGATGTTAGTGGAAAAATGGTACCAGAGACGCGGCGACTTCATGTGTACCAAAATACTGCACAGCAACGACAGAAGTAGCCTTCTGGCATTGGTAACCTGGCAGTTAAAACTATTACACCCACACACACACATTCATAGATCACACGTAAGTGCCTCACATAACACATTCTCTCATCCAGTTCCGTCATCGAAGTGGCTTATGTTACGTGATAGAAAATAGTAATAGTCTAATAATAATAATTTTTATTATTCACCAATAATAATAATAACAATCATGCTATATTCGATCATTTGTGCAGCAAACAATCGTATGAAATCCCAGTTAAAAAAGAAAAGTGCTAGACGCTGAACTGATTTCTCAGATTGGAAGGAATGATAAAATTTCACCACCACAAATTAAGAGAATATTCTCTAGTGCGGTTGTTTAGGTAAGGGATTCAGTAGTAGCTGAAAAATGCTTCTTTTGGAGCACAAAAAAGGCGAAGAACTCTGACAGAGAAAGGGGAACCAACTGCCTCAGTCATCGTAACAAAAAGAAATTCAGCAGCTTATAGAGACCATCAGACCATACCATGTCTAAATAAAGTTTTTCACAAACTAGTGTTCTTGAAATGAAATTCTACGTATTTCGCTTTAGACAGAGGTGAGCACGCCAGGAGGGTTCGTTCGTCGGATACGGAACTAATATCTCTAGAATGCAAAGATATATTATTGTGCGCTCAGTTTTAAATAAAATATCGATATCTCCTCTGAATTTGATACGCTGCTATGTATAAGCTGAAATCAAGCATTTGTATAATCTACGCATTGTGTTTTTACCTCTGCAAACTCTTTAAAATATATGTTGCAATGCATTACTTAATTTGATGCTGCACAGTAACTGTGACGACTTACGAAAGTAAAATCTAGCCTATACAGAGCGAAGATATGGAACAGTAAGTTGTGCAAAAATCAAATAGTTTCGTAGAATAGATTTCTTAAACAGAAATAAGTTTCATAGCGGTCGGAATGTCGTCTCCTAACGCAATTGACACTTCTAGTATCCAAGCCTCATCGTTTTCTGGTGTGTCTTGATGAAGTATAAATATTTTTTAAAAGGAGAATATGGCGTTCCTAGGTAAAAGTCTATCTTTCTGATGAAATACTAGGTTTGAAATGATTTTGAGATCATCAGAAACATGCTTTTGAATATGGTAAGAACTTAAAAATGAACTGTTTGATGGTAGTTTCATGACTGTGACAATATCATTCATATCTGCGATTTTAGTGCCACATAGTAAGTTCATAAGAATATATTTGCCGAATGAAACAGGGGGTATAGCAGTGTTCAGCTATTTTAATGGAGACATTACTAATTATCTGCAATTGACATGGACAGTGTTGATCGTTTTATGTCATGGTTGGATTATTTGAATACTCGTAAAATTGGTGGGACGTACTAACATTCACGTTTTCAGCAATTAAACAAATTATCATGGATATATATACATGTAACAGGGAGAGTTATGGATGATCACAATTTACAGTGAGAAGTTAGGGGCATAGTCATTAATCAAAATTACAAAGTTTTTTGGTACAACCTCGATGAATGTCAAATGCAACGCGTTTATTATCTTAACTGCACAATATTTCGTCAGGGACGGAAAATCTTTGTCACAGGCACAATTCACAGCGATCTGTGACAAATAACAGTAAAAGTGAAAAATGTTGTATCACAGACCAAATTTACGATGATTTGAGACATTTAAAAATGTTATTGGTGAGTAAATGGCGACTGTAAATATAGCTTCGTGATCTCCTAAACAAGAACCCTTGCTGCTCGTTCCCTAAGTTAATTAAAAGTATGGTTAAATGCCAGACCGGATATTACGCGCATATATTACGTGCATGTGTACGGTAACTTGGGACCAAAGGATCTCGGTAACGGATATTATCGTAGAAAAACGAAGGCTTCCTGGGGGCCATGATCTAAATAACATATAATAAAAGTTGCGACGACCTGCCTGGAATACATAATATAGATGTGGCAATCCACACAATTTGTAGTTTTGATACCAAAATTATATTCGTGATAACGAATACAGATTTTCGAAATCGGGAAACGGATTTTCTAGATGAACATCTAAACAACGTAGAGATAATGTTTGAGTCACTTTCTTCTCACCAATATACGACTCTTTAAAAATTGCATTTTCAACATATTGCTATCGCTTGCATCGTGCACGGACGATATCTCTTGAACCAAGTTAGATACCATTCTGCTCTCTAGAAAATTTCGATCTGTTATCTACATTTCATACGCAGCCACAAGAAAAGTCTACGCCATGTGTTGTACCTCTGTAATCTCTTTAGAATATGTTGCAACACTTGACTAAACTGGACGCTGCACATTAACTGTGATGATTAATGAAAATAAAATCACACCTTCATCGAGCGAACATGTCAGTCTGCAAGATGTACAAAAATCAAATTTTTTCGCCCAGTAGATTATTTGTAATCGGATGGTAAGTTTCAAAGCGGCCTGAACGGTGTATTTCCACACAATACGCTCTTTTGCTAGCGAAACATCGCGGTTTTTTCGGTTGTATCTTTATAACAGAGAAAGATTTTAGAAAACTGAAAAATGCTGTTTCCAGATAAATATCTACAGGATGTATTGTAAATATATGAAAAAATTGATATGGTTAGTTATTTAGATATTTGGGACTCACCATACAGAAACGGGAAAAAGACAGATTTTGCGATTTTGTGCAAAATTTCGACCTCTGGATCTCGGTAACGGTTAAACACATCGAAAAACTTCAAAAAGTATTTTGAGACCGTCATATTAAGAACGTATGATAAACATTTCTACGATTAGTAATGTATAGAAAATATTGAGGTGGCAGTCTCTCCACCATTCGTGATTTTAGCACCCAAAAAACATTTATTTTATTTTATTTTATTTATTTTTTTTTTTTTTTGTGATTTTTTCAGGAAACGCCCATGAGTAAATGGTACAGTTGTGAGTCTTATAAAGCCCACCACAGACCACACTTAATGTGGAAAAACAACCGATTTGCTCAGTTTGGATGGGCTTCAAGAAGAGCGTGATATTGAAAATTTTTACGCTGTACTGTAGGACAGCCACAGTATTGACATTCTCTTAAGGCCTGTCCAGGACATTTAGTTCTTAATTATGTGATCAACATATCTCGACATATGGGCGCCTGGAGAATCGCGAATTCCCACGCGCCGTTTATGAACATATCAATGATTGAATTTCTGTACGTGCGGGTTGCGGCGGAGCGGCCGAGCGCATTGAGGCGGTATGCTACGATGCGCGAGGCCGTTCCCCACTGGGGTTCGAATCCAACCCCGGGCATGGGTGTTTGTGTCGTCTTTAGTATAAGGTAGTTCGTAAGTAGTTTGTAAGATTAGGGAGTGATGAACCCACAGTTAAGTCCCATAAGCTTTACAAACATTTGAACATTTGTACGAGCGGAATTCAATATATTACGACGTCAGATGGACTTGCAGGAAAATATCGCTTTATGGTTTGATAAGAAACGTCATACCTCAACACATTTGAAGGAAGAGATTGAAATAATGTCATTATTACCATATTAATGCCTTGCTTTGGTAGTTTTTATCTTTCATGAGTAAGAAGGAATAAGGTTAAATTATTTATCGACCTTTAAATAATGTGAATCACCTTATCAGTGCTAATTAAGAAAATTAGCTGCCACGGTTTCTTCTCTAGGAATGAACCTAAAACTGATTGCCTTTGTTTGGAGGAAAGTTTAGTATTTATTACCATTTTCTTTTGTTTAATAGATTATAGTGACGCATAAAATAAGTATTAATTACTTCATTGTATGTTTTTCGTGCAGTTAAGATTCAAAGTTCTCTAACTATGGTTTCTAAAAAAAAAAAATTATGAAAAAGGTAAGTTGATCCGATTGACATATAAAAAATGTTCAAATGTTTGTATAGTCTATGGGACTTAACTACGGGGTCATCAGTCCCTAAACTTACAAACTACTTATGAACTACTTACGAACTAGGACGGCACAAATATCCATGCCCGAGGGGGGGATTCGAACCCCCGACCGTAGTGGCCGTGCAGACCGTGACTGGAGCGCCTTAGTCTCCTCGGCCACCGCGGCCGGCGATCGACATATAGAATTATGTCCTGTACAAATACACTTCTAAAGCTTCTCGCCCTTCCTTACCAAATTATTTATTATTTTCTTTGTGGCAAAGTATCTCTAATAGCCACTGAACAGTTCTTTGTTTCAAGGTACAAATTGTACTTTATTACATCGATTACCATGACATTACTATGCTGAGAATAATAAGCAAACACCGTTGAATTTTCTTGAGAAAATCTTTAGAACGATAGTCGTAGCTGTAGTTACATTCATAGTTCCTGTATGTCGCTTTCGTCCATTTACAAATATTTTATATTTCTTCTTTCAAGAAACAAATTCTTTCGTTATTTAAGAACATTCGTCATATTATGTTTTGTTTGGAAAATTGCAGTTCCTTTATGTATCAGATTTGGCCGAAATATTGCAGCCAAATGTTGCCCATGCACAGAATTAGCGTGGTCACATAAGGGGCGTGGCGGATTCATTGAACGGAGTCTCCAAGGTCAACTTAGAGGTTATCGAAAAACATATTCCTACACTTTTACTTCAATAGTTCCCGTACGTTCGGGAGTGAGCTGATGGATAACCAACGCCATTTAGTGACTGAGAGACGATCTCAACAAGACGTCTTCTGACAGTCGTAACTTATGAACTAAGGAAACTACTTTTCGGGTATCTGTGTTAGAAGACGTGTGTGGGTTAAAACAGACGGGAGACCATAATGTTGGAATGCATTACAATTATATGAAGGATGTCTGTTCTTTCGGACATGTTCGAAAGAGTAGACACAAATGATCGGCACAGACAGCCATGTTTATTAATGAAGCAAAACGTTTCAGACTCATTGGCTGTATCAAGACATTGAATTAAGTCCCAAGGCAAATTTGTGCCGGACTGGGACACGAACCCGGATTCTCCAATTTCCGCTAAAAGTTGTATTAACCTTGTCAGTTACCCGGAAACTTTTGCTTGCGACACAAATTCTCAACCTGCCCCCCCCCCCCCCAATTCTCTCACTTGAGTCACACGTCCGAAAAAATATAAACATTCATATAAAGGTATACTAGCTGATAAACCTGGTATTGCGCGGCTATATATGCATTTTCCAGACTCATATTAGAAACGAAAATAAAAATTCTGAAAAGATTTCATCTTCATGTATTCATGAAAACAGGTTAGAAATTATGAAATACTAAAACAAAGAAACATGCATAATGTTATGTAATTTCTTATCTTAGTCCATCTCGTTCTTCCCTTTCTGTCCATCGCGTTCTACCCTACTATCTGTCCATTTAAGTTTCGTTTTCATGCAGCTTAATACTTATGACATATATTGTTGACTATGTGTCCTACAATTATACACCGAGGAGACTGAGGCGCTCCAGTCACGGTCTGCACGGCCACTGCGGTCGGGGGTTCGAATCCCCCCTCGGGCATGGATATTCGTGCCGTCCTAGTTCGTAAGTAGTTGGTAAGTAGTTTGTAAGTTTAGGGACTGATGACACCGTAGTTAAGTCCAATACGATTTACAAACAAACAATTATACACTTTTCCAGATGTGTAGTGTGTAATATTAGGAAACTGTCTGCGATAAATAAATAGTGGATGATGAAGCCTCGTAAATCACGCGTCACGTCATAGGAAAGTTTTTGTGACTCGTAGTTTACGATGTCATATCATGAATTATGTGTCGCAGGCATTTTTGAACCCCACGGTGATTGTTGTCTGATAGTAAGCAATATGTGTACCAAGTTTAGTTGAAATTTTAGGAGGTGGTGTGGCAAAATAGCGCATGACGTAGCCGTTATTCGGAAATATCCTTGTTTATGACGTCATATCTCCGGAAATATCCGACGAACTATGACGTAAATTCGAAGATACATTCAGTGGTATATGTGCTTAATGTCTGCAAAATAAAAATGTTCAAATGTTTGTAGAGTCTATGGGACTTAACTACGGGGTCATCAGTCCCTAAACTTACAAACTACTTATGAACTTTCCGGGTGGCGGCTTGGTCCTTTCGGAGAATTGCCACACAAGTTGGATGCCTGCGTCAGCTGTGCAGCGATGCTGGAGTTTCTGGACGTCCACACAGCACAGACGTTCGCCAATATCGTCGAATTGTAAGGGCAGAAGTAACAGATCGTGCAGCTACCAAAGCACAGATTAGCGCGTTTGTGAGCCTAGATGTGTCAACACGAAGTGTTGCCAACCGTTACAAGCAGTGGGAGCAAGGGCAGGCACACCTCTAGCCCGCATTCCAGCCACGGCACAGCATCGACGTGCACGACTCACTGATGTCGCCAGAGGGGGCTCACGGTTCTTTCGCACATGCGTGGCGAGCATGGGGCCCCGAGCTAATGCAGTCTTTCTTCCTTCTTTCCTCCATGGACTGCATTTCATTTCCCTTCCACTCCTTTCCTATCCTCACTCTTTCCCTTCTCCACCAGGGGACTGATGAATTTAGTAGTTTGGATCCCCTGTCCTTCACAACGAACCAGCCAGTCAACCAACCAACCAACCAAATCAATCTTGCGAAAGCAAAGAAAATAGCATGCTAAATTTAAACGCAGTCCCCAAGACTTGAAATCTTTTTCTGAAAATCGAAATTTAGCTCGAAAGTTTCCTCAGCGAAACTCTGTCACGTAACTTGGTAGAAAATCCCTAGAAATTCTGTTCATATGTAGAATATCCACTCCCATGAACCACAGACATTGCCGAGGTGGGGTGGCTTGCGTGCCTCAACGATGCAGATAGCCGTACCGTAGGTGCAACCACAGCGGAGGGGTATCTGTGGAGAGGCCAGACAAACGTGTGGTTCCTGAAGAGGGGCAGCAGCCTTTTCAGTAGTTAGAGGGGCAACAGTCTGGATGATTGACTGAGCTGGCCTTGTAACATCAGCTAATGTGGCTTTGCCACACAGCTACTGCGAATGGCTGAAAGCAAGGGGAAACTACAGCCGTTACCTTTCTCGAGGACATGCAGCTCTACTGTATGAACATATGATGGCATCCTCTCGGGTTGTCATCAGGAAAGACAATACTGGCATTCTACGGATCGGAGCGTGGAATGTTAGATCCCTTAATCGGGTAGGAAAATTAGAAAATTTAAAAAGGGAAATGGATAGGTTGAAGTTAGATATAGTGGGAATTAGTGAAGTTCGGTGGCAGGATGAACAGGATTTCTGGTCAGGTGAGTACAGGATTATAAATACAAAATCAATTGGCGGTATCACAGGAGTAGGACTGATAATGAATAAGAAAATAGGAATGCGGGTAAACTACTATGAGCAGCACAGTGATCGCATTATCATTGTAAAGATAGATACGAAGCCAACACCGACAACAGTAGTACAGGTTTATATGCCAACTAGCTCTGCCGATGATGAGGAAATCGAAGAAATATATGAGGAGCTTAAGGAAATTATTCAGACAGTTAAGGGAGAGGAAAACTTAATTGTGATGGGAGACTGGAATTCGGTAGTAGGAAAAGGAAGAGAAGGAAAAATAGTAGGTAGAAGGGATGAAAGAGGAAGTCGCCTGGTAGAATTTTGCACGGAACATGATTTAATCGTAACAAACACCTGGTTTAAGAATCACAAAAGAAGGTTGTATACATGGAAGAGACCAGGAGACACCGGAAGGTATCAGATAGATTTTATAATGGTAAGACATAGATTCCGGAACCAGGTTATAAACTGCAAGACGTACCCAGGGGCAGATATAGACTCTGACCATAACTTGTTAGTCATGAACTGTAGGCTGAAACTGAAAAAACTGCAGAAAGGTAGGAAAATAAGGAGATGGGACTTAGATAAATTGAAGGAAAGTGAAGTACTGGAGAATTTCAGAGGGAGATTTAGGCAACAATTGACAGAAACAGGGGGAAATAAAACAGTAGAAGAGGAATGGGTAGCATTGAGAGACGAAATAGTGAGGGCAGCAGAGGACAAAATAGGTAGGAAGCCAAGACCAACAATAAATCCTTGGATATCACAGGAAATACTAAATTTAATTGATGAAAGGAGAAAATATAAAAATGCAGTAAATGAAACTGGCAAAATGGAGTACAGACGACTAAAAAATGAGATTGACAGGAAGTGCAAAATGGCTAAGCAGGAGTGGCTAGAAGCCAAATGCAAATCTGTAGAAGAATGTATAAGAAGGGGAAAAGTAGATACCGCCTACAGGAAAATAAAAGAGTCATTTGGGGACAAGAAAAGCAACTCTACGAATATCAAGAATTCAGATGGGAAACCAGTTCTCAGCAAAGAAGGGAAAGCTGAAAGGTGGTAAGAGTACATAGAGAATCCCTACAAAGGAAATGAACTTAGAGACGATGTTGTAGCAAGGGAAGAGGAAGTAGATCAAGATGAAATAGGAGATGCTATACTGAGAGATGAATTTGACAGAGCCTTGAAAGACCTAGGTCGGAACAAGGCCCCAGGAGTAGATGACATACCCTCAGAGCTACCAAAGTCTCTGGGAGAGCCAGCCATGACAAGACTATTTGAACTGGTGTGTAGGATTTATGAGACAGGCGAAATACCCTCAGACTTCAAGAAAAATGTAATAATCCCCATTCCAAAGAAATCAGGCGCAGACAGGTGTGAAAATTACAGAACCATCAGTTTGATAAGTCATGGTTGCAAAATTTTAACACGAATTATCTACAGGAGAATGGAAAAGCTGGTAGAAGCTGACCTCGGGGAAGATCAGTTTGGATTCAGAAGGAACATAGGAACCCGGGAGGCAATACTCACTTTACGTCTCATCTTAGAAGATAGATTAAGGAAAGGCAAACCTACATTTTTAGCTTTTGTAGATTTGGAGAAAGCATTTGACAATGTTGACTGGAATACACTCTTTCAAATTCTGAAGTCAGCAGGGGTAAAATATAGGGAAAGGAGAGTTATTTACAACTTGTACAAAAGCCAGACCGCATTTATTAGACTCGAAGGGCATGAAAGGGAAGCATCAGTTGGGAAGGGAGTGAGACAGGGTTGTAGCCTTTCTCCGATGTTATTCAATTTGTACATCGAGCAGGCGGTGAAGGAAAGCAAGGAAAAATTTGGAATAGGGATTAAAGTACAGGGGGAAGAAATAAAAACATTGCGCTTTGCTGATGACATTGTAATTCTGTCAGAGACGGCAAAGGACCTGGAAGAGCAGTTGAATGGAATGGACAGTGTGCTGAAGAAAGCGTATAAAATGAACATTAACAAGAGCAAAACAAAAATAATGGAATGCTGTCTTAGAAAATCAGGCGATGCTGAAGGAATTAGATTAGGGAACGAAACAATGAAGGTGGTAGATGAATTTTGTTACTTGGGTAGTAAAATAACATGTGATGGTCGCAGTACAGAGGATGTAAAATGCAGAATGGCAATGGGAAGAAAAGCATTTTTGAAAAAAAAATTTGCTAACATCGAATATTAATTTAAGTGTAAGGAAGTCTTTTCTGAAGGCATTTGTGTGGAGTGTTACCTTGTACGGGAGTGAAACATGGACGATAAGCAGTGCGGACAGGAAGAGAATAGAGGCTTTTGAAATGTGGTGTTACAGAAGAATGCTGAAGATAAGGTGGGTAGATCGCATAACCAATGAAGAAGTACTGAACAGAATTGGTGAGGAAAAGAATTTTTGGCATACCCTGACTAAAAGAAGGGATCGCTTGGTAGGACACATTCTTAGACATCGGGGAATCGTAAATTTAGCATTGGAGGGAAGTGTGTGGCGTAAAAATCGCAGAGGGAGACCAAGAGACACGTATAGTAAGCAGATTCAAGTGGATGTGGGTTGCCGTTCTTATGAGGAGATGAAAAGGCTTGCTCATGATAGAGTAGGGTGGAGAGCTGCATCAAACCAGTCTCCGGACTGAAGACCATAACACAACAACATGTAGAATATACTAGCGGCAAAACATAATCGATACCTTCATTACGCAATACATTTGGTGATGCTACAGATGACGGCAGTGATAAATCATAATAGCTAAAAGCAGCTCGCCGAAATTATTTCACCAAATAAAATGAAGCAAATACTCCAGAATTCTAACCAAGAATAACTGTCAGCTTGCGTAATTTAGAAGTATTGAAGCAACTTTAATCACTTAACAAATACAAGTCTCTCGGTCCTCATTGTGCCTTTCATATTATGCTATGCAATAGCTCCATACTTAGTTATCATATACAACTGCTCGCTCTGCGATAAATCCATACCCAAAGATATTCAAGAAGGGCAACCGGACTGATTCGCAAAATTACAGGCCTTTATTATTGACGAGTGTTTGCAGCAGGACTTTAGAACATATACTTCCCTTAAACATTATGAATTACCTCAAAGCGAATGACCTATTGATCCATAGTCAACAAGGGTTCAGAAAGTATCGTTCTTGTGAAACACAGTTACCTCATATTCACATGAAGTGATGAGTGCTATAGACAAGGGATCTCAAATCAATTCCATATTTTTCGATTTCCGGAAGGCTTTTGCCACTGTACCTCACAAACGTCTTCTAATCAGAAAGGACACAGTACGTTGAAATTGACCTAAGTCATTGAGTAGAACAGAAGTGAGAAGTGATACCTGCCGTTCCACAGGGATTTAGGAGACAATATGAGTAGCTTAGACTGTTACCGGATGATACTGTCGTTTATCGGTTAATGTCAAAAGAAATGCAAACATGATCTAGATATCTGCAAGAGGCAAATGTTGGCAATTGACACACTTGTCCATCGTATTTTGGAGTATTGCTGTGGGATCCCCAACAAGTGGGACTAACGGAGTTCAGGGAAGGGCAGCTCGGTTTGTATTATCGCGACATAGGGGCTAGAATGTCACAGAAATGATGCACGAGTTGGGGTGGAAATCATTAAAAGATACGCGTGAAATGTTACGACCAGATTTATTTGTGAAAGCAAATATATTTTGTTAGAGCCCAGCTACACAGGGAGACATGATAATTAAAATAAGAGAAATCAGGCTAAAAATGGAAAGATTCAGGTGTTCCTTTTTCCCACGCGCTATTAGAGAATGGGACGGCAGAGAAGTATCATAAAAGTGGTTCGATGCACTTAAATGTGTTTAGTGGAGTATTTATGTAGATGTAAATACGTGTAGATGTAGAAACAGTTAGAAGATGAAATGACGAGCAGTGGTATACAACGATGAAAGCAGATTCTGTCTCCACGCAAATGATGGTTACGTTCGAAACACACTGGCTCCCATCCAGGCCTTATGGTTAGGGGTCCAAAAAGCAACAACTCTCGTTGGTTTGCGGACGGTCAGGCTTGCTAATGCAGAATATTGTAAGAATCTACTTTCCCAATTTTGCCACAGAAAGGCGACGTGTTCATACACCCAAACAATGGGTGTGAACTCAAATTACTCTGCGACAATTTACCTGCCCGTTGCGATCAGCGGACTTGTCTCCAATTGCGCGCGTGACAGGATGACAAGACTCGCCAGTCCACAAGTCTTGCAGAACCACGTGAACAGGTTGACAGGCGAGGAATAATGTATGCCACGACGGGATTTGCCATGTGTATTTAAGCCTAAGGAACTCCTTTCTGAAGGCATTTGTATGGAGTGTTGCCTTGTATGGGAGTGAAACAAGGACGATAAACAGTGCGGATAGGAAGAGGATTGAGGCTTTTGAAATGTAGTGCTACTGAAGAATGATGAAGATTAGGTGGGTGGATCGCGTAACTAATGAGGAGGTACTGAACAGAATTGGGGAAAAAAGAAATTTCTGGCATACCTTGACTAAAAGAAGGGATAGATTGGTAGGGCATATTCTTAGACATCAAGGAATTGTGAACTTAGCGTTGGAGGGAAGTGTTTGGAGTAAAAACCGCAGAGGAAGACCAAGAGGTGGATACAGTAAGCAGATTCAGACAGATGTAGGTTGCCGTTCTTATGTGGATATGAAGAGGCTTGCTCAAGATAGGGTATTGTGGAGACCTGCATCAAACCAGTCTCCGGACTGAAGACCACAACAATAACAACAACAACATCATCATGTGGATGCCTTACGATGGATGTTTCAACATGGTTCGACATCTGGTACCTTATTTCTGTTTGAACTGCCGCGGTGGATTAGCCGTGCGCTCTGGGGCGCCGTGCTGCGGTGCGCACGGTCATTCACCGTCGGGGGTTCCAGTCCCCCCTCGGGCATGGCATGGGTGTTTGTGTTTACCTTGGTTTAAGTAGTTAGTGAGCTACGGACTGATGACCACACAGTTGAGTCCGATAGATTTACAAACATTTGAACATTTTTCAACTGCTTACTATTAATATGTAAATTTACTCATTTCATGTACTATGTATCCAATGTTCCAACGATAAATCTTGAGTGAATTGGAAAACTCGAAGAGGGGTAGTAATTTTTATTTCCGGAAATGAGTACGAGTGACAGCAAACAACCAATGAACGACACGATGTGCGCTGATATCGTGTATGAGCAGATCCAGTGAGCTGTCACGCTCTTCATTAACATTTCTTCTATCCTATTTACGTATGTTTACACACTGAATTTTTGAAAGGTGGAGCCTAAGCGCTATGGCAGTTTGCTTAATAGCGTTCTGGTCCACTTTCAGAACGCAATAGAGGAGCGATTCTACGGCTGGTGGTTTGTGGGTTCGGAGCTGGCACTCGATAGCACTCCACAAGTGTTCTGTTGGGTTCAGATCAGGGGGGTCTGGCGACCACTGCCTCAGCTTGTTCATTATAATGCCCCACAAACTACTGTAGGACGATTGGTCTTGTGATACAGTTGTTCTGCTGCAAGATGCCGTTGCTTTCTCAAACAATGTCAACAATGTACGAAAATGTTCAAATGTTTGTAGGGCTTATGGGACTTAAGTACGGGGTCATCAGTCCCTAAACTTACAAACTACTTACGAACTACCTTATACCAAAGACAGCACAAACATCCATGCCCGAGGGGGGATTCGAACCTCCGACGGGGAACGATCTCGCGTATCGTAGCATAGCGCCTCAATGGGCTCGGGCGTTCCGCTGCGGCAACAATGTACGGAGGAAGGCGCTGCACATTAATGTTCACGTAATCTATAACCGTCACGGTGCCTTCGATTAACATTAAAGGCCCTCACGAAGCCGACTTGAAGATCCGCCATAACATAATGCTGCCCTGCGTCCATAGTGCGTATTTCAGGCATCCTTGTCAGGATGGTGGCATATCCGGTGGTGTATAGGGTAAATCCAGTAGAGATGCCGCATATTTTCAAAATTATTCATAAAAACACCCAATGCACTTAAATAAGAATAATTTCTTTTGCAGATAAACAAAACAATTTTACAAACACTCATTCATCATGATATTTGACCATTCAGGAAACCTTACAGTGTAATATCTATCCCTTAGGCACATGATGATATTTGTTGAAATTTATAATTTTTTAAACAAATTATGTTAAAAATTTTTACGATTGCTTCATTTGAAGAATAAAAATCGACATCGAAGAATTGGTAAACAAATTATTTATTTTTGTTATATCAAAACAAATTAATTTTTTAATTATTTTTAAAGATTAAACTTAGACCTATCAGAGTTTTCAGAAGAAATCCTTTTCATCATTACCTTTTATTCCTAATTTTTCTGCCACAGTCAACACAATAAGAATCAAAGATTGCGGCATGTATCCTCATCTATCATGGATAGACGCCACACCCTATGACTCTGTGATCGTAGCAGCCAAGCTGACCCGACTAGAATCAAAAGGAACCCAACAGAAGTTATTTAAAAATATGTCACTAATTTAGCTCCGTCTAAAAACTAACCGTAACACTAAAAAGATTTCAATGCAAGATATAGAGACTTACCTTGTTTATTAGCACTAACTCGGTTAAAACTACCACTACTGAAACAAAAGCAGTTGCCTCGCCGCCCAGCGTCTACTGCGCAACTGCAAATCGCCTACGCACGCACTGTGGCGGCTTTTATCAAAATTGTGGTGGGGTGCGCAGTCTGTACCGCATGCGGCAACTCTCCCGGACTTTGTTACAAGAATATGGTCGACCCCAAAAGGATAGATGTATACACGCTCCTACAATGATGGCCCCTTGTCCAGTACAATCGTAAAGGCGGAGGACCATATTCAGCTAGGTATACTGAGAGGTGTCCTACGAACGACTCACGTCTGTACCAGCATTCAACACTGCCGTCTGATCAGTCGCATATTTTCACTTGTCTGTCTACACAGTGGGTAAGCCCATAACCTCCACGTTCTGTGATGCGGCGTGGACGCCCAAGACCTCGCCCCATGTTGTTGGTCGCACAGTCTTCCATAGCAGCCAGCGACAGGCCAGTTTCGTTGTTTCCCGAGATTGTCGATCCCAGACGCTGGGCCATAAAAGTCTGTCCTTTTTCCGAGTCGCTCATTCCACTTTTCCCGTTTACGGCCCGCGTCGTCAAACGTGGTTGCATACCCACCAGGCGCCAGTTTCATGGTGGACGGAGTTCACATTTTTTTTAGCTCGCCATCGTATCTAGGACGAAAATTTTACTACCTCTAATACATTTCTGTGAAGGATGGTGCTCTTTTACAAAAATTATAGTCTTTCTTGTTTCAAACTGTAAACATAACATTCCTTATAAATTTATAAATAGAACAACAATAATAATAATCACTGTTCCTGCTGTCATTAAAAGAAACTCGTATTCCTAGTTGGCTGTTTTTCCCGGTCGGCCATCTTGAATAGTATACTTAGTGCAAGTGACCAGTTCCCACAGTTACTACAGTAGAGACAGCTCTTCACTTTGTCTTGAATTCTGATGTCATACAGCTGGTCAGTCATAGTTCTTCAGATCGACCATCTTGTATTTTCATATAGGCCTACTAAAGAATATGCTCGTATTCCAAGTCGGTCATCTTGATTCTATACTAATTGGAACAAGTAGCCTGTTTCCACATTATCATCTGAGAAATTATGTGAAAACTTGGCTATTTTTGAATCTATCATTATATTTTAAATTTGCCGTCAGTCCATGTCGTCATTGAGGATAGGGTGGAAAATGATGTCGCTAATGATGTCAAAAGCAGGCATGAATGCACTGTTTATACCTACAGACTGGTTTTGTGAATGCCACTTACAATTCTCCTCTTATTATGAACGTCTGTCGCATTTTCGTCCTCGTTCTGCCTTAGCGAGTGCTGTTTTCTCATTTTCGCTGCATACGGTATAAATCTTTGATATGGTGCCTCTTGAAACGGCAGACACTTCTGCCTCTGCTGCTGAAACACGCTCGATGCGTACACCACCCATTTTATGTAAGTTCGTAGGCTTTCATAGCCAGTGTCATTTTGAATAAAACAATTCTGGTTATTAGGCCGCTGCATTTTTTAAAACAATAATGGAATTGCCGACGTTTCCAGCACTGTGCAGTGGTCCTCTTCAGGGTGGTTAACTGTTGGATGCTGCTGAATCCATACCCTTGTAAATTTTTCAGTTGTCTGATACCGACATCATTCATCTGAGATGGTGATTGGTTGGCGGTAGCGTATCAGTAGGCTCTTACGTTTGCTACCTTGGTAAGTGATTGGTAGTCAAATCTTGTATCTAATTGTATGGGCGGCGGTGGTGTAGCCAAGCAGTCTAAAGCGTCTCGCTGCGGAGCGCACGGTTGCTCGCCATGGAGGTTCGAGTCCTCCGTGGGGCATGGGTGTGTGTGCTTGTCCTTAGGTTAGTTTACCTAGGTATAAGTAGTTTGTAAGCTACGGACTGATGACCACGCAGTTTGGTCCGATAGATTTACAAACATTTTGAATAGTAAGGCAACAGCCAATCAGTAACTAGCTGCCGGCCGCGGTGGCCGAGGGGACTAAGGCGCTCCAGTCACGGTCTTCACGGCCACTAAGGTCGGGGGTTCGAATCCCCCCTAGGGCATGGATATTTCTGCCGTCCTAGTTCGTAAGTAGTTCATAAGTAGTTTGTAAGTTTAGGGACTGATGACCCCATAGTTAAGTCCCATAGACTAAACAAACATATATAGTAACTAGCTCCCAGGGGATGGTGTTTCCTGCTGCGGACATTCAGGCCGAGCGTCATTTATATTATGGCCGCTGTTTATACTGCACAACTCGGGTCAAGAGGTGTCGGAAGATCCACCAGCATCGCGTTTCGGAACATGAACGTTACATACGGTTGGAACAAGTCAACAAGTCAGCTGTGGCAGAACACCAGAAGGAATGCGGAGGTTTTATTAACTTTCGGAAAGCTCGCGTGCTTGCCAGGGAACCGTGGATGCAACAACGCAAAGCAAGAGATATCATTGAAATAATTAAAAGACCTGACAAAATGAATAGAGAGGATGGCTACAAGTTAGCCGCGCGGGAGTAGCCAAGCGCTCTGGGGCGCCACGTTACGGATCGCGCGACCTCCCGCGTCGGAGGTTCGAATCATCCCTCGGGCATGGATGCGTATGTTGTCGTTAGGCTAGTTTTAGTTTAAGCAGTTTGTAAGTCTAGGGACTTATGACCGAAGTAATTTGGTCCCACAGAATTACAAACATTTTTCGACAACAAGTTACTTTCGACGTGGCTGTCGGCAGTCCCTATCCAGCGGACCGCATGTGTGTGCCAGCCAGCGGCTCCACTTGACCCGGGCTCTGCAGTATAAACAGCGGCCACAGTAGAACGTTCGCAACAGGAAACACCATCTCCTGGGTGCTAGTTGCTGATTGGCTGTTGCCTTCCAATCAGATGAAACAATTTGCCTACCAATCACTTACCAGGGTAGCAAACGGAAGAGCCTACTCATACACTATTGCCAACCAATCACCATATTAGATGTATGCCGTCGGTATCAGACAAACGAAAAATTCACAGTGTGTAGGGGTATAAGTTCAGCAGCATCCAACATTAACCGCCCTGAAGAGGACCATCACACATTGGTAGAAAAACGTCAGCAATTCCTTTGCTAAGTAAAAAATGACTCGGCCTAATACCCAAGCATTTGCTTTCGTTCGGATTGACTTATCTCCAACATAATGCACTCACCACAACATCACAATTAAAAAAAATAAAAAATAAAATTAAATAAATAAATAAAAAAATAATAAAAAAATGTGTTTGTAGAGCTTATGGGACTTAACTACGGCGTCATCAGTTCATAAACTTACAAACTACTTAGGAACTAGGAACCGTGACTGGCTCGCCGCAGACCGGTCCAACACAGTCGCGCAACTCTCTAGGGGAAAAAGTGCAGTACCATTACTGCTGTTAATGACAGTCCATAATAAAAAAAAACGTCAGTACAGTAATACATACGCCTCACAATAGCATAGTCGTAATCGAATCGCCCAGAAACGTTTTAAGAGCAGACATTCCTCCGATGGTGTTGCTAAACAAACACTAAGGCGCTACCTGCAGGCCTGGATAGTATCTGCACTTACCTTCAAGCACGCATTTCGCTCTGTGATTCCACTTGTTTGGCCCGCCGATGTATATGTGAATATTAAGTGGTGATAAACAGAATAAAGAGTTCATTATTCTCCTCAGTAAATAAAATTACAACTCTGTTTATAATTTTATTTATTTATTTGTAACTACGACGTGGCCGGGTTTCGCACGCGTAACATCCACTGTCAGACTACTTGTCTAGCGCAGCGTATTTTGTTTACAGACCACGAATAAAAAGCACAGAACAATTTTGTGTAAGTCATCAATTTCATATAAATTACGACGTACGCAGTTGTGTGGAGACATGAATGTTCCGTGTTCCACGTTGAAATGGCGTCAGCAGTGACATGTTTACGTCTAGAGTAAATGTTGTGTCGCACGCGAGTGGCCTTGCATTCTAAGACGCCTTTCTGCAAAGTACGCACCTGCTCCCCGTCTGAGGTTCGAGTCTTCCCTTGGAAAGGGTGTTTGTGTTGTCCTTAGCATAAGTTAAAGTAGTTTTTAAGCCTAGAAACTGATGAGCACTGCATTTAGGTCCAATAGCTTTACAAACTTCTGGACATTTTTAGATGTTAAGCCCTTGTAACTGCACTAGTTTTGCGAAGGTTAGTTCACACTGTTATTCATTTTTGACACTAGAATTGAGCTGAAGACAAAAATTAACATTTAATAACAATATTTTTAATACAGATGTATTTCATTTAACACCGCCACAACAAGTTTCATCGATCGCAACACGCAGCATGTAGATTTGTGCTGCTGTTGTGTTCATGGAATGACAAAGGCTAACTGGAAACTACATAAAGTGAAATGGGACGCTGTAAGGAATAAGCGGGATTTGGTATATGAAAATGAAATCAAAATGTACTAAAAAGGCATCGAAATAACAAAGTAAAGTTAAATAAATTCGTTTCTATTATCAAAGAACACGGAACGAAGCAGTTGGAGATAATGGTAATGACTTAGTGAGTTATGTTTATGTTAATATGTGTGTGGTCTTTTCTGACGAAAACTGCGGTCGAAAACTGGCGTGTGTGTGTGTGTTTTATGACGCTTGTCAGCGACTCGTCTGTCATCTTTCTGATGCGTTGCAACCTATCCTCGTTACGTTGTTGAATTCCAACTTGGGCTTTCCATTGTCAGATACAAATAAAACATATTGGTTCTGTGAAGCAGACAGGCACGACGATCATAGGTAGTGCTTTAAATAACGGAAACTTATTTTCGGCATTTAATATGTTTCCGAAAGCGACACTCAACATACCCATGAAATGTTTAGTAGTTTTGGACAAAAAAAATCAATTTTAGATAAAATTTAAAATTACTTTATCATCATAATTATGCGCGGCAGCTCTACAACAAAACCTTCATGGATGGGGGGTGGAGGGAAAGAACATCGGTTGCGAAGTTTACGCGCTATGGACAGAGGAATCACATTTATTTTACAGTACGAGGGTTGGAATTTACAAAGTGGAAACACTGCTCTGAAGATACTATGGAATGGAATCTACTACTCTCGCTGATAGCACACGTTGTTGACATAACTGTCTTACCTGCGAGCAAATGGACTCACCTGTTCCACGTCACCGGCGTGTGCACAATCGAGGGATACAGTGTCTTGTGAGCGAGCAGTGTAACGTAACGGTGTCACTATGCTTTCGGAACAGGAACAACAGAGTTGGATCAAGATTGAATGTGCCAGAGGTCGTTAAGCACGACAGTGTCATAGAGGTTTTCAAGAGGCGTGCGGGGAATTCACATTACTGTGCAGGACAGTGGCACGAAATTGCGCGGGCGCATACAGCGCAAGCTGTGGCTGTTCTGTTCAGTCGATGGGACTGGGAAGAACTGTACTACCCACCATACTCACCGGTCTACAGTCCTTGTGACTTTGATTTGATTCCAAAGATGGGGGAACCACTTCGTGACATTCGCTTCAGAACTGTTCCAAGAGATTCGACAGGCAATAGACGGCTCCATTCGCACCATCAAAACAACAGGCTCTGCTAAAGGTATACTACACCTGTCACATCTCTGGCAATGAGTTCTACACAACGTTGGTGATTACATTGAAGGTTGTTGAAAGTTAATCTCCTCCATGCGCGGTTTTCGGAGGGTAAAAAAAAAAAAACTGTATCAAAATATGTATATGAAATTTCATGATGTTCGGTAAAACGGCGATGAAATCTACTGATGGCTCAAATGGCGTCGAAGTCTATTGGAAGCTTGGACTTGTGGAGCACAAATACCTACTCGATAAAAAATTACAGGTATGTGTGAAATATGATGGTGATCGCTGAAACCAAATACGTCGTTTCTATCGTCAGCTATAATAGTGCATACAAAAATTATGATTTTTGCAATTTGTTCAAATTTCCCTGTTTTCCTTTGTAACTGTTCTGAATTTTTTTCTGAAACGTTTTCCAAGACCATAAGGAGCAAAAACAAAGAAATTAAAAAAAAAATAGTTTTTCTAAAATTTTTGAAAAATTCCGTAGATTTACCACAAATTTTCGTTCGTAAGAACCTTGTCTTAAGATTTAAGAAAAAACAACAAGGAAAGGGTCAGCCAAATCTGTCATCAGTTTTCAAGTCCTGCTTTTTCATACGTACGTACAGTAGTTGATTTTTATTTATACAGATCAGTTTTATCAACCTGTGGGTGTCTGCCGATGAATAAACGCAAAGGCAGAAAACTGTTTTCAAGAATCAGTTGACAAATAAATTAAAAATGTTGAACTAAGTAATTGGGACTATGTTTGGCGGGTGTAATTCGTTTATGACTCTTACCTGAAATGACCCTACTCATTACACAAAGTATATTATCTCTGTCGGAAATCAGGTAAAGACAAAATGAAGTGTTTCATCAACGTATGGGTGTCTGCCGCAGGGGACGGGGGGGGGGGGGTTCACAGGAGGAAGTAGTTGCACCATAAAACTACCAGACCAGTGCATGTCTATACTAGAATACTAGGGGCTCCAGTACATACAAACATAGGCCAAATAAAAGTGAATGTATTTTATATTATTATTTCGTAACTCCTTCTTACATTAACTCCAAATTGAACAGAGTATAGCAGATTGATTTGTAATTGATACAGTGTTAACGATGAATAAACGCAAAGGTAGAACACTGTTTTCAGGAATCAGTTGACAAATAAATTAAAAATGTTGAACTAAGTAATTGGGACCTTGTTTGACGGGTATAATTCGTTCATAACTCTTACCTGAAATAGGGTTACCAAATCACCTGGTTTTCCCGGGGTCCACCCGGTTTTTAAGCTCTATTTCAGCCCCCCGGTTGCAAACATCCAAAACAGTAAAAATCCTCCGGTTTTTTGGTTCTCCACGTCAAACTGTTTTTCTGTGGTGTCAAGTGTGATTTGACGGAGTGAAACTGGAGAGATAAAACAAGCTGACAACTAGATGAGTGTTGACCCTCGCGGCACACGGCATAATTACAAGTTTCGCTTCTGTACAGTATTGTTTGTACAGGATAAGTCGACGATTCGCGCAGTGGCTGTGAGGAAAGTAAGGATGCGTACCTTGCCGGCCGCGGTGGCCGAGCTGACTGAGGCGCTCCACTCACGGTCAGTACGGCCACTACGGTCGGGGGTTCGAATCCCCCCTCGGGCATGGATATTTGTGCCATCTTTAGTCTTAGCTAGTTCATAAGTAGTTTGTAAGCTTAGGGACTGATGACCCCGTAGTTAAGTCCCATAAGTTGTACAAACATTTGAACATTTTTTTGATGCGTACCTTGCCCCGCACTATCACTGCCGAGTGGCGAGGGAAGGGCGGTGTCGGTTGACGCGATCATTTTCACCAATGCGTACAGTGGAACTTCGCGTTTATGGGACAGCTGAACGTTGAATAACTTTCTATTACAGTTGGATTACAATTAATCGCTAGCTGCCTGCGGTCTCTTAGCTGCGGCTGCACTGTTGCCACGCCGGCCTGAGTGCCGGTTCTTACACAGCACTAGCCAACAACAGGACTGAACTGACCATCTGTCGCGGCAGCTTGGCAATAGCGCTCTGATTGTACGAAGGCCTACTTGCCTACCCGAGAAACAGAAACGTTATTGTGAATGTCATTGAATTGTTTGATGAGGTAACTCGCCTAAAAACGTTTCTGTGTGAACAGTTCAAATCCGAAACTGGGCCAACATTTTTGGAAAAAACTGTATCTCATAGATGGTGTGAGTTCATGAATCATCGTTCAAGAAATGAATATTCAGAACTTTCAAAAATTGTTCAGTACTTTTTCGCAATCCCTGCCGACAATGCCACTGTGCAAAGGGTATTTTCATTATTAAATATACAATGGACTGATGAAAGAAATCGAATGTCTGTACAATGTGTGAGGAATTTGTCGATCATCAGTTACAACTACAAAGATATCACTTGCTTTCAGTTCTATGACAATATCAAGACCAACAAAAATTTACTTGAGAAAATTCGAGGAAGTCAGAAATATGATTTTGTAAAAAAATAAGCTATTGTGGTCGAAATATTCTCTATAATACCCCCGGTTTTTTATTTTGAAAATTTGGTAATCCTAACCTGAAATGACCTCTACTCGTTACTCAAAGTATATTTTCTCTGGCGTAAATCAGGTAAAGACAGAATGAAGAGGTTCATTCCGAGAAATACAATAGCAATCCATTATATAAAGTAAAACACTACTTTTTTTTCGGACAAAAAGTAGTATGAACAGAAATAAAACTACTACATTCGTTGGTTTTGAGAAAACACAAACAGTACCGTTGTGGCTTTGGCGTGGGGAAGGGGGATGTGAGTGAACGGAGGGAGGTCACGAGAATATTTATTGTTGGAAGGGTGTGACATTTTTAAAGAGGTTGACGAACACTGATATCGATGTGTTGATTAACCTTCCGATAGGCGCGCCTTCTTGTCAGCCAAGGACGTTGCTTATTTTGCAGATACCTCTTGATAATAAACCTTAAAAAGAAACCAAACATCAAACTTGTATCTTAAAAGAGAAGGCTTACACAAAGAGAGGGGATTCCTAACTCTCCCAATTTCCGAGAAAAGGATGCGAAACCTGTCGCCTCGTATCCGACACATAGGCGCGCCTGTCGGAAGGTTAAAGAAAAATTCTTGGAAGAGAGATGTGAGAACTGCAGATTTGGCGAATGAATATGGGGGAAGTGTGGACAGGGTCGCGGTGGGTGTCGTGAGATTTGCGATGTATTTCTGGTGAGCCGGCGGTGCAGCGAGGCAGGTGAGGTGGGCGCGGCAGGCGGCAGGCGGCCGATCGACCGCCAGCGCCGCCGGAAGTGGGGGGGGGGGGGGGGCAGAGAGAGAGGCACGGCGCGGTCTGCAGGGGGGGGGGGGGGGGGCACAGGGCGGCGGCACAGCCACCACACAACAAGTACTTGACGGACAAGACGCCACAATTTATTTTCAAAAATGCACACTGCCAACCTTCAGCTGCTTATTATATTTATAACTTTGCCGGTTTCGGCTATGAACCATCATCAGAAAAGTAAATTAACTCTTATAACGAAACATGATTTTGTAACACTAAGCGAAACATACGGTCAATTAGACCGTTTCGGTTTTTTTTCGTGAATTTTCTTGTTATTTCCTGTAAGTAGGTTCTCACAGGCATTATATTAACTTTTTACCATTTTTAAATATTTATTTTTATTTTAATATTCGAGAAAAATCAAAAATGGATAATAAAATAAATAAATAAAAATAAAATAAAATAAAAAATAGCCCGTGTAAAATAGTTATCAGACGGGTGTCGAGACCAGGCTATCGGTGGTGAACCCTGCCAGGAGGGACAAAGGCTGTGGAAGAACAGACGCAAAACAGTACGCAGGGTTTCTTGTCCTCTGAAGCAGTAGTTCCCATCCTGTGGCCTTCAAGAGCTACAATGTCGTCCACGAAATATACAAAATTTCTAACTTCTATTTATTTTCAATTCCTATTTTATATAGTCAGTCATTTAATTTTCTATAGTAGACTCTCGATAGTTCAAATTTCCAACAATCCGAGCCTCATAAATAAAGGATGCAACGATCTTCTACTTTCTTTTGTGTGTTGCTGACATGATAAATAATGAAAACAACATTGCAAAAGATCGACAGGGAGAGAACAGCTCAGTGACAAAGCACACAACAATGCAATCAACACCGATGATTAGCTCGCTGCCTTGTTGCACGAAATGTATTGTCAGAATGGCACGAAATCTCCAGACTGCTGCCGGCTGCTACCGATCAAAACTGGGGAGTTGATTCGCTGCTGCTTGTAGCTCCCACGCAGTAGTACCTGTTTCGTTTTGTTTGTTTACTGTGTGTTCCACTGTACACCTTACAAAGATGAGTGCTATAACGAAAAAGAAGACAACGAAAGCATTATAGGAGCTTTGAAGAAAGTGACTTTGAACGACGTAGTGTACTGGATTAGCGAATCTTGGAGCGAGATAGTCAGGCAAAATTTCTAAGTCATGGAGGAAAATTCTACAGGAAAGTATGCCAGACACAGAAACTGAAGATTTAGCAGATGAGGACGGTCAACCGTTGTGTAATTTAATCAGAAGATTGCCAGGGCGTGAAGAGGCAGAAGAGGTGAAAGTAGGTGAGTGGTTAAATTCGGACGAAGAGCTGGAAGTGACGGACTCTTCTATAATTGGTATGGTTAACACTCCATCGCAGCGTGAGAGTGATGAGGATGTCGAGGCAGAGGCTGCACCGATGATGAGTCATACCGATGGATGCGCTGCTCTCGAGGCCGCCATAAGCTATGTGGAACTACAGCCTCAGTAGAGGCGACATCAACTGACATACTGCTGCGAAGGAACGTTGCAGCTTCTCCAAATGACACTTCACGATTATTTCTCTAAATAAATAATTCTTTTATTCTGCCAATGTAAATACTTTTATTTTATTAAAGTTCATATTTTGACCTGTATTACTTACAAAATCAAAATATTTCTTCTTGCCATTTGAATTTCGATAGTCCGAGTTTTCAATAGTTCTAGGTGGTTCATCTCTCGAGACTGCACCGCGATAGTTAATACAGACATAAAAAAAGAGTTTAATAACTATGGTTCCAGGGTCTCCTGATCACTGATATATTACACCAGTTCCTTAGATTGTCCCTCGTTGTCACTCAAACCACATAAATATGGAAACAACTACACATCATCAATCCCATTGCTACGGAGTGCGTAAGATGCCCGATCATTTCCAGTCAAAACACCGGATAGCTACTAGGCTGCTTGTGATGTCTGTAGTTCTGCCATGCCTAGAACGTCAGTTCCAAAGTTGGATAGTATCCACATTGATACTTTGTCAGGAGGGGCCTTCTTCAAGGGAAATTACCAGACGTCTCGGAGTGAACCAGCGCGATGTTGTTCGGACGTGGAGCAGGTACTGTCGATGACTTCTCTCGCTCTGGCCACCCAAAGGCTACCGCAGCAGCTGGTGACCGATGCTTACGGATTTCAGCTCGCAGTAACCCTGAGAGGAACACCACCATGCTGAATTATGTTTTTCGTGCAGCCACAGAACTCAAACTGTATGCTGAAGGGACTCGTCAGAATTGGCATCAAGTGCTATTCACAGATGAGACTCGCATCTGCTTTCAAGCAGACAATCGTTGGAGATGTTTTTAGAGGCTGCCTGGTCAACCTGTCTCTCTCTTCAGTAAATTTCGTTTCTTTGTGAAACTTCTTGCTCTAAACCACTCTAGCTCTAGAAATAACTAACGACAGTATACCTCAAAAGCCACGAACACGGCGGATACGAGAACTCAGGTATCTCTCCTGCGGCCCTGGTTTGTGTTACCAGATGATGATCATAAAGGGACAAATCGTACACTATCTAAATCTGCTGATATTACGGGAGGCCGTCAAGATAAAGAAGGGAGTAAGGAAACGTAGGGTTTGACGTACCGTCGACATCGAGTACGAGTCACGGGACATGTCCCAGGGTGTATCCTTGCTAAGGTGCCTCGCTACGGAATGAGCGGTTGCTCGCCGTCGGAGGTTCGAGTCCTTCTTGGGGCATGGGTGTGTGTATTGTCCTTATGATAGTTTCCCTTAGTTTAAGTAGTTTGTAAACTACGGACTGATGACCACGCAGTTTGGTCCAATAGATTTACAAACATTTGAACTTTTTTTGTATCCTTGCTCCACAACAGCCGCGGCGGATTACCCGCGTGTACTGGAGCGCCGTGTTGCGGTGCGCGCGGACGTCCGTCGTCGGGGTTCGAATCCTCCCACGGGCCTGGATGTGTGTGTTGTCCTTAGGTTAGTTTAAGTAGTTTGTAAGTCTAGGGACTGATGACCAACGTAGTTTGGTCCCATAAGAATTATAAACAGCTCCACAACAACGTAGCGAGATCATTCCGCATTGGATACTCTCATACGTGCAGCTTGTTTCACCTCTGAAAAATTGCCTAACTCTCGCCCATTCTGCTGGCATTATGCCCAGTAATTTTTTTTTCCTAGGAGGAATGAACTATCGCGTGTCGGAAAGTTTCCGAAAATAAGTTCCGGTGTCTTACGTCACGCCTTTAGTGGCATAGTGTCACCAACTACGATCCGTTGTGTACCTTGATTCAGAACGCTTCCTACAGTGTAAGTTTGGGAATGTATTCGGTCATTTCCCATATCAATATGTTTAAATGTTTATAAAGAGATGAGACCAAACTGCAGTGGTTATCGGTCCCTGGTCTTACAAACTACTTAACGTAACTTGCGCTGAGGACAAAACACACAGATATCCATATCCCAGGGAGGCAGCTGCCGCGAACTCCGCAGCAAGGCGCCTCAGAGCGCAGTGCCATTCCAATGCGGCTTCATATCAATACAGTCGTTAAAATGTGTAGAGTAATAGAGGATCCTGCAAGTGCGTCATTGGTGGTTGTAGAAGGCAATAAAACGGCTGTACAATACAGGGATGACATCGTCCGACGTATAGTGCAATCACATTGGAAGCATTTCGGTATTAATGTGCAAAATTCTCGCTCTTATCGTGCACTTATTGTGAATTCGTTTCTTCAAAGTAGCGACGTCTTAAGATTACAACGGGCAGCGTGTTCTCCAGACATGAACGTATCGCACTTGTCTAGGATACACTGGGAAGGACTTTATTTGGACAAATCGACTCACCAACCATTCTGAGAGATCTAGCCGTCGAGGAGCGGCACAATTTGAACCACCAGTCTGAAGTGGACAGCATACCGCGACGAATACAGGCAGGCAGCAGTGCGAAAGTACGTGTTAGCCGGTGTCAGTGGTAGTGGTGCATGCCGCAATCTGGAACACAAATTAGGAATGTCCTGGTTATTGTACGACTTGTCAGTTTCTGTTTTCATGACCAATAAAGAGAACTAAAATGTTGTTTATTCCATTTTTATATAAAGCGTCATGAACCCCTATAATCGTGGTAATGCAACTTTTTATTTTTTTTTAAATTTTTTTATTGCGTGTTGGTTAAAAGTTTTAATTAAAGTTTTAGATAGACACAGTTTGTTTTTCTCGAACTTTGTCGTGGTAATGCAACTTTTTATTTTTTTTTAAATTTTTTTATTGCGTGTTGGTTAAAAGTTTTAATTAAAGTTTTAGATAGACACAGTTTGTTTTTCTCGAACTTTGTGGTCTGCGCTCATGACAAAGGAATCAAAGTGGTCCCAAGTGTAAAAAAATCGCACTGACGTGTTTTACGGCCCACTTTAGATTTGTAGTTTTATAAGTTTTTGGAAACATTTTGTAACAAAATAATAATCTAAATAATAATAAATAAATTAATAAGAGTGTCTGAAACTCTTTTAGAAAAAAAAATAGTTAGTGGCGGGTTTCGTACCACCGACCTTTCGCGTCGCAGTCCAGCACCTTGCCCACTACGCTAAGGCTATAAATCAAAACAAGAGTGCTTAAATCTCATACTATTGATGGCCGTTTTTAACTGATGTTAAAATGACATTTGTAGACATTAGATTATCATTTATCGTACGAAGAACGATGTGTTTTTGTTAATTCCTCAGTGTGCCGTTGCTTTGAAATGACCACGTGTAAGTTACAATAAGAAAATCATCAAATACGCGAGGAATGTCACGTGACATCTCCGAACGGCTGGTTTTTGTTAATTCAATGGAGGGTGTCAAATCTCCGTTATTTTAGCAAATGTGTCACAAACAATACGAGATATGAAAAAAAAAAAAAAAAAACATAAGGGAGCAAAGTTGTAGAGAATTTTCTCCTCTACAAATTCGGTTATTTAATTTTTGTGTCAGATGAACAGTTAAGCCGTTATTTTCAGTTAAATTTCAAGTTGTCAAAGGACGATCGCAAATGCCCACTTCTAGTGTTACTACCGTAACCTAAAGTGGGCCAAAAGGTTGGGAGCCACTGGTGTGGAGAGGAGATGGGCTCGGCTCGCCTCGTTCACGTAAGCGGGAAGGCAAGCCTTGTGCTGCGGGTTGCCTACTGATGGCTGAGTGGCGCTCGGCTGCAGCTCTTTCATGGTCGTCACCTGCACCCTCTAATGACTGGTGAGCAGGAGGTAACGACACACAGTGGCGGCGATTGGATGTTAGAAGTGGGGGTAGGGCAAAATAAAATCTAAAACTAAAAATGGCATTGTAAGAAATTGTTTCATGTTATAGTTTGATTTTTGCACCTAAAGGCCTATAATACCAAATGCGAGGAAAAACAAAAGATAATATACAATTGTAATTGCCATAAGTTGTTTAATTAAGTTGTCTAGTAAAATACAACTGTTACAAACAAAGGAACATTAGTTAAATTATAAACAAAAATAACAGACAATAGCGTAATTTAACATGATACGTCTTGTCAAAGCATAATTACTTTAAGACAAAGCTATGTGCCTTGTTTTCTGCCTGGCATAAATTTCTACACATTCTTCTAATTTGATGTTTTTAGCCGCATCTTTTTCAATGGCTAGTATAGCTAAATGTGTTAAACGTTCTTGAAGCATAGAATTCCACAAGTAGTTTTTTATCCGTTTGAGGACATTGAAAGATCGTTCTGCCGTGGACACCGGGATAGTCAAAAACAGTTGCAGTAACTTGAACAAATTAGGGAATACATACTGGTTGTGAACATTTTCAGACTTAAATTGTGAAACCAAATTTGGCACAAGATGACGATCTATTTGGTCTGAATCATGCTTCTTTCTTGAAAATACATCGATTTCTGAGACTAAATTATCATTTTCCAAACCAAATGCGGAATTCACAGCAAAACATGCTTCTTTGATACGGTCGTTACAAATTGAGTTGTTCTTCATCGAAGCCGTCAGCAGTAGTTCCATGTTGCAGAGTAGAGCCAGCTGTTTTTTTTCCCAAATCGTGACCTAATGTTATCACTGAGTGTATCTAACAGAGGGTAGTAAAATGTTTTTTAAAAAGTAGGCTTCAGGAGAATCATATTCAGAATTAACATCTCCTCCTCCTATTTTTTGTGGAAGCTTTCTTTTGCGTTGAGCTGTTGGCCTCTCAAAGCCATGTCTTTCACAAAAGTCAATTGCTTCAGTAAAAAAACTTTTGGAACTCTTCTTCATTTCTGAAACAATTTATGGACATAACTACGCTGTCAGCCACCTGGACTACTTCATGAATGGGTACATCATGAATCTGTATGTACTTTGAAAGAATGTTAGTTTTTTCAAAAAAGTACTTCATATTATTCAATACAAAAATAAACTCAAACTTGATAATACATGTGATCAATCCGTGAGCGTCTCCACCAGTTTTGGAGTGCCGTGCCGTGTAGCTGTTGGGTGGCTGTGAAGAGGCGTGGATCTCGTGTCGGCCCGGCAAGAATGCCGGCTTGTCGGCTGCCGGGTTGATGTGAAGTAAGCCGACCACCCACTCACCAGAAGCCAAGTTACAGTTTGCGTATAGTACTGGCGCGCAGAGAGATGTTTACGATGAGGCATGCACATGTCACTGGGTTTGGCTACGATGGTCAACTGTCGTCAGATGTCGTGTGCGAAGGCGGAGCCTCCTTCTCTACTACAAAGTCGCGCCGAGCATGTGTACCACCATAATTCCCACTTATAGCTATGTTACAATTGTGCAAATCAGTTTTAAAAGTATACAAGTGTTACTACGCTAAAAAGTGAATAATTTAATCATATTTTTCCCAGAAAGTGGGGAGGCAACTGCCCCCCCCCCCTGGCCCCCCTAATCGCCGCCACTGACGACACATAATACTCCTTTACACGGCACATTACCCCTAGCTAATAGAGGTCAGAAACGGGCCCCGTATAGACCCGGTCTTGCCGGCTGCATACACTACAAACGCCTCCCTTCAACCCCGCTGTAATTGCGCGAGTACAGCGAGCCCAAGTGCGCTGGCGCAGCCGCCCCATCGTACTCGCGGGCTCACACAGTAGCCACCGGACATGAGCTCCGCGGCTACTCTGACGTCATATCCATACTCGCTGTCTCCGTGTGCTCGGTGACCATATGTTTGTAATTCATACAAATCTACAGCTTTATTCCGATCTTGATGAAACGTTGCACACTTGATCTTCAAAATAAGAAGAATATCACTGCCTACATAATATTCCACGTGGTGCATGGCGAAGGCTACTTTAGAATTCGAAAAAAATCTACAGTTTTCTTATGATTCTGTTGAAATTTTGCACGCTTGATCTTCAGATCAAGTATTCATCAGTTTCTTTCTGCAATGTGTCGAGACAACTTCATATCAATGCACTGAATATCGTTTCCACACATTCTTGCTACACTCTCAACTCTTTCAATAAATTTAATAATTTTTTCAGCTCACTACAATGTTCTTGCAGATCAAGTGAAATATTTGACACTCCATATTAAGAAAATAATTCGCAGAAGAAAATTACTTTTACATATACTATATTTTTATGTAATAAAGTCCTGACTTTATTTTCATTACTGTGTGGAATCTAATTACGTGAAGTATTTCACGAAAATTAAGAATGTGCTTTGGTAAAAACACATTGCATAGAGGTTTTGGTACAGTCGATTTTTGCTCAAAGGTTGCTGTTTTTGAAATGTAGACAATATTCTGACTTTTCATTTGAAACCAAGCAAAACAATAAATGTTTATTCGTTTTCGAGGCACTGGCGCTCTAATTTCCATCCCTGCACATCGGGAATCATGTTATCATATCAATAGCGAAGTTTCATACTTATTTTAGCGACGAAGTACTGCTTTATTCATTACCGCATTAAAATTCATATCACCAAATAAATGTATTAGAGTGAACGGAAAATTTGGATGATGTCAAACTACTACGAAGACAAGTGATGCTGATTTTGCATCGGACTGACTAACAGGCAGTTTTCAGATGTATAATATGGGATTATATAGGATGCCTTTGACTTACATGAATGTAATTTGTAAGAGACTATAGCAAATGAACCGGAACTGGCAGTATTTTTGAGGTACAGTAGGTGATGAAATCTCACAATTTGTGTTTTAACCAAACGAAAGCCTAATTTCATTTATTAATACAGAATGACCTAGGTTTAGAATCATAAGCCCACTTGCAGTGAATAAATGGTACAAAAAATGAAACCAAGAAAAGATAAACGTACCACCCCCGAAGATACGTTATGTTGACTTGAGCTTTAAAACGTATCTTTGAGCATCTAACCACGTTACGTATGGATTCAAAAATTCTTTAGCATTAATTACAGTAACTATCATAATTCTGATAAAATTATGTAGATTTTTACTAGTTACTAAGGAACAAAATGATTGTCTTTATTTAAGAAAGCATAAAATCTATTACATTGTCGACGATGTCCTACTATGAAATTAAAATCTTCTGTTAGTTGTTGATCATATAATGTTAAATATTTCACTAAATAAAACGTTACAGATATGAGTACCCAGTAACTGAAAAATATAATGCACAAATGAAAAAGAACAAGAACTTAAATGTTTAAAAACGAATCCGTAGTCTATGACAAACACTTTCAGCCGTATTGCAACATTGTTCGGAAAGCCAATAATCTATGGACTGGGCGGTCACTCCCGCCGGAGGTTCGAGGCCTCCCTAAGGCATGTATGTGCGTGTGCGTGCGTGTGTGTGTGTGTGTGTGTTTGTGCGTGTGTGTGTGTTTTGTCGTTAGTGTAAGTTGGTTTAAGTAGTTAGTAAGTCTATGGACTGATGACTATAGCAGTATGGTCCAATAGTTTTCCATACATTAAACAACCAACAATAGTGCCACTTTGGATACAGAGCGTACGGCAGAGTGCTCGCCCGCTCCCCGCCTCCCCTTTCTGTGCCACGGCTGCAGCGACACGCAGCCCAGCGCAGGTGCAGGTAGCATCAGCGTCGCGTCCTCTCCCAGTCTGCGCGGCCCCATTAGACTGCGCTGTGCCGCCAGTCTCAAATTGGCGTCCGAGTCAGCCACTGTGCTGCTTAGTTGCGCACGTGCACGTAGAACGAAACATTTCCATCACACTCCTTCGCGACGGATACCCAAAGCGTGTACTGTCACAGTATTACCCGTTCAACTTACAATTGCCATTTCAGCTGAATGCGCTGCAAACTGTTGACGTGTTCTGTTATTATTTATTTCGAATGGTGTACGGTCATTATAATTACGCTCTTTGGTATACATGCAACAGATAAAACTGTTAACTCATTCTTGAGCCGGCCGCGGTGGCCGAGGAGACTGAGGCGCTTCAGTCACGGTCTTCACGGCCACTACGGGCGGGGGTTCGAATCCCCCCTCGGGCATGGATATTTGTGCCGTCCTTAGTTGTAAGTAGTTCATAAGTAGTTTGTAAGTTTATGGACTGATGACCCCGTAGTTAAGTCCCATATTCTTCTGAAGGAAAATGTTCAAAAAACTGTAATGTTACTATGGAATAACTGGAGCGAATTCATAATACATTTTCAATTAATATATTATCTTACAGCAAATTGTACGGAATTAATATTGTTTTTTTTGCGATGTAATAACTTGGTTTTGTGGGTACCTGATAAAAATACATTTGCTGCTAATACTAAAGTTGCCATCCGCCTCCATTTCAATAAATATCTTCCTTCTCCTCTCCCTACTTCCGCCTCCCCCTCCTCCTTCTCCACGACTATCTTTACCACTGACTCCTCATTCTTTTATTAACATCCATCCTGATGTCTCTGACACCCGTAGCTCTCTGCCAGCCTAGTCTTGCCTCACCTCCATGTTCATCCTATAGATGAAAATTATATATTGTCAAAATATTGTTGTAGTGTGGCGTAAGCTACCCACCCCTCCTTAACGAAACAAAATCTCATATGATATGGTTCCTCTATTATGATTTAGAAGAATTCGTAGGTGAAGTACCCTCCACTACGTACCACACGAATATTACGTAGGCAGTGACCTTCCGCCAGTTTTAAATGACAAATGTAAGAAATTTCATCAAGATCGTAATAAAACTTTATATTTTAGAGAATTTTTAAGTGAAGTACCCTCCGTCGTGTACCACACGAATATTACATACAGTGACCTTCCGCTAGTTTTAAATGACAAATGTGTGAAATTACAACACGATCGTAATAAAACTTTATATTTTAGAGAATTTTTAAGTGAAGTACCCTCCGCCATTTACCACACGAATCTTATGTTGACAGCAACCTTTCCCTAATTTTGAACGTCAAGTGCTCAATTTCATCAAGTTGGTAATAAAACTATAAATTTTGTAAACTATATAAGTGAAGTATCCTCTGCCATCCACCACATAAATCTTACGTAGTCAGTGACCTTTCGCTAGTTTTGGATGTCAAATGTGCAAATTTCATCAAGATCATGATAAAAACGTAAGGAATTCTGTAATTGAATCACCCTCTGTCATGCACTACACGAATCTTATGTAAGAGTGACCTTTCTCTTGGTTTGAAAGTGGTGAGTGATCATTTCATTAAGTTTGGAATAAAGCAGGCGTAACTAATACAAAAGCATAGATAATGTATGTCACGAAAATTCTGCGAGTCTTTTGTAACAGTGACAGGCGAGGCTTGGCTCTCCAGGCTCGCTGTATCCGGTTCGCCCGCCGGCCCCCGTGGATTCCGTGCATAGACTAACGATAACATAGACTGCGCATGTCTCTATCTTTGCTACGTTGTAGTTTGAAACAAACATCTAATTGCCCCGAGTCACTTGACTGAGGCTTCGTCATTACGAACCACTGTACTTCTCTTTTACAGGTGAAGTCAAGCGTTGATTTTAACAGTAAAGCGTCTTTCAACAATCCGAAATTGGTTTGAACACCACAGTGCTTTACTAGGCATGGTCCTGTTTGGAAGTGGTATGCCGTTGCCTTCCTCCAACCTTCGAACTGACTTACTCAGCCAGTGGGTTCCGAACCACGGTGCTACTCGGTATTTTTCACATTAGCAACACTGCCAGAGGTGAAAGAAGTAGAAAGTGACAGATAAAAATCCTAGGACGTGGCGGGGGATCGAACCCGCGACCTTTGGATTTTTAGTCTGGCACTCTACCAATGTACTACAGAGCCGCACTTCCGTATGCCTATTACACATATAATATATAAAAGTAACGTGATCTCTCAGTATTACTGACATTAATGCGGTGAGTATCGTTTTTACATGTGACCAGCCGAAAATTATTGTCAGTTGTGTTTACAAGCAAAGGAATTACAGATCCTCAATGTTTGTGTTGCACTATAAATTTTTTACTTTTTTCCCAACTGACCAATACGATTTTTTAATGGAAGATTATTACAGCGTGTCTTGACTGAATATACATGTCATCAAATAAGAAATTTCAGGTGCAGATCTGCCATTAATAGCGTTCCACAAAGCTGAAGATGAATACAGGCTGTTTATTATCCCTATAAAACTAGTTCTTGTGACGTATACCAATAATTTTTTGATAAGATTAGTATTTAATGTAAATAGGCAATATTGTTCTTGTTTTACGTTTTGGCTTCACTGTATGTGGAAAAAGTCATAAAATATAAACGCTTGTATAATATTAAAATCGGACGTTATGAATGCAAACCGATTTCAGGTATATATAAAAGCATGACAAAATATTTCACATGTGTTGTTGAGGAATCGTATGAAAACTGTCGCCGCTTGTCAAACTAATATTTCGTCTCTTCTGTAAGCTACAAACTAAAAGACTCACAGTACAACAAAAACACGCATTCACTTAAGCACTGCACTTATAAAAAGAACTGAATACATTTCATCTAGGCATAAGTAAAAATTGTAACAGTTGCATTGATATTGCGAACTACGGAGAACTAACGTCCATTGTACCCATATGTAATAAGAAGCCGCGGTGGAGTAGCCGAGCGGTCTAAAGCGTCTCGCTGCGGAGCATGCGGTTGCTCGCCGTTGAGGTTCGAGTCCTCCCTGGGGCATAGGTGTGTGTGTTTGTTCTTAGGTTAGTTTACCTAGGTTTAAGTAGTTTGTAAGCTACGGACTGATGACCACGCAGTTTGGTCCGATAGATTTACAAACATTTGATTTTTTTTTTTTTTTTTTTTTTTTTTTTTTTTTTTTGTAATAAGAATACGATAAGACGTTTTATTGTCGAAATCTAATCTTAATTTGCACCAGCAAGGAGAAGAATTGCGACTCTCAGCTGCACTTCACATTGCTTGTAATGACGAACAGGCGGCCGGCCGCGGTGGCCGAGGGGGCTGAGGCGCTCCAGTCACGGTCTGCACGGCCACTACGGTCGGGGGTTCGAATCCCCCCTCGGGCATGGATATTTGTGCCGTCCTAGTTCGTAAGTAGTTCATAAGTAGTTTGTAAGTTTAGGGACTGATGACCCCGTGGTTAAGTCCCATAAGCTTTACAAATATTTGAACATGCGCAGTCTATATTATCTATGGTCTATGATTCCGTGTAACCGACAGCGCGGTTCGTGAGTCTTTTGCAGGTACCGCCAGACACGGCAAACGTAGGCGAGCCGCGTCGGTAAACCCACGAGCGCAGAGGGCCGAGCCGGTGACGTCATAACGACCGCTAGCGGGTTTCGAGCAACATTTCGGAGCCCGTTTCAGATCTCTGCTAGCTAACTCGGGCTTCAAAATTTTCGCTCTCCTAAGGCACTGTTCCGATTAAAATCATTGTAGATCCTTCGCTGCCTTCAGTTAACAGTAGCATCTCGTTTATAATCGTTATAGTTGCTTCTGCTGCCGTTAGTAGGTGTTTTAGGAATTTCGCGGTTTGTTTGTGTTCGCTTTGCAGCAGTACTGTAGTATCGTTTAAATATTATTGCAGCATTTCGTCTATTATAATTTTTTGAAATGAATATTCGTTGTTCCATCGCAGAAGAGCAGTGGGAAGAGATGGCTGGCATCTGGTAATAATTCTTTTGAACTTTCGACGAGTGAGATTGGTTTCTGGTGACCTTTGTAAGAAATCTTGGAAATAAAGAACATGCAGTAATGAATATCTGCATAGATTTTTGCGAAACCTGTTAATAACCTTAGGTTGAAAACAGTAGAAAAAAGCGTCCACTTACAGGGAAAAAAGGTAAACTGTTGAACATTTTGTGTAAAAATAGATACGTTAGGAGTGAAAGTGAACAATAAGGAGTTCGTACAGAAAAATTGATAGAAGTGTTTGATGACTGGTGCTATAGGGGAATTCTGAAGATTAATGGGTAGATCGCTTAACTGAACAGAATTAGGAAGGGAAGAAATTTCTGTCAGGGGTGATCCATTGCTAGAACACAATGAGGAAAGTGTGTGGAATAAAAATTGCAGAAGGAGAGACCAACAGACGAATACAGTAAGCAGGAACAAACGGATGCAGGTTTTATTAATAAGAGATTTGCACAAAATAGGGTAGCATGGAAAGCTGCATCAAACCCGATTATGAAGATCACAACGACAACAGGGTTATTAGTATGGTTTCATTATTTCGCGGATTCAGCAGGACTTCCTGGTTCGAATCCCAACCGTCGCACAAATTTTAATTCAATGCCTTGCCATATCATCAATGTCATTAAAGAATTATTGTTTACTGTGTAGTCATTTTTAACTTTCATAGGCTGCTTTGATGCCCCGGTATTATTTCGTATCTCTCTTTCTTTCTCTCTCAAAGTCTCTTTAATATCCAGACTAGCAGTAATTAAAAGTTATTGCTGATGAACAGCGTCACTTAGGTACAACAGGAACGGTCATTGAAGCTTAATAAGTACAGTAAACATACGCTTGAAACTGCATACCTGTGAAAGGGCATAATGTGAAAACCATCTACTGGACAAGTGTTCATAGTTCTTAAGGAATATATTTTAAAGCCCATGTCTAATAGAATTTTTTTTCCTTCAATCAATATTACCTGTCATATCCCAGAATACAGAACATTCATTCTGAGACACTAGTTATTATATGACAGCTTGTTTATTTTTATTTTTGCCTGACTGGTATGCAGCAACATGCCTTATCTTTAGGACATATTTGTACCCTAATAGGATTTTTAAATTAAAAAAAAAGTATTTTCAGTTAGTTTTCTGCAGATCCTCGTACTTTGGCAGATGAAGCAGAGCTCTGTACAGTACCCGGTATAAATACATATGTAGTCGAAACACTGAAAGGCAGCAATAGCGTGATGTAATGCATAAATTGCTGTCCATCGAAGCAAAGGGTTCTGGTCTGTACATTTAATTAGAATATACATTGTAGTACCTTCTACGTATACTGAAAAATTATGTTTCAGAAATTTAACAAAAAAGTATACAATCAACTCCGGGGCACACCCATGGGCACATGTAAGGCACCCCCCTATACCAACTTAATTATGGGCCGTCTAGAGGCAACCTTTCTAGCCTCCCAAAACTCGAAACCCCTGGTTTGGTTCTAATTCATTGATGATGTTGTCATGATTTAGACTCAGGACCAGATCCTCGTTCCTTCGTAACTTTAACTCCTTCTCTCACCTCAGTTTCACTTGGTTCTCCTCAAGATGGCATGCCAGCTTCCCCGATGTTCACCTCCACCTCACTAATGGCTCCATCCACACCTTCGTCAACATTAAATAAACTAATTACCAACAGTACCTACACTTTGACAGCTGCCAGTCATTCCACTTCAAAAATTCCCTCCCTTACGCTTTGCCACCTACCCAATATCCAGAAGGCCTCACGAAGACCTTCACAGACAGACATTACCCTTCTGACCTAGTCCGCAAACACATTTCCCCTGCCATATCACCACAGTCCACCAATCCTCCCGCCATCCCAGTAACCAGACACAAAGCTGGTAACTAGCCTAACTGTCACCAAATACCATCCCACACTTCGTCAAGGCTTTGATTATCTGTCATCATGCCCTGAAATGAAAGACATCCTACCCAAGATATTCCCGACCCCTCCACCCAACCTCAACAACATCCTATGCCACTTCCAATCCCAATCCCAAATCCTTACTACAAGGATCATATCCCTATGAAAGACCTAATGCAAAACCTGCCCAATCCACCCACCCAGCACTTCCTATTGCAATCCTACCCCATCAGAGGTCAGGCCACCTGCGAAAGCACCCGTGTGATTTACCATCTCTGCTGCAATCATTACACAGCGTTTTTCAGTGTCATGACAACAAACCAGCTGTCCATCAGAAGGAGAGACCAACTGTCAAGTTGTGGTAACAAGCAAGATGGATCACCCTTTGCCACAGCATTCAGCTGGATGCTTGGGTCAGATGTGAGTTGTCCCTTCAACACATTCTATGGTACCATCAACACCCTGGTCTCAACCCAAGATAACTTGCCATCCCTACTCTCTACGACTGACTTTCCATCCCCCCTTCTCACTCATTTTGTTATATCCTTTCAATTCATTTATTCCTTCCTTACAATATCATCTAATTCATAACTTTTTATTTTATATTTTTCCATTAATTGTTTCAATTCCCCATTTCCCTCTCTCAAACATCTACACCTCCTATTTATCCTTTCCCGCCTCATCCCTTCACTGCATTCAATGCTGTATCGCAAATTCCCGCCTGTCAGATCCCTTACAATCCATCATGAAACGAAAAACTTTCCATCTCCACCCTTACCCGCCATCCTTCCCCCTCAACTCCCCTCCACTATCCTCCTCGCTCACTGACACATTCCACATCATTACAAAGTGTCGTATTCATGATCTATGGAACAAGTATTAATCTAATCTAAGGAAATTGCAGTCGTGTGCGCAGTTGTGCAATTGGATTCGTGATTTCCTGTTAGAGAGGACACAGTACGTTGTAATTAATCGAAGGTCATCGAATAAAACATGAGCAATATCTGGCGTTCCCCAGGACAAACGATTTAGACAGCTCTCTTAGACTGTTCGCGGATGATGCTGTCATTCGTCGCTTATTAAAGTCACCAAATGGCCAAAAGTTGGTGAAAAATGATTTAGATAAGCTGTTTGCAGGGTGCAAATAATGAAAAGTGTGAAGTCATCCATATGAGCACTAAAAGAAATCCGCTAAGCTTCATTTACACCATAAATCAGTCAAATCTACAGGCCGTAAATTCAACTAAATACCTAGTAATAACAATTACGAACAACTTAAATTGGAAAGAACACAAAGAACATTTTGTAGGGAAGGTGAACCAAAGGCTGCGTTTCATAGTCAGAACACGTAGAAGATGCAACAGTTCTCCTAAAGAAACGGTCTACACAACACTTGTGCACTCAATTTTGGAGTATTGCTGCCCATTGTTGGATCCCCGTCAAGTGGGACTGATTGACAGTTTACATAATATTCAGAAAATGGAACAAGTTAGGATGGGAGCCATTAAAACAAAGGCGTTATTCGTTGCGTTGAGATTTATTCGGGAAATTTCTTTCACCAACTTTCTATTCCGAAAGCGAACATATTTTTATGCACCCACCTACATGGGGAGACATGATCATCATAATAAAATAAGAGGAATCGGATCAAAACGGAAAGATTTAGGTGTTTCTTTTTTCCGCGAGCTATTAGAGAACGGAACTGTAGAGAAATGTCATTAAAGCGGTTCGATGAATCCTCTGCCATGCAATTCAATCTAAGTTGCAGAGTATTTATATCGTTGCAAAGCTAGGATTTAGTTTTGAGTGAAAGGTTTTTTTCTTTTCTTTTCTCTCTCTCTCTTTTTTTTAAATGAGGAAGACCATGAGCGAAAATTTCAGTTGTGTGAATGTAATTGTCTATATTACGTGCCCAGCGAGCGTTTTTACGGTGAGTTGTTATCTATCCTCTATTACTGACACACAATCACACACACGCACATGCATACACACGTACAATATTAAAAATGTTTGTAAATCAACGGAACTACTGAGGTTATCAATCCGTAGGCTTACAAGTTACTTAAAATAACTTAAATTAACCTAAGGACAACACAGACATACACAGGGAGGATTCGGACCTCCGACGAGGAGTACCCGCGTTGTCCGCAGCAAGACGCAGTAGAGCGTTTGGCCACCACGGACACACACACACACACACACACACACACACACACAACCTCCGGGCGGAGTTGTTTAATTCTGTGCCCTTGTACGTGTGTGACTAGTGCTTAATAAAGCATCGCTGAGTTGTCCTAAGAGACCGCCACTTGATAGTATATTAGATAAATAGGGAGTGGGCGAAATGAGACAATATTTATTTCTTAGTAAAGAGTGGCCGACGAAATAGTAATTCTGTCAGCAAAAGACCTGGAAGAGCAGTTGAACGGTATGGACAGTGTGCTGAAATGTGCATACAAGATGAACATTAACAAGAGCAAAACTAGGGTAATGGAGTGCAGTCTAAGAAAATCAGGCGATGCTGAAGGAATTTGATTAGGTAACGAAACAATAAAGGAGGCAGATTTGAGTTTTGTTACTTGGGCAGTAAAATAACAAATGATGGTCGCAGTACAGAGGATATAAAATGCAGAATGGCAATGGGTAGAAAATCGTTCTTGAACCAGAGAAACTTGTTAACATCAAATATTGATTTAAGTATAACAAAGTCCTTTCTGAAGGCATTTGTGTGAAGTGTTCTCTTGTATGGGAATGAGACATGGATGATAAACAGTGCGTACAGGAAGAGGATAGAGGCTTTTGAAATATGGTGCTACAGAAGAATGCTGAAGATTATGTGGGTGGATCGCGTAACTAATGAGGAGGTACTGAACAAAATTGGGGAGAAAAGGAATTTTTGGTATACCTTGACTAAAAGAAGGGATCGATTAGTAGGACAGATTCTTAGACATCAAGGAATTGTGAATTTAGCTTTGGAGAGAAATGTGTGGGGTAAAAACCGCAGAGGAAGACCAAGAGATGGATACCGTAAGCAGATTCTGACAGATGTGGGTTGCCGTTCTTATGTGGCGTTGAAGAGGCTTGCTCAGGATAGGGTATTGTGGAGAGCTGCATCAAACCAGTCTCTGGATTGAAGACCACAACAACAACAGAGAGTGGCCTGCCATTGGCTTTGAGAACAGATTCAACTCTTCGACGTGTCCTTGTAATTTACAACAGAACGTTATCCATTCTCGTATCAAAACATCTGCCAATTATTTCAACGATGTTGAAGCTGCTCTAAGGTTTCCCATAACGATACAATTATGTTGAGACGTGCCGATTTTGCCGTCCAGGGGAAATCTTTAAAAATTTTCTAATCCACAATCCTGTAGCTTTTTAGCTTGTGTGTGTGCGTGTGTGTGTGTGTGTGTGTGTGTGTGTGTGTGTGTCTGTATGTGTGGAAGCATTATCATTTTGGAATGTGAGAATAATTGTTAGCAATATGTTAGTCATAGTATGCGAATTATTGTCGAGATGGTGAGATATTCATTCACAGTTATCCGACCAGTGAGTTTAATAATAGTTGAATACCAGGATATAGATGCCTAAGTTCTCACCCCCTGTCCCACGCTTGACTGAAGGACGCAGGCATGCCGCATCGTCGTTTGTGTGAAGCGATGTAAACGATGATTCATCGGATCACACAATATACTTCCAGTCATCTAGTGTTCAGGTTTCATGATCGTAGCACCACTTCCTTCGCAGCTTTGTATTGACTTCCTTTATTAAGGGTTTAGCAACTGCAGTCCTTCATGAATGTTGAAATCCAGCCGTACTGTTTTTATCGGAACAACATTACTCAAGTGAGTGTTGAGTTTTACGGTCGCTTTTGCCCTGGTAGTTTTATGTTGTCTGGTCACAATCGTTTATAATGCTCGTCGGTCCTAGTCAGCTGATTTCGGGTGTTGCTAACTATTCCTCTTCGCCAATGATGTTTTACATTGTATTGTATATGCTATCGTTATCCAGTATACTATCGCTAGTGAAACTTTAAACAGTGCAACCGTTTACGTCACAGATGCACACACTAACTGTGGACCGTCCGTGAGAGATCACCATTTCACCGATCATTTGTGTGACCTCACGGTACAGCTCGGACAATGTACTGCAGGTTAACGCCCAAGACTTTGTACGTCAATGTGTATTGCTGTTGCACCTCAGTGTTAACATATACGAAATTGTAGTAAAAGTTAGTATAGCGCACGTTGTTCATATTATTTTGTGCATCCCATGTATGTAAAACGTCAAACTGCATCGGACGTATTGAGCAGCACGCCCTGCTTGTGATGCAATATCTAACTAAATGAGTCAGGCCGTCCGCCATATCCACTTTAGGGTTTGAAATTGTGCTGCTGTGCCCTATATACTCAGCGGATGCAATTACGCGATAATTCCCTTAAAATCCGGACGCAGGCACCGACAGCTCAAAAACTGATCAGTGTTACGAACAGGCGTCGTATTTGCGAGCTAGCCCTCCCATATTGCACCAGTTGTTGTACGCATTATCCCTATGATAGCAAGCACCACAACTGAATATTTTTCTAGGTGGAAAAAAAGTTGGCCTACATTTCGCTAAGGAGCATGCTCTTATCGTGAGCTATGAAACCATTATTTATAGGTCATGGTAACTCCCCAAAATACTGATTGTAAGTGATCTGATGGAATAGATATGTAAATTTAATTGGTAAAATTGAGTGTTAATTTGTGTTGTCCTGTGTAGTATATTATCTTTCAATATAACATGTGGAAAGGTAAAGAGTATTGTCAATTATGGTAGTTTTATTTTCTTCAGTATACTGCGTGTGATATAAAAGCAAGCTTACAAAATGTAGACTGACCGTATGTGTATAGGGCCTTTCAAAAATAATGACCCGCTTTTAACACTCCGTATTAATTGATAAAAACTTACTACAAAAAGGGGAAACATGGCAAACACAAAATCTTAAAATTTTAGTTATGCCGTAAGAAATGCTCTACGTGTCCAACACCAACAGCAGGTAAAAATCTAAACGATACATAAATAGCCGGCCGCGGTGGCCGAGGTGACTGAGGCGCTCCAGTCACGGTCAGCACGGTCACTACGGTCGGGGGTTCGAATCCCCCCTCGGGCATGGATATTTGTGTCGTCCTAGTTCGTAAGTAGTTCATAAGTAGTTTGTAAGTTTAGGGACTGATGACCCCGTAGTTAAGTCCCATAAGCTTAACAAACATTTGAATTTTTGAACATAAATAATTCCGTCTAGGCAATTCGTCATGCGTTCTACCCATAGTTTTTACTGAAGTTATGCTGAATATTATTATATTCTTCACTTCTTCCATCTTATGAGATGAAGGGGAGATGATCATACTTTTCTTCACAAAACCCCACAAGGACAAAAACCACTGAGAACATGTTTGTCGATTTTTCAATGCAGGGCACTGTCTCCGGGAATTGGGAAGCTGTCGTACATTGTTGTACACGTGTGATGGTGTTTGCATCTGTTAGAAAATGAACTTATCAGAGTGCTCCTTAAGATGTGGGTAAAGCCAATTCTTCAGTATTTGAAGACATCCCACCTCAGTCACTGTTATCTCTAAAAAAAGAAGCTTTACACTTTCTGACTAGAAATAGTACGAAAAACTCCCTTTAGATAGTTTATTTCGTGCTTAATAATGTCATGCGGATTCCGGAGTCCCGTATGTTCATTTTATGTCGTTACTTTACCGATATCTTTCTTCAGTGAAAATTCTATGTCCTCTAACAGAGCGTTGCTGAAGTTAACCCGTTTCCTTTCATCACCAACACAACTGACTGAAGGCTATTTTCTAATTCTATTCAACGCCTATTCAAACAACAGACGTTTTATATAATTATTACCATCAAAATTCTACCAGGTGGCATCCTCTTTCACTCCTTTCTCCTAGTCCAATTTTTTCTTCTCTTGGTTTCTCTAGTACCGAATTCCAGTCCCCCATTACAATTTTCTTTATCTCATCACACATTCTTACAATCTCTTCATAATCCAGAGTGCTAGCTAGCATAAACATGCACTAATATCGTGGAGAGTGTTGGCTTGATGTCTATCTTGATTACGGTAAATCATTCACTATATTGTTGGGAGTGTGATAGGACCGCTATTATTTTCTATCTACATAAATGATCTGATGGACAAAGTAACTTGTAATTTGCGAATGTCTACTGATGATACTGTTGTGTATGGGAGGGGTCGTCTTTAATTGACTGTAATAGCATACAGGATGACTTAGACAAAATTTCTAGTTGGTGTAAATAATGGCAGATACCTCTAAATGCAGAAAAATGAAAGGTGATGCAAATGAGTAGCAGAAACAATCCCATAATGTTCGAATACAGCATTAGTAGTGAGCTTCTTGATGCAGTTACGTCGTTCAAATATCTAGGCGTAACATTGCAGAGCGATATGAAATGTAAAGAACACGTAAGGACAGTTGTGAGTTAAGGCGGACTTCGGTTTATTGGGAAAATTTTTGGGAAGATGTACTTCATCTGTAAAGGAGACCGCGTATAAAACGCTTGTACGACCACCTCTTGAGTATTGCCAAGTGTTTGGGACCCGCAGCAGATCAGTTTAAAGGAAGACATTGAAGCACTTTAGAGGCGAGCAGCTGGGTTCGTTACTGGTAGGTTAGAATAATGCGGAGTGCCACGGAAATGCTCCGGGAACTCGAATGGGGATCGCTGGAGGAAAGACGACAAGAGAAATTAGGGCTCGTGCAGTGGTATATATCCTTTTTTTTCCCTCGTTCTTGGGAGTGGAATAGGAAAGGAAATGTCTAGTTTTGGTACAGTGTACCCTCCGCTACGCATTTTACGGTAGATTGCAGAATATATATGTAGATGTAGATACAGTTTTATCGACAACCTGTTTTGTTATACATTGTTAGATCTACTTCTGCATTATCCCTGTTTGATTTTATGTTGATAATCACTATACTGACATAACCACAAGCCCTGTTCTCTTCTGTGTGGCCCATACTGTCGACGGGACTTTGAACTCTAAGCTTCCTTCCTTCCTTGGCATGGAATTCACTAATCATCATTACACCTAGAATCAATTGTTCTTTTGCATGTTTACATTATCATATCTACCTGATTGAGAGACCTAACATTCCACCCTCCAATCAGTAGATTGACAGTTTTGTTTCTCCTGATGATTTCCATTGAGTAGCGTGTTATAGAGCGGTTCCAGCTAAGAAAGATCGTGTTCTTTGATGCCAATGGCCAGATATGTCCATCATCTGGACGGATGACCCTGCAACTACTGAAAAGACTACGAGTTAGGCTGGTCTTTCGATGAATTCCAATTTTTGAAAGTGTTATACCAAGCATTAATATAAATAAGGAATTTAATTTCCAGACGCCATATTTGATTGGGCTGACAAATTCGCTTGAGACTTTAACTTGTAAACACGACAGCGACAAACGGTTTACGAAATTATGAAAGATCGAAAACTGTCAGATTTACTGCAAATCGATGTAGGCTATATAATAGCCGTAATCAGTGCTGGAGCTAAAATAACAATCCTAAACACAGGTCAAGTTAAGTAACAGTACTGACGTAAGGGAATGCCTGTAGGATAACCAAAAATTTTACAACAGGAAACATATCTTACACTAACAAGCAAAATCACACATTACACTTACGTGCACACACAACCGTACGTATAGAGATTATTACGAAGTTTACATCTGAAATGCAAAACAGACTGCGATGAAATCGGTTTTGTCATACAAATTCGATTGCTAAGTAGATTTTCGTCTTCAGGAAAAGGTGTCGTATGTAGCCGTAGTGCATGGTAACTGGTGTGAGCCCCTGCGGCAGCGCGAGGTTCGCCGACCCGCGCTACATCTGGGGCCGCTACGAACGCGTGGGCAAGCTGTACGCTACTGCACTGCGCAAGCAACGTAACTGTGTGGCGGAGGGTTCTTCATGTTACCCGTTTCCTGTTTCTGTAGTGCCCGTTCTTTAGCCTTCGTATCAGTTCTAATTTTATTTTCATCGCTTTTGCGTGAGATGTTCGAAGGAGGTCGCAATATATTAGGAAACTTTTCTGGTATTTCAGTGTCCAGTAGTGATATAGAACACGTCTCTTCAAGAATTTTGCTACTGAAGGTGAATGAGCAATAATGTAATAATTACAAATATTTCGTGTGGCTCAGTAGGCTGATGGAAGTCTTTTAACTGGACGACATTTAGATGACTTGCATGACACTAACCTACCCAATTATCCAACTGGGCAAAATGGCACCTACAGCTTAACGTAGAATCCAAACCACGTGTCGTTTCTGGCGACGCTTCACATCGTTGAAAGATGAATGCTGGGTTAAATGCAGACTGAAATATCCGTGATCCGAACCCTCGTGTGTTACACAGAGACCAGCAAGACCGTGAAAATTTCACTTGCCTGTGATGAATAATACTGATCTTCTACATCTACATGGGATATTCTGCGAATCACACTTAAGTTTTTGGCAGAGGGTTCATCGAACGAACCACCTTTACAGTATTCATCTACCATTGCATTCTCGAATAACGTGTGGGGAGAAAGAACATCTGAATCACTCCGTTTGAGCTCTGATTTCTCGTATTTTATTCTGACGATCATTTCTACCTAAGAATGATCTCTATTTCTTCTGCCAGATCTACCTGATAAAGATCTCTTAACTATGCTCAATTATCATTCTAAAAATTTTCTACCTCCTCTGAGAGTGAACCATTCTCGCGAATTCGGCCAGTTGATCTGAATATGTAATATTCCCATTCTACGTTGAATTTTATGTTGTCGCTCTACTTTAAACCACTCAGTATGTATAGTTCCAGATGTCATTGCTCCCAGTGATTGTTCGGAAATCGCGGAATAAAACATTGCAGATTGAAACTTCCTGGCAGATTAAAATTGTGCGCCGGAACCGGGACTCGAAACTGGGACCTTAACCTTTCGCGGGCAAGCGCTCTACCGACTGAGCTATCCCGACACGACTCACGATGCCGCCTCACAACTTTACTTCCGCCAGTACCTCGCCTCCTACTTTTCAAACTTCACAGACGCTCTCCTGCAAAACATGCAAGACTAGCACTCCTGGAAGAAAGTATATGGTGGAGACATGGCTTAGCCACAGCCTAAGGGATGTTTCCAGAATGAAACTTTCACTCTGCAGCGTGTCGGGATAGCTCAGTCGGTAGAGCGCTTTCCCGCGAAAGGTAAAGGTCCCAGGTTCGAGTCCCGGTTCTGGCACACAATTGTAATCTGCCAGGAATTTTCATATCAGCGCACACTCCGCTGCACCGCTGCAGAGTGATAGTTTCATTCTGATAATTACAGATTGGTCCACAGTTTTTGTATGCTGTGTTGCATTTGTTTCATTTAAACATGGACAGAAAATTAAGGCACCAAACTTCTATCCCCTTTATGTGTTTCTGCACTGCATTACATCTTCCTATCTTTGTGACTACTCTATATTGAATATAGTTATTAGCGAGCTCATGGAGCTGCTGTCGTTATTCAAATGTTTGTAAATCTAGGGGACTTAACTACTGCGGCTAGTAGTCCCTAGGCTTAAAAACTACTTTAACAAACTTATGCTGAGGACAACACACACCCATGCCCGAGGGAGAACTCAAACCTCCGACGAAAGGCAACCGCGCGCTCCGCAGCAAGGCCTTCTGTCGTTATCCACTGGTTTATATTTATGTATTAAAGAACAGGTCATTGTGATACAATGACTATTTGTACATACATTATATTTTATTCATAAAATACTACCGTGTCTAAATCTGTAATCACTCCGAGCTGACGTTCGGGAAGATGGTAAAAAGAACATTTCTCCTAAGGAGAATAGTTACACTTGAGATTTATGGTTAAGTCTAGAATTTCACATGGAATACAAAATACGACGTAGCTTGGTAGTATTCATAAACTAGAAGGCTTGCTAGGGCGTATGGTTCTGTAGTTTGGATTCAACTCTTTATATCTGCGTAGCACTTCGCGTGAAGATACTTGTGTATGCAGTGTGATAGCATTTCACAGAATAACCACATTGTGACCACTTAATTGACTTTAATTCGCTTTCCGGATTCTTATTTTTTATACATAAGTCAAGATAGAAAAAGGCAATACTTCATTCAACTTTTATGTTGGAATCGTTCTTTTCGTCAAAACTGTTGTAGATCAGCTGTCGTACGTTTCTGTCTCATGGTATAGCAGCTCATACAATTATTTATTTCCTCATCTATCGAAAGCCATAGGATTGTAGATAATGCGACAGTCATACACTCTTTGGAGTCACATTTGTATCGTTAAGTAGCCTATGACGATTTAACTATTGTAACAGAATTAGTTCTTGATTGCAAGACTTAAATAGATTTTACAGCCTCAGAATTGAAAATCATGTTTCCATTCATGACCCTTACCCAGAGAAAGCCGGACGCCGGCCGCGGTGGCCGCGGGGACTGAGGCGCTTCAGTCACGCTCTGCACGGCCACTACGGTCGGGGGTTCGAATCCCCCCTCGGGCATGGATATTTGTGCCGTCCTAGTTCGTAAGTAGTTCATAAGTAGTTTGTAAGTTTAGGGACTGATGACCCCGTACTTAAGTCCCATAGACTATACAATCAAACAGCCGGACGTTGCATCCTATTTCCGTAGTGATTGCTGGCGACACAAATATAGGGGGAAATCTGATGATAGCTGTCAGTCTTATTGCGAATGTTAGCATGGAGACCACCAACTTGCGAGGGGGTTCCAAATTAAAAAAAAAAAAAAAAAAAAAAAGTAAATGCATGCATAAAACGGAAAGATTTTATAAAGCTGTGTATTTTCTAAATGTTTACAAAACAACCACATCACATTCAAAATACTCGCCATTACAATAAATACATTTATCCCACTGTTCGAAAAATTTTCTGCAGTCATGATTAAAAATGGCTGAGAATAAATACTTCCTTGGTTTTTTCTTTCTTGAATTCTTCAGTGTTGTCAGATCGGCATTCTTTCATGCTCTATGTCATGAGAAGAAGTATGAAAAAGTCGTACGAAGCCAGGTGAGGTCATTAAGCTGCGTGACATTTTAAGCCAAAAACTCTCTAAAAGAGATAGCTGTGTGCGTAGATGCGTTGTCGTGGTGAAAGAACTCTTCTGTCAGACGCAAATCTGGTCATTTTTCACGAACACTGTTGTCCGATCTTCCTAAAACTTCAAAATGAAAGGTTTTATTGACCTTCTGACCTGAGGGAACAATATTGAAATGAAATTACGCCCTTGGCATCAAAAAAGTCAACCGACTTTTTTTGTTGTTGTTGTTGTTGGATTTGACTTGACTCTTTTTTTGGACGGGTTGACGATGACGTTTTCCATTGACTTGACTGTTGCTTTTTTTTATGGGTCGTAACCATAGCAATATGATGCGTCATAAGTAATGACATTTGACAGAAATACTGGATCAGTTTCAAGTTGTTCTTCCAAAACACGACATGTTTCAACTCGACGTCTAATTTGATTGTGTCAGAACCCTAGGATCAAACTTGGCAGCAATGATTTCATTCCAAAAATCTTCCGTTAAAATTGACTGAACCGAGCTCCAAGATAATTCAGTAATGACTGAGAGTTGATCAATTGTCTGTCGACGGTCTATGTGTAAACATTCTCCATTTTTTCCATGATTTTCATCTGTTCAGGTTCTAGTACGAGGTTTGGCATCAATTGACCTGTCGGAACGTTTAAATCTAGGAAACGACATGTTCACTCGAGTTATTTATATAGTGCCATTTTGTTAAAGTGTTTTTAACGTTAAAAGTGTTTCAGCAGCATTTTTACCGTGTTGTTGTTGTGGTCTTTAGTCCGCAGACTGGTTTGATGCAGCTCTACACGCTACCCTGTGCAAGGCTCTTCATCTGAGAAAACGAACGGCAACCTACATCCTTTTAAATCCGCTTCCCGTATTCGTCCCTCGGTCTCCCTCTACGATTTTTACCCCACACACTCCCCTTCTAATGCTAAGTTGACAATTCCCTAATGTCTCAGAATGTGCCCCACCGTGATTTCCCTGAATCACTCCAGGCAAATGCCGGGACGGTTCGTTTCAAAGGGCACGACCGATATCCTTCCCCCATACTTACCCAAAAATCCGAGCAAGTGCTCCGTCTCTAATGACCAAGCTGTCGACGGGACGCCCAATGTGCCCCGCCGATCTATCCCTTCTCTTAGTCAGGATATGCCAGAAACTCCTTTTCTCCCCAATTCTGTTGAGCACCTCCTCATTACATACGTGATCTACCCATCTAATCTTCATCATTCGTCTATAGCAGCGCATTTCAAAAGCTTCTGTAATCCTTTTGTATGAACTCCTTATCACCCATGTTTCACTCCCATACAATGGTACACTTCAGACGATTGTTCCCAGAAATGACTTTCTAACATTTAAATTGGTCTTGTAATTTGATTCCATAATGGAGTTTATGCCAGCCTACCACAATATTATAATAAGAATAAGATTTCATCTTGGGGGACGATATGAAATATTTATTTTACAAAAGTTCACATATAGATTTCGTTCCCATGATGGAACATCATCAGTGCAGATTGCAAGTCATGATGGCCCATGTGCTCTACATAAAACATATAATGGTCAGATCGAAAAAATAACTAAACCGATCTTCCTGATACACTTCACAAGTTAAATACTTATGACGTGTATCAGGAAGATCGGTTTAGTTATTTTATGGGTCTGACCATCTAATGTTTTATGCAGAGTACGTGAGTCATCATGACTTGCAGATTTTTCAGAAACACTTTTCTTTCCATAGTCATTATGCATTTTATATCTTCCTTACGTCGGCTATCGGAAGTTATTTTACTACACAAATAACGTAACTCATCTACTACTTTCATTGCTTCAGTACCTAATCTAATTCCTTTTACCGAGCAGGAAACTAAATTTCACAGATGTACATTGTTCCCTTAAATTTGCCATGATGAAAACGAAAAAAGAACAAAATAACGCTAATAAAATCAATCACTACAGATGAACAGAACAAACCGGGCCACCAAGACAAGCGGGTCTGGATTGGCAGTGCGTTGCGCTATACACATCTAGCGTCAGAAATGCGAACTTCACAAGCATCGCCCACAACAGTATTATTCCATTTAAGTTCTGGTAAGTCCCGTCCGTTCTCCTGGATTGTCTTCATTTGACAGACGAATAACTCAAGCGGTTACCTCAGTGCCGGCTTCTACCACACTGGTAATTTCAGGTTCCTAGATTGATAGCCGTGAATATCGAGGCTTCCTTGATATGTTAATGGACAAGTAATTTGAAAGGGATTGTGATCTCTACGTTTTATGATATATCATCATGTTTATTTTTTTATTATTATTATTTTGTTTTTGCGTCTATGCTTCATGGATGCTGCTACAAAACAATGTTGCAACATGTGTTTACGAGGGGTGTTCGAAAAGGTACGAAACGCCACTGTGGGTATTGAAGTTTTTATTCAAACTTAATCACCAGAGATCCGAGCACATCTATCGCACTGTTTAACAAGCCGAAAGATTCCTTGTACCGAGAATTCCTGTCTTTGTGACAAGAGCCCGTCCTCTACTATGTCCGTCGCGTCATCGTTCGAGATAAAGCGCTTCCCTTCGAGGAGGCATTTTTTTTCTTTTTTTTTTAGCGTACCAAACGGATGAAAGTCACAGGGCGACAAGTCTGGGCTGTAGGGCGGATGTTTAAGGTGCTCCCACTTGAACCTGGCCATTATAATTTGAGTGACCCTGGAGACGTTGTGGACGCGCGTTGTCATAGAGCAGAATAACTCCCTCCGTGAGTAGCGCAGGACTTTTGCTCTTGATGGTCTTGCGTAGGATACGGAATGTTAATGGTTTTTCCGTGCTCGAGGTATTCGATGAGTGTCGGACCTCGGACGCATAAAAAGCATCACCTTGATGTCAAGGGTACAGCCTTGAATTTTTTAGGGGGAGGTTACGACGTATGCTTGGCGTCCCTGTAAGTCACACTACCTTATCCTGAAGATGCACATTCAATTCAAATTTCAACCGGTTTGGTCCGTTGAGACGTTTCGGACCTTTTCATTTGAACATATTAGATTCCACATCAAATAAAGGTTTTGGAACAGTGATTTTCCTATGGTGCTTCGTTATTTTTGGAGGTTTCTATTTCACCTTAGCTGTTTAACTTACGTTTCCCGTTTCTGATTATTAAAGTCTTCTTCAGGACGGTGTAAATAGTCTCGCCTTGTCCAAAAAATGGTGCATCATCAATGGCGTAGCTATCATAGGGCTGTGCGGTGCAGTGCCCCGGGGCTCCCGAACTGAAGGGCCCCTCGGTCTTCGTGAGCTAGACAATAGGCCGTCGATCTTTTTTTTTTTTTTTTTTTTTTCTTGTACTCTCCGGCCCTAACGTCCATCACATCTTCCTCCCCTCCCACCAAGTTTCCAATAGTACTCGCATTGGGCCACCGCGTGGCGGGGAAAAGTTTTCTAATGAGGCCTTTACTTCACACGACGCCATTCGCTGGCGCAGCAGACCGGCCAAGCCGCCAGTTACTGTGCACGTAGCAGCAGCATCAAAGCTGCTCACAGCAACAGCTGAGACTTCCAAGTGTTGCGGCGTGCCGCTCGGCGGCGTGTGAAGGATCGCGCGCCTCCAAATACTGCATAAACTTCTTATTGGTAAATAGAAGCGTACAGTACGATTATCTGTATAAACCGGTATTTCGAACATCCATGTATCCCAATTACTTTGGATAATCGACGTTCTACTCTATATAATATTTTAGTTGAATGAAAGGTTTTCGACTTCACCACGAACCTCAAAGGCATGAAGTGAAATCCAAAATTATTCCCACCTCAGGATATAAATATAACAAGGTCTACTGTTTATTAGACTTGCGTACAATAGTCGCGATCAGGAGCGCTCACTTTACTTCGTTGTTTTAGTTCGTCCGCTCCCAGTGACGGCTGAGCGCCGTGGTCTGCGCACGCAGGTGGAGGGAGAAGTTCCCCCACCTAGCTGCTTCATGCGCTTGGTGCGTGAGCCGCTAACTATATCACGCAAACCAAAAGAAACAGTTTGTGGATAATTTCTCGCGTTTAGAGTTTATAATTTGGCATTATGGAACTTATTGGTCACATATTGCAGAGTACAGAATACTTAAAAACAGAAATTTTGTACCACTAAAGTATGTAATCTACCAGGCAGACGCTCACCTCGAAATGGCTCTCATCAGCAGAAGGCAAACACGTGATTTTTAATTCTGCGGCGCGCCCTCTCGCTATTGCCCGTCGGTCTTCGGATAAGAATCCAACGAACTAAGCAGCGAGATACGTTTGGCATAATAGTTCGCGAGCGGTGACGCATGTTTCAGTTCGCGACCGATTGCATATATTTTAGTTCGCGACCTATCGCGCATATTTTAGTTCGCGACCGATTACGCAAATTTTAGTTCGCGACCGGTAGCTCTCCTTTTAGTTTGCAGCTCGGCCGCGAAGTAGGTCGCTCTTTTTAGTTCGTCCGCTTTTTTTCGCTTTTGGTACCGCCACTAAAAGAGCTCTTTCTTTTGTTATGGCAGCTTTTTTATATAATGATCAGTGTTGCCCAAGCGCGTGCTATTACCCGTATTTTTTGGGCAATTAGACATCAAATACTTAAGCAAATAAACCAGTTATTTACACGAATGGGTGATACAATGATATTCAACTACTTTGCATACAGTGTACTCGTAGTAAATATTATTTAGACACTGCTGAGTACCTAAGAAAAGAAAATTTGTGGCATTGAACTATGAAACTACATCTGAGCTGCATCTCAGCTCGAAATGACGGTAGCTATCAGAAGGGAATCACGCGATTCTGCGCGCTCTCGCGTCCTCTCGCTGTTCCCTGTCAGTCTTCGGAAAAAGAGCGGACGAACTAAGAGGCGAGAGATCTGCGAACTAATTCGCGTAGTTCGCCTGTGGGAGCGCTCCTCCGAATTAGTTCATTCGCGAACTACACAAGACTACTGCTTATCCGTGTACCGTGCCACAATTAGCGTGTTGTCGGTTGAAGTCGGAGTTGCCATTGCTGCCAGTCTTTGTGAAATAACAGTCAATGGCGCTTAATTACTAGCAGTGTGTCTGACAATACACGGTGTGACCACATTTGACTATGAAGTCTCTACAATGTAATATTACAGACGGGTATTGTTATACTAACTCCTGTTTGTGTAGTGAATTTCCCCACGGGAGTGCTCCTTAATCATAAAATCCCATTTAAGTGCTGTAACCAACTGCACTCTGAAATTCGTGCAAGAAGAAGAGAAAATATGGATAGTAGATAGTTTTGTGGATTGCATTACTGATCTGCGCGTCGTCAGTGAAGCTTCTGTCTGCAACTTCATTCGCCTAGTATGTAGCAACTTCCAAAACTATCCCATGTGTTCGTTTTATCTGTGTGTCCTATCCAGTTCGAACTCTATTCCTCTGCAAAAATTTATCCAAATCCACCCATCCATTTTTTTCTTGAAATCATAAGAAACAAACAAATAAACTTACACAGTTATATTAGAGCGTACGATTAAATACTATCTGTTGCATGGCACATAATACTTATACTCCGTTCACCGAAACGTGAGACAGACTGTAAACAGACCGTGGCTCGTTATCAGGGGTGGAGAAAACAGGGGCGCTCGCTCAATGTCGCTACTTATGTATCAATCGACGTGGTTCCATGTTGTAATGGAATAGGGACTGCAGCTGTTGGTCGAGTTTTAATTCCCAGTTATTAACGTATCCACCAACAGCCGTGACAACACGGATTTGCAGTTTAATTTGTATAGGCCAGAAGATGGTATTAGTGTAATACCGAAACCGGTAAGCAACATAAACTTTACGGCTGTTGGTGGATAAGTTAATAATTTGGAATTAAAACGTCTGTATCAGGTGTAGAGCGGTTGTGTGTTTTGCTATATAGCAGTGATTTTAGACGCCAAAGATATTCAAAATTCATTCCTTTTAATAATTCATAGAATCTCTGGAAATTGCCCAAATCTGCGTTTTCGATTGTGAGAATAAGAGCTATGTCAACAAAACAACAATTAATGTACTTACCTTAGTATCACATTATCGGGAAAGTCATCAACATTTTCTGTAAGCTTCTATCGTGATGTTTGTTTGCAGACTTCAAAGAGTGTGTGGCCTTCTAATCACTTACCATATGATAAACTAAGTAACGACCATCACTGGTAGATGCAGCTGCTTTTATAATAATATCTGTCATTTATTGTTCTGTACACAACAGCTCCGATTTCTTCTTTGAACGGTTCATGCGTGGATTCGAAATGATGGATGACATAATGAGTTTACACGCGTGATACCGATGAGAAAGAGAAAAAGAGATAGAAGATGAAAGCTTAATACTTACACTGCTATTCAATAAGTGGTTCTCTGAAATGAGCCGGCCGCGGTGGCCGAGGAGACTGAGGCGCTACAGTCACGGTCTGCACGGCCACTACGGTCGGGGGTTCGAATCCCCCCTCGGGCATGGATATTTGTGCCGTCCTAGTTCGTAAGTAGTTCATAAGTAGTTTGTAAGTTTAGGGACTGATGACCCCGTAGTTAAGTCCCATAGACTTTGCAAACATTTGAACATCTCTGAAATGAAATTTCTGGCCAGCCTCTAATATCACTCCTCATAACACACGCAAACGCTTTACACCTGAAACGGATGTGGCCACATTGAGCGAGCGCCCCTGTTTTGTCCACCCCTGGTCACGCGTCTCGCTGTTTGTTTACAGTCCGTCTTTCCTTTCGGTGAACGGAGTATAGTAGTATTTAGGTTTGCCTTATTATGTCTTCCAGTGGGCGGTAAGGAGCTGCTGATGAAGTAGTTTTGCCGCGGTGGAGCAGCCGAGCGGTCTAAAGCACCTCGCTGCGGAGCGCGCGGTTGCTCGCCGTGGAGGTTCGAGTCCTCCCTGGGGCATGGTGTGTGTGTTGTGCTTAGGTTAGTTTACCTAGGTTTAAGTAGTTTGTAAGCTACGGACTGATGACCACGCAGTTTGGTCCGATAGATTTACAAACATTTAATGAAGTAGTTTTGTATAGTTTTAGTTTAAAGAGGGCCCCAATGTCATTTTCCCCCGGGGCCCTTGGTGATATAGCTACGCCACTGTGCACCACTGCCGGCCAACGCAGTGGCGCTGAGGGATAGTTGCAGCTAGTTTGTGTGGCTGCAGCGTGTGAGAGGCACACAGCGAGGCGCAATAAGGCGGTGAGTATTGAGCGCGCACACAGCTGCGCCCGCGGCACCATGTGGCGCGGCGGTTAGCCGCCCTATGTACTTCCCAGCATTAACTGCCGCCCCACACTCCATCTGGAGCCAGCTGCGACCTCGCCTCACAGAAAGTCCTAGTTGAAAACTAAATAAGAATTAGGGGCACTTCATCTACATGCACACTCCGCAATCCACCGAAAGGTGCGTGGCGGAGGGTACGCTGTACCAGTACCAGGCATTTACTTTCCTATTCCACTCCCAAATAAAACGAGGGAAACAAAAATGTTCAAATGTTTGTTAAGATTATGGGACTTAACTACGGGGTCATCAGTCCCTAAACTTACAGACTACTTATGAACTACTTCAAACTAGGACGGCACAAATATCCATGCCCGAGGGGGGATTCGAACCCCCGACCGTAGTGGCCGTGCTGACCGTGACTGGAGCGCCTCAGTCACCTCGGCCACCGCGGCCGGCAAAACGAGGGAAACAAGAATGTCTATATGCCTCCGTACGAGCCCTAATTTCTCTTGACATTGTGATCACTACGCGAAATGTAAGTAGGCGGCAGGAGGTTTGTTCTACACTCAGCTTCAAGTTCCCGCCCTCTAAATTTCCTCAACAGAATTTCTCGAAAATAACCTCGTCTTTCCTCCAGCGATTCCCTTTTAAGTTCCCGGAGTATTTCTGTGACATTCGCGCATTGGTCGAACCTACCAGAATCGAACCTAGCTCAATAGTTCAAATGTTTGTTAAGCTTAATACTTATGAATTACCTTACTCTAAAGACGACACAAACATCCATGTCTGAGGGGGGGGATTCGAATGTCCGACCGTAGCGGCCGTGCAGACTGTGACTGGCGTGCCACAAACCGCACGGCCACTGTGGCCGGCGAACCTAACTCTGAACTGCTTCCATGTCTTTCCTTTAAACCAAGCTGTTCAAACAGGCTTGTCCACGAGCAGGAGCGCAGAGGAGCGCTCACTGCCCCAGCTCGGAGCTGCGGTGGTGGGGGAAGCTGACGTGACGCACGCTAGTGCTCGGCGGCCAAAAGTAAACACCCACGTTCGTTTAGTGTCTCAGTGATATAAACCGTTAAGGGAGACACTATCCCTCGGCTTCATAGGGATGGACTGGGTTCATGTCCATGTTCGGATCGAAGAACTGTTGTGAGCAGGAGTTCTCTGTAATGAACAGAATAAAAAACAAGAAAAGGCCATTGCTTTAGAACCCTGCAATGAAGAGTATGCTGCGCATCGCTGCAGCACACAAGATAACACCTGATTTTTGTTTACTTGTGTCGTCATAAATGTGTTAACGACAAAACAGTCAATGTTTCTTTTGTTAATTGTACAAACGTTGCTTATCAGTTTGTTCTGATTGCCACAGCCTCAGCCTTCTGGTGTGCCGCATTCGACAGCAGCTCACGGCCGCAGAAGCGGCGCCTCCCGAGCAGGCGAACGCTCCCTAACTCGCTGGGAAACGCGAGTTGAAACAACCTGCTTTAAAATGATATGCTGCGGGTCCCAAACACTTGAGAAACACTCAAGCTGTTGCTGTGAGCAGCTTTGATGCTGCCGCTACCACTGCTGCTACGCCAAGAGAAGTGTTCTGCACAGCGACTGGCGGCTTGGCTGGTCAGCTGCGCCACCCAATGGCGTCTTGTGAAGGCCCCATTAGGAAGCTTTGCTCCTCGGCGCTGTGGTCCAATGCGGGTACTATTGGAAACTTGGTGGGAGGGGAGGGATAGGAGATGGACGTTACGGGGGGAGAGTAAAAAAAGCGTTTTATACGCGATCTCCTTTACAGGTGAAGTACGTCTTCCCAAAACTCTCCCAATAAACCGAAGTCGGCTGTCCGCCTTACTCACAACTGTCCTTACATGTTCGTTCCATTTCATATCGCTCTGCAATACTTAGGCCCAGATATTTGAACAACGCGACTGCATCAAGAAGCTCACTACTAATGCTGTATTCGAACATTATAGGATTGTTTTTTCTACTCATGCTCATCACCTTACATTTTTCTACATGGAGAGCTAGCTGCCATTCTTCGCACCAACTAGAAATTTTGTCTAAGTCATCCTGTATGCTATTACAGTCAATTAAAGACGACACGCTCCCATACACCGCAGCATCATCAGCAAACAGCCGCAAATTACAAGTTACTCTCTCCATCATATCATTTATATAGAAAGAAAATAATAGCGGTCCTATCACTCCTCTAGGGCACGCCTGACGATACACTCGTTCCTGATGAACACTCGCCGTCGAGTATAACGAACTGTGTTCTATTACTTACGAAGTCTTCCAGCCAGTCACAAATCTGTCAACCTATTCCGTACGCTCGTAACGGTGGAATCTTTTATGCATGGAAGGTCGAGCTTATCTTCTTTATAAACAGGGTGTCCCATTCATCTTGACAACACAAAATATCTCTGGAACAACAACAGCTATTGTGAAACGACTTTGACCGGTATCAATATAAAACAGGGGCTTATGAATGTAATTATTTTGAAACACACTAAAACGAAAGCATGAATGTTTTAACTCAAACTAATTTGTTTATAAATAGACACCCCATATTGTTTCATCAGCAATCTATAGTATGACAAATCACATAAGCCATGGCGTTGATTGCATCTCAATACACCAATTACATCCCGATATATTTCGAAGGGAAGTTGATGCTTGCAATACGCGAAACGCGCGGCTAGCGCAAGTCCTGAGCAGCTTGGACCCCAGCCTAACATTGATACCGGTGAAAGTCGTTTTACAATAGTTGTTGTTTCAGAGGTATTTTGAGTGGTCAAGACAAATGGGACACCTTGTATGCCTGACAGAAAATTTAGCTTGTTGCGTGGGACATAGTGCTCAAAGATGATGAATATTACGGCGAAAACAGATTCACAGAAATAATTAAATTACAGCTGAAGGTTTTTTATTGTTGAATATACACTGGTCAAAAAATTAGGGGATCCAGTTGAGATTTCTGGCTTCTGAAGTTTTGTCATCGGCAGAATGAACTAAATTGGTTCGACTTCTTTCTGACGGTTTTAAGGAATGGAGACAACAACATTACAGCAAGCGAAAAAATGGTAATACAAGAAAGTTGCTGCAGAGGGGGCTGGTGTTGTGTTTACTTTACGAAATGAATTACACAGGCAGTTGGGGTCACATAGTGTAGTGAGCAGGTAGTACAATCCCTCAAGAGCTGATTGATAGCATCATACTGTCCATGCCATTCAGGCGCGCAACTGTATTGAACGTCGGAGGTGATCACACCCCATATTAGAGGACAACGAGAATGACTTTTACACTATTAAGGTAGCCCCATGGTGCTTCGCTCTAAGTAAATGCTATGTATACGTCAAGTTAACAATACAGACAGCACTCTGTAAAATCCGTTTGACAGGCCTCAGGAGGCCCACTGGGTACTGACCGGCCGCCGTGTCATTCTCTGTCCCAAGGTGTCAACGGATGCGGCATGGAGGGGGACGTGGTCAGCGTTCCGCACTCCCGGCCGTTATGTCAGTCTTAGTGACCGGAGCCGCTACTTCTCCATCAAGCAGCTCCTCAATTGGCCTCACAAGGGCTGAGCGCACCCCGTTTGCTAACAGCACTCGGCAGACCCGGATGATAACCCATCCAAGTACTAGACAAGCCCACAGTGCTTAACTTCTGTGATCTAAAAAGGAACCGTTGCATCCACTGTGGGACGGCGGTTGGCTCAGACAGCACTCTCTCACACACAAATTACAGTTGTTACCAATATCTGGATAAAATGCGTTACAATTCGTGTATTGTGTGTGATATCTCAACTGATCTCCTGATTGTTTTGACGAGTGTTTTTCTCTACCGTTGTACTCTCGAGCAGCGCGCAACACAAACGAAGACCTACATCTATCCGTTCACATTGGTCTGTAAACTTACAAAATACTTACACTAACTTATCTCAAGAACAAAACACACACACACACACACACACACACACACACACACACAACACACACACACACACACATGACTGAGGGAGGACTGGAACCGACGACGAACGGCACGGCCGCGCCCACCGTAGCCCACGGAACATTAACGCGCATGGCTATTCCGCCGCGGTGTTTCAGTTCTACGTCTGATTCCTATGATTTTATTATCTTTATCATATCTTTCTATGTAGTCAACAAATGTTTTCCGATTCGAAGGGGAGAGATGGTGATAGAAATATCTAAATGGAACTTTCGGAAAGAGAAAACACCTTTATTTTAATGTTTGGAAATTTGACGGATTTTTTCTAGTACTCGTGAGGACGACCTTCTTTTTTCTTTATCAGGGATCGAGCGAGGTGGTTCAGTGGTAACCCACTGGACTTGCATTCTGGAAACAATGCTTCGAATCCACCTCCGGCCATCCAGATTTTGGTTTCCGTGACTTCGCTAAATAACTCCAGGCAAATGCAGGGATGGTGCACTCGGCCGATTTCCTTTCTCATCATTACCAAAATAATCGCCAGCGGCGGTGGCCGAGGGGACTGAGGCGCTCCAGTCACGGTCCGCACGGCCACTACGGTCGGGGGTTCGAATCCCCCCTCGGGCATGGATATTTGTGCCGTCCTAGTTCGTAAGTAGTTCATAAGTAGTTTGTAAGTTTAGGGACTGATGACCCCGTAGTTAAGTCCCATAGACTATACAAACATATGAACATATATGTACCAAAATAATCCATGCGGGAGCTCTGCCCCCAATGCTCAGTTGACGGGGCGTCAACACTAGAGATATCGGGTTCTTCTGTACCCCTAGTAGTACCGTGTGGGTCATTTTTACCAACATTAGTAAACTACAATTTTATTGGTATTTGCGTGGTGTTTTGGGTTTCTACATATTGACATTACATTCAAGAAGACTTTAATGTACAAGAAAAACATTATTTGTTCTCTAAAGTGAATGTAGGGACCGATGACCCGTGTATTTTGGTCCCTTGAACCCCAAACCAGTCCAGTCTAAAATAAATAGGACATAGTGAAAAGTAAATTTTCAGAAATAAGTGTTACTTTCATTTTACGTTTTACAAAAGAAATTCTACAGTCTTCTATCAAAAATCATTCAAACAAGCCTAACCAAAACAAATTTACAATGTTTGTTGTTGTTGTTGTGGTCTTCAGTCCGGAGACTGGTTTGATGCAGCTCTCCACAATATTCTATCCTGAGCAAGCCTCTTCATCTCCACATAAGAACGGCAACCTACATCTGTCTGAATCTGCTTACTGTATCCATCTCTTTGTCTTCCTCTGCGGTTTTTACCCCACACACGTCCCTCCAACGCTAAATTCACAATTCCTTGATGTCTAAGAAGGTGTCCTACCAATCTGTCCCTTCTTTTAGTCAAGGTATGCCAGAAATTCCTTTTCTCCCCAATTCTGTTCAGTACCTCCTCATTAGTTACGCGATCCACCCACCTAATCTTCAGCATTCTTTTGTAGCACCATATTTCAAAAGCCTCAATCCTCTTCCTGTCCGCACTGTTTATCGTCCATGTCTCACTCCTATACAAGGCAACACTCCACACAAATGCCTTCAGAAAGGACTTCCTTAGGCTTAAATCAATATTCGATGTTAACAAATTTCTCTTTTTCAAAAACGCTTTTTTACCCATTGCCATTCTGAATTTTATATCCTCTGTACTGCGACCATCATTTTTTATTTTACTGCCCAAGTAACAAAACTCATCTACCTCCTTTATTGCTTCGTTACCCAATCTAAGTCCTTCAGCATCACCTGATTTTCTTACACTGCACTCCATTACCCTAGTTTTACTCTTGTGCATCTTATATGCACCTTTCAGCACACTGTTTATTCCGTTCAATTGCTCTTCCAGGTCATTTGCTGTATCTGACAGAATTACTATGTCGTCGGCAAAACGCAATGTTTTCAATACTTCACCCTGAACTTTAATTCCTTCTCCAAATTTCTCCTTGCTTTCCTTTATAGCTTGCTCAATGTACAAATTGAATAACAATGAAGAAAGACTACAACCCTGTCTCACTCCCTTCCCAACCACTGCATCCCTTTCATGCCCTTCAACTCTGACAACCGCTGTCTGGTTTTTGTACAATTTGTAAATAACCTTACGCACCCTCTATTTTACTCCTGCTTGCTTCAGAACTTGAAAGAGTTTATTCCAATCAACATTGTCAAAAGCCTTCTCCAAATCTACAAAAGCTAGAAATGTAGGTTTGCCTTTTCTTAATCTATCTTCTAGGATAAGCCGTAAAGTGAGTATTGCCTCCAGTGTTCCTACATTTCTCCTGAACCAAAACTGATCTTCCCCGAGGTTGACTTCTACCAGCTTTTCCATCCTTCTGTATATAATTCGTGTTAATATTTTGCAACCATGACTTATTAAACTGATGGTACTGTAGTTTTCACACTTTCTGCACCTGCTTTCTTTGGAATCTGAATTATAACATTTTTCTTAAAGTCTGAGGGTACTTCACCTGTCTCATACATCTTACACACCAGGTGAAAAAATTTTCTCATGGCTGGTTCTCCCAGAGACCTAAGTAACTCTGAGGGAATATCATCTACTCCAGGGGCCTTGTTTCGACTTAGGTCTTTCAGGGCTCTATCAAATTCTTATCTGAGTACAGTATCTCCTATTTCATCTTCATCTACATCCTCTTCCCTTCCTACAATATTGTCTCGAATTTCATTTCCTTTGTAGAGCCCCTCTATATACTCTTTCCAACTTTCAGCTTTCCCTTCTTTGCTGAGAACTGGTTTTCCATCAGTGTCCTTGATATTCATAGAGCTGTTTTTCTTATCTCCAAATGTTTCTTTTATTTTCCTGTAGGCTCTATCTACTTTTCCCCTATTTATACATTCTTCTACATCCTTGCATTTGCCTTCTAGTCACTCCTGCCCAGCCACCCTGCACTTCCCGTCAATCTCACATCCCAGTCGTCCGTACTCCATTCTGCCAGTTTCACCCACTGTACTTCTACATTTTCTCCTTTCATCGATTAAATTTAGTATCTCCTGTGATATCCAAGGATTTTTTGTAGGTCTTTCCTTCCTACCTATTTTGTCCTCTGCTACCTTCACTATTTCATCTCTCAATTTTACTCATTCCTCCTCTACTTTTTTATTTTCCCCTGTTTCTGTCAATTGTTGCCTAAAGCTCCCTCTGAAATTCTTAAGAACCTCAGGTTTCTTCAATTTATCCAGGTCCCATCTCCTTATTTTCCTACCTTTTTGTAGTTTCTTCAGTTTCAGCCCACAGTTCATAACCAACAAGTTATGGCCAGAGTCTATATCTGCCCCTGGGTATGTTTTACAGTTTACAACCTGGTTCCGGAATCTATGTTTTACCATTATAAAATCTATCTGATACCTTCCGGTGTCTCCTGGTCTCTTCCACGTATACAACCTTCTTTTGTGATTCTTAAACCACGTGTTTGTTACGATTAAATCATGTTCCGTGCAAAATTCTACCAGGCGACTTCCTCTTTCATTCCTTCTGCCCAGTCCATATTCACCTACTATTTTTCCTTCTCTTCCTTTTCCTACTACCGAATTCCAGTCTCCCATCACAATTAAGTTTTCCTCTCCCTTAACTGTCTGAATAATATCCTTTAGCTCCTCATATATTTCTTTGATCTTCTCATTATCGGCAGAGCTAGTTGGCATATAAACCTGTACTACTGTTGTCGGTGTTGACTTCGCATCTATCTTGACAATGATAATGCGATCGCTGTGCTGGTCATAGTAGTTTACCCGCATTCCTATTTTCTTATTCATTATCAATCCTACTCCTGTGATACCCCCAACTGATTTTGTATTTATAATCATGTACTCACCTGACCAGAAATACTGTTCATCCTGCCACCGAACTTCACTAATCCCCATTATATCTAACTTCAACCAATCCATTGCCCTTTTTAAATTTTCTAGATTCCCTACCCGATTAAGGGATCTAACATTCCACGCTCCGACCCGTAGACTGCCAGTATTGTCTTTCCCGATGATCAAAACCTCCTGAGTAGTCCCCGCCCGAAGATCCGAATGGGGGACTATTTTACCTCCGGAATATTTTACCAGAGAGGATGCCATCATCATATGTTCATACAGTAGAGCTGCATGTCCTCGGGAAAAATAAAGGCTGTAGTTTCACCTTGCTTTCAGCCGTTCGCAGTAACTGTGTGGCAAAGCCACATTAGCTGATGTTACAAGGCCAGCTCAGTCAATAATCCAGACTGTTGCCCCTGTAACTACTGAAAAGGCTGCTGCCCCTCTTCAGGAACCACACGTTTGTCTGGCCTCTCCACAGATACCCCTCCGTGGTTGCACCTACGGTACGGCTATCTGTATCGTTGAGGCACGCAAGCCACCCCACCACGGCAATGTCTGTGGTTCATGGGAGTGGTTACAATGTTTATCTTTATAGAAATACTGAAAAGAGTCAAAACACCAAATTTATGCTACAAGTAATAGTATTTTTATCTTTACTGACACATAAGGAAAGTACCGAGTTTTTGCAAAAGAGTCTAAAATACAATATATTTTCTCACTTATTGCAATCACGGGATAAAACTATAAGAACAAACAATATTAGTCCAAAACTGTGTTCGAAAATATTTAGGAACAAATAGTTGACAGTATAGCTGGGGTGCATTCGTAGTTCAGACACTGAACGAGAGTTTTAGCTTGGCAGCTTTTGCACACATATTTGTTGGAGTTGAAATATAAATTTGATCTTTGTTGTTGTTGGTTTTTAGGGGACTAAGCAGCTAGGTCATCAGTCTCAATTTGATGTTTCATTCCCCTGTTGTTGTTTATATGAAACATGATTTTGCCAATGCCTTCTATTTCCATATTAGCTCCTCTCTACAGTTTGCAGGGGTAAAGACGCTCATCTGCTACTCTGACAATTAATTCTCACCGTGAAGTCTCCTTACATGTACGTAACTTAAAGATTGTGTGAGCAGTGATCATTGCAAGGTCACGAATGTTCTAAAAGACATGCACAGGCCATCGGTGGGTGCCATGTTGGACACTGTAAGGTTCTATCATAGGGTCAACTATACCAATCCCATCGTTGGTTTCATTATAAAACTACACAGTATCTGGAAGTTTCTTCTCAGTATTGTCATTGACCTGACATCCAGCATGCATGTTACTCATAAGGACACCCATAAATCCGACAGCTGAAGAATAGAACAAAGAAAGGCGTACAGTGGACTGCGTGCTTACTGGTTCAGAAACTTATGAGAATGGTAAATGTTTATGTCATGCAAGAGGTAAATCACTGGCAGATGTTTCAGATTTTGTTTGCCGATCATTTGATGCATTTGCATCACTTGAGTCAGCAGTTTCCACTGAAACAAAGTGTCGACGTCCTCTGCAATCATCTCACTACCGGATTCGTCGCCTTATTTCGTCTGTGAAACGTCGATGGCAGAGAATCTCGGCATTCGTAAGACCGCCTCGTAGCTTCAATGACGCAAACTCGCCACAATGAACCACAAGCTCAGGTCACTGCCACCCGGAGATCGGGCGGGACAAACGATACTCGCGTTCCAACATGTTCGGGATATCCCGATACAGCAGAGAACTCGAGACAGTATCGAACTGTTCGAACACTGAGATAATAAATGAGTCGCACTGCATATCTGCAAGCGATACGCGAGAAATTTTGAAGTTACTGGTTTATCGCTTTGCTCAGAACTAATTTCATAGCAAGTACAAGTATATGTAACAGAAAAGTAGGGCATAACTATGAAAAACTGGATTTTTTAACAGTCTATACGTGACCTGTCTGATATCACTGCAAGATATGATCCATTGATAAACAAAATATCTGCTACTATGACAGAACTACTGAAACACTGAAGGCTAACATTCAAAGCAAAAAAAATTGAACCTTCATAAGTAGAAATTACATTTAATGTGATTATAAGAGATAGGATGCAAATGACCATTCCATTTACTGTTCATACGATACAATAACAGCGAAATATGTTACCACCTTTTAATCGCCTTGAAAATCAGATTAAAAGGGATGAAATAGAGAAAACATTACAAATTTAATACCCAGTAATGGAAATAAGTCGCATAAAAATAAACTGTAATTGCAACCTGAAAATAAACGATGCACGAGCTGCTGTGTACGTAGTTTCAACAGGCGTCGCTAGATCGCAGCACTAGAACTTTAAATCGCGATTGGTATCGTTTACTTATAGCCTATATACGTTACTGTTTTACTTATGATTTGCACCCTAGAAGCTAATATAGTCGGAATTTCACACTTATTAATCCCCATAGTATATTGACACCCTATCTTCGTTATAAATCGGATACTACATAGCACAGAAAAGATTTATCAATACCATCGTTGTAACTAGCAGAGATAGTACCTCGTGACATTGCTAGATAGCGTCGTGATCGAATGTTCGAACATTTCCCGAGATTTCCCGAACTGTGGCGTAAATTGTTCGAACAGTTCGAGTCATATTCAAACCCAGCTCTACCCGGAATGATTGAGCCCACTCGACTTTACCAAAGGCAAAGATAGACAGAGAACTTCGGTAGGGACGACGTGGCTGACATCTGCTGCCGTGTCACAGAACTATTAGCAGGCTCTCAGTCAGAGGTGTGGTTGTGCTGTGACTTCCCACTGCCACTGGCATGGCACCTATCCACTGAAAACCGAAAGCTGCTCCGATATAAGGCTTCACCCGACCTCCGAATTTTCGCTATTTCTCTTTATTTTTGGCCTAAAGTGTCATAATATACTTCAACATCATGTGAATCACGTCGAAACACGCCCATAAATTATTTCTTGACTAAAAACTGACGTTGCTGATATCAGATTGTGTTTAACTGTGTATGGATCAAAAATGACCCATACGGTACTACTGGGTGGGGTAGAGCGATGAAATTTTGGTGAGTCAGGCCTTGTTTATAGCCCGCGGTTGCTCCGCAGCGGAGGAATCACGGCGGTTTGGCAGTGCGCTGTTCCTCATAAGGCAGCGTGGGAGCAGACCGCCCGCCCTTCTGCTGCGGCGTCAAAATACCAGCGGCTGCACTTACACGGCGGTTAATGGGGCTGTTGGGTGCGCCATATGTCTGGCCGCCAGGTGGGAACAGGGTGCTCAACGTCACTGCGGCTGAAACATCTGCTGTGTGAGTGACGAGCGGAGCCTGCAACTGCTCCGTCGCGAAGGCACCGCTGTCTATAAACACAGCCTTATACAACTCTACAGATTATTAAAAGACTCGAGAGGGTTTGGTCTTACGAAGAATATGGTGGCAGGTAGGGCCCCCGAAACACCTATATGGGTAAAAAATGACCTACGTAGTACTTCTAGTGTTAAACCCCGATCTTCTTTATTTTGGTTTAATTGCCATTTTTTCGCCCAATATGGATATGTTTTCTAGATCATTTTTCATTTGGCATTGATCATCTGATGACTATCATATAATGTAAATGACAGCTTAATTTGCAAAGAAGGGGGGCATTTCTGGGTATAATCATAGTTCGGTAGACAACGGCAAACATTTTCCACTAGGAAAATTGTCTCTTAATGTGATAAATGTATTAACAGTTGTAGCAATTGCTACACTTATTTTAGTCCACCTGTTTCAGTATGCGCAGCGACATTTTTATTCTTAAAACTCGTTTTATTTTTATTTTTTTGTACACGGGTGACACGGAACATAGCAGTGACACCGCGTCGCCTTTTCAGACTGGTGCTGGTTTCGTGCCCGGCATCACGCTGGACGTTAAGTCGGTAATAAGGACGGTACCTGTCACATTTGTGGATTGTTAAGGTCGGCGTGTGCGCACGCCATATCTTCCGTCTCTCCGCCACGTAATCTGTCATCAGAATAATGGCAGGACTGCAATTTGCCGTCGCTATCCTGACATGTGTCATAAGGGGCTTCCAATGCTTAGAACTGCATGAAATCATTCTTGGAATAACAATCGATCATAAAAAACAGTGCTCTGTGTTATTTCCTTGAAAAACACTGCATTTTACCACAGGTGCAATTTTAATAGATAGTACCTTAAGAAGGAAGTTATACTTAATTAATTAAATTCATTGTACGAATACATTTTCAGTCAACAGTGACAGAAACCCTTTGCTTAAAGTAATTATAATAGTTAACCTCGTCACGTTTCGCTGGACGTCAGGAATATCGTCAAATCTCTTTTCTTTAAAAGGTAGTTTTAGTCGAGGAATAGGGAAGAGAATGTTGAATTGAGATCCGGCTAGTATAGTGGACGTTCAAATTGGCCCACCCGTTTTTATTTATTTATTTATTTATTTTTTATTTTTTGCCCGTAGCTCTTTGACTAGTTTGAACGTATGAGGTCGAGCGTTGTCGTTTACTTGACGATTCACCAAACTCGCTCGATCTCTATCCTACTGTCTTCGTATTCCCTCGCTTTGAAAGGAAAGAGATTTCACGATATTCCTGACTTCCAATGAAACGTGACGAGGCTTTTGAACACCATCCGAAAGGAAGATATCGTGCAAAGTTTCCAGGACATGTTTCGCAGTGGTCAGCGGTGCATACTTAGGAGAGGTGACTATTTTGAAGGAAAGTACGCTAAATGTAGTTCATAGTTCGTCTACATTAATGTTACAGGACTATTCACCGACCTTTATTGTCAGAAGTTGTATGATTTAGATAAATAACCTATAAAAGGAACGAGGAGAAGCTGTGTAGAGGAGAGTTATGGTTTGTTTCGATTTTATTTATTTATTTTAATTTCACGGACATCAGATGCTTCATCCCGGAGTTTCTTAGACGAGCTGTAAAAATCGCTTTTAAAACTATTACGCACTTGAAACTTCCTGGCAGATTAAAATTGTGTGCCGGAACCGGGACTCGAACCTGGGACCTTTGCCTTTCGCTGGCAAGCGCTCTACGAACTGAGCTATCCCGACACGACTCACCATGCCGCCTCACAACTTTACTTCCGCCAGTACCTCGCCTCCTACTTTCCAAACTTCACAGAGCTCTCCTGCGAAACTTGAAAGGATATGTTGGAGTCATGGCTTAGCCACAGCCTAAGGGATGTTTCCAGAATGAAACTTTCATTCTGCAGCGCAGTGTGCTCTGATATGTAACTGCAGAGTGAAAGTTTGATTCTTGAAACATCCCTTAGGCTTTGGCTAAGCCATGTCTCCACCATATCCTTTCTTCCAGGAGTGCTAGTCCAGCATGGTTCGCAGGAGAGCTTCTGTGAAGTTTGGAAAGTAGGAGGCGAGGTACTGGCGGAAGTAAAGTTGTGAGGCGGCATCGTGAGTCGTGTCGGGATAGCTCAGTCGGTAGAGCGCTTGCCCGTGAAAGGCAAAGGTCCCAGGTTCGAGTCCCGGTTCCGGCACACAATTTTAATCTGCCAGCAAGTTTCATACCAGCGCACACTCCGCTGCAAAGTGAAAGTTACGTTATTACGCACTTGTTTGCTAATACATAGCGCTCCAATTCCACAATATAAAAACATGTCTACTAAACTTTTCAATGCAGTGATACCATAAAAAATACATATACATGTTTGATTTCTATTCGATATTCTTATGATCGCTTTTCAAAGTGAAGTTTATCAAGATGAATCAAGAACATTATAAGAGAGTGGAAGTGTCTAAAATGGACATAACAGTGCTGTACCTCTAGATGCCCTGTCATCGTAGATACTATCACGGTAATTTAAAACGCTTATGGATATATTCGTGGTGAGAAGCAAGAGGAAGGAAAAAAAAAAGAGCGTAGGCGAAGCAGTTAGGTAGTGTAATTCGACGGAAACTTTGAATACGATGAGTGTTGGAACAAAAGGTAAGAAGATTAGGGCATAACTTCCAATCGATCTCGTAGTTATTTGTAGACGGATATCATACATAGTGCAATTACTTTTTCTATTGAACTGAATTTTAGTAAATGAATAATTTCCTCAGAATAAAATTAGTTCTAAAAATCCTTTATTTACAATCTCTAGAGGTGTGCATTTCCAGGCAACTACCCACTCAGACAAAATATAAAGCGGCGAGGCTGCCGCTGGCTAACATTTGAGAGGAGTCTTCGTCCGCCGGCAACACTTTTCGAGCTGTTCCGTCGTCTCCGCGCACGCTCGGTGTAGCCCGGTAGCTGGTTACAGGCAGCAGTGGTCGGCGGCGTGTCTGTGAATGATACATTGCAGGTAACTGCCCGTGTTAAGTACAGCAGTAGTAGCGAGTTGAAAGTTGGCTCCGCCGTTGTCGTTGCTCGGCGCGCTTGTTGGGACGTAATGGGTTGTCTAACTGCTCGCGCGGCTTCTCAACGGTCTCAAACTTTCAGCGCCGCACTGATAATTTGCACTGTGCTAAACGAGCTATTATTGAAAACGAGGGTAACTCAGCTGATTTGGAACGAGCTGTTTTAACAGTTCAGCGCAACAATCCGTGATTCACCGGTAACTGTCACCTCTTTCATTCAGGGGTACCTCAAATAATCAAGAGGCCGCGGAAGTTAAGAATTTGGACATGAAACGGTTAAAGTTTACACTATAATTTTTACTTTGCATTGACCAAACGAGCTAAATCCTAGGGATTAAATTCATTAGAAAGGGAAACTGACAGATGGAAAAACTCATATATCTGTCTTGCTCAGTTTGTTTAGTCAGTTCTTTTTTCCTCTGTGTGGCCGTGGTGTGATGCCATCAGTTGCTGGTCGTAACGGACAAATCTTATACTATCGAAATCTGCTGAACACATTACAGGAGGCTGCCAAAACAAAGAAGGAAGGAAGGAAAATTAGGGTTTAACGTTCTGTCGAAATCGACTTCATTAGAAAATCTCAAGAAGAAGAGCCGCGGGAAATGTCCCTGGGTGTATCCACGCTCCACAACAAAGTAGTCAGCTCATTCGGCACAGGACACATGCATCTTCTTTAGCTTCTCTCGCCTATTCTCCTCGAAAGAGACCCAGTGATTTCTCTTTCTCCCATAGGAGGAACACACTATGGCGTGTTGGAAAGTCTCTGAAACTAAGTCCCAGTGTCTTACGACACGCTATAGTTGCGCTAGTGTCATCATTTTTGTTCTGTTGTTTTTATTGGGTCACTTCTCCTGTCAATATGTTCAAATGTCTTTAAAGCTATGGGACCCAACTGCAGTAGTCATCAGTCCGTAGACTTATAAACCACTTAAACCAAGTTATTCTAAGGGCAAGACACACACACACCCATGCCCGAGGTAAGACTCTTACCTCCTATGGGGAGCAGCCACCCTAGGTCGCACGACCAACCCCAACCGACTTCATATCAATATAGGAGGTTAAGATGTACGCAACCAGTGGCGGACTAAGGGTTTCGGAGGCCCGGGTTGGCGGCAAAACAAAATGAGGCCCCCCGTCACTTGGAAATAAATGTATCACTATAAAAAAAGTAACTTTTGACAATTGGAGGCCCCTCTCGGACGAGAGCACAATTGTAACATATACAGAGGAGCAGTCCCCTCTAAACCACTGTCCTACGCTCCCCTCGTAGTTCCGTAAGATGCTAGAAGGTGCCAGGCGGATCGCTGGCTTAGGGTGCCTCTCGCACGTCAGAGGGTAGCGTGGAGGGGAGGCTGAGGGGAGAGGTCGTGCCGCCTGCCACGAGGCCACGGCTGTGTCCAGCTTGCTGGCGTTTGAGGGGAGGTGCTGGTGGGGAGAGCCGCTACCTGCCGCCTGCTCTGGCCAGTTTAAAGGGCTCCTTCTGACCGCAGCGCCATCATGGGACATCTTACGGAACTGCTGGAAACCCTCCCTCCCCGCACCCTTGAGCGTACGACCTGGCCGTTATGGAGGTTTCCCGTCTGTATATATTTGTCTGTGAAAGAGGCACGGAACAGTACTAAAAAAAGTACCTTTCGAGATCTGGAGGCCCCAGTTGGAGATGTTAAGGGCAGCGCAAAAAAAGGGGGTCCTTTCGAGGTATTTGGGGGCCAACACGAGAGACCCGTGGCGCCCCCATGCCTTCCCCGCCCGGATCCTCCATAGTCCGCTACTGCTGCCAACTAGGCACGTGAAGTAATGCGACTTATGACGGAAACAGCATTGCATAGTGAGATTTCTGCAGTGCACGGGAACACGCTGAAAAGCGTGACAGTGCTATTTGACGTTGTTGGACATTTCGTGACGGACGTATTGATGTCCGTGATGAAGAATGATGCGGCCGGCCGACCGTTCGTTTTGAATGATGAACATGTTGCAAATGCGTGTCACGAGGGCAAAGAGAACTGTCGTTTCACAATTTGAGAACTTATAGAGTATGAGGAGCTGAAGGCGAGCCTCACTAAAGTGGAAGAGTTTTACGCTGACGGAATTTAAAAACTTGTGAGGTGGCGAGACAAATGTTTAAATGTGTATGGGAATTATTAATATAGTCTACTTTAGTGTGGGAAACTGTACTAAGATTTAAAGCAGTTTATTATCTTTTTTACTGCTCGTCAGCAGTTGTGAATGTTTGGTATTCTATTACATATTTTGACCCGTTTGTACCATCTTCAGAATCTGAAACTAAATATGTATGCTCTTGCATTAATACAATAATTTGACTGGACAATGAATAAAATTTACGTTTAATACAGTTGCTGAACAGCAAATGTTAGACAGAAACACGAATGCAAAACTTAATTTTTACGTGTGTGTTAATTTTTTCTGTTATCTTCTGTAAATGCTTTCTTGATGTAAATAACTATAATCTCCAAAAGACTGTTTTATACAATAATACTAAATTTCTTTATTTGTCCTTTAACAGATAATAAGGAAAATGCCCCAGATGTAGAAAATTCTCCGGAAGATGTTTGGTTGGTGATTTGGGCAGGAGTACTAAACTCCGTAGGTCATCAGTCCCCCGGTGGGGAGGGTAAGGAGTGAGGATAGAAAAGGTGGGGAAGGAAAAAGAAATGCAGCCCAGGGAGGAAATAAGGAACAAGACTGCATTAGCTGGGGGATCCGTGCACGCACGTACTCACGAAAGAAACGTGAGCCCCCAGGGGAATTTGAAAGATGTTTGGGTAATAAAAACAACTGTGCTCAATGAAGAAGTACTGATCCTTATTACATATGTGGGAATTATAGTTAATAATACATGAAAGGGTATACCATTCACTCGTATGTAAGTTACCAAAATAAAGTGCTTTCTGGAAAAAAGGAACTAACTTTCTGAATTCTTATTCTCAGTGGTATGATTTTCGAGGTGGAACGTTTCCTAAGCAACAAAAATGTCTATTGCTACGACCGCGGTCATCAGCTCAGTCACGTCCAGAGAAATGTGTCTCACGGAAGTGTGAAAAATAGAGAAAAGGGCTAATGTCGTTAAAAGTTTCGTGGTCATCCCTTGAGTATTGCGAGATAACAAGAGTTTGAGTTCCTTTTACGGCTTTTACTTGTGAACTGCCGCCTAGAATACGGTATTTAATTTCTGCTTCGTGTCACGTGGAGCTGTGGCCTGTGGAAGGGGGATGCGAGGCCACGTGTGGGAAAATGGGACAAGAGGGGGCGGGGCGTCGCTAAGTGTGTCAGGGCGCGCATCGAGCGGCCCGGGGTCACTGACCTCTCCACGCGTGGCCTCAACGTGGCGCGCACGTGCAGAGGTCAGGCAGCGCGGCGTTCTTCTCTTATTAAGGCAGCCTGCGATCGCCCAAATAATGACACACTACTTCTAATGGCGTCCACTGAAGGAGGATTCCAACTGCAAACCCGTCTTTTGATGCCGATCTTCCCTAAAAGAGAAAATCATCATCATCATCATTTTCCATCTCCAGTCTCCCGGGTGTGGCTAACAAGCGCTCTCCATCTCATCCGATCTTGATATAACATTTGGTCTTGGACATCCAACAGTTAAAACCGTTCTTTTCTACGTCTGATTTTACTGCCTCTATCCATGGTCTCCTTGGCTTTCCTCTTGGTCTTCTTCCTCCCACTTCCATTCTGAAGTATTTTTAGCGGTTCTTGTGCTATCCATTCTCATTACATGGCCATACCACTGCAGTCTTCGATTCCCCAAGATGTTCGCAATAGGGACCCTGATACCAGCTGTTCCTCTGTGTACCTCATTTCTGATCTTGTCTCTCCTGATAAACCTCATTTCTGTTGCTTGGATTTTGCTGTAACCATTTTTTAACAATGTACATATTTCCATGCCATATACGGATTGGAGTGAAGTAAGTCTTATATAAAGTTAACTTTGCTGCTTGGGGTACTTTTTTGTCCCAGAGTACATTCCGAATGAGATGCATGTAGAAATTTGATGCTTTTTGTTTTCTGTTGAGAAAATCGTATAAACTCCAAATATGAACTTTTAAAATTATTGTTCCTGGTAAAGGGCTTCACTGCGAGCTCTTAAGAAACAGGAAAATGGGAGAACAGGTTGAGTTAGACTTCAAGGAATATCAGCTTGGGTTAGATTAATACTTGTTAAATACGACATTTTACAATGATGTGGAACGTTCCAGTTCAAGAAATAGTGTCTCTAAATGACACTCAATATTTCAATAATTTATTATTATTATTATTTGCGAAATTTTTAAGTTTTATCTAAAAATCCATCTAGAGTGTAGAAGGAGGAGCCATTCAGAAATTGATTTAATTTCTTTTTAAATACCAGTTGGCTATCTGTCAAGACTTTTGATGCTATTGCTAAGCGACCGAAGACTTTTGTGGCAGGGTAATTCACCCCTTTCTGTGCCAAAGTTAGATTTAACCTTGAATAACGAATGGATTTAGAAGAAATATAGGAAAAAGTAAGGGGATACTCACCTTCTAAATTATCTTAGGGACGAAGAGCATGAAAGAGACGAAGGGAGTAAGACAGGGTTTTAGCAGCACCCCCTATTGAAGAAAGCCTGCGCACAACGTCACAACATGGCGGCGGTGAAAGGCTTAGTGTCCTCTGAAAGATTGTAAAAATTAGTAGTGCACGCTGTTTATAGTGCATACTTTCGTTCAGGAGTGTATTTATTACGTAAATCGATGTTGTGTACGGTGCGATTGCTACGCTGGACGATTTGTGTGTGTCACAATAACGTGTGATCTCTTTTTTACTGACAAAATGAATTTATCAACGCTGATATTCCTGTATTATATATGTATTATTGTCTTACTTCTGTAGGAGCTTTCTATCTTGAGCAGGCATTTTTCAAGGACTGTACAGTCTAATGGTATCAATTGAATTGGCAACAATAGCACTAATTTAAAAGGCGCACCCCAGGTGACATTTCCACAGCTTCATTTGTTTCATAATACCGTAGATAATACACTGTAAAACACTAGAGTTTATTATTTTATAAAACATTATTTTGGGAGTTGAGAGAGCTGTTATAACAATATAAATTAATTAAATGGTCTAAGATCGTAATATTTTATTTGTAAAATGACCGGTTTAGGGCAACAATCTATTGCTATCTTCAGATATAATCGACTGCAAATAAAATACAGAAGATACTGCGTCACAAACAGATGTCAGAATTACACATTACTGTTTACAAATTTGGCTGTTGCTGGTGGTCACGAGCAATAAATTGCTGCTGATGCTTGAGTTGCCACGGGTTACATAGCTAAAACGTGAGTTGCTGGTAGCAGAAGGGGTTCTGCATTCTACTGAATTCTCTAATTCAGTTATTCAGAGTGAGTTTTCATTGCAAACGTTCCTGAACCGTACAGACGTGTGATTGCTTTTGATACATTTATTATGCTCCCACTCTCATTAACATGACTCACAAGTAAACCTTCCCAGAGGCTACACGTAAGTTTTGTTTGACTTTGAATATGTTCTAGTGTAGAACAATATTAGAGACACATTTTACATAGTACTGTACCCATTTGGCCGTTAAGCGAGAGAAGGATACTCTTAGAAAAAAATTAAGATTTTCGTATGAATACCATTGAAATGTATATATATATATATATATATATATATATATATATATATATATATATATATATAAACCTTCAGTTAAAGTTCTGTGGTTTTAACGTACTGTAGTTTACAACGGCGTACACACTTTATTGAAACAGTCGGTTTTTTTTTTCAAATCTCTTCAAACCCCTATTATTTTGTTTCGAAGTATGCGCGTCAGACACGAATCGGTTACAGTGTAACATATCGAACGTGCTCATAGCAATAGAGAATTATTTCTAGCTTTTTGGCAAATGCGACTTTGGAATAGCACTTGATCAATATGATTAAATTTGTTGTTAATGTTACTATGCGTTTTGCTCTTCGGCTATTCGTCAAATAAGAGAAGGGAAAAAAGAAAGAAAAATAACGGGGCCCGGAGGAGATTTTGGAAATAAATAAATAAATAAATAAAAAGCTATTCCGCCGAATCTGGGTGCACAGCGATAAAGTACATTTATCTGAACTTTTTTATCTCCTTTGCCGTTGGTTTCAGCGGTATTTATCATTGCCCAACCTGGCGGTTGGCTGACGACATAGTAATTCCGTCAGGGACAACAAAGGACCTGGAAGAGACAATTAAACGGAAGGACAGTGTCTTGAATGGAGGTTGTAAAATGAACATTAACAAGAGTAAAACGAGGGTAATGGAATGTAGTGTCAGAAAGTCAGGGGAATGCTGAAATAATTAGATTAGGTAACGAGACAGTAAAAGCAGTAGATGCATTTTCTTATTTGGGTAGCGAGATAACTTATGATGGCCGAAGTAAAGAAGATATAAAATGCAGAATGGCTATGGGAAGAAAAGCGTTTCTGAAGAAGCGAAATTTGTTGACATCCAATATTAGTTTAAATGTTAGGAAGTTCTTTCTGAAAGCATTTGTCGGTAGTGTAGCATTGTATGGGAGTAAATTGTGGATAATAAAGTGTTCAGACAAAAACATGATACAAGCTTTCGAACTGTGATGCTATAGACGAATGATGAAGATTAGATAGGTAGACCACGTAACTGACGAGGAGGTGCTTAACAGAATTGGGGAGAAAAGGACTTTGTGGCATATCCTAAGAGAAGGGGTAGGTTGGTGAGAGACATTCTGAGATATCAAGGAATCGTCAACTTAGCATTACAAGGATATAACTATATCTAAATAGATACTCTGAAACTCACATTTAAGTGCCTGGAGGAGGGTTGATTAACTACTTTCATAACCTTTCTCTACCGTTCCATTCTCTAATAGCGCGCGGGAAGAAAGAACACCTAATTCACTCTGTTTTCGATCTGATTTCTCTTATTTTATTCGGATGGTCATGTCTCCCTATGTAGGTGGGTGCTATCAAAAAATTTTCACATTCAGAAGTAAAGCCGCGGCGGAGCTGCCGAGCGCATTGAGGCGCTGTGCTCCGATGCGTGAGGACGTTCCCAGTCGGTGGTTCGAATCCGCCCCCCCTCGGACATGGATGTTAGTGCTGTCTTTAGTATTAGGTAGTTCATAAGTAGTTTGTAAGTTTAGGGCTGATCACCCCGCAGTTATGTCCCATAACGTTCACAAACAGTCAGAAGTCGCTGATTGAAATTTCGCAAATAGATCTTGCCGCAACGAATAACGTCGTTCTTTTAATGATTTCCACCTCTAATCGTGCAACATTTCCGTGACGCTTCCCCCTCTGTAACGTGATAAGACAAAATGAGCTGCCCTTCTTTGTACCTTCTCAATGTCTTCCGTGAGTCCCACCTGGTGAGGGTCCCACAATGGGCAACAGTACTCCAGGAGAGGACGCACAAGTGTGATGTAGGCAGTCTCTTTGGTAGAGCTGTTGCATCTTCGAAGCGTTCTGCCAACGAAACGTAACCTTTGGTTCGCCTTCCACTCAATATTTTCTGTGTGTTCTCTCCAGTCTAAGTTGTTCGTAATTGTAAGTCCTAGGTATTTGTACAATTTACGACGTTAAGGTTTGACTGATTTATCGTGTAATTGAAGTTCAGCGGATTTCTTTTAGTGGTCATGTGTATTACTTCACACTTTTCTTTATTTAGTGTCAATTGCCAATTTTCGCACCATGTAGAAAATTTGTCTAAATTGCTTTGCAGTTGATTTTGATCCTCTGTTGACTTCACTAACCAATAAATGACAGCATCATCCGCGAACAGTCTAAGGGAGCTATTCAGATTGTCTTCTAAATCGTTTGTAAACACAATGAAGAGTAGGGGACCTATAACGCTTTCCTGGGGAACGCCAGATATCAGTTCTGTTTTACTCGATGATTTACCGTCAGTTACTACGAACTGTGTCCTTTCTGATAGGAAATCATGAATCCAATCGCACAATTGGGCGATATTCCATAATCACGCAATTTCATTAGAAGCCGCTTGTGAGCTACTGTGTCAAAAGCCTTTCGGAAATCCAGAAATATGGAATCGATTTGAGATCCTTCGTCGATGGCACTAATCACTTCATGTGAATAATGGGCAAGCTGTGTTTCGCAAGAGCGATACTTTCTTAATCTGTATTGACTATTCGTCGTTCTCTTCGAGGTAGTTCATAATGTTCGAACAAAGTATATGTTCCAAAATCCTACTGCAAATCGACCTCTCTGAGATTTGTGGGGTAAAAATCGTAGAGGGTGATATAGGGACGAATACAGTAAGCAGATTCAAAAGGATGTAGGTTGCCGTTCGTGTTCTCACAAGGAAAGTACTAAGGCTCGAACAAACAGAAATACACCAAAATCGTATGATAGATAATGTAAAGGTCCCTTATTGCACTAGTGTTACTCCCGCATCTGCAAAAATATGCAGTCGTCCTTTAGAGGCCTCTGCGTGTGCCACGCCGCATTGCACTTTGACCTGCCGGTACGCCAGTAGTGACGGTGCAGTGTGCCTCTGAAGTTGCGTTTTGTGACGTTATTTGTGTAGTGAAACGTCGGATGGGTCGGCGATTGGTAATCAATCCTGCTATTATAGTGTGACTGGTTGACATGCAGTTACGAAGAAACCTTCTTAGTGAAGATGGTATTGGTGTAGAAGATGAATCATTCGCATGTTACCTGGTATCATTATAGTGTTTCTAAAGTATGCTCATATTTCCGCACTGTAATAGATACCAGAAAACATGTGAATGATTCATTTTCTACACCTGTGCACAGTGTGTACACTTCTACACCTACACAAACTGTATTCACGAAGAAGGGCTCTTCGAAATTTTATCGGAACCAATCGCAATACATTAGCTGGATTGATTAACGTTCGCCGATACATCTGACGCTTAAAAATAACGTCACAAACCGGAACTTTAGAGGAACACTGCGCCTTCCCTACTGGCCCCGACTGGCGTACCGGCAGCTCAATGTGCAATGCGGCGCGGCACACGCAGAGGCCTCTAATGGGCGACTGCAAAGTTTTGCAGATGCGAGAGTATCGCTAGTGTAATAAGGGACCTCTACATTATCTCTTACACGATTTTGGTATATTTGTGTTTTAGTTAAAAGGCATTTTACACCACTGGAGAGCGATCAGCAGTTTATATGAAACAGTTCATTCAGCCAAGACAACAGTTTTTTTTAGCAATCTTGGCTGAATGAAGTGTTTTATATATTTGCGAAATAAATCGCAAATTTGCGATGTTATGGCTTCACTGTATTAGGTTTAGATGAAATACCAAACTGTGGCGAATGAAAATTTGTGCCCGAACGGGATTCGAACCCGGGATCTCCTGCTTATTAGGCAGAAGCGTTGACCACTCCGCCGCCGAGGACACAGTGACCAACCCGACTGCAGAGGACTCTTCCCTACACGTCACCCGCAGACTTTGGTATAGGAAAAAGACAGCGTGGCGAATGGAGATTTCTGTGTGCCGGGAGACGTGCAGGGAAGAGTCCTCTGCAGTCGGGCTGATCACTGTGTCCTCGGTGACGGAGTGGTCAACGCGTCTGCCTAGTAAGCAGGAGATCCCGGGTTCGAATCCCGGCCGCGAACAACCACAGTTTGGTATTCAATCTAAACCCCATACATTGAAGCCATAACATCGCAAATTGCGATTTATTTCATTCATTTGAACACTGTAATTCGTCAAAAATATATATTATTAGCTGAACCCCCACTGCTTCGCATGCGTAGGCTGGTTGGTCCGCACCAGTTGTTTCTTTTTAATGTTTATCAAGAATCCACATCTTAAGTTTCGTAGTTATAGCTTGAAATTTGAGTTAACAGCACCATATTTTTGAAAATAAATTTTTGCATCTCGTATTTCACCCCCTTATTGGTCGAATTTCCAAAAATACCGAAACACAAGTCTTTTAAATTTGAAGCCCGAATCCAAATCCGAAAATTTGTAGTTCTAACTTCAAAATTGCCTAAATAGCAATATATTTCCGAAAAACAGCTCCTCTCCAATTTAACCCCCTTGATGGTTGAATTTCCAAAAATACCGAAACACGAATTTCTTAAATTCTAACGAACAATACAAATACCAATTTTTGTAGCTATAGCTTCAAAATTGTCTTGACAACAATGTGTTTTGCAAAAGAATTTTTGATCCTCTATTTAACCCTCTTACTTGTTGAATTTTCAAAAATACTGAAAATCATGGATTTTTAATCCTAACCAAGATTCCATATCCGAAGTTTCGTAGTTGTAGCTTAAAATTTAAGTTAACAGCAACATATTTTTGAAAGTCAATTTTTTTGCGTCATCTATTTTACCCCATTATTTGTCGAATTTCAAAAAATGCCGAAACACGTGTCACTTAAATTCGAACCCTGAATTAAAATCCCAAATTTTGTAGTTCTAGCTTCAAAATTGCCTAAATAGCTACGTATTTTCAAAAAAAAAAAAAAAAAAAAAATCATCCCCTATTTCACCCCCTTACGGACGCGATATCGAAAAATTGCTTCTTAAATGACGCCTACAGACTAAGATCAAAATCCTCCACAATTTTCAAGATTCTATCTTCAGTGGGTTGGGCTGGGCGATGATGAGTCAGTCAATCAGTCAGTCAGTCAATCGGGACACTTTCTTTTATATAGAGAGATTATATATTTGTGTTTGTTCGAGCCCGAGTACTTTCCTTGTCAGATGAAGAGGCTTGCACAGGACAGAGTAGCGTGGAGAGCTGCATCAAACCAGTCCGCGGACTGAAGACCACAACAACTTACCCAATTACCCAAACAACGTGAGTGTAAGCTCGGTCCCTACAGACCACGGTGTGGGCGGGACGTTGAGCCGCACCCTCGCTCGGTGTCATGGCAGAGGCTGTGCGCCACTGGCGCGTGTTCCAGTCAGGAGCGCGTCCGTGGTGAATGGAGCGGCGTGCTGTGCCCGCGGCCGCCGCCGCCCACGCAGCCCTGGACTCCTGGACTCGCAACAGGTGGCCGCCGGCTCGCTCCCTTTTTTAACGCCGACCTTTACCTCGCCCAGCCCCGCCAATGCTGACGTAAACCATTACGACTCAACAACGACGCCGCACTCGGCTGCGTCACAGCCGCTCCTCAGGGAAAGCACCCTTTGAAAGTTGTTAATAATATAATTGTCAAGACTGTTGTTGCTCAAAAACTATATCTATAAATGTGAATGTCTGTTCAGTGTATGTTTATCACCTCTGAACCACAAGACATAAAGAGCTAAAAATTTGTACAGCTACTAATGTCTACCCGGGTAAGGTTTTAGGCACGGTTTTATGGGAATCGGATAGCTATTTATCTACATACAGGGTGTTTCACTAAGTGTGTTTGCCTCTGTAACTTGTAAAATAATAGGTGACGGGAAATTTTAATGCGGTAGATCAACACAAGAAATGTTACACTTTCTGCGGAGCTATGAACATAGTTTATTGTATAATTTTCCAAAGAGTTACACCACAAAGATATAATTTTTTAAATGGAACAATAGTTTTTTCTATCGTGCATTGGATTCGTTGAAACCACCTGCGTCCAAATCAATTTAAACTATGGAACTGCATCGTTAGAGAGGCCATTGAAATTCGCACAAGTGACGACCTCATAAACCGTGACTGTGGCTATAATCTTAGCAAAGCTTGGGAACCAGCGATTGGGTTAATTAAGAGTAAATCTAGCAAACGTAACGAAGTGACGACCACGGCGGACAGAGCCCTCACACCGACGTCATCTCAGACGCCGGCGCAATCGGTTCCACTGCGCGGCCGCGGCGCGGGGCGCGGACCGCGGAGGGGTCGCTCCGCGGGCCGAGGGTATTTAAATGGCCCGCTACCGGGCTAGAACCCAGTTACCTTCGAGCAGCCGTAGCGTGCGGATCTCCGTGCCGGCGCGTTTCCAGGAGCTCAGTCCGTCAGTTCACCTGATGATGGCGACATGTATGATCGCCGAAATATTGTGCCCGTTGGACACTATAGACCGGCAGTAGACCCGTGGATATTTTAATTTTATTTTTTTATTTGAATGTTAATTAAAAATGTTTCTCGAAAGAAGGTTTGTATTACATTTCATCCTTCAAAACCAATCTCATAGTACACTACCGAAAGATAGCTTATCTATCATAATCAACAACACGCGAGCGGAGCCGACGGGTTTAAAATAGTATGTAATAAAAATCAATTCTGACCCTGTGACTTTATTAACAGAATGAGCAATTTCATCTCCGGCAGAAAATAATATGTTTCATTGAAGACTGTAATTGTTTGAACAAGTACATCAGCTTGCTGCAGAAGTTACTAATTATGTCACTCAAGGACTTACACTCATTTTATTGTCTAATTGTGCGCAAGGAAACATGTGCAGTTGCCCTCTGAATTACTGCCAAAAATGCTGCTGCTGCAAGGTTAAAAACTAACTACAGAATTCGCAGTAGTGCAGTACGAACCCACTAACTACACAAATACTAATTTTGCCCTTCCCTTTAGTATTTGAAACAAATAATTAATTGGGTTTCGGAATGAATGACTAACACGAAAGCACCTGAGGTAGAAGTTTACACTTACGCACTTATATATATATATATATATATATATATATATATATATATATATATATATATATATATATATAATAGAAGAACATGGATTTTAACAATATTGCACAAAAATGGTGATTAAGAATTGGGAATAGGTTACACAATTCTTTTCAGGAATCCATTTACTTCTACTGCCATTTTCAACATAGGGAAAAAAATCTAAAAAATCGAAAATATCTACAGTACACTTCGTCCGTTTCTTTGTACAGTAAAACACACTAAATTCCTCCACTATACTTTTAATTATTTTAAAGAATAGACGTAAAAGACGAAAATTAAACCCTTTATGTTTGATATCTATTAGAGACTACTTGCACAACATTACTCTGCTCATCGGGCAGCGCACACCAGAGATTGTCCTTGCGGAGCCAAAGATATAATTTAACAGACGTTTAACGTTAATATCATTGCGTACCCACGTTATAACCTGAGAAAATCGAAGAACTGACATCATGATTAAATGGTAATACAAATAAATAATTGGATCCGCTACAATTGTTAATTTTAAACGTTTTTATTTTATGCACTACCCCAGTTTCGAGACCTATATCTCATCATCTAGTGTATTTAGTGAAAAGGAAGGAACTTAGGGTTTGACGTCCCGTCGACAGCGTGGTCATTAGAGACGGAGCTTACGTTCTGATTTTCGGAGAAGGATGTTGGAGGAAATCGACCGCTCCCTTTGAAAGGAACCGTCCCGGCATTTTCCTGGAGTGATATAGGGAAATCACGGAAAACCTAAATCTGAATGGCCGGAGGTGGATTTGAACCATCATCCTCCAGTGCATTTAGCGAGGTCGTAAAACTGTTAGATGTAGGAAGAGATTAGAATAGTGAGTCTCTGGTACATGCAATAATCCGGAAATCACTGTAGCCGGCCGCGGTGGCCGAGGGGACTGCGGCGCGCCAGTCACGGTCTGCACGGCCACTACGGTCGGGGGTTCGAATCCCCCCTCGGGCATGGATATTTGTGCCGTCCTTAGTATAAGGTAGTTCGTAAGTAGTTTGTAAGTTTAGGGACTGATGACCCCGTAGTTAAGTCCCATAAGCTATACAAACATTTGAACATTTTTTGAAGCACTGTAGGCAACTTGGACGCGACGTAGCCACTCACAAGGCAGGGTGGAACCAACACCACCTAGAAGACAAGGCCTTACAACAGGCCGTGCCTACGTCACACTTAGAGGCCCCGACCGCCATCTGACTGGCCGGCCGCTGCGCGGCGGTGGGCGTGCCCCAGCCAACAGCCAGTGAGGTGGCGGCCGGGGCCTCTAAGTGTGGCGTAGGCACGGCCTGTTGTAAGGCCTTGTCTTCTAGGTGGTGTTTGTGGAACCGCCCGAGCACCGCGTCAGTTCTACTGGTACGGTGGCTGTTGGAGGGCTGATGCGGTGTTCGGGCGGTTCGACCCTGCTTTGTGAGTGGCTACGTCGCGTCCAAGTTGCCTACGGTACCTCCCGGCTTGTTGCATGTACCAGAGACTCGGCATTTTAATCTCTTCCTACATGTGTTTTACGACCTCACTAAATGCACCTGATGATGATATATAGGTCTCGAAACTCAGGTAGTGCATAAAATAGAAGAGTTTTAAATTAACAATTGTTGCAGATCCAATTATTTAAGATGAGAATGCACGGTTTTGGATGTCCCGAAAGAAGAAAAATTGTATACAAGGTGTTAGAGGAGAAATATTAAATATTGTAAGAGGGGATAGTATGAACATATTGAAATAAAAATGCAAAATAACATGTCTAATTTTTGAGTACAGAGATACAGCCGCTGCGCCGGAACGACATGTCTTGGGTGGATTGCTAGTAATTGTGACTAACAGTTATTGACCGTGTGCGACTTCGTAACCACGCCGCCGCCGTTCGTACACATACGAAATATTACATTTGATCAATATATTGAATCTAGATTCGCGCACTAGGGCTTCGCAGAGCGTTTCCTCATATGCTAGCAATAAAAAATGTATGTCACAAAATTTCGTCCTACGCATATATCCGGCAGTAAATGGACGTAGAAGATTGAGATGGGTGTGTGTCCCATACGCCAGAGTGTTTCAGAATTACACTACTACATCTGGGAACGTCATCCAATGACGCTACAGAGCGTCGTAGTTGCTAGAGTGGATGTCTAGCGACAGGAGCTGGTACCTGTAACTTGGACTCTCCGTAGCGTCGTTGAATGGCGTTTCCGGGCATGGGTTTTCATGCTTATTTTGTTCCTCAAGACGCCTAATACATCCCTTACAAGTTTGTTGGTGTAATTATGAAACACACTGACGTCTGGAACACACAGCCATCTCAGTTTGACGTCCATTTAACGGAGGAAATATGCGCAGGATGAAATTTTGTGGGAGACATTTTTCATTGTTGGCAGGTGAGGAATCGCACTGCGAAGCCCGAGGCAGCGAATATATATATATATATATATATATATATATATATATATATGCAGCAGTAGGTTCTTGTACGAAATAAGAATGTGAAGAATGTGAATTTCAATCGAATTGTCAAGATAAATGAAACTCTGATTGCAACTCAGCTGCAACGCACCCTCCAATCAGCAAGCCGGCCGCGGTGGTCGAGGGGACTGAGGCGCTCCAGTCACGGTCTGCACGGCCACTACGGTCGGGGGTTCGAATCCCCCCTCGGGCATGGATATTTGTGCCGTCATTAGTATACGGTAGTTGATAAGTAGTTTTTAAGTTTAGGGACTGATGACCCCGTATTTAAGTCACATAAGCTTAACAAACATTTGAACATTTTTCCAATCAGCAACAGGGCGCGCAAAACAACGCAGGCAGTCTTAAATCGCCTTCAGGAAAGTACTTGCACGCTTTAGTAATCGGGTCCGGTGGTCTCAGGGTAAAGCGCTCCACTGGAAATCGAAGGGTCACGGATTCGAAACCCGGTCGGACCTCGAATTTTTTGTCAGTCTGTGTTTTAAACCATCCTTCACCTCTCAACGATGTGAGGAGTCGCCAGAAACGACAAGTGGTTCAGATTCCTCTTTAAGCTGTAGGTTTCCTTTCCCCTGATGGATAACTGGGGTAGGCTAGGGACACGCAAGTCGCCGAAGTTGCGTCCAATTGAAAGACTTCCAACAGACCAATGAGCAACACGAAATTATTATTATTATTTATTGCGTTGAAAATAGCCTAACCAACTTTCATAAGCCCCTGCTGTTCCAGATATATTTGTGGTGAAAAGTGGGACACCCTCTATATTCCAAAATACTGTCACAAATCAATGCCAGTGATATAGATTTGTAATTCAGCGGATTACTTCCATTTCATTTAGTACGTATTTGTGCGACCTGGGCAAGTTTCCAGCAGCTAGACCGGGATTTATTATCTCGATCGTGATTTAAGTTTATTAAGTGACACACGTTGGTCCGCTCCACCGGTCATGTTCCTCACGTAGAAATCTGTTCTTGATTTAAGTTCTAGAATATTTACTGTAATTTCTATGATGAAAGGACTTCGGAAAACAGTTTTTGAATGATGAGTAAAATGGGGAGATGAACTACGTCAGTAGTTAGTGTATAAGTTGAAAACTCGTATCTGCCGAGAGGCGGGCGGGTTTAGTAACCATTGTGTCCGGGTGGCGTAGTCGACAGCGCAACTGCCTAGTAAGCAGGAGAGCGGGATCGTATCCAAGCTATTATGGCCACGGATGTTCGTAGATGCAGCTCCATACACGCTGAAAGTGGGGAAATCGCTTAATATATTTAACCCAAACTTCATATTACATTTACGGCTTAGGCGTTGCATAGAGTTACACATCAATTCCGAAAAGTAAATATCCTAATATCGAAAACGAAGGTGGTTTTCTCCAAGTGACCAAATCGTGTACAACGCTGCAAACAACTACTACACGTAAACTGAAATGTATGTTGAATAAGAACCTTGAATACTGAAACCTTGCTATTTTGTACCGCCTTTTTTTAAACATATTGATGAAACTCTAGAACCCTGATAATATTATTCCTAGCACAATCGCTCTGTATAAATAAACATCGTCGATCTCTTACGAAGTTGACAGTTATATCTCTATGAGTAAGAACATATTGTGAGTCGGAAGAGAGTGAATGGCAACAGAATATTTGGAAAAGAAAATTAACTGTGCACCCCGTTCCAGTGTGCCATGTATGAATGGGAAACAATTTTACTTCAGTATTTTATAGCGTAAGTAAAGTAATTAATATAATGTAAATATTTGATTAGTCTATCTATGTACTTTATTTTCTGCAGTAAATTAATAAAAAATAACATTTTGGTTTTGACATATAATTAGTTCATTAAATATTTATTTACATGGTCTACCAATTTCGGTTTCATATAAATATGTGTGTAGTTCTTAATTTGAGATTACGTAACATCCGTGCTCTATTTATTACATTTTGTTTCTATTTTTTCTTATACAGTTTATTGAAGTAACATCTACGTTGAATTAAACGGTGATATTTTCCCTCTTCAGATTTAACTTCGAGACATTATTTTCTATATGTCAGTGCCTAATATTGCTATCAACAACGAAAAGATTTTTTTCCCATGAGTGATATAATTTTGGGAATGAAACTTTCACCCTGCAGCGGAGTGGGCGTTGATACGAAACTTTATGGCATATTAAAACTGTGTACCGGAACCGGAATTTGTACATGGGGCCTTTGCCTTTTGCGGGCAAGCACTCCACCGCCTGAGCTATCCCGGCACGCTTCACAGTCCGTTATTATAACATTACTTCTGCTAGTACCTCGCCTCCTACTTTCCTAACAGAAGTTCTCCTGCGAACCTTGCAGAACTAGCACTCCTGGAAGAAAGGATATGGTGGAGACATCCAGGAAGTTTCAATTTTAGGAATATATTGGTCCAAATATATTTTCCTGTGCAACCCTTGTATCAATGAATTCTGGGATTTTAGTCTTATCTGACTTTTGAGTCATATCTACTCTTTGGACCTGTTTATCATTATAACTATTTTATAGAATCCTATGGACAAGAGCAGCAAAGACAGACGTGCTGTTGGGCACTGGGTAGAAAAACACCAGCTGGGGGCACAAGATGTGTTTGACATTCAAGAAGTATGTTTGACATGCATAAATCTGTTTGTTATTCATACAGCTGCGTTTTGACATTCATAAACTTGCATATGGTTCTATTGATTAGTTCCACTTTTGTTTTCGGTTTCCACGTACAGGTCTGCTTTTATTTCTTGCACACGAGTTTATGCGTTAGCCCTTCTATGTGATACCATTTTTTTGACTAGGGAGTTTGCTGTAATTGCTTTTACAAAAGTTTCAGACTCGCCTGAAAATGATCGCTTGGAAGGAATGTTGAATGGATCATCGTCCATATCTATTCCCAGACTGGTCACGGCATCTTGAGTGCGTGGTGCGCGATAATATTTCATGATGTAACAACTGATCCGTCGGTAACTGGAATGTGCTTTGTTATAGAGACGGCCAGTCAATTGGAATGCATCTTACGCTGAGATCAATAATTTCCCATTCTTGAGTATCTAATTAACTTCGACTGTTAACAATAGAAATCACTATCAAATTAGTTATTCTACTCTTCTTAGTACTACAGCTAATAGTGACAATGTAGGGTGACTAAAATAGAAGTATTTAGCGTTGGGATTACATGACGGCGGATTAGAACAATTTTAGAATTGAATAGATCGTCCGGTACGGTTCTTAGTCCAAACTCTTTCGCGTAACACGATTTATAGCAGGGTTACTATAGAGGGGCCTAGGTGATTTTTCCGACCCTTGTCCGACCAATATTAGTTTTTATCTTCCCTCTAATGACCTGGCCGTTGCCAAATTAATTAAACACTCATCTTCCTCTCTTTTCTTTCCTTCATTATTCTGTTTTAGGCCCAAGTAACGAACCAAGATAAGATTTCGCAGGACTTTTCTAAAATTTAATTTGGGGAGAAGAAATTGAGATTCTCAGTAATTATCAGTTTATGTTCAAAGCAATGCTCCTTTAAAGCAGTCACATTTATTAAGATGTAGAATCGTAATTAATTTCTCAGCATGCCATGCAACTGAACGTAGTTATCGTTTTCAGTTTTCCTCCATCCAAGTTGAGGTAGTATTTATGCTCATTTTTCATTAAAAATCTTTATTATTTCAGATAATTTTCAAGTTAAATCCGCTGAGTTGCATCATAACTGCTCTCATCACAAAAAGAAATTTTCATACTACAATATTTAACATACGGATTATATCAAAACAACTCTTAAAGTAGGAAAAATAAAAGTGTGGAGTGTGGGTTCCTAAGAAAGCGTCGTGCGATTAACAGCTCCTCACTTTCTATTACTCCCTCCTCCACGTTTGTTACGATAATATAATTATAGTTACCTCGCTTTTGTGAAAAATTAACTGGTAAATGCGTTGGCGTTATCAGGGGGTTCTCCCGTTAACTGTAGGTTTTTTAATAATTATTATTAAAAACACACCAGTGCAGCTAGATATTTATTATTGCATTGCCATTCTCAAATGTCATCTTAGGTGGTGCCCATTCATTACATGAAATGCTTTTAGCGTTTTTTCGATTTTTCTCTTGCCCATGGTGCGATGTTATGTGATTTTCTCGATCGCTTCCCCCTCTCTCCTAATTTCAAGTGAGATTTTAAAAAATGTGTATTTATTGTTAAGTACGTTTCTATGTGTGAATACGTAAAATTTATTAAACAAACGCAATTCGCTTATATTTTATTTTAGACTAGTTGAGACTTGTATTTAACACCGAACGTATAGAATCATAGAAAAAATCGAACAATAAAATACTCAAATAAAAGAAACTACTAGAATTCGTACAACAATATACAATAAAATTCAGTACCTGGGACGCATGTATGGTCTCAAGAGTTACTATCGGGACCAGCTGGGCAGGCTGGTGGTGTGAAAAGGTTGGATTGGTAGGCAGTGGCAGAGCAAGAATGGAGCAAATGATTTTCCGACATGTTCTTCAGGATCCGGGACCGCTGGATGCCCACTAACGTGTGATAGTGTATGGTGGTTGCAGAAAATGGTCGTGCAGACTCAGATTAAGAGCAGTCCGCGTGGTCTGTAACAGTCCCGGTCATTGCATTTCACAACCTAAAATAATTTTAGAAAGGATGATTTTAACTCTAAATAAAATAAATGTTGGCGCTCTCTCTCGTTGAAAAATTTCAGAAGAATATAAAAAAGGACGCATGAAATAGTGGTAAAAATGAAAGGTTAACTACTGTGAAAATTAATACGAAAAGAATGCAACACATTTTAAAATGGGAACGAATTGTCACATACCCGACGTAAATATTGGCTCTCTCTAATGTTGTCGCTGTACCATCCTTCGACCGGTAGGTGTGGAACGCCGTATGTGTCGTTGTTCGGGTCTGTGAATGTATTTAGCAGCTACTTTGTGTCCATCAATGCACACTGCAGACCATATTTCAGCCAAAATTTCACCAGCCTTTTATAAATTAGCTTTTTCTAGACTTACGTCTACCGTTTTGTAGACTTGCGCATAATAGTTCGCGATCGGGAGCGCTCACTTTAGTTCGCGGCTCTGTCGCGAAATAGTTCGTTCTTTTACTTCGTCCGCTCCCAGTGACGGCTGAGCGGTGTGGTCTGCGCATGCAGGTGGAGGGAGAAGTTCCCCCACCTAGCTGCTACATGCGCTTGCTGCTTGAGCCGCTAACAATATCACGCAAACCAAAAGAAACAGTTTGTGGATAATTTCTCGCGTTTAAGTTTAGAGTTTATATCTTGGCATTATGGAATTTATTAGTCACATATTGCAGAGCGCAGAATACTTCAAAGCAGATATTTTGTAGGAACTATGTAATCTAGCAGGCAGACGCTAACCTCGAAATGGCTCTCATCAGCAAAAGGCAAACACGTGATTTTTAATTCTGTTCGCGACCTATCGCGCATATTTTAGTTCGCGACCTATAGCGCATATTTTAGTTCGCGACCGGTAGCTCTCCTTTTAGTTCGCAGCTCGGCCGCGAAGTAGGTCACTCTTTTTAGTTCGTCCGCTCGTTTTGGGTTTTGCTACCGCTACTAAAACTTCAGCTGAACTGCATCTCAGCACGAAATGACGGCAATTCGCAGAAGGGAATCACGCGATCTTGCGCGCTCTCGCGTCCTCTCGCTGTTACCCGTCAGTATCTGGAAAAGGAGCGGACGAACTGAGAGGCGAGGGATCTGCGAACTAGTTCGCGTAGTTCGCCTGTGGCAGCGCTCTTCCGAACTAGTTCGTTCGCGAACTACACAAGACTACTGTTCTGCCGCTGGAGTCAAGATGTGTCATAAAGGAGCGATGCGGAAGTGTAACATCCGTTAGCTCTCAGCTAAGTCACGCCCCTCTCTGCTAAAAGCGCTTGTGACAGGGGCATTAGTCACAATTAATATTGTGTTTCAGTTAATGTGTGTTTTATATTCTCTGTGGCGTACCCGATCATTTTACGATATCGTGGGTTCTCGTCGCGATCGCCATCGCTCGAAATAATAGGGACAGGCTTAACTTTGCCGTCTTCTTTCTTCACAAAATTGTGAAAATCAAACGTTAAAAGTGTCCATATCTGAGCGTGACTAGTGGCTTGTAAAGGCAGCTTCTGACTGCTATATAAGTTCACTCACTGCGTGAAACGGTTTCTGGTCGTCCCATCTCACTAAGCTTCACTACGCAAAGAGCATATACGCTCGGAATCAGTACGTACCTAGAAGCAATCATGAAGTCGTGATCTGACGGCAACACTTTGTGTTTAACGTGTGTTAGGATCGGCGCCTGCTTGTTAGCTGCTGTGACTCCTGTGGCAATGCATGCTTTGTGCATTTCAGTAAAGGCAACAATGCAGCACATACGTGGAAAAGTCACGAATAAATGGTTTAGTACACAGATAACGCTCTTCAAGTGCAAGCCAGTTCTGTATCGTGTAAAATATAAATCATACAAGATCTTGAGTGCTCGTAGAAAAATTATTTCATTACAAAACGTGTAAAATTATATGCTTTTGAGTAGCAAGTCTGTTATGCTTTTATTCATTATCCTTTAGGTATAAAAGTACAGAAGATGTTTGAAGAGTATGAAGGATTTATTTCAGATAAATTACGTGACATCTGCCGCGACACCCCTTCTCCCCCACGTGAGATTTGGGTGGACGCTTCCTTAGGCACAGCTTAAACTAAAAGGAAATTAATTATTACACATTATTTTGTATTCAAACTTTTATTGAAAAGTTCTCAGTTTTTTGTGGAAAGAAATACGTGGGTCTTGTTCTTCGGTAGTTCAGTCAGGCATCCAAAAAATGGTTTTATGAACTGAAAAGGAGCAAAGTTATTGATTATAAGAGGGAATACGTTTTATGCTGACTTCAATAAAGAGATTTAAACGAATACAGCAGTGAGATGTAAAGAAGAGACTACAACACCACTACAGAAGATGCTTTTAAAATGAAAAGCGAATCGCGTCTGGTGTAAAATAAATCTCTTTATTGCAGTCAGCATGAGACGGATTACCTGTTATAATCAATTTTAACAGCTGCTGCGGAAGATGGCCACACAACCAAACATACCCAAATTATTGTTTGGTGGATGTAAAAGGTGCCTACACATGTTCTGTAGTTCAGGATTAATGCTGCATGTTCATCAACTGAGGATACAACTAATTAACTCTGGCAAACCTACTGCTACACAGATCTAGCCTAAGGGGCAACCCATAAAAATGTGGGATTTGGAGAAAAGGTCAATAAACTGTTTATTATTTCATATCACCATAAATGTTCTATTTATCCCACCGTGAGACGAGACGGCAATAATTTCATAGAAAAATGTTTTCAGTTGCCTACGAATCCACGATTGTACCTAGGCGTGCACTCGGTGTCCACTTCATGAGAAGCAAATCGATGGCCGTGAATATCATTCTTTGTGGCCCCAAAAGTATGGAAATCGCATGCGCAGAGACCGGGGCTATGGAGAAGCCGTGTAAAAGCTCCCCAATGTCTAACATCTGCAGCATAATCAAAACAACTTTGGCAACATGTGGGCGATAGTCATCCTGGAAGGTTGTTTCGACTACATTGTCGAGTAATGCGCCTACTCGCTTCATCTCCTCATCGTGTGTTTAGCTCATCAGGATTAAACTCTAAACACTGTTTCGCATCCCTGTGTAGAAGTGTGAGGAACTCTTGAAGTCCTTTAATGGCAGTCGACAGAAAGATGTGGTCTTGGATGCACAAGTATGCTAACTCGTTGGATATTTTCTGGTGTCCATTTTTTTATGCTCGAAAGCGTCTCACACTATTGTCTTATCAGTCTCTGAAGTCCCCACCTCTCTGAGACAAGGCAACTGCGAACTTTTTTATGGTGCGTTATTCGCTGACAGTCTCAAAACTGCACACGACAAAACAACACTACGCAGTACTTTAATACATATGAACTGCTGGCTATATAGGGGAACACGCCGAGGGAAGCAATCGAATGAAGTGAAATAATTAGCAGCATGCGTTTACAGCAACGAGAGATGCACCTGATTAGCATTTCAGTGCAGGCGCACTCCGCGGGTACTAGCATTGTATAAAGGATGAAGAGGCGGCCATGTGGACACACTAAATAATGATAATTTCGTGTGGCTTATTGGCCTGGTGCAAGTCTTTCAATTGCTCGCCACTTCGGCGATTCGCGTCTCCTTAGCCTAGCCCAGATATCCAACGGGGGAAAGGGGACCTACAGCTTAACGTGGAATCCGAACCACGTGCCGTTCTGGCGACTCCTCACATCGCTGAAAGGTGAAGGATGGGTTAAAGCGTGGACCGAGCAGATATACTGAAATGTTTCGTGCGGGTGTTTTGCCTAAGCAGTTTCAGCATGCTTCATAGAAGCGAGCGTCTTTCGGTTTCGAAATTCAGCCGACAAAGAGTAGTTGCGGATTAACCTTTAGAGAAATCGGTGTCAGTGTCGGAAGTATCCAAGCAACTGTGGCCACTTCCGCAACGCATTCTCGATACACTAAGCAACCAGCGTAACGCCGGAGCCTTTTGCCCTCTTGAGCTTTTCGGCGGCTACACTGCAACAGACAATTGTATGATAACACGCAGCACTTAATATTCAAGATTCCTCCATCGCCGCGCGGGCTGAGGCGCCATGTCAGGGATTGCGCGGTCGTTTCCGTCGGATGTTCCGGTCCTCGCTCGGGCATACGTGCGCGCTCAGCGTAATGAATATAGTGCTTAAACTAGACGTCAGAGTCATCGAATCGCCGAACCGATTACGATGACATTTGAATGCTGCATAATTTACACGTTGTATAGCGTACAGCTTACGTGCAGCATTACAATCTAATCTGAGCCTATCACACAGTCGCGAAACTCTCTAGGGAAAAGGTGCAGCTGAAGCGATACTAGCGCACCAAGCGGCCAGTACGGAGTAACATAGGAATGGCCTGATACAAACGTAGAAGTTGTCGTTTTTAATGCTGTTACTTCCCTATTCCCTAGTCACTGTACATTGTTGTGAACTTTTTAACACAAATATGAAAACATCATTAAAGTATTATCACTGCTTCAGTTAATGGCAGTCTGTTGTTGTCGTTGTGGTCTTCTGTCAGCAGACTGGTTTGATCAGCTCTCAATCCTACTCTATACTGAGCAAGCTTCTTCATCTCCTCAAAAGAACGGCAACCAACATCCATTTGAATCTGCTTACTGTATTTGTCTCCTTGTCTCCCTGTACGATTCTTAACCCACAGACGTCCTTCCAATGCTAAAATTATGATTGCTTGATGTCTAAGAATGTGTCCTACCAATCGATTCCTTCTTTTAGTCGAGTTATGCCAGAATTTCATTTTGTCCATAATTCTGTTTAGTACCTCCTCATTAGTTACCCTATCTACCCACCTAATCTTCAGCATTCTTCTGTAGCACCATATTTCAAAAGCATCAGTCCTCTTCTTGTCTCACCTGCTGATCGTCCACGTTTCACTCCCGTGCAAGGCAACCGTCCACAGAAATGCCATCAGAAAAGACTTCCTTACTCTTAAATTAAAATTTCATATTAACAAATTTCTCTTTTACAGAAACTTAATGTAAGATAATTGTCGTAGTCAGCAATATAATTTTATATATATATATATATATATATATATATATAAATCCATTTATCCATTTCTGGATCGATGTGCAGCAGCGACTTTTACTTCGCGACTGAGTGCTATTTTGCTGTCAAAAATTTAAAATCCTTGTAACTGGCCCATTCCACATGAAATGAGCCAGGTGGACATAAAGTGAAGAATTAAGCATGTGAATACAGTAACAACATATAGTTACACAGATTTTTCCCTTCTCAATTTTCTCACACCTGTTACGTGGTTTTTGCTTCAAAATGTGTTTGCAGTAATTACAAAAAATGAATATTTAGACTTAATAATGTAATTAATTTTCTTTTAAATTGCATATATTAAAATACGAAATTTTAAAAGGGATATTTTAAGATTACTTAAAAGTCAATTTCTGACACTCCATGTTTCACATCCGTGATTATGGAATCAACTGTTAACATCTCGTCGCTGCTGATATCCACATACGTCTCGGACACTGGACGCCCTAAAGCCCCAATAACAACAACAATCGGACACTGGACACTGTTGCAGTTGAAGTTGTTGCATCAGAAGTTTCACCACGTATGTTGCTAGAAGTAAAAAGTGAGTACATGTCTTTTGGAATGACATAATCGCAACAATGTTTTACTTGATTCTTCATGTCGAATTTCACTCTCACTAATGCTTCTTAAGTGGCTGTACCAATTCTGTTTCATTGTTTGGTCTTAATATCTGTCACCATTGAAAATTATTTCAACTGCAGCATTAGAATGCGGCAAACCAAACACAATGTTACCTAACATACGGTACCTATATTTTGAAACTGTTTCATGTCATTAAAGTTCTTGCAATGTGACACTTTGTCCCGAAACTGTTCAGTAGATAACTTTAAGAGGTTTACCTTTTCACTTTCTGTAAGGTAATGCTATGTTGACAAAGAATATCTAGCGTTTTGTTCATTATAACGTTGGCTGTCTCAATGTTTTACCGTTTCGTTGTCAACATCTTTTCACTGACAAATACTAACTAGTATATCGTGCTGACGTAAATAAATAACACTCTAGTCAAGGTAATATAACGTCTTTCGTTCATGGAAACAATGAAATTTTCTTGTGCTGACATTTTCTAACACTATTTACAAACCGACTCTCCATTCCACTGATATATTTTGAAGTCATCATATTTCGCATCAGTTTTAACGTGAAACTAAGTTTTCAAATTAATATTTCACTATCAACAGAAAACAACTAGTCTGTCTAAAATATTATGGGCTACTTCAAATTCGCCACCATTTGTTGGCTTCATTCCCGCATGTTGAAAGTTGCCAACATTACCCGCTAGGCCTGTGTCGGCGACTGTAAAATTTTACCAGAGTACCCACGAGTCGTGAACTTTTGGATGAAAATTCCCTACATGATTGTAATCTATACCTATAAATGTGAATGTCTGTTCGGTGTACGCTTATCACGTCCAAACTACAAGAGGCAGAGATTTAAATATTTGTACAGTTACTAATTTATACCTGAGGAAGGTTTTAGGCACGGTTTTATAGCGATCTGATAGATATTTAGTAATTTGAAGAACATAACGCGAAATGCGGAACAATAATGATTCTTTGAAAATTATATTTACTGTTTGAAAATGGTTTTATTAGTTTCATTGTTGCTTGAGCGTTGATAATGATAAAAGGGTGGAGTATATTGGGATGGAAAGTTATCGATGTATATAAAATTCTACGTGTGTGTGTGTGTGTGTGTGTGTGTGTCTGTTTTAATATTTCGCTCTGCAGCGAAAACTACAGGGCGCAAACGAATGGTGTGTGTGTAATTGTTGTTCGAAGTCTCCCGTTGTACACCATAACAGTTCCATGCCGATAGCTATAATGGGGTGGAAGGTATGCTGGTTGAAAGTCGTCAAATTATAAAAAAAATCGGACTGAAGGCCAGCGATGACGTTTGCGACTCTATAGCAAGGAGGTTACGTACAGCGAAACGTGATGCCACAGACCATATCTTTGGTACAATGTCTTCAGCTCTTTCTCTGTAAGGATAATCATACGAATAAGGAAATATAAGAGTAAATAAATAAAGGAGTAAAAAGAAATTTCTTTTAATACGTCTCTTTGAAAAAATCGATTTGATATTTCGCGCATTACATCAAGTGTGATATTATTACAATCATTATTGTTGAATTTCGTGATTGGATTCTTCGTAACGAGTGCATTTTTACCTGTGATTTCTTATTTATTGTCTGATAAATGTTACATGTTTTTAGAAAAAAGGAGGTGGACAGAAAGAGAGAGAGAGAGAGAGAGAGAGAGAGAGAGAGAGAGAGAGAGAGAGAGAGAGGGGGGGGGGGGTGGATAGGAAAAGTACTAAGTAAACGTTCCAATAAATAAATAAATACATCTACATCTACATACATACTCCGCAATTCACCGTAAGGTGCGTGGCGGAGGGTACACTGTACCACTACTAGGCATTTCCTTTCCTATTCCACTCCCAAATGGAACGAGGAAAAAAAGAATGTCTATATGCCTCCGTACGAGCCCTAATTTCTCTTATCTTGTCTTTGTGATCTTTACGCGAAATGTAAGTAGTCGGCAGCAGGATCGTAATACACTCAGCTTCAAATTCCGGCCCTCTAAATTTACTTAACGGAAATTCACGAAAAGAACGTCGTCTTTCTTCCAGCGATCCCCTATTGAGTTACCGGAGCATTACCAGTAACAAGTCTAGCTGCTCGCCTCTGAACAGCCTCTATGTCTTCCTTTAAACTGATCTGCTGCGGGTCCCAAACACAGTGAGTAATACTCAAGACGTGGTCGTACAAGCGTTTTATACGCGGTCTCCTTTACAGGTGAAGTACATCTTCCCAAAATTCTCCCAATAAACCGAAGTCGGCTGTCAGCCTTACTCACAACTGTCCTTACATGTTCGTTCCATTTCATATCGCTCTGCAATGTTACGCCTAGATAACGCCGGGTTTTCAGCTAGTGCTTAATAGTACCACAGACAAATATGTACAGACGGGAAACCTCTGTAAGGGCCCGGTCCTACGCTCTGGGGTGCGGGGAGGGAGGGTTTTCAGCAGTTCCGTAAGATGTCCCATGATGGCGCTGCGGTCAGAAGCAGCCCTTTAAACTGGCCAGAGCAGGCGGCAAGGTAGCGGCCGTCCCCACCACCACTTTCCCTTATACGCCGGCATACCGGACACAGCCGTGGCCTCGTGGCAGGCGGCACGAGCTCTCCCCTCAGCCTCCCCTCCACGCTACCCTCTGACGTGTGAGAGGCACCCTACGCCAGGGAACGGCCTGACACCTGCTAGCATCATACGGAACTACCAGGGGAGCGTAGGACAGTGGTTTAGGGGTGGCTGCTCCTCTGAATATGTTACTCTGTGATAGTACCTACGTGTAGGGAAAATTCCCTACGTCTGGCAACACTGTTGACGGCAAATCGCAGTGTTGGATGCAAATGTGAATGGTTTCAGCTAATTAGGAAAAGTTAAAAAGCGAAGTAAATAAAAATGTTGCAACTCCAGCAGTTGGTATTTTTTGTGTTGTGTTGCCCGTCCGCAGCGCTCCCGAGAGGACGGGAGAGCAGACGGCGGCTGTAGTCGGGCCGCCGAAAGAACGACCCTGACAGTTCGCGCACGTGGGTCGCAGAGGGTGGGGGGGGGGGGGGGGGGAAACACTCAACCACCAACCTGAGCTCTGGAATTCGTAAACGTTGCCGGGGTAACGGTACCGCGTTGCCACCCTGTCACTCAAGATCGCACAGGGTGGCTTGCTTCAGTCGCTGCAAAGCATCTGTCGCGTGTTCATCGTTTGTCTCGTTGTGTTACAAAAACAAAAGCCGAAAAATCATTTATCAAATTGATACAATTGCTGAAGAAAGTGGTCATAGAGTGTTGTGCCTTCTACCATATGATTGCCATTTCAATGCAATAGAACTCGCGTGGGCTCAGGTGAAATCGTACGTTGCAGAAATAATAAACGTTTTTCATTAACAAAAGTAGAATTCTTAGTTCGTGAAGCACTGGGCAGTATTACTCCCACAAAATGGAACAATGTTGTCACATATACGTGGCACATCTTAGAAGAGGCATGGGAACGAGAAGGTACACTAGAAGAACGGGTAGAAGAATTAATAATAAGAAAATGTTCAAATGTTTGTAAAGTCTATGGGACTTAACTACGGGGCTATCAGTCCCTAAACTTACAAACTACTTACAAACTAGGACGGCACAAATATCCATGCTTGATGGGGGATTCGAACCCCCGACCGTAGTGGCCGTGCGGACCGTGACTGGAGCGTCCTAGTCGCCTCGGCCACCGCGGCCGGCTAATTAATAATAAGATTAGGGGACGATAGTAGCAGTAGCTCCGCTGCATTGCACATGATGCTGGCCGCGACTGATTTTTAACGTATAGTATGTTTCGAAACCAAAGATCATTGTTGAAAAATTACGTTATTTTATTTCTGCTTCTGTGACCAATAGACTAGCTGTCGAAACTGATCTGATAATGTTACTCAGACACTATAGTATGGCAGTCAGCCGGCCGCGGTGGCCGAGGGGACTGAGGCGCTCCAGTGACGGTCTGCACGGCCACTACGGTCGGGGGTTCGAATCCCCCCTCGGGCATGGATATTTGTGCCGTCCTAGTTCGTAAGTAGTTCATAAGTAGTTTGTAAGCTTAGGGACTGATTACCCCGTAGTTAAGTCCCATATGTTCTACAAACATTTGAACATTTTTTTTATGGCAGTCAACAGCGACCATAAACGAATGAGACAAAAACTCTTTTTATGTAAGAAGACAAATCACCACCACCACCACCAAGGAATGGAATGGAATCAAATGTACAAATCATTTCACTGGAAGAGGCGATTTTACTACTTGTAAAGTGGTAGTCCTTATTTGTTTACCCTCTCGGCAGACTGCCACAATACAGTGTCCGAGTAATAACAGCGAGTCTGTGGAAAATAGTTATAGAAGGTGAAATATATAAACAAAATTCTTCAACTAGCGAACTTTGGCTAAAGACTAAATGATACATTATATTTAATGGAATACTGGAACATACGAAACTTTAACTCGACATATATTTCTAAACCTTTTCTTTTTAACTGAAAAGAGTGTTTTTCATTACTTCGTGATTGTTCTCGTTCGTTCACGCTTTATTAGTACATAGCAACGGTCCCAGAATTTTCGGACGTGATATTCGTATGCCGGCGACCGACACGGAGTAACAACAAACAGCCGCGTAGCAGTATTGGCAACATAGCCTCTAGCCGTCAGTCGTTCTTTCGGCGGCTCGACTATACATAGGAGCTGGAGTGGGAAAGCTTTCTGCTGGCGGCGCCCCTCTCGTGGATTGTGCGCAGCGCCGCTTGACCTCGGCGGAGTCGCCGGCAGCGGCAGCGGCAGCGACAGGTGGGGAGCACAACAGCCGTGGCCCACTTCTCGCATCGAGCGGCCGCAGCTGGCACCGCCCTGGACACCCCTGCGCGCCTCGCGCCTCTGTTTTGCATACAGACTCACACCGACAGGATGTTGATGCCATCTCCCCTTTACTTCCTACTAGCTGTTAACTGCGAAGTATTATCGTGAAAATACCCGAAAAAGGAGATGTTACTAACTGTAACAACTGGCGGGGCATTACCCTGTTGTCAGTACCGAGTAAGGTACTTTCGAGGATTATTTTAGAGCGCATTAAGGATTCTGTGGAATCGCAACCGAGGAGAGAGCAGTCAGGCTTTGGAAAACATGGAAGCTGTGTGGACCTTATCAGTACTATATATACATGTGGCGTTGGTTCCAAAAGAGTAGACGTCACTTCTGATCCTGGAGTTATTATTATTTAATATTCACAGAATATATGACATCAACTGCGATTGGGCAAAGCTGAAAATGTGTACCCAGCCGGGATTCGAACCCGGGTCTCCTGCTTTCTAGGCAGTTGCGCTGACCTCTACACCACTTTTTTTTTTCCAAATCATAATACGAAACTAAAATGATGCTCTATGGAATGAGTAAGAACTGCCCACTCTTCGTGTAAAAAAAAAAAAAAAAAAAAAAAAAAAAATGTAATTCAAACAAATGAAATGATATTCAATACGTAAGTGAAACCTTTAAAAAGTTTTGGAACAAAGTCCTGTATTTCGAACGCTTTTGTAGAACGTAATGCTGGTCGTGAACATAGAGTATGAAATCTTGTAAGGCAGGAGCTTTCCGATTAATCGCATAGTAAATAAACTGTCCAAGAAGCCATGTGTAACTATTATGTTTGGCGTCAGGGTAATATTTCCAATCAAGGCGCAGTATGTCATGTACAGTAATGTTCAGTGCGGTGGTGCGGGTCATAAGAGCTAGTCTTCTTCTAGTCCACGTCCAGATTTCAGTCTGATCTCGACAGACAAATGCGTGCGCTAACGTGTCCAGCAGCTGGCACCGAGTGCAGTACGGCGTGGCTTTTAATTTGATATTGTACATCTTTTCGCCTGTAGGGATGACATCATTTACAACGTCATACCAGGTGGATCTAACTTTCGTACTAAGTACTGAATTATGGATGTTTTTCTATATAGCAGTCCAGTTATAAAGTGGATATTTCAGCTCGATTGTATTCTGTGGCACTATGTCAGTGAATGTGCGATAGAGTGATGCAGTATCGTAAGTCCGTTGATGTGCCCGTATAAAGCCTACTTCGAGGTAAAATTTTCTGACGTGGTCCAGTTCCGGGTTGATACGGGTCACTGGGGACACAGTGATCACCGCACCTGCAAGTACTACCTAAGCACGCCTCCCGTCAGATACAAATTCCCAGCTTCGCCCTGCCCACAGTACTCAAACTCTTAGTTATGAAACTAATTCCCGTAAGAGTAAGGGCTTCAAACTTGCCCACCCCTCCCCACTAACGATAGGATCATTGCCCGTCACCGGCATATATATATATATATATATATATATATATATATATATGTGGCGTCTGTTCCGAAAGAACAGACGTCACTTCTGATCCTGCAATTGTTGTTATTTAATATTCAACTGCCTAGAAAGCAGGAGACCCGGGTTCGAATCCCGGCTGGGTACACATTTTCAGCTATGCCCAATCCCAGTTGATGTCATATATTCTGCGAATCTTATCAGTACTCTCCGAATTATTCTGGAACAAAGTGCAGATTGGCAACACACTATCTACCTAACCTTCGTTGACTTTGAAAAGGCTTTCGACTCTGTCAATCGGAGAGTCATGTAGGATACACTTGCAAAGTACGACATCCCGACGAAGATCATTAACATCATCAAGGAAATGTTTCAGCACTATTAATGCCAAGTACTACAAAATGGAGAACTGAGAGAGCCTTTCCAAGTTAATTCGGGAGTACGACAAGGCTGTACCCTCTCGCCGGCATTATTTCTTTTGGTTTTTGGGTCATGTGATGAAGAGAGTAATGAGGGGACGGCAGAGATGTGCAATGGGGGATGCGGGATACGCTCGAAGATCTAGATTTCGCAGACAACATCTGCTTAATGGAACAGCGATATCGAGACATCGAACAGAAACTGGCCAGGTTGCAGAGAGAAGGAGAATCTGCAGGCCTCAAGATAAATGTTCGCAAAACTAAAGAAATGCGGATAAACTCGACCACCACCACTAGGCTGACCATTAATGGAGAGGATGTAGAGCAGGTCCAGTCTTTACTCTACCTCGGAAGTATAGTCACGACTACAGGAGGCGCCGAGGAGGATGTTCGTAGTCGCATCCGCAAAGCAAATGGTGCGTTTGTCCAGCTGTACCCCATTTGGTGAAACAGGAACATCTCAAGGAAAACAAAACTCCGGCTTTTCCACAGCAACGTGAAAGCTGTTCTGATGCATGGTTGCGAAACTTGGAAAGTGACTAACCACTTCAATAACCAGCTCCAATTTTTTATTAACCGTCGTCTCCGGTGTATTTTAAACGTAAGATGGCCCATTATAATGACGAATCAAGATCTTTGTTGAGAAATCAGCAACCAATCAACATACAAATCAAGGAAAGAAAATGGAAATGGACTGGTCATACGTTAAGAAAACCTGATGAAGCTACTGAAAAGGTGGCGCTGGACTGGAACCCTCAAGGAGTTCGGAAACGCGGGCGTCCCAAACACACCTGGAAAAGAACGATCCAGAGAGAAGCTGCAGAGGATGGGCAAACCTGGAGTGAAGTGAAGAGACTTGCCAGAAATCGCATCAGGTGGAGAAATTTTGTTTCGACCCTATGTTCCAGAGGGAACGACAGGAACTGTCAGTAAGTCAGTCAGCTGTTACCTGCGTCTACGCGCGCATATCAGTACTTTTAGGAATAAAATTTTCACTGTGTAGCGGAGTGTGCGCTGGTATGAAACTTTCTGGCGGATTGAGAGTGGATCGCCGGGGCGAGATTTAAACTGGGGCTCTGCATTTCGCAGGCTCTTGTGACTGCCGGCCGCGGTGGCTCCAGTCACGGTCTGCACGGCCACTATGGTCGGGGGTTCGAATCCCCCCTCGGGCATGGATATTTGTGCCGTCCTTAGTCTTAGCTAGTTCATAAGTAGTTTGTAAGCTTAGGGACTGATGACCCCGTAGTTACGTCCCATAAGTTCTACAAACATTTGAACATTTGAACAGCTCTTGTGACTGGGGTGCCTCAAGCCCGTAAGGGAGGGTTTAACGACACGAGAAAACGTGGTCATTACATATGGAGAACAAACCTCTGGAAAATGTGTCACATTTGAAATATCTAGGAAGCCAAATTAGAAGCGACAATAGGCTGACTACAGAAATAACAGCTCGTATACCTAATTCAGTCTCAATCTTCGGCATGGAAAATGCATGATCTGAAACTACAAACAAAAATTGCAGTTTACAAAGCAGTAGTGTTACCTGAAACTTAACGTGCTACCTGCGAGCTCGTTTCAATAATTGCTCGCTTCAGCAAAAAGTTCTGTTTGACGTTGCCGTGTTATCTCGGTAACTACATCTGGATTAACAACACTGCAGCAACATCTGGATTACGATGAGTACGAGCAGCTGAACTTATTTATTGTGTTCGCTATTGTATTGGTATTACGAAGAGCAACACCAGATATGTTTGAATCAGAACCTTAATCGAACACTGAGAAGAAAAGATAGTCGAATACAAGAATGACCCTCCAGGCTCATCAGTTGCAGTTCGTAATCACCATTATCCCGATATGCCGTATGGATTACGAGCTGTAACTGTTGAGCCGTTGTTCTCAGTATTATAGCTACATTAGACATTGAATGGTCAGTGGAGACATACGAAAATGCCTGTCTGATCTGGGATTCAAATCGTATCTCCCGATTCCTAGGCAGCTGTGAAAACCAATAATTAGTACGACACACATGCAGCGTGGTTTCTTGCAACGGCGCGGACGGTCTTGGAGAATCCCCGCGGTACCCACACTCCCATATGTCGCACGTTACCGCTGTAATGCTCAGACTATCTATTTCCCCATCGTTGAATCCAAGATGGAGTAAGATTTGGAAGTGCACCTGCAGTGAAGGGGATCTCTTTAAATGACAGACGCCATATAAGTGGATCTTTTTAAATCATTCACTGACAGCTCCACTGTCAGTCATTATAAGTACCGCACACTGCCGTTTCTTCACATACTGTATAATAATGATGCAATTCAGAACTGTTCTGTCATAGTAGAAAAAAAGAGAGGAATATCTAGTTTAGGAATCATTTCTGTATTTGTTTATTTCGTCTTAGTTGCCCGAGACGATCTTCATAATGGGCTAAATCACTTTTTAGATACGGCAGTCAACCATTATTGATTTCAGAACAAAGAGTGTAGTTATTACAAATATTTCTGCGGCAGTCACTCTGCATTCACTCACATCAGTCTATAGAGTTACCAGGGGAGGGATATTACGTCAAGGAACTGTATTTAAGCCACCCATAAGAAGAAGAAGATGCAACATGCTTATTATAAGTAATGAACTTAACGGCTTGTCGAAAGACTATAAGTATAATGTCAGCGAAAGGTTACGCTCTAGCGTACGCTTGAGTGCCAAATTAAAAACGCGGTCGTTTATTTGGCAGAAATCCACCACCGGTATCGAATTTCTGCAAAGTTCATTTGAATGTTGCCCGCTACAAAGGTCTGAATACTAATCCATCATTTCCTTTAATTGCAGGTAGTATGGTGTTCATCCGAAACATCTACATCTACATAGACATAGATACTCTGCAAAACACTTTTAAGTGCCTGGCAGAGGGTTCATTAACACTTTCATAACCTTTCTCTGCCGTTCCATTCTCTTTTAGCGCGCGGGCAGAAAGAACACCTAAATCGTTCAGTTTTCGATCTGATTTATTTTATTTTATTGGGATAGTCATGTCTCCCTATGTAGCTGGGTGCTAGCAAAATATTTTCACATTCAGAAGGAAAACTAGGTGAATGAAATTTCGCAAAGGGATCTTGCCGCAACGAATAACGTCGTTCTTTTAATAATTCCCACCTCAAATCGTGCAACATTTCCGTGACGGTTTCCTCCTTGTAACTCGATAAAACGAGCTGCCCTTCTCTGACCCTTCTCAATGTCTTCTGTCAGTCCTACATGGTGAGCGTCCCACACTGGGCAACAGTACTCCACGAGAGTACGCATAAGTGTGATGTAGGCGGTCTCTTTGGAGGAGATGTTGCATCTTCGAAGCGTTCTGCCAATGAAACGTAACCTTTGGTTCGCTTCCCCACAATATTTTATATGTGCTCTCCCAGTCAAAGTTGTTCGTAATTGTAACTCCTAGGTATTTGGTAGAATTTACGAGCTTAAGGTTTGACCGATTTATCGTGTAATTGTAGTTCACCCGAAACCCGTCGCACGTGTTCACTGATGTGCCCAGGGGAATGCACGTGCAGCCTAGCCTCCACGGAGCTGTGCCGCCGTCTGCGTGCGATTTATTCGGCTGTCGCTCTGATAAGGCAGCGTGTCCTCCTGTTTGTGGTTCGATCAGGTCTTACAAAGAAATACGTCACATAGAATTAAAATTTATGCTGTGACCGGGTTTCGAACCAGGGACCTTTTACTTACTAGACAGGTGCTTTAAACCACTCAGATAACACAACATTGTAGCCAAAGCAACTACACGCACTGTCTTAAAGCATGTCTCCCTCCACACCATATACTTTTATTCTGCCTCGTGTTTCCTGTAAAATGCGGGTTCGAATCCCGGCCACAGCATAAATTTTAATTCAATGTCTCTCCTTACGTTTAATACCTTTGGTACAACGAGACAATATTGTCTCAAGGAATTGTATTATTTGTTGAAATACGTAACAATTTAACTGCAATGTACTCCAATAAAGACTACGCAGATGTGGCCCTGGTCTATCGGGAGACGCACCGAACTACAGCTGAGACCAGAAGGCTACATTCACAGCGTTTTCCAACGCGACCTCAAACTTAAGCTCAGGTTTTTGACACACAGACCAAGGGAGCTTTCTAAGTACAAAAAGTCGTGTAAAGACTAATCCGCGACGGACCTGATGCTCGGAAAGTTACTATTTTGAAGCACATCCCACGCATGGTATGCATAGATTAAGTGAAAATAATGTCTATGAACAAAATAGTATAAACAAATGTGTTTTTGTGATACGTAATTTAAGTTGCAGTAATATTTGTACCTGTAATAATAACAACAACAACAATAATAGTAAGGAAAATAAGGAACATCTAAAAGACGTAATACGTTTAGTATGTGTAAAAATGTTGTGAGATGTCCATGCTAATATTAAGATGCCCTTGCATTAATGCATCCAAGATTTGTATTATAAATACTTGAATAATAAATATCTGCCAGTCTATAAGTTTAAAGGAACATCAATTATTATATTCTTTATTCCCATTAAACATATAGTAGTATTCATTTCATATTGCCAATTTTGAATTAAGAAATGGGGCCTTATATGTTGTTCATAAATTAGTTGTCATACGCTCATATGGCTTTGGCCCTTGTGTGTACTTATTTGGCCAAAGACAGTCATTCTAAAGCCAAGTTCGCTAATATATAGCTGAACTTACAATCAATCTTCTACACAGAAACGTTTCTAGGTCCGAGGAATCGAACTCGACACCCTTGCTACAGCAAACAAGTATTGTAGCAACTAGCTGCACGACCATGAATAGCTGTAAACTGTTTATTTTCGAGTGCCGGTCTTGACTTTAGCAAGGTCTCCACTATGATCGTGAGGAGTCCCCTTTACTGTTCTGCCTCGGTCGGGATTAACTAACTAGTGGAGGACGGCCTCTGTGGGCTATCAGGTACAGTCCTAGAAGGCGATCGTGTCAGATGTGTGGCAGCTGTCTGTTAGTAACATTAAATTTACAAATGATAGCTAGAAGAAGATAGCGAGATTACTTACGAAGAAGGCGGAGGTACCAGCTGGTAACGTATTAAAACTGAGTAAGTCAGCGGTCTGTGAATTACCAGGGGAGGGATGTTACGTCAAGGAATTGTATTTAAGCCACCTCAAAGAAGAAGAAGATGCAACACGCTTATTATAAGTAATAGATTGAAACAACACATACTTGAACTACGAGGCAAACATATTTGGCCGCGGTGGAGTAACCAACCGGTCTTAAGGCGCCTCGCTGCGGAGCGCGCGGTTGCTCGCTGTCGGAGGTTCGAGACCTCCCTAGGGCCTGGGTGTATGTGTTGTCCTTAAGTTATTTTACCTTAGTTATGTAGTTTGTAAGCTGCGGACTGATGACCACGCAGTTTGGTCCGATAGATTTACAAACATTTGAACATATTTAGACATATTTGCTACGCTGTGGATGATACTTTCAAGGATTTTACACGAAGCTACATTTCAAGTTTAACACGGAGGCTCTATGACACGGAGCCGTGGTGGAGTAGCCAAGCGGTCTAAGGCGCCTCGCTGCGGAGCGCACGGGTGTCGCTGTCGGAGGTTCGAGACCTCCCTAGGGCCTGGGGGTGTGTGTGTTGTCCTTAGGTTAGTTTACCTTAGTTTAAGTAGTTTGTAAGCTGCGGACTGATGACCACGCAGTTTGGTCCGATAGATTTAAAAACATTTGAACATCTATGACACAGAAACATATGGATGACATAATTAGTTAATAACCGTGTGAATAGTTCCCAGATCTTACTGAGAACTACTTTTTAAGATTAGCAAATGCTTTCAGAAAAATTATTTAGTCTAAGAAATTTATGTTTAAAAGACGCCAGATAAAACAAATGATATTTACGTAGAGATAAGACTATATATATATACCGGCTGATCAAAAAGTCAGTATAAATTTGAAAACTTAATAAATCACGGAATAATGTAGATAGAGAGGTAAAAATTGACACACATGCTTGGAATGACATGGGGTTTTATTAGAACAAAAAGAAAAAAACACACACCAAAGTATTGCTAGACGCGCGTGAAAGATCTCTTGCGAGCGTCGTTTGGTGATGATCGTGTCCTCAGCCGCCACTTTCGTCATGCTTGGCCTCCCAGGTCCCCAGACCTCAGTCCGTGCGATTATTGGCTTTGGGGTTACCTGAAGTCGCAAGTGTATAGTGATCGACCGACATCTCTAGGGATGCTGAAAGACAACATCCGACGCCAATGCCTCATCATAACTCGGACGTGCTTTGAAGTGCTGTTCACAACATTATTCCTCGACTACAGCTATTGTTGAGGAATGATGGTGAACATATTGAGCATTTCCTGTGAAGAACATCATCTTTCCTTTGTTTTAATTTGTTATGCTAATTATTACTTTTCTGATGAGATGATCAGGTTTTTTTTTGTTCTAATAAAACCTCATGTCATTCCAAGCACGTGTGTCAATTTTTACTTCTCTAACTACATTATTCTGTGATTTATTAAGTTTTCAAATTTATATTGACATTTTGATCATATATAATTTTGAAGTGTCATTATTAAATCTTCTAGCAGAATGTTTAGACGAGAGCAGAAGTCCTCCCGCAGTACCGTATCTTTTATCTCACCCATCTCGTCTTCCATTTACAGAATACTGCCTTCAAGTTTATTTCCTTCGTGTAGCCCCTCTGTATATTCCTTCCTCCCTTCAGATTTCCCTTCTTTGCATAGTTCAAAAAATGTTCAAATGTTTGTATAGCTTATGGGACTTAACTACAGAGTCATCAGTCCCTAAACTTACAAACTACTTATGAACTAACTAATACTAAGGACGGCACAAATATTCATGCCCGAGAGGGGATTCGAACCCCGACCGTAGTGGCCGTGCAGACCGTGACTGGAGCGCCTCAGTCCCCTCGGCCACCGCGGCCGGCCTCTTTGCTTAGTACTGGTGTTTCACCTGAGCTTTGATATTCACACAGGTGCTTTTTTTGTCTCCAAATGTCTATTTTACTTTCCTGTAGGCGGCATCTACCTTTCCCCTGGTTATAAATTCTTCTACGGTCTTTCATTTCTCATCAAGCCACTGCTGTTGAGTCAGTCTGCACTTCTTGTCAATCTCATTTGTAAGCCCTATGTACTCCGTTTCCCCTACTTCACTAGCTGTATTTGTATATTTTCTACTTTCATCTATTAAGTTCAGTATCTCCTGTTATCCAGAGTTTTCTATTAGGCCTTGACCTTCTGCCTTCACTGCTCTTAAATCTCTCAGAGGTATTCACTCTTCTTCTCCTGTATTATTTCCCCCCGTTTCAGGCAGTCCTAGCCTAATACTCCCTCTGAAACTCGCAGCCACCTGTGGTTCCTTCAATTTGTCCATGTTCCATTTCCTTAATGTTCTACCTTTTTGCAGTTTCTTAAGTTTTAATGTACAATTCATAACCAATGGTCAAAGTCTATAACTGCCCTTGATATGTCTTACCGTTTAAAACGTGGTTTCTAAACTTTGCCTTACCATTAGAAAATAAATTTGGTACCTTCCAGAGTTTTCTGGTCTCTTCTGGTCTTTTCCCCAGTCCATATTCGCCCACTACGTTTATTTCTCTTCCCTTTCCTACTACCGAGTTCCAGTTCCTCATCACAATCAAGTTTTCCTCTCCTTTAACTATCTGAGTAATTTCTTTTATTTCGTCATACATTTCTTCAGTGTCCTCTTTATCGGCAGATCTGGTTGGCATATAAACCTGTACTACTGTATCCGGTGTTGGCTTTGTGTCTGTCTTTGCTACGGCAATGCGTTCACTATGCTTTACATAGTAAATTACCCGCATTCCTATTTTTTTATTCATTATCAGACCTATTCCTGCGTTACCATTAACTGACTTTGTAATTACGTAGGCTTCCGCAGCCACAGTCAGATTTCTGGGTGTTGTACCGCGTCATGATGTAAGAAGACTATTACTCAGTATACCCAGATGAAGGCCACTGTAACGTTCGCCGAAACGTCGGTTATTTAAGTAATAGCCTTCTTACATCATGACGCGGTACAAAACGCAGAAAACTTTATGTCAACTGACTTTGAATTTATTACCCTGTAGTCACCTGACCAGAAATCCTGTTCTGCTGCCACCGAACTTCACTAATCCCCACCATGTATAACTTTAACCTATTCATTTCTCATTTCAATTTTTATAACTTACATGCCCGATTAAGGGATAGAACATAAAACACAGCGATCCGTAGAATGCCTCTTTTGTTTTCCTTGATGACGCCATCCGCGTGAGTAGTCTCGCAACCCGGAGATCCGAATGGGGGACTATTTTAATCCGGAATGACTTACCCAAGAACAGGCTCTCATCATATATTCACACCGTAGATCTGCATGTCCTCGGAAAACGTAACGGCTGTAGTTTCCCCTTGCTTTCAGACGTTCACAGTACCTGCATGACAAAGCCACGTTATCTGATGTTAAAAGTCCAGCTCAATCAATCATGCTGACCGTTGCGTTTGAAGAGGCTTCTGCCCCTCTTCAGGAATGACACGTTTGTCTGGCCTCTATAATTGCTTTATATTTACAAGCAAGCCAAAGTTATAATAACCTGTTTTAGATTTTATCATAAAGATACGATACTGCAATATTTTATGTCGAAATTTTGCAAATTGTAGGATACATTTGTATTTGGATGTGATTGCAACTCACAAAAATTATAATTTCTGACATACGAACTACTTTTCTACGTACATCAAAATCCTAATACACAACATTCGTAACAACTGCATCAACGGTAATTTCTAATTCAGATTTGTGTACGTTTCCATTGGACTATATACTGTCGGATAAGATCCAGTGGCGGCTCGTACAAAATTTGACCAGTGTGCTACAATATTACAAAAATAACCAGGAAACAAAATATACTAAAATAAAAAGTCAACCTTTGTATGATTGCCTTTAATTAAATATCAATTAATACTGTATTGACAATAAGACCTTCAGGGGAATCTATAACAGCGCTGCCAACTCCACCTGCATGTATTACTTACAGGTAGTAAATATAACGTTTAAAAAATATTAATTTTATTTACAGAAATTAAAAATTTAGACTCAGAGATATTTGAATACGAGCCTCACACAGGTAGATTTGAGAGACAACGCGCAAGATGCTTGGACCAGCGCGCTATTTGACTGTATGAAGCAATATTCGTCATATACTATTCTTCCGCAGCCGTTACACGCAGCGCGAAGAGAAATATTGATGTGGTGCTGCAGTCGGTCTCAGCACACATGAGTCGCCAGGCCTGACGTCACGTGTGCGCATGCGCACTAGCGAACAGACGACTGCGCCGCCTTTCTGCGCACGTACCAGCGCGGCTGAATCCCACCTCAGCACACGGAGCTGGTTTCCAGCTATCGCGGCGAGAGCGCTCCAAAATGCGTTGTCATCCTTATTACTAGCATTCTAATACGCATTGGAAAGGGATTGGCATAATTTTATTGTGATATCTGGCTAGTATTCTAAGAGAAAGGAAGTAATTTTATAGCGATTTCTCGCTTGCATTCGAAGAGAAATGGCATAATTTTAGAAATATATTTACAGTGTGCTGCAGCACATTAGAACATTATCGCCAGCCGCCACTGATAAGATCAAACATAAAGTGCTACTTTGCAAGCCCGTAACCAGGTGAGCCTCCGCCGCAGCCACCAGGACCGGCTGTGGGGCAGCGCGGCGGTTCGCCTTCCGTCGCTGGTTGGGGGCCAGAAGAGCGTGCTGACCGTTCGGCTCCCCGTATTGAATGCGCTAAAGATAGATACCATGGACACAGACGTCACACCACACCAGGTCAGCCAGCAACGTCCGCTGTTGCTGAACACTGTCTGGACACGAGGCTAACATGATCCCGAGGAAGATCCCCTCGTCTGCATCCACGTTAAAGAAACAGTTTAAATACGACCTGATTATCGAAGACACGGCACGGCAACCAGCATTGGCGGTGCTAAGACATAGTCAGCCGCATTCGATCGAATCCAACGAATTGGCGGAGACGGGGAGTCATATCAGTGAGCCCCACTGCTCACGCTCTCGCGCCTATTCTGCGACACGCGGCCGCGCATGCGAATACCCTGGACCGTTCCTCCAGCACGGGGCTCTGGATGTCCACGTTCCTTTATTGTACCACAGTCATTTTAGTCGCGGCGGAGTGGTCGAGCACATTGAGGCGCTATGCTGCGATGCGCGAGGCTGTTCCACGTCGGGGGGTCGAATCCCCCCCTCGGGCATGTATCTTTGTGCCGTCTTTAGTATAAGGTACTATATAAGTAGTTTATAAGTTTAGGGACTCATGACCCCGCAATTAAGTCCCATAAGAAACTTCCTGGCAGATTAAAATTGTGTGCCGGAACCGGGACTCGAACCTGAGACCTTTGCCTTTCGCGGGCAAGCGCACTACCGACTGTGCTATCCAGACACGACTCACGATGCCGCCTCACAACTTTACTTCCGCCAGTACCTCGCCTCCTACTTGTGAGGCGGCATCGTGAGTCGTGTCTGGATAGCACAGTCGGTAGTGCGCTTGCCCGCGAAAGGTAAAGGTCTCAGGTTCGAGTCCCGGTTCCGGCACACAATTTGAGTCTGCCAGGAAGTTTCATATCAGCGCACACTCCGCTGCAGAGTGAAAGTTTCATTCAAGTCCCATAAGCTTTACAAATATTTGATCATTTTTTGAGTGATTTTATTACAATTGTTTGACATTGTAGTCAGTTAGTTTTTTGAACACAATACTTTATTAATTGGGAAACCACAGTCGAATTGATCAATTTTTTTATAACACACCACTGCCACTGTTAAAAATTCTTTACTAAGAACTCACGACAGGTTTTGCAAATTTGCATCATCAGGTGCTTAATAAATTTGCTTTATATGTAAGGTCCGCCTTGAGCAAACACAAATGTTTTTTTGATTTTTCCCATACAAGTTTCGCTGGCGTTGCAGCATCATCAGTGGGATGTTTTAATTCGTATTGTCTGTCAAATTAACAATGGAATGATTGTTACTTTTGTACATTAACAGAGAAAACTACAGATAATTGTGAGACTACTATACTATTTATCTGTAGTTTTCACTGTTAATGTACAAAAGTAACAATCATTCCATTGTTAATTTGACAGACAATACGAATTAAAACATCCCACTGATGATGCTGCAACGCCAGCGAAACTTGTATGGGAAAAATCAAAAAAACATTTGTGTTTGCTCAAGGCGGACCTTACATATAAAGCAAATTTATTTTGTAAGGAAACACGGAGACTGAAGAGCTTTTCAAACCTCAAGATGAATATATCAGGTGCTTATTTCTTTCAGTTCTTATCCATTTGGTACTTTGACTCTATACTAGCTGATCCCCATTATTATTCTTGAGTTGCCTATAAATCATCCATAACATCCCTTCCTTCAAAAAGTGGGGCTCCTTCAACATGTATTAAAAACCGAATAAAATCTCATACTTGGAACAGTAATTTTCATCAGCCTGTGGCCTACCTCTGATATAAAACACGGTATTCAGTATGAATGCCGCGTCAGGGGGGAAGAAGATTAAAATCTGCTAGAACACTGAGACTTTACCTCCAGAGAAGACAGCTGGAAGAAGAGGCATTGTTGTTGCTGCCGCCATCAGACTGGACACGAGTCGCGGCTGAGCCCAACGCCAAAAGACGCGCATGCGCACCGCCGCCTGCCTCGGTTACTAGCGCCCACTTTAAATGGTTGGCACTACCGTACATAACTACTAGAATTCACACCTACCAGTTTCAATCTCAAGGTCCAACAGCCCCAAAATTATGTGCAAAAAAAAAAAAAAAAAAAAAAAAAAAAGTTACTCGGTAAAACCCTAGAAAAGTTAAGTTACGTCGTTCTTTAGAGAATCAAAATTAGCCAGTAGGTTACCGTGGCGTAATTCTGTTTGGCAGTTAAGGATATTTTCGGGGTCATTCTTTAAAGCCCTGAAAACTGAAGGTTCCTCTAAAATATTTAATACATTCCCTTTTTCTTCCCGGTGTAGAACCTTCAAATTTTTGGCTACATCTGTAATCAAATGACCTGTTTCTTTCAGGTGCGGGCCCAAAGCTGACTTGGTACTAGAAGAACTAGTATGTTCCTTGAAGTTACTGTTCTAAGTATGGGATTTTATTCCGTTTTTAATACATGTTCACGGAGCCCCTCTTTTTAAAGAAAGGGATTTTATAGATGGTTTATAGGCAAGTTGGTTACAACTCAAGAATAATAATGGGGATCAGCTAGTATAGAGTCAAAGTAACAAATGGTTAAGATCTGCCGGCCGCGATGGCCAAGCGGTCTGCGCCATGCCAGTCACGGTCTGCACGGCCATTACGGTCGGGGGTTCGAATCCCCCCCTCAGGCATGGACATTTGTGCCGTCCTTAGTATTAGCTAGTTCATAAGTAGTATGTAAGCTTAGGGACTGATGACCACGTAGTTAAGTCCCATAAGTTCTACAAACATGTGTGTGTGTATTTAAGATCTGAAAGAAATAAGCACCTCATGATGCAAATTTGCAAAGTTAATTTGCGAAACCAGTCATGAGTTCTTAGTAAAGAAGAAACAGCAGCGTTCAGTGTATTTTAGCAAGAATTTCTCAACTTTAAGAGAAGTGATTAGGTATCAGCTGCCGCTGACAGGTAGGGAACAGTGGCATTCCCTGTTCGCAGACCTTCAGATAAATTACGACCTCATACGAGAATAAACTTCCTGTTTACACGCTCTACCCTTCATTGCCCACAGACACGCGACACCCTGAGATATTGACGGCGAGCGGCTGTGACGTGTGCAGCCCACAGCCTACACCCCTACACCTTCCTGGGAACGCTCTTTCCGATCTGTCCTAACTTCTCTAAAATAGTCACAGCCGAACTCTTCTCTCTTCACGATGTGCTTCCTCTGCATTACACAGCACGAAAGTCATTAAACATTTAGTTCATTAAAAGAATTTTACTGTTACATGTCAGTCTACAATTGAGTATACATATAACGACGCACAGCTTAGTGTCATTATTGTCGATGAAAATAGAGAAGGGAGAGGATGAAAGACGGTGGCGGAACATTGCCCACTCCACTCGTGTGGCATTAAGGAAGCCAACGAGTCTCACAGTGATACAAAGAAGAGGGTCACGGAATATAATTAACACAGTTTAGAAGCACTTGCATTTTACAGTTCAATTATATGCTGTGTACAGTCCAATCTTTCTTTTCGCGTACAGTTATTACCCTATAATCTCTCTCCAGTAGGCCTGCCATGGAGGTAGCTCAAGTGATGTATTATCACAATTCCTACCAGCCTGTTCCTCTTTTTTTCATATACTCCTTTCTTCGCCTATTCTGTGGAGAGCCTTTCCATTAATCGTCATAAAAGTCCCGCTAATTTTCAACATTCGTCAGTCCAGTAGAAATCTCGTAGGCATTAATGGCTTTTTGCCAATACTTGTCTAACGTTAAGAAATGAAAATAAGTGTAAACCTTACGCAGCATATTACGTCATATCTCGGGTAACATTTACTGTCTTTATTACGAAGTGAAGCTTGTAACTGAATAGTGTGGCTCCCAGATCCAGTAACGCTGCTAAAGTGTACTGAAGGTCCAATAACTTGTTTAAACCACAGTTTGTAGAGGCTGTAGTTTAGGATGTAGATTATCCTGTGAAAGTTTTGGCGTGTACGCCGTGCCGTGGCGAACCAGTGACATAATCTCTCACTGTACGCCAGAATGTTAATTTCAACGTCCTCTTTTTTCTTCTCCATGATGAGTAAGCTGTGGATAGAGGATTAAAAATTGAGAAGCCTTTGACACTTTCGACGACATTCCTGCTTAATTGGCAGATATCAAGCGTGGGTTCTCCGATAGTGAGATATTTCTAACTTATTTCTGACAAATGCATCTTTGGAACACCACTTCATCATTTATAAATGAAATACTAAGTTGTGGTGTTATGGTAAATACCGCTGCACCGTCGCAAATACTGTATATTAAAAACAATCGATTTACTATTTGTTAGCGTTTCAACGGTATTAGTTTAGAAATATCAAGTCAATATTTTAGGCCGTATTTTGTATACTTAATGGCTGTTTGAGCACACATAAAAATACTCCGGTTAGGGGGTCAGTTAGGATGCCTAGCGTCTGAAATATTATCATCGGCAGAATAAAATGGTTCGACGCCTTTCTGTCGGTTCGATGGAGTGGAGACAACATTACGGCAACCGAGATAGTAGTACCAACAGAAAGTTGCTGCTGAGTGGGTTGGTGTTGACTTGTGTTTACCAAATTAATTACACTAGTAGTTGGGTTCAGATAGTGTAGATGTGCCTGCTGAGGCAGTGTTCGAGATATTATCTTCGCTGCCTCATTAGTGGCGCAGCAGGTCTGGACCAGCGTAAGATTGCGCATCAGTGCTGTTTTTGGCCGAGCTCTCGCACAAGGGGATTCTGGGAGCTTTCGGCTTATGGTACAATTTCCTCGCCGCTTCTTCGGTTCGGTACCGAAGTCTTGGGATGTCCGCTTGCTGGTGGTGCTGTGAAAGCAAGGCAAATTTAATCTCGGTTTGTGAGTGAATATTTCGGCAGTGAAGTGAAGAATTTCAGTTCTCTCTCTCTCTCTCTCTCTCTTTTTTTTTTTTTTTTTTTTTTTTTTTTTTTTTTTTTTTTTTTTCGGACAAAACTGCGGAGTCATCAGTCCCTAAACTTATAAACTACTTATGAACTAGTTACTACTAAGGACGGCACAAATACCCATGCCCGAGGGGGGAATTCGAACCTCCGACCGTAGTGGCCGTGCAGACCGTGACTGGAGCGCCTTAGTCCCCTCGGCCACCGCGGCCGGCGAATTTCAGTTCTACGATATGAAAATGATTGCTTCAGGTATGTACAAAATGTTCGTACATTAAATCGGTATAAATTGGTGGTTATCCTATTTATATTTTTTCCGATGCCTGTGCAAAAGACCATGTTTTGCCGAACTTGCATTTTTAACTAGAGTAAAAGTAACATATACCGCGGAATTTCAACTCTCAGACTGTAGAGTGATTAATTATCTGATGAAATTGACAAGAATCAGCTGCCAAGATCTTCCATTTCTCTTGTATAATGAATATTTACAAGTGCCCGCGCACTGTTGCCGATCGGTCAATTATCCGAAGAACGGCATGAAGCGAGGAACAAAGACATTCATTACAAGATATCGGGAAGACTTTCCCAGAAAACATTCACATGTAAAAAACGATACAAGACGTTTTAAAGAGGCTTCTGCGAACTTCGGATCCATACATATCCAGTATAAGAAAACTGCCACAAACACATGTGAAAAGTTTGTCAAAGGAGCAATAAAGCTGTTACTGTCCCCTGCAATTCCAATTACACCAAGATCGCCCATGGAAAATTTCGATATAGATTCTGACTCTGAGAACTTCGGGAGCGATACTGACTCTGACTGGTAGATATAAAACCAATCGTATCGTTTTGTATGCATCAGAACAACGTCTTCAATAATATTAATATTTGAATGTGAAGAACGATTGTCTTTATTAGCTATACTTATTACTGCTATCGTTGATTATAGTATTACATTTATTATTTGTGTTGTGTCACCGGCTTTCAAGATTGTTTCGTTATATTATTGAACTACAATGAGTGTGGTTTCGAAGAATTTTTTTCATTATATTTTCGACAAATATTCTCTCATTTTGTTATAATGAACAAATCACGTTGGCAGTGTACTAATTATTAGTGTCTAAATACTGTATACACTCCTGGCCATTAAAATTGCTACACCACGAAGATGACGTGCTACAGACGCGAAATTTAACCGACAGGAAGAAGATGCTGTATATGCAAATGATTAGCTTTCCAGAGCACTTACACAAGGTTGGCGCCGGTGGCGACACCTACAACGTGCTGACATGAGGAAAGTTTCCAACCTATTTATCATACACAAACAGTAGTTGGCTGGCGTTGCCCCTCGTGTAAGGAGTAGAAATGCGTACCATGACGTTTCCGACTTTGATAACGATCGGATTGTAGCCTATCGCGATTGGGGTTTATCGTAGCGCGATATTGCTGGTCGCGTTGGTCGCAGAATTTGGAAAATGTGGGTTCAGGAGGGCAATATGGAACGCCGTACTGGATCGGAACGGCTTCGTATCACTAGCAGTCGAGATGACAGGAATCTTATCCGCATGCCTGTAACGGATCGTGCAGCCATGTCTCGATCCGTGAGTCAACACATGGGAACGTTTGCAAGACAACAATCATCTGCACGAACAGCGTGGAGTATCAGCTCGGAAACCATGACTGCGGCTACCCTTGACGCTGAATCACAGACAGGAGTGCCTGCTATGGTGTACGCAACGACGAACCTGGGTACACGAATGCCAAAACGTCATTTTTTTCGGATGAATCCAGGTTCTGTTTACAGCAACATGATGGTCGCATGCGTGTTTGGCGACATTGCAGTGAATGCACCTTGAAAGCTTGTATCCGTCATGGCCATCCTGGCGTATCACCCGGCGTGATGGTATGGGGTGCCATTGGATACACGTCTCGGTCACCTCTTGTTCTCATTGATGGCAATCTGAACAGTGGCCGTTACATTTGAGATGTGTTACGACCAGTGGATCTACCCTTCATTCGATCCCTGCGAAAACCTACATTTCAGCAGGATAATGCACGACCGCATGTTGCAGGCCCTCTACGGACCTTTCTGAATGCGGAAAATGTTCGACTGGCCAGCACATTCACCAGATCTATACCAGTCACTACTCTTGATGAACTGTGGTATCGTGTTGAAGGTACATGGGCATCTGTGCCTGTACACGCCATCTAAGCTCTGTTTGACTCAATGCCCAGGCGTATCAAGGTCGTTATTACGGCCAGAGGTGGTTTTTCTGGGTACTGATTTCACAGGATCTATGCACCCAAATTGCGTGAAAATGTAATGACATGTGAGTTCTAGTATATTTGTCCAATTAATACCGTTCATCATCTACATTTCTTCTTGCTGTAGGAATTTTAATGGCCAGTAGTGTATAAGCTATTATTAATAAATTCTATATCTACATCTACAAGCATACTCCGCAAGCCACCCGACAGTGTGTGGCGGAGGGTACCTTGAGTACCACTATCGATTTTCCCTCCTATTCCAGTCACGTATTGTTCGCGAAAAGAAGGATTGTCGGTACGCCTCTGTGTGGGCTCTAATCTCTCTGATTTTTTCCTCACGATCTCTTCGCGAGATATACGTAGGAGGGAGCAATATAGTGCTAGACTCCTCAGTAAAGGTAAGTTCTCGAAACTTCGACAAAAGCCCGTACCGAGCGACAGAGAGTCTCTCCTGCAGAGTCTTCCACTGGAGTTTAGCGATCATCTCCGTAACGCTTTCACGATTACTAAAACGAAGCGTGCTGCTCTCCGTTGGATCTTCTCCACTTCCTCTATCGATCCCACACCGGTGAGCAGTATTCACGCTGTGGGCGAACAAGTGTACTGTAACCTAATTCCTTTGTTTTCGGACTGCATTTCCTTAGAATTCTCCCAATGAATCTAAGTCTGGCATCTGCTTTACCGACGATTGATTTTATATGGTCTTTCCATTTTAAATCCCTCCTAATGACTACTCCCAGATAATTTATAGAATTAACTGCTTCCAGTTGCTGACCTGCTAAAGTGTAGCTAAATGATAAAGGATCTTTCTTTCTGTGTATTCGCATGACATTACACTTGTCTACATTGTGCTTTAATTGCCATTCCCTGCACAATGCGTCAATTCGATGCAGATCGTCGTGCGTCTCAGTACAATTTTCCATTGTTACAACCTCTCTATATACTACGGCATCATCCGCAAAAAGCCTCAGTGAACTTCCGATGTTATTTGCAAGGTCATTTATATATTATTATGGATTTTCACTGGTCACGTTGCTATGTGAGCTCCGCTATTTTGTGTAGACAATTTTTACCATAAAATTCGTAATCGGCGACCTCAAAAACCCCCGTGTGATGAATTTTGTGTGGATTAGACGTCTTCTTTGGGGTTTTGGCCACGTTTTGGGGATTCCGCCGGTTGCAGCCGTGTCGGGCGTGAGACGGCCTGCGGGTGTGGCTGCGACGTGCGACGGCAGCGATAGCAGCAGGAAGCGGTCGAGCTATCGGCCACGTCCGGCACCGGCGCACGTCTCGCCTGATCTGCTCTGCGGTCGACAGCCCGGCCGCAGGCGCCGCTCCCGCCACACAGATGCTCGCCGCTCCTTCTTGACCACCTGCCGCCGGCGGAGGCGAGAAAACCCGCCATCAAAATGACCGACTGATTCATAGCACGTAAGGGCAAATAATTAAATACAATTTCCCAGTGGCATTCTAAATCACACAAAAAATTTTCAATCATCACAATAATCACAATATACATGACAGTCTCGAAAACTGATCTTAACTCGGCTACTCACTTGCTCCAAGGTGACAACAAAGTAGACACGTGACGCAGACGACTCGACAAACGCTGGCCATGTAAATGCTGCTTTGTAGTTCGACGGTCTACCGCAAGGAGCGTTGCAGCTGAAAACGACTTTCTCGTGCGTGTCGCACGCCTCGTATAGACGGGGCTTAAGGCATCGTGCTACGCACTGGGCGGCAGTTACCGCCGGAGGTTCGAGTCCTTCCTCGGACATGGTGCTTGTATTTTCATTCTTGTTGTTGTTGTTGTTGTGGTCTTAGCCCGGAGACTGGTTTGATGCAGCTCTCCACAACGCCCTATCCTGAGCTAGCCTCTTCATCTCCACATAAGAACGTCAACCTACATCTGTCTGAATCAGCTTACTCTATCCATCTCTTGGTCTTTCTCTGCGGTTTTTACCCCACACACTTCCCTCCAAGACTAAATTCATAACTCCTTGATGCCTAAGAATGTGTCCTACCAATCGATCCCAACCCACACAGCCGAGTGGCTTCCGGAAGATTATCCAGGCTCCTCAGGACAGCACTACCAAGATCTTGTTCGCTAGATGGAGCCCAGGCCAACTTGAACCTCCCGTTAATATATCGACAATTCCTCCCACCTTTATTTACATACAACAGTACTGCTTGAATTTCAGCTATGTTTATAAAGGCTGTTCGTCCCATTCAAGAGCCACCAGGCTAACGAACAAGGCAGTCTATGAATTCTTAAAAACAACTACAAACCGAAACCCTGTGGAACGGAAATGGCCGAATCATAGTTGGAACATTATCTGGAGAAATATTTTTAGCGACCTTCTCCCCAGCGCAATTCAATCAGCGTGGTATATGGTCGCAAATGACAAGATATCGACAAATGACAAGCTACACAAAATACATCTTGCAAATCAGGTCAGCTGACCTGTAGTGCATGTGGCTTTGTGGATACTTTAATTCACCGCCTCACCTGCGGGCCTGCGAAACAAGTCACCGACCTTCTGTGCAGAAGATTGGCCGTCATAGATCGTACCACTGCAACGCACATTGACAAGACCGAACTTCCGTGGCCGCAGAAGTTACGCTACCCCAGAAGCAAGAACAACGCAGCGACCTGGATGCTAGGCCATACCATTGACTAATTCAAAACCGTGTCGCAAATTATACCGACTACTGTACCTATATTGAAATTGAAAATTTTAAAAATAAATCTGACTTGGACTACCATAAGAAATATGGAAACATGTTGGACATTATTATATCCCGAATCTGACGGCCTGTATAAGCAATGAAGGTTTCAGTAAGCTCCGAATGGACGGACACACAGAAGAATTAAATCTTTAGTTAAAGCATTTTATATATTTTCTTTATGGTTTTCTTTTCTTTCCTCGGAAAAGGGTATGAAAGGTAGATGTTCATATTTACCCTTTCGTTCACTTTGATTTCACATTATATTTCGAACAGAAGACTGTTCAGGCTATTATTATGATTTTCCATTATTTCTAATGGCGATGATGCCGGCCGAAGAAGGCACCCATGGCGTGAGTAAGGAAGGGCTGAAGGGGAGGTAGGAGGCCCATTGATAAAAAATAAAAAAATAGAAAAAATAAAAAATAAAAATAGTGCGTTACATCGGCTGCTTCTGAGACAGGGGAGGATTTGAATGTTCGAATATTTGTATACCTATTGCACCAAACTACTTTGATCATATTCCTAGACTTGCAAACTACTGAATTTAACTTACAGTAACGAAGCCATGACAAAACTGTTTCACCTGGTGTGTAAGATGTATGAGACAGGCGAAGTACCCTCAGACTTCAAGAAAATTGTTGTAATCCCCATTCCAAAGAAAGCAGGCGCAGACAGGTGTAAAAACTACAGAACCATCAATTTAATAAGTCATGGTTCCAAAATATTAACAAGAATTATTTACAAAAGAGGAGTAGTTGAACGGAATGGATAGTGTGCTGAAAGATGCATGTAAAATGAACATTAACAAGAGCAAAACTAGGGTAATGGAGTGCAGGCTAAGAAAATCAGGTGATGCTGAAGGAATTACATTAAGTAACGAAACAATAAAGGAGGTAGATGAGTTTTGTTACTTGGCCAGTAAAATAACAAATGATGGTCGCAGTACAGAGGATATAAAATGCAGAATGGCAATGGGTAGAAAACCGTTCTTGAAAAAGAGAAATTTGTTGACATCGAATATTGATTTAAGCCTAAGGATGTCCTTTCTGAAGGCATTTGTGTGGAGTGTACCCTTATATGGGAGTGAAACATCGACGATATACAGTGCGGACAGGGAGACAGTACAGGCTTTTGAAATGTGGTGCCACAGAAGAATGCTGAAGATTACGTTGGTGGATCGCGTAACTTAGGAGGTACTGAACAGAATTGGGAAGAAAAGGAATTTCTTGCATACCTTGACTAAAAGAAGGGATCGATTGGTAAGACACATTCTTAGGCATCAAGGAGTTATGAATTTAGTCTTGGAGGGAAGTGTGTGGGGTAAAAACCGCAGAGAAAGACCAAGAGATGGATAGAGTAAGCTGATTCAGACAGATGTAGGTTGACGTTCTTATGTGGAGATGAAGAGGCTAGCTCAGGATAGGGCGTTGTGGAGAGCTGCATCAAACCAGTCTCCGGGCTAAGACCACAACAACAACAACAAGAACAAGAATGAAAATACAAGCACCATGTCCGAGGGAGGACTCGAACCTCCGGCGGTAACTGCCGCCCAGTGCGTAGCACGATGCCTTAAGCCCCGTCTATACGAGGCGTGCGACACGCACAAGAAAGTCGTTTTCAGCTGCAACGCTCCTTGCGGTAGACCGTCGAACTACAAAGCAGCATTTACATGGCCAGCGTTTGTCGAGTCGTCTGCTTCACGTGTCTACTTTGTTGCCACCTTGGAGCAAGGGAGTCGCCGAGTTAAGATCAGTTTTCAAGACTGTCATATATATTGTGATTATTGTGATGATTGAAAAATTTTTGTGTGATTTAGAATGCCACTGGGAAATTGTATTTAATTATTTTCGTACAGTTCCTCCTTAACTACGTCGCTCACATGTGTAAACGTCCTCATTATCAAAAGAGATTACATACTTTTAGGCGGCGCGTATATGATGAACAAGCTCAGGTGTCGATGAAAGTGTTTATTCATAGACCTTTCACCGTCATAAAGCTTCAAATAATGCTCACCGAAAACAAATATTTCACCTGTTAACTACAGCATGTTTCAGGAAAATAGCAAATATTTGACGAGATGGTAATAAAGACGAATTTCAATTAAAATCCCATATAACATGTTAACAATTTTTATTGGGTAAAAAATACATCTCTTAATGCACATGAATATTTCGATATGTTGACATTCCTTCGTCGGTTCTTAGTAAATCACCATATTTATTTTTATTTCAAAATGTTCAAATGTTTGTAAAGCTTATGGGACTTAACTACGGGGTCATCAGTCCCTAAACTTACAAACTACTCATGAACTACTTACGAACTAGGACGGCACAAATATCCATGCCCGAGGGGGGATTCGAACCCCCGACCGTAGTAGCCGTGCAGACCGTGACTGGAGCGCCTCAGTCCCCTCGGCCACCGCGGCCGGCTATTGTTATTTAAATAACTGATTTTCCACGAACTTTAAAGTCTGAAGATGACCTAGTAAGCCGAAAATCGGATAACTACGTGCAAATGAACTTGTAGGAAATACACAAAATTGTACTTTGAAGTCCGTATGATGTTGTACTATCAATAACTGAAGAAAAAAAATAAATAATAAAAAAAAGTGAAAATGACTTCATCTACGTTTGCTCCAAGTTTCTTAAGCTTTCACATTAACACCTATATCTCTGTACTCACTAAAAATTTTACACGTTATATATGAAATTTTTAATGCAATACGACTTAAGTCCTGAAATATTTAGGACTACTGTTGAGACAGCAGACAACAGAGAGAGAGAGAGAGAGAGAGAGAGAGAGAGAGAGAGACGGACGGAGGGAAAGAGTCGAACAACTACGTTTCCCCGAGCAGGAGACAAGTACACATTTCTGAAACAAATTCACGACTTGGCTCCGTTCGTCAGCTGGGTTCACTACAAGCGATCGTACGCGTGCATCTCGTTCATGTGGACGCGTCCGGTACGCCGCCGGCGTCACTGGTGCATCATGGGTAATCTCGTAAGCTCTCACTTCCCGTGTAGAAAGGGCTTAGACCACTCGAACATTCCGCGTGGCTGGGGGGGGGGGGGACGGATTACCGACTAGAACTAGTGTGGTTTTGAACTGTTCAACTGAAGCATGGGTCACAACCCGTCAGCTTAGTCATAGATGAAGCTTTGTTTAATAGCATATCATAGATTATGAGTATTTTGATATTAACAACTATAGCTATAAATGAGAAATAAAAGAAAGCAGTATCACAGTCAAAGTATTCTCAGCATTCTCAATTACTTTACCGGAAGTAATCAGAAAAGTTACTTACTGAGTGATATGAGATCTTGAGTTGACGTTTCACGTATGTTGGCAACGCAATGTTCCCTTTTGGAGGATAATAAATTTACTGACCGGACAGTGGTGCATACAAAAACCTGTCAACCATAGAGCAGGAACAGCATTAATTATATATTTACATGATGTTCATTAAGAAGGAAAGGGAAAAAATTAGGAAGAAAAGGTGTGACATTAGTTGCATTGGGGCATTGAAATGATCCGATGGAGAAAAGTTAAAATGTCAGCTGGGCTGGGAATCGAATGCGGGTCTCCTGCGTCAGGCCAGCGGTCGTCTTAACCACTTATATATATATATATATATATATATATATATATATATATATATATATATATGTTCAAATGTTCAAATGTTTGTTAATCTTATGGGACTTAACTACGGGGTCATCAGTCCCTAAACTTACAAACTACTTATCAACTACTTACGAACTAGGACGGCACAAATATCCATGCCCGAGGGGGGATTCGAACCCCCGACCGTAGTGGCCGTGCTGACCGTGACTGGAGCGCCTCAGTCACCTCGGCCACCGCGGCCGGCTATATATATATATATATATATATATCGCGGTCGTTGGTTCAGTTTGTTCTTCACTGTTCGTTGGATATTCTGCTCAGTTTTGTTTTACAGAGAGAGTTTAGCCACGGCGCCCGGCAACCACTTGGCTACCGCGCTCGCATCCTGTCAGTCTTAAACTTCCACAAGTCGCACTCTAAGGCTTTACCCCCCGTCGTCCATGCCCTCTTACACTCGCCATTACGGATTCCCGTAGGATGTCGAACATATGACAGCATCTGCGGTGTAGTGTGTCGATTGGTGTGGTGTCTGGCATTAGTTCATTTACTTCTCCACAGATGCAGCCAGACGTTCGACCTTGCATGTCAATCCGTAATGGCGAGTGTAAGAGGGCACGAACGACAGGGGCGCTACAGACGTTGCGTGCGACTTGTGGAAGTTCGAGATAAGTGGGAGGCGAGCGCGGTAGCCAAGTGGTTAACATTCGGAAGGACGCGGGTTCAATTCCCTGCGGAATTCTGACTGAGATTTCCGTGACTCTTCTTTTTTCAGGCAAATGCCGGGACTGTTTCCATAAGATGACCACGGCCAATATTCCCGCCCGATCCTTGCCCCACCAATAAAACGTTGTTCCCCGACGGAGGTTCGAGTTCTCTCTCCAGCATAAGTGTTTGTGTTGTCCTTAGAATAAATTACTGTCAGACGGTGCAGTGGCTCAGAGAATTCTGTGGGAATGCGGTGAATGCTCTCTCTAATAAAGAAACTGAGCCGAGAACCGAACGATGAACAACAAACAGAAACGAACGTACGTCTGCAAGAGACCGAACCTCCCGAAGAACAAAAATAAAAAAATAATAATAAATAAAAAAAATTAATAAATGTGGTTCAGGCAACTCTTGCCCCGAAGCCGAGACCCGGGTTCGATTCCCAGCCCACCTCACATTGTCAATGTCAATCCTTTCAATCTTTTCTTAATAATCCTTCTTCCTTCCCCTCCTTAATAAATAATATGCAGGTGCAATATGGCTGCGAACCAGGTGTGGTGTGTGTTGGCATTCCACCAATCTATAATAATTACTTATTTCATGATCTACACAAAAGATTATTACCCTTCTTCTACGTGATTCAGTTTTTCACGGCGATGGTCTGTTATTGTTAGCAACGAAGTGTTCTCTTATCTAGGATTATTAATTCACTGACCGGAAAAAAGTACATACAAGAACCTTCAACCACAGAGCAGGAACAACATTAATTATTTATTTCATGGCCAACGCCAAAAAAGATTATTCCCCTAATTCTGTGTGATGCGGTTTTAAAACTGTATTCAACGGTCGTTGCCAACATCCGCACTCTGGGACGCCGCTGCCACCAGTAAAATTTTACAGAATTGAGTGTTAGTAATTATTTACGTAGCCTAATATATTCTTTTAATGCTCGTTTTCTATTAAAATAATTTATTCACCACATCGCTGCCATTACGTTATTAGTACACTGCAACGACAACTAGTACACCGTTATCTGTGGTTTCTACATAATCTATGGTTCTAGTGCTATAGCAAGGAGGTTATAATAACCTTGTGCTCACAGACCACAGACATACATTAACTAGACTGGCCATGGAGGTAAACATGTTTTGTTATGGTTTTATAAGAACTGAAATGTGTTTGCATTCACTATGTCAGATTTTAACACAGTACATGGGTTAATACGTTATTACTTTTACCGTATACAGTGATGTCAAAACGTAAAACAAGCAAGTACCGACTATTTACACTAGAAAGCGTTATTAACAGCAGTGCTGCACCAGAAGTAACTTACTTTTTGACGAATTAACTCAGTCATGACCAGTTGTGTTAGTCTTCAAAATGTTCAAATGTTTGTAGAGTCTATGGGACTTAACTACGGGGTCATCAGTCCCTAAACTTACAAACTACTTATGAACTACTTACAACTAAGGACGGCACAAATATCCATGCCCGAGGGGGGATTTGAACCCCCGACCGTAGTGGCCGTGCGGACCGTGACTGGAGCGCCTCAATCCCCTCGGCCACCGCGGCCGGCTGTTAGTCTTCCCATCGATAACGACATCCGTCAGTTGAAAAAAGTAAAATATTCTGTTACTTGGTAAATGGAACTGACTATACTTTTTACCTAGTCACATGTAAAAATGATAATCAGCGATTTAATATCAGTAATACGGCGAAATTACGTTACTTTTACTAATACATGTATAATATGAATACAATGAGTCGTTTTATTGTTAGAATCAAAGCTTGATTTCACCTGTAAATGAGCAAAATTGTTTCTCATAATGACTAAAACGCATTCACGTTCTCGGGAAAATATTAGATGGTGGCTTCAAAGCACAACATGACAGAGATAGGGACATGCGCTGTCTTTGTGATATGTGGTCTGTGTTTGTCTGTTTCTGGAGTTTGCAAAACTATGATGTCATTGGTCAAAGCCGTAAGTTGTAGCCCATTCTTCAGTAATCCTCTTCAAACGGTACTGTAGTTCCGATCTGGAAACACTACGAAATCTGCATACACTGTACCACGCATAAAACTGTGTAGACGCTGGAGGAAATAATGAGGCATGAGCATCAAGAGCATTCTGCGATCCCGTATAGTAAACATATCAAAACAAGTACAAAAAAGGTAAAGGGAAAAACAATAATAAGTCAATAATAAAACTGAAAATTCATAAAATCAAATATATTAAAACTCCCAATTAAAATAATTAATGACTAAATCACGGCCCGTAGTTGATTGTTTGCTGATGTTACTGTATAATGCTCTATGTTTCGTCTCCCACTGCTGAAGACATCTTCGGAGGCTTTAAAGACACAGAGTACTGATTTACTTTCACGCTGGCTCGGCAAACAGTGAGCCAGCCTTCCTTGTCTCTACAGCGTCAGAACATTACGACCACCTACCTAATAGCCCAGGGTGCGAACTTTCAGTTCTGAAGTCACCAGCCAGTCCAACAAGTTTGGTCGCTACAACCCCTTCATCTGGATATGAAATAATTTCCCTTCCTCCCCCTCTGCCACTATTCGAACCATATCTTTACACATAGTACAAATTGTTTAATTGAAAAATGCATACCAGTTTCATAGGAGGAGAAAGGAAGCTTAGGGTTTAACGTACCGTCAACAGCTTGATCATTAGAGACGGAGCTGACGCTCGGAGTTTTGGGTAAGGATGGGGAAGGAAATCGGCCGTGTCCTTTGAAAGGAACCATCCCGGCATTTGCCTCGAGTGATTTAGGGAAATCACGGAAAACCCAAACCTGGATGGTCGGAGGTGTATTTGAATCACCATCCTCCCGAATACGAGTCCAGTGCGTTACCACTGCGCCACCTCGCTCGGTCCCAGTAGCATAGTACGGCGGTCTAGCACTTCAGTTTTGTGTAGCATTTTCTTTCTTCGGGTCAAACTCAGGCAGAGGAGGTCCACTGACATATTACCAGCAAATCCTCCAGCGTATCTGTCTTCAACCAAGCTCCGGTGCTTGCTCTGCTAATACCTTTTTCGCGACATTTTTGGTTGAATTCCCGCGGATGAATTAGCTGGTGATGTGTAAACGTGTTTTGTAGGATTAAGGAATTAAATAAAATACTTACCTTGTAATTAACTATGAGACATAAATATGAAATAGTCCAACGCGGGAATGGCAACAGCTTTTAAAGAACGCGCCTCAAATAAGAACACGAATCACGTGAGCCTAAACCCATTCTAACTTAGCCAGCTATGCGCATTGTGCGTATCTGGCGGCTAGGAAGCGTCAGATAAAAAGTTCTGGGCAGAGCCTGCTACCTGGTTGCCTGCTGACATTGCTTATACAGGAAGATGGCGCAAGCGAGAATCAGCCTATACATAATTTCAGTTCTGGACATGCGAGTGAACTCGCTGACAACTGCTTCAACAAACCTAAAGTGTACGGAGTACGTTCGATAGCAGTGATGTCAAAATAGTCCTGGCGTTTATTATCTGTTATTTGCACTAATACTGAGGAAGTATGTTAAAATATTAAAAAATACTGATACAACTACCTGGAAATGTGGGCCTGCATTATTCGTCAATAAAATTACCGCTTACCTCTCCGGACTTGTACAATTCTGAACCCAGCTCTAGTGTTTTCAAAAAAATAAAATTTATTTCTAATCCCAGAACGCCAGCTGCCAATTTTCGGTCGCCAATGGCGTGCTGGCGACCGTGTATTTCACACCCTGTAATAGCCAGTATGGCCACTACTGCCTAGGATAACAGCGGCGTCATGGAAGCAGTGAGATCTTGGTAGGTCGCCGGAGGGATTTGGTACCACACTTGCACACACAAGGCACCAAATTTCCGTAAAATCCGAGGCGTGGTGCGCTGCTCTTTGACACAACGCTCAATCACATCTCAGATGTGTTCGATCGGGTTCGTATCTGGTGAGTTGTTGGGGCAGCACATTAATTACAACTCTTCAAGGCGTTCCTTGAAGCACTCCTTCTTGGTCTTGTGATACGGCACATTACCTTTTTGGAAAATATCTCTGCCATTGGGAAACATCATTGTCATGAGAGGATGTTGGTGGTCTGCGACCGGTGTGCGACACTAGTTGGCTGTCATCGGCTATTGCACGAGCTCTCCTGTACCTACGGACGTCCACTTGAATGTTCCCCAGAGCGCAAGTGAGCGCCGCCAGCTTGTGTTTGTGTTTGTTGCTACCAAGCCGGCGGTTCGCTCCAAGTCGCCGCCTAAGTAGAAGACGAGCGGTAACTCACTCTATGGTACTTCGGCCGCCGGGGGCGTCCGCAGTCTCGGTACCTCTTCGCCTGCTTCGTGCGCCGGCCAATAGTAACAAGGAGGCTCGCCTAGATATGCCGGTGCACCAGAGCATCGATAAACAGCACGGGAGTTCCAGTCAGAAGCATATACACGAGTTGGACAGTTCCAGGAAGTTGAACAGAAGAGCACCATCTACTAGAGCCAGCTGTCTACAGCACTGTTGCCTGGTGTCGTCGTAATATTACATTGCAGAACTGTATAATAGCCAGGACTAAGTTGTACCACCACAAGCACATCAAAGTATTTGTTTCATCTAATAAATATTTCATGTGGACTAATGAATTATTTTAGTTACAGACCTATATCCACATCCTGACCTCTCACAGCCCAAGCTAGAGCAACCCGAGTGTTTTTCCCACAGTACAAGGCCAAAGAGCTGTTCCCTGGAAGACGACGAATTCTGCCCAACACCTTGACGTTTGGACGTGGTGTCAGCTTGGTTTCGCCACTTGTTGAAGACACTTACCACAGCACTCCACGAACACCCGGAAAGTTGTGCAGTTTTCGATATGCTCGTTCTGAGCCTCCGGGCCATCGCAGTGTAACACGGGTCAAACCCAAATAGATGGCGCGTTGCCCTTCATGTTATTCTGACTAAACACAGATCTCATGTCTCTGGTACATAGAATATCTTCTGATGGCATAATATGGACACCGATCGCCACTTTTGGTAAAACTTCTTTAAGATCTTCACCTAGTCTTGAGGTGCTTAACACTGCTTTCCTCGTGTCAGTCGGAGGAACATTGGTGGTCGCGTTGTATCTGTGATATTGCACGGTAGCTTTAATTAACCTCAGATTTTACACCGAATAAGTAAACAAAGCGAGGAAAGAGCATGTAAGAATTAAAATAGTAGCAACTGAAGATTTATTTTATGAAAATTAGCAATAGACTATAGTTATGCTGACGCGCGGGTTGCCTATTCCGGGAATACGTATCTGTTAGATCCCACGCAACCATTCTAGTGTTAAAATGCGCATGTCAGCGAATTTAGTTTTGCACGATAGCGATATCTTGATCATTTGGCAACACGGAATGTCCAGAAAGTGGGAGGGGTGCTCGACAGTCGACAGCAGCCATGTAGCGGTAGAATTAGAACAACTACGAGCTAGACCGTAGTGTCAGAATTGGAAATCAAAATGTCGGGTAACGAAATTACATTATGTCTTGCTGTCACTTACATTTAAAAAAAATTGTGTTCCGTTTGGAATTTCGACAACAGGCACTACTAGTATTAGGAGAATTTTCGATCTCCTTGTTGAAACTGAGCTCCTAATCGTTAATTATATCTTCAAAATAGAAACACTAGAAACAACATACAATTCACATAAAAATTGAGGAAATGTCAACAACTTCTCGTACTGCATTATGGTGCTGCATTCATTTTGAATTCATGGGTTACCAATATCTCTCACCAGAATGTGTAAGACTGCGGCAGAATAACCGGGCGCACTAAGGCACCTTGCTGCGGTGCGCGCGGCCGTTCGCAGTCGGCGGTTCGAGTCCTCCCTTGGATATTGGTGTCCGTGTTTATGTTGTCCTTAGTATAAGTTACTTTAAGCAGTTTGTAAGCTTAGGGACTAATTACCAACGTAGTTAAGTCCCTTAGATTTACAAACATTTGAACCTTTTTGCAAGAGAATGCTTAAGTTCAAAAACTGCGGGGTCATCAGTCCCCAAACTTACAAACTAGTTATGAACTAGCTTATACTAAAGACGGCACAAACGTCCATACCCGAGGGTGATTCGAACCCACGACGGGAGTCGGCCGATCCACCGCGGCGCGTACGTTCCCATATAAACAAGTCAACATGTGTCCTCCTCTGTCATTGATAAGACGTCCGCCTCCGTAGCTCAGTGCCAGGGTGGCTACCACGCAGGAGGCCCGGGTTCGATTCCCGGCAGGGGTGTTGTGTATTGTGTGTTGTCCCAATCATCATCATCTCATCATCATTGGCACGTAAGTCGCCCACGCGGCGTCAAATAGAAAGACTTACACTCATGCGGCCGAACAATCCTGTAAGGGATCTCCCGGCCAAGAAAGCCATACGCTCATTACCATTGATAAGACGAACTCGTTGCACCAATGAACGTTGATCCTGGTTACCACTGCATCACGGTACTAGGTTTAATGTTCCGATTTCAGGTTTATCTTTGTCTTTCTGAATACCCCTCAATTAAGATGACGCCCTTTGTCTTCCTAAATTCAAAAGAAATATTTATATAATAATCGTCAACGAAAAACGGTGGATAAATGAAGTATAAAAATTAAATTAAAACAAGGATATGGTTTCGAACGGAGTGGAAAAGTGAGAAACCGCAAGACTGACTGCTTGGCTGCTGTTTTGGTTGAACTTTTACGCACTAACAGGCACTTACGATATGCTGAAAAATTTGACTGTCGTCTTCTCAGAAACTGTTTGATAAGCTGAGGCACGCGGTCGATTATTTTGACCCCTCTTACACTAAGCAAAGTTTATGGGGGTGTCGGTTTGTGATACTTATCGTGTTCTCCTATATAGCGTAAATAAATAGTCAGTTTATTTTCACAAGAACAAAATATTAAAAATATTTGCCGGTTACGTGTAAATTTTGTTAGGTCTGATTTCGTATTTGAGGAAATGCATACTGTAAACCATCAGCTGTTTATTACTTTTCAATCTTCTACCGGTTTCGGTTATAAACCATCTTCACGGAAGACTATTAAATAAAAATACAAAAACAGAAATGTACACAAGCTGAAGTAAAATACGTAATATAAATCAGTATTTTCATATAGTAAGTACTTACGAACTACACAGACTGATTAAACAGGTGCATTATATGCCTCCTTATGCATACTGGCATGCATGTCACACAGTAAAAATAGATAAGACGTCACTAGGCGTCACGTCTTAATTAATAACATAAAATCAATGCCAGGCTGTGTGATGGTGAACCACGGTCTGTTGTAAGAGAACCTAACACAACTGTTAAACACATCAGTCAAATGAGTTAAAATTAGCGATGATCAATGTATACATGGTGTGAAAAAGATATATCATAGGCTACCATCGTAAATTATATCTTTGACAAGGTGTCATGGCGACATGTTACAGAAAGAAGTATGTAAACATTACGAAAATAACAGGATGGGTTATGAAAACAATAAAGATGTGTAACAACAACAGTTATCTGTCAAAGTATAAAAGTAAGTGGACAAAGTATACATCAAAGACCCAATGTTAAGAAAGAAAGCAAACCTAACCCAATAACAGGGTCGTAAAATTATAGTTAGTTTATGTAGATGTAGGCCAGAGGCTGCTAATGAGCGTAGTGGATAACACAATATGTCAACATTATAATACGTATGGATGCATCTTTCAATGAACAAGATCTAACATATTATGGACAAGAACAAAGTAATATTAAATGAAGTAAACATGTAAATCTTAGTCTACATAACATGATAGCTAAAGCGTGAAATGCACAGGGTGTCTTATTATAATTGTCGTATTTTCTGAGGCGGAGATTCGGTACCAGTTCTGAATTCGCCAAAATAGCGTTGAAAATCGCCAAAGACGTACAAACAGGGTGTTGGTTGTAGGAGACCAAAGGCCGTTAATCCGGCACGCGGCTTCGATCCGTGTCTGGCTCAATACACCTCTGCAGAGCAGGCGCGCCGCACCTCAACGTACCAGCGGCGTGTTCCAACTCTGCAAAGGTCCGCACAATAGGCCCTACCCACTCCATACTTTTCAAAACGCCATGGCCGAGTTTTATCATGCGAGACGAGTTTAGGGCATATATTTGAAGTTGTAAACATACTGGACTAAACTGCTATGGTTATCAGTTCCTAGACTTAGAAACTGCTTAAACTAGCCGAAGGAAAACACACCCATGCCCCAGGAAGGACCCGAACCTCCAACGGCGAGCAACCACACGCTCTGCACCAAAGCGCCTTAGAACGATCTGCCACCCCACTGCGGCATTTGAAGACGAACCGATTAGCGAGTCTCATCCCGTGAAAACGAATGTAACTTCACAATTTCCGAGTGGAAACTCATTTACTCCTTTACCTTCTTCCTTCGCGTGTTAAAATTACCATGAGGATTCTTGGCACTTTTATTTAACAATCGGTAAAAAAAGGACAAATGATTTGTGGAAAATTTCATGTTTATTCTCATCATGAAGAAGAACTTTTTTTCCGCGCTTTTGCTATATTGGCAGTATAAGTTCATAATTTTTCGTGAATATTACATAACAATATATTTTTCTGTTTCTGCCACTGTGTGATGGGCTCATATTTTCGTGATTGTGGCTCAGCAGGAACATCGCAAGCACTTTCTTTGAAAACATCAGCCACTCAGCTACTTAGATTAGCAATCACACAGCCTTTTGTCGAAGAACACGAAGAATGCCAGTCAATATTTTCATTTACACACTATGATTATTTCCGTCACTCTTTTCGTTAATAATTTGCCACGATCCTGGCATCATATGCTGTTATCCCTTCGACAGTTTCCGACAGGTCTACTTCATAAAGACTAAGAACGATGGGACTTAGAATAAGTATGTGTGGGTTTTGATAAACGTAGCCGCGCGGGAAGGGCCGCTTGGTCTGCAGCGGCATGTCGACGATTGCGTGGCCGCTCCCGCCGGACGTTCGCGTCCTCCCTTGGGCAAGGGTGTGTGTGTTGTCCTTAATGTAAATTAGTTTAAGTAGTTTGTAAGTCTCCGGATCGCTGAACTTGCCAGTTTGGTACCCTAGGTTTACAAACATTTGAACTTTTGTGTTAACGTATGGAAGGAAAAAATAGAATTAGATTTTAAAGATAAGACATATCTTTATTTTTATACATAATTTCCAAGTACATTGAGATATTTGTCAAACTGCTTTATAAGCTTCAAAACACCGTCCAAGAAAAAAATCAGGGTGTTGCATATGGAAGAAGTTGAACGGCTATGGAGTGGAAACACCCGTCATAACCTGTCAGAAAGAAGTTCAAAAGCACTCCATCAGCAGGTAAAATGCTATTCACCATTTTCTGGGACGCCCAAGGAGTTTTGTTGCTGGACTTTTTGGAGGATGCAACCATAAATGCTACGCGGTACTGTCGAAATTGAAAGAGGTGATCCGGAGAAAGCGGCCTGGCCTTCTCAGAGCTGGCGTTCCGCTGTTGGGTGACAATGCGAGACCAGACTCGGCGACGGCAATGCAAAACCGTATTGCAAATCTTGGTTGGGAGCACCTAGCCATTCGCCATACAGTCGCGATCTCGTACCAAGTGACTGCCATCTGTCTCCAGCTTTGAAGAAGGCTCTCGGCGGAAGGCTATTTGGAAGCAATGCTGACGTCAAACAAGCCGCTCCACTCTTCTATCGTATGCAACGCCCTGACTTTTTCTGGAATGCTTTTTGAAGCTTACAGAGCGGTATGACAAATGTCCCAATGTACTTGGAAGTTATATAGAAAAATAAAGATATGTCTTATCTTTAATATCTCATTCTATTTTTTCCCTTTCATACGCAACTGTGACCACAACCGACAGCGGAAACTTATTTTCCAACTCTCCCTCGTATTTACAGCAGTTTCCCAGAAACTTAACCTGCAACTGATTTCACGGTTTCATTACATTTGCCGGCCGCGATGGCCGAGGGGATTGAGGTGCTCCAGTCACGGTCTGCACGGTCACTACGGTCGGGGGTTCGAATCCCCCCTCGGGCATGGATATTTGTGCCGTCCATAGTGTTAGTTAGTTGATAAGTAGTTTGTAAGTTTAGGGACTGATGACCCCGTAGTTAAGTCCCATAAGCTATACAAACATTTGAACATTTTGGGGAACGGCCTCGCGCATCGCCTCAATGCGCCTCAATGCGCTCCGCCGCGGCTATGCGCGTATAAGAAAGGCGAGTGATGTGTGAACATGTACAAATCATTATAATCCACACACAAAATGTTCAAATGTTTGTTAAGCTTAAGGGTCTTAACTGCGGGGTCATCAGTCCCCAAACTTACAAACTATTTATACTAAAGACGACAGAAAAATCGGATCCCGAGGGGGGATTCGAACCCTCGACGGGGAACGGCCTCGCGCATCGGAGCAAAGCGCCACAATGCGCTCGGCCGCTCCGCTGCGACATAATACACACGGAATTGGTACGCGTCAAATATTACCTGTCATAGTAAAAACAGACCATAATAGAAATTTATGTTCCTTTTATGTTTATATTCTACTTCCTTTCAATGGAATAAGCTGCAAATATACACATATTCGAAGTATTTGTTCATGACAAAGTTGTACTTAATACCACTGAATCAGTTAAATTCCGCTGTTTTTACATTTATTGCGTATATCTATATATATATTTTACTTATCCTTGTAACGCAAAAGTTATACTAACTATTTCGTTAATTACGTACAAAAATAAATATAAACAACCGTTACTCCTCCTGCGGCTTGGCCACCGGTAGTGTCAGCTGGTAACAACTTTCACAAAAGAGAGCGTATGTTTTTAGGCTGTGGTTGCGTGCCGAGTCGTACGGTCCCTTAGTCAGCTGTCAGCTGCGCCCCGCGACCAGTAGGCAAAACGCAGCTCAGGCGGCCGCCCCTCCAGAGCAAAGGAATGGACTCGCCCAGCGCATATGACAAGGATGCATGGGCCACGACTTGTTGCAGGGGCCAGCTTTACACACGTTGTTCGTGCTGCTTCAGTTGTGCTTGCAGAGGTTAGCTGAACATTTTCACGCCCGCAGACGAGGTTTTGGACGTCGTTCCGCAAGGGCAGCTATAATCAAACTGTCATAAGACTTGATTTATGGAAAAGTATAACTTTTAGTTCTGATTAATATCGTAAGTACTTCGTAAGTTAGGAATGAGATCAAGGTGGCCAAAATTTTGTAAATAATACTTGCAGAGGTCGGAACTTATGAATAAAGAATGGAATTAATTTTGATTCTTTAAATAATTTGGAAGACAGAATGGTATGGTAGGTGTTGGCGGCAGTTACATTATAAAAATGAGATCATTTTACCTTTTTTAAGGATATAACAGCTAATTTTATTGGTTGCTGTAATAAAAATTCATGTTCACTGATGTAAAATACCGTCGTGAGCCGGCCGCGGTAGCCGAGGGGACTGAGGCGCTCCAGTCACGGTCTGCACGGCCACTACGGTCGGGGGTTCGAATCCCCCCTCGGGCATGGATATTTGTGCCGTTCTTAGTTGTAAGTAGTTCATAAGTAGTTTGTAAGTTTAGGGACTGATGACCCCGTAGTTAAGTCCCATAGACTCTTACAAACATTTGAACATTTTTTTACCGTCGTGATATGGGGTTGGACTAGTTTCGTGGTTTGTTCGTGGCAGCACGAACAAACCACGTGCGTTAAATTTTACGTCAGTGTCCAAGCGGAGTCGCGGGAAAAATATTACTCTGAAAATTATCGGACTTTGAAATTTAACACTTGCAAAATGAAACACCACTGCAGGTACTAAAAGTCGGTTAATTTTAAAGGGGAATGATACGGTTTGAAAATTAATAAAACTTGCAACAGTCACTACACGACATCTCGTCAGCCGTAATGGCGTCCAAACCCATCACACAACTTCAATGAGAGAAATTATTTACGCCTGAGGGAATTGGCGTGTTGTTAAATAAATGAAAGCCCGTCATATTAAATTTTTAAGGTACCTCAAGGTGTATTTTTATTAAAAACAACACTGTATCAACTTTACGTTATACATTAATCACAGCATCCGCTACGGATACGTCTTAACTAGAGGCCAGGCACAACAGATGAAGTAGAACGCTGTTCTCTCTCTCTTGTCAGAAAAACAACGGAATGTAGCTTAAGCGTCAGATAGAGAAAAACGCTCCTTGATTAAAATATATCTTCTGCTAATTAATAATTTTATTTGTATCGTTTCACAGCAGCTACCATAACACATTAAGAGGATTTCTGAGCCCAGAAGTGTCAACGCAGACTTTTGCCAACAGATTACAAGCAGTGGGACTACGGGCACGATCACCTCTAGCCCGTCTTCCCGTAATGATACAGCAGCGACGCGCACGGCTCCACTGGCGTCGTCAGATTGTACTATAAAATGGCGGGCCTTGGTCCTAAGCGTTGAGAGCAGTTTTTGTATCCCAAGCCTTATGGTCTGAGATGCGGTAACATACAACTCCGTTCACCTTTGTGGGGGGAAAGCTGACCACCGCTCCACACGTGCAGAATGTTCCATTATTCTGTCATTCTTGCAACAGGAAGTAGGTGTGTTGCTCCAAGACGATTATGCTCAGCCACACACAATGCACGTGAAACTCAACGTGCTCAGCAAGAAATGCAGTAACTTCCCTGACCAGCACGCTCTCTAAGAATGTCTCCACTCCAGCACATCTGGAATATTGTGGGACGACAGCTGACAGCTGGGGCTTAATAACCCACAACTCTTGCAGAATTGCGTGAACAGGTTGAGGCAGCGTGCACTGAAATATCCCCAGACAGTATTCATGATTCCATCATGGAATAGATGTCAGAATCAGTGCCCGCATTGCCGGACGAGAAGGCTACACGGCGTGCTGATTTGGCTGTTTCAGTATGGTACCTCAGTACCGCTTGAGCTATTGATCTGTAAACGTAATCATTTCATGTACTCTATGTGCACTGTTTCAACATTAGATCGTTAGTGAATTGGAACAGGTTAAGAGGCTGCACTAATTTCTATTTCCAGCACTGTACATCAAGACCAGGCAGTCTCATGGCTGCAGGACCAGTCAAATGCTATGGGAGTGGTTGTAAAAAATCGCAGAAATCAGAGGAAAGGCTCAGTCACGCGTTACAGAGTGCTGCCAGCATCCCAGCGAGAACAGTGACCGTGCAGAACTGCTGATGCACCAACTTGCTGATGCAACTACTTATTCACAGTTGCACCTGTTGCTGTCCTTCAAAGTAGTCTCCAGCCTTGTGTAAAACCCGTTGCCAACGATGTGGAAGGCGTATTATACCTTTATCAGAGCCTGTTCTGTTGATAGTGCGAATGGAGCGGTCTACCGCTTGTCCAATCTCTGGAACAGTTCTGAAGCGAATGACACGAAGTGGTTTCTTCCTCTTAGGAATCAAAACAAAGTCACAAGGGCTTAAGTCCGGGGAGTATGGTGGATGATACAGTACTTCCCAGTCCCATCGACCGAACAGAGCAGCCACAGCTTTCGCTGTATGCGCGCAAAATGGTGGGTGGGTTGCGCAGAAAGTGTTGTCGCTTCTTTCCCAAAGGTGATTGTGATTCTTCAAAAACAAACAGTAATACTGTGCATTGACGGTTTGTCGTGAAGGAAGGTAGAGCGTTATGCTAACGGCATCACAGTCGTACACGAGGATCACAATAACTTTCCCCATACTGGGGCTCTGACGCACTTTCGACTTTCGCAGCGACCCATATGTCGCCATTCGTTGGAATGGCGTTTCAGTTTTTGCTCGTACGATGTGACCCATGTCTTATCCATGTGACACCGTTACGTTAGACCGCTCATTCACAAGTGATTGTGTTTCGCTTGATTGTGCGCACGCCGGAGACGTGAGACGGGCGAGTCCATTTGCTCGGAGGTAAGGTGGGTATGCGAACAACGTGTGCTACCAGAGACAACAGTAGATTCCACTGCATGGTGTCTCCACAGCAGTGTTGCCACTATTGAACTTAAATAGTTCTCGTATCTAATACTGGAACATTATTATGAAACACAGTTCAAGACCTAAGGTTAAGGGGTTTAGAAAACGTATTGATGCTGAATTACAGTAACACTCAGTTTTTACATTTTCTGACACACAGTTTAGTAAAAACTGTCATTTTAATTAGCCGCGGCGGATTACCCGTGCGTACTGGAGTGCCGTTCAAAATATTCAAATGTTTGTAGGGCTTATGGGACTTAACCACGTGGTCATCAGTCCCTAAACTTACATACTACTTATGAACTAGCTAATACTAAATACTAAAGACGGCCCGAGGGGGTATTCGAACCCCCGACCATAGTGGCCGTGCGGACCGTGACTGGAACGCCTCAGTCCCCTCGGCCACCGCGGCTGGCTGGAGTGCCGCGCTAGGGTGCACGCGGCCGTTCGCAGTCGGGTTTCAAGTCCCCCCTCAGGAATAGGTGTTTGTGTTGTCCTTAGATTAGTTTTTAGTTTAAGTAGTTTGTAAATCCGATAGATTTACAAACATTTGAACATTTTGTCATTTTAATTACACAAAATTGGCAAATGGTTCGTGAAAATAACCAGTTCACATTCCAAATCTCAATTATAGTAATCTGTCGACAAATGCTCGCATTCAGAATGTTATTCTAAAACGACATTTTCCTTATTTATTATTAGAACATTATCTGAAATGCGTGATAACAGTCTACTTTGGTTATTTTAATTCCCTTATGACGTCTGGTCTTATTTTTTGGAGTAACTTTCCTGATAAAAATAGTGTTTTTGCCTCAGAAACTTGCGATGTACCACGTAAGGCAGGCCGCGGCGGAGCGGCCGAGCGCATTGAGGCGCTATGCTCCGATGCTATGCGCGAGGCCGTTCCCCATCGGCGGTTCGAATCTAGATGTTTGTGTCGTCTTTAGTATAAGGTAGTTCATAAGTAGCTTGTAAGTTTAGGGACTGATGACCCGCAGTTAAGTCCCTTAAGGGTTACAAACATTTGGACAACTCAAATTTTTTGTAAAGCTTATGGGACTTAACTACGGGGTCATCAGTCCCTAAACTTACAAACTACTTATGAACTACTTACAACTAAGGACGGCACAAATATCCATGCCCGAGGGGGGTTTCGATCTCCCGACCGTAGTGGCCGTGCAGACCGTAACTGGCGCGTCTCAGTCCCCTCGGCCACCGCGGCCGGCAACCATTTGGACATTTTTGAACGTAAGGCAGAGGTCCTGAATCAAATACAGTGGCTGTCAGACAGATTTAACTACTCGTGATTGTTAACAATATACTAAAACATATTGCTGATTTGGTTTTGTCCGATAATAATAATAAAAAAATAAAAAAAAGCAACTCTCCATCAACAATCACGAGGGCAGTCTTCGGAATTTTACACAATATCTTAATGTCGGTTCCGTCAAGCAGATGTCCTGAAAGCCTTAACCGCCTACATGCGAAAGGCAAAAGAATTCTTTATTCAGTTTTTGTATTATATGCGAGGCAATATCGATTACGACGTCGTTAGCGGAAAAGGGTGCATTATGAGTGGCTATCTCGTTCGCGCGCACAATAGCTGCTGCGCTGTGCTGGCTATTAGGCCACAGCGGAACACGGCAGCACAGTGGACAAACAGCAGTTTACAACAGGGCATCAGGCCAAATAGTCAGAGGTTATGGTATGCAATCAGAGCGGTTTAAGAAGAGTCACTTATGTGCAGAAACTTGTACCTTTATGTTAGTACCAATACCAAATAAGGAATAAAATTACTATTTTTGAGACCTTAGTATGAAGTGATACGCTAAATGATATCTGCAATGCTATGTTACGGGACACTGTTATTGATAACACTGACCCCGAAGTGGAAGTATGTGGGAAGCGAATGTAAATACATTGCAGTGTCTTTCTTTTTAATTCAAACTTTTCATATAATGGTTTACTATTGTTTTGAAGTTTATTTTCATAAGCGAACAGTCAGAGCACGGTGGATGGTACAATTACTCCCAAGTTCTATATAAATATTACTTGACATTGTATCCATTGAAATAACATTTCGATGCCTCCTACGTATTGTTCTATTTCTTATGACATGCAGTGAGACTGAAGAAAACCAGTTTATACTGCTGCAGGCAACAATTTTCCATACAACTGCCACAAATACATGTGAATAATTTTGTTTCTGCTATTCTTTCGCGGTATTTTTTCACTACTCGCATGCTATTACAACATAGAACAATGTCAGTAAATAAAGAATTCAACTACTGCACTCTTTTGGTGTCTTTCACAGTTTAGTAGTCGTGTATAATTATTTACTCACATTGGCAATTGAATAGTATTGTTTTGGGTGTCATACGCCACTGGAGCTTACACAAGTGATGCAGTGAATGTTTTAATTTTTATTCAAATTCAAATGTTCAAATGTTTGTAAATCTATCGGACCAAACTACGTGGTCATCAGTCCGTAGCTTAGAAAATACTTAAACTCAGGTAAGCTAACCTAAGGACAACACATACACCCATGCCCCAATGAGGACTCGAACCTCCGCCGGCCGCGGTGGCCGAGGGGACTAAGGCGCTCCAGTCTCGGTCTGCACGGCCACTACGGTCGGGGGTTCGAATCCCCCCTCGGGCATGGATATTTGTGCCGTCCTAGTTCGTAAGTAGTTCATAAGTAGTTTGTAAGCTTAGGGACTGATGACCCCGTAGTCAAGTCCCATAGACTGTACAAACAAACAACAACAACTCGAACCTCCGACGGCGAGCAACCGCGGGGTCCGCAGCGAGTCGCCTTAGACCGCTCGGCTACTCCACCGCGGCGTAATTTTCATCTTTTGGTTAATCTTGAGAGCCTATTTTGTTTGCTGCTGAGGTAGAAAAAGTGTGCTCAGCAGTTTAGACATATACATTAAATATAAAAGTTATGAAGATCCGATGATGACAATACGTCTGTACAAAATGGTCCTGTGAATCTAGTAAAAAAATGTGGCGATCCTGGAATTGGAAACATTTAAATGACAAAATCGCACCTATACAACAAACATGTGCGACCTACCTATATTCCGTTCTCGTCTGAACAGGTTATCGTCCAAGTTACACTACGGTAAAACGTAGATGCCGCACAAATGGCTTCAGGAAAAGCTTCCTAGAACTTTAATCTATTTTGGTTGTTAATAAATTTGTTATCTTCAGAAACTTTTTTCTCACAGTTTCCATTCTAACTCATCAATTACTTATAGTGTCCCTTTTTCTAATGTAATTCCACCAGCGTCGCGTGATTTAATTGTAGTACATTCATTATTCTTGTTATACTCTTGTTAATATTCATCTTATTTCTCTATTCAAGGCAATCTGCATTCCGTTCAAATGCTCTTAGCAGTTCTTTGCTTTCTCCAAAAGAATTACAATGTGATCGGCAATATGCAGAGATTTTATTTCTTCTCCTTCTCCCTTTCAAATTTGTCCTTGCTTTCCTCCACAGCATGTTCAGTACAGATGTTGAATAACATTGAGGAAAGGCTGTAATGCCTGTCCCACTTTCATGCCTTCGATTGTTACAACAGCTGTCTGAATTCTGAACAAAACCTGGAAACGTAGGTTTGCCTTTCCTCGGACTTAAGTCGTAGTGTCAGTATTGGCTCACGTTTTCTTAGATTCCCCCTAAATCCAAAATGGTGTTTACCGACGACGAATCCTACCAGTTTTTTCAATTATTCTGTAAAATTCACAAACTTCTACAACTTATTTCTTTGAAATTGATACTGCTCAAAACAATGGGGGGATTAGGTGAGATTCACACACACACACACACACACACACACACACACACACATATATATATATATATATATATATACTTAGAGCGAGTCACCATGGGGCTACCATAATAGTGAAAATCCGTTTTCGTTGCTCTCTAACATGATGCGTGATCACCTCTGGCCGCGGTGAACTGGCCGAGCGCTTTGAGGCGCTATGCTCCGATCGCTAGGGTGTTCGCCATCGCTGGCCGCGGTGGCCGAGGGGACTGAGGCGCTCCAGTCACGGTCTGCACGGCCACTACGGTCGGGGGTTCAAATCCCCCCTCGGGAATGGATATTTGTGCCGTCCTAGTTCGTAAGTAGTTCATAAGGAGTTTGTAAGTTTAGAGACTGATGACCCCGTAGTTAAGTCCCATAAGCTATACAAACATTTGAACATTTTGTTCGCCATCGGGGGTTCGAATCTTCCCTCGGGAATGGATGTTTGTGCTGTCTTCAGTATGTTAGAAAGTAACTAGGGACTGATGACTTCACAGTTAAGACCCATAAGCTAAACAAACATTTGATCTCCTCGCATAGCCAGTACAGTTGCACTCCTGCGTGGCGTGGTCAGTTTGAGGTTATCATTCAGCTCTTGAGGGATATTTGGCCGTTCTTCCATGAGTGCAATATCCGGCTCTGCAACCATTGTGGAAGGAGCTGGTCTGGCTACAATGCGTCTGCTAAGTGCATCCCAGATGTGCTCAGTCTGGTTTAAGTCTGGTGAACAAGGTGGCCACACCATTCGTTCAGTTACCTCAGCCTCAAACATAGTAATGGTCCCGCTTAATGGTGGTGCCAGGTTCCAGAAAGTCAATGAAAATGACACCACGATGATCGCAGAAGAAAGAGCCCATAACCTTTAAAAAAACTCATGTCGCCAGATGAGCTGATAGAGAGCTTTTGATATGGACCGTGCTAGCAATTAGGGGAGGGAGGAGTTGGGCTGCAAACCAGGCCTTGGAAAGTACGACCTAGTTAATCAGGTCGACCTTCTGATGTAAGGTGGCCTGTGGCGTGCAGCTTATATGCCCCCTGGGTGGTGAACAGGATGCCCCTCCAAGTCTTTGCTCGCATCCTATGAGGGCAATTATCGACAACGATGCCCGAGATCTCGCGCTCGTCCATAATCTGGTACCACGGGCGTCTGAAGGTCGTCCGGAGAGAGGCCACGTCGTGGCCTGTCGGCCGCGGTGTCTCGCGGAAGCAGGCAGTAGTGTCTGGCGTCGGGAAGCGAACCCGGGGCGTCGCGACGTCGTCGTCGTGATCGTCGTTGTCGGCGCAGGCCGTGACCCGGCGCGGCTCGGCGCGGCAGCGTGGGCGGGTCGATACCTGCCGCTGCCGCCACGCGCCCCCTCCCCCCCCCCCCCCCCCCGCCACACCTACGGCTCTTTCCGAGGCGGCGCCGCTTCCGAGGATATCGCGCAGACCAGCGGGCCACGAGCCGCGCCGCGCCGCGCTGCGCCCCATCACAATCACACCGCCGCCCCGGGAGCTCCTTATCTCCACCGTAACGGCCGATTACCGTTACCGAGATAGCGGCAAGGTGCCGGCTACCAACGACCACCTTCCTGTTCGCTTCCGTTCTATCGCACCAGTGTCGCCCTCCCCCTTACTCTGTTCTACGGAAGCTTGCACTGCCAGCTGGCGCTTTCCAAGTTCACCCAAAAGATCAAAGGTATAATTTCCTCACGCTTTTTTCCTTTTAAAAAGATCTCCACTGTATTACCCTTGTACATCGTACAGCGGAGTGTGCTGTGGCTTGTGACACTTGTCTTTCACCTCTAGCCTACCCTGTAATAGAAGTGTCTATTCTATTTTTAAGTGATAGCATTCACTTTCATATAACCAAGATTAATCTATATCTATGTGAATGTCTGTTCGGAGTACGTTTATCACGCCTGAACCACAAGACATAAAGAGCTACAAATTTTTGCAGTTACTAATGTCTACCCGGGAAAGGCTTTAGGCACGGTTTTATGGCGAATATATATATTAATGTGAATGTCTGTTCGGTGTTCGCTTATCACGTCCGAACGACAAGACGCAGAGACTTAAATACTTGTACAGTTACTAATTTATAGCCGGCCGCGGTGGTCGAGAGGACTGAGGCGCTTCAGTCACGGTCTGCACGGCCACTACGGTCGGGGGTTCGAATCCCCCCTCGGGCATGGATATTTGTGCCGTCCTTAGTTGTAGCTAGTTCATAACTGGTTTGTAAGTTTAGGGACTGATGACCCCGTAGTTAACTCCCATAAGCTCTACAAACATTTGAAAATGTTACTAATTTATACCTCAGGAAGGTCTTAGGCACGGTTTTATAGCGATCTGATAGATATTTAGTAATTTGAAAATTATATTTACTCTTTGAAAATGGTTTTATTGGTTGCATTTTTGCTTGAGGGTGGAGTATATTGGGATAGAAACTTATCCGTGTGTCTAAAATTCTACGTTTGTGTGTGTGTGTTAATATTTCGCTCTGCAGCGAAAACTACAGTACGCTAACGAATGGTCTGTGTGTATAATTGTTGTCCGAAGTCTCCCGTTCTACACCATAGCAGTTCCATGCCGACACTATAAGGGGGTGGAAGATATGATGGTTGAAAGTCGTCAAATTATAAAAAAATTCGATGGCCAACGATGACGTTTGAGACTCTATCGCAAGGATGTTACATACAACGAAACGTGATGCCACAGACCATATCTTTGGTCTATGCGTGCTACAATGTCTTCAGCTCTTTCTCTGTAAGGATAAGCATACGAATAAGGAAATATAAGAATAAATAAATAAAGCAGTAAAAAGAAATTTCTTTCAATAAATCTCTTTAAAAAATCGATTTGACGTTTCGCGCATTATCTATCATAATCAACTAACACGCGATCAGAGTCGGAGTAGTACGAAATATATTTATTTATTTACTACTCGCTAAACCCGGTATTCCCCTGGTATATACGCATTTCTCCAGTGTTATATTAGAAACGAAAATAAAAATCCGTAGAAGATATCATCTTCATGTATTCATGAAAATAGCTTAGAAATTATGAAACAGTAAAACAAAGAAATATGAATAATGTACAAAATTATAACTGCAGTATCCAAAGGAAAATAGTAATAAAATACAAATGCTGTATAACATTAATTTGCGAGTCGCGTCCAGAAAGTAAATTACGTTTGGTTATATAAAACGAACGAGTACAGTTATAGAAAAAATATTGATTGTACGAAAATCTACAACTGTCAAACTACTTTTCTACATAGCTTCCGAAAGTTTGTAGGCACTTGTCATAGCGTGGGACAAGTTTTTGTGTGACTTCTTCATAGAAGGTTGCCGCCTGTGTATGCAACCATGTGGCAAGCATGTTCTTTCAGCTCATCATCGTTGAAGTGTTGACCACCAAGGACAGATTTTAGGTGTAAGAAGAGATGAAAGGAGTCTTCTTCTTCCCTTCACGTTGCCGCCCGACCTCACAATGCGAATGTGACCAAACAACTCTTAGGGGAATTGCATTGGGACGTGTTTGATCATCCTCCGTACAGACTCGCTCCTAGCGACTTTCTTCTTACACCTAAAACCTGTCCATGGTGGTCAACACTTCAGCGATGATGACGAGCTGAAAGAATATGTAACCACATGGTTGAATACACAGGCGGCAACCTTCTACGAAGAAGGCATGCAAAGACTTCTGCCACGCTTTGACAAATGCCTACAAAATTTCGGAAGCTATGTATAAAAGTAGTTTAATAGTTGTAAATTTTTGTACAATAAATATGTTTTCTGTATCTGTACCCGTTTGTTTTATATAACCAAACGGAACGTACTTTGTGGACATACCTCGTAGAAGTGTGTCTATTCTATTTTTAAGTGATACCATTTACTTTGATATAACCAAGATTAATACGAAATATGTTTATATACCTGCTAAACCCGGTATTTCCCGGGTATATACGCATTTCTCCAGTGTTATATTAGAAACGAAAATAAAAATCCGTAAAAGATTTCATCTTCATGTATTCATGAAAATAGCTTAGAAATTATGAAACAGTAAAACAAAGAAATATGAATAATGTACAAAATTGTATGTACAATATCCATCATCATCATCATCACTAGAAACTGATTATGCCTTTCAGCGTTCAGTCTGGAGCATACTACCTTTAATAAAATTCCTCCATGATCCCCTATTCAATGCTAACATTGATGCCTCTTGTGATGTTATGCCTTTTACTTCAAAATCATTCAGCACCGAATCTAAGTACTTTCTTCTTGGTCTAACTCGACTCCTCTTACCCTCCGCTGCCGAGCTCATGAGTCTCTTAGGTAACGTTGCTTCTCCCATGCGTGTAACATGACCCCACCATCTCAGTCTGTTCGCTCTAACAGCTTCATCTATGGTGTTCATTCCAAGTCTTTCTTTGATTTCCTCATTATGGGCACCCTCCTGCCATTGTTCCCATCTATTAGTACCTGTAATCATTCTTGCTACTTTCATGTCTGTAACCTCTACCTTATGAATAAGGTAACCTGTATCTACCCAACTTTCACTCCCATACAACAAAGTTGGTCGAAAGATAGAGCGGTGCACTGCTAACTTAGTCTTGGTACTTACTTCCTTCTTGCAGAAGAGAGTAGATCTTAGTTGAGCACCCACTGCATTATCCTTGCTGCACCTCGATTCCAGTTCATTCGCTATGTTGCCATCCTGTGTGAAAATACATCCCAGGTACTTGAAACTGTCTACCTGTTCTAACTATGTTCCTCCTAATACGGCACTCAATCTGTTTGAATCTCTTTCCCACAGACCTTACTTTCGTTTTGGAGATGCTGATCTTCATATCATAATCCCTGTACCTCTGACCAAGCTCTGAAATATTAGTTTGCAACCTTTTAATCGAATCTGCCATTACAACTAGGTCATCCGCATATGCGAGACTGCTTATTTTGTTTTGACCTATTTTAATTCCGCCCTGCCAGTCTACTGTTTTCAACATATGATCCATGAATAGTATGAACAACTGTGGTGACAGGTTACAGCCTTGTCTTACCCCTGAAACTACCCTGAACCATGAGCTTAATTTGCTGTCTACTGTTTTCAACATATGATCCATAAATAGTATGAACAACTGTGGTGACAGGTTACAGCCTTGTCTTACCCATGAAACTACCCTGAACCATGAGCTTAATTTGCTGCCTGACAGTCTACGTAAAGACCTTTAATTGCCTGCAGTAGTTTGCCTCCTATACCATTTTCTTGAAGAACTGACAATAGCTTCCTCCTAGGAACACAGTCATAAGCCTTTTCCAGATCTATGAAACATAGATACAATTCCCTGTTCCACTCATAGCTCTTTTCCATTACCTTCCGTAGGCTAAAGATATGGTCCTGACAGTCTCTAAGAGGTCTAAACGCACACTGACATATAACGTGTCCTCAATTAATACTCGCACTCTCCTTTCAACAATACCTGGTCCTGACAGCCTCTAAGAGGCCTAAACCCACACTGACATATAACTTGTCCTCAATTAATACTCGCACTCTCCTTTCAACAATACCTGAGAATATTTTGCCTACAACGCTAATTAAGGAGATACCTCGATAGTTGTTGCAATCTTTTCTGTTTCCATGTTTGAAAATTGGCATGATTACAATCAGAGCGCAGTATCCAAAGAAAGAAAAATAGTAGTAAAATACAAATGCTGTATAACATTAATTTAATTAAAAACTTGACTATAAACAATATTTCTTGTTATTTGTCCAGGAGCTAGTATGAATAAATTCTTTGGTGAATCCAGTCGACACAGAGTGTCCATGTGGAGAACAAGGAAATTTCAAAACTTCTTCGCGGTATTTAACATATTGTCCCGCGAATTTCTTAATTGTTATAGAAAATTGAAGTCTCACAGGAAACTGTGGTCTCTTGAAGTTAAAAGGTAGATCTGTCGCAATAAGGGGTATTCCTGGGAAGATTTTTCTCACTCATTGTTCACGACGTCATACCTCCTGAACTATTTGTCGTGGATAGTTTTCAAGCCCACAGCAATTGTTGTCTGATAGTAAACAATACGTGTACCAAGTTTACCAAATTTGGTTGAAATCGGTCCATTTGTTTAGGAGCACATTTAGAATATTATCGCATGATGCGGCCGCTTTTCACGACTGTTACTCTTTATGACGTCGTATCTCCTTACGAATGTGTCGTAGCAACACCACTTGGCCGCGGCGCTCTTGTGTGACGTCACGAAGCGTAGGTCGCGATCGCGTAGCTCACTGGGTGGCCGCTGGGGCACGGTCCACTATGCCGGCCCAGTGGCCAGCCAGTCAGCTTCGCGATTGAGACCTACGCTGCATGACGTCACACGAAAGCGCCGCGGCCTTATCTCTAGGTGGTGTTGGTCGTAGACGGTTCTTATCCCGACAGCGATTGTTTCCTGATAGTAAGGATGTGTACCATGTGTTTAGGAGGAGATGTGGGACGTAAATACATACCCACATACAGCATCTTTTATACGATGTATAGATTTCTTTTAATGTGAAAACATGTTCTAAGGTATAACATCGTCAAGTACCTAGGAACAAATTTTGTACTTGTAATGAACGGGCCAATATCAGTAACGCACAACATCTGTTCTGACATTTTGCCATTATCAAGTGCCTGGTACTAAAATATGTCAGGTGGAGGGGACCGAAATAAGCAGATTTCGAATAGGAATGTGTGGTCGGTAACGACGCCTTGAGCCGGTAGAGAGCGCTGAAGAGCACGCTGATTGCAAGCGCTTCGCTAGCTGGGTTCATTATTTCCCGCACTGATCTCGAGCAGCAAGCATCGTTTCATCAATGCAGACCTGGATGACTTGCGTTTCATGTATGGGGCTGCACAAGGAAATGGATTGGCTGCTCAAAGGACGTATTTGGAGCGATTCCCTGACAGGCATCGGGTCGTCAAATATTCGAGCGTCTTCATCGGGCGTTATGCTTCCAGGCCAGGAGCAGCCATTAGAAGATATCGCAGAGCTTCTGCAGCGGAAGAGAGAATATTAGAGGATAATCCTTCAACAAAAGCTGCAGTATTACTAGATCTCCTCCACACACGAAGTCGACTGTCTCTGGTATCAGACAAATGCTGTACTCATCTGTGAAAAGAACCTCGCGCCAATTTTCCACAGTCCATTGTTGATAATTTTGGGCACACTTGTACCATGCAGCATAGTGTCTGGGATTTATGGCCGAGCCTCTCCATGGCCTTCTAGAATAAAGGGAGTTGCTGCGGAGTTCGTTTCGTACAATCTGGTTTGAGACTTGCCTCTCGGTGACCCTGACAAAGTCACTGTCTATCGTGGTGGCGGTACGGACGGGGTTCCTATGGGCGAGAGGTTGCAGATACTGCAGCTTTTGCTCTAGAGCCTGCGGTTACTAGTACTGGGCAAGTCACGAACACTACCTGTAGTTTGAAAAAGTCTATGGAACCTTACCATACCATTCTGACTCACATCTATTCGCACTGGGTATCTGTTGATGAAAAGTCCAAGTTGACATAAAGGTGTAAATGTTACTGCATCATCTAGATTCAGCGCAGTGGGTACACATAACTGTTTTTGATGTATGTATGACGTATTCCATGGTTAGAGAGACATCAATTTGTTTTAAGTACAAGATGATGAACGAGCAACTAAGCATGGCTAAAACTTTCACATGTTGGTAATTGGTTAAAAACTGTAAGTTAAATGCATTTATAAATGCTGCTCTAAAATAACATTCTCTATAACAACAAATAAACCTGTACGAAATGGAGAAAACTACTGCACATACCTTCCTTTGATTTTAAAGATGCACTGTGTGTTCCTCTAGGCGTCACACTCTCTCGGATCTGGTTTTTGATTTTGTGACTTTTCCATCCTGAAAATCACAACATGATAATGACGTGTACGTTCTTGTTAACTTTCGTAACTGCCTCTTTTTAAAAATGTTAAAATGTTTGTGAAGCTTATGGAACTTAACTGCGGGGTCATCAGTCCCTAAACTTACAAACTATTTATGAACTAGCTAACACTAAGGGCGGCACAAATATCCATGCCCGAGGGAGGATTCGAATCCACGACCGCAACCATTACAAATGTGTGACCATTGGCCGGCCGCGGTGGCCGAGGGGACTGAGGCGCTCCAGTCACGGTCTGCACGGCCACTACGGTCGGGGGTTCGAATCCCCCCTCGGGCATGGATATTTGTGCTGTCCTTAGTCTTAGCTAGTTCATAAGTAGTTTGTAAGCTTAGGAACTGATGACCCCGTAGTTAAGTCCCATAAGTTGTACAAACATTTGAACATTTTGTGACCATTGTACGTAAGTCAGTACATACAACACCACCTAGAAGAGAAGGCCTCACAACTGGTCGTGCATACGTCACATTTAAAGGCCGCTGGGGCACAGCCCACTGCCTCACAGCTTCAGCCAGTGAGCTTGTGAGAACAGCCTATAGGGGTGACGTGACACGGACTTGTGACTCCTGGTATCTAGACCGTGTTGGTAGCGGCCGGCCAGTCAGATGGCGGCCGCGGCCTTTAAGTGTGACGTAGGCACGGCTAGTTGCGAGGCCATGTCTTCTAGGTGGTGGTGGTACATATGGGAAACCGTCTTTATTATCTATAAGAAAAGCCCCTCTTAGCATATAATAATATAATTTACAATCCTTTCTTCCAGGGAGGGAGATTAAATGTGAGATGTTACAAAATAATTTGGACTGCAGAGTAGAAACATATGTATGAACTTAACTTCAAATAGCATTAGTACCATTTCTGAAATAACAAGAGAAATGTTATATTTACTTCTTGATCCGAAAGACCTGTCTGATTATAGGTATTAAATATCATTTTTATTTTTTTACTTCTCCAGAACTTTTCATAGTTAGGACTAGTGTAATCCTAATAATCATATAGTTCAATATAATGATAACTACACACCATTTATGTATGCTCCTTTCAAGCAGCGGGATCGAACTCTTAAGAAAATGGATACACCTAGTCTACTACTACGGACGCGTGAACATAAGAAGCTGGACGGAAATTGCGAGCGTGAAGGTCGGGGTGAGAGTTTAAAATTGGGAAAGATTAATTTTTTAAACTCACAACCACCAGCTGCGAACCAAATTCCTAAACATGCAAAAATACTGGAACTGTGATTGCGACTGTTTGACTCGTTTTCTAGGGGATGATATCACACGTTCGCAGCTTTCCTTCCCTGCATATGATTAACAAAACAAATTCATAATAAAATCAAGTTCATGAGAGAAAGGGGTGTACTAATTACTATTTTTGAAACACGTGAAAGTTCACTTTATGTTGTTTATTTCACAATATTAGATCCCTGTGGCTGATACGTCTGTACGTCGACACATTTATCAAATAAAGTTATAGCTCGTGAGCCCCCAGACAAAATGAATATTTGTCGCAATATGTTTTCACACCTTGTGGCTGTCTCAAACACCGTTTATGTTCATGCCTATGCGACGACACGTGTTACATTAACAAATCACAGTCACTTTAATTCAATGCGATGCACACCTTGTTCCACCGGCTAAATATTCACAAACACACACTAGCACTCGATTCAACTTGGTGCAGTCTACGACGAGCAACCACACGTGGCGAATGCCACACACAAATCTATAACCTCCACCTCGAGGTCCACATGCCGACTGATTGCAGAGCGACGCCGCCCGGCCAGCTCCCCACGTGCTCCGGAGTCCTCACTTCCTGTCCTCGCGCACGCGCGTGCCAAAAGCTCAAATGCCAGGGTTTTTTCCCCTACGTCATCAACTTCCCCATGTGAGCTGTTCTAACCGATTTGCCAACGTACAGCGCTCAGCCAATACATTTCTAAAACTTTACTTAAAATCAAAATAATTACACTACATATTAAATAAATTGTCTTCTTAGGTTTCTATATTGGTATAAACATACTTTGTACTATTTATCATAATCGTGCAATTTCTTATGTCACAGATAAGTGATTTAACTGAATACTTCAAGATAAAATACACAAGATTAATTGAAAATAAAATGAGAAATAGTTAATATATTATTTTTATAAACAAACATTGCCATGCTAGTTGTGTAACTGTCTTGTATTCATTGATAATTTATTACTTTTCATTGTCGATTAAACATATTACGTCAGATGTGACTACATCAGCTAACGTGCAGAATTTCTACCTATGGCCTAACTATAAATGTTGTCACCCAACTGTGTACATACATTGCTACCATAGTTAATAAGATTAAAATTGTGTAACATTTAGTGCATTGGCATGGTCAATGTTTGCAGTGAACTTCATACTGTTTAATTATCAAATGCTATTAATTACCAATATTTCTATTGGACGGTAATCTTACAAAATATGCATTTCATATTGATTTGTTACTTAACGAAATCTCATACCGAAGCTACACACTAAATTGCTTTTTCTGCACAGTTTCCATGATGTTTGTTCTGCTCCACAGAAATTAGGAAAAAGAACGTGAAGACTCTGAAGAAAAAGTGCATAACGTAAAAATGTACTCATGTAGAATAAAAGAAGAGGCAGTGCGACCCCAAACGTGTGAACACATGAGAAAAACCGCAGCTGCCACCCAAAAGCGCGACAAAATGTAATTAATTACTTGTTTACGTAATCCTCAAATATCGCGTATGAAAACAGAACTGTATTATTCTAGATTCCACTAAAGACTAAAACAGCGAAACGCGTCTGCAAGCAATAACAAACACATTACAGCAAGCGAAATGCGTTTTTTTTTTTTTTTCAGAATGGTTATTTATGTAATTCTCTTTGTTTCGTAACATTATATTGGTTTAACGATGAGAAATGTGGAGGAAAATTCTCCCATGGAGGTACTCTTGTTAATGTCGCCCAGCAATGTTTAAAAAAAAAAAGAGAGATATAGAATGTAAACGATCTCAAAAATTCCACACTACAGATTTCGTAAGCAGAATTTAAATAAAATGTACTCCACCTGAATACAGTAGAGATTTTCTCTAAACGCGTGACAAGACAATAAAACAGATAAAATGACTGCAATATTATCTGAGTTACAGCTATTCGTTCATATTTGTTACGATTGCGAAGTTGATTATATTACTGACACATGTATCACATTCATTTCGATATTATTTGAATTTAACATGTTGTGCTTCTTTTGTCCATAGAAAACCTATTGTTCGTGGTTTCGAAAAAGATAAGGTTAAGGTCAACTAGACAAGAAAAATATAAATAAGATTTTATTTCGTTAATTCCAGTCAGGGATAAAAAAATTATCAACAGAAAATTGATTTATGGCCGGAGCTATTAAGGAAAGAGAAACATTACTGTGCATATATCACAACTAGCAAGACTCAAGTTACATACGAGTTATGTATGGTAATTTTAATATTTTCCAAACGACTAATACTGAGATTCCTCTTCCATTACCACAGAGTTATCTTTAGAAATTAAATTGTTTCACTGAAACAATCCCTATTGTTGTAAACAAAAAGATTAAGTACGAATTTATATATAAAAATCAATGCCTTAAAAAGTGATAAAACTTGCTTGTTCAAATCAAATTAAATCTTCTACAGCATGAACTTAGATATAATTAAGCGAAATTATCATAAAGAAAATTTGATATGCTCATCCACCAGACGTTATAGTAAGCATCACGTAGGAAGGCGGTCCAGTTTTCAGTCGTTCTGCACTTCCCCCTCCATTACTGCACTGGCAGACAATAATATTCATCCTCTATGTGCGTGGCTGGCCGCGAGCTACGTATTGTTTCTCCCGCAGGCTCAGAAGTTGTCGCTCGGCCGTAGCTCCTCCCTTCCACGCTTCCCCTATTTCTCCGCCTCTATGCGCGGAAGCGGCTTCCTACATGAAGCCAACTATAGTTAGGTTGACCAACTTTTCATCACAGGTTTAAGGGAGGTCAACAAAATCTGACCATGATTGTAAGGGAGAATAAGAGAGATTTAGTCACAGGAAGTTTCATCTACATAAGTATACGTATTTCCTTGGACTGATGATAATGGGAGTGTAACCATAAAAAATCAGACACACTTTACATACCTCTACTCACGTATCGAATTTTGGGGAGCTTTTTAGAGTGCAGTTGTTTTAATATGAGTCATTTGTGGAGTAAATTCCAGAACAGTGTGCCAGAACCTATTGAAAAAACTGTATATACAAATTGCTGCTCCATAGTATACTTATTCCTTAACTAAGTCTCCTTTCCATGCTATCTAGTATGCATTTGATATATATACATATCAATGTTTTTGTTATATAATTATTAAGCAATGGTAGAAGTTAATAAAATCATCTTTGACACATTTTTCCGTGGTTGCACTTAAACTGTTCAATAATTTTTTAATCCTTTGTTGAATCTTATTACATTTATCTTTCATAGCATTCCACGATGCAGAAATTTGAAGTTCCAAGGTTTTTGCGAAAAGTAATAAGTAAAGCACGCATGGTTTTTTTTTTTTTGTTTTTTTTTTTGTTTTTGTTTTTGTTTTGTTTGTTTTTTTTTTTTTTAAAAAGAAAAAAAAGAAAAAATAGATTTGACTCAGTTAACACATTTCTTTTCTGCATCTTCCTCGCCAAAAGACTTTGTTAATATCATTCGAAAGTTATTTTAGAAATAACTTTTAATGGATAACCAGTTCTGGAGTAATCTGTTCACAAAAAATGTTAATGAAAGCAAATCAATAGGGACCTGACGAAAAATCTATAGCCGCCCAGCTAGTGAAATTCTCCCGTTCATACAGACATCAACGTATTTATAATCCGCTTTCGATAATTATTTTTTACGTTTGTTATTGTGGTATAAAAACTTTAACGGCTGATCGGTTCAACGGAAGCGCATCCTTGAGTTAGCAGGATTGACCAATAAACAAATAAACATTCCCCTCACAGCCACATGCGTTCCAAAGACCGTAGAAGAACAAATTGTAATCCAGAATTTTTTAGGTTGTCATAAGAAAAGTTTTTCAGATATTTCGATGAGGGAATTTCAACTGCCGATACTACCTCACGGGTTTCGGGTTATAACTGAGGTCACTGAAGTAATTACGGGAAAAACAGATGGACGATAAGGGGGACAGGAGAATTTTTTTAAAAGTGCTAAAATACGGGAGATCCTTTATAATACGGGAGATTTGGTCACCCTAACTATAGTACTACAATAAAAACCAGTTCACAGTGCTGGGCGAGTCATCTTGTAAACCACGCTACCGTTCGCAGCAAGCTAGTGGGGGTGATTACACAACAAAATGTGTCTGTAGTCCTGTCAGGTGTCACTATTCCACACATATTTGACAAATATGTAAATACAATTAAGAAAAAAAACCTAAAATTTGATAAAATCTATTCATGAGCTAAACCGTATTCGAAGTTTTACAGTAATATGATGAAATACACCAGAAAAATCTGAATTAAATTACTGTTTTGAACTATTGTAAAGTTGATAGGATAGCTACAGTCCGTGACTATGGCGATTATGCACATAAATAGAGAGTATGACGTATGTGTGTGTGTGTGTGTGTGTGTGTGTGTGTGTGATCATAGATTAGAACTGAAGAAACAATATCATGTATCATTATTTCTATTCGCGACTTCGTAAAAAAATAATCAGGAAAGCCTCCGTCTTCCTGAAGGCAAATCCAGTGCCTTAGATGAAACACTGTTCGGTTTGTATTAACGGATTTTAAGTGTTCGGCGTTTGTGTATGCTGTACAGACGTAAAGGAAGCATCATCTCTACACTCTCGTAACTCGCGTGGGAAATTGTTGCACCCAGATTGAGCACAGATCAAGATCAACGATCTTAACTAGAAACTCATCTGCGATTCAGGTAGAATTCACTAGCTCTGAAAATAGCCGCTGTACGGCGTATTCCACTGCCGTATCACCGAAACATTACATCTGAATAGGGGTTGTTTCAAACGAATTAAACGAAATTAACGAATTAACGAATGCAGATATTGCAGTTGATGGGACGGGTGTAAGTCGGAACGAAAGTCATCTTGGGAAATGAGAACCAGTTGAGTTTGTGGCAGAAGAGGGTAGGCAGGGTATGATTGTGCACGGAAAGTATACGGGTGGTAATGGCGGGGCATAGTGTGTCAATTTGCAATACCAGGTTAGGTCACAAGGTGCAGGGACTCTAAAGGCCGGTTGACGTACAGGGGTAACAATCTTCTCCGAAAACTTTCTTTAAAATAATAAAGTTCTCGCCATCCAAAATGTAACACCAAGAACGACCACAGATATCACAGACAAATATACTTTTGAGATAACACGCTGTACAAAGATCACATAACAGAAAATACAGCCGCGGCGGAGCAGCCGAGCGCATTGAGGCGCTATGCTACGATGCGCGAGGCCGTTCCCCGTCGGGGGGTCGAAACCCCTCTCGGGTATGGATGTTTGTGCTGTCTTTAGTATAAGGTAGTTTGTATGTTTAGGGACTGATGACCCCGCAGTTAAGTCTCTTATGCATAACAAACATTTGAATTTGAAAAAATACAGTCTCATGTGAAGAGAGGAAGATGATGAAATCGACATTGAGTACTACCGCTATTACTGGCCATAAAAACTGTTATACGCCATGGCATTGAGCCAAATAGCCTCTGAACGTGTTTTAGTGGTAAGCGACCCACGCCGCTTCCACATATTGTCGAAGTTGACTTGGTGTAACGGTGGTTGGTGTATATCGGGCCAATTGTTTCGAAACAGTCGATAAGTCGTTTTCGATAGAAAGAACGTGGTTGTCACGGCAGCAATGTAATCCGATGGGCGACGAAGCAGTGTTGAACACTACGTTGCACGTGTTGTTGCTGTGTGGCCGTCGGGAAGCTTCGAAGGAATGAGAAGACAACAGGCTCCACCACTTCAGAATTATAGCGCTGGAAGGTCAGAAGAGTACCAGCAGCGCGTACTAGGGGCGTATGGAGGTGGAGTATTAGACAAAAGCAACTCAAAATTCAAAATGTAAAAACGTCAATACTTACATATAATCAAAATCCATATTTGGTAAAAACAGATTATACCATGTGAAACCTTAACTTTTTCCGGCGTAATGAAAATCTTAACTTTTTCCGGCGTAATGAATGTTCAAACAACTTACGGGTATGCTGCCGGGTGACGTCGTCGACAACCGCCGATATTTCGACAGGACACCCTGCCATTCTCAAGGCACAACTGCACACAAGGAAGCAATGTGCAAGCGTATTTAATACCTCGGTTTGCAAAGGGTAAACAAGGAAGCTAGCACACACAGTACAAGTCACTGCAGAGTCAACACAACCAAAGATGACCAAACATCAAAAATATCGACAGTGATTGTTAATCGATAGGTGAGGCAGCATTAATTTTGTTCCTCTGTTTTTTGAGGAGAGACAGTGTCGGATTCCAAGCAGAATTTAAACAAAAACCACCATCTCTGTTTATAAGGTCGCTTGCTGGTTTAATTAAAACATTTTCCTTAATAACATTATCCCAATAGGTGGAAGTGCATGCCAGAATCTCCGTGTTGTTGTATTCCATAGGATGACCGGTGCCAAGACAGTGTTCTGCAACAGCGGATTTGTTTGTGTTCAATACACCGGTATTCCACAGTCCTGCTTATCTGACCAATACAGACATGCCACAACTGCAAGGAATACGATGTACACCTACCTTACGCAAACCAAGATCATCCTTTACGGACCCCAATAGGGCCTTTATCTTAGAAGGTGGTCGAAAAACACATTTCACATCAAATTTCCGCAAAATACGACCAATCTTTTTTCCAACAATCTTGTTTGTGAACAGCTATTTTTGGATGGTCATGCTCATAATTACTAATGGCATCCAAACAGCTAACCTACTCAACCATCGTTTTACTTGACAAAGGCCGGCCGCGGTGGCCGAGGAGACTAAGGCGCTTCAGTCACGGTCTGCACGGCTACTACGGTCGGGGGTTCGAATCCCCCCTCGGGCATGGATATTTGTGCCGTCCTAGTTCGTAAGTAGTTCATAAGTAGTTTGTACGTTTAGGGACTGATGACCCCGTAGTTAAGTCCCATAAGCTTTACAAACATTTGAACATTTTTGAACTTGATAAGGTTTTCAGCTCGCCTACATACACATAAATAAAAACTGACAAAACACGTGGAATTAGAGATCCAAATATGTCTTATATAACTGAATTCGAAAACGAAGAAAAATACCTGTCACGGTGAGATTCGAACCACCGACTATGGTTGTGAGGCCTGAACGCTACGACCTGAGCTACACCGACTTTTTCTGCAGCTGTTTTAATTATCGGTACTTGCGTATACTTGCAAAACTTCAAAGTCGATTATCTCGATAATTTTTTAGAGTTGCGTCGAATGGCCTTGGCTGATTGTTATTTAAGTTCTAAACTTCACGTACCATAAATATAAAGAAAATATAAAAACCGACACCGACGTGGCCTCCTTGTAAGTACTGCTTTCATCTTCCTCGGTTCACATTTTCAGTCATGCCATATTCACACAACGCGTTATTTCCGTTATACGTTTGGCTTCGATATCTCCGATCCTGCTTGGTGTTAAATTTTGGATGGTCAGCAGTGTAATTAGGAAAGCGACAGTGGAAGTTTCATGTCTAGCAAATGCTCGTCGAAACGTGAACAGTTTGGTGTGGCGTAGAGTTGTGGCGATTCGTCAATGAGTCGTTCATTTGAACGAAAACAAATAAAGAATCGTAAGAATCGAATCGTGATCCGGACGAATCGTCGTTCAAAAGAACTTCTGTCTCGTGACGTTTCTAAGTTCCAACGATTCACGATTCGAAGGCGACTGCCGAATCTTGCCGGAGAGAAGAGGGGGGATGAATCGTCGTTCAAAAGAATCGCCTGTCTCGTAACGATTTTAAGATCCAACGATTCATGATTCAAAAGCAAGTGCCGAATCGTACGGAATAATTTCTAAAGCCAGAAAGCGTGTGAACAAAGGAAGCACAGAACGAAGATCGTGAGCTGTTAATTATTAGCCTATTCACGAATTATAGATGACAGAAACAAAACGCAGCGAAATAAGTAGCTGCCAATACATACGAATATACGTCTTTTATAAAGTTTACATATCATGTATTTAAACGAGCAATCCTTACACATTTATATTTCGCGTATCCCGGAAATGGCTGTAACGCTTTGGATTATAGATTGTGTTTAAAGGGGTTTAAGCTTTTCAAGTTCATCTATGTAGTTGTAGTTTTTGTAAAAACTCAATTTTACAATAATATTCTATTTATATAAAAACGCGATTTTAAATGTTTTTAAAGCCATCTCAAAAATCTTTTTTGCCATTTTGGTTTTTACGTTATCAGCTTTCCTGAAAGAATCCGATTTTACAACAAAAAAAGTATATAAAATAAAATAAAGTAAAAAAAATAAAAAATTAAAAAAATAAATTAATTAATAAACGTGAATTTCTTGCATCTCGAAAGAAATATTCAGAGACGGATTTGATTTTTATTTTTATGTTTATTTCGTGTTTCCTTCAACTAATTGATTTTACATAGTAAGTATTTTATAATGATTAGATATCTGTTAATTACCATAGATTTAATTAAATGTATATTTAAGTGGCCGAAGTATTCGAACAGAACGAAAAAAAAATTATATGGTTACTTCAGGATTCTAAATAAGTGGCCCACGTTCACTGAACCTACAACGCTACTAAATGAGCTCTGATGACAGCAGAAATAGTTGGTAGTGTAATATGTATTTATAACCGCACGCTAAACTGCAGACTATTTTATCGAGAATTTTTGAGAGCTGAATCGAATGGCTTTGCCTCATTGTTATTTTAAGTCTGAACTTTACGCACCATAAATATTAAAAAATCCGATACCAATATTGCTTTTTCGGCATTTTGTAAGAATCGTGCCGTCGGAGACCAGAAAGAATCGTGAACGAATCGCAGGAACAGATGCAAAAGGTTAAGATTCCAAAATACAAACATGTATTGCCATCTATGAGCAAGATGTAGAAGTAAGAATCGCGCCAATGCAGATTAAAGAATCGCGAAAGAATCGTGAACGAATCGTAGGAATCGATTCACAATGAGGGATTGAATCGCAAGAATCGATTCCTAAAAAAGAATCGTGTTGTCCAACTCTACACTGTGGCGCCAACCTGAGTAGGGAGGGGATTGGGTATTGTATAGCAGTTAGAGCGACAGTTACTTTTTACCAGAGGCACAGACCGTGGTCCGCCACAACAGGTGCACAGAGGGAAGGACGAGCAGACAGGGGTGTCCAGGAGGGCGGCGGCGCGCCGTATTGACTTTCCTCGCGGCTGCTGCTCGTACATCGGCGCGCTGTCCTCGTAGCCTCGCCCTCTCCCCACCCCAGCTGCGCGCCACTGTCAAAGCGGGTCGTAAACAGGTGGCCGCCGGCACGGGGGCCCGTATATGCAATCACTGCAGCGGCGAGGGCACGGCGCATTTAAAAGTTGACGTTGCGTCCTTCTCATATACTCAAGTCTGCAAACAAAAACTGACGATTCTGGTGCGTACTATGATGACTATTCTAACATCACTAGGAGGGTACGTAAATAGGGATCCTTGTAACATCAGAATCTATCTACAATTTTTTTTTTTTCCTTTGGTGCGTCTTTTCCTATTTCAATCCGTTTCAGTGTCTGGATTCCAATACCCTGAGTATCATTTCATAGGGAGCTGAGGTAAATTCCTATGCCCTTCACATGATATTGAATCTTGAATCTACGTAAGTTGATTCTCACGATTTAATTAACATCCGCCAGTTCATTTTTCTCACAAGGGAAAAATTGACCTTGAACACTCGGAACAGCACTACTCCACGCTTGGAAGAACATACAATTATAAACAGGACAGTGGTGCGAGTCCATGAAAAATGTTGCTTTTACCTCAATTAACATATCAGAGAGAAACACATTCAGGGTGTTACAAAAAGGTACGGCCAAACTTAGGGACTGATGACCCCGTAGTTAAGTCCCATAAGCTTTACAAACATTTGAACATTTGAACGGCCAAACTTTCAGGAAACATTCCTCACACACAAAGAAAGAAAATATTATTTTATGTGTACATGTGTCCAGAAAAGCTTAATTTCCATGTTAGAGCTCATTTTAGTATTTCTCTTTAAATATAAATTGAAATAATTCGTGCAGACAATTGTCAAAATACACAATTGTTTCGTTGGTATGTACTGTACTTCTTCGATTCACGTCATCTGTGAACGTTTGGGCAGGAATTGTTGGTGATGTCTTGTTTGGACCTCTTGTTCTTCCACCTACGCTCAGTGGAGCACGTTAACATGATTTCATATGGGATACTCTACCTGTGCTGCTAGAACATGTGCCTTTACAAGTAGGACACAACATGTGGATTATGCACGATGGAGCTCCTTCACATTTCAGTCGACGTGTTCGTACGCTTCTCAACAACAGATTCGGTGACCAAAGGATTGGTAGAGGCGGACCAATTCCATGGCCTCCACGCTCGCCTGACCTCAACCATCTTGACTTTCATTTATGGGGAATTTGAAAGCAACCCCGGTACCAAATATAGAGACTCTTCGTGCTCGTATTGTGGACTGCTGTGATACAATACGCCATTCTCCAGGGCTGCATCAGCGCATCAGGATTCCGTGCGACGGACGGCGGATGCATGTATCCTCGCTAACGGAGGATATTTTGAACATTCCTGTAACAAAGTGTTTGAAGTCACGCTGGTACGTTCTGTTGCTGTGTGTTTCCATTCCATGATTAATGTGATTTGAAGAGAAGTAATAAAATGAGCTCTAACATGGAAATTAAGCGTTTCCGGACACATGTCCACATAACATATTTTCTTTCTTTGTGTGTGAGGAATGTTTCCTGAAAGTTTGGCCGTACCTTTTTGTAACACCCTGTATAAATAGGAAGCAAATTATATGTGATTTAATGGCATCAGTGTATTATTACGTATTCAAACATAAAAGCAATACCACACACCTGAAAGTGGTTGTACTAGTGCTCAAACTACAGATCCGGGATTTCGATGAAGTGGTTAAAACAAAATGGCACAGAACAATGTGCACACCTCACCAAAGCGACATTATCACATTCCAAATCACTTTCGCATTCACGCAATCCAATATCAAAATCCACACTAATTACACTTTGAAATGATGATGTTGGTATGTCATTGTCGTTCCCCGGCTGTTCAACATAGGCTTATACGCAGGTGCAGCGTAACGTCGTGTGTTTCTGTATCGTCGCCATTACATTTCTGAATTACTGTGTTATATATCCGCGAAGTCCATATCATCGGCCGCGATGTCATTCCCGTATTCAGCACGTCGGAATTTGGTTCATAATATTTGGACCACATACGTAGGATTAATTGTCTTCGTGATATCACTGCACTGTACACAGTTTACACAGTAACTCGCTTGCAAACATTCCAAACATTGCAGCTATACCTCTCACGCAACGGGAGCACTGGTTAGTGCAGTTACACTATGCCACCATCTAGTGGCGCTAACAGACAACTGCGGCGTTTTGCATGAAAATGACGCATACCACTGTTTTGTTTAAGCTTGCTTGTTATTCTTAGGATGGTTTCGTGCGGTTCCGAGCTTCGAGGTCAAAGCTGTCCCTCCTCAGTACTTACCGTTCCTCCTTTCCTTCTTCGCGTAATCCTGTGTTAGTCATGTTTGGTATGGGTCATATACATTTCAGAAAAATCTTAAAATGGGAAGCATGTAAGCAGTCTCCTTTGCAGACTTACTATGTTTTCAGTGAATCCTACCACTGAACCAAACTCTACCCCTGCTTTAACCACGACTGAGTCGATGTGATTATCACATTGTAGACTCACGAAAGCTTCCACCCAGATATTAACATGGATTAATTGATCCCAGTTGTACATATTGTAGCTGCAGGATTCTACGCTTCTGCTTTCTGTAAGTGCGCACGTTTACACCTTTGTGCTTTTAAGACAAGTTTTCAATCATTACTTTGAAATTTTATCACGCGGTGCTTAGATATTTGTGCAGATTCTTGAACCACTTTACATCACTAACACTTAAAAGAGGGTCGTTTACAGTGGCCTTTAGATAGCTCGAAATTTAGTTGCAAATAACGTCTTAACAGGTCATCTGAGACAGGGATTGAATAAACGGATTTGTACAGGAGAAAATTCTCTAAAGCTTCGCGCTTTTATATATATATATATTTTTTTTTTTCATATCTCACACTGTTTCACATATATTTGCAAAGTAACGGCTATTTGACACTGACTGTGTGTGTATGTGTGTGTGTGTGTGTGTGTTTGTAGCATTTTCCCAAATTTTAGGTAGTGTCGATCAACCGATCGGCACGAAATTTTACACACTCATTTGTTGTCCCCCAGCGACCAGAACCTTCTTCTGGTGGCATAATAGTTTCCAGTCAACATGGTCTAGCTTACGTCCGAAATATTTTACCCATAATATATGTCTTCGGGAAAAGTAACTACTGTAGCATCCGCTTGCCTTCGGCCGTTAGCATTAACTGTATGGCAAAGGCACGTTAGCTGATATTGCAAGGCCATATCAGTACTTCATCCAGACTGTTGCCCCTGAAACTACCAATGTCACACGGAATTTACTAACCGAATAGAGCCAACTCTTCTCAATTTCAGTGCTGTGTATCTTCGCGTTTCCGAGATAAGTTTCGTAGCACTACTGACCGCGGAAGACCAAATGTTATTCGTAAGCCTGAAAAGGGAGTGGTCCTGGGGTGTGCTACATCGCTAAGCGCAGCATGGAGAATACTTCACGAGTACCGCACAGTCCGCACCATTTTCACAGTGCGCTGGGCGTTACGCCTCAGCACATAATTATTGTTGATCATTTGTTGGACAAACAACCAACCGTTTGTCTCTTCAGTTTGTTTACAGACGAGGGGTGGAACAGATGGATTAACAGAATCAGTACGTATAAGGCCAATCGCAGTCCTAATACTACATATAAATAAATGAATTGCAGCAACCAGTTGCTTGTCGTTATTTATTATGAACTTCAACGACCGGTTTCGGGCGCTTGAGTGCCCTTCTTCTGGTCTCTATACAGACAAACAGGTACATTTGTATACAATTAGGCTATAGAACGAATAAAAGTCGATTACAGAAATATGCAGCATTTTGGAACCAAATAGAATGTAATAAAGAGAAGTTCATATAATGGGATGACATTAAAACTTACATTTTTGTACTGTTGCTTAATAGATAAACATGCTACTAGTGGAATCAACGCTAAGTGCAAAGATTACGGAATGAACAACAGTCAACTGGTAACAAAGTATCTATGGATGAGGCTTATAGTAAAGGAGTAACGATAGAAAAAGGGGGAAGAAGGCTATGGGAAAACAGTAATACTCAAAGTAGTTGAAGAAAAGCATAAAGAGAGGAGCATGTGACTGATAAATCAGTCGCTTAGCAGATTAAAATTCAGTAGTCTAGAAGTACAATGATAAGTGGCGCCATAGGCGGAGTATTTCAGAACTACCAGCTGTGCAGTAGTAGGATGCTTAGAACGTCACTGTCAGGGCATCTGTCAATATAAAGAATTTGTCATTGTATCTATGGCTACAAAATTTAATGGGGATAGATTGATGAAGTGATTATCATACAACGAATAAGTTAAGGATGGGGGTTATAAGTTTTAAGATGCGTGAACTACAGTAGAGATTAGACACCAGGATCATTTTAAGATTAATGTATGAGCTGGGATTACAGGTGACTGTCAAGAAGGCCTTAACGTCACCCAGCACACACTACAGGTGCTGTCTACAGGGACTTTATATTCGGAAAGTCCCCCAAAATCTTCTAGCTGAAGAAAAAATGTGATACTTTTCAATATTCGCTACGTAGAGGAGGACCAGTTCAATATAGTGCACATTCAAACGGCCTCAGTCCTTTGGATTGTTATCTATGATGGCGCTTTAAAAACAATATTGGTCTATTCAGCGCACAATCCAGATGCAGAGAACGTGTCATGGAAGGCTGCGAAACTATTCGAAACCACCAGAGATATTTGGAAAGGAAACGACAGCCCATGAAGAAGTGGCGCTCATTATAAGCCAATCAAAGACTACTATAGCAAATCGATACGGCCAGAGTAATGCAATTACGAACTCAGTCACGTGCGCGAATCCTGATTGGCCGATGCATAATTAACTAGCCGGTAGACAGAATGTGCAACGTGTTCGTAGAACATGCCTCTTGTTCATTCGGACTGAAACGTGTTCGTCAGGTGTGTATCTTGATCCAGCAAATAGAGTTCCACGATTTAGTACAAAGTGTCACGCTACGTAGAACATTGCCTCAAAACATAATCTCTGTTTTGGTACTTAGAAGATTAACGGACAGCGAAAGAAACTTTGAACATTTACACACGAAGCCGGATTTTATCAATCATCATTGCACTTCTACACCACCAAGCTGAGTATTCATTCAATTGTAATAAATTTCTCGGGTGTTTTTAAAGTTGTGACATCGCCCCCGACAACACCTAATTCAACGAGGTGACGCGCGTTAAAAAAAAAGGTGGTGACATTTTCAACATTTATTCAGTTTTTGTTTTGATTATCTCCAACTACATAAATTGTGCAATTTTGAACATTAATTTTCTGGGAGCAGCAACCGTAATAGTTAATTATTCAAGTAAAATTTAGTAGCGAACAAGATGCGTAGTTAATTATTACAAATACTTCACCATAGCAAAGGTGATGCTATGAAAGACAGCTATGCTGAAGCAGAATTGCTGAACACAGCCTGCCGAAATTCTTTCACCAAAGAAGACGAAGCAAATACTGCTGAATTCGAATCAAGAACTACCACCAGCATGCGTAATTTAGAAGTAGATATCCCTAGAGTATTAAAGCAAATTAAATCACTTAGCATGTGCAAGTCTCCCGGTACAGTTTGTATACCAATCAGGTTACTTTCAGAGTATGCTGATGCAATAGCTCCATACCTAGCTATAATACGCAACCACTCGCTCAGCGAAAGATCCGTACCCAAAGACCGGAAAGTTTCACAGGTCACTTTAATATTAAGAATGGCAATAGGAGTGATCCGCCAAGTTACAGGCCTATATTACTGACGTCGGTTTCAAAATGTTCAAATGTTTGTATAGTCTATGGGACTCACCTACGGGGTCATCAGTCCCTAAACTGACAAACTACTTATGAACTACTTACGAACTAGGACGGCACAAATATCCATGCCCGAGGGGGGATTCGAACCCCCGACCGTAGTGGCCGTGCAGACCGTGACTGGAGCGCCTCAGTCTCCTCGCCCACCGCGGCCGGCTGACGTCGGTTTGCAGCAGGATTTTAGAACATATACTTTCCTCAAACATTATAAACTACCCCGAAGAGAACTATCTATTAACCAATAGTCAACACGGATTCAGGTTCTAGTTCTTTACTTACATGAAGAGTGCTATCGGTAAGGGATCTCAAATCTATTTTATATTTCTCGATTTCCGGAAGTTTTTTGATACTGTACCTCACAAGCGTCTTCTACTCAAATTATGCGATTGGATTCGTGATTTCCTGTCAGATAGGACACAGTGCGTTGTAATAGACGGAAAGTCATCGAGTAAAAGAGAAGTGGTATCTGGTGTTCCCCGAGGAACTGTTATAGTGCCCCTTCTGTTCCTTATCTTTATAAACGAATTAGGAGACAATCTGAGCAGAACTGTTCGACTGTTGGCGGATGATGCTGTCGTTTACCGGTTATTAAAGCGACCAGAAGATCAAAAGAAGCTGAAAAATGATTTAGGTAAGATATGTGCGTGGTGCAAATTTACAGTTGACCCTAAACAGTGAAAAGTGTAAGTTATCCGTATGATCACTAAAAGAAATCCCTTAAATTTCATTTACACGATAAAACTGTGGAATATCAAGGCTATAAATTCAACTAAATTCCTAGGAATTGCAATTACGAAGAACTTAAAGTGGAAACAGCACATGGAAAGTATTGTACGGAAGGAGAATCAAAGGCTAGGTTTCCTTGACAGAACACTTAGAAGATGCAAAATTCTACTAAAGAAAATGCCTACACTACACTTGTGCGTCTTAATTTGGAGAATGAATGACGGGTGATATAGATAAAGTTCAGAGAAGGCCGCTTGTTTTGTATTATTACTGTATAGGGGTGAGAGTGTCACAAAAATGATGCACGAGTTGGGCTGGAAATCATTAAAAGAAAGGTGGAATTCCTGTCACCAACTTTCTCTTCCGAATGCGAACATATTCTGTTAACACCCAACTACATAGGGAGACATGATCATCTGAATAAAATAAGAGAAATCAGATCGAAAACGGAAATACTGAGGTGTTCCTTTTCCCCGCGCACTATTAGAGAATGGATCGATAGAGAAATACCACATAAGTGGGCCATGCACTTAAATGTGATTGGCGGAGTATTTATGTAGATGTAGTTTCGACACTGTCCGGTCGAGAACTGCTAGTTGGTTACAACTCCTGCGTAAGGCTGCTAAGAGCGAATGCACTTCGTGGCGGCATCGGCTTGAATAAATATGTAAATTGCAACTTTCATTAATAACTCGTAAAAGGTTTCCGGTCATATGATTGTATGAACAGTTTTATTCCTTTAGTACAAGGGATCTATTCCAAAAGTTTATGAAAGTTTTTTCGAATGACCCTGTTATCATTCAACTTTTCGGTGGTGGAAGGTTTGAACTGGGTCAGTATTCTGTATCTTCCGTTGTAAAGAAAGCTTTGAGAACCGCAATTCTCTACCCTAATTTCGGTTTATGCTATACAGTCTAGACAATCATATTCTGAATATAGCGCCGAATAAAGTTCATATGTAGTATTTTACACAGAGTATGCGTAGGAACGTGCCCCCCTTCTTGCCGTGGTGTACCGTAGGTCTCCAGAAGCACTTAGTGTTTTAAACGATTGTAAAATCGCGCAGGTCATCCCCGTTTTCAAGAAGGGACGTCGAACAGATGGGCAGAACTATAGGCCTAGATCTCTAATGTCGGTCAGTTGTAGAATTTTGGTACACGTATTATATTCGAGTATAATGACTTTTCTGGTGACAAGAAATCTGCTCTGCAGGAATCAGCATGGGTTTCGATAAAGGCGATCGAGTGAAACGCAGATCGCACTATTCGTCCACGAGACTCAGAGGGCAATAGACACGGGTTCTCAGATAGATGCCGTGTTTCTTGACTCCCGCAAGGCGTTTGATACAGTTCACCACAGTCGATTAATGAACAAAGGAAGATGCCGCAAGGCGTTTGATACAGTTCACCACAGTCGATTAATGAACAAAGGAAGAGGATATGATCTATCAGACCAATTGTATGATTGAATTGAGAAGTTCCTAGATAACAGGACGCAGCATGTCATTCTGAATGGATAGAAGTCTTCCGAAGTATGAGTGATGTCAGGTGTGCCATAGGAGAGTGTCGTGGGACCGTTGCTATTCACAATATATATAAATGATCTTGTGGATAACATCAGAAGTTGACTGAGGTTGTAACAATGGAAATTTGTATTGAAATGCAGGAGCATCTGAATCTGACGCATGGTGCAGGGAATGGCAATTGAATCTCAATGTAGACAAGTGTAATGTGCTACGAATACATAGGAAGAAAGATCCTTTATCATTTAGCTACACCGTAGCAGGTCAGCAACTGGAAGTAGTAAATTCCATAAATTAACTGGGAGTGGGAATCAGGAATGATTTAAAATGGAACGTTCATATAAAATTAATTTTCGGTAAAGCAGATGCCGGACTGAGATTCATTGGAAGAATCCTAAGGAAATTCAGTCTCAAAACAAAGGAAGTATGTTACAGTACATTTGTTCGCCCATTGCTTTAATACTGCTCAACGGTGTGGGATCCTTACCAAGTGGGGTTGACAGAGGAGGTAGAGAAGATCCAACAGAGAGCATCGCGCTTCATTACATAATCATTTAGTAATCGTGAAAGCGTTACGGAGATGATCGCTAAACTCCAGTGGAAGACTCTGCAAGAGAGACGCTCTGTAGCTCGGTACGGCCTTTTGTCGAAGTTCTGAGAACATACCTTTACCGAGGAGTCAAGCAGTATATCGCTCCCTTCTACGTATATTTCGCGAAGAGATAATGAGGATAAAATAAGGGAGATTAGAGCCCACACAGAGGCATACCGACAATCTTTCTTTCCGCGAACAACACGAGACTGGAAAAGGAGGGAGAACCGATAGTGGTACTCGGGATACCCTCCGCCACACACCATCGGGTGGCTTGCGAAGTATGGATGTAGATATTGCGTGCTTATGGAATATCTCTCCAAATGTGTGATTGGATTCATGATTTCCTATCAGAAAGGAAACAGTTCGTTGTAATTGACGGTAAGTCATCGAGTAAATCAGAAGTGATATCTGGCGTTCCCCAGGGAAGCGTTATGGGTCCCCTACTCTTCCTTGTGTTTATAAACGATTTAGGAGACAATCTGAATAGCTCCGTTAGACTGTTCGCGGATGATGCTGTCGTTTATCGGTTAGTGAAATCAACCGAGGATCAAAAGCAATTGCAACGCGATTTAGACAAAATTTCTACATGGTGCGAAAATTGGCAATTGACACTAAATAAAGAAACGTGTGAAGTAATCCACATGACCACTAAAAGAAATCCGCTGAACTTCAATTACGCGATAAATCAGTAAACCAGTCAAACCTTAAGATCGTAAATTCTACCAAATACCTAGGAGCTACAATTACGAACAACTTAGACTGGAGAGAACACATAGAAAATATTGTGGGGAAGGCGAACCAAAGATTACGTTTCATTGGCAGAACGCTTCGAAGATACACCAGCTCCACCAAAGAGACTGGCTACATCACGCTTGTGCGTCCTCTCCTGGAATACTGTTGCCCATTGGGACTGACGGAAGATATTGAGAGGGTTCAGAAAAGGGCAGCTCCTTTTGTTCTATCACGTTACGGGGGGGGGGGGGATAGCGTCACGGAAAAGTTGCATGAATTGGGGTGGAAATCATTAAAAGAAAGACGTTATTCATTGCGGTGTGATGTGTTTGCGAAGTTTCAATCACCGACTTTTACTTCTGAATGTGAAATTATTTTGCTAGCACCCACCTACTTAGGGATACATGACCATCCCAATAAAATAAGAGAAATCAGATCGGAAACGGAACGATTTAGGTGTTCTTCCTTTCCGCGCGCTATTAGAGAATGGAACGGTAGAGAAAGGATATGAAAGTGGTTAATGAACCTTCAGCCAGGCACTTAAATGTGATTTGGAGAGTATCTACGTAGATGTAGATGTGGATGGTGCAGAACAGTAATCTTGAAGCAGGACGCTTATTCTGCTGGTGCCGCACACCTACAGGAAGGAGCTCTTCGTGCCCTAGTTTCCCCTCACGTACAGTGGGGGTCGTTAACAGTAACTACATCTAGAAGCAGCCGCGGTCGAGTGTGATACCCAACACGTGTCGTAAACCGGTACGGAATCACAGCGCTGTTCTGACTCATTTCCCCGTCGTAAACTGAGTAAATACAGCTTATCTAAACAGTAACGCTACCGAGTTCGTGTTGGAATCAAGTCAGATGAAAGGCACAATATACGTTATCGAAATTTGTTTAGTAAAGACTTCTTTTGCGCTGTTTCGTAAGAGCTCCTTCTCACAGTCAAAGATTCAAAGATAAATGCTGTCCAGTCAGTTAATTTACTAACAAGTGAGTGCTGTTCTGAGACGTGTCACCATCATAATATTGATTAAGTGATGAGAAAAAATTCAAAAGCAATCTTCGACTAAAGCGCATCTAGATAAAACCAAAAAATTAGTAGGATCAACAGGTTACATTGCGATTTGACTGCAGGTGTAGCAACTAAAGAGCAGATCAGCTTTATTCGAAAATGTGGCATGTGGTACACGTTGTGTACGCTTCACTTGCAGCTGGATATTATTAGATGAACATAATACCTAGAGCAAGTGCCAACTATTGTTTTCCGAGCAGGTAGGACACGGAGCATCATATACTATTAGTCATTGCTTCGTCCTCCATCAGAGTCGCTGTTTATGAATCATCCACGAGCCACAATGTAAACTAGCAAACTGTCTGCAGTTTTCCCTCTACTATAGACCTTAAAATCAGATTACAGTTTTTAAGTTACTGAAAATTTTACATTGTTGTTGTTACGGTCTTCAGTACGGAGATTGGTTTGATGCAGCTCTCCACCCTAATATATCCTGAGCAAGCCTCTTCATTTCCTCATAAGAACGCCACCCTACATCCATTTGAATTTGCTTACTTTATTCATCCCTTGGTCTCCCTCTGTGATTTTTATCTCACACACTTCCCTCCAACGCTAAATTCACAATTCCTTGTTGTCTAAGAATGTTTCCTACCAATCGATCCCTTCTTTTAGTCAAGGTATGCCAAAAATTTCTTTTCTCTCCAATTCTGTTCAATACCTCCTCATTAGCTGTAACACCACATTTCAGAAGCCTCTATCCTCTTCCCGTCCGCACTGTTTATTATTATGGCCCATGTTTCACTCCCATACAAGGCAATACTCCACACAAATGCCTTCAAAAGATCTTCCTTACCTAAAATTAATATTCGATGTTAACAGATTTTCCTTTTTCAAAAAAGCTTTTCTTCCCATTGCCATTCTGCATTTTATATCCTCTGTACTGGTACCATCGTATGTTATTTTACTGTCCAAGTAACACAACTCATTCATCACCTTTATTTATTCGTTACCTAATTTAATTCCTTCAGCATCGCCTGATTTTCTGAGACTGCATTACATTATTCTTGTTTTGGTCTTGTTAATGTTCATCTTATATGCTCCTTTTAACACACTGTCCACGCCGTTGGCCGGCCGCGGTGGCCGAGGAGACTGAGGCGCTCCAGTCACGGTCTGCACGGCCACTACGGTCGGGGGTTCGAATCCCCCCTCGGGCATGGATATTTGTGCCGTCCTTAGTTGTAAGTCGTTCATAAGTAGTTTGTAAGTTTAGGGACTGATGACCCCGTAGTTAAGTCCCATAGACTCTACAAACATTTGAACATTTTTTGAATCCACGCCGTTGAATTGCTCCTCCAGGTCCTTTGCTGTCTCTGACAGAATTACAATATCATTGGCAAAACGCAATGTTTTATTTCTTCACCCTGAACTTTAATTCCTTCCACAAATTCCCCTTGCTTTCTTTTATAGCTTGCTGAATGTGCAAATTGAATAACATTGGAGAAAGACTATAACCCTGTCTTACACCCGTCCCATCCTCTGCATCCCTTTCATACCCTTCAACTAACAACCGCCGTCTGGTTTTTGTACAAGCTGTAAATAACCTTCCGATCCCTATATTTAACTCCTGCTGATTTCAGAATTTGAAAGAGTGTATTTCAATCAACATTGTCAAAAGCTTTCTCCAAATCTTCAAAAGCTAGAAATGTAGGTTTGCTTTTCTAAGATAAGCGGTAAAGTGAGTATTGCCTCCCGTGTTCCTACATTTCTCCTGAATCCAAACTTGCCTTCCCAAAGGTCGGCTTCTACCAGCTTTTCCATCCTTCTGTAAATAATTCGTGTAAAAATTTTGCAACCATGACTTATTAAATTGATGGTTCTGTAATTTTCGCACCTGCGTGCAGCTGATTTCTTTGGAATGGGGATTATTATATTTTTCTTAAAGTCTGAGGGTATTTCATGAGTATGTGTTTTGTCTTAGCATACGTTAGCTTAAGTGGTTTGTAAGTCTAGGGACTGATGACCACTGTAGTTTGCTCCCACAGGTTTACAAACATTTATTAAAAGGATCTACGAAAACTGAAGTCAGTCGGCCAGACCAAACTACCCGGACAATTTCCTTCATTTTTGTTTTAAACGAAAGGTATTCATTCGCAGATTTGTCATCAAGTATCAGAATTAAATTAAGTCTCTCCATCCTTTATTTTTATTCAAACGCGGTATTCTTCTGTCCTTGATTTGATTATTTTAATCGGTTTGTTTTACGATATCTTTGGTTCTAGTTAAGGTACGCAGTTCTTTTTGTCCTAACATCACTCAGCGGATCAAGCTCTTTCATTTGCGCTTTTAAACACTTGCATTGATTGATTGTGAAGAAAGCTAAGCGTGAACATTCAACTTTATTCCATTTTATCCCAACATTTTTTTCATTCCTCTAGTTTGATTCAAACCTTCAAGAAAACGCAACAGAATGCCAATGCAGATATGCCACCATAATAGCCTTGTGAAGACCTGAAATAAAATTGTATCTATGTACACAGAATTATCAACAGTAATATACTTGTCGTCCTATAAGTAAACACTATACGTATAGAACACTTATAAATTCGTAACCATTGTATGGAATCAACTGGAAATCTTTGGTGGAACTTCCATAAAATAGCACCTTCTACTCAGACCACACCATAAAATCTTAAAAATAAAAACCGTGTAAATGATATAACCAATTTTGTAATGTTAAATAATTATTTGTTTGTTTACATGCATATATTAGTTCTTAATATATTTACACAGATGAATTTGTTGACGTGAAAAGTACTGATTTACACCATGGTTTGCTATCCACTTCAAATTGTTAGTCCCCCTGTAACCGGCTGCATAAGTCAGTTCGGACGCCACATAAAGGGAAGGGCATACGATCTTCAACCGGACGATACCTAGTAAAGCGTTGATGTTCAAAATAATATTCGGATTTAGGAATTCGGAATATTCAAACGCCTCAACTCTTACAGAAAATTGAAATAAGTTCAATGGTGAAGTTGAAAATTGTGCTAGACCGGGATTTGAACCCGGACTAGCGGTCGTTTTAATCCAGACGTGCCCAAATTCTCAATTCGTCGTGCAGTAAGACTGTAGTACCCCCTGCCCATTATATTATTTCCTCTTGCTCGCAGCCGTCACCGTATTCGCGCAAGAGATACGGCGTATTTGTGCATCCGCACAAAAGTCGTCATTTGCCTCTTGATTCTAGATATGTTGTCTACTCTTTCAGATATGTCCGAAGCAACAGATATAAACAGAGACAAATTTACAAGGTCGAAATATTAAAACAACTCGACTGTTTCAGAGCGCTGAAACAAATTCAATGGCGAAGTTGTTCTAGAGCGGAACTGGAACCCGGAACTCCCGTTCGGGGCAGTGTTCGCTTTAACCAGTTAGGATATCCAGACACTGCAAACATACTCAACTTATAGCTCACTACTACAGAATTAACCGTTTCCAGAAAGGGGACTGCGGTTATTCGTTCCTCCGCAGTATTGTAATTTGCTGGTTGGACGTATATATACGATAATACATACTGAACCGAACCTACGCTGTCGGAGCTGGGATATGGTTTAATTTCGGATGACTCTGTGAAAATTACGTCCCAACTCCTACGTCTATCGATTCTGTCTGTGCATTTATTGTATCAAATACAATAAAACAGACTAACCTGAATAGATCAGGCACCTTATCTTGTGTAGCTGCTCCTTGCAGCACTGCAAATTACCAAATTAATGTAAGCATTGGCATTGTATCATGACTAGATGATTTTAAGCAAGGATAACATTGATATGAAAGGAGCAGCCACAAAATAAGGGGCAGGTATCGGATGATCCGATAGACAACAGCAAAATTAGAGCTAAATGTATTTCCAGGGAACAACTGGTCGATTAAAATTTTTCATAATTTTGAATGGGGTAGAGCAGGAGTAGATTTAAATAGAAGGCTTCCTTTTGACATTATTTATTGCTAACTAAAACACGAAGCAGAATAAAAACATATTAAACATACATAGATTTAACAGCAACTTGGCTTGGTTGCCATAGTTTAACATTGGGCTCCAAAGGTAAGAATAGCTGGCCGAAACAGTATCAAATCGTAACTCTATCTGATCTCTTACATGTAAAAGACTTGCAACCATACTAAGAGGACAGAAAGGACGCTTAAATGGTTTACTACCTTGAAGCTACTGGCATGCACAACCTACCATCGTTGTTACTTCAAAATAGGAGCAGAGGCAAGTTGTCTGAGGTACAGGTTCGTATCCAATAGCTTCAACACCATAATCAAACTATATTTTGCGCCGAGGACAACATAACTAAAACTGCTTATTGAATGACTGGCGTGGTTATTTGTGTCAAATTCTCGTCCTTTACGAACGTACTTTAGTTATTAGAAAATATTGTTATTTGTTACGAAATAAATAAGCAAGGTACTGCACTGCTTAACACTTGTAAGAAAGTTTCTAAGTGTGAACCAAATTAAGATATTGATTAAAACGCCGGTCTTTCCGGTCACAACCTACTTAAATGAATAAATATCAGTATTCTCTCCAAAATATATGAGCAAGGTGGCCAATTTATAGAACGTCATCTACGCTTCTCAACACGTGGATGAAATTTGCAAAGTACAAACCCACTTAAAGAAATAATATTAAAATTGCCGGTCTTTACGGTCACACTCAAGTTAAATGAATTAATATTAATATTGCCCCCAAAACACGTGAACAAAATGACCAAATAACAGTACTTCATCTACGCTGCTCAACACGTGGATGAAATTTCCAAAGTACAAACCCACCTACAGAAATAATATTAAAATTGCCGGTCTTTACGGTCACACTCAAGTTAAATGAATTAATATTAATATTGCCCCCAAAACACGTGAACAAAATGACCAAATAACAGTACTTCATCTACGCTGCTCAACACGTGGATGAGATTGCATGACACAAAGAGGCACAGTTAAATCACAGATAAATAAATTCCGACCGAAGGTCCATTGCATTACTCTACAGATATAAAATAAATAATTTGAGCACTATTTGACTGAAAAGCATAGACTAGAGAAGACAAGAAGAAGTTTGTAAGGGCCTTGTCTAGAGGCAAACATAGTCAGCTAAGTAAGTACCTCAAGGAAATTACAGTTGATGTTGAGGCACCGAGAAGTGCGCGGGCAGCAACAAATGAAACTAGACTGTCGAGGTTAATAATTCTTAAAATTCCATACTTTACCAACTAAGACTCCTACAAGTAACTCGACTGCCTTTCCACTGCTCCCACGCTCTCCTGGCGAGCGCCTTACACGTTCCCTTCTACTGGCTTCCTGCAACTGACCTCGACTTTTAGTCCTCTTCCTTGTCCTCACGCGAAACCAAACCCGATTTCGCGCCAAGCGACGCCATTGGCTGAGGGCCTCCCTCCCAAAGTCGGCACTCAAGATGCACCTGACGAACCAGCTATAGTCGGTCACCGACTTTAGCTGCCCGTATCCTCAGACAACCTATCTCTACAAGCTCTACTACAGTTCTTTGCAACTTACCACCACCTCAGTATACACTATACAGCATGCTCTCCTCTCGCCCTAAGAAAGGATGGGAAGGGAAGGGAAAGGAAGTATGGTGCAAGTAAAAAAAAGAAAGAAATTTTTGGAGAAATAAACAAACAAAACCCATTTCTGTATCCTAGGATGATTGACCAACGGATTGATCACCTGAATAGTCGCCATTTGAACGGCAAGTGATCTGATTTTAATTTTAGACTCCTTTTAAAACTAATAAAAGTCGTGAAGCGGAACGACGGTTCCGTTTCAATACGTCTTAAAAAACAGACACCATATCTGTCATCGTGAAAATGACTGCAATTGGCAAATGACAGTTTTTGTGCGGATGCACGAATGCGCCCGATTTTTGCAGGAATACAGTCGCAGCTGCGAGTTGGAGAACGTTAATGTGGGGTAACGACCTCAAACATTATGAACTACCTCGAAAAGAACGACCTGATGACCCACTGTCAACACGATTCAAAAATGTTCAAATGTTTCTTAAGCTTATGGGGCTTAGCTGCGGGGTTATCAATCCCTAAACTTACAATCTACTTATGAACTAACTTATACAAAATACAGCACAAACATCCATGTCCGAGGGAGGATTTGAACCCCCGATGGGGAACGGCCTCGCGCATTGCAGCATAGCGCCTCAATGCTCTCGGTCACTCCGCAGCGGCATAGTCAACACGGACTCAGAAACTGTCGTTCTTGTGAAACATAGCTATCTCTTTATTCACATAAGGTGATGACTGCTATCGACAAGGGTTGTCAAATAGATTCCGTATTTATGGATTTCCGGAAGGCCTTTGACACTGTACACCAAAAGTGTCTTCTAACCAAATTGCGCGCTTGTGGAATATCGCCATAATTGTGCGACAGGATTCGTGATTTCCTGTCAGAAAGGACAAAGTACGTTGTAACTGATGGTAAGTCATCGAGTAGAACACAAGTGGAAATTATTTCAACAATCAGTCGTAAAAATATATTTATTTTTACGACTGATTGCTGAAAGAATTTCCACAAATCAAATACAGTCGTGGAGCACAAATTCCACCATGGAATCAAGCCTCATAAAACAGAAGTGATATGTGCTGTTCCCCAGGGAAGTGTTATAGGGCTCCCGCTGTTTCTGATTTTTATAAACGATTTAGGAGACTGATCGCGAATGATGCTGTCACTTATCGGTTAGTAAAATAACCAGAAGATCGAAATCAATTGCAAAATGATTTAGATAAGATATCTGCATGGTGAAAAAATCGGTAATTGACCCTTAATAATGAAAAGTGAGAGGTTATCAATATATCCACTAATAGAAATCGACGAAACTTCATTTACACGACATTACAGTCAAAAATACAGGCAGTAAGCTCAACTAAATAACTAGGAGTAACAATTAAGAACAACTTAAATTGGAAAGAACCCATAGAAAATATAGTAGGGAAAGTGAACCAAAGACTACGTTTCGTTGGCAGAACACTAAGAAGATGCAACAGTTCTGCTAAAGTAACTGCCTGCACCAAACTTATGCGTCCTATTTTGGAGTATTGCTGTGCATTGTGGAATCCCCACCAAGTGTAACTCACAGACGATTTAGAGAAAGTTCACAGAAGGGCAGCTTGTTTTGCATTATCGCGATGTAGGGGTTGAGAGGGGGAGTTGCACGCAAATGATGGACGAGTTGGGAAGGAAATCATTAAAAGAAAGTAGCGTTTATTCGTTACGACGAGATCTATTTTCGAAATTTTTTTTCATCAACTTTCTCTTTCAAATGCGAACATATTTTGTTAGCAACCAACTACATAGGAAGACATGATCATGAAAACAGAAATCAGATCGAAAACGGAAAGATTTAGGTGTTCCTTTTTCCCCCAGAGCTACTGCAGAATGGAACAGCAGAGAAATATCAGAAAAGCGGTTCGATGAACGCTCTGCCATAGACTTCAATATGACTTCCAGAGTATTTATGTAGATGTATAAGCTGAGAAGTTGGCGGGACGGGCAGCGTTGCTGGGTATCCTAATTGTATGACGGCGCTTTTCAGCGCTGCATACGGTGGAAAGGCTACCTCCCAAGCCTCTTCTTCTTCCCTCATTGTGTCAGTTGGTCTGGTGGGATGTAGCGCTTCGCGGATGTCTCTGGTTGATCCGTGTCTATGAATAATGGATGACGAAGCGAGGACCGCATACAAAGCACTAGATGCAGTCTGGGCACAAATATGGCACACGGTAGACTTTCCGTACCGATGGAGACTCGTAGCTACGACGTCGAAACTCGGACCAACGGCATTACACCCAGTTATAAGACATGGCAACGAATCACAGTAAAATGTTTAATTCTCGATTCTTCTAAATCAACTTTTATACTCCAGATGCCGCAAGTTATTAAGTGCTTCCTCGGTCTCGTACTTGTCTGTCAATTTTGAGTTCACGGAACTCAACAACTGTTCAATAAAAAATTAAGTAGATGGTTCGTATTGGAAATATAGTGTACCAAACAATTACTTACATTCCGAGAACTCCTCCTTCACTGCTTTATTTCTGTTATCATTTTCCTAAATGTGCTCCGCAGAATCCGGATGTTATACCGTAAACTAGAGTAGCTTTCTCCTGTGGTGGCACCAGCATTAAGTTCCCAGCGTCATAGGACTGTAGCTTGACTGTCACTTTTTTCTGTAGTGAAGTTTGTCAGTAACAATGTGATAAGCTACTAATCTTCAAATTTGTGGAATGAAGTAGGTGTTACATGAAGGAAAGAACAAATTTTCATGATGAACGGTCTGGATGCTCTTTTGTCACGAATGAAGTCATGACACATCTACATCTACATCGGATACTCTCCAAATCACATTTAAGTGCCTGGCAGAGGGTTCATCGAACCACCTTTATACTATTTACCTCCCATTCCATTCTCGAATAGCGCGCGGGAAGAAAGAACATTTGAATATCTCCGTTAGAGCTCTGATTTCTCGTATTTTATTCTGATGATCATTCCTACCTATGTAGGGAGTCAACAACATATTTTCGCATTCGGAGAAGAATGTTGGCAATTAGAGTTTCATAAGTAGCCCACGCCGCATCGATAAACGCCGTTGTTGTAATGATTCCCATCCCAGATCCTGTATCATTTCGGTGGTGCTGTCTCCCGTGTATAGTGACAATACAAAACGAGCTGCCCTTATTTGTGTTATTTCGATGTCATCCGTCAAAACCACCTCATGAGGATGCCACACTGGGCAGCAATACTCCAAATGAGGTCGGACAAGTGTTGTGTATGCAGTCTCTTTAATAGTTCTGTTGCATCTTTTAAGCGTTCTGCCAACAAAACGCAATCTCTGGTTGGCCTTTCCCATGACATTACCTACGTGTTCTTTCCAGTTTAAGTCTGAATCAATAGTAATTCCTAGGTATTTTGTGCAGTTTACGGCCTTCACTTTTGATCGATTTATCTTGTAAAGAAAGTTGAATGGATTCCTTTTCGTACACATGTGGATGTCTTCGCACTACTCATTATTTATAGTCAATTGCCAATTTTTACACCATAGTGATATCTTCCTTAGATCGTTTTGCAGTTGGTTTTGATCTTCAGATGATTTTATAAGGCGGTAAATAACAGCGTCATCTGCAAACAACCTAAGAGAGCTGCTTAGAATTTCTCCCAAATCGTTTATGTAAATAAGGAACAATAGAGGACCAATAACACTACACCGTGGAACGCCCGATATCACCTCTGTTTTAGTCGATGACTTGCCCTCTCTGACAGGAAATCCCTATCAAGTCGCGAATTTGTGGCGATATACCATAACCACGCAATTTGATTAAAAACCCTCTGTGAGGTACGGTATCAAAAGCCGTCTGGAAATCAAGAAATATGGAATCAATTTCAGATACCTTGTCGATAGCACTCATCACTTCGTGTGAGTAAAGAGCTAGTTGTGTTTCGCCTGAACGATTTTTTTTCTAAATCCGTGTTGACCTTGGGTCAATAAAACATTTTGCTCGAGATAATTCATAATATCTGAATAGAGGATAGGTTCCAAAACCCTGCTGCAAATTGACGTCAATGAAATAGGTCTGTAGTAGAAATTGATGAAGCATTTCGTTCATACAGACGCTTCAATATTGACGAGCGACATCAGTAATTTGTACAATCATCAAAATGAGTAAGTTATATCATCGTTACTGACAAACGTGACCGAGAAAATAAATAAATAAATAAATAAATAACTTTGCGGTCAGGCAGTAGAGGCCGTTGACATTGGGATCTTAATGCTACTGCCACGACTAGACAAATGCTTAAATCCTCATGGCGACTATGTTAATAAGTGAAAAACGTTTACATTGTTGTATTTTTTATACAATTTTCGTTTCTGTTACACCATTACAAAACGGAACATACTTAAAAAATCCTCATAGAAGTAATAAACTGTAACGTCATGTCGTAGTTGTACTTTTAAAGAGTAAGTAGTAAGGGATAAACTTCTTTGATTTCGTTATTTTGCTGTGGTTATCATGAGAAAAAATTTCATAGATGTTTTTACTTCCGTGCGTAGTTTGTTGCAACTCGCTACGTGCTCTCAGTCTCCAATAGTGAATGAGGCTCGTATTTCAGGCGCCACATGATGTGGCAGTTTTTTTACGCATCACATTGTTTATGTCATCACATCTCCTGAACCTCGTGTCGTAGGATGTTGCGTGACGGCGAAGAATACGTATACCACGTGTGGGTGAAATTGGTTCAGTAGTTGGGGAGGCCGCGCGCGAACGCACACACAGGCACGAACACACACACACAGACACACACACACACACGCACGCATACACACACTTTTATATGATTGCTAACGACAGTGGATGCCTACGGTAATACAGTATGAAGATCGTTGGACTCTGCCGAGGAAAAACGGAGAATCAGGGTTAATGTTCCATCGACAAGCAGTTATTTACGAACAAGAGGATTGCTCAAGTGGTGTAAAACTGAATAAGGAAATCGAGTGCGTCAGTTTGATCAAATGTCTGTAAATCTATCGGACCAAACAACGTGGTCATCAGTCCGTAGCTTACAAACTACTTAAGCCTAGGTAAACTAACCTACGGACAAACACACACACCCATGCCCCAGGGAGGACTCGAACCTCCACGGCGAGCAACCGCGCGCTCCGCAGCGAGGTGATTTAGACCGCTCGGCTACTCCACCGCGGCGTCAGTTTTAAGTGAACCATCATACTACTTGTGGTTGCGTAGACTTTCCCGGCGTAATAACTAATAATATTCATCTCGGGTGTGCAGCCGGATACCGTCGTCAACTAAACACGATATTTTGGCACACCAACTGGCTGCCATCTTCAGGTGATACACTTACTCGCTGGAAACTGAGCCAAAACTGAAACAGCGGCCCCTTTAGACACCGCTTACGACCCACCGCGCATGCGTAAAACCAAAGTAGAGGCCCTCTAGGCGCAGTAGAACTAGTAGCGCGCCGGTGGAGAAAATCGGCAAAACGATGGGTCGAAACAAGACTAGTTAAAAGAAACAGCAGGTCTAAATGAAGACCGTTTTTGCTTAATATCATATAAGATTGGGTTCCAAGTTTTACTTAGAGGGAATCCCTTGTCCCTATTAATAATATTATCGGCCATACGAATTTCTATGGATTCTTTAAGAATACATTCCGAGTAGCGGGAAGCAGGAGCAATCAGTTTCGTTTCATCATATAACATCTTGTGTCCCTCATTCAGAAAATGTTCAGCAACAGCTGACTTTTCAGGTTGAAGTAAACAAGTATGACGGTGGTGTTCCACACACCGATCCTGAACTGTGCGGATCGCTTGGCCGATGTAAGTCTTATCACAATAACATGTAATTCTATAAATACCTGGTTCCCTCAGTCTTAAATCATCTTTGCCTGACCCAAGGAGGGCCCCAGGCTTTTAATGTCACTTTTAATGTCAAATCTTCTTAAAATTCTTGAACTTTTCGAGGAAATATTCCCGACGAAAGGCAAAAAGGCAACAGCCTCGTAATTGTCCTCTAATGGTTCACCTTTTGGACCAAATTGAAACGCACGACAAATTTGTTGAGCAGTGTACCCATTCTGTTTAAAGACAAATTTGAGATGCTCCAGTTCTTCAGCCAGATGTTCGGCATCAGAGATGGCGTACGCTCTTTTTAGCAGAGTACGCAAGACCCCCATACGTTGGTGTGGCGGATGACAGCTTGTCGCATGAAGATAGAGATCGGTATGTGTGGGCTTGCGATACACGCCATGTCCTAAGGTACAATCACTGTTCTTTTGAACCAAAACATCCAGAAAAGGAAGTTTCCCATCTTAATTGATTCACAGAGAGCAACGAAAATCTTAATCTGGTTAGCAGGACAATGATTTGAACATTGATTACAGTGACCCTACGCGCGGCCAGACCACTGGTCGGAAGAACTGGAAAATACGAGAATAGAGAAGACTGCGTCGCCGCGAGTAGCTCCTAAAAAGTAAATGAACAACAGTTTCAGAGTATCGATAGACGGGAAGTAATGGTTTTTCTGGAGGAAGGCGACCGGTGAGTGATTCAGCTGTTAAGGCGTCAGGTCGGAAAGGCGGAAATCTGCGGACAGGAGGGCCGAACTCTTAATCGGATACCATCTGTTGGCATGCCGTCTGCCGCCTGATGGATGGCCGGTGCTGCAGTCTCCTCTAGCAAACGCCAGCCGCCGTGGGAGTAACCTTAAGAGCTTGTGAAAAAGCTGGTCCGCTAGTCTTCTTAGTGTCTAACAAGACATAAAAACAAAGAGTCGCAACGATAAGATCGCCACTTACATCGGAGATAAACTTTGAAGCCATTATAACGTGGTTGGTCCCCTAACGTACTTCAAACCTACGACTTACACCTAACACTATGATAAAGGCACTGACTGCGAACCCATGACATGACCTTCGCAGACGAGACAGCTGATGTACTGTTGGATAAAAAAAGATTCTTAAATACGAGGTGCGTCCAGAAAGTAAGTTTCGTTTCAATTTATCTCCGCTGCGACTGCAGTTCCGCAAATGCGCTGTAGACGATGTGTATCAAGGAGAAGAACTTGTGTCATTTGGAGATCGCTCTCAGCTACGTACGCTTTGTTATGCTTGTTTGAAATGTCGGCGTTGATTGAAAATCCCGCCGCCTGTGAAATCAGGTCGGTGATTCGGTTTCTGAATGCGAGGAAAGTGAAACCAAGTCAAATTTATCGGCAAATTTGCGATATTTACGGACCAAATGCGATGAGTGCTTCGATGGTGAGAAGATGGGTCCGACAGTTCAATGGCGGGCGTAGTGATGTGCACGGTGAAGAACGAAGTGTGCGTCCACCTTTGGTTACAGAAGAACTGGTTCACGCGATTGATGATAAGATCCAGAACATCTCAAGTCTTTCCTTGGCGGTCATCACTTCACCAATGACGACGAGCTGAAAGAAACCGTTTCCAACTGGTTGAAGACACAGACGGCAGATTTCTATGAAGAAGGTATACAAAACCTGGTGCCACGCTATGACCATTGCCTGCAAATTTTCGGCAGTTATGTGGAAAAGTAGTTTAAGAGTTGTAGAATTTTGTGCAATAAAAATTTCTTCTGTATCTGTGTACAATTTCATTTTATTACGAAACGGAACTGACTTTCTGGACGCGCCTCGTATCTTCAACAACATGCAGCTTAGCTGTATAACTATTATTTGCTAGATTTTAACTTGAATCACGAATTCGGTAAGACTTTTATTTCAAAATATTTAAAGATAATTTCGACGCACAACTTACGTATCCTTGTGTGACACGAGCAGTTCTTTTTTCTTCTAAAGCGTCATATTTACAGTTCACTGCATAATTAATGATTTGCAACTACGACCTGAAGCACACTAAAATTGACTTGGTCATTTTATCTCGCGCAACCTGATATGACTACAATTTTTTTAAAGTCGTCCTTTTGGTTAGTGCACTTGTTGTATTGCACATTTATTTAATTTTTGGTAAAACTACTGGACACCAGTGTGTGTTAGCCCGTTTCCATTGCTCAGTGGCTGTAGTCTTACATTGTGTTTCATCGTGTCTAAGACACAGAAACACATTTACAACAGAAAATAATTTATTTAGCTAAACAAAAACTCGTCTTCCTAGACGGTACAACGAGAATGTAATTCATAATGAAAATGGCAATTGTACAGGACTGACAGGACGAACAGATAAGAAGAAGCCCTAGCTTCTTGAAGTCCCATGATGCTAACACTGTCGAAAATGAACCTCCTACGCCGCTGAGCTAAACGACGCTGATGTCTCATTGGGCAGTCTCACGTTTGCTCCAGGCGCCAAGTAGGCAGCACACATGCTCCGGCTGTGTGAAGGGTTGCCGTTCCATTAAGCGACGGCCACCAATATAGCGCATTGTAACACATACGATGCTGATAATTGTTGACAATTATTTTACCTACGCGCTACCAGTGATTTCTTGACGTATTCGGCCAGTTGCATATTGGGATTTCTGTCTGCCTCGTGAAACCTGACACCGCTGTCTAACCGTCACTCCCCTAAACAGTCATTTTGTCCGTGCTGTCAGGTTCTTTTTTTTTTTTTTTTTTTTTTTTTTTTTTTTTTTTTTTTCACCTCCATCATTTCCTTAATCAAGAAGTATCTCGAACAATAATTTAAGCTTTTTTGGCCACTAGTTCTGTTATACTATGACTTTTTGATTTATTGCAACTGCTATGGCACCACTGCTAGATCGACAATGTTTCCAGCAATGGAAATCTAATAAATGGAACAACGAAGTCTCTAAATAAACTTGTTTATTGGCTTCGTTTTTCGCTTTTCTGTGAGACTAACTTTCTCGTCACTTGCCATCGTTACGAAATTTTCAACTTCTTCTCTTTGAATAGATACTACTAGAGAAATAGGAAATGGACAGACAGGGAGGACAAGATGATCTAGAATGGAGGAAGAGATAGAGCCGGCCGCGGTGGCCGAGTTGACTGAGGCGCTCCAGTCACGGTCTGCTCGGCCACTACGGTCGGGGGTTCGAATCCCCCCTGTGGCATGGATATTTGTGCCGTCCTTAAGATAAGCTAGTTGATAAGTACTTTGTAAGTTTAGGGACTGATGACCCCGTGGTTAAGTCCCATAAACTAAACAAACGTTTGAAACATTTGAAGAGATAGAAGGAAGGTAAGGAGGATACGAATACAGACAGTTGGCGGTTACAGCGAGGAGGAGGAATCGCACACTCTTCATCTACATACTTACTCTGGAAATCACATTTAAGTGCCTGGCAGAGGATTTATGAACCGCTCTCATACTATTTCTAGATCCTATTGTCGCGTGGGAAAATGGAACACCTAACTCTTTCAGTTTTCGATCAGATTTCTTGTATGCGATATTATGTTCGTAAAAGATGTGTGCGAATTCGTGATTCTTCAGGGACCCGTATCTGAGGTTCCATCGATAAGAAATTAAGGGGTACAGTGTTCTGGATAGGTCTTGCCCCGTGGTCATTTGTAAACATATTAGAAGAATGGCAATACTGTAGTTGTCCCACAGCACAGCGTAAATTTTTTAAACATAACACACTTCCTTGAGCCCACCCAAATTGCACAAATCTGTTGGTTTTGCACTTTACGTGTGGTCTGTGTTGGGCTTTATACGATTTACAAATGAACGATTTATTCATTGGCGTTACCTGAAAAAAATCACGAAAAACCATGATTTTTGGGTACTTGGACACTTCTATATTTTCTATTCATCACATATCGTCGAAATTTTTACCGCAGGTTCCTAATAGGATCAAAATGCTTTTTAACTTTTTTCGATATCTTTACCTATTATCGAGATCCACAGGATCAAAGTGATCGAACTTTTGCACAAAATCAGAAAACACAATATATAGCCGTTTTTGCACCATGAGCCCCAAATAAATAATTAACTAACGATAACAAATGATTCAAATTTTTTCAGTATATCCTGCAGACATATAGAACGGTATTTTTCTATATTCGAAAACCTTTCTCCGCTATGAAGATAAACCGAAAATCGGTCATGTTTAGCTAGAAAAAGTGTGCATTATACTAAAAGACTGCACTCAGAGATCTCTGAAACTTACCATCCGATTAGGAAAAAATCTGCTCATCAAATAAAGTTGATTTTTGTAACTTTTAGGGACTGATATCATCGCTAGATGAAGCGATGATTTTATTTTATTCACCCCAGTTAATGTACACCATCCGGTTTAGTGAAGTATTCCGACATATTTTGAAGGGTTTGCAGAGGTATCAATACATTGCGTAGACTTTACGAATGATTGATATTAGGTCATTCACAGCTTGTATGAAATGTAGACAACGTGTGGAAACTTCATTTAAAGTTGAGAGGAGAAGAACATCATCTTACTTTGTTCACGAGATATACGTTGTGCACGATAGCATGCGATAGCAATATGTTCCAAAATTTGTTTTTAAAGAATAGTATCTTGCGAAATACCAAATGACTCAAATGTTATTTCTACGTTGTTTAGATGTTTATCTAGAAAATGCGTTTCTCGTTATCGAAAATCTGTATTCGTTATCACGATATTATATAAACATCATAATTTTTGCTACCAAAAATATCAATCGTGTGGATTGGCGTATCTACACTTTCTGTTCGTAGCAAGTCGTAGTAGTTTTACGATGTGTTGTTGAAATGAGGATTCCAGGAAGTCTTGAAAGTTATTAATATAATACTATTCGTTCCGAGATCTGTAAGTTCCAAATTGGCGTACTTAAGCACTTCGAACATGCCGGTAATATCTTGTAATTGTAGTTTTATCTAACATAAGGAAGGAACAGCAAGGGTTCTTGTTTCGGAGGTCACGAAACTGTGTAGTCGCCATTTACTCACCAATAAAATAAAAGTCACAATTCATCGCAAAAGTACAATGCGACAGAAGACAGAACATTTTTCAGGTTTTACAGTACGCCGTACATTGTGCCTGTGACAAAGATTTTATATTTTTCAAGACTGTACCTGTAAATCGCGTCTGTAACATAAAACACATGCAGTTAAGACAATAAATCCGTCTCAAATTCCATTTATTGTGGTTGTGTTGAAAAACTGTGCAATTTCGATTATACGTGTGGGCCATAACTTATTACCGTAAATTGTATCTGACAAGGAAAGTACTTGGGCTCGAACAAACACATATAAACCAAAATTGTACGTAAAGTTCCCTTATTGCACTAGTGATACTCCCGCATCCGCAAAACTCTGCAGTCGTCCGTTAAAGGCCTCTGCGTGTGCCATGCCGCATTGCACTTTGACCTGTCGGTTCGCCAGTAGGGACGGTGCAGTGTGCCTCCGAAGTTGCGTTTTGTGATGTTATTTGTGTGGTGAAGCGTCAGATAGGGCGGCGATTGCTAATGAATCCTGCTAATGTATTGCGATTAGTTGAGATGAAGTTACGAAGAATCCTTCTTCGTGAAGATGGTATTAGTGTAGAAGATGAATCATTTGCATGCTTTATCGTATCTGTTATGGTACAGAAATATGAGCATAAGTTAGATACTTTTGTTACAAACTCATAATAATGATAATAGGGATGATAATGACGAACAACTCATTGCAAGCGGTAGTGCTACGGTAAGTGCGGGAAGAGGCGATGGAAGCAGTGGCAGTGCATATCAACAGTCTTTCGGGAAGAAGGTCAAAGTTGCAACTATCATCGCGGCTTTCTATGACAATTCGCTAGAGAACATGTACGATGATTATTACGTAAGTTATAGTTAAGATATCAGCATTACGTATGGCATCTGCAAATACATCTACAGTGCTATCTAGAGCATGGTTGCAGAGCTTTGCAGAAAGACGACACCCACCAGCACATTAAGGCGTACGTAGAGATCCTGTAACCAAACGTTGATACAGATATGTTTGTTCGAGCCCATGTACTTTCCTTGTAAGAAAAAAAAATCTTTATGATGGGCGTCCCTTCTCCACGCACATCTCTCCCAGTTACATGTATCGGTATGTATCCATGATAATTTTTTTCGTCAGTAGCAAGGAGAGCTTCGGCAGCTGGTACGCTTCCGCGGTTGTCAGTGGGCCACGTCCCGTTTGCCGGCAGCAGAAGCGGCTGCGTCGTGCAGCAGAGAGGGCGCAGTCTCCTGCAGACTGCAGAGTGTCGGCTTTTGTGCTCTGCCGCAGCTCGTTACCGCCGCCGCGCCGCTCTGACGACGGGGCGGGGACCGCCTGCACGGCCACTGTAGCGCGCACCTAGCTGCCTGCACTACGACAACTACTTCGCTACAGTACCACCAATCAACAAGTTCACCAAAAGTCTCCAAAAGTGTCTGTTTTCATTTCGTACATGAGACGTAAAAGCTTCTGTCCCTGCATCAGCACGGCTTCAGGAAACATCGATCGTGCGAAACCCAGCTTTTCCTTTTCTCTCGTGACATCTTGCGTGCTACGAATGAAGAGCAACAAGCATATTTCTAGATCTTCGAAAGGCGTTACACTGCTAAAGCCGTCGGCACACGGACCGTGTGTTTGAACACGTATGGTCAAAGTGCCGAGTGCAACGTGCACATCAACGCTCGAAGACGGCGCGACTTGTGCATATGAGACGTGTGCCTCAACGAGCTACACGCGACCGCAGCGCGCTCCAGCGACAGCTGTCGGCGGCATCAGGTCCTGGAATCACACTGTTTACCAAATCAAAAGAGTGGAATTCCTGCTTTACCTCTATTAAATCGCTTATTTCCGCGCTTCTGCATGTGTTTGTAATGTTCTGTAATATAGGCCTTCATAAGTAACAACAAAATATCTATGAACATATGACTCTTATATAAGTTGCATGTTATGTCAATAAGTGCAGCGAATTATAAAACTTTCATGATAAACTGTACGATATACAATTAGGAAAGGTCTTTACACGAGGCAAATATTATTGATACCTACGCTATGGCCACTAATGTTTCCTTTTTTCATTGTCGAAGTTATTTGTCGTGACCTCACCGCCTTTTGTTGTTTCTTATTCCCGGTCTAGTTGTCAGGAAAGGTACTGGTGCAGGAATCAACTATTCAGATTAATAATACAAGTTTTATTGACTGAAAATTATAATACTCAACTTCAGAACATATGTCTGTTTCTTCTCTCTTCTTGCTTCTCGCGGTGTCTTCCGTATGATGCTAGCTGCGCTGAGATCTAGTTACTGCTTCGTTTGTAGCCGAGTGCTGACCTAGTAACTGCCCGAGTTCTAACTAGTAAGTATCGGAGTTCTAAATAGTAACTGCCTTAGTTCTCACTAGAAACTGCCCTATTTCTGACTTTCTAACTGACTCGTAACTAACGGGCTGTCCAGACGTATGTCGTCCTAGATACAGCCGCTTGTAGAGGGCGCACATCTTCGGTTACTCCTCCAGGATGCGCGGCGCCTGCTTGCGATTGGCTTTCGGTCGATCACTGCCCTCTCCACGATCGTTCTCTTACGTCTGGCGTGTGGCGCTAACAACAATATTAGACGTGTTGTATACACTGCTTGTAGGTATGTCGATTACTAATTTGTAATTACAACAAATGATGTAGAGAACAATTCGCGTTGATAGATCTTCAGTCCACCTTTCGTTTAAACAGCAGATTACTGCAACAAAAAAATTTTTAACCACGTATAAGACGTTTCCAGTCATTTATTCGAACAAGTAGTACCTCTAATAACCGGTTGCGGAGAGATTCTCAATTTACTCAGTTACTCCTACTTGCATTGAAATATCATACATTCATAAGACCTACGTTTTGTACATAAAATCCAGAAAATACGACGGCCAATATGGCGTCTTCATCTTTCTGCCGAAAAGAGTTGACCCCCTGCCTCTGGTGTGACGTCGGTGGCGTTCTCCCACCTTATTGGTGATCGTTCAAACGCACGTTGAGAATATCTGGCATGCTTGATACTGCCCGACACATTGGGAAAGCCTCCCCAACGTGCGGTTCGCACGTTGTGACGTCAGAAACTCGACACTTGTTCAGATACATGCTCCATGTGTCGACGGATTAACGAAGGTATGCTCATATATGGAATAGGTGCCTAAATATATGAGTGTCTCGAAGACTACCTAAGTAATAAAACGCAAAACGTTGTTCTCAAATGTTCAAATGTTTGTTAAGCTTACGGGACTTACCTGCGGGGTTATCAGTCCACAAACTTACAAACTACTTATGAACTACGTTATACTAAAGACGACACAAACATCCATGCCCGAGGGGGGACTCGAACCCCCGACCGTATTGGCCGTGCGGACTGTGAGTGGCGCGCCGCAGACCGCTCGGCCACTGCGGCCGGCCCGTTGTTCTCGATGGCGAGTGTTCAACAGAGACTAGCGTGCACCAGGGAAGTGTAATACGACCCTATTGTTTTATACCTATATAAACTATCTGACGGACAGAGTGAGTTACAATCTACAGCTGTTTGCTGACGATGCTGTGGCGTACAGGAAAGTGTCGTAATTGAATGTAGGAAATTGCAGATGAGCAGGAGAAACAATCCCGTCATTATTAGTGTGCTGAGTTACAGATAAGTTGATATCTAGGCGTAACGCTGCACAGCGATATGTAATGGAACGAGCGGAAGGTATATGGTCGACTTCGATTTATTGGGTGAACATGTGATTCATCTGAAAAGAGGCCGCATATGAAACGCTTGTACGACCCCACTTTGATATTGCTCAAGTGTTTGGGGTCCCCACCGGACATGTTTAAAGGAAGACAGAGAAACAGTTCAGAGGCTGGCGGCTAGGTCCGTAATTGGTACGTTCGATCTGTGCGCGAGTGTTACTGAGATGCTTCGGGAACTCAAATGGGAGTCGCTGGAGCGAAGGCGACATTCTTTTCGAGGAACACTGTTGAAGTAATTTAGAGAGTCGGAATTTGAGGCGGACTGTACAACAATTCTACAGCTGCCAAACTACATTTCATCTAAAGACCACAAAGATCAGAGAGATTATGAATCGTACAAATGCATACAAGCATTTGTTTCTCTCTTATTTGTATAGGAGTGGAACAGAAAACCAAGCAGCTAGTAGTGATACTGAGTACCCTCCGCCAAGCACCTTTGGCTGTATTCTCGAGTATGTACGTAGGTGTAGATCCGCTGAGTGGAAGGGACATAGTGAGTTTTAAGCTTGTTGTACCCTGCGTTCTTCTTCGAAATTTTGTTCCACTGATAACGGTCCCATTTTCGCGTTATCTGTTATTTCTTTGCTTAAAACTACACTGAGGTGATAAAAAGTACGAATAGCAATATGCAAAAAAGTACACATGGAAAGAAGACGGTTATTTTGATGAGATCAAGGCAGATCCCGCTTGTAGGATAGTATATGTTTTGTAAACCTAAAGCATGAGACTGCTGAGGTCATTGGTCTGTAGACTTAGAAAAGCCTTAAACTAACGTAAACATACTTATACTAAGAACACATACACACACACACACACACACACACACACACACACACACACACACACACACACACACACCGATTTCCAAGGGAAGACTCGAACCTCCGACTGGGAGCGGCCGTGCAATCCACGTCAAGCCACCTTAGACCGCACGGCCATTCCCACGGGGCTGGGAGCTAGTAGAAGTACAGATAATGGTTTTAACGTCGTGCACCAATAGACAGCGTAGTGACACTTCTGTCAGAGCGCCATCTGTTCTTACTCTTTATTAGGAAATGCTTATGGTCATATGCCGCATTGTGATATCAACGTGCTCCCTGCAGGTAACTGAGCGGTTTGAAAACGGGTGATGACCTTTCAAAGATATGGATTCCTAGTTGGACGTATTCCATCATCTGTGCAATAATGCTGGTTGTGAAATATGTCTCTATCATTCTTTACAATGACTTAAATTGAAAAAAAGAAAGAATAAAATCTAAATTAAACCAGTGAATAGTTACATGTCTCTTTTTGTCTCCTATGATTTTAATTGCTCTGCATCGTTGTTTAAAATGTTTCTTTGCTTAATTCACAATTTTCTTCAATTAAAATCCACTATCCTTCCTCGTACACAAAATTTTCACGTGTAGCCGTATTCCACTCACGCCACAGGATTGCCTTGTGCTATCAGAGAACCACTTGGGATGGCGAGACGTGGTCTCCAGCGATGAAAACAGGTTTTTTTCTGTTCACAAGAGATAATCGTTTGCCCGTAAGACGTAGACCTTGTGAGCGCTGTCTCCTAGAGAGCATTTGTTCTAGAGGCCTTTTGGTCCGGTGTGCGATTAGCTACATATCTCGTTGTACTTTGGAATTTGTGGAGTGAGTGCTTACCAGCGCTCGGTATGTGCAGAACGTCGTCTGAATCGTTCCTTTGCCATTCTTGCAACAGGAAGGTGATGCGTTGCTCCAATATGTTAAAGGTCGTCACACACTGCGCGTGAAACTCGCCTGGAGAGCACGATCCCCGAACTTGTCTCGAGTCGAACACGTTTGGAATGTGATGGAACAACAACTGACACATGCGATCCCAAACTCTTACAGAAGGACGTGAACATGTCGAGCAGGCGTGCAATAATGTATCCCGACAGGATTCGCCAACTGTATGATGGGTGCCAGAATAGTTTGTTGCATTGCCGCCCGTGGAGACTAGAACACGTTCTAATGTGGGTGTCAGCAGTGCGTGCCTCCATACAGTGGAAAGTGCACTGCACTCCAGCACAGAGTACTGTTTTAGGCCTACCTTACATGTAGAAATTATCACAGACTGCTCAGTCTAACTTAAAGTTTTAACGCACGATTTCTGGACTTAAACTTCATCAGTCTGATTGCACCAATACGGCTCCAAAGTTGAGCATTTATACAGTGCCCAAAACAATTAGGGGATCAGGTGAGATATCTCACACAATATACATATGGTAACGAATTTTTGTTACGGTTGTAATTTGTGTGAGATGAAGTACAATTTTTTTCTTTGTCAACTGTTTACCTGAGGTTTACATGGCGTTTACGTAGAGGGAGGCACCTTGGGGCTACCGTAATAGTAAAAAGCCATTCTAGTTGCCCTCTGATCTGCTGTGTGATCACCTCGGACGGCCAGTACAGGTACACACCAGCTGCGCAACTCGTGTTGGAGGTGCTGGTCTGGCTGCAATGCTTCTACCATGCTCAATCGGGTTCGGTGAACAAGCTGGCCACTCCATTAGTGTGATTCCTTCAGCTTTAAGCATGCTGTCTACCAGTGCACCTCTGTGGCGAGGAGCGTTGTCGTCTACCAGAAGGAACCCATTTCATATGGCACCAGGGTAGGGCACAACAAAATGTCGAAGAATCTCGTCTCTATACCTCTGAGAAGTGAAAGCGCCATTCTGAATGACAAGAGCCTGTACCTCCGCCAATACTGACCTGCTCACCGTCATGCTATGTTTTCTGCACATCAGCAGGATTATCCAACGGTCTTTCCAGACGAGGGAACGACGATCGTCCGGCTGAACACAAACGCTTGTCTGATCTATGAACAGAACCAGGCGCCATTCGTTACGACTCCAATCCGCCCTGTTTCTGCGGGCTAAATGATGTCGTGGTTTCAATGTGACACATACCATAGGCATCCGTGCCTAGAAGCCACATTCCTGAAGGCGATTTCGGACTCTTTTTGTGTTGCTGCCTGGAGGATGTGTTGCAGTTGATTTACATTCAGCCGCGGGCTTTTGATCGGAGGTAACGGTCATCTCTTGCTGTTGTTTCCCGTAGACGACCTTTGTCTTGCTTTCTTTAACAGTTCGTGTTGTCTGAAATCGCATCTAGGACCTGGAAATTACAGTTTGGGATACTCCAATACCTATGTGTTTGTCCCTCTTCCAATCCTTCTATGGCACTCTCATGCCATAGCTTCGGGTAAGTCACGTTGTTGTTGCATTTCATTACCTGCTCACTACACTACCCGAACCCAAAGGTTGGTGTAATTGGTTTGAATGAGTAAATCACGACTCAATACCATCCTCTCCTGCAGCAAATTTCTTTTATAACCACTGTCTTGTTTGCCGTAATGTTGTTCTCTGCAGTCCGTAAAACCGATAAAAAAAAATTAAAAAAAAAAAAAAAAAAAAAAAAAAAAAACGTCGAACCATTTGGTTCATTCTGCCGAAAACAGTACTACAGCACCTAGATATCTCAACAGCCGGCCGCGGTGGCAGAGGGGATTGAGGCGCTCCTGTCACGGTCTGCACGGTCACTACGGCCGGGGGTTCGAATCCCCCGTCGGGAATGGATATTTGTGCCGTCCTTAGTCTTAGTTAGTTCATAAGTAGTTTGTAAGTTCAGGGACTGATGACCCCGTAGTTATCTCAACTGATCCGCTAATTGTTTTGACCAGTATATGTAATGAACTGCAAATATATTATTAAAGTTGTTGGGTCTTTCTCTTGAAGTGTCCCTACGTTGCCTTATGAGTAACACCGTGACAACAGAATCAATTTGAGGTCCCTTGTCGACAGAACTCATTACTTCTTATGACTGTAGACGTAGTTGTGTTTCGATCAACGGTATTTTTTAAATCCGCGTTGACTATGGATTAAGAGACAGATATTCATTAAAGCAATCATTCCGTCCAATTGCACGTCGTGAGGAGAGTTGCACTTCAGAAAACTATTCGGTCTTGTGCTGCCTCGTGTGATTCGTTTTCCGCTTTTGACACGTGGACTCGGTCTGTCCACGGCTGCGGCTGTGGTGATGGGCGGGCAAAGACGCGAGTACACGCGGCGCGGCGGCAGCTGTAGCGGCAGCGGCGGTGGCCGCTATCGAGTAGCCAGTCAATCAATAAATCGCCCGCCGCCGCCGCTGCCAGGAATGGTTCATGTTGGGACGGGAGGCGCGGGGCGTAGGTTACGAGCCATGGCAGGCGCGCCTCCACCACAGCCAGCCACTGCTCTCCTCCTGCAGGGTCCAGTCTGATCTCTTGCGTTCATTTGGATAGTATATGTTCTTGAGATTAGGTCAGGTAAAACTTTTGGGAAGACTGGCGACGTCCAGATTCAAGCTGAATAATTGGACACCCCCCCCCCTTCCATACACACACACACAATTCCATAACACCTGCAAAAAAACACGGATTGCCTAAAACCTCTCCAAATACCTTTATTGTCGGTTTCGGCAGATCTTGGCTGCCATCGTCAGATCTTGTTTTTTATTGACTCCCACGTCGACGATTATTATTGCTATAGGTTCCTACGAACATCAGCGTGTCAAGAGTAAAAAGAACTCCAAAATGAAATATTAAACATTTTTACATATTATTTCAGTCAATAACGCAATGGACAATGGCTGATATGAGTGCCGAGTCAAGTGGTACAGTGGTAACACACTGGACTCACATTCGTGAGCACGGCGATTAAAACTTCCAGCCATCCTGATTTAGGGACTTATGACTCTAGAAGTTTAGTCCAATAGGACGAAACTTCTAGAGTCATAAGACCCTAAACTTACAAACTACTTAAACTAACTTACACTAAGGACAACACAAACACTCATGGCTGAGAGGACTCGATCCTCCGGCGGGGACAGCCGCCCAGTCCGTAGTACGACGCCTTAGACCACGCGGCCATATCGCGCGGCCATCCTTAACCCAAAAATCTGTCTCTAATGACCTTACCGTAGCTTCCCTCCTTCCTTCCTGACATGAATTTGGGAGCATCAGAAAAATGTTTAATATGTTATTTTGGTGTTGTTTTTACTTCTGACACGCGGCCTGCTTCTGTTATCATGCATACCACTGATCGACTTGTGACTCAACATCGATTAATCATCAGTATATATTATCGAAGTTTGTATAAAATTTGCGTGACGCAAAAACTCAAAAACAAAATAAGGTACGATCAAAAGATTTGCATGGGGTGATATCCCTTTATCCCCTCTCAGTCAAGATTACAACTGTTTTTACCCAAAAGGGCGTACAGAGCGTACCTTCAGGAATATAATTTTGATACCAACACCAGCAAATGAGAGCAATGCATGCTTAAAAATATATCTCTGTTTACGCATATATCTTTGGCCACCCATACAAATACTTCAACTAACAAATAATATGACAGTTGACATTACTCTCACATACTTTTACGTGCTTATGACTGCAAAGACAAACGATACACAATACTTATCTATAAATCTTATAAAATAAACTTTCATCATTTTTTCGTTTTCCGCCGTCCTTAGTTGCATATGAAATTGGTGGAGGTAATACACCTCCACCAAAAAAATAAACTGTGTATAAGGGTATTTGGATATGTATGTATGTTCCACATCTGCTCCAAAACTACTGGACCGATTTCAATCAAACTTCGTAGACATGTTCCTCACTATCAGACAACAATCTCTGTCGGGGTAAGAACCATCTACGACACATACGTGAGGAGATATTATGTCATAAACAATGACAGTCGTGAAAACGTTCCCATCATTCGATAATATTCTACATCTGCTCCTACACTAATGGGCTGATTTCAACCAAATTTCGTACAAATATTCTTAACGATACGGATCCGTTCAAAGGATAAAAATGCAGCAGTCTGATGCTTCCGTGCAGGCTTGCAGCCCATACTGGCTAACTCTTTCTAAAAAATTGTTTAAATTTTGTGACGTAAGGTTTACAGCTGAGTTCTAATTTTTATTATGTGATTTGTTTTAGTTTATAAATTCTGATGAAGGCAATCATAGTTATGTCGAAACCAGGTTAAATAATTTTAATTTTGCGACAGGGGGCTGCATTTTTATCCTTTGGCGTTGTAGCGGTCGCTGACAATAGCAGCTATGTTCAAAATTGTAAGGAATCATTTCCTTTGGTTGCAAAACCACCTAAATACACACTTCATAAGATATCACGTCATAAACAATGAAAACTGCTCCATCTTGCGGCGCGTGATATCGTGATTTTATTATTCAACTATTTCACAATGAGAGCACTTAGCGACTTGCAATAAACTTTGAACATAATTTCAAATCTTTACATAACTTTTTCTCTCTGATCCCCCAAACAAAATGATGAAAGGAAAAAAGTTTATCACTTACTACTTTTCTGATGTTCATGATCTATATCTACGGCATTTGGCATGACCTTACAAGTTATTACTTATACAATGTAAATTCGTGACACAATTCACAAACAGTACTCATACATACCACTGATTGTTCCTTCGATACTATGTCACAGTTCGACATATAGTTTATGAGATATGAAGTGATAAACAATTAGATTCATGAAAAACCGCATCATCACGCATGAGGTTTCGATTTATTACGTCTTTACTGCTAACACCATTGACGACATATTTTGCAGACATTAGGCACATGTACCACTGAATGTACCTTCGAATTTACATCATAGTACGACACATATTTCAGGAAATATGACGTTTTAAACAATGAAATTTCTGAATAACTGCTACATTATGCGCTACTTTTCCACATCTCCTCCTAAAATAATGGACCGATTTCAACTAAACTTGGTACACATATTGCTTACTATCACACAACGATCGCTGTGAGGCTAAAAAACATAGTTCAGGAGATATGACGTCGTGAACAATAAGTCAGAAAATCCTTCTCAAGAATAACCCTTATTCCGACAAATCTACCTTTTAACTTGAAGAGACTATAGTTTCCAGTGAGACTTGCATTTTCTACTAAAATTAACAAATCACAGGAACAACATATTAAGTGTTTTTGACATCTCCATGTTTCTCGCATGGACAATTCTAAGTCGACTGCTCAAGGGTGGACTCACCAAAGAATTTATTCATACTAGCTCCTGGACAAGTACAACAAAACACCATTATACGCACAAACAAGTACATACAAAATAATTTCTAGAGATATGAGAAATACTGTATTTGACAATCTGGAAAAAAAAATTTCGAAATTAGATGCAGAAAACACACAAGAACGACAACACATATCTGTCAACTAGTTTAAAATCACGGCGCTGGTCAAATAACAAGTGAAAATAATGATCTTATGCACAACTCCAGAGGTGTATAACATGAACGTTCTGGATACATACTCAAGGAAAAGCCCTAATAAAATTCTGAACGAACAAACAGAGCTTAAACACTTTCATTACATTTTACATTCCGGATAGAAACAAAGATATACACCCCACGTTACCTCAATATAACAGATATTACCTTAGTACATCATAGATTATCTCACACAATAAATAAATAAAGTTGTAACCACTGAAACCATAGAGCATCGATGTATGTTCTGATACTGACAACTCGGTCAGAATTACTATAAACCAGCAAAAAATCACGTAATCTGCCATAAAGAAAAGCTACATTAACACTTCGAGCGCCGAGCTACACTGTCGTTGGGTCTGTGGGACCGCACACTTTTTTCACTTAAACCAATATATTGTGGTCATGGGCGATGTACCTCTTCATTTTGATCTTGGCTTTTTATATTTTTTATGTATTTCTTTGAATGCTCACCGGTGGACACCTGGTCCCAGGAAGCAATTGTGTATCACATACAGCCTGCCACACAGGCAGCCAAACGCGCACGTCGGTTTCCCGGGCAGCATAAATGGAGACTTATAGCCAACAGGGGTTCAAACTCGGCACCCTATCTCGCTCCTATAGATGGCTACACCTATACTACGTAGGGTGTGTTCAATTTACAGCGCTGTCTATGCCAACTTTGGGAAGCATTTGACAGCAATACAAGTTAGACACGGTCCTCCAAACGACAGATCTTCTCGCATCGCTCGCTGGACTCTGCCCACTATAGGCTACCGCGGAACACCACTGGAACGGCTTTGCACTTCTAACGGACATTCTGGACTGGACCCTTGGTAAGCTGGAGACTAACATTGCTTTACCTCTAGATGTGCTAAATGGTGTATTACTGGGCTTGTTATTGCGCGGTGGACTTGAACCTGGCATATCCGACTTCATCTTGTGAATTTTGTGGTACATAAATCTGTGATTGTTGAATCTGTGTTGGTTAGAACATAAACACACGTATTTCATTGCAGAATTTGAAACAAAATGGCTATCAGAATTTGAAACGAAATGGCTGTCAGAAGTGTCACCGATGAAGAAAGCGATGAAATACTAACAAGGAAAGTAAATGGGCTCGAACAAACATATCTGTATGAACGTTTGTTTACAGGATCTCTACGTACTCCTAGATGTGCTGGTGGGTGTCGTTTTTCTGCAAAGCTCTGCAACCATGCTCTAGATGGCACTGTAGATGTAATTGTAGACGCCATACCTAATGCAGATATCTTAACTATAACTTATGTAATAATCATCGTACATGTTCTCTAGCGAATTGTCATCAAAAGCCGTGATGATAGTTGCAACTTTAACCTTCTTCCCGAAAGACTGTTGATATTCACTGCCACTGCTTCCATCGCCTCTTCCCGCACTTACCGTAGCACTACCGCTTGCAATGAGTTGTTCGTCATTATCATCCCTATTATCATTATTATGAGTTTTTAACAAAAGTATCTAACTTATGCTCATATTTCTGTACCATAACAGATACGAGAAAGCATGCAAATGATTCATCTTCTACACTAATACCATCTTCACGAAGAAGGGTTCTTCGTAACTTTTTCTCAAATGTGAGGATTGATTAGCAATCGCCGCCCCATCTGACGCTTCACCACACAAATAACAGCACAAAACGCAACTTCGGAGGCACACTGCACCGTCCCTACTGGCGAACCGACAGGTCAAAGTGCAATGTGGCAAGGTACACGCAGAGGCCTCTAACGGACGACTGCAGAGTTTTGCAGATGCGGGAGTATCACTAGTGCAATAAGGGATCTTTACATTATCTCTCATACGATTTTGGTGTATATGTGTTTGTTCGAGCCCAAGTACTTTCTTTGTAAGTAGTCTTTCTGAAGATTATGCACCAGGCCTTTCTGACGATTCCGTTATTTAATGTGATGACGAAGGCACTTTGAGTTCCGATGATGATGATGATGATTATTATGATTATGATGAAGAAGAAGTAGATAATGCAGGATCAACCGATTCTGAGCCCAATGATGGTGATCCTCTTGCGGATATTTCAGACAGGAACGGGTGGGAACCTATAGCAGGTGACAGACTTAATTTTACTTTTGTCTCTTCAAAAACTGGTATTCCTCCAGATGTTGTTCAACAGGTGCAACAACTACCTCCCATCGCATATTTGAACACTTTATAGATAATAACATTATGTAAGTCTGCTGTGCAAAATATTGCTTTATTCGAATCTTCTAATCAAAGACTAGCAGAATGAATTGACACCAACATTGATGAAATGAGGATGCTTTGGGGTATAAGTCTCTGGATAGGATTCATGCCGTTTGCCAAACTGAGACGTTACTGGTCCACAGAGAGAATTTATGAAAATGGGATTGAAGTAAGGCAGAGAGAATGCCTACCGGCGGGCATACGGCGCTCAGTGTTAAACGTAAATAAAACTTACATAAAGTTCAAATCATAAAATCATGCTGCATTTACACACAACAGACTAAATATAGTGGCAGCACGCGACGATGAAATATACACATAAGTACACACAAATAATTAACCAAAATTGTAAGTGGTTATTCTTTTACAAATATTAATGAAAAAGATTTTCCCCGCAGATAGCCCGACGAGATCCATACTGCCGAAATAGGCCTATGAAAAGCAGGTATATACATCTACTTTAGCAGCATTATGCTAACTTCGTCGACTGTAATTATGTCATTAAAAGGTATACAATACTACAGGCCCAAGAGGAGCAAAAATTGTAACATTTTCCTCAAAATAACAGGTGCCTAAGACTTGTGCCAAAGCTTTAACCTCACAGTTCCAGCCACATGTTAGGGCGAAATGCTTGCGTGGTGTTTATATGAGGCGCGACGTGCAAACTAACCCAGTGTCGTCGGCCCACCAGCAAATGTCATTCATCCGCAAGGTACAGACTCGATGCGTGACAGACTCGTTCCCCGATTGTGCAGCGGTGTCTTAACGCGCTCGGCTATACGAGTGGTTGAAAATGGCTCACCTTCGTTAAATAGCAAAATTAGGAGAATATTAACTCTTTCGACAAAAAAGGAAATGAGCTGCACAGGAATATTAATGTGTGCATCTGTGAAAAGAACTACGCTAATTTTTACACTTAATCAATAAATAAGCTGTAGAATGTCTTTCACTGATTAGCAGAAAATAATGTTCCTACGTAAATTCAAACAGAAAGTTTCCAACCAATCTAATGTCGATTACTCTGATAACTAAAAATGTGAAACTTCCCTTTCATTCTCTAAAGGGTATTAATGCTCCACAAATTTAGAAACTTATTCGAATACTAATCCTATTACTCGTCTGTAAATTCAACATTGCCGCGACACCGAGACTAGCGTAGCCGTTTTAGCAAGAAGCGGAAATGCAGACGGATGGCGCTCGTTGGTGAGCACTCTCAACTTTTTTTCCACCTTGCTGAGGCAAGATGGAAGCTGCGTTATATCTCTCATCCTTTCACATAAAGCCTTCGTTGGTATTTAATCATGTATTTACCAATTGCTTAAAAGAACAATATTTTGTTTATTTGCGAAATTCTGAAACTACTACTGGGGTCTTTGTTTTTGGAAATAACTCCGTCATGCGTTAACGAACTGAATTAATTTTTATTTTCACTAAAATTTCTGAAAAAAAACTATAGATAGACTGACTGGGACGTCATAGACAGTAAGTTTCGCCCAGAAGGATACACCTTTGGGCAATCGTACCGCGAAAGAAAAAAACGTAACTCTCGTGTAAAATACGTCACAAATTGAAATTAAATCGATCACTATATAATACATTTGTGGCATATAAGACGTTCTCCAACAGTATTAAATATTCAACAATACGAAGCAGATTAGTTTATGGTGTATTTTCACCACAAAAACCCGCTGTCTGTTTACAACGAGATATATACTTACCTGGATGTGGAAAACCGCCTAAAAATGACACACAGTGTCGTGGCCCAGCAGCACACCGAAAAATCGTGTAACGTAATAGAACCAAAGTTCAACATCTTAAAATCACACTTTCAAATTATACAAAAAACTAGTCACGAACAAAATTTGAAATAGTGATACTTTATGCGTAACGTAATTTACGCCCAGGCGTATAGTAACAGGACACGATTAAATGTACAGATGGCACATTAAATATTTAACTGGTGATATTGAACAGAGAATAAAATATACATATTATCACGTTTAACAAAAAGAAATAAGAAGATTACCTGACTTTGTCGATTTTGGAGGCGATCTGATAGTTTTATATTTTTCAAAATGAAATGCCAAGATCGCAAATTAATAATTTATTGAATGACGACCGGTTTCGGTGAACTGTCACCATCATCTGGTCATATATATTTTAAAAGCTGGTCATCTGTCAAAAATATAAAATACATGCAAGAAATAACGTACAGAAATGAAAAATAACATACATTTCGGATTAAGAAGCACTAACCCTACCTTATTAAAATGGCTATAAAATAATAAGTATAACATAGTACTTAGTCACTATATAAAAATACACAAATTAAAACATGACAGCTTACAAAATACAGACAGCTTTGAGGATTCTAGTCTTGATATTGGCGCATGGTGGTAGCACCATAGCAGGATACTGTTTTTAAGCTAGTTTCATAGAAGTTATTTATTACATAAAATTATGTTATGGAGCGAATACTGCCTAACAATTTTCAGTTTCATAAAGAAACTTACAAAAAATGTAACAAATAAAATATTAAAATATTATCGGTTGTGGTATTAAAACAAATTGTCAAATAATTTTAGTCCAAGATGAAACCCATATTCTATGTATGTGTGACATTATGATTACATAATACAATATATATGGCATACATTATATAGGAGTACCATTTCCAATTTAAGTTCACGATTCGCTGAAAGGGTGTATACATTTTGTCACATGTGCAACATAGACATTGGGTCAGTTTCATAACTTAGACTTTGGCAATTCCAAATAGATAAATCCTTTATTATAAGAAGAATATTCTTAATTATAAATTTATACGCTTATTCTGTGATGACTCAATGTTTAATCTTATTGATGGACGCAAATTATAACTTATTTAAATGCAAGATTTACATTTCTTCTTTTTAAAGATTATCAAATTAGGCTGTGTGTCGTCTCCCATCCAATACCCGTCTGTTCTTTCTATTAAGCCATCAGCACTGCAACTTGCGTTGGTTTGCACCATCCATTGTATTATACCATTACACCCTTTTAGCGAATCGTGAACTTAAATTGGGAATTGTACTCCTATATAAGGTATACCATATACATGTTGTATTATATAGCCATAATGTCACCCATACATAGAATATGAGTTTCATCTTGGACTAAAATTATTTGACAATTTGTTTTCATGCAATAACTGATAATATTTTCATATTTTATGTGTTACATATTTTGTAAATTTCATTATAACACTGAAAATTGTTACTCACTCCATAACGTAATTTTATGTAATAAATAACTTCTATGAAACTAGCTTAAAACAGTATCCTGCTATGGTGCTGCCACCATACGCCAATATCAAGACTAGAATCCTCAAAGCTGTCAGTATTTTGTAAGCTGGAATGTTTTAATTAGTGTATTTTTATATAGTGACTAAGTGTTATGTTGCACTTATTATTTTACATCTATTTTAATAAGATAGGGCAGGTGCCTCTTAATCCCAAATGTATGTTATTTTATGTTCGTATGTTTTTATATTTTGACAGACGACCAGCTTGTAAAATATACATGACCAGATGATGGTGACACAGTGCACCGAAACCGGTCGTCATTCAATAAATTATTAATGTGCGATCTTGTATTTCATTTTGAAGAATATAAAACGAAATGAGTTACAGATGAAACAGACAGTTCAGTGACTTTTTTTTTTTTTGTATAATATTTGTCACATTATGGAAACACTCTCGGAAAGTTCAAACGTATCTGTGGTACCAGATCCTAATTATTCTTTTCAAAGTTAAAACAAAAAGGTTACGCAATGATGGAGTTATTCTGCTCTTCACAGAACGTACTTTGATGCTGTGGAGAAGCTAATTCTTCTGATGTTTTAGCACCGCGCCATTATAAATCCGTTTTTGCTTAATTTGAGAAATAATGAAACGTTTGTGGTAAAGTGGAGATCTAAAATAAGCTGTGAGGCTAATTCGAGTCTCATTCTGATACATGACTTATGAATTTGAAATAAACATCTTGATTGTTGCAGGGCAAGAACGGATATCACATATATAATTGTATGTATGCGCCCAACACTCAAATGACAAAATCATTTGCAGGAATACAAGAACTGTGGTGATTAGTTTCATATTACAGTGTGGAGTATAGTTTTGCTGTTTCATCTCATTACGCATCTATAGAATGGATCGGAATGTCAAGTCTTACCCTCAGCGATCTACACAGGCTTACCAAAGAAGGAGGGGATCATTTTAGCTTATTGTAAAAAAAGTAGCAGAACTTCTCCCACCGACCCACCAGTAACAATCACTATATTTCTCTAATGCGGAATACGCGGTAGCGATTGCAGCTCGGCTCGGCTTGTGCTCTTAACTCTCTATGTCGTGCTGACGTTGCGGGACCTCAACGCTTGTTCTGAGAAGATATTTCTGTACTACTCATAGCGTATATGCGGCAGCACCTTCTGTATATCATTACGATGTCTGTTATAAAATATAACAACATGGCGAAAATGTGTAAGAACTGGTACGTATAGTTTGAGCGTCAAAACTGCAATAAACTACATGAAACAACTGTTCACTTTACAGCAGAGAATGCCCACTCTGCAGACCTCGAGTTAAATTTAGTTCTCAGACATGATTTGCATAATTACGATGTATCAGGATATGTCTGCAATGCGCTCTGATCCACTGAAGTTATGAAACCCAGTCAAGCCCCTCTACAGGAACGTAGTTCCAAATAGACTAACTCAGAGCTAATTTGCAACACTTAAAATGGGTGCCGGTGTTACTACAATGTTTCCTGTGCTGACAGGCATGTTTCTGGACGTAATCAGTTTTCAGAGAGGGCATGGCTAAATAATGGGCGTCAGAGTACTAACTCAACGGCTCGGGGTTCGATCCCAGCCTGTCCTGTAATCATTCATGACACACCTCGGCTGTCATCTGTGTGGGCGCGTGATGTATGTGACGAGCCAAATTGCATTGCAGTTCGGATTACATGCTGAACTGGATGAGGCTGTTAGTTCACGTGTCGCGGGAGACAAGGGCATATCGCCCCAACCAGTGGCGTGGTTCGTAAAGTACTACGGCGCTCCTGTCACCTGGTTTGTCGCCACTATACTTTACTATTTACTGTCACACTTTAATAGCATTCTGGAAATTTATTATAGCGAGAATGGCTGTCTGCTAACGCTTAAATTAAATTTGAAAAGGGTTATGGAATAACGCTATCACTCATAAAATTTGTTGGTCACATAAATTATTTAACTAACAACATATTTAGAGATTGTATCTCATAATCAGAGTACAGTGGCAGTGAAGAAACAGTTAACTCAAGTACACGTATGCACATAGATAATTCTAATTTACTGTGTAGGTATGCAATGTGATGTGTTGGCGGGAAGTGAAGAAAGAGAAGACTCTAACAAGAGGCAATGAGTATGTTGGGCTGCTGTTCACGTGAACAATTTTAATGTATGTATGCATTCAATATATTTATTAATTTATGTGTATGTGTGTGTGTGTGTGTGTGTGTGTGTGTGTGTGTGTTTCACAGCACCTCCTAAACTACTGCACCGATTTGAACCAGATTTGTTACACATTTCTTTACTGACTGGCAACAATGGTTGTGAGAGTAAGAACCACCTACTTTCTAAGAAGGTGGGGTAGGTGTGAAAAGAAAAAAATGGTAGTCCGCAATACTTGAGGTACGAAACTTTATTCATCCGCTATTTGAGAACGAGTCCACTTAACGACTGCTATAGATAATTTTCAAACTACTACGAAAATTTTTATTGCTGATAACCTCTACTAAATGATGAAAGGAGAAAAGTTTATTGCGTAATAAACTACGATATTCGGCACGATGTTACAATTTATTACTTCTGTGTAATTAACTTATCGTAAAGAAGTTCCCAGATGAAATATACATATACCAATGAATGTACCTTAGATATTAAAACACAGAACGACACACTGTTCAAGAGACATTGCTTCATAACGAATGAGATGCTTAATAAGCTTCTGCATCGTGCGTCCTATGCGTAACCAGACTTGCTTCAATTATTTGAAAATGACAGCACTCAGCGACTTACAACAAAGTCTGCACACTTATTTGCAAAACTATGCGTGTTTTCTCGTTAACAAGCCCTACAAAATGATGTATGGAAAGAAGTTTCTCATTTAATACGTTCCCGCTGCTCACGTAGCACAACTATGGCACTCGACCTGACATTACAACTTACTTGTGTTACGTTTAGCTGGTTACCGTATTCCTGTGACATTTAGCGGACAGACTCTCCGTATACTACTGAATCCACCTTTACATGGTTCGGGAGATATGACGTCAGAAACAATGATATTATTGAAAACTGCCCCATCAAGCATGAAGTTCAGTTTAATAAGTTTTTGTTACTCACTCTATTGGCGCCAGATTTCGCAGAGAGTTTCTTAATTTTCTACTAAAGGTCCCAGTCAAATTATATTATTGTTGAACAAACTGTTCACAAGATAATGACGTCATAAGAATTGAGTTGCGTGACGTGGAAACTACAGGCCAAAAATGGCTACAGGTGCAGGTTAAGTGACAATGTGTGACACCAGGCGATGGACAGAGGGAAAGAAGGAGATGGACGCACATCAGAAAGGACGAAATACATACCCAGGCAATGCTGGGTCCTGAGGCTAGTTCTACACAGTATAATAACTGAATTTGTTCACGTGAAGTAACTCCTTTTATTATGGGTTCCGGTATCTCTTTTTCTGCGGTTCTTTCGGTCTTGTTAATAATTGTTCACAAACTTCTAAAGATTGCTTAAAACATGATGTCACAACCAATTCAACTTTGAAGAAAAATAGTATAGCAGTCAAAACAACGTTTCATCCGATTTAACTATCGATATGTAGATCGTGGTGAGGTAGAGACGAATGGAGAATTATTATAGTAATGACACCTGCTGCAAATGGAGATATCGGCAGACATAAGCCACTTTGTAGGAAGATTAGCTTTCAACGTCCCGTCAGTATGCTGTACATTAGAGACGGAACAGACAATCCAATTGACTTTTTGCGAAGAATGGGATAAGAAATCAGCCGTGCCGCTTAAAAGGAATGCATTTGAATAATATATTAATCACAGCAGTGTAGGTCGCCAATATGATAATTACTTTTTACTGAAAGTCATTAATTAGAATCAATGCATCTACGCCAAATGTATGCTGTGTTCCATCCAGGCTATAGTCCGAACGCCAAATGTACGGTACGTTCGTTCCAGCCTATAGTCATTCGTAATCAGTACAGGCAAAGAAAATAAATTTAGAACTACCAAGGCAAGACAGGTGATAATATTTTAACGGAAAAATAGAATGAAAATATAGGAGAGATATTAAAATGATAGTTCAAAGAGGTATAAGTTCAAAAAAGAGTAAGTATGTTTGTCAAAGCTAAACTCAAACATCATATAATTTTGGCTGTTTGTTAAAATACGATCAGAAAGAATATTACGTGTTGGGTGCATTGATATTATTACAATTGTAGAGTCGTAATCTTATTACCATAATTTTTTATTATTTAGATTATTATTTTGGTCCAAAATGTTTGCAGAAACTTATAAAACTACAAGTCTAAAGTGGGCCGTAAAAGACTTCAGTGCGATATTTTTCTTCACAGCAGAATTTGAAAAAGAGTATACCAATCAACATCATCAAAAGCTTTCTCCAGATCTACAAGAACTAAAAATATAGGTTTGCCTTTCCTTGACCTTAAGAAAACTCGTATTTCCTCCCGTGTTCCTACTTGCCTGCTAAATCCAATCTGACCTGGCAGGTACGCTCTGCAAAGCCAAGTCACGGTAATCAGGGTAGGTTGAGAGGCTACTGAGCAGTCACTTGCATCGCAGTGTGGTCGGCGCGAGGTGAGCCGCTGCTAGCTGGTCGGTTAGAAGCGCCCTCGGCCACGCACTCGCAGGGCGTGGCGCGCGCGTGTTGGGCCCGCCCGCCTGCGGGGGTGTTATGTGCGCGCCGCGCCCCCGCCTCCTCCACACTTGGAATCGCCTCTCCCTTCCCTCCCCTGCCCTCCCTCCCCCTCTCCACGCTTTTTCCCAGCTCACAGAGACCGCCTGGCCGCTGCTCCCGCTTACGGTTGCTATCGATTTATTTCCCCATTTATGTAACGGCTTTCACCGTGATGACGAAACACGACCCTCATATCGTATAGCGACAGCTCAACTGTCACTGTAAAGCATCACCGAGACGCCCTTACCATTTAGTACTAGTTAATTCCCGCTGTTTCGCGCGCGTAGACCGGATGGTCTGCATTGGTTGTTTCTACTTCTAAATATCTATTTTCATAGATTTAGCTTTAAAAATTCTTTCCTGGTCAAGTATTTTGATACAACTTGCCACCCCCTATTCCACCATCGATGGCAGAATTCAAAACATCCTGAAATACTTTTTTTTTTTTTTTTTAAATCCCAACCATGGTTCCAAATCCACATTTTCGCATTTATAGCATCAAAATGGTCTTAGTTGAACCCTTAAAAGTTTTTCCCTTGTTTATCCCGCTTAATGGATGAATTACCAAAAATATTGAAACACGTGTTTTTAAAATTCCAATAAAAAAATCTAAATCCGAATTTTTGTATTTCTTGCTTCAAAACTGCCTTCATAACAACTTATTTATAAGAAACCGTTCATCCCCTATTTCACCACTTAGGGATGGGAATGTCGAAAAATCGCTGATGCCTACAGTGTAAGACAAACAACGTCTACCCATTTCAAGTTTCTATCGTGTGTAGATTCACTTTTCAGCGCCGTTTTCTGTCTTTTAGACACTGATCGAGAACGCGAAATTTCTTTCTTACGCTTTGGTACCTTTCTTGGCAGTTTTACTTTTCAAACTGCAATATGCACTTATTTTTCGTTATTCGTACGCTTATTGCAGAAAAACAACAGAAGAATGTGCATCAAGTTTCGCTGTATATAACATCTTTGCTTTTATTGTGTCAAAAGTCATCGCTGGTCTTCAGTCCGAATTTTATATGAACTTATAGCTATCGACACGGAACTGTTATGTTGTACAACGCGAGACTTTGTACTACAACAACATAGAGAGATCGTTCGTCTCCATTGTGTAGTTTTTGTTGAAGAGCAAAATATTGACACCCACACGTAGTATTTTATATAAGTCGGTAACTTTCGCTCCCATATCTTCCACCGCCCTTATCGTTATCAACACTCTACCACCACAGTGCACAATGGGAAACTGATACCTACTACCACATACAAACACTATTCGTTTGCGATGTGTATTTTGGCTGCAGAGTGAAAAATAGACACAAACACCTCAATTTTTATATATTTTAAGATAAGATTATTTTATTTCGACTCACTTGTTATCGCGGGTGTTATGCAAAACGGTAACAGCACTCGAGCAAGAAAAGATATATATATATATATATATATATATATATATATATATATATATATATATATATATATGATACAATTTAATAGGGACAATTAAAGAGTCTCTCACAGTATTATACAACGAATGAAATGGAGAGAAGTAATAGCTATCTGTCCATTGAAATCTTCCCAAGCATTAAAATAAGCAAAACTGATTTTTGGAATTCCCTAAGAGATAATAATCTTCAGATTACTTACCTCCATAAGTCTGATACAAAGATTGGTCTGATAAAGAAACATACATCAATTAATACTTATCTTGATGAAATTTTTGCACACTTGACCTTCAAACCAATAGGATGGTCGCTGTCGGTGTAAGGATCACGCACAACACTTAGTTAAAACGATATGACGTTATAAACAATTAATTATAGACCAAAGAAAACATCGACTGCGCTCGTCCCTATCTCTGCTGTGTGGTGGTTTGAACCAACATCTAACATTGCCCCGAGTCACGTGACTGAGGACAGCGTTTCTAATAAATTTACAGGTGAATTCAAGCGATAGTTTTAACAATAAAACGACTTCTCGTATTCCTTTTCACATGTACTAGTAAAGGTAACTTGACTTCTCCATATTACTGACATTAATGCGGTGATTATCGTTTTCACATGTGACCAGGCGAAAAGTATTGTCAGTTCCATTTACAAGCAACAGAACTACACATCCTCAATGATTTTTTTTTCCCAACTGATCAACGTGATTTTTGATGGGAAGATTATTTCAGCGTGTCTTGACTGAGTATATACGTCAGCAAGTAAGTAATTTCCGATGCAGATCTGCCATTAATAGCGTTACAAAATGCTGAAGATGAATACAGACTTCATTATTCCTATAAAACCAGTTCTTGTCAAGTACATCAATAATTTTTAAGATCACATTATTTAATGTAAATAGCCAATACGTACTTTTTTTGTTTACGTTTTGGCTTCAACATATGTCGCAAAAGTCATAAGATGTAAACGCTTGTATTATATTAAAAATGGACATTATGGATGCAAACGTATTTCAGGTATCGAAAAGCATGACAAAACATTTCACATGTATTGTTGACGAATCGTATGAAAACTGATGCTGTTTGTCAAACTGGTATTTCGTCTCCTGTGTGAGCTACAAACTAAAAGACTCACAGTACAACAAAAACAGTCATTCTCTTAAGAACTGCAGTTCTGTTGCTTATAAAAGAAAACTGTGAATAAATTTCATCTAGACACAGGTAAAAATTGTAATCATTGCGTTGATATTGCGAGTTGCGGAGAACTAACGCCTATTGTACTACTGAATGTGTAATAAGAATACGACAAGACGTTTTATTGTCGAAATCTACGCTTAATTTCCTCTAGCAAGAAGAAGAACCGCGACTCTCTGCTGCAATTCACAATGCTTCTAAGGGTGAACAGAGGTTCCTGCCCCGAGTCACGTGACTCAGATGTTGGTTTCAGTATAATGACGTCACGCGCAGTCTATATTATCTTTGGTTTATGCAGTGAATGCGTAGAAAACGGCTGCATCACGTGACAATGTTGCATATTTCCCCTTAAATCACAGAACCGATTTCAACTAAATTCGGTGCACGTATTTCTTAACATGGCGTAGAAATTGCTGTAGGGGTAAGAACCACACCACAAAGTCATGAACTATAGCATTCGCAAAAAACTACCACATCATGCGACGAGACTTCATTCATACACCATATGAAATTGAGAGTACTTAGCGACTTGCAATAAACTTTAAATATAATTTTTAAATATTATTACACTTTTTATCGCTGACAACCACAGCAAATTAATGTAAGGAAGAAGTTACTCGCTTATTACTTTTTCGCCTTTCATGGAGTAAAACTACGGGATTCGGTATGACGCTACAATTTGTAATTTCTACACTACAGGTTGTACACGCAGGGAAATTTTACAGACAGTATATACACATGCAGGTTAATGAACGGTCAAAATTGTATCACACACGTAGTTCATAAGATGAGGACATAAGCCGTAACGTTCATAGAAAATGCCTCCATTACAAATCAGGTTTTAACTTATTATTTCTTAACTAATAATGTATTCGTAACAGATTTTACAAACATACAGCACTAACACAAATCAATATATACCTGCAAAATTATATAACTGTACATCACATAATTCAATTAATATGAGATCATAATTAGTGCGATGGGTAAAAAGCTGTCACATCATGCACCATGAGTGCATAGAGTGATGGAATAAGCTGAGGGCTTTATCTCATACCGTCCACATGTTCTATGGACAAAGGGCAGATACCGGAAGTATAGAAAAGTTTCCTAAAAACATCAAATTTACCGACCAAACTGAACATGAAAATCCTTTAAACGTAGGAAGGAAGGAGTCTACAGTCAGGGAGTGGAAGTATTCTGTTAACTAACACCAGTGAGGCTGCAAAATCAAACTACGGCAATATCATCATGAAATTAGCAATCCAGAACAAAATTAAGTAAAATCTCACCACTACGACTTGCGGTGATGTTATAGCCAGAACTAGAGACGCGAAAGAGCATTTTCAACCTACAATCGAATCCGAACAAGGTCTATCCACGTGCTCAGAACAGCTAACGCTAAAAAGCAACTTACCCCGCCAAAGACCAGCCAACGTCTCCTGTCCGCCCTCGTGGTCGCAACTCTCCAGCTACCTAAGGTCGAGGGGGAACCTCTCCAAAGGGTTTAGCCGTAGTCAGGTAGGCACACTGGTCAAGGGGAGTGAATGGGGACCTTCAATAGGCATCTTTGGTAAAGATTTGCCTCTGGCCGGGAGACGGCAGAACTTGACCAGCAACAGAGGCAACTGCAGCCATGCTGTTTGAACTGGCAGACGACAAGAGTAACTATCGCTTGTTTAAACTGTTTTGTACACAAGTCACAATCATTCTGCACAAGCTCGATCAATGGGAACATATCACAGCATACGCCATCACATATGGAGCCTCATACACAAAATAGACATTTCAAATTATGAAACAAGAAAATTATTCCATATTTTGGTCAAAAAATATTTTGTACATTTGGTATCTCGCATAGTGTGAATGGAGCGTCTCATTACACTGAAAAAAAAGTCTGAAGCTCATCAACACTTATTTAGTGAGGATAAAATAAATGGAACACGCTATATGGACGTGTTTCAACGTCATAAATAATCGGATGTGCAGAAAAACTACTGGGACACGCGACGATGTTACACATCTCCTGCTAATCCAATGGACCAAATTCAACCAAATTTGGTGCATATATTCCTTACCACGAGGTAACAATTGCTGTAAGGCTAAGAACAGCTACAACACATTGTTCAGGAGTTGTGACGTTATGGTGCGTGGCGCAATTTACTTACGAACCTCGAGAAAATCTATATTTATTTCGATCTTGATGAAATTTTGCACAGTTAACCTTCAAAGCAAGACAATATCACTATATACAGGGTGACCGAAAAGTCTTTCCCTGATTACATAAATTGATAACTCAGGCTAGAAGTAAGATACAAATATGAATCTGGTGTCTAATTGTTTACAAACTATCAAAGTTTTTTTCACACATCAGTAAACTTTCACATGAGCACCCTTGGTAGCACCTAGCACATCGAGGCGATATTCAATTTCCGTCCACACATTAGCCAACTTCACTGGAGGGATCGATTCAACGACTGTGGTTATCCGTTGCCGCAGGGTTTCAAGATCTGGTACACGTGTTCGGTACACCTCATCCTAGACATAAGTCCATAAATAGAAGTCTAATGGGGTTATGTCAGGAGAGCATGGAGGCCAAACCGTTGTCCCATCACGACCAATCCATCGCTCAGGAAAGGTCATATCGAGATAGGCACGGACGTCCAAACTAGACATCTGGGTGATACTGAAGCAGCTGAGGAACAGAATGCAGTTGCAACATGTCAAGATACACAGCAGATGTGATGGTAGTCTCAGCGAAGAAGAATGGCCATATAATTCGATCGTGCAATAGCGCGCACCAAGCATTCACCTTTGGACTGCCTCTGGTGCACCTCCATGACCTCGCCAGGGGGTTGTGAACCCCAAATGGGCACATTATGGCGATTAACTACTCCACTGACAAAAAAAGTCGCTTCGTCGTCTGAGATAACCATTACCGTCCTCAATATGTGATATCATTTCGACCGCAAAGTCATATCGATGTGTACTGTCATTGGGCAACAAGGCCTGAACGATTTGCACTTTGTATGCACGAAACAATAAACGTTTATGTAAAATGTCACGGAGAGAGCTTTTTGGCAACTGTAATTCACGTGAGGCCATGCGCACCAATTCCTTCGGCTTCGCAGAAAAGACTGCCTCAAGCTTCCAACCTGTCTGCTGAGGTTCTTGGTCGACCAGACCTCGGAAGGTCAGCAACCGATCCTACGTTCTTGAACTTCTCATATCAGGCTTTAATGCTCTTGATATCAGGTGGATTCCATTCAAATTTTGTCTGGAAGTATCTCTGCACTGTGGTTGATGATCGTGTATCATGGTACCAAAGGACACACTGTGCTTTCTCCTGATTGGTTAACATGGCTTCTTGGGTACTGCACCTCATCCACTACTTACGTACTGCGAACCTAAAACAGAAAAAAAAACTTTGATAGTTTGTAAAAAATTCAACCCCAAGTTTCATATTTGTATCTTTCTTCTAGCTGAGTTATCAATTTATGTAATCAGGGAAAGACTTTTCGGACACCCTGTATATAAAACCGTGTTTCAGTGAATGCTTTTATGGGTTTCTTCGATACAATATTCCTGCGATGTGTGACGTCGGTCTCCTGCCTAGCGACGCCAAAGTCAGCGAGTCGGGTAATATGCGGAGCGATTGCTGCTGCGTTGGCACTCCGGCGGTTTCCAAACCGCTGACAGGCGCAGAACCTCCAGGCGGTCACCCAGCTCTTGCTACGGCGTGACGGCGTCTCCTAGCGTGGCCCGCCCGTGGACAACGGCACGGCCCCGGCGTGGTTCTGCTGCAACACACTCTTAGCTTCAAACCGACCAATGTTTATACCGCAGTCCCCGGTGTGTGTTCACACCGTGATTTAGCTCTTGGTCACGCGGGGCCCAGCGCGATCGACATCGAAGGTGGATGCGTTGTGCAGTTGAGTAAAGTATTTCCACATCTGAGAGTGATACACTTTACCACTGCCTACCCTTAACTGCTCCTTCGCCTCTGCCAGCTGCTTCTAATTTAGCTATATGCTTATGATCCACTACAATCTGTTGTGGACTTCCACCCTCATTCAGCCACTCACGAAACTATGAAAGTATGAAACCGAATTCATGCACCTCTGCCGAAATCGAAATTCGCATCCACATACTCCCAACTGCGCCAGCTCACGACGACGTTGGATTTTACAAAAAACCACTTGCACAACTACGTCTCACAAGGAGAGCACATGGGTATTGGATTTTAGAAATTTTTGATATGTATGGTAAGTGTAGGTCAGAACTTAAATAACAATCAGCCAAAGCCATTTGACCCAACTCTCAAAAATTATCGAGAAAATCGACCTTGAAGTTTCGCAACTACACGTAAGTATCTGTCGGTATAGCTCAGGTGAGCCGGGCGCCGTGGCTCAGCGCGCCCGGTCAGGGGGCTCAACGCCCTCTGTAATAAAAAAAGCTGAGCCAAGAACACTTCGAACATGAACGAACAAATATGATCAGCGTCCGCATTGAACAGAACTACCCATAGAGCAAAAAAAAAAAAAAAAAAAAAAAAAAAGGTGGTAGCGTTCTAGCCCCACAATCATAGAGTAAGTAGGTGGTTCGAATCCTGCTGTGACAGATTTTTTTTTTCTTTTCAAATCTAGTTCTACAAAACTTTTGGGACCTCTAATTCCACGTGTTGTGTCAGTTTTCATTTATGTGTATGTAGACAAAGTGAACACATTCTCGTTGCCTAAAACGATGGTTGAGTAGGTTAGCTGCTTGGAAAGCCATTAGTAGCTATGGAGATGACTTCCCAAAAACAGTGTCGTAGCTCCTCACAAAGTGGATAATCGAATACTACATGTGTTTTTTGATTGAAACATTATTAACGACCTTTTATAAAATATATAAAATTACGAATAAACAAAAAAGTGCATTTTTCGTAAAAATTACCATTAGATATTAAAATTCTGTACGTATTGGAACACAACGAGAAAAAAAGTAAAACGTCAATCAGGGCAGGATTCGAAGCTTCGACTCTCTCTCTCTCTTTTATTATTTTATTTATCTATTTTATTTTATTTCTTTTACATATAGCTACACTTAGTATACTACGGTGTTTTTCTTGGATTCAAGTGTATAAGGTAACAAGAGGGCCTTATGTAAGTTTCTAACATCACAGAGTACATTACTAAAATATACAATATTTTTCACAAATATTTATATTATTCTATACAAACGAATAATTATTTGGGTCTTATTCAAAATGTTCAAATGTTTGTAAAACTTATGGGACTTAACTACGGGGTCATCAGTCCCTAAACTTACAAACTACTTATGAACTACTTACGAACTAGGACGGCACAAATATCCATGCCCGAGGGGGGATTCGAACCCCCGACCATAGTGGGGCCTCAGTCACCTCGGCCACCGCGGCCGGCTTGGGGCTTATTCCTAGAGATACGATTAGTAGATAGAAACTCAAAAGCAGTGTACGTGTTGTATGATGTTGAACCTATCGTTAAATCATAAAACAAATTGTTCATTAACACAGAAATTTTGTTTAATTATGGCCCTGATATTGATGTACATACTGTTAAATAAGAAACAGTGGATTGAACTGATAATGTGCGCAACGGATCTTTTAACAAAACAACTGGGACAAATAACCTGCATGAAACACACACTCACTATACTCAAAAAATTTGACTACGACAAAGATATTAAAAACACAAACCACTTTCTTAATGTTTGACTGCGAGACTTTTATGCAGATCAGTACCTGATTATCAAAATTCAGTATCATAATCAGTTAACTGCAGTGTTGCATAACAATCATTTACTATGGCACAAATAACGAAATATTACCAAAATCAATACTGCACTTTAAATCCACAAACAACTAATTATCAAATAAAGGGAGTAGGTTAATCTTCTAACTACGTAAATGAAACAGGAGAGAAAGGTCAGCTTTGTTACTTATTATCAATAATCACCATTACATTACCTACATAATACAACTTTTTTTCCTAATGACATGTAATGCAATTACCTTCATTCCAGCGGTGATACAACGTTTTCATAGTAATAAAAAATACAATATATATTCCAAATACAATCAAATCAACTTGCTGGCACAGCAGCCTCTGCTCTACATCGGAGCCATACACGCAACTCAACTGCTCTCTAAGCGAGCTGAACCACAAGTCCCACTCTCTCTCTGCGCGAGCTATAATGCCATGCAATGCATAATCTTTGCCAAAGATGAAACTTCACAGACTTAAGTACACATATCGATACACACAGTAGAAGCAATATTATACACTTTCTTGCTAGCAAGTTACTCGACACAAACCAGCAGGCAGAATATTAGACATTTTCTTACAATTTTTTTTATGGACACGTTTCAAACTGAAAAAGAAATGTAAAAATGTAATTCGACGAGGATGATCTACGAACCCACGCGTGCAGAGCACATTGAATAAGCAGTCCAACGCCTTAAGCACTTTTTTTTCTTTTTCTATACATTTTCCGTATATTTCAATTTCCCTTCACCGATATTAATTCTTATTTTTATTGGTCTAATGTTAATATTATTTTATCGAATTCATTTATCGACGTAGTAAGGTCCGCCTAATCAAAGCTTACAACGCTGTTTCAGGGCTCTGTTGAGGCCTTCGTGGCCACTGTAGCGGCCACGGGGCCTACGAAGTCCCCACCGTACTTCAACATTAACAGCAATCCCCTACTTTGGCATGCAAGCTATAATCAAGCTAGCCTTCAGTTTAGACATTTATATTAGTTTAACATGTTGCCAAATTTCTTTCTATGTTCCTTCCACCACCTGAGCTACATTAACACATGAGGCGATTAATTCCAAAACTCAACACGTACACGTGAGAGGAACGGAGAAAAGTGGGAAAAAACTATTAGGTCACTTTATACTGAAATTCAAAATTGTAAAAAATTAAATTAGGGAAATTATTTAAAACAGATGTGTAGCAGTTGCTTTAAAATACACTGCAAATTTTCAGAAATAATTGCAAATGTTCAATGGACATGTTGACTTTTGGAAAGCACGAGAGAACTAGTTTAGTTTTGGATCCAACAAATATGGATGCAATGAGATTTGGAACGGATATTAAGTGAAAGTTAATTCATAGTTTCAAGGAGATCCAGGATTTAATTTGAAAAATCGGTGCCTACGCATAAACTACGGGTAATATTTGCAGGAATAAAATTAGGTATGTTTCACAACCTTGATCGTTTCTCTTGGGTTTTCTTCCATGTACCGACATCTGGTTTCCTTTTAATAGTGCGTCGTAATTCAGAGGAAGTAAAAATACGTTCACAAACTCTGACACTAGCCTCTTCGCCATCCGTTCTCCTCAGCATCTTTACAGGCACTGCGCTCAACAATACTACATGTTGTCCATAGGGTAAAACCCAGTGCAGAAGTGCACTGTTGTTAAAGCGTTTGAATTTTTTGTACAAGCTATTCTCTGGTACCTACTTATGCTTATTATGTGGTAATAAAGAATCATCAATACAGATCTCTTATGTCCTGAAGCATACTATTCAATTAACACGGTGTCTTAACAGTCTCGCCGGAGATAGAAACTATAGAGAATCGTTGATTGATTCTACTGTCGGTTCTTGGTGAAACATTTCAAATTTTTCGAGGTACAATAATGATCAGCAATTACACTAATAGATAACATCATTAAACACAATATTTGTACAATGGATAATTAAGGTTATTGTAATAAGGTAATGCAAGTGTAATGTTCCTAAATTGCAAGGTAAAAGTAATTCCTTCCAATGTTAAAATCGATAAACAGAGACCTGTAGTATCATAGTGGTTTGTCTTCACTGGTGTAACAACTTTGGAATCAGTAAAGTACTTTAAAACGGGCTCATAACTCGAAACCTAGGTCGTATAAATAAATTTTTGTGAAACAAGGCAATAACAAGTGTTCAGTTATTTATAGAGAATCGTGTAACCTCTAAATGACCGCTTGTACTTTGCTTTAGTACATTCATAACAGACATAACAGATAAATATTTATATAAGAAACTTTGAAATTCACATTCGACATACAAAGATTCGGCACACAACATGCAGTGGATATACAAAGTTTCGGAAGAAAATGCAAATTTCAGTGCTCAATATCCATAGAACATGATAAGTTTTGGAAGCAACTGTTTTACCACATTACAAAGAATGCTACAAAGATTATGGAACAAGCGATATCTCGATCTTCGATTTTTTGGACATGTTGAGTGTTGGAACTGACCGCCTCATATACTGTAATTGATTTAATCACTGGTACTTACGAGTACTTGCAAAACATCAAAGTTGATTTTCTCGAGAATTTTTTGGACTTGTGTCGAATGGCTTTGGCAGATTGTTATTTAAATTCGGTATTCACTTATCATAAATACAGAGAAATTCTAAGATCGGATTCCCATGTGGCCTCCTTGTCACATGGGCTGCAGCCGGCAGAGCGGTAGTGCGCCCCGCTGTCGCGTAACATTCGGTAAGCCGTCGGCGCCGCTAGAGGAGTGAATGGAAGGGGGCGTCACTTTGATGCCTCCCCTAAATTAGCACAGCACAGGCCGGCTGCTATATACAGCACGTCACGGCCAGGGTCACGCCGCCTCACTGCGCAGGGGACCGCTGCGAACCACACGACGTGTCTTCAACCTGCCAAATCTATCTCTGCCCACAGTGACACCCACACCTTTACTGGAAGTCCAACTGCAGCTGCCGAGACGCGTCATATAGCCAAGAAACCAACATACACTAAGAGGAAACCAAGTACTTCCGGATTTTGCGCCCATCTAATGTACACTGATACCATTAAAAACAAATAGGTAAATCTTAATATGTATAAAAATTGAGGTGTTTGTGCCTATATTTCACTCTGCAACCAAAACTACACATCGCAAACGAATAGTGTTTGTATGTGGTAGTAGGTATCAGTCTCCCATTGTGCACTATGGTGGTAGAGGGTTGATAGCGATAAGGCGGTGGAAGAGGAGTCGAAAGTTATCGACTTATATAAAATGCTAAGTGTGGGTGTCAATATTTGCTCTTCAGCAAAAACTACACAATGCAGACGAACTATCTCTCTGTATTGTTGTAGTACAAACTCTCCTGTTGTACGCCATAGCAATTCCGTGTCGATAGCTATAAGAGGGTTGAAGATATAGTGGTTGAAAGTCGTCCGCTTATATAAAATTCGGACTGAAGACCAGCGATGACTTTTGACATTATATACAGCGAAACGTGATGTACATTCTTCTGTTGTTTTTCTGCAACAAGCGTACGAATAAAGAAAAATAAGTGCATATTGCAGAGTGAAAAATAAAACTTCCAATAAAGATGCCAAAGCGTAAGAAAGAAATTTCGCGTTCTCGATCCGTTTCTGGTTCGAAATCCGAATTTTCGCATTTCTAGCTTCAAAATAGTCTTAGCAGCATCCTTAATATATATATATATATATATATATATATATATATATATATATATATGGTTCGAAATCCAAATTTTCGCATTTCTAGCTTCAAAATAGTCTTAGCAGCATCCTTAAAATATTTCCCCTTACTTCATCCACTTAGTATATATATATATATATATATATATATATATATGTGTGTGTGTGTGTGTGTGTGTGTGTGTGTGTGTGTGTATGTATGTGTTCGTGGATGTTTTGAATTCTGCCATCAATGGTGCAACAGGGGGTTGCAAGTTGTATCAAAATACTTGATTAGGAGGCATTTTTAAAGCTAAATCTATAAGAATATATATTTAGAATTAGAAACAACCAATGCAGACCATCCAGTCTACGCGATCGAAGCATTTCAGTGCGACCATACAAGTAAGGTAGAAGTACATCTACGGGTGGTAGAAGAAAAAAAGTTAAATATTTTTAAAAGCTATATATTTTCAAGTTGTTTACAAAACTTCTTTGTCAGCTTCAAAAAAAAAAAAAAAAAAAAAAAAAAAAAAAAAAAAAAAAAAAAAAAAAAAAAAACCCTCTCCAATACAACTAATACATTTGTATCACTGGTGCTTCCATCGTTCGAAACAGTTTTGGTAGTCATCTGTAGAAATGGCTGCTACCTTTCTCTTCACTTATTCAATGTTTTCAAAACGATGTCCTTTAATGCCCCATTTCACGCGTAAAAATAAAAGTTGCTCGATGTCAGGTGTCAGGTTTCAAAATACGCCATGTTACTCCTTGATGTTCCTTGTCAGTCGGAATCAGAAGAACGAACTTGGCAGCAACGCTTTCGAACCGAGTTCCAAGATAACTCAGTAATCTCTGACATATTATCAATTGTTTGTCAACGGTCTGTGGGCACAAGCTCTCGAAATTGTTCAACTTCGGTCGATTGAGGCAGTTCATGCGACGTTTCAGAACGACATTGATCATCAATGGACTTGTCGCCATTTTTTAAATCGAGCAAACAACTCGTACGCTTGAGTTTTTCCCACAGCGTCATCATAGGAAGCTGTTTCCACATTAAAACAGTTTCAGCAGCAATTTCACATAGTAGGAAACAAAATATCACAGATCCACGTTCTTCAAATAAACTTGTCATCATAAAGAAACTAAACAAAAACGAAAAGTGCTAGCCAAAACAATCACTGTAGGATGAACACAACAACCAAGCTCGGTAACTGAACTGGCAATGAGATGCGTTATACGAACCTACCGGCAGAAATGCTTACTACGACAATGTTATTCCGTTTTTTCTTTTTTTCCGTACCCCATCGTCTTTCTACAACTGCGTACTCCGCATGCCACCTTAAGGCGTGTGGCGGTAGTAACCTCGTACCACTATGTCATTTCTTAAGTGTTCCAAATAGAGCCAGCGAGAAATAACTGCTGATGTAGCACTCTTATCTTTGTCACCCTTGGGCTATATATAAGACGACGGCAGTAGAATCGTTCTGCAGCCTATTTCAAACGCTGGTCAGTAGTGTTCCTCGAATGGAAGGTCGTCTTTTTTTTTTCCAACAAAAAATTAATGATAATAAAGGACACAGTAATTGCTTGCAGATAACAAATGGTACTGGTGCCAAGTATGACAGAAATTGCTACAGTCGCTACAGTGCTCCGGTAGTACGTCACTGTTTATGCGTATAACGTCTTTCGGTGTAACGTCAGAGGCGTTATCACAAATGGACGAAGACACCCCGAGAGCTATAATTCGATATTGCAGTCATATAGGTCTTTGACTTTGTCAGCTTCTCCTCTTCATCTCAATAAATAGAGTGATACAGTGTATTAGTTATACATTTGTTCTATACAAATCATGAAAATAATGAATCATTTGTAATTGAAATTGTTCAAACCGTTTTGGAGATATGCTTCTACTTTACTCATTCTTAGTCCCTTTCCCAACTATACGAGAGGCATTTGGTGCTTTCCAGATAATACCTGATACGTTTAGTTGAAACTGATCCATTGGCTCAGGTAGAGATGTGTAACACACAACGATTTTTATAAATATCTAGATAACATAAAATATATAGATATATCTCTGGTCTCTTTTCTGCAAGTGTGGTGTAGTCGGATATCTCCATACTCCCTGTGTGGAAAATTCTACTCTTGGGACATAGAACACTTATGTGTTGTCTACATCGTCTGCTACGTTGCAGAAGGTAAAAGGTGACACTCCCTCTCTACCCAGTTACCAATTATTTTCTTTTTTTATGTGGCATACTCATAATTGTTTTTCAACCGTGGAAAATATTTTAAATCAAACAAATGTATGCTTAAATATTAGAACTGAAACAAACTTTCTTGATGGAGTGACGCGGCGGAATAGCCTTGCACACTAAGGCGCCGTGCTGCGGTGAGCGCGATCGTTCGCCGTCAGGGGTCGAGTCCTTCTTCGGACATGGACGGGTGTATTGTTCTTAGAATAATTTAGTTTAAGTAGTTTGTAAGTTTACGGGCCGATGACCACTGCAGTTAGGTCCAATAACTATAAAAAGATTTGAACATTGGTGATGGAATATTTTGTTGTGACTTACGTAGTATTATGTATACTGGCGGAAGCCAAGACAGTGATAAAAGTAGGAATATCTGGAAAATGTGCGTGCAGAATACAAACACAGATGCAAGAGAAATTGAGACTAATATTTTGCTACCAAAAATGTTGTATATCAAAAAGTTGAAAACAATAAATCATTGTTATGAATCGAAGTTATTGACTGTAACTATAGAGGGGGCGTAGATTAGGGGGGAGGGGGGGTTAAGCCCCGCCCCAGAACATTTTTTGTCACCCGTGCAAAATAGAAGATGAAAATAATTTGTGTAATGAATATGAGAGGTAGACAAAAAACTTTCCCAACATAGAAAGGTACTAGGGTGTCTGTAAGTTATAATCGATGCTTAGTTGACCTTTGACTTCTTACTTGTTGTCCGGACACTTTGTCTCGAATGTCTTATGGGTGGCCTTCGTGAGGCCTAGGCAAGTGTCGCGCACAACTTTCACCACAGTAAATCTAGCCAATTAAAAAAATAATAATTGCTCAGGTAATCACCACGTAACCGCCGCGGCGGAGCGGCCGAGCCCATTGAGGCGCTATTCTCCGACGCGCGAGACCGTTCCCCGTCGGGTGTTCGAATCCCCCCTCGGGCGTGGACGTTTGTGCTGTCTCTAGTATAAGTTAGTTGATAAGTAGTTTGTAAATTTAGGGACTGATGACAACGCAGTTGAGTCCCATAAGCTTTACAAACATTTGAACATTCGAACCACCTAATCATCAGTAACAATGAACAAGTATTGTTGAATTACAGCCAGAAACACGCTCCACAGAGTATTTAAAGCAGCGAGACTTGCCTGGCGTGTAGCGAAGGCCACCGTCTCTTTATGTTTACTACTGCTACCAACTTCAGCGATCTACTAACTTTATTACTACAGTAGGGTGGCGAACTTGTACATAACACAGACAAATATATTTTTAACGAGTCATGTTCACATCCTCTGCTTACAAGAAGCAACCTTATCTTCGTTCCACTACTGTAAATCCACACTAATATCACGTTATAATCTCTAAAGTGTCATTTCGCCAAAGTAGTATTACAAAGAAGCGACGGGTGTCTATCATAGGAGGCGACAATGGACTTTGTTAATAACTGTCGCCTGTCAGATTTCTCATATTCGTCAGCACTGCAACTTCTCTACGGTAATTCTGGTTTCCAAAGGCCGTTGTGCAGGTGCTGTAACGTAGGGGAGACTAGGGTAACGGCGCCTCCCTGAGTAATCGCACCACCCCAGTTTTATAACGAACGGTCGGCAGTACGAGTACGCTTGCCAGTGTTCTATCTCCGTTATCTACCGCGGAACTAATTCCTGTGGTCTCCGTCCGTGATTGTTGACAGGTATTAATCGTGTGAAAGAAATTGTTAGTTTCGACGTTTGAATCTAATTTTCGAGCCTGTATTTTGTTGAAATAAGTACCTCTATAGGCTGTCAGTGATTTTTAATACTCGTATTAATGTAATCTGTTGATATTTAGCTTCGATTTCGTGTCCCTAACCTAATTGTTTTGCAAAATCTTAGGCTTTAAATTGACGTTCTTAGCCATATTTTGCAACTGGGGCAATGACGCCATGGTGGAGAATTTAGGCAAAATGAAGCATAATACAGATGCATACATTTTGTAAAATGGGCACTTGCAGAATGTAGTAGTTTTGAAGTGCCAAAAACTATATTTCTGACTTTTGTGGTGTCTTAATCAAGCCTAAATTATAAAATGTATTTTTATTCCAATTCTACATCGACAATTACTTGAAGCCTTCTAAATGTCTAATACAGAAGAGTGATAAATATAAATTACAACGGTTGTAACATTTATTTACTACTACTCACTCATCGTGTACGTTTATCCTTGTTTTTCAAATGTATGGCATCATTACCCCGTCACCCAGGGTAACGGAGCCTCTGTGTATACTTTTACAATATATTTTTTTACAATGAAACTTAACAAAACACATGTCTGAAATAATTATAATAAAGTAGTATTAGCTAGCGAAGCTGCAGTATTATTCTTTACGAAAAAGACACACATTTAATAAGGTAAAAGAAAACTGGTTTCCCTTAAAGTGGCGCCATTCCCCTGGTCTCTGCTATATGTCATTTGTCTGAAGGCTTTCGATTTTTTACGATTGCTGGCAACTGACGACTTGAGCCAGTTGTGGTAGTGCGGAAGATATTTCTAATTTACTAATCCCTACAGCGATTACTTTTGCTCTGAAAATTGGGCTTATTCTGTATGTAATGTTAAAATAATTTATGGTAATATAGTTGTGCAACGTCTTGGACAACAGCCAGCATTCCGGCTGGTGAACGCCCGTCACCACCGCCCGTATACCACTATACCAGAAAAGACTGCTCGTCATATTTACAATCTCTTTCAATGACGTTTCATTCTTTTATCAAATATTCGCAAAATTTTGCAAATCAATAGAAAAAATCGGAAATTTGTTTTATTCACTCTCAATGTAAATAGTTGTGACCTATTGCGAATACATAGAAAGGAAGATTCGTTATATGATTACGCAATTGCAGAACAATCATTACAAGGAGATACATCCGCAAAATATCTGCGAGTGTGCATAGGGAGTGGTTTAGTAAATGATGAGTAAGGTAGATTCCACACTGAGATTCAGTGGAAGACAGTTGGAAGTTCAGTTTGCCGCGCAGGAGTGGCAGAGCGCTCACAAGGCGCCGCTGCTCCCCGCCGGAGGTTCGAGTCCTCCCTCAGTCATTTGTGTGTGTGTGTGTGTGTGTGTGTGTGTGTGTGTGTGTGTGTGTGTATTTGTGTTGTCCTTAGCGTATCTTAGTTTAAGTAGTTTGTAAGTCTAGGGACTGATGACCACTGCATTTTGATCACACAGCTTTATAAACATGTGAAGTATAGTTCATCAAGAAACGAAGTAGCTTAAAAAAAAACCTTTGACCAGTACTTGATTATTGCACAAGAGTGTGTGATCCGTACCACGTGGTAATGCTAGAGAATTTACAGAAGATCCAAAGAAGAGCAGCACGCTTCTTTACCGGTTCATTTAGCAAGCTCGTAACCGACAGGTAGATAATCAACCAACGCAAGTGGTAGACGCTGAAATAGATGCAATCTGCAGCACTGTATGGGCTGCAGGCTGCACTGAAAGTTTCGAAAGCTACATTTCTCGGATTCACGCAATATGCTGCTTTCTCCTAGATATATCCCGCGGAAAGACCACGAGGATAAAGTTACAGAGATCAGAGCCCATATGGAGGCATACTTTCCCACGAACCATAGACGATTGGAAAAGGAAAAAAGTGGGAAGTGACGCTGCTAACCTAAATACCCTCCGCCTCACACCGTGAAGTGACTTGCGTAGTATAAATATAGATGAGTGCCAGCACACGGAGTCACCCGCTTGGCGACGAGGAATGAAATATGGCAAGGTTTCTCGTTCTACCAGGCTATAGGCAAGCAAACGCCCGTTGTGTCGCTGCACACAAAAACGAGAGCTGACTGAGATACCTTTTTACTTATTTTTCCCGAAAAGCATAAGAAAAAACAAGCAGCTCTAGGTCGTCATCATCAGATTTTTCATATTATCACTTCACTTTTCTTTCCTTTATTCTTCATTCTAGCTGTTGTGAAGACGCCACCTTACCAGTTTTCCAAATAACAGAAGAAAAGTTTTTCTGTCTTCAACCTTGAAGAAAAAGTCTGACTTAGGAGCAACGTGTATAAACTATTCTAATTGTTCTTAGGCTCGACATATGGTCGGGATTCGTCTGGATTGTCCCGACGTTTCATAACTATAATGTCAAGACTACAGACAAAATACAGAATGAAAATTCCTGGCAGATTAAAATTATGTGCCGGAACCTGGACTCGAACCTGGGACCTTTGCCTTTCGCGGGCAAGCGTACTACCGACTGTGCTATCCCGACACGACTCACGATGCCGCCTCACAACTTTACTTCCGCCAGTACCTCGCCTCCTACTTTCCAAACTTCACAGAAGCTCTCCTGCGAACCATGCAAGACTAGCACTCCTGGAACAAAGGATATGGTGGAGAGTGCTAGTCTTGCATGGTTCGCAGGAGAGCTTCTGTGAAGTTTGGAAAGTAGGAGGCGAGGCACTGGCGGAAGTAAAGTTGTGAGGCGGCATCGTGAGTCGTGTCGGGATAGCACAGTCGGTAGTGCGCTTGCCCGCGAAAGACAAAGGTCCCAGGTTCGAGTCCCGGTTCCGGCACACAATTTTAATCTGCCAGGAAGTTTCATATCAGCGCACACTCCGCTGCAGAGTGAAAGTTTCATTCTGAAAATACAGAATGTCGTGACAAAATGTTTCTGTTAAGTTGGGAATCGGGTCTGGCAGAAGACGTGCTAGGAAAGTCGGTGCAGACGTGATCGCTGTGTCCAGATGGTGCAGTAGGCAGCACGACTGCCACATGAGCGGGGAACTTGGATTCGAAACGCGGCATAGCACAAATTTTCATGTTATCCATTTACGTAAATCAAAACCCAGTGGCAGCTAAAAAGCGAAAATTCCTTTCTGTGTTGCTACAATAAAAGCCGAGTTCGTAATTAAGTTGAAATTTGATGCAAATTGTATGAACTTTGAAAGGTTTCTGAATACTATTAATAAGATCCATAATGGTTGGCTATGTAAAATTCACAAGCCAATACGAGTTGGAACGTAGAAATTAAATGCAAATTAATTATCTGCCAGTAGCGTTAACATTTTCTGTAGTAAGTTTATTTTAAAAGTAAAAATTAACAGTTTAGTTTATCATGACAATAATTAAAAAATCCCGACGTTCTGAATTTTATCAAAGTAAGACTTATTAGTCTTCAGGGAGTTATTGCGATCGTTAAATGAATAAAATTCTTGAATGTCCGTCTCCAAATCGCTTATATTTTCTAAAACATTACTAGTTTCGGGACAGCTGCCCATCTTCAGATCAAAATTTAGAAGTTACAGAGTAACCTGTCCTGTAATGAACGAATGTTCACAGTCGTTGAGTAACGACTGTGAACATTCGTTCATTACAGGACAGGTTACTCTGTAACTTCTAAATTTTGATCTGAAGATGGGCAGCTGTCCCGAAACTAGTAATGTTTTAGAAAATATAAGCGATTTGGAGACGGACATTCAAGAATTTTGTTCTGAATTTTTTCCAGATATTTTACTCTTCCCACTTCTAACTGAATTATGGAACACTTCCCTATTACATCAGTTGTAGCCTATAATTATGACGTGCCTCTTTTTCCAATATTAGGAAAAGCAATGAAATCAGCCTTGACTCCGTTGTCGAAATGCCATAACCAAGTCTTTATTTTTCATTCGTGAAGAATGCAAGCCGCTGTAGAGTAGCCGAGCGGTCTAAAGCGTCTCGCTGCGGAGCGCGCGGTTGCTCGACGTGGAGGTTCGAATCCTCCCTGGGGCATGGGTGTGTGTGTTGTCTTTAGGTTAGTTTACATAGGTTTAAGTAGTTTGTAAGCTACGGACTGATGACGACGCAGTTTGGTCCGATGGTCCGTCTAAATATAAAGGCGAAAATTTAAAAAATAGCTTTCATAGTCAGCGACCACACAAACACCACTATGGCTACTCTCAAATCAGAGAATTCTTACTAATAATTTCTCTTTTATAGTCCTGTTGCGTTTCAATATATAGCAGTACGTAAATTTGCAATTTTACATGCTATATGTACAATTCTTGTTTGTTTAAGTATTAGTACAATACATACAATGTGATTACCCACGTTTAACAGATTGTTATACAGTATTGTACATTTTATTACAGTCTAACAAAACATGCTCATATTATTAATATTTTGAGGTACTTAATAAGACAATAGTATAACATAATGAAAATTATAACTAAAAGAGGTATGAGGACAAATGGGTTAAATCATTAGTTCATACAAAAGTAAAGGAATGTAGGTTGTTGGGAATTGAGGGGACAGAGAGATTCGAGTTGTCACAGAATTCCCCTCGATTTCCTTGCCTCGCCTTTTCATCGCCACACCGCCTGCCACTGCCTCTGCCTGTATTTGGTGCCACCCGTCTGATGTGCTTGTGCCGGCCCTGCTACAATTCCAGTAAAATCAGTGTGCGGAAAGTAGGAATTTAAGTCCTGCATTATTTAATGTACCAAAGCAGCCACCGCGTCTATAACTGAAGTAAAATCCCCACAGACTTCGCAATAAAATGTCAAAACCAACAAAACTGCTTCCAATAAAGCAGATCCTACAATTGTTGCTACATTCAAACCACAAACGGCAAGAATCTTCGAGGCATTAGTATTTTAAGAAAAATTTTCACAGTCAGAAGTATATTTCGTGTTACTTTCAGCGGAGTAAGCTGCAAATATAGACCTATTCGAAAGTATTTCTTCTTGATTAAGTTATTGTTTATATCATTGAATCATTGAATTTCGGCTGCCTTTACATTTATTTCACAATTATTTATGTTGTTTGATATTTTACTAATTCTTGGAACGCAAAAATTAAGACAACCATTTCATTAATTACATAGGAAAATAAACAAAAAATTTTCTTGTGAAGCTTATCCTCCAATAGGGGCAGTAGTGTGGTCGCAACGTCAGTTGGTACCAACATTCACAGCAGCGAGTGTCGCGACTGTATGTGTTAGTGTGTGACATAGCTGTAGAGATGTTAATGCCACGAAAATCAAGCCATGGCCAGTCTACCAAGATCTACAGTTGAAGTGCCGTGCCCATTTATCTCTATACTACCTGGATGTTGAGCTTCAGCTATCTGAGCGTGCGGGTGCCAGCCGTATGTTTGTATTTCGTTTCTTGCTAAATTACAGCATGGCTTCTACGATATTTCACTAGAACACGGAAATAATATACGCTTCTATTCCACTCCTGTACCAGCCTATTTCATCGTACATTGACATAAATTTCATAACAAGAAGTTAGCAAGCAATCATTTAGCAAGTAATACCTGACAGAAAATCGTTTTCAATATTACAACTCGGCGGGGAATACAAAAATCACGTGCAAAACATATGAATGTGCTGGCACCAAGGAGGTTAGAATAAAGGGAGATGGCATTATGTATTCCGTGCACATAAGTCAGTTGAAGCCTGTCCGCCATCTTGGTCAGTTTTGGAATGCTATTTCTCCGTTAAAACTGTGCGTTAACTTGACCCTCTTACTGTTAATGTATTGAACTGACAGCCACTGCAAAGTATGTACTTTCAAACAATATACTTTCTCGGATAAATAGTAATAAATAATCCTAATATATTTGAAAACTTAATTTTCAACGGCTAATTTGCACTCTTTTTACACCTTGCACATTACAGCAAAGCCGTCGGACGTTTTATTTCCGTTTTGACTAACATCAAACATTAGCTCTACAATACGAACACTTCTCTAAAACTTAGCAGTATGGCGGAGGCAGGCTTCACTTTTTCAGCGAAAGGGCGTCTCTGTGTATTCTAACCTCATTGGCTGGCACGTTGCAGTCATAGCTCAGAGACCAGAGTTATACCTCAAGGTTGTCTAGATATCACTAGCAATGTCCATTGGCGAAGATTTTGGTAGGATGGGTATTGCATCATTTTCTTGGCACCACCATATCTATAGGTATAGAACGTCTCTCTTGGCAAACCAGCGGTAGTTTCTAGTTGCGCTTATGACTATACAGACCGTTTGGTGAAGGGAAGAAACGTTCTGTTTCAAGTGAAAGCATTATTAGTTTAAAATAGAAGGATTTCTTAAAAATTGCTAAATGGGTGTTTATATCTGATTATATTTGCCAACAATCTTGTGCTTCTATTTGTCACACTATGCTGTATAAATATTTAATCTGAAGATAACGATATAATGATGGCAATGGCCTGATAAATTAGAAATTAAATTATGCAATATATATATATGACCACATGTGGGCAATGCAGGTAATGAGGCACTTCTCAAGGAGTGAACTGACTTTCGACTGTGAGATCGTGAAACTAAAGCAAGACTATAAATCAGCAACATTACAAATTAGAATCAAAATTTATTTTCAGAATAAAACTTTCACTCTACAGCGAAGTGTGCGCTGATATGAAACTTCCTGCCAGTAAGTTAAAAAAATTTAATCGTTTGCGTATGCTGGTCCTAAGCTTAAAATTCTATGAAATAATGTCCACCTCCGTCACTCTGAGTTCCTTTCGGATCCAAAAAATAAAAACTGTTCTGCGTGACTGACGGCTATGGAAGGACCCGGGTTCGTTTCCCGATACTACTAACGGTTTTTCTTTAATGGGAGGACTGGATCGGGGAGCACTCAGCCTCGTGAGACTAACTGATGAGCTGCTCGACCGATTAGCCAAGGTCAATAAACCCGACATCGATCGCAAGAAAGGTGTACTGACCACATGGCCTTCCGTAACGCACGCAACGACGTCATTGGCCTGAAATATCTAGCCGTCTATTGTGTTAATCTAGGACCCCCAGGGAGCTCTCGGTTCTTTCGTGAGTACGTGCATGGCGAGCATTACGCCCCGAGCTAGTGCAGTCTGTCTCCCTGGACTACATTTCCTTTCCGTCCCTCCTTTCTTATCCTCACTCCTTTTCCTCCCCACCAGGGGAATGATGACCTTGGCAGTTTGGTCCCACTATCCTCAATAACCCATCAATCCATCAATCTAGGGCTAGAAATATGGAAGAGTTAGTTATTTTGTAATTTTTTATTCACTCAGTAAGAAGTCAGATGTTATTAATAAAATAGAGGTATTTTTCTTTGTATTTGTGCACAAATCTGTCATATCTGGTAGAAAGTATTTTCTGTCTAATTACATAAATAAAAAATACACGTTCATACAGGGTGTTTCAAACGGAATAGTAAATATTTTAGGAGGTGGTAGTATAGATGACTTGCAAAACAAACGGCTTGTAACATGTGTCCAGTTTTATCTTGTACAGAGGTAAAGCTGTGTTCAATGCGTTTTCGTTGCGTGTGTTGTTACACTGCTATGTGCGTTTTTATCGAATGTAAGCAGCAGTGTGTTCATGTTAAAGTTGTGAAGTGGTCAGGTTGTAAAAGTCAGTTCACACAGTGTCCGTCCACATTTGATAAGCTCAGAATTTATTCCATCTGGATCACAGATCTTGCGTTTTTTAAAGGTTTTCAGCACTTGTTGAAGCTCATTTCAGCTTTTTGAGTCAACTGTCTTGTTGTAATAGAGTGTTACGTATTCTGTATTTATTGCAGTAGTTTCACAAAACCATAACATCTTATAATGTTGTGCTCACTGTTCGCCATTAATTACATAAATTCCATCATTATTTCTTTCAGACTGATTTACGTTCTGTCGTCTGTGTACATCATCTTCTATATTATTGTAAAATTTGTTGTTGTTTGTTAAGCTTATGGGACTTAACTCCGGGGTCATCAGTCCCTAAACTTACAAACCACTTATGAACTAACTTATACTAAAGACAGCACAAACATCCATGCCCGAGGGGGCATTCGAACCCCCGACGGGGAACGGCCTCGCGCATCGTAGCATAGCGCCTCAATGCGCTCGGCCGCGGCTGTAAAATTTGTTCCAGGAGTCTTGATGTGCTTTCCTTCTTATGTGATTAATCTGATGGAAATTCTCCAATGAGATGCGAAAAAACTACTCAAAAGAGATAGAGTGATTAGCAGTTCTTAGCTCAGTATCGCCGATAGAACTTTTTTTTTTTCTTTTAGGGAGGACGAAGAAGAACGGAGATAGAAGGGGATAGACAACCTCACAGCCTAGATTGTGAGTAACCCTTCCCTTCCATTACCTTTTTTCTGCCTCCTCTCTCCTACCTAAAGAAGGAAAATATTTCCGAAAACTTGTAAGTATTCGTTCGTCTCTCTCGTCTGACTATCGGCGGTACTGAACTCAGCTAAGTACTGGCCAGTCATTCTATCTCTTTTGAATAGTTTTTCATTATTAGCTGCTCAGCATGGTTTCTTCTTTCCTTAACAGTTATTCTGTTACTGTATTCTCTTTCGTACCTTGACTTAGTATCCTTTTTTTTTTTTTTTTTCTTTACAGCTTATTCAATTTCTGCATTCACCATTTTCAGTCCTCTCCTTCTTAACTTGATATTCTTACCAACTGCTTAAAACGCTGCTCTTTGTACACAGTCTTTCATATTACTCCGTTCTGCCTCTACACTTCTAACAATTAACATTTCTTTAAAGTATTACTTGCTATTATTTAATCTAATCACTATTAGCGAATGGGTGTCACGTAAAACTGTATATATTAGAAATGATATTGCCATTAGGAAAAGATTGAAAAGCCTGCATTAGTGAAATAAATACCGAGAGCTCTGGCGCAGTGGTAAGGCAATGGACTCGCTTTCCGAAGTTGGGCGGTTCAAACCCACCTTCGGCCATCCAGATTTAGGGTTTTCCGTGATTCCCCTAAATCACTCCAGGCAAATGTCTGAATGGTTCCTTTCAAAGGGCACTGCCGACGTCCTTCCCCAAAAGAATCAGAGCCTGAGCAGCATCTCTAATGACGACGACGGGACGTAAAACCCTAACTTTCTACCTTCTTGTGAAATAAATCTGAATATAACTGATCACAATGAGGATAAAAATAATACTTTCGCGTAGCTCAGTGGCGTGGTGCAAGTATTTAAACTGGACGCCAATTTTTTTTTTTTCCTTTTTGTTCTCCTTTCGCTCTCCATAGGCGCCTTTTTCGGCGGCTCTTTTATTTGTCTTCTCAAATATAGTGCCTCGCAGGCTGTTGCCACCAACAGAATTCCTTGACTCGTTATACAGTAAGTTCTCGACAGAGGTCGTCTTCTCATAACTTGAAAACGGGAGTTGCCTTTTTGTAATTTCATTTTATTTTATTTTATTTTTTATTTTTTTAATTGTAATTTTCACTTCAGCGATTTGTTTGCCCTTAAACTACCCCATTTATCTAACTGGAGAAAGTGGACCTACAATTTAACGTGGAATTCGACTCGTCACATCGTTGAGCGGTGAAGGCTGGGTCAACGCAACTGAAAAATTCGGTGAGCCTACCGGTTTTCGAACCCGCGACCCTTACGTTTCCAGGCAAACGCTTTACTGCGAGACCCCAAGGCCCGATCTCTTGCTGATATTGCAGGTCTTCATATGTCCGTGCTTGCTATGATACATTCCATAAGAATTCCGTCTTATATAAGGTACCGTCTGTGAGGGTTTTTTTTCGCCCAGGCATGTTTTGGAGCTTAATGTACCATCTTCCATGGCTTTTTTTTTTCCTTTAATTTCTACATGAGGTTAATGGCAGAGTTTAGATTTTGATTTTATTAAGCAATAAAATGCTTCACAGATGGTGCTGCGGAGTACGCCTTCTTTGTTTGCGTCGTGTTATTACTTTTTCTGATGTTACTATTATCATGTTTATCAGTTTTGCACTATTTGTTGTCAACTTGCATTGCTTATGACGCCATTTGTCGTGTTGTGGCCATTAACTTCTTGTAGAAATTAAAGGCATAAAAAGAAAAAAAAAACACGAAAAACACGGAAGATGGCACAATCAGTGCCGAAATATCCCGAAATATCTTTGGATGAAAAAAATAACAGACAAGGTGCCTTGCATAAGGCGTAGTTCTTATGTAGCTTCTGATTGTAATTTCGTATCTTCTTCTTCGTGGTACAATCACAGTGTAACATATACAGTCGTGACAGTCACTGATGTGAAAGTTGTTACCAGTTGACAGTTGGAACAACACTAGCGGTCCTAGCGGTGGGCCAGCCGCCAAAGGAGTAAAGTTTGTTTATGATTATTTTTGTACGTAATGAACGAAATAATGACTTAATTTTTGCGTTACAAATATCAGTAATATATGAAGAGAATTACATAATGGGGAAAGTAATGGAAAACAGTGACAGAAGCAACATTCATAAATAAATACGAATATGTGTATATTTGCAACTTATTCCGCTGAAAGTAAGTAGAACGTAAACATAAGATAAATATATAATTCTGTTATTGTCTGTTCTTAGTATGACAGGCAGGCAGTTTTCTTTGATGTTTATCAATTCGGTACAGTATGAAGATTCGCACAATACACTCGTCTTACTGATAAGCGCAAATGTTTTTGAGTGTAATTACCACAGCCTACCATATACAGTCGCGACACTCACTGCTGTAAAAGTTGTTAGCAACTGACAGTTGTCGCGACACTAGCGCTCCTAAAGGTGGGCAAGCCACTCAAGTAGCGATGTTAGTTTATAATCGGTTTTGTACGTAAAAACGAAATAATTACTATAATTTTTGCATTACAAGCATTAGTAAAATATCGAGAGACGAACATAATACTGAAATTAATATAAAACAGCCTAATTTAAATGATTCATTGGTATAAAGAACAACACCCTCATGAACAAATACTTACGAATATGTGTATATTTGCAGCTTATTCCGCTGAAAGTAAGTTGTATATAAACATAATGGTATAATAAATTTCTATTATGGTCTGTTCTTACCATGACAGCCAGTTTTTGACGTGCATCAATTCGGTGTGGAGTCTAATAATTCTCACATTTTTACACGTCATTCGTGTTTTTTATACGTGCATATTCTTTTAAGTGTAATTCTTTTAGCTTTAAGAAAGCCAATATTTTGATGATTCCTGCCGTTTGTGGTTCAGATGTAGCAGCAATTGTGGAATTCGGTTCTTCTTTGTTGGAAAACAATTTGGTTGCTTTTAGCGTTATATTGCCACGTCTGTGAAGTTTTTCCTTCAGTTACAGCTGTGATGGTTGATTTGGTTCGTTAAATACCGTATTTATTACATTCTGTACACTCGCCGATTTAACTGTAATTGTAATGAAGAATACTAAACGTTCCTGCGTAGAAATTGACGTCTCTCTGCTAAAGGGCATGTCTCCTGGTGTTTCCTAGGCATTCTTATTTTTAATAGAAAATGAAATTATTCATTTAAAGCCTGTATGTTACAGGATGATTGTAAATTAACTGTCTTTAATGTACCGTTTCGTACACTGTCAGGGATCTTACGAAACCTAAGAAAGAAATGGGGAGCTATTTTTAAATTATTACCTATTTATAAGGCACTACATACGTTCCCTAATATTAAAGGTATGCTGAAGTCAAACTAAACGATACTATTCGCACTCATCCAATATTCAGAAACGCAGCTTGCCGGCCGCTTGGAGCGTGGAAGTGTCGTGACTGTATATGTTAGACTGTGGTAATTACTTTAGCCATTGTTTTGAAGATCCTTGCCGTCTGTGTTCAGCTGTAGCAACAATTGTGCAATTGGTTTAGGTTGGTTTCTTCTTTGTTGTGAAACAGTTTGATTGCTTTTGCCGTTTTATTGCCACTTCTATGACGTTTTTCCTTCAGCTACAGCTGTTTTGCCTGATTTGATACGTTCTATAATCGGTTCCTGTGGTCCAACCTCACCGATTTTACTGGATATCTTGAGCAGAATAGCGACGTCTTTCTGCCATAGAGCAGGTCTTCTGGTGTTTCCTAGTCATTTTTACCTTTCATACAAAAAGGAAATTCTTCAGTAAAAACTTGTAACATACAAGATAACTGTAAAGAAACTGTCTTGTATGTAGCATTTCTTAGCTTGTCTGGGAACTTACGAAACCTCAAAAAGACAAATGTTGAGCTATTTTACGTTATGCCCTATTTTGAGGGCACTATATACATTCCTTAATGTTCTACATTCCTTAATGTAAAAAAAATTTGTTAAAGTCAATAGAAACGATACTATTCGCACTCATACGATATCGTATTCAGAAATGTAGCTTGCCGACTGCTTGGAGCGCTGCTGTCGCAGTATATAACCACGGTCTAGCATATACAGTCGCGACGCTCACTGCTGTGAAAGACGAATGACTATACCTAACCTTCATAAGGCTACGCTACAGATTACTTTTTTGAAGTGAAATTTATCTTAGGTATAGGTTAAATTAAGATTTTTTTTTTCTTTTGAGCGTAGCGCCCGAATCTTCGGTTAAGAAACGTGCAGCATCTCATTGGCTGACAGCTAGCGAGTTCTCATTGGCCGGAGCCAAAAGTTTTGGTCTGTCCATAGTCACTCGTCTGTTGAAAGGGATACCAACTGACAGTTGTATCGACACTAGCGCTCGTAGCGGTGGGTAAGCCGCCAAAGGAGTGATGTTCGTTGTTTTTTTTTTTTTTTTTTTTTTTTGTACGTAATTAACGGAGTAGAATAATTTGTTTTAGAAGTTTTAGTAAAATATCAAGAGACATACATATTACGGAAATTAATGTAAAAACAGCCGAATTAAACTGATTAAGTGGTATAAAGAACGACTTCGTCATGAACAAATACCTACGAATATGTGTGTATTAGCAGCTTATTCCGCTGAAAGTAAGTAGTATGTAAACATAAGACAAACATAAATTTTTATTATGATCTCTTGTTACTATGACAGGGAGTTTTTGACGCCTGTAAATTCGGTACGGGTCTAATGATTCGCACATTTTGACACCTCACTCGTCCATCTTACACGCGCGTATTCTTTTGAGTGTAATTACTTTAGCTTAGACAGCCAACGTTTTGAAGAATCTTGCCGTTTGTCGTTCAGCTGCAGCAACAATTGTGGAATTGGGTTCTTGTTTGTCAGAAGACAGTTTGTTTTTGCCATTTTAGTGCCACGTCTGTGACGATTTTCCTTTAGTTACAACAGCGGTGGCTGATTTGACGCCTTAAATACTGTAGTTGTTGCATTCTCTATGCGTTTTCTACGTTCCACCCTTACCAACTTCATTGAAATTGTAGTGAAGAAAAGCGACGTCTTTTTGCCAAAGGGCTGGTCTTCTGGTGTTTGCTAGCCATTTTTCTACTTTAACAGTAAATGAAATTATTAAGTAAAAGCCTGTAGGTTACAAGATAATTGTAAATAAACTGTTGCATTGTACCGTTTCGTACCTTGTCAAGGATCTTAGGAAAGCGAAGAAAGACAAAGGTGGAGCTATTTTTAAGTTATTACCTATTTCATGACACAACATATTTTCCCTAATGTAAAAAAGTATGTTAGGATCAATATAAACGATACTATTCGCACTTATCCAACATCTTATTCAGAAATGAAGCTTGTCGGCCGCTTGGAGCGCTGCTGTCGAAGTGAAGGGGGGAAAAAAGAAGTTTAAATGTTTGTAATCCTATCGGACCTAACTACGTTGGTCATCAGTCCCTAGCCTTACAAACCAGTTAAACTAACCTAAGGACAACACTCACTTCCATGCCCGAGGGAGGATTCGAACCTCCGACGCGGGAGGCCGCGCAATCCGTAAAGTGGCGCTCCAGACCGCTCGGCTACTCCCGGGCGGCTGTCGCAGTGTATAAATGTTCAAATTTTTGTATAGTTTATGGGACTTACTACGGGGTCATTAGTCCCTAAACTACTTATGAACTAACTAATACTAAGGACGGCACAAATATCCATGCCCGAGGGGGGATTCGAACCCCCGACCATAGTGGTCGTGCAGACCGTGACTGGAGCGCCTCAGTCCCCTCGGCCACCGCGACCGGCCGCAGTGTATAACAAAAATCTGTGGGAGAGTATATGTTAGACTGTGGTATAGCATTGCAAAGCGATATGAAATGGAACGAGCATGTGAGGACAGTTGTGAGGAAGGCGGACAGACAACTTTGATTTATTGGTAGAATTTTGGAAAGATATACTTCATCTGTAAAGAAGACCGCGTATAAAACGCTTGTGCGACCACGTCTTGAGTATTGCTGAAATGTTTGGGAGCCGCAGCAGATCAGTTTAAAGGAATACATGGAAGCAGTTTAGAGGCAAGCAGCTAGGTTTCTTACCGGTAGGTTCGAGCAATGCGCGAGTGTCACGGAAATGCTCCGAGAATTCAATTGGGGATCGCTGGAGGAAAGACGACGTTCTTCTCGTGTATTTCTGTCGAGGAAATTTAGAGGGCCGGAGTTGAAGCTGACTGTCGAACGATCTTCCTGCCGCCTACTTACATTTCGCGTAATGATCACAAAGACAAGAGCTTTTTTTCCTTGTTCTATTTGGGAGTGTAATCATCAGCATCATTAGAGACTGATTATGCCTTTCAGCGTTCAGTCTGGAGCATAGTACCTCTAATAAAATTCGTTCACATCCCCTATTCAATGCTAACATTGATGACTCGTCTGATGTTATGCCTTTCACTTGAAAATCATTCTGCACCGAATCTAAGTACTTTCTTCTAGGTCTACATCGTCTCCTCTTACTCTCCGCTACCGAGCTCATGAGTCTCTTAGGTAACCTCGCTTTTCCCACGCGTGTAACATGACCCCACCATCTCAGTCTGTTTGCTCTAACTGCTTCATCTATGGTGTTCATTCCCAATTTTTCTTTTCTTTGATTTCCTCATTATGGACGCCCTCCTGCCATTGTTCCCATGTATTAGTACCTGCAATCATTCTTGCTACTTTCATATCTGTAACCTCTAGCTTGTGAATAAGGTAATCTGTATCCACCCAACTTTCACTCCCATACAACAAAGTTGGTCGAAAGATAGAGCGGCGCACTGCTAACTTAGTCTCGGTACTTACTTCCTTCTTGCAGAAGAGAGTAGATCTTAGCTGAGCACTCACTGCATTAGCTTTGCTGCACCTCGATTCCAGTTCTTGCACTGTGAGAAAATACATCCCAGGTACTTGAAACTGCCTACCTGTTCTAACTTTGTTCCTCCTATTTGGCACTCAATCTGTTTGAATCTCTTTCCCACAGACATTACTTTCGTTTTGCAGATGGGAGTGGAATAGGAAAGGAAATGCCCAGTAGTCTTACAATGTACCAAAATGTTCAAATGTTTGTATAGTCTATGGGACTTAACTACGGGGTCATCAGTCCCTAAACTTACAAACTACTTATGAACTACTTACGAACTAGGACGGCACAAATATCCATGCCCGAGGGGGGATTCGAACCCCCGACCGTAGTGGCCGTGCAGACCGTGACTGGAGCGCCTTAGTCCCCTTTATTGAATTTTTTTTTTACTCTTTTTATTATTTCTTTTTTTTTTATTTTTTATTTACGGGCCTCCTTACCACCCCTTCAGCCCGGCCTTACGCTCACCACGTGTCGCCTTCCTCGGCGTCAGCTTCAATGCCTTCAAAGGAAAGAAATTGGCCTTCTGCCACATATAGTCTCTTTCAATGTTCCAAATTACTTTTTTTTTTCTTCTTTTTTGAGCGACGTGATTGCGTGTCTTCTTCGGCGTGGTGTCAACCACAAAGTTCGTCTTCTCGAATGTTGCAAAGGTTTCCGTGTCGTTTTCCTTTCTTCAGTATTCCCTATCGTAATTGCTTTTTGTCTTCTCTTAACTTCGGGCTTCACTTGCCAAAATTCGCGCAATACTTCCGTTGCTCAGGCTCGTGGACCCTTCTCCATTCCATCAGCAAATTACATAATAAATAAAACAAAGGATACCTCGATTACCAGCAGGCCATAACAATAGAGAAATAAAGTTCGTAACAAATAAATGTGCGTGATGTCGGAATGGAAATGACTTCTCGATGCCTACGGTGGCATGTCTTCACTTGTCATCAAGTTGAACTAAAATCATTGTATTCAAAAGTGACCAACTGTTCATTAGACTACCGGACTGTGGTATACATCAAAGTTTCTCATTCGCATTCCGTGTCTGTTATACTTAGTGCGCAGTGGAAGCTTGCTCGCCTACCGCAGAGCAATTAGTAGGAAGTTCTGGAAGCGTTTTTTGTATGTTTGATATCTCTGAATCTTGCGATGTTCACTAGAGATGTAGAACAAAAAAGTCTTCAAAAACAGGTGGGGCATACCTTATTGCGTAGTACACAAATTGACCCATGAGCCAGGTATAACTATTATGATTTGCTCCGGGATAATGGTTCCATTCAGAAAGGACACAGTTCGTTGTAATTGACGGTAAGTCATCGAGTAAAACAGAAGTGATATCTGGCGTTCCACGGGGAAGCGTTATAGGTCCCCTACTCTTCCTCGTGTTTATAAACTATTTAGGAGATAATCTGAATAGCTCCCTTAGACTGTTCGCGGATGATGCTGTCGTTTATCGGTTAGTGAAGTCAACAGAGGATCAAAAGCAACTGCAAAGCGATTTAGACAAAATTTCTACTTGGTGCGAAAATTGGCAATTGACACTAAATAAAGAAAAGTGTGAAGTAATACACATGACCACTAAAAGAAATCCGCTGAACTTCAATTACGCGATAAATCAGTCAAACCTTAAGGTCGTAAATTCTACGAAATACCTAGGAGTTACAATTACGAACAACTTTGACTGGAGAGAACACATAGAAAATATTGTGGGGAAGGCGAACCAAAGGTTACGTTTCATTGGCAGAACGCTTAGAAGATGCACCAGCTCCACCAAAGAGACTGCCTACATCACACTTGTGCGTCCTCTCCTGGAGTACTGTTGCCCCTTGTGGGACCCTCACCAGGTGGGACTGACGGAAGATATTGAGAAGGTTCAGAGAAGGGCAGCTCGTTTTGTTTTATCACGTCACGGGGGGGGGGGGGGGAAGCGTCACGGAAATGTTGCACGAATTGGGGTGGAAATCATTAAAAGAAAGACGTTATTCATTGCGGCGTGATCTGTTTGCGAAGATTCAATCACCGACTTTTAGTTCTGAATGTGAAAATATTTTGCTAGCACCCACCTACTTAGGGAGACATGACCATCCCAATAAAATAAGAGAAATCAGATCGAAAACGGAACGATTTAGGTGTTCTTTCTTCCCACGCGCTATTAGAGAATGGAACGGTAGAGAAAAGTTATGAAAGTGGTTAATGAACCCTCTGCCAGGCACTTAAATGTGATTTGCAGAGTATCTATGTAGATGTAGATGTAGATTCAGGGAAGAGTACAACCCCTCGGCCACCGCGGCCGGCACAGTGCACCTTTCGCCACACACCTTACGGTGGATTGCTGGTTATGTATGTAGATGTAGATAACAGAAAAAAATGAGTGGCAGTGTCGTGACTGTTAGGTTAGAGTGTGGTACAGTTTTGAGACGCGGTGGTGAATATATCGGGAGCGCTGCAGGCTGGCAGGCTTTGGGGCGCTGCCTGGCCGTGCCTGCGGGCCTCGCACAAAAGCAGCCGCTGCGAGAGAACAGCAAAGCACAGCAGGCCAGCATATCGACTGCAGCCGGCGCTGCGCCTGAAGGAACGCATATCAAACGCCGGACACGCAAAACAACGTCAAACAAATCGTACCGCCAGCTCTCCTCTACTTCTGCGTCTGTTGCGCTCGAATACGATGGCGGACTAAACACTCTACAAAATATCAACGGAAAAAAATACGTACTTTTCAGGAGATTGACCTTTGATAATCTTCGTTTATTTTATTCGTACGTGATTTGTTAAAGAACGGAAACCTTACAGGATCATTTATATAAATCAGACGAAATATACTCTGACATATCAAATGTCATGGGATAGTACCGGGTGATCAAAAAGTCAGTACAAATTTGAAAACTTAATCTACATCTACATCCACGTGGGATACTCTGCAAATCACATTTAAGTGCCTGGCAGAGGGTTCATCGAACCACAATTATACTATTTATCTCCCATTCCATTCTCGAACAGCGCGCGGGAAGAAAGAACACTTGAATCTCTCTGTTCGAGCTCTGATTTCTTGTATTTTATTCTGATGATTATTTCTACCTATGTAAGTGGGAGTCAACAATATATTTTCGCATTCGGAGGAGAATGTTGGTGATTGGAGTTTCGCAAGTAGCCCACGCCGCAGCGATAAGCGCCGTTGTTGTAATGATTCCCATCCCAGATCCTGTATCATTTCCGTAACACTGTCTCCCCTGTATCGTGACAATATGAAACGAGCTGCCCTTCTTTGGACTCTTTCGATGTCCTCCGTCAAACCCACCTAATAAGGATCCTACACTGGGCTGCAATACTCCAAAAATGGACGGACAAGCGTAGTGTATGCAGTTTCTTTTGTAGTTCTGTTGCATCTTTTAAGGGTTCTGCCAATAAAACGCAGTCTCTGGTTCGCCTTTCCCACGACATTATCTACGTGTTCTTTACAATTTAAGTCTGAAGTAATAGTAATTCCTAGGTATTTTGTGGAGTTTAAGGCCTTCACATTTGATTGATTTATCTTGTAAACAAAGTTTAACGGATATCTTTTCGTACTCATGTGGACTACTTCACACTTCTCATTATTTAGAGTCAATTGCCAATTTTTACATCATACTGATATCTTATTCAAATCGTTCTGCAGTTGGTTTTGATCTTCAGATGATGAATAAATCACGGAATAATGTAGATAGAGAGGTAAAAATTGACACACATGCTTGGAATGACATGGGGTTTTATTAGAACCACATCTACCGTTATCGGGCCTTTTTTCTTCGAGGACTGCGTGATTATGGCTTTGTAACTGCTACCGTGACGCGTGAGAGGTACGCCGATATGTTACAGAATCGCATTATCCCTAGCCTGGCTGATAAACACCTGCTGGAACGTACGATTTTTATGCAGGATGACGCTCCACCCCATATTGCTAGACGCGTGAAAGATCTCTTGCTCGCGTCGTTTCGTGATGATCTTGTGCTCAGCCGCCACTTTCGTCATGCTTGGCCTCCCAGGTCCTTAGACCTCAGTTCGGCGATTATTGGCTTTGGGGTTATTTGAAGTCGCAAGTGTATCGTGATCGACCGACATCTCTAGGGATGCTGAAAGACAACATCCGACGACAATGTTTCACCGTAACTACGGACATGCTCTACAGTGCTGTTCACATTATTCCTCGACTACAGCTATTGTTGAGGAATGATGGTGAACATATTGAGCATTTCCAGTAAAGAATATCATCTTTCTTAGTCTTAATTTGTTATGCTAATTATTGCTTTTCTGATCAGTTGAAGCGCTATCTGTCGGACATTTTTGAACCTTTTTTTTCCTAATAAAATCCCATGTCATTCCATTAAGTTTTCAAATTTATACTGACTTTTTGATAGTCCGGTATGACGGTACAGCCCCTATCTTAACTTTCATTCTGAATATACCCGCTCGCGCGCATTGGGCGCGATCGCGAGGTTGAGTTGTCGCCGTCGCCGTTGTAGTGGCATGGTCCAGGAATGCGGCAAAACTCAAAATAACCGGTAGTCATGGAGCAGCCACGAGATAGTTCGCTATGCTGGCTAGCCTGCCGCCTTTAATAAAAGCAATATATACGGAAGAATGGAAAAACTGGTAGAAGCCGACCTCGGGGAAGATCAGTTTGGGTTCAGGAGAAATGTAGGAACTCGGGAGGCAATACTCACTTTACGGGTTATCCTAGAAGATAGATTAAGAAAAGGCAAACCTACATTTCTAGCTTTTGTAGATTTGGAAAAGGCTTTTGACAATGTTGATTGGAATAAACTCTTTCAAGTTCTGAAGCAAGCAGGAGTAAAATATAGGGAGCGTAAGGTTATTTACAACTTGTACAAAAACCAGACAGCGGTTGTCAGAGTTGAAGGGCATGAAAGGGATGCAGTGGTTGGAAAGGGAGTAAGACAGGGTTGTAGTCTTTCTCCATTATTATTCAATTTGTACATTGAGCAAGCTATAAAGGAAAGCAAGGAGAAATTTGGAGAAGGAATTAAAGTTCAGGGTGAAGAATTAAGAAACATTGCGTTTTGACGACGACATAGTAATTCTGTCAGATACAGCAAAGGACCTGGAAGAGCAGTTGAACGGAATGGACAGTGTGCTGAAAGGTGCATATCACATGAACATTAACAAGAGCAAAACTAGGGTAATGGAGTGCAGTCTAAGAAAATCAGGTGATGCTGAAGGAATTAGATTGGGAAACGAAGCAATAAATGAGGTAGATGAGTTTTGTTACTTGGGCAGTAAAATAACAAATGATGGTCGCAGTACAGAGGATATAAAATGCAGAATGGCAATGGGTAGAAAAGCGTTTTTGAAAAAGAGAAGTTTGTTAACATCGAATATTGATTTTACCCTAAGGAAGTCCGTTCTGAAGGCATTTGTATGGAGTGTTGCCTTGTATGGGAGTGAGACATGGACGATAAACAGTGCGGACAGGAAGAGGATTGAGGTTTTTGAAATATGGTGCTACAGAAGAATGCTGAAGATTAGGTGGGTGGATCGCGTAACTAATGAGGAGGTACTGAACAGAATTGGGGAGAAAAGAAATTTCTGGCATACCTTGACTAAAAGAAGGGATAGAATGGTAGGACACATTCTTAGACATCAAGGAATTGTGAATTTAGCATTAGAGGGAAGTGTGTGGGGTAAAAATCGCAGAGGAAGACCAAGAGATGGATACAGTAAGCAGATTAAGACAGATGTAGGTTGCCGCTCTTATGTGGAGATGAAGAGGCTTGCTCAGGATAGGGTATTGTGGAGAGCTGCATCAAACCAGTCTCCGGACTGAAGACCACAACAACAACATTTCGAAGAACATGAATTACTCGCAAACCAAGCTAGGTACAGAGCAGCTGGTACCGTCATTTTTAGGGAATTTTAAGACGGATAACATTGTGTATTTTTATGTTATACGCCCCCCCATAATTGTTGAACTATTTACCGATAAACAGTTTCATAACATTCGAAACTTCTGAAATTGATAGCTAATCAACAAATGAACCAATGTATATGTATGGTGTGTCGATGGCTAGACATCGAAGAGCTCTATCAGACTATGATAGCAGAAGTTTTGTAACTATTACCGTTGAAAAGTAAAACAACCAAGAAAGATGACAAAGCGTAAGGAAGAAATTTCGCGTTCCCGGTTCGTTTCTAAAACACAGAAAACGGCACTGAAAAGTGAATCTACAGACGATAGAAAATTCAAATTTATAGACGTTGTTTATCTTACACTGTAGGCATCAGCGATTTTTCGAAATTTTCATCCCTTATGGGGGTGGGATAGGGGATGAACGGTTTTTTTGAAAATTCGTTGCTATTCAGGCAATTTTGAAGCAAGAAATACAAAACTTCCGATTTAGATTTTTGAATGGATTTTTAAAAACACGTGTTTCGATATTTTTGGAAATTCAGCCATTAAGCTTGTGAAATGAGGGAAAATATTTTAAGGTTGTTACTAAGACAATTTTGATACTAGAAATGCGAAAATTTGGATTTGTAACCATTGTTAGAATTTTTTCAGTGTTTCGGGATGGTTTGTATTCTGCCATCAATGCTGGATTAGGGGGTGGCAAGTTGTATCAAAATACTTGATTAGGAAAGCATTTTTAAAGCTAAGTCTATGAAAATTTATATTTAGAAGTAGAAATAACCAATGCAGACCATCCAGTATACGCGGAATTAAGCTAGTATAAGTAAAATAGTATTAATCCTCATTTATTTTATAATATTTGCAAATCAAAATGAACGGTAAGAATGCTGACTAGATAAAATTGTATGAAATCCCGTATCATAAATGTTCTACCGCAATGTAGTGGCCGCCTTGCTGCGGAGCGCGCTGTTGCTCGTCGTCAGAGGTTCGAGTCCTTTGGTGTGTGAGTCGTCCTTAGGTTAGTTTAAGTAGTTTGTAAGTCTAGGGACTGATGACCAATGGGTTTACAAACATTTGAACAAATGTTCTCTGGTAAGTATTCTTACCACTTCATAGGACATCTTGCATGCACAAAATCAAGAAAACAAGTAAGTAATGTATCTAACTTCTTGCCATGGAATAAAGCATTTCAAGTTTATTTCTGAACATGCATAGTACTGCCATATAAAGGAATAATGCTGTAAATGCGAGGGACTGTGGTGGATGTGTAGGACTAATTCAGCATAGTGGCAGCTGAGCTCGGGATTGACGAAAGGCGAATTAAATTAACTGGGGAGAGGGGGAGAGAAGATAGCATTAACAGCAACTCTATATCTATAACTTCATTAGCATTTGTTGCTACTGATTTCCAGTGCTACTGAATGAGTTTTATAAATCCAGTCAGACTAAATTTGGTGAATTCATTTCGGTTCATTATAAATTATGTACGAATTCTATGTGTCCTATATTCCTGTTCTTTTGTTATTTGATTAAACACAATATTTAATATTCTGAGTTCAATTAGTCTATTTGTATACCAGTACGATTCTAAATGTCACGAAGCTTTTGGGTGTATTCGCACAGCACATAGTAGATTAATTTTAACAGTCCATTAGCAATTAATGAGCTATGCACTACAACTGTGTCGAATTCATATTTATCAATATGAAATTTACCTGTCGATCGTAAAGTGACCAGTGGTAGTACCTCAGCACCGCCTTCAAGTATAAAAATGTGCAATTGATTCACGGCGTCTGTTTTTTCAGACGTGTCCGGAAATACCCGAAATAAACTTATTAAATACTTGGCCTCGCGTAATTCGTCAGCGCGAACTGCAGTATCATAAGCAGCAGAATATTTGTTCATTGCTGTATAGTCACGTCTACATAAATTTACTGACGTGATCGCGCAGTTTAATAAACATTGATACTGCTCTTTCTAAACGGAGCGCGTTTCATTAGTTGCATCAATGGTGCTGTGGAATTTGTTCTGATAACTTCATTGTCGTTTTTTGTAGTCGGTTAATTGCGTGTCACATAGAACACTTGTATCATTTTAGCCAAAACGATGTGGACTGGGATACATGTTTTGTTCGATTGGTTGCATGCTTGCCATACAAACTTACTAAACAGCAGACTGGCTTAAAAGGAAGTTTAGTAGTCATTAATGCTAATCTTGTAATTAGTACCACACTTCTCAGCTAAACATGCAACCACTCATAACAAAATAAATAAATAAATAAAAATATGTGTAAAACAAGGTGTTCAGAAGAAACGATTTTAGTTAGATTTAAAACTTTATTTTCTATTATGCAAACCATTTCTACTATTGTACAAATGTTCGAAGACATTTGCGGCTTCTTATTGAACAGTTCTATTTTCCATTGCTGTTGTAGTTTCAGTTTGCGAAATAGAACCATTACATCACAAATATACGAAACAGAAGTTTTGCTAAATTTATTTAGGTTCTCACTACATTCAGTTTAAAGAATATATCAGACTCTTTCACCTCGTTGTCTTCTCGGTTAGTTGAACTGATGAAGGGCGAAGAAAAAATGGCGTACTTGAGGTCGAGATGTGATTACTCTTCCAGATTCAAGACAAAAGTTCATAAAGCAAAATAACATCGGATGCATTTTGAAAACATACATGAAAACAATGAGCTGGGAACAGAACAGTATCGGATCGTGCAGCGTACATGAAAGTATGAATGTATCGTAGCTGGACTGGGTACACTGCTGGGAGATCAGATCCACATACGCTATGGACAAATCACCCCAAGCTTCGTTAGGTTCCCATTTTTTTTTATTTTATTTTAGACGTCCGTTCCGTAGACATACGTGTAATTTACAAAACATTCGATTAGATTTTGATAAACTTTCGTCTTGAATATGGATGAGCAATCGGATTCAGACATCCAAGTGCGGCATTTACTTCTTCATCCTGCAAAAGTTCTCGAAATACCAGCGGAGAGATTTTCCATGAGTTCCACACGCGGCCTGAATATCACGGCAGAGACACTCATGGAAACTTGGCGACATTTCGACGAAATCTTTCGGCTGGTAAAGCAAGAACTAACAGGGTGTCCCCATAACCTGACAAATCGAAATATGTTGAAAAATATGTCTCAGGTAGATAATGATTCTCTCACAGGGGGACATCTACCTGACATAAAATCAACCCCCACTTTGAAATCTTTACAAGAACCCCCTTTTTCGTTGCAGATTCGAATTCCTCGCCGAAAAAATACCTACGATTTGCTCGGCACAATATTTTCCAGTTGTGATGGATTGCGCTGTAACCGGTTAAATGCGATATTATCATACGCTTTGAAACATTACACACTAGGTCAATAAAACGTACTTTTTCAGTAATGTAAAGGTGCCTTCGCACTGACAATCACTCCAATGAACTCAGCTGCAAATGTTTCTAACTCGAAGTTTAGCTTTTCTTACAGTCGTTGTCAAAAGTTGTTTGAAATAGTGAGCTTAAAAAACTAGTGGAGGGAAGTTTTGCGTCCAGTTTGTAGTTTATAGTCAGTGAGCAAAACACGGCAGAGCTGGACAACTTGCGCATGCGCATTACCGTGTCGTCTGCTGTGACGTTTAGGCCGGTATTACACTGAAAGCATGAAAAATACAAAATATTTCTTAGCACAAAGCGCAGTGGCTAAAATAAGCGGTTAGAATCGTTTACAGAAAAGCTACCGCAACCAGCATATTAGAAGTGGCTCAATGTGGATGACATTAAGGAAGAAATTAAATGGTCTACAGGATATTTGGAGATGCTTCTTAAGTGAAATAAATGTATTTATTTCGACTCTAACCTATCACACATTCCTCCCCAAGTGATTTGTATTTTGGTTCACTTTTGTCTGGAATAATACGTGTAATGACACCCTTAGGATTTGGATAACTATTTTAGTGCATGCTGGAGCCGCGGCGGAGTGGCCGAGTGCATTGAGGTGCTATGCTCCGATGCGCGAGTTCGTTCTCCGTCGGGGGATCGAAATCCCCATCTAGCATTGATGTTTGTCATGTCTTTAGTATAATGTAGTTCATAAGTAGTTTGTAAGTTTAGGGATTGATGACCCCGCAGTTAAGTCCCTTAAGCTTCACAAACATTTGAACATTTTTGCATGCTGGAATAGCTTTTTATCTGTTGCTATAAATGAGTCAATCTTCGGCAGAAACGGCATTCATGATTTGTATAATGTCACTTCACCTGTTAGCTCCGTACTTTTTCGTGCTTAGCACGATGCACTTAGACATTTAACCATAAGTGCAGGTATTTATATGTCAGACTGTTTTAACTATAAATAGACTTTTGTATTGCATGATGGAGAATGTACAATGCGAACATAACATGAAATAATTACGAAAATATATTATCTTCTCAATTAGAATAAATTCTCTAAAGAGGCTGTTAAGAATGAATAAACATGTAACTTGAGTCTTTCATTATTTATACACTGACACTGATTTAGAACTTCCTGAAACATCGATTATGATGAACTTACGAAGTTTTAAATAAGTGGGTGAAATGAAATGTTTGGTCGCCCATTCTCAAACAATTTTCCTGTTTATGTTCTTGCTTTGCACTGGACATTTGTTCGATCTTTCCACAGTGTCATTTAGAATTTTGGTTTTTCATCTTTTCAAAGAATTCACTCGCCAGAAGCATCAAATTAAATGCTGTTGTACAGTGTATTATTAAATGAAAAACGTCGAATGTGTTTACAAAAGTTTGAGACTGTTGTCAACACTTTGCAACAGTTGAAGTTTGCCAAACTCACAAGTTTTTTATGTTTTCCAGACTGGCCAGTTACACGTTTTAGTTTGTTGGACTTGGTTTCTAGTGAGAAAGCTCCTTAAGGACATCACACGCGACGGTCTTCAATTAAAAACCCTTCTACCTGCGGGGCAATGATGAGGTTGATAAATTAATGATTAGAGACGACGAACTGTCTTAGAACTTGTAACAAAATACGCATCAAAGAAACATACTACAATACGTTCCAAAAAAGGATAAAGCCAAGATCGCTGGTGTATAATTTTATAATTTTATTTCGATGGTCTCGGCCATTATCATCATTTATGCCGGGATGGTTCCTTTGAAAGTGCACGGCCGATTTCCTTCCACATCCTTAACCAAAACTTCCGAGCGTAAGCTCTAAAGACCACGCTGTCGACGGGACGTTAAACTTCCAAGCTTCCTTCCTTCCTTGTCGTGTATAACACCGTGTAGAAACTCACTTAAATGGTTATAAACTGCCAATGTATCAGCTATAGCTGATACTAGCTTAAACCCGCGGCCCCGCTCACGTGTTGGTTCATTATGATAGATAAGCTATCTTTCAGTAGTGTGCTATGAGAATAGTTTTGAAGGATGAAATGAAATACAATACCTTTTTAGAAACAAACATTTTTAATCAACATTCGAATAAAAAAAAAAAAAAAAAAAAAAAAAAATTATGTGAAGTCTTAATGACTTACAATAAATATTACATACATTACTCCTTATAGCTTGTGTTGCAATATCTCAACACGTATGGTGAGAGTAATGTCCTAATTCATTTTAATTTATTTTAGGGCATTCTAGTAAACTACGTTATTTGTAGTATTGTTTGGAGCGTAAATTTAGAGACTTTTTAGGTTGCCCACCCTTGAGCAAGCGACATACAATTGACCATGTGAAAAACATGAGGGCTGTAAATGAATTCCTGCGACGTTTAATGATTGTCCTCGAGCTTTGTTAATTGTCATGGCAAAAGCTAGACGAACTAGAAACTGAAGTCTTTTGAACTGAAATGACATATCTCAAGGGATTAAAGGAAATTCAACAATAATGTTTGTAGTAATATCATAGATCGATCACTTGATGTAATGCGCGAAACGTCAAATCGATTTTTTTAAAAACAGATGTATTAAAGCAAATTTCTTATTTACTGCTTTATTTATTTATTCTTGTATTTCCTTACAGAGAAAGAGCTGAAGACATTGTAGCACGAATAGACAAAGATAAGGTCTGTGGCATTACGTTTCGCTGTATGTAACCTTCTTGCTATAGGGCCGCAAACGTCATCGCCGGCCTTCAGTCCGACTTTTTTTTGTAATTTGATGACTTTCAACCACCATATCTTCCACCCCCTTATAGCTATCGGCATGGAACTGCTATGGTGTACAACGGGAGACTTCGGCCAACAATTACACACATACCATTCGTTTGCGTTCTGTAGTTTTCGCTGCAGAGCGAAATATTAAAACACACACACACGTAGAGTTTTATATACACCGATAACTTTCCATCCCAATATACTCCACCCTTTTATCATTATCAACCCTCAAACAACAATGCAACCAATAAAACCATTTTCAAAGAGTAAATATAACTTTCAAAGAGTAATTATTGTTCCGCATTTCGTGTTATATTCTTCAAATTACTAAATATCTGTCATATCGCTATAAAACCGTGCCTGAAACCTTCCTCAGGTATAAATTAGTAACTGTAAAAATATTTAAGTCTCTGCGTCTTGTCGTTCGGACGTGATAAGCGTACATCGAACAGATATATATAGGTGTCCGATCGCCATAAAACGGTACCTAAAGCCTTCCCCGGGTAGACATTAGTAACTGTACAAATTTTTAGCCCTTTATGTCTTGTGGTTCAGACGTTATAAACGTACACCGAACAGACATTCACATTTATAGCTATAGATAACGCCTGCGCCAGACTCTAGATATAGGCGATGCTGACTGCAGCGTCATTCTCAGAGTGTTTACGTATCTGTACCAGTTCTTTGGCTCTCGGGCATATGAGAAGCAAACGGAGTGCTCAGTTAAATGTGAAGAGCCCGACGTTTCTAGTGGGCGGCTGGTAGCACGTCGTCAGCGCTGTGCTGGTGAACTGCAGGCCTGGTGCAGCGGCTTTTGCGCAGCCCTCTTGCAGCGCAGGCGGAGGCCTGAGGCGTGTCTGCCCGCCGGCGCGGAAGGGAGCGAGCCGCACGGGTCACCGCGAACGCCGCACCGCGCCAAAGGACGACACCCGCCTTCACCTGACCAACATTCACACCCCCACCCACCCAGCGAGCAAGGAAGGCAGGGAGAGTGCGACACCATGCTAATTACAGACGCAACACAACCACCGATAGTTTTTGTTAGGGCTGAGGAAGTAAATCGGCCGTGCCCTTTGAAACGTATCACCCCGGCATTTACCTGCAGTGGTTTAGAGAAATCACGGAGGCGGATTTGAACCGCCGCACAGTGGACTATTTGCCCTGACTGACATAATCTATATCTATAACTGTGAATGTCTGTTCGGTGTACGTTTATCACGTCTGAACCACAAGACATAAAGAGATAAAAATTTGTACAGTTACTAATGTCTACCCGGAGAAGGCTTTAGGCTCGGTTTTATGGCGATCGAACAGCTATTTATCTTATATTAATGTGAATGTCTGTTCGGTGTATGCTTATCACGTCTGAATCACAAGACATAAAGAGCTAAAAATTTGTACAGTTACTAATGTCTACCCGGGGAAGGCTTTAGGCACGGTTTTATGGCGATCGGATACCTAGTGAATGTCTGTTCGGTGTACGCTTATCACGTCCGAACGAGACTTAAATATTTGTACACTCACTAATTTATAGCTCAGGAAGGTTTTAGGCACGGTTTTATAGCGATCTGATAGATATTTAGTAATTTGAAGAATATAACGCGAAATGCGGAACAATAATTACTCTTTGAAAATTATGTTTACTCTTTGAAAATGGTTGTATTGGTTGCACTGTTGCTTGAGAGTTGATAATGATAAAAGGATGGAGTTTATTAGGATGGAAAGTTACCGGTATATATAAAATTCTACGTTTGTGTGTGTCGCTCTGCAGCGAAAACTTCAGAACGCAAACGAATTGTCTGTGTCTAATTGTTCTCCGAAGTCTCCCATTGTACACCATAGCAGTTCCATGCCGATAGCTATAAGGGCGTGGGAGATATGGTAGTTGAAAGTCGTCAAATTATTTAAAAATTCGGACTGAAGGCCAGCGATGACGTTTGCGATTCTATAGCAAGGAGGTTACATACAACGAAACGTGATGCTACAGACCATATCTTTGTCTATTGTCTATTAATGTGGATTAAATCTCATGCAGATATATAACGAATCTGTTGACCAGTTGGCCAAAGAAGCTGCCCAATCTAGTGTTCACTTGCACATCCAATTACCTTTTACTGACTTTTTCCGTGAAATAAAACTTCCAATCAGAAGTCACTGGGAAGAAGAATGGAGTTCGTCATCTTTGTACAAAGGAAGACATTATAGTTGGATACAACCAGGCATTCCCACAAACCGTGGTTTCACAATTTGTCTTTACATAGGAGAGTAACTTCTTCTATTAGGAGGATGAGATTCAATCACGGTAGCTTCCCTTCACATTTATTCCGTTTGCATCTTAGGAATACAGACAAATGTGACTGTACCTTTTCAGATGTGGGGGGCATTAATCACTTGATATTCGTCTGCCCTAGGTACTGTCAATACAGAGACCAATTTCTCTCAGAACTTAAGAGGCACAGGGTGCCTTTCCCCGTAAATATCATCAGTCTTCTAGTAATGGCAGACAGAGCGGTGCTTAGAAGCCTGTCAAGATTTATTTTAGTCAGCAATTTCAAGATATGAATTTTTAAAAAAATCATATAGTTACAATCAAGAAAGAAGAGATGACTTTGCAACTCCCTTGCATCACAAACTTTTTGGCATAGTCATTTGAAATATGCACTGGTGGCGACAAGCTGGTGAAATATCTCCATAGTTCTTTGTTCAATCAGTTTAAAGTGCTTTTTTCTCTAATAATGTCTAGAAACTGTCATTTTATTTACAGCCGCTTGGTGATCATGGTGCTTTAAAAATCAAGACTTTTTTTCTGCTATTAAATGCTGAAGAACATATTTTCGATTTGTACAGTTCAAAAAAGTATTTATATCAAATTTTGTATTTGTAAGTGGCTCAATAGTATATTTATGCTAAAGGCCAAATAAATAAATTAAATAAATATGGAGTGAATGACATGTTTTTATGTTTTTGGCTATCCATTTTCGTGGCCGAAAATATGATTAAAGTCTTCAATGTATTTTTTTTTTTTTTTTTTTTTTTTTTTTTTTTTTTTTTTTTTTTTTGGGGGGGGGGGGTTGGGGTTAGGTCTGTCTGCTCATTGATTAAATTTGTGTAGGTATGTGAATATAATTCGAATTCTTCAAGGATATTCATTATTGGTCCCTTTTCCGTGATGTAAAGAATTTTTAACGTTTCATTTATGGCCCCTGTTCCGTGTTTTTCTGTTTATAAAAAGTAGATGGATCGTATTCGGTGTTTCTGCTGTGTTCATTATATCTATTACCCTATTTAAAAGTTGTGACGTGTATTACATACAATTTTGTAGATACCAGTTTTTTTTAATATATGGGAGTTACTGTGTTTCCCTTGTATATTTTGTGTTTGAGGCTGTATCTATTTTCGTATTCAAATGTGATGATGGTGCTTTTGAATATTTTATTAATGTTGTTAGAAATGTTTCCTAGATAGTGTGTGGTTACATATTTTGGTTTCTTCTTTTTCGTTATTTGTCTGTCTAGTGTTATTTCCTTATGTACAATAACCTTTTTTGGTTGTTTTGCTGTGGTACAGTTTTGATACGACCTTTGCATCATAATCGTTTTGGAAACGCTTATCAAAATTGTAGGCACTCAAAAATCTTGTTTAACTGAACTTTGAAAATTAATGCCTGTCTATTACAGAGCCGTTACCTTTCTGTAACACACAAACCTGTTCCAAATTAATACCCTCATTTAGAATAGTCACAAAAATTGAGAAAGAAATTATTTGCCCTGAAATCCTGGCCAGAAACGGAAAAATTAAAGTTTGCCCGACAATAGTAGAAATGCATAGTATAATAACTAACTGCTGGGTTGATTAAATTTTCAGGACAGTGACACGTATGTAGCAGCTGCTAGCCTCGTTTGGAGAGCGACTTTCTCAGCCAGACTAAACGTTTCTTCATTGCGTTGTCAGTTTAGATCTCAATTTTTGTGACTATTCTAAATGATGGTTAGAATTTGGAACAGGTTTGCGTGTTACAGAAAGGTAACAGCTTTGTAATAGAAAGGCATTAATTTTCAAAGTTCAGTTAAATAAGATTTTTGAGCGTCTACAATTTTGATAAGCGTTTTCAAAACGATTATGACGCAAAGGTCGTATCAAAACTGTACCACAGCAAAACAACCAAAAAAGGTTATTGTACATAAAGAAATAACACTAGACAGACAAATAACGAAAAAGAAGAAACCAAAATATGTAACCACACACTATCTAGGAAACATTTCTAACAACATTAATAAAATATTCAAAAACACCATCATCACATTTGAATACGAAAATAGATACAGCCTCAAACACAAAATATACAAGGGAAACACAGTAACTCCCATATATTAAAAAAAACCTGGTATCTACAAAATTGTATGTAATACACGTCACAAATTTTACATAGGATAATAGATATAATGAACACACCAGAAACACCGAAAACGATCCATCTACTTTTCATCATGACATACAAACAGAAAAACAAGAAATAGGGGTCATAAACGAAACGTTAAAAATTCTTCACATCACGGAAAAGGGACAAATAATGACTATCCTTGAAGAATTCGAATTATATTCACATGCCTACATAAATCCCATAAATTTACTCAATGAGCAGACAGAGCTAAAACAAAAAAAAAAAAAAACAAAAACAAAAAAAACAAAAACAAAAAAAAAAAACTTTGAAAATTTTATTCATATTTTCGGCCACGAAAATGGATAGCCAAAAACATGTCATAGATATTCACTCCATAGTAACAACCATTGATCTCTATACACTCTGGATGTTGAACTTCAGTTGTCTTAGCGTGCCAGCCATAGATATTCATATTTACTTTATTGCCAAATTCAAACATGGCTGCCAAGACGCATTACAAGAAAAAGAGAAGAAAATATGTTTCGATCCCGCTCCCATATCAGCTTACTACATCTAATAATTAATTAAATTCCAATTCAAGAGGTAAGCAAGCAATTCTTTGTTACGTAATAACTGATGGAAATTCGTTTGCCAAACTTAAACATGGCGGACAATGCGAAATCATGTGCAAAAAATATGAATGTGCAAGCACGCTGCAGTTCTATGCTCAGACGCCAGAGTTATACATCCAGTTTGTATGGAGATCACTGGTAACAACATAAGTATCTACCACCAAAGTTATAATATCAAGGAAAATAAATTAGCTGATAACTACAGTGATCTCTGAGTAACTACGTAAACATATAATGTCGTTAAAACACTTTGAAAATAGCTGTCCTTTTTAATCAGGCAGAAAATAAAAAATCCATTACAGGCATATAAGCCAGTCATAATTTAAATAACATCAAGCGCAGTTCCTTCTCCGCCCCTCCCTATTCTTGCCCTTTGATATGTAATCGATGTTTTCCAGGTTGTCATTCTCTATGACGTGGTATTGTCACATTTCACACTCGTACAAGAAAACTGGATAAACTATTAGTGTAATTAGGTTTACAAGCATTTGAATATTTTTGGATGCCATTTTTGCCCATAAAGGGGAAGCTCAGAGCTCCACAATACTTGAACAAGATCCTCCAAACCATCGTTAAACCGTTTTATAAGCATTTTGGGGAAGAAATAAAGTTTGTGGACGATAACTCCAGAGTCCGTCGTGCAGGCATCGTCAACCACTTCATCCTGCGTGGCGGTATTGTACGATTGGATTGGTCTGCTTCCTTCGATGGTATGAATACCTTTATTGAACATGCTAGGGATAAATTGAAAAGGGCTGTGCGAACACGTCCTGACCAACTATGAAAGCTATGGTAGGTACTGAGGATTACCATTGAAGAATGGGATAAAGCAGATCAAGATTCGTGGGCAACATGCCATGTAGGGCGGAAGCTTACATTCGTGCAAGGAGTCATGCAAGAGGTCTTTACTGAATGAGGTTGCTACACAATGGGCTTTCCTGAATAAACGTGGTTTTTAGGTTCTGGTTGAATACAAACATAGTGTTTTGTTGAGTTTTGTTTGTCAATAAATCGGAAGAAAATGTTCAAATGTTTGTAAAGCTTATGGGACTTAACTACGGGGTCATCAGTCCCTAAACTTACAAACTACTTATGAACTACTTACGAACTAGGTCGGCACAAATATCCATGCCCGAGGGGGGATTCGAACCCCCGACCGTAGTGGCCGTGCAGACCGTGACTGAAGCGCCTCAGTCCTCTCGGTCACCGCGGCCGGCAAATCGGAAGATATACAGGGTGACAGAGAAAAAGGGGACGATTTCCACAGTCCAAGAAAAATAGAAGTGATGAAGGAAAGAAATTTAACTCAAAGTAATTGAAATTTACAAATTTGCCATTTACGAAACATTGATGTCATTTATCATTCTTTTTAATCACGTCCCTTAGATGGCGTCCTCCTGTACGAATAGATTCGCGAAATCTGCTACGGAGATTCCTCATTGAACGCTGCAACATCTCAGCTGAAATACTGTGAATTTCATCTCGAATTGTCTATTTTAACTCATCCAGATTTCTTGGTCGAGTCATACAGACTTTGTTCTTGAGGTAGCCGCACAATAAAAAAAAATCACAAACGGATAAATCTGGCGATCTCGAGGGCCAGGCAATGTTAGCGAATCGTGAGATCACACGGCTAATGAACAATTCTCGCATACATTCCATTGACTGCTGTGCAGTGTGTGATGCCGCTCCGTACTGTTGAAACTAGGCTTGTTGGACGTTTGGAAAGTTGTTCAATGCGGGTGTAACGAAAGTTCGTAACATCTCCAAGTAACGATCGGCATTTACAGTAGTTATGTTTCTCTGTTCATTTGCGAAAAAATACGGTCCGATAATGCCATGTGATGAAACACCACATCATACTGTCACTTTACTAGCGCGTAAAAGGTTGTCATGAACGTCATTGGGATTTTTGTTTGCTCAGTAACGGTATCTCTTTTTATTCACATAACCTATAAGATGAAAATGTGCCTCACGTGACATCCACAACTTGTCTAGAAATTGATAGTCATTTTTTACTTTTGTTCTCATTTGTTGATAGAATCCCAGTCGTAACCGGTAACCGTTTTCGTTCAAATGTTTGTAGCTTGTAATGATTGAATTTTAAATCAAGATGAAGAATTCTGCTAACACTCTGTCGGAACATTCCAACCTCTGTTGCTTGCTTACGAATTGAATGTCGTGGGCTCCGCAAGAGACTGGCGTAGAACATCACTGATCGGTAATAATAATGGTGTGGCTCGTTGGCCTGGTGTAAGTCTCTCAATTGGACGCCACTTGGGCGACTTACGTGTCCCTAGCCTACCGCAGTCATCCGACCGGGGAAAGGAGACCTACAGCTTAACGTGGAATCCGAACCACGTCATGTTTCTGGTGACTTCTCACATCGCTGAGAGGTGAAGGCTGGATAAAACGGAGACTGAAAAAATCTGAGATCGGAGCGGGTTTCGAACCTGCTACGCTTCGGTTTGCGCCACTCCCAAACTATCACTGTTTTTATAAAATAATTTTCATGGCTAACGCATGCTGTTGTCAGTTCCACTAACCCATGATTACTGAAATGGCGGAACGCAGTGTTGCCAACTTATGGTAATTCTTTCCGTCAGACCAACACCCTAAAATCCATCAGAATTGGATATCTCTATATTTTCTTGCAAAATAAAGAAAAAATAAAATTAATTTGAAAACTTTGGACCAGGTACTTTGTTTACGCGTCGGAAAAATAATTAAAATCCGTCAAAATTGGACGTTCCCAATTTTCTTGCAGAAATAAAGATAAAATTTTACTGCAAAGACAGCTACAGTAGCTGCGCGTTCATGCCTCTGTTTGATAGGCAATGTACACTGTTGTAAAGATGAACGGAGTTGGGCTGCTTTTTAATGTTTTTTAGTTTCTCATGAACAAGTAAATCAGACATGCGCAGATTCAGGTTGCATTGGCAATATTTGCACCGTGCACTGCTGGGTTCCCCGGGCGCCTCTAACAAGCTGTCTTTCAATTTTTAGTCATTTAAACATTTTTATTTTATTTTTTAAAATCTTTCTTGGCATGTTCAATCAGCCGTTTAAACAGAAAAACACGTAACAACGAACTACAATACTTAAACACCACACGAATGTACTAAGCGTAAACACACTATGTAGAATTACCCGAACTAGCTCATAAAGCAAAGCACATCATTCTTAGTGTGCTGCTGCTGCGGCATGTATCGTACCATTGTATCCAGAGAAATCAAAGCCATATGCCACCGTAATGTTTATTTTACTTGGTTTTAGAGTTATCTGAGATGTTTGTTACTGGATTTTAGTACAACAATTCGTTAATATACTATGCCATTGTCTTTGCATTCAGACAAAGATTTGGATCAGTAATACATTCTTCAAAGATAATTTTATATTTTTTCCAAGATTGTATTAAACCAGCAATATCCGTCAAAAATTGTAAGTTTCTAATAATATCCGTTAAAAAAATCGGCAACCATCAAAGCTAAATTTTATCCGTCATAAACCTGAAAGTCTGTCAAATTTGACGGGAAATCCGTCAAGTTGGCAACACCAACGGATTTTTTACTCACTGTCACGAACCCGGAGTGCTGCCACCTGCCCACGGCTGCCACTACTCATTTCAAACATTCCCGTTATTCTGTGTTACCCGGAAAGACTCCTATAAACCCGAGCTGAACTGTCCGCCACTTTTTCCCCAAGGAGTTGCCACGTTCCGGACGAGCTCACGCGTTACCTCGCGTTTCATTCAACTCGCTCTCACTCACAAACTACTCACTGTAATAACGTGAAATTTTCATCAATTTCTTCGCTAAGAACTATACTACATTTTCATTTTAGTTTTATTTATGGTAATAATTTATAAACAGCATATACTGATAGTTTTCGAACATGCACTTTCTGACGACGTTACGGAATTTTCGACCTGCGAGGAACTTTTTTTCTGTTGAAGTTAGGTGAACACATTAAGCGAATGAAATGTTCAGAATATATCAAATTTTCATCCTGTCCAAACAGCAACTTTGTGAGATACGTATAACTTGAGATAATGTCAGTTAAATATGTCGCACTGGGATCCGCCCGCCCGTCTAGTAGTAACACGTCTTCCGTATTAGAGCTCCTAATAATTAGGCACGTTGTTACTGCGTAACATCCATACTTGAAGATACTGGTACTGACTTCTTTTAACCCATTAAATTTGATAGTTGCAAACTACAAAAGTGAATTGTCTCTATGTAATATTCAATTTCAATTTTTTTCAGTTATATAAAAAGGATATTCTAAATATCTCAATACAGAGTGCTTTATTATGTGAGGAAATGAGAACAAGTCAGTTCGTTAGCTAGTGAAGAGATCCTTGCTATCTGTCTTTTTCAAGTATTCTCACATAAAATTCTCATTAGATCTAGTAACTTCCGTTCCGTTACTGCTAGGCTGAAGGAAATGTAACTCCTATTAGGTTTTGGAAACGGGAGTAGTGGCGCTGAAACACATTGGACAAGAAGCAAAGAAATAAACATTTGTTAGTGACGAAGGAGTTTCTGCAAATCGAATAATAAATCACTAACTTTACTATTTTTCATTCTACAACTATATATTTCCTTGAGTAACGCGTCAGTTAGTGAAGTTTTGCGTAGTAACCATGTGGTAAAATACTCCACTCTTTGCATGTTATTATTTGTCAAATATCATTTTGATACATCTAACCGTGTATGAAATACGCAATGATTCGTTCTACCATCATTGGCATCGGAAATGAGTGCGATAAATAAAATAAATTTTAGCGGTATGAGTGAAAGGTAAATATCTCCCAAATCAAAAATAAAATTCAATTACGAAAGTTTCATCCGCAGCAACTTATGGTACAACATGCACCAAACGGAATATCATAGCAGTATCTCTTTTTACTGCAAACATTTTCTAACGTAGCGCAGTCTCTTATTTCGAAGCCAATATATTATTAACTACTGGCTTAAACCCGCAGCTCCGCCCGCGTGTTGGTTGAATACGATAGATAATGCGCGAAACGTCAAATCAATTTTTTAAAAGAAATGTATTAAAAGAAATTTCTCTTTTACTGCTTTACTTATTTATTCTTATATTTCCTTATTCGTATGCTTATCCTTACAGAGAAAGAGCTGAAGACATTGTTGCACGCATAGACAAAAGACATAGTCTGTGGCATCACGTTTCGCTGTATGTAACCTCCTTGCAATAGAGTCATCGCTGGCCTTCTGTCCGAATTTTTTTATATTTTGACGACTTTCAACCACCATATCTTCCACCCCCTTATAGCTATCGGCATGGAACTGCTGTGGTGTAAAACGGGAGACTTCGGACAACAATTACACAGAGACCATACGTTTGCGTTCTATAGTTTTGGCTGCAGAGCGAAATATTAACACACACACGTAGAATTTTATATAAACTGATAAGTTTCCATCCCAATATACTACACCCTTTTATCATTATCAATCCTCGAGCAAGAATGCAACCAATAAAACCATTTTCAAAGAGTAAACATAATTTTCAAAGAGTAATTATTGTTCAGCATTACGCGTTATATTCTTCAAGTTCCTAAATATCTATCAGAGCGCTACAAAACGGTGCCTAAAATCTTCCTCAGGTATAAAATAGTAACTGTACAAGTATTTAAGTCTCTGCGTCTTGTCGTTCGGACGTGATAAGCGTACACCGAACAGACATTCACAGTAATATATATAGATAAATAGCTACCCGATCGCCATAAAACCGTGCCTAAAGCTTTCCCCGGGTAGACATTAGTAACTGTACAAATTTTTAGCTCTTTCTGTCTTGTGGTTCAGACGTGATAAACGTATACCGAACAAACATTCACATTTATAGCTATAGATGACTATTAACGAAATGACGAGCATTTCGTCACAATGCTGACACATAAAGATTTAAGTAGCGGAAAAATTAAATATTTCTACCAATTAGTTTTTGCGAAATCGTTTGTGAAAGATGGCAGGGCATGCGCCTCTACACTGTTAGTGCAGAGCGATTCCAACCATGTTGGGGAAAACATGGCGGACGATTCAGCCTGGGTATTTAGGAACTCTATTATTCGGTAAGGTAAAGCAGTCAACTGTCGGAAGATTGGTCTGAACACCACAGTGCTTTACTAGGCATGGCCCTGTTTGGAGGTGGTATGCCGTTGCCTTCTTCCGATCTTCGAAACTGACTTACCCAGCCAGTTATAGGGGGACCTACAGTTTTAACGTGGGTTCCGAATTACGGTGCTACTCGGTATTTTTCACATGAGCAACACTGCCAGAGGTGAAAGAAGTGGACAGATAAAAATCCTAGGACCTGGTGGGGATCGAACCCGCGACCTTTGGATTTGTAGTCTGGCACTACCATTTTTTTTTTTTTTTTTTTTTTTTTTTTTTTTTTTTTTTTTTCCTGTGGGTAGTTCTCTTCGTTGCTGACGCTGTTCGTGTTTGTTCGTTCTTGTTCGGTGTGTTGTTGGCTCAGCTTTTTTATTACAGAGGGCGTTGAGCCTTCTGACCGGGCGCGCTGAGCCACGGCGCCCGGCACGCCTGTGCTACGGAGCCGCACATGTACGTAATAAGTACTGACTGACCATAGTACAGATTAGCACAGAGCATTCCCCCGGTGGGTGAAGCGAAACTTTTGTGTGTGTGTCCGGCTGGAGACTGCGGTGCCGCACTGGGCGTTGTGGCGGCTGTAGAGCAGGTGGAGGCCGCGCGTCGGCGTCGTCGTCGTGAGTGCCTGGCGGCGCCTGGCGGCTGTGCCGTGCCGTATTGATGCGCGGTCGCTGCCGTGGACTCGTCCCTCCGGAGGAGCCGCCGCCACGCGCCGCGCCCACTGCCACACTGCCGTCTGCTGTCTGCTCTGTCTGGCCGGCCTCTCTTACCCACCTCTCCACACATCACACTGCTGATAACCTGTAATGTGCCACACGTGAAGGCGACTTCACTAATAACTTTTACGTAATAACAACTAGTGCTTAGGCTGTATTCACAGTGTCACTGACAACCTGCCGTCAGACGCCGTCGCCCTAGTCTGACTGAAAACATCGGCAGCCGGCCGCGGTGGCCGAGGAGACTAAGGCGCTCCAGTCACGGTCTGCACGGCCACTACGGTCGGGGGTTCGAACCCCCCCCCCCCTCGGGCATTGATATTTGTCCCGTCCTAGTTCGTAAGTAGTTCATAAGTAGTTTGTAAGCTTAGGGACTGATGACCCCGTAGTTAAGTCCCATAGACTATAAAAACATTTGATTTGAAAACATTGGCAGACGGTTTGATTACACTGCATCCGATATAGTTTGTCACTTGGTCGGGTTAAGGAGAAGGCTAGGTGAGGTTGGAATCTATTATATGTGTGAAGTACATTAAATTTCAATTTATTGGGGTGCACTGGATTCCAACGACATTCTTATGCTTGGAATTCGACTTCTGTTATTGAAAAAGACATCGAATGCATACGAATGAGCTACACCTGTCTCGAAAGAAGATAGTGGCGAGAATTGTGTATTGTCCTGAGTTATTGTTACTACCAGTGAAGCTTTACGAATATGTGATTTACCGGTAAAAGGGGAAATTTCTATTATACAGGGTGTTACAAAAAGGTACGGCCAAACTTTCAGGAAACATTCCTCACACACAAAGAAAGAAAATATGTTATGTGCACATGTGTCCGGAAACACTTAATTTCCATGTTAGAGCTCATTTTAGTTTTTCTCTTTAAATGTAAGTTCAAATAATTCGTGCAGACAATTTCAAAATACCCAATTGTTTCGTTAGTATGTACTGAATCCGCAGGTAATTGTGCAATCACGTCATCAACACAGATTTTCTGTGAACGTTTGGGCAGAAATTGTTGGTGAAGTCTTGACTGGACCTCATGTTCTTCCACCTATGCTCACTGGAGCACGTTATCATGATTTCATACGGTGTACTCTACCTGTGCTGCTAGAACATGCGCCTTTACAAGTACAACACAACATGTGCTTCATGCACCATAGAGCTCCTGCATATTTCCGTCGACGTGTTCGTACGCTTCACAACAACGGATTCGATGACCGATGGTTTGGTATAGGCGGACCAATTTCATGGCCTCCACGCTCCCCTGACCTCAACCCTTTTCACTTCCAATTATGGGGGCATTTGAGTCTACACAACCCCGGTAGCAAATGTAAATACCCTTCGTGCTTGAATTGTGGACAACTGTGATACTATTCTCCAGGGCTGCATCAGCGCATCAGGGATTCCATACGACGGAGGGTGGATGCATGTATCCTCGCTAACGGAGAGCATTTTGAACATTTCCTGTAACAAAGTATTTGAAGTCATGCTGGTACGTTCTGTTGCTGTGTGTTTCCAGCCGATGAGTAATGTGATTTGAAGAGAAGTAATAAAATGAGCTCTAACATGGAAATTAACCGTTTCCGGTCACATGTCCACACAACATATTTTCTTTCTTTGTGTGTGAGGAATGTATACTGAAAGTTTGGCCGTACGTTTTTGTAACACCCTGTATACTCTTAACATTTCGTGGTGTCACTGACAACCAATATTACAGTTTTTCTTAATTTATTTGAAGTTGTGCAGACATATACCAGTTAACCTCCATGCTTTAAACAGTGAAAAACTACACCAGTTACGTAAGTTTATTTCTTATCACAACCAGTTTCGAGAATTTATTCCCATCTTCTGGTGCATTTGTTTACATTAAATACGGTAATTTTTCGACGTTTCAATATGTGATTTTCTGCCACTCTTGCACTGCAGTTGTGTTTTTTTTAGGTTACCGAAGTTCGAAAAATCGGGCAGAACGAATCTTGAGGTGTGTATTTTATCCTCATAAACTATATTTGTGTCTGTCTGCTTAAAGATATTGGGCATCTTCCATTACTCAGAATATCAATAATCATTACTTAGGCCTAACTTTATACAAAAACCAGTGTGACTATTTTTGTGTAGTGATATCCAGTGTAAAGTAGCAGACACAATACTTCCATGTACAGAGACAAGAAGTACTTGTCAATATTTACTATGTACGATTACCACCGTTGAAGTAACCTCAAAAAGACTACATCGGCAGAGGAGCTTCATAAAATCACTCACGAAATGTCACGATGTATTTACGAAAACAAATGCACTAAAAGGAACAAAAACTCTCCAAAAGCGTTGTGCTAAACATAAAAATACATAATGAGTACAGTTTTTCAGACTTTAAATTCATGAATAACACAGTTACAGGCTATCCAGAAACATCCGATTATGATGAACGAAATGAAGTTACATTAATCTTCAATGACTGACATTCAGGATATTTGTGACAGAAGTGTGAAGCTAATAATAAGATTAATTTGAATACGGAAACCACTGAAAAGCGGAAGCACACGAATACCACATTTGCAAGTCAGTGCAGAGAACAGAATCACCACCTTGTTAAAGAACGCCAGAACCAGTAAGAATAATTTGTGAACAGTGAATATCAGATTATCACAAAGCAAAACAACGTAAGAGATCCACTACAATAACATTAAGATATGCCACAATTCCGAATAGAAAACTTTTTTTGAGGTTATAATTTACGATTAACGTTTCTGATAAAGGGTTTAACCAACTTGACCATAGATACCGAACTATATCCCGATTGTGATATTTATCGTCTTCTGGGTGCCACAATCTGTTTCTTTCTTTCACTAAACGTTATCAGTTTCTCTCTGTCCATATCTGAAAGAACGTAGGTAGATTTAACCGAAGAAAATAAACTGATTTGAATTTCACCGACTGTTGTCCGAAGTCTGTGAATTCGGACAAGGAGACCGGCTACAATGTTACCGGGGCCATAGTGCAATACCGATTTGAAACGATCTGCCGTCTTCCGCCGATGTCGGTCGTCGGTAAAACCCACCGATATCGGAGCCACTGTGATCGCAGCCTAAGCCAGAGTCCTCGAGTTGCCATGCTATGTATTTAACAAAATATTCAAATGTTTGTAAAGCTAAGGGACCATGCGGCTGAGGTCATCGTTCTCCATGCTAAGGAAAACACAAACGCCCATACCCGCAGAAGGATTCGAACCTCCGACGGAAGCGGCAGCGCAATCCGAGACCTGACGCCCTAGACCACGGTGCCATTCTCGAGCAGCGAATAATCTGTCTGATCATTTCCTTCTTGGTTGGTTGGTGGTATGGAACAGGCGACCAAACTGCCGTGGTCATCAGTCCCCCGGTGGGGAGGTGGGGAGGAGAAGGAATCAGGATAGGAAAGGATGGGGACGGAAAGGAAATGCAGTTCAGGAAGGAAAGGAAGAAAGACTGCGTTAGCCTGGGGCTTCGTGCTCGCCATGCACGTACTCCCGAAAGAACCGTGAAAACCCCCTAGGGGGTCCTAGATTGACCTGACCGATCGCTATGATATGTCAGTCTTATGACGCCGTTGCATCCAGTATGGACAATACACCTACCCCCTCTCTCTGCCTACTTCCTAGTCCCCCAATTCTCTCACCATCTCATTCTCCCCTTCTCCGTCCACTTAATCTACTACCCAATACACTTCTCTTCATCTCCTCCTGATCTCTCTTCGTCCATCTCTGCTCTCTATCTCCACCTAACCCACCACTCCACCCACTCTTCATCCTCTCATCTCCCCCTGCTCTTTGTCTTCCCGTTCCATCTCTCGTCTTCCATCATTTCCGACTCCCTCATCTTTCGACCCTCGCTTATTCTCCTTTCTTTGACCACGCCCCCTACAGTTGTCCTCCTCCCCTCTCTCTGTCAATCACCTCGACCTCTTTGTCCATCTCTGTTTACGTCATAATCTCTCCATTTTCTTCAGTCCTCTTTCTCTATGCATCTCGTCCATCTCTCCTCCATCTCCCGTCGTTCTGTCTATCTCCTCCTCCTCTTCCCCCTCTCTGTGTTCATCCCCTCGTCGTTCTATTCCATCTCTTTTCCGCCATCTCTCTTTCCTTCTACACCTCTAATTCCTACCTCCCTCCCTGCAACCCAATTGAAGTTTTCCTGTTCTTTTATGGCATTTGCAAATATTTTGGACGAAAAATTATAAATATATAAATCATATAAAATTAAATATTTAATATTAAATAAAATAATAAAAATAAAATATAAGACTGTAATATACAATATAAGATTTTTTATGCATTTAATTTTATATTATTTAAATTTTTGTCCAATATTTTAAAAGTTGGACGAAAAAGAAAGCAATGCGATTTTTGTTTTTATAATTTCTATAATTTTCGGTCTTTTTGGAAGAGCTTCTCAAACTAATTCAGATACGAAAGAAACACTTGTATTTCTGGGGCACTTTCGGAAATAACGAAACTAAACCCAACAATCATGAATCATTATTATTAATTATGATTCTCTTATACGTCTTTTCATTTCTTTATAAAAATGTATTCTCCTGCGATATATTTATCCCTAGATGACATATCAACCTCAAGCCAGTCTTCGAATCTCCATTAAACGACATACAGCAAAAGAATGTGACGGAGAGTCATATGTAGAATTATATCTTTACACCTCTCTACCAACTTCCAAAGTCAAAATATCGAAAACAAATCAAAGAAAAGTTACTCGGTATTAAATTCTTAACAAATTTTACTTAAAAAATATTTCAGTTCTAAACATAATAGCCTCTACCGGTGACAGTGCCGCCCTGTAGCGGCGTCCCGTTACGCCGCCGCCACAGGCAGTTTCTGGTCGCTGGCGGCCAACAAACACGTCTGTAAAATTTGGTACCGACCGGTTGAACAGTGACTACAGACAGACACAAACAGTATCAAATCGCCATTATTTTTGTAGTCATCCCTGAAACGGTTTTAGATATGGAAGAAACAAGAAAGTAGAGTTGAGAATTTGCTCCTCTACAAATGCGTTTATTCAATTTTCGCTTTGGCTGTACTGTTAAGTTGTTATTTCCAATTAAATTTTGAGCTATCAAAACGCCGTCATAAACAGCCCACTTTTAATGCAACTGACCTAAAACGGACCAAAAGATTTGCATGAAAAATAAATGAATGAGATACACCGACATTAACTGTAAACCAGTATTGCATCTCTAGCGTGCATGCCTCAGTATACGAGGCGCGTGGAAAGTAAGTTCCGTTTGGTAATAAAATGAAATTGTACACAGATACTGAAGAAATTTTTATTGCACAAAATTCTACAACTCTTAAATTACTTTTGCACATAACTGCCGAAATTTTGCATGCATTTGTCATAGCGTGGCACCAGGTTTTGTATACCTTCTTCATAGAAATCTGCCGCCTGTGTCTTCAACCAGTTGGAAACAGTTTCTTTCAGCTCGTCGTCATTGGTGAAGTGATGACCGCCAAGGAAAGACTTGAGATGTAAGAACAGATGTAGATCCATTCCATTGATTGCCGCTTACTCTCAGGGGTGTCATAAAAAACCCACGTTTCATCTCCTGTGACTATCCGTCTCAGAAATTCTGCGCCGCTTTCAGCATAACGAGTCAAAAACTCAAGTGCACTACCCATCCGTTGTGATTTTGTTGCTCACTGAGAATCTTTGCTACCCAACGTAAGAAAAGTTTGTGGAATTTCAATTGTTTGGTAACAATGTCATGCATCAGTGATCGTGAAATTTGGGGAAGTCCGTAGCGAGAGCACTAATTGTAAACTTAGGGTTTTCCTGGATCTTGTCATCAATCGCGTGAACCAGTTCTTCTGTAAGCAAAGGTGGACGTCCACTTCGTTCTTCATCGTGAACATCACTACGCCCGCCTTGAACTGTCGGACCCATCTTCTTATCGCATTTGGTCCGTAAACATCGCAAATTTGCCGATAAATTTCTCTTGGTTTCAATTTCCTCGCATTCAGGAACCGAATCACCGACCTGATTTAACAGGCGGCGGGATTCTCAATAAACGCCGATGTTTCAAACAAGCACAACAAATCGTACGTAATTGACAGCGATCTCCAAATGGCGCACGTCCTTCTCCTCGATTCACATCGTCTACAGCGCATGTGCGGAACTGCAATCGCAGCGCTGCAGCGGAGATAAATTGAAACGGAACTTACTCTCTGGACGCGCCTCGTATGTCTTTGTATGACATAAGCAAAGAAATCGGATAAATTAACTAAGATTTTCGTTATGTTCGTTTTCTTTTTTCTAGCTTGTTCCATTATGTTCGCACCGCGTAGGAATAGCGTCATGCTACGGATTGTGCGGTGACTCCCCGTCTGTAGTTCGAGTCTTCCCTCGAGTATGGATGTGTGTGTTGTCCTTAGCATAAGTTAACTTACGGTCTAGGGACCGACGATCTCAGCAGTTTTGTTCTTCAGGTATACAACCTATTGAACATTATATTCCCCCCCCCCCCCTCTCCGGCCCCCCTACTGTTTACTAGCAGCAGGAAGCATTTCAGTACGGCTGGCATTGCTCTTTCTTGAGTAGCATCTATTACAAAATATATTTATGACTCTTCGAATCATTATAGTTTATGCATTTACACTGATTACAGGAGATATTGGTTTCGAGTTACATATTCGTACTGATGTTGTTTGTTACGTGTCGCCCTCTGGATAGAGATTCATTTTCTTTCTCTATTTCAGACTCTGTTAATCACGCCTGCTCCCCTACTGATGAAACTTCTTATTTAACACTAGCCGCGGTGGAGTGACCGAGAGCGCCTTTCTTCGGAGCGCGCGGCTGCTTGCCGTGGGAGATTCAGTTCCTCTGTCGAGCATGGGTGTGCGTTGTCCTTAACATAAGTTAGTTTAAGTAATTTGTAAGCCTAGGAACTGAAAACCGCAGCAGTTAAGTCCCTTAGATTTACAAACGTTTGAACTTTTGAACTCTATAATTAACCTAGTTTCTCGTTATGACAGACACATTCTCTAGCAGTCAATCAGCCTACCGCATCAGACTCTGTTACATACTGGTGTTGAGACTTTTGGAGTACACGTGTAAGTTACTTTACGAACCACCTCTGAAAGGCCTTGAGCTGTTGATAAACAACTAATTTCAGTAGACTTATTATCACCATTTCCTAGAAGTATTTACAGTATCAGCGATGTAAAATCATTGGCCTAGGATAATAAAACAATGAATTTGTCACTGTTTTTTCATCGTAAGATAAATTACGTCCACACTATGTAAAAGTAGCTATAAAGGCGATGTGGTTTATATTAAAATACAACAACAATAGTAACAAATTCATAATTTTATTACCCGATATCCGTGATTTTGAATGATGCTGTAAATTGTTTTAAAATTGATGTCTGTAGAAGTTGGTTGTATAAATAAGGCTCGAGTCGGTAAATCACATTTCTACTAGTTGTGAGTCAGTACCACCACCTCCTAAAAATAAATTACGATTTACTTCGATGGACGATTTTCACTCAAACAACTAGACAAAAAATCCGGTCATGAAAAAGAGTGCACATCTAAATATACGCTTCTATTGTCTCTGTGCTAGCTTTATCACTATTTGCCAGTTCGCTGGTCACCGAATTTCCCCCGTAACACACAGACGTCGACATTTCGCGGCGCTTTAGAATTGTCGAGCAGAGGCCTTTAACAAAGTTCCCGCTTCTGCTGTGAATTTCGCATCAAACCAGGCCACCCCTTCGAATCTTGCGAGCCCCATACTTGTAAGTTGGAGAAACCCTTCCTGCCACCCTCCCAGACTCCGCGAAGAACTAGCACTTCTTGAATACTAGATGTGAAAGGCTGTGAGTCGACCAGTGCTCAAAGTTTGCCATAGAATGAAATCCATCCACAAGTTTCCCCAGCTCGAAGGGAAAGGAAGATTCGACTTTGACATTGAAAATCGAGCTTGTCTCTCTCAGCTATGCAGTGTGTTGCAGAGAGTGTGCGTTGCAGCTATCTTCTTGCAAGTATCTTTTCTTTCTCGCCCATCCGCTATTATTCTTGTCTTTTCTGTGCAAGACAGACGAGGATTTTTTTTTTACCCGACATGAAAACGAACCCGTCTCCTTAACGGTTTGTAAAAATGTTCAAATGTTTGTAGAACTTAAGGGACTTAACTACGGGGTCATCAATCCCTAACCTTACAAACTACTTATGAACTAGCTAAGACTAAGGACGGCACAAATATCCATGCCCGAGGGGGGATTCGAACCCCCGACCGTAGTGGCCGTGCAGACCGTGACTGCGCCTCAGTCCCCTCGGCCACCGCGGCCGGCTTAACGGTTTGTAATTCGCTTATTGCACCACTCTGAATAGAGTACCAAGGGAACAGAATATGAAATTATAATATGTTTGACGTTTTTCAAATTATTATTGTTGAGAAATATCTATTCCAAGATCGCTTGTTAAATATTTTATTTTAGATAACCGATTTCGAAAAACTTACTTGTTCATCTTCCGATCTCTACATTTTAAAACATAGCAACTCTCCAGACATTATTTATGACTGCACAGTTGTGTCATGATTTATAAGAATTTGCGCCTGTTCGTCATTTATGGTATCTACAACGTCATATAAACTAGACGTGTCGTAATTTAAAATCATGTGCCATTTTAAATTACGGCACCTCTAGTTTATATGACGTTGTAGATATTATAAATGACGATTAGTCACAAATTCTTATAAATCATGAAACAACACGAATGAACTGTGCTGTTATAAATAATGTATGGAGAGGTGCTATTTTTTAAAATGTTAAGATCTGAAGATGACAACTAAGTTTGTCGAAACCAGTTATCTGAAATTGAATATTGAGCAAGCGATCTTGGGTTAAAGATTTCTCAACAAATATTAAATTTATTTAGTTCATTGTATTGGCTTATCATTCCGTCGTAATCTAGTTTTGTAAGAACGTAATGTACTGAAAAACAATGTACAAAATAGTTTCAAATGTTTGATTATCTTACGAATGAATTAACGTGCTGAATGTTTTACATTGTACATGTATTGGAATATCTAACATATTTTCGGTAAGTTGTGCAACTAATTATGAAATGGCTTGTGAGCACATTACATAAATGTCTCTATCGTAAATATTTAAGTATGTAATCGAGAAAAAGTTTAGAAATTATACGAAATTGTGTTTAAAGCTTGTTGGCAGTCACTAAGCGTTCTCAATGTCAAAGACTGGATGAATATAAGGTAATTTCAGCTCCAGTTTTGGGAAAAGCTAATTTTTTATGCATTTAATGTTTATGACATATCTTATGAACTATGTCGTGCCATAATATATTTTGCAGTTAAAATCAAGGATATAAGTGGATAATGTATGCAAAATACAAATAAGTGAGCAATTAAAACGTCACGCCTGATGCTGATATTTTTTGCGTGCTAGGGTAAGAATAACGAAGTTTCTGACGTGTACAAATGTCTATCACGTCGCATCTCCTGAACCATGTGCTGTGCTATGATGTAATTTTGCAGTTGCATTCGGTGATATATGTACAGATTGTGTTTCAAGTGTGTTGCTAGTAGAATTAAAAAGTAATAAATTGAAACCTCATGGCAAATGATGACGTTTGACCACATTAACAGAGAAAACCTAGTAAGCGATAAACTTAGAGAAAAAGTTCCGTAAAGGTTTGAAATTTTACAGGGTGTTCGGAAATTCCCGTTACAAACTTCTAGGACTTTTAGAGAGTAGTGAGTACATAACATTTTAAATAGGAAACCATGTCCGAAAACGTATCGTTTCATTTTCCACGACGGTTTCAATTCACACGATTATCTCATCCGCTCCTACTTGAGGAATGTAATTAGGCGTGACCCAGTATAATTGTTGCACCCTTGAAAAGATCGCCGCGATCGCCGGATTTAACCCCCATGGACTACTTCTTGTGGGGTCATATGAAGAGCCTAATTTATGAGACAGAGGAATATCTGCTGGCACGAGTTCTCGTCGCTGCACAAGACATTGAAGAGACATCAGGTGAGATGGAGAGAGCGTACCGTAACATGCTTCGAAGTTACAGTGTGTGTAACGACGTTGGTGGTCGCCACATCGAGCCGCTGTTGTAATGCATCGGTACGTTGTGGCTGGTGCCGTAGATGCTGTGTTCTTCTTGTTGTCTACTAATGTAAACCATAAGGTGTAAATTTTAATGAAAATGCGTAAGAAATAATGAAACGATTCAGCATTCTTTTCAAATTGATTCCAACAATTGTACAGCGTCACGCCTAATTACATTCTTCAAGTAGGAGTGGATGAGATAATCATCTGAACTGAAACCGTCGTGGATTTCCGGAGATGGATTCGTATTCAAAATGTTATGTACTCACTACTCTATACAAGTCCTAGAAGTTTGTAACGGGAATTTCCGACTACCGTGTATGTAAATTTTGTTGAAAGTAGCTAAGTGGTATAATTTTGAAGTAACGGATGAACGAACTTCGATTATTTGATTGTGGCCATCTTCAATGTCCCCATGTTTTATTCTTTGTCCGGTGTCCCAAGAAGGCTCAATCGGGACGCTTAATGCTCTAAATTTCAAATAAGAGAATCGAAGTCTTATATTCCACTGTTTTACTACAACAGCATATATGCAACTGCCACCGGCTCATTTTTCAACCCAGATCTTGCGTGATTTGGTCTCTCAAACCTATGTCTAGTTAAGTCGACAACATTATTCACTTGTTCTTATTGTTGAGTAACTTGACTTCCATAATTTTTTTTTTTTGTTACCGTTGTGGTGCCTGTACTTATTACAGTGTGTCACAGTATGAGTTCTCATTGTTTTGAGCTGCCAAAAGCGAGACGTAAGTACTTTCTCAGTGACGGATAGACCTACACAGCAATTTGGCATTTCATAAAAATAGGCAGCAGGCAAGCATTCTACAAACTTTTGCTGTAATTTTTCAATTTAGATTGGTGGGGAATTCGACATTATCCAACCAGATACAGAGCACAAAATATCCAAAAGTATTCATGGTGAGGTATCCTGTTCAAAACTATAACTCTCAATTTTCCGGATATAAGATTGGAATAGCTCATTGTCATTGACAACAGCATAGAGAACTGTAAAACCTCAGGATTCCTATAAGTAACTTCATTGCCTGGCGAAATTGTATTCAGTTACGTATTCTGATTCTGTTTTTCCTAAGGAGCATGTGTTCCGATTTTATACCAACTAGCATTTTCTAATTGTAATATTTGTCTTATCGTTTTAAAATATAAATACTATTATACGTTTTACTGAATAGAATATGACAGCAATTTTACTAAATCAGTAATGATGCGATTTATTGGAAATGAATTGTTTTTCGCTTGGAAGCCGTTGTATGGGGTGTAATATGTGGATTTCGTGTCCTGGGATTACCATTTAGTAATACAGACGACAAGAATACTGGAAGGTATATGCCGCTTTATACAAGAACACCATTCTCAAATGTTCAAACGTTTGTAGAGCTTATGGGACTCAACTACGGGGTCATCAGTCCCTAAACTACTTATGAACTAGCTTATACTAAAGACGGCACAAACATCCATGCCCGAGGGGGGATTCGAACCTCCGACCGCAGCGGCCGTGCAGACCGTGACTGGCACGCCGCAGACCGCTCGGACACTGCGGCAGGCATACCATTCTCCGAAGTGTTCTAATGTTTGTAAACCTATTGGACCAAATTGGTATGGTCATCAGTCCCTAAACTTACAAAGTGCTTAAACTGACGTGTGAAAACACACATACCCATGACTCAGGGAGCAGTGAAACCTCCGACGGTGAGTAACCGTGCGCTCCGTGTAGAAGCGCCTTAGAACACTTGGCCACGCCACTATGGCACCAATCTACAATGAGATGATTTGAATTTAACAATGGGTGGAATAAGCTTTTAACCCATCCTCCTTGAGTACTTCTCCGATGAATGATAACTCCTCTTACTCAGTTGATCAATGTTCAGATATGAATTAGCCACAGTTTTCCACTCCAGTTACTCCGGTGTGATTTATGAGCACTCTCGACTTTCGTCTGTCATGTACCACTCTCCTCCCACCATTATATGCCAGCTGACTCCTCTTGTTCCTATGTTATCCTTCATTTAGTCCACCCATCTCTTTCTTGGTGCCGCGGTGGAGTAGCCAATGTTCAAATGTTTGTAAAGTCTATGGGACTTAACTACAGGGCTATCAGTCCCTAAACTTACAAACTACTTATGAACTACTTACGAACTAGGACGGCACAAATATCCATGCCCGAGGGGGGATTCGAACCCCCGACCGTAGTGGCCGTGCGGACCGTGACTGACGCGCCTTAGTCCCCTCGGCCACCGCGGCCGGCGTGGAGTAGCCGAGCGGTCTAAAGCGTCTCGCTGCGGAGCGCGCGGTTGCTCGCCGTGGAGGTTCGAATCCTCCCTGGGGCATGGGTGTGTGTGTGTTTGTCCGTAGGTTAGTTTACCTAGGCTTAAGTAGTTTGTAAGCTACGGACTGATGACCACGCAGTTTGGTCCGATAGATTTACAAACATTTGATTTGATCTTTCTTGGTGTTTCTACTGGTCTTCTACCAATCACTTACGTGCGTAGGCACTATTTTTCAATCCTTCCATCATCCATTCATTTGATATGGCCAAACCATTTCAGGCGCGCTCTTCAAATTTCTCTTTCAACGATGAGTACATTCCAGCTAATTCACTTTATTTTTTTTTTTATTTTTTCCCTGACCCCTCCTAGTTTTCTGGACCATAGTTCGCAGGAACTTTATTTCTGCAGCTTGTAGTTTACTGTCGAACTCTTTGGTGGTTGTGCAGGTTTCCAATCCATACGTTATTATGATCGAAAGAGAATGTTTCGATCTTAAGGGAACTTGTTCACTCCAGATTAGAGTCCGAACTGCATGGTAGAACTGAGCTCATTTTTGAATTCGGTTATTGTTCTCACGTTGTATCCTATTATTGTTCTCACGGTGTATCCTATTATTGTTGAAATGATTCATCCAAGGTAGTTTTACTGGTCTACTGTTTCGAGCTGTGTATCATCAAGTTTTATTTTTCCTTTCTTATTCTGTCCGTTGATTAACGTCGCAACCGTTATTAATTTATTTATTGCTAATTCATGTGCTTTGAGACGGTCATTGCAATTGGTCAGTCTACCCTGAACTTCTTTATTTGTATTACCCCAGATTACAACATCTGCAAATGCAAATGCATTGATGTCTTTGTTGTTGTTCTGCTTTATTCCTTTATGAACTTCGTCCATGATAGTGATAAAAAGAAAAGTAAGACGTCATTACCTCTTTTTTTTTTTAAGAAAAACGAATAATAAAAAATTGCATGCCTGCTAATATCATGTAAAGCTACCTTTTATTAAACTGAAACGTTCCACAACATTACGAAATGTCGTATTCATGGTCTATGGAACAGCTACTAGTGTAACGTAATGTAGTGGCGAACTACTGTGCCACGACATTCGCTGCGAACGGAATAAACAAGTGGAGTTGGGTGGCGCCGCAGTGGTGCATTTCAGAGCGGCGCGGCGCGGCGTGCTTCCGCCGGCTTTGCGGCTGGCCACGTGATTGCAGGGAGAATAAACTGGTCAGCGTGAATTTATCGACGAAACAAAAAGAAACACTTGTCGGCGCCTTTGATGGAACGCCGCGGTGCATTCACACCTGTTGCTGAAAGGTCAGACGGACAGCGTGGCCGCGGCTCGCTCCGCTGTGCTGTGTGGTCGCGGAAGGGCCAACCAACACTCCAGCCAGCGGCGGCAGAGGCAGAGGCAGAGGGCGGGGCAGCACGGGGAACACGGCGCTCTACTTCTGGCCGCGATGATAGCGTCTACTGCCGGATACTGGCAGCTGAACAAGGGACAACTTTGACTGCAGAGAACACATAGAAAATACTGTGGGGAAGGCGAATCAAAGGTTACGTTTTATTGGCAGAACGCTTCGAAGTTGCACCAGCTCCACCAAAGAGACTGCCTACATCACACTTGTGCGTCCTCTCCTGGAGTACTGTTGCCCCTTGTGGGACCATCACCAGGTAGGACTGACGGAAGATATTGAGAAGGTTCAGAGAAGGGCAGCTCGTTTTGTTTTATCACGTTACAGGGGGGAAAACGTCACGGAAATGTTGCACGAATTGGGGTGGAAATCATTAAAAGAAAGACGTTATTCATTGCGGGGTGATCTGTTTGCGAAGATTCAATCACCGACTTTTACTTATGAATGTGAAAATATTTTGCTAGCACCCACCTACTTAGGGAGACATGACCATCCCAATAAAATAAGAGAAATCAGATCGAAAACGGAACGATTTAGGTGTTCTTTCTTCCCGCGCGCTATTAGAGAATCGAACTGTAGAGAAAAGTTATGAAAGTGGTTAATGAACCCTCCGCCAGGCACTTAAATGTGATTTGCAGAGTATCTATGTAGATGTAGATGACAAACACAATAAAAAAAGTCACAGACGTTTTAGCTGCTTTTTGTAGATTGTTGTTTGAAATGTTGCACCGGTGCTCAGTATTTAAATTACGCACTCAAAACGACACTTCACTGCAAATCCTCAGAAATTTGAACATAAATTTATCCATGTTATTTGGATTTTTTCTGAGGTCTGCGACTGTATTGGAATGATTAATGCTGCAGCAGTCACTATTTATAAATATTTTTATTGGCACGACGCGTTTCGGCAGCACGCTGCCATCATCGGGTGCATTTTTACAGTTACTGGTTACATTCTTGATGTATTATGTTTGCCTCACTGGCATCCACAACACAAAACATAATACATCAAAAATGTAACCAGTAACTGTAAAAATGCACCCGATGATGGCAGCGTGCTACCGAAACGCGTCGTGCCGATAAAAATAATTATAAATAGTGACTGCAGCAGCATTAATCATTCCAAAAAAAGCTCAGAAATTGGTCCATACATAAGTTAACTGGATAGTCTAACAGGGTCTCTACACAGATCACTACATTGTTGAGAAGACAAACAAATTTATTTGAACCACAGTCAAAAACACAAAAGTCACTTGCACTTACAATTCTTTTATACTGTGTGTACTCATACCATACATCCTACATAGTCTCTAGGTTTCACTGCTGGTGCTACTACCACCGGTACTACCAATACAGTACACATTTTCCTTCTGCCTTTGCCATCTGCCAACAGGATTTTTGTACCATTAAATAAGGCGGCTACGTCACGTTTCGTCATGTCATGTGACATGGCGTTCAAAAAGTTTCTATTAAGATTATTTTGGATTTTTAAATAGAAAATCTACTTCAAATTACAATATAAATTATATTTTAGTGTTTAGTAAAGATTTTTTTATACAAATGAAATTGAAAGTAACAGTTACAACTGCTATGCACTTTTTTTAAGGGTACAAACAAATATTTAATTTTTAAATAACAGATATTTATGTAATAGCATTATTATTTGATTCTTTGTGCCTACTAATGGCTTTTATACAAAATAACATTTTAGTAGCAAGTTACAATCATTACGTACAAATGCTGATAAGATCGTCTTCTATGTTTAAAATCTTTGGCACAGTTATTATGACAAATCAAAACAAACGTCAATGTCATACATGCTTTGCCAGTGATTTCCGATTGCAAAAATATGCTTAACATTTATGTCCAGTTTAAGGTAAGTTTAACCCATACAGATAACTGTGGTAGTTACAGTTCACGTATAACATGCGAATATTTGCGCGATTTCTTTACGTTACGAATATTGAAAATGCCTATGAATCGTAACATGTTGTGGTCTTCAGTCCGGAGACTGGTTTGATGCAGCTCTCCACTCTAACCTGAGCAAGCCTATTCATCTCCTCATAATAACAGCATCCCACATATGTTTTAATCTGCTTACTGAATCCATCTCTTGGTCTTACTCTGCGGCTTTTACCCCACACACTTCGCTCCAATGCTAAATTCACAATTCCTTAATGTCTAAGAATGTGTCCTACCAATCGATCCCTTCTTTTAGTCAAGGTATGTCAGAAATTTCTTTTCTCCCCAATTCTGTTCAGTACCTCCTCATTAGTTACGCGATCCACCCACCTAATCTTCAGCATTCTTCTGTAGCACCACATTTCAAAAGCCTCTATCCTCTTCGTGTCCTCACTGTTTGTCGTCCATGTTTCATTCCCATACATGGCAACACTCCACACAAATGCCTTCAGAAAGTACTTCCTTAGGCTTAAATCAATATTCGATGTTAACAAATTTCTCTTTTTCAAAAACGCTGTTTTAGCCATTGCCATTCTGCATTTTATATCCTCAGTACTGCGACCATCATATGTTATTTCACTGCCCAAGTAACAAAACTCATCTACCCTTCAGCGTCATCTGATTTTCTTAGACTGCACTCCATTACCCTAGTTTTGCTCTTGTTAATGTTCATCTTATATGCACCTTACAACACACGGTCCACTCCGTTTAACTGCTCTTCCAGGTCTTTTGCTCTCTCTGACAGAATTACTATGTCATCCGCTAAACGCAATATTTTTATTTCTTCACCCTGAATTTTAATTCCTTCTCCAAACTTCTCCTTGGTTTCCTTTATAGCTTGCTCAATGAAGAAAGGCTACAACCCTGTCTTACTCCCTTCTCAGCCTCTGCATCCCTTTCATGCTCTTCAACTTTGATAACTGCTGTCTGGTTTTTGTACAAGTTGCAAATAATTTTCTGTTCCCTATATTTTACTCCTACTGATTTCAGAACTTGAAAGAGTTTATTCCAATTGACATTGTCAAAGGCTTTCTCCAAATCTACAAAAGCTAGAAATGTAGGTTTGTATTTCCTTAATCTATATTATATAATAAGCCGTAAAGTGAGTATTGCCTCCCGTGTTCCTACATTTCTCCTGAACCCAAACTGATCTTCCCTGAGATCATCATCTACCAGCTTTTCTATCCTTCTGTAAATAATTCGTGTTAATATTTTGCAAACATGACTTATTAAACTGATGGTTCTGTAATTTTCACACCTGTCTGCGCCTGCTTTCTTTGGAATGGGGATTATAACATTTCTTCTTAAACTCTGAGGCTACTTCGCCTGTCACTAGGTGAAACACTGCCATTCATAATTAATGGGCACAGTATGTTACCTTGAAAAACCCGGGACAATCCAGTTTTTCCGGACTGAAAAACCCGAGACTAAATGAAAACAACTTCAACACCTTTATACAGACAGTTAGACTTATATTTAAGGAAAATTAAGCGCTGTTCTTTGATAATGAACTCAAGTCTATTGATTCTCAACTGCAGATGTTGGAATGCATTTAGGTGCTGCGGAACAACAACGCAGCAGTAATAACAGTCTAACGGTACAATAAGGGAGTTATCGTGCTATACTATTGCACTACAGCCCACATCCGAATTGCTGTGTGTATTATAATGTGATTTTTGAGAACCCGTTACTGCTGTTTGTTTATAGTGTTGAGAAAAGCTTCGAACGTACTGCAGCTATTGTATCATTAGAGTACTGGAAGGCAGAACAACATTACATCTGAAACTGTTCTCTAAAACTAATTAAGTATATAGAAGGTAATTTAAGGATATAATTATATCTGAATAAAATTTTAGGGAATGATTTATTCCTAACATTCCATTGAATTACTACCAATGTTCCGAGAAATTTCTTAACGTTTATAAATTTCTGACATTCATAGCACTTACAGTGGTATAGTTAGATTGAAAGATAATTATTAAACTGAGAAATGACTATAACAATGTCAACTACAACTGCTGTTATGATGAAAAGTAAGGAAAGTACTTGGATACATCCCCACTGTATAGGCAGTGCCTTACACCATTTATTCTTCTGCGGGGATAGAGGTCTTCAGTGCAGTTCAAGAACAAATTATTTATTCAGATCAGTCCCTAAGATGAATTGTCAAAATGTCTCAATCCTTACTAATGTATCACAGGTTGGATCATAAGCAACTTAAAAAAAAAATTAAAAAAAAAAAGTCATTAATATGGTCCGGGAGGAGGGGGAATCGTTGGACCAACTTACACACTATTGTATGGACCTATATATATTAATTATCTATGTGGTTTAACTATTTATTATGTATCTATGATTTTAAACTGCTTTAGAAACAGATGAAGAAGCCTTGCTATTCAGATCCTCTTAACAAATATAGTTTCAAATACATATGAGGGCGAAAAAGTAAGAGTTAAATTGATGTGATGGCTCTGGGAGGGGGAGGTTGCCCCCCTTCCTAAATCTGGTAATGAAAATCCAGAATCTTAACAACTTGAGTTAACTTGCTGAATTAATTCAAGCAATGACATTGTAAGTAATCATCACGACAATATGAATAGATAACTAGAAATTTGACATAAACATACGAATCACCTCTGATCCGAGCATGTTTCAGCACAGTTATTAAACCGTCAGCATGTATTTGTTTGTTATAGAAGTAGGTATCTGGCAAGTGGACGAATGTGCCTTTCTCTAAATAAAGAAATCACGTTTTTCAGTACCAAAGTAGCCGATATTCTCCTAAAGTAACAATATTCCGAAGGAAAAGATTCTTAACAGTCGTGACAACTCAAGTGGTCAACAACCTAAATATTGATATTATTAACATCGATGGCTTAAATTTACTCTGTTATTACTGTCCACTTGATATGGAGCTCGAGAGCTGCGTTTCTGTGATTTCATAGGCATTTAATGGTGTTCATAAATTCGGTACTATCTGTGAGTTAACATGTTTACTTGAAATGAAGGAAAACGGAGCGAATAAGACTGATACCGATAGTCATTAGGTCATTATAGAAAGAGCACGAGCCAGAGTTAGACAGGGGACGTAAGTCACAGCTGTGTCCTGTGCTTTTCAAAGCAATCGCCCCGATATTATCCGAGGCCATTTTTTGTAAAGGCGTAAAAAACTTCAGCTATATGGCCAGTCCTCTCGAATGTGCCTTCGAGGCTGCAGTCCCTTTCGGTCAATTAAACACGTACAAAAATGTGTTTGACAAAGTGGTAACGGGAGATGTAAAAGATCAGCAGAATGTAGGATTCATTTTGATGGAAGTATTCGAATTGGATCCATCCATAAATCTCTCTCCAAACGCAGCTGTCACGGCCAGCCGAATGTCATAGAAGTGTGTCTTGTTCTGAATTTGCACGTGATAACTTTAAGAACAGAGGTTTCTCGTGTAACACCAATGGCTTTTTTTTTTCAGAAAATGATAACATCAATTTGTTTATGCCATATGTTGTAATGAAGTCTAAACATAATTATGCAAGGCGTGATAAATTATAAATATTTGCAATAAGGTCTACATCTACATCTACATAGATACTCTGCAAATCACATTTAAGTGCCTGGCAGAGGGTTCATTAACCACCTTCATAACTTTTCTCTACCGTTCCATTCTCTAATAGCGCGCAGGAAGAAAGAACACTTAAATCGTTCCGTTTTCGATCTGATTTCTCTTATTTTATTGGAATGGTCATGTCTCCCTAAGTAGGTGGGTGCTAGCAAAATATTTTCACATTCAGAACTAAAAGTCGGTGATTGAAACTTCGCAAACAGATCACGCCGCAATGAATAACGTCTTTCTTTTAATGATTTCCACCCCAATTCGTGCAACATTTCCGTGACGCTTCCCCCCCCCCCCTCCGTAACGGGATAAAACAAAACGAGCTGCCCTTCTCTGAACCTTCTCAATATCTTCCGTCAGTCCCACCTGGTGAGGGTCCCACAAGGGGCAACAGTACTCCAAGAGAGGACGCACAAGTGTGATGTAGGCAGTCTCTTTGGTGTAATAGTCAGCTGGTGAACTCGAATGCACTCTTTATTGACACATGAATGGAAATTCGAAATTTAATTCATTAATTTTTCAGGTATGTTTTCATTTGTATAAGTGCTGTATGTCTGTAAAATCTGTTGCGAATACAATTGGTAGTAAAGAAGTAATAGATTAAAACTTGGTGTGTAATGAGGCTGTTTTCCATAAATGTTACTGTTTATGTGCTCATATTTCTTGAACTACGTGTCATACTGTGATACAATTTGGAAGGTACATTCAGCTACATGTGCGTATACTGTCTGTAAAATTTCCTGCGGCCGCAATTTGTAGTTTAGAAATTATAAATTGTAACATTATACTGAATGCTGTAGCTTTAGTCCATGAACAGCGGAAAAGCAGTAAGCGGAAACTTTTTTCCTTGCATTATTTTGATGTGGTTGTCAGCGAGAAAAAGTTTGATAAAGTTTTGAAATTATTTGTAAAGCTTGTTGCAAGTCGCTAAGTAGTGTCTTTCTCATATAGTGTATTTGTAAGTTTCGTCGCACTATGTGGCAGTTTCTTGCAAGTCTTATTGTTTATGACGTTATATCTCCTGAACCATGTGCCATATGTGGTTCGTACTCCTACAGTAATTGTTATCTCACGCAACGAATGTGTGTACCAAATTTCGTTGAAATCGGTCCATTAGTTTACGAGAAAATTAGCAGCATTGTCGTTTAATGCAGCAGTTTTCCGCGCTTGTTTATGTCGTCATATCGCGTGCACTATGTATCGTACGTGAATCTTACACTTACGGCGGCCGTTTTCATGGATTGAAGTTTACGTGCACAAAATTTCATAAAGATCGGAACAAAACTGTATATTTGTATGCAACATGTACACACAAACGTGCAGACACTCTGCTTTATATATTAGAGTAGCTGAGAACCCGGCGTTGCCCGTGTATTTATTTATTTATTCCTGCCATTTTTCATTTGTATAAAGGCTGTATGTGTGTAAAGTCTCTTGGGAATACAATTAGTAGTAAAGAAGTAATAGATTAAAACTTGGCGCGTGATGGGACGGTTTTCCATGAACATTACTGTTTATGTGCTCGTATCTCATGAACTAAATGTCGTACTGTGACACAATTTACAAGGTATACTCTACTATATGCGTCTATACTGTCTCTAAAATTTCCTACAGCTACAATTTGTAGTGTATAAATTATAAATTGTATCGTCATATCGAATGCCGTAGTTTTACTCCATAAACAGCGAAAAAGTAGTAAGTGAGAAACTTTTTTCCTATCATTATTTTACTATGTTTGCCAACGCGAAAAGTTTAATAAAGGTTTGAAATTATGTTTAAAGTTTGTTGGAAGTCGGTAAGTACTGTCATTCTCATACAGTGTATTTCGAAAGTCTCGCCGCATTATATGCCATTTTTTGCGATTTCTATTGGTTATGACGTAATATCTTTTGAACCATGTGCCGTACGTGATTCTTAACCATGCAGCAATTGTTACCTCACGGTAAGGAATGTGTGTACCAAATTTGGTTGAAATCAGTCCAATGGCTTAGGAGAAAACACCAGCATTGTCGCAAAATGCAGCAGTTTTTCGCTCATCTCATTGTTTATGACGTCATATCTCGTGAATATCGTATGTGATTCTTACACTTACGACAAGCGTCCTCGTGGATTGAAGCTTGCGTGTACAAAATTTCATAAAGATTGGAACAAAATTGTAGATTTGTATGTGACACGTACAAACATACGGACACTCTGCTTTATATATGAGATTCCGGCACCGGTAATGACATGTTTGCCACCTAACATTGACGAAATTTCAACAGATGGCTCTAGTGTAGCCTTGGTGTTGACCGGTTTTCGAGCTCATTGACTCACTTATTTGGAAACTTACAGTGCATACTGCAGTCAAAGCAGTGCAGCCCCAGTGATTTTAGGCAGCAGCCGGCACTGGGACTGGCACAGCAGTAGCTGCGGCTGTTGCAGAAGATGCCGCTATCAAGAAGCGAGAAGGGTCGTTGAGCAGAATGGCGGCTCCTCTGAGGCTCGTAACGTGAGAAGGGCCGCCTCAGGACCCCCCTGTGACTGCCGCGGGGCTCTGCCCACACGGCCTGACGCGTCTCCAGTGTGCGCAGGTAGTTCCCCAGTCTCCAAAGAGCTGCGGCACCGTCTTGCACTCACCATTCGGCTCATGGTTAGAGACTTCTTTTGCGACACGACAAATGTGTCTACCTGATGGTGTATAGATTTCCTCCGAATGTGAACGTATTCTGTTGGAGAAATGAGCAGCAGAATAAAATCAGATGTATAACGGAAAAATTCAGGTGTCCTTTCTTTTCGCGCACTAACGGTAGAGAGTCTGAAAGCGTCTCCATGAACTGTCTCCCAGGCAATTCAATCTGAATTGCATATATGTAGGCGTAGAGCTGTGTTGTTACGCACTGCTTTCGACCACCCAATCGCACGGCGACACTAATACGCAAAATACATTTCACTTCTCGAACCAGTAAGTGTCGCATACCAAAGACACAGTCCGAAATGACATCAGACCTACACAATCGCTAAGTAAAATCGCAATTAATTGGAATTCACTGGTGGATAACTCTGAGAAAGAAATAAAGGTCTTGTCGCCGCGCAAGAACAGCCGTGCGGCTCTAAGCGACTGGCGAGGGGCTGTGAGGCTGCTGCCGCCGGAGGTTCCAGTCCTCCCTCGGTGTATGTGTTGTCCTTGGGTTACTTTGAGTTAGTTTAAGTAGTTTTTTTTAGGATAGGGACTGATGACCATAAAAGTTTGTTCTCATAGATTTACAAAAATTTCAACATTTGAAAGGTATTGTCATAATAGTTCTCATCATATAATGATGAAAGAAATGATCCGAACTTAGTGTAAGCTACCATACCGCAGACTTCCTCAAAACAATGGCTAACAGGGATCAACTTATGATTCGAGCTGGTTGCAATAGGGTTATTATATCATCATAATACGTTTGATTACTCTGCAAATTGGTGAATGTATCTTTTTCTGAATAAAGACAGTTTTCAACTAGAATTTCCTAAGAATACAATGTTAATTTTGATGTTGTGGTCTTCAGTTCAAGGCTGTCTTTATGCAGCTCTCTACATTACTCTAGCCTGTGCAAGCCTCATCTCCGAATAAGAACGGCAACCGACATCCTTTTGAACCAGCTTACTCTACTCATTTCTCAGTTCCCCTCTGCGATATTGCCCCCCCCCCTTCCCCCGTCCCACCCTCCCCCTCCCCCCTTCCACACACACACACACACACACACATCTCTCCAATGCCAAACTCTTGACGTCTTAGAATGTGTCATACCAATTGATCCCTTCTTTTAGTCAACATATTCTAGAAGTGTCTTTTCTCCCCAGTTCTGTTCGGCATCTCCTCATTACTTTTACGATCAACCCATCTAATTTGCAGCACTCTTCTTGCAGCATCAAACGTCAAAACCTTCGAAGTTTTCTGGTCTGTAGTCCTTATCGGCCACGTTTCACTCCCGTACAATACTACACGCCAGACAAATGCCTTGAGAAAGAACTTCCTAATATTTAAGTTAATATTCCATATCAACAATTTTCTCTTTACCTCAAATGCTTTTCTTTCCATAGCCATTCTGCATTTTATATCTTCTCTCTTTCGAGCCTCATAACTTACTCAATACTTTACTGCTCAAGTAGCAAAACTCATCTACTACTTTTATTGAGTCGATGTCTAATCTAATTCCTACAACATCGTCTGATTTACTTAGACTACATTTCATTTCCTCAGTTTTGTTCTTGTTAATGTTTCTCTTATAACTTCGTTTCAAGACATTGTCCTTTATCTCTCAACTGCTCTTCCAGGTCCATTGCTGTCTTTGACAAACTTACTAAGTCATCGTCAAATCGCAAACTTCTTATTTCTTCTTCCTGAACTTCAATTCTGTTTCCAAATTGATTGCTCCTTGCTTTCCTTCACATCTTGCTCATTGTACCGATTGAAAAACATTGGCGGAAGGCTAAAACTCTGTCTTACTTCCTTTCCAACTACCGCGCCTCTTTCTAGTCATTAGAATAGCTCTTTGCTCCCTATATTTTAACCCTGCTACCTGAATGTTCGAGTCAACGTTATCAAAAGCTGTATTCAAATCTACTAATGCCATATACGTTGTTTGCCTTTCCTTGACCTACCTTCCACGTAAGTCGCAAGATGAGTTTTGCGTCACGTGTTTCTACATTTCTCCTAAATTCAAACTGATCTTCCACGATATCTGATTCTACTAGTTTTAGTATTCTTCTGTAAATACTTCGTGTTAGTATTTTGCAACCATGGCTTATTAAACTGAAAGTACGGATCACCTCAGATCCGAGCATATTTCACCACATTTATCACACCGTCAGCATGTGTTTGTTTATTATAGAAGTAGATATCTGGCAAGTAGACGAAGGAGCCTTTCTCTAAATAAAGAAATCGCGTATTGCAGTAGCAAAGTAGCCGATCTTCTCCTAAAGTAACAATATTCCGAAGAAAACGATTCTTAATAGTCGTGACAACTGAAGTGGTCAACAACCTAAATATTGATATTATGAACATCTATGGCTTAAATTTACTTGACCCTGAAAAAAAGATCATTGAAGACGAACCGAAAGTCACGATCAGGAAACTGTAGACGTCAATCTGATGTGCCCTTACCTTTGGAACTAGTTCAGGGTTTGCCTTAAGCGAGTTATGTAATCACAATGACGGGACAGGGTTTTGAACCGACGACTGGCCGGATGGAGCCCAGTATTGCAGCAGTGTACCACGGAAACCTGTGTTCTAGACATGATGCCGGAAACGGGATTTCCATTTCGGACATTCACAACAAAAAAGTAAATAACTAAACAAAAGAAAAAAAGCAGGGATGAAAGTCAGGGTAAATTTCAGTTAAAATTCTTGAACTAATTCATTCTCAACTGTTCTCCTTGATCGGACATTAGAACATAATTCGCAATATGGCCAGCTTCAGCACAATGCTTTCCTGATGTTTGTTAATACAACACAGAACAGAATACAAACTAATGTGACACTATAGATGCAAATTGATTCTATCCATATTTTGTGGTTGTGAATGTGGGTGTATTCTGTACATAGGTAGGGCCTGTTATAAGTAATTTCAGTGATAATTTTTTCATGTTTTATTTAATTACGTGAAGCATTTTGAATCCTGTGCTTCCGTCATCAGATGCAAGTCATCTTAATACATTTATACATCTGCTCTTCTCCTACAAGAACACTCATTTCATCTCACTCAAAGCATAACTAAGTGATGTAATAAAACGATTTCCACCTGATGATGGACCCACAAGGTTCAAACTACGTTGCGTAGTCCAGAAAACACACGAAAAAGTAATTTTTGACCGAAGGCTTTTTTTATTACTATTATAGTGTTTGTAATATACGTTCAATTGGTTGACGACCAGGTTCACACACACACACACACACACACACACACACACACACACACACACACAATCTAAGAGTTCATAATAAAGATGAAATAGCAGACAGCCTCAACATTAAGAGCATTCTGATATTAATATCAACATGAAATGCTTTGTGTAAGCAGATCCATAAAATAGTCGATGGTACAGACTCTGCGTCATTTATGTCGAAAATTTTCCACAGTTCAGGTATGATACAGTTTTATCCTAACGACTTAAAGTTTTGAAATTCGATATTTTCATTTCCTAGTTCCACAACGGGAGGTGGTTATGCAAAAAAGTCGCTGGAGTCCATTTTGTTTTCTATTGATTCTCCACAATTTAGGGGGTTTCATAAATAATCTGCTAAATGTCTTTTGTTGCATCTGATGAAGTCTTAGTTGGACTAAAAGAGTAATAGCACTTCACGGGCTTTTATATTCTATTGAGCGTTGTTTTCTTAATACTTACGTATCAAAAGTTTTTTTTTTTTTTTTTTTTTTTTTTTTGCAATGTTCATTTTTGTGTTTGACACTGTTTACATTTTCCTTCTTTGTTGAAGCAGTCTGTCACATTGTTCTGACCACCTGGCATGCTTTTTGGCTATGGTTATGCGATATACTTGTCAGACGTTAGTTATTAAGGTCCCTTTTACATTATTGCAGTTTTCGTTTGTACGATATCAGTTGCGAGAGGAGACTCTTGTGCGTTGATATTTTTTATGGGTCGTTCTTATTACGTATTCTTAAAATCTTTTGTAATCTTGGGCTTTACCTAATTGAACCTTTTGTTTTTACATCACAGTTTTGTTCAAAATAAGCCGAAACAGATTTATATCACTGAACAGTTGAGATGCGTGAAAAACTAGAAGACTTTTGTTTTGCTATGTCTTTTATTAATTAAGTGATTCGTAACGCATTTCGCAAACGTATTATAAAAATATATAAAACTACGGGAAACTATATCAAAATTTCGAAGCAATCGGTCAAGAATTTACGGCAATTTGCGTTTAGGAACATTTACGTTTTCTGTTCGTTTTTTTCTCAGTAGTAAGCAGTTCTTGAAAAATTGACTTGAAATATTGACACAACGTTGCATTCTAATACGGACATTGCAACGCATGTCTGGTAAGGCTAGTTATGAATGAAATGACAAATGTGATCGCTGAGTTGTGTAGACTTCGTCTTCAGAGCAATCTGAGATTGAAAGCGAACCTCATTTGACAATCCAAACAGCACTAAATTTATTCTGTTAACCTTTTCTTATGTACGTCATAAATTAAAAGGGGATAGTGATAACTTTGTCATAAGAGAGCAGAAGGGAAGATTATTGCAGGTCTTGGAGAAAACCTTGGCGCTCCATGCAGATACTGACAGGGGAGAAATGGAACAACAGTTAAGTCCCATAAGCTTAACAAACATTTGAACATTTCAAATTTGCAATGACAGTGCTAGAAAAGCCTTCGTCCAGATGATTCCGAACCCATCTGACAGGTGGTACAGTTCGTTCGCAAAATATCAGTCTCTTAAATGATTTTTGCCACTGAAATCCTTGTTAGTGTAGACGAAAGAGAAGCAACGTGTTTTTCTCGCTGCCGTAGCTCTCGCAGCATTAACGTCTTGAGTAGAATAGCGAAGCTACTATTCTCCACTTATTCTGTCCTCCCTCCACCTTTGTCGTACTGTCTGCCACGCCATCAGTCTATCCTTACTGAGCGAAGTAGTGCAGTTGTTAGCACATTGGCCTCGTATTCGGGAGCTTGGAGGTTCAAACCCTCTTTCGGCCAACAAAATTTAGTTTTCCATGAATTCCCTAAATTGATCCAAACAAATGCCTGGATAGTTCCCTTGAAAGAGCACTACCCATTTCCTTCCCCCTGTCCTTAATGAAAACAGTTCTCCGTCTCTAATGACCACACTGTCGACGGTACGTTAAACCCTGACTCCCCCTGCTCGTTTCACCTTGGAGGTGCCCTCCAGATCTCGAGAGCCCCGCCTTCTATTTTTCGTTCCGGTTCTCCAACAGACTATTTTTTCTAGTAAAAGTAGATGTCCTTAATGTATTTTTGCCACCTTCATGTGAAAATGATACTCGAAACATCATATCACCTTTTTGGCACAAGTCCTATATTTGCCACTACTGCTATCATGTATTGAATTAGTACATATTACACCGAAGAGACAAAGAAACTGGTAGATGCTTGCGTTCGCAAACACAGATATATGTAAACACTCAGAGGGACGTTACAGTCATCAAGGCCTTTATAAGACAATAGGTGTGTGGCGCAGGCGTTAGATCGGTTACTTCTACTACAATGGCTGGGTATCACGATTTAAGTGATTGTGAATATGGTGTTATACTCGGCGCAAGAGAGATGGCGCATAGCGTCTATGAGATAGCGATGAGGTGGAGATTTTCTCGTACGGTCATTTCACGAGTATACCGTGAATATCGGAATCGGACATAGCTTCGGTCGCAAAAAGATCCAGCAAGAACGGGACCAACAACGAGTGAAGAGAATCATTGATCGTGACAGAAGAGCAACCCTTCTGCAAATTGTTGCGGGTTTCAGTGCTGGGCCATCGCCAAGTGTCAGCGTTTGAACCATTCAACGAAATATCACCGATATGGCCTTTCGGAGTCGAAAGCTCACTCGTGTATTAGTCTTGTGTAGTTCGCGAACGAACTAGTTCGGAAGAGCGCTCCCACAGGTGAACTATTCGAACTAGTTCGCAGATCCCTCGCCTCTTAGTTCGTCCGCTCCTTTCCCGAAGACTGACGGGGAACAGCGAGAGGACGCGAGAGCGCGCAGAATCGCGTGATTCCCTTCTGCTAGTTACCTTCATTTCGAACTGAGATGCAGCTCAGCTGTAGTTTCATAGTTCACTACCACAAGAAATCTATTTTAAAAATAAAGGTCTACGAGTACTCTGTATGCAAAGTAGTTGAATACCATTGTATCACCCATTCGTTTAAATAACTGGTTTATTTGCCTAAGTATTTGATGTCAAATTGTCCAAAAATACGGGTAATAGCATACGCTTTGGCAACACTGATTCATTATATAAAAAAGCTGTCATAAAAATGAGCTCTTTTAGTAGCGGTAGCAAAAGCCAAAAAGAGCGGACGAACTAGGAGCAGCGGATGAACTAGGAGCAGCGAACGATTATGCCAAACGTATCTCGCTTCTTAGTTCGTTGGATTCTTTTCCGAAGACCGACGGGCAGTAGCGAGAGGGCGCGCAGCAGACTTAAAAATCACGTGTTTGCCTTCTGCTGATGAGTCATTTCGAAGTGAGCGTCTGCCTGCTAGATTACATAGTTCAGTGCTACAGAATTTCTGATTTGATGTGATCTGCACTCTGCAATATCTGACTAATAAATTCCATAATGCCAAGATATAGATATAGAGATAATTCTAAACTTAAACGCGAGAAATTATCCACAAACTGTTTATTTTGGTTTGCGTGATATCGATAGCGGCTCAAGCAGCAAGCGCATGAAGCAGCTAGGTGGGGGAACTTAACCCTCCACCTGCACGCGCAGACCACGCCGCTCAGCCGTCACTGGGAGCGGACGAACTAAAAGAGCGAACTAGTTCGCGGCAGAGCCGCGAATAAGATGAGTGCTCCCGATCGCGAACTATTTTGCGCAAGTCTATCGTGTACCATTGCTGAATGCGGCACACGGCGGTTTGCCCCTCGTTTGGGTCCGTGAACACCGACCTTGGACTGCTGATGACTGGAAACGTTGGCTGGTCTGATGGGTCTCTTTTCCAACTGTATCGTGCAGATGGACATGTAGGGGTACAGAATCAATCTCGTGAATCCATGGACCCTGCATTTCAGCAAGAGACTGTGAGCCTGTGTTGTTGGAGTGATATGGGACCCCTGATATTTCTAGATAAGACTCTGACAGGTGACACGTACGTACGCATCCTGGCTGATCACCAGCATACATTCATGTGAACTGTGCATTTCGACGGACTTGGGCAATTCCAGCAGGACAACGCAACGGTCTTCACGTCCAGAATTGCTACAGAGTGGCTCCAGAAACACTCGCCTGAGCTTAAATACATGCGCTGGCCTCTAAAGTCCTCAGACCTAAACATTATTGAGCATATCTGGGATGCTTCCGACATCCTGTTCAGAAGAGATCTCCACCTCGTGGTAACTACTACAAATTTATTGACAGTCCTGCAACAGGCATGCTGTTACTTTGCTCCTGAACTACTTCAGACGTTAGTCGAGTCCATGCAACGTCGTGTTGCGGCACTTTTGCGTTCTCGCTGGGGCCATACACGATATTAGGCCGGTGTACCAGTTTCTTTGCTCTTCAGTATATGTGGCATACGAAATATACTGAAGTAGAATAAAAGTTTAAAACTACAACCTATTGCGATATGCACACAGTAAATATACGGATATATCAATGCCGAACAAAGAATAGACGCATCTCATTCATTGCGTGCTTTCTTACTTGTTATAGGGAGGACCGTGCTTCCACATCCAGCAGTAATCGTCCATCGTCCAGACAATCCAAGTTCCCCCGTGTCGTCCTTCCACATATTTTATATCCTGATGAAATGTTTCACACTGTTCTTCACTTACAGCACCAATGTTTGGAGGAATACTTGCCAAGTATGAACGTAAAAAACATTGTTTCAAACATAATGAACATCCTAGAATTTTTAAATTTGTCAGAATGTCCTCAAATGTGTCAGTATACTGTGTGATACGCCTTCTTCCGAGGAAGGTTTGAACCACAGGCTTCTCGCTCCTCAGTATTCGCTGAATGTAGGAAACCATCTAACATTAGTTCATGAATATCGGGACCAGTGAATATGGCCTCTTTTAACTTAGTATCTGACAGGTTCCGTAAGTTGTTAGATATTTGACTTAGGTTATGCCTTGGGAAACTGTTTATTATGGCCAGATTGAGATCCTGAGTAGCAAGGGTGTGGCTTGTGATTTGTGTCTCCTGGAACCAACCCCGAACTTCGAGGCCACTATTTTTACTCTCAAAGCTTGTCACGAGCTCTTTTGTCCCATTCACACCTGAAGCAGTGAATTCATAGCTTCATACTGTGTTTTCTTGAATATTATAACATAATCAAATTGTATCATCATTAATTGGAAAAGTATACGATATCTGAAAAACCTGATATACATGTAGAACTCTTACATTTTTTTAAACTCGCACTGGAGTGTTTTTGGCCCACTTTAGGCTTTTCTGTAGTTTTATGATGTTTGCAAGCATCTCGATAAAATATAACAAAAATTTAAATATATAAAAATAACAATATAATATTTAGTACATTAATAAAAAATTAAATATATAAACATAGTATATATTTAATTTTATATTACCTCTTTTATTGTTTTTTCGAAATATTAGCAAATGAGGGCTGAAAAAAAGGCCAATGTGATTTTTATTTTTAATACTTTTTAAGTATTCGGCTTTTTGGAAGGCCAAGTCACTGTCATTCAATTTGGGTAAAAATTCTTATATTAGGAGAGGAGGAGAGAGGTCCAGAAATAACGAAACCAGTTCCAATAATCATCAATCATCATTATGATTCATAATTTATTAATAATTTTTATTTCTTTATAAAAAGTTTTTTTTCTACAATAATATTCATCTCCAGATGAAATGCAACCCCAAAACATTCTTCGAACTTACATTAAATTACTTACAGCCATAGAATATGACAGTAGAGCCATATTATGAATTATCTATTTAGACGTATATAGCAACTTTCAGAGTCATAACAATCGAAAAAAGTTCAAACAAAAGTTACTCGACATTAAATGCTAAAGACTTTTACTTGGCCTCTTTTTTCAATCCGACGCATAATAACAGAGAAAGGGCATAGCGGCATCTGGTTATGCCACCAGATGGACGTTCTAGTCCATCTGGTGGCCAACATATACGTCTGTAAAACTTGGCGGCAGTATGTTGAAGGAGCGGGCTAAAAAGTGGAACACGTTACAAGAAGCAAGGAAGACTAAAGGCCGTTTCAGACCGCGGTTACTCTATGTCTCCTGACAGACGTGCAATTCACACCGCCACCGACGTCTGTGACCTATTAGGACATCGTTCCTGCTCTAGTCAATGCCAATTTGCATTAAAGCTGCATCTTTTTAAGTCATGGTTTTCTTTTCCTTTGAGAGATTTGGTATTAAACAGAATTTCAATTTTACATTAAAGAGTAGAAATAATACGAATTTATGCTGATATTAAAGTAAGCCTAATAAATATTAACACCATACATTTATGGTGTTAATATTATTATTAATCTATAAGATACTGTGAAGGGTTATTACGAAAGTTTAGCTTAAACTAGTACTATGAAGAACTACTTACTATTTTGTCCCAGTTGTTCTGATACTTCGCCCCATGCTATTTCCTTTAAATTACTGTCTCTGTACTCTTCCAAATTTGTATCCCACAGTAGTGGACGGGTTCTGACGACTTCAATCAACTCCTCAAAATGTTCAAATGTTTGTATAGTCTTAACTACGGGGTTATCAGTCCCTAAACTTACAAACTACTTATGAACTACTTACGAACTAGGACGGCACAAATATCCATGCCCGAGGGGGGATTCGAACCCCCGACCGTAGTGGCCGTGAAGACCGTAACTGGAGCGCCTTAGTCTCCTCGGCCACCGCGGCCGGCGTCAGCTCCTCCGTAACAACAAAACAGCTTGTTGTTGTAACGAGTTAAAACACGAAACTGAGCGAAATTGTGAGAGTGGTCATGCGCGCGGCAATGTAGTGGGCCACCGCGCATGCGCGAGGCCACAGACGTCGACAGACGTTTTGAAAGGATCGCTCGCGGAGCGATCCCGCAGATTCGTCTATCGACGTCTGTGAGGCTCTGCGAGGTCGGTGTGAATTGCCCCATTTGAAACTATGGAAACAGAGCTGTAGAAAAGTCTGTCACGTGACATAGTGTGACCGCGGTGTGAAACGGCCTTAAGGGTTAACGTCCCTTCGACAGCGTGGTCACTAGAGACAGAGCTTGCGCTCGGGTTTTTGGGGAAGGAAATCGGCGGTGCACTTTAAAAGGAATAATCCCTGCAGTTGCCTAGAGTAATTTGAGGAAATCACGGTAAACCTAAATTTGGATTTGAACCATCGTCCTCCTGAATGCGAGTCAGATATCAATAAAAAATAAACTTAATGAACAAACAGAAAATAAACAGACGACATAAGACTTCATGTCACTGATTTCACAAAACAAAATACTAACTTAAAATTTTTAACCCATTACAAATAAAAATATTCACCTTTTATTCGTAAAATAGTAAGAGGAAATCAAATCAATGTAAAAATAAAAGATGATATTAACGTAAATAACCGCTCGGTGGAACACGTTACTGACAGACAGACAGAAACGGTGAGAGACAGAAGAAACATAAGAGCAAAGTTGTAGAGAATTTTCTCTCCTACAGATTCATGGAACAGCGAATTGTATCTATGTTTCATAGATCTGGAAAAGGCTTATGACCGTGTTCCTAGGAGGAAGCTACTGTCAGTTCTTCAAGATTATGGTATAGGAGGTTCAGGATAGTTTCAGGGGTAAGACAAGGCTGTAACCTGTCACCACTGTTGTTCATACTATTCATGGATCATATGTTGAAAACAGTAGACTGGCAGAGCGGGATTAAAGTAGGTGAAAACCAAAATAAGCAGTCTCGCATATGCGGATGACTTAGTTGTAATGGCCGATTCGATTGAAAGTTTGCAAACTAACATTTCAGAGCTCTATCAGAGGTGCAAGGATTATGATATGAAGATCAGCATCTCCAAAACGAAAGTAATGTCTGTGGAAAAGAAATTCAAACAGATTGAGTGCCAAATAGGAGGAACAAAGTTAGAACAGGTAGACAGTTTCAAGTATCTGGGATGTATTTTCTCACAGGATGGCAACACAGTGAAAGAACTGGAATCGAGGTGTAGCAAAGCTAATGCAGTGAGTGCTCAGCTAAGATCTACTCCCTCTGCAAGAAGGAAGTAAGCACCAAGACTAAGTTAGCAGTGCACCGCTCTATCTTTCGACCAACTTTGTTGTATGGGAGTGAAAGTTGGGTGGATACAGGTTACCTTATTCATAAGATAGAGATTACAGATATGAAAGTAGCAAGAATGATTGCAGGTACCAAAAGATGGGAACAATGGCAGGAGGGTGTCCATAATGAGGAAATCAAAGAAAAACTGGGAATGAACACCATAGATGAAGCAGTTAGAGCGAACAGACTGAGATGGTTGGGTCATGTTACATGCATGGGAGAAGCAAGGTTACCTAAGAGACTCATGAGCTCGTCAAGAGGAGTCGAGGTAGAGCAAGAAGAAAGTACTTAGATTCGGTGCGGAATGATTTCGAAGTATAAGGCATAACATCAGACGAGGCATCAATGTTAGCATTCATTAGGGGATCATGGAGGAATTTTATTAGAGGTACTATGCTCCAGACTGAACGCTGAAAGGCATAATCAGTCTCTAATGATAATAATAATAATAATAATAATAATAATTTCATGTGGCTCATTGGCCTGGTGCAAGTCTTTCAATTGGACGCCACTTTAGCGACTTGCGTGTCCCTAGCCTACCCCAGTTATCCAACCGGGGAAAGGGGACCTACAGCTTAACGTGGAATCCGAACCACGTGTCGTTTCTGGCGACTCCTCAAATCGTTGAGAGGTGAAGGATAGGTTAAAACGCAGACTGAAAAAATCCGAGGTCCGACCGGGAATCGAACCCGCTACCCTTCGGTTTCGATTATGATGATGATGATGACAGATCCGTTTATTCAATTTTCGCCTCAGATGATCGGTAAGGCGTTATTTGCAGTTAAATTTGGAGCTGTCAAAACGCAATCGTGAAGTGTCCATTTCTTGTTTTATTAACCTAAAGTGGGCAAAAGTTATTGTGACCTCGCCGTTTGATGCCGAGTGTAGTGGTGAAGAGTCAGTCACAGTGGTGGCGCCGAGTGGACACAAAAATAGTGTGTGTGCGGCATCAGTCGCAGCTGAGTGGCGGCGGTGAAAGCGAGAGCAGGCCGACTGGACGTGAATGGCCAGAGGGCAAGAGCACAGGAGCAAGGGCGCTGTGACCGCCGGCGCGGAACAAGGCCAGGCCACGCCAGGCCGAGCCCACGCACACCGCCACAGCAGGCAGCGCTAAAGGGCCAGCAAAACCTACAGCGCAGCACGACTACTCCAAGAAAATCATTTACAAGTGCAAAGTTTTCATTTCAACAGTGTCAGCACTGCAAGTTTCTTAGCGTTCTTTCACACGGGAGGCTGCACATCCGTCCATCTGCAGACAGCTGAAGCGGTTCCTGTTACATTGAACCTTATGCGACCTTTCACACGAAACAATGAGAGCTGCGACTTCGACTCACTGCTCCGCAGTGTGGCTTGTCAAGTGAATCGCTTGCCACTCGCTTTACAAACAACTTTATGGGAGCTCCCACACGGTATGCAGTGAACCGCTTGTCGCAGTTCCGGTACACATTGTTCTGTCCGCCTCCTACAGCGACAACACTCACGGCAGGACGGCGTCGCAGGTTGCCGGACAGCTAGGCGAACACTCCGAGGGATAACACGCATTCAAAAGGCGGCGTTAGCCCCATTTCCAGAGGGCGCAGAAAGCAGGGACCTAATGCCGTCCGCCATACACGTGATCCAGAAGTAGGTCCTGCAGATATCCTACCGCGTGCGTACTTCAGGTGGCCTCTACCTGCATGTTAATTTAAGCAAGTGTTTGACCCATTTCTAAAAAAACTTTTTGATGCAGGACGTAAATATTTTAATGTATGTTACATGATGCTAATAGAATCAACTGTACTAAAATCTACTTTATCCATTTTATAGTTATTAATAAATAATTTTATTAAATTTATAAACAAAAATATTAAATTTTTTCTGTAGAAAATATTTTTTGTGAACTTCCTAATGGAGGAATATTAATGAATGTAGTACCAGAGGTAGCTTTCTATGTTATGCAGAGTTTCTGAAAATTTAATTCATTTATCTATTATAGTTTCTGATATAATGGGGCATATATACTGAAAATTTTAGTTTGCTGGAAATTGACTTTAAAGAAAAAACTTTTGAAATTTTTTACTTACAGTTAATTAAAACTGTCCTGCTGCATATGATGGCCCTTCTTTGGCCAGTAGCAGGTCTTCCAGCTTCTTTTTCACCTTCCTGGATGTCTGTCTTGCTTTCTTGGCCGTATTAGATGCAGACCTGTCCTCATTTTATCGTAATGTTGCAGCCCAGTGATCATATTTTCACCAGGATTAATTCCCAACTTTTTCAGTACCCAACACTTTCCAATATTAACACAACTGAATATAATAACAGCATCATGAACTCCTAGTTTCATTGTACGCATGCCTACAAATACAATTTTAGGAAGGCGTTCCAAATTATGCTGTTGAAACATTCATTTGGGTTCTGTGTCTGCCCATCCAGACATTTCCTTAAAAGATCAGGATGAGCCATGTCTCTGAAAATAGGTTTAATTGCTGTAATAACAGCAACAGGAAGAGAATGCTGGTGAGAATAAGATTCTCCACTTGCACTTATTGAAGAATTATAATTACAAACCTCGTTGCCAGACGACATAACCTCATGTACAGAAAGCTTTCTAAACGTGTTTCCTCTAAATTGTCGTTTCTTGAAAACGTCTTTACGTTTCGTCATCTTCAATAAACACAAAACATACGTAAACAAGCACTGCTAACGTAAGTATAACAACTACTCGCAATGACACTTGAACAAAACTTACCGCGTGTCTGAAAGCGCGTTGTTTACAAACAGCAGAAACAAAAGAATACCGACCGTTAAATTCCAAGGTTATCCAACGTACTAGGTAGTAAAAAACCCCAAACGTGCAATGTAAGGGACATAAAGATCTAAAATATATGCAGAACAGTGGGTCACAGAAAAGTGGGCGTGACACATAAACAAACGTAGTAAGAAAATGCTCTTTAAATGCTCGAAAAAAAATTTGCTCAGCAAAATCCTTTTCAGAGTACTTAAATAAAACCTTAATCTACCAAAATAAGATGAAAACCAAAAATCTTTTTTTTTTTTTTTGTGACCTGAACCACGGTGTGGCCCTCTTAAAGCCTCGCACCGCCTAGCAACGCCAGTAGGACGCCAGCCACAGGACGTGCAACTTCTACCCCTTCCGACGTCGCCGCTGCGACGCTGCCTGACCGCTCGGCCGAGGACGTCATCGGGTCTTCCGCAGCATCGCCGCCGACAGTGGGAACCGATGAACTACAGGCCCTCTTCCTTGACGACCGAAATTTGATGAACATTGAATACGTTATAAGTAGCGTAACTAAACCAGTGGACATTTTGTTTTGAGGCTACTTTTGTTTTGTGTAGCATGACATAGTTTTGGTTGGTGTGCATTGTCATACATTTACTAGAGAAGTACTGAGTTTATGGTTTGTTATAATAAACTTAACTGAAGGAACAAACGAGCGACATCTTTACTGTAGATCCTTCAAAAATTGTTGACTCAGCGCTATTGTTTCCGTACATGTACCAAAAATGTTCAAATGTTTTTAATCCTATGGGACCAAACTACGTTCGTCATCAGTCCCTCGTCTTACAAACTACTTAAAATAAGTTAAACAAATCTAAGGACAACACACACACAACCATGCCGGATGGAGGATTTCAACCTCAACGCGGGAGGCCGCGCGATCCGTAACGTGGCGCTCCAGACCTCTTTCTTATAGTAGCCAGCGTTCACATGCACATGAGAATCTCGTCTTTCCTCATAATTGGGTAAAATAGTTCATGACACACACACACAAAATTAAATATTAGTCTGCTGCATGTAAAGGCAGCAGAAATCGATATGACTAAGGCGAGGCACAGTTCTCACTCCATTGATTTTTACGCTGATGATCGCGGCGAATTTTCATGTAACTGTGAGAACATCACTTCCACTTCAAACACATTTCAAGATGTTCACTTAATTCCGAATGACGAATCAGTCCAGATCGTTCCAAACTACGTGTCACTAGACTTTAGTGCCTCCAGTTTCTGCCGGTTTCTTCTTCTTCTGCTCTGCATTCTGCAATTTAGTAACTATCTTCCTGGAATGTCCACAAGGATCGAAATGGTTTGTATGTTCACTGGCTTCATTCTTCGTACGCTGCTTTCCACTATGACCGGAATATGTATACTTATCGTATTCGTAGTTACGAGGACAAATAACCTGTTATAATAAAATGTATAATTTTTTGCAACAAACTGTTTTGTACCCACCTCAAAGACACAGACATCCTTTCTTCCATTGTTATATGCTTCCTCATCTTGGTGTCCACCAAGTGAAAGAATCGTTTCAGTATTGTGCACAATTCTTCAAAAGAACTTAGACTGATGACCCCGTAGTTAAGTCCCATAAGCTTAACAAAAGAACTTAATGGCGTACGACAGAAATCGAAAAATTTCTCAGCATCTGCTCCAAGTGTCCTTTGTAACATCTGCAACAGCAGCATCAACAACCACTTCCTGTAAAGGAACCTTTTTTGTTACTGGCAGGTTAGAGAGACTCCACTACAACAAGCAGCAGTTAGGTATCACATGGCAGCTGCAGCGGAGAGGAGCTCTGAGAGTCGAAGACTGCACAATGTTCGTAAAGCTTCTGGAAGCTGCCACAGCAGACGCCTCCTGTGGAATCGATCACAGAATGGCTGTCACATGATTTGATGGCGCTCACGTCCGCAAAACGTTCACTATTCATGACTGAATGGATGTTTGTGCTGTCTTTAGTATAAGGTGCTTTATAAGTAGTTTCTATGTTTAGGGACTGATGATCTCACAGTTAAGTCCCATAAGCGTAACTAACATTGCTCTTCCAATTCTGAAGTGAGCGGGGGAAAAATACAGGGAAAGGACAGTTATTTACAACGTGTACAAAGGCCAGACCGCACTTATTAGAGTCGAATGGCATGAAAGGGAAGCATTGATTGGGAAGGGAGTAAGACAGCGTTGTAGCTTTTCTCCAGTTCTTTTAAATTTGTACATTGAGCAAGCTATAAAGGAAAGCAAGAAGAAATTTGGAAAAGGAATTAAAGTTCAGGGTGAAGAAATAAAAACATTGCGTTTTGCTGATGACATTGTAATTCCTTCACAGCTTGCTCAATGTACAAATTGAATAACATTGGAGAAAGGCTACAACCCTGTCTTACTCCCTTCCTAACCAATCCTTCCCTCATATGCCATTCAAAAGCTTCCTCCAAATTGTCAAAAGCTTTCTCCAAATTAACAAAAACTGGAAATATACGTTTGCTTTTTCTTAATTTAATTCGTAAAGTGAATATTGCCTCCCGTGTTCCTATATTTCTCCGTAATCCAAACTGATCTTCCCCGAGGTCGGTTTCTATCATCTTTTCCAGCCTTCTGTTAACTAATTCGTGTTTAAATTTTGCAGACATGACTTATTAAATTGATGGTTCTGTAATTTTCACACCTGTCTGCGCCTGCTCTCTTTGGAATAGAGATTATTCTTAAAGTCTGGGGATATTTCCCCTGTTTCATTCATCTTATTGAGAAGGTTCAGAGAAGGGCAGCTCGTTTGGTTTTATCGCGTTAGGGAGGGAGGGCGTCACGGGAATGTTGCACGAATTAGGGTGGAAATCATTAAAAGAAAGACATTATTCATTGCGGCGTGATCTGTTTGCGAAGTTTCAGTCGCCGACTTTTATTCTGAATGTGAAAATATTTTGCTAGCACTCACCTACTTAGGGAGACATGACCATCCCAATAAAATAAGAGAAATCAGATCGAAAATGGAACTATTTAGGTGTACTTTCTTCCCGCGCGCTATTAGAGAATGGAACGGTAGAGAAAAGTTATGAAAGTGGTTAATGTACCCTCTGCCAGGCACTTAAACGTGATTTTCAGAGTATCTATGTAGATGTAGGTGAAATAGTTTTATCATGGTTGGCTCTCCCAGAGACTTCTGTAGTTCTGAGGGAATATCGCCCACTCCAGGGGCCTTATTTTGACTTAGGTCTTTCAGTGCTCTGTCAAATTCATCTCTCAGTATAGTATCTCCTATTTCATCGACATCTACTTCCCCCTCCCTTCCTACAAAGTTATCTCTAAGTCCATATCCTTTGTAGAGCCCCTCTATGTACTCTTTCCACCTTTCAGCTTTCCTTTCTTGGATGAGAACTGGTTTTCCATTTGAGTTCTTCAAATTCATAGAGCTGTTTTTCTTGTCTCCAAATGTCTCTTTTATATTTCTGTAGGCTGTATCTATTCTTCCTGTCAATCTCATTTCTTATTCGTGTGTACTCCATTTTACCTGTTTTATTTAATGCATTTTATATTTTCTCTTTGCGTCAATTACATGTACTATTTCTTGTGATATCCAAGGGTTTCTTGTAGGCCTTGCTTATTTGGTCCTCCGTTGCCTTCACTATTTCATCTCTCAAAGTCACCCATTCGTCTTCTACTGTTTTATTTTACCCGGTTTCTGTCAATTGTTGCGTAAATCTCCCTCTGAAATTCTCAAAAACCTCAGGTTTCTTCAATTTATCCAGGTTCCATCTCCTCATATTCCTACCTTTCTGCAGTTTCTTCAATTTCAGTCTACACTTCATAACCAATAAGATATGCTCAGACTCTATATCTGCCCCTGCATATGTCTTACAGTTAAAAACCTGGTATGTTTCAGTGTCTCCTGGCTTCTTCCACACATATAAACTTCTTTCATGATTCTTAAACCAAGTGATTGTTATAATTAAATTATGTTCCGTGCAAAATTCTACCAGGCGACTTCGTCTTCCATTTCTTTTCCCCTGTCCATATTCACCTACTATTTTTCCTTTCCTTCCCTTCGTTTTCCTACTACCAAATTCCAGCCCCCCATCTCAATTAAGTTTTCACGTCCCTTAACTTCAATCTCCTCATCATCTGCAGAGCTAGTTGACATATAAACCTGTACCACTGTGGTCGGTAATGGCTTCGTATCTATCTTGACTGTGATAATGCGATCACTGCGCTGTTCATAGTAGTTTACCCGCATTCCTACTTTCTTATTCATTATTAGACCTATTCCTGTGATACCCCGACTGACTTTGCATTTATAATCTTGTATTGAACTGACCAGAAATCCTGTTCCTCTTTCCACCAAACTTCACTAATCCCCACTATGTCTGACTTCAACCTATCCATTTCTCTTTTTAAATTTTCTGACCTTCCTACCCGATTAAGGAATCTAACATTCCACTCTCCGATCCGTAGAATGCCAGTATTGTCTTTCCTGATGACGTCATCCTCCTGAGTAGTCCCCGCCCGGATATCCGAATGAGGGACTATTTTACCTCCGGAATATTTTACCCGAGAGGATGCCATCATCATATATTCATACAGTAGAGCTGCATGTCCTCGGGAAAAATAACAGCTGTAGTTTCCCCTTGCTTTCAGCCGTTCGCAGTAGCTGTGTGTCAAAGCCAGATTTGCTGATGTTACAAGGCTAGCTCAGTCAGTCATCTAGACTGTTGCCCCTGTAACTACTGAAAAGGCTGCTGCCCCTCTTCAGGAACCACACGTTTGTCTGGCCTCCACAGATACCCCTCCGCTGTGGTTGCACCTACGGTATGGCTATCTGTATCGTTGAGGCATGCAAGCCACCCCACCTCGGCAATGTCTGTGATTTATGGGGGTGCCTCCTTCAGTCCTAGCCCTCTTTCCTCCGTAAATTAAAAGTTACATGTATGTCTTCCAACTGTCACGGTGACCGGTGAAATGGGATCGAAGTTTATTTCATGCTACACTCCCCCATGCACTATTCGATAGTTAGCAAAGTATAAAAACCTTCTCCATTAGGCAAGTTTTATTGAGATGGTTAAAAGTCTACTGTAACCTAAGCAGTGTTCTAGTTAATGAACGATGAGCAATGTATGAGTAGCCAAGTGACTGGTTCTGGCAGTCGGGATACCACTTAATTTGGAATAAGGTTGGGCACCTCGGACATATTCTGAGTTGTGGCCACATTTGTGCTCAGACAGCAAAGACTACCAAATTCACTGGTTACACCCGCATCCGTTAGGGTTAAAACCCAATCGGACCATGGGCAAGACCATGGGTAAGATTCGCAACCTGCAGGTACTTTGATCTGATGCGGGCAACAATTAGAGAAAAATGCCTCGGACCTTTGCAGGTTTTCGAATCCCACCTCTAATTGACAGACCCGGGACGCTTCAGATACGACTTGACAAATGTTCTGGAATGAGATGGGAGCTATTAGTATCAACCGGGCAACACTGGGTAGCGGCTGCTAGTAAGATGGGGTTAGATGTCATAGCTGTTAGTGACGTTCAGGTAGAGGGAGAGAAAGAAAACCAAATTTGAGAATACAAGGTCAGGAGTCAAAGCAGGAAGAGCACAGTGGAGTGTAGGGTTTTAAATAAGGAAAGCGGTCGAACCCAACGTAATTGCAGTAAGATGTGTAAAAGAAAGATTGATGTGGATAGATTTGCCAATCTCCAGAACAAAAATTAGGATTGTGTCTGTGTACTCGCCCTGTGAAGGGACAAAAACTATTCATATGTTTGTAAAGCTTATGGGACTTAACTGCAGGATCATAAGTCCCTAAATTAACAAACTACTTATTAACTAATTTACACTAAGGACAATACAAACATCCATGCAGGTTGGAGTATTCGAACCTCCGACGCGGGAGGTCGCGCGATCTGCAACGTGGCGCTCCAGACCGCTAGGCTACTCCCGCGCGGCTGTGAAGGGACAGATCAGGATCATAGGTAGAGGGTAAGAGGAGTGGAGGTAGTCCAAGGAGAAAGTACTTGGTTTCGCTCAACAATGATATTGAAGTAACAGGCTTAACATCAAACGAGGTATCAATGTTAGCACTGAATAGGGGATCATGGAGGATTTTTTATTAGAGAACTACGCTCCAAACTGAACCTTGAAGGTAATAATCACTCTTTAATGGTGGTGATGATGATATCACAAGTTCATTTTTCTGTACTGCAAGCATCATGTTGCAAATTATTCATGTCAGTAGGCCTAATTTTTATGCCAGACAACCGTGTCAAACTTATTTTTGTATCCTTCAAGAACAATACTTTTCTTCTAGATGAAACCAGCCGTAAGTCTGTTTCAGCATCCTGCCAAAATGCATGTAATTTTCATCATTATCGGTTGAGTAGTTATGGAGTAAAAGCGTAACAAACAAACAAACTCACATTCGCTTTAGCAATATTGGTTAGGATTGTACTCTTCCTTGTTTTGGTATCATAACAACGTAGCACTCACCTATAGATAAAAAGGCAAGAATGTCTGCTTTTCGAGAAACATATTCACAGCTAGGGGTCTTATAAAACAGTGGCCGCTGACGATGTTGAATGTTTTCAGTCTTTGCTGCATGCTTGCAATACGTCTGCTGCCTGTGCTCTCTCTATGATACACGTCCTTTACGAACGTGAACACGCCACGACATAAGCAGCGCTTGTTTTTGTTCGTTTGCCATCTGCGCTGGTGGAGTCGTTTTGCCGCACAGGCGACATCTGTGCTGCGTTCGACTAGAGATGTCTGCCGGCAGCCGGCACGTGTCGCAATTAGGCCGGCCTAATTAGCAGAGACGCCTCTGCTGCTGCCGCTGCTGCTGTGGACCACCCGGCCGACAGCAGGAGAACGGCGGCCGGACCTAACAGAGATAACGGAGCTGCGGGTGGGAACAGCTGCAGCTGCAGCGCACACTGTCGCCGCCTACTCCAACTAACAACGCGAATGTGGCGCCGCCACTATTAGTCCAATTATTAGTTTCTCCATCACTTGATGGTCGCTGTTGCCGCAACTGTGGTTCAAATTTAATGAAAGTCCAGCTCCAGTTCATCTACATCTACATACATACTCCGCAATTCACCGTAAGGTGCGTGGCGGAGGGTACACTGTACCACTACTAGGCATTTCCTTTCCTATTCCACTCCCAAATTGAACGAGGAAAAAAAGAATGCCTATATGCCTCCGTACGAGCCCTAATTTCTCTTATCTTGTCTTTGTGATCTTTACGCGAAATGTAAGTAGGCGGCAGCAAGATCGTACTACACTCAGCTTCAAATTCCGGCCCTCTAAATTTACTTAACAGAAATTCACGAAAAGAGCGTCGTCTTTCTTCCAGCGATCCCCAATTGAGTTGCCGGAGCATTTCCGTGACACTCGCGCATTGGTCGAACCTACCGGTAACAAATCTAGCTGCTCGCCTCTGAACCGCCTCTATGTCTTCTTTCAAACCGATCTGCTGCGGGTCCCAAATACTTGAGTAATACTCAAGACGTGGTCGAACAAGCGTTTTATACGCGGTCTCTTTTACAGGTGAAGTACATCTTCCCAAAATTCTCCCAATGAACCGAAGTCGGCTGTCTGCCTTACTCACAACTGTCCTTACATGCTCGTTCCATTTCATATCGCTCTGCAATGTTACGCCTAGATATTTGAACGACGCGACCGCATCAAGAAGCTCACTACTGATGCTGTATTCGAAAATTATAGGATTGTTTTTTCTACTCGTGCGCATCACCTTACATTTTTCTGCATTGAGAGCTAGCTGCCATTCTTCGCACCAACTAGAGATTTTGTCTAAGTCAACCTGTATGCTATTACAGTCAGTTACAGACGACACCCTCCCATACACCACAGCATCATCAGCAAACAGCCGCAAATTACAACTTACTCTGTCCATCAGATCATTTATATAGATAGAAAATAATAGCGGTCCTATCACACTCCCCTGGGGCACGCCTGACGATACACTCGTCTCTGATGAACACTCGCCGTCGAGAACAACGTACTGCGTTCTATTACTTAGGAAGTCTTCCAGCCAGTCACAAATCTGAGAACCTATTCCATAAGCTCGCATTTTCGTTAGGAGTCTGCAGTGTGGCACCGTGTCGAACGCCTTTTTGAAGTCGAGAAAAACACAATCCGCCTGTTGCCCTTCGTCCATGGCTCGCAAGATGTCAAGTGAGAAAAGGGCAAGCTGAGTTTCACATGAACGATGTTTCCTAAACCCGTGCTGATTCATGGAAAGAAGCTTTTCCGTTTCAAGGAAATTTACTATATTCGAACTGAGAATATGCTCCAAAATTCTACATGACACCGATGTCAACGATATTGGCCTGTAATTGTATGGGTCAGTTCTCTTTCCTTTCTTATACACGGGAGTCACCTGCGCTTTTTTCCAATCACTAGGAACTTTGCGCTGAGTTAAAGATTCGCTGTAAATGCAAGCTAAGTAGGGGGCCAATGTCGCAGAATAGTCTTTGTAAAACCGAACTGGTATTCCATCCGGCCCAGCAGACTTTTTCGTATTTAGCTCTCTCAGCTGCTTCTCTACACCGGAAATACCTATTGCTATGTCCCCCATTTCGGAATTAGTACGTTGATCAAATGATGGTATATTTGTGCGGTCCTCCTGCGTGAAAGATTTCTTAAAGGTTAAATTTAGAACTTCAGCTTTCCGTTTGCTTTCTTCTATTACTGCCCCGGAATGATCAACTAGTGACTGGACAGTGGGCTTTGACCCGCTTATCGATTTTACATAGGACCAGAATTTTTTCGGGTTCTCGGAAAGATCTTTTGCTAAGGTATGGCTGTGATAATTATTGTATGCTTCACGCATCGATCTTTTTATAGACGCACGAATCTCTACTAACTTTTGCCTGTCACCATTTGCGTGTTCTTTTTTGAATCGAGAATGCAACAGCCTTTGCTTTCTCAGCAGCTTTCTAACATTATTATTATACCACGGTGGATCTTTTCCATCCTTAATCGTCTTTACTGGCACATATTTCTCTAACCCTTCATTAACAATGCATTTAAATTTAGTCCACAATTCCTCTACATCCATAGTCCCAGAATTAAACTATGCCAATTCATTTTCTAAGTGCGATCGTAACATTTGCTTGTCGGCTTTTCCCAACAAAAACACGCTCCTAGCCTTCTTGACTGGTTTATGAACTTTGGTCACCATCGACGCTATGACGATGTCATGATCACTAATTCCTGTCTCTACACAGACATCGTTAATAAGGTCAGGCCTGTTTGTGGCTATAAGGTCTAGAATATTTCCATTGCGCGTGGGTTGCCGGTTTAACTGCTCAAGACAGTTTTCGGAGAATGTGTCCAAAAGTAGCTCGCAAGACTGCTTGTCTGTACCGCCTGAAATGTAACTAGCGAGGTCCCAATCTATACTCTTAAGGTTGAAGTCACCTCCGACTAATATTGCATGGCCCGGATACCTATGCACTACCTGGTGTAGACTGTCCTTGAATGATTCTAAAACTGCTACAGCAGCACTGGGGGGCCGGTAAAAACACCCAACTATTAACTTTACTTCTTTTAGACCTGTTATGCGTGCCCAGATAACTTCACAGTTACTTTCAACCTCGATCTCAGTAGAAACAATATCTTTGTCCACAGCGATGAACACTCCTCCTCCAGTTGTATCAGATCTATCTTTCCGATATACATTCCACGCTTCGCTAAATATTTCTGAACTTGCCACATCATCAGTTAGCCAGCTTTCGGTGCCTAAAACTATCTGAGCGCAATAACTTCCATGCAGCGCTGCAAATTCGGGAACTTTGTTTCTAATACTTTGCAAGTTCGCGGCTAATATTTTTATGTTCGAATTTTTATTCCGAACGTGGCCTGAATTCGCTGTTTGAATGCTGACAGTCGAGTGCTCATCAGAGTTAGCGCCTAGCCTAAAAAACCCCCATGTGCACTCCACAAGTACTCTGCTACCCGAGTAGCCGCTTCCTTAGTGTAGTGCACCCCTGATCTATCTAGGGGCACCCTACAATTCCCCACCCGATAACGCAGATCGAGAAATCTGCAGCCATGACTGTCACAGAGTCGGCGAAGCCTCTGGTTCAGACCCTCCACTCGGCTCCAAACCAAAGGACCCCGATCAACCCTGGGAACAATGCTGCAAATCGACAGCTCTGCTTGCACCCCGCGTGCGAAGGCAGCAGCCTTCACCAATTCCGCCAGCCGCTCGTAGGATCTGAGGATGTCCTCAGAACCCAAGCGACAAGCGTCATTGGTGCCGACGTGAGCCACGACTTGCAGTCGACTGCACCCCGCACCCTCGATAGCCGCCGGCAAGGCCGCCTCCACATCTCGGATGAGGCCCCCCGGCAAACACACCGAGTGCACGTTGGAATTCCTTCCAGATCTGGACGCTATCTGCCTAAGGGGCTCCATCACGCGCCTGACATTGGAGCTCCCAATAACTAATAATCCCCTCCCCCCGTGCACCTGCTCGGACCCTGCTGAAGGAGTGGCCACACTTTCACTCACAGGACGAACGGGCGCGGACGGACGTCCAGCCTCCACATTGGCCTTCCGCCTCGAGCGACGCGAACGCCGTACAACCCGCCACTCCCCTTGCGGAGAAGGCGGCTCGACGACGTCCGGTACACCTGAAGGTGCCTCGGTAGCAGGGACAGAGAGCGTATCGCGAGACATCTGAGGTGTCCCACTCGACGAACCAGACTCCCCACCATCGCTGCACCCCGAGACAGCAGCCTGAAGACGGCTGACCGTAGACAACAGCACGCTCAGCTGTTCGCGAACCGCGGCCAACTCCTCCTCCGTCCGCACACAGCAGGCACACATCCTATCCATCCTATCGATACAATTAACAGCAATTAACAACTTTAAAGAAGCCTAGTACTCTAATGAAGGCGGCTGGCTGCTGACTTAACTGTGGTCAGTGGTAACTACACTGTCGAATCAACAAAACTGAGTCCGGCAGCTGGCACTGGACTGACTGATAACGAGCTTAATAACGGTCTCTGACTTGTTTTGAAATACACCGGTCAAAGACGAAGACTAAACACAACGGTATTTATCAAATTCGATAGAATAAACAATTAAAACAGTAGTACAAACGAAATCTGCAAGTACGCGGGAATAAACCTCTTAAAACAGTACTACCGAAAATGAACTAGACTGGCAAATTAAATTTGACACAAATTAAATTCAGATACTTAGCGCTGTTTACGATGTGGCACTGGTGACAGCTGGCACTGGACGTTATGATAACGAGCTTAGTAACGGTCTCTGACTTGTTTTGAAATACACCGGTCAAAGACGAAGACTAAACACAACGGTATTTATCAAATTCGATAGAATAAACAATTAAAACAGTAGTACAAACGAAATCTGCAAGTACGCGGGAATAAACCTCTTAAAACAGTACTACCGAAAATGAACTAGACTGGCAAATTAAATTTGACACAAATTAAATTCAGATACTTAGCGCTGTTTACGATGTGGCACTGGTGACAGCTGGCACTGGACGTTATGATAACGAGCTTAGTAACGGTCTCTGACTTGTTTTGAAATACACCGGTCAAAGACGAAGACTAAACACAACGGTATTTATCAAATTCGATAGAATAAACAATTAAAACAGTAGTACAAACGAAATCTGCAAGTACGCGGGAATAAACCTCTTAAAACAGTACTACCGAAAATGAACTAGACTGGCAAATTAAATTTGACACAAATTAAATTCAGATACTTAGCGCTGTTTACGATGTGGCACTGGTGACAGCTGGCACTGGACGTTATGATAACGAGCTTAGTAACGGTCTCTGACTTGTTTTGAAATACACCGGTCAAAGACGAAGACTAAACACAACGGTATTTATCAAATTCGATAGAATAAACAATTAAAACAGTAGTACAAACGAAATCTGCAAGTACGCGGGAATAAACCTCTTAAAACAGTACTACCGAAAATGAACTAGACTGGCAAATTAAATTTGACACAAATTAAATTCAGATACTTAGCGCTGTTTACGATGTGGCACTGGTGACAGCTGGCACTGGACGTTATGATAACGAGCTTAGTAACGGTCTCTGACTTGTTTTGAAATACACCGGTCAAAGACGAAGACTAAACACAACGGTATTTATCAAATTCGATAGAATAAACAATTAAAACAGTAGTACAAACGAAATCTGCAAGTACGCGGGAATAAACCTCTTAAAACAGTACTACCGAAAATGAACTAGACTGGCAAATTAAATTTGACACAAATTAAATTCAGATACTTAGCGCTGTTTACGATGTGGCACTGGTGACAGCTGGCACTGGACGTTATGATAACGAGCTTAGTAACGGTCTCTGACTTGTTTTGAAATACACCGGTCAAAGACGAAGACTAAACACAACGGTATTTATCAAATTCGATAGAATAAACAATTAAAACAGTAGTACAAACGAAATCTGCAAGTACGCGGGAATAAACCTCTTAAAACAGTACTACCGAAAATGAACTAGACTGGCAAATTAAATTTGACACAAATTAAATTCAGATACTTAGCGCTGTTTACGATGTGGCACTGGTGACAGCTGGCACTGGCACTGGCACTGGCTGGCACTGCAATTGGTTGTGCTTTATTTAAGCCCACACTACCGGTTTCGGCCTCTATTTTAGGCCATTTTCAAGTGTGACAGACCTGCATATAATGTGTAGCAATAAGTTTATAAAAATTACATGGTACAAGATAGAATCACACATATGTAAAAAGGTACTGTACAGAAGCAGAAAAAAACTTACGTTATGCCATAGAGAAAGCAACGTCAAGTAATTAAAAACTATAGAACTCAGAGAACTTAAAACTTTTGGCGCCCAATGGCGATATAAGAAAAATGGGCGTGTCATTTTTTACATTCCAGAACATTATAATCAGCATGATCTGATGTGTTCTGATATAAACATTACATCATTGCATGCTTAAAATTATAAACATCAGTTGATAAAATGTAAAGGTCAATAGTATAAAATTACAATTGTCAGTTAGGATAAAAAACGGAAATGTAGCGGCCAATGAGGCTCTGTGAAAAGTGGGCGTGTCGTCAATTTAAAATGTTTTTAATACAGGAAGTATAATAATTTAGCTTAAGGCCATTTGTGTTCAATTTAGTTTACATTAAAGTTGAATGTATTGATTTAAACAAGGTACAAAGATTCTTAGGTTGTAAAATCTAAAATGATTTCAACAAACGAGGCGTCGAAGCCGATAGTTGAGGGGCGGCCTCTAGCGAGCGAAATTTGAACCAGGAACGCTGGGGCGGGCTCCAGATCTGTTTGGACGCGTCGCTGATTGCTTACATTGTACTGTTTACAAACAGTAGTATGTACGTATTTCAAAAACAGCCACAGTCCAGTCATTTGGTAGTTTTACCTGGAAAGTTTTGCGGGAGTTTTGAAAATTGGTATACTTATAGATTTTGATGTGCTCTTTTCAAATTTTCAATTTGCCACCTCGTATCTTTGCCGCTCGCGCCGCTATACTGGAAAAATGGCGCCCAAAAACAGTTTTTTTGACGATATCTCCTTTCCGACGCATTTTACGATGAAAATAGTTATGAGATAAATTAAACTAGAGAAATTTCCTACAATTTAAGTCCTAACCTTTTTTTTGTGAAATGAATAGTTTCAGATTAAGCTCGCCGCAAAGTAAACTGCAACACGCGTATTGACGAAAAAACTCATTTCCACATCACCATGGCATGAAAAGTATCATGACCATCTAATGTCTGCGTATTAAAATCTGCGTTGTCAAAAACAAATTGCTGTAGATTTCCAACGGTGGGCACATTATAGCCGAAACTTCAAAAAGCATTGCTTCGGTGTACGAGGAGCAACATCAGAGAGATGACAATGTATCTACTAGATGCCGAGATCTATACTTTTGATACAAAAATGCTGCTACTCCGACTTGCATTGCCGACACCAAATGACTGGACTATATACCGTGCACGTAGCCAGGGTCTACATACCCCTATATAACAGGTGCGACAATAAAGTAATGAGACCGATTTTCTTTGCAAGATATGACAACCCTGCAGGCTTGAGTAGACACATTATCTTTGATCTTGGTCTATAAGTTGCTACTAGCTCAAGTGGCACATCGATGCAACTGCTCACTCGTGAGTTGTGCTGTAATAAGTCAACAGGTGTTTGCGTCTCTCGTCAAGGAAATGGAACCGTATAATATTGCGCAACGGTATACCATTTCTTTTTGCGTTAAATTGGATGAAAACGCGACGACAACTTATGATAAGCTTCAGAAGGATTTTGGAGAGGAAGTTATGTCAAGACCTCAAGTTTTTCGTTGCAATAAAATGTTTAGTGAAAGCAGAACGAATGTTGTAGATGAAGATCACAGTGGACGTCCATCAACATCACGGACGGAAGTCAACTTGGTCAAGGTGCGTGACCTCATACGATCTGATCGAATATGACTGCAGGAGAACTGAACATCAATCGAGAAACGGTTCGTCTAATAATAACTGAAGATCTTGGGATGAGAAAGATTTGTGTAAAAACAGCGAGAAACACGGAAAAATGTGGCAGCCGATCTGTTAGAGCAAACGGAAATCAATGCTGAATTGTTGAGCCGTGTTATCACTGCTGATAAAGTTTTTTTCCAGTACAATCTAGAGACAAAACGCCAGAAGTTTACATTGGTGCTCAAAGGGATCACCCAGACCGAAAAAAGTTCGCATGTCAAAGTCAAAAGTGAAATGCATGCTTGTGTGCTTCTTTGATTCCAGGGGAGTTGTTCATATAGTGTGTGTGTGTGACTCCTCGACAAACAGTTGCCCAATATTACTACAAAGAAATTTTAGAAAAACTTCGTAAAAGAATTCTTCGTGTTCGTGCCAACATTGCTAATAATTAATTGGATTCTGCACAACGATAATGCACCATCCCATACTGCTCTGTCAGTACAGCAATTTTTAACCTAAAAACAAATTTCAGTACTACCACAGTCACCTTATTCGTCAGATATCGCTCCATGCGACTTTTTTCTATTTCCAAGAATCAAAACGGCGATAGACCTTGCACGTATCCAACTAAACTGAAGCAGACACTAGCCTATGGGAAAGGTGCGACGCTCTCGTCTTGTCGAAACGTGCACTTATTTTTCGATTTGGTCCCCGCCGATATTGAAGTCCTTTCCCGTATGCATTCAGAGATAGTATATTCCACCCTTCAAATATAAGTCTACGAGGTCTGCGGAATATCCGTCTGTCACTATCGTAATATCTTAATTGTCACAAATTATTTAAAAGCGGAAAGAGGTCGAATTTGTCATATCTGGTGTGTAGGGTGAATGTTCAAGCAATTCGAGCCTCAGATATCTTTTTTGTTTAGTTTTTGTTTAATAAAGTGACAAATTCATGTCCCACCTACAGTAAAGAATCGATACACGCAGTCAATTGGACTAAGTTTAAAATGGCCCGAAAACTGCTGAATAATTTTCACCAATGCTTCTCGTCAGCGTTCAAGAAATGTCACATAATAATAATTTTTTGCTGCTTGTGGCGTGTGGCGTTAGCAGTTCCATTCACTTTCACTAGTCAGTGGCCCAGTACCGCTTTCTACACGAGTGTTTCGTGCAATCTACATAGATGTCTGTTTTGCTCATCATTTCGTTTCTTTTCCAATTAGCGTTTATTATTCTGAAACGAGTTCAGAATAAATACAAATTATAAACTTACCCAAAGAAAGAACATATATATCTTTATGTCGACAAAATCAATAAAATCAACTTGTTGCTTAACACCAGCAATACAGGGTGCAGTTTTATCATTTCACCTTGTAAATAAGCTGTTTAAAGAATCATAGAACAGGCGTAACTACCGCGTGTGGCTGTCCGTTTGCATGTGGAACAACAGCACTTCCGGGAGTGGCAGTTGCTGTTAGTTAACCATCTTATCCCTTTACTGGGTGCTGTAAAATCAGATGATATGTAATACACATCCGCTAGTATCATTGGTATACGTATCAACTGGTATGATTGTCGAGTATGATAGGACTCTAAGCAGGTTTCCAAATATAGAGCAAAACCACTTTTTTTTCTTTTACACTACCGTGCACTTTCACTTCTTTTGCACTATGACCACAATTCGTCATTTGATGCGATTGGGTAAGCTAAAAATATTTACAGACCATTGGGCTCAACCAGATATCCGTAGTGCTATAGAATAGATGTTACGCCAACAGTAAGATAAGGTAACACTGTTAAACGTCTCTCAAGGAGCTTTATGAGACTCTCCAGAATTTCGACGTTTTTCTTAGGAGTCTCAGAGGAAAAAAAAATTCCATCTCTTGGGCCAGGTCCCTCGAAGAAGGCAATTTCTCATAGTGGCAGATCAATCTACACATTTTAAATCCGCCGGACATCACATATTAGACAGTATCTAACTGGAATTGCTATGTCTAGTCTGATGATGTTTCCATTTTCATTCTTTTCAAATGTTGTAAGCGTCAAGGGCATCATTGGCCCATTGTGTGTGTGTGTGTGTGTGTGTATGTAGAGGATGTAGTTCAAGTCTTTCGTGCTACTATCACATCGGTGGTTATGTGTTGTATTACATGGGTACGCCTTCCTTCTAAGAGCTAAGTCCACCCCCACCCTCTTTCTCTCAGGGAGCAAAGTATTCATTTGCTAGTTATGGTCTTGCGTCCCTGACACCTTGAAGAATGCAAGATGCAGGACATATAACCAATGAAGTGCATATCATCTGGTGAGGCCAAAAAGATCTATAAAGCCATGCTACCACCATAATTGACCACCTCTTTTGTGTTGGTGTTTCAAAAGCTTCTTCCCAAAATTGATGCATCTACATAAACGGATGTTGCTAGTCTCATCATACACAAATGTGTTCGTCAGTACCCTACTAAAAGCGGCAGTTGTTTCAGGTCCTGCAGGTCCCTGAGAATTTCAGAAAAAGCTACAGCTACCAATATTGGAGAGCTCCTGAAACCTTCAGTGCCAGAGCCTATTGAAAAGGCCAGCACACCCAATATCACATCTACTGTAGCTTCAGATACCCCCCCCCCATCTTAAGAGGCTACACACTCTATTGCACGGATGGCCTGACTGGCAAAAGAGCCAAGGGACTGTTTGCTGTGTTTGTCAGGCTTCTTATTGGTTACTGACCTCCACACAGTGGCGATGGGAGTTCATTTACGTTCGAGTATCACGAGTTGCTCATCTCTCAACACCTGACAGCAACTCCTCCATCCATTTCTCCTGCAGGGAGACTTCGATGTCCAGAGGGTGTTATGGGGCTCACATTCCATTGTCATAGACAACCAGTTACAAAGAACTGCATGGTGCCTTAGGATTTGGTTGTAAGGTTTCAATTTGGACTCATCCCACTCAGTGCATTTATAGAGCCGCTGCGGATTAGCCGTGCGCATTGGGGCGCTGTGCTGCAGTGCTCGGCTACCCGGTTCGGTGGTTCAAGTCCCCCCTCGGGGATGGGTGTTTGTGTTGTTCTTAGATTAGTTTACCTTAGTTTATGTAGTTTGTAAGCTACGGACTGGACTAATAACTATGCAATTGAGTCCGATAGACTACAACCTTTTTTTGAGTCTATCCGTTGTTGATTATAAGGTAGGGTCAGAAGATGTTCAAATGTTCGTAAACTAACCTAAGAACAACATAAACACCCATGCCCCTGGGGGAATCAGGACAACACAAACACCCATGCCCCAAGGGGGAATCGAACCCCCGACGGTGGACGGCCGCGCGCGCCGCAACACGGCGCTCCAGTACGCGCGGCTAATCCGCCGCGGCAGGGAGAGAAGAGATGACAGTAGTACACCAGTGAGAATACCGCCCCACAGAGAATCGACTGTCCTTTTTTCTGTCATAACACTCAGACAATAGTGCTCGCCGCCGATTATAGTACGCCGCCATGGATGACTGACAGTGGAGCATGTTCTTGCACTTAAGACGACAGAGATCAAAAGAAAACACAATGACATATCAGCGAACATGAAATTGCATTTGCCGGCCGCGGTGGCCGAGGGGACTGAGGCGCATCAGTCACGCCCTGCACGGCCACTACTGTCGGGGGTTCGAATCCCCACTCGGGCATGGATATTTGTGCCGTCCCTAGTCTTAGTTAGTTCATAAGTAGTTTGTAAGTTTAGGGACTGATGACCCCGTAGTTAAGTCCCATAGACTATACAAACATTTGAACATTTTTTTGAAATTGCACTTAACAAGAAGTTGAAATCTCGCAAACAGTATGGACAACTGCCCTCAGCCCTTCCAGGAAGCCACCCCCCAACCCCACGAGCTCACTCCCACTGCCCGCCGCCACCAATAGCCCCCAATTATTATTTTTTTAAATCCTGAATTGCATAATACGTTAATTGTGACAACCTATGTATACATTAACAATTTCCGAAAGAACATTTCGTTACATCTCGGAAATTGTCAGTGAGCAAGCAACAGCAGCTTTCATGCTGTTCGAGAGTAATGTTTAATAACAACAGTTGTTTAAACAATTACCAGTAAAGTCAAGCATTTTGACGGGAACTGTGTGTGCATTAAATTCAAGTGCATTTGATGGTAGATCGATTGGGGACGGAAGCGTGATGAGGGAGACAGTCCTGGTTCGAAACCTGGTCAGAATCATTCATCACACAAATATCTTTGGGCGGGAAGAAAAATTGTAATGTTCACCACTAATTATCAATATATTGATATGCAAATGAAGGAGTCAATAAAAATCTATGTACATTCATCGACAGTTAAACAATTATAACCAAAGTCAAAGAGACTATCCAAAAAATGTTTCGTTTTCGGAATTCGTTTGCCACCTAATGTCTACGGACAACACTGTATACTACATTTTAATACAATCTGTTAGGTAATGTAATACAAAGAATCTTAATTATAACTCGTATGGTATGCAAAATTTGCATGTAAGACATAAAGAATTTCATCTGTAATGTTACAGGTATGTGTGGAAGTACTTATCTTGCAAAGTTCAAGCTACCAAATATACTCCTAGTATAGATGACGTATGGGATAGCAAATGGTATGTTTCAAAAATATCTTGGTCCCACAAAAGCGCAACCCAAAAGCTGTAGCGGTAGCGACCTCGACAAGTCAAAGCGAACGTTGGTTTATTTTAACAAGCTCTCTTTTAATGTCCTGGTGTGAAAGTTCACCTCACACAACAGCATCAAAAACAGCGGAAGACATAGTGTTAATAAAAAGAATATTCTAATTTACAGGTAAGAATACCGAAAATCAGTGGGTGAAATCGTTACCTTAAACAAATTCTCTCGATGCACGCGATAAACACAACAAAAATGGGTATTATGTAACCACGAGCACCCCACGACCTAGAGGAGAACATAATTTTAAAAATAAAAATGGCGTACAGTAACGTGACTACAGCTTGATGTCCGATGCACCCGCATCGAGACACCTCGCGTCAGTACAACTAAATGCTTATACAAGACTGTTAGTATCCTCCAATCGTAACTTAAACATCAAGATCATACCTGTACCTATCCATAGATACAATTTCACAAAAACTACACAACCGTCACACATACGAAATCAAGATACGTTTTTTATGATCGCTATGAGCCTTCCTTAGAGATTCAAATATTCAAATGTTTGTTAAGCTTAAGGGACGTAACTGCGGGGTCATCAGTCCCTAAACTTACAAACTACTTATGAACTACCTTACACTAAAGACGACACAAACATCCATGCCCGAGGGGGGATTCGCACCCCCGACCGTAGCGACCGTGCAGACTGTGACTGGCGCGCTGCAGACCGCTCGGCCACTGCGACCGGCCCTTACAGATTAAACATACTTACACACAAATACACACTGTAGCGAAACAAGCAAAATTGCTAGTTCCATTGGATACTGGGTCACGAAAGGAAAGATATCGTGAATAATAGTTATTGATATTTAAAAAATATTTGAACTCTTAGATTTAGTTGAGTCGGTCTTATACCTTGCGCGGGTCTTTTGATCTTTTATGCAGATCGAACAGTGCACGAGTGGTGGTATTGTCAAAGACATTAGAAATGCAGCAAAGTGGACGGCAAAAAAATGTCACGGAGAAACACACTTCCAGCGAACATTGAAAACAATACTTGTTGAAATAACAAATGAATTTTAGTGAGTTACGAAAAAACGCTTAAGGACAAAAAAGTCGATATATATGTTTTATGAGACATTTCATGAATATGGACGTGATTATTATGAACATTTTGTGTTTTATGGTGTTGAAATTAGTTTGTTGTCAAATTCAACAGTCTTTTTCGTCTCTTTATTTTAAAATATACTATATAATAAATGAAATTAATTGTTACAAGAAGATCCTTTATCCTGCAGAAGATTCTATGATGTCAAAAATATTTATTACACGGTTTTAAGATTACTAAAGAAGATTTAAAACGGCGACCAAATCACAAAGTTACGTTTACTTTCAAAGGTGTGGGCAAAAAGGAAATTGCTTTATACATCCTAGCTCGCAAAATTTATTACATCCAATTTGGAGGATAATCGATTTACGTCTAGCCAAAGCAGTAAAACAGAATTAAGAAATCCTACAACACACAGACACACACACACACACAAACACTAAATTGGTGCGAACTACTCCGCATGGAGTCTTCGAAGTTTCAAAGACTTAAAACCTTATTTCTCGCACCACAGTCTCAAACTTATTTGGTGTGGAGCAGACCGTATCGTGAGCCTTGGAGAGACACTTAATTCTCGCACCAGAGTGACGAGTTTAATTTATGAAGGTAAAGCAGTTTGTGCTATCAAACATCATCTAAACCTAGATACGTCCCGCTCTCACTGTAATAAAGGTCTTGCACTATTACACACAGAAAAATTCCACACAAACGAACGCAATTTCGAGCGGTACCCAATCGCAGTATTATTAGACACTGTAAATGATTATTTTCGCGACCAACATACTTTGTCACGCCCTATTTTGTATCGAGTGTCTCGCTTATACCGTAAAATACGAGTACATCGTAGTCGAAGTATCGCGAAAAATTGTTTACGATATGTTCAAAGTCTTTACAGTATTGAATTGACACAGCTCAAACTTGCAAATACCAGTGATGGAGCACTCCATAGGATGGATAACGTTGTACTTTCTCTATGTTGAAAACGGAACAAAACCATATTGTACAACAAGACTTCCTTAGAAATTCACAGTAAACACTAAAAAAGAAAATGCTATGAAGTAAATTAAGATCGGACAGTAACCCATTTCCATCCGTCTGCACCTTCGAAATGACCACTCGCCCATACAGCATTTAAGGAACTGCAAGCTACTGAGTCACTATGCAAACTTCTCCCCCTAACTGAGAGGACATAACGGGAATACTTTACCTGCCATGATCACTTGGATGCAAAAAGGACCAACGCTTACAACAGATTTTCACTTCTGTAAAGCAAGATCGACCATCCCTTTACAGAGAATATAGACAGAGAGAGGGAAACATTCTTACCCCAAACACAATTCAAAGTCCTTTTGTGTATTAACTAGGAGTTTTTTCAATCCTCTTGACCGAACTCGATTTTTTTAAATCTACAATTAGAAGTTGTGTCTACCAAAAATTAAGATGTCTACTCTACAAACTAGAATGCTAGCCTTCACACCACTATACCCGATTGTTAAGATTTGTCGCCATCCCTACAAAACACCAACAAACCTCACATACTTTGGAGAACTATGTCAAAGTACCGACGCTGATAGATGATCCATCCTATTATGTAATAGTAGACACTGCTTAAAAACAACACCGTTTCGTTATCACACAAGGCAAAATAGCTTAAAATAGATCAGTTCTGATCCATCGAATATCAATACCTGTAAAATCTATTATAGAATCACATACACTGTTTAGTTACATATATGTAATGGAATCAGAGAAAAAAAAGTTAATGTTATCAAATCTAACACTCTTTCGCAAAGTTAAAGTCCTGACAATTCGACCAAATAAGAACAATTTATCAAAGTAAAGAACTCACCCTGTAGTCATCTGCCTATCGGGAAAACAATCACCCATTACACAAACCATTGGCCTTTCCACTATCAACATTGTTCTATCTAACATCTATTTTCACCAACTTCCACCAGTTCTCCAGTCCTACTGAGCATTTAAGGAAGTTACAGCAGCCATCAAGCACAACACCAACAATGCGGAACATCTAGGTATGTTGCAGCTCCCAATGCAGTGAAAATTATCACAATAAAAAGAATGAGACATCGTTGTCCACCTTCCATTTCACAGCGATTGATAATCACCTACACCCACTTCCAAGATTGCATAGAGCAATTCTCTACATACAATCCAATACTAGTAGCATGAACAAAATCCGATCACAGCTTCTTTCAATCCTTTGCATACAGCCGGCCGCGGTGGCCGAGCGGTCTGCGGCGCGCCAGTCACGGTCTGCACGGCCACTACGGTCGGGGTTATAATCCCCCCTCGGGCATGGATATTGGTGCCTTCCTTAGTATTAGCTAGTTCATAAGTAGTTTGTAAGTTTAGGGACTGATGACCCCTTAGTTAAGTCCCTCTACAAATATTTGAACATTTAGAACTTCGCACGCAAAACAGATAGCCCTTTAGAGAGAATGTTATTACCAATCAGCAGCTGGGTGACCATACTTTTAAGATGGGTTCTATGGACCCCCAAAGTAAAAGATCAACATCCAACACAGCAAAAAGCAAATGCTTCGATTTAGAAGGCTAATTTTAAACCTTTTCTACATCCGCATGATCACACTTCCAAGTTGAATTCTTTAGACTCCCCTCCCCCCTCCTCGAACATAACAAAGCAACACCCACAACTGGGCAAACGATTTGTTTGCAACAAACGAATATTGGGTGGTAGTTGCAACATTTTGTGAGTGTCTGAGGAAGAATAGCTTGGACATAGTATGAATGTATAGCGGGAACAGGTCACACAGTGAACTATCTGGTAGCTCTCAAGAACATTCAAACCCACCCCGACCTGGTGGTAGATCCTATAACTTGATAAATGCATAGTCCACCAGACCATATTTCTGAAACGTTTTATATCAGTCACTACACCACTTATCTCGTGTGTTTAACAACCGCTTCAATAAACATCCGTAACACATCCAATTACACGTAAAGATTATTCGACACACAAATAGAACAACTAACAAGGAAAGATCCGAGTCAACACCAAGTTCTTTTCTTATATATATAATCATTCCAAACACCAACACAAAATAGTCTACACCATTTCAATATAATACCATAAAATTTTATCGAATGTCAAGAGCAATCCTTTAGAGATTAAACATATGGTTAAACATACCTCCCAATGACGGTAACTACTCCATTTATGTCATATATCTATGGGGGTTTATTTAACTTGATTCTTTTCGAATAAAAAATAGTTTACACTGCAATCGTCACAGTTACGTTTCCGAAATGTTTCCATGCAGATCGTGAACTCCTCTAACAGACGAGACGTATACAACACCACCCTAACACACAACCAAAATATTAAGCATCAATATACATTTCTACAAATCTGGAACTATGTGGCTTGTGTAGCGCATTGTCGTGGTAGTAGACGATTTGGAAAGTCGCTTTATCCTTTATCCGATCATCGTGTCAGTTCGTTTTTGTTACAAGTGTAAAAATGAGCAGCTCAGACGAGGAATAACGCCTTCTCTTAGTAGCACTACGAAGTGGTACCAAGAGAAGGAAATGTTGGGTGCATGAAATCAATAAGAAGAGAAAGAAAGCTTAGGAGAATACCATCGTCTCTGTTTTGAGCTGGAGTCTGATGAAGATAGATTTTCAAAATATTTTCGTATGTCGCGAGAATGTTTTGAGGAACTCCACGTGCTCATAAAAGTGAGCATCGAGAAGAGGACCACGAACTGGAGGAAACCTACTGATATAAGGCAAATAGCAGCAATTTGTTTAATGTAAGTCTCTCCATTTTCGGGTCCTTTGTGCCTCATGTCGAAGAAAAATAAATTGAGCTACATTATATGAAGCAAATAACTGTAAATAAGTTAATTGCAAACGCAAGTTAAACACCCTTAGATATTTGGCTACAGGTGTCAGTCACTAGACAATAGGTTTTTTTCGGTTGGGACGTTCAACAGTCGCCGAAATTGTGAAGGGTGTTTGCCAGGCAATTTGGAATGTATTACAGCCAAAGTATTTATCCACACCTACAACGGAGATCTGGAAGAAATCTGAAGAAGGATTAGGGGGTTTTCGAACTGTCTTGGTAGCATAGACGGAAAACATGTCTAGTTAAAATGCCCGAAGGGAAGTGGATCCCAGTTCTTCTGTTATAAACAGTTCTTTTCTCTCGTTCTCCTGGCGGTTGTTGATGCATACTACAAGTTTATAGTAGTTGATGTAGAGAGTTACGGACATCACAGTGATAACACTATTCTTCAGAATTCAGATTTCTGTCGAGAGTGCATCCATGAAAAAATATTCTAATACGAAAAAATACAAAATTAATATTACGTATAAAATAAAGCAACAAAAATGCGTCCATGTTCTTAGCATCTATAAATTCTTAGCACACAAAGATTATACAAATTATAATACCGCATTTATGACGTTTACATGCTTTGTAAACATACGACATCGTGGCTGTTAAGTGTCAAAATCAAAATTGAAGTACCAACAAAATTTGACAGTCTATGTACAGACGCCTAGATATCATATGAATGTCAGGCCATATAGACAATAACCGTAAGTGACTGTAAATGCTCTATATTGTTTACTATAGAGTAATAATTTATTCCACCTAACTACCACCCAATTTATACCGAAAGTCACTTGAAAATGGCAATGTAAAGCGAAACGGGACCGTCGTGTTGAAATAAATATTAGTAAATAGCAGCATTTTGTAAATATCATTATAATTAGAAATTTATATACCCAGAGACTGTTTTAGTCTCGAAAATGTCAAAGGCATTAAAGTTAACGATGAAGAATTTAATTAAAATTTATGCTGTGACTAGGAATCGAATCCAGACCTCCGTGCTTACTAGGAGGACGTTTTAACAACTTTTTTTCCTTCTTCTGGTAGATCTATGCATTTCGGTCATTAGTTCAATTTGTTCTTGGTTGTTCGTTGAATTTTCGGCTCAGCTTTTTTATTAAAAACAGCATTTAGCCCCCCTGACCGGGCGCGCTGAGACATCTGGACCACCCCAACACTAGCGATTAAGGCGCCTCGGAATGGTCTGACTTCCCTCCACGTCTCAAACTCTAATTCAGCTTCTGTGTTCCATGAAATATTGCACAACTGCAGGAATGTTCCGATATGTCCATTGCCGAGGTGCTATTCCTTGGCGGTTGTGGCAATATTTAATGGAACACAGAACTCAATTAGAGTTTGTGACTTGGAGGGAAGTAGAACTTAGACTACTCCGAGGCACCTTAGTCGGTAGCGTTGCGGTGGTCTATTTGTCGCGCGGAGCAGACGTCTTTCGAACGTTGTCGAGAAAACTCGACATACTCTGAAATTATCCTCGAGACTAAGAATAAAAGGTGGTTAAAACGCTTGCCTAGTGAGCATGCAGGTCTGTGTTTGATTCCCGGCCGAATAACAAGTTTTAATTCAATGCTTCACCTTTAATGTCTTAGTAGTATTTTGGTTAATTTTATTATCATGTCACTTGCTGACCTTAACCACATTGCGGACCCTTTGGAATATAAAAAGCAAAATGACAACTAATTTGCGATGTATCTATTACAGAAGCTGAACATAGTTCTTAGAAAATCGATAAAAAGATGAAAGAAATTTCTACAAGATGAAATCAAATGTTCAAATGTTTGTATAGTCTATGGGACTTAACTACGGGGTCATCAGTCCCTAAACTTATAAACTACTTATGAACTACTTACGAACTAGGACGGCACAAATATCCATGCCCGAGGGGGGATTCGAAACCCCGACCGTAGTGGCCGTGCAGACCGTGACTGGAGCGCCTTAGTCCCCTCGGCCACAGCGGCCGGCCTACTAGATGAACCTATGCATAATAAGTCAAACTCCAGTCCATACACCAATGTATCACACAACATCGATTTAAACGAACGCATGCTTAGCTGTAGACTAGAACAGTACAGAATTACATCTCCAACAGCTGAGCAAGCAACAGATACTCTACTGCTCGATGTACCACTCTTCTAACACGTAATCTATCTTCCTGTATTTTCTCCTAGCTCTATAGAACTGAAAAACCGAAAAATTCCACTCTTTACAACAAACAGCTGTTGCAGATCCAAACTATTACATATTTTATGTAAGCAGTGCTCCGCATCACACATTGATCTCCCTGCAGAAACAGTAGCAGATATCTTATGACCTACAGCAGATACCTCGTAATATACACCGCAAAAGTGCAAAAGGCTCATTCCACAGAAGGAAGAATCCTACGATTCTGATACCTCGCTTCCCACATCGCGAAAAAGGTACAGAGCTACGGGAGCTTACAACACAATAGACCCAGCCCTAACCCTTGTAGGACAAATCGATCCACAGATTGGAGAATTTTACATAAAAACGATATCATTACAAGTACACAACAGACCAACATCTAACCCTTTTTAGAACAAACGAGCCACAGATTAGAGAAATTAAAATCAAAACCTTAGGGTCGTATCCTAGTAAGACACTTCGATGTTATGCTTTTTGCATGATCATTCTACCTGAAGAACCATTTAAAACCAAAACCAGCACGTTATTGTACTACTGTCCTGATGCTAACTACATCTATCTGTAGACACTATCAACCCTCTAACCCTGAAAAATCCCGATACGTCCTACACGACAAGTTCTAACTCTTTACAGCAATTAAATGACAAAAAAAGTCCAATGTTTGTTAAGCTTAAGGGAATTAAGTGCGGGGTTATCAGTCCCTAAACTTACAAACTACTTATGAAGTACGTTAGACCAAAGACAGCACAAACATGCATGCCCGAGGGGGGAATCGAACCCCCGACCGTAGCGGCCGTGCAGACTGTGATTGGCGTGGCACAGACCGCTTGGCCACTGCGGGCGGCAATTAAATGACTATTTCTAACTTTCAACCACAGGTGAATCCCTCATGGTTCAAGTAGCCAACACAATAACGATTACCCATTTACAAAATACTGCAATACGAGATGTATAGGAAGATTATACATATGTCGAAATGAAGCTGAATACTAATCAAATAGTGGCAGTTGTGTACGTGTTCTAGCAATCTTATCACACAACAGAGCCAGTACGATTCCTCTTATGTCTTCCATAAATACACGCGTAAGAATTCTCTGTATAATTTATACGCTCGAAAGGTACCGTTTAGATCAGTGTTCCTTCTAGATTTTTTATATATCACTTCCTGCGTCGCGAAAAATGTCGGATCTGTTAAATTACAACACACCAGTCTTACTTCTATTCCTTCTTAAGGTAAATAGACACACAGATCGAAGAAATACACATCACATCCTTCTAAACCTTTCCTAGTAAGACACCAGAATTGTGTAATATTTGTAAGTGAAAAACCATTTAAATCAAAGTCCTCCGCGATGTTGTAGGACTCTTTCGACTAATCACGTCTTTCTGTTTAAAAGGAAATCATATCGATACATCAGGCAGTTAGATCACGCAACACATCAAACATGTCGAACCACAAATATGTACAAAGCGCAGTAGTTTCGCTGTAACTTGCCCATCGATCGTATGAAACAGAAACAGAAACAGAGCTGATTAGGATAGAATAGAAAAGCCTCTAGTTACGGCCAGATACTGTACTAATACTAACCATAGAACTGAACCAATCATCGACTATGTTTTCATAATAGAAGACGATGCACAACTCAGCTCGGAGAACCCTATAAAAACACACAACGGAGAGACAGAACAGTCATCATTATTCAACACTTATCACATATATCGTATATACCACTCTCACCTTATAGAATTTATCCATGGTAGCAACAGTCTAAAGCAGGGCTTCCCAAGACCCGTTAGTGGCCTGGCATTTCTTCCAAGGGAATCTGCGGTCACCTCTGCCCAAAACTTGTAAAATAATGAGGAACAGTATTAATTAAAAGAATGTGAAAATAAAATTCTTCACTATTTTCTTCATTTTAAAAATACGTTTAGATCAAGTCATGTTCCCAAGCAGTGATTGCGGTTTTCAATTGAGGACTGTACGTAGTTTATTTAGTCCCGTTGGATGCGGCCCCTCTCCTCCCCTATTCTGCAACAATCCTCGCCAGCTCACGGCGCTCAATGCCTTCTGTGCATGATATGCCGAAATGGTGAGAGCTCAGTCGACCAATCACAGTGCTCGCTGCCACAGGTGGGGTCCAAGACATCATTCAACGCTCCTTCGTCAGTGCACTACCTCTTTCATCATTCGCTTTTTCACAACATTCATCGATGGCTGAAGTCGGGATCACTGAAGAAACGAGCAGTTTCTCCATCGCCCTTACAGAAAGGCAATCTCCCGGTGGAAATTAATGAGGAGTGAGGAGAGCTAAATAAAGAACAGTCTCATGAAGCACCACAGCCGTCCGGATATATTACATAAAGATTCTGAAAGTGCTTCATTAGCCTCAGTAAGCTGCGGAAGTGGTATAAAAAAGCGTGAGTTCAACGAAAGATATTTAGAAATGGACTTTATCGAGACAGAGAAATGCTCAGTGTGTGTTCTTCCAAACAGTTTAGTTCCAGTTAAATAATCGGGCCCGGTAGTCCTGGAGTAAAGCGCCCGACTAGAAACCGAAGGGTCGCGGGTTCGAAACCCGGTCGGGCATACAATTTTTTTCAGGCTGCCATATGACCCGTCCTTCACCTCTGAACGATGTGAGAGTCGCCAGAAACGACACGTGGCTCGGATTCCACGTTAAGCTGTAGTTCCCCTGCCCCCGGTTGGATAAGTGGGGTAGGTTAAGGACACGCAAGTCGCCGAAGTGGCGTCCAATTGAAAGACTTGCACCAGGGCAATAAGCCACACGAAATTATTATTATTATGCGCCGTCATTTTGAGGATAAACTTCCAGCTAAACACACTGATTTTTTGTCAAGACGAAGGGCACTGAATTAGCTGATACTATAAACTGCATGATAACTCATGCAAAAACAATTAACGATAACTCCTTAACAGCTTCCTTCTAGGTAAGCTATAGAGTAGCGAAGGTAGGCAAAGCTCACACTATTGCAGAAACTGTCATAGAACTGTGTGTTATCAATATTGTTTCCTGTATGCTAGACGAAAAAGCAGTAAAACTCGTATCTCCTATCAAACAATAATGTCAAGGGACGCATTGTTGACTTGTCAAATAACGTGAAAGAATATCTGGTTTCTCGCATCCATCACAATTCATTTTCTCTCCAAATAAATGAATCTACTGACTTTGCGCGATTAGCGACTTTGTTGGCTTTTGTCCGTTATGAATAATCAGGATGTTCACAGAGGACCTTTCATTGTGCAAACCGCTACCTGCCAATACATCAGGTATTGAAATATTACGTTTATAGGGCGATTTTTCAAAGATCGACGAAATTCTATGGTGCCAATTACACCGATGATACTAAAGGTACAAAGGCTGTGACGGGTCCATCGGTTGGAGCGATCATGAAAATACAACTCGAACTGCAGCAGTGGTCATTGCGTACTCCGCATACATGCTTTAGCTAAGAAAAAAATGCCTATTTCCTTCAGAACGGTTTTAGATGAATTAGTCCAATTTATTAGTTACGTAAAAACACGACCATTGAAGACTTTTCTCGGTATTGTGCGAAGATTTGGAAAGCTTTCATCGTTCCTTTCTCCTTTATACTACGGTTACCACATTTAGGAAAGCAAAATGAGGACACTTTCTATATTTTGGGATGAAAAATGAGGACACTTTCCATTTTTAAAGATAAAAATGATGACACTTTATTTTACATTTATTACAAAAAGAACAAAGAACAGTACTATTACTTAAATCGTACCTAACTACATCAGGACCTATGTTCTCTGTCTTTTTCATTGCACCGAATGATTTCTTTCGAAGTTGCTTCTGTTAAAACAAATCAAATGTCTAAATTTAAAACTACATTTGCAATCCATTCTATTTTTTTCCTTTTGTCCGGGAGATTGATGATGTTGCTGTTCAGTCCTTTTAAAAATTCCAAATACCAAACCAACCTTTTGTCCATTGTGCCTCTGTTAAGAACAACCTTTCAACACAAACGTTATAGGCTGGCGCTGCATAGAAATGTGCGGTCTTAGTAAGTTCACCCACCTGTCAACATTTCTTTCGGCTTGCGTCAGATTTCCTATCGTACGTGGCTATGATTTTTCTTTCTTCAAATCTGAAAATTCGTGGAAATATTTAACATCATTAGTTGCAATATTTTTATCCAAAATAAATTCATACATTCTTCCACTAAGTGCAGAATACATCTTGAAATTCAAACCACTTAAAAAAAGAAAATTTATTAAATGATTGCGTCCACATCGTAACATATAGCTTCTATTCCTTATGTCCACATATTCCAATACTCAGACCGAAACATCGATTGTGATCAATATAAATCGATATTTTACATTTCAAACTAGTTTTCGAAGCATAACGTATCGATTATTATCAGCAAATGACTAATTATGTAATTAAGTAGCTGAAGTAAAGTACATAGATTGTTGATTAAAATCAAAGTATCATTTCCCAAAACTAAAAAGAGGCGGACCTTAGCAGAAATCATAAAAATATATGCGGACTCGAGATTAAACGTTAAAAATGCGGACACATGCATAAATGCAGATATGTTGTAGCCCTACTTTATACAAAAGTTAGGTGGCGCTCACGTGGGAATGCACTCAGTCTGTTATACGAAGCCGGCCGCGGTGGCCGAGGAGACTGAGGCGCTTCAGTCACGGTCTGCACGGCCACTACGGTCGGGGGTTCGAATCCCCCCTCGGGCATGGATATTTGTGCCGTCCTAGTTCGTAAGTAGTTCATAAGTAGTTTGTAAGTTTAGGGACTGATGACCTCGTAGTTAAGTCCCATAAGCTTTACAAACATTTGAACATTTTGTTATACGAATTATGTTCAGAAGGCCTATATTTTCTTTTGTTCTACAATACCAAATTAGTAAACATTATTAATGACGAAAATTGTCAGTGTATACTTCTTTATTTGAGAGATATTTTCTGCGAAATGATATGAATTAAAATTTCTCTTAAATAACGGAGAAGTATAACAAAGTTCATTGCCAATGACAAAGTTCTAGCGTTCAAGAGGAAAATCAGTTTTTGGGTTTAGTGTCGAGGAGGGAAAGGTTGAGTGTCTTCCACTTATCAATGATTGTTTGAAAGACAAGAAATTGGATTTTAGGAACAATTTTTCATCACATCCTCGAATATCTTCGAAGTTTGACGTCACTCTTGGAACAAAAGCTAAAGAAAAGTAGCTGCAGAAATATTGATGGGTGGTCAACCCATTCAATGCATCCAAAAATCGGAACATTCTATCATCGAATAGATGTGAGTTGATAGATATTGCCACAGATCCACCTTGAAATCTACTTTTGATAGTGACGGTTACTAACACGTTTCAATCCGTTTGGAACACAAAAAAATTCTACCTGTTTTACTTCCATTTGCCATAATGTATATGCGGTAATCTGGATTCTCGATCTATGAAACCAACAGAATTAAGTACCGAAGCTGACTAGATGTTGAACAACACATCCGTATTTATTTGTCAAGTATTGACCTAACTTTTAAAAATTATCTCAGCAGAAGCAGCCTCATTCAGTTAATTAAGATTCAATTTTTTTCTCTACAGACTCATCTCTAGTAAAGAAGAACGTAGTTTGTTTCGTCAATAAGCAGTGAACGTTCCTGTACTATAACTATGTAGGAATTCTGTTTTTAATGTCTATTATTTACTTAATAATAATTTATTGAATTCTGTTTCTATTGATAGTTCTGTTCCGAAAATTAAAATGATATCCAAAGAATGTTGCTTTTCTTTGTAATATATTCCCTCCACTCAGTTAGCAATTACGAGAAATTTATTGTAGCGTGCAAAAAGATTGTTAAATATGGCTGATTGTTGTTTTTCATATATTAAATTATTATATTGTAGATACATACTCCAATTAAATATTATATCTGGCACATAATTCAAAGTGAGATGTAACTAATAGCACCTAGTTTCCCATCATAATGTTCACCTTTCAAACTTTTCGCTATTCGCGGTGGACCACTAACGGGATTGTAGGGGCTTGGTTTAGTCAGTTAACAACGCGATTCCACATGGGTATGATGTCGAAGACCCAAAAGAAAGAGTGAAGTGCAATTACTTTCTCTATAACTGGAAACAACAGAAAACAACGAAAAAATGGAATATGTCAGAATGGATGAAAACAACTGGTTTGTTGTATGTTAATTTACTGAATAAAATGATAAAACGACCCCAAAATATTTAATAAACTATTTTCGTATGAATCCAAACTCTTACGAAAAATTATTAATACTGACTTGACGTTAAAGAGAGAAGCAAAAGTCGTTAATGAGAGAATAATGAAGCTCGATGAGAGATTAAATTTTCTGCAACTACGATTACTGGTGATAGGCAATTTAGTACTGTAATATCAGCAAACAATAAATTAGCAACAACGTTATTGAAACTGTAAAATAATATCTTTCCTAATAAGATACATTCAGGTAATTAACATAAAATATTCGTTTCTCGTTTCCTCCTAATGGTGTGTATTTAGCAGTCATTGAATAAAATGGAGATGACGTCTATGTTTCCAAATGAATAAAGAAAGCCATGTCATGTGTAATGAATCTTCTGTTTACCATATTGAATTATCAAATACGACTACTGCTCCATAGTTCTATCAAAATTGTTTAAAGATTACTTGCAAAACTGAATCTGAGAATTATGCTCAAAGGTTAACTGAAGAAATGAATACACTAACGCTGTGTGGCTGGTTCATGAAGCTTTGCCAGTATCTGAATGGAGAATATTTAAAACTAACCTCTAAGTTCAAATTCGAAACAGAAATCAAAGCTTGAAGCATTCTGTAATTTACCGCTTTCATTGGTTAAATAAAATTATCGTCACACTTTCGTCAGGCGTTTGTGCATTACAGTTTATAGATAACACATTCACGACACATATATTGCATAAATACAGGATACGTTTCAAAAGTATTGAAATGTTTTCTGCGTGCATACCTCCTTCTACCGCTAACTGCAAGTAGTTACATCGTCCGAAAGAGGTAAGATACCACTCATTCCAGAACCCCTTTCCAAAGTGGTAATACAAGTGCCATAGGCCTAAACATTTCTTCTAGAAGACTTTCATTGTTCTGCGATCAATTACTCGCTTCGTCTGCATCACAGCAACCTTCCGGTACATTTCAGTGACATTTTCCAAGACCTGAATAGTTAGTTTTTCAGCATCACCCATAGTAAAAATTTTTTTTGAACAAAAATTATGTTATTTCAATTCCATTAAAGATATAGAAGTAGTCTTATCACTCTACGTCATAAGCTACGACGTCGATAACATTCTTTGGGAGTTGTGATTTATGAAGTGATAGGAGTTCTAATAGTTCTCCATTTTTCAGTGTATCCTCGAAAAAAGTAACTTTGTGTTGCCAGAACCACTGATTTACGTCTTCTTTCGATAGGACAAGGATGGACATTTATCCTTTAAAACAGAATCGTATGGAACATTGATGATAATTACTGATGGACTTTGTAAACGGTAGCTAAATGTTTTCGAACCAATTTATAAATATTTACTCATGCCTTGATAGCACAGAGACGTTTTCTTAGATTTGAATACCGGTTGACAGTCGGAGATGAAGATAAGGTAAGTACCTCAGTACAGAAGAATAATTTGCCACCTTTGCTGGTGGGGAGTGCTATAGATGTCTATACAGTAGCCTACTTTCTCCTTTGTTGTCACTCCAAACTTTTGTATCAGTATTACCTAAGCTATTTCTTTTGTTCTTTTTCATCTTGAAGATCAACTAAAATAAAATACAGTGTTGCTGTTCCTTAGGCGATTCTTCCAAATTTTCGTCAACAAAATGTACAAATACAGTAATCCTAACAATGTTGAGAAGGCAGTAAGTTAATTTAACCTCCTTTATTGCGGCAAATTTCGTCTTCTGGAAAAGTTGCGTCTACAATAGATTTCCCAAGCATTATTCTTATTCTCATTTGCCAGTTACTTCTTTGACATCACAGTCTACTGTCGGCTGTGGATTCGTGTGTTTGCTATTTTGACTTCTCTTAGTTTGAGTGTGCCAGTCGGCTTTGTGCCACTGAACTGGAAATAAGAAATTATCCCTTCCACTGACCGACAGTTCTTTGCATATTTCATATGTACTAGAAAATACATATCATGGATACAATGTACGTTTTCGTCAATATACCTGAAGAGTACAGATGAGTGTATAAATAAAGGGAAATTGAAATATATGCTCGTGTTTCTTATTCAAAACGTTTTAACAAATTCACGTTCCTATTTCAAAGTATGATTTCGCAAATACCTGTTAAAAGCAACCAGATAACCTCACAGTCACTCTCGACTTCAACCTCAGAAGAAAGAATATTTTTGTGGACTGCACTGGACAGATCCCCTCCAATTGTACCTATTCTATCTTTCCGATACACATTCCACTCTTCGCCAAATATCTCGGAGCTTCTAACATCTGGTTTCAGGCAACTCTCAGTCCCGAGGATCATTTAAGTGTGGTAGCTTTTCTGCAATGCTTTGTTTCTAACACTTCTGTAATTTAATGTGTTCCAGTATTCACATACATCACAAATTCTTCTAACGATGCAGTTATTTTTTTTCTTTTCTTCGCGAATGGATCACTTAGGACCAAGCGGAATCAACATTTGTTGGCCTCCCTTTTTGCCCAGTATTCCTTCATAGGTAACAAATGGGCTTGTTTTCGTTACGCAGACCACGTATATCGGTTAGTTTTTCTCTCTTCTTCCTCAAAATACCGCGTGTTTGTCATTTTTTCTATCATTTCAGTCCTGTAGATTTTCAGCCTAAATCTTTAAGGTATTTTTCTGTTTGATTGTATCAGTTGGGTCTAGTAGTTTTGTCTTTAAGAATACATGGATTTAGCGCATTAACGTGTTGGAATCCATTTTTTCTGAATGTAATATGGAGTCTTGGCATTTGCTGTGTGTGGGTTATTTGGGAGATATTTTTATATATTTCTGCATTGGGGTTTGACTAATGTACACCATCTTTAATTCTTGGTCATAGGATTTTCCTCAGTATTTTATGTTCTTTCACTTCCAATTCCCCTTTCAGTGTTCTGTGCTGATTTAGTCTCTCAAATGCATGGAGAGCTTTGGGTTTAATTACTGTTGAGTAGTGTCAGCTTTTGCAGTTTTGGTCCCTGTCTATGTGTTAGTGCACCTGCTTTTCTCCAGTCCCGAAAAACTTTTTCAAGCATACAGTTGAAGAGCAATGGGCACAGTCCATCTCCCTGTCGTAGCCTACTTCCGCATCTGTTTCAAATTCGTTGCTTAGTTCTCCCATAAATTTTCTCTTGTATTTGGTCTCCCTGAGTGTTTCTTTCATGGTGTTGTCTTTTCATCTACTACTAATTCTGCTAACACTTCAAAAAGGGATTCTTGGTCTATACTTTTTTAAAGTCGACAAATGTAACGCCATAACTTTTGTTTGATGCACTGTGCATGAATTTCATCGAGTTTCTCAGGATTTGTTCTACATATGATCGACCTTTCCTAAATCCACCTTGCTATTCGCCGAGTTTTGAATCCAGCCGAGGTTCTGCTCGATTCAGTAGGACTATAGACAGGATTTTGTACGTAACTGACAATAAAGAGATTCCACGAGAGTTGTTGGGGTCTTTCTTTCTTCATATTTTTGGGCATTGGGTGTTTCATTGTTCTCTTCCAAACTGTGGGGATTTTTTCAGTCTGTCAGATTTCATCTATAATTTCTTTGAGTTTTGCAGTAAGATTTTCTCCTGCATTTTTCCATTGTTCGATGATTTGGTCTTCTCCTGATGCTTTGTTATTTTTAAGTGACAGAATTATCTTTTTAATCGCCTACAGACTTGGTGAGTTTGGATATGGATTTCGTTGTGTATGATGGTACTCAAACTTTTCTTCATGCTTTCCATAATTCAGCAATTTAGAAAAGTATTTCGCAAGAATTTCACAGTTTTAGGCGTTGGTACGGGCTATTTCTCCATGTTCATTTTTGAATTGCAGTGATGGAGGGGAGAACATGGTTAATGTTTCTTCTTTTTTTGTTAATACTCGTAGAAATTTCGGGCATTATGTTTCCTGTAATTTTCTTCTATTTCTTGTAATTTGTTTGTCTTCATGTTGTTTATGGACTGATCATATTGATTTTGTGACTGTTTTCCCGGTATCTTTGAGCTCTTCCAGGTTCTTTCGATTTTTTATGCACAATTTAATTTGCCGTGCTTTTTGTCTTTGATATATGTGTTGATCACACTCAACTGTCCACCATGGGTATTTTCGTGTTCTTGTTTGCGGCGCTACATCTTCACTTACTTGTATTAGTCCTGCTTGAAGTTGTTGACAAATTTGTGGATTTAACTTTTGTGTTTTATAAATTGTTCATTACCATCCACTCTCTTCCAAATTCTGAAGGTATCAGGGGTGAAATATATGGAGCGAAGAGTTATATACAGCCTATACAAAAACCAGACAGCAGTTATTAGAGTTGAAGGGCAAGAAAGGGACGCAGAGGTTGAGAAAGGAGTAAGACAGGGTTGCAGCCTTTCCCAATGTTGTTCAATCTGTACAATGAGCAGGCAGAGAAGAAATGGAAGGCGAAATTTGGAAAGGGCATTAAAGTGCAGGGAGAAGAAATAAAAACATTGCAGTTTGCCGATGGCATAGTAATTCTGTCAGAGACCGCAAAAGATCTGGAAGAGCAATTGAATGGGATGGACAGTGTCTTGAAAGGAAGATATAAGATGAACATTAACACGAGTAAAACTAAGGCAATGGAATGCAATGTCAGAAAATCAGGCGATGATGAAGGAATTAGATTAGGTAATGAGACAATAAAAGTAGTAGATGAATTTTGTTATATGGGTAGCAAAATAACTGCTGATGGCCGAAGTAAAGAAGATATAAAATGCAGAATGGCTATGGGAAGAAAAGCGTTTCTAAAGAAGCGAAACTTGTTAACATCCAATATTAATTTAAATGTTAGGAAGTCCTTTCTGAAAGCCAATGTCTGAAGTATAGCATTGTATGGGTGTGAAATGTGGACGATAAGGAGTTCAGATAAAAAGATTATAGAAGCTTTTGAAATGTGGTGCTACAGACGAATGATGAAGATTAGATGGGTAGATCACGTAACCAATGATGAGGTGCTTAACCGAATCGGTGAGAAAAGGAGTTTCTGGCATATCCTGACTAAGAGAAGGGATGGACTGGTTGGACACATTCTGAGACATCAAGGAATTGTCAACTTAGCATTAGAAGGAAGCGTGTGGGGTAAAAATCGTAGAGGGAGACCGAAGCACGAATATAGTAAGCAGATTCAAAAGGATGTAGGTTGCCGAACGGATTCTCAGATGAAGGTACTTGCACAGGACAGGGTAACATGGAGAGCTGCATCAAACCAGTCTGCGGACTGAAGACCACAACAACAACATTGTTATTCATATTTTGTACATCATATTTACGGTTCGAGTATTGTTAGAGAATTTACTTTCTTCTGAAATGATGTCTAGGGAGAATTTTGTTGGGTAATGGTCGAAATCTAGGTCTAGTCCATAAAGGACTTTGAGTTTCATGATTTCTACTGTATTTACATGGGAAATAATTACATGATCCGAATGATATCCACACAGTAACGAATTAGATGAGATCCAAGGTTTGGATTTTGGAGCTCTTCTCTTGTAAAACGTCGATGGTCATGGATTTTGTAGATTTTAACAAGTTACATGCCATTCCGGTTGGTCGGTGTATGTCCTGATTATTTACCTACCCATTATCAATATTTCTCTTCTTTGCCACAGTGTATGTCGTGAATTCGCCCATAAGGATTTTGAGAAAGTCACTTGGAATTATACTTAATTCCTTTCAGAATTTTATCGATGTTAGTTGGTGCATGTTTCTTGATTAGTGTTTATATTTTACTAGCTGAAGTTATTTTCATCAAGAGGCGACCCGAGTAATATTTGAAAGTTGTGACTGACACGTATTGTTTAATCTACTATAAATCCATTTCCAAATTGTGGACAGTTTGCCACGACTTATTTTCCAGGCTTTCCTTCGTATATCCTGTATCCTGCTGAATCACAAGCTTACAGTCAAATTCCGTTAGTGCCTCTGTTATGGCCTTATTCTCGTGTATTTAACAATTACCATTGTTTAGAATTTTCGTCTGTGATTTGCGTATTTTAAAACAGGTCAGAGACCGTTGTTACAGCCAATTATCAGTCAGCCTAGACCCAGCTACTGCCAGTGTCACACTGTTCAGAGATCTAAGTAGCACAATATAGCTTTTGTGCAATGTCATTACCGCCAGTTTTTTAAATTCCGTTAGAGCTTCTGTTTTTAACAGCTTTATTCGCGCGCATTTGGCAAATTTCGTTAGTGCTTCTGTTTTAAGAGCTTTGAACAGTGGGGGACCGTTTATCGCAGCTCAATCAGCTACCAGCCGCCATTCTTGAAGCACTAGTACAAATGCGAACTGAAGTATTTAGCAACTTTATTTCTACTGTTTAGGTATTTAAGCAGCAGTTGTAAGATGGATAGGGTGTGTGCGTGCTGTGTGCTGACACAGGGTTGGCCATTGTCCGTAAATAGATGAACATGCTTTAGGCGACGATCAGTCGCCTCCAGTCTGGCGTATTGAATGGGGCACCTCAGATGACAGGTGGGTCACCCAGGATCACTGCTGTGGCGATACCTTCCTGTGTACCGGATGCCGTTGATCCACTCTCACCACAGGGTGAATGGCGGGTAGCACCTTTTCTCACCACTTGAGGCATACGGACAATGTTGATGCTGGCCATGTGGCATCTCCCATGTATCCTGAGAGTGAAGGAGTGGCCAGACCTTCCGGCGGATCCGATCATGCAAACAGGGTGAGGGATCTTTAGAGATTGGAAGCTCCAATGTTAGTGGCTTTATGGAACACCTTTGATAGCATCCAGGGCAAGAAAGAATTCTGATGTGCACTAGGTATGTCTGCCAGGGGGGCTTCATTGAGGTGTGGAAACGACCATGCCAGCAGATATTTAGCTTAAGGGGTGCAGTCATCTGCATGTTATTACTCATGTTGGCACTAATGGCTACTGACACTTTGGTTCTGAGGACATCCTCAGATTATATGGGCGGCTGGTAAAATTGGTGAAGACTACAGGCTCATGAGTGGCGGCAAGCAGAGCATTCTGTTTGCAGCATTGTTTCCTGAGTGGATCGAGGTCCTTAGGTTTGGAGCTGAGTGGACGGTCTCAACCAAAAATTTTGTTAACTCTGTGAAAGTCATGACTGCAGATTTTTGGGCCTGCGTTATGGGTTGGGGAACAATAGGGATCCAATTAACAGATCATAGGTGCCTTACACAAAGCAAGCAACTACAAGGGTCTCTTTTACCCTTGTAGTTGCTTGCTTGTGAAGTGCACATATGAGTTTTTTCAAATGTTTGTAAGGCTTATGGGACTTAACTGCGGGGTCATCAGTCCCTAAACGTACGAACTACTTATGAACTAGCTTATACTAAAGACGGCACAAACATTCACACCCGAGGTAGGACTCGAACCCCCAATGGGGAATGGCCTCGCACATCTTAACATAGCGCTCAATGCGCACCGCCTTGGCTATGAGGGTTCTTCTTCTTCCTCTTACTTTTTTTTTTTTTTCAGCTAAGTGATGTCAATATACAGACAGTGAAATCAGGCCACATTCAGAACTCTTCAACTGTTAAAATATTAGCAGCAAATTTTTAGGGTATTAGATACAAAGCATTGCAGAAAAGTTGCCAGACTTAAATGCTCCTAGGGACTAAAAGTTGCCTGAATCCAGATGTAGGAAGCTCCGAAATATTTAGCGAGAGTAGTATGTATATCACAAAGATAGATCAGGTACAATTGGAGGGGATGTGTCCATTGCAGTCCACAAAAATATTCTTTCTACAGAGAGGTTGAAGTCGAGAATGACTGAGGTTATCTGGATGCTTGTAACACGTATTTGCGAAATCAAGTGAATAGTTGAGTGTTTATACCAGCTACCTGCTTCCAGCATCTTAATGGTAGAGTCGCTCAAAGAAAGTGTATGCTCAGCAACGCGAAGATACCCTTGTCCATGCATTATTAGTTGGGAGTACCTTCAGCCTGTTGACTATGGACTGGCGCAGCTAAGCTTTTACTACATCGGTAACAGACAAGCAGTCTTGTGAACTAATATTGAGTAAGTTTTCCAAACACTGCATTGAGCAGCAAAATCATCAGCCCACACGCAATGGGAATAGTTTCGACATTATAGCTACAAACAGGCCAAACCTTGTCATTGATGTCAGTTTAGAGTCAGGGGGTTAGTGATAAAGATGTTGCCATAGTGAAAATGTCAACCAAAGTTACTAATTTGGGCAAGAAGTCTAGCAGTGTGTTTGTATAAGAAAGAGCAGGTAAGCAATTGTTAGTGGCCCTTTTAAGGAAAGAATAAACATTGTTTAGTTCCAGTACAGTAGACAGAGGAATTATGGACAAAATTTAAATGCATTGTAAATACAGCGCTGTAGAAATGTGCCAACAAAAGTGGATTAAGGATGGGAAAGAACCACTGTGGTTTTTAATAATATTCAAAAAATGCTGAGAAAAGAAAGGCAGTTGCACTCTCACTACAAAAAAGTCAAGCAAATCAAATCAGGCAAAAGTTAATAAAGATTCACATATCTATAAAATGAGAGATGCGCGAAGCATACAGTAACTACTACTATCATACTTTAGCCGAAGTTCTTGCTGAGAACACGAAAAAATTCTGGCAGTGTAAAACCGGTAAGCGAATCAAAAGCCTCTATCCAGTAATTCGCTGATTATTCTGGGGGTGGTGATACAAGACAGCAAAATGAAGGCCAAAGTTTTAAATTTAACATTTAAGAAATCATTCACGCAGGACAATGCAAAATTACCTTCATTTGATGGTCGCACTAACTCTGTAATGGAGCACATAGTAATAGGCATAGCTGGCGTAGAGAACCAGCTGAGAGAGTTGAAAACAAACAAGTCACTGAGTCCAGATTGGGTACAAATCCAGTTTTACAAAGAGTACTCTGCAGCACTGGTCCTTTAACTTGCTTGCATTTATAGTGCACATCTTTGAGCCAGCGTAAAGTTACAAGCGAGTGAAAAAAGGTGTAGGTAACTACCGTGTATAAGAAAGGCAAAAGACAGACCAAGATAATTAATGACCTATAACGTTAACATCAGTTTGCTGTAGAATTCTTGAAAACATTATTAGCTCTAATATAGAAAATGTCCTCTAGATGGAAAAGCACAGATTTAGGAAGCATCTATCATGTGAAACTCTGCTTGACCTTTACTCTCATGACATCTTGCATGCTATGGATGAAGGACAAGAAGACTGCATATTTATCGATTTTAGAAAGGTGTTTGACACTATACACTGCAGACTGTTAATGAAAGTATGGACATATGGAATAGGTACCCAAATATGTGAGTACTTAACTAACAGAACCTAATATGTTGTCTTCAATGGTGGGTGTTCATCAGACACTAAGGTATCATCAAGAGTGCACCAGGAAAGTGTGATAGGGCTGCTATTATTTTCTATCTCTATAAATGATCAGACAGGCAGAGTGAGTTGCAATCTGTGGGTGTTTGCTGTGGTACACAGGAAGTGTCGAATTAGAGCTAGCTCTAAATGTAGAGAAATGTAAGGTGATGTAGATGAGCAAGAGAAAAATTCCATAATGTGCAAATACATTATTAAGAGTGTGGTGCTTGACAAAGTCGTGTCAATTAAATGTTTAGACATAACGCTGCACAGCAAAATGAAATGGAACAAACGTATATTCATTTATTTATTTATTTATGAAAGGACTTTCCTGGTGGGAAATGTATGTATAAAAATAAAGTTCATTTGACTTACCCACAGCACAGGCTCGCCGATAGACACAAAAACAAACAAACTATAAAACTTTCGCAACCATTGGCCGCTTTGTCAGGAAAAAGAGGAAGAAAGGAGGAGAAAAATGGAAGGATGCGGGTTTTAAGGAAATAGATGAGGGGTCATTCCAATCCTGGGAGTCGAAGTACTTACCTTAGGGGAAAAAAGTAAGGTAAACAAATACACCCACACGTATACACATGCAAACACACCTAGGCAGACATTTGTAGTCTTTTTTTTTTTTTAATAACAAGTAATCTTGGGAAAGTCCCAGCTGTCTGTTCGTAGCATTGGACTGAGAGAAAGAAGGGGATTAGGGAATTCCAGTAATGGCAGGCTGTCGCACTTCACAAAGAGCTAAGGGTGAACTATTAACTTTGTTCGAGTTGTGGTTGCAACAATGCTTAGGCCCTATTCAGACAGGGATTCGCAAATTGCGTCTCCAGCTACCTGACGACTAGGAAACTGTACGACTCGAGTAGCCGATCACATTGAAACAGGCATGACTCACATCTCCCGTAATGCCAAGTTGCTTGCGGTATGAAAGAAAATTAAATTAGTTTTATTGACTGAGCTTACTATTCTGCTTATAGGTCAATATAGTAGGATGTAGAGGTTGCTTAGAGAAATCATACATCAGTTCATAGCATATGTAGTGCAACAAAATCATAAGGGACTGGTGAACTATTCGTATCTCAGTTATGTAATCCATGTGCAGGTGCTAGTAACTCTAGCAGTGACAGTGATATTGTAATAGTTTTTTAATTACCACTAGTATATGCAGACAAGCCTGAAATTTGTGCCCGTCAATTTTTAATTGCTAGCTCAATATTTGTAATACCTGTATTTAAAACAAAAAATGTGAGGCACATGCATTATATAACAGATACGAATAGTACATCAAAGTCACTTATGATTTTGTGGCTCACGTGTAGACGGCGATACAACCTGTCAGCTTTGACCCATGACGACGGCACGTTGTCCTGTGTGACGTCATCGCTGCACGGTATTTTTGAGATGCATGCGTGCTTGCATGTGGCGTGAGTAATTATGTTGTTGCACCATATTTTGGTGGAATTTCAATGGTTTGTGTTTGTATGCAGTTGTACTGATTATTTGTGCTTATCGAGTTGTACAGTGTTTGTTTTCTTGGAGCTTTGAAGTGAGTGGTAATAAGTGTTAGTTTTGTATTTTTGTGTTTTTTTTTTTAGTTTCTAATTGTTGTGCATTTTATTGGTTTATTTTTGATAGAATGGATTTATCGAAGAAATTTACTCTACTTTCATTGAATGCAGTAATGGGTTATGACGTGATGAGTACCATAAAATTTTTAGAATTGTTTGGGCCGATTGCCGGAGTGGTCAAGTGTTCAGCTTGCAGGGAAAGCATGAAATTGATGATAGTTTTGGCGACACGCACAAGAGAAAGTTTCATGTGTGGCAATCCATAAGAAAGGGCACGTGGTTCTAGAAGTCGAGGTTGGTCCTGCGAGAGTGTTTTTTATTACTTTTTTTTTGTCATCAAGCGAGTGTCGAATATTGTGAGCATGAGACTGGTGAGACTGCGAAAACGATTATTGATTGGTCTTTGTTTTATACTAGCTGAAAACCCGGCGTTGCCCAGGTATATATTTATTTATTCCTGCCATTTTTCAGGTGTATATTCATTTGTATAAGGGCTGTTGTCTGTAAAATCTCTTGGGAATACAATTCATAGCAAAGAAGTAATAGATTAAAACTTGGTGTGTGATGGAGCAATTTTCCATGAACGTTACTGTTTACATGATCATATCTCATGAACTACGTGTCGGAATGTGATACTATTTAGAAGCTACATTCAACTATATATGTGTATACTATCTGTAAAATTTCTTGTCGCTAAAATTTGTAGTGTTCAAATTATAAATTGTCTTACCGAGAGCCGTAGTTTTACTCCATAAACAGCAGAAAAGTAGTAAGGGAGAAAATTTTTTCCTTTCATCACTTTAATATGGTTGCTAGCGAGAAAAAGTTTAATAAAGGTTTGAAATTATGTTTAAAGTTTGTTGCAAGTCTGTCATTCTCATAGAGTGTATTTCGAAAGTCTCGCCACATTATATGGCTTTTTTTTTTTTGGTAAATGGACAGCCAGATCTGACTGGAAGGCTTGTTTCTGCAGTCAATATGTTCTGAGTGTAGTCCCAGCCACCAACCAAAGTTGATAGCTCCCCACAACCACATGTAATTTTCACAAGACAAATAACATTTCTCATAAAAACATACAACTACTTTTCACATATTAGGGTAGAGAGGAATACAAGGTAATGTGAACAGTCATATCGTCAAGTTTTCTTAAAAGTCAGGGGTGCCATGCTAAATAAAACCAGCATTGATCATTTTGTAGCAACTAAAATTTATTCATTAAAACATCATCCACTGTGCTCAGGGCATTTCATCCAGTGTGATTCCAGTTCTTTGATCCACATGAAGAATGTTCCATATCTACATATCAAAGAATGTGAAGCTTAAGACTGCTGATTCATATACAAAAGTAAACTGTCAGAAATCTTAATACATTCTATTATCAACCCAAGAATTTCACTAACCAAATAATGCCAACAGGATCAGATTTCTATTAATGTGGCTTTTAATTAATACTGTAAAATACTGGTGTCAATTCACTATGAAATGACCTCAACTCAGATTTTATCTTGCAGGAATCCACTTTTTTTTTTTTTAACAGAAATTCACCTGCCAGATTTTTTTCACAAGTTGGATAACAATGATCATTTAAAATATCTGCCAGTACAAATATGTGAGAAACAACAATCACTATAAAATTTCCTGAAGTCCCCTAAAATTTCATTATAACAATACATTACATCCTTGCATATTTCCATAACCTTTGGGGCTCATTATGTGACAGTCTATACAAAGCCTCTGTGCACATTTTGCTATCTGTTAATTCAGCACCAGAAATTTTCCACAAAATTACAGTATTTGATTTTACTAAACAGTACTCACATGGCAAGGTTATAACTTGAAAATAACTCCACAATTGTGATAATATGAACAGAAAAAAGGGCAATAGTAGACAGAACAGCTCTTGAAAAGAATGTAAGCGTACAAGATGCAAGTTTTGGTAAACATAAACAACTATTAGAGAGAGAGAGAGAGAGAGAGAGAGAGAGAACTAAGGTTCAGATGGCACAAGAATGGAAAAAAATTCAGTGCTTGGTAAAATTGTGAACACACGAGAGACAAATTTTTCATTCATCCCCAGTAGCTCCTGTTTACAAGTAATGCAAGCTTTTAATTGAGTGGGAAAGGCTCATGAGGGTTCTTGCATAATTTTCGTTGTAGATGTGTGATCACTAACTGACTAACACAAATGAACTCCAACATATAAAACATCTTTATCAGAAAGCTTTCTCAGTTGAGTGTTTACTTCAATTAGAACTGCCAGGACGAATGTTCTTGATCGATATACAAGACTACTTACTAATTTTATCTAAAAATGCTGCCCACAGTAAAGTACTAAACACAGACCACCTGACTGTGTTCATCAGTAGATGGGAAAAATGCTAGCAAACAGTTGCACAATTCTTAGTATTCCTAATTCTAACCAGGTGAAAAATATCCACTTGAGTACTTTTCGACTTGACTGTTTAACAAAAATGAATAGCAACTTATAGCCTTGTCTAAACAAAGCTTTGTCAAAAAAAAAAAAAGAAAAAGGAAAAAACCCACACACAGAGACAACAGCAGAAACTGCAATCCAATGAGGTCATCTAATAACCCAAAGCATATGAACTCAGAGCACTGTACTATATTACAAATAGATTTTAGACAGAAATGGCACTATTTTCAGTGTCCATCACATAGAATTTATTCTAATCAATAGCATAAGTTTGGTCAGCAGTCCTTCACTGGAGGGAGAGTAATGGTGATCCTCTTACTGACGACCTAGAATTTCAAGTGTACAATATCAAACTCTGAAGCTATCACCAGAAAATGTTTCTGAAATATAAAGATGGAATTCTGAAAATCTTAACCTGACGAAAATCAACCAGCAGGAACAGAAAGTTGAAGATTAACGAAAAGAGAGTGTTTGCGACTTCAGGCCAATATTCACCTTTCCCTGGTTGTCATCAACATTAGCTTTCAATACTGTGTACTAATACATTGACACTGTTTAGCATATTTTTCCCCTTGTAACTTTGTCCTTTTATTATGTACAGAGGACATACACTCACAAAAACTCTAATAATATGGACATCATTATTATTAGTGTGTAGGCTAATTGAGTACAGTATAAACTATTACTGAAGGTGAGCCAGGAGGCTGAAAAAGACCTACGAGTGTCACTGCCCCATGTAAGTAATCTTTGCGCAATTACGGCCATAGGTACCAAAAGTGGAACAACCACTTAGAACTAGTAGAATGGGAAGGTATTCATTGGAAGAATCTAAGGCAAATTTAATGCATTGTCAGTGTACTTGAGCCAAGTACTTCATATCAGGCAGCAGCTCTTTGTAATGATTTACGTGTCTGCACATGTGAAATTTTGACTGTTAAACAAATGCAATCTAGTTAGTTTACCAATAGTCTGTCCACATGTGACTATTTAACAGCTTCATTTCCAACCTAATTAGATATCACGAAGAACTTTAGTGACAAAATGTGTATTGGTATTAAAAATATGGCCTGATGAAATCTAAAAGAATGGTAGACTGATTGAATGCATGCATAATTTAATGTCAAACAGATATAAAGAAATAAAAATGCTGTCAAATTCATTGGAGAATGGTAATGAATATTCAGGTACAACATTATTCAACACTCAGAATTCATTTAACTGTAATTTGTAAATAACACATTTATGCATCTCCACTCACAAAGAAAACTTACCTCTTAAGTTCCCTCACTTTTCTTTTTCTTCCTTGGATATACAGATTTTTCTGCCATCTGTGTTTTACTACCAATTTTTGAGTCACTTTGTTTACTTTTACTGTTCAAATGATGTGATTGTTTAATTTTGTGAGAAATTGAAACTATTTGCTCTTGCAGTTTCTTGTTAACAGAAGATGAATTAGAAAGCTGTGTTAATTGCTTCTTTTGTACTCCTGCCCCATTATGGAGTTTTTTCACTTTTGCTTTTGACTGCTTCTTTATTAGTTGACATGCACTTTGGTTTGCAGACCCGGACATTAAAACAATGGAATTCTTGTCACACTCATTGTGAGAATTCTTTGTTGTGGCTTTCATGTGTTGCAACATTTGTTCAGTTTTTGATTTCTGATGAGCAACATGAGAGTAGCTGCTATGAGAGGTAATTTGTTGCATAGGCCTCGACACTAAGGGGATGGAAGCCATGCGAGACCTTTCATTATTTTGTGATAATTCTTGCACTGAACTTGATGGCGTGTGCCACAAATTTAAGTCTGTAGGAGTAGCATCATGTGAGTACCTTACGTGTCTACAGGATCCACCAGCCTCTAAACTCCTTTGTCTATGTTTCTCTGGTTGAGAAAAATCATTGCCATCAAGACTTTGCTGTGTAGTATTAACATGAGGCATCTGACTCTTGTTTTGAAAACCATGAGATGGTACAGACTCAGTTACTTCAAAATTTTGACATTCTTCACAGTCTTCTATCTTCGGCACTATGGAGGCAACAATATTGTGGGTATTGGCAGTATCACATACCTCCACAGGTGCTGAAACACAAAATTATAAATTCAACAATTTTTAAGTGTAAATTTTGTTAATGGCACTGAGCAATGCAGAAAAAATCTGCAAAAAACATGTTGCTATATTTCGATTATATTACAAATTTATATGAATTTTGATCAAAGTATTTCCAATTTGTCCACTAGCAAATAATTTCTGTAAGTACTTGCTAAAGTATTCACTTTAGAACAAAAACTTGTGCAAATATGCCACTGGAAGTTGTTTCAGCAAATTAATTCCCGACTTTTTTACAAGTACGGCACTTGCAGAAGTGTATACACAACAGTTATGTAAAGAAAAGGACAAGTGAAAGCTCAAAATGTTGTCAAAAAGAGCAGCCACAATTGCTGTTGCAATATTTCTGGTGCAGTAGCAAAAAAATTCCTAACAGGACCATGCCTAGTAAAGCACTGTGGTGTTCAAACCAATCTTTGGATTGTTGACTGCTTTACCTTATATATAAAGTAGATGATTACTTACCAGGAGCACAGGTAGTGATAGTAACAAAACACACACACACACACACACACACACACACACACACACACACACACACACACACACAAATGCTAGCTTTCACAGCCTACCTGCTTCTTCAGGCAGAAGGGAAGAAGAGGGAAAAGGAAATGATTAGAGTTTTAAGGGAGTGGGTAAGTAGCCATTCCAATCCTGGGAGAGGAAAGACTTACCTTGGAGGGAAAAATGCCAGTTACTTTATATATAACAAGGCCAAGTCAAGATCCAACAGACACTGTGTACATATGGCTATGGGAGATTTCATGCCAAAATGAAGCTGAGGATGACTTAAAATTAAAATAAACCTACAGAGGTTTTACTGCCCTGAAAGAAATAGAAATAAAAAACAATAGCCGAGTAAATAAAGTCAAAGAAAGTTGACACTTCTGCTGATCAGGATGGAAAACGAGGGTGGTATACTTTTTGTTTGGGCAGCTGTTTAAATTTATGTTGCAGTGAATGTTGTTCTTATAATAGTCAAGATTCAAAAGCAGAATCTTATCTTTCAGATAAACTTCAGTTTTTAAAGAAAGTTATTAAGCATGCATTCACTGACCCAACTGTAACAAACATGACAAGTTTATAATTCAGCAATTTTCTGTGTTTTATGTTAGGAGCAAGAAAAATAAAAACATCCAGTGACCAATAAGGCAGCTTTTAATTTGTAATGTAACACTTATAAATGCAAAAATCTTTGTCCCACCTGTGTCTTAAGATGTTACTGAAATTTCAAGTATTTAAACACTTCTGAAGATGAGGGCATGCTCCAATGAAAAATCTTTATGGCAACATTGTAAGAAGAAAGCTGAAAGAATAAGGAAGAGCAAACTAAAATCTGTACTGAATGAAGATTGAGACCTGTGCTCCCCAGTTAGGATCATATAAATATCCTGGGTCAACTGAAGCATGAAATAAAACCCATTGGATTTGATCCCTGACATTTTCATGTTATGACTAAGCATAGATCATCTGTAATGGGAATTTTTCTCTTGGTAGGAATGTATCATTACTTTTAAATAATACAAACTGAGCAATTTACATTCACTCATCCAACTACAATTCACCATATTTTAATTAAAGACCAATCACTTTAAAGTTTATCAGCCATAATGGCAACTGCTTATCAGAGCACTAAAAGTTTCTTTGTGCACAATAGAAAGTTTTAGTAATTTTGTTTGTGGGTTTCAGAATGTTGTTTTCCCCTTTTTTGTAGTACCAGTATGTCTCCACCCATGCCATCATGGGTCAAAGCAGACAGGTGGTATTGGGAACTTCATATTACCAATATCTTCAATCCATCAGCAAATAAGGTGCTTCAAACAAACTCCACCAAAAAAATCAACAATATCAGAAAAGCGTCTAAGTGAAACTTTACTTGAACAGATAGTAGATTTTCTTAGGAAAAGAAAACGTTTAAAGGATGTTAAGTCTACTGTCAACCATGAAGCTGGGAAAAGAAAGCTTGCAAATATGTCATATGGATATAACAGTTAAGGAAATACTTTCTTTTCAAGCAAGAAAAATCCAGATACCTATATCAAGATTTGAAAATTATACAAATTGCAGAGGTGACTAATGAAGAACCATATCCAGATAACCTATTTCCACGCAGTCCCCAATAAGTAACAGATTCGGAACAAATTGTGGGGAGGGGGGGGGGGACGACAAACATGCCAGGAACATTTATTTTAGTGGAGTTGCAGACTGAAAGAAAGAAATCCACTAAAAACAGGCATGCATCGATTACACAGAAAAGTGTTGAATACAATCGGAAAATACAGAATGTCTATATGGTGTGTAGGGATCTCGGCAAATCTGTCTAAAGTTTATGAGAGTTTATCCAATACCTACACAGATTCATCATCTTCTTGCTATTCTACCAAATCCAAACAAACATGTCATTAGGGACACCTTACAAGTTTTAGACTTTTGGAAGTAGGTGAAAAGTCAACTGCAATTTTTTTAAGTGGTATATTTTTCAAATGAAATAAGTACTCCAGAATTTAAAGTAACATTGTAATGAAATTTGTAAGTTACAGGCAACAAAACTTTTCTTCAATGCACTGAAAGTGCCACCTAAACATGTGTTGCCTGCTCATTCAGAGGCAACTGATGTAATCTAATTTTAAACTAAAAAGCAGATTCTACTATGCACGAGTCCCACCCGTGACAAATTCTTATCCAACTATGACAGTCTTTGATTGCAATTATGAGTAAATATTAATAATCACTATTTATTGATATTAAATAATGTAGAGAATTGTTTTATTAGCATGAATTCAATATTTTCGAATGAAAATAAATTCAAAATTTAGATTTTTTTGTAAAACATTGGTGGATATTCAATCCTATGTCCATTCATTGTTCCACCCATGACAAAGCCTTAAAGATGATTACCAGCTCTTTTTGAACACATATTTATATGTCAATCAACCAGTCTTCCCCTTATTTATATTTATACTTTTTGTTTGTTGAAAAACTTGTGCAGCTGTTCCACCTGTGACCATGGAATCCCTCTATCCAAAACCAAGACAAAAATGATATCCATACCACCAATATAAGACGGGGGAGGCACTTCTAGTTTTTGATTTATGCAGTCAGTATATATACTTATTTTATTAAACAATGTAACACATTTATGTTCAAAATTAGAAGAGCACTTTAATTTTCCTAAACTACTTATTTCATGTTTGGGTGAGCTAGTCAATTATGGGCATGTATGTGTAAGGACTCCAATGGTATGTTTGTGTTACTGATTTGTCTTTGTGCATTTCTCCTTTCCAATACCGGTACTGACTAATTTTATAAAAGTACAAACCACCTGCAAGTCTTTCTCAAACTTCCAACAAGTGGTAAATAAAACCCGTTTCCACTATATTCCGGAGAATACATTCCTGAAAATGAAATTGGCATAACTGAAGACAGGGATACCACCTGTCAGGTTTGACCAATGACGCCATAGGAATGGACTTATTACTTTTAAATGGAACCAATTTACATTACCTAAAGCAAACTGTTACAGCCATGCAGTGATTGGTTCTCCAAGTACTTCTCTGAATCATGATCTGGTAGGAATTTGTATTCCCAAATAGATTACATGAACTTTAACCTCAAGATATTACATCATTCATCAAAGCTGACAGGTGGTATCTTTGTCTTCAATTGACCTATGAAATTTTTGAAAGTAGCTTCTGAAACCAACAAGTTTCTTATTAAGCCCAAGCAGTCAAGTTAGTATCAAAATAATATTTAATAAACATTTATCACTATGTGAACAAACCATTAAAATTACTAGCCAAAAAAGGTAACACCTATTAAGATAGTGCTTTATAAAAGAAATATTTACTGGTATATAGCATTAAAAAGAACAATGTTAATCTCTGTAGACAATCCAGTAAAGTAAAATTAAACTTACACCCTATTGTATATTATTCTTTAGGAGCTCTATACAAAAATTAGGATATAGAAATTTTGACGAATTCATCCTCACTGTTACTCTAAGAGCTGGAGACATCTAGCGACAGTAACATTGGGTTAAATCCTAGTTTAGGTGACACTAGGTTCTTGTTTATGTGCAGATGTTGATAACAATGGTAGCCAACCAGAAGTGTTGTTGAAAGAGCCAATGTAACTTAAATGTGTGTGAATTTTGTTTTTCCAACAAAACTGTTATCCATGTAACTTTTTATTTGAAATTTGTATCATATTCATTGAAAATAGGCCAATGGTTTTGACGAGTGGTACTGTAAGTGTCTAATGACAATATTTTATAGCAGAAATAGTGTCACATTCATAAGAAATAGTTCAATGTGTTTTGACAAATTTCAGTGTGAATGTCATTGCTCTAATTGTCAATGTCACTACAGAATATAGCAAAAAGCACATCCGGTCAGCACGGCCACTGCGCTCGGGGGTTCGAATCCCCCCTCGGGCATGGATATTTGTGCCGTCCTAGTTTGTATGTAGTTCATAAGTAGTTTGTAAGTTTAGGGACTGATGACCCCGTAGTTAAGTCCCTTAAAAAAAAAAAGCACATCAAAAACCTATGAATACATGGTTATGATAGATTTCTGATAAAAAATTTAGTGTAATAAATTTTTCAATAACATAATTTTTTAACATTTAAAATAATTTGCAGTCAAAGCTATGCCAAGGAAACTGTCACACCTACTTGTGACTTCTCTATGTACTTTTCTGAAGGTCTTCAATAGAAATTTTATAGACTTACATAGAGAACCAGTTACTGCATGGATACTATTTTGTTTCTTATGATGATAGTTCAAATATTACATTAAAATGTAAGCCTTATTTCATTAAGACATTTAAATGACAACATATTGCTTCATGGCATTAAAGACCCATTTTCATTGGCTTTCTCCATGACATTTCTGATGGGATGGCTTGTGCTACCAACATCTGCACATCAACAAGAAGCTAATGTAAACTAAACTAGATTTAACAACAATCCACTACAGAATATACCTACCAACAGTCTCAAATCCAGAAAACCACCATAGCCAATGCACGATGTGCCTCTTTTTTACAATGTCTGTCAAGAATGGAAAGCTGGTTGGAAAAGTTTCCTCAGTCTCTCATCTTGTAACTGACCCTACAAAACATGTGAATGGATTCGATCTTCCCAAAAAGCTATGGACACCCCTGAACTGATTCCACACAGGGCATGGAAGATATAGTGCCCGTTTGTATGAATGGGTCTACAAAGATGCCCAAGCATGTGACTGTGATGCTCCTGCGCAAACTATGCAGCACCTGATTGAAGAGTGTGCACTACAGAAATTTCCTGGAGGACTCGGCAAGCTACATTTGGTGACGAGAAGAGTTATATAGTGCTTATGAGACCTAGATATTCAATTATAGTTTGTTTATGTTTTTATTAGGCCTATGCAAATCTGTACATAGTTTTTGTAGCCTATATTAGGTAATCCTTTAGGCCTATATATGAAAATTTTGAAATGAGTAATATGATCGTGTAAGCCATACAAATAAAACAGCCATCTTCAATGGTCAAATTATAAAGGCTTCAAAGAAATAATTACGACCATTTCTCCTCTGTGGTATGGTATATTAATTTTTATTTACCATGACTGGTTCTGAACCATCTAGCGATTTATAATTGGATGGTACACCTAAGTAGTCTTCACATACTTCAAACACGTAATGACACCAACATCCACTGGTTTTTCTTGGTTCGTTTACTGTTCTACAAAGAATGTATGTCCTCCAGTAACTTTAGTGAATGAACACTACACAAACTTTACCAGAGGTAGCAATGCCCACTTACTTTACAGAGTAGTTTTCAATATTTATCGATAAGTCTCTAGTAGCATATAGAAAATAAAAATTATAACAAACATTTCTGAATTGGGTTTAGCGCGACACAGGGGTACAAATTCGTTCTCAGATTTTTTGAGAGCGACTACATGCAAGAAGAGGTAAATGCTCTAAAGCTAATGTGAATGTAGTTTTCTGATAGAGGTTTCTCTGTTCCACACACTGCTCCACTATAAGTGATCCGTCTGTCTTCGCTTATTCAATGCATACACATCTTACTCAAACTGGAAGACACTTAACATTTTGCACAAATAGCCTAGTATTGGCCTCTTAGATTTTCTACAACAGGTGGTTTGTTCAATAAACTTGTGTAAAGGTAAAATAAGGCTTTAGTATCTTCTTTTTAACGTACATTAGAATTAAAACTACCGACACAGAAATGGCTGGCAGCAACCAATACAACAGAGTAAAAACTTTTACAGTGCTTAAGTTATAATAAGGATACAGTACTATGATATTGAGGGAAAGAGCATACACCTAAACACTAGTACTATTCAATGACGTCCAACAAGTATATGAATGAAGTGGTTCAAATGTAAAATTCTCCATTAAAAATGATATCCCCATTAAGTGACTATTCACCAGCGACTAATGCATTATTTACAGCAAAACAAAGATGTTGCGTGTTAAAATACATGTATAAAAATGTTTTCATTTGGTGCATTCAATGAGTAATTGTCGCTTTTTGTGAAGTTTGGGACCGAAACTCCGGCATTTTATGCGCCAGACTACACTTTAGTGATCACTTTACTTGAGCTCAAATTTCATTTTTAGTGGGTGGAATTGCAATTGGATAATTAAAAAGTTTTCTGATACTTACTATGCACAGCATCTCCGGAAGTAACAGACGAAGATTTTTCAGGAAAACTGCGTTCTGCATCGGTATTTGGATCAGCTGGGGTTGCAGCTTCTTGCTGAGTACCCGACGACTGCGAGTAATGCGACTCTTTCAATACTTTTACCACATCGGCACCGGGAAAATTCATACCGAGTCCGTTACAAAGCTCCCGGAATTCAGCTAATTCTTCCCATGTAAGTTTCATGATACCTTCACAGAGAAACGTTAATAACAAAGTAACGATGTTATAATCGAAGTCTGGCAAAAACACGGTAGCCATATCATCGTAACTATTCATTTCTTCAATAACAGACTTGAGAAACGGGCTAGCTGAAGCGAGTATTAATTTGTGAGAATAAACGGTCTTTTTGTTCTTGCACACAAGTTTCACATCCACAAACGAACGTTGTTGCACAAAATCATTAACTGCGTTCATAGTTAACCCATAGTGTCTGGGGCAGTAAAACTGGCAAGCCATGATTCCAGATACAAAAACTCACCCACTCTCACACAACACACCAATGTCCACACTTCGCTCTCCAGGTGCCAGTAATCTGGTATCTGTATCTACCGCTTTTCTGTAGTGCGTGAACCAAGGAGGTTACGTGAACTTAGTAATGACCTCTTTGGCGCAGTCGCCAAAGAAGCTCCACTGCGAAGATAAACTCACACATTAAATGGCGCAGAATACGAATAGGACGAAGTACGTTGCTGCACTTTGATTACTATTTCAGGTCAACCCTCAGCTCAGACACTCCGGTGCCACGTAACGATCCGGCTGCGCAGATAACTGCGCAAATGTCTCTGCGGGACAAATCGTTGCGCGTAGACAGGTACTAAGATCTTCACATCGGCCACGCTCAAATAACTTACACTTTTTTTTTTTTTGGGGGGGGGGGGGGGGGGGAGGAATCTAGTGGGGGATGTTATACTGACTGCCGACACCGCTAATGTTGAAACAACTTATTGTATTAAAGTTAAAGGTGAAGCTTTGGATTAAGATTTGTGACGTGGCTGGGAATTCAACCCGGACCTCCATGCTCACTAGGCAGACGTCTTTACCACTAGACCACCTCTTACAACAACACTACAATAAGCGTTCAAAATGCCCACCATTCGATTCTACCTATTCTTCATTATGGCAAACCGAGATTCTTCGCACTCATTAATTCACATGCATATTTGCCTTTATGATACTGACAACATCGAAAATCTGCATAAGTTCGTCCTCGTTATTTACTTTCTGTACATAAATAAGTAAAAATCGAGTGGATTTAAATCAGGAATGCGGACTGGCCATTGACATGGACCAAAACGTCCTGGAAATCAAATGTTCAAATATTTGTTAAGCTTAAGGGACTTAACTGTGGAGTCATCAGTCCCTAAACTTACCAACTACTTATGAACTACCTTATACTAAAGACGACACAAACATCCATGCCCGAGGGGGATTCGAACCCCCGACGGGGAACGGCGTCACACATCGTAGCATAGCGCCTCAATGCGCTCCGCCGCAGCTCCTGGAAATCATCTTTTCAAAAATCTTCGTATTCCGCGACTAATGTGAGGTGAAGTACCACGTGGAGGAACCACATGTTATGACTTAAAGGTCTAACGGAATATCTTCTTAGAACGTTGATAACAATGTTTCCTCCAGATACGTTTGGCTATTGTTACCAGTCAATAGTTCAGGTAAAACCGGGTAAAACATAAGGCCCAATAATCTGATCATCGATTTTATCCGCCCAAACATTTATCGAAAACGTTGCTGAAAATCTGTTGCTATTACTTGGCCAGGATTGCGTACACGACACGTGAGCAATATATACAAATTAATTATTCCGTCGCGAGAAAAAACGTTTCACGTGTGACGACCATTTAGTTTACAAAATTGTGCTACGGACATATTAACAAAAAATAGTCTGAGAATTGTCATCATGGAGGGAAATCTTACTCTTCCAATGTTTGTACGAGATGAATGTGGTAAGGCCACAGACGCTTCTCTTTCGGAGTGAAGGCTCCGTCAAATAGATAGCGGTCAGAACGCACTATAGCCGGCCGCGGTGGCCGAGGGGACTGAGGCGCTCCAGTCACGGTCTGCACGGCCACTACGATCGGGGGTTTGAATCCCCCCTCGGGCATGGATATTTGTGCCGTCCTAGTTCGTAAGTAGTTCATAAGTAGTTAGTAAGTTTAGGGACTGATGACCCCGTAGTTAGGTCCCATAAGCCATACAAACATTTGATTTTTTAGAATGCTGTGGAAATGTAATCAACGTACAGAAGTATGCAGGTGTCTTTGTTTTGTGGGAGAGTGTCTCACAGACGCAAAGAAATTGAAATTGCAGGCTCTTCAAGATAGACACAAACTAACTCGAGGAGCCTACAACGGTTCAAGAACAGGCTTTAAACGATGACTGCTGCAATATACTACAACCCCATATGTATGGCTCATGTAGAGATCGTGAGGATAAGATTATATTAATTATAGCATGCACAGAGACATTTAAACAGTAATTTTTTCCCTGCTCCATACGTCAACTCAACAGAAATTCCTACTGTGAGACGAACCCTTGGCTACGCACTTCACAGTGATTAACAACGGTTTGCAGTATAAAAATGTCGCTGATTTTTCAGTGTTTCATGACGCATTATTACGAATTCAAGTCTGTCTCAACTCAAAGTATGAAACGCTTAATGCATTGTTATTAATTACATTGCACCTCACCTCAAAATGTTGTAATGATTTCGTGTAGTAAAGCAATGTTTGAAAGATTCAATAACTTCTGTAAATACCCGTTTTGAAGAAGATGTAAGTGATTGGTAATCTAAACTATGCATGACAACATTCCTTGCCTAAGTTTGGTAAAACGATTCTTGAACAGTTTCATAATTTTCATATGTCTTGAAATTAATAAATAAGATACTTAACTGTAACCGTGTTTAAATTTAGTATCCACTCAATCTCCCGAGTCTCTCTATTACATATAGAATACGACTATTTTGCCTAGCCACATTGGTCAGTTGTGTCTGGATTCAATTCTTGGCTGAACTCTCATAAATGTTTCCGTGAAGAACGAGGTTCCTTGGAATGTCCAGTCTGGTATGTGTCTCTGTGGGAGTGCCGTAGTGTTGCTTTTTACTCAGTGACCAGCTTACGTCCAGAATTTTATTATTCTTATTGTAGAGTCACACGACGTTATTACCGTAGTACAGTAAATTAAACTGATAAACATTGCGACATTTGGCTATTTTACTGATGAAAAGATGGCCATATTTTAACATTTTATTGGTAAAAAATGGCGATATTTTGGCTATTTTTTGTTTAAAATTTGGCGACACAGCAATGGAAAAACCTGGCAAGCCTGAGCAGTCAGACACAGCGCAGGCAGCGCTCGGCGTTGCGGTTGTTGAATGGCGCTTGTAGTGTGCAAGTCAGCTGCGGAGCGTATAAACATTAGTAGTAGTCCAGACGAGGATGAAATTCTACTTCTCATTTTTCTTGCTTCAAAGAAGCGAAGAAAATAAGTTCATGAAATTAATATGAAACGAGAAGAATATGGTGAATTTCATCGTCTTTACAAAGAGCTTTGTGTGAAGACAGTTTTTTCAATTATTTTCGAATGTCTCGCTAACTGCATTGACAGCTACATAGAAGGCAAGTACGGATAAAATGTCCAAGAAAAGAGTGGGTCGACTTATTATGGTTACCAAAAAAAAAAAAAAAAAAAAAAAAAAAAAAAAAAAAAAAAAAAAAAATCTGTTATCTCGTTTGGAGTTGTTGATCATGATGACATCTTTGTGGTTTTGCTGTGGGCAGCTAGAGCAGACACAGTGACAGTATTACTTTTTAAAACACTACATTTCTTCACGGATGTATACAAGGAGAAAATATTCTGCCTCGAAAGCAATTGCAGGATACAAGCACTAGTGTGCCTCGCTTGTTTGTAGGTGATGGTTTAAATTGCAGAATTATTTCATATGTCCCTTTCATAAAGCTGCAGCTTTGGAAGATCTTCTGAAGGCCATTTACAATAAATGCCTCTGCAAGAGACGGCATGCAGTGGAAATCCTTCTTGAAAAAAGGCGTGTCTTTTTAGGGCCAATAGACCTACAAACTGATGCTGTAAATGAAGATTTGGAAGCAGCGTACTATCTAATAATTTCCTCTGCAGCAATGCAAGTTACGTGCCTACTGAACAAGAGGAGCAGATTGATAACCTACAAGCTAATACATTTTCGAATACGCTAAGATTATAACAGAAACCAATTTCTTGCGTATTTTGTGAATAACCAGTAACAAGGTATTGGCATCAAGTTGTATGTACAGTTGGTAGCCAACAACAACCTTCTGCACCATCCATCTGTGTTGATGTTTACCCAACCACAACGTTTTTTTTTTTTTTTTTTTTTCTGCGCTTTTTAACTGTATTTTGCTCAACAAAACCAGAAATGTACTGTAATTTTCAATTCATTTTCACATAACAGTTTGGATTAGACAAGTAGGTATACATTGGTTTGTAATTATGAAAAATAAATTAATACCTGTTTGATTCAGACTTCTGCATATCTCCTTCCAACTGTTTGCCTTCTTCGACACATTTTTGTATTCTGGGTCACGTATGACATAGAGGAATGGGTTTGGACGCACCAAATCGATCAGTTTGTCTTTTTTTCGCCACGCTGCTCCCGCTTTCTCTCTAGAAAATCACAGCCTGCCTGCTGCACGCGTGCGCCCGCTTTCTGACTGACGCAGTAAGGCAGGATCACAGACACCCCGTGTACATGGCTGAAACAGTTTTCACACTACCTTTTGCAGTCGTGACGTAATTGTGACGTAGCGGCGCTGCGAAGTCGACCTGAAACCAGACTATCGATTTGTCGATCGCTGTTGCGTCGAGTTAATGTTTAGGGCTGTGTAATGAGGGAATTGTAAGGAAATTGACAGTTGTGGAACTGTAGTTATAGCAACAAATGTTTATAAGAATGTCATTGTGTAGCGCGTGTAATACTTCCTGCATTTTAATCAGAAATTTTTGTTTGTTGTGTTCAATGCTTGGCCCTTAAACGATAATTAGTGTTTAAAAAAGTAGTAGGTAGCCTACTTGCTGCTTTTAAATGTCCCATACAGCACTGTAGTAACCAATCTATGAAACACATATATGCTTATACTTCGTTGGAGAAATTACCAATTTACTAGTAGTAATGAATAGCATTGAGTGTTCAGCTTTTCTGATATGAATGTGCTAATACAAACAAATGCTACTTACAGTGAGAACGACATTACTGGAACACGTTTAAATAACATTCCAGTCAAATATCCCCTTAAATGACTATAATTTACAATTGCCTGTAGCAGGTAAAAAAAAATCTTCCCCTTCCTTTATACACTATTCTATTGCCCTAGGGTGTATCATCTCAACAGTAAACTAGTTTAGCGAACTGGCTGATAACAGCCGACTCCGTGTAGAGTCGGCTGTGTCACAGCATAGGCCTATTTAAAATTATTTAGCTTTATCTCAAGTAAACAAGTAGTCGAAAGGCACACAGCTCACACTGGCTCGTTCACAACTCGATAGTCGAAAGCTGACGGGTGACGTCACGATTGCAAAAGGTAGTGTGAAAACTGTTTCGCCCCGTGTACATGGGCTCCCAAAACCGGATTTCCCAATTCCGCTTTTGGTTGGTCATGTAAACACTCCAAAATCGATTCTGGAAATCCACTTCTCTAAAGCGGTTTTCCAGTTCCACAATCGATTTTCGTGCCCATGTAAGCGCAACTGTTTTTGAAGTGTTCTTGGCTTGTCAGATTGTGTTTTTTTCTTTTTGTAGGAATTGTCGACACATATGGACAGAGTGATATTTTCTAATGTGAAATAAAAGTATTAATATTAGAGTGAGCATGAATCTGTGTATTTACGTAAAGAAAAATAGCGATTATGCTGACTAAATCGGGGACTGAATCAGCTGTTTTTAAGCCGCCATCTTAAGTGGATTAGGAAATCCGATTCAGGCTGTACCATGTAAACACGACAGCGAAAAACGGTTTACGAAAATCGGTTTTCGTCTTCCGGAAGATGTGTTACATGTAAACGTAGTGAGAGTAACATCCCTGTGGCAGAATCACAGAGCAACACAGAAAGCAACACAGCGCCCGCGCGAACTGCCCGCTCTCTGTTTGACAGAGCCTTGAGCTTAACGGCAGTGTGCGATACACCCACTTGGCAGGGGATGCTACAAGTACAATCAGTAGTATCTACCTGGACGCAGTCCAAATTTGTTCCTCAGCTTCCAATGTACGATCGTCGCGTTGTGAGCCTCTGCCTTCTGCGAGGGGCAGTAAACAGGCCGTATCTCTCAATCTAAGCAAATTAAATACTTACCGGTACTCATATAAGTTTAATTTTGTCATGATTTATTTAACAGAAAAGGAAAGCATATCATTGTATGCAGCAAAAAATTAAAATAGGTACTTCATTAAGATTAAGATTTAATGGAAAAAAATCGCATTGACGTGTTTTACGGCCCACTTTAGATTTTGCAAACATTTTGGACCAAAATAATGATGTAAACAATAAAAAATAATTAATAAGAGTGTCTGAAAGCGTTATAGGAAAAAAATTTTTGGTGGTGACGGGTTTTGAACCACTGACCTTCAGCGTCACAGTCCAACGCAATGCCCACTACGATACTCTTTTTTTTTTTTTTTTTTTTTTTTTTTTTTTTTTTTTTTTTTTTTTTTTTTTGTCATGAGGATGGCAGTTTTTAATTATCCAACTGCAGTTAAAACTGTAGCTTTTATCTCAATGAAACTATTTTAGTTTCATACATATTGATTGGCAGACTAATTGTGATATTAAAACTTCCATATGATTTATCAGTGAATTATTTTCGTATTAAGTCATTTTTCCATAAGAGTTAATGAATGATGAAACAAATATCCAAACTTGTAGTTATTTGTATGAATCATGAAATTCTATGAATGCTTTCACTGAATTAATGAAAGCAAAAAATTTACTTCTGAAACTTTCAACTTTGACACTTTCTATCAAGTTCCATATTTTACCTACAGGAACACACAATAGGTCTCTCTCTTCACTCCACACAGCTTGTTAGTGGTCATGAGGTGTCTCACAGGAACATTTTCAGAATACAGTATTGTCACTAGTAAATGCATAACACTGAGGAAACAGACGATTCTTCATGGCCAATACTAAAAAATTCCATTCCTTAATCTCACACTATTGATAGCCGTTGTTAACTGATGCTAATATGGCACTTGTAGACACTAGATTATCATTTATCGTACAAAGAACGACGTGTTTTTGTTAATTCTTCAGTGCGCCATTGCTTTGAAATGACAACGTGTAAGTTAAAATAAGAAAATCATCAAATACGCAACGCAAGATGGTTTATGCCAGAGAGAGTTCTGGGCGAGGTATGTCACGTGACATCTGCGAACGGCTGGTTTTCGTTAATTCAGTGGAGGGTGTCAAAACTGTTATTTTTACAAATATCTCTCAAACGATACGAGATATGGAAAAAAAAGAAACATAAGGGAAAAAAGCTGTAGAGAATCTTCTCCTCTACAAATTCGGTTATTCCATTTTAGCGTCAGATGAACGGTTTATATGCAGTTAAAATTACATTACAAACGGCTTTTTTTTGTTGGTATTACTAACGTATTTCTTGTCCGAAATATTTGAATAAGCGAGGTTCTGATCTCTGGTAGCCAAAAATTATTTCTGTAAAATTTGGTGCCGATCGGTTGAAAGGTTCGACCTAAAATGTGGGAACATGTTACAGACAGACAGACATCGTCAAAACGCCGTTATTTTCGCAAATATTTCTGCAATGTTGCAAGATATGAAGAAAACATAACAGAGCGAAGTAGTAGAAAATGTTCCCCTCTACCAATTAGGTTATTCAATTTTCGTGTCAGATGAACGGTTCATTTGCAATTACAGCAAAATACCTGGAAGAGCAGTTGAACGGAATGGACAGTGTTTTGAATGGTCGTATAAAATGAACATTAATAAGAGCAAAACTAGGTTAATGGAGTGCAGTCTAAGAAAATTGGGCGAAGCCGATAAAATTAAATTAGGTAACGAAACAATAAAGGTGATAGATGAGTTTTGTTACTTGGGCAGTAAAATAATATGTGATGGTCGTATTACAGAGGATATAAAATGCAGAACGGCAATGGGAAGAAAAGCGTTTTTGAAAAACAGAAATTTGTTAACATCGAATATTAATTTAAGCGGAAGGAAGTCCTTTCTGAAGGTATTTGTGTAGAGTGTTACCTTGTATGGGAGTGAAACATTGACGATAAACAGTGCGGACAGAGGCTTTTGAAATGTGGTGCTACAGAAGAATGCTGAAGATTAGGTGGGTGGATCGCGTAACTAATGAAGAGGTACTGAACAGAATTGGGGAGAAAAGGAATTTCTGACATACCTTGACTAAAAAAGGGATAGACTGATAGGGCACATTCTTAGACATCAAGCAATCGGGAATTTAGCGTTGGAGGAAAGTGTGTAGGGTAAAAATCGCAGAGGGAGACCAAGAGATGAATACAATAAGCTGATTCAAATGGATGAAGGTTGCAGGTCTTATGAGGAGATGAAGAGGCTTGCTCAGGATAGAGTAGGGTGGAGAGCTGCATCAAACCAGTCTCCGGACTGAAGACCACAACAACATGTGTCCAAGCAGAAGATGTTTCTTTACTTTTTTAATATATTTAGTCTGACATGATTTGTTTTACATAATTTCCTTTTGCTGTAATTTCCAAAGAATTATAAGCAGTTCGATGCTATATTCATTTCTCTTAATGCTCAACGTTCTAATGTTTGTAAAGTTATCGAACTTAACTGCAGTTGTCACGGTCCCTAAACTTACAGACTATTTAAACTAACTTATTCTAACACCACACACACACACACACACACACACACACACACACACACACGCGCCCGATGGAGGGCTCGAACCTCCGACGTGGAAGAGCCACGCACGGTAGCAAGGCGCCTTAGCGCGCACAGCTATTCCGCCGCGGCTTTTAATGATCCACAAACGTGTGCGACTCCTGTACTTTTCTATAAATTCTCTAAGCCGGTGACGTATATTTGCCATTTTAAAATTCACTATGCACACACAGTCAAAAAACACGGGATCCACAAATAAACCCAATTTACGTGGCAGATTTACAACGATTTCCTGGCCATACGTAACGTTTGTGTTCACTGATACAGTTGGCGCCTACAGTTTGGACCAACATTGCTCATACCCCCAAAACTAATTTTTAGATTCGTCCACATCTCCTTTCTTCACAAATCTCTTTTTCACAAGCAATAATCTTTTGAGGGGATGTAACGTAGGGCCTACACAGGCAAATCGTTGTCTGAAGACGAGTCGTAAGATAACAACGTTGGAGAGGAAATAAAAGCACGTGAAATAACTTTGACTGTCTTGAACATAATTCCACTTTATTAAGGCCTTATGCGTTTCGACATGTTATTGTCAAATGCAAAACTATTAACAAAATTCCCCCTTGAATCTATTAGTGTGATAGACGTATGTCGTACATAAAAAATGTTTACAATTTACCCCCGATTATCTCTGTAGGATGGTCAAGTGAATACTGGGGTGAGTTGTGAACATTTTTATGTAAGACATATGTCTATGAGACTAATAGTTTTAAGGGGAATTTTTTAATAGTTTTGCCTTTGATAATAATCTATGTCGAAACACGTAAGGCCATAATAAAGTGAAATTGTGCTCAAGACAGTTAGAGTTATTTCAAGTGCATCTTAATGGCCACCACGTCTCACAAATGCCTAACGCATACAGCAATACATGAGAGCAGCTGATGATACAAGATTAAGGGAAACACCCATTGAAAAGTAGCTGACTAAAACAATATTATTTTTCATACAATACTGCTCTGTGAAATAATCTTTTGTGGCAATGTATAGAATACTACAACAGAAGTATCTGTTCTAAAGAAGAGTGATTCATTCAAAGAATGAAAGATCAACTGTACATGTCACTACTGCAATATTAACAGTAAAACTTTTCACTAAACTATGAATCCGTATCTATTATTCAGAATGAAATTTTATATTTCGGAGCAAAAATCTTATAACAGACAACTGGTAGGCTTCAAACAGGGAACTGAAAATCTCTATTTGTGTTGAAACAAATCGTCACATTTATGATGTATTAGAATACGTCATGGTCTTCAAAATCTAAGAATGTAAAAGTGTGTGTGTGTGTCCATCTTTCCCTGTTAATCAAAACGTTTTAGACAACCCTTCCCCCCCTCCGCCCCTCTTCACCCCTCAGCATCATTCAGTTCACTCATCTTCTCTTCTCTTTACTACTTGATCTTTCCTCTTTGGTTATATATATCCTCTCTGGCTTGGCTCAGTACTAACATGCAGTATCTCTGACTTCCACACTCCTCAAACACCACCTTCATGACCTAGGTCGTGAATTACCTTTCCCTTCCGTTCCCATCCTTTTTTCTTCCCTTCTCTCCCACCTGAGGAAGGAACTGTGTTCCGAAAGCTTGTCCTTTTTCGTCCCCCCTTTTTTTTCTTCATTTGTGTGACTATCGGCGGTACAGCACAAAGGTAAGTACTGACCAGCCAATCTGTCTCTTTTGAAAAATAATTTATTATCTCTGAGGAGAATTCCATTATTAATCGAAAGTATTACCTTACTCACTTATCGCTGGCTTGGGCCTTAATGACCATACGCCTGCTCTAGACTCCTCCATAGCTCCTTACTGCGAGCCTCCCGTCACCACTCGCCTGCTGCTGGCCGCACGCCCTCGGTGTCTCTGTCTCGTCCATATTGTCTTGCCACCTTGTCCGCGGTCATCCCCGGTCCCTCCTTTCAGTTATAACTCCCAGAAACAGATCATTGGGTATCTTCTCTCACTCATCGGCGCTACATGTTAAGTCCAAGTCAATCTTCTTCTTTTTATTCTTTTTACAATTTCAGGCAGTGTTTAAATCTCTGATAATACCTGTTTTTTACTAACTCTTTATTCTCCTGATGGTGTGTCTATCACAAGTACATAGACTTTCGAATGATTTTTCTTTAAAAACCGTGTAGTTTCTCTTCACCTTTTCTGGTAAAGTGAGATTTCACAGACATACATTACCACTGGTATAATCATACTTGGATGATGCCTGACATTACATCTTCTCGCCAAGGATCTTTTTTGAAGGCTAAAGTACGCTCTATTGCCTCAAACAGTTCTTGCATTTACCTGAGTTTTATAGTGGGTCTGATCACTGAAGAGACTGCCAAGGTACTTGAAGGTAGTTTCTCTCTCTCTCTCTTTTTTTTTTTTTTTTTTTTTTTTTTTTTTTTTTTTTTTTTTTTTTTTTTTTACCGATGGGTCTCTGTCACTTCCTGATTTGCTCAGGGCCATGCACTCCATCTCATCTTCTCTGACCCTGCCTGCCCTCGTGGCGATTTTGCAGTACGAGTTCATGGTGTGGGTTCCTGTATTCATGTCCTAGTTCATGAACCTCCTGACAGTCGGAATACTAGTTACCTTGGAATAAGGTTGTACATCTCGAACATATTCTGAGCCGTGGCCACCTTTGGGCCCAGATGGCGAAGTCTACGAAATCCACCGGTTAGTTCCTCAACCGTTCGGGGTATAACACAGTGGAGCCCTGGGCAAGTAAGTCTAGCCACCTGCTTCCCAGGTACTTCCATCTGATGCTGGCAATAATCAGGGCAAAATGCCTCGGACCTTTGGAGGTGACGGAGTCCCACGTCTGACATACGAGGTACTCCAAACGCTCTGGAATGAGATGAGGAGCTATTAATATCAATGGGGATTACTCTGGGAAGAAGGTAGAGCTGGAAGAGGTTGCAAGTAGGGTGGGATTAGATGTTTTAGCTGTTAGTGATGTTAGGTTAAGGGAATACAAGGTGTACCTGTCTGGAGTCGATGCAGGAAAAGTGCAGTGAGCTGTAGGGTTTTACATCAGGAAAGCAATCAAACCCGGCGTAATTGGAATAAGATATGTAAACAAATGATTGATGCGGATAGATTTGGCAATCTCCAGCAAGAACATCAATATTGTGTCAGTGAATTCGCCCTGTGAAGGTACCGATCAAGATGAGATGGACAGATTTCTTAAGGCATTAAGTGATGTAGATGTCAAAGACAAGGACAGTGTTTTGCTCATGGGTGACTTCAGTACTCAATACAGCTCTTTGACCTCTGTGCCAGTATGGGATTAGTTACCACCATAGTCTGCATTACGTAGGAAGGCAGCCCAGTTTTCAGCTATTCTGCATATCCCCCTCCATTACCGCACTGTTAGCCAATAATATTCATTCTCTAGGTGTGTGGCTGACCGCTAGTTACCGCAGGCTCCAATGTTGCCACTCGGCTGTAGCTTCTTCCCTCCACGCTTCCTCTATCGCTCCGCCTCTATGCACGGAAGCGCCTTCCTACATGACGCCAACTATAACTCCTTCTTTAAGCATATGTAGTGTGTCTAGAACGTTCGGTGAATGGTGTCATATCTCTACGGCAACTTGGAATATATGCATGTGCATGCACACGGTTTTTCAGTGACTTGAGGAGACGTGATTCTTCACCGACACTGGATATGATCATTTGTACGTAGTTGTATATTTTCCATATCATAGCGGACGATGGTGTGCACTGTGTACTTGCTAATACCCAATTCCTCCGCAGTCAGTCTGAGACTTCAGGGTCGATCTTATGTCAGCATTTGTCGCACTTTCTCTATCACTTCTGCACCAAAATTGCAGTCTTTTCCAATTTGTAGCATAACTTGATGTTTAAACGTTGCTGAACTGCACTGTGACATTTCCTCTCGCACTGACTACGTCCAACTGGTCACAGTCTGTTTTCACTGCCAGTCACATGCAGTCCTGTGCATCTCTTCTTCTCGAGTCTCTGAAGACCCAGGCACATGCATGTACTCTTGCACCAAGTTTCCATTCACCATTCACCGAACCTTTTAGACACACCATATAAGAACATTCGCTGATATACCTGGGAAGGTAGGGGAACCAGATCTGTCATTGACTGTATGATAACACATCAGAAACTCTTGAAGGTAGTCAGGGAGACTCATGTTTTCAGAGGGTTCTTTGATGACACTGATCGTTACGTAATCTGCAGTGAAATTGCTTTTTTGAGGCCACAAGTCCAGAAAGTCAGGGCCATAGGTAGAAGGATAGGAGTGGAGACACCACCTGAAGTTGTCTTCCTCTGGTGATCTAGGGAAGCTACATGACAAGGAGATCAGGCACAGTTTAGGCACAAATACATATCAATGAGCTCAGAAAGGTGCAAGCTACAGTCACTGGAAAAGGAATAGACAAGGTACAGGGACGTACTGCTAGAAATGGCTAAACAATGTCTTGGAACAGTAATGTGTAAGCACAAGTAGAAGCAGACACATTCGTGGAATGATACAGTCAAGTCAGCCTGTAAAAGGAAAAAGAAGGCGTTCAAAAGTGACTCCATACCAGAACTCAATCAGACAGAGAAAGGTATGTTGAAGAAAGAAACAAAGCCAAACAGATAACTGCAGAATCCAAGAGAACTAACGGGAAGACTTTAGAAATAAGTAGCAGTCTTTGAAAGAGAGGGAAGAAGGAATTGATAAGTGTTTTGGATACGTTAGGAAAGCTACTAGCGAATCCTTTGGATGCCTTGGGCAGATAGTGGGAATATTTTGAACATTTGCTCAATGTAGGTGTCAGATTTTGAGGTACAATGGGGTAGAAATTATGTTGGAAATAGGATCACATTTGAGGAAATGGAGAGAATGATCAATAGATTGCAGTGCAATTAAGTGGTTAGGGTAGATGAAATTTAGTCGAATGGTAGGTCATAAATGGTTAAATGGGATAATTGAAATGGTGTGGCAGTTGGGACATGTTCAGTTTGACTGACAAAAGCACTAATCACACCAATTTTCAGACATGAAAAGATTGTAAAACTACAGAGGTATCTCTTTAATTTTATTATTGTTGTGGACAAAATATTTACAGGTAGTTTTGAAAGGAGAGCGCGAGTATTATTTCTCTCTTTCTCTTCTTGTAGTCATTAAGTACAATTTTGGTCCATAAAACTGAGGGAATTCAGCCGTAACCTATGTTGTTGGCCATATCCTGCATAGCGAGAAATTATTGATAATAAACACCGGAAACAACGGTAATTATACAAGAAATAGTAATGGGGGTATCATATAAATGTTTCTTCCTGTGATTGAGAAAGGCTGATTTTGCCTTTCAGCGTTCAGTCTGGAGCACAAAATCCGTTATAAAATTCCTCCATTATTGGTAACATTGGTGTCTCGTCTGATATTAAACCTGTTTCTTCAAAATCATTATTGCCCAAAGTATTTCCTCCTTGGTTTACCTCGACACCTCCTACCCTCTACTGCTGAACCCATGAGTCTCTTAGGTAACCTTGATTCTCCCATGCATGTAACATGGCTCCAACATCTAAGCCCGTTTGCTCTAACTGCTTTAAATATGGTGTTCATTCCGTTTTTCTTTGATTTCTTATGAAGACCCTCCTACCAATGTTCCCCTCTATTAATACCTGGGTTCATTCTTGCTACGTTCGTAACTGTAACTTCAGCCTCATTATTAAGGTAACATGTATCCACTAAGCTAACTCTCACAAAACAAGATTGGTCGAAAGACTGAACGGTGCACTGCTAACTTAGACTTCGTACCGACTTCCTTCTTGCAGAAGAGAGTCGACCGTAGCTGAACACTGTATTAGCTTTGCTGCACCTTGATTCCTGTTCTTTCACTGGGTCGCTATCCTGTGGAAAAATTTTGTGTGCAGCAGTAATAGAGGCATGCAGAGCTGGTGTTAATTACTAACGCTACTTTGCAGATTAGACGTGCATTTGGAGACTTCTGAGAGTACTTGTTAGAGGAAGACCCATTCAGAGGCTGCTGAAACGTCTGGTAACTAGTTCCTTTGCAGAATAAACACTACGAACAGATGGATGTAGTTGAAAATCAATAGTCGGAAGTGATATATTTACAGATTTTTGTTTCAGGCAATGTTAAAAAACGTTTGTCAAAGAGCGTGTTAGGTTACCTGCAATGCATGACATTGAAGAGAAGCTTTTATGTTATGTTAAGAAATAACATTTGTAGTGGTACGAGGATTTAGGAGTAAATAATAACGCAAAGTGTAAATTGTAGTGTAGATAATTTAACGTAAAAGAATGGGTGTGTAGCTTTTCCGGCATCCGGCACATTATCACAACCATAGCTGCTGACAGAAGGAGGTCAGTCGCCTAGCAGTGTCATAACAGAAGCTCCGGCCGCGTGACGAAACTGCGCGCTGTCACCAATCCAGAAGGCATCGATCTCAGCTAGAAGGTTCTGAAACATGACGAAGCAGCACGCGGACATCATTCCCGAGGCACTGACCCGATCTGGAAGTTTCCTGGGCCGAATTCAGCACGGGAGTGTAAAAGCTGTGTGTATGTGTTATTTAAAGTTGAACCTATCGTTAAATCAGACAACAAATTGTTCATTAACACAGTAATTTGGTTTAATTATGGTCCTGATATTGATGTACATAGTGTTAAATAAGAAACAGTGCATTAAACTGATTATGTGCGCAACGGATCTTTTAACAAAACAACTGTGGCAAGTCACCATATGAAACAGACACTGACTATACTCAAAAAACTGGACTGCGAGAAAGATATAAAAAAAACCACAAACCACTTTCTAAATGTTTAACTGCGATAATTTTATGCAGATCAGTACCTGATTATCGAAATTTAGTGTCTTAATCAATTAATTGCAGTGTTGCATAATAATCATTTACTATGGCACAAATAACGAAATCTGTTCAACAAGATTACCAAAATCAATACTGCACTTTAAATCCACAAATAACTAATTATCAAATAAAGGAAGTAACTTCTAACTACGTAAATGAAACAGTAAAGAAAGGTCAACTTTGTTACTTATTATTAATAATCACCATTACATTACCTACATAATAAAACCTTTTCATAATGACATGAAATGCAATTACCTTCATTCCAGCGGTGTTACAACGTTTCCATAGTAATAAAAAATACAATATATATTCCAAATACAATCAAATCAACTTGCTGGTACAGCAGCCTCTGCTCTACATCGGAGCCATACACACAACCCAACCGCTCTCTAAGCGAGCTAAACCACAAGTCCCACTCTCTCTCTGCGTGAGCTACAATGATATGCGATACATAATCTTTGCCAAAGATGAAACTTCACAGACTTAAGTACAGCTATCGATACACACGGTAGAAGCAACATTATACATTTTCTTGCAAGCAAGTTACTCGACCAAAACAGGAGGCACAGTATTAGACATTTTCTTACAAATTTTTTGTGGACGCGTTTCAAGTGACGTGTTTAAAGAGCACCAGCCAGCTTGTCATTGGACAGTCACAGTAAGCCGTCCAGGCTGTGCCACGCGTCGTAATCGTCATCATCGGAAGGACTGCGGAGGTCAGCGGTAGCGCGCACTCACCGCGACGTCTCAACATCGAGCCCCGGACTGCTACGTCACCGCTGTCAATGTTGCCGCCGTAAAGCCCCTTTTACACGATCGACGTTTTTGTCTCAGTTAACTACTCGAGCCGAGTGGCTCCACTGCAGCACCCCTGGCTTGTTTCTGGCGTACTGAGGCTCGTCTGTTTCGAGTGGTGTTTTCGTTTAGACGATAGCAACAAAACTGTAGAGCTGTCTGCTGCGTAGTTTTGCATCTGAATAACGAATTGAGGTTACAGGGCACTTTTTACATGGTAGAAGGAAATGATATTGAGTTTACTGAGGACTAAAGGGTTATACGTATTTGCTATTATCGTCTAATATCATGTGTCAAATTCTGTATATTTACGACCTAAAAATGTCAAAAGTATTACCGAAAAATTTCAAAACTTATACACTTATTAGCTGCCGAAAATTTATACTTGCAGCACGTAAAACAATTCTGAAAATGAACTAAAAGCACCTGTTTAGTTTTCTTATCTTGTTTTGTTGCTAACAGTCAAATTACGTCGAAATAATTTTCTCTTCTAATAAATCTGATTCTTTCAGTGTTAAAAATGTTTCATTAGAACACGTTTATGTATTTACATTCTTATTTATGCATAGCGCAGCTTTTTTCCATGTAAAACATCAATATCTTTCTGTTCTAGTAGAAAAATGAATTATAGGCTCTGTTGAAACCTTTCCGATGTGATGACAACACAAAGAAAACAATAGAATATAGTTGAAGATGAGAAAGCTTTTCTATAAAATGTCTCCACTCGACCAGAATGGGTTAACTTCCCCTGTTAGCAGACGCCACTCTAGTTCCTTGCTTCTGCGCAGCAGACTCAGATATTTTGAACTCAGCACTCGAACAATCTATTGATCATTGTCATAGACGTCAAATATACTAGGGGATATCACAAACAATACCTTCACTACTTGATAGTAATGGCGATCCTGCCGATGACAGCGATACTAAAGCAGAGTTACTAAACTTAGCTTTTAGAAACTCATTCACCAAAGAAGACGAAACAAATATTCCAGATTTCGAATTACGAGCAGATGCCGTAATGAGTAACGTAGAAGTAGATATAATCGGAGTAGTGCAGCAACTAAAATCACTTAACAAGTCTTCTGGTCCGGATTGTATACCCATTAGATTTCTATCTGATTATGCTGAAGCGATAGCTCCTTACTTAACAGTCATATACAACCGCTCTCTCATAGACGGATCTGTACCAAAAGATTTGAAAGTTGCACAGGGCACACCTATATTCAAGAAAGGCAGTAGGAGTAACCCATTAAACTACAGGCCTATTCCATTGACTTCAATTTGCAGCAGGGTTTTGGAACATATCCTGTATTCAAATATTATGAATTTTCTCGAACAGAATGATCTATTGGCCCAAGGTCAACATGGATTTAGAAAATATCGTTCATGCGAAATACAACTAGCTCTTTATTCACATGAAGTGGTGTGTGCTATCGACAAGGATTCACAAATTGATTCCCTATTCCTTGATTTTCAGAAGGCTTTTGACACCGTACCTCACAACCGGCTTTTAATCAAATTGCGTGGTTACGGTATATCGCCCCAAATTTGCGACTGGATACAGGATTTCCTCTAAGAGAGGACACATTTCGTAGTAATCGATGGTAAGGCATCGACTAAAACAGAGGTGATATCGGGCGTTCCACAGGGTAGTGTTATTGGTCCTCTGCTGTTCCTTATTTACATAAACGATAAATCTAAGTAGCTATCTTAGATTGACGCCGTCATTTACCGTCTAGTAAAATCATCTTACGATCAAAACCAACTGCAGAACGATCTGAATAAGATACCAGTATGGTGTAAAAATTGACAATTGACTCTAAATAATGAGAAGTGTGAAGTCGTCCACATGAGTACGAAAAGAAATCCGTTAAACTTTGTTTACAAGATAAATCAGTCAAAAGTGAAGGCCGTAAACTCCACAAAATACCTAGGAATTACTATTACTTCAGACTTAAATTGGAAAGAACACGTAGATAATATCGTGGGAAAGGCGAACCAGAGACTGCGTTTTATTGGCAAAGCCCTTGAAATATGCAACAGAACTACAAAAGAAACTGCATACACTACGCTTGGCCGTCCATTTTTGGAGTATTGCAGCCCAGTGTGGGATCCTTATCAGGTGGATTTGACGGAGGACATCGAAAGAGTCCAAAGAAGGACAGCTCGTTTCGTATTGTCACGATACAGGGGAGACAGCGTTACAGAAATGATACAGGATCTGGGATGGGAGTCATTACAACAACGGCGCTTATTGCTGCGGAGTGGGCTACTTGCGAAACTCCAATCGCCAACATTCTCCTCCGAATGCGAAAATTTATTGTTGACTCCCACTAACATAGGTAGAAATCATCATCAGAATAAAATACGAGAAATCAAAGCTCGAACAGAGAGATTCAGGTGTTCTTTCTTCCCGCGCGCTATTCGAGAATGGAATGGGAGATAAATAGTATAATGGTGGTTCGATGAACCCTCTGCCAGGCACGTAAATGTGATTTGCAAAGTATCCCATGTAGATGTAGACGCACTCGCGATGCGGTTGACGGCTGATTTACACACAGCCGCGAAAGGCGCTCGAACTTCGAGCAGTCGATTTTCAGCAGAAAGTCACTCGTGAAAACGGGTCTAAGACATGAGGCAGCCCGGTCATCGCAAGACAACACGGCGCCCCTTGGATAAGATACGGAGCTTTACGCGTCGCCGACGTCACACGCTACCGCCCTCACGTCTGCAGGAGACTAACCGACGCCTTACGTCTCGCCATCGCCGCACACAGCTGGGCCCACCACCACCTAGAGAGAAGGCCGCGGCGCTCTCGTGTGACGTCAGTCAGAGCAGGTTGCGCCCGCATAGCTGACTGGCTCGCTGCTTCGGCACAGCGGGCCGTGCCCCAGCGGCTACCCAGTCTACATCTACATACATACTCGGCAATTCACCGTAAGGTGCGTGGCGGAGGGTACACTGTACCACTACTAGGCATTTCCTTTCCTATCCCACTCCCAAATAGAACGAGGAAAAAAAAATGCCTATATGCCTCCGTACGAGCCCTAATTTCTCTTATCTTGTCTTTGTGATAACCACGCGAAAGTAAGTAGGCGGCAGCAAGATCGTACTACACTCAGCTTCAAATTCCGGCTCTCTAAACTTACTCAACAGAAATTCACGAAAAGAACGTCGTCTTTCCTCTAGCGATCCCCAATTGAGTTGCCGGAGCATTTCCGTGACACTCGCGCATTGGTCGAACCTACCAGTAACAAACCTAGCAGCTCGCCTCTGAACTGCTTCTATGTCTTCCTTTAAACTGATCTGCTGCGGGTCCCAAACACTTGAGCAATACTCAAGACGTTGTCGTACAAGCATTTTATACGTGGTCTCCTTCACAGGTGAAGTACATCTTTCCAAATTTCTCCCAATAAACCGAAGTCGGCTGTCTGCCTTACTCACAACTGTCCTTACATGTTCGTTCCATTTCATATCGCTCTGCAATGTTACGCCTAGATATTTGAACGACGCGATAGCATCAAGAAGCTCACTACTAAAGCTCTATTCGAACATTATAGGATTGTTTTTCCGACTCATGCGCATCACCTTACATTTTTCTACATTGAGAGCTAGTCGCCATTCTTCGCACCAACTAGAAATTTTGTCTAAGTCAGTTAAAGACGACACCCTCCCATACACCACAGCATCATCAGCAAACAGGCGCAAATTACAACTTACTCTGTCCATCAGATCATTTATATAGATAGAAAATAATAGCGGTCCTATCACACTCCCCTGTCGCACGTCTGACGATACACTCGTCTCTGATGAACAGCCACCCTCGAGAACAACGTACTGCGTCCTATTACTTACGAAGTCTTCCAGCCATTCACAAATCTGTGAACCTATTGCAGAAGCTCGTATCTTCGTTAGCAGTCTGCAGTGTGGCACCGCGTCAAGTGCCCATTTGAAGTCGAGAAAAACACAATCCGCCTGCTGCCCTTCATCCATGTCATGTGAGAAAAGGGCAAGCTGAGTTTCACATGAACGATGTTTCCTAAATCCGTGCTGATTCATAGAAAGAAGCTTTTCCGTTTCAAGGAAATTTACTATATTCGAACTGAGAATATGCTCTAAAATTCTACATGAAACTGATGTCAACGATATTGGCCTGTAATTGTTTGGGTCAGTTCCCTTTCCTTTCTTATAAATGGGAGTCACCTCCACTTTTTTTCCAATCACTAGGAACTTTGCGCTGAATTAAAGATTCGCGATAAATGCAAGCTAAGTAGGGGGCAGAATACTCTTTGTAAAACCGAACTGGTATTCCATCCGGACCAGCAGACTTTTTCGTATTTAGCTCTCTCAGCTGCTTCTCTACACCGGAAATACCTATTAGTATGTCCCCCATTTCGGAATTAGTACGTTGATCAAATGATGGTATATTTGTGCGGTCCTCCTGTGTGAAAGATTTCTTAAAGGTTAAATTTAGAACTTCAGCTTTCCGTTTGCTTTTCCGTCGGCTATGCGCGCGCAACCTACTCTGCGTGACGTCACACGAGAGCACGGCGGCCTTGTCTCTAGGTTGTGTTGCTGGGCCGCGGGACTTAGGCTGCGGTTTTGTGACACCGGACCCGGCGCTCGCTGCAGTGGCGCGTTCCGACCGACGCCTGAGTCAGCGCAGGCGCCGCTGGCAGGCGACCACTGTTGCCGGCGTGCGGCCGGCCTCGCTCGGAATGTTACGGACACCATAAGAAGCAGTCGAAAGCCATGCTGACATGTTCCAATGTTGAATAAAGACAATTTCTTTATTGTACAGGAATCGCTGTTTAACACCAAGCCACCACCTCCCAGCAGCCGAATCTCACAGTCCACAAAACCAGCAAAGTATACATACCTCTACCTCTACTACTTAATACAAATGTTTTTTGTCCTAGCCTCGTCGCCACTTTTGTGTCTCGTTTCTGCCGGTCGTCGTAGGTGTCAGTGGCCGAGTAGAAAGAGACTGACACAGGAATAAAGGATGCACGCGTGTCCAGGTACGGAGGTGACCAGCCAGTGGGACAGCAGAAACTGGAACACTAGGCTAAATTAGAACAATATATATATTTCGTGGAGTCTTGGTAATACTTAACTTTTACTTAGTTCTTGACTGCAGAATGCTGATACATTGTTTAGATAGAGGCCTGTCTACTGTTGATTCCTAGTGCCTATCCGATAGCCAAGTCTTAACTGGCGCCTATCTGATTCCCAAGTGTTAATTGGTTCCTATCTGAGTCCAAAGTGGACGATCCAGTCCAGTGGTGGCCACGAGCGGAATTGCAGCAGAGGGCGCTCGTGGCTGACGTCGTAAGAACGCCGCGCCGTGCGTGCATGGCGGCGAGCGGCGTAAGTGCGACACCACAAAATGTGTCGTTCTTGAGCTCGGACATTGATCACCTGATATTGACAGTTCTCTTTGATTGTGACACCGGGCTTTCGCCGTGTGTGGGACTGTACGTAGATGGATACAGACGCGTTTGGCGCTGGTAGTAGATTTACTTCGTCGGAGCTTATCTTGGAATTTGTTGTAGCATGCTGTGGATTATCAGATCGAAATTTAGAGCACAAATGTACTTGGTCGGTGTTCTAATTCCGCTCTAGTGTATAAACATGTAAATGCATAAGCAACGTTAAACATAGCCTAAAATTAGAGCCTTATTCTAGAATAGTGATCTGCAGAGATTTTATACATTGAAGGATGTTTTATGTAATTCAGTTGATAGAAATAACAGCTTAGATGATTCCGCGTATGATATTTTAAGGAGATCGACGTTTGGAAGAGAATTTATGTTTGGTTTCGTTTACTCCAATGATTGTGCAAGTTTAGAATTTACCGCAAAATTCGAATCTTTGGTGGTGCCAATAATTCAATGTATAAGGCATAAAATGGGGTAAAAGCATTGACAAATGGAAATAGCATTATGTGGTCTGTGATAATGTTCCGCTGGAATAAAGAGGCTGAACGCGGTTAAATTCTGCAGTCTATGATGGCTCCCCAAGTTAAAGGAGGGTTCGAGTCTCAAGCAGTAGGCCTACCGTGACTCAAAGTGGCTTCATATCCGTCAGTAGGACGTGAGGAGGGGCTTAAGTATGATAGTCCTGTAGATCAGTTCAATACTTACGATATCTTGGTATCGGGAAGGGTTATGATTTCTGCTTCATTTAGCAGGTCTAGTGTATTTAGCGGATTTACCACCTAGTTTTGAGTGTATGGAGGTGGTATTATTTTGATTTGCTCTCTACATACCTGATTTTTGCCTCATATATCGATCAATCTTAAACGTGCTGCAGACTACATGTGAAACAAATGCTCGTCAGATACTATATACAACTCCCTAGGGAGGACAGGTGGACAATGGACCAGGTACAAAGCAAAGATGAACGTGAATAAAATTAACCTGGAAGGAGGAGAGAAATCTCGCGATATGAGGAAAAGACATGTTTATGGACATCGACTACAGTATTGATGATTAAAAATTCTAAACTTCATATTTTGAAATATTGAGCTTCTTTGTGCAGTGGAATAGAAGCGAAAGCGTCGATTCCCAGTTGCCCAGTACGGTGACATTTCCGTAAAATCTTACAACATGAGGTATTCGAGATAACTGGCGTTGAGGCAGTGTGTCTGGTTATCTATATTTAAGGGAAACAGCCCTGACTCTTAAAAAGTAGGTACAGGAGAAAAGTGGGACTGGGCATCAAAGGTATACAGTGCGATGACATCATGACGCAGAAGGAAGTCTATGGTTACTGACATTTGAGGGAAACAGAACTCACTGTGTGTCAACATTTCAGCAGCAAATGTCTGTCTTTGCAGTGTCCAGTATTGTGTTTTCGTTGCACCACCTGATGGCTTGTATTCCCGACAAAGCCTAGTTTTTTTTCGGTTTCATTCTCAGTAGTCCGCCGCTTTTCCCAATTATCTGCGTGCGAAATTCTGTTACGAAATGAGTGCGAATTTATAAACAGAACACAGAACACGAATAAATACAAAGCGCGGGTAAGTTACGCTATGTTGCCTCCTCAATAAAAAGAGGTTTCTGACCTCACGTCGCTTAATGATTCAGTGGCTCAGTATTCGTCAATATACCTGAGGAGGAGCTTACATCAGTCCCGACCATCAGTTTTACGCTAAATAACAATAATAAAAAAGAATATCAAGAAGACAAAGAATAAGAAATGAAGTAATCAGAAAAAAATGAAATGTAAAAAATTAAGGAACTGAATTCAACGAGCAGAAACATCTAAAATGATATAGACACGTCAGAAGAATGGGACAATAATAAAACATCTAAAATGATATAGACACGTCAGAAGAATGGGACAATAATAAAAAAGAATATCAAGAAGACAAAGAATAAGAAATGAAGTAATCAGAAAAAAATGAAATGTAAAAAATTAAGGAACTGAATTCAACGAGCAGAAACATCTAAAATGATATAGACACGTCAGAAGAATGGGACAAGAAAGGTTACCAAAATGCATACTCGACTGGACACCGGACGGAAGAAGAAAAAAGGGACGACCACCTACCACATGGATGCAGGAAGTTCAATCAACGATGAGGAAGAACAACATTCCTGAGGACTTGTGGGAGGACAGAGAAGAGTGGAGAACAATAATTAGTGACTTAATGTAATCTAATGTAAGTGCTGAAAAAATGTACTGACATTGCAAAACCAGAATAATAATAATAAATATAAATTGTGCAGTACATGCAAGAAATTATCAATGCTACTGCAATTCTGCAGTGCGTACGTGAAGGACTATATTGGGAAAATATTTATATAGCAACACAAACATTTCGATCCAAAAATCACACAGTGTAAAGGTCGCCATTCATGTTAGGCGTACTGTTTACTAGCTGGAGGTCACAGATGGTGTGTGCAGAATCACCTCACATAGTCAAACGGTTCTGCTAGCCGGCTTCCAGCAGTTTGAGCACTGTGGGTGATGATGAGTGGTGTTCTCTCGTGCGAGTGCTACTTTGGCAAAATGTAAGTCAGTGACACCCATCTTTACCGGCAGCTTGCGAGGAGGGAGAGAGGTGGAAATGCACCAGAATCAGCTTGGAATTGGGGTGGTGGCGCAGACAGAATGACTCACAAGCTATCACTGCATAGTCAGTCTGTCTTGCGGTGTGGGAGCAAATGGTTCATCTCCTACGCAACTCCTGCTGCATGTATTTCTTTTGTCTCGATGTGTAGGCGGAACAAGCATTATTATTATGCAACGAAACTTTTTACGCTTGACGTGTGAGTTTGTGTGTCTGTGGGGGTTCCCGTCGTTCCTCGCAGAACAGCCACCTGAGTGGCAAATGCTGTGCAGTTGGCTCGTGAACAGGTCCTGACACGGAAGCAGGTGTAACTGACCCTTGAAAGTGAGTCCCAATGTGGAAGCATTCGCAATTGATAAATAAATATTACATACCTTGGCAATGGTGCATGACATAGGTAACCTCTTCTTCTCATCCCAATAACCTTTTCTCGCCATTAGTCTTACAGAAAGGATGGGCTTAAGAGGATGGGGATTTAATCAACAAATGAAGCGGCGAAGAATTGGCAATAAAGGGGTATTAAGGGATCCGGATTCGAAAGTTCCAGAGATTGAATCCCAGGGACATAATTACCAAAGGGGAAAAGGGGAGCGAGGGAGGACTAGCGACGGGCGAGGGAACGTAGGGAACCTTTATTGTATCTGTCAGGTGACTTTTATTGCAACCTTGAAAAACTGTGCTAGCTTATCTCGTCCTGGGGAAAGGGGAGGGGGTCTTTATTACACCTGTCCGTCCACTTTTATTGCACCTGTCAACCAAAACTGTGCTCTTAGAGACACAGTCGCACTACTAATGTATACTCAAAGGGGTTTATAGCAACATGGCTCTTTCAGTGCTCTGCCGAATTTTTCTCGCAGTATCGTGTCTGAGATATAATTATTATCTACTTATTCATCTGGTGCACAAAACTTAACGACAAAAGTGTCATTGGCATGATGTGTCACTGCTAAGTAACATACTCGTAGATCAATGAAATTTGGACTATAAAGTAGAAAGAACAGCTTCAACTTGGAATGGAGGTATATGAATGTAATAAACGACGAGAGAAACAGAAGTGACACTATTATTCAAGGACAATTATTACACAGAAATCACAGTTTTTGAAGATGGAGCACTTAAAATACATGGTTCTTAGCAGAATGTTTGATCACCATGGATGGCCATGCATGTAGTGCCATGTGCCTCCATGCTGGCTAGACGATTATTGAGGAGTTCTTGTGGTAGGGACTTCCATTCATTCCTCCACAGCTCCATTGACACTGCTCTAATACGTATGCCCAAACATGGTCAATGGTCTAGGGGTGATGGGGGGAGGTGGTTTGCGGATGTCGGGGTGACTGTTATCGTGCTACATACCGCAACACCTGATCAAAATTAAAAAGGATTTCTCTCGCTCTTTTTCCTAGTGGGAGGAGGGGGGAGGGAGCTGCAGCTACCATAGCACCTACCCCTCTGCATCACATAGTGGTGTGAATAATTGTTTTAGACGGAGTACCTCAGAGCCAGCTATTGCCATATGCACGTTACTTGGCTAACACCATGAAAGTGGTAGAAATAGATGTTTGCAGGGCAGCAGCATTTATCTGAATCTGCATATATTGTACTAATGCCATAAACGCTTTTTCATCCTAATGTCTCACAATAAGTCAAGCAAATGGCTAAATCCCGCCATTTCTGTGGTAGACTCAGTATCTTATAATATAGAAAAATGAATGTTTCTTTGTTCGAATTTTATACGCTGCCGTACCGTCCAACCAATTGCACTGAATCTTTGTCAATATATTGCTTGCTCTTTCGCGAAGTTTAAAGGCATATCACTGAACGACTCATAGTTCTGGAGATGACGTCATAAGTAGTGGTATGCGCTGAAAAACTACTGCATCGCGTGACAAATTGCACATCTTTTCCTCGGTTGCACAGTGGTAGAGTGTCAGACTACAAATCCAAAGATTTTTATATTTCACTTCCCACTTCTTTCACCTCTGGCAGTATTGTTCATGTGAAAAATACCGTTTAGCACCGTGGTTCGGAACCCACCCTAAACTGTAGGTCACCCAATAACTGGCTGGGTAAGTCAGTTCGAAGGTCGGAGGAAGGCAACGGCATACCACCTCCAAACAGGACCATGCCTAATAAAGAACTGTGGCGTTCAAACCAATCTTCGGATTATTGACTGCTTTGCCTTTACCTCCTAAACCATTGGACCGATATCAAATACATTTTGGGAAAATATTCCTTACCGTAAGGTAGCAATTGCTGTAGAGGTAAGAACCAGCTACGAGACATAGATAAGGAGATATGACGTCATAAACAATGAGATGCATGATAAACTGCCCTTTGATTGCAACTAATACAAATCTACAGTTTTATTCCGTTCTTGATTAACGTTTACACATTTGGCCTTCAAAACAAGAAGGTCACTGTCTACACAAAATTTCGAACAGTGCATGGGGGAGAGTACTTTTTTACGGTCTTTAACAAAACTTATAGTTTTAGTCCTATATTAATGAAATTTCGCACATTTGACGTTAAAAGATGAGGAAGGTTTTTTTCTACATAAAATGTCGTATGGTGCATGACGGAGAATTCGACAAAATCTTCTGCTTTATTCTGATCTTGAAACAATTTTGCACACTTAATGAGCAAAACAAACAGAAAGATCACTGTCCACAAAATGTTTTGTTCGGTGGATGGCAGAGTTGCGTTACAACGGACTTTGCCACTAATTATCATGTATGTGGCTACTATATGTATGTCTTGATAGGGAAGGTTTTTATAATCCGTAAGCAAATCCAATGTTCAGACGTTTGTAAACCTTATGGGACTTAACTGCGGGGTCATCAGCCCCTAAACTTACAAACTACTTATGAACTAACTTATACTAAAGAGAAACATGCGTGCCCGATGGAGGATTCTAACCTACGACGCGGGAAGCCGTGCGATCCGCAACGTGGCGCTCCAGACCGCTCGGCTACTCCCACGCGGCAATCCGTAAGCCACCGTATAATGTATGCAAAAGGGTACCTCGCAATATACTTTATACTGCCTCACTGATCACCATGGAAGTTTGTGATTTTTCGTAGATAAATTATATTCAAAAGTAGAAAACCGAGATCGCAATATAATTATTAATTTTATGACTACCGGTTCAATGGGTTATGCCACCATCATCTGATAATATAAAGTTATACAATGCGGTCACTTTACTTTAAAAAAAAAACTGGAGGTTAACAGCACGTGCACCATAGAACGAAATGTAGAAAATACACCAGTTAGATCATCAACAGCTTGTAGATCGACGAAGAGTTGAGCTAAAGAGACGGAGCTGAATAGGGGAAGGACGAGGAGATGGACAGAGGGAGGGGTGGGGAAGAAAGATGCGCCGATAGTGGGAAAGGGGAGATGCACAGAGTGAGAGAGAGGGGAGAGGAAGACATGGACACACAGACAGAGAAAGAGAGAGAGAAAGAGGGAGAGAGAGAGGAGGGGAGAGGAGATGAACTAACGAGAATATGGGATAAATAAATACTCATTCCAACATGTCGCAACATCAAATAAAATCCTGGTCTACGCCGTTTTTTCAGCTAGTCTTTATACTAGCATAACAGGCTTAGATGGTTGAGTAATGTTACACACATAGAAGAAGCAAGATTACGTGACTCATGGGTTTGGCTCGAGTAAGAGCAATCGAGGTAAACCTGGGAAAAAGTATTTGGATTTAGTCAAGAATGATTTTGAAATAACAACATAGCAAGAAGACTCGCTATGCAGGCTTACCGTCAGACAACAATGACGTAAATACGCTGTATTCGCCACGGCGAGGCAACTATGTCAGCCCTGAATAGGGAATTTTATAAGGGTTAGGCCTATATTATCCATACTAAACGCTGAAAGGCATAATCAGTCTTCAATGATGAAACTAATGATCAATTTTTTTCTTTAGTAATGCCTAACATTACTAAATACTGACATTTCTTGAACATTGCGAGCCAAAAACACTCTGAATAGATAAATTTTTTCCGTTTAACCTTCAACTGATTTTTATTTCAAGTTGCATCCTGTCTCCTCAATCACCTTCGTAATCAAGAACCCCCTGTAAGTGGAAACGATCGGAGACTGGACATTGAATCTTTATTAGAGTTAGTGACTCATAACACTATTATTATGCACCTGGCTTATACAGCTAAAACGTCATTATTGACATATACTTGTAATATATTCTGCGTAATATGATTCGTTTGTGATAAATCTTCAATGCGCCAAAACAACTGGGAGACTCGTATGTTGCCTACGGGGAGGCTGTGCGCATGCGCAGTGTGAGGTACAGTAACTACGTACTTTGTGTACTGACCAATTCGTGACGAGTGACTATGTACAGACCAGAACTTTTGGATCCCTGTGCGAAGTTGGTCACGTGACCACTCCTCTCCCCCCCCCCCCACGCCCCCTCCCCAGGCCTGTGTTTATAATTTTCGCCATTTTTGAACCCGCCGAATTGTACTTAGCGTGTTTCTGAACCGCAGATACGGGCGATTCGCGCCCTCACGTCGCAAGGGGGAAAAAAAGAAAAAAAAGAAAGAACTTTATATATATATATATATATATATATATATATATATATAGGTTGCGTTTATGCTATATTTCCTTCTGCAGCCAAAACTACACATCGCAAACGAATAGTGTTTGTATGTGGTAGTAGGTATCAGTCTCCCATTGTGCAGTATAGTGGTAGAGGGTTAATAACGATAAGGGGGTGGAAGAAATGGGAGTGAGAGTTACCGACTTCTAGTGTAGGTGTCTATAGTTTGCTCTTCAGCAAAAACTACACAATGGAGACGAACGATCTCTCTGTGTCGTTGTAGTACAAAGTCTCCCGTTGTATACCATAGGAGTTACGTGTCGATAGCTATATGACGGTGGAAGATAGAGTGGTTGAAAGTCGTCAGCTTAAATAAAATTGGAGTGAAGACCAGCGACGACTTTTGACACTAAAATAGCAAAGATGTTACATACAGTGAAACATGATGCACATTCTTCAGCTGATTTTCTGCAACAAGTGCACGAATAAAGAAAAAATAAGTACATATTGCAGTTTCAAAACTAAAACTACCAAGAAAGATGCCAAAGCGTAAGAAAGAAATTTCGCGTTCTCGATCCGTTTCTAAAAGACAGTAAACGGCGATGAAAAGTGAATCTACAGACGATAGAAACTTGAAATCTGTAGACGTTGTTTCTCTTACACAGTAGGCACCAGCAATTTTTCGATATTCTAATCCCTAAGGAGATGAAATAGGGGATGAATGGTTTTTTTTTAAATACATTGTTATTAAGGCAAATTTGAAGCAAGAAATACAAAACTTCAGATTTACATTTTTGATTGGAATTTTAAAAAGAACTTGTTTTGATATATTTGGAAATTTAACCATTAAGCGGATGAAATAAGGAAAAATCTTTTAAGGGTGTTACTAAGACTATTTTGATGCTAGAAATGCGACAATTTGGATTTGGAACCATAGTTAGAATTTAAAAACAATGTGTTCAAATGTTTGTAAATCTATGGGACTGAACTGGTTGGTTATGAGTCCCTAGCTTACAAACTACTTAAAGTAAATTAAACTAACCTAATGACAAACACACACATCCATGCCCGAGGGAGTATTCGAACATCCGACGCGGAAGGCCGTGTGATCCGCAACGTGGCGCTCCAGACCGCTCGGCCACTACCGCGCGGCAGAAACAATGTGTTTCGGTATGCTCTGAGCTGCCTTCAATGGTCCAATAGCGGGTGGCAAGTCGTATAAAAATACTTGATTAGCATAGAATTTTTAGAGCTAAATCTATGACAATTTATTTTTAGAAGTAGAAAAAACGAATGCAGACCATCCAGTCTATACGTGCGAAGCAGCGGGAATTAAGCTGGTAATAATAATAATAAAAAAAACTTGTTGTTTAACCTATACCTAACCTTCTTAAGGCTACACTTCTTTAAGTGAAAGCTAGGATGTCTCCACCATACTTTCAGACGATTCTTTAACACACTAACCATAACTTCAAAACCAACAACAGGCCAACGTAAACTCAAGGTTAGATATAGGTTACCTATACGCAAGAAGTTTTCTTTCTAGTACGCGAGCGCGCGGAGCGCCCGAATCTCCGGTTCAGAAACACGCTACGTACAATTCGGCGGGTTCAAAAATGGCAGAAAATACAAAAAGTAAACAAAGGGGGTGGGTGGGATGGTCACGTGACCGACCTAGCACCGGGAATCAAAAGTTCTGGTCTGTACGTAGTCACCCGTGTCGTATCCCTCCGACAGTCCGTGTAGTATGGTAACTGGCGCGTTTATCAATGCAAACTCGCATGTTACTAGGCGCGTATCCCCTCGTCCTTCCCTGACGAAGGAGTGCCCATAGGTGGACTCAGGAGATTCAGAAGAGACTCTTAAACCCCCGCAGTGGCTGTAGAACGCTAAGGCAAGGATGCATGCCTTCTGCATGAATTAAAAGTTTCTCATGTGACGAAAATACTGTCAAAAAGCAGATAAATGATCTGATACGAGAGTGAATCTAAGAAGGACGTGTTTAAATATGAGTTGTTGTACTTTTTTGCGTCCTCAACTTTTTTTCTGGAGGCGGAGTGCAGCAGTGAAGGGCCAGGGCGTTGTTTGCGGCTGTAGAGGCTGCTGCCGGCTGCCTAGCAACAGGGCAGGCGTGGCCCGCGGTCGATAGCGGTCAGCTCACACGCGCTCCCACCGCCCAAGACGCACTTCTCTTATCTCGCGCCTTCCCTGCACTGTTTCATTTGCGATGGCTGCCAATCATTATACATCGGACAGTTCTTTGTTTCCATCGTTAACTTGCTCATGATAAAGATAAAATGTTTGTAAACCTACTGGACTAAACCGCAATGGCTATCAGTCCATGGACTTAAAAACTACTTAAAGTAACTTACATTAAAGACAAAACACACACACACACACACACACACACACAGCCGACCGCGGTGGCCGAGGGGACTGAGGCGCTTCAGTCACGGTCTGCACGGCCACTACGGTCGGGGGTTCGAATCCCCCGTCGGGCATGGATATTTGCCCCGTCCTAGTTCGTAAGTAGTTCATGAGTAGTTTGTAAGTTTAGGAACTTATGACCCCGTAGTTAAGTCCCATAAGCTGTACAAACATTTGAACATTGAATACACACACACACACACACACACACACACACACGTGTCCGAGGGATGACTCGAACCTCCGGAGGGAACGGCCGCCCTGTCCGCAGCATGACGCCTTAGACCCCGCGGCATTTCCGCGTGGCTCAAGTGTTTGTAATCGTAAAGGCGAAATCACACATGCGCTAATTGCTGAAACCGGGTAACGAACACCGAGCAACCTTGCTTGTTGTAGCTTTAAAGCGAATATTCGCGTAATGGCGAGCACGTTGTACCACATATGCGCTTCCTGTTGAACAGCGAACATATACGGGAACAACGAGTATTCGTCAAGCTACAGTAGCATAGTATTATGAGCGACCGGGACTATACACGCTTTTCGCATCTGTTGTAGTCGCATTGCTTTCATGTTTATCGGCTGATCACATATAGATGGGCAGTGATACGGAAATTGCTATTATTAGTGCAGCTGCTGTTTTGCTCATGGCTTACGGCAGTATGCTGATTAAAATAAAGAAAACACCGAGAACACGACGCTGGTGGATGGTGTTACTAAACCAAAGAAAAGAAACGTAAGTTTAGTGAAGTAACCACAACTGTAAATAAATAATTACGGTTTATTTTTTGTTGTGGTAAAGATATCAATGTCTTGATTTTCAATTGATGAAATTGAGAATAAAAACTGTTATTGCTCGTGAGTTTGCCATCGACTGTGATAAATTTCATTTTCGTGCAAATGCAGTTCTTACGTGATTATATCAACAATTGCCACCCATTAGAAGATGGAATGTGACTTATTGTCACAGATTTTAAAAATACAAATAATCTTTTTTTACGATGTTTACAAAACTTGTTATATGTCATTCACGACGCTTGGCGACATAAACAAAAAAGCATTACCCCCTAATCAAGTTTACTACGGCGAAAAATAATAATAACCCGGCAAAATACATTGGCAAAATTATACTAAGAAACCCAATAGGCCTATACGAAACTTACGTATAAAATTGTAATTAGTCGTAGCTGTCTACATGCCCACGTGCAATTTTTATCAGAAAATAAATTAAGATATTAAAAGACTTTAACTAAAACGTAATCTCAAATTTAATAAATTCGAATGTTCAAATGTTTGTAGAGCTTATGGGACTTAACTACGGGGTCATCAGTCCCTAAACTTACAAACTACTTATGAACTAGCTTGTACTAAAGACGGCACAAACATCCATGCCCGAAGGGGGATTCGAACCCCCGACCGCAGCGGCCGCGCAGACCATGACTGGCACGCCGCAGAGCGCTCGGTCAAATTTAATAACATATGTTTACAAATGCTATACAGACGCCCACTGACCACGAAAACTTACGACAACACGAATGTCTGGATGAGGAACAAAAGCACCTGTTGCTGGATGTTCCCCTCCTTTGACGTGTGTAGAAGTATCGACGCGCGGCGGAAACGGTGAGCACAGGTCGATTGGTGCTCGGCAAACAGCGAACGAGCGAGGGAACCACACTACTCTCTAACTAGCAAGCAGTTACTCGATATTCGGAAAATACCAAACGTGTGGTGCCGCCTTAAGAGACGAAACTGCTGAGCTCATCGAATCTTAGACTGAGAAACTACCTAAACTAACAGGTGAACATCATCAACTCGACCTCATGTTTTCTTGAGAAAAAATGCATGAGCTAGATATGAACCCCAGAAATCGATATCACGTGAAAATTTGGACCATTGTTCAGATAGTACGCAGTTACGGCCTCCTCAAAGTACAGCTTTTAAACATTCGCGGGCTCGGGTTGTTCCTCACTCGGTCCGCTTCACCGCGGCACCGTCTAGTAAGAAGTTCGTGTTCGCGATGTCAATTAACCCAAGACAACAATCATCTGCACGAACAGTTCGACGATGTTTGCAGCAGCATGGGGTATCAGCTCGGAGACCATGGCTGCGGTTACCCTTAACGCTGCATCACAGACAGGAGCACCTGCGCTGGTGTACGCATCGACGAACCTGGGTGCACGAATGGCAAAACGTCATTTTTTCGGCTGAATCCAGATTCTGTTTTCAGTGTCATGATGGCCGCATCCGTATTTGGCGACATCGCGGTGAACGCACTTTGGAAGCGTGTATTCGTAATCGCCATACTGGCGTATCACCCGGCGTGACGGTATGGGGTGCAATTGCTTACACGTCTCGGTCACCTCTTGTTCACATCGACGGCACTTTGAATATTGGCCGTTACATTTCATATGTGTTACGACCCGTGGCTCTACCCTTCATTCGATCTCTGTGAAACCCTACATTTCAGCAGGATAATGCACGACCGCATGTTGAAGGTTCTGTACGGACGTTTCTGGATACGGAAAATGTTTGACTGCTGCCCTGGCCAGCACATTCTCCAGATCTCTCACCAATTGAAAACTTCTGGTTAATGGTGGCCGAGCAACTGGCTCGTCATAATACGCCAGTCACTACTCTTGATGAACTGTGGTATCATGGTGAAGCTGCAGGGGCATCTGCACATGTACACGCCATCCAAGCTGTTTGACTCAATGCCCGTTTATCATCTGCATTTCTTCTTGGTGTAGAAATGTTAATGGCCAGTACTGTATTAAAGATTACTACCATTTGTTGAATGAAGCAAAATTATTTAGTTATAAATTGTCATGGGTCTATTTTTAGCATTATATTTTTAAAGAAAGAGTAATACTGTACGTCACTCAAACATTTCCTTGATATTAGATTTATATTCGTGTCGAATAGAGGCATACCTTACATCCAGGTTTTGATTGTACGATTTTTGTAAACGCCTTTTATATTATTTTTATTTTTTTATTTTATTTATTTATTATCATTATTTTTTTTCAAAGATCAAATTTAAAAAAAGGGCTCTTGTTTCCTTTCGTACCGCGCTGCGTCGTGATGAAGATTGTGTGCTTCCCGCCGCCAAGCCCTTTGTTTCGCGGCTTTTTGTTTTCTTTTTGTTCTGTTTGTTTTGTTGCCTTATTTTTGGTTTGCATGCAGGTTACGTTTTGTTTTGCATAGCGAGTACGGCTCCCGCAGCGACGCAGCCGGCGGCACTGAGCTCGCAGCGATTCCGGGTCACCCACACCGTACCAGGCAAGTCTGCTTCTGTCACACTCCTGTCTTCTGCTTTCTTTCCTTAAAATTATTTTCAGCTGGACTACCTAATGGTGAGTGTACACGAAAGTTCTATGAAGTTATACTGCTGGCTATTGCAACTGCAACACAGGATGTTCCCAAAAAAAGCAAAAGAGTTATAGTTGAGTGGCTGTAAATTGACAGCTGCAGTATTTTGGACACAGTACCTTCATGCACCTATTGGCACCAGACATTTTATATGATTTTCTAAAGGCCTCTATGGAAATACCACAGTATAGTTTTCATCTCAAGCCGTTTGCCCTTCATTGTTGAAAGCCTGCAACAAACTGCAGGTTGTCGCGGATCAACTTATGCCGGCCCAACTGCAGTGTGTAGAAAAAGCAGTCCCTAGACTCACGTAATATTGTACTATATATTGATGGTTGCTCCAGACAGCGAACCGATGCTGCAGAATCTTAGAGTCAAAATGTCAGACTTGTAAACATGGCGGATGCTGATGCCAGTTGTTATATGGCTCTTGGCCTGACTTTGCAAACACGTAAGGAAATGCGTAACGGCAGATGAAGGAATTGTATAAGAAGAGGGGAATATTGACAGCTGAAAATTTAATAAGTGAAATGAGGATAACCAAGCCTAACGACTATCAGAACGATCCGATGATGGGCGCTTTTTCATTATTACACCTACAATTTTGAATACATCTGAGTAATATTTATTTACATACATCCAATTTTAAAAACAATAAGCACTCCGATTTTTATTTTGGTAAAACATTTCTTGGTCTTACAAAAAGTTCGAGTAACAAATTGTCGCCTCCAGTACCAAAGTCAACAACCGTCTCACTTTTCGGTGCAGTAGAAATTATTTTCAGTTATTCCCCAAAATTTGTTGGAAATGAATGTAATTTATTTACTATAATAACTGAATCTCATCTGTTTTCTCGTAAATTTTCCTATATTTCGACTGCAACTGATCTTATTGCTCTATTTTTCGTTTGTTGATTACTATAATCACTTCACTTGACACAACATAAGGCAGGTAAACTCCTAAATTCTTCCAATAATCCTAAACGAATGTCCTTTCTGCTAATTTGGAAACAATTTCAACTTCACAGCACAATATATTGGACAAAATAAACAGTTTAATAGACGAGACTGAAATGACAGTTCAGCCACAGACTATGCAATCGAGGTTGTTTGCTCAATAAACCAGTGGCGGAGTAATGCTGTTGGAGGCCCGGGGCGGCGGCGAAATATACTACTATAAAACAGGAACTTTTGAGATTTGGAGGCCCCCACAGGACGAGATGCACGAGCCATTCTAAACAGAATAATTTTTGAGATTAGGAGGCCCAGCAGAACGACAGAACGAGATGTCAAGCGCGCTAAAATAAATAAATAAATAAGAAAAGCACCTTGTTTTCGAGGTATTTGGAGGACCCCGAGACCGGAGGTCCGGGGCGGTCCAAGGGTCCGCCCCCCCCCCCCCCCCCCCATCCCCTTAGTCCGCCACTGCAATAAACTCGCATTTCAGTATATCCGTCAGTATATACTACTACAATATATTGCACAACCTTCAATCTTACCAACAGACGGCCAATAATATTGCGTAGTATAAAATACTGCACAATATTTTTGACAATCTAGGGCACGCTTAGGAGTCACTCGACTCCCAGAGAGTTTCTGCAACGTCGCTACCACAGCGTTGCTATGCGGCTGGATTGTATAAACATACCGCGAAATGATTGTGTACGTATATGTGTATATATATGGAGTGGAACAGCACAATTCCGCGTCGAGTAATTCCGGTTCGCAGATGTTGCTTGCTTTGTCCGCCAACGTCTTTATAATGCCCCGCTTTTGCTGTGGGTGGTGGTTTGAATCCCGGTGCAGATAACGGTCTGTGTGTGTAGGCTTCCGATAAACTGTATGGCCCAATCTGAAACACTTGAGTAATGCTTTACTTAAGAATGGCTATTCGTCTACAGAGATAAGGAGAGCTTTGAGACCGACACGTAGAGTTGAAAACGATGAAAGGGTTCCTGAGAAATCCAAAGTCCTCCTGCGTTTTATTAAGGACGTCACCGACCGCATCGGTAAAATTTTGACGAAAAGGAACGTTGCCGTTATTTACAAACCTACTCGGAAGATACAGGATCACCTGAAATCGGCAAAGAATGCTCGTAAACTGATGGAAAAAGCAGGAATTTATAGGATTCCGTGTAGCTGTTGAGATGTATACGTGGGTACCACAAAAATAACAGTCAAAAAACGACTAGATGAGCACAAGGGGAACTGTAGAAGGGGAGAGATTGACAGATCAGCTGTTGCTGAACATGTTTTCAACCAGGGGACCACCTTATTCAATTTGGCAAGACTCAAGTTTTAGCAGCCACAAATAGATACCACGAGAGACAGTACACAGAGACTATAGAAATTGTAAAAGACCCCAATAATTTCAATAGGATGGAGGAAGGCGTGATACTAAATGAAATCTGGATTCCGGTTTTGAAGAAGAAATGTAACAGTCTTGAACCATGGGATGATATTAACGGACGGAGGCAATCGGCAACGACGAACTGCGCGCGCATGTCAGAAACATCTGACGTCACACATCTGCGCGCGAGCCCTCGTAAACAGAGTTTGGCTTCAATCAGTAACGAGCCAGGGTGTGCATATGACATTCAAAAGTGCCACGATCCCCCTTGAAAATGTCCTCCGCAGTCGGGGACGAAACGTTGGTTTTCCATAATAAATCCACTAGACCACGGCATAATAGCCCGGAAATTTTTAGTAATTTTGACCATTCAGGCCGTGAAAGTTTTACATTATTTCTTTGACGGTTCTTTAGTAATTTACATGAAATAAATACAGAATAATCGTAATAAATACAGGAGATTAATTATGGGAAAATAAATAAAATATTGAAATAAAGTCTGTGCGGCCCATGAAACATTATGCTGGGCTCGTACGACGAAAGTGATTGTAAATTTGCAAACGTTTGTTCTCGTTGGAACCGCCACACGGGCAGAGCCCATCGCTAATCTGTGCGACACCCAGTGAATATGTGACGTGGTGTCACTCATGTGTCAGGAATCGTCGTTGGCTACAGCAGTGTTGGCAAACATGTCTGTTGGCACAACAAGGAAAAGCAAGCGCCGCGCCGCTCCAAATGTTTTGCATTGTTCCTGTGGCTACTTGTATTGTTGTATAAAAGCCTCTATTCCGAACTGAGAGCACATGACGAGATTGTACGTACCTGCATGGCTGCATGAACAATGTCTGTCCTCTCCGAGGCTAGTAGCGTAAGCCTACTGAGAGATGCACGGCGTTCAGTTTGGCCTCCCCGAGCCTGTCTGTTCCGCATCTGCACGATTCTCATGGGACCCCACCATTGCGCAGCAGTATAGCGAAATGATAAACTGATGTCGCTAGCCTACGATTCTACTGTTGTCGCATTTCCCTATGTGTTGGTAGACGTTTCTGTGTGTGTTACACGTAGCGTTATCTGTTGTTCTCACAAACAACCAACATTCCGATGCGGTTACTGAATACGCTGTGTAATCTTTTCTCATATACAAATATTTATCGCTCACTCCTATGTACTTTGTACAATTTTACTACAAAGCAAATCATTTGCAGTTTAAGAATGCAGTCGCCTTCGGGCTGGTTTTGCGTATCTTGCGTGCCTTCTTCACTTTCAATAGCCAGCAGTGTAATTTCAGTGCCTTGGTATAGGAGGCGATAAAAAAGTTTCCGTTCGAGGTCGTTGCTGAAGCGTGTATAGTAGGGTGATGAAAGCCGGCCGCGGTGGCCGAGGGGACTGAGGCGCTCCAGTCACGGTCTGCACGGCCACTACGGTCGGGGGTTCGTATCCCCCCTCGGGCATGGATATTTGTGCCGTCCTAGTTCGTAAGTAGTTCATAAGTAGTTTGTAAGTTTAAGGACTGATGACCCCGTAGTTAAGTCCCATAAGCTTAACAAACATTTTTTCTTCTTTTTTTGTGGTAGTTGCAGTTAGACGCTTGGGGCTTTGGAAAGCGTAAAGGAATTCAATATTCAGAGATCCAAAGTGTAAAGTGTCTTCCGATAGTACCAAATTTCAGGCATTATCTCCCACCTTTGACAACACCAAGGCTGACGGACTGCAGTTAATGACCGAAAGCACTAACATTTGGGTAGTCGCAGTGTTTAACCAAAAGAGTAGGTATCTTCAATCTGGTGCGTCAGGAGGGTGATCAGCTCATTGCTCACGGAAATTTTGTGTGATGTGCCATACCGATAATGAACTGTACAGCATTCTAAACGAAAGTTGTTGATCGCCACTTATTTCCCATGTTATCTTGCTCATACAGCTTATGATAGTTCCTGAGTTAAGAAATAATTATTTGTAAATGTACGAATTAAATGCTGCTACAAGTAGGATAAAGTTGTGGCAAATGTATATGGAGAAAACGGACATGATTAAATAAATTGTATGATACTCGTTGAAGTTGGCAATACTGTTTATGTAAGTCAGATTGATGCAGTGTAATTTTCCTGGTAACTGTAGTAAGTATCGGTTGAAATAGCCTATTCAAAATCTGTTTCTGCTATGTCATTTTACTAAACTGACACATTCCACATTATTAGTTCAAATTCAAATGTTTGTTAAGCTTATGGGACTTAACTACGGGGTCATCAGTCCCTAAACTTACAAACTACTTATCAACTACCTTATACTAAGGACGGCACAAATATCCATGCCCGAGGGGGGATTCGAACCCCCGACCGTAGTGGCTGTATAGACCGTGACTGGAACGCCTCAGTCCCCTCGGCCACCGCGACCGGCCACATTATTAGGAATTGTCGTATATATGATCTATGAAACAAGTATTAATCTAATCTAATCAACTATGTTTGTTGTGCAGGCAATGATTTTGTTCAGAATATTTGGTCAGCTATAAGGATTGTTTGTATTTCAATTAATTCACGGAAGTTCTACCTTAACGCGGTGGCCGGTTCCCGCTTTCTTCTACGTGGCAGTTTGATGAAATGCTTGGGTAGTGCCATTTGACGTACATTAACGCAAATATTGCTTTTGTGGGTGATGGGCACTTGTTTGTGGGGGCAAACAGACACATTAATTTTTTCTCAATAAAAATTATGGTGGTCTGTCAAATATCTTTAAATAAAACCTACTGTAAATGCTTCCAATGCTTGTGGGATTTTTCCCTTTGACCCGCATCTCTTGCCTGATCGAGTATTTGCTATAGCAACTATGCTTGGTGTCCTCAATAATTCCTCAGTACGAAATCCTGAGAATCAGATAGCAGAACCCCACGTGACAGTTGTACTAGGAAATGAGAGAGTGTAGCCGCGGTGGAATAGCTGAGCGGTCTAAGGCGCCTCGCTGCGGATCGCGCAGTTGCTCGCCGTCGGAGGTTCGAGTCCTCCCTGTGGCATGGGTGTGTGTGTGTGTGTGTTATCCTTAGGTTAGTTTACCTTAGTTTAAGTAGTTTGTAAGCTACGGACTGATGACCACGCAGTTTGGTCCGATAGATTTACAATTTTTTTTTTTTAATTTTTTTAAATTTGAGATTGTGTAAGTTTGTAAGAGCTGAAGCCACAGCCAACAACAGAAGCCGCCCAAGACACTAAGAATGGGACAACTAATTTCAAGGACTTCCCTCTTTTGCTACCTATTTCACGATCATAGTAACATTACTTGTTGATAGACCTGTGTTTTTACCCAAGAGAAAAAGTCAGGGCAAACAAAAAGGTAGCGAAAATATAAACGGAGATACCAGTAAGAATGACGAGGACTATGTGAGCAGAAACTATGTAAACACAGTGGAAGCCTCTGGATCGTTTTTCCCGGTTTCACGCTGTGTTTTTTTAAATGGAAACTATTCCTAATTTGTTTGCCAGAATTGTTTCAATGACGGGAGTGATTGGAAAGTTTGAGGGATATGAAGTGACCGTTTGTCGCTACAACTAGGAGCAAGCGTCAAGCATTTGTATCAATATTCCTCGACTGAAAATAAAAGTAAAAATAATATAAACTTGTGTTGTGTCGGCGTAAGATATAAGCTTGTTAAGTATTACCACTTAAGTAATGCTGCTCTTAGCATTGAGCCCGGCTTTTCTCTAAGCCCAAATTTCCATCATTCGTTGTGTTCAAAATGTTCAAATGTTTGTAAATCTATCGGACCAAACTGCGTGGTTATCAGTCCGTAACTTACAAACTACTTAAGCCTAGGTAAACTAACCTAAGGACAACACACACACACCCATGCCCTAGGGAGGACTCGAACCTCCACGGCGAGCAACCGCCCGCTCCGCAGCGAGACGCTTTAGACCGCTCGGCTACTCCACCGCGGCCATTCGTTGTGAGTGGGCCTGTTTGCGCTCTTCTAAGAAACCCCGTGTCTTCTTTTGGGATACTGGTCTCGGGTTATTCCATTTGTCACTATCGTCTTTCGGAAAAGAACTCTGTGAAAGGCATCGTCGGGTTTGATATGAAGCATCTGCAGGTCTTTGGTGTTTTTAAACCAAGGCATCTTAGTTTTTGGTTTTGAATTCAAAAAGATCAATATATTTTTCATTAACGTATTTTCGTCCATTCGTTTGAGGTGACCATATAATCATGCCCGTGTTTTACGGATTGTGCCTGTAAATTATTATTTTTTTATTTTGTTTTATTTTGCTTTGAGTTTCCTGTTGGATCTGTTTTGAAGAATGCCATTTTTGTACTTGGATCCTAAGATTCCTCTAATGTTTTTGCGCTATTTTTTCTCCAGTTCTTCGAGGAGTCCTTTACCAGCATTTAAGGTGTTGGCTGCATACAGAACTACTGGCTTCAAAACTGTTTCGTAGTGACGTCTCTTAACGTTTTGGGAAAGGCATTTCTTGTTGTAGATCGTGCGGGATGTTTCTAGTTTAGGTATCCGTTCCCTGAACGCTTCGTTGTCCAGTCCATTTTTCATTATGATCTCACCTAGGTACTTCAATTTGTGCACTCGGGCGATGACCCCATATTTAGTACGAAGTTTGGTGCGGTGTCTTTGATGTTAGTCATGACTTCTGTTTTCTCAAATGATATTTGCAGACCAGTTTGTTGAGCGATTTCTTTTAACAGTTCGATTTGAACTGTAGCGGTGTCCATGTCAATCTTAAGCTAAAAATCTGATATGTAAAAATACTACGTTAGGGTGCCCGTTTGCTCCAACTTTACCCTTTCATGGTCCCTGTAACTGGAGTAGTGCCACATACGGTGCGCCATGTGGTTTTAACTGTCCACGGTCAAGTGGATGAGAATTTGATTAAAATGTTTCCGTGTAAAGGTTTTTCTTTTAATGTAATTGTTGCTGGGTTTAACAGATGCAATAATATGAAACTTTTGTGAAAAAGACAGACTTAATTTACTGTAACAGTTTTCACTTTGTTTACCATGCCCTGTGACGCTAGTGTGCGACATGTTGGAGTAACGTTGTCGTTGGTTGTTGTGTGCAGTTCCGGTGGAGGCGACGGCGTTCCTGGGCGCCGTGGCCGCGTTCGTGGTGCTGCTGCTGGTGTTCTTCCTGTACCTGAACAAGAAGTGGTGCTTCTACGGCGTGGGCGGCTTCCCCTGCTGCGACGAGCCGCTGGGCACGCGCGCCGCCCGCGCCACCCACCACCTCGGTGAGTCGACGCGCTCCACGCTCACTACACCTTAGAACTGGCATGTTGTTTGGTGGGATGTAGGTGAGGCTGTTCTATCGATTGGAAAACAGGGTCGATACAAGGATTTGGCAGTAGTGAGGCAGCTAAAGGAGGCCTGTTTCAAGAGCTACTCATTCAAAACTAATCTGGTGTTAAATGCAGCATTAATAATTGTCATCAGCTCACAGTAACTAACTTCCAATAGAGCTGATTAAAGATTACATGAACACATGTTTTTTTTATTCATTAACACTATAATTCTGTTTAGTTATCACCCTAATATTAATACCTGCACAGTTAATTACAAAACAGTGGGTTTGAACTGATTGAAAGCGCAACGGATATTTTGAACACAGCGAGAACGTAGTCTGCATAAGGCTTACTGTCTCCCGTATATATTTGACTGCGAGAGAAATCTGGAAAATCACAAACCACTTTCTAATAATGCAGTTACAAGAATTTATTTCGTTAACTGACTGATTGCAGAAACGTAGTATCTTGTTCATCTGTGTAGTATTTCAAAACAATCACTATTATTATTAAACGTCACACCAATAAAGAAATATGTAAATCAAACTCAGTTTAGTCAATATTAATTTTAATAGCCAATAACTTTGGCATCTGAGGCTTTCCCGGCATAGTAAATCTTGACAGTCCTTTCGGGTATGCTGCCGGATACTGAGAACAAACTGGTCCGATATTTCGGCGATCCAACTGTCCGCCATCCTCAGGAACGCTGCTGCTGCTGAGTCCCGTCGAGTACTGAGGGTAGTGCCGTATTCTCCGTCCTATATAGGCGTCGCGCGTGTGTGCGGCGCATGCCGTAAGTTGCTACGTACGAGACTTGACTAGTGGCGCCGCCTAGTGGAACATCGGTGGAACGATATATCGATTATGGCACATCTAACTAACAAATTCATCGGGCCTTGGAGTTTTGACCATCGCCAGAGGTTCACAAAGGGGAATATAAAGCGGTGGCGTTCATTGCCTATGCTGGGAGCGTCTCCTTCAAAGTTGGAAGACATTTAAAAAACGTTAATATCAAAAGTGTTTTTCGTCCTCCCAGAAAAATTAGGGCACTGCTCGGCTCTGTAAAAGATGACCTAGGTCTTAGGAAGCCGGCTGTTTATAGAATACCTTGCCTACATCGGCCGATCTGTCCGCACTGTCAAAGATAGATGCGTGGAACACTGTCGCCACATGAGACTGCTGCAACCTGAAAAATCTGCTGTGGCAGAACATTGATTAACTGAGGGACACAAGATGGAATTTGACGAGACCCTCATAATTGCTAACATCTCTGGTTTTTGGGACAGTGTCTACAAAGAAGCAATTGAAATTAGATTGCCGGACAATTTGATTAACCGAGACAAGGGTATTCCTCTGAGCTGTCCGTGGAACCCGCTTTTGAAAAACATCAAATTGCAACGTTCTGTGACGAAGCCAGCGCCAGTGTTTGATGTACCATAATCGATATATCGTTCCACCGATGTCCGACTAGGGGCGGCGCCACTAGTACACGTCCCGTACGTAGCAACCTTGGAAGGTGGCGCATGCGCCGCACACTCGCGCGACGCCTATATAGGACGGAGAATACGGCTCTACCCTCAGTACTCGACGGGACTCAGCAGCAGCAGCGTTCCTGAGGATGGCGGACAGTTGGATCGCCGAAATATCGGACCAGTTTGTTCTCAGTATCCGACAGCATACCCGGAAGCAATATCAAGCCAATAACTGTCAATGAAAGGAAGAGGGTTAGCTTTCTAACTACAAAAGTAAAACAGGTAAAGAAGTTCAACTTTCTCAATTATTATTAACAATAATGATTACATTACCTTATGATTGAAGAACAACAAAATCTTCTCAGACTGATACATATATGACGGATACAAAATCTTATGAAGACAGAACTGTGTCTGTGAAAAACAGACTTCAAAATTATTCCATCAGCTCGTACAAAAGCAGCTAACGAAAGCAAGAACTACACACCGACTCTCTCTTTCTGTTCAACTACTATTCACATACATAGTCTCTGACAGAGATGTTACATAACAAAGTAAACCATAGACGTAGTTACTCAAAGAAGTTCATATAACATTTTACATCGAAATATCGATACAAGACAGGCGAAACAATATTATTGAATTTGTACAGACATGTTTCAACCTGCTGACCGCTTTCTCAGTATAATTGTAATGAAGTAGGGCGTTGTGTCATAGTTCTTAATTTACAAACAAAAACAAATTTTAATAAATCCAATTATTTTAGGCGCACTGAAGAAATAATTATTATTTGGTACATATAGAAATACCAGACACGTAGATAACGGAAATGGACCCCAAACCTCCTCACCCCAACCATTTCAGAGCCATATATTTTTATTATTTATTTATTTATAATCGTAATTTCAATTCCCCTAAGGAGGTGGGGCTGTCACCGCACGCAGGCCCTCTTCAGCGGAGAGAGATATAAACAACACAACGGAGTATACGAAGAGAGTAACGGCGATAAAAATTGAAGTATTTTAAAATGTACATGATGACTGTGTTGGAGAAACTGACATGAGTTTTGAAATGGAAGAAATAATGCAGTCTTATTAAAATGGGCATGGTGACAACAGAAAGATAAGAAAAAATAAATAAAATAGACTTGGAGATCACATAGCACAGAAAACATCTAACAGAAAAACACAAGGTGTCGGCTGCGGGTTGGCCGTTCACTGTTCATATAAAATGAACACCACGTTGTGACGACATCAAGTTTTCGGAGCACATACTAAAACACTGAAGATCGTAGATGGGTGGAGAGGGGGACAGGGTGGTGGAAAAACACAGAGCCATATCTCTGTTTATTTTTCTTTCCTTATTGCATTTTAAAGCCAACAGAAGGGGACAGGCTGGTAGCAGTTTCGGGCTGCTCTTCGGCGAATAGTACACCAGAAGTTGACAAGAAGAGTTAAAATATATACAGGAGAGAAAATAACGCAGAATTTAGACAAGTAAAGGAGATAAAATCAGAGAAAAGACAATGGCATATAGAGCAGTAAAAACACACATTCAGAATTTAAAATAGCCAAGGTGGTTAAAAGTTACATATACATGCGGCGTTAAAAACTCATGGAGATTAAAACACATTCATTTGAGGACGGATGACGAGAACGAGGGCACACACTTAAAATCACATGAAAACTCGAATATTCACCCTGTTCGGCGGTTTATGACGTCTTACAACTGGAACAATGAACACAAAACACTGGCAGTGCTGACATCTTAAGCTGGAACAATGAACACAAAACACTAGCAGTGACACTTGACACTTGAACACTGACGAAGCACTGATTAAAATCTGATGACACAGGTTCCCCAGAGGGGTAAGGATGGGAGGGAAGGCGAGGAGGGAGAGGGACTGGATATGAGGGAGGAGGAGGGCATGACGCACAGACTCACAGCAAAGGGGAGGAAGGGCAAAGCCAAGCGGTGGGGTTAACAGGACGGTATGGGGGTGTAAGAGATGGCGTGCAAATACGGGGTTGGTAGGATGGGTAAATGTTGGGACGGAGGGCGTCATCAGGGAGGGGGAGGTGACGGAAGTTACCCTTGGAAAGGATGTGGAGAGCGTGGAGGTGAAGGGAGGGCTAACAAATGTTCAAATGTTTGTATAGCTTATGGGACTTAACCATGGAGTCATCAGTCCCTAAACTTACAAACTATTTACGAACTAGCTAACACTAAGGATGGCACAAATATCCATGCCCGAGAGGAGATTCAACCCCCGACCGTAGTGGCTGTGCAGACCGTGACTGGCGCGCCGCAGTCCCCTCGGCCACTGCAGATAACACGGTATCGGCATGACAGAGGCCCAGGATGCTGCAAGAGACAGAATACATATCGAAGGCGGAGGTGGCCGAGGAACCTGAGCAGGTATGGGAAAGGAATAAGGTCGTAAAGGATCCGCGTGTGTGAGGGGAGACAGATGCTGTAAGTGAGGCGGAGGGCATGGCGTTTGAGGACCTGGAGGGAGTGGTAGTGGGCTGTGGGAGCGGCAACCCAAGCAGGATGGAAGCAGCATAGGATAGGACACATGATGGACCGGTAGGTGGATGGTGGAAGGGTTGAGGCCCCATGTATGAACAGAAAAGAGTTTGAGAAGGTTGACGTTGGAGAGGGCTTTATCCCAGTTTGGGGTTTCCAGGACAGGGAGCGGTCGAGGGTAAGGCCTAGGTATTTGAGGGTTTTGGTTTGTGGGATGGGGCAGTCATGGAGCGTAAGATAGAGGTCATGATGACGGGAGGACGAGGTGGTGTGACCTATGATGATTGCCTGGGATTTGGTGGGGTTAACGGTGAGGTGCCACGGGTTACACCAAGTGGATAATTCAGAGAGATGGGATTGAAGGTGGTGTTGGGAGCAGGCGAGGGAATGTTGTCAGCACGCAGGAGGTGGACAGGAGGCTGGGGTTGCGGCATGTCTGTTGAATATATGAGAAAGAGGAGAGAGGACAGAGGCCTGAGGCACCCTGGGGGAGGGGTAAGACAAACGGGACTTTTAATTATTGATAGTGACATAGGATTGGCCGCGGGCGAGAAAGGATGCGATGAATCGGACATAATTAACAGGAAGGTGTAGAGTAAGAGTTTGAAAAGAAGCCTGGAATGCTATACACGTCACAACGGGAGTTCATCTCGATGGAAAGGAGGTGGGTAAGGTGCAGGAGTTGGTCATCGTCGGAGAAGAGAGGCCGGAATCCACACTGGTAGAGGGAAATGAGTTGGTGTTGATGGAGATGCTGGTAGATGCGGCGGGACAGAATGGTTTCCGGGGCCTTGCTAAACACCGAGATCAGGCTGATAGAACGATAGGATGAGGCGTCAGAGGGCGGCTTGTCGGGTACAAGAAACTTGATGATACGGGAGGTTACTCACAGGTCGGGGAAGAAGCCAGTGTATTGAAGAACCATGTCCATGAAGGTTTTTTAAAGTTGTTTGCACTGCCCTCCATAAGTTTGGAAACACCATGCTGCGTAGGGCAACGGAGCAAGATGGAAGTGATCTGTGTGAGTCATTGGTTATAATACGGAATAGCAAGCTCAAATAACGGTTTATAAAGACACAGCATTTTACACTTAATTATTGTACACATACATACATATTGGAACATACTAATGTTGCTCCATTTTATGTAAAAAAAAAAAAAAAAAAAGCAGTTCTACTAAACACGCCAGATGGCGCGAGTAGACCGGATGACTATGTAGAGGTACGTTGTTTACAGTTGTGTTCACTTGTATTTGCGTTTGCATAAAGGTATAATACGCTGCAAAAGTAATTCAAAATGGCCCAAAGTGCCAGATTCCTTATGAATCACAGGTAATGATAATCACTTTGCACCAAGAATGCAATAGTGTCCGACAAATAGCAAAGAAACTGAAGTTTTCCATCAGCTGACTCGTCAAAACCATACACCGGCATTAAGAAACAGGCTCCAATGAAGATCGTTCTCGCTCAGGAGCACCCAGGAAAATATCAGAACGCCAGGAAAAGTATTTGGTAGTGTCTAGGAAACGTAAAAGATTAAAAACTATCCGTGAATTGACTACTGATCTAATCGTGAGGGATACCCCGGTGAGTGAGTCAACAGTGAGACGACGCGTGGCAGACAACCCCCGAGGTAGCAACAAGGAAACCACTGTTGCGCCCTGTTAACAAGAACAAAAGGCTTCAGTGGGTTAAGACACACCAACATTTGACATTGAGGGATTGGGGAAGAGTATTATTCTCTGATGAATCAAAGTTCGGAATATTTGGAAGTAAACGCCGTCAATTTGTACTCCGTTTAGCCGATGAACGCTTAAATCCTCAGTGCGTACGTTATTCCAACTGTAAATCATGGAAGGTTTCTGTGATGGTGTGGAGATCCTTTGGAGGGAATCATTTCGGAGATTTGGTGAAAATAGATGGAAAAATGAACGCCGGCCGCGGTGGCCGAGGTGACTGAGGCACTCCAGTCACGGTCAGCACGGCCACTACGGTCGGGGGTTCGAATCCCCCCTCGGGCATGGATATTTGTGCCGTCCTTAGTATTAGCTAGTTCATAAGTAGTTTGTAAGTTTAGGGACTGATGACCCCGTAGTTAAGTCCCATAAGCTTAACAAACATTTGAACATTTTTTTTGAAAAATGAACCAGAATGATTCTCACGAGATTCTCCAGCGACATGCTAAGACATCTGGTTTGCGTTTGATTGGGAATGGGGTTGTCTTACAGCAATACAACAACCCGAAACATACGTCTCGCTTGTGTCAGAACTACGTGAAGTCTCTGGAGGTTCATAAAATGAAATGGCCGCTCCAATCTCCTGATTGTAATCTAATCTAGCTGCTATGGGATGAATTGGACAAGAGGATGCGGAAACTGGAAATCATGAGCTGAATTCCAATTGAAACGTTGGCAAAATTGACGCAGCGCATGCCGAGAGTGTGAAAGGCAGTGGTGAAAGCAAAGGTTGGCTATTTTTTGAGGAATCGAAAATTTATTTGCTGTATCTTCCTGTATATTACTTGAGCTTAATAACAAAATGGAGAACAACAACGTGCATTTTTATACTGTATTTCCTTTCCATTGTCTACAACTACTAGGTGATCTAAACTTATGGAGTGTAGTGTGTATTCTTTTAAGTTGCTCAGAATACGATCTGCGTTCCGAATTTAAGCGCTGAAAACAGCTGCATATACCTTTAGTGCTGATCTGAATGAACTTCTTTTTCTTTTTATTTATTTAATTTTATTTTTTTATTTTTGGGAAAGACAGACTATTTCACAGATGTTCGCATTCTAGTTGCCACGTAATTTATTTAGGTCCACTATCGGAAAAGAGCCTTTCACAGACATCTAAACATACTGGCCAAAACAATTAGGGCATCAGTTAATATATCAAGGTTCTGAAATACTGTCATTGGCAGAATGAACTAAAATAGTTGGACGGCTTTCTGTCGGTTCTACGTAGTGGAGACGATAACATTACGGTATCCGAGATAGTGGTAGTAAGGAAAAGTTCCTGCAGAGGGGGTTGGTGCTGACTTTTGTTTACTCTACCGAACGAATTACACAAGCAACTGGGTTCAGATACTGGAGTGAGCAGGTAGTGCAATGCAACAACTTGACTTTCCCGAAGCTATGTCATTGAGACCCATGGGAAGGTTGCGAGCGGGACAGACGTAGAGGGAGGTGGCTGCAGCTATTGAAGTGTCCCAAAGTGTAATCCGGCCATTCCCGCGCGGCGCCAGAAATCACTTTCACGTCCGATTACGTCTCTTCGTTAATAATGACATGCTACTTTGTCCTGGCTAGAAATTATTCATCCTAATCAACACAGTTGGTCTGATATTCCACATGCTCACACTCTGTTCATCAGGCGACGCTGCGGAATCCTATCGAACGCCTCGCAGAAGTCAATAAATACCGCACCTACCTAGCAGCCTGTATCTCTTGCCCTCTGGGACTCGTGCATGAATGGCGCGATGCAGGTTTCACATAATCGTCGCTTTTGGAATCCATGTTGATTCCTACATACCATATTTGCAGTGATGTCCTCTTGGTTTTCGATACTGTTTTCTAACTTGGTTGTCTCCAAGTCCTTTAGACTAGACACACCAGGAATTTCTTTTCTCCACAATTCTGTTCAGTGCTTCCTTTTAGTAAAGCGAACTACCCAGCTAATCTTCAGCATTCTCCTGTAGCGCCATATTTAGAAACCTTCTGTCATTACTCTGCCCGAACTACTTATCGTGCACTTTGTACTTCCGTACAAGACCAATCTCCAAACAAATGCTTTCAGAAGATACTTCCTAACACTTAATGTTCGATGTCAACAAATTTATATTCTTTAGAAAAATTTTTTTCTTCTTATACCCATACTGCAAGCCCATTTCACTTCCTTCCACCCACTGCGTCCTTTTAATGCTCGTCGACTCTTATAGATCTCATAACTGCTGTCTGTTTTTTTAGAGTCGTATATAACTTTTTGTTCCCTGTATTTTACACCTTCTCACATGAATAAATAATAATAATAATTAGCACTCATTCTTCTAAAAGTTTAAAAGTTTTATATGAACATTTTGCCTACATGAATAGGGACCCCTTAACGATTTCTGGCACGTTCGTTCCCTCATACTCCATCTAAAAAGGACAATTTCTTATGAAATGTGATGTTTTATAATAAGGGAGAATACCACTGAAATAAATCTGTATTAGCAACTTTATTATTACAATGAATATCCACCTGTCCACCATCCTTACCCTTTCCCATGGCAATTTCCACACCTCCCCCTCACTGACGATGCCCTCCGCCCAGGCATCTATCCCTCGTACCAGCTCTGATCCTTCCCCTTCTCCTCCTCTCCCTCCTCGGCCCTTGATCTCACCTGCCCACCTAGAGAGGTCCCTCCTCGCCCTCTTGCCGCTCCCTTGGGAATCCCCCCTCCAGCTCCTTACAGCTTCCTGGAACATCCCAACTCCCTCATTTCTCCCGGCCCTGTGAACCCTCGTCACCTCCTCCCCACCCGTCCGTCGCCCCTCCTCTGCTCCCCCGTCCCCCTCCCCCCTTCCTCACCCCTTTGCTCATTCGCCATCTATACCCATCACATTCATCTGCGTGCGCATCGCCTGTGTCTCCGTTGGAGTGTAATACATCAGTGCTTTTTTAACGCTACTGCGAACGGCAATCCCGCAGGCAACACCTGTTTCTTTTAACTGTCTGTGTGACTCATTCCTTCAGTGTTGTATTGCTCCCTTTACTTCGCCTTGTCCTTTTTATATAATACTTCCCACTTATCACTCCATTTACACGAGGCTCGTGTTCCATTTCTTCGCCATGTTTGTGTGTCTTGTCTACATTTTGTACTTAATTTGTAGTCTTTTCTCTCTCTCTCTCTCTAACTTTATTTTTATTTATTTATTTATTGTGGTACAACTTTAGTTGGGGAATAACTTTAATTAGAGACAACACACAGAAAATATTGTGGGAAGGCGAACGAAAGGCTACGTTTGATTTTCAGAACTCTTAAGAGATGCGATAGTGCTACTAAAGAAACTGCCTACACTACACTTGTCCGTCCTATTTTGGAGTATTGTTGCGTATTATGGGATCCTCACAATTTGGGACTACGGAGGAAATAGAAAAGTTCAGAGAAGGGCAGCTCGTATCGTAATATCGCGATAAAGGAGAGAGAGTTGTTGGTTATTCGTCGCGGCGATATCTATTTGCTAAATTTATTCAACTTTCTCCTCCGAATTGGGACATATTTTGTTAGCACCCATCTGCAAATATAATCCTAATAATAAAAATCAGAGAAATCAGATCTGTAACTGAAAGAATTAGATGTTTCGGTTTCCCTAGCGCTATCATGGAATGGAACGGTAGAGAAATATTACGAAATCGGTTCGATAAACCCTCTGTCACGCACTTAAATGTGGTTTGCATATATTGATGTCGATATAGATGTACAGCAGGCTAGGTAGTAGAATATATTATCATTTTCCAGAAGGGCTATCACTTTTGTTTACTTTGTGGATGTGAATAGATTATATTATTTTACAATTCGTAAAAGGAAGAGCTGAGTATGGTTATGTGGGATGGGTCCTGATTTTCGGTGGAACAGCCAGAGTAGTCCTCGAGAAGCACAGCATAGTTTTCATTTCGCTTCGCTTCTAGATGATGTCAGGTGTGCCTTGCAGTGAGCGTTCCTTCTTGATGTAACGTTGCTGTGTATGACCGTGGCAGACGGCGTCGGCCGAGCGTGGCGGAACGCCAGCGCAAGGCGAGCGGCGTGGGAGAGCTGGCCTGGCGTCAGCAGAGTGTGCGCCGGCGCCAGACACGGTCCACGATCCACGCGGTGTAGCGTGTTGGCCAGCGGCAGCAGGCGCTACACGCTGCTGCTCTGGGCTGTGGCGCACGAGGCCGCGATGCAGTTTGTGCATAAGAGGCGCGAGCCTCAACGAGCTACACGCGATCGCAGCGCTCCAGCGACAGTTGTTCGGCTTATGGAATGAGTGAAATTCCTGCTTTAGCTACATTAAAACGCACATTTCCGCTCTTGTGTACGTATGATGGTCATTTAGTTCCGTCTGTGACATAGGCTTTCATAACTAACAACTTCAATATATATGAACATAAGGCTATTAGGAACGTTACATATTGGGAAAGAGCCGATCAATTTGGATTTAGGAGAAATGTAGGAGCACGCGCGTCAATACACACATTAAGACTTATCTTAGAAGATAGGTTAAGGAAAGGGAAACCTAAGTTTTTTGTTTCGAGGGGGGTGTGGGGGTGGGAGTAGTAAGACAGGATTGTAGCTTTTCCCAAATGTTGTTCAGTCTGTACATTGAGCAAGCTATAGAGGAATGTGAGGAGAAATTTGAAGAGGGAATTAAAGTCCAGGGAGAGGGAATAATAACCTTAAGGTTTGCTGACGACATAGTAATTCTGTCAGAGACAGCAAAGGACCTGGAAGAGCAATTAAACGGAATGGACAGTATCTTGAAAGGAAGATATAAGATGAACATTAACAAGAGTAAGACGAGGGTAATGGAATGTAGTGTCAGGCGATGCTGAAGGAATTAGATTAGATGTGACTATAAAAGTAATAGATGACTTTTGTTATCTGAGTAGCAAGATAACTTCTGATGACCGAAGTGAAGAAGATATAAAATGTAGAATGGACATGGGAAGAAAAGCTTTTCTGAAGAAGCAAAATTTCTTGACATCCAATATTACTTTAAATGTTAGGAAGTCCTTTCTGAAAGCATTTGTCTGGAGTGTTGCATTGTATGGGAGTGAAACGAGGCCTATAAGGAGTTCAGACAAAAAGATGACAGAAGCTTTCGAAATGTGGTGTTACAGACGAATGATGAATATTCGTGTCACCGTCAGGCAAAGTGCCTTTGCCGGATTCGCATCGAAGCGCTCTTGTATTTTTTTAAGCTGCCTCCCATACGGTGCTTAGCTGGACGAGGATATCATAGATTCGTATCTCCACATCCTCTTTAAAGATCGAATGCCTGCATGGTAAACTTGTTTGTTAGAAATCAGAGATATGGATTTAATTGATATTGTGTTCAGCTACTGCAGTTATCCCCTTTTGGCCTAGGCGAACGCTCCATACATGTTCAATGCGGCGTTGTGAAATACCTCGCTGCGTCCGGCTGGTGAATTGTTTGTCACACTTACAGCTGATGCATTGGTTTCAAGGTGTCTGTATTTCTAAAGCCTTCATGTAGATTCATATATCAGGTTCCCGTGGGTGTTAATTATTCTTTTCCATTTGATTCTGTCCTCCCACCACTTTTCGTCTTGTACTCATTGCCAGTCCACCCTTCTTCTCTCCATACATTTCTCACTTGCTTACTCCAACCTGTACTTGGCCGCCGTCAAGCAATCTTCTTCCATCCATTCTTAGCTCTTCAATTATTTCTTGTAATCTATGATCACGATCCCTCTCTGCGTATCCCTGCCATTTTAATCTCTTTTTCCTCGATCCCCTCGCACATACTTCCCTCGATTTTGGCCGATGAGCGAAACATCATTTTAATGTTTCTCTCTCTTCTAAAATCCTAGCAATGTTTGCCTTGGGCGGCCTGGAGTATAGAAAGAGGACACGCACTTGGTGTCTTCTGCTTCCCGAGTGACTTCTTACTTTTTCGAGTACGCTTGAGAGCTCGTCCAACCTGCGTCTCGGAGAAGCCGTCGTCTCTGTAAAATGCTTGTTCTTTTGGAGACACATCTGGGAATCTTGTTGGCCTCATTCGGTTCATCCCTAATAAACAATACTGTTTTTCGAAGTATTTATTTAATAATGTAATATGTTGCAATGCCCATTTATTTGTCACTACAAACTAGGCACTCTCTGCACACACATTGTACACGTGTTATTTCATGCCATAACACTACAACCCCATCAACTGACGTCAGCATCACAGCGACGATGTTTCTTTTTCGTTTTGTGTACACATGTTTCTCTTTTGATGGGCTACAATACTGAGTCAGCATCCCTGTATAATGAGCTCACCAATAAGAAAGAGGGTTAGGTGTTAGTTTGCTTAAAATCTCCTATGTTTGGGCTGAAGTTTCATGTTGAGTCAGATCACTGTTTTTGGTTACCGTTATTATGACTGATGGACTGAAAGCTGATTTCATATTTTGTGAATTTCTTCCACAGAAAAGATTTTAGTGTACACATCAAAAGTGTATAACTTAAATACAACGGCGTTACACACTAAGGACACTATTCTAACGTCACACCATTTTCACATATTTTTTCTTCGCACATATTTTGTGCATTAACAGCACTTATGCTTGTTGCGCATTCTACTGTGGAGTTGTACATCTGCATTTAACACTGCCACTTTCCTTCTTGAAACTGATAGTCATCACAATTGCTTTCCTTGTGCACGTTGCAACATTGGAGCATTACTGCATATTGCTGTCATCAGCTAAGATAATTTTTGCTCCATGACTAGTTATTGCCATTGTATCATTCCTGATGTATTATCTCGAGGAACTTCTATAATAATATATTTTGGTTCCGGCTTACTGAGCTTTTGATCTTGTTTGAGGTTTGTGTTGTCTCTACTCTTGGTACAATATCTTCTACGTACTTCTAACACCGCATCTTATTAAGCAGGATCATATGGTCTCAGTATATTACAAAGATTTAGTTGTATACCTGTGATGCTCTTATCCAAGTCAAGAACGTCAAGCACTGATTTAGTGCATTTTGTTATTACTGATTTTGTAACTGTCAATTTGAATGACTTAAAAGATTATTATAGTCGACATAATCAATTTATGAGAGTCAACAACTGGTAATAGTTAAAACAATTTGCCGGCCGCGGTGGCCGAGGGGACTGAGGCGCTTCAGTCACGGTCTGCACGGCCACTACGGTCGGGGATTCGAATCCCCCCTCGGGCATGGATATTTGTGCCGTCCTTAGTTGTAGGTAGTTCATAAGTAGTTTGTAAGTTTAGGGACTGATGACTCCGTAGTTAAGTCCCTTAAGCTTAACCAACATTTGAACATATAAAACAATTTATTATCTTATTATCAGCCAGAAGTTGAGAGTTTTTTAACATGTTTCAATCCTTCTGGATTATCTTCATAATCTTTTGGTTCGTCTGCAACCCGTGACAAGTACTTGTATACCTTGCTATATCAATTATTACTTTACATTTATGAATATGTTACTATGCTTTTGTTCGCCTCGCCCTGCATCGAGTTGACTTTCTAGACTTCTCTGCTTTCATTCACTGCACTGCGTATTACTTAGTCAATATATACCTCTTTTACACGAAGAAGTACCTTTCGATTAATATGTTAGCACCAACAGTAGTAATTGGTGCTTATTATGGCTCATTATGACTTCATAATACATATTCCTGTCCACTTATTTTTATGAGACATAACTACTGAATGGTCATTTTTGGAAACTTATTTCGAAATTATTAATTTAAATGTTGTAGAGAAGTTAGTAATTACATAGTTTTCCTTATACACTTCTAGCCAACTATGTTTTCCTAATGTTCTCGCGTTTCTTACATTTTTTATTCTGAAAAGTATTTAATACTCAGGCAATTTTGGTTTTTCTCCCATACCCGAATATACTGTTATTATTAGACATAAGTTGACTGACAAGGTTCATTTGCAAAGTGTCTCACTGATACTGAAATAATGTTAATTAAAATTGAAAATTAAGGTTTGAGTAATAATTACTACAGTAATTTTAGCTGGCCATAGCGGTAATTATACATGTTGGTCAGGCTTATAGATTGTTGTGTAATGATGAATAGGACAGGAAAAACAGTTACCGGTTTAACAAATAATCCGGAGCTATTAAAAAGCATCAAAACAGATGCAGGGATTAGTGAACACAGAGTTGTAACGAGACGAGATATCGAAATTACCAAATCCACCGAAATTAACCCCTCGAACGTGCTCCACGAGCTGAGTTCGGGCCAGCAGTGGCCAGCATTCTGGAGGAGGTACCAAATGTAAATATTCCTTCAAACCGTCTTGATTGAAAATTTTTTATTAGTTAATGACGCGTTTCGCCCTTTAGCAGGGCATCTTCAGATTATCTGCGAGACAGAATTTACACAAAATTACAAGACGGAATTACAAACGGTTATAATGGAACATGGGCTTATTTTGTGTTAAGAAGACAGTATAAATGGTAAACAAAGCTTACAATGCGCTCTCCGTAGTGTGACACCGTAAGTTGTTATTGCGATGTTTCTATTTTTCTGGAATGTTTTTTGGATTTCCTTGTTTCCTTCGTTGATACCCGAACATTTGTAGGGCCACAAGGAAATCAAAAAAAACATTCCCGAAAAATACAAACACCGCAATAACAACTTACGGTGTCACACCACGGAGAGCGCATTGTAAGCTTTGTTTACCATTTATACTGTCTTCTTAACACAAAATAAGCCCATGTACCATTATAACCGTTTGTAATTCCGCCTTGTAATTTTGTGTAAATTCTGTCTCGCAGATAATCTGAAGACCTGCTAAAGGGCGAAACGCGTCATTAACTAATAAAAAATTTGCAATCAAGACGGTTTGAAGGAATATTTATTCTATCTGATTGCTGTTGTACACCATGGATTGGAAATCATTTTATACCAAATGTACTGGAACTCTTATGTCGGCTGCAATGGCCTCTTGAAATTTTAACGTTATTTTTCGACGATAGTGATAGTTAATAATGAAAAATGTCGTGAATAGTTTCTATGTCCACATATACGTACCAACCAACAAATAAGGATTCTGTTCCCTATTGACAACGTTGTTCCTACAAGGAGTAGTTCTGGAACAATATTTAGAAATGTATTACTAAAGAAAAAATACTTGAAAAGGTGATTTTGGTAAAAGTAATGTGCATGCATTTCTCCTGTCGTAAAGTATTTGAAACCGTCAATTTTTTTAAAAAATCTGCTTGTTTTCGCTCTACACATTTTTGCTGCCAACAGCGTAGAACTAATTAGCAACGTACAATCTGAGAATAGCACGCGAAAACATCTCAGTATGAAGTGTCGCGAGGCTCGAGAAAAATTACAAAGTCATGGGGTTAAATGAATATTTCTATTCAAAGATACAGGTAAAAATTTGCGTAACTCCATCATGAGTTAAGTCTCCCGTCTTTCTATACCAACAGTGTCAGTTAACGTCGGATGTGGCTTACATGCAAAGAAATAATATCGATAGCAGTTGAGAGATTTATACCAAATAAATTAACAAAAGAGGGGTCCGACCCCATGGTACACAAAACAAGTCAGAACATTCTCGCACTAGACAAGAAGAAAGGATGCCACATTTAAACAAACACAATATTCGCAAGTCTCGCAATCATATACCAGACACACGAAATGTAACGCGGACTTTAATACGAGAAGCTTATGTTAGTGTCGAATGTCCAAATGTTTGTTAATCCAAGGGACCAAAACGCTGTGCTCATCAGTCGCTAGACTTACAAACTAATTAAACTAACTGACGCCAAGTACGACATACACCCATACTCAAGGGTGGATTTGATTTCCGGGTGGAGCGGCCGCACATTCTCTGACATGCAAGGCCATTCCAGCGAGGCTTATGATAGTTTCCACAAAGAAACAGTGTACCGTAATTTGATACAAAATTTGGTATAAAATCTAAATAAATTATGGTCATATCTACATTAACAGTAAATCACGTTGAATCTTCCCTACCTGACAGTAATGGTAATACTATTGATGACAGTGCTACTAAAGAAGAATTGCTGAACACAGATTACGGAAATTCTTTCACTAAAGAAGACGAAGCAAGTACTCTATAATTCGAAACAAGAACAGCTGCCAGCATGCGTAATTTACAAGAAGACATCCTTGGAGTAGTGACGTCGACTCTCAGTAGCATTTTTGAACATATATTTTCCTCGGACTTTTTGAACTACCTTGAACAGAGCGACCTACAGACCTGTTGTCACCACGGATTCAGAAAGTATCGTTCTTGTGAAACGCAGCTAAATCTTTACACGCATGAAGTGATGAATATTATCGACAAGGGATGTCAAAACGATTCCGGAAAGCTATTGACTACCTCACAAGCGGCTTCTAATGCAATTGTGTCTTTATGGAATATCGTCTCAGTTGTGTGCTTGGATTCGTGATTTCCAAAGCACGTAGAAATCGACGGAAAGTCATCGAGTAAAACACAAGTTTTATAGGGGCCCTACTATTACTTGTCCTTATAAACGATTTCGGAGACAATCGTATCACCTCTCTTAGACTGTTCGCAGATGATCTGTCGTTTATCGGTTAACAAAGTCGCCAAAAAGATAAAAATCAACTACAAAACGGTTTAGATACCTGCATGGTGCGAAAATTGTCCTTATAATGGAGAGTGTGATCTATATGAACACTAAAAGAAACCGTTAAACTTCATTTAAACGATAAATCAGTCAAATGTGTTGTTGTTGTTGTGGTCTTCAGTCCGGAGACGTTTGATGCAGCTCTCCACAATACCCTATCCTGAGCAAGCCTCTTTAACTCCACATAAGAATGGCAACCTATATCTGTCTGAATCTGCTTACTGTATCCATCTCTTGGTCTTCCTCTGCGGCTTTTACCCCACATACTTCCCTCAAATGCTAAATTCACGATTTCTAGATGTCTAAGAATGTGTCCTACCAATCGATCCCTTCTTTTAGTCAAGATATGCCAGAAATTCCTTTCCTCCCCAATTCTGTTCAGTACCTCCTCATTAGTTATGCGATCTACCCACCTAATCTTCAGCATTCTTCGGTAGCACCACATTTCAAAATCCTCTATCCTCATCCTGTCCGCACTGTTTATCGTCCATGTTTCACTCCCATACAAGGCAACACTTCCTTAGGCTTAAATCAATATTCGAGGTTAACAAATTTCTCTTTTTCAAGAACGTTTTTCTACCCATTGCTATTCTGAATTTTATATCCTCTGTACTGCGACCATCATTTGTTATTTTACTGCCCAAGTAACAAAACTCATCTACCTCCTTTATTGTTTAGTTACCTAATCTAATTCCTTCAGCATCACCTGATTTTCTTATACTGCACTCCATTACCCTTGTTTTACTCTTGTTAATGTTCATGTTATATGCAGCTTTCAGCGCACTGTCCATTCCGTTCAACTGCTCTTCCAAGTCCTTTGCTGTCTCTGACAGGATTACTATGTCGTCGGCAAAACGCAATGTTTTTAATTCTTCACCCTGAACTTTAATTCCTTCTCCAAATTTCTCCTTGCTTTCCTTTATAGCTTGCTCAATGTACAAATTGAATAACATTGGAGAAAGGCTACAACCCTGTCTTACTCCCTTCCCAACCACTGCATCCTTTTCATGCCCTTCAACTCTGACAACTGCTGTCTGGTTTTTGTATAAGTTGTAAATAACCTTACGCTCCCTATATTTTACTCCTGCTTGCTTCAGAACTTGAAAGAGTTTATTCCGATCAACATTTCCAAAAGCCTTCTCCAAATCTACAAAAGCTAGAAATGTAGGTTTGCCTTTTCTTAATCTATCTTCTAGGATAAGCCGTAAAGTGAGTATTGCCTCCCGTGTTCCTACATTTATCCTGAACCCAAACTGATCTTCCCCGAGGTCGGCTTCTACCTGATTGCTGTGTGACAACGCAAGTCTCAGAATTCAGAATCAATTGCTTCAAGAATAGCGTGCAGCTGACTGTGGCAACGTGTATGTCATCTAATGAAGTGCACCGGAGAAACATGTCTTTCCCATAGACTACTTGTTGATGTACAAAAGCTGGATAAAAGGTAGCGAAGGTGTTTTTTTTACTTTATTTATTTATTTATTTTTTGTTTTGTTTTTATTTTTTATTTTTATTTATTTATTTATTTATTTTTTGACAGAAGTAATTATTGTTACATACCTTCAACGTAACCACCCCCGTTAGTTAAGATATTTTGTCAAATGTCCGGAAGGCGCCATCCGCACGTCTATTTCTGTTGATGTCCTGTACTGACCCACCCCTGGTGTGGTACGGGATGCCTCGCAGTGGTTCTTTCACTTTGGCAAAGAGATCACATGGAGTCGTGTCGGCTGTTCCAGACTCTCCTATTGCCAGCAGCGAACGGTACAGACCTCTTAGCCGTTGGCAATGACATTCTGGAACATCGACCGTACTCAAACGACATGAGTGCCTGCGATTGCCACCTCTTTGCCAAACTGAAAAAGCTACTTAATGGATCCCGTATAACACGAGAGATGACGTCATTCATGCCATAGGGTGGTCGATACCGGATAACACTAGAAAGAGACGCGCGGATATTATACTACGCCTTCCGAACAATTGGCAATAAAAAAATATCTATAAATAACGGGGGAGGTTACGTTGAAGAAATGTAACTATAAGTACGTCCGTCACTGCAGAGAAAACTCCTGCAGCTGTTGTACGTTGCAGTGTATAAACAAAGCGCCAAGAATTGGCAAGCCTTCTAGCAAAGTCCTCATCACTGCATATAGTAAATTTAAGCCTCGAAGCAACCAGTAGATCTCCACGACTGGCGAGATCCAGTATTCTAAAAATAGATTTAAAATTAAACTGCGTCCTAACGTCTAGTTTCCTAAATCTGTTGCCAAGGAAATTCGAATAGCGTTGGCGAGCCGAACGAACCGTCGCGGCCGAGCGCAATGAAACGCTATGTTACGATGCGCGAGGCCGTTCCACGTCGGGGGTTCGAATCCCCCTTCGGGCATAGATATTTGTGCCGTCCTTAGCCAGTTCATAAGTAGTTCGTAAGTTTAGGGACTGATGACCATGCAGTTAAGTCCTATAAGCTTTACAAACATTTGAACATTTTGCACTGACTTCGCGGGCTTGGTCCAGCAGGGAACCCGTAATTTGGTTATCCCTGTTGTGATCGACAAATAAAAGTTTAAGTATGATGACATGCTAACTAATGGAAGGAATGAGGCGTACTCCTCTCGAAAGAGGAGTAAAGGCGACAAACATTCACATATTATCAACTGTCTTACTACTGTCCGCCTCTGTAGTCTAGAGGACAGCACGGTGGATTGCCCCGCTGGGGGCCCGGGTTCTACTGTCGGCCGGATCGGAGATTTTCTCCAATTGGCGACTGGGTGTTGTGTCATCATCATCATCATCTCATCAACACTGACATGTAAGTAACCGAAGAGGCGTTAGCTAAAAGCACTTCCACCAGGCAGGCTAAACAGGACCCCATTTGGGGTCTAACGGCCATAAATGCCACACATCATCATAATCACCACCACCATCATCATCATCTTATCACTGAAAGAGTCAAGTAAGAGGTGAGATTAAAAAAAAAGTGTTATGCGTGGTAAAATATGTAGTAAGAGAGGTGCTTCCAACAAAGATGGCTCTGCAGTACTGACAGAAACACACCATTACGTTCTGTGGGATTGCGAGCATCATGACACTCTCAGCTTGGACTGCCTTAGCAGTGACGAACATGTTCAGTTCAAATGTTCAAATGTTCGTAAAGTCTATGGGACTTAACTACGGGGTCATCAGTCCCTAAACTTACAAACTACTTATGAACTACTTACAACTAAGGACGGCACAAATATCCATGCCCGAGGGGGGATTCGAACCCCCGACCGTAGTGGCCGTGCGGACCGTGACTGGAGCGCCTCAATCCCCTCGGCCACCACGGCCGGCCAAAAGACCAGCGACCATGTTCAGTGGAGATGCTTGTGTGAATTGGAATCCGCCTGCAAACAGAGGAAGCACATGCTGGAGCAGTATAAGCATTCCACATCCTGCAGCCATCTGACAACGCCGCACTTAACACATCGCTTGCAGACACACACAAGAATCCTATTAATTTTGACAACATTGTCAGAGGAGAAAAACAGCGATCTATTTGGTATGATCAATATACAAAAATCAGTCTTGATCGCAGAAATTAACAGTTTCAATTAACCGGTTTCGACCTGATGTAGGTCATCTTCGGAATGACAAGTAGCCCATGTGGCCAGTGCTGCACTCGGCTGGGCTGGGCTGTCCAGGGCTGTTCTGCTGCCAGCAGGTAGGTAGGTGAACAGTTACCTACTGGCAGCAGAACAGCCCTGGACAGCCCAGCCCAGCCGAGTGCAGCACTGGCCACATGGGCTACTTGTCATTCCGAAGATGACCTACATCAGGTCGAAACCGGTTAATTGAAACTGTTAATTTCTGCGATCAAGACTGTTTTTTGTAATACTGAAGAATCCTATCCCTGCACGTCCCTATAACATAACTTAAAACACAACGCATTGTAACAGTATCCGCAACATTCTGCGAAATATATTTGATACGGAGGTGACAACAGTCATGGGATACCTCGTAATATCATATCAAACCACCTTTGCCCTTCGAAGTGCAGTAACTCAACTTGGTGTGGACTCGAAAAATCGTCTGGAGCTCCCTTCTGGAATATTAAGCCATAATTGCGGAAGTGTTGCAGGTGAAAGAGTTTGAGCACTACCTGCCCTCCCAGTTCTCCTACAAATGTTGGATGGAATCCATGTCGGGCTACCTGGGTGGCCAAATCATTCGCTGGAACTGCCCAGAAAGCAGTCGTGATCAACAGTGGACCGGTAACACGGTGCGTTATCATCCGTAAAAGTTCCCATAAATGCTGCAAATGGTTTCCAATTAGCCGAACATAACTATTTTATTTGGTCCAGAAGACCTTGTCTATTCATTGGGAAAACAGCGAACACCATTATGTATGCACCAGCATTTTCCACAGTGCCTCGTTCACAACTTGGGCTTTTGGCTTCGTGGAGTCTCCGCCGCGCCCGCATCCTCCCGTCATCTCTTATCAACTGAAATCGGGTCTCAGTTTACGAAGCCATGGTTTTCCAGTTGTCTGGATATGGTCATTAGTCCGGCAGAGGTGCTCGAGTCGATGTCGTGCTAATAACAAAGGTACTCATTACCTAGACATTGGGAAATGATAAAAATGACTGACAATTTTGAGTTGATTTAACCTACAGTGGCTTTTTTCTATTCTATACTATGGCGATTCTGTGACAAGTGGCAATAAGTTACAGTTAGACTTCGAGCACCACTTATTAGGATCCTAAGTAAATGGTTATCAAGTTCAGAGCCACAGTAATTGTTACTGGATTATATGATCACATCATTTCATGCTATGGATCAGTTTCATGCTTAGAATATAATGCAGGTTCCTCAAAAGGAAACATTTTCACAGTGTCTCCTACCTGTACCGTAATTTTGTCTATAATGTCATATCATCATCATTATCATCATTTATTACATTCATGGTCCTTCAAGGTCTACAGTAGAATAAAAAGGATACAACCACAGCTATAAAGGAATTCAATGATACATTTTCACATATTATTTTCTTTTCTCAACCCATATGTGTTTACAGTGGGTCAGATAATCTTCTCCTCTTTTCTTATGATTTTAAATAGCTGACCTACATGCTAACAAAAAATTATCGTTTTATGTACAATTGTTACCTTTTATTGCATAGATCAATTGCCGGCTTTGGATATAACTACCAAAGCTACACATTGGGAAACAATGATTTAAGATGATTATCTTTCATCATTTTAATTGCATGACCTATATTAAGTCACACCTGATGCACTTTTTCAAATTTTATGATGCCGATATTTCTACAGCAGCACACCCTGCCATTATAAAGGCACAACTGCACTCAAGGAAGCAACGTGCAAGCGAAATTGCTGCGCGGGAGTTGCCGAGCGGTCTGGAGGGCCACTTTACGGATAGCGCGGCCTCCCGCGTCGGAGGTTCGAATCCTCCCTCGGGCATGGATGTGTGTGTTGTCCTTAGGTTAGTTTAACTGAGTTTAAGTAGTTTGCGAGACTAGGGACTGATGACCAACGTAGTTTGGTCCCATAGGATTACAAACATTTGAACAAGCGAAAATAATACTTCGGTTTGCAAAGGTTATAGACAAGGAAGATAACACACACAACACAAGTAACGGCAGAATCAAAGCAACCAAAGATGACCGACATCAGAAATATCGATGGTGACTATTAATCAACAGGTGAGGTTTGCAAAGGGTATAGACAAGGAAGATAACACACACAACACAAGTAACGGCAGAATCAAAGCAACCAAAGATGACCGACATCAGAAATATCGATGGTGACTATTAATCAACAGATGAGGTAGCATATTGTGTCCCTCTGTTTTTTGACGAGAGACAGAGTCGGATTCAAAGCAGAATGTAAACAAAACCGTTATTAGGTTGCTCGCTAGTTTAATTTCTATTGCTTCCTGAATAGCACTATCCCAATAGATGGAAGTGCTTGCAGGGATCTCTGTATTACTTCGTAGGATGACCGGTGCCAAGACAATGTTCTGCAATGGCGGATTGTTTGGCTGTAGAAAGCGTGTGTGACTTCGAGAGCTGAGTTGTCTAATCTCGAGGTCGCCTTTCGTCAGAGTAGTTATACTTAGAGACAGATAAAACGTGTGTTGCGCTATCAGCCTACTGTGCAACGGGTGAGTGACGATAGTAACGAAGTGGCACCTAAATCTACGGCCTTTTTGCCTTAAGCAGGAAGCATTTCCAATAGGATTTTGCGGACTTTGATATGAAATGTGTTTTTCGACCACCTTCTAAGATAAAGGTTCTGTTGGGGTCTGTAAAGGATGATCTTGCGATGCGTAAGGCTGGGGTCTATCGTATTCCTTGCAGTTCTAGCATGTCATATTGGTCAGACAACAAGGACTGTGAAAGACCGGTGTATTGAACACAAACGTTACACACGCTTTCAACAGCCAAAAGATTATATTGTTGGAGAACACTGTCTTGGTACGGGACATCCTATGGAATAAAACAACACAGAGATTCTGTCATGCACTTCCATCAACTGGGTTAGTGTTATTAAGAGCCGGCCGCGATGGCCGAGGAGACTGAGGCGCTCCAGTCACGGTCTGCACGGCCACTACGGTCGGGGGTTCGAATCCCCCCTCGGGCATGGATATTTGTGCCGTCCTAGTTCGTAAGTAGTTCATAAGTAGTTTGTAAGTTTAGGGACTGATAACCCCGTAGTTAAGTTCCATAAACTATACAAACATTTGAACATTTTTTGTTATTAAGAAAGCTGTTGAAATTAAATTAGCAAGCGACCTTAAAACAGAGATGGTAGTTTTTGTTTAAATTCTGCCTGGAATTCGGCACTGTCTCTCGTCATAACACAGAGAGACAGAATTAATGCTGCCTCCCAGTTGATTAATAGTCACTATCGATATTTCTGATGATGGTCATCTTTTGTTGAGTTGAATCTGCGGTTTCTTGTACCACAGTCTAACGTTCACAGTCGCGACATTCACTGCTGTGAAAGTTGTTACCAACTGACAGCTGCAACTACACTGGCGCTCCCAGCGGTGGGCAAGGTGCCATAAGAGAAATGTTTGTTTGTAATTACCTTTCTACGTAATTAACGAAATAGTTTCTGTAATTTTTGCGTTCCAAACATTAATAAAATATCGAGACATATATATAATCGTGAAATAAATGTTAAAACAGCCGAATTTCCCTGATTCAGTGATATAAACAACAACTTATTCATGAGGAAATACGAATATGTTTATATTTTGTAGCCTACTCCGCTGAAAGTGAGAGAATATAATCAGATGAGAAACGTTAATTCCTGTTGCAGTCTGTTTCTATGTGAAAGGAACTTTCTTTGACGTGTAAAAATTCGATATAGAGTCTAATGATTCGAACATTTTTATCCTTCAGTCATCTTTGTTATATACCTATATACTTTTGAGTATAGTTACTTTTGATTATAAAACGAATGTATTGAAGATTTTTGCCGTTTGTGGTTCAGCTGTAGTAACATTTGTGGAATTGGTTTCTGCTTGTTGGAAAACTGTTTGCTTTCGATGTTTTATTGCCACGTTTGTGATGATTTACCTTCAGCTACAGCAGTAGTGGCTGATGAGGTACATTTAATAATTTAGGTAATGCATTTCAGATGCGTTTCTTATGTTCAACACTTTCTAATTTGGCTGGAATTGCAGTGAAGAAGTCCTGACGTTTCTGAGTAGAAAACCGATGCCTTTCTGTAGATGTTTGGGTCTTCTCTTGTTTATTAGCAATTTTTGCCCTTAATAGAAACTGAAAATCTTTATCAAAAAATCGAAGAATGCAATATAATCTTAAATAAACTGTCCTGAAAAGTACCGTTTCATACCTTCCAATGGTTCTTAGGAAACCTCATAAAGACAAATGTGGAGTTATTTTCTGGTTATTACCTATTTTGATGGCATTACATACCTTCGCCGGCCGCGGTGGCCGAGCTGACTGCGGCGCGCCAGTCACGGTCTGCACGGCCACTACGGTCGGGGGTTCGAATCCCCCCTCGGGCATGAATATTTGTGCCGTCCTTAGTATTAGCTAGTTCATAAGTTGTTTGTAAGTTTAGGGACTGATGACCCCGTAGCTAAGTCCCATAAGCTCTACAAACATTTGAACATTTTTTGAACATACCTTCTCCGTTATAAAAAGTACGTTAAAATCAATTTAAACGGCACTATTCACACTCAGGCGATCTCATATTCAGAAATGTACCTCGCCAGCCGCTTGGAGCGCTGCTATCGTGGCATAAATGAAAATCATTGGAAGTTTTGTGACTGTATATGTAAGACTATGCTTGTACTGTGTGTGTTATCTTCCTTGTTTACCCTTTGCAATCGAGGTATTAAATTCGCTTGCACATTGCTACCTTGAGTGCAGTTGTGTCTTGGGAATGTCAGGGTGTGTTCCTGTCGAAATATCGGCGGTGGTCGACGTCGTCACCCGGCAGCATACCCGTAAGTTGTTTGAATATTTAAAGATAGGTATTTCTCTGACTTTTTGTTACAGGATATTGAGTACGATTTTACACTTTTACTTACAGAATCAAAGATGGCAGTTTAATCTGCCGAAACCGGTCATCTGAACGAAGATTATCAGCGATCTTGGCTGTTTTCCCTGATAAAAGGTGCTCGAGTCGGTCGTCTGCTGCCAAAGCTAATTAACGCTAAATTGCGCTGTTCTGTGCTACCCAATGCGCCCGTCACACGTGACACGGTGATTTTTCCGGTTATTTCACGCTGTAGTGCTTGTCTGTCAGTACTGACAACTCTACACAAACTCCGCTGTTCTCGGTCATTGCGTGTGCCGGCCGTTGGCCACCGCGTTGTCCGTGAGGTAGTGCCTGAAATTTGGTATTTTCTACATATTCTTCAAACTCTGGAACCTGAAATATTGACGTCCATAACGGTTTCGAAAGGCCCCATGCTTCTTGATCCTACTAACGCAATCAGAGTCTTTTCATTCCCGTCGTACGACCATAATCACGTCGGAAACTTTTCACACGAATCACCGGAGAACAAACGACAGTGCACCATCATTTTCAACCTTGTGTACGCGGTACTACCATCATCTGTAGCCGTGCCTATGGCATTTGTAAAGAACAGTTCTAACAATGTTTCAACTATTACTTTGAGTTTTAAGTTGAACTGAAATGATCGTATGGCATTATTGACCACAACACACCATTAGGCGTTGTTAATCTTCCTGGTGCAAGTCTCTGTATTTCACACTATTTCAGTAGCTTGTGAGTCTTTGTAGCGAAAATGCGATGAAACACTCGTTTTGAGCGAGGAAAATGTCTGACCTGCCTGGGAATCAAAACCGGGACCTCGCACTCTGGAAACAACCACCCCGTTTACATGAACTCCCAAAACCGCATTTCGTAAATCGATTTCCCAAATCCGCTTTTGGTTGGTCATGTAAACACTCCAAAATCGATTCTGGAAATCCGCTTCTCTAAAGCGGTTTTCCAGTTTCACAATCGATTTTCGTGCCCATGTAAACGCAACCGTTTTTTAAGTGTTCTTGGCTTGCCATATTGTGCCATTGCGCCGTATGAATAATATTACTTTTACTCTGTATTCCAGAGAACATGCTCAGGTTGGCGTGAATAAAGCAAGTCGGAGAATATACTTCAACATTATCGGCATGAGTAAAAGGATGGGAGAAGTTGCTCACAACAGAGAACACTCGCCGATTCCATAAGAATTAAACTAGAGAAGTTTCTCACGACCGGAGAACATTCTCCCTTTTCTGAAGTGAGGACTCAAGCATACGTCGAGCAGAGTAACTTCTATTAGGGCTACGTTTTACTGTGGTTTGTAATAAAAATGACAAAATTTGTATTGCTTAGAAGGCAAGAAAAGTTCACTTATACGTAGTCTGAAGAAATACGAGAAAAACTGAAAAGTGTATGCAAATAAAAACATTTTGCTAACGATTCGGTTCCTTCATAAAAATCATAAGTGCGACATTTCAAGCGAGAGTGATTTCAGAGGAGTATTTTCGTTGCAGACATACAAAGGTGACATCTGCCTCTTTTACCCGTTTGTTTGGAGTGCACATTTATAGATGTAAACAGCTACGTAGCAAAATAATATTGTATGTTTTTAAAAAGGATCTATTAATAAAGCCTTTTGACGTTGATTCCAAATGAAGTGCATCCCAGGACTTCACAGTCTGAAAACCGGGTACTGAACTCTTGTTTTTTGTACTGCTCTTGTTCATTCTACCCAAACCGGTTGGCATATTTAAGATGAGTTTCCTGACTTAGTAATCGTAACGTCTGTTATGTTAGAAGTAAGCAGACACGACAGGAAAATTAATAACCGATTAATTACTTACCTAGCGGTCTGTTTCTTCTAACAAAATCGCATGACCTATCGCATATGATCAGATCTTTGTGTGTCATATTTGACATAACGTACCTCTGACAGCGGTCCACATTGAAACAGATGAAAATCTGATGCATTCTTAAAATTTTGTTCGCAAATTGTGTTGCCCCAACTTCAGTAATAAGCAAGTTTCTCGCATGACGAAAATTTTGTAACATCGTCAGAAGAATAAAATTCGCAAAAAATCCATATTTAGTCTTAATAATATGCTGTTGCACAACAAAATAATATCTGACCATAGTACACTTTTTCCTGAAAACGTAGTTGCCAATTCCATATTTGAACACTGAATAATTTGCCTAATTGTGCGAGTTTAAAGGAATATACGACTGAACAGAGTTCTGTGCCGGACATGACACAGGAACTTACTCAAGTAGGGGAGCTAGCGAGAATTAACTTCCAGCTCAAAGCATATGCTTCGAAGTTTTTATTCGTACGAAGCTGAGAACTTACTCAGAGAACGCTCTTTTGCTCTGTGAATCTCCTCTGGAGCATGTGCTCTTTCTTATTCATACGGCCCATTAATGAGCAAGTCCAGATAATGTGCCACATTTAACCACTGTGGTATGGCCCTACTATTCTATCACCAATTGTGTTAATAACCGCAACCAAGTGCTGCGCAATATTTTCTACAAACACGTGTTTAGCCGCGGTGGAGTAGCCGAGCGGTCTAAAGCACCTCGCTGCGGAGCGCGCGATTGCTCGCCGTCGGAGGTTCGAGTCCTCCCTGGAGCATGGGTGTGTATATTGTCCTTAGGTTAGTTCACCTTAGTTTAAGTAGGTTGTAGGCTACGGACTGATGACCACGCAGTTTGGTCCGATAGATTTACAAACACTTGCATTTTCACACGTGTTTATCTCAGAAAGTACACCTTTCGGGACACATGATTATTGGACTTATTTTTCTTGTTTCGATGAGTACTACAGCCTCTCAAAGTATTCGACATTTTCTTTGAACATCCTGTAAAACCAAAATTTTTCAAATACTAATTTTTTTTTTTTTTTTTTTTCATTTCATGCGAATCATCCTGAAAGCGAGGTCGCACGTGTGTGACACTGCGCCTCTCTCAAAACCTGGTGTAGCGTCAGGTCGGGAGTACTGCCAGCACACCGGTCTGCGCCGACTTCCGTATAAGGACGGATCGGGTGGGGCCAGTTCGCATTCTGCGCCCGGTTCAAGTCCACAGGCGACGTAGCTCTCGCCCTGTCCCGCTTCTTTGCTGGCTGCCGGTCCACCACCGCCAATGCCACAGCATAAGCTGTCTACTTAGGCTCGCCGTCTGATGTCTGATGTCGTCTTGTCCCCCTTCTGCGCTTCTTCTTCGTCGCCTCTTCTTTTGAGGCCTTTTTTGTGTCCACAGACCGACAGACAACCGCGCCAGTTTGCTGTATGCGGCCCTCGGCGCGTCTTCTCTTTTTCTGTCGTAGGCGCGGCTGTCGTGTCCTCCTGAATACTTAACACACATCGGGGCGATGTGACAATGTTTTGGCACGCGTTCCTCTTCCTTGCACTCGACGCACTGAGACTTGACGTTCAGGCCTGGGGTAAGGGGCTCCGTCACAGGGAAGCCTGAAATCTTCCCAAAGTTGAAAGATGTCAGCGCTGTCGTCTTCAGTTTTCGCGTTGACGTCCAACAGCGACGGCCTCTTCGTCTTGTTCCGCTCTAATGACCACGCTGTCGACGGGGCGTTAAACACCAGTCTCCCTTCCTCCTTCCTGTTGTTCTTGACGGTCATTACGCCGTAGCCCGTACAGCCCGGTCCTCCCAGGACTGTCTCTTCTGTTATGATCCATGGAAGTCCCTTGAGGAAGTCCTTGGCGACCTTAACTTGCCGTTTTCGCGGCGGCGTCTTGTTCTCCAGTGACTATTGAGCCTTTCAGCGCCCTGTAATCTTTCTCCGCGGCTTGGATTTTCATTACAGCGTCTGGATACACTGATCCAATGCCTACTAACTAGCACATAGCCCTTATTTTGTAATACAGTATTGTTCATTCCGTCACGTTGCAACGAAGGAACAGCTAAAATGTTCAAATGTTTGTTAGCTTAAGGGATTTAAATGCAGGGTCACCAGTCCCTAAATTTACAACCTACTTATGAGCTACCTTATGCTAAAGACGACACAAATATCCTTGCCCGAGGGGGGATTCGAACCCAGACGGAAGGAACAGCAATAATTTCTTCATCTTCCTGCTGTATCTACTTTCTTGTATTTCGACTTATTCAGTGACCTGATTAACCGAATGGGCTGTAACTGTGGTGGCCTTTCCGTGACAATCTTCTCTTGTACTACCCATACCATGCTGCAGAAATCACTACAATCTGCGCTAGCTGCTACAACGAGCACGAGAACTTTGACAAGTTGGTGCGCAGCACAGGTAATTCTTTACTTGCGAGTAAAAAAGGATTATTTTTGAGAACATTATGGAACGGCGATCTTATTTCAAATTATTAATTCAACTAACAATAACAAGTCAGACAACATCGCAGATCATTTTATTTCACTGGTAACCGCTTTCGGTCACTTACATGACCATCATGAGACCACGACTGTAATGTTGACTACCAGTTGTTTACAGCTTAAAGGTTTAATGTTGACTCCTATCATTAAACCTTTAGGCGGCTCCAGTTGTAAACAACTGGTGGCCAACATTACAGGTATATTTTATTCTTATTTTAAGTACTCTATTTAGAAATAATTTATCCCCCTAATAATATATTGTCTATCATTACAGTTGTGGTCTGATGATGGTCATGTAACTGACCGAAACAGGTTACCAGGGAAATAAAAGAAATTGCGATCTTGACTGACTTGTTATTGTTAGTTGAATTAATAAAAATACAGAAGTGTCAGTCTCCGATTTTCCTGAAATTTGGATATGTTATAATATATGAAAAACAAAGTAAAACTTTGTTTAGCGGCGATGAAGTAAGAGGTGGAACGGTTCCTCCAAAATGAGGACTAAAATGGAAAAAGAAAATTAGGGGGCCAACTACCCCGAAAGAGGCCAATTTTTTGCTATAAAAACTAGTTTGATTTGATCGAAGTACAATCCATTAAAACTTCAAAATGAAGGCTACGCGTTCAATGACTCGTGTTCTGACACACGAAAAGAAAATTGTGAGAGGCTAGAGGACTCACTCTAATCAAGCAGCGGGAAGAGATGTAAATCTGGCCGAGCGAACTGCACGCGCTACATCAAAAAATGTTTGTATAGTTTATGGGACTTAACTACGGGGTCATCAGTCCCTAAACTTACAAACTACTTATGAACTACTTAATACTAAGGACGGCACAAATATCTATGCCCGAGGGGGGATTCGAACCCCCGACCGTAGTGGCCGTGCAGACCGTGACTGGCGCGCCTCAGTCAGCTCAGCCACCGCGGCCGGCACCCGCTACATCACGGACAACGCTGGCGGCGGCGGTTAACGTCAGTACACACTTCAACACGTTTTATTAACTTTTATTTTATAAGTAGATTTTACAGTATTTTGAAAGCAGCATGTCGAGTTAATGTATATTCAAACATTTTTTCGAGTTTTCTTCCGCTATGCTAGATCATCCATATTGAATTTTGAGACTATGCTTTCAGATTCGGACTCAGTGACCTTAATAAATATCGATGTATTAAAGAGTTAAAACAGTTCAAAAATACAGTTTCACAAGGTGTTTCATGTTGAGTATGAAACGAGCGCGCCAATAGAAAGGTTGTTTACCCCTCATATATATATATATATATATATATATATATATATATATATACAAAATACGTGTTTCTTAATTAGCCTTCCTTTTGAAGTCTTCATAGATTCTACTTCGATTAAATGAAACCTAATATTTGTAGTAAAAAGTTATTCTCTGTCGCGGTAATTGGCCCCCTAATTTTCTCTCCCCCTGAAATATACCTAGGCCGAATAAATGTTCAAATGTTTATGTAGCTTTTGGGACTTAACTACAGGGTCATCAGTCCCTAAAATTACAAATTACTTATGAACTAGCTTATACTAAAGACGGCACAAACACCCATGCCCGAGGGGGGATTCGAACCCCCCGACCACAGCGGCCGTGCAGACCGTGACTGACACGCCGCAGACCGCTCGGCCACTGCGACTGGCTACCTAGGCCGATTTCGTCTTTTATCAAGACACTTTCATAACATTAAAATCGCTTCACTAAACTTTAAGTTACCGATTTCAGCCACCATTTTGGAGGGACCGTTTTACCCCTTAAAAGTTTTACAGCCGCTAAAAAATACGTGTCCCTTAGTTTTTCACGTATTACAACACAACCAAATTTCAGAAAAATCGGAGAGTGACACTTGCGTCCGTTTCCTCGCTAGTTCTCGCATCGGCTGTTCCTAACAGTAGCAGAGAGTAGCTGCGCGACACTTCTCTTGACAAGCTGGCAAGTCAGTTTCTGTAATTTTAATTATTTTAAACGCATTTCATTCTCTTCTCTGCGAGGGGACAGCGGCCTTTCTCAGAGCTTGTGTGTTGCGCTTTATCCCACGTAGAATCAAACATGACATAATTTGTTTACACTTAATTAACTTTTTTTGTAGATATTAATCATTGGTCTAAAATTTGGCTACAATCTTACTTCATAAAAATAGTATGACGAAGCTAATCTAGAACTAACAATAAACGAGAATGAATACTAAGAGAATAATTGGAGCTCAGAAATATATATATATATATATATATATATATATATATATATATATATATATATATATATATATATTTGGTGGTTGTCGGGTCTTTTGACCGCTAATTTCCTGTTACGAGGTTCATTTTGGTGTTTTTTTTTTGGGGGGGGGGTGGCTTTCGTTTTCATATTAAATCCACCTTCGTTGGTGGGCGATATGCCTCTCTGCTTCAGGAATGGCGGGCGCTATCCACTATTTCTCTGTTGACTAAGACATTATATGAGTTGGCACGCTCTCTGGTTTGGATGCCTTTTTGTGGATTCCTCTTCGAAATGTCTTCTCTGCTGGTTTGTGCGGCTTGGATGGTCACCACTTTCTTCTTTTGTGTTTCTATTGGTGATCTGCCTTGGCGCTTGTGTCCCTTGTTCTTAGAGGATGACTCATAGGCGTCGGCAAGGGGAGGGGAGGAGGGACAATTTGCCCCCACCTGCAATTTTGGGGGAGGGGGGGGCAATCTTCATTCACTTCATTTGATTCATCTGTGGTTGTATTACATCGTACACTAGGACTTCTGAATGCGAGAGGAAGTATTGCGGCTTTGTTTGACTAGTCAATGGCAGGTACCTCTTTTCCTTTGTGCGATGATGGATTCTGTGCCATCTTGGAGTCAAGGCATATGTGCAAATTTACAGAAGACTGACACAATACTGTAGTCCCCCCAACGTGTTCTCTGACATTTTCGTGCGCACTCCTGAGTCCATTTCCACACGTTGCGATTTTTGGCATCTCAATGTAGAACATAATTAATGCAATCGAATAAATTCATTAACAGCATGTGGCGTAAAGTTTTGTAAGCAAACGAATTTTTGTAGATGATGTAAAAGGTACATTGCCTTTTCAGATTTCAGATTCCATTTGTGTTTCAGATATTTTTAAGGTAAGGCATTACTGGAATGGGAACAAAAGATAGGCGTGCGTATGCAGACACAGATATATGGGAACACTCAAGAGGACGGCGCTGCGTTCGGCAACGCTTATAAAAGACAACAGATGTCCGGCGGAGGCACAGGTAGGATGCTGCTGGTACAATGGCAGGTTATCACGACTTAGTTTGGACGTGGTGCTATAGTCGGCGCGCGAGAGATGGGACACATTACCTCCGAGGTAGCGATGAGCTACGTAGATATCACGAGTGTACCAAGAATATCGGGAACATCAAATCTCCGACATCTCTGCGGCCAGAGAAAGATCGTACAAGAACGGAACCAACGACGTCTGAAGAGAATCGTTCACAACGTGACACAAGCGCAATCGTTCGTGAAATTGCTGAGGATTTCAATGTTGGGCCGTCAACGAGTGTCAGCGTACGAACCATTTAAAGAGATATCAACGATATGGGCATCAGAACCGAAGGCGCACTCGTATACGCTTGCAGAGTGCACGACACGAAGCATTACGTCTCTTCTGGACCCCTGAGCACCGACAATGGATTGCTAATGAGTAGAAACATGTTGCTTGGTCACGTTTACAGTTGTATAGAGCAGACTGAGGTGTACGGACGTGAAGACAACTTCATGAATCCATGGACCCTGTATGTCAGCAGGGGACTGTTCAAACTGGTGGAAGTTCTCTAAGGGGCGTGTGCAGTAGGAGTGATATGGGACCGCTGATACTTCTAGATACGACTCTGACTTAGGCATCCTGGCTGATCATCTGTATCCTTTCATGACCATCGTCCATTAGATACCGACTCGGGCATTTCAGCAGGACAGTAGTCGTCTAGAATTGCTACAAATTGGCTCCAGGAACGCCATCTCCACTGGCCACGTAAGACCCGACACCTGAACATTATTGAAGACGTCTGGGGTGCCACCCCCCCGTACCCTTACTGATTTATAGACAGCCCTACAGGATACCTGGTGTCTGTTCCCTCCAGCACTACTTCAGACATCAGGCGAGTCTACGCCGCGCCGTGTTGCGGCACTTCTGCGTGCTCACGGGTCTATTAGTTTCTTTGGCTCATTAGTATACCAGCGGTATTTTCTGCTTGTTGCCGTGCTGGAGTAGCCGAGCGGTTTGGAGCGTCACGTTATGGATCGCGCGGCCTCCCGCGTCCGAGGTACGAATCCTCCCTCGGGCATGGATGTGTGTGTTGTCCTTAAGTTAGTTTAAGTAGTTTGTAAGACTAACGTAGTTTGGTCCCATAGGATTACAAACTTTTGAACATTTTTTTTCTGCTTGTTCAATTTCGGGGATGTAATTTCTTACTGTTAAATGTTGCGGTGGAATCCATATTCATACTGAACCCAGGGAAAGAGTCCCTACATTGGTGAAGTACGTTTCCTCGCTTGACGTTTTTGGTGTCAAAGCAATCTACGTTCAAAAATATTCAATTATACTCATTTGAAATAAAACAGTTTTATTATATTGAGAGTCAAATTTAGTTCTTGGGGGACCATACGCCATACGAATCCAGACTCAAATAATTCGTCCTGTAAAAGCTTGCAAGTTTCGAAGCTTTCCCCCTCTTGGAAAAATTTCTGCGGACGCCCATGTGTGGAGTGGCTGCTATATCGCCGAGGCGCTTGTTTCATTTGGGGTTGCCGATTGAGGGACTCTCGTAATCGCAGGCAGCAGCCTTCATCTCAGCATGCAGTACCATTCTGAAGCAGATCTCAGCTTCTGTTATCGTGCTCATAATCTCTGAATTGTTCTTCTGCACGATTTCTAGCTACATTTTTCTGCGCTAGTTCGCCGGCTCGTTTCTACTGATGTGCCGCTGTGGGCTGTTTCCACTGCTCTGCTCGTTGCCTGGCTTGGCTCTTTTCCTACTTCTTTCCTCAATGGACAGAGCTACTGGCCTCGTGGGTCGGCTGTTGGCTTCTGGTCTTCTCTGGAAGGGGGAGGAGGTGGTCGTCCTACGCTTCCGCCTTCTTTGTTTTCTGTTGTTGTCGCGCCCATTGTCAGCTGGGTTTATCTGTGTCTCGTTCTACTTTTTCTTATCGCTGGCGTTGTCGCGGTCGTAAAAGGCTTGGCAACGTATTTTCCCAATATTTATGCCTATGTGTGGCTAGGCGGCCTGTCAACAGAACGCACCAAGTCAGGCGTTTTACGGGCCAGCGAATAGTAACAACCGCAACTGATTTTATACATTGCTGTGGCGTCTGTTCTTTCGGACATGTTCGAAAGAACACACCACACTAACCTGGTGTCGAACTCTTGAATAAAAGAATGTCTTGATTGCAATTTTTTTTTTTTATTTAATGACGCTTTTCGCCCGGCTAGGGCATCTTCAGATAGCTGACAAAGACGAAAAATTAAACAGAGTTTACAATATTTACATAAAATTTAAAATTTTTTAAAAAACATGTTTGCTACAAAACAATCTGGATGTAATAGTAATGAGGAATTGTAATAATGTACGGTACTAAAGTTTTATCTACTCTGTGGTAGAGGGTGTTTAGATTAAAATGCGGTCATATCAGTAAAAAGAGTCTCAATTTCTTTTCAACGGTCAATGTTGCCACAAATCAAGGGATTACATATTACTGTCTCTGTAAGATACCCTATGACCGCATTTTAATCTAAACACCCTCTACCACAGAGTAGATAAAACGTTAGTACCGTACATTATCACAATTCCTCATTACCAGTTTCAATTTGTTTTGTGGCAAAAAAAAATTTTTTTTTTAATTTTTAAATAGCGTCACATAAAAATTATAACTTCTGCTTCATTTTTCTTCTTTGTCAGATATCTGAAGATACCATAACCGGGCGAAACGCGTCATTAAATAATAAAAAAAAAATGCAATGAAGACATTTATTCAAGAATTCGACATAACACGGTTGCCGTAGTACACAACGTAAAAATAGAATGGGAAGATTTCTACTAATCTCTTGTTGTTGTTGTCTTCAGTCCGCTGACTGATTTGGTGCAGCTCTCCACGCTATCCTGTCCTGTGCAAGTCTCTTCATCTGAGAATACGTTCGGCAACCTACATCCTTTTGAATCTGCTTACTATATTCGTCCCTCGGTCTCCCTCTATGATTTTTACGTCACACGCTTCCTTATAAGGCTAAGTTGACAATTCCTTGATGTTTCAGAATCTGTCCTACCAATCTATTCCTCCTCTTAGTCAGGATATGCCAGAAACTCCTTTTCTCTCCAATTCGGTTAAGCACTTCCTAATTAGTTACGTGATCTACCCATCTAATTGTCATCATTCGTCTGTATCACCACATTTCAAAAGCTTCTATTATCTTTTTGTCTGAACTGCTTAGCGTCCACGTTTCACTCTCATACAATGCTACACTCCAGACAAATGCTTTCAGAAAGTACTTCATAACATTTAAATTAATATTGGACGTTACCAAGTTTCGCTTCTTTTGAAACGCTTTTCTTCCGTAGCCAACCTGCATTTTATATCTCCTTTACTTCGGCCATCAGAAGTTGTTTTGCTACCCAAATAAAAAAAGACATCTACTACTTTTATTGTCTCATTACCTAACCTAATTCCTTCAGCATCGCCTGATTTTCTGACATTATATTCCATTACCCTCGTTTTACTCTAGTTAATGTTCATCTTATATCTTCCTTTCAAGACACTGTCCATTCCATTCAATTGCTCTTCCAGATCCTTTGCAGTCTCTGACAGAATTACTATATCATCAGCAAACCGCAAAGTTTTTATTTCTTCTCCCTGAACTTTAATTTCCTCTCCAAATTTCTCCTCGCATTTCTTCTCTGCTTGCGCAATGTACAGACTGAACAACATTTGGGAAAGGGTACAACCCTGTCTTACTCCCTTCCCAACCTCTGCGTCTCTTTCTTGCCCTTCGTCTCTAATAACTGCTGTGTGGTTTTTGTATAGGTTAAATATAACTTTTCGCTTCGTATATTTTCCCCCTGCTAGCTTTAGAATTTGAGAGTGTATTCCAGTCGACATTGTCTAAAGCTTTCTCCAAATGCTAAAAAAGTAGGTTTGCCTTTCCTTAGCCTATCTTATAAGATAAGTCATAATGGAATTCGGTAGTAGGAAATGGAAGAGAAGGAAAAATAGTAGGTGAATATGGACTGGGCAGGAGGAATGAAAGAGGGAGTCGCCTGGTAGAATTTTGCACGGAACATGATTTAATAGTAACAAACACCTGGTTTAAGAATCACAAAAGAAGGTTGTATACATGGAAGAGACCAGGAGACACCGGAAGGTATCAGATAGATTTTATAATGGTAAGACATAGGTACCGGAACCAGGTTTTAAACTGTAGGACGTACCCAGGGGCAGATATAGACTCTGACCATAACTTGTTAGTCATGAACTGTAGGCTGAAACTGAAAAAGCTGCAGAAAGGTAGGAAAATAAGGAGATGGGACTTAGATAAATTGAAGGACAGTGAAGTTCTGGAGAATTTCAGAGGAAGCTTTAGGCAACAATTGACAGAAACAGGGGAAAATAAAACAGTAGAAGAGGAATGGGTAGCATTGAGAGATGAAATAGTGAAGGCAGCAGAGGACAAAATAGGTAGGAAGGCAAGACCAACAAAAAATCCTTGGGTATCACAGGAAATACTAAATTTAATTGATGAAAGGAGAAAATATAAAAATGCAGCAAATGAAACAGGCAAAATGGAGTACAGACGACTAAAAAATGAGATTGACAGGAAGTGCAAAATGGCTAAGCAGGAGTGGCTAGAAGCCAAATGCAAATCTGTAGAAGAATGTATAAGATGGGGAAAAGTAGATACCGCCTACAGGAAAATAAAAGAGACATTTGGGGACAAGAAAAGCAACTCTACGAATATCAAGAACTCAGATGGGAAACCAGTTCTCAGCAAAGAAGGGAAAGCTGAAAGGTGGAAAGAGTACATAGAGCAGCTCTACAAAGGAAATGAACTTAGAGACGATGTTGTAGGAAGGGAAGAGGAAGTAGACAAAGATGAAATAGGAGATAATATACTGAGAGATGAATTTGACAGAGCCCTGAAAGACCTAGGTCAGAACAAGGCCCCAGGAGTAGATGACATACCCTCAGAGCTACTAAAGTCTCTGGGAGAGCCAGCCATGACAAAACTATTTGAACTGGTGTGTAGGATGTATGAGACAGGCGAAATACCCTCAGACTTTAAGAAAAATGTAATAATCCCCATTCCAAAGAAATCAGGCGCAGACAGGTGTGAAAATTACAGAACCATCAGTTTGATAAGTCATGGCTGCAAAATTTTAACACGAATTATCTACAGGAGAATGGAAAAGCTGGTAGAAGCTGACCTCGGGGAAGATCAGTTTGGATTCAGGAGGAACATAGGAACCCGGGAGGCAATACTCACTTTACGTCTTATCTTAGAAGATAGATTAAGGAAAGGCAAACCTACATTTTTAGCTTTTGTAGATTTGGAGAAAGCATTTGACAATGTTCACTGGAATACACTCTTTCAAATTCTGAAGTCAGCAGGGGTAAAATATAGGGAAAGGAGAGTTATTTATAACTTGTACAAAAGCCAGACCGCAGTTATTAGACTCGAAGGGCATGAAAGGGAAGCAGTGGTTGGGAAGGGAGTAAGACAGGGTTGTAGCCTTTCTCCGATGTTATTCAATTTGTACATCGAGCAGGCGGTGAAGGAAAGCAAGGAAAAATTTGGAATAGGGATTAAAGTTCAGGGGGAAGAAATAAAAACATTGCGTTTTGCTGATGACATTGTAATTCTGGCAGAGACAGCAAAGGACCTGGAAGAGCAGTTGAATGGAATGTACAGTGTCTTGAAGAGAGCGTATAAAATGAACATTAACAAGAGCAAAACAAAAATAATGGAATGTGGTCTTAGAAAATCAGGCGAGGCTGAAGGAATTAGATTAGGTAACGAAACAATGAAGGTGGCAGATGAGTTTTGTTACTTGGGTAGTAAAATAACATGTGATGGTCGCAGTACAGAGGATATAAAATGCAGAATGGCAATGGGAAGAAAAGCATTTTTGAAAAAGAGAAATTTGCTAACATCGAATATTAATTTAAGTGTAAGGAAGTCTTTTCTGAAGGCATTTGTGTGGAGTGTTGCCTTGTACGGGAGTGAAACATGGACGATAAGCAGTGCGGACAGGAAGAGGATAGAGGCTTTTGAAATGTGGTGCTACAGAAGAATGCTGAAGATTAGGTGGGTAGATCACATAACTAATGAAGAGGTACTGAACAGAATTGGTGAGAAAAGGAATTTTTGGCGTACCCTGACTAAAAGAAGGGATCGCTTGGCAGGACACATTCTTAGACATCGAGGAATCGTAAATTTAGCATTTGAGGGAAGTGTGTGGGGTAAAAATCGTAGAGGGAGACCAAGAGACGCATATAGTAAGCAGATTCAAGTGGATGTGGGTTGCCGTTCTTATGAGGAGATGAAAAGGCTTGCTCAGGATAGAGTAGGGTGGAGAGCTGCATCAAACCAGTCTCCGGACTGAAGACCATAACAACAACAAGTCATAATGTGAGTATTCCCTCCCGTGTTCGTACATTTCTCCTAAATCCAAACTGATCTTCGTCTTCTATTCCTAGAATACTGCCTTCAAGTGTATTTCCTCTGTATAGACCCTCTATATATTCCTTCCACAGTTCAGCTTTCCCGTCTTTGCTTAGTAGTGGCTTTTCGTCTGATTTCTTGATATTCATACAGCTGCTTTTCTTGTCTCCAAATATCTCTTTTATTTTCCTGTAGGCGGTATCTATCTTTCCCCTAGTTATGCATTCTTCTACGGTTCTGAATTTGTCCTCTAGCCCCTTCTACTTAGCCAGTCTGCTCTTCCTGTCAGTCTCATTTTTAAACGTTAGTACTACCTTTTGCCTGCTTGAGTTGCTGAATTTTTTTATTTTCTTCTCTTATCAATTAAGTTTAGTATATCCAGTGTTAGGCAGTGATTTCTATTAGGCCTTGTCTATATATCTGCCCCTGGATTTGTCTTACAGTTTAAAACCTGGTTCCTAAATCTATTCCTTACCATTGTAAACTCAATCTCGTACCTTCCAGTGTCTTCTGGTCTCTTCCATGTATACAACCTTCTTTCATGATGATTAAATCAAGTGATGGTGATCATTAAATTGTGCTCTACAGCGGAAAAGTAGTAAGCGAGAATTTTTTTTCCTTTCATCATTTTTATGTGGTTGTCAGAGAGAAAAGTGTAATAAAGGTTTGAAATAATGTTTAAAGTTTGTTGCAAGTCACTAAGTGCTCACATTATTATACAGTTTACGAATAAAGTCTCGTCGCATGATGTGGCAGATTTTTACGACTCCTATTGTTTATGACATATGTCCTGAACCATGTGTCGTATGTCGTTTTTACCGCTACAGCAATTGTTTCCTTAAAACGGGGTAACTTCGGCAGGTTTTCTTTTTCATATTTGCTGCTCTGCAAAGAGAACTATTCGTGAGAGAACTATGGATCACGTGTCATTGTACTGTTAAAGCCTTGGTTGTCTTTACTTATAAAAAAAAAAAAAAAAAAAAAAAAAAAAAAAAAAAAAAAAAAAAAAAAAATTCTCACGCCTTCTTACCCATCTTTTTGTATTTCTTTTGGGTGTCGAAGTTACCCCGGGTTGTGCGTAGACACCCGCATAATTGAGTGTAATGGCGAAGTTAAACTGCTCCAGGATGACTTTGACATCAAAAAAGTAAAAATTATCACAAAGAAATCAATCAAATGCATTTGTCGATAGTCTTAGAGGCCTTCATTAGACAAATGAGATAATGAAAACAATATGTACTTGCAAAAACGTATTTATTTCTAGATAACAACTCTGTTAAGACATATTATTTGGCATACAAATCTAAACTAAAAACATTTTTTCTAACTAAACTAGAACTCATTAAACAAAATAATAATAAAAGTAGAAAATATTAAATATATGCTAAGAACATAGGAATAAAATGGAAACACCCAGCTTTTTACGGAGGTGCGTAGCATCTTCAAAAGTTACCTGGTATAAAGAAAAAAAAACTAAACTAAAAAGAAGAGCAAAGAGATTTAAAGAATTCTAATAATCAAAATAAAAAAATATTAAGTACAGAAACTAATATTACAATAATAAAACGTCAATAGATAATTATGAAAACACTCAGAAGCCAATTTTTATGAAAAAAACATGCATCATAACAGGCATGACGAAGTTACCCCGCTGTCGCAGTTACCCCGATTTACGGTACATCACTGTAAGTCATATGTGTACTAAATTTGGTTCAAATCGATCCAGTGGTTTAGTAGGAACTGTCGCGTGATGCAGCAGTTCTTCGAGCATCTCATTGTTTATGACGACATATCTTGAGAAATTTGTGTTGTACGTGATTCTTACACTTAGGGCAATCGTCATCTTGGTTTGAAGGTCAAGTGTGCAAAATTTCATCAAGAATGGAACGAAACTGTAGATTTGTATGCAAATCGTACACACAAACACACGGACACTGTACTTTATACATACAAAGATCTAACGTTCTGCCAACTGGACGTAAAAGGGATAATGGTTGGGGTGTTGTCTGGAACTAAAATATGTAAATACATTGAGATTTTTATATTCTTCATTTTCATTTATTTTTTAAGTCGCTCACTATGCAACCGGTGAAGTGCCAAGCGCTCTAAGGCCCCTTGCCGCGGAGCGCGCGGTTGCTCGCCGTAAGAGGTTTGAGTCCTCCTTCGGACATGGGGCTGTGTAGGTCTTATCTTAAGTTTGTTTAAGTAGTCTGTAAGCCTAAAGACCGATACCGCAACTGTTATGGGGAGTCGTACCGTCGAAAATGACAAAACTTTCACATTTTTACTTTTATGCAAATTATGAAAATATGGATGTTTATGCTTAATTTGGTGTTGGTTTTATTGAAATCTTGGATTATTTACTGCTTTTAATTTTTATCGTAAATAATTATAAACTGACATTTGTGAGAATTTTGTTTTCCATCATTTCGCATGCTGGCATTCTTCTCTGGATCTATATAGTGTAGAAAGCGGCGTTTCTTTTGTTTTGTAGAGAACTGTTCGTTTCATAAATTTCTTACACGAGCAGTACTTCGCAGTAAACTCTTTGAACTGTACGAGTATTTTCATATATATTTACAACATGTATCCACTAGCCGTCTTTTAGTTTTTGTTTTTTCTGTGTTAGTTTTCATCATGACTAAACCAAAATTGGTGTTCTGAAAGACTACAGGTTTTGGAATATCTTGGAATTGATAAAGGTTACAACACCACTAAAAGTGTGATGGATTTGGACAACTGCGAATCATGAAGAGCCGTGGCGGAGCGGCCGAGCGCATTGAGACGCTATGCTACAATGCGCGAGGCAGTTGCCCGTCGGTGGTTCGAATCCCCCCCCCTCTAGCGTAGATGTTTGTGCCGTCTTTAGTATAAGCTAGTTCATAAGTAGTTTGTTGGTTTAGGGACTGATGACCCCGCAGTTAAGTCCCATAAGGTCTACAAACATTTGAATTTGAATCATGAAGGCAGAAATTGCAATAAACAATATGTCAAAAGAAGCCAGATCCAAGAGAAGGAGGGCAGCACTGGGTGAGGAAGGTGAAGGAGGAGATGAGGACTACCATCCAGGAGGGTTATAACATATTTTTTATGTATAAGTTGGCTGTATATTAAAATTTTTTCTTTAAACGCAATTTTTCTCAAAATGACATTTTTCAGTATAAGTGCCCCTTTTCTCAGAAAATTGTGAATCTACGTCAATAATTTTTTTACCACTTAACATAGGTAGTACAATGCTGTTGTAGCTCTACTTTAGTAGAATTTACTGTAACACTTAAAATTCAATAAATTAAAATTGTGAAAATTTACAACAAAAAGTTACGTGTTTAGGGAAAAATCCTTACATTTTTTCAGCTGTTATTTTAAAGTGATTGTAGAGCAATAGTCACAAAACATGGGAGAACAGTGATAAAAACACCACATTTATATTCTCAACAGTTCATGAGTAAACTGGGCATTTATATAACCAATTTAACATTGACGAGATAGGGCGGTACTACTCCCTTTAAGTGCCTTAGATGTGCAAACATTTGAACATTTTGAAACTTCCTGGCAGATTAAAATTGTGTGCCGGAACCGGGACTCGAACCGGGGACCTTTGCCTTTCGCGGGCAAGCGCACTACCGACTGTGGTATCCTGACACGACTCACGATGCCGCCTCACAACTCTACTTCCCCCAGTACCTCGCCTCCTACTTGCCCGCGAAAGGCAAACGTCCCATGTTCGAGTCCCGGTTCCGGCACACAATTTTAATCTGCCAGGAAGTTTCATATCAGCGCGCATTCCGCTACAGAGTGAAAATTTCATTCTGGCATTTGAACATTTTATCACTCTGCTACCTGCATTTCATTTCTAAACAGGAATCATCTTGACAGTTAATCATTTTGGATGCTGTTGTGGCTTGTTTCAGGGAAGGCGTACTCGTACGAGGAGCCGGAGTCCAGCTCGGACAGCGAGGAGGACGTGCTGCGGCGGCTGCAGCGGTCGGCCAGCCTCCACTCCGTGGTGCACGGCGCCGCCGCCGCGCGTGAGTACTGACGACTCTCCCCTAACGTACTGTACCAGTTCCGCTAGCTGCAGCTGTTGCACTTCTTCTCTGCAGGACGCCGTGTCCTTGGCTTTCACAGGGTGAAGTGAAACCAGGAGCGTGCTTGTAAGAGGGCGATTGTTGAACAGGCTAGTCAAATCGTACAGAAAGGTGCAACTTTTTTGATATGTTGTTATAGGCGCTGTCACGTAGGAAGGCGGCCCAGTTTTCAGCCGTTTTGCGCATCTTCCTCCATTACCACACTGGCAGCCAATAATATTCATTATCTACATAAACGCTTTAGGGGAAAAATCTAAGTAGCTCTCTTAGGTCGTTTGCAGATGACGTCATCGTTCAACGTCTAGTAAAATCATCTGAATATCAAAATCAACTGCAGAACAATCTGATTAAAAGATGCAATAGAACTACTAAAGAGACAGCATACAGTACGCTTGTCCGTCCATTTTTGAAGTACTGCTGCCCACTGTTGGATCCTTATCAGGTGGGTTTGACGGAAAACATCGAAAGAGTGCAAAGAAGGGCAGCTCGTTTCGTATTGTCACGATACAGGGGAGACAGTGTTACGGAAATGATACAGGATCTGGGATGGGAATCATTATAACAACGGCGCTTATCGTTGCGGCGTGAGCTACTTACGAAACTCCAATCGCTAACATTCTCCTCCGAATGCGAAAATATATTGTTGACTGCCACTTGCATAGGTAGAAACGATCATCAGAATAAAATACGAGAAATCAGAGTTCGAACGGAGGGATTCAGGCGTTCTTTCTTCCCGCGCGCTATTCGAGAGTGGAATGGGAGATAAATAGTATAACGGTGGTTCGATGAATCCTCTGCCAGGTATTTAACTGTGATTTGCAGAGTATCCCATGTAGATGTAGCTGTAGATGTCTAGGCGCGTGGCTGGTCGTTAGTTACCGCAGCTCCAATGTTGGCGCTCGGCCATAGCTCCTCCCCTCCACGCTCCCCCTATCGGTCCGCCTCTATGCGCGAAAGCGCCTTCCCACATGACGCCAATTATTGGACCATTTAGAGTAGTGTCAAACCAAGTTTTCTGCTTCCAAAATGCTGTGCTTCCCAAGTTATAAGTGAAAAACTGCAAAATTTTCCGACTTCTCTTAGTTGTTGCCTTCTAACTCATAGACTCTGCGTTTTACGATGTTAATAGCTATTACAATTTCCAAAGTTCATTCAATATCTAACAATTTAACCCTAACCACAGTGTTATATGTCCAGTAATTTCTAGATAGGAAGCGTCAAAAATGGGCTTATTTTTAGCAAAAATGAAAATTTTAAGTTTTGCTGTGATTTCGAACTAAATATCGGTATAACCGCTCATCCTGCGAGAAAATTCATGAGAATTGAAGTTGTAGCTCATTTTATTAGCTTTAAAATAAGCACAACTGAAATTTTTGAAGAAATGAGCCTAAACACTAATGACAAAGTTTGCTAATTCAACGAAATGTTCGATCGTATGTTTAGACGAAACTCATGTAATATAAAAAATGAAACGCCCTGTGGACACACATTGTACAACTTCAGCCTTCACCTGATTATATTCTTGTAATGTTCCTCTGTTTATCACAACAATAGGTTCCTTATTTAGGCTCTAGTATGTCCATCTTGTGCTTATTTTAAAGCTAATAAAATTTACTACAACTTCAATTCTTATTACTCTTCTCGCAGCATCAGCGGTTATGCCGTTATTCAGCTCGAAATCAGAGCAAACCTTAAAATTTTCATTTTTTTCATTTTTGGTAAATTTTTGACACTTCATATCTACAAAAATATTCGAAGTATAATGCTGCAGTTAGGCTTAAATTCTTACATATTCAATGTGCTTTGGAAATTAATACAGTAAAACTCATAGTTTTTGAGTTAGAAGGCAACAACTAGAAAAGTCCGAAAATTTCGCAGTTTTTCACTTATAACTTGGGAAACACAAAGTTTTCGAAGCTGCAAAGTTGATTTCACACTGCTCTAATTGGTCCTAACAACATATCAAAAAAATTAGAACTACATCACGATTTGCGTTTTCAATGTCTAATTTGACTGGCCTGGTAGGGAGGGGATTGTTCATAGCAGTGCGCCACTCCACCCAAAATAAAAGTAGACTAAAGTGTATCGTCCCGTCTACATCGTGCTCATTAGAAACGGACCGCACGCTAGGGTAGTTTTCGTCAGAGATGGGGAAAGAAATCGGCTAGACCCTTTGAAAGAAACCGTCCCGGAATTTGACTATACCGATTTAGGGAAATCGCGGAAAACTTAAATCAGGATTGCCAGAGGAGATATTGCACCGACGTCCTGCCGAATGCTAGTCCAGTGTTTTATTCTGTGCGCCAGCTAGCTCGGTTCCATCCAAAAGCATCACTAATCCGCCGCGCCTATCTGTTGCTTTCGATTCATAATGCACGTAAAATATTTGGAGTTCATTTCCATTACGAATCGCGTAGCGTTCATTATTTGAGGCAAAAAGCAGACACGACGATTATAAGATTGAGCAACTGACGTCACTGTGTACTGTTGTGATGTTTCCTGATCTGATGTGTGTTGTAACTGTGTATGTATGTTACTATATAAGCATATATTTGTATGCAAAGGGACAATTTAATGACTCATATTCAAGTGAAAAACCCTGTAAATCTGTTTTAGTATTGGGTAGTGCTTAGTGTCTATAATAGCAAGTAGCGTGTTTAAAGTGTTAAGCATTTGCTATTCAAAATATCATTCTAGTCTACTACCGGAATTGCCATATTTATTTTAATTTCTTTTCACTTTGTCAAAGTGTGTAAGTTCAGGCACGGCCACACCAGTGAGCTGTCCTTTTGCTATTGTAGTCAATGGTTCATTACACCATTAATGGCCTTTTAGTAAAATTAAGACGTCTTGAATTGAAAACATCATGAAACGTGATATTCACTGATCTCTGTCGTTCTTTAACGAAAGTGCCCAGCATTCCTCTTTAAGTACATGAAACTCTTTCTTATACACTAACATGTTTCACACTCCAGTCAGAAAATATTACTAATGTTGCCCACAAAAGATTCGTCTTATTCTTATACCACACGTAATGATCAGTGCATGTACCTCACTTTCTCCAGTCTGTACTTACTCATTTAGTCCGCTATACATTATTAAGTGCTCTGAAATAAAATGTATTACTGCAGTTCAAATATTGTTATTTCACTCAAGATAGCGTTTGAGAACGCGGTCCTTTTTTAATTCGCCGCGTGTGCACTTAATGGCGGCTCACCATACACATCGATTGTTCTTTTATTGTTAGCTAAGACACATTCTGAAAAATACCCAGGTACATTATAAGTGTAAATAAGTAATAAAAAGCGTTGCAGTTTAAATATCCTTCTATTTTGAGCAGTAAGCACATATCATTACACTTTTACACTGGATACGGACCTCAGCTATGCTTCATTAATACGATAATGTTTCATCTATCATATATATCTCACTTTTTTCAAAAATGGCCATTCCACTCCAAGGACAAATCAAGAATAAAAATAATAATTACATCCATTACCATTAGTTTTCTACATAAGATAAATACATACAGTATCGTTGCTTTAAGGAATTTTTATATTAATAATACTCATCTCTTTTCCTCGGGCAAAGTTAGATCTTTGTGCAAAAAAACAGGAGATTCCCTTTTCAATGGCGTTTCTAATAAAAATAATATTAAGCCTTCAGGTGGTGTTCCCTGTTTACCAGCGCTTGAGTATTGCTCATCATTGTGGGATGCGCACCAGGTAGTGTTAAACAGAAGACACAGAGAAGATCCAACGGAGAGCAGTACGTTTCGTTAAGGGCTCATTTAGTAAGCGCGAAAGCGTCACGGAGATAATTACGAAACGCCAGTGGCAGACACTGCAAAAGGGATGTTGCGTAGCGCGGTACGGGCTTCTATCAAAGTTCCCAGGGCGTAAGTTTCATGATAGCACAACCAAAATACTACTTCCTCCTACGCCACCAGAAGGATAAGATCAGAGGGAAGGGGTCCCACACGGAGGCGTACAGGCAATAATTTTTCACGCGACCAATAGGCCGCTGGAAGAGAACGAAGTGACAACATTACCCTCAAACACGCACCGTGAGCTGGCTAGCGGAATATGGTTGTAAATGTGGTTGTACAAGTAAATGGTGTGAGCAGAAAAGATGTTGACCACTTGAACACCATGAAATTGTGCCGATTTAACCACTGTCACGTACGGTGACGAGATCTTGGGACTTCACGTGCGATTCGTGCGAGGTGCTGTCGACCCAGATTTCGGACTGATGAACGATAATTCTTGACGTCATAGAGGGCTTTGATGTCTTCTTGTAAACAGAAGATGTTGCAAACATAGTGTGACGCTAGTGAGTAGGGTTGCGTCACGTCAGCATCCACCAAACACTCCTCGAGCCTTAATCTGCAGGAGTAATGGGCGTTGTTGGCTCCACAGGAGATTGATGACGTCATTCACAGTGTATCCCTTCGCTGTCAGGCTTACATTGGTGTCAGAAGTAGTCACACCCGTACTAAGTACATTAATCAGTTGTCTTAATGTGTCTGCAAATCCCGCGAGTTGGGCAAAAATAAGAAAACATTGTTCTCCAACGTTATGCATGTTGCAGTTGTTTGCATTCTGTATTCTTTACATTGTTTCTAATTCACTATCGTTTACACTGTTTTGTAATAAAATTAACGCTGTATTATAAAATTTCCGCTTATTGCTTTAATTTTGGACACTAGTGTTTGATTCCTTTTCAATACATTGCGTTTTTTGTCGCTAAATAGTTTCACATTTCTGGATAGTCTTCACTATACGGCCAGTCGCGGTGGCCGAGGGGACTAAGGCGCTCCAGTCACGGTCTTCACGGCCACTACGGTCGGGGGTTCGAATCCCCCCTCGGGCATGGATATTTGTGCCGTCCTAGTTCGTAAGTAGTTTGTAAGTTTAGGGACTGATGACCCCGTAGTTAAGTCCCATAGACTATACAAACATTTGAACAATTTTTTTCACTATATGATTCCTGTCGACTGAGGTACAGTCAGAGGAAGACGTCAGTCCAGCAGGTAATGACGCAGTGTCCCAGCTGACTGACGCAGTGCTGCAGCTGAGGCTTGCGTCAAGACGTAATGAAGGCCGACCACCAGCGCCAGCCAGTTTTTCCACGTGCCGCAATTTCCGACCTGTCACTGACAAGCAGCCGCCTATGCAGCTGACTCTTGACCTTCGTCCTGGTCCACGGCTACAGAGGGTTTAAAGAAGCGGCTGTTTGTGGTATCCAATTTCCGTGTTCTCATTAACGCTCGTGCCCGAGTTTCGTGTAGGTGTCACTAAATAAATTCTCCGCCCTGAGGCACGATCCCTCTGCTATTTTCCTGCACCAGAGGAAAGGTTCTTCAGTATCCGGTTAGAGAGCTTCCACCCCACATCCCTATGTTGCTGAACTCTGTTGTGGTAGCAATAACCTTTTGTTCAGAATAAGGATGTAAGGACACAAGTAGTCTAATGGACGTGGACTGTGGAAGGAAAATGAGATGAAACGCATGTTATATCGTCACCAATGTTTTTTCTAATGTGTTTATGTGCAGTCTAAGGCATCGTACGAAAATTTGCACAAAGCCGGGATTGTAACCCGGGTGTCCTGCTGAGCAGACAGCTGTGCTCAACACTACGCAGGCCTGTACCGTGGCTTCTCAGACACACGGGTTTTCCCTACCACGCCTTCCTCCTCAGACTGTCTACTCGATGCTCACGTTACACTCGAATAACACTGCGAAGGCTCTCCAAATCAAATGGAACAGCACCTCCACACAAACGAAACTGAAAGACATGCAAAGTTGTCTTTATATAAATCAAACGAAATGATACACACACATTGGTACAAATTTTGAAAAAGTTCAAATGTTTGTTAAGCTTAAGGGATTTAAATGCGGAGCCTAAACTTACAAACTACATTATACTAGAAAGAACACAAACATCCATGCCCGCCGGCCGCGGTGGCCGAGGAGACTGAGGCGCTTCAGTCACGGTCTGCAAGGCCACTACGGTCGGGGGTTCGAATCCCCCCTCGGGCATGGGCCGTCTTTAGTATAAGGTAGTTCATAACTAGTTTGTAAGTTTAGGGACTGATGACCCCGTAGTCAAGTCCCATAAGCTTAACAAACATTTGAACATTTGAACATCCATGCCCGAGGGGGGATTCGAATCCCCGACCGTAGCGGCCGTGCAGACTGTGACTGCCGCGCCGCAGACCGCTCTGCCACTGCGGCCGGCACAAATTTTCATACGATGCCTCAGCTTGCATGTATACATCATGGATATTTGTCACTCGCATAAGTCTTCGAATCAGTTCGCTTGGTAGGCATAATATTTTTCTAGTTAAGAGATTATTTGTTGATTATTCTACAATGCGTTTCCGCCAGAGCGTGTAAAAATCTAACAGGAGAATGCGCCACCGAACAATTTGAGGCAGGCAAGCTAGGGGTTGGCGTAGCTGGCTTAAAGTAGCGTGACCAGACGACCCGTATTTCGCGAGATCGTTCCTTATTTGGCCTGAATGTCCCGCTATCCCGACAAAACACATAAGGGACTATTTTGTCCTGTTTTTCGTTAACCGTCCCGTATTTTTGAAACATTGTGTCTTTATCAAAAACCTCAATAAAAAAGGAGGACTCGATATGAGATTTAAGCCAAAGCATAAAGAAAAGTACACTTCTGATCAAAGAAAAGTGTATAAGGGCTGATTTGTAAAAGTTCTTTAATTGGTACTATGTACTGCTTTCATATTGCGAGAAGTTGAGCATAGGTTATTGCTTCGGGACATGTAATTTATGATGTCGTTTAAATCATTAAGTGCCATCGGAAGCGTTGCTTTTTCACACAAATACGATAAAAAAATTAAGGCGGTGCGTATTCATTTCCGAAATTACAACAGCAAATTATTTCTACGTAGAAGTGCGTTTTCGGTCGACTGTAGAGGTTGGTTTGACGTTTGCAACTCACACGAACTAGCTCTTCAGAGCAAAACTTCGTCGCTGTAAATCTAAGGGACTTAACTATGTTGGTCACCAGCCCCTAGGCTTACATACTACTTAAAGTAACTTATGCTAAGAAGTTACTTTGGTGCTGAGGAAGGCTTCCTTGCTTTCTATGCAAGTCACTGGAGAGCACTAAGTGAACAATGTTGAAACGTGTGTGAAGGGCTGAAGCACGAATTTATAAATACTGCCTCCGTGAAAAATATTTCTTTCAAATTATTTCATGCCATGATATCTGTTGCCAAAAACTGGAGCTCATAATTAGCTTTGCACAGTACCTATCTGACGCCATTGCTTTACGGACTAATGAAAACAACAGATGAAGTATTCTAAACACAATTCTCACTTATTATATCCTTAACACTTTCAATTTGAACCTCTTAATTTTCACAAAACAGCTTTTCAAATTATCATACTCTTGAATGATAAGCATTCTTCTGAAAAATGTGGTTGAGAGAGTGAGTAATAAGTAACCCATTTATGTAATAATACAGCTGTCAACCCTAATGAAGTAAGTCGTTATATAAAATTAACTTGTTGTGATTGCATGTAACAACAAAAAATATTTACACCATTAGTAACGCAACGAATTTTTGCGCATATTTAAGAGCGAATCTCAACAAAAAGGTATGGTGATGTATGTAGTTGTAGTATGGACCAAATATTTGCACTCAGATCTATTGGTGTGGTACAGCATTTACGAAACATTTGACGAAATGTGGCTTCATTTCAACTTCCAATTTGAGTCCCCTATTTTGATTTTGGAAATCTGGTCACCCTAGCTTAAGGAGATGTGGAACTAAACGTGTCTACCACTTCGTCCCCCATTACTGTTTTCGAGCTTGTTCACAAGTAACATGCGGCGCGCCAGTCACAGTCTGCACGGCCGCTACGGTCGGGGGTTCGAATCCCTCCCCTCCTTGGGCATGGATGTTTATGACTTCTTTAGTGTAAGGTAGTTCATAAGTAGTTTGTACGTTTAGTGACTGATGACCCCGCATTTAAGTCCCTTAAGCTTAACAAACATTTGAACTGTGCTGTTCATTCTTTATTTCGTGCAAGGAGACAAGAGGGACGAGCCTGATTACTAGGAAGAAGTCATGATGCAGGTCTAACAGCCACTTGTACTTGAGGTTTTTGTAAGGAGTTGTGACTTGTTAGAGAACGTATCCTTGGCTGTTCGTGAGAGCATGTGGATACAACATGACGGTACACTTCCTCACGTAAGTTTGGATGTCCGCAACAATCTCAGAGCTGTATTTTCCAGTTGCTGGATTGGAAGGGAAAGTCCTATTCCACATTACAATTGACAGATAAATTTGGGTTTGCGCACTTGCGCCCAACGTCTTGCTAGTGGTATGAATTATGTTAAACAGCCAGCTTCATGTAAACACAATGTCAGCATCAACAAATGGTGCGGCAAGTAAGTGTGTTTGAGCGTGGGGGCGAGGCACCGACTTCAAAACATGGAGCGGCCAAAATATCTTGCCCCCCTAAGTCTCTGCCTGTGACGTCACCTGACCTGAATCCACTTGATTATTTCATATGGAGACGCCTAGAGTCACTTGCGTATGAGACCCCAGTGGATACGGAACTGGAATTAGTTGCCAGAATGCGTACTTCGTGGACGAAATATGTCAATTGAACTATTCCGTGAAATGAACAATAGTTCTTTTTATTTCACTTTGGTGAATTACAGTTCTTTTACACCTTGCTTTCCCGATCTACTGGTAATTAGAAGGTGCATGCTCAAATATCTCTCCACTTGATACTGAGTACACCCCACCCCTAGTACCTAAAAGTATGTATTTCACGAGATCTAACTTATGAATATGAACAAATAGTTCAGTTTGTTCAGTTGATGAACTAGTTCCGTGTAGCGGTGGAGTGGCCTTGTGTTCTAAGGTCGCCTTGCTGCAGAGCGTGTGGTTGCTCGCCGTCGGAGTCCTCCATCGCGCAAGAGTCTTTGTGTTGTTCTTAGCATATGTTACTTTTAGTAGTTTGTGAGTGTGGTAGAGGTGGTATGAAAATAGAGTTTGTAGCGGATTAACAGTAGCAGAAGGTTCTAAGTACGATAGCCAACCCTTGCTTTCTGAGAGATCAACATTCTCAGAGAACCAGAGAATACTAGTCGGCAGTACGCGAATGTTTAAGGGTAGGTCAGGTTGGCGATGAATTCCATTAGGCCTGGGAGAGCTCCGGCAACCAGGTTGAACAGGATAGTGGTTAGAGCAAGAGATACGCCATGTTTGGAGAGAGTTCGATGAGACCTGCAGCAGGCCAGCAGGGCTGGTGTGAGTCGGAAATGTGCTTACTTGTGTCAAAAAAGTCAACTGTTTGTAGATCTATCGGACTCAAATGCGTGGTCATTAGTCCCTAACTTACTAACTACTTAAAATAAGGTGAACTGATCGAAGGACAACACAAACACCCATGCCCGAGTGGGATCTCGACCCCCGTCGGCGAACGGTTGCGCGCACCGCAGCGCGGCGCCCCAGTGCGCACGGGTAATCCGCCGCGGCCTTACTTGTATCGAATTTCTTGAGTGATTAGATTGATGATGCTACAACTATCGTCGCTCTATCGCGAGATCAAGTGTGAGGTGCAAATGTGTGTATTTTTAATGTAGAAATTCAGTCTAATGAGGGACTTGTAAATTGTAACGGAATTTTTGAGTGGGACTTGAGCCATCAGCTTCAGGCCTACGGGTTAATTTACTAGTCATTATCAGGTAGAAGCGATTTATTATCCAGTTCGTGTGTTTCTAATCTATGTCCGTGGTAGAATTTTTCTTTATTCATTGTAACGAAAGTTCCGCGCTTTCCAGTTTTCGATAATCCACTATGTAACTTATAATTCCCTTCATTGAGCTTTCATAAAGTTTCTAAACTACTGTGCCTAAATTCTTTGCCGAAATCTTTAGTATTTTCTGTCTTTTCTTTGTATGAAATATTGACCTTTGCCAACGGTTTTTTGAAAGAGTCATGGGCTATCAGCTCCACTGACCAACAACTAAATATGTGTGTTAATATCGAAGATCTATAGCGTACAGTAAACTGCGCGAGTTCAAGGTATGAAACCATGAGTGATGTACCAGACATATGTGGAGTTTTCGTGGTGGCTTACGTGATTGTCGAGGGTTCCCGCCATTAAACATTTTCTTTCTTTTCAGGCTTAGTACGATAACTAACCCCTGTAATTACTCTCAGTGTAACAAAATGAAGTTTCTATACCGGTGAGTCAAATCTTGTCCCGAGATTATCATTAGTTTGTCATGAATGATTATGTGGTTCCATGTGGCTTCGCTACGTCTCAATGTGCTGGTCTTTAGTATTTTACTGAGGTCTGGGGACCTGGGAAGCCAAGTATGACGACAGTGGCGGCTGAGCTCACGATCATCAGCAAACGACTCCCGCAAGAGATCTTTCACGCGTGTTGCAATATGGGGTGGAGCGCCATCTTGCATAAAAATCGTATGTTCCAGCAGGTGTTTATCAGCCAGGCTGGGAATGATGCGATTCTGTAACATATTGGCGTACCTCTCACCTGTCACGGTAGCAGTTACAAAACCATCTTCTCGAAGAAAAAAGGCCCGATAACGGTAGATGTGGGAAATCCAACCCATACCGTGACTTTCTTCTCGTGCAATGGAGTTCTTATGACAGTTCTAGGATTTTAGGTAGCCCAAATTCTGCAGTTGTTGGCGTTGACAGATCCTCGAAGCCATCTGTCGGACATTTTTTAACTTCTTTTTTTTTTCCTAAAAAAACCGAAGTCATTCCAAGCATGTGTGTCAATTTTTACCTCTCTATCTACATTATTCCGTGATTTATTAAGTTTTTAAATGTATACTGACTTTTTGAACACCCGGTATTTGTGGAAATTCTTTCAGCAATCAGTCGTAAAAAATATATTTATTTATTCGCAAATCTAGATATCGACTACTGTGTCGTCATTATCAATGCTTAAAAACAATTAAAATACTTAAAACGTCTCGACCTCCATGTTGGAGGTTGCGTTCGTTGAAATGTTTAAATGTTTGTATAGCTTATGGGACTTAACTACGGGTTCATCAGTCCCTAAACTTACAAACTACTTATGAACTAGCTAACACTAAGGACGGCACAAATATCCATGCCCGAGGGGGGATTCGAACCCCCGACCGTAGTGACCGTGCAGACCGTGACTGGAGCGCCTCAGTCCCCTCGGCTACCGCGGCCGGCGTTGCGTTCGTACTGACCCGGTATTTATGAACTATTAGTAAGATACGTTATAGCTATTGGAATCGGACGATTCGTATTAGACATTTTATCTGCTACCAGCACATATTTGCACTCAGAATTGAGTGCACGAACACGAACGTGTACTGAAACACATTCTGCAACGTGCACGTATTCCAAAAGTCAACCCAACGCTACGTAAGACAAATAGTTTCCTTGTGTTATGACAAATATTGGCAGGCAGCGCACAGACCTCGTTAGTCTAAGTGGCGTTGATAATACACGACATTAGACTGAGAGAGATTGACCGACAGCCCAGTGATTGTGCCTGTGTCTGTGTGTGTGTGTTGGGCAGCGGGTTGCTCGAGCGTCGGAGGAGGTGGCGGAGGCGGCGGTGGCGGCGAGCTGGTGGCATGTGCGGGGCCTTCCGGGGACCTGGCGTCGCTGGCGGAGAAGGGCCGCGCGGGGACCAGTGCGGGCGGCGGCGGCGGCGGAGGCGGCGGGGGCGGCGCGCCGGCGGGCAGCGTCAGCAGCAGCGCGTCCAGCAGCACCAGCGCCGAGGAGGAGGCGGCGGCCGCGGCGGCCGAGCTGCGACACCGAGACCCCCGGCACGGCGGATACCGCCGCCTGCCGCAGCCAGACCCCACAGCCAACCAGGACGTGAGTCGGCGCCCACACCACAACTCAGTCTCCTACACCGTTTCCCGCTATCATTTTTAAATGCTAACATCTGAAGCGGGTTTGCTAGACGGATTAATTATACGAGGGTAAGTGAATTATTATCCGCAAAGGAGTTATAAAATTTTATTGTAATAAAATACGAAACTTACAAGAACATCATTTTTCGACATAGTCTCCTTGCTTTTCAATGCACTTCGTCCATCGCTCTACAAGCTTCCTTATGCCTTCATAAAAGAAGGTTTCCGTTTGAGCTGCGAGCCAGGAATGCACCGCTTCCTTCATTGCTTCGTACGAGTCAAATCGACGGCCCTTTAATGCCTGTTTGAGTGGATCAAACAAGTGATAGAAGGGGCAAGATCGGGACTATATGAAGGATGATCCAGTACTTCGAATTTTTAGTTTCTGAAGGGTTTCAGCAGTGTGGACAGCATTATGCGGACGAGCATTGTCGTGCAACAACACAACACCTTCTGACAGCAATCCTCGGCGTTTGCTTCGAATTGCAGGCTTTAGCCTGTCAGTAAGCATCTCATTGTAACGTATACAGTTTATTGTTGTGCCCCTTTCTCCATAATGTTCCAGTACAGGACCTCTTGCATCCAAAAAAAAACCGTAAGCATCAGTTTTCCTGCGGACGGTTGAGTCTTGAACTTTTTCTTGCAGGCGAATTTGGATGTTTCCATTCCCTACTCTACCGTTTACTCTCCGGCTCGTAATGATGGATCCATGTTACGTCACCATTAATGATTCTGTCTAAGAAGTTGTCACCTTCGTCACTATAGCGATCCAAATGTTTTTTGCAGATGTCGAGGCGCGTTTACTTATGCAACTGTGTCAGTTGTTTTGGGACCCATCTTGCACAAACTTTACGAAACCCAAGTCTGTTGTGAATAATTTCGTAGGCAGAACCATGACTAATTTGAAGACGATGAGCCACTTCATCAATAGTTAATCGTCTGTCTAAGACAATCATTTCACGTGATCGTTCAATGGTTTCTTCCTTTGTGGCAGTAAATGGTCGTCCGGCTCCTTCATCGTGCTTAGCACTCGTGCGACCATTTCGGAATTTTTCAGTCCACTCGTACACATTTCGTTGTGGCAAAACACTGCTCCCGTACTGTACTGAAAGTCTTTCATGAATTTCGGCCCCTGATACACCTTCCGCCCACTAAAAACGTATCACTGAACGTTGCTCTTCTTAGGTGCAAATAGACAGCGGAGCAGCCATGATTAACAGCACGGCAGCGACAACGAAACTAACGTAGCAGCTTGAAAATTGCAAAGATATAACAACAAATAAACAAAGCATGCGTCACCAACGTAAAACGACAGTACTACCAACATAAACAAAAATATAACTAAATTGCGGATAATAATTGATTTACCCTCGTAGTGTCTGGTAAACAGCTTTTGCAGTTCGTGATTTAGTAGCCAAATCGCTGTTTCTCTTTACCTAAATATTACAAGAAGGCACCTTCAGGCCTCGTCTAACACACCTAAATAAAATTAGTACACTCTCTTAGGGTTTCCCAATTAACTGAAGACTTGTTGTTGAAATATTGCTCATGGAGTAGGTGAGAGTGGGCCACATTGAACCACGGGACACAAAAAAACAGATGGCATAATTTTAGTAAAAGTGGCAAATTATTTTTTTCCATGTGTATATGTCAGTAGTACTACTCTGCCGACTGCTATTTGTTTCCTGCAAGATCTACATCTACGTCTACATACATACTCCGCAATTCATTGTAAGGTGCGTGGCGGAGGGTACACTGTACCACTACTAGGCATTTTCTTTCCTATTCCACTCCCAAATTCAACGAGGAAAAAAAGAATGCCTATATGCCTCTGTACGAGCCCTAATTTCTCTTATCTTGTCTTTGTCATCTTTACGCGAAATGTAAGTAGGCGGCAGCAAGATCGTACTACACTCAGCTTCAAATTCCGGCCCTCTAAATTTACCTAACAGAAATTCATGAAAAGAACGTCGTCTTTCTTCCAGCGATCCCCAATTGAGTTGCCGGAGCATTTCCGTGACACTCATGCATTGGTCGAACCTACCGGTAACAAATCTAGCTGCTCGCCTCTGAACCGCCTCTATGTCTTCCTTCAAACAGATCTGCTGCGGGTCCCAAATACTTGAGCAATACTCAAGACGTGGTCGTACAAGAGTTTTATACGCGGTCTCCTTTACAGGTGAAGTACATCTTCCCAAAATTCTCCCAATAAACCGAAGTCGGCTGTCCACCTTACTCACAACTGTCCTTACATGTTCGTTCCATTTCATATCGCTCTGCAATGTTACGCCTAGATATTTGAACGACGCGACAGCTTCAAGAAGCTCACTACTAATGCTGTATTCGAACATTATGGGATTGTTTTTCCTACTCATGCGCATCACCTTACATTTTTCTACATTGAGAGCTAGTTGCCATTCTTCGCACCAACTAGAAATTTTGTCTAAGTCATCCTGTATGCTATAACAGTCAGTTAAGGATGACACCCTCCCATACACCACAGCATCATCAGCAAACAGCCGCAAATTACAACTTACTCTGTCCATCAGATCATTTATATAGATAGAAAATAATAGCGGTCCTATCACACTCCCTTGGGGCACGCCTGACGATACACTCCTCTCTGATGAACACTTTAGCTCCCAACGTTCGTTTTCTGCTGCTGTTATGTTCGTTTCGCTACATTGAAGTAATTTCTGGAGAATTAGATAGCTTATAATTTGATGTCAAACGATTGCATGAAGTTCTCAGAAACTAAGTCATTATGACAATACGAATGTTGTGTTTAATGATGCACATGTACTGTTAGGGCACATTGAACTAAGTTCTCACGTGGTTCATTGTGCCCCAACTAATACACCAGAGAAAAAAATTTTTACAAGCCACTAAAAATTCCAATAAAGACAAATCGGAATGTTCATGAGCAGGAAACTCTTGAAGAAAATAGTGACGTTCATTATGAAGAGTGCTATGAAATCTGTATGAATCTAGTGAATCTTTATACAACTTTGAAAAATTGAATACATCATAAGAGACAGATGGTTTCATTTTCACCAAATTTGTACTAAAAACAAAACGCCCGTTTACTATGTGGTGAAAATTTTGAAAACAAAGGATGACTCTGAAAACTATCAGGTACTTTTTTTGAGGAAAGGTAAAGGATGAAGTATTTGTTCCAGCTAGCAACTTACTTTACGTGCTTCCGAAATCAATTAACATTGTTGTTACAAAGAGATAAAACACATATTTCAAATTTGGAATTAACTTCCAGTCCAGTGATGTTCGGTAATTTCAAAAGATTTAATGGTGTGTAAGTGCAATATATATAAACATTAATTTTAAAGTACAGGTAAAATTTACTTTGTATGCTAAACATATTCTTCTAACAAACTGTTAAACTGTTTGAAGTGGTTCATTGTACCCCGCATGTGGGGCACTATTAACCATTTTCGAATTTTTCTTCCGAGACATGTAACTTGAAACAAATTACTCAGACGGAAGTCATATAAAGCCATTTGATACTTGAATGATTCAACAGTAAAAAATTAAAAACACAGCTCTGTAATAAAATTATTGAATGAGTAACACAGGTAAATAGTTTTTGTGGTTCAATGGGCCCTACTATCCCCCACATGAAATGGTTACATTTACTGGTAAATAGCTCGAGCGGTGCTGAGTACGAGGGGTCGATCCATACTGAAACACCCATATCAGTACGTGGCGTAGCCTCCTCGGGCGGGAATGCAGGCGCTGATACAGGCATCCATTCCATCCTACAGGTGGCGGATACTGTCTTGGGACACATTATTCCTCGCCTGCTCGACCTGTTCACGTAGTTCTGCAGGACTTGTGGACTGACGAGTCGATTTTTGGCAGCATCATATTCAAGTACGTGGGAAACAGGTTGCTAGTCTTATTTGCCCAGGACCCCCACTGGGTTTTACCCCTGACAGTTGAGGGACTAATCGGTGTTTTTGGTAGTCTTTGCCGTCTGAGCACAGAGGTGGCCACGACTCAGAATATGTCCGAGATGCCCAACGTTAATACAAAGTAACTGGTATCCCAACTATCAGGACCACTTACTTGGCCACTTATTGAATCAAAGTGTAGCAAAGCTAATGCAGTAAGTGCTCAGATAAGATCTACTCTCTTCTGCAATAAGCAAGTCAGTACCGAGACTAAGTTAATAGTACAATGCTCTATCTTTAGACCAACTTTATGGTGTGGGTGTTAAAGCTGGGTGGATACAGGTTACAAATGTAAACCATTTACATTTGTATAGCGCGTGGAAACTGTATAGCACAACATGTATAAAGGAGCACAGTAAATATTTGCATGCCACCAGTTATACTGTGTAATAGGTGTGAAGTGCATAGCAGCACAATTAATATCTGCATGCTACCATTTGTGACAATTGATTTATGGATAACACAAATTATGCACAAATTCCACTACACACCATCTGTAATATAAAAAACCGTTCACCATCTGATGATGATATGCTAGGCATATCGAAACCGGTAATGGAAGAAATGTAATAAAAACATTTTGCATAAAAGGCGACTGGTTGCTGTCATTCAAGATACCTTATTTCACCACAGCCGCAGTGTTCCTCATCCATAGTGGATAAAAGTTTTAAAAAGATTTTAAACTATAATTCTTCATTTCGTTCTTCTATCAGATGATTTTATATACATGTCAAAGTATTTTTATCGCACGAGAATCGTTTTACGTCGCGGAGACAGCATGTATATGAGTCGTAGAGCGGCCGCTTCATGTAGGCGGCAGTGGCCGCAGCATTGCAATGCTCATATGCGGCTGAGGTTCAAATTCTATTCTGAAGCCCCTGGAGGCAGTATATGGGCGCTTCCGCGGCAGGGAAGGGCGAGGGGAAACGCCGCTTTTAATATCGGCTTTGTAGCAGGCAGAGACGCCATCTCCTGGCTACTCGTGCTCTTGTCATTACACACGAATTGGTCCCGAAGCAAAGACAATGGAGCTACTACGCACTTTTGCCTTGCGCATCCGAAAATCTTCCATTAAGTCTACAACCGCCCTTTATATTTGTTTTTGGCGCACTGAACATTATCAAAAACACGTCATATTTGGTGAAATATCTTATAGCTATATATTAAAGATGCATAAGCTGTAAGAGCCTTCAGAAGATCTGATCATGAAGTCATTATTCTCCATCTAGGAAGAATAGGCGTGTGGTTAGCGGCATCCCGTTGCGCCGTCGAAGGTAGAGGATTCGAGACGGACTTCATAGATTTTTTTAAAAACACAATCTTCATTTTAACATACACGGGAACAACAATGACTTTTGTATTGTTACTTGTCAACTATCTTGGGACGTTTTAGCAAACGTGTCGCGATTTTGAGGGTAAATGACATTTATTCTCTTCGTTGAAACCAATATTTAACTGGAATAAAAGGTTTCCGCTTGGTAGGCGATGTGAGATGTTTATTTTATTAGACTTCAAAACATATCGATTCTTGTGACTTGTACCGGCAAGACCTTTTAAATGTTTTTATGACATGACTGATAAAAATGTTTTAAGCAGAGCACATACACTATCATGACTTGCTATTCTACACTGATGATGTCTCATCATAGGGACGAAATCGATATGTTTTGAAGTTTAATAAAATAAACATCTCACATAGCCTACCAAGCGGAAACCTTTTATTTCATTATAATTTTGTGGTGGGCTGGCACAAAATGGAATCTAGTTACAACAATATTTAACTGTTTAAAAGATGTGGGGGAGAGTAGCCTTTGCGCATGCGCAAGGTTAGGCGGGGATGCTGCTTATAGTGTCACGTGACCCGCAGGTAACTTGTCTCTTCATTTTTTTACAGTCACTTAACAGTGTAATCAGTTACTTTCTGTGTTTTAGTGTTCATGTTTGTTATTAAAGAAAAATGAACAACGTGCGGTATCTTTTAGAAACAAATTCCTCTGCTTTAAGCCTGGAAGAAAAGTGTGAAATAAAGAAGCTCGAGTTGAAGCAAGCGCAAACAAGTCAACGTAAGACATTCTGCAGTTCTTTTAACAAAAATATATCTAAAACGGTGGATGGGGATGCCAATTGTCTTGGACGTCAAACATGGAGGAGGGAGACGGGTGCCGATGCGCCGAGCGGTAGGGGGTGGGGGGTCCGACTCAAAGAAGTGAAACCCTAGTCATCTGAAGCACTAGCCGCCACTGATATTGAGCCATCGATGTGTGTAACGGTTAAAACATATGTATGCTATGTAAGTGATTACAGTTGCTTTCTACCACTTTCCAACTTTAACATTGCGATATATGGGGGTTCTGCTCGCTTCAACAGTATTCTCCTGGGGCGTCGTGGTAGAAATAAAAACTCGTAGGTACAATTTTTCACTTCTTCTTTAATTTAAATCAAACTCCCCCAAGCAAGGCGGTGAGGCAAGTATACAACATCGGCAATAATGTCATTACATTATCCATTGTTCGTAACAATTGAATATAGTCATTTACAATAAACGAAGACAACAATAAAACATTTCATGTATACAAAAATAATCACAATGTAAAATGAAAATTATACATACAATAATTTTACAAGCCACATATGGTTTTAAGAATTACTCACGCTACTTTTTGTTTGACAACAAACCAAAATGGTAAATGTCAATTAATTAGTTAACTAGTACATCATACATGTTCCTAACATATATTGAACTATCACATATCTCGGCCATTCTGAAAATAGGTTCAAAATCTCACGTCAATCAATATGTACAAAGAAATACAATATAGGAATTTCGACTATTACATTAATTAACACAATTAGCTGGTCAATACAACTTGTTTATGAGCCTAACATATATACATGCTATTTATTTTAATGTCTTTATATAGATGCAAAAGTTTTTACCATTCTGTCTATTTAGTGAAATAACATACAATGACAAAACTATTGTTTATAGAACTGTCTGGAGAGAAAATATATGAAACTCTTAATTAATAAAATCTATCACTTGTTTTAATCACAGTATCACCGATTCCTACGCTGGCTATTTCGTTTGTAACTTCAGACGCAACATATATCACTATTGAACCACACGAATCCAGGTCCGACGCAGACTGTATCGTACAATAACATTGAGATGAGACGGCGGTTCGACGCAGACGGTATCGTAGGATAACATTGAGATGAGAGGGCCAGCAGTATCGTCACAACGTTCATATGCCAGTTCGGTGTAATTTTATATGTAGAATCATCTAAAACTTATGTGCCACTGCTGCTGAATCACCGCGTATTAAAATTGGGTAAAATTAGCTTTCCTATTCGAGTTGTTGTTATCGTCTTCAGTCCAGAGACTGGTTTGATGCAGCTCTCCACCCTACTCTACCCTGAGCAAGCCTTTTCATCTCCTCATAAGAACGGCAACCCACATCCACTTGAATCTGCTTACTATAAGCGTCTCTTGGTCTCCCTCTGCGATTTTTACCCCACACACTTCCCTCCAATGCTAAATTTACTATTCCCCGATTTCTAAGAATGTGTCCTACCAAGCGATCCCTTCTTTTAGTCAGGGTATGCCAAAAATTCCTTTTCTCCCCAATTCTGTTCAGTACCACTTCATTAGTTATGCGATCTACCCATCTAATATTCAGCATTCTTCTGTAGCAACACATTTCAAAAGCCTCTATTCTCTTCCTGTCCGCACTGCTTATCGTCCATGTTTTTACCCTCGTACAAGGCAACACTCCACACAAATGCCTTCAGAAAAGACTTCCTTACACTTAAATTAACATTCCATGTTAGCAAATTTCTCTTTTTCAAAAATGCTTTTCTTCCCATTGCCATTCTGCATATTATATCATCTGTACTGCGACCATCGCATGTTATTTTACTACCCAAGTAACAAGACTCATCTACCACCTTTATTGTTTCGTTAAGTTGTTTTCGAGTAAGGCAGACAGCCGACTTCGGTTTATTGGGAGAATTTTGGGAAGATGTACTTCACCTGTAAAGGAGACCGCGTATAAAACGCTTGTTCGACCACGTCTTGAGTATTGCTCAAGTATTTGGGACCCGCAGCAGATCTGTTTGAAGGAAGACATAGAGGCGGTTCAGAGGCGAGCAGCTAGATTTGTTACCGGTAGGTTCGACCAATGCACGAGTGTCACGGAAATGCTCCGGCAACTCAATTGGGGATCGCTGGAAGAAAGACGACGTTCTTTTCATGAATTTCTGTTAGGTAAATTTAGAGGGCCGGAATTTGAAGCTGAGTGTAGTACGATCTTGCTGCCGCCTACTTACATTTCGCGTAAAGATGACAAAGACAAGATAAGAGAAATTAGGGCTCGTACGGAGGCATATAGGCATTCTTTTTTTCCTCGTTGAATTTGGGAGTGGAATAGGAAAGGAAATGCCTAGTAGTGGTACAGTGTACCCTCCGCCACGCACCTTACGGTGAATTGCGGAGTATGTATGTAGATGTAGATGTACCTAATCTAATTCGAGTAGCTCCTGAAAAATTGAGCATGTGAGTGCGGGCGTACGTGCACCTGTGTGGCGTATAGCCAGCGACGGCTGTGGGCAGAGGGCAGGTGTCACGTCTGATGGTAGTGCATCGTGGTGCTGCCGCAGGAGAACGAGCACGACCACGACCAGGTGTTCGACGTGTCGGAGCTGACGATGGCCGAGCAGCAGAGCCAGCTGGTGTCCAAGTGCGGCCACCTGGAGGTGGCGTTCGCGTACGACGCGCCGATGCGCAAGATGACGGTGCGCGTGCTGCAGGCCCGGGACATCCCGGCGCGCGACCGCGGCGGGCCCACGCACTCCCAGGTCAGTCCGCCACACCCCAAGGCTGCTAGCTGACGGGCTGGGCGCTGGGGCACAGCCCACTGGCTCGTAGCGGTCAGCCAGTCAGCTAGCGGTCGCGGCCTTCTCGGAGGCCGACGAGAAAAACAGGCTGCAGCGCGCACTTCATGTCATGTAAGCAAGGTAGTCCTGAGCTGTCGCGATCGTCGCTAACTGATTGGCTGGCCGATGGGGCACAGCCCACTGGCTCGTAGCGGTCAGCCAGTCAGCTAGCGGTCGCGGCCTTCTCGGAGGCCGACGAGAAAAACAGGCTGCAGCGCGCACTTCATGTCATGTAAGCAAGGTAGTCCTGAGCTGTCGCGATCGTCGCTAACTGATTGGCTGGCCGATGGGGCACAGCCCACTGGCTCGTAGCGGTCAGCCAGTCAGCTAGCGGTCGCGGCCTACTCCGAGGCCGACGAGGAAAACAGGCCGCAGCGCGCACTTCATGTCGTGTAAGCACGGTAGTCCTGAGCCAGCGCGATCGCTAACTGATTGGCCGGCCGCTAGGGCACAACCCACTACCTCATGTGGCCAGCCACTCAGCTATTGATAGCTGATTACCTTGCTTATGTGACATGACGTGCAGGCCACGGCCTGTCTTTCTGTTAGCCTCACCTACCCAGTGTGACGTAACACAAGCTGCTGTGAGCGATTGTTTTTAGACGGTTTTGACAATACTGAATTAAAATGTGTGTCTGCTCATTAGCTAGTTATGTTAACAACTGTGGCTAGTGCTATGTTAGTCTCTCTCTACCTAAGATGAACGTCAATCTTGTTTTCCCCGTTTCATATCAGTATTGCTGAGGCTTTCCAACGTTGGAGAGCCCTGTCGTAGGGTCGTGCGTAGTGGGCTGCAGTGTGGGATTTGTAGTAAGTATTTTCATGGGGGGAGTGCAGTGGGGAAGCCAGTGGGCATTGTGGTGAGGTTCTCTCCTAGAACTGTAGGATTTGCAGCAGGAATAAGATGATAGAGGAGCAGGAGCGTTTGATCTGCGCCCTTCAGGTGCAGTTGAAAAACGCTGAAGAGGTAGGCTGAGGAGGGGAAGGGGGGCTGGGAAATGGGAACTGGCAGTTGGCAAGAAGGTAGCTAGGAGAAGGTATTCAGATAGCTTTACATTGCAAGTTGCAAATAGGTTTGACCAACTGTCAGAGTTGAGTGGAGATGAACCTCCTGTAGCTGTAGGTTTAGGAATGTTTCTGCCCAAGCTGGAATTGGTTCTGGGTTCACTGTATAGGAAGTATAAAAATTTAATTGTGTGTGGAGATTTCAACATTAATTGTGTAGGTGATAGCTCAAGGAAAAGTCAGCTGTTAGATCTATTTAATTCCTATAACATGATGCAAATAGTATTTTTTCCAACGAGAGTACAAGGAAATAGCAGTTCTACCATTGACAATATTTTTGTTCATTCTTCATTATTAGAGGGGCACTCTGTCAGCAGAATAGTAAATGGCCTATCAGACCACGATGCCCAACTTTTAATTCTAAAAAGTATTTGTTCTCAAAAAAATGTTAAACATAAATATCAACTACTCAGAAAAGTTAATCCAGTTGCAATTGAGACCTTTTTAAGCTTAATTAAGGAACAAGAATGGCAGGATGTTTATAGTGCTGATAATGCAGATGATAAATATAATGCTTTTCTGAACACATCTCTTATGCTGTTTGAAAGTTACTTTCTGCTGGAACAATCAAAACAGTGTACTTCCAGTAACAGACAGCCAGGGTGGCTGACAAAGGGGATAAGAGTATCATGTAGAACTAAGCGGGAGTTGTATCAAAATGTTAGAAGCAGTCAGAATGAAGATGCAGTAGCTCATTACAAACAGTACTGCAAGGTTCTGAAAAATGTCATTAAGAACGCAAAAAGTATGTGGTCTGCAAAAAGAATAGCAAACTCTCGGGATAAAATTAAAACTATCTGGTCAGTCGTGAAGGAAGTGTCTGGTCAGCAGCAGCAGGTAGAAGATATAACGTCAGTGCGTAGTAGGAATGTTTCTGTTACTGACAAGTTAGATATATGTGCAATATTCAATAATCACTTTCTGAAAATAGTAGGGGAACTAAACAAAACTCTAGTTTCTACAGGTAATCATATAAAGTTTTTAGAAAATGCCTTTCCGAGGCTGTTACCTGAAATGGTCCTTCATGATACTTCCATAGGTGAGATTGAGTCAATAATTAAATCAGTAAATACTAAGGACTCTTGTGGATATGATGGAGTATCTAGCAGAATTCTAAAGTACTGTTCTCCATATGTTAGCCCAGTACTAACCATATTTGTAATTTTTCCTTTCAGAATGGTCAGTTTCCTAACAGATTAAAGTACTCAGTAGTGAAACCATCTTACAAAAAAGGAGAAAGGGATAATGTAGACAACTATAGACCTATTTCTATGCCATCGGTTTTTTCTAAAGTTATTGAAAAGGCTGTATATTCAAGATTAATTGATCATTTCAGTTCACATAATTTATTGTCAAACGTACAGTTTGGTTTTAGAAGTGGTTTAACGACTGAAAATACTATATTGTCGTTTCTCTGTGAGGCACTTGATGGGTTAAATAAGAGGCTACGGACATTAGGCGTCTTCTTTGATTTAACAAAAGCGTTTGATTGTGTTGATCACAAAATATTGTTGCAGAAGTTGGAACATTATGGAATACGGGGAGTAGCCCACAACTGGTTCACCTCTTACTTTAATAATAGACAACAGAAGGTAATTCTCCGCAGTGTAGAAAATGGCTATGACGTGCAATCCCAGTGGGGCACAATTAAGTATGGGGTGCCACAGGGGTCTGTTTTGGGACCATTGCTGTTTCTTATTTATATAAATGATATGCCTTCGAGTATAACAGGTGACTGTAAAATATTTTTGTTTGCTGATGATACCAACTTGGTAGTGAAGGATGTTGCTCGTAATATTGGCACAGTATCAAATAATGCAGTTCAAGAGATAAGTTCATGGCTTGTAGAAAATAAGTTGATGTTATATCACAGTAAAACTCAGTTTTTACAATTTCTAACACATAATTTGACGAAAGCTGACATTCTGATTACACATAATGGCCATGTGATAAGTGAGACTGAACAGTTCAAATTTCTAGGTGTTCATATAGACAGTAAGCTGTCATGGAAAGCCCATGTTCAGAATCTTGTTCCAAAAGCAAATTCTGCTATATTTACCATTAGAACAATATCTGAGATAAGTGATTTTCAACACGAAAAGTAGTCTATTACGCTTACTTTCACTCACTTATGACGTACGGCATTGTTTTTTGGGGTAACTCGCCTGATGCAAAAAGAATATTTCTGGCTCAAAAACGGGCGGTTCGAGCAATATCTGGTGTAAGTTCGCGAACGTCATGTCGACCCCTTTTCAGTAGTCTAGGAATTTTTACTCTGGCGTCACAATACGTTTTTTCTTTAATGTCGTTTGTTGTTAATAATATCAGCTTATTCCCACGAGTTAGTGGCTTTCACTCTGTGAATACTAGACAGACGTCGAATCTACATTTGCATCACACCACCTTAACACTTGTGCAGAATGGGGTACAATATTCTGCGGCATCCATTTTCAATAAGCTGCCACAAGAACTAAAGAATCTTAGCGCTATCCACACGCTTTCAAATCTAAATTGAAGAGTTACCTCATGGCTCACTCCTTTTATTCTATCGAGGAACTCCTAGAAAAGTTGAACAATTAAGCTAATTCATTTTTTTTTCTTTATTTATTCTTTTCACTTTGTCTTAAATTGTCGTGTGCAAAGAACTACTTAAAATTTTTCTATTACCATTCTTGTGTAACAATTAATGTATTGACTTGTTCCTTGACCATGGAGTCTCACTCCTCAATTAGGTCCTATGGAACAGAACAAACAATAAAAATAAATAATAAAAACACCCCAGCATTGAATGCAATGGCGATATTTTAATCAATAAATGATTAGATCCTGAGACAAATTTTAGTTCAGTGCTTCACCCTGTTGAGTCTCCCTGTTCGAAGTATGGGTAGGAGGTGGCAGTGACTAGCATGTATGTGGACATAGGTCTACAAACAAAAGTATTGATTAGTTCACATCTTATATATTAAAAGAATCTACGAAAACTAAAGTCAGTCGGCCATACCATACTACCCAGCCAATTTACTTCATTTTTGTTTTAAATGAAAGGTATTCATCCAAAGATTTGTCATCAAGTATCAGAATTTACATAACCCCCGCCTTCCTTTTTCTATACTCAGACGCGATTTCCTTCTGTATATTTCTTATGGGAATGTCCTTGCTGACAGTCGGTCAGTATGTTCTACACGACCGATTTCCTTCATTTTTGCTTTATACAAAAGGTATTCATTCGCAGATTTGTCATCAAGTATCAGGTTTAACCTAAGTCTCTCCATCCTTTACTTTTATTCAAACGCGATACCTTTCTGTCGTTGCACTGAATATTTTAATCTGGTAGTTTTACAATATATTCGGTTCTAATTAAGGTACGCAGTTCTTTTTGACCTAACAACACTCAGCGGATCAAGCTTTTTTTTCTTGCACCTTTTAACACTTGCATTGATTGATTCTGAAGAAAGCTATGTGTGAACATTCAACTTTACTTCCATTTTTTCCCAAATTTTTGGTCATTCCACTAACGGTGAGAAGTATTCGCATGGGTCCTCTAGTATTTAACTTTGATGTGCTTGTGTGGTACAAACGTCTCGTACTACTAGACAGTTCTCCTACGCAAATGAAATCTCTTCTGCCTTGTGCATAGACAGAACTTCCTGGAGCTGTAGTATTCCCGGAACTGCCTCGTACTGACTGGAACTCCCGTACTGGCCTGTCGCTGCTGTGGTGCACCAGCATATCTAGGCGAGCCCCCTTCTTGCTATTGGCCGGCGCGCGAAGCAGGCAAAGAGGTACAGAGACTGCGGGCGCCCCCGGCAGTCGAAGTACTATGGAGCGACTTATCGCACTTCTTGAAATTGCGGGGTGACATGTGTAGACCACAACAATCCCAATACTAATTAACCTACGATGGGTTTTGCAATGGAAAGGTACTAAACGATACTGTGGGTATAATTGAATTTATTCAAAACTGATCACCAGATACCTGAGCACAACTATCTCACTGTTTAACGAGTCGAAGGATTGCCTGTTTCCAGAGGTCCTGTGCTTGTGACAAGAGTCAGTCCTCTACTATGTCCAGTTCGTCTCCGAGTTGAAGCACGTCCATTTGAGATGTGTTTTTTTTTTTCGAACCCCCGACCGTAGTGGCCGTGCAGACCGTGACTGGAGCGCCTCAGTCCCCTCGGCCACCGCGGCCGATAATACAGAAAGACCTTAGAAGAATTATTATTAACATTACTTCCCGAAACATAAATGTCTCTTTAAATAGTGGATTAGGCTGGCCTCGCCGAATAGACGTCTTGCTTCTTGCCATCTCTTGACCAGTGCTACTGACCAGACAAAGCTTCACAAAGGTATCAGGTGCACGTGTCATGGCCATATTCCGACAGTGACGTGGCCGCGGCCGGCCCGACTAAACAAATGGAACTCACAGGGCGACATGTGTGGACTGTAGGGTGTTTCTCAAGTTGCTCCCACTTGTACTTGGGCACAACACTTTATGTGGCCCTGGAGACCTGTGGACGTGCGTTATCATGGAACAGAATCACTCCAAGGCCCTTTGCTCTTGATGGACTCGCCTAGACTAAGGAGTGTCTCACAGTACGCGACACTGCTCGATGAGTATCGGACCTCCGACATCGAAAAAGACGGCGATGATCACCTTGTCTGCTGAGGGCTCAGCCTGGAATTTTTTAGGGGGAGGTGACGACGTATATTTCGCGTTCTTAAATGTCCCAATACGTTATCCCAAAGCGGCGTATTCAAATTTAAACCAGTTTGGTTGTTAAGGCGTTTCGTACTTTTTTTTATTTGAATACCCCACGTAGATTAATTACAGGGTAAAGCAAAAAGTACACCACATCTTTGAAAATTTGTTGTTAATCAAACAAGTATGATGGAACCTTAGATAATTAAGCAACACGGACAGTACTTAACCAATTTGTTTTCAGTAGAAAACGAGTTCATAGATGTTCAGTATGACAGAGGCATTTTTCAGCATTGCCCGTAATACCATAGAATTCTAATTTACTTAAAAGGATGTTGTGGTTCACTCTATCAAATGCCTTTGACAAATATCAGAAAATACGTTCTGCTTGTAACTGCGGTGAACAACAATCAAACAATTATTCCAGAAATAATTATTCAGTAGTATCAATTAAAGACTAATATTTCAATTCAATACAAAAGGTTGAGTTTTAAAATAGAATTAAAAATAATAATGCATTAAAGAAAAAAACTGTGTTCAATTTTTTTTAATTCTCGGCAACTGTATATATTTTCAGACGACATTTTTTTATTTTATTTATTTATTTATTTTTAATTTTAGGTTGTATAACTTACTCCAGCACATTCAATGTGTGGTCATTGCTGACAACATAACGGTATGAATGTCGGTGTAGTTCAGATCTGTGCAAGTAATGACAATCATAAGAACTACCACTGTCAAAAAGATCCGTTTCTTAGGCTTTTTTTCCTTCTGAAACTAAGGTTCCTCTTTGCTTTTTCAACACACTGTTCTTTTACATGCTCCGCTTTTTTATAGGGCCTGCTTAATTCATATCAAACGTTACACAAAATAGAACTAGAATCCATATCGGGATTTAATGACGTACTGCGTCATTTTACGCAGGCACATGGTATGTAATTTTAGCGCGAAGAGCCGTCTTTGATTCATTCAAATAACATCCCACAACAGGATGCTCTAGCAGAACATTTCTACCTCTCAAAACATAGTTAAAAGCGTGCTTTGTTGGTTAATTTATGCTTTTCTTAAACACGTAATTACCTGTAACACTAATGAGTGTGTATAGGCTACATATGTATAAAAAATGCAAGGCAGATGATATTTGATTTGTTACAACAGTGGGGTCATGTGCCAAGAATTCACATGCAACATGAGATGTGACAAATTTTTGGCATCCAGTGCAACAGATGTGCTTACCGTGAAGTGTTGGAACATGATATAGCAAAATTTTCAGGGCCTTCATATGTGGCATCTTGTGATACACAAGGGCTGGGTAAATGTAAACTCCCCGTCAGAGGTTCGAGTCCTCCTTCGGTAGTATATGTGTGTGTATATATGTGTGTGTGTGTGTGTGTGTGTGTGTGTGTGTGTGTGTGTGTGGAGGGGGCTCAACATAAGTTGGTTTAATTAGTTTGTAAGTATAGGGGCTGATGACCACTGCAGTTTGGTCCCATAGCTTTACATACATTTGAACATTTGATTAAAAGTAATGACAACCATTGTTTTCTCTCAATGGGATTTAAACAGAGGTACTTATAATTGCTAATAGCAGGGACAATTATATTGAAGGTGAGTACCTAAGTATAAGTACCTCTCTCCATAAAGTCATTACAGCGAAAATAAATACTACTCATTAAAATCCTTGTATGATGTACGTTTGACGTGATGTGCTACGTAGGTCACCAAACAGCTTGTGTTACGAGGCACAAATTAACATGTAACATAGGTAATAATACCAACAAGTAAAAAACACGGATATGTCAAGGTTTCTGTGTTTTAATTTTGTTGGAGTTGTCAGGTTAGTTTTTACTTTTTTGACCCTGGCTAACATCTTTGTTTTTTGCAAACGTAGGCTTCCGCGGTTGTTGTCACTATCAATAAAATTCTTCCGGGTATGAGACCGCGTCGTCATTATATAAACTATACCGACGTTTCGCCCACTGTTGCAGGCGGCCTTCATCAGGGTCAGACCCTGATGAAAGCCGCCTGCAACAGTGGGCGAAACTTCGGTATAGTTTATATAATGACGACGCGGCCTCATACCAGGAAGAATTTTATTGATAATCTTTATTTTTTGTTGTGCTCTGTTAGGATCAATTTTCATTATCGTAAATAAATGTATAAAAACAAGAAAACTGTCATGTCACACATGTCTTGGTATCGCCGCATATGCAACACAAAGTAGAAAAATAGTTACACACGTATACAAACATTATTTAGGATTTATATATTCTGTTTTCGATCTGGACCGACTGAGCCGAACAACACTAAAAGATGCATTAAATGTAAACAGGGCAATACACAATTTAATTATTTAATTTTCTCTATATTACACAGGTCCGCCTAGTTATGTTGCCGAGCAAGAAGCAGAAACACAAGACCAAGATTCGCCAGGGTGAAAACCCACAATTTCTTGAGAGTTTCTTGTTGCACAGAGTCAACCCGGGTATGTATCAGTCTTTTTTATCTTTATTAGATTAATGGTTTTCTATTTTATACTATTTAATAGCAAAACTCGATCAGGCAAATAATCGACAACTTTGTAAAAGTACAGACAGAATGAGGGGCGGGGGGGGGGGGGAGAAAAGTCAGAATTGCAATTATACAAATAACCAATGCCCTCAGTGAAATGTTGCATATTTCTTGTGGTACTCTTTCTATTGTTTCCAAATCGCAACAGCGGCTTGGCGCAATCCTTACAGAAAAATACATTTGCTTGTGGCGATCGTCGACAGCGATATACTTCGTGAAATACATTATACACTTTGCTGTCATGTAAAATTTAATTTATTGTGCTATCGGTTTCGGGAGTGTCTCATCTTCCAGGGATTTCTATAATAGTGCAGTTGATAGCTTGCATACTTTAGGCAACACTATTGTGGATTGTATATGTCTTTTAAAGTCATTACGGAATAAAATCCAAATGCTGCTTTAAATACAAGATGGTCGTGACATCCACATACATAATTGGTTTTCCTGCTGCTCGCATTCGTGAGGATGGTGGTTCAAATCTACCTCCGGCCATCCAGATTTAGGTTTTCCGTGATTTCCCTAAAACACTCCAAGCAAATGCCGGGATTGTTCCTTTCAAAGGGCACGGTGGATTTCCTTCCTCATTCTTACCCAAAACTCCGAGCGTTAGCTCCGTCACTAATGACCAAGCTGTCGATGGGACTTTAAACCCTAAGCTTCCTTCCTTCCTTTTCCTGCTGTCAATTTCTTTATTGCTTCGTAAATAATGTTAAAGCATTATTTGTTCTAAAACATTTAAATATTTTCTAATTGATGATTTACAAGAAGTTGCGACAAGAAGATATCAAACATCAATTAGAAAATCGTAAACATTTTAGAACATTTCTGGGTATGAGGTCCACCTGATATGCAAAACACTGTTTAATAATGCACCCAAACTAGTTTCAGCACCTCTGTGCCATCATCAGTGGGCTTTCAATTTATTTAATGCTGTGAAAACAAAATTACATTTATTTTACTACTGCACTATTTGTAAATTTAGGCCTATAAAAGTCGTCAGTCTTATATTGGTTTTTACCTTATTTTACATTGTGTGGTCATGTGGGAGCCTTTTTACATACTTATGTAGTGATAGCGTTGTCATATGCAACCAAAATTATCTCTTTTAAAACTTGTGAGGTCTTTAAAACGTTACTTATGGTGCGAAAACGTAATTTTGTTATATGGGGATACTTCTATCGTCTGTTTATTGTCTATTACTTACAGTTTCTTTTGGCATACACTTCTTCCGCGCTTCTTTACACGGCACACATGTAATACACATAGTTTGCGGACTTTTTCTATCACAATCACTTCCCACTTTAAAAATTCGTGTGTTTACTTTGTTAAAATGCGAATGTGTCAGTTGACTTTCAGCTGTTCTCCAGTGGAATGGCGGTAGATTTGAATAACGTTTGTTTTGAAAGTAGCACTCCTTGCAAGTTTCGCAGGAGAACTTCTGTGAAGTTTGGAAAGTAGTAGGCGAGGTACTGGTAGAAATGAAGTTGTGGGGCGGCACCATGAGTCGTGTCGGGGTAGCTCAGTGGTAGAGCGCTTGCCCGCGAACGGCAAAGGTCCCTGGTTCGAGTCCTGGTTCCGACACACACTTTTAATGTGCCAGGAAGTTTCATATCAGCGCACACTCCGCTGCAGAGTGAAAGTTTCATTCTAATGTTCGTTTTGTCTCTGTGTCTGTTTGTCGTGTGTGTTGTGTCTTAGCTGCCTGTGTCATCGTTTCTGTACAATATATTCATTTAATGGGTGAAATAATGTATTTTTGCATAGAGTGGTGTATTCGTTCATGACTGATTTTCCTTCTGCTATTGCTTTTTGTATGTTGTAATTTTCTTCAAAAATGTTCAAATGTTTGTCAAGCTTAAGGGACTTAAACTACGGGGTCATCAGTCCCTAAACTTACAAACTACTTACGAACTAGCTAACACTAAGGACGGCACAAATATCCATGCCCGAGGGGGGATTCGAACCCCCGACCGTAGTGACCGTGCAGACCGTGACTGAAGCGCCTCAGTCCCCTCGGCCACCGCGGCCGGCTAATTTTCTTCTATTGTGAATTTGTGGTATAGGTTGTGGCCTGATTTTAATATCTTTACGTCTGTTTCTATTTTGATTGGGTAATGGTTGTGAGCTATTCCTTTAATATTATTTTGAAAGCAATAAAGAAATTGACAACGGGAAAAGGAAGGAAGGAAGCTTAGGGTTAAAAGTCCCATCGACAGCTTGCTCATTAGAGAGGGTACTAACGCTCGGAGTTTTGGGTAAGGATGGGGAAGGAAATTCACCGTGCCCTTTCAAAGGAACCATCCGGCATTTGCTTGGAGTGATTTAGGGAAATCACGGAAAACATAAATATGGATGGCCGGAGGTGGATTTGAACCACCATCCTTCCGAATGCGAGCAGCAGGAAAACCAATGATGTATGTGGATGTCATCACAATCTGACATACCTGAAAATGGCGCTAAAGCCGAAATAGGTTCTATACTGTAATTAATATACTTGTATTTAAAGCAGCATTTGGAATTTCATTGAATAACTAGCTTAACCCCGCGGCTCCGCTCACATGTTGGTTGCTTATGATAGATAAGCTATCTTTCAGTAGTGTGCTATGAGACTGGTTTTGAAGGAAGTGGAAAATATTCCTGTCAATTTGCAGAACTCTGTGCACTTACCGTTTATCAGGAATGTAAGTAGTGTAGATCAAATCACACGTAAAAATGCACTCGTTTCGAAGAATCCAATCACGAAATTCAACAATAATGGTTTTAATAATGTCACAGATCTTTTTTTAAAGTGATTTATTAAAAGAAATTTCTTTTTTACTGCTTTATTTCTTCATTCTTATATTTCCTTATTCGTAAGCTTATCCTTACAGAGAAAGAGCTGAAGACATTGTAGCACGCATAGACCAAAGATATGGTCTGTGGCATCACGTTTCGCTGTATGTAACCTCCTTGCTATAGAGTCGCAAACCTCATCGCTGGCCTTCAGTCAATTTTTTATTTATTTATTTATTTATTTATTTATTTATTTATTTATTTATTTATTTTTTTTTTTTTTTACAATTTGACGACTTTCAACCACCATATCTTCCATCCCCTTATAGCTATCGGCATGGAACTGCTATAGTGTACAACGGGAGACTTCGGACAACAATTACACACAGACCATTCGTTTGCGTTCTGTAGTTTTCGCTGCAGAGCGAAATATTAACACACATACACTCACGTAGAATTTCATATACACCGATAACTTTCCATCCCAATATACTCCACCCTTTTATCATTATGAACCCTTAAGCAACAATGCAACCAATAAAACCATTTTCAAATAGTAAATATAATTTTCAAAGAGTAATTATTGTTCCGCATTTCGCGTTATATTCTTCAAATTACTAAATATCTATCAGATCGGTATAAAACCGTGCCTAAAACCTTCCTCAGGTCTGAATTAGTAACTATAGAAATATTTAAGTATCTGCGTCGTATCGTTTGGACGTGGTAAGCGCACATCGAACAGGCATTCACATTAATATATAAATAGCTATCCGATCTCCATATTACCGTGCCTAAGGCCTTCCCCAGGTAGACATTAGTAACTGTACAAATTTTTAGCTCTTTATGTCTTGTGGTTCAGACGTGATAAACGTACACCGAACAGACATTCACACATATAGATATAGATGATAACACAGGTCGACATGGATTCTGGGGTTTCGAAAGTAAGTGGTGTTCTTTACTAAATTTGCACCCCTGAATATGAAAATCATATCAGTTTTTTTCCATCACTCTCAGTTTTTTCTGCACAGCTACCCCCCCTCCAAACCTACCATTGGCTGCGAAATCTATGTTATGCAATGTCCACAACTACAGATATGTGGCAACGCTGCATTTTTTTTTTATTTTTTTTTATTTTTTTTTTTTATTTTTTTTATTTTATTTTATTTTTTTTTTTTTTTTTGTGAAGGTGAGGCAGAGGGGCCTAATGAGCTTGGAGCTGATGTTCCATTATCGCCACAGAAATCAGTGAGTGAGTGGTACAGCTTCAAGAAGGTGCTTTTGTGCTTTGTTGTGAGTGGTGGTATTTCACTGAACGTGTGTTAAAAATGTCAGGAAGGCAGTGTGTGAATAGCCCAGATACATTTTGTTATATTTGTGGAAATTATGTAATACGTGCAAGACGTCGACAAATAACAAAATTTGTGCAGAAGTCATATTTTGCATATTTCGGCATGAAGCTCAGCGATCAGGACAAGTCATTTGCTCCACACATTGTGTGCCATACATGTGTGGAGCAGTTAAGGAAATGGAGTGAAGGTAAAATCAAGTGCTTGAACTTCGAAATTCCTATGGTATGGTGTGAACAGAAGAATCATGTTGATGACTGTTACTTCTGTATGACGAATGTAATGGGATACGGCAGAAGAAACATGAAAAACATATCGTATCCAAACTTAGACCTGTTCCTCATGGCCCAGGGCTACCAATCCCCTCTCCACCAACATCAGCGGATTCTCTTGAATTCTCTGAACCAGATGTAAGTCAAGAACGCAGTGAATCCGACTATCCTGAGTGTGGTACCGATAGTAGTCCAAAACCTCTTACTCAAACAGAACTTGACAATTTGGTGAAAGATTTAGGACTCTCAAAAGATGCAGCAGAACTACTGGGATCATGTCTCAGTGAAAATAACTTACTTGCACACGGTACATCATATTCATTGTACAGAAATCGTGATAAAGATTTCAGGGAGTATTTTGTTGAAGATGGTTTAATGGTGTTCTGCAAAGACATCACCGGATTAGTGATGAAAATGGGATCTCAGAAGTATGAGAGTAAGGAATGGAGATTGTTTATAGATTCTTCAAAGCGAAGTTTGAAAGCAGTGTTGCTACATATTGGAAATGACCTAGGATCAATTCCAATTTCGTATTCAGTACATTTAAAAGAGATACAATAACTTGAAAATACTTCTACAAAATGTGAAGTATGAAGAACACCAGTGGCTTGTATGTGGTGACTTTAAAGTGATTGGCATTCTTCTTGGTCAGCAAGCAGGGTACACTAAGATGCCTTGCTATATGTGTGAATGGGACAGTAGAGCTTATCATGAGCATTGTAGTACGAGAGAGTGGCCTAAGAGACAAAATCTGACAGTGGGATCAAAGAACATAGGGAATGAACATTTGGTTAATCCAGATCATATTTTATTGCCTCCACTGCACATCAAATTAGGACTCATGAAGCAGTATGTTAAAGCGCTGGACAAAACAGGAAACTGTTTCCAATACCTGTGTAGGCAATTCCCAAATCTATCGGCTGCAAAGTTGAAAGAAGGGATATTTATTGGACCAGATATAAGGAAGTTGATGTCTGATGAGCACTTTGACAGTTCTATGACGGAAATAGAACTTCAAGCTTGGAGAAGTTTAAAAAAATGTTGTGCATCGTTTCTTTGGCCAGAATAAACAGCCTGATTACAAGGAAATAGTGGAAGACATGCTACAGTCCTTTAAACAGTTAGGATGCAAGGTCTCTCTAAAACTACATTTTTTAATGTCACACTTAGAGAGTTTTCAAGAAAATTTGGTTGACACATCAGAGGAACATGGTGAAAGATTTCATCAGGAACTTAAAACTATGGAATAAACATGGGGAATAAACATGATGGCTGACTACTGTTGGTGCATCACACGTGTAGAAGTGACACACAAGAGGAAGGATATCAAGCGTTCATTCACGAGCAAACGCAAACGGAACTAATACCTCTACCTGGTAAGTGCCAACCACAATATTTGCTTCTTATAATTCATATGCCTATCTTCCAATTCTTCTTTAACCACTTTACTGTTCCATTCCGTTTCCATTGTCCCATTTCACTGGGTGCAGAGTTAGACAATGGTAAATATGATGATGATAGTGGTGGTTCAAAAACCTGACGTGCTACAGAGAAACAGGCTGCAGATTTGTGATCAGCAGGGTAAATTTAGTCAGAAATTCATATTTTCATGCAAACCCCAGACAAAAAATCAAAATTTGTCGACCTGTGTAATTTGCGTTGAATAGCAATAAATAATAAACATGGAGACAATTTTCTCAAGCCTTGTGGTGATATGATGAATAGATGTTTCAAAGATGTGGTTTTCACTTCCTTGTTTATGCTGATGTCCACTGCTGAACAATTTATTTCAGTTTCTTTATAACAGTGGTGACAGCAGCTGGTGATCGATGTCAGTCTCAGTCTTTATATTGTGTCTGTGCCGGTAGTGAAATAGATGCATGCTAATTTGTGTGTGAGACGGGCGCGCGCAGCTGAGGGCGTGTTGTTGCAGAGGACGTGAACAGCATGGGCGTGCGCTTCCGGCTGTACGGCTGCGAGCGCATGCGGCGCGAGCGCATGATCGGCGAGTGCGTCGTCAGCTTCGCGTCCGTCAACCTGGAGCTCGAGACGGTGCTGTGGCTGGCGCTCGAGCCGCGAGCCAACCTCACGGTGAGTCACCAGCCACAGGCTCATCATTTGGTTCTAAGAGAAATGTGCCAACATATGACGCAGTACTCACCTTATGCTGATAGGCAAACCTGCGTTCTTAGCTTTTGTACATTTGACAATGTTAGCTGGAATACACTCTTTCATTTTCTGCAAGTAGCAGCAGTAAAATACAGGGAACTAAAACTTATTCAGAAACTGGAAACATTAGATAAGATTTGAATACCAGAATGAATCTTTCACTCTGCAGCGGAGTGGGCGCTGATATGAAACTTCCTGGCAGATTAAAATTGTGTGCCGGAACCGGGACTCGAACATGGGACCTTTCCCTTTCGCGGGCAAGCGCACTACCGACTGTGCTATCCCGACACGACTCACGATGCCGCCCCGCCTGCCCGCGAAAGGCAAAGGTCCCAGGTTCGAGTCCCGGTTCCGGCACACAATTTTAATCTGCCAGGAAGTTTCATATCAGCGCACACTCCGCTGCAGAGTGAAAGTTTCATTCTGGAAACATCCCTTAGGCTGTGGCTAAGCCATGTCTCCACCATATCCTTTCTTCCAGGAGTGCTAGTCTTGCAAGTTTCGCAGGAGAACTTCCGTGAAGTTTGGAAAGTAGGAGGCGAGGTACTGGCGGAAGTAAAGTTGTGGGGCGGCATCGTGAATCGTGTCGGGGTAGCACAGTCGGTGGTGTGCTTGCCCGCAAAAGGCGAAGGTCCCAGGTTCGAGTCCCGGTTCCGGCACACAATTTTAAACTGTCAGGAGGTTTCAAGATGAGATTGGATTAATACTTGTTCCATAGATCATATGTACGACATTTCGTAATGACATGGAAAGTGTCAGTCTAGTAAATGTTGTCTACACTTGACAATCAATATTTTAAGGTTTTTAATTACATTTTTTCTTTTTTTAATTTTAATTTTATAATATTTTTAAGTTTTATCTAAAAATCATCTATATTGTAGGAGGAGTTGCCATTCAGAAATTTCGTTAATTTCTTTTTAAATACTAGTTGGCTATTTGTCAGACTTTTGATGCTACTTGGTAAGTGACCAAAGACTTTTGTGGCAGCATAATTGACCCCTTTCTGAGCCAAAGTTAGATTTAACCTTGAATAGTGAATATCATCCTTTCTCCTAGTGTTGTAGCTATGCACACTGCTATTACTTTTGAATTTGGTCGGATTGTTAATAACAAATTTCGTGAGTGAATATATGTATTGTGAAGCTACAGTGAAGTTCCCTAGATCCCTAAATAAATGTCTGCAGGATGCTCTTCGGTGGGCTCCAGCAATTATTCTGATTACACGCTTTTGTGCAATAAATACTTTTTTACTCAATGTTGAATTGCCCCAGAATATGATCCCATATGAAAGCAATGAATGAAAATAGGCGTAGTAAGCTAATTTACTGACATGTATATCGCCAAATTTTGCAATGACTCTGATAGCATAAGTAGCTGAACTCAAACGTTTCAGGAGATCTTGAATATGTTTCTTCCAATTCAGCCCCTCGTCAATACAAACACCTAAAAATTTTGAATATTCTACCTTAGCTACAGATTATTGTTCAAAGTCTAAATTTACTAATGGTGTCATGCCATTTACTGTATGAAACTGTATATACCTGTATATACTGGGTTTTATCAAAGTTTAATGAGAGTAATTAAAAGAGTTGAAGGGCCTGAAAGAGACACAGTGGTGGGGAAGGGGGAAGACAGGGTTGTACAATGAGCAAGCTGTGAAGGAAATCAAAGAGAAATTTTGAGAAGGTATTGAAGTTCAGGCAGAAAAAATAAAAATTTTGCGGTTTGCTGATGAAATTGTAATTCTATCAGAGACTGTAAAAGGACCTGGAAGAGAAATTAAACAGAATGGACAATGTTTTGAAAGGATGGTATAAGATGATTGTTAACAAGAGCAAAACCTGGGTAATTGGATGTAATCTAAGGTAATCAGGTGGTGCTCAAGGAATTAGATTAGGTACAAGATAAAGTAGTGCATGCGTTTTGTTATTTGTGTAACAAAATTGCTTCTGAATGCTGAAGTAAAGAAGATATAAAAATGTTTATGGGAAGAAAAAACATTTCAGAAAACAGGAAATTTGCTGAAGGAGGGAAGGAAGCTGTCCAATCGGCAGCCTGGTCATTAGAGACGGGAAATTGCTGACACTCAATATTAATTTAAATGTTGGAAAGTCCTTTCTGATAGCATTTGTCTAGATTGTATCAATATACGGGAGTGAAATTTGGACATTAAAAAATTCAGAATAGTATAATAATTGCAGCAGTCTAGATTGAAATATGATATTTATTTTATTATAATGACCAGTTTTTATCAATAAAGATCATCCTCGCCAAGGATCTTTAATGATCTAAACTGGTCAGCATAATAAAATAAAATAAATATCATATTGCAATCTACACTGCTAGAACTATTATATTATTCAGATAATTTTAGATCACTGTTTATTTTCCATGGGAACAATGTTCTGTAAAATATCAAAAGGAATTCAGACTAAAGGATTATAGAAGCTTCTAAAATTTGGTGCTACAGGAAAAGATTAGATGGATAGATCTCATAACAAAATAGGAGAAAAATTCTGATATATCTTAACTAGAAGAAGGGATTGATTGGTGAGACACATCCTGAGACATCAAGGAATTGTCAATTTACTATTGGAAGGAGAATGAGAGGTGAATACAGTAAGCAGATTCAAAATGATCTGATACAACTAGTTCTATATACTCACTAGCAAATAAATACTAGAGTTCAGTAATAATTTTCATTTCTTAAAGGAATGAATTTTACATTAATCAGTAGTACTGCATTCAGGCTGAATAGGTCGCAATGCTGAAGTCAAACATCAGGTACAGAATTATGATGACATGTTCTGGATTTTATCCATCACCAGATAAGTATTTGTCTGTGAGTGACAGCTGCACGTAGGTTCATGTCAGAGGTGTTTGGTATACAAATATTTGCAGAACTACCTACAGGATGAATCAACACACAGAGTATAGTTATATTCTCAGCACTATATAAGGCTGACAGAATTGCATAGGTGGAAAGAAATGTTTAGTTGTGTTCTGCAGCTTTTGTAGTGAATTTTTTTAAGCTCTTCACCATACCTAATTTCCTCTCTCACCTACATATTAAATAAGTGTGCAGAAATTTTGTTAACATGCAATGGAATATGGACCAACAGTTCATTTGCTTATCAGTGATTGTTATTTTCATTTTTGTTTACAGCTGAACTCATCAGCCTCAGATCTCCTGAGCCTGGCTAGAAGTGACAGCACAGGATCAACACATTCAATGCAGCATGGAGGAGTCCCAGAGCTTCTCCTTGGTCTAGCATACAATGGGACTACTGGACGTCTGTCTGTTGAAGTTGTCAAAGGAAGTCATTTTAGGTAAATCATGCTTAAAGATAAAAATCAATGAATTTTCCTTTTAACGCAATTCAGTCTAATCCCAAGTACTCACCTTCACCCTCATACTCAAATTCACATTGTCAGACTTGTCAAAGATATTTTATAGTTCTCGGAAACCCTAAGTTGCATCACTACTGTGGAACCACGCTCCCCACTTAAGCAAGCCGAAGCTGAACCTTGCCTCTCCCATTTCATATTACCCAAAAGTGAATCTTTTCCTTTTTCTTCTAACTACCCCTTTGTAACCTTGCTTCCAATATGACCTCACCATTCTTCCTTAAGATCTATCCTAAGAACAGTAACCTTTCATTAGAAGTAAGTATAGTTTATACAGTCTCACATACGATTGTAAGTTAATAGTCAATACTACAGACAAAGGTACAAACACTGCCATGATGAATCACAGTGATTACCTGACAGAAGGCTTCCACCACTGTCTGAGACTCCACCACATCTGCCATAGTGACCACATCGAAAGAGTCTAGCACAATCTCTAAACCCTAGTGAAATCCTTATTCCTGTTCCAAAATCTCACCTTCTAGATCTCCCTCAAAATCCCTTGGACCCATTTATTATGGCCGTGCTGAAGAATTTCCACTTTTGTTGATCAGCACCTCCAACCAGTTACCTAAAACCTAACTTCTTACATAATAGACAGATACATTAACCACTTAAATCACCAGTTCTTCACCAACCTCACCACTTAATCTCTTGCATCACTACTCATCACTGTAGGTGCTACCTCTGTATCACCAACATGGCCTGCCATAATGAAGCGGCTCTTGGACAGTATTAGTCCAAATGTGTTTCAAATCCAACACCTCATATACACCTTAAAACTGCTCTGTTCAAAACAATTAGGATCATTCACAATATACATTTGGTAACATATTTTTTTCAGATATTGATTACAATTGTAATTTGCTGTCTCAACTCTTTATTTGAGATTCACTTGGCATTTACTTAGAGTGAAACACTGTGGGGCTACCATAATAGCCATAATAGTGAAAAAGTCATTCTCGTTGTCCTTTAATATGGTGTGTTATCACCTCAGACAGCCAGTACAGTTGCACACCTTCTTGGCGTGTACAGTATGAGGTTATCAATCACCCTTGAGGGATATATGGGCATTTTTCCATGAGTTCAATATCCAGCACTGCAACCGTTGTGGGAGGTGTAGGTCTGGCTGTAATGAGTTTGCCGAGTGTATCCTAGACAAGCTCAATCGGGTTTAAGTCTGGTGAACAGGCTGGCGACTCCATTGTCCAATCCCTCAGCTTCAAGCATGTTGTCCACCAGTCGAGCTTTTTGTGGATGAGCGTTATTGTCCACCAGAAGGAACCCATCTCCTATGCCACCAGCATAGGGTAGTGTTTAAAACGGTTGAAGGATCTCGTCTCTGTACCTCTGAGCAGTCAAAGTGCCATACTGAATGACACAGAGGTCATCTGCCAATACTGACTCCTGCCCACACCATTCGTCCACCACCATGATATCGTGGTGTTTTCTTTACATAAGCAGGATTATTCAGAGTTCCACGTTCTCTTCAAATGAGGCAATGACAGTTGTCAGACTGAGCACAAATTCGTAACTCATCTGTGAACAGAACCAGGCGCCATGCATTCTGATTCGAATCATGTGTCCCTCTGTCCAGTTTCTGTGGGCTGAACGGTGTTGTGTTTTTAATGGGATACACACCATGGGTTTCCGAGCGTAGAGGCCACATTTCCGATGGCGATTTCGGACTGTTTGTGTTGAAATTGCGCGTTCTGTTGGTGCCTGGAGGTTGCATTGCAGATGAGTTGCCTTCAGCCTCCTGTCTTGATGGGCTGGACAAACGGTCATCTCTTGCTGATGTTACCTGTGGATGACATTGGCCATGCCTTCTTTTAATGGTTCCTGTTGGACAAAACCGTGCCCAGGTCCTATAAGTTAGACTTTGAGACATTCCAACCCAACTACTTTTGTAATCCGTTTGGTAGAGCAAAAACACGTCAACACCAACCTCCTCTACAGAAACTTTATATTATTACCACTATCCCAGTAGTAGTTGTTGTCTCCATTCCGTAGAACTGACAGAAAGACAATGAACCATTTTAGTTCATTCTGCTAATGACAGTACTTTAAAACCTAGATATCTCAACTGATCATCTAATTGTTCTGAGCAGTATATATCCTGACTCTCAATGACTTCATCTTTGAAGGGGAAGTATTTCAACAAATCCATGTCACAACCATGGGCAACTACTTGGCACTCAACTATGCTTAGGGGCCCTCTAGATCAAGTAGAATATTGTACAGTTGTTACCAGTTATGTTTCTCATTACATGGTCTGAAGCGGTAGCTGAAGTCTTAGTAACCATAATTGCATTGTTGACCAGTGGAGAAATCCCATAGCTGTTCAGGATATTTAAGTAGGAACTACTTACTCTGTTAATTCTGTGTGTTTTTACATCTATATTTATGTCACCATATAAAATTATTTTATACTTTTAAGTTGTTGTTGTTGTGGTCTTCAGTCCGCAGACTGGTTTGATGCAGCTCTCCATGCTATCCTGTCCTGTGCAAGTCTCTTCATCTGACAATACCTTCGGCAACCTACATCCGTTTGAATCTGCTTACTGTATTTGTGCCTTTAAGATAGACACTTTATCCTTTATTAGTTTTTCCAAGAAAATATCCTAATTTCCACTAGGAAGTCTGTATGTAGATACATATTATAATTAATTTCTTATATATATTGACAGTTCAGTTGCTGACACTTCAAAATGGCATTCTACACTGAAGGAGGTCATTCCTGACTATGAATGGTGTTCTTGTTTAACAAAAATACAAACTCTCCTAGCATCAAAATTAGTCCTACAGTAGTAGGTAGTTAATTCATATGAGGGTAAAGCTATACATACAATTTCAGATTGCTTACACCAGTGTTCTGTGATGCACACCACTGTATTATTTAAAACTGAAAGTTCAACCTATAGTTGTTGTATTTTGTTCCTAACTGATGCCTGATACTTAAAACTGTGGAAGATTCCATGTTATGAGGCATGGTGATGTGCTTGTTAGTCTGAGGATGATCATAGTCCTGTAAGTGGCTCAGTATTTGAACTGGCAATAGCTTGATTTCTTACTTTAGTTATTTCTTGAGGTTTTTTTGGCTATAAAAATCCTTCAGTTGGCTGGGTTGTTTGGTATTTCTTTTAACTGGGAGCACCGAAGTTGCTGATATTGGAGGGGTTGGATCTGCAGTTAAATATGTTGCTGCTGGAAGTGTTGAGAGACCAGCTGCAGTTGAGTTGCAAGTATCTGATGTTGAAGTTGTCTCAGTTTTTGTTACAGGTGCGTTTCTCTCAGCATTTGCTTCAGCGACAGACATTTTATGATCTATCGCTGCTGATATTGGATTAGTTGACAAGGTAGTCACTTTGTAGTTATCTTTTACATTTGATAACAAAACTGTGTCCCCTTTCTCTCCTTTTAAAAATTCACCTTGCACTATTCTGTTGATCCACTGACTGAGCATCGATTTCCCACTTTTATTTAAGTGCCTTTCATATGTTGTAAAATGTTTTCTCTACATATCATCAATATTGAGAAAAAAGGCATATGAAGAAGACTTGCAAATCTTACTGAAAGTCCTGTTCACTTTCTGAATCTCTCTGGCAGCTTTGTCTCCCTTTCCGCACCGGACGGACACGAAAATAGGTGGAGCTACGAGAATCGCCCCGCAGGTGGGCGGTTCCATTATAGTAATTAACTCACCAGTGGGAGGCAGCATAATGGACCCTTCAGCTCCAACATCCTCCCCTACTGGACTTGCAATGCCTACTAGGGCATTACCTCCCCCAGTGCCAATTGAAAGGAGGTACAAAACAACACGACACATAACGAGACCCACACACACCAACTAAGGGTAAGGGAGAGAAGCTGTAAAAAGCAATTCCAGCGCCATAACAGACAAACGGAGCTCCCCTCAAGGTCGCACCCAACGATGCGATCAGGGGAATTGAAGGCACACAGTGGCCTACTGCGGATAAAACATTGCAGGAGCCCGCAAAACCAACTACGGAGGTGTGGGGGAGACCAGAGGAAGGATCGGCGAGACCCCATCATGCAAACGGCGCGCCCGCATTTTTCGCGCCGAAAGATGCGAACAAAGGAATCGTAGTTAAAGAGCGCCCCAATGAAGACAATGCGGACCGGGAACCCATCACCCCAACTAGGAAGAAGGGAAGAAAGTCAGAAAAAGCAGCAGAGGTCCCGAAACTCCCAATTGGAGCGGCGGCCGTACTCGCATCAATCAACGTGGACAAGCCTGTGTCAAACCACGCGAACACTGTAAAGGCGATCATACAGGGTTCAGATGCTAACAAAACACAGCAGCAGTACACCAAATCTGTTATGGAGGGTAAAGAGAAGCTCAGAAAGTAGTCCTGACTCCAGGCCACCAAAACGGAGCACACCCATCCTTCGCGCGCGAAGACACAAACAGAGAAATCACACCTATAGAGGGCGCTAACGCAGACAACAACGGTCAGAAACCCACCAAATCGACAACGGAGGGGAAGGACATGTCGGTGGAAGCTATCCTGACACCGAGCGACCAAACTGGCGCTTAACCATCTTTCACAGCCAAAGATGCGAACACAGAAAACGCACTCATACAGGGCACAAAACCGGATAAAATCGAGCAGGAACCCACTAAACCAGCAAAGAGATTCTGGAGAAAGTGGTTTGGACATCAGGCAATCAAAACGGAGCGAACCCATCTTTCGCGCACAATGACGCGAACAAAGGAAACTCACCTATACAGGGCAAAAACGCGAATAAAACCGAGCTGAAACCCACTAAACCATACAGGAAAGGAAAGAGATACCGGAAAAAAACGTTCCGACATCAGGTGACCAAAACGCCGCGCACCCATCTTCCTCGTCTAAGGGGAGGATGGGGAGGAGGGAGGGGAACCAGGGAAACTTAAGTCATCACATAATTCCTCAAACGGAGTGGCCCCATCATCAGGACATGTTACACTAACCCGCGACACGACCAATGCGAACTCCTTAGCGGATAACACGCACACTGAAAAAGGGCTGATTGAGGCAGATGACGAAGACTCAGACGACAGTGGCAACGAATTCGTAAAACGAAAGCAAAGGCACACCGCCAAAGCAAAAGTCCTTCAAATGGGAAAACCCATACAGATCACCAACAGGTGACTGAAATCACCAAAGATAACACAGACGAAACCCAGCCACACCGAAGACAACCACCCCTACCCTCCATTGTTGTGGAGTGGAAAGAGGAATACAAAGAAATACAAAAAAGAAAAGGGGGAAGTAGCCTCCCCAACATCCATATGCATAGCTGGATTCGACCTATATAAGATATCCTTGTCGTCTATTGAAGACCATAGGAAGGTAATAACAAGAATCAATGAGGAAAAGCTACACTTGCAATGCTCTCACAATCGGATGTCATAGTTGCTGGTAGAACTTCCAGGTTATAAGGCCGTAGTCCATAAAACATTTCAGTCGGCAAGACTCAACGGAAGTAAGAAGACCTCTGAAGATTTCTGGCGCAGCTTTGGACGAAACTTTAGGAAAAACTGAAAAGTTTTATGGACCACGGCCTTATAACCCAGAAGTTGTGCCAGCAACTAAAAGCTACACTGTTTTATCAACTCCACCGAGCGCCTCAAACTCCTCAGGGTGGTCTTCCGACATCTCCCATTAAAGATGACATCAGACCACCTGAAGGAAGAACTGCAGAAGCAGGGCTTCGTGGCCCAATCTGCCTCAATCATTAAGTCCCCAAGAACACACAAAACTAAGCCCCTATTCAATGTAACCTGGGTTGACAACATCGACAACAGAAAAGTCTTGCAGCTAAAATGCGTAGCACTCATCCCAGTAGAGGTAGAAACACTGAGAGCGAAAGGGAAGAGAACGCAATATTTCTGTTGTCGAAGACTCGACCACGTGGCAAAATATTGCTCGATGTCCCCCCACTGCGTTAAGTGCACAGGACCCCACCAAAGCCGACATTGCACCAAACCGCGGGATGATAACCTCAAATGTTGCAATTGTAACGATTCGCATGTGGCGAGTTACAGAGGCTGCAGAGTTTTCAAAACCAGAAAGGCAAGGAAAAACGTACCAGGAGCCTGCTCCAGGAGGGTAGAAGGTAGAATATCCTACTCTAATGCAGTAAGGAATGAAACCGACTCACAGGAAGTTGAAAGAGCTCCCAGAGAAAAGCACAAAATGCCCCCAATTCCCAACTACACACCTGCTGCCAAATGGGCCGTCCCACGCAACAGAGGGACCGTGATCCCTGCCCCATTAACCAGCGCACGCACAGCCGATAAGATCATGACACAGACCCAAAGCAACACCGAAAAACACACCGAGTGCCCCAAACCACTGGCAAAAGACTACGGAGAACTTCGAGCTCTACTGAACACTCTAAGCACACTCATGCAGCCACTCCCCATCCTGGTGGCGGGAATCACGGCGGCCCTTCAGGCCAGCACAATTCCCATAAGCGCCTAAAAAATGAATCATATACACGGACTCACTATCTGCACCTTTAACGCTGGCAGACTCCTGATCCAGAAACAAGAAGAATTCCGGCAGTTCCTACAAGACGAGGCAATCGATGTCTGTCTTGTGAACGAGACAAATCTGAAGCCAGGCGTCAAAGTAAGAACAGACAGGCCGACGGCGGGAGATGACACCGCCATCTACATGAAAAAGTCCCTAACCCACTACCAGTCCCACCTCCCAGTACTAAACAAGCTACAGGCTGCGGCAGTCACTGTAAACACCTCTGCTGGGCAGATCATGTTCATCGCAGTTTACTGGTAGCCCAAAGGACTGCTGCAGGTAGCAGACCTCCACACGCCTACTGACGCTTGGTGGGAAAATATTCCTTGCAGGTGACTTCAGTGCGAAGCACTCGCATTGGAACTCCAGGGTCACAAACACAAGTGGTCGAAGGCTGCTCAGGACGGCCGAAACACACGGTGAAATTGTACTAGGGCCGTACGACTGGACGATCTACCCCAGTAAAGGCCAACCAACCTGATAGACATTGCAATCATTAAAGGGATTGGGGAATTCACGACAGCCACTACACTATGTGCCATCTCATCAAACCATTTACTTGTGGTCTTTGAGATGGCCATAGTTGGAGCGTCACTACCACTGCGTCGCCCAAATTATAGCAAAATTAAAGTCTTCCAAGAAGAACTGGTTGACCATCTGGAAAACCTACCGAATCCTGATGAGGTGGGGGTAGATGAGGCTCTAGCTGCCCTTAATTGGCAAACGCTGTCAGCTACGGATGCAGCAATGCCAAGGCGACCACAACAGCCCAGGGTCGTCACCAGTCAACTTCTCCCTGACATCAGAGACTTCATCACTGAAAAGAACAGTGTATTTAGAGAATGGCAAATTACTCGACAGCCTGCAACCAAGCGCCTCCTCAATGGAATGTGATGAGACATTAAAATCTCTGTTGAACAATACAGAAACAGAGCTTGGGCAGACCTTGTAGAAACCCTCTCCCCTGAAGATGGCAGTGCTTGGCGCACTACCAAGCCACTACTGAGATTCAGACAACGCATCCCACCCTTACTAATTGGACAAGATTGTGTCTGCGAGCCTGACGCAAAAGTTAGTGCACTGGCGGACTCATTCGCAAAAAAACTTTACGTCAATTGAGGAGGGCATCGATCACAATCATGTGCAACTAGCTGCAGATCAATTACTCATCTTCTTAGCTGCTAGGGAGGACGATATCATTGAACCTGTAACAGAGGCAGCAGTTGCCGCACAGCTCATGACGTTTAATACAAAAAGAGCAGGGTGCAATGACAATATCGATAACACACAACTTAGATCCCTACCTCCAGCAATGCACCTGCCCATTCAAAAGGTATTCAGTGCCATACTGCGAACCGGAATCTACCCTTCTGTGTGGAAACATGCAGAAGTGGTAGCCATTCGAAAGGTAAATAAAGATCCCTGTCAAACTACCAGCTACAGGCACATTAGCCTCCTCCCATCCCTGTCCAAAGTCTTCAAAAGACTATATGCGAAACGACTGCTCCAGCATGTAGAATGCGAAGGCCTAATAGCCGATGAGCAATTCGGATTTCGCAGTGACCATTCCACGACACAGCCACTGCACAGATTAGTTGAAGCCCTTGAAGTCCTTGAAACGCAAGAGTATTTGGGGGCAGTACTCCTTGATGTTTCTAGGGCATTCGACTCTGTGTGGCATGACGGCCTAATTTACAAATTATTTACACATGGCCTGCCGACGTCTCACAGGGTGCTACTCAAATCATATCTGGAGGGGAGGACATTCCACGTAAGAGCAGGTGATGGACGATCCACAGAAAGGCCTATAATGGCGAGAATGCCACAGGGATCTGTGCTAAATTCTCTTTACACGTCAGATGTGCCGAAAGCCCACAGGTGCAACAAGCACTATATGTGAATGACTCGGCGATCTTCACACGCAGCATGAATGCTGCAATGATGCGCCAGCGCCTTCAAGACGGCTGTTACACTCTTGGCTCTTGGTCAACTAAATGGAGACTAAAATACAATGCCACTAAGAGTCAGGCCGTTATATTCACCAGGAAACTCATCCCTGACCTACCCCCCCCATCACCATAGCGAACAGCCCCATTCCATGGAGTAAGATGGGGAAGTACCTTGGGGTAACCCTGGATCAGAGATTAACATGGCAGCCACACATCAGGGAAATAAGAAGCAAGGCACTGGGTACACTCCATGTCCTCTACACCATACTCAATAATCAGTCCAAATTAACTCCGTGCCATGGCCTTACCATGTACATGACACTGGTCAGATCAGTGCTGGAATATACGGCTATGGTGTGGGGTAATGCAGCAACCACACACATAAAAACGTTGCAGAGGATCCAAAACAGGGCAGGAGTATTCCACAGCCAGGCTCCATAAGGACACAGGGGTACAAATGCTACAAAATAGGTTTCAGAAACTGGCAAGGGATTTCTATGTAGCCACCAAAAAGTTCACTAATGAACTAATAAAGGCACTGGGAAAACCAGTACACCACAGGCCAACAACACGCTGGCCTGATATGCTGAGAGAGTAGGCCAAGAAACTGAATCTCGCAGCAAGACAGGTAGGGGTTACACCCAACTGAAGTAAAACAGTCAGAAAAATCAGGCACCAAACACCACAGCCAAAGGTACAACAGGAGCAGCTAACACAGCTTAACCTGCACTCCACCAAGCCAAGTAGGCTGCAAGTCCAGCGAGTCAAGTCATTCCGACACTTTGCCTGAAGATGATGGATACGAAATTCATCGAAACGTTGCACCTGGAGAATGACGCCACTCGGCTGACAATCCTTGGAAGATTTCATTGCAGAAATACGCCGAAAAAGCCTTCAATCAAAATGTATTATTGAATTGTCATATTGAATTATTACTGAACTAAATTGTATTATTGAATCTGCAATTGTTAAATATTCATGGAAATTGAATATACAACCCACAATCGTCCCCTTAACCTCTCTGCCCATCACTTCCTCCATCTTGAAGTGTATTCCCTTTCTCTTTACGTCCTATTGGGCTTCTCTCTATATTAGCTAGCAGAAAACCTGGCATTACTCAGATGTTTATCTATTCCAATATTCCATTTATTCCTCCCTCTCTCTCTATCCATCTCTTGCTTCCTCCAATATCTTTATTCTCTGCCACTGTCTCCTTCTGCACCATTTCCTCCTCTTCCTTATCCTCCTCTTCCTCTCCCCTATTTATCCCTCCATCCGTTTCCCTATCATTACCTCCTCCACTTTCTGCCAAATTCTTCGTGTCTCCTCTCCCTTCTAATTGCCTCCCTCCACTCTACGTTAAAAATTATATATGTCCGCTAAACTTCATGGTGATTACACAGATGATGAAGAAGCCTGGAGTAAGATATCTTCCACCATGTACTATACTAAATCTTATGTATATAGTGATGTTTCTCTCGCTTTGAAAGTCAAGTGTGCGAAATTTCATTAAGACGGGAATAAAAGTGTAAACTGATGTAGAAATCTGTTGTAAAGTACCCTTTCCCACACACCTTATGAATTGTTATTATACAGTGCAGTTCCTCTTGTTTTGAAAATTAAGTTTGCACAATTTTATCTCAATCGGATGAAAGATATAGAAACTCATAATATACTAATCTAATAAGAAGTGGCAATTCTCATACAAAATTACCAATTTCAGTTTTTCCTAATCTATGCATGTATTAAAACAAACAAAACTTAAAATTACTATTGAAAGCAGTCAAGTTATTTTCAATTTTTAACTAGACTAATACACAGAAATTGATTTTTATGTATGGAGATAACAAGAAGTCGTATAAAGGTTTGCACTACTGTCTAGAGTAGTCCATTAAAAGTCATATATAAATAATGATGATGGTAATAAAATAATTTCTGTAACAATGGGTGATTGTCTTCCCTGTTGTTATTGTTGAGACATTCAGTTTTATTACTAGTTTGATGCACCACCTCATATTAGTCTGTCTCGTCCTAGCCTCCTTAGCTCTGCGTAACAATTACAATCCACTTCACCTGCTATGGTGCTAGGCGGTGGTCAGCATTCAAACCTGCCTCAGGCCATCCGGATTTAGATTTTCTGTGATTCTCCTAAATCACTCCAGGGAAATCCCAGGATGGTTCCTTTCCCATCCTTGATAAAAATTATCTGAGTGTGAACTACATCCCCAATAACCAAGATGTCAACAGGATGTTAAATCCTAATCTTCCTTCTTTCTTTTTATACAACACAACACATTTTTAAATGCATTATTGTACAGTAGTTTTGGCTTCCCTTTCTGTCTTTACCCCGACATACTTCTTCACTATATTATTAACTGTCTATTGTGACTCAGGATGTGTTCTATCAACTGATCCCTTTCATTCACAAAACTGTGCCATAAAATTCATTTTTCACAATTTACCAGCTACCAAAACTACTTAAATTTTGACAGTGACAATCCTTTCCCAACTAAAAATGCCCTCGCCACTTTTGGGTGGCTTATTTGAGTGATGACAATTCCCTTGATCAGTGTACTAAAATCCTCTCAAAGACCTTAACAGACAGGCACTCTGCCCCAGTTCTAGTTCACAAACAGATACCTGCATTATGTTCCTACACAGCCCCAAATCTCCAGTCACATAATTTCAAGTTTTTAACCATGGCATAACAATTAAAGAAAATTTTTGATGTCAAAAATCTTTTTTTTTTTTTTTTTTTTCATATGACAATTATGTATACAAGCATCCTATAAATATAATATTCCCCTTATTGCTTGTAAGTTACATTATGAGACAATCTTCCAAGAGGCAGATACAATCTAATTCTTATTTTATCACTGTACTACTTATTAAATAAGAGTAACGTTGCTCCATGTTACAGTTTGTTAAATTATCCACGTCACTGTCGGAATATGGCCATGACTCGTGCACCTGATACCTTTGTGAAGCTTTGTCTGGTCAGTAGCACTGGTCAAGAGATGGCAAGAAGCAAGACGTCTATTCGGCGAGGCCAGCCTAATCCACTATTTAAAGAGACATTTATGTTTCAGGTTTGTATGAACATTTAACTAATGTTAATAATACATCTTCTAAGTTCTTTCTGTGTTACCTGAGTAGATACTACAAATTACAGGTTGTAGAATACAACTTCATAGTGGAATATAAAGATTATATAGAGTTATTTTATGATGGTAACTGCAGAACATGACACATAAATGAATCAATGAATAGATGTAACAGTATTATTCTAGTGAAAGTAGATGTGTCAACTACTGTATGTTTAACATCCCTTGAAGCAATAATGCAAAATCGAGCATTTGATTCAGACTACAAAAACAGGTTTATTAGTGTATTTAAAAAATGTAATCGTTCTATGAAAAATCTAGTTTGGAGGATAGGTAGAGCTGCAGAAAGCCATGTATAAAAGACAGTCACTTGCAGGCCTCTGGTCCTGCATTGGTACATTTAACTTTTGAGTGTATGGTGTCAGAGAACTCACTGCCCTCCCTTTATTTCCATCCAGATTAATAAAACCCAGAGTCAGCCTATAAATGGTAATACTTTATTTACACTCTGTAAATGTCTTATTTACAAAAAGACAATGCATAAGGTCCTCATGAGCTGCAGCCTTTGGCTACCTGATACATGTGTCTGCTCACTGCAGTGTCTCCCAGCTACCTTCCACATCCACTGCCAGCAATGGCTGATCTTACCTGCCTGACCCGACCAAAGGAACAGGTAGGTGTACAGTTCCAAACTTCCCGACAGGAACAGGCTGACCTGTCCTGTTTGGTAGATGTTTCTAGATGGCATCAGGAGGGGCAAATTTGAGTATCAGAGCTTTAATATACTCCCACTTTAATAAGAGTTTCCTCATTTTACAAATAATCAAAAATAAGCATAAATTTTATACACACAGACAATAAAAATAATTACCGTGTCGCAAGGAACAATAAAAATGTAATTAGACTAGAGACAACATCAGAGCAAAATAAATACAATGACCTGAAACCCAAAGGACATTAAAAGGTAAGGCACATAAAAACAACAAAAAATTTACCATCACACTGACTAGAGTGAGTCCACAAAAATATTATAACAAAATAGTTCAGATTGAGCTACTATTTTGTTCCTGTAGATATCACCTTGTTGTGTACCACCACACAAATGAGGATGCACATTACTGGATCACTGCTTAGGTAAGTGGCGCAGTTTTGCTGTAGGCCTCTTAATCTGCCCATTGGCAGTTTTCAAGAACACAACACACACACACACACACACACACACACACACACACACACTTATCAGGACTAGGTCACAGCCCTTTGACAATACCCTGTCTCCTCACAAAGGGAAAGGACTGACGGAGCTGTTATACAAGTTGTCACCTATGCAACCTGTTGGCAGGACTCTCAAGGAGATATGGTTCAGGATGGACACAAAGAGACTGTCCATTAAGAATATGCCCAGGAGTGAGTGTATCTGAAGAGTCTGTGTCATCAGAGAGCATGCACAATGACCTTGAATTTAAGCATGCTTCTACATGATTTAACACTGTGCTCAGTTCTTCAATTGTAAGTACAGTGTTTTCAGTGACATATTTCAGATGCGACTTCATACATTTCGCTCCTGCTTTCCACAGAACAAAAAGTGAGGGGCACTAGGTGGAGTAAAATTTTACTTCATGACCTCTGAGGTCAAGAATTTCACCATAACTTCAAATATGATCTCATCACAGAAAAAAACGTTTGAGTTCATTGTGTGCACCTACAAATGTAGTATCATTATAACTATACTTATGAAAAGATTTTCGAGTTCTTGCAATGAATCTCCTGAGGGCAGCCAAAAATGAGCCGGTCACCACATCGCTAACTAACACTAAATGTATGGCCTTTGCTGCCATGCAAATATGAGGGGTGTTCAATACGTAATGCACAACATTTCTTTCTCTTGGACAATTTAGTTTAAAAACCTTGACATTTCTTGTGGAACAATTTCAAACACTTCTGTTTCGTCTTGTATAGTTTAACTGACTTCCGGTAGGTGGCAGCATTATACAGAGCTGGTAAAATGGTGTCTTTAATAGAGGTGCATTCCAAAGAATGGACAGTGACTGAGTTTCTTTTGGCAGTAAACCGGGACATCTCAGATATTCATAGGTGCGTACAGAATTTCTACAGTGATCTGACAGTAGACATAGTCACAGTGAGTTGTTGGGCAAACTAAGTTTCTTCATCAGCACAAGGACAAGCAGACCTGTCTGATTACCTTCGTTTTGGCCAGCTGTGCACAGCTGTGGCTTCTGCAAAGTCAGAGCCTGTGAACACTCTCATTTGAGTTGACTGACGTATCACAATCAAACTCCTCACTGCTCAACTTGGTAAGGCTGTCACAAATTAACACCTCGATGTGTAATGTTATTACAGGAAAAAAAAAAAAGAAAAAGAAAAAAAAAACAGTCAACAGAGTGGCATCACACCCACTCCCCTCCCCTCCCACAAATGTGGGACCCCAGTCTCCACAGGTAAACTGTTCATGGGTACGGAAGACACTGGTCGCGATGTGAGCCCCACACTGGTGAATGATGTCCAGCAAACAAAATGCTGAAGGCGATACAAAACCATAGCCAAGGCATCCAAAATCAAGGTAGGACTGCACCAGAGCCTTGTATAACCACAACAATGTGGAGTGGTGAGCACTCCAGGCAGTATGATCCATGTGATAAAGAACACCGAGACAGCACCAAGACTCCTGTTTCAGCTGATGAATGTGGAAAATCCATGTCAGCCAGACATCAGCTCTAAAAACCTATGGGTTTCCACTACCTCCAATAAGTGGTCATCTAGATCAAGTTCAGGTTGAGGATGAACCGTCCAATGACGACAGAAGTGTGTAAAACTGGTCTTGTTGGCACAAAACTGGAAGCCATGGGTAAGAGCCCAGGACTGTGCCTTCACAGTGGTTCCCTGCAATCTGTGTTCGGCAACTTGAGTGCTGGAGGAACTAAAAGATATATAAAAGTCGTCAGCATAGAGGGAAGGGGATACTAATGACCCAACTGTTTTTGCTAAGCCATTAGTGGCCACTAGAAATAATGGAATGTGCAACACAGAATCCTGAGGAACCCCATTCCATGGATATGAGAGGTGCTACGGGTGACACCAACCTGTATACCAAAGGTATGGACAGCTAAAAGTTTTTGTATAAAAATTGGAAGCGAACCCCAGAGACCCCACTTATACAATGTTTTGAGGATGTGATGTCTCCATTTTGTATCATAGGCAAATAAAAAAAAAAAAAAAAAAAAAAAAAAAAAAAACACTGTAATGAGAAGGCTGTATGGATAGAGGACTGCAGATAAACAAGATTATCTGTGGTGGAGAGGCCTGGATGGAAACTGCCGTGGCACTGAGCCAATAGGCCTCAAGACTCAAGGAGGCAGCACAACCGCCGACTCACCATATATTCTAGCAATTTACGAAGAACATTGGTGAAGCTGATGGATCGGTAGCTATCCAAAAACGTAGTTTTTTTCCAGGCTTGATAATGGTACGATGACACTTTCTCGCCACAGCAACAGGAATACACCATCATTCCACTTGTGATTGAACATGGCTAAAATATGTCCCTTATACTCCGCCGGCAGGTCTTTTAACATTTCATTATGTATGCAATCTGGCTCAGAGGCCGTGTGGGGACTGTGTGTAATAACACTGAACAATTCCAATTTACTGAATTGAGCATTGTATGGTTCCAAATGGCAAGTCGAGAAACACAGTCACTTTCGTTCTCACAACTTTTTCATGGCGCGAAAAGATAGTGAGTAATTCACAGATACAGAAATCTGAGCATAGTGCCCAGCTAGGTGTTAAGCAATTGCATCTTGGTCTTATAACAACATTCCACACTGTTATAACCTGATTTTTACATGTGTTTCATAAATAAAAGTCATATATCATCTTGCATTCATTGTTCGGTGGTAGCTCTAGTACTTTGAACAGCTCTAATAGTTTCAATAGCTCGCCTGCCTGTCTATAATTATGAAAGCTCTGGGTTCTTCATTGTCTAGGATCTCAAATATGACACTTTTGTTAACTATATGCGTTTATTTGCATTCTTGGTGAAGCACACAAACTTAAGCTGACATGATGTAAACATATAATTGACTTAAATAAGACTGACTGACTGCACGCCAAAATCTCACGTATAAATACATTACATCAGTTCTAGAACATTCTAGAACAATGAAGTTAATATTATAACTATTTAATAAGTAATATTATGAAACATGATTGAATCCTTTATAAAAATGATACATACGAAATTACTACAAATACATTGGAAGTATTATTTTTCAAAACAAAACAGAAATTAGAATCATAAATAATTTACGATTAGAGCAGTAACCAGATGTGTTTATACAATTAATTCTACCCAGATTAAAGTAATTATACAGTTTTGAAATAAGATGATCATCATAAACAGGTCAAAATATAGTAAATATAAAAAATAGATGAAGATTACTCACCAGGCGAAGGAGCACAAGTGTAACAGCATCACAAATAAATAAATGAATACACACACACACACACACACACACACACACACACAAACGCTAGCTTTTGCAGCCTAGCTGCTTCATCAGGCAGAAGGAAAGGAGAGGGAAAAGGAAATGATGAGGGTTTTAAGGAAGGGGGTAAGAAGCCATTCCAATCCCGGGAGAGGAAAGACTTACCTTGGGGGAAAATTGCTTTCTACAGTATGTCTGCCTAGGTGTACTTGTGTCTGTGTGAATTTGTGGGTGTGTGTACCTTTGTTTACCCTCCATTTTTCCCCCAAGGTAAGTCTTTCCTCTCCCAGGATTGGAATGGCTTCTTACCCCCTTCCTTAAAACCCTCATCATTTACTTTTCCCTCTCCTTCCCCTCTGCCTGATGAAACAGCTAGGCTGCGAAAGCTAGCGTTTGTGTGTGTGTGTGTGTGTGTGTGTGTGTGTGTGTGAGTATTCATTTATTTATTTGTGATGCTGTTATACCTGTGCTCCTTCGCCTGGTGAGTAATCTTAGTCTATTTTTTATATTTAATTTTTCCTGCTAGGAATTTGTCGTCTTAATATTCGTATCAAAATATAGTAAGATACATCAGATAATGTTCGTTATAATTTCATTAACATAAACGTGTTATTGCACAATGTTGATGTTACGTTTTTTACAAACAGAAGCATTTTATCAAAGTCCAATAAAATACCTTGGTATTGATGCAATTAAACAGTCTTGTATTGTATTATAATGTTTTATGAATACTTTTGTAATTATGCATAAAAATGTTTAGTTGCTAGAGTATAGGTATCGTACGATTCATTTATCCAAACAAATGGAATCTTATAGGGTATATACATTACAGTCTGTACAAACATCTCTATTCATAGAAATCCCAAGCACACCTGAAGCACCTTGGTATCCATAGAGATTTCTGATTTTCATCCACACATGCGAAGGAGATGTACTTGATTCAATAGTAGACACGTACCGTTCCAAAAACTGCTGCTTACGACTCCTAATTAACTAATAGACGGGGTTGGGCACGGAATTGCTTGAAGGCAATGGGGTTCTCCAAGGATGGGTGTTGCTTATGATGCTGGAGTGCTGAACTGCCGTCCCTAATTGCCTCAGAGATCTCTGGTGAGAACCAGGGCACTGTCCTCCCTCTATGGGAGTGGTTCCCAAAGAGCCTGGGATTGAATGTTCAGCCACCGAAATAATGGCAACAGTAATACTTTTGGCCACCACATCTATGTTGCCTTTTGTTGTAGGGCCAACCATTGCAGCAGAAGTAAAAATGTCCCGATCAGCCTTATTAAGGACCCATGTAGGCAAATGTCCAGGGGACTGACACTGAGGTTGTGAAATGAATATTGGGAAATGGTCACTACCACACGAGCTTGCATGCACTCTCCAGTGGACACATGGTAAAAGGCCAGAGCTACATACCAATAGATCGATAGCAGATTGGGTGCAATGAGCCACACTGAAATGCATGGGAGCACCAGTATTTAAAAGGCATAGGTCAAGCTGAGATGATGGGGAGGGGGGGCAGTTGAGAGGTCTGTGCAGCCAAGACATGTTGGGGTCTTCACCATCTGGGAGCAGATAGACACTGAAAATGGGAACATTCACTGTAGTCTTTTACCCTGAACGCCACAGCTTCTATAGGCGTTCGGAGGGGAACAGGTTAGCTGTAGACTGAGGCAAGGACGTAAATACATACTCCACCTGACACCCTGTCATAATCTTTGTGATTCCTATAATAACCTCGACAGTCTCATAAGGCAGGGGATCGCTTTGTGGGAAGCTGTCATAACTCAGCTAAATGGGGGAAAAACTGCCACAATTCCACTGGAGTATTTGACTGTTACTAACTTGAAAGGCTATGATAGGAAGGATAAAGCAGATTATTCCATAGGTTCGCTTGCTACCGCTGATTGTGAACCTACAGAATCCAAGACAATTGGTTCTGGGGAGCTGGGGAGGGCGAGATCTTCAGGAGATACAAGCAACTCCAACTCGTCTTCATAGGCAGAAGATGTAGGTTGTGACTTAAGAGACATTGAACAGTCTCACTGACCCTTAGGTTTCAAGGGCTGCGAGGGCTTTCATGGGGCAACTTCTAGGCCTGAGAGAGACCGAGAAGCCCTACGACTGGTAGCCTGGGGATCCATCAGACACTGACCAGGGTCCTCAATGACACTTGTAGAAGTCTCAGAAGGGAGTGTCTCGAGGGACCCCTTCCTCACGAGAGGTCCTGGAGAAAGCTGTTGCTTCTTTGATTGGGAGGGGGGGGGGGGACTGATGTCTCCGATAGTTGGAGGGAGGTTGCTCCACAAAGTTGTGGGAAAGCAGAAGATCAAGGACAACCGCCAACCATTATGAGGACAGATGGAGTCTGGCAGCCGTGAGGGCCATAGTTGTTGTCAACTGTTTCGTTACCATCATTCCTGAAGACTGCTATGACAATGTGACTGCAGCAAAGGATGATTCAACAAGATGGAGCTGCTCATTTCTGGCCTCTGTATATGAGAGTTTATCCATCATCTTGTACTCCATTATCTTGCTTTCTTTATGGAGTAAGTATGGAGAACAGGGCGGATAGTGTTGCTTACAGTTCACACAGATGGGTAGGAGACTACACGGGGCATATGGATGTGATGAATTCCCATATTTCCAGCATGTGGGGCTAAAGGTGAATAGGAAGACATATGCGCGAATTTCCAACATTTAAAGCACTGCATAGGAGGAGGGATATAAGACTAGATGTCATACTGGTATATTTTAACATTTACATATTTGGCAAAGAATCGCCTTCAAAGGCCAGGAGAAAGCACCGGTGGCTACATTTTTGTACTTAGGCCCCTGTAGATGCGCACCCCCACTGTGCGAGGTTGGCATATAGCTCATTATTGGACTGGGTCATGTTCTTATGTGGAGGTGATGGAAACAGCAATATCTCCTAGCTTGTCAAAGGTGAGTAGCACCTTTGACTGGGTAAGAGATACTGTTTCTATGATAATGGACCCACTCCTCATCTTGGGCGTACCTGTGACTTAGCCATATTGTTTCTCAATATTTTCCACAAAAAACTGTGTCTTTGTTTCCATGAATGATTTCCTGTCAGTTTGAGTACACATGAGATATTTCAGTGAGTGAGGCTCATCGTTTTCTTTAGCCTGTTGTTCCTCCCATGCGGTAGCAAGGGAAGGGGCGATTGGGAGTCATATTGTGCCGCATTGAAGTCAGCTCTGCCTCTCTTAGAAAAGACGGTTGTATATCTGCCATCGTTTCAAGCTCTTTTCATGGTGTTCCCACGTCCGCCCAGGCAGAGACCTGATTGCCTGGGTAAGCCTAATACAACTGAGGTGCGGCAGGTTGCCCAGAGGTTGCTCGCTAGTGACTGTTCCACTTCAACAGCAATTCATCTTCTCGGCACATAACTAACCTTGAGATTGAGGGGTTATTATTATTATTATTATTATTATTATTATTAAGCAAAGATACCTGGGCTCTGTAACGTCATATGGTGGTCGCTGAGCCATGCACAGAGCTTACGGTGTAAAGGACTGTTGGCATGATGCAGTCCCCAGCTCGGGGCCCCGGGTTTGCCATGCCCGTACCACAGTCTAATATATACAGTCGCGACACTACCGCTGATTTTTGTTATACTAGGCGACTGCAGCGCTCCTTGCGGACGTAAAGCCACGTTGCTCTGTATCGTATACGAGACGTGTGTTTGTTGTGTGTTTTGGTGTACGAATTGGCTTTTACGAAGGGAAGCGTGTGTAGTGCAATAAATTGCAGCAACAACAACAAGAATACGTCTCATTTATGATTCTTTAGGTTTCCTGCAGAGCCTGAGAGGTATGTGACATCAAGATTCGGTAATGCTTATTTACAATTATCTTGTGAGCAACAGACACATATTGAAGATTATTTCTTTTTAGGATCAAGAAATGGCTTATAAATAGCAGACAAGATCTTTTGGATAAAGTTGCTGTGTATTTACATGATAATGTGAAGTTCTGCTCGCTACACTTCGATGCAAACCAGTTCATGAATGATGAACGGAAGAAGCTGGTGTGGAATGCTGTGGCTATATTGTTCGATGTTCCAAACAAACCACCGAAACTGGGAATAAAGAGGAAACTACCGCAAAGACGCGATAATATAAAGGCGGAAGAAATTAAACTGTGTTATGAAAAAACTATTACGACTGCGGTTGCTGCTACATCACAGCTAGAAACATTTTTGTCTGGGCATTCGAAAGTAATTCACTATTGAGGCAAATTTATAAGAAATGTATGAAAAAGAAGTGTTCATTGTTACCGTTATTAATGTTTAAAAGGTTAAATGTTTTCTGTTTTATCTAATGGAAACCAAGGTCTAACATATAAACCTATTTATCTGAAATCACTGAGCCGTCTTATTTTACATACGATTGTCACCCCGCCCCCTCCCACTCCTCCGTCATCAACGAACCATATAATGACAGCCTGTGATAATGACTTAGGACCATTCATATAATATGACATTGAGACTGTCGTGTAATCGACGTAATATTATCTTAAAATATCATATAAATGAAATAACCTCGTAGCAAAATTATATTAGATGAAAGTTTCATAGCCAGTGGGTGTTCTCATAACTAAAAAGCAGGGGAAAAACATTGTTTCGCACCTTTTAACACCGGGAAGGCCAATTACATGCTTCTCATGTGCGAAATACTGTGTTTACCAGCAAAGTAAGGTGCGATTTCTGAAGAATTTCGTCATAAATATGTTGCAGTTAGCGTCAGTTTATTCACGAGTTTTGACTAACTTTACATTTGTTGATATTCAACTGACCCTTAGAAGTTCTATTATAGGCTTGTCTGCACAAAATACTATGTTTATCTATCACTACCGGTAAGGTAAGCTGCAAGCAATTTCTAAAGAATTATTTCGTAACATATTGCACAATTGCAGTTTGTGTCCGATCACAACGAGTTTTTGCTCGGTTTACGTTTCTTTTACATTCAGTCATGTGTCAAGATACTTAAATAAAGCTTGGAATGCAAGAATATATACAATATTTATCAAATCACACAGAAATGTAATTACAAGCGGGCATTATTAATGTGTCGTATACGGCGTTAAAGGACAGCCGGCTATACGACCGCTTGGAGCGCTAGTGTCGCTCCAAGTGTCCGACGGTAACAGCTTTCAGAGCAGTGAGTGTCGCGACTGTATTTATTAGACTGTGCCCGTACTCAGCAAATTAATGCTGAGCCGCTTGAAAGGACTGATATGAAATGTGAAGGAACACACACAGAACGAAAGCATAAAGCATACAGACCAATAGTTCCAGAGGGTCTTACAGTGTAATTGGCAGCCATCTATACAGACCATCACACAGGAATTCCAAACTGCATCAGGATTCACTCCAAGTACTGTGGCAATTAGGTGGAAGCTGAGAAAATTGGATTTAATGGTCGAGTGGTTACCCATAAGCTACACATGATGCAGGTCAATGCCAAACAATGCCTCAATTGGTGTGAGGAGAGTAATCATTGAAAGATTTAACAGTGGAAAAACATTGTGTGGAGTGGCAAATCACAATACACAATGTAACAATTCAATGAGAGGTGAGGATAAGGCAAATGCCCGGTGAATGTCTTCAGACAGTGTGTGGATTTCCAACAATAAAATTCAGAGGAAGTGATGTTATGGTTTGGTAATGTTTTTCATGGAGGGGGTTTGCACCCATGGTTGTTTTGTGTGGCAATATTAATGTTTTAAGCACCTTCTTGCTTCCCACTGTTGAAGAGCAATTTGGGTATAGCAACTGCATCTTTGAACATGTTTGAGCAGCTCTTCATAATGCATGGCCACACAGGTCTTGAAAGGTCCATTGGGTACCAGCCAGCCACTGTGTCATCCTCCACCCAAAGGCGTCAATGGATGCGGTATGAAGGGGTATGTGGTCATCACCCCACACCCCCGGCCATTGTGTCGGTTTTTGTGACTGGTGCCACTACTTCTCAATCAAGTAACTCCTCAAACAGCGTCATAAAGACTGAGTACACCTTGCTTGCCAACAGCGATCGCCAGTCCCGGATGGTGGCCCATCCAAGTGCTAGCCAAGCCCTAAAGTGGTTAACTGCGATGATTTAACAGGAACTGATGTATCCATTGCAGCACGGCCATTGGCAATATGCAATTCTTACCTTATTAAAAATAGGACAATTGTAACAATGGAAAGTCTGAGTTGCAATCTCCAGGCATTGTGGACAATCATCAGCATCAGCCGTATGATTTAATGGTGACATATGAAAATTTATGCCACTGGACTGGAACTTGAACCAAGATTTCTCAGTTTTCGTTAGCACTATACGAGTACAGCTTCTGGTTCGACCCAAACCTCCATATGCCACACATTATCTACTGTCCATAGTAGTCGAAAATTTATATTACAGGTCCTGAACAGGAATAGATGACTACTAAATTTGCCGTAAGCCTTGTTGTGGCTTGTTAAATACAATGTGCAGTATCCATGTTCATCAATGGGAACGTACAAATGTCATTTTGGTGACGAAGGACATTGTGGCGGCTACAGCTGTCAAATTAATTACAAAAAATGCATTTGCAATTGCAAATATTAATCTGCATCAGCTGTATGATACGGAGGTTTGCGTTAATCTGGTTGGCAAGTGCGGATACACAATGTTTAATGCAACCACTCATGAAAAGAGAGAAATCTGAGTTCAAATCCCAGACTGACAGAAATTTTTATGTCACCATTAAATAATACAGCTGATGCTGATTAATAATTGCAATTGGAAATACATTTCTTGTAATCAGTTAATACTATCTGAAATAGCACATAAATCTCGCTGTCACTTAATAGGGCTTTACACACCCTTCACGAGTGTATATTTCTCATCGACTATTATAATTAATGATGCAACTGAGGGTAAGGTAAAACAGTCAACAATCTGAAGATTTGTTTGAACATGACAGTGTTTTACTAGTCATGGTCCTGTTTGGAGGTGATATGCCGCTACCTTCCTCCCCAGCCAGTTATAGGAGGACCTACAGTTTAACATGAATTTCAAACCATGGTGCTACTTAACATTTTTCACATCAGAAACATTGGCAGACGTGAAAGAAGTGGAAAGTAACAGATTAAAATCCTTGGACCTTGCTGGGATTGCACCTGTGACGGCACTCTACCACTGTGCTACCGAGCCACAACCGGGTGTAATGAATAGCAATTACTGCAGTGTATCAGGTGAATATACTGACAAGTCTGAGACATACTGTGTAAAAATGATTCAAAAACAACCAGTACATCCACTGGTATGTGTGATCATTATATCTGTCCTCCAATTACCAGATGTAGCACTTCTGCTGTAATGTACTGTACCTTTATTTATTTACTTTTATTTTTCTATTATTTATTTATTTATTCATACAAGTGTTTATGAAAATTAACATAATTTAAAATAAATTATAACTGTGTATTTGCTTCTTTTTTAAATAAGCAACTGATTGCTAACATGTGGCTGAATCAAATTCTGGATTTTCTATTCTTAAGCATAGCTGAATATTGTTATTCACTGCACATCTGCATTAAACATATGGCTCAAATTAATTTATGCATTTTTTCCATTTGCAATATATGAAACAAATGAATGTGGCTTTTGTGTTGAAGTCAACTTGCAACAGATAAACTCCCTACTTCTTTTAGGTAGCACTGTTCCAGTTGCCAGATGTAACCCTCATGGTTTCAGTCTACAGCAAACGCAGCATGAAGCGAAAGGAGATGATTGGATGGTTTTCTCTGGGCTTAAATAGCTCTGGAGAGGAGGAATTGGCTCACTGGAATGACATGCGTGGTGTACATGGAGAGCAGATTTGTCGTTGGCATGTACTTGTTGAATCTTAATCATTGTATGACTGACTGAAATTTGTTATAAGCATTAAAATTTTCACCTGGGCTCAGCCCCAAGCAGTCAGGTTTCCAAGCAGATGACAAAAATTTTGAACATTTGTACACTTTGTTTAATGATAAAATTAATGTTCTTGGGCAGGAGTAATGTTGGTAGCATTGTGATAATGCACTTGTCCTGTCACTGATTCGGGCAGCAGGATGGATGAATTTTTCATGCCTACATGTGGCTGTTTAACTGGATATGGCAACTGACCCAGGTGCAAACTTTCTGATATTTTGTCTTGCATTTTGTATAGTTACCTTATTTCTTGGCCAGTCACCTGGGATTGTGTCCACCATGCCAGTTTATTTAAGACTGCTCTTTTCAAATGTAATATTTGCTTTCATGATTTATGGGTTCCCATTATAAATCATAATTTGTTGAATTTCACTACACATCATAGTTACATATTATTCTCTCTAATGATTCCACTGTCTGTCACCTTTATTGTTCTACATTTCAAACTACATTACATCTGTGGTTGTTCCCCATTTCTCAGGCTGACAGCATCTCCATATATTTTATTGTTCTTTTGCCTTGTTGTTTTGTTGGTAGAGAGGTATCTGAATAGATCAGAAACTTTAAGCATCATCACTATCGATGTCCTAATATTTGGAAATATAATATTCATATTTGTGGTGAAGAATTACCCAAAGATTATATCTAAATGTTTTATACTGTATGCAATTACATTAGCAATCAAATATAACACATAATTTAATATCTAAAACTCATGTTAATCGCAGTGTAAGTTATATTTTACACAATATGACATTGACTCATTGTAACAGATTTGTATTGGTTAAAAGAAACTATGTATTTTTTATACTAGAAATTCTGGTCATGTGACCAAAATTAAGCACAAAATATTGTCAATTTTTGAGGAATAGGTGGGTAAAGCAGTATTTTCAGGTCCTGATAATGGTGTTATACGTTCAGCAAATTTTGTATATGTTTGTTTTGTTTGTTTGTTTTTTGATATTCAGTACAAAGAAGTTGAAATATTGTTCCTGCATTTATAGAACATTATTTGCTGACTATGAGCACATTGCTCTTATTTGGTCCACTTTGCACAATGCTATTATTTGAATTAATCGTGTTATGACTTACTGTACCATATTTGTGGGGACAAATTTGCAAAGAAAGGCATAATTTTATTTCATAATTGAACATCAGTGAATGTTTTATTAGAGGTATTTAAAATAAATTCATATATTAGCTTATGCATTTTTATTTTGAATATATATTTATGAAAGCAGCATATACAAATTAGTATCTATTCTGTGCAGTACATTAAGATATCTGAAGGTACTGCTTTTTGTGAATGTATGAAATGAATTTTGAATGATGATTGATTACAAAGCATATGAAAAGTATTACTATAATAAACACTGTAAAAAGCGCAGAACTGTATGTGATGGAAAAACAAAAAAGGAAAAATAATGACAACATACATATCAGAAGTATATAGACTGTTATTAAAATAATCTTGTGTATTTGGTGTGTAAAATTACCGTAAGGCAGATTAATGTGGGGATATTTAATCTTTTAGAGTAACACTGAAAGAATAATATTCTTGCTTGAAAAAATTATTTTTTCATGAAAATGAAATATCCAACATCTTTCTTTCAATTCAAAGTTTGACTCAAATTTTATATCACAACTGAACTATATTAATTTATTACAATGCAATAATGATTTATTAATACCATTAGTTAAATACCATACTTAATTATACTCATGTGACTGGTTTGTTCAGGCAGGGGGACCACAGAGCTTTTCGTTTTTAATGCTGTTTATAACTGGCAAGAAAGACATTCAAGTCCCATGTCAGACTTAAGACTGTGAACTGATAGAGTTGACCATTGCAGTCTCTTGATAGAAAATGTTAAGTGGAAACTACAAAAAGAAATCACATTTGGCAACAATGACTACTTCTCAAAAAGTATTTTGATGTAATTTCAATATTCTTTTCAAGAAGTACCTAAACAGTAGTTACACAGTACTACAGGGCAGCCACATTTGGAACACAATGTTGCTACAAGACACTAGTATTTGAAGGTACTTTCCCAGTCATAGAAAATAGTAGATTTTAAGTGAAGGTTTGAAAACAGTTGGGACTTAATAATTAGCACAGTTTTTCAGAATATTTTCTTATGAGTTCCAACTATTAATTCACCTCAGCACATAATTTAATTGTAGTTGGTCAAAAGAGCTGTGATTTCAAACATTTAGCTGTGCATTCTTAAGGTTTTTGTTTCTAAAGCAGTGGAATGGTATCTTCATATCCATATCTGGAGTCTCAAAAGCTACTTGTGGCTTCTTGCATTACTAAACCACAACATGTTTTAGAGTTTATAAGGAATTAAACTGCTAAGTAGAGGACCAAATTAGAGTACCATACAGTTCATTGCATATTCTTAGAATATGGGAAGTAAATAGTGTTCTTGGTCAGCATAGGTAAAGAAACATGGCCCTCATTTAGGTAATTTGGATAGTTTTGGATTAAAATATTTGAATGAAGTAGTGTGGTTGCTTATTTCTTAGTATTTTTATTTTTCATGTCTGTTCTCAAAATATTATTGATAAAGTAAACTGGTTTCATGAATTAAAGTGTGTCATTATTATATTTAAATGATTATATGTCAAAGAAAGGACTCATTTGCAATAATTTAAAGAAAATAAGACAGTGGCCCAAAATTATGAGGAAGGATTAAATTATTGAAGAATAATGATTCTTATTAACAAATGCATAAAGTGGGTAAACATAAGTATAACTCAGTGACAGTGTTTTGCACTTTTGTGTTTCATTAGTGTTATTTTAATAACTGTTTATCCTCATGACTCAGACATTTTCACAAACATGCTCTCAGTAAGAAATATCATTGAATGAATTGAAATAATATGGTTTTCTTTAAAATTTCTCAGTCTTTCTATGTAACCTATTACCTCATCAACAGATTTTGTTTTAATTCATAACAACCTAGACAGAAAAATTTTGATGTGCTGTGCAACTTATTTACATATGCTAATATACTGCTTCTCATATAATTGTATGATACGATTTCAAAGTAATCAATTATAGCTCATCATCAGTTGCTGAAATGTATCATTATACTTATTCAGTGCTAGTGTTCTGATGTAATGACTTTCATTGTAGCCGAGTCATGAGCTAGGAAAATCTCTCAATGCTATGCACAGGAGTCCCTGTCATTTTATTTTACTAATGCACGAATAATGTCCTGAACAGGCCTTTAATTAGAACATATATGGAGCTATACAAACATTTATCTCAGGCCATCTTTCATCAGTTACCATATTCATTTTATACAATGAAATGTGACATCACTTGATTAATTTTATATAATAATGAAATAATGTAAATGCAAAGATAATTATGTGCTTTGAAAGTCAAAAGTGTGGCTAACATTCGAAATAATGATTTATTCCAGTGACACGACCAAAAATATTTCCACCGTAAATATTTTTGGGCTGTGACATCAGAATTGTAATTTTTTGACATAACATGTCTTCATATAGCCACTCCACTTATCAATGGTTGTATGTGTATTGGATACTGTGTTGTATAGGAAGAGAATTTTTTAAGATTACTGCACTGAATTAGTGATGCTTTGCTAGATGGAACCCTGATTTCACTATTTTAATATTTCAGATAAGTGTGATGTTCTGGCCATTGTAATTCACTGGAGTCATTGTAGCATTTGAAAAATTAAACTGAGTGTCATTGCCCTATTGGTCTATATTGGAAACAAAACAATACTCAAATACAAAAATTGCTGATATATTATAATGTATATAGAAAAATGTATCATTTCAGAAGTTTTGTTTGAATAGCACTTTGATGCTGTCAGTAGAAACTAGTTGTAATAGAAAACCCCCAGAAATTTTTTCAGGTGTATTGTGTTTGCCACACAGAACACTTTAAACTGTGCTCCTTCTTCTTACATGTTTTCCATTCATAATTTATTATTATTATTAATTGCTCATTCCCACTTACACATGTCCAAAACGTATTTGAGTGTACAGTGATTGAGAATCCTGGAACTTATTGTAAAATGTCTGTAGCTATTTCAGTATTACTAGAGGTGAATATTGCTAAATATACATTGAACTATATTTTCTCACAGATAATATTCATCTGCTACTTAAATTCATGTGTAGCGAGTGATATTGTAAATAGTAATATATAATAATTTTTTACTTGTAATTGTTAAGATACATATTTAAATTCATGAAACTAAGATTCTGTGTCTTTGGTGATACTCACTGGTATATATGTATATATATATATATAAATATATCTGTAATGGACATCCAGAATTTTCATTCTATGAAATAAATTTTTTTCTTTACTTTTTTGCCTTCAAAGATGGTGGTGTACATGTTACTGTACCTACCTGTACTGAGTTCTATTTCGTGCATGTCTGTATATCTGGAGGTAATATCATCTGAAGTGAAGGGAAATTCAGTAAGAATACTCTTCTGTTTTCATGAGTCTTTCAGCTGGCCCAATGATTTTTTTGTTTTTAATTTCCTTTGCCATAGAGTTTATCATTCACCAAATATCTAATGGTTTCCACTAACACAGATTACATTGTTTCTCTCTCCATTGTCTTATTATATACTGATTGTTCCATCTCTTTACAAGAAATGTATACTTTGTAATTGTCAACAAGGAAGTGACTTATACTTACAAATATTAATAGATACATATAAAAGAAAGGCTGTACCCATTAATTGTAGAAACTAAATTTGAAAAGAAAACAAGCTCTGCATAAGATTTTAGACATATTATCTCATAACAAACAATTTAAATACTTATTTTTAGCTCTAAAAAACCATAACATTTATAGTTGCAGTACCCTTATTATTCCATTTAAGTAATTACAAGGGGACAGTGATTCTGAACATTTTAGCTAAATAACAGAGAGGACATCCATCTAGAACAGTTAAGTTATCAAAACATAGTAAAAAAGAATAATTTAACAATCATGTCAGATACCACAATTCTGTGACTTTATCATATGTATCATTTCATCAATATTAATGCAATATAATTCAGAGCGTCTGGAATGCTTTATTACTCAAATGTATGATTTCATTACCAAATTAATTGCCCTTTGAGAATTGACCCACTGCGGTTCAGATAATTCTGAATTGGTCATTCATACTTGGTACGTGGTGTATCTGGTTAATACCTGGTGTAAATATTACCACCACTAAATTTTAGCAATTAAAAGCTTCTTTGTGAGCATATTCAAAAGTCGGAAGCGAAGACGTGGAAAGGACACACAGCTCATGACTCCCAAGAATCGTTAGGAGTATTTTATCTTATGTTTAAGCAGCTATTTGCAGTTTCATTTAGGTAACATGTAGCTGGATTCAATCCAAACAAATAGTGCTCATCACATGTTTCATAAAGTAATCGCTGTCAAATGAAAATTTTAGTTTGTGTCCTGCTACAAACAGAATTATTTTTAAAGTGGACATTTATATACTCATTTGATGGGAATAGCCCATATTTGTTTCATAGCGTTTAGTAACACTTTCAGTGAAATATGGGAATAACCAGTACCCTGGCAGCACTGCTGTATAATGGTGGCAGCCAATATGTGCCATGTGGTGCTGTAGCTGTGCAGTACTGCATTTACTATTCTCCATCTTTTACATTTCTTTATTTAGCTTAGCAAATTATTTTATTTTTGAATGGAAACTTACCGATGATCTCTGATGTGATTCACAGTATTTGTTTGGCCTGAATCAGTTTACATGTAATAAAAACTGAATTGCATAAATTTGCTGAAATATATCGAAAATGTGCCTGACAACTCTTTGTAGGAGGGATACCCTGTAACTGTACAGGAAATGGAGATTGTCATATACAGGGGAGGGGTGGGGGAGGATAGAAAGAACTCTTATGAGCTGATAGATGACACTTTTAAAGTTTGGTTCTGGCTACAGATTGTATTGTTACTACTAGAAAGTTACTCAAGGTTTCTTGTAATTTTCTTCCCAATTGCTTTTTGTGATTGATTTCTTACAGTTTTTACAACAATCCTCTCATAATGACTGTCTTTCTACTCATGAGTGGCCAATATGTAGTAAGTATTTTTATAGTCTGCCGGAAGAACAAGTTGCCTTTTTTGAGTATAGCCTTTCTTGACTATGTTTATTCATGTTTGTGAGTGTAGGTTATTTAACAGAATGAGGCTGAATACTTTGGGTACTTTTGAATGGATGTATATATTTTTGCACTTCTAAAAATAAAATATGTATTTACCTTGTTGTCTGTTCTTCTAAGCTATATAAGTGTTCAACAAGAAAACAAGAAATCTTCTCTTCATAAGATTAATATACATTATATGTAATATGAATGTTGTAATAATGCATGACTTCATGTGTGTGTCTTATGAAACTGTATTATGAATGTGATTTGTTTTGTGACACTTAATGTAAGATTTGACAGGACATCTGACTTTTGTGTGCCTGTGTCTGGAACTAATGTAATTTAGACATTAGAGACAGGCTTGCAGAATATACATTTTGAATATACATATACTACTTCACTTTTTGTGTGCCAATTTTGTATGTGCATTGAGTGTCAAGAGTTGCTGTCTTTCAGATGTCAGTGGTAGTAACGAAGGTGCTACCACAGTATTATTTTCTTCTGTGATTTCACTGTTTAAGTGGTATAATCATAGAAATGCAATAGCTTGTGGCACTTACAAAGTCATTTGTCTCTGCAGACAGAAAAATTTGCCCCATAATATAAGAATTGGCAGAAATAGTAACATATTCGTACAGTTTATTACATTTACTTAAAAGGAATTGAAAATTTATATTGGGCTTAAAACAATATTTTTGTACAGCAGTGAGAAATCTTGTTTAGCTAGTTCTAGCTGATAGGAAAGTATCATTATGAGTTGATTTTCATACATATTCCAGAGTATACCTGCCTGATCTGTGTAATCAGATATCACAACTTACAGGGAAAAGAAAAGCAAACCACAATTTAAATAGATTTCTACTGTTTTAATCAGGGACACTCTTCTTTCATTCACACATCCCATATGAATTTGACATTCATTAACAAAATAATTTTATCACAATGCTTGAATTTAAGTTTGACAGAAACTAGACATTTAATGTCTTCATCAAAGTAGTTATGATATGGAACTGCTTATAAAGTCTTGTGTGAGAGTTTGATAATAATGATAAATAATTTGTAATTGTTTACAATCACAGAAAGAAAAATATGTGGTGAGATATAACTGTTTTTAAAAGTATAAGCATCATGTAGTTTGTCGTTCATTGGCTCTAGGAATTTCATAGTGCATAAACTGCACTCATTGTCTATTGCACAATTTTCGGAGTGTAAGAGACTGTTAAATCAGATGCTTGTGATGTGTGCAAGTACATACCTTATCCAGATAGGACCATACATTCTTTTACTGTTTCAAATTTAAATCATATGTTAATGTAGTTTACAAATGAGTTTTGGACAGTGTTTTAATGTACTCAATATTTTTATTTTATTTCACTTTGTGTGCACCAATAAATCAGTTCTATGCAGAGGCATGTGAGATAAGAACAACAAAAGTGCAATGTGATTTAATCCTTCCAGCAGTTAAGATGAAAAGTACATAATTATAATTTATTGTTAATCATCAAATGAAACTCTCTTGTGTTACTGCATTTATATTATTTGAAAAACAGTATTAGATGAGAAAGTATTAATTTTGTAAAGGAAAATTGCTCATTTACAAAAAAACCTTTATTGTTTCAGCTTTATGTATGAAAAACTTAACAAGCAAAATATCACCAGAATATATTTGGTGTGATATGTGTAATATGAATTATATACAACAATCAAGACTAAAAATGTTCTATTTCTTAATAATTTTCTTCCAATACCTATTTCAGATTGTCTGTTTCAACACTAAATGCTGTCCCCCCCAGGGGCATAGATTAATTTTTCCTCTGGGGGACCGGGGATTCAGAGCCAGAGCTATATTGAGGTGCCCCACACAGTTGACAGTTGACAACGTTGTGATGCGCTGCCCCCTCCCCCATAAAACAAACTTGCAATTTTTTCTATTAATTTGCAAAATTTTGCGAATAGTGATAAAAGAATGAAGTGTTACTGAAAAAGATTTCAAAAAATTCAAATATTTAAGCTTATGGGACTTAACTGTGCGGTCATCAGACCCTAAACTTACAAACTACTTTTGAACTAGCTTATACTAAAGACGGCACAAATGTCCATGATGGAGGGGTGATTAGTAATTAGAAATCAAATGTTCAAATGTTTGTAAAGCTTGAGGGACTTAACTGTGGGGTCATCAGTCCCTAAACTTACAAACTACTTATGAACTACCTTATACTGAAGACGACACAAACATCCATGCCTGAGGGGGGGGATTCGAACCCCTGATGGGGAAATTATAATTACCTTTTGCATTGCCACATCTGGCTCAAGTCGTCATTAGTCAGCAACTGTAAAAATCGAAAGCCTTCAGACAAATGACAAATAGGGGAGACCAGGGGAATGGCGCCACCTTAAGGGAAACCAGTTTTTTTACCTTATTAAAGATGTCTTTTTCGTAAAGAAAAATACTACAGCTTCGCCAGCTAATACTACTTTATTATAATTTTTTCCGACATGTATTTCGTTAAGTTTTATTGTTAAAAATATAATATTGTGAAAGTATATGCAGTGGCGCCATTACCCTGGGTTCCAGGGAGATGACGCCATACATACGAGAATCAAGGATAAATCTACACAATAAGTGAGAAGTAGTATGCCATTGGAGGTTCGAGTCCTCCTGGGGATAGATATATATGTGTGTGTGTGTGTGTGTTGTCCTTAGGTTAGTTTACCTTAGTTTAAGTAGTTTGTAGGATATGGACTGACGACCACGCAGTTTGGTCCGTTATATTTACAAACGTTTGAACATTTGAGTAGTAGTACATAAGTGTTACAACCGTTGTAATTTATACTTATCACTCTTCTGTATTAGACATTTAGAAGGCTTCAAGTACTTGTCGATGTAAAATTGGAATAAAAATACATTTTATAATTTAGGTTTGATTAAGACACCGGAAAAGTAAGAAATACTGGTATAGTTTTTAGCACTTCAAACCTACTACATTCTGCAAGTGCACATTTCACAAAATGTATGCATCTGGATTACACTTCATTTTGCCTAAATTCTCTACCATGGCGTCATTGTCCCAGTTCAAAAATATGGCTAATAACGTCAATTTAAAGCCAAAGATTTTGCGAAACAATTAGATTAGAGACACGAAATCGAAGCTAAATATCTACAGATTACGTTAATTCGAGTATTAAAACGCACTGACAACCTATAGAGGTATTTATTTAAATAAAATACAGGCTCTAAAATTAGATCCAAGACATAGAAACTATTAATTTCTTTTACACGATTAATACCTGTCAACAATCACGGACGACGACCACAGGAATTAGTTCCACGGTAGGTAAAGGAGATAGAACACTGGCAATCGTACTCATACTGCAAACCATTCGTCATAAAACTGGGGTGGCGCGATTATCAAGGGTGGTGCCTTTACTCTGGTCTTAACTACGTTTCAGCACCTGCACATCGGCCTTTGGAAACCCAAATTATCCTAGTGAAGTTTCAGTGCTGACGAATATGAGCAAGCTGACAGGTGACAGTTATTAACAAAGTCCACTGTCGCCTCTTACGCTACACATCCGATGCTTCTTTGTAATATTACTTTGGCAAAATGACACTTCGAGATTACAATGTGATATCAATGTGCATTTACATTAGTGGGACGAAGGTAAGGTTGTAAGCAGAGGATGGGAATATGACTCGTTAGAAACTATATTTGTCTGTGTCACGTACAAGTTTGCCGCCCTCCTGCAGTAATAAAGTTAGCAGATCACTGAAGTTGGTAGCAGTAGTAAACAAGACACGGTGGCCTTCGTTACACGCTATGCAAACCTCACGCGGTTCCGTACTTTAAAAGTCCGTGGTGTGTATTTCTGGCTGGAATTCCACAAACGTATTCACTGTTATTGTTACTGAATGTTAGCTGCTGGTTACCTGAGAAATTATTATTATTATTATTTTTTAATTGGCCCGATTTACCGTGGTGAAAGTTGTGCACGATCCTTGCCTAGGCCTCACGAAGGCACCCATAAGACATACAAGACAAAGTGTATCGACAACAGAGAAGAAGTCAAAGCTCAAATGAGCATTGATTACGACTTACGGACACCCAGGTACCTCTCTTTGTGGGCAAAGTGTTCAGTGTAACTCTCATATTCATTACACAAATATTTTCATTTTTAGCACCAGTGAAATAAATAAATAAATAAGGTTCTGGGGGGTTGACCCCCTCGTCCCCCCCCCTCCCACGTCATCTATGCCCCTGGTCACCCCCATCCCTGTCACACTCCCCCTTACATCTTTGAGCTTCATAGGAAACACATTCTGATTCAGAGATTGAAAAAAGCATAAAATAAGTTTTGACAACCTTTTGCCTGATAAGCTGGTATGAAGTAAATTCTGCAGATCTATGGGGCTCAAGTGCTACAGAATGTTATTTCAAAACCAGAATGGTCTGTTTTACTTACACTGGCATACAGGTCTATCACAAACAAACCATGTCCTATGGCCTAACCGTATGAGTAACCACCTCATGAAAGTCCCCTTTTGCACCCAAATTATTTCAAACCAAGTAGTGCTAAAATAGATAGTATCACTGACAGTATGAACAGTGGAAGTTATAACTTGTCATAAAATAGTTTGGTTTTTGTTCAGCATTTTACAGATGTATGAACATCACTTAAGCTACTAATCACATCAGACACTTTAGTTTGTTTGCACAAGTACATCCATTATGATATCACAGAGAATCTCAAAGGATGAATAAATAGGAAGAGCGTGGGCAACTGGTTCACCACACAAGTTAGCCTGGTACCACTGTCTTTCTGACCTTAGCAGAGGAAACTACCTCTCTGGTATGTAGCCTACTGCATTATTGCCATCTTCTGTTACAAATTCACACAAGTCTCCTGATGTTTGCTTTCTCTTTTGTGGCCCTTACTCTCACTTTCCATTTGTTGCCTTTCATTATCATTATCTTCGCCAATTATTTCATCTTATTTCCCTTTCTTACACTTTCTTATTTTCATTAAATTTTATACCTCACCTTGATACTTTCCTCCACAATTCTCAAATGAATTTTGCATGTTTTTCTTTCCTTTTTAATTTCTTACACGACTCTTTAATCTAGGCAGTTATTTTATCCCTTCTCTCTCGTGATTTTAATTGCTTTTCTTTGCTTTTAGCATCTGCACATGACACAGTTTCGTCGCCTTTTCCCCTTATACTAAAATATTTGAAGATTCAAAAAGCTTGATATGAAACCACATTTTAAAATTCGCACAAAACGGAGTACACCTTGAGTAGTTGGAGGGAGGGCGACGAGAGTGAAGCGACGCAAAATGAATATCAAGCGATAGCAGAGAATGATTGGCAGGTCTGGAGGGGGGCAGGAATCACAAACTAGAGAGCTGGGGAAGAGGGAATGGGTGAGTGTAAGAAGCCTTGGAATGGCTAGGAAGGAGAGTTAGGAAACAGTGTTGAGGAAGAGAAAGGGAGAGAGGAGGCAGGGGGAGTCAGAAGGCAAGACAGGGGAGAGTGGGGATTGGGAGGGAGAGGCAGGAGAGGGGGTGGGGGAGTTGGTGATATCTGGCCGAAGCTGAGATACATCACCCAAAGAAGGGGTGGTGTCGACATGAGCCAGTTTGAGATGATGAACGGAGTCTGTGACAGGTGATACATTAATCGAGATGATGAAGGTATTGTCGCCCTGTTTAAGGATGCAGTGAGGTCTGGAATAAAGGGGTTGGAGGGGGGCAGACAGATTCATCACAGAAGAACAGGTGTGAACATGCCGAGGCTGACAGACTTGAGGAGAGGGCGAGGGATGACTAGAGGGGGGGAGTTTGGAGCAGTGAAGTCGAATGCGGTCGACAAGGGATGAGGAGTTGGAGGGAGAAGGAGGTGGTGAGGGTTGAACAAGCTCACCAGGAAGTGTAAACGTCTGACCATAAACAAATTCAACCACCATACCTCTTAAGTCTTCCTTATACGTAGAGCGGAGTTCGAGGAGAACTATGTTATGGCCTCGAGCCAGAGGGAGTCATGGCACATCAGAGCAGCTTTTAGTGTGCATTGCTACCATTCCACAAGCCTTGTGGGTGATAGGCTGTGGTATGAATGTGACGAATCCCAAAATTTTTGGAATATTCTACATGAACTGCAGACTTCTGTTCATAGTCTATATTTATTAATGGTTCTTGATAGCTCGCCAGTTAGAAGAATCAGCTTATTTTTGTGCATTATGTGAACCACTTATTCCGACTTTCTGCACTCTTCCAGTTAACTATGGAAGAAAAATTCGTGTCCTGTCCCACTCATACCACAGTACTTGAGGTTATCGAACAGAATTCAGTAATTTATACTATAAAAAGCCTTTTAGAAATCACACAAAAATCTCAATGTGTAATGTCAGTGCTCAGAGTATTTAATTTTGATCATTAAAAGCATTTATGGCACTTTGTTTTGACAAACCTTTCTGAAAACCAGATTGATATGTTTTTAGTTCTTTATTTTTACAAATGTTGGAAGCAACTCCTAAATACATTACTTTTTCAAGAATTTTGGATAAAGGTCACATGTGTGATACTGGCTGTTAGTTGTTGATGTCAGACACATCCTTTTTTTATTGAATGGTTTCACAATAGCATATTTCAGTCTTTGGGGAAAATACTCTGTTACAGAGATCTACTACTTATGTAGCTAAAAATCCTAATTATATGTTAGGATCAAGCACTTAGTACTCTTCGGAAAATGTCATCAATTCCATACAAACTTCTCATTTGTTACAGGAAAGGATGGCTCTACCACTGGCAAAAAATTCTTCAAGACGAGCTAAAAGATTAGATTAATACATGTTCCATAGATCATATATACGACATTTCGTAATGATGTGGAATGTGTCAATTTAGTAATTGTTGTCTATACATGACAATATAATATTTTAAGGATTTTTTATTTACATTTTTATTGTTTTTTATTTTTTAATTATTGTTTTAAAGCTTTATCTAAAAATTCATCTACATTGTAGAAGGAGTTGCCGTTCAGAAATTCGTTTAATTTTTTTTAAATACTAGTTGGCTATCTGTCAGGCTTTTGATGGTACTTGGTAAATGCCCGAAGACTTTTGTGGCAGCATAATTGACCCCTTTCTGTGCCAATATTAGAGTTAACCTTGTATAGTGAACATATGGTGAAGGTGAATATGGACTGGGCAGAAGGAATGAAAGAGGAAGTCGCCTGGTAGAATTTTGCAAGGAACATGATTTAATCGTAACAAGCACGTGGTTTAAGAATCACAAAAGAAGGTTGTATACGTGGAAGAGACCAGGAGACACCGGAAGGTATCAGATAGATTTTATAATGGTAAAACATAGATTCCGGAACCAGGTGATAAACTGAAGACATACCCAGGGGCAGATATAGACTCTGATCATAACTTGTTAGTCATGAATTGTAGGCTGAAACTGAAAAAACTGCAGAAAGGTAGGATAATAAGGAGATGGGACTTACATAAATTGAGGGAACGTGAAGTTCTGGAGAAATTCAGAGGGAGATTTAGGCATCAATTAGCAGAAACAGGGGGAAATAAAACAGTAGAAGAGGAATGGGTAGCATTGAGAGATGAAATAGTGAAGGCAGCAGAGGACAAAATAGGTAGAAAGGCAAGACCTACAAAAAATCCTTGGATATCACAGGAAATACTAAATTTAATTGATGAAAGGAGAAAATATAAAACTGCAGTAAATGAAACAGGCAAAATGGAGTACAGACGACTAAGAAATGATATTGACAGGAAGTGCAAAATGGCTAAGCAGGAGTGGCTAGAAGCCAAATGCAAATCTGTAGAAGAATGTATAGCAAGGGGAAAAGTAGATACCGCCTACAGCAAAATAAAAGAGACATTTGGGGAAAAGGAAAGCAACTCTACGAATATCAAGAACTCACATGGGAAACCAGTTCTCAGCAAAGAAGGTAAAACTGAAAAGTGGAAAGAGTACATAGAGCAGCTCTACAAAGGAAATGAACTTAGAGACGATGCTGTAGGAAGGGAAGAGGAAGTAGACAAGATGAAATAGGAGATACTATACTGAGAGATGAATTTGACAGAGCCCTGAAAGACCTAGGTCGGAACAAGGCCCCAGGAGTAGATGACATACCCTCAGAGCTACTAAAGTCTCTGGGAGAGCCAACCATGACAAAACTATTTGAACTGGTGTGTAGTATGTATGAGACAGGCGAAATACCCTGAGACTTTAAGAAAAATGTAATAATGCCCATTCCAAAGAAAGCAGGCTCAGACAGGTGTGAAAATTACAGAACCATCAGTTTGATAAGTCATGGTTGCAAAATTTTGACGAATTATCTACAGGAGAATGGAAAAGCTGGTAGAAGCTGAACTCGGGGAAGATCAGTTTGTATTGAGGAGGAACTTAGGAACCCAGGAGGCAATACTCACTTTACGTCTTATCTTAGAAGATGGATTAAGGAAAGGCAAACCTACATTTTTAGCTTTTTTAGATATGGAGAAAGCTTTTGACAATGTTGACTGGAATACACTCTTTCAAATTCTGAAGTCAGCAGGGGGAAAATGCAGGGAAAGGAGAGTTATTTACAACTTGTACAAAAGCCAGACCGCAGTTTTTAGACTCGAAGGGCATGAAAGGAAAGCATCTGTTGGGAAGGGAATAAGGCGGGGTTGTAGCCTTTCTCCAATGTTGTTCAATTTGTACATTGAGCAAGCTATAAAGGAAAGCAAGGATAAATTTTGTGAAGGAATTAAAGTTCAGGGAGAAGAATTAAAAACATTGCGTTTTGCCGACGACATAGTAATTCTGTCAGATACAGCAAAGGACCTGGAAGAGCAATTGAACGGAATGGACAGTGTGCTGAAAGGTGCTTATAAGATGAACTTTGACAAGAGCAAAACTAGGGTAATGGAGTGCAGTCTAAGAAAATCGGGTCATGCTGAAGGAATTAGATTAGGTAACGAAGCAAGAAAGGTGGTAGATGAGTTTTGTTACTTGGGCAGTAAAATAACAAATGATGGTCACAGTACAGAGGATATAAAATGCAGAATGGCAATGAGAAGAAAAGCATTTTTGAAAAAGAGAAATTTGCTAACATCGAATATTAATTTAAGTGTAAGGAAGTCTTTTCTGAAGGCATTTGTGTGGAGTGTTGCCTTGTATGGGAGTGAAACATGGACGATAAGCTGTGCGGACAGGAAGAGGATAGAGGCTTTAGAAAATGTGGTGCTACAGAAGAATGCTGAAGATTAGGTGGGTAGATCGTGTAACTAATGAAGAGGTACTGAGCGGAATTGGTGAGAAAAGGAATTTTTGGCATACCCTGACTAAAAGAAGGGATCGCTTGGTAGGGTAGGACACATTCTTAGACATCGAGGAATCGTAAATCAAGCATTGGAGGGAAGTGTGTGGGGTAAAAATCGCAGAGGGAGATCAAGAGACGCGTGTAGTAAACAGTTTCAAGTGGATGTGGGTTGTCGTTCTTATGAGGAGATGAAAAGGCTTGCTCAGGATAGGGTATTGTGAAGAGCTGCATCAAACCAGTCTCTGGACTGAAGACCACAACAACAACAGTGAACATCACCCTTTCTCCTAGTGTTGTAGCTATGCACACTGCTATTACTTATGAATTAGGTCGGATTGTTAATAATAAATTTCATGAGTGAATATATATATATATATACATATATATTGTGAAGATACAGTGAAGATCCCTAGATCCCCAAATAAATGTCTGCAGGATGATCTTGGATGGGCTCCAGCAATGAAACTGATGTAGCCACGTCTTATTGTACCAAGAATATAATGTTGAGGTTGTTATTTTAGTAACAGGGCTGGAAGTATTTCACAGATACTTACTCGCATCCCCCTTAAAAATTATCATATGGGTTCTCTTGTGCAAGGTGGTTCACAACCTACTGACGCAACAGATGACCACTGACTTCACAGCGAGAAATGATGGTAACAATCACTATAATATAAACCTAACAACCGGAACAGCATTCTGCAAGGTGGCAGAAGGAGCATCTGTGAAGCAACTGCAATTTCATGGGCGTACCCAGGGACGGCTACTGGTACAGGCAGCAGACCCAGGATTTAGTTTCACTTTGTCAGCAAGGACGTTTATCTGTGTTTATACTAATAATGTTTTTGTTGTAGTCTTCAGTCCAGAGACCGGTTTAATGCAGCTCTCCACCCTACTCTCTCCTGTGCTAGCCTCTTTCATCTTCTTAAGAACGGCAACCCACATTTATTTGAATCTGGTTATTATATGCGTCTCTTGGTCTCTCTCTGCGATTCCACCCCCACCCCCCCCCCTTCCACACACACACACACACACACACACACACACACACACACACTCACGTCCCTCCTATGCTAAATTTACGATTCCTCTATGTCTGAGAATGTGTCCTACCAACTGACCCCTTCTTTTAGACAGGGTATGCCGAAAATTCCTCTAGTCCCCAATTCTGTTCAGTGCCTTTTCATAAGGTTATGTGAACTAGTCACCAAATCTTGGAATGTTTTGAAAAGATTGAGGAAAACGATCCCTGGGATGATGTTACAAAGAAAGAGCATTTGCCTTAAGAAATTTACTTCACAATCCACACTTTTTGTTCCTCCAAAATTTTTTCTATGGTATCATGAAACATGTTGATATTTTCTATAACACATTTCAGATGCAGAGTGCAAATTCCGCTACCATATCCAATGCATTACATCATTTTGAGTGTGCTGTTTCTGAAATATGAGAGAACAATCAATGGTACAAATGTAGCAATGAACTTCATCTGACAGCAGATGGCAAAGAAGTGTGTGACATTCTGACCAACCAGCTGAAAGGAAGATTTCAAAACTCTCATGTATTTAGCAGCTTCGAAATCATTGGCCCAAAAAAGTTTGCTTCTTTTAGAGAACATTTCCAAGCCACTTTGTTCAATACTTTTTCATTAAACTACAGTCCATTTATTTGCCACGATAAATGGAAAACTGAATTCTCAGTGATTTATCGCAATGATACATTTAGAGGTATTACATCAGTCTGTGAGCTGTTTACTTTCTTTGTGGAGTATTCCTTGGAAAAATCGTTCACTGAAGTGCACAAATACAAATTGCGCTAACTACACCAATTTCAACAGCAGAAGCAGAGTGCACTTTCAGCACCTTAAAAAGAATCAAAACCTTCCTCAGGAACAGTATGAGTCAGGAAAGGCTGAACTCACTGGCTGTTTGTCCCATTCACAAGGAGAAAATCAGTGATATTCCAAACTTCAACAACAGAGTTTGCCACTCAGAAGACCAGACGTGCACATTTACTGTATAAATAACTTGTCTGAACACAGACCTCATTATTTAGGTGCTAGTTAGGTAAAATACACATGTAACTGCTACTAGCCAAGGTTTTTCCCAGAGTTTTTACCTTGGCCATAAGGCAAAAAGCCAGGACGGTCCCTGTTGACTCTCTAGTGCATTCCCCATGGCGAAGAAGTCACATACGTCCTCCAACAGTTCATTTTGATTTTGACATCACAGTCAGTACACAGCAGCACAACTACAATAAGTACGAACTTTAGCATGAGAAGAGGTGGTGAACTTCAGTTCAAATCCAAACGCCTACAAGCCTCCCAAGTTCTTCAATAAATTGTGTCACCACAGCAAAAAGTCAGACATCCACAAAATTACCCGGAAAACCAGCGGAGCTGGTGGACCAGACAAACAACAGTATTACACACATATAACCCCCCCCCCCCCAATAAAACAACAATAGTAATAAAATAAAAATGTTTATTGTGCGTTTGTATAAATTTTTATTAACTACAGTTTTTGTGGATTATATTAATTACTGCATAATTAGCATATTTAATATCTTTCGAATGTGTTTAAATGACGTTATATAAATAGAGGATATATAATGAACACTTCTGACTGATTGCATTATAATGGGTACTAATTTTTTGTCTGGGCCCCACCAATGAAACTGAGCACGAACCGCCACTTGTGGAGGCGGTTCCCTTGTTTCTTTTAAAAACATAGGTTGTTATGATTAAATCGATATGCAAATTTAATTAAATTAATTGGGGGCAGAGGTCAGGCAAGTGTGCGTCTACTAGGGGTAGCGGGGTGGGTTCTCGGGGGTGGAGATGACCCAAGTGCACGGGCCGTGGAAGGGGAGTGGCGGTGTATCCAGGTAGCGAAATGGTACCCTGGCGTCGTATGCCTATTGCTATACTACTACAGGTTAGCTAAGTGGAAATGAACTTGTAGAACATACACAAAAATCAGTGAAAATGTCTTAATTTAAATTTACTCTAAGTTTATTTGTATTTCATGTTAACAGCTATATCTCTATAAAATGATTTCCAATCCATGGTGTACAACAGCAATCAGTTAGAATAAATATTCCCTCAAACCGTCTTGATTGCAATTTTTTTTTATTAGTTAATGACGCGTTTCGCCCTTTAGCAGGGCATCTTCAGATTATTTGCTTGACAGAATTTACACTAAATTACAAGGCGGAATTACAAACGGTTATAATGGTACATGGGCTTATTTTGTGTTACTGTCTTCTTAACACAAAATAAGCCCATGTACCATTATAACCGTTTATAATTCCACCTTGTAATTTTGTGTAAATTCTGTCACGCAGATAATCTGAAGATGCCCTGCTAAAGGGCGAAACGAGTCGTTAACTAACAAAAAAAATTTGCAATCAAGACGGTTTGAGGGAATAGCTATATCTCTATTGTACACATGTTGTATGGACGTTTTACTGCAATTCGTCTATAATTCAACGTTCTAAAATATTTACGACTGCTCTTGAGACAGTCTGTATATACGTAACTCTAACAACTACGTTTCCCTGAGCAGGAGACAAGTACACATTTCTCAAACGAATTCGCAACTTGGCTCTGTTGTCAGATTGGCATGCGCGAAGTGCTTTCATACGCGTGAGAATAGGATCCATCCTATTCCGCCTACTAGCGATAGTATGCGTGTATCTTGTGCAAGTGGACGCGTCTACACGGTACGATGCAGTAGTAACCGTTAAATCATGGGTAGTCTTGTAAGCTCTCACTTCCCGAGTAGAACGGGCTTTAGGAATCCAACTGCTAGGATCATCGACGCCTAGAGTTACAAACGTCTTTAACTTACGCTAAGGACAATACACACACACACAAATGCCCGAGGGGGACTCGAACCCGCGACCGCGAGTGGCCGCGCAGCACAGCAATGCGCACGGCCAACCCTCCGTGGTTCACATTTGTAAACCACCCTATTATAAAATGAGGTTAAATACTTCCAAGCTCGAGGCGCCTTTATTTGATGAATAAGATCAGGTGTCCTATGAAAGTTTGTTATCATACGCCTTTCACTGTGACTATGCTTCAAACAATGCTCTCCAAAAACAAATATTTCTGCTGTTAACTACGGCATGTTTCAGGAAAAATAGCAAATATTTTAGGAGATGGTAATAAAGAATTGCAGTTAAAGTGCCATATAAAGTGTCTCCAATTTTTATTGGGTACGGAGATACAGTTCTTGGTATGTATCCCAAACATACAGCATATGCAAATAAGGTATTTTGACAGATTCTTTCGTCGGCTATTGGTTGATCTCCATATTGACTTTCATTTAAATAATCGGTTTTCAAAGTACTTTAAAGTAGGAACATGACCTAGTAAGCCGTAAACCGGGTAACTAAGTGGAAATAACTTGTAGAACATACACAAAACTGTACTTTGAAGTCAGTATGATGTTTTACTACCAAGAACCGAAGGAAAGATCAGTGAAAATGTCTTCATTTTCATTTGTTTAAGTTTGTTTGGTTTTGACATTAACAGCTATATCTATGTATGCTATAAAAATTGCTCAATTGTTATATGATAATATCAAATCGTCTACGTATAATATCACCTCCTAAAAAATTTACAACTACTCTTGATACAGCCTGTCGAACAACTACGTTCCCCTAAAGCAGGAGAGCCGGCCGCGGTGGCCAAACGGTATGCGGCGCGCCAGTCACGTTCTGCACGGCCACTACGGTCGGGGTTCGAATCCCCCCTCGGGCATCGGTATTTTTGCCACCCGTAGTATTAGCTAGTTCATAAGCAGTTTGTAAGTTTAGGGACTGATGACCCCGTAGTTAAGTCCCATGTTGTTGTTATGGTCTTCAGTCCGGAGACTGGTTTGATGCAGCTCTCCACAATACCCTATCCTGAGCAAGCCTCTTCATCTCCACATAAGAACGGCAACCTACATCTGTCTGAATCTGCTTACTGTATCCATCTCTTGGTCTTCCTCTGCGATTTTTACCCCATACACTTCCCTCCAACGCTAAATTCACGATTCCTTGATGTCTAAGAATGTGTCCTACCAATCTATCCGTTCTTTTGGTCAAGGTATGCCAGAAATTTCTTTTCTCCCCAATTCTATCCAGTACCTCATCATTAGTTACGCGATCCACCCACCTAATCTGCAGCATTCTTCTGTAGCGCCACATTTCAAAAGCCTCAATCCTCTTCCTGTCCGCACTGTTTATCGTCCATGTCTCACTCCCATACAAGGCAACACTCCATAAAAATACCTTCAGAAACGACTTCCTTAGTCTTAAATCAATATTCGATGTTAACAAATTTCTCCTTTTCAAGAACGCTTTTCTACCCATTGCCATTCTGCATTTTATATCCTCTGTACTGCGACCATCATTTGTTATTTTACTGCCCAAGTAACAAAACTCATCAACCTCCTTTATTGCTTCGTTTCCCAATCTAATTCCTTTAGCATCACCTGATTTTCTTACACTGCACTCCATTACACTCCTGTGTTCCTACATTTCTCCTGAACCCAAACTGATCTTCCCCGAGGTCGGCTTCTACCAGCTTTTCCACCCTTCTGTATATAATTCGTGTTAATATTTTGCAACCATGACTTATTAAACTGATGGTTCTGTAGTTTTCACACCTGTCTGCACCTGCTTTCTTTGGAATGGGGATTATAACATTTTTTCTTACAGTCTGAGGATACTTCGCCTGTCTCATACATCTTACACACCAGGTGAAGCAGGTTTGTCATGGCTGGTTCTCCCAGAGACTTCAGTAGCTCTGAGGGAATATCATCTACTCCAGGGGCCTTGTTTCGACTTAGGTCTTTCAGGGCTCTGTCAAATTCTTCTCTCAGTACAGTATCTCCTATTTCATCTTCATCTACGTCCTCTTCCCTTCCTACAATATTGTCTCTCCCATAAGCTCTATAAACATTTGAACATTTGAGCAGGAGACAAGTACGCATTTCTCAGACAAATTCGCGACTTGGCTCCGTTCGTCAGCTGGGTTCCCCACTCGGTCGTCTGCTCGAAGCACGTCCATACGCGAGAGAATAGGATCCATGCTATTCCGTCTACTAGCGACGGTATGCGTACATCTTGTGCCAGTGGACGCATCTTCACGGTACGCGGCCGGCGTGACCGTTGCAAAATCAAATGTTTGTATAGCTTATGGGACTTAACTACGGGGTCATCAGTCCCTAAACTTACAAACTACTTATGAACTATTACGAACTAGAACGACACAAATATCCATGCCCGAGGGGGGATTCGAACGCCCGACCGTAGTGGCCGTGCAGATCGTGACTGGAGCGCCTCAGTCTCCTCGACCACCGCGGCCGGCGACCGTTGCATCATGGGCAATCTTGTAAGCTCTCACTTCCCGTGTAGAAAGGGCTTTAGACCATGCAGTCATTCCCGTGCAGCAGTGATATACCTACTGTGTTGCGAATGAGCGGTTTATTCCCTGTTCACATATTAGAATTATAGGTAAAACGTAACCGCATTTCAGTCAGTATGAAAACTAGAGTTGAGTATTCACATGAAACAAGGAAGACAATTAAGCATGACTTAAATGCTTAGTAGACAAAGTAAATAGTGATTGACTAAGTTCTACCACGAGAATTACAGCGGCAAGGCACATCTTGGATGTAGTTTCATCAGACCAAAGGACGAGCGAAATCTTGAGAATTAGATATTCATGACATCAGTATCTTATTTCTTTGTTAACTGTCATTATTACAGAGTATATTCACTCTAGAAGATATTTCTTCCCGTGTTTCACAGTTGTTTATATTATTAAAATCGAAATGGATTAAAAACCCTAAGACCAAAGAGCTTAAATTTCATGGAGCGGCGATCATAGACTGCGGCGATAGGTCCGCCATCTTTGAGGCAAATTTAACTGGCGTCCGCCATGTCATTTGGGGTATCGGCTGACAGCTGGTATGCCACACCCACTAGAGAATTTTACTTATTTACGGTACCACGTTTTAAATAAAGATTGACAGATATAAACAGTAATGAGATTCTAAACTCAAACTGGAATGTTTACCGCAGAGATAGGCTGGACAGTGAAGGGGGAGGCGTGTTTATAGCGATAAAAAGTTCATTAGTATCGAAGGAAGTGTGAAATAATTTGGGTGAAGGTCACGGTTAAAGCAGGCTCGAACATGGTAATCGGACGCTTCTATAACCTCCTGGCTCAGCAGCTGTTGTGGCAGAACACCTGAAGGAAAATTGGAAGATATTTCGAGTAGATTTCTCGATCATGCTATAGTTTTGGGAGGAGATTTTAATTTACCTGATATAGATTGGGAGACACAAACGAAAAAATGTTCAAATGTTTGTAAATCTATCGGACCAAACTGCGTTGTCATCAGTCCGTAGCTTACAAACTACTTAAACCTAGGTAAACTAACCTAAGAACAACACACACATCCATGCCGCAGGGAGGACTCGAACCTCCACTGCGAGCAACCGCGCGCTTCGCAGCGAGACGCTTTAGACCGCTAGGCTACTCCACCGCAGCAGACACAAACGTTTATTCAAATGTTTGTATAGCTTATGGGACTTAACTACGGGGTCATCAGTCCCTAAACTTACAAACTACTTACGAACTAGGACGGCACAAATATCCATGCCCGAGGGAGATTCGAACCCCCGACCGTAGTGGCCGTGCAGACCGTGACTGGAGCGCCTTAGTCCCCTCGGCCACCGCGGCCGGCCAAACGTTTATTACAAGTGGCAGGGACAAAGAATCCAGTGAAATTGTTTTGAGTGCATTATCTGAAAACTACCTTGAGCAGTTAAACAGAGAACCAACTCGTGGTGACAACGTATTAGACCTGGTGACAAACAGACCCGAACTATTCGGAACAGTTAATGCGGAACAGGGAATCAACGATCATAAAGCGGTTTCAGCATCGGTAATTTCAGCCGTAAATAGAAATATTAAAAAATGTAGGAAGATTTTTCTGTTCGGAAAAAGTGACAAAAAGGGGATTTCAGAGTACTTGACGGCTCAGCTCAGAAGTTTCATCTTAAGTACAGATGGTGTTGAGGAACAGCGGTCTAAGTTCAAAGCCATCGTACAATATGCATTAGATGAGTATGTACCAACTAAGGTCGTAAGAGATGGAAGGGAGCCACCGTGGTACAACAACCGAATTAGAAAGCTCCTACGGAAGCAAAGGGAACTTCACTGGAAACATAAACGTAGCCAAAGCCTTGTAGACAAACAAAAATTACACGAAGCGAAATGTAGCGTGAGGAGGGCTTTGCGGGAGGCGTTCAACGAATTTGAAAGTAGAGTTCTTTGTACTGACTTGGCTGAAAATCGGTAGGTGGATCAAAAGAAAGTGTCCAGACACTCTGTGACGTAAATGGCATTGAAACAGAGGATGACACTCTAAAGGCAGAATTACTAAATGTATTTTTCCAAAGCTGTTTCGCAGAGGAAGATTGCACTGTAGTTCCTTCCCTAGATTGCCGCACAGATTACAAAATGCCAGATATCGAAATAACTGACAGAGGGATAGAAAAACAATTAAAATCACTCAAAAGAGGAAAGGCCGCAGGGCCTGATGGGATACCAGTTCGTTTTTACACAGAGTACGCGAAGGAACTGGCCCCCCTTCTCACAGTGGTGTATCGTAGGACTCTAGAACAGCATATCGTTCCGAAAGATTGGAAAATGGCTCAGGTCATCCCCGTTTTCAAGAAGGGTCCTCGAACAGATGTGCAGAACTGTAGGCCTATATTTCTAACGTCGGTCAGTTGTAGAATTTTGGAACATGTATTATATTCGAATATAATGACATTTCTCGAGACTAGGAATCTGCTCTGTAGGAATCAGCATGGGTTTCGAAAAAGGCGTTCGTGTGAAACCCAGCTCGCGCTATTCGTCCACGAGACTCAGAGGGCCATAGACACGGTTTCTCGGGTAGATGCTGTGTTTCTCGACTTCCGCAAGACATTTGATACAGTTCCCCACAAACGTTTAATGAACAAAGTAAGAGCATATGGTCTATCAGACCAATTGTTCGATTGGATTGAGGAATTCCTAGATAAAAGAAAGCAGCAGGTCATTCTCAATGGAGAGAAGTCTTCTGAAGTAGGAATTATGTCAGGTGTGCCACAGGGGAGTGTTGTGGGTCCGTTGCTGTTCACGATATATATAAATGACCTTGCGGATAACATCGGAAGTTCACTGAGGCTTTTTGCGGATGATGCTGTAGTATATAGAGAGGTTGTAACAATGGAAAATTGTATTGAGATGCAGGAGGATCTGCATAGAATTGACGCACGGTGCAGGGAATGGCAATTAAATCTCAATGTCGACAAGTGTAATGTGCTGCGAATACACAAAAAGAAAGATCCTTTATCATTTAGCACACTATAGCAGGGCAGCAACTGGAAGCAGTTAATTCCATAAAGTATCTGGGAGTAGTCCTTAGGACGGATTTAAAATGGAACGATCATATAAAATCAATCGTCGGTAAAGCAGATGCCAGACTTAGATTCATTGGAAGAATACTAAGGAAATGCAGTCCGAAAACAAAGGAAGTAGGTTACAGTACACTTGTTCGCCCACAGCTTGAATACTGCTCACCGGTGTGGGATCCGTACCAGGTGGGATTGATAGAGGAGGTAGAGAAGCTCCAACGGAGAGCAGCGCGCTTCGTTACAGGATCATTTGGTAATCGTGAAAGCGTTACGGAAATGATCGATAAACTCCAGTGGAAGACTCTGCAGGAGAGACGCTCTGTCGCTCGGTACGGGCTTTTGTCGAAGTTTCGAGAACATACCTTTACCGAGGAGTCTAGCAGTATATTGATCCCTCCTACGTATATCTCGCGAAGAGACCGTGAGGATAAAATCAGAGAGATTAGAGCCCACACAGAGCATACCGACAGTCCTTCTTTCCGCGAACAATACGTGACTGGAATAGGAGGGAAAATCTATAGTGGTACTCAAGGTACCCTCCGCCACGCTTGCGGAGTATGGCTGTAGATGTTGATGTAGACTATTGAATACGGATGTGCATTACGTTCCGTCAGACTTTATCGAAGCTGTGAATTGACAAGCCTGATAGTATAGTTCCCTACAAATGTGGTAATGATATCTAACAAAATTGTCAGTAATACAGTTCCATTTCTAAGTAGGCGTATAACAGTTAGCTGAGGTTTGCAATAAAGCCTGACAAAAAATGAGAGAGAAAAAGAAGAAACAGAGAAGGGGAGAGAGAGGGGGGAGAAAGAGAGGGAGAGAATCTCAGCACAAGAATAATTAACTTGTACTTACAGACAGCATCTAACTGTGAGTTTAAAAACGCAAAATACCTGTAATTAACATAGCGTAAATTGACTTTTGTGTTATGCTTCCTTTTAATTGCTTCTCGCTCATTTCTTGTCAGTAATTTACGATAAAACTAAATAAAAGTGGATTGTTGTTTTGTGATTGCTTGGGAGATAAATGAGACATTGTGTACGTTGTATTCATACGTAAATAAAGTTATAGGATTTATGTGAAAAAAATAGTGAATTTCTAAGACTGCGTTCAGGCTGGCACATTCAGGTGTTTCCGGTAATCAGTTTATTACTCTGGATTCTTTTACTGGACACGAAGAAATAGTACTGCCACGTATTATAAACAGTTTTATTTGAAGCTTTAAGTTCCGATTTTCCAGTTATTGGAGCAAATTAAAAATTTCAAAGGCATTTTTCCGCACATCAGATACAAAGGATTTTCAAGCTAGTAGAAGTTCTTCTAGAAACACAATCAAGTGTAATTTTGTTGATCAGGAAAGCTTTCTTAAAAAAATCATCACGTTTTGAGTTGTAACTTTACAAAGCACGAAGAAGAAATTGATTTTGTACAACGCGACACAGGATTTCAGCGCGACATATTTACTGGCTGTTTGATTGTTGTTCAGTGCATTGTTTTGATAATGTAACAGCTACTCCGGATACAGCATTGTTTGTTCACTGTAAGTTGATGATTCGTGCGCTGGCTGTTGGCAGCGGCAGGAGGCGTGTACCATGGCTGCCAGGAGGCGAGGAGCAGGGAGCGAAAGGCAGAGTCGCATTGTTGAAAACGTTACCTGCAACAATGTGTTCAGTAATATTTCGTGTCTAGGGGTAGCGAAACGTTGACAGCGCTCCAAAATAAATGAATGTCCTGCAAGTAGTTCAGATATTTTCTACTTCTGACATCACCAGGTAAAATCGTCTTCACTTGTCGAATTAGCATACTTCCATCTAACTACTATTGCCCTACTAGTTTCGGCGCACTATAGCGTCATTAGCAAGAGACTATGATTAAAAAAAATATTACAATGATTCAACCAAATTAAACAGAGGAAAGTTTGTAAATTTACCACAAAATAAAAAAGAGTATCGGGAGTGTGGAACGCTACATTTATCAAAATGACAATCAAAAATATGTGGAGGAGGAACCAATGCCAAATTCGCATGGCTTCCTCTGTATAACGATTCGCATATACCCATCTGGCCAAGCTGAGAAACGACTCTGGTTACAAATCGAATTAAATTCAGATGTGGGAAAGTGGTTTCGACCTTTATGATGTGTTGTGTTGTGGTCTTCAGTCCGGAGACTGGTTTGATGCAGCTCTCCACAATACCCTATCCTGAGCAAGCCTCTTCATCTCTACATAAGAACGGCAACCTACATCAGCCTGAATCTGCTTACTGTATCCATCTCTTGGTCTTCCTCTGCGATTTTTACCCCACACACTTCCCTCTAATGCTAAATTCACAATTCCTTGATGTCTAAGAATGTGTCCCACCAATCTATCCCTTCTTTTAGTCAAGGTATGCCAGAAATTTCTTTTCTCCCCAATTCTGTTCAGCACCTCCTCATTAGTTACGTGATCCACCCACCTAATCTTCAGCATTCTTCTGTAGCACCATATTTCAAAAGCCTCAATCCTCTTCCTGTCCGCACTGTTTATCGTCCATGTCTCACTCCCATACAAGGCAACACTCCATATAAATGCCCTCAGAAAGGACTTCCTTAGGCTTAAATCAATATTCGATGTTAACAAATTTCTCTTTTTCAAAAACGCTTTTCTACCCATTGCCATTCTGCATTTTATATCCTCTGTACTGCGACCATCATTTGTTATTTTACTGCCCAAGTAACAAAACTCATCTACCTCCTTTATTGCTTCGTTTCCCAATCTAATTCCTTTAGCATCACCTGATTTTCTTACACTGCACTCCATTACCCTAGTTTTACTCTTGTTAATGTTCATCTTACATGCACCTTTCAGCACACTGTCCATTCCGTTCAATTGCTCTTCCAGGTCCTTTGCTGTATCTGACAGAATTACTATGTCGTCGGCAAAACGCAATGTTTTTAATTCTTCCACCTGAACTTTTATTCCTTCACCAAATTTCTCCTTGCTTTCCTTTATAGCTTGTTCAATGTACAAATTGAATAACATTGGAGAAAGGCTACAACCCTGTCTCACTCCCTTCCCAACCACTGCATCCCTTTCATGCCCTTCAACTCTGACAACCGCTCTCTGGTTTTTGTACAAGTTGTAAATAACCTTACGCTCCCTATATTTTACTCCTGCTTGCTTCAGAACTTGAAAGAGTTTATTCCAATCAACATTGTCAAAAGCCTTCTCCAAATCTACAAAAGCTAGAAATGTAGGTTTGCCTTTTCTTAATCTATCTTCTAGGATAACCCGTAAAGTGAGTATTGCCTCCTGTGTTCCTACATTTCTCCTGAACCCAAACTGATCTTCCCCGAGGTCGGCTTCTACCAGCTTTTCCACCCTTCTGTATATAATTCGTGTTAATATTTTGCAACCATGACTTATTAAACTGATGGTTCTGTAGTTTTCACACCTGTCTGCACCTGCTTTCTTTGGAATGGGGATTATAACATTTTTCTTGAAGTCTGAGGGTACTTCGCCTGTTTCATATATCTTACACACCAGGTGAAACAGGTTTGTCATGGCTGGTTCTCCCAGAGACTTCAGTAGCTCTGAGGGAATATCATCTACTCCAGGGGCCTTGTTTCGACTTAGGTCTTTCAGGGCTCTGTCAAATTCTTCTCTCAGTACAGTATCTCCTATTTCATCTTCATCTACATCCTCCTCCCTTCCTACAATATTGTCTCTGAGTTCATTTCCTTTGTAGAGCCCCTCTATATACTCTTTCCACCTTTCAGCTTTCCCTTCTTTGCTGAGAGCTGGTTTCCCATCTGAGTTCTTGATATTAGTAGTGTTGCTTTTCTTGTCCCCAAATGTTTCTTTTATTTTCCTGTAAGCAGTATCTATTTTTCCCCTATTTATACATTCTTCTCCATCCTTGCATTTGCCTTCTAGCCAGTCCTGCTTAGCCATTTTGCACTTCCTGTCAATCTCATTTCTTAGTCGTCTGTACTCCATTTTGCCTGTTTCATTTACTGCATTTTTATATTTTCTCCTTTCATCGATTAAATTTAGTATCTCCTGTGATATCCAAGGATTTTTTGTAGGTCTTGCCTTCCTACCTATTTTGTCCTCTGCTACTTTCACTATTTCATCTCTCAATTTTACCCATTCCTCCTCTACTGTTTTATTTTCCCTTGTTTCTGTCAATTGTTGCCTAAAGCTCCCTCTGAAATTCTTAAGAACCTCAGGTTCCTTCAATTTATCCAGGTCCCATCTCCTTGTTTTCCTACCTTTCTGTAGTTTCTTTAGTTTCAGCCGACGATAAAGGATGAAACAAATGTGCCCACAGCTGAACACAGGGCATTCAGACTCTAAATTATTTTTTCTCTTTATTTTGTGGTACATTTTGAAACTTATCACTATTTAATGTGGTTTACTCATTGTTTTTGTGTCCCAGCCTCGTCGCCGCTTTTGTGTCTCGTTTCCGTCGTAGCTGTCGGAGGGCCGAGTAGAATTTAACCGACACAGGAATAAAGGATGCACACTTGTGCAGGTACGAAGGTGAGCAGCCAGTGGGACAGCAGAAACTAGAAACACTAGACTAAATTAGAACGAGATGTATATTTCTTAGAGACTCAGTAATACTTAACTTTTACATAGCTCAGTACTGCAGAATGCTGATACATAGTTGAGCTAGAGGCCTGCCTAGAGCCTGTCCGATAACCAAGTCTTCACTGGTGCCTATCTGATTCCGAAGTGTTAACTGGTTCCTATCTCAGTCCTAAGTGAACGATGTCGTTCAGTGGTGGCCACGAGCGGAGTTCTAGCAGAGGGCGCTCGTGGCTGACGTCGTAAGAACGCCGAGCCGTGCGTGCATGGCGGCGCGCGGCGAAAGTAGGTGGCGCGCATTTTAGACTTGTGCGACACCACAATTGTAATATTTTTGCAATAATGACTATTTGAAAATGACGTCATAAAGCACAGAAACTAATATTTGGATGGAAGTATAGTAAAAAATTTTTTTCTAAGAAGCGACTGTGGTTTTGAAGCATATTTTATGTGTTTCCTATATCAGATAATGTTATATGTGATAATGACTGTAATAAAATTTATTTCTAATTATATATATATATATATATATATATATATATATATATATATATATATATAGAGTATTTTAAAATTAGTCTCACAGCGCCTTTAAAAACATGTTTGCGCTTTCAGCCTTGTGCCCCTCATCCCACCCTAGAAAAAAATTATGTATCTGCCACTGATGAACAGTAATTGTTTTGATCGTGAATATTCATCTGTTGTTAATGTGTTGTAAGAACTGCTTTCGTAATGTCTAGTATAAATTTATCAGGTTTTTCCTAAACGTATTAAGTCTACAAACTTTGGTTGTGAACTGTGGTGGTTAAAATCTGAGTACAAAGACGAAAATGATAACAAAATACTGCAGTTAAAAATGCGCCTAGGTCAGCGGCCACTAAAAGATTCCAAGTCGAATTAAGGTGTTAATAACTTTCCTTGTTGTCATGCTGAAACAAGTAAGGTTTGGTTCGTGAAATTTGAGTACAAAGACGAAAGTGCCGACAGAATACTGCAATAAGAATTCATCTGGGTCAAGTGCCAAAAAAGCATTCCACACCGAAATAATGTATGATTAATAATTGTCGTTGTTGTCACACTCTAATAAGTACATGTTTGTTGCAAAGAACACAGAAATATGAAAGTGAAAAAAATTCTGGGTGTTACTACTGTTACACTCTTTGCACTGGTTACATGTGAACTATACTCGATCAGGTATTGTCAACAACAAATGAAAATATTTTTAAAGAAGGTGTAGACCAGCGGTAGGCGACTGGCAGACCGCGGTCCAGGTCCGGATCGCAGAAGGTCAGAAACTGGACCACCAAAAGTATTTTCAAAGTGTAAGTTACACACTCTAATTATTAAAAATAAAAAACATTTTTTTCTGAAGATAACTATACCGAGCTGCAAGGAAATGGGAAATCAGTAAGTGATTTAGCATAAAGTGTGTCATTATTCCGTCGCAAGCTGATTCTTTGAAAAAGACGTTTTTAGTCAAGAATTTCTTCATTTTGCAACTATTTTTAACATAAAAATAATCGTGAAATAGACATTTCCATATTATCAAATTTCTGGGCAGATCTTAATAAGGAATTTGCAGTAAGATTCAAAGAAATATACAAGTTTGTTTGGCTTCACAGATATTTGTGAAATATCATTTTTTTAAATGAATTATCGCTCAAGACCGCCCATTTTGAAGACACTATTTGCGTAACTGCTCCGCACGTGAACCTAACATTAAGAACCACATCAAGATCGCATATTTCATTTTTCCCATCGATTTTTTCAACAGATGTACGACCATTTCATTGTATTTCATACTTTCTTAGTATAATGCGTGACCTGTTTCTGGACTTTTCAGTGAAAGATTGAGCATCCATTTTTTCATACTTTTTGTGAGTGAAAATAAAAAGAAATAAAAAGCATATAATATAAGTCTTCTGGATTTTTTTATACATTATTATTTTACATATGTTGTATTTCATTTAGTTAGACAGTGAAAATTAAAATTAAAGAATATTACCTTTTTCGGGATTTTTGAATACAAGTATGTCTGTCTAATGTATTACATTTTACTTTGTAAGTGAAAATAAAAATAAAAAATACGAGCTTTTATTTCTAGACCTCGATAAAAATTTTCAAAGGTGTCCGGACCCCATCCAAGCTTACTTGCCGACCTTTGGTGTAGACACTCAACAGTGTACATTCATGAGCCACAGGAGCAACAGAAGAAGAAACATCTCAAAAACACACACTAGGTAGAAAACTGAGAATATTTTCATGGTGTGTACCGCAGTCTACAGTCACGACGCTTCCACTGATTTTTGTTATACGCCACGACGGCAGCGCTCCAAGCGGCTGGCGAGGAACATTTCTAAGTACGATATCGGATGAGTGTGAATAATGTAGTTTAAATTGACTTGTACTTTTTACAACTGAGATGGTATGTAGTGCCATAAAAATAGGTAATAACCAGAAAATAACTCCACACTTGTCTTTATGAAGTTTCCTAACAAACATTGGAAGGTACGAAACGGTACATTGAAGGACAGTTTATTTAAGATTATCTTGAAATCTACGACTTTTTAATCATGCATTTCAGTTTCTATAAAGAGCAGAAATTGCTAATAAACAATAGGAGACCCAACCATCTAAATAAAAACGACGGTTTTCTACTCAGGAAAGTCAGTATTTCTTCACTACAATTCCAGTCAAATCAGTAGGTGTTAAACGTAATAACCTGATATGCAATGCATTACCTACATTATTAAATGTAGCAGATCAACCACTACAGCTGTAGCTGAAGGGAAATTCTCACAAACGTGATAATACAACATCGAAAGCAACAAGACAGTTTTCCAACAAAGCAGAAACCAATTCCACAAATGTTACTACTTCTGAACCATAAACGGCAAAAATCTCCAAGACATTCGTTTTATAATCAAATGTAATTACACTCAATAGTATAAGTGTTTGTAACAAAGACGAGTGAAGTGTAAAAATATTAGAATCATTAGACTACTTATAGTCAAACAAAGTTCTGGTCATATAAGAACAGACAGTAACAGGAATTGATGTTTCTCGTTTATTTATATTCTCTCACTTTCAGCGTAGTAGGCTACAAAACATACACATATTCGTAAGTATTTCTTCATGAATAAGTTGTTGTTTATATCAGTGAATCAGGGAAATTTGATTGTTTTTACATTTATTTCACGATTATCCATATCGTTCAATATTTCAATAATGCTTGGAATGCAAAAATTACAGAAATTATTTGGTTAATTACATAGCAAAGTAATTATAAGCGAACATTATTCTTGCCCACCGCTAGAAGCACTAGTGTCGTTGCAACTGTCTGTCGATAAAAACTTTCACAGCAGTGAGTGTCGCGACTGTGTACGTTAGACTGTGGTGTTACTTAAAGGAAAATGCAGAATAGGTCATCTGAAGCTCGACTCTTGGGGTAGCTAAGCGCTATTAGTCAGGAATTCTGTTTGAGTATAAACAGACTGAAATCAAACAAGGGAAATCATTTGATGTTCGTGCACGAAGTAGGCATACTTCTTGTTTTATCCATAGATTTAAATACTGAAAACACTTTAGTCGTATATCAGCAGCAAAAATTGTACAGAAAATACACACTAAATGCAGTAGTCACTAAATACAGCACTTCAAGCTCAACAACAACATACGATAAACAGACTCCTCTCCAAGTGTACTGACCACCAAAAATATGGCGGCTGAGATTACACAGGCTGCTGCAAAGAGCACTGTAACTCTCGTGTTGGCCACTCTATGAAATTTAAGCTCGTTGGCTAAGGCAGATAGTTACGATAGTACCAACAAATGTCACTAGGTCGCCGGCCAATCAAAACATCGAACAGATACCGAGAATTTACGAACTGTGACGTAAATTGTTTGAATAGTTATACTCATACTCAAATCCAGTCCTATTACGACCTGCACCCTAGCAAATGTTTTAGTCCAAGTTTAAATTATTTTAATTATTAAAACCAATAGTGCATTGTTGTTGTTGTTGTGGTCTTCAGTCCAGAGACTGGTTTGATGCAGCTCTCCACCCTACTCTATCCTGAGCAAGCCTTTTCATCTCCTCATAAGAACGACAACCCACATCCACTTGAATCTGCTTACTATACGCGTCTCTTGGTCTCCCTCTGCGATTTTTACCCCACACACTTCCCTCCAACGCGAAAATTCACAATTCCTTGATGTCTAAGAATGTGTCCTACCAATCTATCCCTTCTTTTAGTCAAGGTATGCCAGAAATTTCTTTTCTCCTCAATTCGGTTCAGTACCTCATCATTAGTTACGCGATCCACCCACCTAATCTTCAGCATTCTTCCGTAGCACCACATTTCAAAAGCCTCAATCCTCTTTCTGTCCACACTGCTAATCGTCCATGTTTCACTCCCATACAAGGCAACACTCCATACAAATGCCTTCAGAAAGGACTTCCTTAGGCTTAAATCAATATTCGATGTTAACAAATTTCTCTTTTTCAAAAACGCCTTTCTACCCATTGCCATTCTGCATTTTATATCATCTGTACTGCGACCATCATTTGTTATTTTACTGCCCAAGTAACAAAACTCATCTACCTCCTTTATTGTTTCGTTACCTAATCTAATTCCTTCAGCATCACCTGATTTTCTTACACTGCACTCCATTACCCTAGTTTTACTCTTGTTAATGTTCATCTTATATGCACCTTTAAGCACACTATCCATTCCGTTCAATTGCTCTTCCAGGTCCTTTGCTGTATCTGACAGAATTACTATGTCGTCGGCAAAACGCAATGTTTTTAATTCTTCACCCTGAACTTTAATTCCTTCTCCAAATTTCTCCTTGCTTTCCTTTATAGCTTGCTCAATGTACAACTTGAACAACATTGGGGAAAGGCTACAACCCTGTCTTACTCCCTTCACAACCACTGCATCCCTTTCATGCCCTTCAACTCTGACAATCGCTGTCTGGTTTTTGTACAAGTTGTAAATAACCTTACGCTCCCTATATTTTACTCCTGCTTGCTTCAGAACTTGAAAGAGTTTATTCCAATCAACATTGTCAAAAGCCTTCTCCAGATCTACAAAATCTAGAAATGTAGGTTTGCCTTTTCTTAATCTATCTTCTAGGATAAGGCGTAAAGTGAGTATTGCCTCCCGTGTTCCTACATTTCTCCTGAACCCAAACTGATCTTCCCCGAGGTCGGCTTCTACCAGCTTTTCCATCCTTCTGTATATAATTCGTGTTAATATTTTGCAACCATGACTTATTAAACTGATAGTTCTGTAGTTTTCACACCTGTCTGCACCCGCTTTCTTTGGAATGGGGATTATTACATTTTTCTTAAAGTCTGAGGGTACTTCACCTGTCTCATACATCTTATACACAATGTGAAACAATTTTGTCATGGCTGGTTCTCCCAGAGACTTCAGTAGCTCTGACGGAATATCATCTACTCCAGGGGCCTTGTTTCGACTTAGATCTTTCAGTGCTCTGTCAAATTCATCTCTCAGTATAGTATCTCCTATTTCATCATCATCTACATCCTCTTCCCTTCCTACAATAGTGTCTCGAAGTTCATTTCCTTTGTAGAGCCCCTCTATATACTCTTTCCACCTTTCAGCTTTCCCTTCTTTGCTGAGAACTGGTTTTCCATCAGTGTCCTTGATATTCATAGAGCTGTTTTTCTTATCGCCAAATGTTTCTTTTATTTTCCGGTAGGCTGTATCTATTTTTCCCCTATTTATACATTCTTCTACATCCTTGCATTTGCCTTCTAGCCAGTCCTGCTTAGCCATTTTGCACTTCCTGTCAATCTCATTTCTTAGTCGTCTGTACTCCATTTTGCCTGTTTCATTTACTGCATTTTTATATTTTCTCCTTTCATCGATTAAATATAGTATCTCCTGTGATATCCAAGGATTCTTTGTAGGTCTTTCCTTCCTACCTATTTTGTCCTCTGCTGCCTTCACTATTTCATCTCTCAATTTTACCCATTCCTCCTCAACTGTTTTATTTTCCCCTGTTTCTGTCAATTGTTGCCTGAAGCTCCCTCTGAAATTCTTAAGAACTTCAGGTTCCTTCAATTTATCTAGATCCCATCTCCTTATTTTCCTACCTTTCTGTAGTTTCTTCAGTTTCAGCCTACAGTTCATAACCAACAAGTTATGGTCAGAGTCTATGTCTGCCCCTGGGTATGTCCTACACTTCAAAACCTGGTTCCGAAATCTATGTCTTACCATTATAAAATCTATCTGGTATCTCCCGGTGTCTCCTGGTCTCTTCCACGTATACAACCTTCTTTTGTGATTCTTAAACCAGGTGTTTGTTATAACTAAATTATGTTCCGTGCAATATTCTACCAGGCGGCTTCCTCTTTCATTCCTTTTGCCCAGACCATATTCACCCACTATCTTCCCTTCCCTTCCTTGTCCTACTACCGAATTCCAGTCTCCCATAACAATTAAGTTTTCCTCTCCCTTAATTGTCTGAATAATTTCCTTTAGCTCCTCATATATTTCTTCGATCTCCTCATCATCGGCAGAGCTAGTTGGCATATAAACCTGTACTACTGTTGTCGGTGTTGGCTTCGTATCTATCTTGACAATGATAATACGATCGCTGTGCTGGTCATAGTAGTTTACCCGCATTCCTATTTTCTTATTCATTATCAATCCTACCCCCAACTGATTTTGTATTTATAATCCTGTACTCACCTGACCAGAAATCCTGTTCATCCTGCCACCGAACTTCACTAATCCCCACTATATCTAACTTCAACCTATCCATTTCCCTTTTTAAATTTTCTAATTTTCCTACTCGATTAAGGGATCTAACATTCCACGCTCCGACCCGTAGAATGCCAGTATTGTCTTTCCTGATGATCACATCCTCCTGAGTAGTCCCCGCCCGGAGATCCGAATGGGGACTATTTTACCTCCGGAATATTTTACCCGAGAGGATGCCATCATCATATGTTCATACAGTAGAGCTGCATGTCCTCGGGAAAAATAACGGCTGTAGTTTCCCCTTGCTTTCAGCCGTTCGCAGTAGCTGTGTGGCAAAGCCACATTAGCTAATGTTACAAGGCCAGCTCAGTCAATCATCCAGACTGTTGCCCCTGTAACTACTGAAAAGGCTGCTGCCCCTCTTCAGGAACCACACGTTTGTCTGGCCTCTCCACAGATACCCCTCCGCTGTGGTTGCACCTACGGTACGGCTATCTGTATCGTTGAGGCACGCAAGCCACCCCACCTCGGCAATGTCTGTGGTTCATGGGAGTGGATAGTGCATTAAAAAAGTTAAATCCGAGATCTTCCGAACTGTGACGTAAACTGTTCGAGCAGTTCGACCGGTGTTCAAACAGTCGTAATTGGAAATGAACATAACGAGTCGGACATCCTTCGGGTAATTTCGCAGACGTGGTGCATAGCGCGGTTATAGCTAGGCTTCGACCTCCAAACGATATATAATCGTACTGCCCGTAAGTAACTTCCTATGCATCGCAATTAAAATCAATTGGTATTTAGTTTCACCAGCAGCATTTTAAGCTGAGCGGTAATTTGGAAGAATCCATGTACATCGAAGGGAACGAACGGCATTGTGATCAATATACATTTAACTTTTGACTCTCGCTTGGCTACCAATGACGGAAAACTGACATGGCAGAACAGCTGATTGATATAGCTAATTACAAATTCAAATGTTCAAATGTTTTTACAACTTATGGGAGTTAACTACGGGGTCATCAGTCCCTAAGCTTACAAACTACTTATGAACTAGCTAAGACTAAAGACGGCACAAATATCCATGCCCGAGGGGGGGATTCGAACCCCCGACCGTAGTGGCCGTGCTGACCGTGTCTGGAGCGCCTCAGTCACCTCGGCCACCGCGGCCGGCATAGATAATTACCTTATTTATTTTTACGTGCGATTTTTTGAAATTTTGGTTCATTTGAAGACCGGAATATCACCAGATAGCCAGTTAGATTTGACCCGTGGCATTGGCATTTTGTCGTGTACGTGCGTATTTGTACATAGGTGGCGTAAGTAATTATGTAGTGGCCGAGTTGTAGACAATGGTATATCATGGATGGTGCATTCTGTTGTAATATGTAATTTACGAGGATAACCACAGATTATTTATCATCCACAATACGTAGGTATCAAGATATTGTCGCGTTGAAATGGGAGCAGGCTTGACTTCGAAGGCTACTAAACACAGCACTTATACTCAAAGCACGTTTATTACGAACTCACCATACACGCAGCACTGACTGCGTCTCAGGCAGAGTGTTCTGCTATTTATACACAGAATTTACCAGAAACTAGAAGAACAGTTAACATAAGAAACAAGTAGAATTTACAAGTGAACATAAGAAAGATGTATAACATTCTGGAATTGTTAATTACAAATAAATAAATTTTTGCCGGTGGGCGGGATTGAACCGGTGACCTTCAGCACCGCAGTCCGTGACGCTATCCCTGCGCCACACCGGCAGTCGATGTTCGGGCTCTCTCGCTGTAATATTATCCCGTATAAGTGTGTTCCGAGATTGTGATTACATCATGGGTTAAAGCTGATGGGTGGTATCCCTGTCTTCAGTTATGCCGATATTTCGATAATTTCCAAGAATGCTTGCAGTCGAAGAAGAACCTGTGCCTGAAATGAAACTGTAAACCTACTGAGTGTTTCTTAACCGGGGATTCGTACTAAAGAAAAACATCTTGTTTAAACTATACGTAACCTAACTTTAAAATAAAATAAAAAAAAGAGAGAGAGAGATCAAAAATAAATTTAAATTAACCGCTTCGTGTTTGTCATATCGAATGTGGAGCAAGAATCGAACGTTGGGTATATATCGTTCACAATGGCGTTTCCTTCGATTAACACGGATTCTTCCAAATTACCAGCTGAGCTATTACGTCCCGGCTAAGCTATTATCCTCGGAAATTGTAATGTATTACGGAATGTAGGTGTAATTTAAAAACTCCGTACACGATCTCTGGATGCCTTCTGCACGTAGACTCTTTGGAATATCAATAAGCTGCGATATAACAGGTTGGAGATAGTGAAAAAATGGATCTGGAGCGGCAGAGCGACGTGATAGCGCCGTTTGCCCGGCGCGTGGCGGAGGCGGCGCGCCTCTACAGCTTGCGAGCTCCGTCTGCGTGGGTGCTCGACTCCGTCAGCAGCGGGTCGGTGACGCGCAGCGTGAGTACCAGCTGCCGCCGCGCCGGTTAAATTGTACGACGGGCTCCAGTGCTTATGTTGGCGGCAACTCACATGACCAATAAATGTTTTGTCGGTAATTTGGAAGAATCCGTGTACATCCAAGGAAACGACATTGTGATCGATATATATCCAACGTTCGATTCTTGCTCCACATTCGATATGACAAATGCGAAGTGGTTGATTTGAATAGTATTTTTGATTGCGTTGAATTTCTGATATTTTCTTGTATTTTTCGGCCTCAATAAGTGGTTGTCATTTGAAATACGGAAAGAAAATATGTCGGTAATTTCCAAGAATATCGATTGGGTGATTCTTAACCGGAGATTCGGGCGCTACGCGCCCTCACGTACTAAAAAGAAAACTTGTTTGATCTATACCTAACCTTCTTAAGACTACGCTGCAGATAACTTTCTTTTAAAGTGCAAGTTAGGTATAGGTTAAACAACAAGTTTTTATTTAGTACGTGATTGCGCGCAGCGCCAGAATTTCCGGTTAATAAACACTAAATCGATTTACAGTTGTACGCTAGATATATATCATTTCAGGCCGATGTTCTTCGATTGCAAGCATTCTTGGAAATTACCGAAATATCGGCATAACTGAAGGCAGGGATACGACACGTCATCTTTACCCCTTAATGTAATCAGAATCTCGGAAAACACTTATACGTGATAATATCTTAATACTTACGTATTGTAGGTAATAAATAATTTGTGGTTATCCTCGTAAATTACATATTACAAGAACAGAATGTACCATCCAAGACATACCATCGTCTACAACTCACCCAAAACATAATTACTCACGCCACCTCCAAATACGCACGTACACAACATGCCAATGCCGCGGGTCAAATCTAACGGGTCGTATCGCAGTCTTCAGATAAGCCAAAATTTCATAAAATCATCACGTCAAAAAACATCATAATTAGCTACATAAATCAGCTTTTCCGCCATGTCAGTTTTCCGTCATTGGTAGCGAAGCGAGAGTCGAACGTTCGATATATATCGATCGCAATGTCGCTTCCTTCGATGTACACGGATTCTTCCAAATTACCGTTTTGTCTTGACAACTTCAATTAAAACGAAAATTATTATTATTATTTTCTGAACGAACAAGGGTACATACAAAAACCTGACAACCACAGGGCAGGTACAGTATTAATTTTGTTGCAAGTGAAACGAGCAGCAATAACACTTACGGCCGAGTGCACCAACCTCGGTCAAAAGTTAATCGCGGTCAAGTCGGCATTTAACCGTGGTCAACAGAAGTTTCTGGTGCATCGACACCGATCAAAGTTAAACGAGGGAGTTGATCGCGGTTAAATTTGATCGCGGCTGACGCCCGGTTTTGTCGAGATGATCAGGGTTATAGGAGTGTGCAGTATCAAGATGGCGGCGCGTTTTGCTGTTTTAGACGGAATTGACAAAGATTTATTTTACCTCAATCATTTAAATCGGGATCAAAACCGGAACGTCGTGATTGTGGAAAGGGGGACTCTTTTGAAGATTACAGTGACAAAAAGTTCGAAGAAAGATTTTGTTTGTCCAAAGAAAGTGTGGTGGTTGTTAAACCAAATCAGTGACAGGTTAGAATTTCCTACCGATAGAAATAACCCTATTTCGCCTATGAACAGACTATTGATTACGTTAAGAGCATATGGAACTGGTGCATTTAACATACTTACTGGTGACAACAGTAACATATATCGCGACGACACATTGCCAGAAAGAGCAGTTCGCCGCTCTATAATTAATCAATATTTCCAGTAAGGTAGCTATCAAATTCAGAAAAAGTTTTGAATAAAAAATTACGATATGTTCCGTAACTATAATCGTAAAGCTTTCGTGTTATTAAAACATGTTATCTGTATATTTCTGTTACCAGGTGAACATGCGGTGCATGGGAAAGTACGCTGTGAACAACAATGACATTTGAGTTGATTTGTTCGAAACAATAAATCATAATTTAAGTAATTATATAAATCTGTCTTAGGGTGTTCTTTTAATAATCATTTCTCTTTGCAATATGACTGGATTCGGTAAAATTTTACGACGCTTCTCGCTGGGCTCCAGTGCTTATGTTGGCAACAGATGAACAATGAAGTGTAGAATTGCGTTAATATTTTTCACAAGCTACAGAGTAAATGTTATTGCTGCTCGTTTCACTCGCAGCAAAATTAATACTGTACCTGCTCTATGGTTGAAAGGTTCTTGTATGTACCCTTGTCCGTTCAGAAGAAAATAATTTTCGTTTTAATTGAAGTTGTCACGAAAAAATATTTATTGGTCATCTTAGTTGCCGTCATTACCATTGATCCCAACATAACCACTGAAGCCCGGCGAGGAGCGTCGTACAATTTTACCGTATTTACAATCTTGTACATACAAATCACATGGTACTGTCGTCATTCACCAAAGATAGTCGAGAATACACATGTAGGTAAGCTCAACTAACACCTTTGCATCACTTGGGTGCCTTCCATTGTGCTACACGGACTTGATCACGATCAAATGTACGATTGGCTGACGACGGTTTTCTGACCGGTGATTAACGTTGGTGCACCGCAGAGACCTTTTAACCGCGGTTAACTTTTGACCGTGTTCTCGGAACCCTTGATTATCGTGCTTTTTGACCGTGGTTGGTGCACTCGGCCATTACTCCGTATCTCGTAAAAATATCAACGCAATTGTACACTTCATTGTTCATCTGTTGCCAACATAAGCACTGGAGCCCGGCGAGAAGCGTCGTAAAGCTTTACCGCTTTCGCCTAATAGGCACACCACTTTACAGTCTGACGTATACAGTCACTGGGTTTTGTTATACGCTGCGACAGTAGCGCTCAAAGCGTCCGGAAGCTACATTTCTGAATACAAAATCGGATGAAGGCGTATAGTCAGAGTCTAAGGCCGGATCCACACATTGGAACCAACGTTGGCGCCAACAGTGTTCGTCCAATGTGTGGACCTGTGGAATAGCGTTGGAACCAACGTTGGTACGGCTCCGTTGGTTGTCGGTATTTCGGCCAAACATCAAAGGACGTTGGGCTAATATGGGCACGTCGTCCACACATTGGCGCCAACGATTCATTCTATTTTTGTCGTCTGCTCATCTCGAAACTGTTTCTTTCTTCGTTTGTTCTTCGTCGCCGTTTTAACGTTTCCAAAAAACGAAATGCCACAGCAAAACTTAGGCGCGAACTGTGCAATTAAAAACTTTCTAGACTTTCGACACACTCCATTACTGAATTTAATTTTTAAAATTAACAGTACAGTACTTAATATTTCCTGTCAAGTTTTAAATATCGTTTTGCAAACTTCAAGCACTACTAGTGATATCAATTACATGGTTATTTAAAAATGGAAGTGTAGGCTTCTAATATTGTCTCCTTTAGCAAGAAATCGAAGAGTAATACCAAAAGAATAGCATCCCTCCAAAACATCTCTTTATTTTTTGTTTTATTTTCAGTCATTTAAAGTAGCAGGTCTCAGTTTTTATAATGTGTATCGTTTACTTGTAGCATATTTTAAAAAAATTGAATTCGTACCGTAATTAATATTCGGTAGGAAGTGATACAACACCCCATCATCTTTTACGTATGTTTCCCACTTTGGTTTACAATGACAAAATGTAATTATTCACACTCAAAAGCGTTAACGCACTGGCCGCGATTTGTGCGTCAGATGTGTTTACGTTGGCTCTCGACGAATTTAACTGAATGTTGGCTCCAATGTGTGGACGCTGTCTCAAAAATATTGGCCAATGTTGGCGCCAGCGTTGGTACCAGTGTGGGGACGCGGGGTAATATTTAATGTTCGTTTCAGCAGCTGCCAGACTGCTACTTTCAAGCGCTAAGAAACAGGTGTTACTGCGCATGCGCAGCTACTATGACGTAAAAAACCGTGTTTGATACTTGCACTGCTGGAACGCTTTTTGCGCTATTTATGCCGGTTTCCCGCGGAAATTGGTAAAGAAACAGGTGTAGCAGCAATAATTTCGTACAGTGTGGGAAAGAGATGGATGGATGGTTTGATTTTTTATGGTAGAAAATACGTAAATTATAAAGTAGTCCTGCTTTTTGACTTCCAAGTGACAGAAGAGTTCTGAACTTTTCATCCTCGTTCTTCACAAGAACCAATTGTAGCGGAACTTTTGCGGGACAGGGAGTCAACATTAAAAATAGTGGAGTTTTACATGCAACATAATAAACAACTTGGGAAGGACCTGAAAAGAAAACAGCAGTTATGTGATGCCATGGCTCTTCAATTAAAAGAAACCGACGAATAAATCACGTCGGTTGTCATCACACATATTTGTAACTGCATTGAGAAATTGTTTATTCTGTTCACATACGACTGAGCATAATCTATAGGTCTGTCTATTCTAATATGGGTTCCATCGATTGCCCCAATCGCACCTGGCACATTATTTCTCGTGAAATTGGCCTCGATTTGTGCCCTTTCTTCGTCTGATGGCCACTTTATAACACTGATCCCTAAATTGCTAACAAAGTACATCACTCTATGACACTGTGTAAGGAATATCAGAATTTGCTGCCTGATAACACTTAATAGTTAGAATTATTGAATTTTTCGGACACATGACACCGTACACGAAAATGTCCAGGAATGCTGTGTTGCTATATTGCGGCGCAACATGCTCGAAATACTTTTCCGTCTTTTAGCACGATGTATCACTTCAAACATATCGTCAGTCAACAATACATCAAACTCGGATGGGCTGGACAACTGGAATAAACGGCAGTTATAAGTTCCACATTTCAGTCAGTTGCAAAATTTCAACACGAATTATCTACAGGAGAATGGAAAAGCTGGTAGAAGCTGACCTTGGGGAAGATCAGGTTGGGTTCAGGAGGAACATAGGAACCCGGGAGGCAATACTCACTTTACGTCTCATCTTAGAAGATAGATTAAGGAAAGGCAAACGTACATTTTTAGCTTTTGTAGATTTGGAGAAAGCATTTGACAATGTTGACTGGAATACACTCTTTCAAATTCTGAAGTCAGCAGGGGTAAAATATAGGGAAAGGAGAGTTATTTATAACTTGTACAAAAGCCAGACCGCAGTTATTAAACTCGAAGGGCATGAAAGGGAAGCATCAGTTGAGAAGGGAGTAATACAGGGTTGTAGCCTTTCTCCGATGTTATTCAATTTGTACATCGAGCAGGCGGTGAAGGAAAGCAAGGAAAAATTTGGAATAGGGATTAAAGTACAGGGGGAAGAAATAAAAACATTGCGTTTTGCTGATGACATAGTAATTCTGTCAGAGACAGCAAAGGACCTGGAAGAGCAGTTGAATGGAATGGACACTGTGTTGAAGAGAGCATATAAAATGAACATTAACAAGAGCAAAACAAAAATAATGGAATGCGGTCTTAGAAAATCGGGCGATGCTGAAGGAATTAGATTAGGTAACGAAACAATGAAGGTGGTAGATGAGTTTTGTTACTTGGGTAGTAAAATAACATGCGATGGTCGCAGTACAGAGGATATAAAATGCAGAATGGCAATGGGAAGAAAAGCATTTTTGAAAAAGACAGATTTGCTAACATCGAATATTAATATAAGTGTAAGGAAGTCTTTTCTGAAGGCATTTGTGTGGAGTGTTGCCTTGTACGGGAGTGAAACATGGACGATAAGCAGTGCGGACAGGAAGAGTATAGAGGCTTTTGAAATGTGGTGTTACAGAAGAATGCTGAAGATTAGGTGGGTATATCGCATAACCAATGAAGAAGTACTGAAGAGAATTGGTGAGAAAAGGAATTTTTGGCATACCCTGGCTAAAAGAAGGGATCGCTTGGCAGGACACATTCTTAGACATCGGGGAATCGTAAATTTAGCATTGGAGGGAAGTGTGTGGGGGAAAAATCGCAGAAGGAGACCAAGAGACGCGTATAGTAAGCAGATTCAAGTGGATGTGGGTTGCCGTTCTTATGAGGAGATGAAAAGGCTTGCTCAGGATAGAGTAGGGTGGAGAGCTGCATCAAACCAGTCTCCGGACTGAAGACCATAACACAACACATTTCTTTTGCGTTGATGCAAGCGAAGGTAGTAATTAAACTACTTACATTCCTAATAACTTTAGAAATGTAAACGAGAAATACCTTATCTCAAGTGGGATCTGCAGAGCAGTGGCTTCGACATAATCGAAAAACCCGCCACAAACATACACGTGTCACGTGCTGGCAACACCCACTCTTAGACCTCTCTGCGCATGCGCGAATCTGGCAGCTTGACAGCGGCACAAATATTTTTCCGGTTAGCGTCTGGCCGCTTGGTATGGTGCAACTGCTTTAACACCAAAAAACCACCCTCATACCAGAAGCCGGAGAATGCGCTGCTGGAACAGTTTTAGCTTTGCGCTTGCGCATCACTTTGTCTGGCAGCTGCTGGAACTATCCTACACAGTCACGACCCGACAGATTATTATTATTATTATTATTTTAATGATACGACAGCAGAGCTCCTAGCGGGTGGCAAGGTACATTCTAAATATGATATCGGAAGAGTGTGAATAGTGTTTTTTACATTGATTTTACCATAGTTTTTATAATAGAGAATGTATTTAGTGACAAAAAATTGGCAATAACTACAAAATAACTCACAGTTGTCTTTATGAAGTTTCCTAAGAAACAGTGGAAGGTACGAAACGGTACATTGCAACACAGTTTATTTAAGATTATCTTGAAATCTACGACTTTTTAATCAAGAATATCAGTTTATATAAAGAGCAAAAATTCCTAATAAACAACAGAAGACCCAACCATCTAAAAAAACGACCGGTTTCTACTCAGAGAAGTCAGTATTCCTTCACTACAATTCCAGTCAAATCAGTAGGTGTTGAACGTAAGAAGCTTATATGGAATGCATTAACTATATTATTAAATATACAAAATCAATCACTACAGTTGTAGTCACAAACGTGACAATAAAACTTCGAAAGCAAAAACACAGATTCCCAACAAAGGAGAAACCAATTCCACAATTGTTACTACTTCTGAACCACAAACGGCAAGAATCTTCAAGACATTCGTTTTATGATCAAAAGTAATTATACTCAGTGGTACATGAGTTTATAACAAACACGAGTGAATTGTAAAAATGCTCAAATCATTAGACTTCATATCGAATATTTCACGTCAGAGAAAGTTCCTGTCATGTACGAACAGACGATAACACGGATTAATGTTTCTCGTTTGTTTATATTGTCTCTCTTTCAGCGGAGTTGGCTACAAAATATACACATATTCGTAACTATTTCCTCATGAATACGTTGTCGTTTAGATCATAGAATCAGGGAAATTCAGCCGCTTTTACATTTATTTCACGATTATTTAGGTCTCTCGATATTTTATTAATATTCGGAACACAAAAATTACCGAAACTATTTAGTTAATTACGTAAAAAAGTAATTACAAACAAACATTTCACTTACGGCACCTTGCCAACCACTAGGAGCGCTAGTGTCGTTGCAACTGTCAGTTGGTAACAACTTTCACAGCAGTGAGTGTCGCGACTGTGTATGTTGACTGTGCTAATGTTAGACTGTGCTGCTACTCAGAAACGTCAACGTTTCGTCAATACAGTTTCAGTTAAACCAGTAAATGGTGAACGTAAGAAACTTAAATGGAATACAATATCTATATTACTTAATATACGTAACAGATCAGTCACTACAGCTGTAAGTCAAGGAAAATCCTCAGATGTGACCATAAAAGGTTCCCTAGTAGAAACCAGCCCACAATTGTTGCTACATCTGAACCTCAAATTGCAAAACTCTTCAAGGCATTTGTTTTGTAATAAAAAGGAATTACATTCAAAAGTATCTGCTTTTAAACAAAAGACGAGCGAAGTCTAAAAATTTACAGATCGTGACACTCCATACCGAATTTTTACACGTCAAAGAAAGTGTCTTTCATGTAAGAACAGACCGTAAAAGGAATTTATGTGTCTCTTATCTTTACGCCGGGTTTCCACAGGCATGAATTTCTTACACGTGCATTCCCCCACCACCATTCCCTATATACATGTTAGCGCAGAGCATATTTTAAGGGATTTTTCACTGGGCGACATTGGGGGACCCTCTCCCGGAAAAATTTCAAAATATTGGTGCCTAAAACCGTATTTTGAAGCCTTTTTTTTTCTTTTATTAAAATGAAAGCTGCTTAATTTTTCCATAATAGATTTTTATTCATATATGTTTTTAATGATAAATAAAAATGTTTGTGGAACAATTCTAAATTTGGACTTTGAAGAAATCATTTATATCTCCTAATTTTGTTAAACAATCTTTAAATTGTTTTTGTTGTCTTTTATTTGTTAAGTACTTAAATAGAATACAGTACCTGTTTAAGTTCACTTTGATATGGCTATTGAATGAAAATAGCATTACATTAAACTAATATCAGTACTATGATTATTTAAAATACCTTCCTGTGCACTTTCTGTAAAAGTTAATAAATCTTGTCTTAAAAGCTCATATTACATCATGGTTCCTCAATTTGTATTTTTGCTCTAGAGAATTTTGTACACCAACGGGAAAGAAACACAATTACAATTTTAAGCTATCTAAGAAAAGTACTTAATTCCGAAGAAAATGAGTCATGAGATGCTGGTGCTAAAAACGTCTTTAAAGAACATAAAGTTCGAGTGTAACAGTCTTCTTTATTGGACAGTAATTTTATACCTTCACTTGTAACATTGTAGATAAAAACAATTCTTCACCAACGCAGGCTTCAAGTCGGAGATCTGTCGATGTTTAAGCAACTGTGTGATCAATGAGTAGTTTTAAACTTCCGTTATTTAGCATCCGTCTGCAGTTATAAACTGAATTAAGCAATATTCCTCAGCTATGGATAATCAGCACGTCAACACTTGCATATTGAGACCATTTTCTGTTGAAGAGGAAATTTTCAAAGATGTTTCAACCAAAGTAGAATCCTTCTGATTGCTCAAAGATAGCACACTCAAAATGGAATTTCAAAAATATGACCTTGGTACATTTTGGGGAAAAGCAGAAGCCGAATATCCTGTTATAGCTGACAGAGCTCTAAGAACGTTAAGACAGGTCGGTACCACTTATAGACATCAGAGTGACTTCGCAAAGCTACTAATAATAAAAAGTGAGACCAGAAACCGTCTCAATGTGGAACATGACCTGAGATGTGCCTTAAGCAAAATTAAACCAAACATTAGAAAACTTGCGATAAACAGTACCCACCTTTTCAATGAATATAATTGTTTCATTGCTGCAAGTGTAAAAGATGTGTGTCTTACGCAGAGTATTATGAGTAACAAAAATTGGTAGTGTTTTCATGTATTGCTTTCTTTGATAATATTTTAATGGGTGACTTTTTTTTGGGGGGGGGGGCTAAAATTAGTTTCCCTAGTAGGTCTTAGAGGTAACAAGACTGAAAAGGTTGGGAACCTATGCTCTAAGAGATTTACAAGAGGTTATTTTTTAATTCCCGGTACATTTGATATGACATTCAATAAAAATAAATTGCCGGGACCACACATAATCACTGGGCGTCAAAATCTCAACACTGGGCGACATAAGTGACGCCTAGTTAACATGTTATTTTATGCCCTGTGTTAGCGTCTCCACACGCCGATGCAGGAAACGCTGTTTACGCGACATTCAAGATGGCCTCTAGTGAAATTTTTCGTGCTGGAGTTGTACACCTTTTAAACTGTAGAGTTTATAAAAAAGTTGACGAAGAAAAAAACAGATGCACTAATGCTGAATATAGAAGTGGGAATTACGTAGGAAGTGTTTGGGACGGTAAAATAAATTGTGAATAAACTTTCAGTAATGGCAGTGTCAGTGTAACGTGCTTTGTTTGCGACGACCTCGGGAATTGCCGTTTGAAAACTGTCACAATCAAGATGAGGGGGAAAATATTTAGGTTTGACCATGAAATGAATTATTAATGGTGTTTCTTCTATATGGTGAGCAAGGTGTTGCATTTACCCTTCTGTAATCAGAAAATTACACTCGTAAGGCGAACATTTCGCTACCAACAAAGCACAGCGTCGCCGCTACCTTGAGATTTAACCAATTTTGGAAACCTTTTGAGCCGTATTTCCGGTACTATACAAAAGTTAAAACACGTATGTGAGTTATCATGCCAGGTCGGATTAATTTACAAGTCATGTGGCTACTGGAGATACTACAGTACATACATTCTGAAAGAACACTATTTTTACCCTACGTTGTCTGCAATTAAAAGAAGATACCTATATCAGAAAATAAAGTTTATATCGGTACTACCCGCAGCAGTATTAAGTGGAAAGTAAGGTTTCCTTCTCAATCGTTCATTTTGTAAGGATTAGTGTAATTTCTGATAGGTAACAAGCGCCTAAAATACCGCTTCACTACATAATTTTATGAGCATTATTGGAACTACTCTAAGAACAGTCTTACACAAAACTTTTGTCACTTTATGAAGTATTCATTTACTTAGCTAAAGACGATAGTCATTATTTTGGTGTGACGCAAACTTTTCATGTACATAAACAAACAGTAATTCTAAATTCGTGTTCCGTTATGTCAAACGAGCAAGGCTAGAAAAAAAAGCATATCCACCTATCGGCAGCTGCTGAAGCTCGTAAGACATAGTGTGAGAAGCGACGTTGTGCACGAAAGTTAAATGCGTTTGAACTTTCGTAACTTACGCACAAGATGGCATGACACTATGCAAGTTTGGTGTCCCCATGCGTATGTTGACATGCGCGAGCGGTGGTGGGGGAACACACGAGTAAGAAATTCATGCCTCTGGAAACCTGGCCTTATATTCTACTTACTTTCAGCGGAATAAGCTGCAAATATACATCCATTCGTAAGTATTTCTTCATGAATGAGTTATTTATATATCACTGAATCGGTGAAATTCGGTTGGTTTTTATATTTATTTCACGATTATTTATGTCCCTAGATACTTTACTAATGCTTATAACGTAGAATTACAGATACTATTTGGTTATATTCACAGAAACTTAATTATAAACGAACGTTACTCTTGCGGCGCCTTGCCCACCACTAGAAGCGCTAGTGTCGTTGCAACTGTCAGTGGGTAACAACCATCAGAGTAGTGAATGTCGCAACTGTAGTATGTTAGACTGTGATAGAGTGTAGTTTATATTGATCTGGGTAATTTAATAGAATGTTTGCAAACGATATATATCGAAGGTGTAACTTGACAGAGATATATATGAAACAATCGAGCCTAGCGATATTACATTATACCTGTAATGATTACGAGGATAATTAATTTACTGACGGAACAAGGATACATCGAGAACCTATCAACCATAGAGCAGGAACAGAATTGATAATTATTACATTTTTAGCACAACAGATTATTCCCCTCATTCTGTGTAAATGGGTTTTTAGAATGAGTCTTTTGTATTGAACATGAAATAAGTAATTAGGCCTAATGCTGTGTCACCTCTGTGGTTGACAGATTATACCATTGTCTGGTCAGTAAATTAATTATCCACATAAAGCGAACATTTCGTGTATCTAGAACTGCTATTCTGAACGTCGTAGATATTACTCATATATATTTGATTTCTATGCTACCTTGTTTGATATATCGCTCCGTCACAGCCGCACCTTCGATATATATCGTTTGCAAGCATTTTACCAAGTTACCTGGATCTGTAACCTAGGTATTAGATTAGTGAACGTAAATGTTGGACTGAGCCTAATTTACAACCACTATAGCCTAGGTAAGCGCCAAACAATATATTTCGAACGTTCCACTGTATAGCGACCATTCGACTCTGGTAGTGCGAACTATATTACGTGCTTCTTGATTACGTGTTAGGTAATTTTCTAGGAATTGTGTACATCTAAGTAACAGCAGTGCTATCAATATATACCGCACGTTCGACTCTCGCTCCGCGAGTGGTGACGGGAAACTATAGATGACGGAACAGCTGACTGATGTAACTAATACCAGTGATGATTCTTCACATGATAATTCCATAAAATTTCGTTGACAGTACAAGCTGAAACCATATTGTGAATCTGAAAAGACAAAAGAGTTTTGTGGCAGCATAATTCACCCCATTCTGCGCCAAAGTTAGATTTAAGCTGGAATATTGTGTACTTGGGTCTCTAGTGATGAGTGGCTTATGGGCAGCTGCTGGACTATGAAATCCACGTTTTCTCACCTCCCGCCTAACTGCCATAGTACTAAGAGTGGATCCTGATGCAGTTTTGAATTCCTGTGTGATGGTCTTCGTAGATGCCTGCCTGTTACACTGTACGACCTTCTTCAACAGATGGCTGTATATGTCTGTCAATAGACAAGGTCGGCCTGAACGCTTTCTTGCTTTACGTGTGACATTCAGAATTCTCTGGTGCGTCGCTATTTTGCTAGACGGAATGGACTTTCAGTGCATACAGGTATGATTCTAGTTTCAAATGACAGTGGACAATCGCGTGTGTTGATTCCGCGACGTTTGCAGAACGAAGTATTGAACTGACTTCACCAAGAACATTTGGCAAAGCTTCGCACTAAGTAATTGACAAGGCGACACTGTACTTGGCAGGGTATGGACGCCCAAATAGAACAGATGACGTCACAGTGTTCAGTGTGTGGTACCAGTCAGTCAGGCCCACCTCAGAAATTTTTTGCGTGACCAAAAGCAGATTCAGCATGGCAACGAGTGCATATTGACTATGCTGGTACCTTCTGGAACACTAAGTGGCTTATTGTGGTTGATGCTTTTAGTGGTTACCCGTTTGCAGTGCTGATGTCTTTTACGACTTCTAGTAGCACTATTAGAGCGTTGTCTTCAATTTTTGCCTGGAAGATCTCCCTGAAATGTTAGTCTCTGACAACGGCCCTCAGTTCACATCGCAACAATTTCGCTCCTTTTGTGAACGCAATGGAATTAATTATCTCACCAGTGCACAGTTTCAACCGCAGTCAAACGGCACTGTGGAACGCTTCGTCCGGGCATTTAAGTGGCAGATGTCCAAATTTCGTTTGGAGCACTCACGGGAGGCAGCTCTGCAACTGTTCCTCGCCTCCTACCGCTCGCATTCACGCGAAGGATCATCGCCGGTCGAACTTCTACACGGCCGCCACCACTAGGGTTGCCAGATCTCCGGGCGCCGCCCGGAATGCCCGGGTTTGGAATGAATTCTCCGGGATGACTCTCATCTCCGGGCTTGAATGTAACCTTCGTCTTAATTTTTTTTTTTTTTTTTTTTTTTTTTTTTTTGAGTGCTATGCTCATGAGCGACGATCTACATCGAACTTAACGTAACTTAAACTAAGGACGAACACAACATCCATGCCATAGGGAGGGATTCGAACCTCTGGCGGGAGCAGCATCGCGCACTGTGGCAAGACGCCTCAGTGCACTCGGCCATTCCCGGCCGGCTCCTCTCTAGTAATTATGAATAACTTTATATAAATGTCAATTTCTTATTGCAACAAAACGCTACTTTTCTATTCTTCCTCTGAAAACTTTTCATTGTTGCGTCGGTAGTAATCGGCTAGCGCATTATTAAGCAAACACTGTTGCGGCAACGTGTCAGCTGGCGACGTCTACTATTTGTGTTCGTTCGTTCATTGTTTATTAGTTTACCGGCAATTTTTGGAATACTTGGATCGTGTGTGAACAGACAAGCTTACTTAAACTCAAATTAGTGTGTAATAACAGTGAAATGAAGAGCCGATATCTAAGTTCGTTCCGTGAAGAATGGTTGCAGGAAGAAAATTATAATGAGTGGCTACAAAAAGTCGATACTGATGAGTGTATGTGTAAGTCATTTATTGTTAAGTACGACGGAGTTAAAGCTGTGAATAAACATTTACAATCAGAAATACACAAAGCGAATATTACTACACAAAAGAAGAATCAGTCACTTCTTAATTTCTTGCTGAAACAATTTTCTGCAACAGCTGCCGCCGACACGCAAGTACCGCTTCGCTCCGCGTAACCCAGTCTTTTTCAGAGTTTTTGGCGGTCGCAGACTGTGGGTGCGGGGCGAAATAATCCAGTATTGCGGTGCTCACATGTTTAAAATTTCAGGTCCCAATGGCATCATTCGCAGGCACCGCTACCAAATTCGCCCTCGTCATGTACCCTGTGATCCTTCTGCGTTTCTCTCGGCAGATTCGCGCCAAGCGCAGGACCGCTGAAACTTCGCACTTGACGTTTACAAGTAACAAGTGAAGAGCAAGAAGCGCGAGGCGCTAGTCGCCAAGAACCATCCAATCACAGCTCGGTAAACGATTCCAGTTATCACGTGGCGTGATGTCAACGTTCCCGCGTTGCCAGCTTTGTTCAGTGCTACCGTAAACAACATTGTGTACCGTGTCTATCGCGTGTTTATGTTGTGTGTGCTTTTTTTGCTGTGGTTTTACTGTGAGTGGTGTAACTTGACTTTCCGAATTCAACTAATTGGATAATGTCACCGAAAAGACGTTTGTCTAGTGACGTTTTCTGAGTAAGTTCTCAATTTCGTTTGAATTAAAACTTCGAAGCTTATGCTCTGAGTGAGAAGTTCATTCTCGCTTCAAACGATCGGAAAGAAATTATGGTGTAGTGGTTACAAGAAAGAAATATTGCTGCAGATATGTCAATGTCAAAACTTCTTTCATATTCGCTCGTAAAATAAAATAAACCTATTACACCCACATATGCAGTAGACAAAATAGGGAGGAGCAGCGTCACAATGAAATAAATCTGTCCCCATTTCACTGCCGTTTTAACCCTATAAAATTGGTGTGGAGTGGCGTGAAAAATTACTTAAGGAACAATAAGTCTTTCACAATAACAGAGGTGTAAAAGCTATTGCATGAAGCTGTTGCCAATGTGACAGCGCTTACAGTGGAAGGGATCATGAGCAGTTAATGATTTGTCTTGGTGATGACGATTTTGGCAGCGACGACGACAGTCAAGATGGGGAGCTGGATGTAATTGTACCATTGTCGCCGTAAATTGGTGAGTGAAAATCATTGATTATAAAACGTAGAGAGGAAAGTTACCATCTTGATTATTGTTTATTTCGTAACAGTCGTGATCCAATGCTTATTTTCCATAAAGCGGTGTAGCCAGCTTAACTAGCCGTAACGCGAAACGTCAAGTGCAATGTTTCAGCGGCCCGGGTATACACGGCACCGTGGCCCGACGTCATGGAGACGGAGCCCTCGCAGCCTCCGCTTCCTCTGTACATCCCCACGGACATAGAGCAAGACGCCACGCAGCATCCGACGCCGACATCGCTAGCGGTGCCACCGTCTACGTCATCACTGGGGCCACAGGTCGTGGACGTGGCCCTTCGGAAGTTTTCGCAGAGGACGCTCCCTCGCGAGCTCAGGCAGGATGGCGGGGCCCGGCCTGTGGTCTGGCGTCCTCTGCAGCTACAGACTCCGGTCCATTAGTACGTTCACGAGCCTACCTCCCCCCCCCCCCCCAATTGTCGAGTTCCATACACGACAAGGGTTAGGCGCCTCAGGGAGGAGGAATGTTGTGGCGTAAAGTCAGCTCCACACGCCAGACGTAAGAGAACGATCGTGGAGAAGGCAGCGATCGACCGAAAGGCAACGATGATGATGATCGTGTGGCATTTATGACCATTAGACCCCAACTGGGGTCGTGTTCAGCCTGCCTGGTGCAAGTCTCTTTATCTGACGCCACCTTGGCGACTTGCATGTCAATGATGATGGAATGATGATGAGGACGACACAACACCCAGTCCCCGAGTGGAGAAAATCTCCTACCCGACCGGGAATCGAACTCGGGCCTCCTGCGTGGCAACCAACCACGCTGTCCACTGGACTACGGAGGCGGACTCCGAAAGCCAATCAAAAGCAGGCGCCGCACATCCTGGAGGGAGTAACCGAATATTCGCGCCCTCTACAAGCAGCTATATCTAGCTCGACGTACGTCTGGACAGCAGGTCAGTTACTAGTCAGACATGGAGTCACAACTCAGGCAGTTACTAGGTCAGAAGTCGGCTATGAACTAAGCAGTAACTGGGTCTCAGCGCAACTAGCATCATACGGAAGACAGTGAGAGAAGCAAGAGGAGAGTATCATTGTAATTTTCAGTCAATAAAACTTGTAACACTAATCTCTATAGAAAATTTTTTGCTGACCATCGATTCCTGCACCAGCACATTTCCTGTCAACTGGACTGGGACAAATACTCAACTGATGGCAGAAAGAATGAAGCAAAAGGCGACGAGGTCACAACATCTTGTGTTTTATCAAAATTTATTAAGAGTCCGTTTGCAGAGAACCACTTAATAATGTTCCGAAAGACATTATTTGCAATTTAATCAGTTAACTCTCAATTGTCAGGAGTGATTGCTATACTTGCATCGTCAGCAAAAAGAACTAGCTTTGCATCATCATGAATATAAAATGGCAAAACATTGATATATATCAAGAACAACAAAGGACCCAAGACTGAACCCTGTGGGATCACATTCTTGATCAGGTGCGGCTCGTAATTAAAGGCTCTGAGGCAGAGCCGCCCCAAAAAAATATTTGAAATATATGTGTCAACAACAGATTACAGAATTATAATCATCAGAATTCATTTAGCATTTTTCCGTCACACAGATGTAAAGAATGAAGATGAATGTTTTTGGAACTGTTGATATTGAACGATGTTTTTCAATCGGGTAGTAGCCTTAAGGCTGCGCCTTGAGGTGTCGTTTAGCTCCATGTAGTGGAGGGTTGGGAGTGGGGGTTCATTGGTGTATTGCTTTTATGGGCCTCTCAAAGGCTCCGAGCTTGTAGCCTAAGAGTGTCCTACCAATCTCCACACTACTTTCACATTCTTCTGCTTACTTCAAAAGAGAATAAAGAGTGGCTGAAACTCCACTATCGTATCTCTTATCCCTATATATGTGTATAATGTTTTGGTGTGCGATTTACCACTCGTTATTTTTACTGTTTTAATGAAGTTTTAGATAACTTTTTGTTTCTGATGTTGGCTGTTGTATCCGGTGTTAGAATAAGTTCGCAAATGTCTCACTAGAGTGCACTACAATGCGGTACCGTAAAGTGTCACCATCTAGCGAGAGAGTTGCGAATGATTTCAGAAAAAAGCGCGCGAAATATGCCCCGTTACTTTCGATTCCGTTCTCGCTGATTTGAGTTTGCGGTTAACGTTTGTTATTAGTTTCGTCTTTTGTGCGTGTATTGTGGCTAAGTTTTAGTGACTTTTACTTCAAAATGATCTGCTAGAATCGATTTATGAAGTATGTCTCAATCCCATAAGGAGTAAACTGTCCCAGACAAATTACCTCGCAATCGAAGTTGACGAAACGACTGACTGTGCAAATTTGTCTCAATTGGTCTTCATAATTCGCTATGAATTACTGGGGAAAATAAAAGAAAGATTTATTTCCTTTGTACGAGCGAAAAACGCACTGCAAAGAATAACTGCAGAAATTTTCTGCGAGCTGGAGAAAATGAATATACATCAAAAACCGGAAAAAACTGATCGCTCAGTGTTACGACGGTGCTCCTGTTATGAGTGACCGCAATAATGGAGTTCGGATAAGAATGAAAGAAGTGTATCAAAATGCGCACTTTATTCACTGTTACTCACAATTATGTATTACACCTCATGTTTACAATTGAAATTATCATAACATTAAGCAAGCAGTGTAGTTTATCAAAAATGTTCAAATGTTTGTAAATCTTAAGGGACTTAACTACGGGGTCATCAGTCCCTAAACTTACAAACTACTTATAAACTACCTAATACTAAGGACGGCACAAATATCCATGCCCGAGGGGGGATTCGAACCCCCGACCGTAGTGGCCGTGCAGACTTTTACTGGCGCGCCGCAGAACGCTTGGCCACCGCGGCCGGCCACTTTGAGGAATCAGCTGATTTTTGTTGTTTTCATGAACCACTTACTTCAACTTTCTGCATTCTTCCAGTTAAGTTATGAGGTAAATCATTTGTGAACTGCCCCGCTAATACCACAATGCTTAAGTTTGTTTAGAAGAATTCCATGATTTGCACAATCAAAAGCCTTTGAGAGATAAAAAAAAAAAAAAAAAAAAAAAAAAAAAAATATATATATATATATATATATATATATATATATATATATATATATATATATATATATATATATATCTCAATGGGTGATGTCCAGTTATTCAAAGTATTTAATATTTGTTTAGTGAAACCATATATAGCATTTTCTGTTGAATAGTCGTGCTGGAAGCCAAACTGACGTATTGTTACTACCTTATTTATGCAAATATCGGAAGCTACTATTGAATACATTACTTCCTCAAGTACTTTTGATAAAGCTGTCAGAAATGAGACTGGGCAGTAGTTATTGACATCAGACACATTTCCTTTATTATACACTGGTTTAATAATAGTGTATTTAGTCTAAAAAGCAGTCAACAATCCGAAGATTGGTTTGAACACCACAGTGCTTTACTAGGCATGGTCCTGTTTGGAGGTGGTATGCCGCTGCCTTCCTCCGACCTTCGAACTGACTTACCCAGCCAGTTATAGGGGGACCTACAGTTTAACGTGGGTTCCGAACCACGGTGCTACTCGGTATTTTTCACATGAGCGATACTGCCAGAGGTGAAAGAAGTGGAAAGTGACAGATAAAAATCCTAGGACCTGGTGGGAATCGAACTCGCAACCTTTGGATTTGTAGTCTGGCACTCTACCACTGTGCAACCTATTTTGGGAAAATACTCTGCTCCAGAGAGTTATTACTCATGTGGATGAGACTTCTACTTATCTGGTAAGAACACGCTTTTAATACTCTGCTCTAAACACCATCAATTCCATATGAGTTTTTACTTTTGAGGGACTTTATTACATTCTTAATTTCAAAGGGAACCATTCCACTGCGGTCAATTTCTCTTCAACAGTGGGAAGCAAGAAGGTGCTTAAAACATCAATATAGGCCTTTGCTGTGATAAAGCCACGCAAAACAATAAGGGGTGAAAGCTCCATCCGGTCGGGGGTTCGAATCCCCCCTCGGGCATGGATATTTGTGCCGTCCTAGTTCGTAAGTAGTTCATAAGTAGTTTGTAAGTTTAGGGACTGATGACCCCGTAGTTAAATCCCATAAGCTGTACAAACATTTGAACATTTGAAAGCTCCATCCATGAGAAAAACGACGACACCATAACACCACCACCTCTGAATTTCACTGTTGCCACTACACACGCTGGCAGATGTTCACTGGGCATTCGCCATACCCACACCCTGCCATTGAATCGCCACTTTGTGTACCGTGATTCGTCACTCCACACAAAGGTTTCCACTGTTCAATCATCCAATGTTAACGATCCTCACACCAAGCGAGACTTTGTTTGACACTGACCTGCGTGATGAGTGCCTTATGGGCAGCTGCTCGACTATGATATCCACGTTTTCTCACCTCCCACCTAACTGTCATAGTACTAAGAGTGGATCCTGATGCAGTTTGGAATTTCTGTGTGATGGTCTTCGTAGATGCCTGCCTGTTACAGTGTACGACCTTCTTCAACAGATGGCCGTCTCTGTCTGTCAACAGACAAAGTCGGTCTGTACGGTTTCTTGCTGTACGTGTACCTAGTGCCGTAGATTTGTCACCAAGGGCACCGGGGAAAACTGACATTTGGGCCCTCTTTACACTAAAACTATACATCTGCAAAAGTACTCCATCAGCTCCTTACCGCCCAGTAGAAGACATAATAAGCAAATCTAAATAGTACTAAGAAAATTATTATGTTTTTGCTCTTTAGGACCTGCAGCACAATAAAGGTCATATAATGACAGTTTACTGAAGAAATTCCAAATTTGCTTCTAAGTTTAGAACTGTTTTTATTTTTTCGCTAAAGATTGTTTCGGCGCTTTATTACCATTTTCAAGTGACGTCTAGATGGAATGACGTGCGTATATCTACGTTTGGACTGTCTGATGTATGTCAGATTTATTTGGTATTGGTATTTATTTGGTATTATAAAAAAAAAAATTAATTTCGTTTGACTGTAAACATATATCATCGCAACTGTCAAACGAAATTAATTTTTTTCATAATACCAAAAGGTAATTCACTTACATCAGACAGTCCAATACGATGATACATGCACGTCACTCCATCTAGACGTCACTAGAAAATGGCAATTATGCGCCGAAACAGTGTGACAAAATAAGAACAGATCTAAACTTGGCAGCAAATTTGGAATTTCTTTAGTTAAAATGAAATTATTATGTGTCACGCAGCAGACATTTAATCTTAATCTCTAATACAATTATAACTGTGAAATTTTGTTTGTTTCTTATGTTTTCACGCAAAAGTTACTTGGTGGATTTGGATAAAATGTTACAGAGGGATAGAATTGGACCTGGGTAAGTCATACAGGTAATGGGATAGTTTTCGAAGTTGCTCCATACTAGGCGAATGAAGACGCAGACAGAAGCTACTAAAAAGATCTATATTTGTTGTTCGTTAGTCTCGCTAAAACTCGAGAACGGCTGAACCGATTCGGCTAATTTTAGTCTTGAAATATTCGTGTTCAAGGTTTAAACGGTGATAAAATATAGAAAAGTTTTCCGAAAAAGAGGAAAATCGGGAAAAACTGAAACTGCTTTTCCCAGTGAGCTAACAATACGGTTCGTCCACTTGCGATAAAATTTTATACATTTCATGTTGAAAGCAAGAGGAAGGTTCGCATCAAATAAAAATTTGGAAAAGTCGCCCGGAAAGTAGGAAAATTTAGCAAAAACCAAAAACGATTTTTTCTATGAATAAAAATCAATTGCCATATGGTTGAGTACGGCTTGACAGGACAAGGTTTGTATGAAATAATTTTTTTGGAAAATCTACCGGAAAATTGGAAAATTTGAGAAAAAGTGAAAGTGCATTTTTCAATGTGTCTTTGATTGAATTCAGCACTATAACTGACTATTCGCACGACGGAGAGAGGTAATTCTTTTTTTGTTTTGTTCATTATGGTCTTTGAAAAGTTTTCAGTAAAAAAAAAAAAAAAAATAGGGACAGTTAAATAGGAAAGTCGCAAAATTCGAACCAAGTTCCATTTTCAAACTGTTTATAAATGTACTCAAAACTATAAGTTTAGAACCGTTCATCCGGTTGTGATAAAATTGTGATCATTTGACGTTCAACGAAAAATGAACGTTCTTATGAACTAAAAATTTGGGAAAGTTACCCGGAAATTTGAAAATTCGCGAGAAACTGAAAGAGCTTTTTTCAATGGGATATCAATATCATTCGTCTGATTGCGACAAAATCTTGCATATTTGACGTTCAAAGCAAGAGTAACGTTTTTATGAAATAAAAATTTGGAAATGTTTCCCGGAATAATTGGAAAATTCAGAAAAAATAGAAAGATTTTTCCATGAAATATCAATAACGTTCATCTGATTGCTACAAAATTTTGCACATTCAACGTTCAAAACGAGATGAAGGCTTGAGTGAAGTAAAAGTTTGGAATATTTGCCATGAAAAAAGGAAAATTTGTGGAAAACTGAAAGAGCTCTTTTCTTTGGGATATCAATATCATTCGATGTTCAAAGCAAGAGGACATACATATTAGCAATTGCGAAGTATTGCCGGGTCGACCAGACGATCCGGTGAACTTCGTATCACTTACCTCTTAATATAAACCATATTAATTTAAATCATATGTATTTCAGACCAGTAGCTTCATAAAGGCATCAGACAGTCTAAGTATCGGCTCGATAGTGGCGGAAAGAGTGGGCAAATCACGCACACATGTCCAGGATAATGTTCATGTCACATTCGTAGAAGGTCACGGAAGGTTTAAACGGTCATAAAATATGGAAAAATGGAGAGGAAAATTTAGATTTAAAAAATATACGGGTTCAGATCGTGTAAAGCGAACTTCACTCTTTCAAAGTATATTTCTAAACGCACCCAACACAACAACCAAGTCATTATTTTACATGTTTTAAATCTAAATTTTCCTCGCATTTTTTCCATATTTTATCACCGTTTAAACCTTCCGTGACCTTCCACGAATGTGACATGAACATTATCCTGGACATGTGTGCGTGATTTGCCCACTCTTTCCGCCCACTATCGAGCCGATACTTAGACTATCTGATGGTGCCTTTGTAAAGCTACTGGGTCTGAAATACATATCATTTAAATTAATATGCTTTATATTAAGAGGTAAGTGGTACGAAGTTCACCGGGTCATCTAGGAAACAATGAAGAAGTGTTACTCAACCACGACAACACGACCGCCCTGCTGCGAAGTAAACCGGGAACAGTCAAGTGAGGACTCGTGCGTCGGCGGTGACAGCAGCCGACAACTCACTGTCGCTAAACTACTGCGCTGTTAGGTCATTGCTTCGTACCGATCAGCCTAATGTTGTTGATAGCCGAGTCAAAGAAGGAAAATATGGGTAATATCGTATAGGATGATTTCAGCAAAAGGAAGTGGTCGGATTTTGTTTGATGAAACACTTTGTATTGAGCCGTGTCCCTACCAGCTTCTTGAAGTATATGTTAAGTGTCTGGTCAGGAAAAAGTAATAAGTAAAATAAATAAGTCGACATCTTCGCTTATCGTGACAGTGGGGTAGACGGCAGCGTCTTGAGTGCACAACTCACTATTGTGACAAAGCAATTATTACATGAAACTTCTGATCCGTGAATGTTTCTGAACCATTAAGCCGCGGCGGAATAGCCGTGCGCACTGAGGCATCCTGCTACGGTGCGCGCGGCCGTTCCACGTCGGAGGTTCGAGTCTTCCCTCGGGCATGGGTGTTTGAGCTGTTCAGGGGTAAGTTAGTTTAAATAGTTTGTAAATTTTGGGACTGATAATCATTGCATTTAGACTCCATAACGTTACAAACAAACAATAAATAAATAAATAAAAATAAACCGTTAAATGACAGAATAAACAAATAGTGTGCGGGTAGAAACGTACCTTGAAAGGTTGCGAGAAGCACTGAATTCTCACCATAATTTTAAAACACAGTAAAATTGTTTCTTTTGTCACATAGAAGAACTGACCAGAATGCGGCGGACGGTATAATCATTTAGTATGCATGTAAATTGAAGAGCAAATAGTTCTTATGGTATGGGAAGGTGCCATTCCCAGAGAAAAGCCACAGAATGCCGAATCCATGGCAAGGTAGTGTGTAGAAAGGTATGTAGATTCTGCTCAGTATTCCTTTTAGTATTAATGCATTTGTGAAATATAAACACTCCCTAGATGTTTCCTGACGCTGCGCAGTTTTTGGAAAAACCAGCACTCTCCAGGTCTGTCTGCACAGTACGTCATCAATGATTTTTGAGGTGCACTGTGGATGGGTCGATATAACTTTGTGAAACACCGTTTAGTTTCCTTTTGCGACTTAATGGGGTAGACAGATTGGGGACTCGGATTCTCACTATTCCTTTAGCAGTCACACAAATAATGACAGTGCCTGACCATTCCAGAGGTCTGCCCTTTACCGCACCTTCTGCTCTCCATCCGCTTTCCCCCACCCCCTCCTGCTGTCACCTGTCACAACCCTACAATTCCAGGACAAATCATATCCCCCAATATTGTTCTACTGTACTTCAATATATTGTAGACATTTAATATTTTGACTTAGTCCATTCTGTTTAACAATAATTATATTAAAACATTGTTTTTAAGAGTTGAGAATTTTTCCATTTCTTGTAACACGAATACTATTTACTAGTCCTAGAAAAAACTTCAGAATTATTTTTCGCGCCTCATAGTGTATCACGAACTTAATGAGTGGCGTTCTGCAAGTCGCGAGAATTTCGTTCATGTTTCTTCACGCATCAAAGTCAGAACGAAAGAATACCTACTGGAGTTATACAATACCTCAAACTGTTAGATTGCAAATGTTGCCAGAGATTCGATTTCTGATCGGTAATTGTTGGTAAGCGTCGGAGGCAGAGGCTACGTTTTCGTGGCTGTACAGCAATAATATGGGTATGTAATTAAAAAGTTGTCAATTTTATTTCAACAATTTACTTTGCAATCTTTTCCTGGATTTGGTTTTTGCAAAATCTTCAATAAGGTCTGTTAAATCTAGACTTGATGCAGCCTTGTTTTCAATTGCTATGAGTGCCAAGCCGCGGCGGAGCGGTCGAGCGCATTGAGACGTTATGCTCCGATGCGCGAAGCCGATCCCTTCGGGGGTTGGAATCCTGCCTTGGACATGGATGTTTGTGCTGTTTTTAGTATAAGGTAGTTCATAAGTAATGAAACTTTCACTCTGAAGCCTAGTGTGCGCTTATATGAAACTTCTGGCAGATGAAATTGTGTGCCAGAACCGAGACTCGAACCTAGGACCTTTGCCATTGCGGGCAAGCGCTCTACCGACTGAGATATCCCGACACGACTCACGTAGTACTGAGGCAGTTCCTGGATTTGATCAACCGGCAAGATATGGTCAAACCTTAGCTGACTGAGGAAAGGGATAGATGATGTGCGGACTCGCGCTTTTAAAGGGGAACGCTGACTTCGTAAGCGTGTGACTACGATGCATCGAGGCAGACCATCCAACACATAAGCGAAGAATGTAGTGCCGGAGCATACAGACAGGTATATGAAGAATTCCTTATGCCGATCCAAAAATCTATCCAATACATTCAAAGACTAGATGTTTGTTTGTGATTTGATGCAATTTTATGTACATAATGTGTAGCCTGGGTAAGTTGATGAAAGCAACTGTAGCTATAATATCTCGTCTTAAGAGTCTGAATTAATGAAAGGATTAACTATCAAAGAAGCGCCGAGTATCGTTGTTTTCTAGCAATGGTTTGCCTGTAGATCTTGTCCCAGGTAACGGGACTAGGATCCTTACAGCAGGTGTTCCGTCGCCTATTAAAGAATTAATGTAAAGAATGGGACAGTAAATGGAGATACGGAGAATGGATCGAAAAATATATTCTGAATAGAGCACATATATCAGAGGTAGCCCTGTCACAAGTTTTCATAAACCATTACTCACTTAATACAGCCGCTGGGCGAGTAGTAGACTTGCTGTAGGACAAGTCCGAAATACCGTGATTTACACATTAGTTCAGAATAAATATCAGTCCTCAGACAGTGCTCATAAATAAAATAGAAGAACTACTCATGGACTATACGCACGATTACAGAAACAGGTGTCGGACCAAGGTATCACTCACGCTACATATTAGTTTTGCAGAGCCCGAATTTAGCGCTGCAAATGCAGCGGTAACTCTGTTACAACTGCGGAGTACCGCATAGCCCGAAACATCAGGGAGTCCGTCGCGGATCGCTAAGTCAGGCTGATCAAAAGGTAATGAATGGGAAGCACTTGCCACTAATGGCGATAACTGCTGCACGCTATCCTCGCAGTGACGATGCCTCTAGATCAGTAGTTCCAAACCTGGGGTCCCTGGACCATAATTCGTTAGCAAGAGTTAAAGAATGGTCCGCAGATGATATAAAATAACAAACTTTTATTCATTTTAAATTATTAATTCCTTCTTAGGTTGTCAGTAAATCATAATGTGTGTTCCCAATACCTTGGAAACTTCACTGGTGATGACAGAAGTAGATAAGAAAGGTAACATTTGAAATATATTAATTTGTCTCCTAGTGTTGCTTATTGAAATCCGAAATAATAGAACCCTAAGAACGTATCTTCTTGGGGAGTTTTGCTGTAAAAAGGGGTCGGTCATACAATAACATTCTGGAAATCACATTCTGCTATTTTACGGTTTTCTTCAAGAGTTATTTTGATGAACGAGGGTTTCCTGCTTGAAAACAAACCTAGGAATCCATTGAAAGTAAGAGATGATAAGTGTGTAGCTTTGAGCAATAACCCTAGGACGAACCTGAAAATAAAACGAAAGCCCTAAAATCACAATGGTGCAAGCCGAATTTAATTTTCTACTTAAAGTTTCTATTACAATAGTACTGTTAGTACATATTACTTTTGAATTTAAAGAATATGTTAGAATTTTTGATTGAAGTTTATTTTTAGATTGACACATTTTAACGGCTGTTCCTGGCCGCCGGCGATCCTCAAGTAGGTTGTCCGGAACTGCCGCGAATTCATTCTCAGAACACGGGAAAATTCGTCTCCCTCCGCCATCGCAGATTTGAAATAACGAGCAGGAAACTGAAATAGATTCTTCCATCTTGGCCGTTCCCTTTATTAATTAAATGGGGAATGCTAGAATTACTTTGCACCGTCCAATTGATTTTCTTTTATGTAGACAATACATCCGTATTTTCTGTGAACCTGGGAAAATTAATTTATTGCTGTTCACGACGCAAATAAGTTTGAAGGATTATTAATTAATTAATGGATCATACTGGGTTTTCAATCGGTTTACTCGGAATTTAATTCTGAGTCGGAATATGCTATTAGAAATAAATGATTACTTGTACAGCTCTCTCTCTTTCTTTGTCTGATGACTTATGGATATATGCTGCGCCCTAGTCATATGTCCTTCAGTGTTGCACCAAGTCACTGTGCTACAAATGTAACTAATATAGCGTACCCCTGACCGGTACTAACATGTAGTAAATGTCATTATGCTCAATGCGTACATAAAAGAAGTGTCGCATTACCACGATTGAAGAGATTCATGAACCTTTAAGTAAATACTGAATAGAGATATACATCACTTCAGATCTCTTTATTATTCATGAAAACTGACGAATTGCCGCGGCGGAGCGGCCGAGCGCATTGAGGCGCTATGCTACGCTGTGCGAGGCCGTTCCCCGTCGGGGGTTCGAATCCCCCCTCGGGCATGGATGTTTGTGCCGTCTTTCGTATAAGGAAGTTCATAAGTAGTTTGTAAGTTTAGGGACTGATGACCCCGCAGTTAAGTCCCTTACGCTTGACAAATATATGAACATATATATAATCTGACGAATTGTATGACAACGACCTAGACATTCTCAATATGTGTTCTAGATTACAGCATACACCAATACCCTTTTTTCTGACACCATGTCCTTGTGCCCTGATGAATGCCTGTATTTGTTGTGGAATACTGTGTACTAGATCATCAAGGGACTGTTGGTTCATATTGTTGTCCTTCTCAACGGCGGTTGGAAGTATATCTCTCAGAGTGGTTGGTGGGACGTATCGCCCAAAAACAGACCTTTTCAATCTATCCCAGATAGAGTTCGTGTCTGGAGAACATACTAGCCGTTCTAATGCTACCATGTCATTATCATGAAAGAATACGTTCAGCAGATGTGCACGGTGAGAGCGAGAATTTTCGTCCTTTAAGACGAATCCCTCACCAAAATACTGCCGATATAATTGAACTATACTTTGGAGGATGTCATCCCTGTACCGTATAGCCGTTTTGTTACCTTCTACGACCACCAGTGGCGTACGTTGGCCCCAAATAACTCCACCCCGAAACATCAGGGAACCACCATCTTCCTGCATTCACCTGACGGGGTGTTTAAACTGTTCAGGCATAGTGATAGAAAGGTCTGCTAATGATATTTTCATGAACATTAATAAATGGTTTAAAGCCAACTCATTGTCATTAAGCCGGCCGCGGTGGCCGAGGAAACTAAGGCGCTCCAGTCACGGTCTGCACGGCCACTACGGAGGGGGTTCGAATCCCCCTCGGGCATGGATATTTGTGCCGTCCTAGTTCGTAAGTAGTTCATAAGTAGTTTGTAAGTTTAGGGACTGATGACCCCATAGTTGAGTCCCATAGACTGTACAAACATTTGAACATTTGAACATTGTCATTAAACTTTGAAAAGAGTCACTACATGCAGTTCAGAACATGTTAAAGATTTCCTGACAGCATATGCATTAAGTATGAAGAAGAGCAGATAGAAGAGGTTGACAGTATTAAATTCCTGGGATTACAGCTTGATAATAAATTTAGTTGGGAGGAGCACACCAAAGAACTGCAGAAACGACTCAACAATTCTGTATTTTCAATACGAGTGTTATCAGACATAGGAGACATAAAAATAACGAAGCTTGCATACTTTGCTTACTTTCATTCCCTAATGTCATATGGTATAATATTTTGGGGTAACTCTTCAAGACAGTCATAAGTTTTCAGAGTCCAAAAACGTGCAATACGTATTATTTGTGGAGTAAATTCACGGACGTCCTGTAGAAGCCTCTTCAAAGAACTGGGTATATTAACTACTGCCTCTCAGTATATTTATTCCTTGATGAAGTCCCTCTCCCCCAGTGCTTCAAGTGCCAGGGGGTGGGCCATGTGGCCAAGTACTGCCGCAACGCAGCGCGGTGCGTCAAATGCTCTGGCGAGCATGGTTCACGAGACTGCGTGCGCGGCAGAGAAGAGACGCCGACTTGCGCCCGTTGTGGCGGTCCTCACGTTGCCAACTGGCGAGGCTGCCCGGCTTTTTCAAGCCGAAGCCAAACCGGTGGTGGCGTGGCGGCCGCTGCGGCGGCGCCGCAACGTCGGCGGAGACGGTGGCGACGACAACGACGAGGGGACGGCGCGGCTGCCGCGCCCCCTGACCGCGACCGGCCGGAAAACACCGCCAACGGCGGCGCGGACCGGCCGAGAGCGGAAAGGGGGTCGGCACCATCCGGCCCAAAGAAGACGACGCGGCCCGGGGACGACCTGCGCGCTGCCGCGGAAGGTGCAACAGCGGCTTTCAAAGCCGCCACGGCAGCAGAGAGGGTGGCCTTCCAGGCCCAACTTGCTGCGGAGAAGGATGAGTCTGCCGACAGATCCGGCAGCTGCACGCCGAACTTGCGCGCGACCTCTACGAAGACGACGCTGAGGACGCTACAGAGCCCGCCCCTGTGGCGCAGAGCTCTGAGGCGACCACTGCTATGACGACCGGCGCTCCTGTGGTTGTACAACCGCAGTCGACAGCTGCCCAGCAGATCACGCCTTCCCAGGAGTGGGCAATTGAAGAACTGAAGGCCAAACTGGAGGGGCAATTACTGGAGAAGGCGCTGTAGGAGTCGTGCGCCACCCAGTGAAGTTGCGGCCCCGACGACCGGCGGCAGGAACCTCTCCGCGCAGTCATTTGCGCGCAGAGGTACCGCGACGAATGGACGCCACCGCCGGAGAGAGGACGCAAGGAACATCGCGGCTCGCTGCCGCACTTGGCCAGCTGGTCGAGTGTAGCAGTGCTGCCCAACGCAGCAGGTTCTGCTGCAGCACTAACGAATTGATGTCTTTATGACGACCTTAGCTCTGACACGGTAATCGATGCACTATACCCGCTACTAACATAACCTACCCTTGCATGAACTATCGCAGTTAGCAAGGAATCCGCTACTGCCCTTACTACCCGCTCCTTACTGTCGCAGACGTTTTTTCCCTTGGCGCTTGCCTTGGCACTTTTTCCCCTCTGCCCTTAAAACCGCTCTTCTTTCGAAGTTTTCGACCACCATTATCTCCCGATAAGGACCGTATTAATGAGTAATCTTACCCACACGTACGGCACACATCACAGTTCACGCTACTGTGACTCCTACATTAACTTACTAACACATGCAGAGGTGACAGTAGAACCATTGAGTTGGTCACCGTGCTAGTGTGAGCGTGGTGGGGCTCCACTCTAAAAAAAAAAAAAAAAAAAAAAAAAAAAAAAAAAAAAAAAAAAAAAAAAAAAAAAGAGTTTCTAGTGGCCAACTCCTTCTACTCCATTAGTGAATTTCTAAATTGTACCAAATGATGCATGCACTCATACTATATTAGTATTATTATATATTATCAGCAAAAAAATAACATAACATAACAAATAAAAAAACTATAAATTTATGTATCTGTATTTGTAAGTGTATGTATCTGTGTTTATATTATTAGTATTATCTATTATTCAACTTGTAAATTTTGTTTCTTGACATGTCCTACATCCACGAGGATCCCCTCAACATGGATCTACGGAACGAATAACTAATCTAATCTAATCTGCCTCCAAACTCGTCTTCGACTATTGTGTGGTTGAAAAGAGATGCGATTTTCATCAATGAATAGAACCTGATGCAAATTCTGACGAGTCAATTCAGCATCCTGTTGGGCTTAGCTTTATCAAGCTGCATGGTTGAAAATGTTCCAATGTTTGTACTGCTATGGGATCAAGCTGCAATGGTCAGCAATCCCTGGACTTACAAACTACTTAAACTAAACTGTGGTAATGACAATATACACACCCAAGCCCGAGGGAGATACTCGAACCTCCGACGGAGAGCAGCCGCGGCGCTGCACGGTATCTAGGTGTCAAAGCAGGTGGTCGGGGGTTCGAGTCCTCCCTAGAGCTCGGGTGTGTTAGTTTCAGTAGTTTGTAAGTCTATAGACCGATGATCTCAGCAATTTGGTACTTTAGGTTTACAAACATTCGGGGAGAAAAAAATCATCATTACCTGCGAATGTGATGTGGTGCATTGCAGAGGCACAATACCGTGGAGCTGGTGGACGAGGAGAGCTGGCCGAGCGACGAGAGTGACGAGTTGGAAGAGGTCCCGGAGGAAGACCGCCAGCGGCCTCGGCCGATGCTGGTGCTCGACTTCGGGCGCGCGGTGCTGGGCGCCGAGGCGGCGCGCTGCAGCCAGTTCTGCCAACTGCCCGCGCACCTGCTGCCGCCGCCCGCCGTCGCCAGGCCAGGTCAGACACCACTCCAGTAGCCCACCTCTCGCAAGCCGGCCGCGGTGGCCGAGGGGACTAAGGCGCTCCAGTCACGGTCTGCACGGCCACTACGGTCGGGGGTTCGAATCCCCCCTCGGGCATGGATATTTGTGCCGTCCTAGTTCGTAAGTAGTTCATAAGTAGTTTGTAAGTTTAGGGACTGATGACCCCGTAGTTAAGTCCCATATACTATACAAACATTTGAACATTTGAACCTCTCGCAAACACCGCCTTCCCAATAGTGTCTTTAATCAAATCTGGCACTCGCCTTAAGCCGCTTTTACACGATAGACATTCTTTTCTCAGTTGACTACTCCAGACAAGTCCGTCTACTGCAGTGCTACTGGCGTGTTACTGAAGTACTGAGTTTCTTTCTGTCTTGGGCGATCTACATCTACATGGGATACTCTCCAAAACACATTTAAGTGCCTGGCAGAGGGTTCATCGAACCACCGTTATACTGTTTATCTCCCATTCCATTCTCGAATAGAGCGCGGGAAGAAAGAACACCTGAATCTCTCCGTTCGAGTTCTGATTTCTCGTATTTTATTCTGATGATCATTTCTACCTATGTAAGTGGCAGTCAACAATATATTTTCGCATTCGGAGGAGAATGTTGGCGATTGGAGTTTCGTAAGTAGTCTATGCCGCCGCGCCGTTCTTCTAATGATCCCCATCCAAGTTCCTGTAACATTTCCGTGACGCTGTCTCCCCTATATCGTGACAATACAAAACGAGCTGCCCTTCTTTGGACTCTTTAGAGGTCCTCCGTCAAACCCACCTGATAAGGACCCCACACTGGGCAGTAATACTCCAAAAAAGGACGGACAAGCATAGTGTATTCAGTTTCTTTAGTAGTTCTGTTGCATCTTTTAAGGGTTCTGTCAATTTACATCTACATATACATAGATACTCTGCAAATCACATTTAAGTGCCTGGCAGAGGGTTCATCAACCACTTTCATAACTTTTCTCTACCGTTCCAATCTCTAATAGCGCGCGAGAAGAAAGAACACCTAAATCGTTCCGTTTTCGATCTGATTTCTCTTATTTTATTGGGATGGTCATGTCTCCCTAAGTAGGTGGGTGCTAGCAAAATATTTTCACATTCAGAAGTAAAAGTCGGTGATTGAAACTTCGCAAACAGATCACGCCGCAATGAATAACGTCTTTCTTTTAATGATTTCCACCCCAATTCGTGCAACATTTCCGTAACGCTCCCCCCCCCTCGTAACGTGATAAAACAAAACGAGCTGCCCTTCTCTCAACCTTCTCAAAACGAGCTGCCCTTCTCTCAACCTTCTCAATGTCTTCTTTCAGTCCCACCTGGTGAGGGTCCCACAAGGGGCAACAGTACTCCAGGAGAGGACGCACAAGTGTGATATAGGCAGTCTCTTTGATGGAGCTGGTGCATCTTCGAAGCGTTCTGTCAATGAAACGTAACCTTTGGTTCGCCTTCCGCACAATATTTTCTATGTGTTCTCTCCAGTCAAAGTTGTTCGTAATTGTAACTCCTAGGTATTTAGTAGAATTTACGACCTTAAGGTTTGACTGATTTATCGCGTAATTGAAGTTCAGCGGATTTCTTTTAGTGGTCATGTGTATTACTTCACACTTTTCTTTATTTAGTGTTAATTGCCAATTTTGGCACCATGTAGAAATAAAACGCAGTCTCTGGTTCGCTTTCCCACGACATTATTTATGTGTTCTTTCCAGTTTAAGTCTGAAGTAATAGTAATTCCTAGGTATTTCGTGGAGTTTACGGCCTTCACTTTTGATTGATTTATCTTGTAAACTATGTTTAACGGATTTCTTTTCGTACTCATGTGGACGACTTCACACTTCTCATTATTTGAGTAAATTGCCAATTTTTACACCATACTGATATCTTATTCAGATCGCTCTGCAGTTGGTTTTGATCTTCAGATGATTTTACTAGACGGTAAATGACGGCGTCATCTGCAAACAACCTAAGAGTGCTACTTAGATTTCCCCTCAATCGTTTACGTAAATAAGGAACAGCAGAGGACCAATAATACTACCCTGTGGAACGCTTGATATCACATCTGTTTTAGTCGATGCCTTAACATCGATTACTACGAACTCTGTCCTCTCTGACAGGAAATCCCCTATCCAGTCGCAAATTTCGGGCGATATACCATAACCACGCAATTTGATTAAAAGCCGTTTTTGAGGTATGGCGTCAAAAGCCTTCTGTAAATCAAGAAATACGGAATCGATTTGCGAACCCTTGTCGATAGCACCCATCACTTCATGTGAGTAAAGAGCTAGTTCTGTTTCGCATGAAGAATAATTTTTAAATCCGTGTTGACCTTGGATCAATAGATCATTGTGTTCGAGATAATTCATAATATTTGAATACAGGATATGTTCTAAAACCCTGCTGCAAATTGACGTCAATGAAATAGGCCTGTAGTTTAGTGGGTTACTCTTACTGCCTTTCTTGAATATAGGCGTGACCTGTGCAACTTTACAATCTTTTGGTACAATTTCCTTCTTTGTGAGAGCGGTTGTGTATGTCTGTTTAGTAAGGAGCTATCGCTTCAGCATAATCAGATAGAAATCTAATGAGTATACAGTCCGTTTTCATTCAGAAGTTAGAACCACAGCCTAACGCAGACTGTTGCAAAATTCAATAGGGGGAAAGTGGACCTGAAGAGATGCTTGAGCTTCACCATTAGGCGGGTAATGGAGCCCCTTAGGTATATGGCTGCTAGGGTTGGTAAGAAGGCCAATGTGCACGCGGTGTGCGTACTGGGTATAGTCATTCCAGATGTGCAGTTGGTCCCTCTGGATGCCATGAAGAGTGCATGGTGCAGCCAATTACATATGTTGGCTCATGTTGGAACCAATGTTGTATGTCACTTTGGATCGAAAGGGATTCTCTCTGAATTAGAGCGGCTATCTGAAGTGGTAAAGACTGTCGTCTTGCTCGCAAGATGAAGATAGAGCTCACTATCTGCAGCGTAGTTGATAGCACCGACTGTGGACCTGTGGTACAGAGCAGATGGAGGGTCTGAATCAGAGGCTCGGGCGGTTCCGCGACCGTGTATGTTGCAAATTCCTCGACTTGCGGAATTGGGTGGTGAGGTTTTGGGTTGCGCTGAATAGTTCAGGAGTCCGCTACACGCAGGAAGCATCTCCAAGGGTAGCGGGTAGAGGTGACAGATAGGACGAACACAGATATAAAAACCATTGGTCTAACAGTTGTAAATTGTCATAGCTGCGTGGGGAAAGTACAAGCGCTCCAAGAGCTAATAGAAAGTACTGAAGGTGAAATCATTATAAGTAGCGAAAGATGGCCGAAGGCACAGATAAGTTCAGCTGCAATTTTTTCAAAGGATCGAATGGTGTTCAGAACGGACAAATTGAATAAAATAGGTGGTATTTATTGCTGTTGAAGAGGAGCTCTGACATCAAATAAAGTAACACTAGGGAAGACACTTCCATGAAGAAGAGTTCTGTTACAGCATTGCTAAAGAATGAATACTTAACAACAACTGTAAATACATTGCCCTATTGTCAGAATGGCAAGCTTTAACTACACGGCAACTTATTGTGAGGATAGCATTTTGGCAAGTAATCTGATAAACACGTGGGTTATGGGATCTTTCAAAAAAAATTTCAAATGTTTGTTAAGCTTAAGGGACTTAACTACGGGGTCATCAGTCCCTAAACTTACAAACTACTTATGAACTACCTACAACTAAGGACGGCACAAATATCCATGCCCGAGGGGGGATTCGAACCCCCGACCGTAGTGGCCGTGCAGCCCGTGACTGAAGCGCCTCAGTCCCCTCGGCCACCGCGGCCGGCTATGGGATCTTTTCCTTGGCTCTGGTATGAGGCATAAATGAAACAGCATTAACACAAAATGGATTTACACCATACATTATTCCTACCACAGTCTAACATATACAGTCGCGACACTCACTGCTGTGAAAGTTGTAACCAATTGAAGGTTGCAGCGAGACTAGCGCTCCTAGCGGTGGTAAAGCCGCCGTATGAGGAATGTTTTTTTTTATATAATTATTTGTCTGCGTAATTAACGAAATATTGGGTACAGTTTTTGCGTTACAAGCATTAGTAAAATATTGAGAGATATACATAACACGGATATTAATGTAAAAACAGCCGAATTTAACTGATTCAGAGGTGTAATGAACAACTTCGTCACGAACAAATATTTACGAATATGTGTTATTTTGCAGCTTATTCCGCTGAAAGTAAGTGGAATATAAACATAAGAGACACGCTAATTTCTAGTATAGTATGCTCTTACTATGACAAGAGTGTTTTTGACACGTATCAATTCGGTATGTAGTCTTAATGATTCGAACATTTTTAGGCTTCACTCGTCCTTTCGATAGGCGCATATTCGTTTGAGTGTCATTACTTTAGCTTAAGAAGACAATGGCTTGAAGATACTTGCCGTTAGTGATTCAGTTATAGCAACAATTATTGTTGAATTGGGTTCTTCTTCGTTGCGAACTGTTTGCTTTTTCCGTTTTCTTGCCAGGTCTGTTACGTTTTTCCATGACCTACAGTTGTGGTGGCTGCTTTGGTACGTTAAATACTGTAGTTATTGCATTGTATATGCGTTTCCTACGTTCCATGCTCATCGATTTTACTGGACTTGTAGTGAAGAGACCATAACGTTCCTGAGTAGAAAAGCGAAGACTTTTTGTCAAGGGCAGATCTTCTGGTGTTTTTTAGCCATTTCTTATTTTTAATAGAAAAATGATATCATTCAGCAAAAACCTGTAGGTTACAAGATACTTGTAAATAAACTGTCCTGCAATGTACCGTTTCGTACCTCATCAGGGATCTCAGTAAACCTAATAAAGACAAAGGTGGGGCCAATTTTAAATTACTGCCTATTTTTATGGCACTACATACGTTCCCTAGAGTGAAAAGTCTGTAAAGATCAATATAAACGATACCGGTACTATTCGCACTCATCCAGTATCGCATTCAGAAACGTAGCTTTCCGGCCGCTTGGAGCGCTGCAGTCGTAGTGTATAACAAATATCTCTAGGGACTCGGAGAGTGCTAGGGGCGGCGGCAAAGCGTGCAGCGGTGTTTCGCTGTCAGCCGTGGATCTCTGATTACGCTGCGGCATATCTGCTTCTCGCTGGCCAGTAGGGTAGCGCTTGCCGTCGAAGCTAGTACTGTGTGTTAACAGGCCGTAAATTCTGCGGAATTACATCGTGGCAGTGCTGTGTTATTTTCCCGTTCAAAACTGTTGTGTTAAGCCCCGTTTACACCGAAGCGAACGAGCAGCAGCGAACGAACATTCGCTCTGGTGTAAACGCTATGCTCGCGCTGTTCGGTCACGTTCGGTTCGCATTCGCAGGTGTTCGCTTGTGTTCAGCTGGGTGTCGGTTTGAGGGCGAACCATCAAAGGAAGTTCGCGACCTCTCCGCTTCAGCGCTAGCGTATGCGACAAACTGTGTATGCTCGCCTTGCGGCAGTGTGCTGTTTTATCTTCCGTTCGCTCCGGTGTAAACGCTTATTCGCAAGTACAAGCCAATGCGTGCGCGCACATGCGAATGCGCATTCGCCTGTGTTCGCTTTGGTGTAAACGGGGCTTTACAACCAGAGGCAGTGGCGCGGCATGTAGGCGGTTCGTTCTTGCTCTGGGTTCGACTCGACGGCCTTCGGGCTTCAAGTGGCAGAACCTTTGACAGAGATCACAGGTGACTGTCACGACCAGACCGCATCCTGTCATTTTGGTCAGTTATCCTGGGTCAGTACTTCTGCTGCTCTTGATCTCCTTCCCGAACGCTATTACTGGCGAGCAGATTCTTCCATCTTCTATCTTCAACACCAACTGATACTGTCGGTGGGTGATCATGACTCGAACTCCAACTTCTGCGACTGCTGCTAACGCCGCTACTGCCAATACTAACTCTCTAACTATCAAAATGTTCAAATGTTTGTACAGCTTATGGGACTTAACTACGGGGTCATCAGTCCCTAAACTTACAAACTACTTACGAACTAGGACGGCACAAATATCCATGCCCGAGGGGGGATTCGATCCCCCGACCGTAGTGGCCGTACAGACCGTGACTGGAGCGCCTCAGTCTCCTCGGCCACCGCGGCTGGTCTCTAACTATCTCTAGTGGCGTCTTCTAGGCCTTGATATTTATTTGATGGACCTGGCTGGAAGTGAACGATCTTCTGTCACGTTGTACAGTTTCTAGAAAGATCGATCGTCACGCTGCTCTGCAGGTCAATACTCTAGGTTATTGGCTTCTGGTCACGTTGCCTCGAGACGTAAGAGCTGGTTACGTTTGACAGTCTGTGGTTTCACGTGAGGTGGTCGGTCGATGGCCTGATCGCTGAATCAACGGACTCGGCTTGTGGAGAGAGCGATGGACTCCTAGCCTCACATGAATACTCGGAGGGACAAAGACGGCTGAGTCTGCTGCGTTACCCGGTCGACGCACTGTCGGAATGCGGCGCAGGTCTGCTGTTTTACTCGACCGTGCCTATCTGAACTGAACTAAGTTTTCATTTTTACTTCACGTATTATTCACTTTTCATTTATTACTGCATTTCATCTCACTAATTTATTTGCACACTCTCCTGCACACCCAACACTGTCACAAGCGGTTTATCCTATAGCGAAATTGAAGTAGATAGTTCCTCTGAGTTGGTATAGAAAGAGATTGTATATGAAAATCGGACTAAATTAATAACTGGTTCGTTTACCGACCCCCTGATTCAGACGATTCGATTGCAGAAATGATCAAAGAAACGTTGGATAAAATTTCCCCGCTGCGGAGCGGCCGAGCGCATTGAGGCGCTATGCTACGATGCGCGAGGTCGTTTCCCGTCGGGGGGGGGGGATTCGAACCCCCCCCCCCCCCACACACACACACCATGGGCATGGATGTTCGTGGCGTCTTTAGTATAAGTTAGTTAATAAGTAATTTGTAAGTTTAGGGACTGATGAGCCCGCAGTTAAGTCCCATAAGCTTTACAAACATTTGAATTTGATCAAATTTCAAAACGCACTCGCCGGCCGCGGTGGCCGGGGGACTGAGGCGCTTCAGTCACGGTCTGCACGGCCACTACGGTCGGGGGTTCGAATCCCCCTCGGGCATGGATATTTGTGCCGTCCTTAGGATTAGCTAGTTCATAAGTAGTTTGTAAGTTTAGGGACTGATGACCCCGTAGTTAAGTCCCTTAAGCTTAACAAACATTTGAACATTTTTGAAAACGCACTCAAAGCATGCAATTTTAATTGGTGGCAACTTTAACTTACCCTCTGTATTTATTGATAGGGTGTCTGTTTCTTTCGGACATGTCTGAAAGAACAGAAACCATTAGTTGACTGTACCGGATGTAAATTTACAAAATCGAAATACTGAAACATTTCGACCGTAGCTAGAAGTTGAGTATTTGAGTTGGAAAGAGAGCATGCCTGGATAGCCTAATCGTTTAAGGCGACCTCTGGCACGAAGCGGAATATCCGGGTTCGAATCCCGGTCCAGCACAAATTTTCAAATTTTCAATCCCCCGAAACGATCTAAATGTTTCAATATTTCGATTTCGTACCCTCTAAATGTTGGCAAAAATACATGTTTAAGACGGGAGGCAAGCATAAAACATCGTCCGAAATTTACTGAACGATTCTCCGAAAATTATCTGGAGCAATTCGTTCATGAACCCACTAGACTAGTAAAAGGTTGTGAAACCATACTTGACCTCCTAGCAACAATTAATCCAGAGCTAATGAAGACCATGAAAACAGCCGCAGGGATTAGTAGTGAGCCGGCCGAGGTGGCCGAGGGGACTGAGGCGCTACGTTCACGGTCTGCACGGCCACTACGGTCGGGGGTTCGAATCCCCCCTCGGGCATTGATATTTGTGCCGTCCTAGTTCGTAAGTAGTTCATAACTAGTTTGTAAGTTTAGGAACTGATGACCCAGTAGTTAAGTCCCATACACTATACAAACATTTGAACATTTGATTAGTAGTGAACACAGAGTCGTCGTAGCGACTATGATATCGAGATTCCCAAATCCATCAAAATTAAAAGAAAAATATATACATTCGGAAAAGCAAATAAAATTCGATTAACACTTTCTTGAGAGAGAATCTTCAGTCTTTTAAGTATAACAAACTGAGTGTCGATCAGATGTGGCTAACATTCAAAGAAATAACATCGACAGCTATTGAGAGAGTCATACCAAATAAATTAACAAAAGAGGGTGCTGCCCCTCTGTGGTACACAAAACAGAATAAACCACTCTTGTAAGAGGAAAGAAAAAAAGGGACTAATAACCATTGTAGTTTAGTTCCTTCCAAAATCCAACAACAACAAAGAAAAAAAAAACATGCCAAATTTAAGCGGACAAAAATTCCCCAAAACTGGCAATTTTTCTCATAAACTCGAAATTTAGCACGAACTTCGATGCGACTCGCTTATAACAGTTTCCATAACGAAACCCTTTCACGTAATTTGGTAGAGAATCCTAAGAAATTCTTGTCGTAGGTAAATATAATAGCGGCAAAACACAGTCAGTACCTTCACTATACGATAGCAATGGTGTGCTTCTAATAAAAGTTCTGCTAAGCAGAATAGCTAACCGCAGCTTTCCGAAATTCTTTCACTAAGAACACAAAACAAATAATCCTGAATTCGAATAAAAAATAACCGCCAGCATGCGTAATTTAGAATTAGATATCCCTAGAGTATTAAAGCAATTTAGAATACTAAACAAATGCAAGTCTCCCGGCCCAGACTGTATACAAATTAGGTTCCTTTCAGGGTATGCTGATGCAACAGCTCCATACCAGGCTATTAGACGCAATTGCTCGCTCAGCGAAATTTTCGTACCTTTTTTTTTTTCAATTTGTTCCCTAAAGTACCTTTTTTTCCAAAATAGAATACACATTTTGCCGAATTTTAATAACTGCAATAAAGCTTAATTGAGGCATTTTTCGTGTTACAGCTGGCTTGAACATTTGTCTCAGTATTTTTGTCCCATCTGAGCTCCTGCACGTACAGAAGTGTCCTGTCAAGGGGAGTGCAGGGAGTGATGGTACGACATTGTCGACCGTGGGGCGAGGAAACGTACGCGGAGATAGTGCTAAGCAGTGCCAGAAACTTTTGCGCGACTTGCTCTTTATCTTTTATGGTAGAAATGACGCATGGAAGTAGTTCGTATATGTTGGCAGTAGCTCCAACGAGAACGACTTGCGACTTCTACCAACTAAATAATATTGATTGGAGGCAGGACATGCCGAGAAATGTGCTACCGACTTCATCTGCGATCAGAAACGTTTAGCTACTGAGATTGGCGGTGGTACTATATTATTCTCGGCCACTGTATGTGTGTTCAAGTCGCGCCACACTGAATTTCGTAGCTGTGCCAAAACCATTAAGCGAGCAAAAGAATTACAGCACTTTGGTAAGCAGTCTGAACGGTAGGTTGTTAGCTGTGTCTGGAAAGTCGCGATAATACACTCGAGACAATTAATTGGTATAGTAACTACTTTCGTACTGGCATTGTCTTATGATATTTTATTAATGATTAGGTGTAAAGATGAGATTTGCATATCCGAGTACTTTTAAGTTTAGTGGAGCAGACAAATAATTGAAATTAAAATTAATAAACAATTTTTAACTTGTAGATCACAGGCAATGTAGAATACAATACTGCAGATTTGAAAACTTTTTTTTCTTTTTTTCTTTTAGAGCTGGTACACTGCATGCAAATCCTTAAAACTGCGGGTCTTTCCACGTTTATTCTTTTCGGCAGCCCGTAGCCATACCGAAAATGTAATCGATAAGTTAATCAAGTAATTCCAATATGCTGCTTTACTTTGTAGATGTTAAATACTATTTATTAATATAGCAATAGGCCTATTTCGACACTGTGGCCATCATCACGCTATGTGGAGGTATAATTTATTATAATAACTGCATACAATTGCAGTATAAATGCTCTGGCAGATTAAAATTGTGTGCTGGAACCGGGACTCGAACCTGGGACCTTTGCCTTCGCGGACAAACGCACTAACGACTGTGCAATCCCGACATGACTCCCGATGCCGCCTCACAACTTTACTTCCGCCAGTACCTCGCCTCCTACTTATTATTGCTTATTAGGTATAAATTCATTACTGCTATTCTGTCAGTTTGACATATCCTCCAGCGATGACAGGCAGTCTCAGTCTCAGTTCGACACATTATTTGAGGAGCTGGTGCAGTTTAATACCGTAATGCCTCATGTTAGGTGTCATTTTTCTTTTTTCCATCTGATTTGCGACAAAGAAATATCTATGTTTCTTTTAGCCCAAGCAAGAAGTTAGAGAAATGCTGGTAAAGCCAAGATTTATATCATGGCAAATTGAAAAACATGGAAATGGAATTTCTAAAAGTCAAACCATTGCAAGTCACGTGAAATTAGTAGGGGAAGGCAGGTTAAGATGACGAGGAATTTTAGACGCGGAATCATTAATTTAATGCGATTGATGAGACAGAGCAGCAAATGACGCTCTTGCCTTACTAGCGATTAGCTCTCCACGTGTGCTACAATAAGGTATGTATTTACCGCTGACAGGCTATCATTTGTGTCTACACAATTGTTGGTTGTAATATTTCAGTGCACTGAAATAGCATCTGAAACACGCGTAGTAAATTTTACCAACCTATTTACCATTTTTTGTAAACTATCAAACATGCTGTTTCATTAATGTATATATTAAACTCCAAAGAGAATTTAATGAAGTGTTGTTCTCATATTTAAATCATGAATGGCCGTTTCGGGTAAGTTGACGAATTTACTGGCCGGACAAGATGACGGACTAGTCATCTTATTCAGACATTTCGTAAATCTTATTAATGAGCTTTTGATACTGGCTTGCAGAACTAAGCCTGTGTAACAAGTATAAAGGAAGGACGAGTAGCCTGGAAGGACCAACAGCCTTAAATGGCCACAGGAATTGATGACCATTGTGCAGGAGGTACAGAATGGTGCATTGGTGTGCCGAACTTAGAAAACTGAGGGAAAAAATGCCCTTATTGCAATCACAAACAGAAGAGAAACTGAAGAAAAAGACAAAAGCAGAAAAATTGAATGACAACTCGGGGAGGAAAGGGGAGAAGAATAAACAAAACAAATATGAAGATGCACTCGTAATTCCACGAATTCAGTCAACTATACTGAAGACGACGATGATCATTATTTCGTTAGAGAAAAACTTTGTGAAATCATCAATGACTGTGGTAAATTAGGGACTTCATATGGTTGTTCATTCTGTCGTAAATGGGCCCATGTTGCTTGTACCTAGCTCACTGTTGCAAATACGAAGAGCAAAGGAAATGTATGCCATTTCTGTGCTTAACATAAAATGATTTCTTTAAATCCAATTGTGTTTTCCTTTATCAAATTACACACCTACGTTCGTCATCCTACTAGCAAACGAGGGTAAGGTAACGAGTTTGACATCATTTGAAAAAATTCAAATGAATCGCTTTAAAGGTTACATTTAGAAAAACTACGAAATCTGTAGTTGGAAACCAGACTCTAATGGTTTCTCCAAAGTATTCATGTAAGCGTCAGGTCTAAAATAAGGGGATGAAAAATTCGAAAGCTTACTGTCATCTTACCCTCCTTTCCCCTACACTCGTTCTTTATCCCGTATTACGTATGCTCGAAATGAGTTTGCCTGTACGGTTATTAGTAGGTACGCTACTGGTACTAATGATTTGATAGTACTTTACATATACGGTACTGCACGCACAAAATCCATTTTTGGCCAACATCTTGATGAGTGTCATCATTCAGAAGGGTCTATTTCCGACAATATGGAAATCTTACACAATGTACCCAAAGGTCAATTGCTCAACGCACTTGAACAAATAGAAATCTACACACATCATAAGAATAAACCATCAGAACAGCTAGATTTCAGAGATAGGTATTTCTTTGAACTATTCGATGATCTCCTATAGAATAGTTACTCTGTTGTCCCATCCAACAATTTTTTTTTTTTCATTTTAAGGCACAAGGTCATTATAATTAATGAATTCAGCTCTCATTGTCATATATTTTAACCAAATTATTGTAATTACTCATGTACCTTATAACTGTGACACATATTTTATTTTATCGGGCTTCAACACTTCATCAAAAACATTTGTAAACTGTTATCATTGTTTGGTCCTACGTAAGTGTCCTCTTAACCTGACCTCACCGGTCAGATGCGAAACTCGCAGCAGACAGCTGTGCAATTTTGTTCCTAATACAGTATAACATACTAGTCGTGAAATTCCGAGGTAATTTCTACAATTTCGCAACTTCATCGCTGCCAAGGGGCTGCGTCGTATAAAAACGCGAAGAAACGGTTTGTATTGGATGTGATTTGGAGTGAAGCAACGCATTCAAAATACAGTCTTATTTAACCCTTTCGCTACGGTGAACTTCTGCAGAAGTCGGGAGCGAATGTGCTCCACAGCCGGTGGACTGCTGCAGCAGTCGAGTGCTGCCTGTGCCGCCCAGCCGGTGGACTGCTGTAGCAGTTCCGCCTCGCGTCATACATCGTAATATAATGCTACTGAAATGTAACGTAAAGCAATTTTATATAAATATTATTTAAGAAGCGTTTATGCGTTTATAATAATAACGTCCACATCCCACCAGAGCTGAATCCAAAACTTGCATCTTTTAGAATTTACTAAAAAATTACGTGAATTATCTGAAAGAAGGAAGAAAACTGTTTCTATTCCAAATGAATTTTTCCTAATAAATATATAGTATAAAGCCCAATAATTGCGATAACACTGAGGGTGTGAAAGCAGGGCAGAGTAGCGCCGTGGGGAGTGCGGAAAATGCACCGTACAGCGGGCACGGCCGGGCGCGACTGGCGCTCGTCCACAGCGCACGGCGCAACAAGCACGGCGCCGGAGTGAAAGGGTTAATAGCTTTTGTAGCACTATGAACTGTAGCAGCTACAAAAATATAATTCTAAATAACTCATTTAGATTTGCAAAGAATGCTGAGGATCAAGAGAATAATGTTCCGAATTATAAGTGTTTATTTACGGTGGTTAGTTATACTTTTAGGCAAGGAAGCAAATCCTTAGCAATTCAATCACTAAGAAACTGCGGTTCTTAACCCTTTGAGGCATAGTGGCTTCATTTGCTTCCACCTTAGCTTTTATTGTTTTCCAGCTGACTGACACAGTGGGCCGGCCGTGGTGGCCGAGGGGACTGAGGCGCTTCAGTCACGGTCTGCACAGCCACTACGGTCGGGGGTTCGAATCCCCCCTCGGACATGGATATTTGTGCCGTCCTTAGGATAAGCTAGTTGATAAGTAGTTTGTAAGTTTAGGGACTGATAACCCCGTAGTTAAGTCCCATAAGCTTAACAAACATTTGAACATTTGACACAGTGGTTTCAACTGGAGCAACACCGCCTAGAAGACAAGGCCTTACAACAGGCCCTGCCTGCGTCACACCGAGAGGCGGCGAACGCGAGCTGACACAACACCACCTAGAAGACAAGGCCTTACAACAGGCCGTGGCTACGTCACACTTAGAGGCCCCGGCCGCCAGTTCACTGGCTGGCCGCTGGGGCACGCCCACCGCCGCGCAGCGGCCGGCCAGTCAGATGGCGGTGGGCGGTGGGCGTGCCCCAGCGGCCAGCCAGTCAGCTGGCAGCCGCCGCCTCTTGGTGTGACGCAGGCACGGCCAGTTGTCAGGCCTTGTCTTCTAGGCGGTGTTGATTGGAGCCATCTTCTGTCCGTCCTACTTAGTGCTGCCATCTGTGAGATTTTTTTGTAACTACGTCCAGAGTCTGTTTTGTTGTCATAAGTTGCTAATACTTGTGTTTGTATCAGTTGTAGTGGCTGATTTTCAATTTACTCCAGTAAATATTTGAGCATATATAAGGTATGTTCCCAGGTATTTATTTATGAAAATGTCGTAAATTTTCTTTGAAGTATATGAAGTATACAACTACACACAACAATATATATATATATATATATATATATATATATATATATATATATATATATATATATATATATAATGATTATGCAGCCAAGATCGCATTTTTCATTTATTATGTTACCGGTTTCGGTTTTCGGACCTGTCGTAATTTACATAATTTCACGACATTTTTATATACTAATAGAGTACATCCAGGTTGAGGCATCGTTAAACATGAAATTAGTAGTACAAATAAAAAGGATATATCCATCTTCTAATGGTTTTGAAGTGAGGTACTTCAAAGTCTAGTATTGTACTTAGACTTTGAAGTACATTTCCATGGTGGCTTCATATGGGGCCACTGTGCTTGTGTGCCATTAGTAGGAAGGCTAAAACAATGTGGGCTGCCTAGTTGTGGTACTGTCAGAAATGACTGCAAGGGCTTGCCACAGTGATGAAATAGCCTATATAAAATGGAGAGACAAACTCACTGTAATGTTTTTATCAACCATCAATTCTACAGATGATGTTCCTGTTGTAAACAGAAAGGGAGTTGATGGCAGTGTAAAGCAAATTGCTTGTCCTGTCATAGCTGAGGTTGTTGTTGTGTTGTTGTGGTCTTCAGTCCAGAGACTGGTTTGATGCAGCTCTCCACCCTACTCTATCCTGAGCAAGCCTTTTCATCTCCTCATAAGAACGACAACCCACATCCACTTGAATCTGCTTACTATACGCGTCTCTTGGTCTCCCTCTGCGATTTTTACCCCACACACTTCCCTCCAAAGCTAAATTCACAATTCCTTGATGTCTAAGAATGTGTCCTACCAATCTATCCCTTCTTTTAGTCAAGGTATGCCAGAAATTTCTTTTCTCCCCAATTCTGTTCAGTACCTCCTCATTAGTTACGCGATCCACCCACCTAATCTTCAGCATTCTTCTGTAGCACCACATTTCAAAAGCCTCTATCCTCTTTCTGTCCACACTGCTTATCGTCCATGTTTCACTCCCATACAAGGCAACACTCCATACAAATGCCTTCAGAAAGGACTTCCTTAGGCTTAAATCAATATTCGATGTTAACAAATTTCTCTTTTTCAAAAACGCCTTTCTACCCATTGCCATTCTGCATTTTATATCATCTGTACTGCGACCATCATTTGTTATTTTACTGCCCAAGTAACAAAACTCATCTACCTCCTTTATTGTTTCGTTACCTAATCTAATTCCTTCAGCATCACCTGATTTTCTTACACTGCACTCCATTAGCATTGTTTTACTCTTGTTAATGTTCATCTTATATGCACCTTTCAGCACACTGTCCATTCCATTCAATTGCTCTTCCAGGTCCTTTGCTGTATCTGACAGAATTACTATGTCGTCGGCAAAACGCAATGTTTTTAATTCTTCACCCTGAACTTTAATTCCTTCTCCAAATTTCTCCTTGCTTTCCTTTATAGCTTGCTCAATGTACAAATTGAACAACATTGGGGAAAGGCTACAACCCTGTCTTACTCCCTTTCCAACCAATGCATCCCTTTCATGCCCTTCAACTCTGACAACCGCTGTCTGGTTTTTGTACAAGTTGTAAATAACCTTACGTTCCCTATATTTTACTCCTGCTTGCTTCAGAACTTTAAAAAGTTTATTCCAATCAACATTATCAAAAGCCTTCTCCAAATCTACAAAAGCTAGAAATTTTGGTTTGTCTTTTCTTAATCTATCTTCTAGGATAAGCCGTAAAGTGAGTATTGCCTCCCGTGTTCCTACATTTCTCCTGAACCCAAACTGATCTTCCCCGAGGTCGGCTTCTACCAGCTTTTCCATCCTTCTGTATATAATTCGTGTTAATATTTTGCAACCATGACTTATTACACTGATGGTTCTGTAGTTTTCACACCTGTCTGCACCCGCTTTCTTTGGAATGGGGATTATAACATTTTTCTTAAAGTCTGAGGGTACTTCATCTGTCTCATACATCTTACACAATGTGAAACAATTTTGTCATGGCTGGTTCTCCCAGAGACTTCAGTAGCTCTGACGGGATATCATCTACTCCAGGGGCCTTGTTTCGACTTAGATCATTCAGTGCTCTGTCAAGTTCATCTCTCAGTATAGTATCTCCTATTTCATCATCATCTACATCCTCTTCCCTTCCTACAATATTGTCTCGAAGTTCATTTCCTTTGTAGAGCCCCTCTATATACTCTTTCCACCTTTCAGCTTTCCCTTCTTTGCTGAGAACTGGTTTTCCATCAGTGTCCTTGATATTCATAGAGCTGTTTTTCTTATCGCCAAATGTTTCTTTTATTTTCCGGTAGGCTGTATCTATTTTTCCCCTATTTATACATTCTTCTACATCCTTGCATTTGCCTTCTAGCCATTCCTGCTTAGCCATTTTGCACTTCCTGTCAATCTCATTTCTTAGTCGTCTGTACTCCATTTTGCCCGTTTCATTTACTGCATTTTTATACTTTCTCCTTTCATCGATTAAATTTAGTATCTCCTGTGATATCCAAGGATTCTTTGTAGGTCTTGCCTTCCTACCTATTTTGTCCTCTGCTGCCTTCACTATTTCATCTCTCAATTTTACCCATTCCTCCTCAACTGTTTTATTTTCCCCTGTTTCTGTCAATTGTTGCCTGAAGCTCCCTCTGAAATTCTTAAGAACTTCAGGTTCCTTCAATTTATCTAGGTCCCATCTCCTTATTTTCCTACCTTTCTGTAGTTTCTTCAGTTTCAGCCTACAGTTCATAACCAACAAGTTATGGTCAGAGTCTATGTCTGCCCCTGAGTATGTCCTACACTTCAAAACCTGGTTCCGAAATCTATGTCTTACCATTATAAAATCTATCTGGTATCTCCCGGTGTCTCCTGGTCTCTTCCACGTATACAACCTTCTTTTGTGATTCTTAAACCAGGTGTTTGTTATAACTAAATTATGTTCCGTGCAAAATTCTACCAGGCGGCTTCCTCTTTCATTCCTTTTGCCCAGACCATATTCACCCCCTATCTTCCCTTCCCTTCCTTGTCCTACTACCGAATTCCAGTCTCCCATAACAATTAAGTTTTCCTCTCTCTTAATTGTCTGAATAATTTCGTTTAGCTCCTAATATATTTCTTCGATCTCCTCATCATCGGCAGAGCTAGTTGGCATATAAACCTGTACTACTGTTGTCGGTGTTGGCTTCGTATCTATCTTGACAATGATAATGCGATCGCTGTGCTGGTCATAGTAGTTTACCCGCATTCCTATTTTCTTATTCATTATCAATCCTACCCCCAACTGATTTTGTATTTATAATCCTGTACTCACCTGACCAGAAATCCTGTTCATCCTGCCACCGAACTTCACTAATCCCCACTATATCTAACTTCAACCTATCCATTTCCCTTTTTAAATTTTCTAATTTTCCTACTCGATTAAGGGATCTAACATTCCATGCTCCGACCCGTAGAATGCCAGTATTGTCTTTCCTGATGATCACATCCTCCTGAGTAGTCCCCGCCCGGAGATCCGAATGGGGACTATTTTACCTCCGGAATATTTTACCCGAGAGGATGCCATCATCATATGTTCATACAGTAGAGCTGCATGTCCTCGGGAAAAATAACGGCTGTAGTTTCCCCTTGCTTTCAGCCGTTCGCAGTAGCTGTGTGACAAAGCCACATTAGCTGATGTTACAAGGCCAGCTCAGTCAATCATCCAGACTGTTGCCCCTGTAACTACTGAAAAGGCTGCTGCCCCTCTTCAGGAACCACACGTTTGTCTGGCCTCTCCACAGATACCCCTCCGCTGTCGTTGCACCTACGGTACGGCTATCTGTATAGTTGAGGCACGCAAGCCACCCCACCTCGGCAATGTCTGTGGTTCATGGGAGTGGATAGCTGAGGTATATCATGTGAATATGGGATGTGTTGACAAAGCTGACATCTTTCTATGCAATTGATAGAAAAGCAAAAAGGTCCTGGCTACGACTGTTTTGGTACTTTGTTACTTCATTTATTTTGTACACATTGTGCAACACCAATAAAAGCGTAAGACTCAAAGAATTTAAAAGTAATGTTGTAACTGGTTTACTACGTACTAGAAATTTGACAGGTTTACCAGGTCTATCATGTAGTACACCACCCCCTACAAGATTCAAACCACAGGTGCCCACGGAGAAGAGAAAGTCCGAAGCAAAGCATAAGCCGCAGCATGGGCCTCCAAAACAATGTGCATACTGAAGTAGGAAAAAGACCCCCCATAGATCCAGATGGCATAGTAAAACATGTGGTGTAGGCTTATGTTTGTCATATGACAGGAATTGTTTCATTATTTTCCATAAGTAGTTATTTTGAGGCTATTCATGGTATGTTGTGTGTTTTCGTATGTATTGTGAGCTTGTCATTATTTGTCACAGTTCAAATGTGTTCAAATGTTTGTGAAGCTTATGGGATTTAACTATGGGGTCATCAGTCCCTAAACTTACAAACTACTTATGAACTATCTTATACTAAAGACAGCACAAACATCCATGCCTGAGGAGGGATTCGATCCCCCGACGGGGAACGGCTTCGCGCATCGCAGCATAGCGCCTCAATGCGCTCAGCCGCTCCGCCGCGTCTTTGTCACAGTGGCTTCTGCATCTACATACATACTCAGCAATCCACCGTAAAGTGCGTGGCGGAGGGTACACTACACACTCCTAGGCCTTTCCTCTCCTGTTCCACTCCAAAATAGAACGAGGAAAGAAAGAATGTCTATGTGCCTCTGTACGAGTCCTAATTTCACTTATCTTGTCTTTGTGATCATTACACGAAATGTGATTAGGTGGCAGGAAGATCGTTCTACATTCAGCTTCAAATTCCGGCCCTCTAAATTTCCTAAAACAGAATTTCATGACAAGAACGTTGTCTTTCCTCCAGCGATCTCCATTTGAATTCCCGGGACGCTTTCCGTGACATTCGCACATTAGTCGAAGCTATCACTAACGAACCTAGCTGATCGCCTCTGAACTGCTTCTAAGTCTTCCTTTAAACTGATTGAGCAATACTCAAGACATGGTCGTACAAGTGTTTTATATACGGTCTCCTTTACAGATGAAGTACATCTTCCCAAAATTCTCCCAATAAACCGAAGTCGGTTGTCCGCTTTACTAACAACTGTCATTATATGTTCATATCGCTCAGCAGTGTTACGCCAAGATATCTGAACGACGCGACTGCATCAAATAGTTCACTACTAATGCTGTATTCGAAGATTATGGGATTATTTTTCCTACTCATGCGCATCACCTTACATTTTTCTACATTGAGGGCCGGTTCGTCCATCTCTCGTTAATCTTGTCGTTAATAAACGAGAAGATGCCTTTAACGTCTCATTAAATGTGCTCGTTAAGTGCACTGCGTTTGTCATTGCCAGATACACATCTCGTTTGCTAACCTGGAGAAAACGAGAAGGTACGACATATTTCGACTATGTTGGCAATAGAAACAAATGAAAGTGCAGTCTGAATAAACAGCTGTTCCCCATATTTGACTATCAGGGAAGAGGTTAGCAGACAGTTGTTATTTGGTGCTATGGCAAACAAACGTGAAAGAAGATCAAATTTTACAAGAAATTAGTGCTAGACTCTTGTGTCCTTAATAGAGAAATATGACACATTGGAATGTAAAAAAACCGACGCTACGACATGCAACGAAAAGGAAGCTGCATTGCGGCAAATGAATTCAATGCTGTCCATTGAACATGTAGGACTGCAAAAGTGATTAGGGCTAAGTACGATAATATACTGCCAAGTGCATACAACGTTAGAGCAGGTTAAATTGTACGTCGCTTCTCGCCAGGCTGCAGTGGTTATGTTGGCCTTACACTAGGTGCAACAAGCATAAGTAAATACTGAATTAATAAGTTTGCACACACAGATAATGTATTCTGTTTCTTATTACAACAGATAACTTACAAAATTCATAACTACATGTTGGTCTCTCAGGTGGTCGTGTAGTTTTTCATGCAGAATTTCCACAGTGGCTTTTCGAAGACGAAATTGCGTAACAAATTCTGCATCATCCAAGCATTCAAAATGATTTGGACGAACATAAATACGTCTAGGACGCCTTATAGGGGGAATGTCCTTTAGATCATCCAAAATATTGACATCGTAGTAATTGTCAACGAAATCTTATTCCAGCCATTTTCATCATACCGATTCTCACTTAACTAGTCGACACCCGTAAGTTTGTATTTTGATATCGCAACAATATCTTTAAGGTTATGTTACGTATCTGCAATGTATCAAACTCATCTAACCGCTACTTACATGGATAGGGCGAGAAATACTACGATACAATTTACCAATAAAGCTGCGTTACACACTAGTTTTTCATACATGTAGTGCTTCTGTTATTTTGTTCGATAAATCGGTCTTTTTCACGTGAATATATTGATGTATTTTAGCGCTTTGGAATCCTGCCATTTTGATACAGATTCTCACTTAACTGGTCGTTAGCCGTGTAACGAGTAGAATTTTACTCGTTAACTTAACGGCCAGTTTGAGGTCCTTTAACCTCAGGTTAACTCATAACGAAACATTGACAAACACAATACTCCACTAACGATAAGTTAAAATATTTACTGGAACTTAACGAGACATTGACAAACCGGCTGCCATTCTTCGCACCAACTAGAAATTTTGTCCAAGTCATCCTGTATGCTATTACAGTCAGTTACAGACGACACCCTTCCATACACCACAGCATCATCAGCAAACAGCCGCAAATTACAACTTACTCTGTCCATCAGATCATTTATATAGATAGAAAATAATAGCGGTCCTATCACACTCCCCTGGGGCACGCCTGACGATACACTCGTCTCTGATGAACACTCGCCGTCGAGAACAACGTACTGCGTTCTATTACTTAGTAAGTCTTCCAGCCAATCACAAATCTTTGAACCTATTCCATAAGCTCATAACTTCGTTAGCAGTCTGCAGTGTGGCACCGCGTCGAACGCCTTTTTGAAATCGAGAAAAACACAATCCGCCTGTTGCCTTTCATCCATGGCTCGCAAGATGTCATGTGAGAAAAGGGCAACCTGAGTTTCACGTGAACGATGTTTCCTAAACCCGTGCTGACTCATAGAAAGAAGCTTTTCCGTCTCAAGGATATTTACTATATTCGAAATGAGAATTTGCTCCAAAATTCTACAGGAAAATGATGTCAACGATATTGACCTGTAATTATGTGGGTCAGTTCTTTTACCTTTCTTATAAACGGGAGTCGCCTCAGCTTTTTTCCAATCACAAGGAACTTTGCGCTGAATTAGACTGGCGATAAATGCAAGCTAAGTAAGGAACCAATGTCGCAGAATACTCTTTATAAAACCGAACTGGTATTCCATCTGGACCAGGAGACTTTATTGTATTAGTTCTCTCAGCTGTTTCTCTACATCGGAAATACCTATTACTATGCCCTCCATTTGGGAGTTAGTGCGTTGATCAAATGATGGTACGTTTGTGCAGCCCTCCTGCGTGAAAGATTTCTTCTTAAAGGTTAAATTTAGAGCTTCAGCTTTCCGTATGTTTTCTTCTATTAAGGCCCCGGAATGATCAACGAGTGACTGCATTTTGACCCGCTTATCTATTTTACATAGTCACCCCCTAATTTGTAAGCAATTGTACAAAAAAATTAATAAACTGTTATTTTCATTTCCTTATAATGTATTTCAACTATTTCAACCAGTTTTCACATGAAATCCATTGGTTTTATGTTCTGTGTCTTAAAGAGTTAATGAGACTCGAAAAGCTTAACCACTACTTTATAATATTACTATTGTGTAAAATTTATACCTGAATGTTCCGATTGCAGTGAGTCAACGATTTCAGTAGAGACTGCTTTGTTTCATGCAGTTTGACAAAAGTTATTTGACTATACGTCGACATGTTCTGATGGTTACCTAATAGTTTGAAAAAGTGAACACGAAACTACAACAAAAAAAAAATGTCCGTGCATAAATTGTTGAGGAATTGTTAATATTAGCCCGTCACATTCTTGAAGATATACAGTTGGATACCTGTCGGTAACTAAAAAAAAATCATGATGTGTACGTGCAAGGCACAGAAGCAAGGCCAAGCCGAAAAGGGCGTTTAGAAGATATAGCACCAAGTCTGAAAGAATGTAAAAATGTGTCTCGTATTTAATATATTAAAATATTCGCAATCCGATAAAAAGAGCTCATGCAATATGAAAGTATGTACAGAGCACGCAACTATCATAATCAGTTCCCTTTGAACAGTTACTGCTGCTGCAGTATGTGTCAGTCACCTGCAGCAGCAAACCATGTTTTTATGTGTTATTATTAGCCACAATGTACCATGGACTTTTATTCGAATGTAACCGCTTCTGGCCTGTTGTTGCATTTACTGTGTACAGTTGTTCGCTGTCTGTCAATGACGGTTTGCTTGGCACTAAAGCAGTGGTGTGTCACCATTTTATTTTTGACAACACACATTATTGTGTGTCTTTTACTTAACATCAAGAGAACCAGCAGTGTACATGTAACAACAGCTGATTTGAAGTTGCCAGCAGCAGTTGTACGACATGTCCAACAGTTGTCTCAACCGCCCCCTCCCCTATGCTATTGGTCGGCCATTTGGTAAACCACGAATTCGAGAAGTCTTTTCCTGCACAAGTGCACTGTAGTTTTTAGTGTAGGCCTGTCACTTGATAATGGCAACAAGTATTGCCGAAACTAGTTGTGAACTAAAGTAATTTTGCTTTAAATGTGATCTAGGCTACTTTTCTTTAAGAAGTGTTTCATTCTATTTACGATCACTCTCCTACCGACAAATGTCGGCTGTTATTAATTCAAGAAAGTATATTGTTTGAAATACATACCTTGCAGTGACTGTCAGTTCAATGCGTCAACAGTGAAAAGGTCGACTTAGCGCATACTTTTAACAGATAAATCGCATTCCAAAACTGACCAAGATGGCGGACAGTTTTCAACTAATGTATAAGCCCGGCATAGATATTGTCATTTCCCTTTATTCTAACCTCCTCGGGTATATGTTAAGAAAAACTGAGCTGGGAGCTAGTGAATACTAACAGTTTTCTACAACAATATGCTCAAAGATAATTCAGCCACTGCTTGTATAATAAAAGTCAACCGTTGCAGTTGAACCACAAGTTCTTAAAATTCTTCAAAGAAACCGAATTCAAACATTTGCATTCCACACAACAATCCTTACATGCATGTTTCATTTCACATCACTTAGCATTGTTACGCCTAGATATTCAGTTGATGTAACTGTGCCAAGAAGCACTCTAAGGAGTCACGTCACGGATTGCGTAGCCGCTCCTGTTGCAGGTTCGAGTTCTAACTTGGGCATGGGTGTGCGTGTTGCCCTTAGCGCAAGTTAGTTTAAGTAGTTTGTACGAATAAGTCTAGGGACCGATGATCTTAGCAGCTTGATCCCTTAGGATTACAGTCATTTCTTTAGAATAAGCCAAATTTAAGTGCAGAGTTAGTAAGAGTAGGTGTCTGTTTCAGATCCTAGACCTCAATGCCGCTTACCCTCAGTTCACGCCGTGCCTGTTGAGCGAAGTCAGTCAGAAACGGGCAGCAGTCAGTGGCTGCAAAAGGCCCGCGACCTAAACTCTGCAGGGCTGCCAACTGTTGCGTTGGCTTCAGGCGCATCCTGCCAACCATGCGGCTTCCGTTCGGCAGTTCTCTGTGCTCTGACCGCCAGACAGCGGGTAAGCCTCATCCAGATTACAAATATATAAAAAATAACGTGAAAGATACTCCCCTATATTCAACAAATGTATGCTCTTAGATTTTAAAAAAAAATCATTAAGATAATTTCCACAACACACCGAAATGAGAAACATATGGAGGTATACAACTGTTTTACCTGTATTCAGATTACATATACGTACATTTTAATAGAAAAATACTATTTGTTTATCTTTTTAACAGATGATCTAACTCCTATGATAATTGTTTACCGCTGAAAAGTTACTGGGCCACAGTGTGACAATTTTCAAGGTTTCTTTATTATTTGCAAAAAATATTTCGACATTGTAGAATATTACACATCTCGTGTTACATTCAAAATAATTTTGATACTAATTTAAAGTTCTTGCTAAGTTCTGTTTAGGTGCATAACTTAGCAACAATAGTTCATTTGTATCACTATATCACCTAAGCACTCAGGGTAGAATTGCGATGTACGTTTCTCACAGTAAAAAACAAAACAAACAAAAAACAAAAAACAAAAAACAAAACAAAAAAACAATTAGGTAAAACCATGGACATGGGTTCTGTGGAGTGTAATAAGTATAGTGCTGGATATTCCATGTGTTTTACTAGCCGCATATTTAGAAGAATATTTTATAAACAACATAATGTGTGAAATAAATTGTAAATAATCATTTACAGTACCCACAACGTTAAAAGTGTAGAATATTCAATCATTGCAAATATGCTCATATTGTAAATTAACATCGGACGATCTATTTTTGTAAGAATATCTTGTCTTTCATATTCATTTCATCCATGTCCTCTGGCCACTTTTATTTCACAATTTTATATTTTTACGAAGTTACAGCGTTCAATGAGTGAAATAAATCGCAATTTGCGATGTTATGGCTTCACTGTACTAGGTTCAGATGGAATACCAAAGTGCGTCGAATGAAAATTTGTGCCCGGCCGGGATTCGAACCCGGGATCTCCTGCTTACTAGGCAGATGCGTTGACCACTCCGCCACCGAGGTCACAGGGACCAGCCCGAATGCAGAGGACTCTTCCCTGCACGTCTCTGGTACAGTGATGCCATAACATCGCAAACTGCGATTAATTTCATTAATTTGAACGCTGTAATTCGTCAAAAATATATATAATTGTGTACAGGCCGAGGCTGGGCTCCTGACGACAGTTAATTGTGTCTCGATACCTCACGGTCTGATCTCCCTGACGCGGGAATACGGTATTGTGGCTGCGAGCATTACAGAATTAAGAGGCTGTGGTAATAGGAAAGAGACAGCATGGCGAATGGAGATTTGTGCAGGGAAGAGTCCTTTGCAGTCGGGCTGGTCACTGTGTCCTCGGTGGCGGAGTGGTCAATCCGTCTGCCAGGCACAAATTTTTATTCGCCGCAGCTTGGTATTCCATCTAAACCTAGTACAGTGAAGCCATAACTTCGCAAATTGCGACTTATTTCACTTTTAGTTCAGTCTGGATTTGTGCATTTGACTGAAAATAGAGAAGTTATTCTCACTTTCCCAGTATAAACGTCTTGCAAATTAAGAACAAGCACTAATAATTTTTCCTTAAGTCTTCTTTTAAATCGTTTCTTGGAGTCTCTTGATTTTCTTCAATACTAGTTACATAAAATCTTAGCCGGGTTCACACAAGTAACTAAACTGAGACTACAACACGTGTCTTTCTGCAGTTGCACTGTAAGCTGTCGTTCACACTTCACACAGAACTTCACAAATACTAGTTAGTTGTGCAGTTTGCAATATGGAGTCCTCAGTCTCAGCTGAACACGATTGGCACGACACTTTCATTCTTGGCCAAACATCCGTTACGCTTTCTTTCACAAGCACACGGAGTTTTTTAATCATTTATTCGACATTTTAGCCGTAAACAAAGACGTCAAAAATTGAACCTCGAACGCAGACACACTCATATGACTTAAAATGGTACGTTGTTCTCGACGGCGAGTGTTCATCAAAGACGAGTGTATCGTCAGGCGTGCCCCAGGGGAGTGTGATAGGACCGCTATTATTTTCTATCTATATAAATGATCTGATGGACAGACTAACTTGTAATTCGCGGCTGTTTGCTGATGATGCTGTGGTGTATGGGAGGGTGTCGTCTTTAACTGACTGTAATAGCACACAAAATGACTTAGACAAAATTTCTAGTTGGTGCAAAGAATGGCAGCTAGCTCTCAATGTAGAAAAATGTAAGGTGATTCGCATGAGTAGGAATAACAATACCATAAAGTTCGAATACAGTATTAGTAGTGAGCTTCTTGATGCTGTCGCGTCGTTCAAATATCTAGGCATAACAATGCAGAGTGATATGAAATGGAACGAACATGTAAGGACAGTTGTGAGTAAGGCGGATAGCCGACTTCGGTTTATTGGGAGAATTTTGGGAGGATGTACTTCATTTGTAAAGGAGACCGCTTATAAAACGCTTGTACGATCACGTCTTGAGTATTGCTCAAGTGTTTGGGACCCACAGCAGATCAGTTTAAAGGAAGACATAGAAGCAGTTCAGAGGTGAACAGCTAGGTTTGTTACTAGTAGGTTCAACCAATGCGCGAGTGTCACGGGAATGCTCCGGCAACTCAATTGGAGATCGCTGGAGGAAAGACGACGTTCTTTTCTGAATTTCTGTTCAGGAAATTTAGAGGGCTGGAATTTGATGATGAGTGTAGTACGATCTTGCTGCCTCCTACTTACATTTCGCGTGGTTATCACAAAGACAAGATAAGAGAAATTAGGGCTCGTATGAAGGCATATAGGCATTCTTTCGTTCTATTTGGGAGTGGAATAGGAAAGGAAATGCGTAGTAGTGGTACAGTGTACCCTTCGCCACACACCTTACGGTGGATTGCGGAGTATGTATGTAGATGTAGAAATACCCCACGAGGTGACAATCGAATGTCGATATTTGGTGGTGCGGGAAAAAAGTGGCGAAACAAAGTACTACCAAGTTTTTTTCGTTGCGTGGGAAACGTAGCGTCTTGAAAGTGCCGCCTCTAAAAACAGAGAACACACTTGCTACTGAACTACAACTTCACAATGCAACTAGCTATTGCACGCCATTAGTTACTAGTCTGAACCCAGCTTACTGAGAGATCCAAACAACTGCAGAGGCTGGCACTGGTCATCGTTGGGAGCTCTAGTGGAAGACGGCTGATGCAGCAGTAGCGGGCAGGTCGGGAGAGAAGAGGAGTGTACACTGAGTTTGCTGCAGAGTCTCGTCTGAGATGAGGAGGAGGCTCGGCCGGCTGCGATACAGAGCACTGGTGCATCTCGCTGCTCATGTCGGCACAAATGACTCCTGATGGCTGGATTCTGAGACCATCGTCGGTTCCTAAAGGCGGCTGGGAGGTTCGGAGAAGGCTGACCACTCTATTCGTTCAGTTCTCTCAGCTTCAAGCGTGTTGCCACAGACAAATATATACAGACGGGAAACCTCCGTAAGGGCCCGGTCCTACGCTCAGGGGTGCAGGGAGGGAGTGTTTCCAGCAGTTCCGTAAGATGTCCCATGATGGCGCTGTGGTCACAAGCAGCTCTTTAAACTGGCCAGAGCAGGCGGCAGGTAGCGGCTGTCCCCATCACCACCTCCCCTCAAACGCCGGCACACCGGACACAGCCGTGGCATCGTGGCAGGCGGCACGAGCTCTCCCCTCACCTTCCCCTCCATGCTACCTCCCCTCCATGCTACCCTCTGATGTGCAAGATGCACACTAAGCCAGGGAACCGCCTGACACCTGCTAGCATCTTACGGAATTACGAGGGGAGCGTAGGACAGTGGTTTAGGAGGGGCTGCTCCTCTGTATATGTTACTCTGTTGTGCAGCTCTTTGGGGACGAGCGTTAATCGCCCACCAGAAGGAAGCCATCTATTATAACACAAACGCAGGGCACAACAAAAGGTCGAAGGATCTTGTCTATACACCTTTGATCAGTAACGTAGCTAGGATGTTGTCAAAAGGGGGGTTCCTACTTGTTAAAGAGAAATTTACAAAGGCTCGTGTTTTCATTTCTTCTAAAAACAAATATAACATATTCATATTTTATGTAGGTAGTTTGTATTTGTTGGACCTTCTTACAAATACTGCAGTATTTTATATACAAAACTGAGGATAACATTTCTTAAAAATTGTTTCAATATACACCAGGGAACATTCGGTTGTTATTCAAGATTATCAGAATGACATGTGTTTCTTTGTATTTGACCACTGGCAACGACACGGTTGCACTTCACCGAGCTCGCTGCCTGTCAACCACGACTGTAGCTCGGTGTTTCGTAAAATTTGCATTAATTTTTGCATCAGCACAAATACCTCACATATTGATTTAGAGAGCGTAAGTCTATAATCGGTTAATGGCCATTTATTTTATTTCCAAGATTATTGGCTCTTTTAGTCTTGTCATTGCAACGTATCCATCCTCTAAATAAAATATTACTCTCAAACCTAACTTTAAAAAGTACTACATGTACTGAGTGCGGTGCCTTATGATATACTGGAATATTGCCACTCCAAATAACGACTCCACTGCTAACATAAAACTGCTGTGAAAAGACAAATAAGCTATTATAATAGTATGTATTTTAACTTACCATAACGCTAGTGGACGAATGAAAGTCGATTTTTCTCTTTTTTCTTGTTATGAAGTTATCCATAATTGGAAACTATCTTAACAGCACAAATGAAATAAACGACAGCAATTACATTGTATTCCATTGCAAGTAAGAACTGTAATGCTTAACATAGCAATAATGGAGTAAGGCCAACAATGGACAATGGCTAAAGGAGGACTGGTCAATAGGCGATGCTGCTATAGAAGTATTGATAATTAAAATCTATAGATGGTTTGTTGACTGTCGATACTGCGTACTCTTTTTCGCCGTATGACTCGCATCTCGACTTTATCAGAGTATTGCAATATATTCATTGGCGGAGTTGAAAATTTGTGCTGGTCCGGGATTCGAACCCGGACGTCCCACTAAATTATTTTTCATTTTATTTTGTTCGCTCGTTTGAGGACGTGGGATCGTGTTCATTGTATTCATAGGGCGGCTAGCCCTCTGGCCGAACGCGCTGAGCTACACCGCGCCGGAAGTTAGGAGTATCCAAGCACGCTTCCCACCCTGCCCGAATTCTCGAGTTACAGCACACTACGATTTAAGTGCCCCCTGCCCATTACTTCCTCTTTCTCGCAGCCTTACTGTATTTCCGGAAGGGATCCAACGTATTTGTGCATCCACGCAGAATCTATCAATTGCCTGTGGGTAGGGGGGAGGCGCATATAACACTTATATATACGGTGTCTGTTCTTTCTGAGGTCAGATCCGTTCTCGGAATACAGTAAGGCTGCGAGCGATAAGAAGTAATGGGCAGAGGGCACTACCATCGTAGTGCGCGATATGTTCAAAACTGGGGCAGCACAAAAAGCATGCTTGGATAGCCTAACTGTTTAAGGTGTCGCTGCCCAAAGTGAGAATATCGAGTTGGAATCCTGGCGCAGCACAAATTTCCAACTTCACCTTTGTGTACATATGAATGCCTTGCAGCATCACTACCGCCCGATAGCAGGCTAGCTAACCATACAGGCTGTCGAAGTGGTTGCCTGCTCGCAGGCGCGTGTGCAGCAACACTGCTTTCTGAACGAGCGTCGCAATCGCTTGCAGGTTAGGTTTACAAACAGTTCAGCAAATGTGCGTGGGAGACACCGAGGGGTTCATGGATTGAGGAGGCTGTGTAGGAAACCTCTTCCATTTTATTCGCGCACATGTTGGTGTACACTCTCGTGAACACCCTTAAGGAGGTCACGAAACTGGAGAGATGAAAACTATAAATATACAGTCCTGCTTTGGATCATGTTTTAATCTCCTCAACTTGTTTTGGTAATGGAGTGCAGTCTAAGAAAATCAGGTGATGCTGAAGGAATTAGATTAGGTAACGAAACAATAAAGCAGGTAAATGAGTTTTGTTACTTGGGCAGTAAAATAACAAATGATGGTCGCAGAGGATATAAAATAAGGAATGGCAATGGGTAGAAAAGCGTTCTTGAAAAAGAGAAATTTGTTAGTATCGAATATAGATTTAATCCTAAGGAAGTCCTTTCTGAAGGCATTTGTGTGGAGTGTCGCCTTGTATGGGAGTGCAACATGGACGATAAACAGTGCGGACAGGAAGAGGATAGAGGCTTTTGAAAGGTGGTGCTACAGAAGGATGCTGAAGATTGCCCCCGCAGCCGCTGCTCCCGGCGTCGTTTCCTCTGCAGCGTGGTAAGCTGCCGCAAAGCGTGACATCTGAATGTATGAGTGCCTGCCATCTAAATTTCCTCCTTCCAAATCATCCCCCTAAGCATTCTTGTTAACGTTTATGCATGCGCAAGTAATTTCTTATGTGGACAATAAATGGGCCGTTTTTATCATTTCGTTATATACAAAAACAGTGGCATGTGCTTTTAATTGTGAGAAAAAAATCGGATCCCCCCCCCCCCCCCCGTTTTCATGTTTTTGGAATAAAAACCATTTATTTTGTAATTCAGTCTCTGGTAAATGATTTAACAGAAATCCCTTACCTTTTAGTTAATACGAGGCGCGTCCAGAAATTAAGTTCCTTTTCAATTTATCTCTGCTGCAGCGCTGCGACTGCAGTTCCGCACATGCGCTGTAGACGATGTATATCAAGGAGAAAAACGTGCGTCATTTGTAGATCGCTGTCAGTTACGTACGCTTTGTTGTGCTTGTTTGAACTGTCGGCGTTGATTGAAAATCCCGCCGCCTGTGAAATCAAGGCGGTGATTCGGATTCCGAATGCGAGGAAAGTGAAACCAAGTGAAATTTATCGGCAAATTTGCGATGTTTACGGACCAAATGCGATGAGTGATTCGATGGTGAGAAGATGGGTCCGACAGTTCAATGGCGGCCGTAGGGATGTGCACGATGAAGAACGAAGTGGGGGTCCAATTTTGGTTACAGAAAAACTGGTTCACGCGATTGATGACAAGATCCAGGATATCTCAAATCTTTCCTTGGCGGTCATCACTTCACCAATGACGACGAGCTGAAAGAAACTGTTTCCAACAGGTTGAAGACACAGGCGGCAGATTTCTATGAAGAAGGTGTACAAAACCTAAGAGGATTATATTAAAGCATCGCCATTTGCCTTTTAACCATCTCACATACTCCCGATTAGAGGACACAGTAATAAAAAATGTTCAAATGTTTGTATAGTCTATGGGACTTAACTACGGGGTCATCAGTCCCTAAACTTACAAACTACTTATGATCTACTTACGAACTAGGACGGCACAAATATCCATGCCCGAGGGGGGATTCGAACCCTCGACCGTAGTGGCCGTGCAGATCGTGACTGGAGCGCCTCAGTCCCCTCGGCCACCGCGGCCGGCGCACACACTAATAGGTATTCTTGGTGTAGAGAAGTAGCTGAGAGCTGAAAACGAATAAGTTGCCAGATCCGGATAGAATTCCAGTTCGGTTTTACAAAGAGTATTCTTCGGCATTGGCCTCATACTCAGCTTGCATCCATTGCTAATCATTGGAAGATTAAGATTTATCGTACAGTTGATGATGAGGTAATTAGAACTGGCGCACACACATATTGACAGGGTAAGGACATAAGGAAAATTAGTTGTTTGCCACGCTATGACAAATGCCTGCAAAATTTCGGCAGTTATGTGGAAAAATAGTATAAGAGTTGTAGAATTTTATGCAACAAAAATTTCTTATGTATCTGTGTAGAATTTCAATTTATTACAAAACGGAACTTACTTTCTGGACGCGGCTCGTATTATTGCACTGTGCTTTTATTTGATATTATCTTTTCAAATGCAATTTCATATCAGCACCCGTGGCGTAAATCTAAATATTTCACTACCTTCGAAAGTAGTGTCCACGATAGGTAGTTTAATTTCTCAAAGTTTTTTCTACAGTACATATCACTGGTCTGACTTTAACTTTACAAAACTGAGGGTACTTCAACAGCCTGTTTTATCAAGCTTGATTTAGCCAGAATAAACAGTTAAATTTTAACCTGTCGACCCACAAAGTGAACGAGCGCAACCAGACGGCCAGCTTCCACCTTGACCTCGATCCCACGTGACATAAACGTGCCACAACCTGCCACTTGTCTCGTTGCGAAGGCAGCTCTGCTATGTGAAGGTGCCACATCAGCATTGACCGTTGGTGACACCTGCGGTGCTCCATGTGATGTGCCAGATTCTCCCATGGCACCAGCCTGAAGGTAGCTAACTGTAACAAACAGCACATTCATTTGTTCGAGAACCGTGGACAAATCTTCCTGCGCCCACACACAGCATTTTCACGCCCTATCCATTACATCATTCACCTGATCAGGTGAGGAATCGCACAGTTTTGTTAACAAGGTCAGACATCATTATTGAAGTGATGCCAATGAAACTTATGTAAGTCGAAGTTTAAGTTTTCATAAATAGTGGGTATTAGATGAAGATCCGCCGCGAAAGGCACAGGTCCAGAGAGAGAGAGAGAGATCTAGCGGTAGAACTACAAGATCAACCACATTGTCAGCAGCGGAAACCAAATATCGCAGTAACGAAATAAAGTTATTTGTTGGCGCTATATAAACACATGAACACGAATACGGAAGTACAATTTTTAATATCAATTACACAATTAGGCTAATGAAACTTACACAATTCTAGAGGGGTTTTGCCGTGATGAACACAAAACACTAATCATGTAGGTACGGAGCCGTTAAGAGTGCTTAGATGGAAATCTATATTTATACAATACATTGTGGTATTAGACAATGATAGGCCGTGAAAGGTATAGGACTAACGCAACAGCCATCTAGCGGAAGAGTGGATGCAACTACGGGTTTGAGCGTGTTCTTTTTAGTTGAAATCTAAATTCCGCAGTAACTGCAAAACGTTATTGAGTGGCATCACTATTTCGCTTCTTATCCTCAATGAAAAACTTTGTGTTCATCTGCTTTGCTACTAGCGACTTCAAGTGAGTTCCTAATTTTAAATTACTTCATTTTGAATAGATATGACTTTCTACTTCCCTTATTGTATGGAATCTATATTTGTTTTACGCTATACCTAGAAGGAGAACACTAGCAGGTCGAAGTGGTAGACAGACACGATTTTTTAGTAGAGGAAGTAATAGGAATGTGACATTCATAATGATAATGCAACTGTTTTATGGACGATACATTTAAATGAGGACTGAAGGTGATTCGAATTAACTTTGAGAGTTAGAGTTGCGGTTTAGTGAAATTTAAGTGTAGGTTTTGTAACGCAAAATAGTCCGCATGTGAACTCCATGCACGTAACACGACTTTCAGGTTATGTTGTCATAAGGGAAATGTCAATTTGCCGGAGTTAACACAAAAGTCGTTTATTGGTGCAGTATGTCAAGGACGCACTTCAAACGATACAACCGTAAAAGAGAAATCAAAGCATTATTTCAGTAATACTTGTAGCTACAATGCAGCATTTATCACAGTGTTTAGATAAAATATACAAATTTTCAGGGTTCAGATGGAAACTAAAAATCTACATACCAATGAATTCCAATTATATTTTCTTAAACCATGGAGAGTCCTTTCTTTGTAAACACAACTGTCCGAATTTCGACCAAAGCCAGTACTAGTCTTGAAGAAAACTTCAAAAATGATTTATACAGAATTTCATTTATGAGAACATAGATTGACATATCCATGGAGATAGGGACTGATGACCTAGATGTATTCGGACATCTGGAATGTTGCTGATCATGTTTTTGGCGTACATAAATTCGAGTGGTGTTCAGATGAAAAGGTAGGAAACCGGTTCAAATTTGAATAAGCTGTTATGAGATAATTTAGTGCGACGTCTAGGTATGCGAAGCACGCGTCTTCACTTCCACGCTAAAAAATTTAAGTCTGTGTACTCAGCAAGCAAGATGCCCTCACCGTCTTCTTCGACGTCCGAGATCCGATACTCGAGGATGAAAAACCATTTAGAGTGACTTGTGGTGTGAAACACTCCGTAGCTTACGCAAGTTCATCAAAAGTAAAGTGCCTGGGCTGCTCACGGAGGGAGTGGTTCCGCTCTATGATAATGTGCGTCCACGCGTCTCCAGAGTCACAGAAAGTGTGCTGGCCAAGTTCAAGTGCCAGCATTGACACGCGGGTCGGCGAAGTGGCGTCAACTAAGAACACTTGCACCAGACAGGCCGAACACGAGCCCAATTGGGGTCTAACGGCCATCAGTGCCACACGGAATCATCATTAGTGGGAGCAGCTTTAGCCACGGCCGTCTTAATCAAGGAGGTTAGAATACAGGGAAACGCCCTTAGTCTGAAAAAGTGAAGCCTGCCTTCGCCATATTGCTAACCTCTGGTGAAGTGTTCGTATTGTAAACTAATGTTTTATGTCACTAATGTTTTATGTCACTGCCGTGATCTACAACGTGTTAAAAGAGTGAAAATAGCGGTTAAAAATTAAGTTTTTTAAATATATTATGACGGGTATTTATTACTATTTATTCACGAAGGTATATTGTTTGAAAGTACATACTATGCAGTGACTGTCAGTTCAAAGCATTAACAGTAAGAGGGTCACCTTAACGCATAGTTTTAATGGAGAAATAGCATTCCAAAACTGACCAAGATGGCTGACAGGCTTCAACTGACGTATGTGCTCGGCATAGATAATGCAATCTCCCTTTATTCTAACCTCCTTGGTCTTAATGATATTGGACACCAGGGCACGAAAAATCAGCGATCGACCCTTCCTCCCTCCCCCTCCACCCTCTTGCCACCAAAAGGAAAAAACACAAAATTTAATTTCTATATTCCATTTCTTTTATTTAATACTTACATAAAATACAGAAACATTTTCATACACAGGATTCAGTTTTTCCGGTTTTTAAATCGGCAAACTTTTCTTTATATTATCATCTGGTTTGAAATCTACTTTTGATTCGATACTTATGATGGCCAAATTTGTCGGCCTATCTTAGGTCATGGTTAATCGTAAATAGTCTTTATTATTTTCAGTTTAGAAAATGACCTCTACCTTCTGTCACAGGAAGTGTTAATTATATGCGCAAAGATGTTGAAACATTTGGGAACATAGACATTTAACTGTTGGAATAAATAAAAGTTAACACGTCAAGTATAGTTGTGTTTTACTTAACGAAAATTAAAGGAAGCAATTCCAACTCATTAAACAGCTCTTCCCCATCAATATCCAATCTATTTCCAAGTGGTAATTTTATTAAAGACTGAGACATTGTGCTTTTCTTTCCTGTCTGTCCAATTCCCTCCTGATTTCAATGTTTTGCAAAAATGAAAACCTGTCGTTGTGTTCCGTCAACAAACGCAATTATTCATTTAATTTTAATATCGCTGTGTACAGTAAAAAATTGCTTTAAAGTTAGTTTTTGGGTCTAATATGGTCTCATCCCAAGTTTTGTCGTCGTTTCAAGGACGTGGTTGAGCACTTTTTTGAATTCAGGTTCACATTCTATATCTTCAGCAAGTAATTTTGAAACAACCAGCAATAATGATCAAATGCACTCTCTGTGCGGTATACACCTAAATAGCTTATGACCAGATTTATCATTTTGACTATATCTGAATTAATAACGTCAGACCTTCATAGAATTTTGCTTACAGTGTTAATTTTTTTATAAAATGTTGTAGAATATTACAGCTAAGCATATGAACTTTTAAGTCTTTTAATTTTGACATTCATGAACTCGCCACGTTTCTTGCGTCACTGTAATTACTTGGAGTATAATACTCCGTAAAATGGAAGAGTTTTTAAAACATCACCTCTACTTTCGTATTGCGTATTTGAAATAGGCTTTAGTGTCACAGTAGGTATCTGGTTCATAATGGTATCCCAACGTGAAGCTGATGCCTAAAGGGAAGCACTTCAGCTTGGCCGACGAACTGAAGGACACAGCAGAGGACTGGCTCTTGTCACAACGAAGGGAATTCTGGGAACAGGGAATCCTTCGGCTCGTTGAACAGTGGGGCAGTTGTGCATAGGACTCTGGTGATTACTTTTGAACAACCTCTTCAGTCTGTAAGTGCACATATGTGCACCTTGGTTCGTTAACTGTGTTCTATGTCTGTGGCGTATTTTGTGTGCTCAGACCGCGAGTGCACAATAGTGTACCTTTTTGCTTTCAAATGACGCCACTTGTGTAGCCTTTGCAGCAGTACGTCTGGAGCTCCACGAATCAGAAGTTTGATGTTAGTGAAGCTGGCAGCCCGGCAGCGTCGTTATGACAGCAAGTAAATAATACACAAAGCTTTACGTTTTTATCTTTGTTGTAGTGAGTGATACGTGAAGCTTGAAGAATCATCTGAAAAACAGCAAATGTGAATTATTTCAATTTTCCTGGGCAATAAGTGCCGATGTTTTCTTAATACACACCTGTGTACCTTGATTCTTAGTGTGCACGTTTACAGTAGCTCTGTACTTCATAACGTACCATATCTTGGCAGCTAATGTGCTAAGTGATGAAGAGATATCACGCATACGAAAGGGAATTGTTGCAGAATATTCACATTCTGTATTTGAGGATGATTTGTTTGCTGTAATGAATCAACAGCGTACGAATTCTGACTCCCCACGTGATGCTCCTAACGAAATTCAGTCTCAAAACATTGAAGATTTAATGAATGGTGATATAAAAAAAAATCCATAAGAGGTTTGACGTGCACAGCTATTTGGTTAGTATTTCTATACTTTAAATAAATGTATTTTTGTTACTTTCTTTATTTGTAAAAAAAAAAAAAAAAAAAAAAAAAAAAAAAAAAAAAAAAAAAAAGTGTGAATTTTCACATCAAATTTTAAGAAAAATGTAGATTTGGTGCCTATCCGTAGTTTGTTCGTTACTCTTTTAGCATGCCTGACATTGGCGCATCTCTGGAGAGGAAAGTGATTCCAGTGGACCCAAGGGAAACTTGGAATCTTTCGCTGAATTCTTTCGAGTTGAATTCTGAGAGGCTGTGATATTAGACAAACCTCAAATCTGTTCTGGCCGAGGAGACTAAGGCGCTCCAGTCACGGTCTGCACGGCCACTACGGTCGGGGGTTCGAATCCCCCCTCGGCCATGGATATTTGCGCCGTCCTAGTTCGTAAGTAGTTCATAAGTCGTTTGTAAGTTTAGGGACTAATGACTCCGTAGTTGAGTCCCATAGACTCTACAAACATTTGAACTCAAATCTGTTCAGACTAGTTCACTTAGTTTCAAACCAACCGCATCAGAAATTCTGAATCATGTTGGGCTTAAAGTTGTCATGGGGACTCATACAAAACCAACTGGCGGTAACAAATACTTGTAAATATGTATTGTAAAATTTTTTATTGTAAATAAAATATGTAGGTTGTACAAATACTACATACTGTAATTAATTTTACCCTTAAATACAGTATGTTCCCGTAAGAAAATTTAAGAAATATGTTCACGATTGAAACCGAGGTACACAACCATCAACGTTCAAAAAATGAAAATTTTCCAAATTGCAAAAGAGAGAAATATGGTGCCTATGCAACCTAATAAACAAAAAAATATTCACATTTTCAAAATTTTAAATTAACCTTGGCACTGCGATTGAAGAGGATAAAGACTTCAGTTATACCCACAGTGTCGTTTCGTATCTTTTCACTTGACCACCCTCTCGTGTATCATCATCACCGCAGCGGTCTGCCGTGTTCCCCCCTGTAACGTACCTGCTACAAACTGATACCTTCCATAAGCTGATGCTAAATAAATGTCACTTCCACGTAGCAAGGTTACAATTACAAAATTATTAAGTTCAACACATTACCAGATTGTCGTAGTTTGGGTGTATCTCGTAAAATCTGCTTCGCTTGTAAAGTTCTCCACGTGCCTGAAATTCGGGTTAAGTTTGCGTGCTGGGTGATATCTTACAACCTACATCACTTAATGTGAACTCAAAATACAAGTCACACTTTTCATAAAACTATATTCAATAATACATTACATTGTTGATCTGCATACTGACATACATAGTGACTGCCCAAAGACAGCCTTAATAATGACGCCCCGAGTCTCTCTGCTCGGATCCTTATATACTATTTTGACATCTGACAACAATACATATTATTGTTAGAACCAGGAAGTTATACATTTATCATTAACAACGGATTTGTTACAAGATATACTTAATATTGGTAAGTAGAGCATTAAATGTTTATTCTTTTAAATACGATCACTTTGATAAGAATTGCCACAATTAAGTAATATATGATATTATATGTATTCGAACAATGGAATTCATAAATGAATATAATTCCTAACATGTACAGATTTACGTTTTTGCCAGCTTAACTATTGACAGTTTCTTTTAGTTCTATAAATATCGTAGTTTCTAAGTAATGCTTAAAAGCTGACCATGTGGTCATGTTGGTTTCAGATTAAGTCTTCGGAATTCACATAATAAATTATTGCCAGTATTATATTAATGCGTCAGACGGCATTTTAAGTCCATGTACTGAATTTGATGAGAATCTAATATCATTTAATATGTTTTCTGTTAATTCTACATGTGCTTACTTTATATTCCGGAATACAGCTTTAATATGCAATAACTCTGCTTCCTACTAATGGATGAACATTAACTGAGTAGTTATTAGTTTTTGTGGTGTGTTTACAATCTGGTAACATTCTTAAAGCAAAGTTATGTGATATCTGTAGATCAGCATAGGGCTAAAGGCTAGTTTACACGACGACACTACGTTTCATGAAACTGCGCTACTGGCCAATGCGCATTTGCAGCAGGCCTTCGCCCAACTCGTTGACGAAACTAAAATAGTTTCGGTACGTTCCAACTTTGGCGAAACTGATTGCGCGTATTTTAGGTTAGGTCATGACCAATACAGAACAAAATAAAACATAAAGGGGGGAACGGGAGAAATGATTCGGTTTTTGAAGATATATGCGTTGAGTGTGTGTTGGTGCGATTTTAACGGTGTGTTAGTGTTCTTCTGGCAATTATTTGTGAAATTAAATATCGATGGGTTGACGATTAGTGAATTGTAGACTAAAATACATCCAATTTGAAATACCTATATAAACTAAGTATGGCAATTGTGGATTTCGGAACACGGTACAACTATTGCAGAGACGAATATCTACTTAACAAGAAACGTAAAGCAATTTGTAATTTCAGTTCTGGTAACTATGCTTCACACATAACGGTAACTTGTTTCTTTATTGCATTACTAAACTCTGTTTAAAAGGAACGTAAACTGCTTTGGTGACATTCTGTTGTTGTTGTTATGTTGTTATGGTCTTCAGTCCGGAGACTGGTTTGATGCAGCTCTCCACCCTACTCTATCCTGAGCAAGCCTTTTCATCTCCTCGTAAGAACGACAACCCACATCCACTTGAATCTGCTTACTATACGCGTATCTTGGTCTCCCTCTGCGATTTTTATCCCACACACCTCCCTCCAATGCCAAATTTACGATTCCTCGATGTCTAAGCATGTGTCCTACCAAGCGATCCCTTCTTTTAGTCTGGGTATGCCAAAAATTCCTTTTCTCGCCAATTCTTTTCAGTACCTCTTCATTAGTTATGCGATCTACCCACCTAATCTTCGGCATTCTTCTGTAGCATCACATTTCAAAAGCCAAGCCTCTATTCTCTTCCTGTCCGCACTGCTTATCGTCCATGTTTCAATCCCGTACAAAGCAACACTCCACACAAATGCCTTTAGAAAAGACTTCCTTACACTTAATATTCGATGTTAGCAAATTTCTCTTTTTCAAAAATTCTTTTCTTCCCATAGCCATTGTGCATTTTATATCCTCTGTACTGCGACCATCACATGTTATTTTACTACCCAAGTAACAAAACTCATCTACCAACTTCACTGTTTCGTTACCTAATCTAATTCCTTCAGCATCGCCTGATTTTCCTAGACCGCACTCCATTATTTTAGTTTTGCTCTTGTTAATGCTCATATTTTCAACACACTGTCCATTCCATTCAACTGCTCTTCCAGGTCCTTTGCTGTCTCTGACAGAATTACAATGTCATCAGCAAAACGCAATGTTTTTATTTCTTCTCCCTGAACTTTAATTCCTTCATCAAATTTTTCCTTGCTTTCCTTCACCGCCTGCTCGATGTACAAATTGAATAACATCGGAGAAAGGCTACAAGCCTGTCTTACTCCCTTCCCAACTGAAACTTCCACTTCACACCCTTCGAGTCTAATAACTGCGGTCTGGCTTTTGTACAAGTTGTATATAACTCTCCTTTCCCTGTATTTCACCCCTGCTGACTTCAGAATTTGAAAGAGTGTATTCCAGTCAACATTTTCAAACGCTTTCTCCAAATCTACAAAAGCTAAAAATGTAGGTTTGCCTTTCCTTAATCCATCTTCTAAGATAAGACGTAAAGTGAGTATTGCCTCCTGGGTTCCTACTGAATCCAAACTGATCTTCCCCGAGGTCAGCTTCTACCAGCTTTTCCATTCTCCTGTAGATAATTCGAGGTTAAAATTTTGCAACCATGACTTATCAAACTGATGGTTCTGTAATTTTCACACCTGTCTGCGCCTGATTTCTTTGGAATGGGGAGTATTAAATTTTTCTTGAAGTCTGAGGGTATTTCGCCTGTCTCATACATCCTACATACCAGTTCAAATAGTTTTATGACGGCTGGCTCTCCCAGAGACTTTAGTAGCTCTGAGGGTATGTTATCTACTCTTGGGGCCTTGTTCCGACCTGGGTCTTTCAGGGCTCTTTCAAATTCATCTCTCAGTATAGTATCTCCTATTTCATCTTGATCTACTTCCCCTTCCCTTCCTACAACATCGTCTCTAAGTTCATTTCCTTTGTAAAGCTGCTCTATGTACTCTTTCCACCTTCTGAGTTGATTAAAATAACTTCTAGGGTCTTCAGACACAATTTCTTTCAGGAAGGTCGCTGAGCAACAGAGCTGACGTCTTTTTTTAATGCAGTGACGAAGCCAACACGTTTCTTATTCTTTTTATGTTTTGTCTTATGCAGCGACTTCACACAGACAAGCAATAGATTCGACACTACTCGTACAGCTACCAAAAGCCGGCCGCGGTGGCCGAGGGGACTGAGGCGCGCCAGTCTCGGTCTGCGCGGCCACTACGGTCGGGGGTTCGAATCACCCCTCCATCATGGACATTTGTGCCGTCTTTAGTATTAGGTAGTTCATAAGTAGTTTGTAAGCTTAGGGACTGATGACCCCGTAGTTAAGTCCCATAAGTTCTACAAGCATTTGAACTACCAAACCTTTCATTTTACGGCGACTACGGCACTCACAAAACAACGAAACTGAAGTGTATAGTATTGTCGCCGTGTCTACAGACATACATGAAACTAGTTGCGCGCAATTCATTTCATGCAACGAGTATCGCAACCTAGTGTCGTCGTGTAGACTAGCCTTAATACACAGGGATCTTCTTAGAAGAGTTACAAATTGTATTGGTGTTGCCTACATGCAAATGTACAGTCTTTAGGTGATTCCCTAAGTGGTCTGTTACGTCCCGCCCCACAGCCGCGGAAGCCGGCCGCGGTGGCTGAGAAGCGGCCGCCGGCGCGGCTGCCCACCAGGAAGGAGATCCCGCGGCCTCAGACGCCGCCGTCGCCTCTTCCGCCGCCGCCGCCGCCCCCGCGCGCCGCCACGGAGGCCGCCATGGCCCAGGAGCTGGTGCTGAGGGCAGCCGCCGCCGTGCGCCGCTCCGGCTGCCCCTCCAGGGACCACAAGCAGGAGCAGCCACAGCCGCAGCCGCAGCTGCAGGCCGTGCCCAGCAGCCGCTAGCAGCCGCCGCAGCCTGAATGCCAGCGCTGCCTCAGCTCTCGCAGCACCTTTTAAACTTATGGTCACTAGCCCTACTGTTCCAAAATTTCTTACACTCCAAGCAGGAACACAGTTATAGTATTCTGAAAAACCTGGTCAGTGTCAGTGATTTCAAAATAAACGCCACATTCAGTACCAATCGGAAATAAACTCTTCTTTAAAGTAATTTTTGTTGTTCTTAGTTTAGGAAAAGATATTGCGGTGTGACAGTGCAGCTGAAAAATGCCACCGCATAAATCTATTCTGTCGAAGGTGTCGTAATTTATTCACTCCTACCTTCACCAAGATCTTGTGGAATTTCTCTCTGTCTTCATAAGTCTGGAGCCCGCTAGTTGGTTTCCAGATACCGGCAAATGCCTGAATTTGCATAAGGCTAAGGCTGTGTTCACAGTGGCACCGACAGACCGTCGTCAGACGCCGTCGACCAAGTTCGACTGGAAACATCGACCGAAGGTGTTAGTCCGGTTAAAGGAGAAAGTTAGGCTAGATTTGAATGTATTCTATGTCTGAAGCATATTAGACTTCAAATCCCTGGGGTGCAAAGGATTCCACCGACATTTTTATGCTTCGGAATTAGTGCTACAATGCGACTTTTATTATTAATAAAGACTTCAAATGCATACGAATGAGCTACATCTGTATGGAACGAAGAAACATGTTCAAATGTTTGTTAAGCTTATGGGACTTAACTACGGGGTCGTCAGTCCCTAAACTTACAAACTACTTATTTACTACCTTATACTAAGGACGGCACAAATATCCATGCCCGAGGGGGGATTCCAACCCCCGACCGTAGTGGCCGTGCAGACCGTGACTGGAGCGCCTCAGTCTCCTCGGCCACCGCGGCCGGCGAACGAAGAAAGTGGCGAGGATTGTGTTGTGTCCTCAGTTATTGCTACTCCTACACAATCTTTACGAATATGTGAGGTACCGGTAAAAGGAGAAATGTCTGTTACATCGTGATATTTCATGGTGTCACTGACAAGCAATATTACAGTTTTGTTGAATTTATTTGAAGTTGTGTAGACATACACCAGTTAACCTCCATTAACTGGTGTAAATAATGAAAAACTACACCAGTCAGGGAAGTTTATTGCTCACCACAATGAATTTCGAGGATTTATTCTCATCTTCTAGTGCATTTGTTTACATAAGTACGCTACCTTTTCGACGTTTCAGTGTGTGATTTCCTGACACACATGCACTGCAGTTGTCTCTTTAGGTTATCTACTGAAGTTCGGAAAATCCGACAGAATAAATATTGAGGTGTGTGTGTGATCCTAATGTCAGAAACCATAAGTTTTATCTGTCTGCTTAAAGATATTGTACCTCTTCCATTACTCAAAATATGCAACACAATAATCGTGACTTAGGCCTATCTGTGTACAAAAACAAGTGTAAGTGACGATTTTTTGTGTTGTAATATCCATTTTAATAGAGCAGACAATACCTGCAAGTATAGACAGACGTACTATTTGGTATGTAAAAAAGTTGCCACGATTTTCTTATTATGCTACGATTTCCCTCATTACAGTAAGCTCAAAAAACTACATCTGTGAAAGAGCTGCATAAAATCACACATGGAAACGTCACAATGTATTTATGAACACAAATGCACTAAAAGAGAGAAAAATTCTCGAAATGCGTTGTGCTAAGGATAAAAATACATAATGGATACAGTTTTCAGTATTTAAATCCATGAAGAACACAGTTACAAGCCACCCAGAAACATGGGTTTATGATGAACGAAATGAAGTTGCGGTACACTGAACTTCAATGACTGTCATTCAGTATACCGTATTTGTGAAAGACAAGTGTGAAATTAAGAATAATGTTGAACACAGAAACCACGGAAAAGCGGAAGCACACGTAGGCCTACACCACATTTGCAGATCACTTCACAGAACAGACTCATCATCTTTTTAAAGAAGATCAGAACCAGTAAAAATAATTTGTGGACAGCTAATACCAGATTATCACAGTACAAAACAACATAAGAGAGCCACTACAATAACATTAAGATACGCCACAATCTCAGATTGAACAAGTTTCTTGAGGTTATAATTTACGCCTAAAATTTTTGATAAAGGATTTAACTAACTTGGGGTTTACAATAAACTGTAATATCAGGCCATAGATTCCGAATTATTTTCCGATTGTGATATTTATCGTCTTCCGGGCGCCACAATCTCTTTCTTTCACAAAGCATATCAGTTCTCATTGTCCACATCTAGCATGTGAGAACGTCGGTTGATTTGACCGAAGAAAACAAACTGATTTGAATTTCAAGGACTGTTGTCCGAAGTCTCTGCGTTCGGGCGATGAGATCGGCCACACTGTGACCGTGCCCATAGTGGAGTACTGATTTGAAACAATCGGCCGTTTTACGCCGATGTCTGTCGTCGGTAAAACTCACCGATATCAGAGCCACTGTGACCACAGCCTAACACCGATCTTTTAACATTTAAACTGCCTCCTTGAAATGATTCACAATCCTCGGAATGATTTACTGGGTCACATATTTTGTGGTTTAACAAGAAACAGGCTTATTAACCAAGAGCTAGGTACTACATTATAAATACGTAGCCATGTGTCCAGAACAAGGTCAAATACAAGATTGCTTCAAAATCATTATGAACAAAACACATATGCTTACAACAATAAAGCTCAAGAGGCTCACAAATTTGACGATTTGGCCAGCTTGTTACTCCCTGAAGCAACATCCTCAACAAGTAGCTGCTCCGCTCTCCCGCCACGTTAACTTGCGTGTGGACTCCAGAAACCCTGCACAAATGACATCTCCACACACCGTCCTCTAATTTCCCAAACCAAAAGGATTCTATTATCTTGTAACGGTGCTGAGATAAGTTGTGTAACATGTTACAGTACAATAAATCACTGAACTACTGCATATGGTACTGTTTGGTAAATTCTAAGTCCTGTTGGTAAATTTGGAGACACTAAAATAGAATTTATTATATAAAACAGTGAAGATCGTTAATCTTTCTTGGCTGTTTTACATAATAAATTAATTGAATAGCTCGCCACCAAATATGACAAACCTTTATACAGGGTGTTACAAAAAGTACGGCCAAAATTTCAGGAAGCATTCCTCACACACAAAGAAAGAAAATATATTATGTGTACATGTTCCTGGAAACGCTTAATTTCCATGTTAGAGTTCATTTTAATCAAGACATCACCAACAATTCCTGCCCAAACGTTCACAGAAAATCTGTGTTGATAGCGTGATTGCACAATTGCGTGCGGATTCTCGTCAGCCCACACATGTTGATTGTGAAAATTTATAATTTGATCACGTTGGAATGAAGCCTCATCCGTAAATAGAACATCTGCACGGAAATGAGGAGTGACACATTATTGGATGAACCATTCGCAGAAGTGTACCCGTGGAGGCCAATCGGCTGCTGATAGTGCCTGCACACGCTATACATGGTACGGAATCTCCCGTAGCACTCTCCATACAGTGACTTGGTCAACGTTACCTTGTACAGCAGCAACTTCTCTGACGCTGACATTAGAGTTATCGTCAACTGCACGAAGAATTGCCTCGTCCATTGTAAGTGTCCTCGTCGTTCTAGGTCTTCCCCAGTCGCGAGTCATAGGCTAGAATGTTCCGTGCTCCCTATAAGACGCCGATCAATTGCTTCGAACGTCTTCCCGTCGGGACACCTTCGTTCTGGAAATCTGTCTCGATACAAACCCTGTTATATGTGCTGTGGTAGCTGTACGATCTCCTACTGCTACAATTATAACGGTCTTGGCAAACGTCTGTGCTACATGGAAGCCCAAAACCTCATATATACACTCCTGGCCATTAAAATTGCTACACCATCAAGAAGACGTGCTCCCGACAGGAAGAGGATGCTGTGATATGCAAATGATTAGCTTTTCAGAGCATTTACACAAGGTTGACGCCGGTGGCGACACCTACAACGTGCTGACATGAGGAAAGTTTCCTACCGATTTCTCATACACAAACAGCAGTTGACCGGCGTTGTCTGGTGAAACGGTGTTGTAATGCCTCGTGTAAGGAGGAGAAATGCGTATCATCACGTTTTCGAATTTGATAAAGGTCGGATTGTAGCCTATCGCGATTGCGGTTAATCGTATCTCTACATTGCTGCTCGCGTTGGTCACGATCCAATGACTGTTAGCAGAATTTTGTAATCGTTGGGTTCAGGAGGGAAATACGGAACGCAGTACTGGATCTCAACGGCCTCGTATCACTACCAGTCGAAATATAAGGCATCTTATCCGCATGGCTGTAATGGATCGTGCAGCCACGTCTCGATCCCTGGGTCAACTGATGGGGACGTTTACAAGACAACAACCATCTGCACGAACAGTTCGGCGACGTTTGCAGCAGCATGGACTATCAGCTCAGAGGCCATGGGTGCGGTTACCCTTGACGCTGCATCACAGACTGGAGCGCCTGCGATGGTGTACGCAACGACGAACCAGAGTGCACTAATGGCAAAACGTCATATTTTCGGATGAATCCAGGTTTTGTTTACAACATCATGATGGTCGCATCCGTGTTTGGTGACATCGCAGTGAACGCACATTGGAAGCCTGTATTCGTCATCGCCATACTGGCGTATCACTCAGCGTGATGGTATGAGGTGCCGTTGCTTACACGTCTCGGTCACCTCTTGTTCGCATCGACGGCACTTTGAACAGTGGCCGTTACATTTCATATGTGTTACGACCCATGGCTCTACCCTACATTCAATCCCTGCAAAACCCTACATTTCAGCACTCTAATGCACAACCGCATGTTGCAGGTGCTGTACGGGTCTTACTGGATACGGGAAATGTTCGACTGCAGCCCTGGCCAGCACATTCTCAAGATCTCTCACCAATTGAAAACGTCTGGTCAATGGTGATCGAGCAACTGGCTCGTCACAATACGCCAGTTATTACTCTTGATGAACTGTGGTATCGTAGCTGCATTGTACCTGTACAAATGTTCAAATGTTTGTATAGCTTATGGGACTTAACTACGAAGTCATCAGTTCCTAAACTTACAAACTACTTATGAACTAGCTAACACTAAGGACGGCACAAATATCCATGCCCGAAGGGGAATTCGAACCTCCGACCGTAGTGGCCGTGCAGACTGTGACTGAAGCGCCTCAGTCCCCTCGGCCACCGCGGCCGGCTGTATCTGTACACGCCATCTAAACTCTGTTTGACTCAATGCCCAGGCGTATCAAGGCTGTTATTACAGCCAGAGGTGGTTGTTCTGGGAATTGATTTCTCAGGATCGATACACCCAAATTGCGCGAAAATGTAATCACATGTCAGTTCTAGTATAATATATTTGTCCAATGAATACTCGTTTATCATCTGTATTTCTTCTTGGTGTAGCAATTTTAATGGCCCGTACTGTAGGTCTGAGAACGTTCACGTGACCATTGCAACCAGCATCTTGGCAGATCTGATTCGGAGAATATCCAACTTGTGTGAAAATTCTTCTTCTACTCGGAAGGCCACAATTTGATCTCTTACAAACTCGTTCAGTTAGGCTTTAGGAATCACGAATTCATCTCCATGACCTGTTTGTTTAACCCATTGATTTAATTAATGGTTACACATAGATGGCGGTTTGTGCAGCTACGTCGCTGACCTATTTGTGGATGAACGAGTTGAAACCATTATCAGTACACCTCTCGACATCGGATCAAAATCGACTCCCGCAGTGTAGCATGCATTCTGAAGATTTGTAACTTCTCAGGCTTTCCCAGTGATCCAGTGACATGATGGGTAGTCGGGTATTCTGCCGGATGTCAGTGTCTACTCTGCACAATATTTCAACTACGTAACTCTTAACCTTCATCAGGTGCGACCTGAGACTACTTTCTGAGTGGACCAGGTTCAGTATTTATGTCTCCGGCCTTCCCTCTCCACTTGCGGTTGTAGGTGCTCCCACTGTGGTCTGCGCCCGTCAGACCCACCTCTGATCGTCCCATCTGTGGTCTGGTGGTCCTTTTGCGGTCCTTTCCCGCTCGCTGAGCTGTTCTGGGGCGCTGATGTCAGTAATGGCCCTAAGTGCTCCCTCTGTGGTCCGCGCCCGCCATATCCGCCTCCGATCGTGTCATCCGCCGTGTGGCGTTCCGTTTGTGGTCACACCCACTCGCTGAGGTGTTCTGGGGTGCAGATGTTAGTCGTGGCAATAGATGCTCCCTCTGTGGTCCGCGCCCATTGTGCCTGCTAATGTATGCTGTATTTTCAGTCCCGTCTTCCTCGTGCTCTGCTTGGGGAGTATTCTGCATTTCCACGCCTCCAGTGCTTGTGTCTTGGTTGTACTGGTGCTGCCCGTGTTGCTTATTCAATATTTCCAGAGCAAGGTCCCAGGCTCTACTTAGCTGGTAGTCTGTGTCTCGGTTCATGAGATTGTCAGCCACTTTGATCTCTATTGACTCCTTAATAACACTGTCCCAGAATCTTGGTGTCTGTGCCAAAATCTTGGACTCATCGTAGTTCATGACATGATCCAGGTCCAGACAGTGTTCAGCAATGGCTGATTTCGTCACCTGCCTTAACTACTTGGTGGTCTGACCAATGTACGACATTCCACATTGACAACGGATGCTACAAATCCCTGTTTTCCGTTACCCCAGGTTGTCTTTTACATTTCCCACCAAGCCCCTGATCTTGCTGACTGGACAGAAGACACACTTGATGTTGTGTTTACGTAGAATCCTGCTGATTCTGGCTGAAATAGAAACGGCATACGGCAGATAAGCCGTCTTCTTTGCTTCCTTTCCTCTGCTTCTGGAACCTCTGGCTTGGGGCTGGTTGGAATGGATCAATCTGTCTTGTCATATATCCATTCTTGTAGAACACTTCTGAAATTGAGCATCTTAAAGAAGTGTTCTACAAGAATGGATATACGACAAGACAGAGAGGGCATTCAAAGCAGCCCCTACACAAGAGGTTCCAGAAGCAGAGGAACAGGAAGCGGATATGGCGGGCGCGGACCACAGAGGGAGCACCTAGGGCCATTTGTGACATCAGCGCCCCAGAACACCTCAGCGAACGGGCGCGGACCGCAAATGGAAAACCAGACCGCAGGTGGCACGATCGGAGGCGGGTTCGTCAGGCGTGGACCTCAGAGAGAGCACCCAAGGCCATAGCTCCATAATAGCTCGTTGAGCGGGAAATGACCGCAAACGCAGCACCAGACCACAGATGGAACGATCAGAGGCGGGTCTGGCGGGTGTGGACCACAGAGGGAGCACCTGCAACCGCCAGTGGAGGGTGGAGGCCACAGACATAAATACTGGACCCGGTCCTCTCAGAAAGCAGTCTCATGTCGCACCTGATGAAGGTTACGAGTTACATAGCTGAAATGTTGTGCAGAGTAGACACTGACATCCGGCAGAACACCCGACTTCTGAAGATTTATTTGTTTGTTAATGATGGGGACTATGTGGGGCAACAAATGGGAAGCGAGACCAAGGCTAGAGTATAGTAAACAGGTTCAGATGGATGCAGGCTGCACTAGTAATGCATCAGGTGAGGAACGTGAGTAGCTGCGCGTCAAATCAGCTAAGCACACAGCAGATGTTCTGCATTTTAGTGTCATCTAGCACAGCTGCTCCCAACCCACAAGCTGCGAACATTGGATGAGAGTAGACGACGAGATAAAAGTTATCGGGAGGTTCCAGGTTTCTATCGTCATTGTCAGGGTCAGTGAGTGGAAAACGAAAGAGTCGTAATGCCAGGGCATGTCATTATAATACGGGACAAGAATGTTGCATTATTTCACATCGTAATTTGCCATTTTTTCTACATCTGAAATAATACACCAAAAGAAGTTGTTAAGACCGAGCGCTTTTTTTTTTTTTTTTTTTTTTTTTTTTTTAAGTTGAAAATTACAACTACCAGGTTACCAGAAGTATTCACCTCCTGCCGACTTCACTACAGGACTAAGTCATTCTTGGTTGTTTTCTGAAGACAAAAATACAGCCGGTCACGGTCTGCACGGCCACTACGGTCGGGGGTTCGAATGCCCCCTCGGGCATGGATATTTGTGCCATCCTTAGTGTAAGATAGTTCGTAAGTAGTTTGTATGTTTAGGGACTGATGACCCCGTAGTTAAGTCCCATAAGCTTAACAAACATTTGAACATTTTTTTGAACAAAAATACATAGCATGCCACACTAATATCACAAGTAAATTTTAACCACTCCACCAGAAAGGCATGGTAATTGTTAGGGAACTTGAGCTCTGCTTCTTCTAAAACCACCGGTGAACCATTTTCATGAGCCTCGCATATAGCACAGCACATGAAATGGAGAACTGAAAATGTTCCCCTGAACAAAGAAGAAGTAAAGAAAGAGCTAGATTAATTGGACAAAAATCTGCAACTCCACATCTATTACTCAACACCTTCACAGAGGTTGAAATAATAAGCCTTTAAGAACCTCAAAATTCTGGAAGCCGATAGCGTGGGCAGGATCGTACCAGAATTCATCAAACACCTCGCGTACAATAGCAAAACTTGGTTAAGAGACTTTAACAACATTCTCAGCATCGGTAAGATCACACAACAGTTCAAAGCAGCTCACCCCATGAATCTACTGCCCATTAGCATTGTTGTTGTTACTGTTGTTGTTGTGGTTTATAAGATCTGCGACTTACCTGTTTTAGAACCTGCTTACTTTATTCCAAAACAGCTCACACCCGTCAAGTTATTGTTCATTATCATTGTTGTTATTGTTGTTGTTGTGATCCATAAGAATTGCAACCTACCGTTTTTTGAATCTGTTTAATTTATTCGTCTCTCGGTCTCCCTCTGCGATTTTCACCCCACATACTTCCCTCTAATGCTAAATTGACAAATCCTTGAAGTCTAAGAACGTGCCCAAAAATAGAACCCTTCTCTTAGTCAATATATGCCAGAAATGACTTTCCTCCTTAATACTGTTAAGCACATCCCCGACGCCGCGGAAATAGCAGTGCGCACTAACGCGCCTTGCTGCTGTGCCCAAGGCCATTCACCGTCGGAGGTTCGAGTCCTCCCTCAGGCATGGGTGGGTGTGTTGTTATTAGGTTAAGTTAGCTTAAGAAGGTAGTAAGTTTAGAGACCGGTGACCACTGCAGTAAGGTCCCATAACTTTACAAACATTTGAACATGAAAAGCACATTCCCATTACTTACATGATCTACACATCAAATCATCATTCGTCTGTAGCACTACAGTTGAAAAGTTTCTATCATCATTTTGTCTGAACACCTTATCGTCCATGTTTCACTTCTGTACAATGCTACACTCCCGACAAATGCTTTCAGAAAGGACTTCGCAATATTTAAATTAATATTGGAAGTCAGAAAATTTCGCTTCTTCAGAAATGCTTTCGTTCCCGTAGCCATTCTGCATTTTATATCTTCTTTACTTCGACCATCATAAGTTCCTCCACTTCCCAAATAACAAAACTCATCTAGGCCCTACTACTTTTATTGCCTCGCCACCTAATATAATCCCTTCAACACCGTCTCATTTTCTTACACTACATTCCATTACCCTGTTTTGAACCTGTTAATGTTTATCTTATACCCTCGTTTCAGGGCACTGAGCATTCCGTTCAGTTGCTCTTCTAAGTCCTTTGCTGTCTCTGACAGAATTACTATATCATCGGCAAACCGCAAAGTTTTTATTTCTTCTCCCTGAACTTTAATTCCTTATCCAAATTTCTCCTTGCATTCCTTCACAGATTGCTCAATGTACAGGTTGAATGACGTTGGGGGAAGGGCAACAACCTGTCTTACTTCCTTCCCAACCGCTGCTTCGCTTTCATGCCCTTCAAATGTTTGTAAATCTATCGAATTGAACTGCTTGGTTACTAGTCCGTAGCCTTCGAACTACTTAAACTAAGGTAAACTAACTTAAAGACAACACAAACACCCTTGCCCGAAGGGGGACTCGAACCCCCGACGGCGAACGGCCGCGCGCACCGCAGCACGGTGCCACAGTGCGCACGGCCAATCCGCCGCGTCATGCCCTTCGACTGTTGTAAATGTTATCTGGTTTTTGTACAAGTTGAATATAACTTTCCGTTCCTTATTTTACCCCTGCTGCCTTATGAATTTGAATACTGTATTCCAGTTAACTTTGTCAAAAGATTTCTACAGATCTACACAAGCTAAGAATGTAGGTTTGCCTCTCCTTAATCAATCTTCTAACATAAGTCGTAATGTAAATATTGCCTCGTGTGTTCCAACATTTCTCCTGGATCCAAACTGATCTTCCCCAAGGTCAGATTCCACCAGTTTTTCCATTCGTCTGTATATAAATTGTGTTAGTATTTTTGCAACCATGAATTATTAAACTAATATTTTTTTATTCTTCAAAAGAGATAGAGGTGCTGGCGAGTACTTACCCTTGTGCTGTACTGCCGATAGTCACACAAAGAAAGAAAGCCGCGGTGGAGTAGCCGAGCGGTCTAAAGCACCTCGCTGCGGAGCGCGCGGTTGCTCGCTGTGGAGGTTCGAGTCCTCCCTGGGGCATGGGTGTGTGTGTTTGTCCGTAGGTTAGTTTACCTAGGCTTAAGTAGTTTGTAAGCTACGGACTGATTACCACGCAGTTTGGTCCGATAGATTTACAGGCATTTGAACATTTGAACATTTGAAAGAAAGAAAAAACAAATGACGAAAAAAAGAAGAACAAGCTTTAGGAACAGGGTTCCTTCATCAGGTAGGAGAGAACGGAAGAAAAAAAGGAATAGGAACAGAAGGGGAAGGTAATCCATGTCCTTCTGTTCCCATTTCTTTTTCCTTCTCTACTCTCATACCTGATGAAGGAACCCTGTTCCTAAAACTAGTTCTTTTTTTTTTCATTTGTTTTTTTTTTCTTTGTGTGACTATCAGCGGTACAGCGCAAAGGTAAGTACTGGGCAGCAACTCTACCTCTTTTGAAGAATAATTTATCATCTCTGTGGAGAAATTCCATCATTAATCAAACTAATATTTCTATAATTTTCCCACTTGTCTTCACTTGCTTTTTTTTCGAACTGTAATTATTATATTTTTCTTGAAGTCGGAGGGTAATTCCTCTCTCTCATACGTCCTTCACACAAGGTGGAACAATTTCATCATGACTGGCTCTCTCAATGGTATCAGCAGTTCAGTCGAAATATCATTTACCAAATGTTTGTTTGTAAATCTATCGGACCAAACAGCGTGATCATCAGTCCGAAGCCTACAAACTACTTAAACTAAGGTAAACTAACCTAAGGACAACACACACCCATGTCCCAGGGAGGACTCGAACATCCGACGGCGAGCAACCGCGCGCTCCGCAGCGAGGCGCTTTAGACCGCTCGGCTACTCCACCGCGGCTATCACTTACCCCTGGGGCGTTGTTTTGATTCAGATCTTTCAGTGCTCTGTCAAATTCTTCTCGCAGTATCGTTTCTCCTGCCTCATCTTCATCTCCTTCCTCTGTCATTTCTACAAGAGACGCAGAGGATACAGCACTCCCGCGACATGCCATACATCTACATCTACAACCATACTCCGCAAGCCACCCGACGGTGTGTGGCGGAGGGTACCTTGAGTACCACTATCGATTTTCCCTCCTATTCCAGTCACGTATTGTTCGCGGAAAAAAGGATTGTCGGTATGCCTCTGTGTGGGCTCTAATCTCTCTGATTTTACCCTCACGATTCTTCGCGAGATATACGTAGGAGGGAGAAATATACTGCTAGACTCCTCGGCAAAGGTATGTTCTCGAAACTTCGACAAAAGTCCGTACCGAGCGACAGTGTCTGTCCTGCAGAGTCTTCCACTGAAGTTTAGCGATCATCTCCGTAACGCTTTCACGATTACCAAATGATCCTGTAACGAAGCGCGCTGCTCTCCGTTGGATCTTCTCCACTTCCTCTATCAATCCCTCCTGGTACGGATCCCACACCGGCGAGCAGTATTCAAGCTGTGCGCGAACAAGTGTACTGTAATCTACTTCCTTTGTTTTCGGACTGCATTTCCTTAGAATTCTCCCAATGAATCTAAGTCTGGAATCTGCTTTAACGACGATTGATTTTATATGGTCGTTCCATTTTAAATCCCTCCTAATGACTACTCCCAGATACTTTATGGAATTAACTGCTTCCAGTTGCTGACATGCTATAGTGTAGCTAAATGATAAAGGATCTTTCTTTCTGTGTATTCGCAGCACATTACACCTGTCTACATTGGGCTTTAATTGCCATTCCCTGCACCACGTGTCAATTCGATGCAGATCCTCCTGCATCTCAGTACAATTTTCCATTGTTACAACCTCTCTATATACTTCCGCATCATCCGCAAAAAGCCTCAGTGAACTTCCGATGTTATCCACAAGGTCATTTATATATATCGTGAACAGCAACGGACCCACGACACTCCCCTGTGGCACACCTGACATAACTCCTACTTCGGAAGACTTCTCTCCATTGAGAATGACCTGCTGCTTTCTGTTATCTAGGAATTCCTCAATCCAAACACACAATTGGTCTGATAGACCATATGCTCTTACTTACACAGCAAAACGTTCCGATACGGTGATGATCTGGCCATAGCACTGCAGAGCAAATTTCTTGAAGAAGAGGCAGACTCTAACGGATGATCTTTAAGTCCTTAACAAATATTACGGAAGATGGCATCCGCGTCCAAATCCCTCTAATACTCAAGACAACAATAAAATCGCCAATAAACAGGTGGCTTTTTTAACCAACAGAGAGTAAAACACAATTTGAATCCCTAAATATCTAGGCGTTACATTTGATAAGTTCCTAACCTATAAATTACAACTTGAAAATGTTGGTCAGTTACCAAAAACAAAAAATAAAATTATTAGTAAACTGGAGGTCGTTCTTGGCAGTGGCGTAACTATGGGGTGAGGGGGGTATGAGGGGGATAGAACCCTCCACAGAACCCCCCCCCCCCCAAAAAAAAAGGGAAGAAATCGTATAACAGCAATCTGGTAAAGGTAAAGATTGAAAACTTGGGGTGTTTTACCATAATCTATCATTGGATGGGAGTAAATTAGTTTCTTCAACGGGAGTGGTAGATGGTAGTCTGTCTGGCAACTGACTGAAATTTTGCTCGTCAAGCAGATCTATCCCCCCGCAAAGCCAAGTCCTAGTTACGCCACTGGTTCTTGGGGTTCAGGATGCGAACAGCAGAAACATCAAAAGTCTACAGCACTGCAGAGTACTGTGCTCCGGAGCAGAGAAGCCCGAACAGCATAGACTTCCAGAAGGAAAAGGAAGGAAGCTTGGAGTTTAACGTCCCGCTGACAGCGTGGTCATTAGAGACGGAGCTCACGTTCGGGTGTTTGGGTTAAGGATGGGGAAGGAAATCGGCCGTGGCCTTTCAAAGGAACCATCCCAGAATTTTCCTGGAGTGATTTAGGGAAATCACGGAAAACCTAAATCTGGATGGCCGGAGGTGGATTTGAAACACCGTCCTCCGACTGCGAGTCCAGTGTCTTACCACTGCGCCACCTCGGTCGTGGACGTCCAGTTCCACAAAACCATGCGTATAATCACGGGAGAATTAAAATCTGCTCTAACACCGTAGCTCTCCGAAATTTCTAACATAGCTTCACCAAAAATAAGACAACAGAAAACATCTATTAAAGAATGCGAAAAAATAGTACAAACAAATGAAGCAGGATGTTTCCCTATGCCAGATGTCACAAAAAATTTACGAAATAACTGCTTAAAATCACGAAATCCGATATGGAATAATTGCTAATAAGTGGAGAGAACACCTTCAACTCAAAAGACAGCTGGAAAAGGAGTGGCAAAACTCATTATCATCTAAATAATAAAAGGAAGCAAGTTAGTTACAAAATTTAAAACTCAAGACTCACTGGACAGATTTTATTCATCTCAGATATTTTGGATTCGTCTCTATCCCGAACAGCAGAATAGGTAAAACTCACAGAAAAAAATAATACCAAAAATTATTCAATCATAATATTTGTGAAATCAAAATCCTTTTTTCTCCACACAAACTAATCGTAGAAGGATGAATTATGTATTGTGTGAAAGTTTTTTAACGTATTGTTTGAAAGGATTTAAATTTGCGCAAAAACTTACTCTTTCTGAGTATTTCAACATGAAAGATGCTCCTATTCCAGCATGTGTTTGTCACCGTACATTTCGGTATCATGAACTGCGTCATAGTTAATAATGTATACATCATTGTTTTTGTTTGTTTCATGTTTGCGATTTGTTTTGAAACAGTGGTAACCATGGAAACGGTTCGATGTATTTTTTATATATCCTTCTGATTCGACGATGTGTCCTCAGGAAGGTAACAACCGCGTCATCTTCGGAAGGGTTTTCACCACTTAAACGACGATATGAACATGTATAAAAAAATAAAACGGACTCATATTTTGACCTAGAATGCAACATATTTGAAATGTAACGGAATAGTGAGTGGCACCTGAGTAGGGTTACTTGTTAGTCACAAATATCCTGTAATGGCAACTTTCTACATTTCGTGTTCCCAAATTGTGAATGTACGATTGAAAACCGCTTTAAAACCATACATTGATTGCAAAGTCTCTGAACATATTTATTTGCTTATGATAAATTACATTTTCAATACTGATGAAAGACGTATCTGACACAAACCCAAGATAGAAACATTAATTCCAGTAAATTAGTATGTATAGTGCATGCAGTTAAAAAGTTCTAAAATTTCCTCATCATTTAAGAATTTATTTTTCAGTCCCTTGATTGAACTGTAGAATGACTCCACGACACTTCGGTGCTCTTTTTTAACTATGAGAAACGTTTTCAAGGTGCCTCATCCCAATATATATATAACGCTAATCTCTTATTACGACTTGTATGCCCATGAAGAATTTGACTGTAGTCTCATGGCACAAAAAATTATACGTGTTAATACGATAAGCACAACGCTCTGGTGTTGAAACGGACATACCTTTTTCAGAAGTTTTATTTTTTATTTTTTTATGAACAGCAGTAATTGTGAATAACCACATAGAATGTACGATTATTGTTGATGTTGCTGCAGTTTATCACTTAATCATGATCCTGTTCCGAAAGATCTGGAGTTAAGATATTTGTTCGCTTACATCGTCGGAAATCCAGAATGTATCGAGAACTGTCCAACATATTTTTAGGAAATATTTTATAGCTTCAGCTCTCTGTACAGTGGCTCGAAATATATAATACTAAAATAGTAAATCGATTCATACTTTCACTCACAACGAAAATTCAAAATCGCTGAATTCAAAAATTCTTTATTGGATGTAAATATGGTATGAAAATTTACAAAGTGCATTCTAGTTTTGAATCAACATAACCTAACAAAGCTTAAATAATACTTTTTACATGGTAAAGAGTGGTACTGATTAGTAATTTGTTGTGATCATTTAAGAACAGATTGAAGCGATTTATTAATATGTGGTCAATCGGTCATAATACGGCCCAGCACAGTGGCGAGAAGAGGGGAATCCGCTGGTAAGAGCAAGGGCACCAGCAAGAATGCGAGATACCTCACTGGCTGTGAAAGCAGCCAAAGAGTACAAATGCTCGGCGCGGTGTGGGCAGTATCCAGAGTGAAATTTTGCAGAAGGGCAGCAACTGCGTCGACGGAGAAGGCGCTAGAACTGTTGGTGTTGCCAGTCGTCGAACTCGGTGTCCGAGTAGGAGTCGTTCTGGACGATGAGCTGCATGATGGAGGCGATCTGCGGCCTGCTCTCCCTGGCGTCCTGGTGCCGCCGCAGGTTCCACGCCTCCAACAGCTCGCTCCGGATCTGCGGGCACAAATGTTCAAGTGTTTGTTCAAATGTTTGTATAGTCTATGGGACTCAACTACGGGGTCATCAGTCCCTAAACTTACAAACTACTTATGAACTAACTAAGACTAAGGACGGCACAAATATCCATGCCCGAGGGGGGTTTACATAAGCACACAATTTGATTAGAAGACGCTTGTGAGGTACAGTATCGAAACTCATCACATCACGTGAGTAAAGAGCTAGCTGCGTTTCACAAGAACGCGCACGCACACACACAAACTGGATGAAACAACTGACGAGGGCGCTTTGCAATGGACGCAAAGCTCACTGGTTGTAAACTAAACCCAGACGTGTTTAGAAAAGGAGACTTTGACGTGACAAAAGACATAGTTTTCCTGTCAGTATCGCCTCTGAACTTCTCTTACGAAGTGCAGTAGCACAACGTGGCTTGGAGGAAACAAGTAAACACACCAAAAAATGCTTTGAATCGCCACGACACTAGGGGTACATGACCATTTACCTTAAAATAGTATAGAGATATAGAAAAATCACATTTCAGTTCTCCTTATTGCTCACGAAGTCAGAAATTGACAAGTTGTACGACAATAACCCAGACATTCTGAATTTGTGTTCCAGATTGCAACATAGAACAGTAGGGGAAAGGATTGTAAAATGTTCAAATGTTTGTATAGCTTATGGAACTTAACTACGGGGTCATCAGTCCCTAACATACAAACTAGTTACGATCTAACTAAGACTAAGGATGGCACAAATATCCATGCCCGAGGGGGGATTCGAACCTCCGACCGTAGTGGCCGTGCAGACCGTGACTGGAGCGCCTCAGTCCCCTCGGCCACCGCGGCCTCTGTCGGCACACGCACACAAATCTCCGGTAACCTAACTAAGCAACGATAGGCGCGAATCGCTTATTTGTAAAAGGATACGAGTCAAAAATAATGAGGGAAAAACACAATAACCCTTTCCAGACCTCATTCAGTAAGACATTTATTTGTGGAGCGGATTAGTAGAAAGGTTTCGTTCATGAACACCGTTGTAAGTAGAAAGACATTGCAATAAAGTTCCGAATTGCTGCTTATGTTTTATTTAATATTGCTACAGTTGTTTCTCAAGCGCGTCTACGATGTTTGGACGTTAATTAATGTTGACATCTGGCGTAACTGTTGCTTTAACTGTCAGGTATTATGCAGCTTTTTACATTAAAACTTTAAATTAAAGAAATTAGCTGTTGCTAATTACGAAAAAATATAAAGGTTTCTTTAATTTAAAGTTTTAATGTAAAAAGCTGCATAATACCTGACAGTTAAAGCAACAGTTACGCCAGATGTCAACATTAATTAACGTCCAAACATCGTAGACGCGCTTGAGAATGACAAACTGTCGAAACAGCTGTAGCAATATTAAACAATACATAAGCAACAATCCGGAACTTTATTGCAATGTCTTTCTACGACATATATGATGCTGCAGGCCCAACAATTAGGAGAAAAAAAAGAAAAGAAAACCGTAGTAAGTTTTTAAGAAATTATTTCGTTTTAAATAATTTGATGACTGTCGCACACACACACACACACACACACACACACACACGATGTTGTGGTCTTCAGTCCGGAGACTGGTTTGATTTCAGCTCTCCATCCTACTCTATCCTGAGCAAGCCTTTTCATCTCCATAAGAACGGCAACCCACATCCACTTGAATCTGTTTACTATACGCATCTCTTGGTCTCCCTCTGCAATTTTTACCCCACACACTTCCCTCCAATGCTAAATTTACGATTCCCCGATGTCTAAGAATGTGTCCTGCCAAGCGATCCCTTCTTTTAGTCAGGGTATACCAAAAATTCCTTTTCTCACCAATTCTTTTCATTACCACTTCATTAGTTATGCGATCTACCCACCTAATCTTCAGCATTCTTTTGTAGTACCACATTTCAAAAGCCTCTATTCTCTTCCTGTCCACACTGCTTACCGTCCATGTTTCACTCCCGTACAATGCTACACTCCACCCAAATGCCTTCAGAAAAGACTTCTTTACTCTTACATTAATATTCGATGTTAGCAAATTTCTCTTTTTCAAAAATGCTTTTCTTCCCATAGCCATTGTGCATTTTATATCCTCTGTACTGCGACCATCGCATGTTATTTTACTACCCAAGTAACAAAACACATCTACCACCTTCATTGTTTCGTTACCTAATCTAATTCCTTCAGCATCGTCTGATTTTCTAAGACGGCATTCCATTATTTTGCTTTGCTCTTGTTAATGTTCATCCCATACGCTCTCTTCAACACACTGTCCATTCCATTCAACTGCTCTTCCAGGTCCTTTGCTGTCTCTGACAGAATTACAATGCCATCAACAAAACGCAATGTTTTTATTTCTTCCCCCTGAACTTTAATCCCTATTCCAAATTTTTCCTTGCTTTCCTTCACCGCCTGCTCGATGTACAAATTGAATAACATCGGAGAAAGGCTACAACCCTGTCTTACTCCCTTCCCGACTGATGCTTCCCTTTCATGCCCTTCGAGTCTAATATCTGCGGTCTGGCTTTTCTATAAGTTATTTATAACTCTTCTTTCCCTGTATTTTACCCCTGCTGACTTCAGAATTTGAAAGAGTGTATTCCAGTCAACATTGTGAAACACTTTCTCCAAATCTACAAAAGCTGAAAATGTAGGTTTGCCTTTCTTTAATCTATCTTCTAAGATAGGACGTAAAGTGAGTACACACATAAAATCTGAAAAAAAAAATCCTGCGATAATGGATATTTCTTGATATATATTTTTTTTCAGATATTTTTTCACTTTTTTTTTTTTTTTTTTTTTTTTTTGGCTGTTTACACCTTAATCCTAATCACGTAAATGAAAGTGTGAGAATAATTGTGTTGTTATGGACGTCAATCCCGAGACTGGTTTGATGCAGCTCTCCACGGTAACCTATCCTGTGCAAGCTTTTTCTTCGCTGAATAAGAACGTCAACGTCCATCAATTTCAACTTGCTTACTCTATTCATAATTCCAAATTCTGATGGTAGCAGGGGTAAAATATAGGGAGCGAAGAGTTATATTCAACCTATACAAAAACCAGACCGCGGTTATTAGAGTCGAAGGGCAAGAAAGGGACGCAGAGGTTAGGAAGGGAGTAAGACACGGTTGTAGCCTTTCGCCAATGTTGTTCAATCTGTACATTTAGCAGGCAGTGAAGGAATGGAAGGAGAAATTTGGAAAGAGGGCATTAAAGTGCAAGGAGAAGAAATAAAAAGTTTGCGGTTTGCCGATGACATAGTAATTTTGTCAGATTGCAAAGGATCTGGAAGAGCAATTGAATCGAATGGACAGTGTCTTGAAAGGAAGATATAAGATGAACATTAACAAGAGTAAAACGAAGGTAATGGAATGCAATGTCAGAAAATCAGGCGATGCTGAAGGAATTAGATTAGGTAATGAGACAATAAAAGTAGTAGGTGAGTTTTGTTATTTGGGTAGCAAAATAACTTTGATGGCCGAAGTAAAGAAGATATAAAATGCAGAATGGCTATGGGAAGAAAGGCGTTTCTAAAGAAGCGAAACTTGTTGACATCCAATATTAGTATAAGTGTTAGGATCGCCTTTCTGAAAGCCTTTGTCTGGAGTGTAGCATTGTATGGCAGTGATAAGGAGTTCAGACAAAAACATTATAGAAGCTTTTGAAACGTGGTGCTACAGACGAATTATGAAGATTAGATGGGTAGATCACGTGACTAATGAGAAGGTGCTTAACCGAATTGGGGAGAAAAGGAGTTTCTGGAATATTCTGACTAAGAGAAGGGGTAGGTTGGTGGAGCACATCCTGAGACATCAAGGAATCGTCAACTTAGCATTAGAAGAAAGTGTGTGGGGTAAAAATAGTAGAGAGAGACCGAGGGACGAATATAGTAAGCAGATTCCAAAGGATGTAGGTTGCCGAACGTATTCTCAGATGAAGAGACTTGCACAGGGCAGGGTATCGTGGAGAGGTGCCTCAAACCAGTCTACGGACTGAAGACCACAACAATAACAACAACAACGGTATTCATCTCTCGACCTCGCTCGCTCTGTGATTTTTCCCCATACCCTTCCTTCCAATGCTAAACTGACTATTCTTTGATTTCTCAGAATGTGTCCCATCAAACGATCCCTTCTCTTAGTCAAGATATACAAGAAATTTCTCCTTTCCTTCATTCTGTTCAGCACCTCATCATTACTTACGCGATACCTATCTAATTCACAGCATTTCAAAAGCTTCTATCATCTTCTTGTTAGAACTTATCGTCCACGTTTCACTGCCGCACAAAGCTACAAACCACACAAATCCCTTAAAAAGGACTCCCTAACAGTATGCCGGCCGCGGTGGCCGAGGGGACTGAGGCGCTCCAGTCACGGTCTGCACGGCCACTACGGTCGGGGGTTCGAATCCCCCCTCGGGCATGGATATTTGTGCCGTCCTTAGTACAAGGTAGTTGCTAAGTAGTTTGTAAGTTTAGGGACTGATGACCCCGTAGTTAGGTCCCATAAGCTTAACAAACATTTGAACATTTTCCTAACAGTATAAACAAATTTATAGTCGTCTCATAGACATTCTGCATTTACTAGCATTTGCTATCTTCTGTACTTCGGCCATCGTAAGTTATTTTGCTACCCAAATAACAGAAGTCGTCTAAAACATTGCTTCGTTACCTAATCTTATTGCTACAGCATTGCGTAATTTTCTTAGAACCTTTGTTCTGCTCTTGCTAATGTTCTTCTTATACTCTCTTTTCACGACAGTGACTATTTGGTTCAATTGCTCCTCCATGTGCTGTCTCTAACAGAATTACAATGTCGTTGACAAAATGCAAATTTTTATTTGTTCTACTCCAACTTTTATTCCTTCTCCAAATTTCTACTTACCTTCTTTCACAGTTTTATCAACGTACAAATTGAGGAAAGACTACAACTCTTTCTTATTCACATCCCAATCACTGTTTCTGTTACCTGCTCGTCGACTCTTATTACTGCTGTCTGGTCTTTGTACAAGTTCTGCTTAATTTTTCGTTCCCTATATTTTACCCCTGTTACCTTCAGAATTAGAAAGAGAGTATTCCAGCACATTCTCCAGATCTCTCACCAACTGATAACGTCTAGTCAATGGTGACCGAGCAATTGGCTCGTCACGATATGCCAGTCACTACTTGATGAACTGTGATATCGTGTTGAAGCTGCAAGGGCATCTGTAGCTGTACACGCCATCCAAGCTCTATTTGACTCAATGCCCAGGCGTATCAAGGCCGTTTTACGGTCAGAGGTGGTCGTTCTGGGTACTGATTTGTCAGGATCTATGCACCCAAATTGCGTGAAAATGTAATCACATGTCAGTTCTAGTATATTTGTCCAATGAATACTCGCTTATCATCTGCATTTCTTCTTGTGTACATCTCGCGAAGCGACCACAAGGATGAAATTATAGAGATTAGGACCCACACGGAGGCATGCAGGCAATCATTTTTTTTTCGCGAATGGAGTAGGAGGAAGTGACAATCGTACGAAACTTATCGTCCGCCTTACACTGTGAGGTGGTTTGCGGAGTATATATGCAGATTTATATGTATCTGGTATTTCAGCTAGTAAATAAACAATCATGAGCAAAAATAAATCTAATATATAAACATTCATGTTTGTTTGTTTGTCGTTTTGTTCGTATTTTATGCGCATCCTTACTGTACAATCGATTGCGATAATGTCAACTCATTGACTGCAGTCACGCGAAGGTTAGAGGCATACTAAAATTAACTTCGTATGGTGAATGGCGGAGGGTGCTTTACAATTAGTTAATTCGTTTCTTACGCCTTCACGCTGAAATGGCTTGACGGATATGAACGAAATTTGGAACAGAGGTAGCTTATACCCTGATTAATACATGGGGCACTGTATGATGCGTGGCGGAGGGTTAATATATTTGTTTCCCTTCACGCTGAAACAGCTGGACGAATTTGAATGAAATTTTGATTGCAAATAGCTTATACCCCGAATTAACGCATGAGCTACCTTTAGGAATACACTGTTCGCAGTGGCGGCTGGTGATAATGTGCTAATGTGCTGCAGCACACTGTAAATATCAGTGGCGTAACCATGGGGGGGATAGAACCCCACCCCCCAGACACGTCCAAAAATAAAAACAAAAAACAAAGAGAGAGAGAGAGAGAGAGAAATCGTATAACAGCAATTTTGGTAAAGGTAAAGGTTGGAAACTTGAAGTGTTTTACCATAAGCTTTCATTGGATGGGAGTGAATTAGTTTCTTCAACGGGAGTGGTAAATGGTAGTGTGTCTGGAAACTGACTAAAATTTTGCTCGTCAAGCAGATCTATCCCCCCCTCCCAAAGCCAAGTCCGCCGGCCACAGTGGCCGAGGGGACTGAAGCGCTTCAGTCACGGTCTGCACGGCCACTACGGTCGGGGGTTCGAATCCCGCCTCGGGCATGGATATTTGTGCCGTCCTAGTTCGTAAGTAGTTTGTAAGTTTAGGGACTGATGACCCCGTAGTTGGGTCCCATAAGCTTTACAAACATTTGAACATTTGAAAGCCAAGTCCTAGTTACGCCACTGGTAAATATATTACTAAAATTATGCCATTTCTCTTCGAATGCAAGCGAGAAATCGCTCTAAAATTACATCCTTTCTCTTGGAATAAGAGCCAGATATCACAATAAAATTATGCCAATTCCCTTTCAATGCATATTACAATGCTAGTAATAAGGATGAAAACGCCTTTTGGTGCGCTCTCGCCGCGATAGCTGGAAACCAGCTCCGTGTGCTGTTGTGGGATTCAGCCGCGCTGGTACGTGCACAGAGGGGCGGCGCAGTCTTCTGTTCGCTAATGCGCATGCGCAGACGTGACGTCAGGCCTGGCGACTAGTGTGTGCTGAGACGGAAGGTACGTTGAAAGAGCTGCAGGACTGCAGCTTCCTGCAACTTCCTGCAGCAGCAATGCAGGCACTACCGCGCATGCGCGGTACCGATGACGTCAGTCAAGCTGCAGGAGGAAATTTTCCCTTACAGCTCATGCAGCCAGGAAGCTGCAGGACGCTGCAGCCGGGAGCTTCCTTGAACCATCGGTTGGCTGCAGCATGCTGCAGGATTGCTCTTTGAACATGAATTTCCGTACTGCGCTTGCGCGGTAGCAGCCCTGCAGATCTTTGAACGAACCCCGACTGTAGCACCAGATCAATATTTCTCTTCGCGCTGCGTGTAACGGTTGCGGAAGAATAGTAAATGACGAATATTGCGGCATACAGAGTCAAATAGCGCGCTGGCTTAGGCATCTTGCGCGTTGCCATTCAAACCTACCTTTGTGAGGCTCGTATTCAAATACCTCTGAGTCTAAATTTGTAATTTTTGTAAATAAAATTAATATTTTTAAACGTTATATTTACTACCTGCAGTGAATTCATGCAGTTGGCAGCGCTGTTATAGATTCCACTAAAGGTCTTACTGTCAATACAATATTAATTGATATTTAATTAAAAGCAATCATACAAATGTTGACTTTATATTTTAGTATATTTTGTTTCCTGTTTATTTTTGTAATATTGTTGCACACTGGTCAAATTTTGTACGAGCCGCCACTGATTGTACGGTGCGTGGCGGAGGGTACCATACAATGGGTTAACAGGTTTGTTACTGATCACGCTGAAATGGATAGACGCTGAATGATCTGTGGAATGAAGATAGCTTGTCCCGGATTCATACATGAGCTAGCTTTCGTAAGCCACCGTAGGTGTATGGAGGAGGGTACGTTACAACAAACATCCTAATAAGTTTGACTGGTCACATGAAAGTCCGCAAATTAATGTATATCTTCACAAAGCCGGCCGCGGTGGCCGAGGGGACTAAGGCGCTCCAGTCACGGTCTGCACGGCCACTACGGTCGGGGGTTCGAATCCCCCCTCAGGCATGGATATTTGTGCCGTCCTAGTTCGTAAGTAGTTCATAAGTAGTTTGTAAGTTTAGGGACTGATGACCCCGTAGTTAAGTCCCATAGACTATACAAACAGTTAAACAGTTGATCTTCACGAAGGAGATTTTTTTTTTAAATCTGCAAGCCAGTGAATTTAGCATGGCGGAGGGTACCTTGCGACTTGACACCATTTGACGAGTCACCATCAAGCTAGGGGCATGTGTGTATGTTTTCATGTATAGGAGGGGAAAGAGGAAATGGACAGAGAGAAGGTAGAGGAGGAGACGGACTGAGAAAGAGGTGAGGAGAACGAGAGAGGAAGATGCTGACAGACAGGTGAAAGGAGATGAACAGAGGGAGAGGAAAGAGGACGTGGACAGAGAAAGGGACAGGAGGAGACGGGGGGACATAGAGAGGGAGAGGAAGACGTGGACTACTGGAAGATTGGAAGCCTCATATATGTTTCTTCGTTTGTTCATATTTTATGCGCTGCTGTAATGTTCATCTGATTGCGATAAAACTTCGTCAGCTTACTTCTAGCTCTTACGTGAAGGTTACAGACGTACAGTTAACTTACAGTAAGTGGCGTGCGTGTCGTACAGGCATACGTATTTGAGGGGCTATTGAAATAGTGAGATGTTTGAATGTAACACTTTCAAATTTCAAATGTTATTGCACAATTATTTATACTGCGGCAGCAACGCGCCGGGTACCAGCTAGTAAATAATATAAAAGAGGGGCCGACAGAAGTTTCGGAGCAGAGTGTATCGCGTGTGACCTGCGGCAGCATGTAGTTGACGACGTTGGCGAGCCTCGAGACGAGCGTGAGGTCGGTGTAGACGAGCCCGCTGCTGGCGAAGAGGACGGCGCCGCCGATGGCGTCGTCGGGCAGGTAGGCGCCGCGGCGCACGGTCAACTGCACGTCTGCCCCGGTGGCCGCGCGGTACTGGCCGCGCACCAGCTCCAGCGAGCTCGCCACCATGGACGCGTCGCGCCGCCGCGTCACCACCACCACGCTCGGCTCCAGCAGCTGCGCAACCACCACCACATACACAGCCTGCGACCGCGCCGCATTCGTCCGGACGTGCAACACCGTCTAGGAACGACGGCCCACAACAGTCCGCGTTACGCCACACCGATAGGCCGCGATCGCTAGGTGACTGGCTGACCGCTACGAGGCAGTGGGCTGTGCCGACACCACCTAGAAACGACAGCCCGTGCCACGTCACACCGACCAGGCCGTGGCCGATAGCGGAATGGCTGGCCGCCAGGACACAGCCTACTGCCTCGTAGCGACCAGCCAGTAAGCTGCCCACCACGGCCTGGTCGGTGTCACTAAACAAAAATAAATCTTCCGGGCCAGATTGTATACCAACTAGATTCCTCTCAGAGTATGCTGATGCAATAGCTCCGCACTTAGCTATAATTTACAACCGATTACTCAGCGAAAGATCTGTACCCAAAGACTGGAAAGTTGCCCAAGTTACTCCAATATTCAAGAAAGGCAATAGAAGTGATCCCCAAAATTACAGGCCTATCTCATTGACATCGATTTGCAGTAGGATTTTGGAACATATACTTTGTTCGAATATTATGTACTACCTCGAAGAGAACGACCTATTAACCAATAGTCAGCACGGATTCAGAAAGTATCGCTCTTGCAAAATACAGCTTGCCCTTTATTCACATGAAGTGTTAAGTGCCATCGACATGGGATCTCAAATCGATTCCATATTTCTGGATTTCCGGAAGGCTTTTGATACTGTACCCCACAAGCGGCTTCTAATGAAATTGCGTGCTTATGGAATATCTCCCCAATTGTGCGATTGGATTCACGATTTCCTATCAGAAAGGACACAGTTCGTTATAATTGATGGTAAGTCATCGAGTAAAACAGAAGTGATATCTGGCGTTCCACAGGAAAGCGTTATAGGTACCCTACTCTTCCTCGTGTTTATAAACGATTTAGGAGATAATCTGAATAGCTCCCTTAGACTGTTCGCGGATGATGCTGTCGTTTATCGGTTAGTGAAGTCAGAGGATCAAAAGCAACTGAAAAGCGGTTTAGACAAAATTTCTACTTGGTGCGAAAATTGGCAATTGACACTAAATAAAGAAAAGTGTGAAGTAATACACATGACCACTAAAAGAAATCCGCTGAACTTCAATTACACGATAAATCAGTCAAACCTTAAGGTCGTAAATTCTAGCAAATACCTAGGAGTTACAATTACGAACAACTTTGACTGGAGAGAACACACAGAAAATATTGTGGGGAAGGCGAACCAAAGGTTACGTTTCATTGTCAGAACGCTTAGACGATGCACCAGCTCCACCAAAGAGACTGCCTACATCACACTTGTGCGTCCTCTCTTGGAGTACTGTTGCCCCTTGTGGGACCCTCACCAGGTGGGACTGACGGAAGATATTGAGAAGGTTCAGAGAAGGGCAGCTCGTTTTGTTTTATCACGTTACGGTGGGGAAAGCGTCACGGAAATGTTGCACGAATTGGGGTGGAAATCATTAAAATAAAGACGTTATTCATTGCGGCGTGATCTGTTTGCGAAGTTTCAATCACCGACTTTTAGTTCTGAATGTGAAAATATTTTGCTAGCACCCACCTACTTAGGGAGACATGACCATCCCAATAAAATAAGAGAAATCAGATCGAAAACGGAACGATTTAGGTTTTCTTTCTTCCCGCGCGCTATTAGAGAATGGAACGGTAGAGAAAAGTTATGAAAGTGGTTAATGAACCCTCTGCCAGGCACTTAAATGTGATTTGCAGAGTATCTATGTAGATGTAGATGTTTCTAGGTGGTGTCGGCAAAGCCCTCTGCATCATAGCGGTCAACCAGTCACCTAGCGATCGCGGCCTATCGGTGTGACGTGACGTGAACTGTTGTGAGGCCTTGTCTCTGGGAGGTGTCAGAACATGCCGCCTCCGCCGATTCATAGCTGTCGGGCTACAGCTGCCCACAGCACAGCATTGGCGCTCCCTTCATTTTGTCCTTGCCACTCTCCCAGCCAAATGGAATGTGAACATATGCTAGCATGCCTTTTTGGGTCATCATTGTTTAAAAAGAACAAGGGAAAAGGGGACTACAATGGATTCATCCAGTCATTATATAAATACGCGAACTCGAAAATTTAAGTACCCATTTTTAATATTAATGTACAAGGAGGCCAATCTTTATATATTAAGCGTATTACACACAAATCAGCAGTTTTGTTGCCACAGCAGAATGGCTGTGCGCATTAAGGCGCCTTGTTGCAGTGTGTGCGGCCGTTTGACGTCGGGGGTTTTCCTCCCTCAGGCATGGGTGTTTGTGTTGCCCTTAACATAAGTTAGTTTAAGTAGTTTGTAAGCCTAGGGACTGATGACCGACGTATTTAAGTCCCTTAGATTTTCAAACATTTGAACAGTTTTTGCAGTTTTGTTGCAATCTTTATGAAATTTTGTACACTTTACATTCAATCTAGGATCTAAGTATAAGGATCATGTACAACACATATAACAAACAATGAGATGTGCGGAAAACTGCTGCATAACGCGAAAATGTTGCACATTTCCTACTTAACCAATGGACTTACTTCAACAAGGGACTGATAACCGTCGCTGTTTAGTCCCTTCCAAAACCCAACAACAATAACAACTTACTTCAACCAAATTTCGTACACATATTCTTTACCGTGACATAACAGTTACTGTAGGGGTAAGGACCACATACGACATGTGGTTAAGGACATATAACGTCATAAACTATAGGAGTCACAAAAACAGCCACATCGTGCGGCGTGATTTTATTCGTTTATTATATCAGAACGACAATACTTAGCGACTTGTAACAACCTTTAAACTTAATTTGAAACCGTTGTTATACTTTTTCTCGCTGACAACCACATCAAAATGATGAATTACAAAACGTTTATCGCTTAGTACTTTTGCACTGTTCATGAAGTAAAACTACGGAATTTGGTACGACATTACAATTACAGGAAATTTAACAGGTAGTATACACACACACACACACACAGCTGAATGTACCTTCGAAATTGTATCACAGTACCACACATAATTCAAGCGACATGAGGACATAAACAGTAACATTCATGAAAAACCGCCCCATCACGCATCAGGTTTTATTCTATTACTTCTTTACTACTAACAGTATTCACAACAGATTTTACCGACATACAGCATTTGTACAAATTAATATATACCTGCAAAATTATACAAGGGTACAACATATAATTAAATAAATATGAGATCATGTATACGGTACTGCGATGGGTAAAAGCCTTTCACACCATGCACCACGTTTTAATACATTTACGTATTTACTGGCCGCGGCGGAGCGGCCGAGCGCATTGAGGCGCTATGCTACGATGCGTGAGGCCGGGATTCGAATGCCCCTTCGGGCATGGATGTTTGTGCCGTCTTTAGTATAAGCTAGTTCATAAGTAGTTTGTAAGTTTAGTAACTGATGAACCCACAGTTAAGTCCCATAAGCATTACAAACATTCCTGAAAGATAACTGTGCTATTGGCAACTTTGAACTGTGTAGCACACGCAGCTGTAGGCGAAAACAATAGACTTCTATAGATCTACAGGGAAAGGAAGAGAATGGAACTGTACCTCCAACTCATACCCAATAGATGGTGATACAGCCCTCGGTCGCGGAGATAAAAATTACTTTACGCGGTTTCCACAATTACTAAGATTGCCCTCATCAGATTTTTTTTAAAGCAAGTGCGAGAGTGAAGTTCGGGGTGAGAGTTTAAAATTGGGAATGATCAATTTTTAAAAGTCACAACCACCAACTGAGAACCAAATTCCTAAACATGCAAAAACATTGGAACTGTGATTGCGACTGTTTGACTCGTTTTCTAGGGGATGATATCACACTTTCGCAGCTTTCCTGCCCTGCATATGATTGACAAAACAACTTCATAATAAAATCAAGTTCATGAGAGAAAAGGGTGTACTAACTACTATTTTTGAAAACACGTGAAAGTTCACTTTATGTTGTTTATTTCACAATATTAGAACCCTGTGGATGATACGTCTGTACGTCGACACATTTATCAAATAAAGTTATAGCTTGTGAGCCCCCAGACAAAATGAATATTTGTTGCAAATTGTTTTCACACCATGTGGCTGTCTCAAACACCGTTTATGTTCATGCTTGTGCGACGACATGTGTTACATTAACAAATCACAGTCACTTCAATTCGATGCACACCTTGTTCCACCAGCTAAATCTTCACCAACACACTGTAGCACTCGATTCAATTTGGTGCAGTCTACGATGAGCAACCACACGTGGCGATTGTCACACAGAAATCTATAACCTCCACCTCGCGATCCACATGCCGACGGATGCAGCGCGACGCCACCCGGCCAGCTACCCCACGTGCTCCCGTCTCGTCACTTCCTGCCCACACGCGCGCGCATGTGCCAAAAGCTCAACTGCCGGGTTTTTTTTTTCTACGTCATCAACTTCCCCATGTGAGCAGTTCTAACCGATTTGCCAACGTACAGCGCTCAACCAATACATTTTTAAAACTTTACTTAAAATCAAAATAATTACACTACACATTAAACAAATATCTTCTTACGTTTTTATATTAGTATAAACATCCTTTGTACTATTTATTATAATCGTGCAATTTCTTATATCACAGATAAGTGATTTAACTGAATATTTCAAGGTGAAATACACAAGATTAATTGAAAATAAAATGAGAAATAGTTAATATATTATTTTTATAAACAAACATTTCCATGCTAGTTGTGTAACTGTCTTGTCTTCGTTGGTAATTTATTACTTTTCATTGTCAATTAAACATATTACGCCAGATGTGACTATATCAGCTAATGTATTGTTTATTTATCAACAGGCTATTTTGTAATGAGGGCCTTAAAGGTTCCTAACTGCATCGTATTACTTCAAATGCCAGTAGTATTAGAATATTTTATTTCACGCTGTGCACTGCACTGTGCCTGGCACTCGCCATTGTCCCTCTCTCCCCTCACCGGAAACGAACTGGAAAATCCTAAGCTGGAACAAGCCACCAACGTCGGCCTGCTCGCTGGCCTCCCGCCAGTTACAAGCACACAGCAAATCTCAACGTGGAGAATTTCTACCTATAGCCTAACTATAAATGTTGTCACACAACTGTGTACATACATTGCTGCCATAATTAATAAGATTAAAATTGTGTAACATTTAGTACATTGGCATGGTCAATGTTTGCAGTGAACTTCATACTGTTTAATTATCAAATGCTATTAATTACCAGTATTTCTATTTGGCGGTAATCTTACAATACCCCCACTTGCGGCATCAAAACCATGTGCAGGATGGCGCAAGTAGCACAAAAATTAATACATTCAAATGAGCAAAATTTAAAATTACAAAAGTATTGAATCGGATTGACTCAAACACTATACCAATTATGACCTCAACTAATGCAAAAGTAAAATAAATAAATAAATAAAAATAAACAGGGCAGTGAGAAAATTTCCCAATATTTGTACTATTAAGACCACGTATAGTGTCTGCATATTTTTAAGAAAAGAATCCTTATAACTAATTACATCCATGAAATTTAAGTGTGCCTGTTGTTTATATACAGAATTGGCACCAAATTTATAATAGTATTAACCTTTAGTCTTTAGAGGACCTTGTCCTACATGGAAAAACTAGAATTATCACTATAAAAACTTTTGACGGTGTACACTCTACTTGTTTAAAGGAAATCTCTCACCACTTTGACACTGAGAACCCCAGAGTCATCGTTGCAGCGACTCTGGTCCATGGTGTATGGTCCTATGTCTCCGTCATTTCAACCAACATGCTGTTGCAGCTTAGATTCATGGCACTGAATCAAGCGTTCTTGTTCACACATGTCATATGCACCCTACATGGAACAGGAAAAGCAGAAGGCACCCATGAGTCAACATAGACAAAAGTTTGTCTGAACACCAGGATTCGGTTGGATTTGTATCCCACCCCTCTGCCATCCAGACTTGGTGCAATTGAAAGTAAGCATTGGGACATGTACAGTAACATGCAAATCAACAGAATTAAGAACTCAAAGTGGCTTGTGTTAGTCATTATCAGATCAACCCAAACCACCATGCCTGCACTCTCATCAGCCATAGCTTCAGATGAAATAGACAAGAAAATATGTGGCATACTTGGAGTATTACTCCATCAAATAAAATACCAACAACCTGCCTGTGTCAAAATATATCTTAAAGCTCAAATAATACTACCAAAAGTAAGTTATCATAGGGATTTTCTCTTCTATCAAAATGACACCTACAAGCATAAATTCAAATCCTACCCCCTCGCACCAAAAAATTATTTTTGCTGGTGTGAGATTTAATTGGCCCATACTATCCTAAGTTAATCCTAGCACGTCTATACTTCACAGTAACTACAACTCCTGTAGCCTGTGAGCATCAGTTGAAAACAATATATATACGTCCTCTAGTCCTGATTCCATATTAGTATGCATAAACAAAATTAAAAACAATTTAATTATCATTCATAGAATTACCTAACTAAATAGTTTCACTACTCATACATAAATTATGATGATACAATAAACACACTATCCCTCTCAGCTGCTGTTTCAGGAATGAATCCTGGCAACAACTGCACCTTTCACCAACACATATACATAAACAAGTCAAAATAATTATCAAATTGTCAAGTTACTCCACAAAAACTCTTAAATCTAGACATACATAAATCACAAAAAATTACATACAGATCCTAGACCTAATATTCACATGAGGCTGCAAACTGGCTTAATCCAGTTGCTTATATAGCCTCAACTCAGTAATATTTCTTAACCCCAACGGTTTTCCAGACTTGGAGTATTCCAACCGGTAAGCATTTGGGTATGGACATGCTGCTACCCGGAATGGCCCATGATATAACTCAAAAAGTTTCTTTATTTCTCCATAAATGTCACTAGACTATTCTTTAGTTTTCACGAGTACTAGGTCATTGACTTTGTACTTAGTTGGCTTGTACCTACTGTCATGTCTGTTTTTCCTCTGAGCTGCTGCCTTAGCCATCTGCTCGGTCGCCAGCTTTATCCGTTCCTGTGGTGACACCTGATCCCCTGGGAAATCTACAATCTCACCTATTAGATTCGGTGCCTTTTTGCCCATCATTATGTCATATGGTGTATATCCTGTTGCTTTACTTTTAACACTGTTCGTGATATCCTCAAAAGAAACAATGTACTCTGCCCATGATTTGTGGTTATTACTAAAGTATGTTTGGCATAGCCGTCCCAACTCGCGCATGTATCTCTCGGAAGGATTGCTCGCCGGATGGTAAACTGAAATTTTTACATGTTTCACACCTGACTGTTGCATAAAATCTACCCATGCCTTAGATGTAAACTGGGAACCATTGTCTGACAGCAATGCCTTAGGTTTTCCATGTTTTTTGAAATAATCTAGCTCTAGCTTACGGATTATTGTTTTGCTGGTAGCCTCCTTGATACCGTATAGCCTTAAATATTTTGAAAACACATCAACAGTAAGTATGACATATTTTTGTCCACCCCTACTTGCTGGTAATGGTCCAAAAAGCTCAGTTGCCAACAACTCACCCGCACCCTTAGGTAAAATGCTTTGCATTTCACCTTGGCTAGCCACAGTGCTATGCTTCACACGCTGGCATTTATCACAAGCACCTAACTGTTTCCTAACACTTCTATCCATATTGTTAAAAATTAACATAATACTATAATGTTTCCAAACACTTTTGTGGTCCATAATGACCATGTGACAAATGTATATATTCTATCAATGACTGGACATGTTCCTCTGGCCAACATACCCGCCATTCTTCTTTGTCAACATTCTTTCTCCTAAACAATACCCCCTTATAGATCTTGTAACATTTATCCAATTTTTCGTGCCCTTTTGTACTCATGTTTCTTTTGACCAGTTTGAGAATCGGATCAGTGTTCTGTATCCGTCTCATGTCCTTACAGATGTCCCTAATATGTTTTTCCCCATCAACAACTTTCATGTACATCATGTGGAATTCAGTGCCTTCACCCTCAAGTTCTATAGATTCATCCCCTTTAATAGGCAAACGGGACAGGCTGTCAGCAAATACGTTTTCAGTGCCCTTTATGTATTCTATCTTATACTGGAATTGTTGGAGTATTAGTGCCCAACGTGCCAGCCTTTGATTTAGTAACTTACAATCCTGCAAATAGCTCAATGCCTTATGGTCAGTCATAACAATTGTCTCATGACCTTGCACGTAAATTCTGAATTTTAGAAAACCCCAAACTATTGCCAAAAGTTCCTTCTCCGAAATACCATATCTCCGCTCATGTTTTGATAGGACCCTGCTTGCAAATGATATGCTTCTGTGTTCAATCTCACCATCCATTTCCTTTCTTTGAAAGAGAGCAACTCCTATTCCATAGTCTGAGCTGTCTGTGGCTAAGTAAAATGGAAGAGACATGTCTGGGTAATGTAAGAGTTTGCTATTGCACAGACTGGTTTTGATTCTTTCAAAATCTCTATCACATTCATCTGACCACACCTAGGACACATTTTTCTTCAATAACCGTGACAAATTTGGAGAATTCAGGCTTTGATTACTTATGTATTTTCTGTAGAAACTAGCCATACAGAGAAACGATTTTAACTGCTTCCGGTTCTTAGGTTTTGCACATTCTGCTATTGCCTTAATCTTATCCCCATTAGGCATAAATCCTTCTGAAGATAACACATGACCTAAAAAGTTTATTTCTGCTTTCACAAGTTCACACTTTTTAAGCTTGAGTGTCATACCCCCTGCAAGTAAAGCTGTAAAAACATCCTGCAATAAACGGTAATGCTCCTTCCAAATAGCTGTAGCAACCAATATGTCATCCACATAAATTGTAAGCCTTCTCATCAGTTCATCTCCCAACACATAACTCAAAGCTCTAATGAAAACAGCAACAGAGATACACAAACCAAAAGGAACAACCTTATATTGATAGGCCCTGCCTTCAAATAAGAAAGCCGTGCATTTCCTGCTCTCAACAGTCAGCGGCACCTGCCAAAATCCGGCAGTCAGATCCATGCTGGTCATAAGTTTCACATTATGGAACCCTTGAATCAGTTCATCCATGTTCTCTGGATGATCTGTTTCAGGAACTATAATTTTGTTCAATTTTCTGGCGTCTAACACTAACCGCACAGATTTGTCCTTCTTTTTTACCACTACCATGGGAATGCTGTACTCGCTTCTACATCTTTCAATTATGCCCCAGTCCAGCATCCGTTGTAATTCAGTTCTGACTGATTCCCTTTCAGATATGGCTATAGCATAAGGCTTAGCTTTAACTGGTTCATGTGGTTTTACCCTAATTTCATATTCAAAATCTAAGATTTTTCCTGGCTTTTCAGAAAACACATTCTTATACCTAGACAATAAATAATACAATTCCCCCTTTTGACTTTCACTTATCCCCTTCGTCTCATCTACCTTCCTCCGTATTTCTTCCTCAACTTCAGCTTTATTCATAACACATTGTGCTATCTGTATGCATGCCATCAGATTCTTTTCATCAACAGAGTTCTTAAATTTAATCTTCTTCTTACGACCCCCTACATTCAGTTTTATAGCCTTGTCCTTATAGTCTAGTTGTGCCCCATATTTGCACAAAAAATCATTTCCCAACACTAAATTTAAGCAAAGTCCCTTTATGACAAGTAAACCCTGACTAAACAATTCATCCTCAATCATCAAGTCTAACACTACTTCCTTATTCACTGGTTTGCTATAACTGCCAGTGGCATTCTTTATCCGTACCTCAGTAACTGGAAACTCTACTGTCCCTGTACTCTTGATTTCATTGTAGAAATCCTCTGAAATACCACTAATTGTACTTCCAGCATCAATCAATGCAGTTTCACAGACCCCTTCTACCTTAACATTTATAATGGGCTGTACATTTTCAATAACATCTTCCTCAAGTTCATTTTGTGCCAACAAATCCTCCTCAATTTCTTGCATACAGTTCTTAACCATAGTATTTATTTCCCCTACATAACAATATGGTTGTATGTCCTCATCATTTCCAAAAATTTCACTGAATGCTTTCCCAAATTCTGGGTTTATTGCACTCAACTTCCCAAGTTTCCTTGCATACCCATATTTCTCTTCTACCCATGTCACTGGCTCCACTGATTTTAAATGTCCAAGGAATTGGACCCAATCATCTGGACCATATTCACTTACTTCTTTATCAATCCACCCTGCTCCTACCCCATCACAATCCATTTACTCACAATTTTCATTGTTGTATACTACAAAAGTTTGTACACTCTCCTTATCATTATCTATCCCCTCCTGTAATACACCAAATCCCTCGTCTACTTCATTTTGGTCTACAGCACACATGCCCAATCCCTTTAATTCATTGTATTCATTCTCCCCACTCACTAAGTCTTTTACCAGGCTATAGTAAGTTTGATCCCTATTACATTGCTTCCCAAGACGGTCCAAATACTCATATTTGTGTAATAGCCAATCATCTGGTGCCCACTTCCTAATCCACTTTACCTTCTCAGTAATACCTCTGTCCTGTGCCATGAGAGCGTGAAGGTCGGGGTGAGAGTTTAAAATAGAGAAAGTTTAATTTTTAAAACTCACAACCACCAGCTGCGAACCAAATTCCTAAACATGCAAAAACACTGGAACTGTGATTGCGACTGTTTGACTCGTTTTCTAGGGGATGATATCACACGTTCGCAGCTTTCCTTCCCTGCATATGATTAACAAAACAAATTCATAATAAAATCAAGTTCATGAGAGAAAAGGGTGTGCTAACTACTATTTTTGAAAACACGTGAAAGTTCACTTTATGTTGTTTATTTCACAATATTAGAACCCTGTGGCTGATACGTCTGTACGTCGACACATTTATCAAATAAAGTTATAGCTCGTGAGCCCCCATACAAAAATGAATATTTGTCGCAAATTGTTTTCACACCATGTGGCTGTCTCAAACACCGTTTATGTTCGTGCCTACGCGACGACACGTGTTACATTAACAAATCACAGTCACTTCAATTCAATGCGATGCACACCTTGTTCCATCGGCTAAATATTCACAGACACACACTAGCACTCGATTCAACTTGGTGCAGTCTACGACGAGCACCCACACGTGGCGATTGCCACACACAAATCTGAAGTCCCCACCTTGAGAGCCACATGCCGACTGATGCAGCACGACGCCACCCGGCCAGCTACCCCACGTGCTCTCGAGTCGTCACTTCCTGCCCTCGCTCAACTGCCGGGGTTTTTTTCCCTACGTCATCAACTTCCCCATGTGAGCTGTTCTAACCGATTTGCCAACGTACAGCGCTCAGCCAATAAATTTCTAAAACTTTACTTAAAATCAAAAATAATTACACTACACATTAAATAAATTGCCTTCTTAGGTTTTTACATTGGTATAAACATACTTTGTACTATTTATCATAATTGTGCAATTTCTTATGTCACAGATAAGTGATTTATCTTAATACTTCAAGATAAAATACACAAGATTAATTGAAAATAAAATGAGAAATAGTTAATATATTATTTTTATAAACAAACATTGCCATGCTAGTTGTGTAACTGTCTTGTATTCATTGATAATTTATTACTTTTCATTGTTAATTAAACATATTACGTCAGATGTGACTATATCAGCTAATGTATCCTAACTGCATCGTATTACTTCAAATGCCAGTAGTTATAGAATATTTTATTTCACGCTGTGCACTGCACTGTGCCTGGCACTCGCCATTGTTCCTCTCTTCCCTCACCGGAAACGAACTGGAAAATCCTAAGCTGGAACAAGCCACCAATGTCGGCCTGCTCGCTGGTCTCCCGTCAGCTACAAGCACACAGCAAATCTCAACGTGGAGAATTTCTACCTATGGCCTAATTATAAATGTTGTCACCCAACTGTGTACATACATTGCTACCATAATTAATAAGATAAAAATTATGTAACATTTAGTGCATTGGCATGGTTAATGTTTGCAGTGAACTTCATACTGTTTAATTATCAAATGTTATTAATTACCAGTATTTCTATTGGGCGGTAATCTTACACCCAACACATCATCAGTTACAGGTGGGTGTACATCAGTATTGACAATTTCACCTACTTCAGAAACATTCACACTTCTCTCATTATTCATACTAGACCCAGTGCCATTTAATGTTTTTACTGGATCACTTTTTTTTTTTTTTTTTTTTTAATTCAGGACTCCATTCATTCTCATTCACACACTCAACACCATCTATGCTGGCTCCAGTACCACCAATATTTACATTCATACTTCCACATTCAGTTAACACTTGTGCCTCTGACCTATCCAAAACTAAGGCTAACCCAACACTGTTTTTATCCTGTTTAATGTTATTATCAAATAAATTTCGTACATCATATTCCCCTTTACTGTCTTCATTCCTATCCTTTCTCCTCCTGTTTGCTTTTCTTTTGTCACGTTGCATGAACCAATCCCCAAAAATTTCCTCACTACCTATAACAGCATCCATCTGACACATACTTTCCTCTCTTCTCTCCCTTTCCTAGTTTACTCTATTTATGTTTTCTTCCCTCTTTTTCTTATCCTTGCCTTTGTCAACTCCTACTTCCTCTTTCCTATCATCATCTCTGTCCATGTGACATAGTTTTTCCTCCCGTCTCTCCCCATCTCTATTCTTACTGTAATTATGGTCATTAGATCCCCTGTTATCCCATCTTCTGGTCCTATTGTTAGAATAGTTCCTTGTCCCAAAACGGACCTCATTTGGAACAAATCTTAGTTTCCCTGATTCTGTCTCTGATTTTTTCTCCTACTGTTATCCTCATTCCTATTTCCACCTTCCTGCTTTTGATTTCTCCTATCAATTTCCCATGTTTCCCTCTGGCTTCTATTCTCGTAGTTGTCTCCTCTGTTATTGTTACCTCTCCAATTTTCATTTAAATTCCTTTCTCTATTGGGGTTTCCCTGGTTGTGACCCCCATTTCTACTGCCTCTGTTTTCATTGTGGTTCACATGCTGTGTCCCCCTGAACTGTCATTCCATAACTAAACCCTGGTCTATCTTTTCTACAAATTCAATGAAATTCTCAGCTGAATCTGTGGGATGGTGAATTAACTGCCAATGCAAATAAGTGGAAATTACTGCTAAAAGACTCAAAGGTGTATCTAAATGCACTAGTTTCTCAAGTTCCTCCTGAGAAAATTCCTTCATGCTCTGTTTCCCTTTCACATAGTTTGGCCCGTTCAAGAATTCATTTTGTATCTTAGCTTGCTTGGCCTGCCTCCAATACTTATTTAAAAACAATTTTTCAAACGCCTCAAAAGTTACAAATTTATCAGCACACTGATTTGTCCAAGTTTGAGCAGAATAGTCAAGCATTCTCTTTGCTAACTTCACTTTAGACTGGTCTGACATACCAGGCACAAATTGGTCCTTGCATGCAGCCAAAAAAACTACTGGATGATAATTACCCACTCATGAAAACGTTTTGCCATTAGGTGTCTGCACCAAGGACCAATTAGTGTTTCCTGATGCAGTACACAATTCTAGAGTATTTATTCTAGTGTTCACCTTCTCAATCTCAGTATTGTTTACTGTCACTACTTGTTCTATCTTTTTCCTAAAGTTACATTCTGTATTCTCTAATTTTCCTGACAACAAAGTTTTTGTTTCCTCAATACCTGCCACCATCCTCTTGTCAACCTCAGCCAACGCTTGCATAGTGCCCTCATTCCTGTGATCACATATTTGTTTCACAACATCTAACTTGCCTCCTACCTCAGTCTCCCTATTTTCAAACCGTTCTGTTAGACTTCCTATATTTTTATCAATGTCTGTGATTATTTCTGTCTTTAATCCAAGCATTGAATTTTGTAGTGCCCCAATGTCTAACTTAAAGTCTGCTTTCAATTCTGATTTTACAGTTTCTATTTCTGATTTTACAGTTTCTGTTTCTGATCTTACAGTTCCTATTTCTGATCTTAAATTTGATTCTAAATGTAAGTTTGAATTTTCTATTTTTGATTCTAAATGTGAGTTTGAATTTTCTATTTTTGATTCTAAATGAGAGTGTGAATTTTCTATTTTTGATTCTAAATTTGAGTTTGAATTTTCTATTTTTGATTCTAACTTTGAGCTAAAACTCGCTAACATGGCTGCGATCATCTCCAGTGTCAACAACATTCCCCCAGTATTTACCCTCTCTGGACTTTCTGGTATGCTACTCTCTGAATCTACGTCGCTTGGCGACTTTTTAAAAACGTGCTCCATTATCGGTGCCACAAGAAAGCTTGATCAACACACAAGAATTTATAGCGCCAGCTGCTTTACTTATCGTTTAATCCAGAAGTTGCTGCAACGAGCTGCGACGTCCCCAACGCTCGCTGCCGTCTGTTGTAGAAGCTGTGGCTGGAATATGTCCTCACTGCATCCCTTTTCCTTTGTGGAATCGAAGCTGCTGGGCCCCGACGCTCCGTTGACGACTTGCGAAGTCCCCACGATCACTGCCGTCCGTTTCAGAAGATGAAATTTGAGTGCGTGGATCCCTCGCGCCGCCGCTCACTGCTGACGGGCCGATGCGCCGTCGATCGCCGGTTACGGATGCCCGCGCCCGAACTCTGCCAGACACCAACCGTCGTTAAACGCGCGACGCGTTGGCGTATCGTCCACGATTATGCTGATTGTTTTGTCCACTATCACTGTCCTAAGCACACCCTACTTCTCTGTCCGAGCAAAACCGGTGAATTTATCCCGCTCTCTGCTGCCAGCCGCCACACACACTTGAAATTGTCCGTCACGTCCGCGCACTTGTTTGCAACTGTTCGTAACTGTTCTCTGTCCTATACACACCCTAATCTCTCCGTCCGAGCAAGTCCAATGTGAACTTATCCCGTAACGAGCCTCCAAATGCGAGAGTGAAGATCGGGGTGAGAGTTTAAAATTGGGAATGATTAATTTTTAAAACTCACAACCACCAACTGCGAACCAAATTCCTAAACATGCAAAAACAATGGAACTGTGATTGCAACTGTTTGACTCGTTTTCTAGGGGATGATATCACAAGTTCACAGCTTTCCTTCCCTGCATATGATTGACAAAGCAAACTCACAATAAAATCAAGTTCATGAGAGAAAAGGGTGTACTAACTACTATTTTTGAAAACACTTGAAATTTCACTTTATGTTGTTTATTTCACAATACTTGAACCCTGTGGATGATACGTCTGTACGTCGACACATTTATCAAATAAAGTTATAGCTCGTGAGCCCCCAGACAAACTGAATATTTGTCGCAAATTGTTTTCACACCATGTGGCTGTCTCAAACACCATTTATGTTCATGCCTATGCGACGACACGTGTTACATTAACAAATCACAGTCACTTTAATTCAATGTGATGCACACCTTGTTCCACCGGCTAATATTCACCAACACACAGTAGCACACGTTTCAATTTGGTGCAGTCTACGATGAGCAACCACACGTGGCGATTGCCACACACAAATCTATAACCTCCACCTCGCGATCCACATGCCGACTGATGCAGCGTGACGCCGCTCGGCCAGCTACCCCACGTGCTCCCGCCTCGTCACTTCCTGCCCACGCGCGCGCGCCAAAAGCTCAGCTGCCAGGTTTTTTTTTTTTCTACGTCATCAACTTCCCCATGTGAGCAGTTCTAACCGATTTGCCAACGTACAGCGCTCAACCAATACTTTTTTAAAACTTTACTTAAAATCAAAATAATTACACTACACATTAAACAAATATCTTCTTACGTTTTTATATTAGTATAAACATCCTTTGTACTATTTATTATAATCGTGCAATTTCTTATATCACAGATAAGTGATTTAACTGAATATTTCAAGGTGAAATACACAAGATTAATTGAAAATAAAATGAGAAATAGTTAATATATTATTTTTATAAACAAACATTTCCATGCTAGTTGTGTAACTGTCTTGTCTTCGTTGGTAATTTATTACTTTTCATTGTCAATTAAACATATTACGCCAGATGTGACTATATCAGCTAATGTATTGTTTATTTATCAACAGGCTATTTTGTAATGAGGGCCTTAAAGGTTCCTAACTGCATCGTATTACTTCAAATGCCAGTAGTATTAGAATATTTTATTTCACGCTATGCACTGCACTGTGCTTGGCACTCGCCATTGTCCCTCTCTCCCCTCACCGGATACGATCTGGAAAATCCTAAGCTGGAACAAGCCACCAACGTCGGTCTGCTCGCTGGCCTCCCGTCAGCTACAAGCACACAGCAAATCTCAACGTGGAGAATTTCTACCTATGGCCTAACTATAAATTATTAGTTTCTCCATCGTTGGATGGTTGCTATAAATGTTGTCACCCAACTGTGTACATACATTGCTGCCATAATTAATAAGATTAAAATTGTGTAACATTTAGTGCATTGGCATAGTCAATGTTTGCAGTGAACTTCATACTGTTTAATTATCAAATGCTATTAATTACCAGTATTTCTATTGGGCGGTAATCTTACACAAGTCACATAATAAAATTACAAATAAGCGCTGCTCGCTTGTGTGAAGAAGGCAATCCTAGTAATTGCCGTAACGGTATAAAATATATTTTATTTCCGCGACCGAGGGCTGTATCACCATTCATTGAATTTGTAAACGGTCGCTAAAAAAATGCAGCCATGTTTAAAAGAAATTACAACTCATGCCCATTATTTGCTACAGGTCTACCTTTTAGCTTGAAGGGACTGCAGTTTTCAGTGAGACTTGCATTTTCTATTATGATTAATAATGACAGGGGAATCTACTCAATACTGCGGACTGTATTTGACATCTCCATGTTCGTCACACGGACAACTTTATGTGGCTTGTACAGGAGTGGGCTCAACAAAGAATTTATTCATATTAGATCCTGTACAAGTAACAAGAAATATTATTTATAGTCAAGTTTTGTATTAAATGAATGTATGAATGTTACTACCATTATTTGTTGGATACCGTATTTATTCTTTTGTACATTATGCAAGATAGCTGTATTTCTTAAATATTCTCCCATAAATAAAACGTGTTCTTAGAAAAAAATAGGAGAAGGACAGAGAAAAAGAGGGAGAATTGATAGAAGTACTAACTCAAGTCTTGAATAGATAAATAAATACGTACTCTGGTAATGCCGTGTGTACGCAAACGTTTTAATTGCTAAAGGGAGTATAATATTTCAGTTTCTGATTAGTTGATGAATCACGAGCTGGAGCTGCTTTCAGCCAGTCAGACCGCTCTACGCTACCCCCGAACAGTTCTTGTTGACAAACTGCAACAACTGGTCATTTCACTTCCATTTCCTTATCTGGCTCCGTGTTTTTTATTTCCTTTGTTGCCGATTCATAGGTCTACCCTTTTTATTCCGCATTTCATCACTTAACGATAACCATACAAAAACAAGACACGACACGACAACATTGTTAACGAAATACTGATTCATGCTCAGCACTAATCACACATTACTTAGTCCTTTCGTAAAAGTCGTGATTTAATGTCACATAAACTGGTATTACATCACAGATATCAGCTTACATTTAGGGAAACTTCGAATGATTTAAGTGAAAACTAGCTCTCCGATCGCTGCAATTCAGGATTTTTACTTAGTGCGTAGTGTGACTTATAGAGTAAAGAAAAATGTGGCTACGAAGCTAAGTGCTAAAGTCATAGGCCTCATAGCTTTCCGTGTTGAAATTCCTTGGTTCTAACCCCGTCAAATGAGATTATTTTAATTTCTAAATTATATTTACTATAATTGCTGTTTTTATTACCTAAACTGAATTGTTTAAGTTCTAATACCTTGTTACGAATAGTATTGACTTTTTTTATTCACTTTTATATTTCATCCTATGATTCTTTCTTTCGATTGGAACCTGCTGTGCCGTTAATAAATTGTAATTAAGTAACAAGCAGAACTGCTGATTGGTTCGTAACAAGGCAGCTCGTATAACCGTTAGACAGTGTGACGATATTTCCTTATGGAAATAGCCAATGATAGCGAGAAATTGCAGTTTGCTTTTACCGCTCTATCTGAAATGTTTAAGTCTGAGTTTCGTCACAGAGGTAAGCTATATTCACCGTGAGCGAAGAAATCATGAATTTAGTTCTGCTGCAGATGGTTGAACGCCGTTTTGTCGCATACATAATACATCACGTGAGAAGTACAAAACACGTCATCTGCTGCAGTTCACTCACTTAACACTTAAAATTAGTTGTTGACAGAGCTTTCGCATTGCCGCCATTAACTCTTGGCAGTCTCTTACAACACTGCTCCACGTTATAAAGTAATAAGAGTTTAACAGCATTCAGTGGCGACGCGTCCTATACTGTTCAGTGGTTCAGTGAACCCGTGGCGAGGCCGCTCCCCGTCGGGGGTTCGAATCCCTCTTCGGGCATCGATGTTTGTGTCGTCTTTAGTGTAAGGTATTTCATAAGCAGTTGATAAGTTTAGGGACTGAATCCCTGAAAAAAACTCGTCCTGAAAAAAAAAAAAAATAAATAAATAAATAAATAAACAAGTAAAATAAAAAGTGTTTGAAGCTATCAATCCTCGTTTCGTTCTTGTATCAGATCATTTTATATGCACATTCAAAGTATTTTCATCGCATGAGAAACGTTTTACGTCCCAGAGACAGCATGCAAACGAGTCGTAGCGCGGCCGCTTAATAGAGGCGGCAGTGGCCTCAACGTTGCAATGCGCATGCGCGGCTGTGTTTCAGTTTCTCTTCTGAACCTCCTGGAGGCAGCATAAGGGCGCTCCCGCGGCAGGGTGGGGCAAGGAAAAAAAGCCGCTATTAAGATTGGAGTTGGAGCTGGTAGAGACGCCAGCTCCTGGTTACTACTCGAGCTCTGGCGGTTACGCCCGATTGGTCACGAAGCAAAGACAAGGAATCTACTGCGCACCTCGCCTTGCGCAGTGCAAATCGTCCATGAAGACAACATGCGCCCTTCATATTTGATTTTGGCGCATTGAAGATTTATCAAAATCACGTAATATTTGGAAAAATTGGGAAATTAAAGACGCATCAACTGTAAAAGCCTTCAGAAGATTCGATCATGAATAATGAAGTCACCACTCTCCACCTAGCAAGAATAGCCTTGTAGTTAGTGGTATCGCGTTGCAGCGTTGAAGGTAGTGGGTTCGAGACCGTCTACAAGCTACGTTTTTTTAAACACAAACTTAACTGTTTGAAAAGATGTGTGGGAGAACAGCCTTTGCTCATGCTTGAGGTTAGAAGGAGGTTCTACTTACAGTGTCACGTGGCCCGAAGGTAGCTTGTCTCTTCATCTTAACAAATTCAGTTTGTAACAGTCACTTACTGTGTTTTAGTATTGATGTGCATATTCACATGTTCTTGGTGTTTATTATCAAAGAAAAATGAACAACGGTCAGTATCTTTTAGAAACAAATTACTCATCTTTAAGCTTGGAACAAAAGTTTGAAATAAAGAAGCTTGGTATGTCGACGCGTCAGCTCGAGTTGAAGCAAGCGCAAACAAGCCGAGGTAAGACATTTTCCACGTGTCTTAAGGAAGATACATCTGAAGGGAATGGGGGCAAACCGGGGCGCTTTCCCCTGGCAACACTCGCAAATTGAGCGTCTGCCGGCGGTAGCCGGCTGCCTATGTGGCGCCACGTGACAAACGTCAACTAGCCAGTACTTTTAATAGGGCTATAATGTATAAAGTGGACATTAGACGACGGTCCGCCGCGAGATGTCCACATGTAACACGTCGGCTCTCTAGCGGTAGAATGGTTGCAACTACGTGGCCGAATGAGTTTTCAGCAGTGGAAATCAAAATTTCGCGGTAACGGAAATAGCATTATTAATAATGCTGTTTTCTTCACTGCAAGAATCAACCTGTGTAAAACAGTGTATCATTGCCGGTTTATTCTAGGATGTTTATTTTGCTTTATGTGTTAGATTTGTGAAGAGGAAATACGTTCGAAATCAGCGGAATAAACATTAATTTGAGAATTATAGGGAAATGTACTCGGAAGCAGATAAGCTTCAATTATTTTATTAAAGAAAGGAATAAATTTCTTGCAAACATTTTTTTTTAGGAAAGAACTGGAAATAATTATGATTCCATCGAAAAGTTAAGCTTGTTCTGACGAGCTACCGGCATCAACTTTTTGTTACTTTGATAGAGCATTTCAGTAAGAATAATAACATTTTTGTGGCGATTTAAATAACAATTTGTACCTACTTTTAAAATTGGAACTAATTAAATATTGGGCAAATATAATCACGGTTGTCATTCATCACAGTATGTAGACACGAAATTTTTAATAAATAAAAGCATTTGCCAAAGTAAACCTAATGAGGGAGTCAGTATCTATCTTCAGCAACTTCCGACAAACATTAGGATCATTTATGCTAATGTCACATAGTAAATTTGAATGCGTCAAACATCCTCTGTTTAGTCCTTCGCCCATCAACGTTTTCTCTTTGCGTTACGTGAGCGCAAAGTCAGCTCAAGAGCCAAATAATAGCTGGCATATGAATACGTCATGTTTGCACTTTCGACGCTTTGACACTACTATCGCCCAACGTCGGTTCGCTGTCTGGAGAAACCATCAATATACTGCACAATATTACTGCCCACTATTATTGACAGTCTACAGACCGCTTAAATAGCATCACAAAACGATCTGATTTCTAGCAGTCTGGAGTCTTCCACAGATGTTCGTTATATACTGCGACAGCAGGGCACCAAGCGTCCGTCAAACATATCTGAATACATTATCGGATGAGTGCGAATAATATCGTTTATATAGATATGAAACAAAGTGTTTACAACACGAAACGTATGTAGTGCCATTATAGTCGGTAATAAGTTTTAAAAAACGAAAAAAAACTATATATTAGTCTTTCTTAAGTTTGTTAATAACCCTGGGAAGTACGAAATGCTGCATTACGGAACAATTTATTTATGATTATCTTGTAATCTACAGATGTTTACTGAAGTATGTCATTTTTAAGATCAAAAAATGTCATTGCGCTCTTCGGCGTTCAGTCTGGAGCATAGTTAAGATTTCCGTCAACCTATTGGATCAAACTGCTGTGGTCATCAATCTCTAGACTTACAAACTACTTAAATTAAATTACACTAAGGACAACACACACACACACACACACACACAAATGTCTGAAGGAAGACTCGAACCTCCGGCAGGAGCAGCCGCCCAGTCAGTTGTTGGCGAAATCCAAGTACTTTCTCCTTGGTCTACACCGACACGAGTCTCTTAGGTAATCTTGGTTATCAAGTGCGTGTAACGTGACTCCACCATCTCAGCCTGTTTGTTCTAACTGCTTCATCTATGGTGTTCATTCCCAGTTGTCTTATGGAAAAACTACCGCTATTGTTTACATCTATTAGTACTTGCCATCATCTAGCTACTTTCATGTCTGTAGCATCAACGTTACTAAAAAGGCAACCTTTATCCACCTAGGTTTCACGCCCATACAACAAAGTTGATCGAAAGACTGAACGATGCACTGCTGACTTTATAATGGTGTTGACTTCCTTCTTGGAAAAGAGAGTAGATGATAGCTGATCGCTCACTGCATTAGGTTTGCTACACCTTGATTCGAGTTCATTCACTATGTTGCAACCCCGTGAGAAAATACATCCTCTCTCTTTCCCACGGACATTACTTTCGTTTTGGAGATGCTAATCTCCATAACATACACTTTTTAAACAAACTTACTAATCATTAGACACCATAACGAATTGTTAGATGCCAAAGGAAGTGCCTGACCTAATAAAAATTGACGATAACGGAATTTTAAGTTTCTCGTTTGTTTATTAGAGCCCGTCAAAACGGCCGCCACTCCCGCTCGCTTCCCGCAGCGCTGGCGCCTCGCTCTCGACAGCTGACGGCGGGTAAAGGGCTGGTAGAGGGGGAGCGATGACGTCACACTCGCGAGAGCGAGATGTTTCGGGCAGGACGAGTCACGCACGATACTCCCGGGTTCTCGTCGCGCCCGCCGGGACGAGCTGAGCTTGGCTGAGCCACAGAATAGGGAGTATACAGAAGGGAAAGCTGGGGGCGGCGCCTTTGATCTGTACGTTACCAAGCGTTGCGCTCGACGCCATATTGAAAAGCAGTAAACGCGGAACTATAGCCACTTAGTACTTTGGCTGGAAATGGACTTTTTACGAAATGCAGCTAATCTCACCGACGTTTACGAAAGGAAACGGCTTTCATCTATTTTGCGCCATCTTCTTGCACCTAATTGTAATCCAACGAAAAAAAAAAAAAAAAAAAAAAAAAAAAAAAGGCCTAAATTTTAATACAACTACGAAAATGTACAGTGGAATCGATGATCGTTTTATTTGGTGCTTATCTCTAGAAAAATTCCAAATAACGCGGAGTTATGTGTGGGAAATTAGTTATAAACAAATTGACTTTACAACTGCCAGGTTTTATTTGACAGGAATAAATTCGCATAAAATATTGAGTACAACGTGATTACACAGAACTAATGACGTATGTGCATATATAAAAGTTGTATTTGCTTCAGGAGTATCATTAATTTACTGACCGGAGAAGTGCATATAGAGGAATCTATCAACTACAGAGCAGGAACAGCATAAAATAATTATTCCCCTTAATCTATTTGTTTGAGTATCCGAAGAGCATTCGTTGCCAACATTAGCACACTACGCCTCCAATGCCGTAAGTAAAATTTTACCTGCCTACTTACGCACTATTCTTTGTCATTCATTCTAAATTATTCTCTGCAACGTTAAACTTATAAAATATAAATGTACTTCAACATTTCGATTCTGTTGAACTGCTGCAGCAACAGCGAGAGTTATCGTCAAGAGAAGAAACAAGGCTACTTTTCATAATTACGCACACATTACTCTCATTCGAAACTGATAACATTTAACTTTCACTACAGACATAGCGACGTTCACTTACTGCTCAGCATCTTTTGGGAAAGTGAAGAAACTTATATCCTTATTTGTATTCGAATTATTGCGGCAATTAGGTGCTGAACACCATCGGTCGCCTTTTGCTGTTCATAATAAAAACGGAACAGCTCCAACTACTGACACACAGTTCTTTCTCTTCACTGTACCAAATACTTGTTTACTTTTATGCGATTCAGGCAGTTAAAATACAGAATTAACAACCAAAGGCGGCGCATTACCACGCCACAGAGTAGGGAGTGATCACGCTTTTACTGCTTTTCAAGATGGCTGTTCCGCGCATGCGCACTAAATTTTGGACGTCAGACTGCAGTGGGAGTTTCCTTTCTGTATACTCCTTATTCTGTGGCTGAGCCGCCTCAGCCTAGTCGGCGCACGCCGCCGGCTGCGAGTTTACACTGTGCGCCGGACGTGCCCGAGACGAAAAATGGGGGAAAATACACTTTTTCGATTTTCACGTTGTAAAAATTGTTGATTGTATACACGATCACGCTACATCGTTTTATGAAATTAGTTTTTCCTTACTAGCTTTGCCTTGCCTGTGAAAAAATAAAAAGGCTAATTTTCATTCCGCACCAATTTTTAGTTCCGTAACGCTCCTCACTCGATTTTGATGAAAGTATGCGTTTAAAAAATCTGATTTTTGGACACATTATAGTAAAACATCTTAGCTTTCGTATAAGACATTCACCTTTTCGTAATTCCTAACAGTCGTTTTCAAATGACGCTATTTCTCAAGTATATGCACTTGATTTACAAATCGTGTATTGAAAAAGTTAGATAGCGGGCAGGTTACTGTTCTATGATTTTTAGACCATATATTACAGCGAGTGAAATGGAGCTAAAAGAACAAAAAAGTTTTTGAAATGGTAATCACACTGATATCTACCTCCTTTCACAAGTAATTGCGAGTTATCTGAGCGCCCTCGGCCCGCGAACACGTCTACGAACTCAGCCTATGTTGAGCGTAGCGTGAAGCACAGCAGTGCCGAGAAATATGAATTGCTGGCTACGTTTGTCGGTCCCTCGTGATGTGTTAAAGATCAATAATGAGAGAACAATAATGAACTAATTTTTCTTGGGTGGCAACCGATTACAATGGACAACCATCTGCTACGGTTTTACAGCAGATCATACTTGACTTTGAGAGGCATACATCTGGTTTTTTCCACATAATACAAGTCATGGAATTTATGTTTCGTGTTTGGAGCTAGAAGAGAAGAACAAAGTAATGTAAACTGCGACTACTCCTAAGACACAATATATACCTTTTCGCTTTTGTAGCTTTTGGAAAATAATTGTATACAGTGTGTCCGACATAAATGCGGTACTTTCACGTCTGAGATGAAATTAAGAATGAACTGAGTTGCTTTTAGTAACCTGTCTGAGACGAACAACGTTTCTACGAACATTTTGATGTACCGTTTGAAGACAATTTTCTTTCTCTGCAAGATGGTACTTTCGAATTTTCAACATACGCTGGTTTACTTTAGCCTCACACACTGCAGGACAGGTTAGTAAAGGATGAGAAGCGTCTGTCACTTTTTTTTTTTTTTTTTTTAATTTTTCATTGGTTTTTTTTTTTTTTCGAGGGAAGGAGAGAACTTTTCCCCAGCTATAAGTAATCCTAACCCACTGTCAGCAGAAGATCGATTGCTGGCCACTTCAAGAATCCGGCTAACAGTTCATTGATTTTATTATATTATATATTAAAAGAATCTACGAAAACTAAAGTCAGTCGGACAGACTAAACTACCCAGCTGATTTCCTTCATTTTTGTGTAAAACTAAAGGTATTCATCCACTTTTTCTACACTCAAACGGGATTTCCTTCTGTATATTTCTTATGGGGATGTCCTGGCTGTAAACTTAAGTCATTCTGTCAGGCCGTTCTATCCGACCCATTTCCTTCATTTTCGCTTTAAACGAAAGGTATTTATTCGCAGATTTGTAATCAAGTATCATAATTAACTTAAGTCTCTCCTTCCTTTCCTTTCATTCAAACGCGGGATCCTTCTGTCCTTGCATTGACTATTTTAATTGGCTTGTTTTAGGATATCTTCGGTTCTAAATAAAGTACACAGTTCTCTTTGACGTAACAACGCTCAACGGATCAAGATCTTTCATTTGTGCTTTTAAACACTTGCACGGATTGATTCTGAAGAAAGCTATACGTGAACATTCAACTTTACTTCCATGTCTTCCCAACGTTTTTGTCATTCCACTAACGGTGCGAAGTATTCTCACGGGTCTTATTCGCACGGGTCCTCTAGCTTTCTTATAAATTAAAAGAATCTATTTTATAATTATAATTGATTTTAAATAAGTGTTATGAATTTAAGAAAACACAAGCTTATATAATATTCTGTATACTATCTATAATAAAATATTTCTAAATGATAAATATTTAATTTTACTTATTTCCATTTCACATGACTGGCCACTAATGCTGCAAAGTACTCGCACGGGTCACTTAGTTTTATTACTATTGTTCTCACATTTTATTAACGTAAGAAATAGGTGGTAATGGACTCATCCCATGAATATAGACTAACAATTAGGAGAGTATTTCCTTCCATTAACATTCGATATCTTTAATATTCACGCCGAGAGTCAGCGCCGGCACGAACCGATTGGGCTATGCTGTTGCTTCTGCAGCACAAGTATCACAAGTCTCCAGCCTGCTTTCAGCAGAAACTTCTCTGCATGATTTTTTTTTCAATTATACTTATGAAAATATGTTTATTTTTCTTCTATTGCTATTAATTCTGTAAGATGAATTCAAAAAAATCAGAAATGTTTAGATTTTTACATAAGGAAAAACCTAAATGTTATTCGAAATTAATGGGAGGGGTCCATACCACATTTCTAATGTGCTTATAATTCTTATGAGTCACTACAGTGTGCAAACAATAGTAATAAAATTACAAAATCAATTAACAGTTAGCTGGCTCAAAGTAGATGGCAGTGAACAAGTACTGGTCACACCTGTGTTTCCTTCGATCTTCTACTGACAGTGGGTGACGATCCCTTTGTTGCTGGCCACAAGCCCACTAAGAACGAAAAAACAAATCACAACATGAAACAAATGACACCTGCTTCTCATCCTTTACTGATCTGCAGTGTCTGAGGCTAAATTAAATATGTGCGTTTTTCTTTCATTTAAAGTATAAAAATCGATATGAAAGTACCATGGAGACAAGGAAAATTGTGAGATTCAGGAAATGTTCATAGAAAAGCAGTTCCCATCAGACAGCTTCCTAACAAAATAAATAAAAATTCTGAGAACCGTGTAGAGTTCTTTGTAAGTGGAGATGAGCTGAAACATAGTACAGCGTATACCACATAAATCTGGCACCCCTGACGTACCACCCATGGCCATAAGTTGCAGCATCCCTTATCAGGAGGTAACTAAACGTCTTTAATTTTAATGTTATGTACTCCTACTTTAGTCTCGGTCTGAGGGATAGCGCTTTTATGTGAAACACTGTATATAAATTTTTTCACCTTGTGGTAGAACATTTTCTGGGAGTTACAAAAGCGAAAATTAAGAGAAGGTTCAAATGTTTCTTAAGCTTAAGGGACTTAACAGCGGGGTCATCAGTCCCTAAACTTACAAACTACTTATGAACTACCTTATACTAAAGACGACACAAATATCCATGCCCGAGGGGGGGGGATTCGAACTCCCGACCGTAGCGGCCGTGCAAACTGTGACTGGCGCGCCGCAGTCCCCACGGCCACCACGGCCGGCTTAAGAGAAGGCTAAATAGTGTAATCTTAGGTGTAGATGCATAAATAAATGTAAGTATATTTTCGGGTTTCTTCCGTTTATTATCCTCAACTAGAAAGTCATTGAGTAGAATTTCAGAAATTTTATTTCAGTCCATCAAATTCGCAGTTTACATTAATTGTTTCTTCTCTTTTAGTTTGAAACACGAAATATGTATTCCATTAATTGTACAATCTGGACAACAAACTACTTGTATACCTCTTAAGTGAAGTATTACCTTACATAAAATCATAGCAGATCCTTGTCCATTGTAATTGGTTGCCACCCAAGAAAAATTAGGGTATAGCTATTTTCTGGTTATGAATTATTAACACATCACGAGGGACCAACATACGTGGCCAGCAAATAATTTTTTCGGCACTGCAGTGCCTTACGCCACGCTCAACACACGACGAGTTCGTAGGCTTGCGGACGCGACATGATGCCGCTCAGATAACTCACAATTACTTGTGAAAGGAGGTAGATATCAGTGCGACTACCATTTCAAAAACTTTTCTGTTCCTTTAGCTCAATTTCACTCACTGTAATGTATGGCCTAAACTGCATAGTACAGTAAGCTGCCCGCTATCGAACTTTTTCAATACACGATTTGTAAATCAAGTGCGCATACCTGAGAAAAAGAATCATTTGAAAACGATTGTTACGAATTCCGAAAAGATGAATGTTTATTGGAAAGCTAAGATGTTGTACTATCCTGTGTCCAAAAATCAGATTTTTTAACCGAATACTTTCATCAAAATCGAGTGAGGAGCTTTATGAAACAGAAAAATGGTGCGGAATGAAAAGTAGACTTTTTATTTTTTCACAGGCAAGGCAAAGCTTGTAAGGAAAAAATAAGTTGACAAAACGATGCGATGCTGTCTTATATACCGTCAAAATTTCTTACAACTTGAAAATCGAAAAAGTTGTTTTTCCCCCTCTTTTTCGTCTTGGCACATCCCTGCTCGGCTCGGCCCGGCCTGCAGTGTGAACGCACCGTCGTAGACGTGTGCCGGACGGGCGCAGTAATTTCTAACGGCGTCATGAGGGGGGCTGGTCGTGCGCATGCGCACTGCTGTCGGCTGTTCCACGTGCCAGCCGGGAGTACCGAGTCTTCTCGCTCCCGAGACTGCATTATCGGCACGGCCGGCTCCCGGGTACGGCGGTCTCGCCAGCCGCTCCCTCTGGCGGGAACGAGCGGGAGCCAGGCCGCGTTTGACGGCCTCTATTGTTTATATTCGCATGCTTTCAGGAGAGTAAGCTGCAAATATAGACTTATTCATGAGTATATCATCTTGACCTGGAACGCTCGAAATCACGCGAAACCATGCTTGGAGTAACAGACAGTCATAAACAGGACAGTGGTGTGTGTTATTTCCATGCAAAACGTTGCATTGTACCTCAAGTGACAGTTTAACAGAGAGGAACAAAGTAACGAGATATAAATACCATAGGAAGGAAATTACATGTAAGTTAATGGCGTCAGTGTATCATTACATATTCAATCAGCAGCGCCAAAAACTCTGTTTGAATTACTTATAATAGCGCAAACACATATATACAGCAGTGCCACACATCTGAAAGTGCTTGCATTATTTCTCAAAGTGCAGATGCGAGATTTCGATAAAGTGGTTAAAGTGGGAGAGAGAAATGTGCATACCTCACTAAAGCCATGATATCACATTCCAAATCACTTTCACGTTCACACAGTCCAATATCAAAAGCCACACTAATTGCATTTTCAAATGGTGATGTTGGTATGCACGATCTAGTGTCACTAGCAGACAAGTGCGGCGTTTTGCTTGGAAATGACGAACACCACTGTTTTCTTATGATTGCTTGTTATTGTAAACATGGTTTCGTGCGGTTCCGAGCGTTTAAGATGAAAGGAGTCGCTTCCTTGTAAGTTGAATTTGGCGTTCCCCAGAGAAGCGTTATAGATCCCCTACTGTTCCTTGTGTTAATAAACGATTTAGGAGACAATCTGAATAGCTCCCTTAGACTGTTCACGGATGATGTTGTCTTTCATCGGTTAGTGAAGTCAACAAAGGATCAAAAGCAACTGCAAAGCAATTGCGAAAATTGGCAATTAACACTAAATAATGAAAAGTGTGAAGTAATACTTATGACCACTAAAAGAAATGCGCTGAACTTCAATTACATGATAAATCAGTCAAACCTTAAGGTCGTAAATTCTACCAAATACCTAGGAGTTACAATTACGAAGAACTTTGACTGGAGAGAAAACATAGAAAATATTGTGGGGAAGGCGAACCAAAGGTTATGTTTCATTGGCAGAACGCTTCGAAGATGCACCAGCTCCACTGAAGAGACTGCCTACATCACACTTGTGCGTCCTCTCCTGGAGTACTGTTGCCCAGTGTGGGACCCTCACCAGCTGGGACTGACGGAAGACTTTGAGAAGGTTCAGAGAAGTAGGTCGTTTTGTTTTATCACGTTACAGGGGGGAGAGCGTCACGGAAATGTTGCACGGTTTGAGGTGGAAATCATTAAATGAAAGACGTTATTCGTTGCGGAGAGATCTATATGCGAAATTTCAATCACCGACTTTTACTTCTGAATGTGAAAATACGAGATATGTCCACAAAGTAAGTTCCGTTTGGTTATATAAAACAAACGTGTACAGGTACAGAAAAAATATTTATTGTACAAAAATATACAACTATTAAACTATTTTTCTACATAGCTTCCGAAATTTTGTAGGCATTTGTCATAGCGTGGCAGAAGTTTTTGTATGCCTTCTTCGTAGAAGGTTGCCGCCTGTGTATTCAACCATGTGGTAACATGTTCTTTCAGCTCGTCATCATCGCTGAAATGTTGACCATCATGGACAGGTTTTAGGTGTAAGAAGAAAGTCGCTAGGACCGAGACTGTACGGAGGATAATCAAACACGTCCCAGTGAAATTCCCATAAGAGTTGTTTGGTCACATTCGCCTTGTGAGGTCGGGCGGCAACGTGAAGGGAAGAAGAAGACTCCTTTAATCTCTTCTTACACCTAAAATCTGTCCTTGGTGGTCAACACTTCAACGATGATGAGCTGAAAGAACATGTTTGCCACATGGTTGAATACACAGGTGGTAACCTTTTGTGAAGAAGGCACACAAAAACTTGTCCCACGCTATGACAAGTGCCTACAAAATTTCGGAAGTTATGTAGAAAAGTAGTTAAACAGCTGCAGATTTTTATACAATAAATATTTTTTCTGTATTGTTCACGTTTGGTTTATATAACCAAACGGAACTTACTTTATGGACATACCTCGTATTTTCCTAGTACCTATCTACATAGGGAGACATGAGCAACCCAACAAAATAAGAGAAATCAGATCGAAAACGTAACGATTTAGGTGTTCTTTCTTCCCGCGCGCTATTAGAGAATGGAACGGTAGAGACAGGTTATGAAAGTGGTTATTGAACTCTCTGCCAGGCACTTAAATGTGTTTTGCAGAGTATCTGTGTAGATGCAGATGTAGATGTAGAATATGTCAGTGAATCAGTGGAATTCGGCAGTTTTTACATTTATTTCCTAATTATTCCCATCTCTTGATATTTAACTATTGACTAGAACGCATTTTAATAACTAGATTGTTAATGACGTAAAAAAGAAAACTGCTCGGTGTCTTATTGGTGGCTTACCCAGCGCTAGTGTCGTACTAACGGTACGGTAATCATTAAAAGAGCGGCGTTATTCATTGCGGAGAGATCTAATTGCGAAATTTCAATCACCGACTTTTACTTCTGAATGTGAAAATATTTTGCTAGCACCCACCTACATAGGGAGACATGACCATCCCAATGAAATAAGAGAAATCATATCGAAAACGGAACGATTTAAGTGTTCTTTCTTCCCGCGCGCTATTAGAAAATGGACCGGTAGAGAAAGGTTATGAAAGTGGTTAATGAACCCTCTGCCAGGCAATTAAATGTGATTTGCAGATTATCTATGTAGATGTAGAATATATCACTGAATCAATGGAATTCGGCGGATTTCACATTTATTTCCTAATTATTCACATCTCTTGATATTCAACTAATGACTAGAGCCGGCCGCGGTGGCCGAGGGAACTGAGGCGCTTCAATCACGGTCTGCACGGCCACCACGGTCGGGGGTTCGAATGCCCCCTCGGGCATGGATATTTGTGCCGTCCTAGTTCGTAGGTAGTTCATAAGTAGTTTATAAGTTTAGGGACTGATGACTCCGTAGTTAAGTCCCATAGGGGGTTACAAACATTTGAAATTTTTGAATGACTAGAACGCATAACTTTTAATACCTAGGAATTACTATTACTTCAGACTTAAATTGGAAAGAACACGTAGATAATATCGTGGGAAAGGCGAACCAAAGACTGAGTTTTAAGTCCCATAAGCGTTACCAACATTTTAAATTTTTGAATGACTAGAACGCATAGCTTTTAATACCTAGGAATTACTATTACTTCAGACCTAAATTGGAAAGAACACGTAGATAATATCGTGGGAAAGGCGAACCAAAGACTGCGTTTTATTGACAGAACCCTTAAAACATGCAACAGAACTACAAAAGAAACTGCATACACTACGCTTGTCTGTCCATTTTTGGAGTATTGCAGCCCAGTGTGGGATCCTTATCGGATGGGTTTGACGGAGGACATCGAAAGAGTCCAAAGTAAGGCAGCTCGTTTCGTATTGTCACGATACAGGGGAGACAGCGTTACGGAAATGATACAGGATCTGGGATGGGAATCATTACAACAACGGCGCTTATCGCTGCGGCGTGGGCTACTTGCGAAACTCCAATCGCCAACATTCTCTTCCGAATGCGAAAATATATTGTCGACTCCCACTTACATAGGTAGAAATGATCATCAGAATAAAATACGAGAAATCGGAGCTCGAAAGGAGAGATTCAGGTGTTCTTTCTTTCCGCGCGCTGTTCGAGAATGGAATGGGAGATAAATAGTATAATTGTGGTTCGATGAAGCCTCTGCCAGGCACTTAAATGTGAGTTGCAGAGTATCTCATGTAGATGTAGAAACTATATCGTTAACTTGTTATATCTCGGGCCCACAGTGTTAGAAATGTCGTATATTGACATAATGTGAAAGTATTGTCCAAACACTGTAATTAATTATTTATTTATTTCTCACACAAGATATCTTTCGGCATTTAATGCCACCGTCAGGTGTTTCGTATTTAGAGGTAGTAAATGCTTCAACTGACTATTTATTAGGTGATGATTTATATCTGATTTCTGAATTGTAGCCAGTTACAGCATCTGTCAATACAAACGTGTGGTATTTTGAGGTATTGACAGATGCTGTAACTGGCTACAATTCAGAAATCAGACATAAATTATCACCTAATAAATAGTCAGTTGAAGCATTTACTACCTCTAAATACGAAACACCTGACGATGGCATTAAATGCCGAAAGATATCTTGTGTGAGAAATAAATAAATAATTAATTACAGTGTTTGGACAATACTTTCACATTATGTCGATATACTATATCGTTAATTAGGCAAAAAAATAAAACTGCTCGGTGTCTTATTGGTGGCTTACCCAGCGCTAGGAGCGCTAGTGTCGTACCAAGAGTCAGAAGGTAAACAACATTGACAGCATTGAATGTGTGGACTAGAGGTCTGCACCTCGCTCGGTTGCTTGCTCGAATCGCGTGATACATGTCGTTCTATGACAGTCCGACAGGTGTCGGTGCTGCAGCTTGCGACAAGGCGCGTGGCTGCGCTCGACTTCCTGCACGCTCGTTCGAGCGGCGCACGCTCGACCGGCCCGACCGTCCACACTGCACGCTCGCCACTCGGCCGCCTACCGCAGCGTCACTCGAGTCCAAGGCGAGTGTCGGGAGCAAACTAGACGCTACAGAATAAATCCTGACTGCGAAATTTGGAATACAAGTTATTATACGTGATTAATATAAAGTTTCTGTATTAAGATCATTTACTAAATAAGTTATCCATGATCATTCTTTCTTTCTTGTTCCCATTTTGTAGACTGTTAGTTCCTGTTTAGTGGTAGGTGTTACTTGCCGTCTTAACGAGAAAATGATTTTATTTTATATCCATTCCACTTATCACTCTCAAGTCCTGGAATACTTTGTCCGTCTTTTATATTGATATTAAATAAACGATACTGATGTATACCCGTTAGGTTAGTTTTGTGCATCTCTCTCTGTTGCACCCCGTTAATACATATTCCCGTAGCATTTTGGCACTGTGCGTGGTTGCTGCGCCTCTACCTTTTCCGAGTGAGTCCTTAACGGGAATTTTTGCAATTGGAACATTCATATATCCCCCATTGCCACTGTCGTCTTTCTTAACTATATAATAAATAACGCATGCAAGCTTTTGTGCAATATATAGGATCCGCGCTTTCCTCCGTCATTAGGGCCATATGCCGGTCTAATGCTCATATATCCGGTACCTATTTTAAATCCCCTTACTCCAATGGTTTACTTTACCCAGCTGTACGAATATATGGTGCTCCTGCTGTTTCAATGATATCTGTATTATATTTATTTAAGACCGTCTGAAGTATGACACCCGGTTGCACCAGCCAAAAGAATGAACTGCATGTTTTCGGAATGGCTGGATAAGAGATCGGCCTAGGTACATTGCAGGGGGAATGACAATTAGGGGGACAGGTACCCATAAAGTGATCAATTTTTTGTGCTCAAAAAAATGTTTTGATTTAATCGAAGTTGAATCTATGAAATTTGTCTTTTATCAAAAGATACATTCATAAGTCATTACAATAGCTTCACTAATCTCTAAGTTATCGCCATTTTTCTATTTTAGACCCAATTTTGGAGGGACCGTTTTACCTCTTAAATATGTTTTTCCGCCGCTAAAAAAATTACGCGTCCCATAGTTCTTCATGTATTATAAACCATATGCAAATTTCATACAAATCGGAGAGTAACTGGGGTAGATTTCGTTGTGAGTACATCGGCCTCTGTCCGCCCCGCCCCACGCAGCCTCGTTCGAGTGTCAACACGCTCGCTGCGAGCGTACACACTCGGCGCGCCACCGCCGAGCGTTGCGCACTCGACCGAGTACGAGCGAGCGAAACCGGCGATTTGCAGACCTCTAGTGTGGAGTGTGGTGCTGAGTTACTGGACGCACCCTGAAGAGTCCGTGCAGCAGCAGGCGGCGCAGCAGGTCCGCGTAGAGCACTTCGCAGCGCACGGCGCGGCGCAGCACGAGCACCGGCTCCTGCAGCATCTGCTGCACCACGTCGTGGCGAGCACGCAGCAGCGACAGCCGGCCCTGGTTCAGCCACACCTGCTCGTCGCTGCAACACACAAGCTCTCTGCTTGCCTTTACTGCAATTCCACACCGACAGATTACGTGCCAGGTAGCACGACTAAGAAATGAGATTGACAGGAAGTGCAAAATGGCTAAGCAGGAGTGGCTAGAAGGCAAATGCAAATCTGTAGAAGAATGTATAAATAGGGGAAAAATAGATACAGCCTACAGGAAAATAAAAGAAACATTTGGAGGTAAGAAAAACAGCTCTATGAATATCAAGGACACTGATGGGAAACCAGTTCTCAGCAAGGAAGGGAAAGCTGAAAGGTGGAAAGAGTATATAGAGGGGCTCTACAAAGGAGATGAACTTCGAGACAATATTGTAGGAAGGAAAGAAGATGTAGATGAAGATGAAATAGGTGATACTGTACTGAGAGAAGAATTTGACAGAGCCCTGAAAGACCTAAGTCGAAACAAGGCCCCTGGAGTAGATGATATTCCCTCAGAGCTACTGAAGTCTCTGGGAGAACCAGCCATGACAAACCGGTTTCACCTGGTGTATAAGATGTATGAGACAGGCGAAGTACCCTCAGACATTAAGAAAAATGTTATAATCCACATTCCAAAGAAAGCAGGTGCAGACAGGTGTGAAAACTACAGAACCATCAGTTTAATAAGTCATGGTTGCAAAATATTAACACGAATTATATACAGAAGGATGGAAAAGCTGGTAGAAGCCGACCTCGGGGAAGATCAGTTTGGGTTCAGGAGAAATGTAGGAACACGGGAGGTAATACTCACTTTACGGCTTATCCTAGAAGATAGATTAAGAAAAGGCAAACCTACATTTCTAGATTTTGTAGATCTGGAGAAGGCTTTTGACAATGTTGATTGGAATAAACTCTTTCAAGTTCTGAAGCAAGCAGGAGTAAAATATAGGGAGCGTTAGATTATTTACAACTTGTACAAAAACCAGACAGCGGTTGTCAGAGTTGAAGGGCATGAAAGGGATGCAGTGGTTGGAAAGGGAGTAAGACAGGTTTGTAGTCTTTCTCCATTGTTATTCAATTTGTACATTGAACAACCTATAAAGGAAAGCAAGGAGAAATTTGGTGAAGGAATTAAAGTTCAGGGGGAAGAATTAAAAACATTGCGTTTTGCCGACGACATAGTAATTCTGTCAGATACAGCAAAGGACCTGGAAGAGCAATTGAACGGAATGGACAGCGTGCTGAAAGGAGCATATAAGATGAACATTAACAAGAGCAAAACTAGGGTAATGGAGTGCAGTGTAAGAAAATCAGGTGATGCTGGAGGAATTAGATTGGGTAACGAAGCAATAAAGGGGGTAGACGAGTTTTGTTACTTGGGCAGTAAAATAACAAATGATGGTCGCAGTACAGACGATATAAAATGCAGAATGGCAATGGGTAGAAAAGCGTTCTTGAAAAAGAGAAATTTGTTAACATCGAATATTGATTTAAGCCTAAGGAAGTCCTTTCTGAAGGCATTTGTGTGGAGTGTTGCCTTATATGGGAGTGAGACATGGACGATAAACAGTGCGGACAGGAGGAGGATTGAGGCTTTTGAAATATGGTGCTACAGAAGAATGCTGAAGATTAGGTGGGTGGATCGTGTAACTAATGAGGAGGTACTGAACAGAATTGGGGAGAAAAGAAGTTTCTGGCATACCTTGACTAAAAGAAAGGATAGATTGGTAGGACACATTCTTAGACATGAAGGAATTGTGAATTTAGCATTGGAGGGAAGTGTGTGGGGTAAAAATCGCAGAGGAAGACCAAGAGATGGGTATAGTAAGCAGATTCAAACAGATGTAGGTTGCCGTTCTTATGTGGAGATGAAGAGGCTTGCTCAGGATAGGGTATTGTGGAGAGCTGCATCAAACCAGTCTCCGGACTGAAGACCACAACAACAACAACAACAACAGCACAGTCTAACATATACAGTCACGACACTCCCACAGATCTTTGTTATCCGCTGCGATAGCAGCGCTCCAAGCGGCCGGCAAGCTACGTTTCTGAATACGATAGTTGATGAGAGTGAATAGTATCGTTTAGATTGACTTCAGCATACTTTTTAGATTAGGGAACTTATGTAGTGCCTTATAAATAGGTAACAATTTAAAAATAGCTTCCCATTTGTCTTTCTTAAGTTTCGTAAGATCCCTGACAAGGTACGACACGGTACAATGCAGGACAGTTAATTTACAATTATCCTGTAACATACATGAATAATTTCATTTTCTATTAAAAACAAGAATGCCTAGGAAACACCAGGAGACATGCCCTTTAGCAGAGAGACGTCAATTTCTACGCCGGAACGTTAAGTATTCTTCATTACAATTCCAGCAAAATCGCTGAGAATGTAACATAGGAAACGTATATAGATTGCAATAAATACGGTATTTAACATGACAAATCAACCATTACAGCTGTAGCTGAAGGAAAATTGTCACAGACGTTTCAATATAACGATAAAAGCAACCAAACTTTTTTCCAACAAAGAAGAACCTAATACCACTATTGTTGCTACATCTGAACCACAAACGGCAAGAATCATCAAAACATTGGTTTTTTAAAGCTAAAGTGATTACACTCAAAAGAAAATGCACTTACAAGAAAGACGAGTGACGTGTAAAAATGTGAGAATCATTAGACTCCAAACCGAATTGATACACGTCAAAAACTGGCTGTCATAGAAAGAACAGACCATAACAGAAATTTATTATACCATTATGTTTATATGCAACTTACTTTCAGCGAAATAAGCTGCAAATATACACATATTCGTAAGTATTTGTTCATGATGGTGGTGTTCTTTATACCTTTGAATCATTTAAATGAGGCTGTTTTATGTTAATTTCCGTATTATGTTTGTCTCTCGATATTTTAATAATGCTTGTAACGCAAAACTATAGTAAGTATTTCGTTAATTACGTACAACAGCGATTATAAACAGACATCACTACTTCGGCAGCTTGCCCACCGCTAGGAGCGCTAGTGTCGCAGCAACTGTCAGTTGGTAACAACTTTCACAGCAGTGAGTGTCGCGACTGTATATGTTAGACTGTGCCAGTAGGCTGGCAGCAACATCACGTGCCCAGAGGTAATACACTAATCAACACGAAGAATGAAAAACATATGCATGGAGTTCAAAGCAATGGAACAGTAAACCGTGGACAAGGCGATAATTATGACGACAATATAGATCTGGCAGACGATAAAATACACGTAGCCAGTAAAAACAATGAGGCACGGTGGTGTTAAGGCGCCAAAACACTGACTAGACGAAAAACAGCGGAGTGTGCGCTGATATGAAACTTCCTGGCAGATTAAAATTGTGTACCGGAACCTGGACTCGAACCTGGGACCTTTGCCTTTCGCAGGGCAAGCGCACTACCGACTGTGCTATCCCGACACGACGCACGATGCCGCCTCACAACTTTTACTTCCGCCAGTACCTCGCCTCCTACTTTCCAAACTTCACAGAAGCTCTCCGGCCTTAGGCAGTGGCTAAGCCAAATCTCCACCATATCCTTTCTTCCAGGAGTGCTAGTCTTGCATGGTTCGCAGGAGAGCTTCTGTGAAGTTTGGAAAGTAGGAGGCGAGGTACTGGAAGTAAAGTTGTGAGGCGGCATCGTGAGTCGTGTCGGGGTAGCTCAGTCAGTAGAGCGCTTGCCCGCAAAAGGCAAAGGTCCCAGTTTCGAGTCCCGGTTCCGGCACACAATTATAATCTACCAGAAAGTTTCATATCAGCTCACACTCCGCTGCAGAGTGAAAGATTCATTCTGGAAACATCCCTTAGGCTGTGGCTAAGGCACTAATCTGGGGACGGCGGGGGCATATTAAAAGCACACACTGACGCACTTGGTACATTGGCATAACAATGAATGAAGCACTGCTAAAACTGATGACGCAGGACCCCGCAGGGCAGGGAGGGGGAGGGAAGGATGTGTGGAGGAGGGGCGGAGAGGAAGCGTAGAGACTCCACGGCAGGAGAGGAATAAACAAGGGGAGGGGATGGAAGAGGAGGAGGGAGGAGGCACTTCATCTGGCACTTCATCCACAGGAGGAGAGTGTCATCCGGGAAGGAGAGGTGGTGGAAGTTACCCTGGGAAAGGATATGGACACTGTGGAGATGAAGGGAGGGAGGGATGCAGCGCTAAAGGCGTGGCATAGCCCCGGTATCGGTGAGGAAGAGGTATGCCAGTGGGTTGTGGGAGTCTATCTTGCAGTTGATGTATAAGAGCCGGATGTGTTCAAGGTATTGCAGGAGATGGAGAAATGGGATGAGGTCACATAGGATCGGAGTGGAGGAGGGGAGCGGGATAAGGTAGGCGAGGCGGAGGATGTGATGTTCTTGCATTCGGAGAGTTTTGTAATAGCTAGGGGGGGTCACGCAGAACCAGGTGGGATGGAAACTGGAGAGGACGAGATACCTGAGGGAGCGGTAGGCGTACAGGATGGTGGAGGGGCTGAGGCCCATGACCGGCTAGTAAGGAGTTTTAGGAGATTGAGGTGCGAGAGGGCTTTCTGGCGTACGGTGCGCAGTTGTGGGGTCCAGGCGAGTGAAAGACCAAGGTTTAGGCCGAGATATTTGAGGCTGGGGTGTGGCGGTTTGGACGATTATGGACGGTGAGGAAGAATTCAGGGACGTGGAAGGAAGGGGTGGTATGACCTATAATGATTGCTTGGGACTTGTCAGGATTGACGGAAAGGTGCCACCAGTTACACCATGGGGCAAACTCAGTGAGTTGGAACTGGAGCAGAAACTGGGAGTGGGCAAGGGAGAGGGCAAGGGCGAGGAACGCATATTGTAGGAGATGGACGGGAGGTTGGAGTTGGGGCATATCTGCAGAGTAGATGAGATAGAGCAGAGAGAATGGAACCTTGAGGCACCCCAGCGGAGGGGTGGGGAGTTGGAGTTGCAGATAGTGACATAGGAGGAGCGGTGGGCGAGGAAGGATGAATAGGCGGACATAATTAATAGGATGGGAGTAGAACTGGAGCTTGGAAAGAAGACCGGAATGCCATACACGGTCTTAAGCGTTTTCAATGTCAAGGGATAAAAAGATAGCGAAGCAACGAGAATTAAACTGGATGAAGAGGAGATGGGTCAGGTAGAGGAATTGATCATCAGCAGAGAAGGAGGTTCGGAAGCCACACTGGAACAGCGGGAGGAATTGGTGGCGGCAGAAGTGCTGATAGATACGTCCGGAGAAGATGATTTCCAGGATCTTGCTCAACACAGAGATGACACTGATGGGACTGTATGGTGAGGTCTGGGATGAGGCTTCTCGGGTTTGGAGTACATGGGAATATGAGAGGTCTTCCACAGGTCGGGGTAAAAGCCGGTGAAGAGGAGTGCTCGCCCGACAGCCGCATTTAAATTTATACTCGACAGTAGCGCCTGCTGGACAAATCACTGCAACTTCGCTACTTTTACTTAAACAGAGTCCACCACTAAAATGTATACACTCTTTGTCAGACTCTATCGAGATATCGATATTGTCGTTTGATCTGGATTACGAGTGTAGTCTTTGGCTCAGCAAGCTGTTATAGTACTTTCATCTCGGTATTTCATCTCAGTATGGCTGGAGCACACTTGACATTCAAGCAACGAAAATGTACGAGGCTTAGTCATTATCCGAAATCTAGTTATACTTTTGTTTATTCGGTAGTACTGTCGTTTCATGTTGCTGACGCATATATATATATATATATATATATATATATATATATATATATATATATATATATATATATATATATATGCCTTGCGCCGGCTCTGCTGACTTGACTGTTTCCCGTTTGCTTTGCGAGAGGAGGCAGTGTATTCACGGTTAAGTAATACAGTACTGGCCATTGAAATTGCTACACCAAGAAGAAATGCAGATGATAAACGGGTATTCATTGGACAAGTATATTATACTACAAGTGACACGTGATTACATTTTCACGTAATTTGGGTGCATAGATACTGAAAAAATCAGTACCCAGGAAACCACCTCTGGCCGTAATAACGGCCTTGATACGCCTGGGCATTGAGTCAAACAGAGCTTGGATGGCGTGTACAGGTACAGATGCCCATGCAGCTTCAACACGATACCACAGTTCAACAAGAGTAGTAACTGGCGTATTGGACAAGTATTGTCAGTTGCTCGGCCACAATTGACCAGACGTTTTCAATTGGTGAGAGATCTGGAGAATGTGCTGGCTAGGACAGCAGTCGAAAATTTTCAGTATCCAGAAAGGCCCATACAGGCCCTGCAACATGGGGTAATGCATTATCCTGCTGAAATGTAGGGTTTCGCAGGGATCGAACGAAGAGTAGAGCCACGGGTCATAACACTTCTGAAATGTAACGGCGACTATTCAAAGTGCCGTCGATGCGAATAAGAGGTGACAGAGACGTGTAACCAATGGCATCCCATACCATCAAGCCGGTGATATCCAGTATGGCTATGACGAATACACGCTTCCAATGTGCTTTCACCGCGATGTCCCCAAACATGAATGCAACCATCATGATGCTGTAAACAGAACCTGGATTCATCCGAAAAAATGACGTTTCGGCATTCGTGCACTTAGGTTCGTCGTTGCTTACACCATCGCAGGCGCTCCTGTCTGTGATGTATCAAGGGTAACGTAACCATGTACTCCGAGGAGATAGTCCATGCTGCTGCAAACGTTGTCGAACTGTTTGTTCAGATGGTTGTTGTCTTGCAAACGTCCCCATCTGTTGCTTAAGGGATCGAGACGTGGCTGCACGATCCGTTACAGTCATGTGGATAAGATGCCTGTCATCTTGACTGCTAGTGATACGAGGCCGTTGGGATCCAGCACGGAGTTCCGTATTGCTCTCCTGAACCTACCGATTTCATATTCTGCTAACAGTCATTGGATCGCGACCAACGCGAGCAGCAATGTCGCGATACAATATACCACAATCGCGATAGTACAATCCGACCTTTATCAAAGTCGGAAACGTGATGGTACGCATTTCTCCTCCTTACATGAGGCATCACAACAACGTTTCACCAGGCAACGCCGGCCAACTACTGTTTGTGTATGAGAAATCGGTTGGAAACTTTCCTCATGTCAGCACTTTGTAGGTGTTGCCACCGGCGCTAACCTTGTGTGAATGCTCTGAAAAGCTAATCATTTGTATATCACAGCATCTTCATCCTGTCGGTTAAATTTTGGCGTCTGTAGCACGCCATCTCCGTGATGTAGCAATTTTAATGGCCAGGAGCGTACTTATGCCTGCCTGCGACTTCATTCGCCTAGCATAGAGCGACTTCGAAAATTATCCCATAGAGTCGTTTTATCTGTATGTTCTTCCCAGGTCCAACTCTATCCCTTTGTAAAATTACCTTTAAATCCACCCTTTAACTTTTGCCTGAAAGCATAACAAACTTTCAGTTTGTGACACACAATAACATAGTAGTATTTAAGTTTGTCTTGTTGTGCCTTCCAGTGGGAGGTAAGGAGCTGACGATGATGTAGTTTTGGATGTGTATAGTTTTAGTGTAAAAAGGTCCCCAATGTCATTTTTGACCCGGGGCACTTGGTGACATAGCTACACCACTGGTTGCAACTGTCAGTTGGTAACAACTTTTCACAGTAGTGAGTGTCGCGACTGTGCACGTTAAGGTGCATTTAGACTGACAACCATCTCCTTCAAACTCAGTTGACAACTGTTTTCAACCCGAAGTTTGACTTTGTTTCTAACTGTTGTGTGAAATCGCGAGTTCGAAAAACTAGTTGAGGGAAATTTTGTCTCGAGTTTATAGCTTATGGTCAGTGATCAAAAATACGGCAGAATTGGGCAACTTGCACTTGCGCATTGCCGTGTTACCCTGTCGACTGCTGTGTCGTTTAGGCCGGTATTTCACTGCAAGTATGGAGAATACAAAATATTTCTTAATACCGAGCACAGTGGCTAAAATAAACTGTTAGGATCGTATAAAGAAAAAGCTATCACAATCAGTGATATTCCAAGCTGCTCACTGTGGATGATAAGGAAGAAATTAAATGGACTAAAAGATTTGTGGATATGCATACGTGAAATAAATAATATTTGTACTCCAAATCTACTTAATTCCTGAAGTGATTTATATTTTGATTCACTTTTGTCTGGAATAATACGTGAAATGGTACACTTTAGAATTCATGCATCGGTACCTATTTTACTGAGTGCTAGAATAACTTATTATCGTCAGAAATGACATTCAGGATTTGAATAATGAAACTTCCACCAGTTAGTTCCGTACGTTTTCGTGCTTAGCCCGATGCATTTACAGAGTTAACCACAAGAGCAGGTAGTTATACAGATATTTCATGAGATGCTTCATAAAATTCGACAAAATATATGTCAGGCTGTAGTAAAGTATAAAGACTTTCGCAGTGCTTGATGCAGAATGACGCGCATGCAAACGTAACATGAAAGAATTACGAAAATGTTTGCTATTCTTTAATAAAATAAATTCTCTAGAGAGGTTATGTTAAGCATGAAAAAACATTTAACTATGTCAGTGTTTCATTATTTATTCATTGACACAGATATAGGGCTTCCTGAAAGATCGATTATCACGAATTTAAGTATTCGTAAATGTGTGGGTGAATTGAAATGTTTGGTCGCCAATTGTCAAACAATTTTCGTGATTATGTCCCCGCAGTGTAGGCTCTATACTACATTTGTGCGAGCACTTTTTCCCTCTTCCTTTCGCTATCTACTTTTCTACCTACAATTATTTTAATTTTTCCATCTTGTCAAGGAATGCACTCGCCAGAAACTTTAAACTAAATGCTGTTGTAGAGACGATTATTAAAAGAAAAACGCCGAATGTGTGTTTGCTAAAGTTTGAAACCGTTTTTAACACTTTGCAACAGTTCTAAGTTTGCCAAACTGACAACTCTTTTAAGTTTGCTAGACTAGTAACTGTTCCTAGTTTTTGTTTGTTGGAGTTGGCTTTAAGTGTGAAGTGCTGTGAAGGCACCTTTAGACTGGTTTTGACGGAAATACATAACCAATCTCATTGGCTGCCAACATCTGCTTCGCGATTGGTCATTGGTTCCACCACTGACCATTGGTGCCAACATTATCTCCCGGGACCGAAAAGACAAGTCGTAAAATTTTACCCTACAATTAAATATGAAATTATATAAATGTAACCTCACTATTTTAAAAACCTGAAACACTGACAGGTGTGTATATGGACTTCACCCAAAATAAATACATTTAAAAATACATGTCTTTATTAGGGCGTTTGCTTATAAGCCATTATCGTAAAGTACGAATGCACAGCGCTAATGACCTGCCTATGTAAATGTTTATAGCGTAGAAAGCACAGAAGACAGTGCTGATAGTGAAACTGCAGCAATAACATCGCCATGGCAAACACATGAGACAACGTGGTAATTTACAAGAATGCTTGCAATCGGCCTGAAACGATATATATCGAATGTGGACCTCTATTTCGATTACGCTGGCGTTGATGTACGAGATGATAAGATATGTACGTTAGGAGCGTGTAATTACATACAAATAATTTTGACGAGTGGTTCTGTAAAGTTAAAATGACAACTATTTTTGGTAATTTACAGGAAAGCTTACCATCGAAACAGCCACGCACCTATCGATATATTGAAAGTGCGCGATGCTCGAATGAGGACGTCCCACGATTTTTTATCGAGGCCTCACAGGCCTCGATTTTTATGTGTTTACTTCTGATAGACGGGACGCATTCCCTAAGTCTGTGTTATAGAATGTGACTGAAGGTATTGACGTGTTTACTAGTGTCATTGATATGAGTTCGAGATATACAATTGCGGCAGGTGAACACTTAACGTGGAAGAGCCCTTCTTTGTCGACGGTGGACAAAAGTGTGGAATTTTGTACAAAGTACGGTTTATTACCTGATAACAGACTTCGAAACTGCATTAATTGCGAAGATGTTCACACAGTGCGAGTAGGAGTTGGCTAAAATCTCGATCAGCGGCATGGGGAGCGTCGCTGTGCGTCCGTAGCAGCGTTAGGTTGGCAATGTTGTACATTTCGTTATGTGGCCAATGGCGTGTAACTGCGAAAAATTGAATCGTACTGCAGTTCTGCCAAACCCCCTCCACAGGGGTAGAAGTAGGCGGAGTCTCTTGAGCACGTGACTGGTCTTCAGTAGCGCTTCCAAGCGGCAGACAGCAAAAGCTTCGGTCACTTTTGTTTACAGTTTACGTACGTTATAGCGTGATTTTTACGTGTAGGTTAGGTTACGTGAATTCCATTCCCAGAGCAGACTCGGCAAAGTAACATGAAAATATTATACAGCAGTCTGAACACAAGAGTGGATTGCTGCCTTCCTTATGTGATTTCAGTAGCCCCAAACGAAACGAGAAGCTTCAATACTTTTTATTTTTCTATTCGTGATGTAACTAACCGTGAAAAAAAAAATCATTAGTTTTGTAATGAATGTCAATCGAGTGTGGAAGCACCTCTCACGTCTTTCCATCGAGGAAAATGTAAAGAATGATGCTGACAATATTCTTATACCTATATCCGATTATTAGAGCCGACGTGTGTAATTTATGCCAAGTTTACGAAATAAAAAATGTATATTTCTCACCATCTGATACAGAATGTCTCATTTGCTGTAAGTGCGTTTTAAATACATAATTTATGAAACAAATTAATAATTATACGTATCAAAGACATGTGGGCTACAGTCATCTCCCTATAATAATAATTTCGTGTGGCTCGTTGACCAGGTGCAAGTCTTTAAATTGGACGTCACTTCGGCGACTTGCATAGAAGAATGTGTGCTGTCACATTCCTTTATTCTCTTCAAACTCGTTGCCAGTAGCGTAGCTGTGATTTGAAGTTTACTGTTTATTAGTAAAAACACCAGTGGCAGTCAGTCAGCACAGACAGATAAATATCATAATTTTTTATTCCTGTAATGGAGACTATGGTAATTAGAACATCAATCAAATAATATATGAGATAAAATTTACGGTACCGATAGGCCTGAGTTAATGTTTACACTTTTCCAATTCTATCATTTCTGTTTGTACGTCAGAACTGTCTCACTCCTTCAGCCTTGCAATTTATGTAGCCTATTGTAAGGGATAGTAGGGACAAACGTAACCTTGGTAGCACCTACTATGAAATTTCACTAAAACAGGAACATTCATTCATGAGCTACAGACGTCAAAAATATAAAAATGAACTTAGAATAAAAGACAGCAGCAGCTGACAGCGTTAAGCTTTTGCTTTCTTCCACTGGGAAGCGCTACTGCAGACTAGTCACGTGCACAACATGCCCCGCCTCCTTCTGCCCTTGTGGAGGGGATGTGGCAGAACTGTAGTACGATTCAATTTACGCCGTGTAACTTTGATGTTATGAATGTCATGATTTTAAAGGTTGTGGTTAGGCAGGAACCTAAGAGTACAGCTTCAATTATTGTGAGCGAATGTTATGATTTTACGAACATGTCATGATTGTAACGGACGTGGTTATGTAGGAACCGAATAGTACAGATTAAAATCTTGCAAGCGTTCTACAAAATTATGAACACTGAAACAATTATAGTAATTCGTATCATTTGAGACACGGACAAACGTATTTCGATTTGCGCAACATCAAAGTGTTACATCTGAACAGAAAGACAGTGCATGTGGAGAAACGTAGTTTTGTAGTGTGCGATGTTCTACATTCGAATACTGCGATTCATTTCGAAAATAAAATCATTGCAACGTGATGTTAACTCATTAATCTTCACATCTTTTAAACATTCTGTACCGCCATTCATCCCAGCATCCAAAGCGACTGTTGCCAACACTGCTGCATCACGTCACGTAAGTAGACCATGCCGCTGATGGAGACTTTTACTGTAGGAGTTAAATCGGCAGATAAGGAAATTCCTTTTCTATTGTTTTGCAAGAAATGTGGGAAGAAAACCACGATAATAAGAAACACATGGTTTCAGGTTATTGCCGATGGCTTACACATCAAATGGCTTCGTTCCTGACGAAAACGCCACTCAGGAATAATGTAAGTACACTATATATTTGTATCGTAACAATAGTTAATGACGTAACACGTGCCGTAACTCTCGGAACAGTAATCGCGCGTTAAATATATCAATATTGCATGGCTATTTCTATGGAAAGCTTTCTTGTAAATTACCATATTTTTTTTACATCAGAATGGTCACAGGTAAAACCTTACGATGCTTCTCGCCAGGCTCCAGTGCTTATGTTGGCAACAGATGAACAATGAAGTGTAGAATTGCGTTAATATTTTCCACGAGCTACAGAGTAAATGTTATTGTTGCTCGTTTCACTCGCAGCAAAATTAATACTGTACCTGCTCTGTGGATGACAAGTTCTTGTGTGTACTCTTGTCCGATCAGAAAAAAAAAAAAAAAAAAAAAAAAAAAAAAAAAACATTTTCGTTTTAATTGACGTTTTCACGAAAAAACATTTATTGGCGATCTGAGTTGCTGTCATTACCATTGGTGCCAACATAATCACTGCAGCACGGCGAGAAGCGTCGTGCAATTTAACCTGGTCTCACATTCGTAGGAAATAGCTTAATTTTTTGACGAATTTTAGTGTAAAAGTCACAACTCAAACTGTCATCGACGAAATTTAAAGCTATGGTAATACATATATCTACGTAACATCATATTCGGAAATCGTGACTTTTACGTAGAAAATTGTTGAATGTTTCTGATGATAGATATGGTATTGTAATTCGAAATACGAATTAGCTATCCATACAATATATTTTTGAGCTGATCTAGAACAAAAGACCAACAACACCATTTGTATAAAAAAAATTATAGATACGACTTTTACCGCATAATAAACCGCTGCAGAATATCTTCATTAAAGTACATCGAGAACTAGTCATTACAAGGGTGTGACGTTTTCAATGGAAATTTAGCGCATTTCATTCGTCAGTAACATTGATTTCTTAATATTTGAAATACTGTACTTTGAAATCAAATCAACATAAAGGTTAAACTGCCACACCCATGTAGTGACTAGCTCTCGATGTCCTTTTCTGTAGATCATTCGTAGCGATTGTACATAAGTACATCTACAATAAGTCACTACAGAGTTATGACAGTTTCTCTTTTCCTCTGTGTAGCTTTGACTCTGTAGTCTTTCAAATCATAAGAAATAAAATTTAAAAAAAATTCACAGTCGCTTACGATCACAGAAACTAATAAAATACATTCTCATGACTACGAAGAAAACATTCTTCAGAAGTCATGCGTGAATACCCGCGGAATCAACTCGGAGTTGAACGTTCGCTGTATATAGTTTCAGGCCGTGCTATTTGGATTGCAAGCATTCTTGGAAATTAGCGACAACGTGGTATAATTACATGTTCTAAAGTTGAGAAAAAGCCATACACAAAAAAGGGAAACGAATAACTACTATATATGCAGAATTTTCATTGATCACTATAGACTTCATTTCTTCTGTGATGAAACTTTAAATTCAACAGTTTGCTAACTTTTGATGTTGAGCGAGAGTTCACAAGTTTCTTACGTTAGCACCGCAATATATAGGCCGGATCCACACATTGGACCCAACGTTGGCGCCAACAGTGTTCGTCCAATGTGTGGATCGGTGAAATAGCGTTGGAACCAACGTTGGCGCCAACGCTGGTACGGCTCTGTTGCTTGTCGGTATTTAGACCAAACATCAAAGGACGTTGGGCCAATATGGGTACGGCGTCCACGTATTGGCGCCAACGTTTCATTCTGCCTTTGTCGTCTGCTCATCTCGACTGTTTCTTTCTTCGTTCGTTCTTCGTCGCCGTTTTATAGTTTTGAAATCTCTTTGTAAATATTAGAACTGTATCAGAAAGTGATTCATTTGTGAAAGAAACCTCAAAAAACGAAATGCTACAGCAAAACTTACGAGCGAACTGTGAAATTAAAAACTTTCAAGACTTTCGACACACTCCATTACTGAATTTAATTTTTAAAATTAACAGTACAGTACTTAATATTTCATATCAAGTTTTAAATATCGTTTTGCAAAGTTCAGGCACTACTAGTGATATCAATTACATGGTTATTTTAAAAGGGAAGTGTAGGCTTCTAATATTTTCTCCTTTAGCAAGAAATCGAAGCGTAATAGCAAAAGAATAGCATCCCTCCAAAACATCTTTCTTTTTTATTTTATTTTCAATCATTTAAAGTAGCAGGTCTAAGTTTTTATAATGTGTATCGTTTACTTGTAGCATATTTTAAAAAATTGATTTCGTACCGTAATTAATGTTCGGTAGGAAGTGATACAACACCCCATCATCTTTTACGTATGTTTCCCACTTGGATTAACAATGACAAAATGTAATTATTCACATTCAAAAGCGTTAATGGATTGGCCGCGATTTGTGCGTCAGATATGTTTTCGTTGGCTCTGGACGAATTCAACTGAATATTGGCTCCAATGTGAGGACGCTGTCTCAAAAATATTGGCCAATGTTGGCGCCAGCGTTGGTATCAATATGTGGACGCGGGGTAACGTGCAGCCAATGGCGTGGCACTTTCATGTAACCAATGAGAGGCGAGGAACGATGAATTAATTTAATAGCGCCGAATTTGAAGTTAGTTTGTTGTGCTTTGTTGTGTTTACGAGTGTGATTTGAAATATTGCGTCGGCATGGCAGGCAATTCTATTACATGTTTAGACTTAAGTGACACAATACTTTGCGGAGACATAATTGAATGGTGCATGTCGCGTGGTTTGATTGCGCAAAAACGGCAGTGTAAAACATGTGGTTTAGATATGGAACTGAAGAAGTCCACAGTTTGGAAGGACGGTGTAGTTTGGAAATGTACCAGAAACGGACACTACGTTAAGTGAGCTATTGGGAAAGATTCCTGGTTTGCGAATAGCAAAATGGAGATACGTACAATTCTACAGTTCTCGTACCTATAGATGTACGAATGTAGATATAAGTTCATTGCCCGAGAGCTTATATTAAATAAAGAGACTGTCGTCGATTGGCGGCAGTTTTGCCGCGAAGTATGTACGGAAATGTGCCTTCGTCAGAGCGTAAAACTAGGTGGCGAAGGCCATATCGTAGATATGGAAAGAAGTAGTTCGGCAGATGAAACAAGAAAGACGGAAAATGGGTTTTTGGTGCCATTGAGAGGGGCAGTTACAAATGTTTTTTTATAGTTGTGCCTAAGCGTTCGAAACTTGTTCTGTTAAACTTGATAAAAGATAATATTCTACCAGGGACAACCATAATTTCAGACTGTTTTCCCAGTTATAAATGTTTGAGAGATGAAGGTTTTAGGCACCTGACAGTTAACCATAAACTGACTTTTAAAGATCCTGACACAGATGCCCACACAAACACAATAGAAGAGACATGGGCTGCAATTAAACGCTGTCTACATGGTACCAGACAGTGCAAAGCATTTTTCGATTCTTACCTTTTCGAATATGTGTGGCGAAAGAGGCACAGGAATGAGGCTGATTTGTTTTTATGTTTTTTGAAGGCTGCAGCGGCAGTTTATGATCCGAACAAATAATGTTTTCTTACCTTGTTCATATGATAAAAGTTTATTGATGTTAAAGGTTTCATTAAATAATGATCATTTCTTTTGTTACGAATGTGTCATTTACAAATCCATTTACTGGGTGTTATCAAAATGTAAACTGATCCATTTTCTATCTCGTGAATATATATATAATCTCACAAATTATTACGTTATACAGGTGTTATCAAAGTGTAAACTATGCACTTACTATCTCGTGAGGGTTTTATTTTTTTATTTTTTAATAAGTAGAAACAAAAATCACTACGCATCTCAATCTTCAAACACAAGAGAACCTGTCAACCATAGAGCAGGAACAGCATTAATTAATTAATTATTCCAAATATGCCGCGAATTCCGAGTGACATGTTAAAACTTATCCATTTAAATTTGCACATCCACCTACCGAGCCCCATGTTTTAATCATCAAAAAACACTAATCATTTACAAAAGTGATCATTTTCGATGGAAATTATAGAATAGTGAATTTTCGTGGAGATGTGTTATTTACGAAACGTAAAATACGCTGTAAGATAAGTGCGATGAGCACCTATTCTCGAGTCTTACCCACTTTTACATACACTGTGGATGTCTATTATGATTGACAAAAGTACTTTACTAATTTTTTACGAATATATCACGATTTTAAAGGATGTGGTTAGGCAGGAACCTAGGAGTACAGCTTAAATTGTTGCGAGTAAACAAACAGCGATGATATCTACAGTCTAACTTGTCAAAAGTACCTAATCCTTTTCTACAAATACACCTGAATAAAGGCACGTTGTAGCTCCACTCTGAAGGTAAGGTATTGGTATGTGATTTACGAAGATAATGACAGATTATTTATTATCTACAGTACGTAAGTATTACTTGCCACACATAAACAAACGACTCACGCTCCTACGTCGCAGAATACCGCGCTACTGCTGCCAACATCGCCGCACTATGACGCGTAAGTACAGCACGTTTCGGACTGTGTCCCGGAGTTTTACCGAAATATGTACCTGCGTGGCTGTCCTTGATTTGCATTACATTGTGAACTTGAAGAAAAGTGAGTATGTACGGTAAATAGTCGTCCAAAACTTTGTGTGAATATGACACTTTGCAAGGGGCTCTGTCGTACTGAATCCTCGAAATCACTATGACGTAGCCACTACTTTGCGTCCACAGAGCGTCAATGAGTGACTAAAATGAGGACGTTAAAAAGATGTTCGTCTGACGTCCTTGTCACGACTTCTGTCACTCGATTGAACAATACAGGTCGGTTTATTTATTTGCCATTCACGTTCGCTGGCTTTGTCATCACAAAAAAATTACCACTTTTCATCCCAACCCAGACCTGTGGTCAAGCTACATACCACTCCGTCACCACAATCAAATCAACGTTTTTCTCTTGAACGCCTGTTGTATGTCTCCGTTTAACGACTCTATACATCATTTAAGGAAGAGGCATTGTAAGCATTTGTACCAAAGATACTAAAACAGGTCACCTGTAACTGATGTCTATTGTTGTAATATTTATGTGACAACTATGGGAAGACTAAACAGTACGCACAGTTTGAACTTGGATATCATTTTCTTCTCCTGCTTGGTGTAGCTGCGCGATATTTGCTTAATCTCAGTCCATATAATGCGGTTTTTCGTCAGTGTGTACGATTCGTCAATGTCATCCTCGAGGTCTTCTAGTGTCTCCTCCAGATCTTTCTCCATAAAAGCTAATATGTTGTTAATCTGAAAGAGGGACGTTGCTTTTTATGACATTGCCACCAGCTGTTTGCAAACTACTGCCGTAAATAAAATTTAACCGCCAATATATGTCACTTACAGCGTGATTTAAGTTCTCTCTACTTAAGATCGAAGTAATTTCCGGTGTCTCCATGTTCTACTGACAGTTTACGTTTCGTATATAGACTCTACCACGCGAACGCCGCGTTAAGAAGTGCACCGCGTGGTATGAACATCATGTGATTTTCATTTGTTTCAGTTTTAAGCGCTTGAGATTTTTAAGACTTCCGGAGTCTGTATATCTTTGGTAAATGACATGTAATGATGTCTGCAGTTGCATGTATAAAGCGTTCGTCTGTGTACAAATATTTCTTCTAAATTCCTTCGTCAGCCAATCATAAAATCTTTGTCGTTTTTTTAACACAATTGCCAAAAATTTAGGCATTTAAACTAATATACTTCAATACCGTAAATATTCATTGGTTTGCATTGATGGATTGTAGCTTGGCATTTCTCTCTTTTTTTATTTTCTGGATTTGCAATGGATGTGATACGAAAAACTTTTTTTTTAAGAATATAATCACAGTCTAAGATATACAGTCACGACACCCCCTCTGTTTTTCGTTATACACTGCCACAGCAGTGCTACAAGTAGCCGGTAAGCTACATTTCTGAATATGATATTGGATGAGGGGGATTAGTCTCGTTTATATTGATTGTAACATATTTTTCATAGGTAATAACTAAAAAATAGCTCCACGTTTGTCTTTCTTGGCTTTTCTAACATCGTTGACAAAGTACGAAATTGTATATTACAGGACAGTTCATTTATAATTATCTTGTAAATTACAGGCTTCTACTGGCGAAATTAATTTCCTATTAAAATTAAAAAATGGCTTGGAAACACCATAAGACCTGCCCTTTGGCAGAAACACATCGCTTTTTTGCTTAGGATTCAATTTCAATTCAATGTTCAATTGTTTGTATCGCTTATGGGACTTAACTACGGGGTCATCAGTCCCTAAACTTACAAACTACTTATGAACTAGCTAATCCTAAGGACGGCACAAATATCCATGTCCGAGGGGGGATTCGAACTCCCGACCGTAGTGACCGTGCAGACCGTGACTGAAGCGCCTCAGTCCCCTCGGCCACCGCGGCCGGCTTGCTTAGGAACGATAAGGTTTCTTCACTACAATTTCAACGTAGCAAACGAATATAGGATGCGGTAACTACAGTATTTAACGTACCAAATCAGCCACCACAGCTGTAACCGAAGGAAAAAGGTCACATACGTGTCAATAAAACGGCAAGAGCTATCAAACTGTTTCCGAACAAAGGAGACATCGACTCCACAATTGTTGCAACAGATGAAACGCAAACAGCAAGAAGAAAAAAAAAAAAGTTATAATCTCTGGAGCTGCCCTAACACTGAAAAAGTGAAGCCAGCAAACTGGGCATTCCGTCATTCGTGCATTTTCATCTTTTCACGGCATAAGGAGTAATCCAATAAATTTCGGGCGTGCAGCCGTGCAAATTCTACGTCTTCCACTAATATTTCGGCCGCGTATCGTCTGGCCATATTCAGAGTGAGTCCACGACTGCCGACAAGATTTTTATTTATTTTTATTTTTTTATTTTTCACGTTTCATTCTCCACCCTGAGGGGGTGGAACGGGCTGTTTGAGGGCCAGCTTTGCCCTTTTCAGCCAAGGGTGTTACAGGTCAATTTTTTTTATTATTATTTCACATATTTTTCATCAGTGCAAGAATCTTATATTGCAATATTTTATACAATATTTTCATTTGTAACAGTATTTTACATTACTTCACTTTTTACAATTTACAATTTGAATATTGCTCGTATATTGTTTGGTTATACAAATTACAGTTACGATAATATAAATATGTAAGAAAATATAAATATACAAACTTTTATTTATTTCTTTATTTTGACAAGATAAAATAGATTGAAAAAGAAAAGTGACAAAGGATTTTATTAAGGTATGATATCTGGTATTAGGTAAAAACATATATTGAAAGTATAAAGTAAAGGGAGAGAATTAAAAGGCTTTCTGACTTGTATATGTTACGCTATGATTTGGTTACATTGTTATATTGTGAGAATTCCAAATATTTACAAGGGATTTGAATTTTGAAGGGTTCCAAGAGAGAAGAGAGGAGGGTATTTTCAATAATTTATAGTATTTTACGATCTGTTAGTCGCTGAGTGTTGAGGCTTTGTAGAGGAGAGTGGATGTTTTGGGTGGGTGTTGTTAGTGTTTGGGTGTTTTAAATTTATGTGTGTGTGTGTGTGTGTGTGTGTGTGTGTGTGTGTTTGCGCGTGTGCATGTGTGTAGGGGCTATTGATTGTGTCTCTTTTGACGTTTGATGAGGTGCTGTGGTGTGGGGAGATTTCCAGTCACGGGTTCCATAGTTGGAGCTAGCTCTGGGAATTCCAAGGAGGTGTTTTGGGCCACTGTACGCGCTGGTTGTATGTACTTGAATCTTGGTCGTGTCGTTAGTACGTCTTCCATGTAAGCTCGTTTGGTCAGTATATGTCGTCCGTACCTTGCTCTCAGTTTGGTTAGTCTGTCTTGTAGTGGTTCAACTCTAGTGATTTCGTAAACGTCGTCACTTGGTGTTAGTCTTGGAAGTTTTGTAATGCTACGTAAGAGTCGTCTTTCAGTCGAGTACAGTCTTTCGGCCACTGATGCATGGAGTCCTCCCAAGGGGGCCGCAGCGTATTCCAATACGGATCTGATGTATGTTTCGTATGTGTGGATGGCTGTTTGGTCGTCTCATCCGTATAGTCGTCCTTGTACAAGTCTTATCAGGTTTTGTCTTTTTCTAACTTTGTTAAGTAGGTAGGTTAGGTGTGTCTTCCAGTTCAAGTATTGGTCTAGGAATACTCCGAGGTATCGTGTCGTATTCGTTAGTCTCATGGGGTGTTCCATAGTGTCAATTGTATGTCATCTGCCAGTTGCTGTCGTTTCTTGGTGAGGTGTCTATGTCGAAATAGTATCAGTTGTGTCTTGTTAGGATTGGGTCGGATACTCCACTTGGCTATCCACGTATCCAGTCGTCGCAAGTAGTTCCATGTTTTTCGTTGTATGGTGGAGGTCCTTAGTACCGTGCACCAGTAGGCCGTGTCGTCAGCGTAGAGTCCGACAGTTTCTGTTGGGGTGGTGACCGTGGGGACGTCGGCGGTGTACAGTGCGTACAGCAGCGGGCAGAGAATTCCTCCTTGTGGGACACCAGCTTCTGGGGTGAATTCTTGGCAGTATTCGCCGGCGACATGTACTCTACACTTTCTGTTTTCTAAGTATGTCTTAATAAGTCTAACGGTTTTGGTTGGGAGTCCTATTGTGGTCAGTTTGTATAGTAGTCCTGAGTGCCAGAGCCTGTCGAATGCGCGTTCTATGTCGAGGAAAACTGCAAGTGTACAGTGCCCTACATTTAAGCCCTTGGTAATTTCGTCAATTAGTTTTAGTAGAGGGTCATTGGTCGAGTGATATTGTCTGAAACCGGATCGTGTGAGGGGCAGGAGTCCTTTTTGTTCAACATATTTCTTTAGGCGGTCAGTCAGTATCCTTTCGTATATTTTTCCTATGACATCCAGTAGTGATATGGGGCGGTAGGAGCGAGTGTCGGTTTTAGGTTTTTCAGGTTTGGGTATCATGATGGTTTTGCTGGGTTTCCAGGAGGTGGGTAGGGTTTCATTTGATAAGCAGTAATTGTACATGAGGGATAGGATAGGTATGAGGTATTGTAAGGGTGCTTTTTGAAGGTGGATGCGTCTGTTGTCGTTTTGTCCAGGTGCAGAGTTGCGTCGTGTGTATTGCGTCAAGTATTTCTGTGTCACGCCGACAAGTTGTCAGGCGCGGTCTTATATACACCATCGCGGCGGCACTGCGCATGCGGGTCTCAGATGTTGGTCGGCGGCAAAGAGGTGCACTTAGCACGCGCGCCCCCCGTGGCGAAAGGAATCAGCAGTTCGATTCTTTTATCGATATATGTTCTGTGGTGGCAACACCTTGTCGACATCTCTGTAATTTTATTACATTAAGTGCAGGATTCCACGCCTTGTCCAAATTAAAACCATTATCTCTGTTTATTAAATTTTCAGATATTCTAATTTCTACTGCTTTTTTAAAAATTGCGTCCCAAAATTAAGATATAGGTGTTGAAATCTTCACATCACTGTAATTCATTGAGTGCCCTTCATCTAAACAATGTTCTGCTACAGCTGACTTGTCTGGCTGTAATAAACGAGTGTATCTTCGGTGTTCGACACATCTTTCGTGGACAGTGCGGGTTGTCTGTCCTATATATGAACATTCGCCGTTTCCACATGGGATATGATACACACCAGACTTTCTCAGCAACAGATCATCTTTCACAGATCCGACTAATGCTGCGATATTCATAGGTGGCCGGAAGATTAACTTGATGTTTCTGGAGAATTCTACCGATCTTTGAAGAAAGAGCCCCCACGTAGGGCAAGAACGCTCTCGATCTGACGCTATCTTCTTCTTCCAGTTCATCTATTTGCATTCTCGGTTTAACATTGAATGCTCTGCGAATCTGTCTGTTGTTGGGAATATCCATTCGCTTTGAAGATGTCCTTGAGGTGTGTAAGCTTTTTTTCCAAGTTCTCGCCATCCGATATACACTGTGCTCTGTGCACCAATGTTTTAAGAACGCCTGCAGTTTGTGAAGCATGATGGCAGCTGCTGGCGTGTAAATACAGATCTGTGTGCGTCGGTTTGCGATACACAGCGTGTCCTAGTGTGCCATCAGTTTTACGGCGAACGAGGACGTCCAAGAAAGGAAGGCAGCCATCCTTTCCCATTTCCATAGTAAATATAATACTATCGTGGATGGAATTTAAATGGTGAAGAAATCGATGTAATTCATCCTTTCCGAGAGGCCATACCACAAACGTGTCGTCCACGTATCTCCTGAGGACTGTAGGTTTAAAACTTGCTGAGTCCAATGCTTTGTCCTCAAAGTCTTCCATAAAGAAGTTAGCCACCAGAGGGGTGAGGGGGCTTCCCATGGCGACTCCGTCAATCTGCTCATAAAATTCACCCTGAAACTGAAAATAGGATGACCGCAGTACGTGCTCAAATAATGTTGTGATGTCCTCGTCAAATTGTCGGCCAATAAGAGACAAAGAGTCATTTATAGGTAAATAATGATACCAGTCCAAAACTCACCAACACATCCGTACTATTAAGCCTGGTGTTCTTAAGCCTCTGAATAAAATCTATAGAATTATGAATGTGGAGACTACATTTTCCCACTAATGGTTTTAATAGTGAAGCCAAATACTTCGCAGAAAGGTACGTTGGTGAACCAATAGTGCTAGTTATTGGACGCATTGGCAGATTCTCTAGACGCTCATCCTTATCTAATTTATGGACTTTAGGAAGCCCATAAAATCTCGGTGGTACTGCCCCTCGAACTTTTAAACTTCTTATAACTTCCTCTTCTAGCGATGAAGCGTTCAGTAAGGAAGCAGTCCTTATTGTCACCTTGCTAGTTGTGTCTTTGTTGATCTTCCGATATGCGCCAGAACTTGGTAATTCAAAGATCTATTCATTAAAAACTTCCTGAGGCAGTAGGACGGTAGCATTGCCTTTGTCAGCACGTAGAACAACGGTGTCAGCGTCCTCACGGAGTTTTCGTATGGCTAACCTCTCTTCCTTAGAAATATTACTGTTCTGTGGAGGAAATTTCATAATTGCTCGGCAGCTTTCACGTCTAACTTCTTCAGCTGATTCCTCTGATAGCGGTCGGACAGCTTATACAATGGCACTGATGAAAGATGGTATTGGCAAGATCTTTGGAGTTGGGGCAAAATTTAACAGATATTGTAGCTTCGTCTAGATCCTTTCCCGTTAAATTTATAACGGGGCGTCGAACAACAGATGCTTCCTGATGATGATGGTCCAATCGGCTGTACTTGGTCAACTGTCTTCTTGTAGTCCTGTTGAACCCAGTCGGACTTGCTCCATGTCTTACCATCAACCCATTTCCAAAAAAATGTTCAAACGTTTGTTAAGCTTATGGGACTTAACTACGGAGTCATCAGTCCCTAAACTTACAAACTACTTATCAACTACCTTATACTAAAGACAGCACAAATATCCATGCCCGAGGGGGTATTCGAACCCCCGACCGTAGTGGCCGTGCAGACCATGACTGGAGCGCCTCAGTCTCCTCGGCCACCGCGGCCGGCCCCATTTCCAAGAGTCAGGAGATAAAACAGGTGCTATCTTCAAATGTAATGTATACAGCTCTTCAGAGACACTGTCCAATTTTCTACGAATAAAACGGATCCTTTCTGTAAAATTTGTTGCCGATCGGTTGAAAGGCCCAACCTAAAAAGTGAGAACACGATACAGACAGATACATAGACAGTGTCAAATTGCCTTTATTTTTGCAAATATCTCTGAAACGTTGCAAGTTAGGAAAAAATATGACAGAGCAAAGTTGTAGAAAATTTTCTCCTCTTCAAAGTCGTTTACTTAATTTTTGTAGCAGATTAACGATTAAGCCGTTACTTTCATTTAAATTTCGAGCTGTCAAAAGACAATCACAAAAGTCTACTTTTAGTGTTACTACCGTAAAATAAGGTGCACCAGAAAGCTGTATGTCATAGTAAGAAAGGAATATAATAGATATTTATTTATCTCTTATGTTTATATTCTACTTCCTTTCAGAAATAATCTGCGAATATGCACGCATTCCTATTTCTACATGACGAAGTTGTTCGTTTAAGCAGCTGCCAACGGGCTGCTCGCGCATGCGCGGAGTTGAAGTTCAAGCAGTGCCTTTTCCCACTTCTGGCTATTTGCCCTGTGGGCTGTGGCTATTTGTTGTTTGAGCAGTAGCCGCAAGCTATCAGATTCTACCCAGAAAAATATTTCTGGTGAGCTCCAGCTGCCAGTTTCGGGCATGGGCAGAACAGTCTGAGTTGTACTGAGAGGGTGCTGAGGTTAATCTTCACGTGATCAGTGTTAACATTTCGTTTGTCTTCGTATACAACTGTCTCGTCATATTAAAACAAAACGGATTTCTTTGACTGGGAACAATTAGGCGAATTCAACCAAAAAACGCGGAAGTCTAACAAAATAATATGATAATATTTCAGTTTTTCTGATTTTATTTCCACAATATTAGCAGATCGAGCATTGATTTGAACATGTAATGCACATGCGATAGATCATTTTATATCATTTAGCTGTTAAAAAATTTATGCAGTCTGCACTAGTCCACTGGAATGTAAACTACACCGAGGATGTTTATTTAGTGAACGAAATCGATTTACTATATTTTTAAAAAATATATCATAAGGGCCAAACGCAAATGTTTATTATTGTTATAGTATTGTGGTGGTACGGGGATGGTCACCAGATATGGTGGGTACCGTGGAAATTAAATACCCCACGTGGACCAAAACTAGTACCAAGGTCACGGCAATTCCACATATCAGTGGTAGTACCCCAACACCGTCTCTTACACACGTTATTGTCGGCTGAAAAAATATAGCCTCAGGGCTTACAACCATTAAATTTAACTTCGTCACCCAATGGGATGAGCTCATACATACACTCCATGGACTCAACATGAAGAGAAATATCAACAGAAAGAGGTAACCAATCGACCCCTAGTCAAGATGGGGCAAGCAGGTCATCGGATTCTGGGGATCCTGTAGCTTCCCTTCATGTACTCCACCACTACTGGCCTCACATAAACTAGAACGGAAAAAGAAAAGGAACATCATTTACCTAGCTACAGTGAACATAAACTCTCGGTTAATGGTTGGTAAACTCAAACAAACCCAAGATGTGTTAAAGAAGTACAACATCAAGATAGTGTCAGTACAAGAGACTTGGTTTCCAGATTAGTGCACAAGGATACCGAGTCGATAAAGGAAAACTGGAGTGATGAAGACAGTTTCAGACATAGGTACTAGCTTTGTTGTACATCATAGAATAGTCGACTGACTGTTTTACGATTCACATCCCCCAATGGCAGAACCTCCTAACTGTCTTATTATTTTTCCTTCGACTTCATTCTCTTCCTTTCCAAAAATGCAGAAATACCTCAACTTACCTGTAAATGGACGAATGCTATTTATGTGAACTAATGTGGTGCAAATTGGGAACTGTAACTTGACATCATCTCAATGACCTGTAAGGGACCTTGAAACCTACATTATTCACTTAATTGGTTTGTAACAGAATATACAGAAAGGTTAACATTAACGATTGTCCTACATGATATTCAGGCAACACTACCTTCCTGTTGTGAATCCTTTCCAGATGTTCTTGTGGTGTAACATTGATTTTATTTTATTCATTTTTATTATACATTGCCTTCATTCTTTTCGTAAAATCCTTCGCTGATGAAAAATCGCCTTCCAGTTTACAAAACTCAAAAGGTTGCGTCATTTTCCTACCAAAAACCACTTATAGGGCGACAAATCTGTGCTCTCATGAACTTTTGAGTTACCGGGATATGCACAACAGACGATGCTAAGAAGGGTACCCGCCGTGGTACACAAAACAGGTTAGATTACTGTTACAAAAGCAAAGAAAAAAGCATGCCAAATTTAAACGCACAAAAACTCCCCAAGACTGGCAATCTTTTTCAGAATCTAGAAATTTAGCTCGTACTTCAATGCAAGAAGTTAACAATAGTTACCATAATTAAACTCTGTCATGTAATTTAGTAGGGAATCCTAAGAAATTCTGATCGTATGTGAAGTGTACTAGCGGCAAAACATTATAAATACCTTCATTACACGATAGAAATGGTGATGCTACTGATGACAGTTCTGCTAAAGCACAATTGCTTAACACAGCTTTCCGAAATTCCTTTACTAGAGAAGATGAAGCAAATACTCCAGAATTCGTATCAAGAACAGCTGCCAGCATGCGTAATGTAGGAATAGATACCCCTGGGTTATTAAAACAACTTAAATCACTTAACAAGTAAGTCTCCCGATCCCAACCGTACATAACTTAGGTTCCTTTCATATTATGTTGATGCAAAAGCCCCATACCTAACTAGCAGGTCAGCAGGGAGGAAGTAGTGAAGGCTGTTTCTAACCTAAAACCTACATACTGAGCAGGAATAGATGGTATACTTAGCAGAATCTTGCAGCAATTCTTCAAAACATAATTGACCCCCTGAATCAACATGCAACTGTTCATTCGAGTCAGGGATCTTGCCTGAACAACTGAAAACATCAAAAGTTATATATATTTAAAGCTGGAAATAAAAATAAGGTAAATAACTATCGCCCAACTTCCTGTTTTTCTAAAGTATTGGAAAAATAATGTACAATAAATTAGTAAAATACTTAAACAAATATGGAGTACTATCAAGTTCTCAACGTGGTTTTCGAAACAAGAATTCAACTGAGACTGCGATCTATGAATATTTAACCTCTGTTTTAAAATCTATAGATGATAAACAGCAAACAATAGGTATATTTTTAGAATTAACAAAAGCATTTGATATGGTAAACCATAAAACCTCCTAAAGAAGTTTGAATATTATGGTATTAGAGAACTGCCAAATCAATGGATCCGCTGCTTTCTCAGTGAGCGAAAACAAAAAGTTTGCAGTAGATATGTGAATTTTCAAAACACCTGTCCAAAGAATACCCAATCAACTATGGGGTACCGCAAGGGTAAGTATTGGGACCCCTACTTTTCCTTATATACGTTAATAATATAGATATTCATGTCGAAGCTCCCAAAATAATCTTTTTGCCGATGAAGCAACAATATTAGTACAAGCAGCCAGAAATAAACATTTCCAACAAGTAGTAAACACTGTTACAAACCAATTAAGTGAATGGACTAGAATGAACCAGCTTATAATTAACAATAGTAAAACAGTTGCATTAAATTTCCATAACTGTTATAACAACAGCCTGCAATATCCTGATATCACTATCAACGACCAAACCATTGAGCATGAAGAATAAACGAAATTTTTAGGTATCTGATTACAAAGTGATCTAAAATGGAATAAACATATAGAACAAGTAAATAAAAAATTGAATACTGGCTGCTATCCTTTAAGGGCTCTCAAAGGCCGGCCGCGGTGGCCGAGGGGACTGAGGCGCTCCAGTCACGGTCTGCACGGCCACTACGGTCGGGGGTTCGAATCCCCCCTCGGGCATGGATATTTGTGCCGTCCTAGTTCGTAAGTAGTTCATAAGTAGTTCGTAAGTTTAGGGACTGATGACCCCGTAGTTAAGTCCCATAGACTATACAAACATTTGAACATTTTTGGCTCTCAAAGGATGTGTTAACACACAGTCACTTATGTGGACCTACTATGCTTATTTTAATACCCCTCTAAAATAGGGTCTCATATTCTAGGGTAATTCCCCTGCAGCTCTGAGGACCTTCAGAATACAAAAAAAGAGCCATTAGAACCAACACCACCTAGAAGACAAGGCCTTACAACAGGCCGTGCCAACGTCACACTTAAGAGGCCGCGGCCGCCACCTCACTGGCTGTTGGCTGGGGCACGCACACCGCCGCGCAGCGGCCGGCCTGTGAGGTGGCGGCCGCGGCCTCTAAGTGTGACGTAGGCACGGCCTGTTGTAAGGCCTTGTCTCTAGGTGGTGTTGTTAGAACCATCACAGGGATATCAGCCAGAAAATCTTATAAATCAGTATTAAAAACATTTAAGGTGCTCCCATTACATTGCTTGTATATTCACCATGCTTTAATGTATATTAAAAGGAATACAACTGATAATAATACTAAAATAAAAAAATAAAAAATAAAACAGTAAATTACATCAACAAGATTAAAAGAAAACTTACGTGTTCTCCCAGCCAATACTAGTCTATACAAGAAACGTACTTGTAATATGGCAATAAAACTTTTCAATAAGTTGCCTACTAATATTAGAAGTATTCAAAATATAAATGTATTTGAAAGACACATTAGAGAGTTTCTATTAGTAAGTGAATATTTGAACAGCAATGATTGTATAGATAAGAGACTTTTTGAAGTAATACATGTCATACAACCCATATGATATAGCCTAATATTAACTATCTGTTAACCCTAAAACGATATCTGTCATTTACAAGAGTGTAAGTCCAATATCATCCTGTACTCTGTACAACATCTGATCCAAGGACTAAATAAATAGAACTGCTCGCTAAGCGAACGTTCCGTATCCAAAGACTGGAAAGTTGCACAGGTCACTCTAATAAAAGACAACAGGAATGATCCGCAAAATTACAGACCTATATCACTGACTTCGGTTTGTAGCAGGATTTTAGAACATGTACTTTCCGCCAATAATATGAACTACCTCGAAGAGAACGATCTATTGTCCCATAGTCAACACAGATTCAGAAAGTATCATTCTTGTGAAAGACAGCTACAGTAGCTCTTTTGATTAGAAGACGCTTGTGAAGTACAGTGTACAGTGTACAGTGTGCTTTAAATGGAAGGACAGATGCCAAGATCGCAATTTTTTGTTTATTCACGACGACCAGTTTCGACACTCTATGGTATCATCATCTTGTCTCATTGACAAAACTGCTTTAAAAATGCTTCACATCAAACTTGTAGATGCATTTGTTGATATTAATATATAAAATAATGTGCTGGTGGGTAGTCAGAAATAAAATACATAGCTGGTCAAAGTTAAAACAGTAAAATCTACATAAAATAATGACCACCATAGTGCACATGACTGATTAAGGTGCTTAACCAGACATGTGCACTTTTGTGGTCATTATTTTATGTAGATTTTACTGTTTTATTCCTGACTACCCAACAGCACTTGATTTTATATATAAATATCAACCAGCGCAGCTACCAGTTTTTATGTGGAGCATTGTTATAAGCAGTTTTTTTTTTTTTTTCAATGAGACCAGATGATATCATGATGGATAAATAGAATTTAAAAAATTGCGATATTGGCATCTGTCCTTCCATATATAAAATACGATCGCTCTCTAAGATGAGTAAATTATGTGAAATTGCATGCTTATGGAATGTCGCCACAGTTGTGGAACTGAATTCGTGATTTCCTTTAAGAAAGAACACAGTATGTTGTAATTGACGGTAAGTCATCAAGTAGAACAGAAGTGATATCTGGCTTTCCACAGGGAAGTGTTATAGGGCCCCTTACCCTCCTTATTTTTATAAACGATTTAGAAGACAGTCGGAGTAGCTCTCTTAGACTGTTCGCAGATGATGCTGTCATTTATCGGTTTGTAAAGTCAACAGAAGATCAGAAGCAACTACAAAATGATTTGATAAGATATCTGCATGGTGCAAAAATTGGCTGTTGACCCTTAATAATGATAAATGTGAGGTCATCCACATGACAACTGAAAGAAATCCGTTATACTTCAGTTACACTACAAGCCGTCAATTCTACTTAATACCTAGGAGTAAGAATTACGAAACTTAAATTGGAAGAAAAAAAAATATTGTAGGGAAAGCAAATCAAAGACTACGTTTCATTGGCAGAACACTTATAAGATGCAACAGTTCTACTAAAGAAACTGCCTACACTACGCTGTCTTGAGCGTACTATTTTGGAGTATTGCTGCGCATTGTGGTATCCACACCAGGTGGGATTGACGGACGATTCAGAGAACATTCAGAGAAGGACAGCTCGTTTTCTATCACGATACAGGGGAGAGAGAGTCACTCAAGGTTGCTTAGTAATGTCTGCAGAAGTTTGCCTCTTATTCCATAATCTTGTAGAACTGATAACAGCTTCCTCCTAGGAACTCGCTCATAACCCTTTTCTAGATCTATAAAACACAGATATAATTCTCTGTTCCACTCATAGCACTCTTCCATTATCTGCCGTAAGCTGAAGATCTGGTCCTAACAGCCTCTAAGAGGGCTCATTAAACCCACACGGATTTTATGCAACTTGTCCTCAACTGTAAATACTCGCATTCTCCTTTCAGCAGTACCTGAGATAGCTCTGTAGTTGTTCTACATCTACATGGATACTCTGCAAAGTCACATTGAAGTGCATGGCAGAGGGTTCATCGAACCACTATTATGATATTTCCCTATAGTTCCATTCTCTAATAGCTCGCGAGAAAAACGCGGCTCTTACCAGACAAGTCTGCTCACCGTCTCCATCGATAGACCTTGCACCTGTTTCATTTTCAGTACGACATAGTCTACTGCCCCACTTCATAACACAATAACGCGGACGCGTTGTCGCGGTTCCCTCTTGGGCCTGATCCGCAGTTTGATAAAGAATAATTCCTTCGTTTTCCCGTAGACGCAGAGGAGGAAAGAACATTACACTGATTTCGCATCACTAGTGAACTCCTAGCGGATGTCAAAAAAACCTTCTCAGAATAGTGAAGTCACGTGTGGAACGCCCGCCGGACCGAGCATCGGACCAGTTACGTAATTATTTTTTCCTCCGTCACCGGCTCTCAGTAGTAGCAGGGGTACTCTTATTGGCCACGCAAGCTGGCAATCCGCGGGTTGTAATGCCGTCGACTCTCCAACCGCAAATATTAAGTTTAGATTAGATTAGATTAATACTTGTTCTACAGATCATGAATGCGACACTTCATAATGATGTGGAACGTGTCAGTTTAAGTACAAAACGTTACATTACACAAAATATTACATGACACATTTTTTTCTTTATGTTTACTAATTTATATCTAAAAACTAATCCAATCAGTAGAAGGAGTTGTCACTCAGAAATTCTTTTAACTTATTTTTAAATGCTAGTTGGCTATCTGTCAGGCTTCCAGTGCTGCTTGGTAGGTGACCAAAGACTTTTGTGGCAGCATAATTTACCCCTTTCTGTGCCAAACTCAGATTTAGACCTACATAGTGAAGATCATCCTTTCTCCTTGCGTTATAGCTGTGCACACTGCTATTACTTTTGAACTGGATTGGGTTATTAACGACAAATTTCATAAGTGAATATATGTACTGTGAAATTACTGTGATGATACCTAAATCCTTAAATATATGTCTGCAGGATGATGGTGGGTGGACTCCAGCCATTATTCTGATTACACGCTTTTGTGCAATGCATACTTTTTTACTCAATTATGAATATGATGCCATACGAAAGCAGCGAATGAAAATAGGCATAGTTAGCTAATTTACTGAGATTCTTATCGTCAAAATTTGCAGTAACCCTAACAGCATACGTAGCTGAATTCAAACGTTTCAGTAGACTGTCTAGGTGTTGCTTCCAGTTTAATCTCTCATCAATGCACACACATAAAATTTTTGAAAATTCTACCTTAGTTACAGACTTCTGTTCAAAGTCTACATTTATTACAGGAATTGTGCTTTTACTGTGTGGAACTGTATATACTGTGTTTTATCAAAATTTAATGAGACTCCATTTGCAGAGAACCCCTTAATAATTTTGTGGAAAACATTATTTACGATTACATCACTTAGTTCTTGTTTTTTTGGATGTGATTACTATATTTGTATCATCAGCAAAAATAGGTAACTTTGCCTCTTCATTAATGTAGAATGGCAGGTCATTTATGTATATTAAGAACAGTAAAGGACCTAAGACCGAACCCTGTGGCATCCCATCCTAGATAGTCCCCAAGTTTGAGGAATCGGCTGATGTTTTGATATTACATGAACCACTTATTTCAACATTTTACATTCTTCCAGTTAAATATGAATTAAACCATTTGGGCACTGCCCCAGTCAAACCATAATGATTAAGGTTATCTAAAAGAATTCCATGATTTACACAATCAAAGGCCTTTGAAAGATCATAAAAAATACCAGTCGCTGATGTCCGGTTATTCAGAGCATTTAATATTTGATCGGTGAAAGCATATATAGCATTTTCTGTTGAAAAGCCTTTCTGAAAACCAAACTAACATTTGGTTAGTACTTTGTTTTTACACAAAGGGCATTGGAGAATTTCCTGCACTAAGGCACTGGCACAGCACCACATCCTTTTGGGGAATCATTTGGGAAATTGAACATCTGGTGTAGGCCTGCAATGCCTGCGCCCTCCTGCAGGGCACTCCCAGCATTCCCTCGATTCCTGGCCTGTTGCTTTGCAACTGTGTGTCCAGATACATGTCAGTTTTGTGGAGCCGTTCCTGAGTTCCTATTGGCTCTTGGTTGTTGATGCCCTCTCTAACTTTCCGTACACTGTTTGGGTCAGTTGCACTTTGGCCACGGCCACCGTTGGGGCATTAACTAAAATGTTCTCTATTGAAGGTCTTTCAAACACTACCATGACTTATCAGACCTCAATTTTGTACGGACGTTTTTTGGTCCTTTTGAGGGCACCAGGGCTTTTGGCAAGTGCGGGCTCCGCCATTCAATCTGAAATCTAACGGGGAGGTGGAACAACTCGTGCAAACATTTAAGGTGCAGATGCACAAATATACAACCTCTGCGCCAGTCAATGACGCCCTGTTATGATTTTTAACAACCTATCAGGCACTCTGATTGGGGAATTGAGTTCAGCTTAACAGTTCCATGACCACCAACCTCATTCCCTGTTACATCTCCAAATACCTCCGCGCCATCTCCACGATAGGGATAGCATTGACGTTGGGCAGTGGACCCATCCCTCCGCCCTGCTGGAGGGAGACGCCCCCATCTCCTCCGTCATCGGATCGCGGGGCCCAGCAGCACAGCCGCTCACTGCCCCCATTCTTGCGCACTTCACTGCCTTCTTGCCAGAGCAGTGGACACCCGAGTTTATGGATTTGGACCAGCTCCTCCTGAGACTGTCGCCGTGCCCCCCCCCCGGCCTCCCCAAGGAAGGGGAAGATATGGGATATTTGGCAATCGACATAATTCACAATTTGTGTGCCCCACAATTCGTGGCACACCACTAGTGGCCGCATGGGAAACACAACCAGTCAACCATTGTGAGAGGACATACAAGGAATCGGGATGACGACATGAGGATGTCACCTGTCATGAAAAAGCATGTTCTAAGCCAAGTGGCTGAGCTACTTGCTCAGCTACTGTATTGACGCAAATCTGTATTGTGTATTCATTAAAGAATTTGGAATCATAAAATTTGTCACCAACAAAATCAGATGATTATTAATGTTGCAAAGTAAAACACATTTAATGTAACTTAACAGTAGCAATTTGGAGATGAGACTGGTCATAAACAGTATCAGTTTTGCTAAACACTGGCCTTTAGGCAGCGGCACAGCTGCAGTGCAGACGTTTGAAAGAAAAGTGGCTTGACCAAATTACACTGAAGACCTGCCACCTGGAGAGCAGAGAAAAGTTACATAAATGGTCAGCGGGTGAAGATTCCACGACCACATCGTCCAAATAATTAACACAGCTAGGGACAGGATCTATAAGTTTCTCCAAGGAAAAGGTTCAAAAATAGCCAGGTCGCTAGCTACTACGAACAACAGTCGCTGGTACCGGTAAAGACCAAAAGGGATATTCACAAGCAACAAGCATTTAGAGTCTTCATTCAGGAGAAGTTGCAGATAAGCTTCAGCCAAATCCAAATCAGAAGAAGAGTAGGACCCAGCAAGCATAGCACGCAGTACATCAGTGCATGGCAGCAGACAGGAATCAATAATAGACTGAGCATACACAGTAACCTTAAAGTCGTCAAATAACTGTATGGAAAATGAGAGATTTTTGACAATCAAAAGAGAGGGTTGGTTCACTCAGTAGAGTAAATAGGTTTAATTACCTGTAAAGCCTGCATGCAGTCGAATTTGGCCTTGACTTGATCCCACAGAGCCACCTGAACCTGGCAGGTGAAAGAAATTTGGGACGCACCATAGATTTCATGGTGATGTGTGCGGTAAAAGCAGTAGCACAACCTAAGCTGTCTACAAAGAAGAATGAAAATTCCTGACAAAGTAACTCAAAGTCACGTAAAAGAACAGAATCATAAACCAGGTTAACAGAGTCTGAATTTTAACAATGGAAAATCTGATAGTAATATCACTAATGGAGGATAGGTAACAGCTCACCATAAAGAGGCTCGCTGAGCTGCTGACAGACACAAAAATAGATAATCACATTCCCACAATTTAAATTTTTGGCCATGGCCTTTGTCAGAAAAAGAAACATACATTCACACAAACACTCAGATAACTATACACACACACTCAACTATCATGTCCTGCCACTTCAGCAACACTGGAGCCTTTAAAATATATCATGTAATGCGGAACTTTCCATCCCCACCTTTACCCTGCATCCTTCCCCCTCAACCCCCAACCCCCCCCCCCCCTCAATCACAGTTTAGCTTATGTCGCTGAAGTGGCCGGAAGTGATAGTTGTGTGTGTGTATAGTTGTCTGAGTGATTGCGTGAATGTATGTGTTTCTTTTTCTGATAAAGTCCATGGCTGAAAATTTAAGTTGTGTACATGTGATTAGCTATTTTCGTGTCTGTCAGCAGCTCAGCAAGCCTCTTTATGTTGAGTTGTTACCTATCCTCCACTATTAACAGAGTCTGTAATAGAGAAACCAAAAACACTGAAAGCGTCAAGAACAAAAATGTTAGCAGCTGCGGTATTGTCGCACCAAAAAAGTCACATGGCAAACCACAGATTTGTAATCTGTAGGGGTTATGAACTTACCCAGAACAAGAATGAACTGATGACTAGAGTTTTTTAGGTGACGATCAACAGGTCACAGTGGTAGCAAATCCAGGCAAACATTTGTGTGATGAGTCAGGAGAGAAACCGTAACCCCTGTGACTACTTGCAAGGTAACAAATTTATCAAATAATTAAACATCAATGAACAACTTATTAGGGCAAGCCTGCAAACTTCTTACAACATTAGCATCACATCCATGTTGGCAGGAGCGACCTGTGAGCGGCACACGGAGGCCATGGCCTTTTTTTAAGACAGCTGTTGCAAACAACCCAATGCTTAGAGCAGGCCACCTGGTCGTGATCCACAAAGCAAACCAGACAAGAAGGTAGAGATTGTGGCACTTGTGGCTGTTCAAGCTGCAAAGTCTGTTGATGCTGTTTATCGAGAGCCCATTGATGGCTGTGAGAGCGGCAAGTGGAGCGCTCCTAAATTGCGGCAACCGAGGCAATATTGAAAGCAGCCAGCTAAACTACATCAGAAGAGACAGAAGTTACATCCTCCCAGGCCTCAATTTGATCTCCAGCAGCACAGGGAAGCTTGAAATGACTGAGCAATATTCAAAATATCAGCAGGAGTCAGATTTTCAAATTGAAGAGCACTTTGTTAAACCTCGCAATTTGACGCAAGGCACAGAATAGCTTCATGACCCATGTCGTCTGCAAAGGATTCCTGATGAGTAGAGGTAACAAAGATAAAGTGGCAAATAAGGCTGTGGAGTTCAGCCGTCCACACATGATAAGACTGATTAGGCTTCTTCTGCAACTTGTAAAAATCTCGCAAAGGCTGCAATAAGTGCAGGGCCAGTAATAAGCAGACAGCAAATGACACATTTCATGAAAGGACAAGGCCTCCAGTTCCTGGAGAGGGGTGAGCTGTCACAGTAACTGATAAATTCAGGGAGAAATCCAAGACAGAGAAAAAAGTTTTCCAAAAGCCATATCATAGACACCAAAAGTGAGGAAGTGTTTGTGCAACTATTTCTCACAAAAGTTCCAGACTTTCAAAAAGTCATTAAACCCAGAAAACAGTAGAGGAAACAGAGCAGAAATCTAATAGGCAGAGGAAACCAATGAAGGGGCAGGAGAGAAGCCAACATCATAACAACAGACACGCTAGTGTCCATGCGGTTCGCCTAAACCGATGTAACCGTGACCAACTGCTGAACCAAATCAACCACAGTTTGTAACCCGGTCTGAAGTACCTAACTTCATGGAGGGAGTTGACAGTCGAAAGTCCAAGGTAGTGGCAGCATCCTGCGAAGTCATAGTTACATAAGCAGGCTGCGAAACACAGGGAAGTCCTAACACCACACACTCACCAATAAATGTGTTGTAAAGCAGAACACATTTAATATAACTTAATAGAAAAATCATGCTAGGACTGGTGATAAACAGTATTAGTTTTGTCAAACACTGGCCTTGGCACGCGCACACACACACACACACACACACACACACACAGTGGCTCGCGCTGTGGTGTTTACATGATTAATGTTCGCATTTATTATGTACATCCCACTGTACTGATTTGACTATATGAGATGCATATCTGACTTTATCACCAATTTCTTAAATTTTTATTGTGAGTTATTTATTTGTTTTGATACTAGTGGGATGTTACAATAAGTAACATACAACTTACTTCCAAGTGTACCTGTAGATATACAGGTGCATAACAAGACACTGAACTGTTAAGAGACAACCAGATTTTGGTGTTCCAGCAGAAGCATGAGACAAGTAGACGTCTTTTATATTTATTGGTTTATTGAGGATAGACAATAAAACTAATAATATATCTGGTTTATTTCCTTTACTTGTACACAATGGTATAAATTATCTGTCCTTGTCAGTATTTACACAACACAAAAATTGTTAAAAGACATAAATCAGTCTGAGGCTCACATATGAGATATTTTATCACCACAACAATATGAAAATATTACAATTATGATACATAAAAAATCAATTGTAGCTCATAACAATTTCTTTCATTGAAATATCTGGACCCCAGTTATCTTCAGTTCCATAACAAAAGTACCAAAAAATTCCATGAACTGTAAAGTTTCATTGAATTATCTTTTGTTTTAACTTCTGTCATAAGTTATCAGTCTCTCAGATGTTTATACTTTTGTGGAATGGTTTGAAGAGAGCAGCACTCACACAATTGTTATCTGTAACAGAAAAGCAAGCAAATGTATTCTGCTATTAATGTATAGGTCACTTAAGAATATTACATACAGATCATTTACTGGTTTTGCATTAATGCTGCTGATAATGTGCAAGTTAAATTATTACAACTGGTAGTGAATAAAATGAGAAATTGTTTTATGTGAAAAACATTAAATCAATTGTGTGGCTGAAAAAGAGATTTATTTATTATTTTTATCTATTTATTTATTTATGAAACGAAAATTATAGAGGGAAACTTTCCCGGTGGGATAAACAAAAATAAAAATAGAAAACAGATGACTTACCAAAAGGACCGGCTCGTCGATAGAAACAAATAAAATAAATAAAATCACACACAAACACACATACAAGCTTTCGCAACCTAGCTGTTTCGTCAGGCAGAAGGGAAGGAGAGGGAAAAGGAAATGAGGGTTTCAAGGGAGTGGATAAGGAGTCATTCCAATCCCGGGACAGGAAAGACTTACCTTGGGGGGAAAAAAAGAGGGTAAACAAAAACACACACACACCCACACCCACTCCTTATCCACTCATCCCTCATCATTTCCTTTTCCCTCTCCTTCCCTTCTGCCTGACGAAGCAGCTAGACTGCGAAAGCTTGTATGTGTGTTTGTGTGTGATTTTATTTATTTTATTTGTTTCTATCGACGAGCCGGTCCTTTTGGTAAGTCATCTGTTTTCTATTTTTATTTTTATTTATCTATTTATTTAAATATATGAAACGATTATTAAGACGAAAAATTCTTAGCAGGAAAAATAAAATATAAAAAATAGACGAAGATTACTCACCAGGCGAAGGAGCACAGGTGTGACAGCATCACAAATAAATAAATGAATACACACACACACACAATCGCAAGCTTTCGCAACCCAGTTGCGTCTTCAGGCAGTAGGGAAGGAGAGGGAAAAGGAAATGATGAGGGTTTTAAGGAAGGGGGTAAGGAGCCATTCCAATCCCGGGAGAGGAAAGACTTACCTTGGGGGAAAAAAAGGAGGGTAAACAAATGCACACATGCCCACACATTCACACAGACACAAGTACACCTAGGCAGACATACTGTAGAAAGCAAAGAAGTTAAGTTATAGAAGTTAAGAAGTTAGACAGAGATACCACTTGAAACTTCTATAACTTAACTTCTTTGCTTTCTACAGTATGTCTGCCTAGGTGTAGTTGTGTCTGTGTGAATGTGTGGGCATGTGTGCATTTGTTTACCCTCCTTTTTTTCCCCCAAGGTAAGTCTTTCCTCTCCCGGGATTGGAATGGCTCCTTACCCCCTTCCTTAAAACCCTCATCATTTCCTTTTCCCTCTCCTTCCCTACTGCCTGAAGACGCAACTGGGTTGCGAAAGCTTGCGATTGTGTGTGTGTGTGTATTCATTTATTTATTTGTGATGCTGTCACACCTGTGCTCCTTCGCCTGGTGAGTAATCTTCGTCTATTTTTTATATTTTATCTATTTATTTATTTATTTATTTATTGGTGACTTCTATCAAGTAAAAATGCACCGCTATACTTTGCAAAAGTAACTTCCAACAGGTCTCCTAGACAATGCAGAGTTAGTGTATTAATTACGAGGGGCACTGGAATAGGCCATGTAATGTCTGAGAGATGGCACTACCTGTGAGTATCTAGGTCATGTTTAGTCAGTAGCATCTTTGGAAAGAACACACGCCAAGTTTCAGCCATATTGGTTTATTTTTTTGGTTTAGCATTTGTGTGAATCAAGGAAGTTGAGTGATTGCCAAAGAAGGGAGAAAAAAATTTTGTATGGTGATTAAATGTTATTTTATGAAAGGCAATACTATTAGTATACTCCTGAGACCAAAGAACAATCTATGCAATAGGCTATCAAGGGAGAATCTACAACAAAAAAGGTGAAGACTGGTTCTTTGGCCGGAAAGGTTATGGTGACAGTCTTTTGGGATTCACAAGGGATAATCATTATTGACTATCTGGAACAGTGTAAAACTATTACAGGTGCATATTATTCATCATTATTCGACCATTTGAAAGCCGAGCTACAAGAAAAATGCCAGCGATTGGCCCACAGAAAAGTCCTTTTCCATCACAACAGTGCACCAGCACACACCTCAGTAGTTATGGTCACAAAATTATTGGAAGTAAGATTCCAACTCATTTCACGTTCCCCCGATTCTCAAGACTTGGCTCCCTTGGGCTACTATTTGTTCCCCAATTTGAAAAAATGGCTGGCAGGATGAAAATTTAATTCAAACGAGGGGGTGATTGCAGAAACTAATATTTATTTTGCAGGCTTCGACAAATCCTATTATTCAGAATGGATCAAAAAATTAGAACAGCATTGGATGAAGTGTAATGGCTTTTCTCATCTTACATTTTATATAAACATCACTAAAATGTGGAGTACTCTACGAGACATTTTCAAATTTTTGAAAATGCTTTACATACTGAACTTTACATGGATGAAGGATATGAAGACAATTCAGTCATTGGCCTTTTCAGGAAGTTATTGTCTACCTACCTCAACATTGGACATTTCATTTAAGGACAAACATTTTCAGAAGCAGAGGGTTTGAAGCAGAACAAAGAAGATGAAACCTGATGAAATTCTCAAATACAAAGTCAAAAAGACAAGTGTAAATAGAAAGAATTAGTCTAACTTAAATGTTAACTACTCAGAAATTATTTTTTCTCCTTATTATATTGGCAGAATTGAATGCTTTCATCTTGTACCAATAAATATAAAATACTGTTGACTATTTGGAAAATATTATTTTCTAGTCAGGTAAAGGAGTTTGCAATGAAAGGAAGTATACATAAAAATACTGCAGCTACCCCAATGTGAACAGCACAACAGAAATAAAATGACAGATTATTTATTCCACAAAAATGGAAATTGAACCCCACAACAGTGTGCAAAGTTTGCATAGAAAAGGCCATACTGTCCAGTGCCAGGTCTTCAATGAAAGGAATTATTCAGTACTGTCATGATGTAAAGTTCCATTGTTCAATACAATGTGTTTCAAACTGTACACTGTTAATTGTAGTAATAAGAATATATAACATTTTTTTTCATTAAATGTTCATTGAAGAAATTTGAATAAGGTTTCAGAGCTTTATTTTTGTAATTAGAGTAGAGAAAAAAGTTGGCAAACCCAATATCCACATTTGTACACAATGTTTTAAGGATGAAATAGTAGGCATTTCCAGAAATACCAAAATGTCTAGGTTTCTGTGACATGAATGCTGTAATGGAAAAATTACTCAAACTGTTAAAGAGGTGTGTTTCCCCCCCCCCCCCCCCCCACTCGTTATATAATTTCTGGAGATGACACCATTACATCTCCTCAGACAAGCTGATATGTAGAAATTTTTGTTATGGTAGTGAAATTGTGAAAAAAAAAGTGTGGCAGCGTGACTAAATTGATCTCATCAACAAGCAACCCTGAGTTTCCTATCTTGCCAGCCAGCATCATTGGGGCCACAGCTGGCCATGTTTTCCTCAGTCTGGTTCTGTACCTGTAGATGATAACAATAAAGTGAATTTATGGATTCACATATGTGGTTTATCTGGGGCACACACCCCTCATATTTGGCATACTGGTGACCATGAGTGCAAATTTCATCAACTCATCAGTTTTCAAGTTTCCATGCCAGTTTCTTCCACAAGATATGGTGGTCGTTGTTTTGCCGACTCACCACAATGACCATGCCTGTTCTACCTCTGCCAGGACTTCTCTCCACACCGATTTCATTGCCTCATGTCCCCAAGTGTTCTTTTCCCATCCTTTTCGACTGCTGGAGTAAAATTCATAACTTTTGTGCCAAATTTTCACCGAAAATACAATGTGCCATGGGCCAAAAATCAACAGCCACAATGACTTTGCTATTCCAGATATCGCTCGGATTTCAATTTGAACCTCTTCTTGTTCCATGAGTGCTTAATCTGCATGGTACTATGAGTGCTTCATCATTGTCCTGACCACAATAGTTTTCTCAGGACTTTTTCACCACACTGCTTTCCACAAATGCAGTCATGTATTGTAATGACTCCAGCTTTGTTACGCCCAATGTGATCCTGATATTTGGCATTTATACATTGCTGATGAACAACTGAACATTCTACCATGTGATTCCAATTTTCCAAATGTAGGCGTATATATTTCAGACTTGCAAAATTTGAACAACAGCCCTTCAACCGCCCCACTATGCATGCCGGGGTATCCCTCAGCCAGCCATGTGACCAGTTAACAAAGTGTCAATCTGCAGCCACAATTGAACTTTATTCTGCCCTCAGAGCATGGTGACTTTGCTGACTGTGCAATTTCAGTTTTTTCTGCAAATTATTTTTTCAGTTCATATCTGTTTTTTCGTGCCCTGAGCACACCTTTTTCTGCATGGTCAACGTACATTTCAGACAATGCCATTACTGCAAGTTTCATGCAACTGTCTTTCCCGAGTTTGAACAGTGAAAGTGTTGTTGCTTCGAACTACTGTCCTATAGATGTTACATTATCAAATTCCATGTCCAGTGATAGTGTTTACATGTACAGCCATGTGTCACGTCACATGAGGCATCTGCCGCACTGTGACCACAACAGATGTTTCTGCACACCTACATGGCTGACACATTTGGACACACGTGACCGTTCATGCAAACGCCCATTTTTTTGGCATATTCGGGTGCCTCTGCCGTGTCAGTCTGCAATGCTGTTTCATCGCACCCTATCTTCAATCTACCGCTTGCATTTCCTGTTCCACCGGGGACATCTGCTGTGCCAGGCAAACTTCAAACCTCACGTCAACAAGTGTACTGTGACTCCATAATTGTCAAGGCTCTATTCCAGACACCCTGCAACTGCATTCGATTTGCAGACAGGATCTAAGAGGCCCACTTAAGTGAAAACTATCAGAATCAACTTGTGCGTACACCGCATGGCACTCCTCACCTCCCTGCTGTCGGCCGAGGTCGCTTCCACAATGTAGATGACACACACAAGTCACCTTACACATCTTGCCACCTACATGGTGCCTGATCTTCAATAGTGTTGGAGCTGGCCGCCCTGCACCAAGTATTCATGACTCGTCAAGTACCGTCAAAGGATAATCACACTCAGGTCAGCACTTGTTTTCCCCCTGTTAATGTTATTGGTGATCCACGCCCGTGCACAAGGTTACCAGTGCTTGTTACAGTTCTGTGTACTTGCGCTGCTCCTACATGAATGACTGTAAACAAAACTTGGTTGCTATACCAACGCCTTGCTTCCTCTCCAGAGGACACCACCTTGACAAAGCACTGTCCGTGTGGGTGGAGAGGCTAGCGCATCTGTGGGAAGCTGAGGGCTATACTGAAGGTAGAGAACCTACTGCCGGAAAGGCCTCAGTTGATGGATCAGACTAAGAGTGTCCCACAACGTCCCGTCTTCCTTATCCTCTCCCAGTCCTTTCCCAATTTCTTTCCCAACCCAAGGTGTGATATGATCCATGCTGAGGGGTGCGTGGCACATGGGTGGATGTGTCTCGAACAGAGCCTCAGGGATATCGGGCGACCTCCCTGAGTAAGTAGCCTTGCACTGCGCAGGGTTATCATGGTGTGGATCATATAAATCCCCAAATCTTGTGGGACTAAGATGAACACAGAGAAAGAAAGTATTTTAAAAGAATCTGAGACCTCAGATTCTCAGACATTGGGATCAGGACCAATTGAGTGCACTTGTACTTCTGAATCAGGGTCTAGACCTGAGCAAGAAGTGAGAACTGTAACAGAGAAGTTGGGCCAGATGAGGATTAAGGCCTTGTCTGGAGCTCAGAGGAGGAAACTTCTCAAGGAACAGAAGCAAAAGGAAGGAAAAGAATGGCTTCCTAAGCATAAGTGGAGGGAATCAAAAGGGCTTGAGCCCAAGACCCTCAGGTCGAAGGGGATACCCAGACACCCTCAACGTCAAAGACAGGTGGCAAGAGGGTTAGGGAGGAATCTAAGACTCCCTCCTCTCTGGACAAGCATGATCCTAAAAGGCTGAGACAGGAAAAAGGGAAACTGACCTATAGTACTGCAGTCTCGGTTTATAGAATGACGGTTGTCCAAGAAGGATACCCACTGGTGAGCATCACCTCACAGCAGGAGGAGCTCATGCAGATTACCCTCTTTGAAGAGATTGGGGGGGATGCTGGTCCAGGACCCAAATTCAGGAGGGTCTATCTAGATCGCAGTGCCCTCATTTTTGTCTGCAAGAGGGAGCACTCAGCAGAATGGCTTAAGTACAAGGTGCCCATGATATCCCTGTGGGAGGATGCAAAGCTGCTGGTCAAGACAGCAGCCGAACTCCTGAAGACCACAAAGGTATCAATATGGGTACCAAAGATCCTTAAGGATGCCTCTCCAAAGGCTCTGTTCGAGAAAATAAGGGTCCAGAACCCAAAAGTCTCGATAGATGATTAGAAGGTAATTAACCAAAAGGTCATTCCAGAAGGACGAACCCTGGTGGTGGAGGCCAGAGAGAAGTCCCTGAAGGCAATGCGAGAGCAGGGGCTGAAACTGTTTTTAGGGTTCTCGCAGATCGCCGTCAGGGTAATCAAAGACCTTAAAGGCAATAATGGCAGCAATATGGGGACTGGAAGTGCTGCAGATAAACCTGCAGCACAGTAAAGGGGCCACTACTGCCCTGAGCCATCGCCTGGGGAGACAGGAGGTGGACGTGGCCCTGATACAAGTACCCTATTTATACAAAAGGGGTGTATCGGGCCTCGGTGGTACTGGAGGTAAGCTGATTTATGCTGATCTAAAAAACTCCAGAACATGCATTTATGTTAGAAATGGAATCCCTTTCATACCAATGATGGATTTTTGTTCCAGGTACCTGGTGACCATCAGGATGCAGCAACATGAGGGAAATTGTTTTGGCCTCAGCATACCTTCCTTACGAAGACAGCTCTCATCCTTCTTTGGAAGTGAGGAGACTGACGGAAGCCTGCCATCAGCAAGGTGACGAACTGTTGGTGGGATGTGATGCCAATGCCCACAATCTATCATGGGGCAGCAAGGACACCAACAGTAGAGGTTATCCTCAACTTGGAGATCCTGAATAGGGGTGATGAACCTACATTCAGGAATAGTAGAAGGGAAGAAGTAATTGACATAACTTTTAGTTCCATGATGATGGGCAAGTTACGTCAAACAGTGGCCTGTGGTTCTGGAGCCATCCTCATCAGATCACATGTATATTAAATTCAAGGTTGAAATGGGAACCAGACAGACCTAGCCTATAGGAATCCCAGGAAAACGGACTGGGAAACATATAGGAGAGACCTTAACTTCAGCCTATCAGAAATTAAAACTTCATTAAGAAATCCAGCAGAGTTTGAGGAAGTAGCAGAGGCCGTAACCTCTGCTATAGTGACCTCATACCAGGACAACTGCTCAATCACCAAGAAGTGCACAAATAGGAGTGCGCCTCAGTGGAATAATAACCTGGAAATGCAAAGGAAACAGGTATGAAGACTGTTTAACCTTGTGAGGCGCAAAGGACAATAGGCGAAGTATCGTGGGGCCCTTGTCAATTACAACCTTGCCATCAGACGGGCAAAGGAGGCATTCTGGAAAGTATTCTGTGAGGAAGTGGAGGGCACGGCTGCTCAAGTGAGTCTTCATAAAATCCTCACTAGGGTACCAACTAATCCAGGAGGAACATTGAGGAAGGAGGATGGGGACTACACAAAGACAGCACACGAAATGCTGGAACTGCTCCTCAAGACTCACTTTCCTCAATATACTCTAGTGGATAACTCAGACAAGAATGCGAGTTCTGAGAGACAACAGTTCTCAGGTATTTGCAAAGAGGACTGGGATTTGGCCAAGGAGTGTGTCGATTTCAGTAAGGTCCTATGGGCGGTGGGAACATTTCAACCGTTCAAATCCCCTGACCCCAATGGAATCTTTCCAGCTCTCCTGCAACAAGTGGGAGAAAATCTTATTAGATTCCTATGCAGATTATTCAGGGTTAGCCTAGCAGCAGGAATCATTCCCAATGCCTGGAGGGCAGTGAAGATTGTCTTCATTCCACAACCAGGGAGAATTGATCATACCAAGGCCAAGGATATGAGACCAATCAGCCTGTCCTCCTTCATTCTTAAGACATTGGAAAAGCTGGTTAATGTGTATGTTGGAGAAAGGAGGTTAAGTAGGGTTCCTCTACATTCAAACCAACATGCATATCAGCCAGGTAAATCATGTGAGTCAGCTCTCCACCAACTTGTTGGGAAGGTGGAGAAAGCACTAGACTTTCATGAAATAGCCCTCTGTATCTTCCTGGACATCGAGGGGGCTTTTAGCAACACGACCTTCGATTCCATGGTTAGGGCAACAGAGGTGCATGATCTAGGGACCACTATATGTAGGTGGACTAGGGCCATGCTCAGTAGAAGAAAGGTAGAGGCTACCATGATGAATGAAAAAATGGTAATCAACACCACTAGGGGTTGCCCGCAAGGAGGAGTTCTTTCCCCTTTATTGTGGAATCTAGTGGTGAATGATCTCACTGGAGAATTAAACTCTAGACAGTACTTTTGCCAAGGATACACAGATGATCTTGTCATAGTAATACTTGACAAATTTGCTGACACAGTCAAGAATATGGCACAAGGTGCGTTGGACATTGTGCAAGACTGGTGCAGAAAACAGGATTTGGGGGTTAGTCCTAAGAAGACTATTGTACCATTCACAAAGAAGCATCTCCAACATACAAGTTGGAATCTAAAGCTTTTCAATGAAGTGCTACCTGTGAAGGGGACAGTGAAATATCTAGGGGTTACCTTAGATGAGAAACTGACATGGACCCCTCACATCAGGAATATTTGCTGCAAGGCAAAAGGTACTCTGGTAAGTACCAGGAGAGCTTGTGGCAAAAATTGGGGCCTGAGCCACAAGGGTATGCAGTGGATATACACCACAGTGATTAGACCCAGGATCACCTATGGGCGGTCGTGTGGTGGAAGAAGGTAGAACAGCAGGTTGCTGTTAAGGAGCTTAGTAAGGTGCAGAGATTAGCCTGCTTAGCCATAACAGGTGGAATTCGCAGCACACTAACTACTGGGATGGAAACCATGTTAGATAAACCCCCATTACACCTTTGGGTCAAGATGGAGGCAGCAACTAGTGCATACAGACTCAAAACTGGCAAAAACTGGAACTCTTTGGAATATCCAGAATCACACACTAAAATAGTGAGCGAGGTAAATATAGGAAAGGTTGAGGAAATGCCAGCCAACTATATTATAACCCCATACTGCTTCAACAAGCCTTTCAATATAACAATTGGAAGTAGGGAGCAGTGGGAGAAAATAATTCGACACCGTACGGGGGATATTGTCTGGTTCACTGACGGGTCAAAATCAGACCAAGGCGTTGGGGCTGGGGTATACAGGGTGCAGCCAAGATTGGAGGGCATCATCTCTCTAGGGAAACTGGCCTCAGTATTCCAGGCCGAAATCACTGCCATCAGGGCATGTGTGGAGGACAATGTGCGTAGATGCTACAAAGACCGTAGCATCTATATCTATTCAGACAACCAGGCAGCCCTGAGATCACTGGCAGCTCCTGCAACAAGGTCTAAAATTATTGCTGAATGTCACAGGGTTCTGGTGGAGCTAGGCGAAAGCAATAGAATAAACCTATTGTGAGTCCCTGGCCACTCGGGGATCAGTGGCAACGAACATGCTGACAGATTAGCCAGGATGGGGGCAGAGACTCCATTTATTGGACCGGAACCTGCCCTGACAATCACCAAGGCAATGATGAAATTGGAGCTACATAACTGGCTCAGAAGACAGCATGTAGAATATTGGACCAAAGTCTATCAACAAAAACATAGCAAGGTAATGATGCCAAAGCCATGTTTTAAAAGAAGCTCTGCAATCCTGGGTCTGAGCAGGAGAGAGATTAGACTCATGGTTGGATTGCTGACAGGCCATGGGAATTTCAAAAAACACCTACATACAATGGGAATAACAGAAGAGGACCCTAAATTTAGATTCTGTGATGATGGTAATGAAACTGCATCACATCTAATCTTTGAATGCATTGCATTGGAGAGTAAAAGGCACAGAACATTTGGGACAACCAGACCCGAAGAAATTGTGTCTAATAAAGAACTGGTAAATGGACTCCTTGCACTGTTCAAGGGCATTGGTTGGCTTCACTAGATATACAGGGAGCACTTCCGCACAATAAACTTAGTTTCGGTGCGGGCATTGGCGGGTTGGACCAAGACTGAGAAAATCAAATTAAATCAAACACCTTGCTTGGACACACTGCCAAACTTTGTCATACTCTAGCGGCCGCCTCCCGATTTACTCTTCCTCCTCCAATGTGGCAGTCTTCTTCCGTTTCACACTGTCCCGCTCCATTGGTCAAGCACACTTCTGGAACTTTAACTTCTCTGACTCATACGTCAACGTCCACATGTGTTTGTCTTGGGAACTGCTCAAAAACATTTCATGCCCCGCCATCTTGTACTCATGCTGCTGTGCCTCTCTTGCACACACCAGAGGCCAACACAGCAACTACCTCAGCGCCTTAGCTCTCCTTGGCTACCTCTGCCCACCACTTTGCTGTCCTCACTTTCACTGGCAGCCAACATGGCTATTATTTTAGCTCTTTGGCTCTCCTCGGTTGTCCCAAAAGCTTCTGAGCCACCGCCCACCATCGCACTACACTCACATGCACTGCTGCCTACACAACTACTATTTCAGTGCCTCCACTTTCCTCAGTCAACACAAAAGCTCCTGAGCTGTCTTCTGCCGGCTCACTCAGTGCCATGCCACTCGATGCGCATGACCCTCTGCCACCTTGTGCTGTCACAACAAATGTTGCACTAGCAGGTAAACAAACACTGATGCTTCGGTCGTTACGAACTGCATGGTGCACAGACTTTGTCTAATGGACAGTGTCACTGGACCCTGCCCTGCCCCCTGCCTGCCAATGCCACTGCCACATGACATGCCTCGCCCCTCCCCCCCCCCCCCCACTCTGACTCAGCAGGACATACTAGGTACTGTGGTGGAGGGCTGTGTGGCAGCATAACCACATCAATCTCGGCAACAACCAACTCTGTGTTTCATATCTTGAAGGCCAGCTACAGCTTCTCTGGGCCCACTGGCCATGTTTTCCTCAGTCTGGTTCTGTATTTGTAGATGAAACAATAAAGTGCATTTCTGGATTCACATATTTGGTTTCTTATGGCACACACCCCTCATGATTGCCATAAAAGTAATAATAATGGGCTAACAAACACTGCTGAGCCATCTTTATAAAGCTCAAGATACTAATTGTAGTAGTTCTCACACATCAGGACTGCATTGCTTAAAATGTAACTTAAGTCACTTTAACAGCATAGACAAGACACAAAATAGACTTCAATAAGAAAGAACAGACAGAAAGACCACACAAATGTACATGCTTAAACTTCACAAGACTGTTCAGTTTGTTGCTTTATAATATTTCCATAGTTAAAATTTATGTTTGATAATAAAGAGCAGAAGGATAAAATGGTTAGGACATGTACTGAAAGGAGAAGAAAGAGTAGTAAAGGCAATGCTACAAGGCAAAATGCAAGGTATGAGACATTGAAACAACCAAAACAGAGATGGATGGATGTCAAGAAGAACTTGGAGACCCTGGGAGACCACAAGAACATGTCCAGCAATGGAGAACAATAGAGGTAGGAAAGTAGATTAGGGTTTAATGTCCCATCAACATTATGTCATTAGAGACAGAACTCATGCTTGGAGTTTTCGGTAAGGATGGTGAAGAAAATTGGCCATGCCCTTTCAAAGAAAGCATTCTGGAATTTGTTTGGAGTTATTTAGGGAAATTATGAAAAGCCTATATCTGGATGAATGGAGGTGGATTTGAACCACCATGCTCCCTAATGTGTTACCACTGCACCACCTCACTCTGTTACAATAGAGGAGGCTGAGAAGGTGAGGCTATGAACCAACTTTGGTTCATATGGCCATCTCAGTAAATAAGCACTGAATGTCTGCTATATGAGATTACATAACTGTTTGAAATGAACATTCTCAATATTACTTTTTTGGGATATTATAAAAGTAGTAGAACTTTTATGTAAAACCTGTTATTAGCTGTAATAAACTTAATCTCTAAACTTGTTCTGCTGAAAGCAGAATGTCATTGGCTGCTAAAAAATTTAACTGTGTAACAAATGTTCTTTCCTCAGTGACAAGTTGCCCACAGATATGCTTCCTTAAGAAATTAGTTGAGGAAAATAGGAAAAGTAAGTCAATATCTTTTCCATTTACATCTAAAAAATCTGATACCTTCTGCAACATGAAAAGAAAAGTATGCAGACATTTAAAATGATCTGAAGCATGATCATGTTCTTGTCAATATAAACAAATAAAATTTTTGAATATTCTCTTTAATTTATTGCTTTACCCTTATGCATTATTTCTATCTCATCATAAGGCCTCGCATTCTATTGAATTTTATTTAAATGTAGTAACAGTATATTTGCAGAGAACCAGTTATTAATTTTCAAGAAAATTTTATTTTAGTTTTCATGAGTCGAAGCTGCATTAAGTAGTATTATATACTTGTATTGTCACAAAAGGGAACTATTTTTGGTTCTTGGATATATTATAGAACAGAGGTGGCCACTTACCTTTGGGAGCTGCAAACTTACAGAGCTGTTTCAAAGTGAGCCACACATTTCATCAGAATATAAACCTACAATACAAAATCCTTTTTTCAGTGTCCTGAATATTTTGTTGCCCAAAAAAGATTCATTTTTAATGTTTTGCATAATTATCGTCTGAATTTAAAAATTTTAAGTGCAATTGCAATCTGCTCTTTAAGACATAAAATCTTATGTTAAGTTCAATAAGGTAAGAAAAATACTACAATTAGAAACTTCGTGTTCGTCTTGAAGCTGTCAGCATTAAAGTATTTCAATTTTACATCCATAACTTGAAAATGTTAACAGTTTGCAACTTTCAATATACTTCCCACATAATTTAAAGCCTTTACAAAACTTATTCTGGTAGATGCCATCCACAAAATAACAAAGAAAAAGTTTTATCGCTTATTACATCTTCGCTGTTTATGTGGTCAAACTTCATCACCTGCCATGACGTTCTCATACATAACTTATTTGCTACTGGCTCTATTCACAACAAACCTTGCAGACATTATCTATAAATGTCAATGAATACACCAGCAAAATTATATCACTGTACTGGCCATACTTCAGGACAAATGTTGTTATAAATTATGAGATGCATCAAACACATGCTTTTGGTTAAAATGAAGCCAAAATTACCCATCCTATAATCATCCAGTGTTTCATAATGAGAGCATTTAGCAATTTCCAACAAACTTTGAGAATAATTTCAACCATTTTCTCACTTATATGTTTATCATCAAGAATAACAGAGTTAGAGTAGTATTGTGATTATTTCATTACACTTCAAAGAGCATGTGACCAAGTTGCACTACCCTTAGGCTCTTTTTTCATTTGTTTCCATTATTTCTGTTTACTTAAAAGACCATGTGCCCAATCTCAGCCAGAGCTTTTCTGTGGGGTATTGTGCTGATATTGGTAACGACCTTTGAATGCTGTTTCAAACTGCAATAACATAGAATGAGGAGATTTTTTTATTTTTATTTTTTTTAATTTGTGTGTGTGTGTGTGTCTGATGTCAACTAAGTAAATAATTAATGCTGTTCCTGCTCTATGGTTGACAAGTTCTTATATGTACCCTTGTTCGCACAGTATATTACTCATTCTTGAAAATTGAACATGCAGTTGGTAACATTAGCACACTATGCTGCCAGAGACATAATTAAGCTTCAACTACTATCATTGAAGAAAAACTAATTTAAAAATAACTTTATTCGACTATTTTATTGCAAAATAAAAAATTGGAAGTTATATTTGTGATGTCCTTTCCTTAGTATTTACTTTTGCTGTGAGCTGTTAGAAATCTAGCTAATAATTGTTGATTTCAGTGCAGACAACTCCACTTAATTTTTAATTACATAGTTCAGATTGATATTTAGATTTGATAGACTTGAGAGTTGAGTACATTGTTTCATACATATAAGTGATCCCAAAAATAGAGAACAGTATCTTGGCACATTCCCTTGCTACAGGATATTTTTCTTCTGGAACCTTCTTTCAAAACTCAATTGCTCAACAACTGCTATGTTTCAGACACTTCATCCTCTTGAAATTCCAGTAGCTTCAACTCTACAGTTGCTCAATTTTTGGTAACTGGTGGTGAAATGGGACAGTCATCTTCCACAACATCAACAAAGAAAGCATTGTCCAGAAATGAAAATTGAGGTTTAACCCAGATAGTGCTGACGTCTTCCCAGAAGGACGAGAACGGCAGCTTACTTTTTTCATTCTTGTATGTAAGAATTCGTGCACAGTGTTATATTTTATTTCTCTGAATAGCCTGCTCCCACTGCAGATCAATTTAGCTTGTATTGTAAATTGCAAAGTGGTTGGATAAGGCTGCAAAGTTAAGGTTCATACAGAAGATATTGAAGACTTTCTCATAGTTGAGCTAGTATTTTTTTAACAGTATTCAATTTTTCAGACATTTATAAGTATATAATTCATCTTAAATAGTGTTTTAATAATAATGATTTATCAGACTAAACTCCTAAAACATACATTTTGACGTCATTCCAGAAAGAACGGCAGTATTGCAAATCTAATGGTGTGATTGTGAAAAACATCACTTATAATGATCTTGTGCAGTCATATGAAGGTAATTAATAGCTTCTGAGAAAAAAGTGTAACCAAAAATAATTCCGCACTATCTGGGTTAAATGTCATCACATCACTAAAACTGACTTTTATATCTTCAACAAGGACAGACAGTCTACTTAAATAATCTTGTATTTGCAACTGAACTGGAGGAAGGCTTCCAGAAATTTTCTTCTGGCATATGAAATGTGCAGATGTTTTAGTGCCAAGGTGTTTCTGAAAGAGTCTTAATTTGTCACAATGGCTGAACACAGACTGTGGTAAATCAGAAATAAATTTATCTGTTCCTTGCAATGATTTATGTAATGTTTGTAAATGCTGAACAACATAAGTGAGGAAGGCCATATCTAAAAACTACTGTGGCTCAAGCTGAGGGAAATATTTTCTTTTTCCTGCAGAAATTGCTTGATTGGCTGTAGTAGTTGGAAAAAATTATGTAGAACATTACTTACTGATATCCATATCACAAAGCAATATCAAATTCTTCATAAGGAAACTCATAATTACTGATTTCTTCTAAAAAGAAATTTTAACTGTCAGTGTGTTTTGGCGTTTGAGCTAATGAAGCTGACAATTTTTAGTAGCACCTGAATAACATGTTGATATCGAAAATATGTAGATGCTAAATGTTCCCTGCGAATAATGCAGAGGGCAGAATGAATTCAGAATATGAAGTGTCAGCCTTTAAAATTCCCACAAGGCCTTGGTTTTTTCCTGTCATAGATGGCACACCATCAGTAGCAATAGTGACAGTCTTCCTAGTATGCACTGAATACTTCACTAAAACACTGTCCAAGGCTTCTTTAATGTCACAACCTTGAGTAGTACCGTTCAAGGTACAAGATGTGAGAGCTTTGTGGTTTAGCTTGGATATCAGTAGCCCAGTCCAAAACTAGACTCATTGCTAAACAGTCACTTATATGTTTTTGTAAGTTACTTATAAAGTCACCACTAACAGCAGATACTCTCCTTTCTTTTGCATATCTGAATGTGGGCATTTGGTCAACCAGTTTTTGTAGTTTCTTATTTTCAAGGTCTAAAATAAAAACAACTTGTACATTTTTTTCCTTTGCAAATTCTCCCTCTGTGTAATGTTTTTTCGATCTTGCAATATTAAAAGTCAAGACAAAGCCAGCTTCAGCTGTTAAAACTGCATTCCTGGTAAATATATCATAGCCCTACTGTGCTTGAAGTTAAACCTTTAATTGTGACAATTTAGTTTTCCTGAACTGAGAACCAACAGGAAAAATTTTCCCGATACCACTATGGTGAGTGTCATGATGGTGTTTGAGGTTACTGGCATTGTATTGTGACAATGGCATTTGACATAGAAGACACATTGGTTTGCTGTTCCTGTCTACAAAAAGAATTGTTTCTCCCATTCTTTATTAAACACATTTTTCTGTTCTAATCATGGAGAGTCCAGGTTGGAATTAACAATAGTAATAAGGACAGTTCACAACTCATCGCAAAGACGTACCGATGAGCTGTGACAGCCACATAAAACATACACACACTACAACACTTCGGCTATTGGCCAAGGCCTTCATCAGAATATAAAACATTCACACGGGCACACAACACAGTCACACAACTGTCATCTCCAGCTGCTGCACTGCGAATCGGAGTGATAAATATTGTCATAACCCTACTGTGCTTGAAGTTTTACCTTTGTCAACAATTTAGTTTTCCTCAACTGAAAAGCAACAGAAAATCTTTCGTGAAACCAGCCAGAGATGATGGTTGTGTGACTTTGTTGTGCACCTGTGTGAATGTTCTATTTTACAAAAAAGGCCATGGCAGACAGCTGAAGTGTTGTAGTGTGTGTGTTTTATGTGCCTGTCACAACTCGTCATCACACCTTTGTGGTGTAAACTTTCCTCATTACTACACTGTTAAGTTCTTCATATTTACACTTCCTGAATAACATTGTACATGTTAGGAAAAGTAATCAGATTGTTAGCTATGAATGTGAATGGCTACTTTAAAGTGTGTTTTCCAGAAAAAATGTCACATATAGGCATATTAATTGTTATCTGCTGTGCCATGGTGAAATGGCCGAGCACTCTAAGACGTGTTGCTACGGTGTGTATGGTTGCTCCCCTTCAGAGGTACTAGTCCTCCCTCGAGTATGTGTGTGTGTGTGTGTGTGTGTGTGTGTGTGATGAACTTCTCATTTGTATTGATGACATAATTTGCCTCTCTGAACATCATGTGTTCAACATTCCAGGATTTAATTTAGCTTCACACTTCTGTAGAGTAGTCATAGAGGGACTTCTGTAGAGTAGATAGTATATAGTGCTCATGGCAGGAATGAAAAATATAACATATTCATTAATAATGTTAGTATCATGTTTGAAAACTGTTTTCCTCTAAAAGTAACTCAAATTAAAGAGAAGTCTATAATAAAACCATGGATTACACGATGAATAAAGATTTCATTTAAGACAAAAAGGAAATTGTATCTATCAGCCAAGAGTAGTTGCAATGATGATTATTTAACTAAATATAAGGAATAATGTAAAATATTTTTAAAGAAGTTATTCAGGCATCTAAACAAATGCACTATGAAAAGAAGATAGCGACATCAGGAAACAAAATAAAAGCAATATGGGATGTAGTGAAAGAGGAGACTGGTAGAACCAGAAAGGAACAAGAGCAGGTAGCATTAAGAGTAGATGAGACATTAATAACTGATGGGCATAGTGTGGCAAATTTATTTAACAAGTACTTTATATCTATTACTGATAGTATGGGATTGTCTGGGTCAGAAAATAATGCCCTTGAATATTTGAAACTAGCATTTCCAAATAACTTCACATACATGAAAATGTCACTCACTTCACCACAAGAAATAACTTCCATAATAAAATCTTTAAAAACAAAGCATTCTACTGGTCATGATGAAATATCAACAAAGTTAATTAAAGTGTGTTCTTGTGAACTTAGCAAAATTTTAAGTTATTTGTGTAACCAGTCTATTATAACAGGAACATTTCCTTATTGGCTAAAATATGCGGATATTAAATCTCTATTCAAGAAGGGGGATAGAGAGATACCATCAAACTACAGACCCATTTCACTTTTGCCAGCATTCTCAAAAATTTTAGAAAAGGTAATGTACAAGCAGCTTCTCAACCACTTAACCTCAAATGGCATATATATTGTCTAGAACACAGTTTGGATTTCTGAAAGGTTCTGATATCGATAAGGCTATTTACACTTACAGTGAGAATGTACTTAATTCATTAGATAATAAATTGCAAGCAGCAGGTATTTTCTGTGATTCATCAAAGGCATTTGATTTTGTGAACCATAACATCCTCTTAAGTAAATTAGAACTCTATGGGGTCACGGGAAATGCTGCAAAATGGTTCAAGTCGTACCTCACTAACAGGGTAGTCAGTGCAAGTGACTAGTGAAATAAGCCAACAGGCATCATCAGATTGGGAAGAAATTACATGTGGAGTTCCATAAGGATCCATCTTAGGACCATTGCTTTTTCTTGAGTACATTAATGACCTCTCATCAGTTACACTACCAGAAGCAGAGTTCGTTTTGTTTGCAGATGATACAAGTATTGCAATAAAAAGTACGTCAAGCATAGTTATAGAAAGGTCTGCTAATGATATTTTCATGAACATTAATAAATGGTTCAAAGCCAACTCATGGTCATTAAACTTTGAAAAGACTCACTACATGCAGTTCAGAACACATAAGAGATTTCCCATCAGCATATGCATTAAGTATGAAGAAGAGCAGGTAGAAGAGGTTGACAGTATTAAATTCTGGTATTACAGCTTGATAATAAATTTAGTTGGGAGGAGCACACCACAGAACTGCAGAAACGACTCAACAAATCTGTATTTTAAATATGAGTGTTATCAGACACAGGAGACATAAAAATAACAAAGCTTGCATACTTTGATTAATTTCATTCCCTAATGTCAAATGGTATCATATTTTGGGGGTAGCTATTCAAGTCAGTCAAAAGTCTTCAGAGTCCAAAAATGTGTAATACATATTATTTCTGGGGTAAATTCACGGACGTCCTGTAGAAGCCTCTTCAAAGAACTGGGTATATTAACTACTGCCTCTCAGTATATTTCTTCCTTAATGAAATTTGTCATAAATAATATATCCCTTTTCCCAACAAACATCTCAGTTCATACATACAATACTAGGAATAAAAACGATCTACACAAGGACTTAAAAGCACTTACTTTAATTCAAAAAGGGGTTCACTACTCAGGAACACTCATTTTCAATAATTTACCATCAAGTATTAAAAATTTAGCTACAAATAAAGATCAGTTTAAGAGGAACCTAAGAGACTTTCTAGTGGCCAACTCCTTCCACTCCATTAGTGAATTTCTAAATTGTACCAAATGATGCATGTACTCATACTATATTAGTATTATTATATTATCAGCTAAAAAAATCTAAAAAATGTATGTATCTGTATTTATATTATTAGTATTATCTATTATTCAACTTGTAAATTTTGTTTCTTGACATGTTCCACATCCACGAGGATCTTCTCAACATGGATCTATGGAACGAAAATCTAATCTAATCTAATCTCTCTCTCTCTCTCTCTCTCTCTCTCTCTCTCTCTCTGTGTGTGTGTGTGTGTGTGTGTGTGTGTGTGTGTGTGTGTTTTGTCCTTAGGTTACTTTAAGCCAGTTTAAGTAATTTGTAAGCCTGGGGACTGATAACCTCAGTAAGTAGGTCCCATAGATTTACAAACATTTGAACATTTTGTCATCTACTGTTTTACTTTGCTGTACTTGACTGAATTTCATACTGTTTCCTTATCCTGCAATATGTGTACATAATTGCCACAGTCAGGAACTTTGTCAAAGGCTTTCAGTTATGTTTATAAATAAATTTGAGGGCATTTTTTGCTTCCGCACAAGACCTGTGCTTTCACAAAAGCATGGAGTGTGGTGTATGGTGCCAGGCAGGAGAGCCCACTGCTCCCAGTCTGCACGGCTGCTCACACAATGGCATTCTATGCAGGTCACCTGGCTGGCTGGCCTTGCTTCCTCCACTCCACACTACAACCTTCAGAAATAAACCAGCTTAACAGTTATTACACTACTGACTGGCACATCTCACTCAGTGCTGTCACAAGGCTAGTGTGGTGCTGCACTGCCAAATCGATAAGAAAGTTCCACAGTTGTAGGTCAGAGCAAAGAAGAAGTGTGAGTCACTTTTTACATTTTAAAACAAGAGCTGCACTGAGTGGAGCAAGAGCTGCATGTGGCTCACAAGCCATCCCTGTTATAGAAGATCACTTATATATTAAAAGTACAAATGATGTATATCCAGAGTCAATCTGTGTGACACATGGGAAGTGATTACTACCAATTCTCAAGACACTATTTCACAATGTGTATTAGGAAAAAACATTGACTTTTTCTTCATTATATCATTCAAGTTTTGTTTTAATATATCATTGAAAACACTTTTGTTCAGTAATATAATGAATAAAGTAACCTGTATTTGTGATGGATATGAAAATCTTACTGAGGTTAAGTGTATACAGTACGTAGGGAAATTAACCAAAGTAAAGACATGTGAGTAAAATAATGATAATTTTTCTACCTCTTTTACTAATAAACATAGGTGTAATTAACAAAGTAATATTTACAAAAATCTTTAGGGTCTTTATATAGCTCTGCAACTGAAACTGTATTCACAATTCCGTCTTTCCTTCTACTTTGGTAGTCGTCTTGAGACACAATAACTTCAAATTTTACAAGGATTTTTACAATATGAACAAAAACACTAACAATTCTCTGTGTCAGATACATAATATTTATGCAATTTATACTCTCAATAACTTTCAGTGGCAATGTTGTTTTCAAGAAAATCCACTTCATGCTGAGGATACAGCTATCAGAGCACATTGTGTTGAATAAAAGAAAGTACTTCATAGTCATGGAATGTATGACACTGACTGTGAATGGGTAAAGTTTAAAATGTGAATCCAGCCAGGATTCAAACCCAGGTCTCCTCTTTTCTAGAGAGTTGCACTGGCCCCTAAATCACTGGGGATACAATGATCATCACAATGGCAAGGATTACTCAAGCACACATACTGCTAGATATAAGTTCTTAACTTTACCCTGTCCACTATGATTCAAACTCGTGGTATTTTTAACCTATTCCTGTAAGAGTAAGGGCCTAGGAGTGTCTGTGCATAGAAAAACTATCATTGCCCATCATTGTCTATATATATATATATATATATATGTGTGTGTGTGTGTGTGTGTGTGTGTGTGTGTGTGTGTATGGTGTCACCATTTTTTGAACCTGCAGTTATTATCTGTTCATATTCTTGGTATGTATGACATTAACTGCAAATGGGTAAAACTGAAATTGTGTACCCCACCAGGATTCAAACTCATGTCATTGGGGAAACAACTATTATCACAACTGCAATGACTACTCAAGCATGCCTCCCTCTTCCACACTTAAGTTAAAGAAAGATTAATTCAAAATATGATGGTTGTTTGTGCCTTTATTAAAAAGCTGCAATCCCTAAGATCACTTTCTTTTGAACAAATTTTATTCCCCTGAATATGTTTGTAGGTTATTTTCATAAAAATTGAATCTTCAATTAATCTGACAGAAAATCTCCACTGAGATGTGGAAATATTATTCAAAAGAGAGAGTGGGTGGCCAGTACTTACCTTAGTTTTGTACAGCCAAAACTCACACAAAACATATACAAATTGAGTCAAAAATAAACAAGGACACTAGCTTTCAGAGCTATCATCATTCATCAGGTAGGAGAGGAGGGAAGAAAAAGGGAACAGAAGAAAAAAGTTACTCACAACCTAGGCCATGATGTCACCCATGATCACCTCATGGCCTTGGTTGTGAGTAACCTTCCTTTCTGTTTCCTTTTTCTTCCCTCCTCTCCTACCTGATAATAGTTCTGAAAGCTAGTGTCCCCATTTATTTTCATCTCCATTTACATCTTCTATTGTGTAATTGTTGGTGATACAGAACTAAGACACGTATTGACCAGCCATTCTATCTCTTTCAAATAATATTAAAACTTAAATCTATTTGACAGCAAACAGAATGAAATAAAAGTTTAGTTGACAAAAACAATTATTGACTATAAAATCTATTTTCAGCCAAGGGCATGCGTACATGGACACATGTTTTCATGTTATAGATCTAATTATCACTTGCCTGTCAGGCATAAGTATCACCAAAACGCATCTGTAAATACTGGTACGCTGTCCGGACAGACTCTGGAAGTACTGGAGATGGCTTATTTGATTGCTTTATCTGACTTGGCAATGGAGTTAGTGGAGTGTTGTTATCAGGATGCACAAAGAATACAACAGCATGACGGGCTCGGCTGCGCACTGATACCTGATCAGGCATCACAACACGATGTGGCTGAAAAAAAAAAATTGCATTTTACCTCTCCATTGTTATTGAAGTTTGGATGTGTATTTAAAATGTAGAAGTTTACATAAATTTAATGATAATTTTAAATTACAAAAATGTCATTGCAAATTAAACAATGTTAACACATCATATTACAGATCTTTACATTTATATTTGTTCATTTACAACTCTTTCCATTGGAAAGATATTCATGGTCAAATTATGAATTTACTATTTAAGTAACAGATGTGAAGAAACTAACTGCTGCTACTACTACTACTACTACTACTACTGTATATAAAGTAAAAAGTTTAAGTTACAAAATTTACTTATTTCTTAGTCTTTGTCTCAAAGTGTAGTGATTAGTCCACCATTAAAATTGACATTTTTACTAACACGGCAGAATTATTTAGAATCATAGCATACCAACTGTAGGGTTTCAGAGCAGTCATAGCTGAGTAATGGCATCAAAATTACATATAGACAATAACATTATAATGAGGAAATGTTTCAACTCACCACAAAGATGATCATTAAGCCTCAGACATACAGGTAGAAAAGGCAATCATACATTTAACTTTAGGCCACAGCCATCATCATAAAAGAGCACACACACACACATTCATACAAATCGCAAAGGCACAACTCAACAAGACACAATCATCATCAAAGGCTGTTATATTCCTGGCCCCTCTTGATTATATTGTAATTTGTGTAACAATTTTGTATGGTATTTAATTTTTTTTTTTTTAAGTCTTATACTTCACTATGTTATGGTACATATTTAGAACTAACATTATTTATAATGCAGCTTTCTGGTTTCACCACAGATTTACAAAAAACATATATTACTTTATTTTTTCCTATCAGCTATCATTTACATATTCATGGCTAATGGAATCCAAATTTTGTCTGAAATTTTGATACTAGTAAATATTTTCTTCAGCTTTTATTTATGTTACCATCAGTTACTGAAGGAACATCACATTCCTAGAAGTTTTATAATGTGTATTTGATTTTTCATAAACTTGTGTTTTCATTACTTAGGACATAACCTGGTGAAAACTAGTTCATGAACAAATTGCCACAGAAAATAAAAAAGTCTTTTTTTAAGAATATAATAATATTCTGATATCCATCAGAATGCAATTCAGTTATTATGTTACTAGTTATTGAAAAAGAAAGAAAAATTGCTCACTCACAATTGCAGTGTATTCTCCTTTTGTCCAAAAGGACAATAGCTCTCCAGTGTTAATAATAAGTGCTCCTGGTAAGAAACCAACACGTGCCCATTCACCTGCTGCTGTTTTCACCTGTGGAATGAAATCTGTATGTTTAATTCTCATTTGATAAAGCATTCCAAATATATTTTTCATTATTTTTTGTTTTTTCAAGATTACACAAGGAGACACAGGATTTAACACCTTCTTTCCTGATTTTGTTATTTAGGGCACGATCTAAGGCACAGATTTCACTATGGGTTATCAAGATTCACACATTAATATTCTCCAGAATATAATACTTCTGGAAAAATATAATTCAGTCTGTGATGAAAAGTTATTGCTATCTATTAAGCACTAGTTCTAATTTCCTTTAACTCAATTGTGGTCAGTTTCCACCTTACATTAGACCATCTTTATAATTCAATAACAAACTTGGCAATGTTTCACAATTGCTAAATATGTATGTAAATGTGATACATCTCTAACCTACAAGTGTAATGTGCTGCAAATACATAGAAAGAAAGATCCTGTATCATTTAGCTACACTATAGTGGGTCAGCAACTGCAAGAAGTAAATTCCATAAATTATCTGGGAGTAGGCATTAGGAGTGATTTAAAATGGAACAACCATATAAAATCAATCGTCAGTAAAGCAGAAGCCAGATTTAGATTCATTGGAAGAATCCTAAGGAAATGCAGTCAGAAAACGAAGTAAGTAGGTTACAGTACACTTGTTCACCCACAGCTTGAATACTGCTCACTGGTGTGGGATCTGTACCAGGTGGGGTTGATAGAGGAAGTAGAAAAGATTCAATGGAGAGCAGTGTGCTTCATTACTGGATCATTTGGTAATCATGAAAGTGTTACAGAGATGATCGATAAACTCCAGTGGAAGACTCTGCAGGAGAGATGCTCTGTCGCTCGGTACGGGCTTTTGTCGAAGTTTCAAGAATATACCTTTACTGAGGAGTCTAGCAGTATATTGCTCCCTCCTACTTATATCTCATGAAGATAAAATCAGAGAGATTAGAGCTCACACAGAGGCATACCATGAACAATACGTGACTGGAATAGGAGGGAGAACCGATAGTGGTACTCAAGGTACCCTCCGCCACACACCTATCGGGTGGCTTGCGGAGTATGAATGTAGATGTTCCTCTCAGAGAAAGAAAAAATATAGATTAGACATGTGATATGGTTAAGTTTATAAGTCACACTATCTCTGACTTATCCTGACTTATCCTTATTGCTCTATTTCGCAAATTTTTGCTCACCGCACTCCCCCAGTGCCACGTAATGGTCCACTGGTTGATGCTGAAATATGATGTGGGTCATTCACGCAAGCTAGAACATTACAGTTGGAGAAGGATGTGTTGACCATGTTCCAAGAGGATCCAGCCTCCAGCACTTGGGACAGATGCTGTACATGGATAGAAGTGCTGTGTTGTCCATGAACACAAGCTCCATCAAATGCCATCTGCAGAAAGTCCAGGTATTACAGAAGGAGTACTGCCCATGACAACTACAATTTGTGGAGTGGTATTTAGAGCAATGCATACTCTGGCCACAATTCCCAAGCTTGGTGCAATTCACAGATGAATGCACATTTACTAGAAATAACATATTAAACCTGCACAGGATGTACATTTCAACAGGTGGAAATGCACATGCACAGGTGATTCAATATCACCAGCATAGGTTTTATGTTAACATCAGGGCCAGGATAATTGGTGAACATATCATTGGGCCACATCCACTACCAGAGAGAGTAACAGGACTGATCTACCTCATATTTACTAAACAATATAATAAGAACAGTTTACAGCTCATCGTAAAGACATCATCACAAGCTGTGACAGGCACATAAAAAAGACACACATACAAAAATTAAGCTATTGGCCATTGGCCTTCTTTAGAAGGCCTGAGATGATTGTCATGTGACTGCGATGTGTGTCTGTGTGAATGTTCTTTATTCTGAAGAAGGCCAATGGCCGATAGCTTAAATTATGGTTGTGTGTGTCTTTTCTATGTGCCTGTTGCAGCTCATCATTAAGTCTTTATGGTGAGTTGTAAACTGTCTTTATTATATTCTTTAATTCCAATCTGGAGTTTCCATCACGGTTATTAGAGATGTATTGCCACTAAATGTTCAAATGTGGCTGCTGCAAGTACAGCAGGCTTTGATTTGTTGTGCAGAATCAAGTCAATGTTGTTTATACCAATCAAAGCATTGTTAGTAGTAGACTAGTTCCATGGCCAGCACAGTCAAAAGATCTCAATTTTCTTGGTGTAAAATTAATTGTATAGTGTATAGCACTCCTGCAGTGTTAGCAAAGGAACTTATACAACAAATCCACAGAGTGACTGAAATACTTTAAAAATAACTGCACATATTGATTCATGTGTGTAAGGCATAGCATCGACAATAAAAGCTCTGCAACAACATAGGAAGTAGGTAGATTTATAATGTAGGCAACACAATGAGCTATTCAGGTTGTGTATATTGATGTGCTGTAGAATGCACATGCCCATCACCAACTGGTGGGGAAACTGTATAATCCATTACTTTTATCAATTAACATTAAGCAGTATTGTAGGGAAATTGGTTCCAACTTTCCTGTAGAACAGTTAATTATTCTGTCACAAACTTTATTACTAGATCTATGTCATTTACCAGTCATGACTGGATAGACTGCATCAAGCTTGCATACATCCATAATGTATATTTATAAAAAGTTTACAGTTTGGACATATACAACATAAACATTATTATATTGCAAGTGACTTTCGTCACTATTTAAAAATTTATGAATCAAGTATAATGGGTGCTCTTTCAGGTATTGTGCAGTTTTCCTTTTGAATTGTCCTCGCAGCAGGGATTGCGCTTCTCGATGCAGAGAGTTAAACATTTCAAATACAACAATCAGAAAACTGTCTTGTATTCCAGTCAGAGCTTGGTATTTCAATAATCCTCTTGTTACAGGCATCATGATTATGTATATCTTGCCTTGTACTGAAGTCCACTTCATTTGCTTTTATGCTGATGAGGCATAAAAACACATTCTGGATGAAAATCATCATAATACCTAACTGGGGGAAAATAAGCACGCAGTACTTCAATCTTTATGTAATTATTCCGACAGCCTTTCTGTCTAGCATTAACATGTATTTGTAATCTGCAGAATATTTGCATAGATACAGTGGAGTGGCTGAACAAGATGGTCCACCCTGTGGCACAGCAGGCAGCTGAACACAACACTCTTGATTTCACTGGCTGCTTTACTACCTAAGCCATTTGGATCCTCCCCTCCACCACCAGCTCTTCTGAACTTTACAGATGGGAGTTGTCCCTTCAACACAATCTGCAATCCCACAATCACCCTGGTCTCAACCTAAGACAACTTGCTGTCTCTATACCCTATGTGTAACATCCTCCCCCCACCCATTCCCCAGTAATTATGCTGTATGCTGTGTTGCTCCTAACAAGATCCCCTAATTAATTACTTTTTATTTTAGAGACCTTACTATCGATTATGCAATGCAGAACTTTCCATCCCCACACTTACCCGGCATCCCTCCCACTTCACTTCCCTCCTCACACACTAAAAGTCCACTGCAAGTCACTAAAATTGAGTATTTTTTTAGTTTATCTATAAGAATGTGGTCTATTGATGACCTTTACAGTTCTTATGATTATTGAAAATTGATGTGGATAATACAACAAATGACAAACAATGTTGATTCTAATTAATGCATGGTAAAACTATTTCTTGATTTAAATGTGAGGGAATATTCAAAAGCAACACATAATAATTTTACTACAAATAGTTCATTAGGTAATGAAACAAAGAAAATCACAAATGAATTTACATCTTTTACCTAATTTTCCACATAATTAGCAAGATCAACATATTTCTCCCATCATGGTACCAGTTCCAGTATACCCTGTTTGTATAAGCCAGTTTGGTTGGTGTACATGCATCTGCAGACAGTTGATTTCACTTCTGAATTGTCATAAAGTGTTGACTGGCCTGGCATTTCTTCAGGTGACCAAACAGATGAAAGCCTGATGGTACAAAGTGCAGACTGTATGGTCAATGCCGGAGGACCTGGCAATGATCTCACAAACAGCAGCATGGGTGCAAGCTTTGTCATGAACCGTGTTTCCACTCTCTGCTAGGTTTCCGATGTGTAGTGACATGGCCACAACTCATTGCCAGTGATGTTTCCTTTCAGAAAGTCATACTATACTGTAGCAGAATGCATTAAGTAATCTGGGCACTTGTGGTTGGTTGTCAGGTTCTTAGTCACCCAGCAAAACTAACACTTATTGTGAACAATGTCATACACCACATCATAAATGTTGAACGGCTATGATAAGGTTTGCAATTACACATCCCAGTTTTTCAAAAATGCTGCCTCAATGACTCTGACATTCTGCATGGTTGTAGCATTTATCTGCTGCCCAGAGTATGGCAAATCACTAAGATTCACACGGCCCTCTGGGATGAATGGACACCATATGGAGACATTGCTACAGTCCATACAGTTTTTGCCATAACTGCCACACGTCCTTGTGAATTTCAAAAAATATCCAGCTACATTTCTCTGCTCTTCACAAGATAATATAAGAATGCACACCATTTTTTATCTTGTAGATCAGGCTTCTCTCACTACAGCTGCACATGAAACAAAGTACCCTTTGTAGCACGAACTTCAATCTATATCATCATAAAATTTCAACATTCTGGCCTAAAGCCAGGGGAGAAAAAAGTTATTGTGCATTAATTTCTGACTCCCTCATAACTGAAATAAATGTAGAGCCCTCTTCAATGTTGTATATTCTTATACCAATATGTTTATCCTTGAATGATATTTGTAACTCACAATAAAAGAATTCTGATGTTACTTTTATATATCCAGCTACAACAGATTATACAAAATAATTTATGCAGAGGGCAGTTCTGGGTATGACATACCAGTGTAAAATTTTCTTATAATGTGCCAATAGTTATTAAGCAGGGAACTATGAACTTACTGGCAGCTATTATGCTTCAGCTACATTAACTGTTAAATCTTACAATTCTATTGTCAATGTTTTGTTTACAATTTCATATGTATCAGTTAAAATTCAAGGGAAATAACAATAAATTTAGAATACATTTGCGATTTATTCATGAAAAATTCAAATGAACTAACCTCTAAGCCTCCTTCAGAGTCTTGGGCCAGCAAAGTGAATGAGCCATAATCTGTATGTTCTCCACAGCGTATAGCTCCCTCATCTACTTCTGGTGTCCAAGGAGGGTAATACAGTAGTCGCACACATGTCTCATTATCTTCTCCCAACATGCCACGATGCATGTCAAGAAGATAATCTGTTGGAAGTTCTGAAGAAAAGTATCTGAATCAGAACAAGGTAACTATATTTTTATTCAATTTCCAATTGTTCTGAGCATGTCACTCATATTACACCATTATCTAACCTTCACCACTGAAGAAAAATCTTTTCTTTAACTCTTATCAAGCTTGGACATTTTACCTAAAAAATTTCATAACTTCACAATCAGTCTAACTCATTACTTGTTGCTAACCCACATGTTCAGTATGAATGGAGCATAAATAATAACAATACATTACTTTGTTCATGATTTATCCTTTATTTAGAGTCATAGTTGTGCACTAGTGTTTAAAAGAGAGACCTGACATTTGATTGTCTGAAATTATTTATTCATATATTCAATCATGATTTCAGCCTTGTATAAAGAATTATTTAAACCCACAATAAAAATTATTGATAAATAAAATTTTCTGAGTAATTATAGAGAATTACTTGGTCAAGGAACTGCTTCTCTACAATAAGGGGTAGGTATTTAAAAATACACTAAATAAGATTTTAGGTGTAAAGTGTGTACTTTCAAAAGAGGGTGATTTTGGGCAGTTTTGAGATTATTTTGACCATAACTTTCATAGGTTCATGAGATTGCATTGTTTATTACAGAAGTGGTGGCATATATGTATTGTCACTGCAGGTGATCCAGAATTCCAAGGCTGGTTGTTAATAGAGCACAATGCTTTATAATTAGAACATGTTTATTGCTAACACAAGCATACACTCAGTACACAGATTGCCTCCTGCTTGGAGTGCTCCCATAGAATACACAGACTGCCTCCTACTTGGAGTGCTCCCCACAGAAAGAGTTTTCTGGAACTTATAAGTACATCAAAGATAAGAAACATGTAGAACATTCTAGAAATAGTACATACAAACAAATAAAGTTTTTTCTGCCTATGGCAGGATTTGAACTGGAGACCACAAGCACAGTAATCTGCGATGGTAACCACTGCACCTCGCATTTTGTCGGAAGACTCGTGGCATTGCTCCCCTTCCTGAAAGAACAGTGACCAGCTGTTAGGTTCCCTTTGGAGCCATTTACAGTGTCCTGGATCTTGTCAAGGATGCCCTGTATGGAAGTTTCAGAGAATCTTTCCATTCTGTCTGCATGCCTTCCTTACGGTGACAATGGCTGGTGCCAGACCCTCCTGTTGTGGCTTCATCATTATCGTAACGGTCTTCAGATTCCTTGAACAAAAGGTCGTTTCTGTCTATCTGTTCTTTGGGATCATGGTAAAGTTCATATGGAGGACATGCACAATGTCTCTGTTTTTGTCATTTTGAGGATGGCTCATAATCCTTGACTCCATATGTGATGTCTGACAGGTGGTGTATGACACGATACAGACCAAAGTATCTCTTCAGTAACAATAGCTTAACTTTCTGTACAGGGGTAAAAATCCATACCAAATCTCCTGGTCTGTACACAGCAGGTTGGTGCTTGTCGTTATACTGCTGGCTGTCCTTCTCCTGTGTGTCCAGTGTCCATATGTGAGCCAGCTGTCTTGGTTCTTTGGCCCTGGTGATGAGCTGTTTCACGTAGTCATCCTCAGTGTCATCTGGTTGCAACAGGAACATCATATCCATTGTCATCTCAGCTTCACAACCTTGGAGCAGGAAAAACGGCATGAAGTCTTGACTAGCTGTATTATAAGCAAATGTCATGACTGTCAGTATTGTAACCCAATCCTTCTGCTCAGTATCAATGTACATCAACAACATATCTGATAACGTCTTGTTATAACATTCTGTAAGACCATTTGTCTGAGGATGGTATGCGGTTGTTATTCTGTGGACAAAGTCAGATGATATTACCTCTAATGTTAGTTTTGACATGAATACTTTTTCTGGATCTGTTGGTTATCAGTTGTCGACATCAGGATTCCAATCCTGTGGAATGGAGCTGCTGCAAGTGGAATTGGTACCAGATGACCTGGAGGTAATTGCGGCACATGCTTCCATCTCTGGCACTCCTTACACTGACTCACATAGTGCTTGACAGACTGGTAGAGACGTTGCCAGTATTAGCTGTGTCTGATTCTATCTAGGGTCTTCATGAATCCCAGATGATCCGATATTGGAGAATTGCAGAAATACTTGAGAATAGCTGGCCAGAGATGAGCTGAAACACCCATAGCCATTTGGGGCCAAGTGGATCATAGTTGCTCTTATACAATGTCCTGTTTATAAGTTAAAACTCTCCTTTGGTCAGTTCTCCTTTCTCCAAGGCCTCTACGGTTTGTAATAATGCTGGCTCTTCCATCTGTTCAGCTGTAATGTCACCTAACTTAGTGAGGGCTGAAATTTCATCCATGCTCTTGTGTTCAGCTAATGGATTCTGCAAAAGGCAGTCAGCATCCTTATGTTTGCACCTATGTTTGAATACCACTGTGGAATTGTACTCTTGTAGTATTGGTGCCCATCTTGCTGGTCAACCTGATGGATTCTTCAAATTGGTGAACCAACATAAAGAATGGTATCTGGCACTATGGAGAATGGTTTACCGAATAAATACAGCTCAAACTTGTTAATAGCCCAGATAACGGTTGTAGAGTAGTTTATCTCGGACTTTGAAAGAACTCTTGATGTATCGGCTCTCACCTTTTCAACACCTTCCCGAATTTGTACCAACACTGCACCAACCCCATAACCGCTAGTGCCTGAGTCAAATTTGGTTTCCCCATTCTGAGAAAACTTCTCAAATCATGGATGTGCTGAGGAGTTGGAAATTCTATGACTGCTCTTACTTTATCTGGATCAGGACGGATAGACTGATGATCCCACTGTTAAATCCCATAAGCTTAACATTAACATCAGGATGGACACCATCTCTGTTCACTAGGTGCCCCAGGATTTTCATATATTTGGCAATGGACAGGCACTTCTTTCGGGTTGAGGCGGAGTCATGCTGTCTGAACACACTTCAACAGAGTTGACAGGTGGCTTAGATGTTCTACGTATGTCCTTGAGAAAATGACAATGTCATTCATTTTATCACCCATGTCATCCATTAAAGGTGTTGAAGCAAGTTGTCCATCATGTGACCAGGGCATTACATAGTCCAAACGACATGACTTTGAATTCATAGAGGCCATCAGGTATAATAAAAACAGTCTTCTCTCTGTCAGCTTCATCAACCTCTATTTGCCAGTAACTTATCTGCATATCCATGGTTTAGAAGTATGTAGCTTCTTTCAATAAGTCTAAGGTGTCATTGATGCATGGTAATGGGTAGACATCTTTGTGATTGTGTTCAGCCACCAATAGTTGACACAAAAATGCTATGTGCCATCCTTCTTCTTCACGAGGATCACCAGAGATAACCATGGACTCTCTGAAGGTGGAATAATCTCATCGTGCAACATCTTCTCCACATCTTCTGAATTATCCATCTTTCAGCTGGTGACCCTCTGTACGAATGCTTGCTAATTGCTGTATGATCCCCAGTATTGATACGATGTTTTATTGTGGGTCATCTCGTCTGATTCTTCTCCTGCCTGGCCCTGAATGCACCTGAAAATTGGGGTAACACCTGCTGACATTGTTCCTGGGTCAGCCTGGGCTCTATATGCAATTCCATAGTAGTTTCCTCTTGTACGTTGTCAGCAGAAACAGAAGAACATGAGACTTCATCACTGACATTGAGCTCAACATCCTGGACTGATTCAGCTGTTCTAATACGCATTCCTTTAGAAATTATTTGTGATTGCTTGTGAAAATTAGTGATCCAAAGTTCTTCTTGACCACCTGTAACGCTTATGATAGCCGCTGGTGTGTAGATTTTCTTTGTTATACTGATTAGCTTTTTATGATCAACAAGCCCTTCACAATTTGCCAGGCCACCTCAGCTGCTGACTGGAACTGTTCTCATCATTAACGGCAGGATCTCAACATTCTTGATAACAAACAAACTCCCAGGGAAGCTAAGTTAAGTATACTCAATGGAACGGCTTCCTCAATTTGTACCTCAGATCCTCCACAGTCACTGACAGCCTGGAATGCCTGAAGGAAGTCCCATCCAAGGGTGGCATTATGGCTACCCTGTTAAAATGACAAATTCAACCCTGTTGTTGATAGTTATTCTTGCAAAACATATTCCTGCTGGACGGATGCATTTCCATTTGTGACCTTCAGCACATTTGCTCTTGTATCACAGAACACTATCTTCTTAAGTTTGTGGCAGTAATCATTCAACAATACAGAGAAGGAATCTCCTGAATTGTCTGGTGCCCAGACAGGTTGGCCATTGATGATGATGTCAATGAGATTTCCCAACATCTTAGCAACTGTAGTCTATGGAGGATTTTCATCTGTGGCACCCTCACCACTGTAGAGTGTCACCTCGCCTAGTTTTCCTGAACACAATGGCTAGGTCAGCAGCTGGAATCTCTCTAAGGTGATGGCGAACGGTGGAGGCATGTTGGAGAATGACCACCTCCACGATACAGCAACAGTAAACATCTGCAGTTGACTGCTTTTGAAAGGACTGCTCTCATGGTTGGCGACTTGTGGCATAATAATTGTCAAATACTTGTCTTCTCTCCCTACAGTATTGTGCAACATGTCTAGGAAACCCACAGTCAAAACAGGGGTTGATGAAAAAGTTCAACATTATGCCATTACCAAGCGTAACTTGGTTTAGAATTTTTTTGCAAATATCGAGCTTTGAAAAATCACTCCTCAATTTCAATGTTAGTATTTGTTTTCTCAGTGCAAACTGTGACATTGTGCCTTGTGCAAGGCTAACAGTGTTCTGACAGTTCGGTGCGCTAATGCTAATGCTAATGATTAGTTGTGTCGATCATACAAAAGAACAGAATCTGGCAGGAAAAAATTTGTTTCATAACTTAATTACAAGAAGGAATCAGTTGGTAAGATACATTCTGGGACTTCAAGGAATAGTCAACTTAAGTGTGTGTGTGTGTGTGTGTATTTAAAGGTGGAGGATGTAATGAATTTAGCATGAGGAAACCTATTTGTTTTGTCAAGCAAACACCCAGATACCATATATGCTTATGAATGTAACAGTAGGAGCTCTACCCTTTTACAGATATTAATATATTTACAAGTTACCGTATAGTATGAAAATAGTTTCTCAAACCATTAGCTTTGCTGTGTGGATCATTTTATTAAATTACTTCTGTTTATAAAAGTTCCATAAGAACAAACTATCACACTATTATGCAATCATTTATATTCCTATACAAAATTACTTACTAACATTTCCTGTAGTTGTTTGAAATATACCAAACAGTTTAATACAGCCTGTTGAAGGCAGAATTTTGCTGTTGTATTTGTATCAACAAATGTAAGTTATATAAGCTGGCAGACACTGCTCTAACCTTCTTTTGTATAAACATCTAATTTCTGTTTTGATTTGTTACATAAATACCAATAACAATAATTTTAGTTTATAATGCATAATCTGTTGAATCTCTTGTTTGTGAAGAACTTACTTATGTTTGAAAGACTTTGAATTCTGGAATTGTTTTTTTATTAATTTTGTTCTAGAACATTATGGAATCCTGTATTGTTTGTAGATACGTGCTCGTGATGACGCACAAGTCAGTCATTTACTAAAGTCAGTCAAGTTGGCGAACAGTCATGAAGTAGTATTGATGTAATAAACACATTCTGATGAAATAAAAATTAATATATCATGTTTTCCTTTGACTTGAAAAGACCCCAAAAAAATATCAATAAGGATTTCAAATTTTAATGTCAGGTGAGCTGACAGCATGGCAGAAGAATAGCAGGTGATGTAATGTACTTCATAATTCAGAATGTAGTTTAACAAATACATTACAAGAGGGATCGCAGAGGGAGACCAAGAGACAAGTACAATAAGCAGGTTCAAATGTATTTTTCTGTTGTTTTCAGAGATGAAGAAGCTGCATAGGATACAGTAGCATGGAGACTTGCATCAGACCTGCCCTGAATAGAAAATCACAACCATTTTTATATTGAAACATAAAAATTTGTAAATGTTTTATACATTGCAGCAACTGTGTTAAAATAGGTTGGAAAAGTAAACATCCACCAGTTGCATGGTTGTAGATTTATTTACAACCGATTTCGAGCAGCTATTGTCCTTCTACAGATATATAAATTGTGCCTATATGTTTACACGTATTGAAAGTATTTAAAAAATGGAAAAATTATAAATTAATTTTTGAAACCCTGACACTATATAACATTGTAGTGACTTATCTAAATTTTGCTTCATTTTATCAGTTTCTAAACCTTGTTTTTATTATCCCATCATATGCAGCTTAGAGTGTATTACTTCAGTAACATACTCACCAAAACCAGCAGCTAGAACACGTAATAATAATGAGGCCACTCTTTGAAAGTCATATGCCACAGATGTAACAATGGCACGGAAACCTGGTACTTCAGACTCTGGTAACCCTCTGTCCAGCCAGAGAACATTGAAAGTGTGACGTGCCTCATCAGCTGGTTCTTTTGAGAACCTGCGTTAACAAAGAAGTAAGAAAATAAATGTGAAAAGCTATATGTTTAGTATACATTTACTGTAAAAAACATCATACTAAAATTAATTACATGTAATTGATATTATTGTAAACTGTGACTACAATGTGCAGTTATTATTTCTGCCATGATTGGCCTAAATCCCATCTGGTTCTGGTATGAGACTGTGTAGTTGCTGCATTCAAGAAACAACTTTATAACAGCAAGTGGTTATTGGATTCTCTTCCTGCTGCATACACTTGATGCCAAGTATTCTTGGTAAGTATAACATACAATGCCCGTGACAAAGGGCAGTTGTTGTTGAAGTCTTCAGTCTGGAGACTCCGCCCAACACTATCCTGAGTGAGCCTCTTCATCTCTTCATAAGAACGGCTACCCACATCCATTTGAATCTGCTTACTGTATTTGTCTTGTGGTCTCCCTCTGAATTTTTACCCCACTCACTTCCCTACAATGATAAATTTATGATTCCTTGATGTCTAAGAATGTATTCAACCAATCGATCCCTTCTTTTAGTCAAGGTATGCCAAAAATTTCTCTTCACCCCAATTCTATTCAGTACCTTCTCATTAGTTATGTGATCCACATGCCTAATCTTCAGCATTCTTCTGTAACACCATATTTCAAAAGCTTCAATACCCTTCTTATCTGAAAATGTTCCACTCCCATACAAGCCAACACTTCACAAAAATGCCTTTAGAAAAGACTTCCTTGTGCTTAGACTAATATTTGATGTTAGTAAATTTTTATTTTTCAAAAACACTTTTCTTTTCATTGCCATTCTGCATTTTATATCCTCTTTACTGTGACCATAATTTGTTATTTTACTGCCCAAGTAACAGAACACATCTACTTCCTTAATTGTTTCATTGCCTAATCTAATTCCTTCAGCATCCCCTGATTTCCTAAGACTGCATTCTATTACCCTTGTTTTGCTCTTCTTAATGTTCATGTTATACACTCATTTCAACACACTGTCTGTTCTGTTCAATTGCTCTTCCAGGTCCTTTGCTGTCTCTGACGCAATGTTTATATTTCTTCACCCTGAACTTTAATTCCTTCTCCAAATTTCCCCTTGCTTTCTTTCACAGCTTGCTCAATGTACAAATACCATTGGAGAAATGCTACAACACTGTCTTACTCTCTTCCTAACCACTATGTCCCTTTCATGTCCTTCAACTCTAATAACAGCTGTCTGGTTTTTGTACAAGTTGTAAATAACCTTCCGTTCTTCTCACGACTTCAGAATTTGAAAGAGTGTATTACAATCTACAATGTAAAAAGCTTTCTTCAAGTTTACAAAAGCAAGAAATGTAGGTTTGCCTTTCGTTAATCTATATTCTAAGATAAGTCATAAGGTGAGTATTGCATTCCATTTCTCCTGAATGCAAACTGATCTTCTTCTTGGTCAGTTTCTTCCAGCTTTTCAATTCTTCTGTAATTGATTCAAGTTAAAATTTTGAAAACATGATTAATTAAACTGATGGTTCTCTAATTTTCATACCTGCCCGCACTTGCTTTCTTTGGAATGGGGATTATTATATTTTTCTTAAATGTCTGAGGGTATTTCATCTGTCTCGTAGATCTTACACACTAGCGAAATAGTTTTGTCATGGCTGTCTCACCCTGAGGCTTCAGTAGCTCTGAGGTAATGTCATCTACTTCAGGGGCCTAGTTTCGACTTAATTATTTCAGTGCTCTGTCAAATTCATCTCTCAGTATAGTGTCTCATATTTCATCTTTATCTATTTCCTCTTCCCTTCCTATAATATTGTCTTGAAGTTCTTTTCCTTTGTACAGCCCCTCTATATATTCTTTCCACCTTTCAGCTTTCCCATTTTTGCTCAGAACAGGTTTTCCATCTGCAAAAGTCTCTTTTATTTTCTGAAGGGTGGTATCTATCTTTCCCCTAGTTACACATTCTTTTACACACTTGCATTAGTCCTCTAGCCCCTTTTGCTTAGCCATTTTGTACTTCCTGTCAAACTCATTTCTTAGTAGACTGTACTCCATTTTACCTGCTTCATTAACTGCATTTTGGTATCTTATCCTTTCATCAACTAAAGTTAGTATTTCCTGTGATATCCAAGTATTTTTTGTTGATCTTGCTGTTCTAACTATTTGGTCCTCTGCTGCCTTCACTATTTCATCTCTCAATAGCTACCCACTCCTACTGTTTTATTTCTCCAGTTTTTATCCATTGTTACCTGAAGCTCCCTCTTAAATTCTCAAGAATTTCTTTCAATTTATTCAGGTCTCATCTCTTTATTTTCCCACCTTTCTGGAGTTTTTTCACTTTCAGTCTACAGTTCATAACCAACAAGATATGGTTCGGGTCTATATCTGCACCTGGATATTTCTTACAGTTTAAAACCTGGTTAAAAGTCCATGTCTCACCATTATAAAGCCTATCTGGTACCTTCTGGTGTTTCCTGATCTTTTCCATGTATATAGCCTTCTGTCATGATTCTTAAATCAAATGTTTGTTATGATTAAATTATGTTTCATGCACAATTCTACCTTCCTCTTTCAATCCTTTTCCCCAGTCCATATTCACCTACTATTTTTCCTATCCTTCCTCATCCCACTATCGAATTCCAGTCCCCCACCTCAATTAACTGCCTGAATAATTTCTTTTACCTCCTCATACATTTATGTGGTATCCTCATCATTAGTAGAGCTAGGTGGCATGCACACTCGAACTACTGTGGTTAGTGTTGGCTTCATATCTATCTTGACTACAATGATGTGATCACTGCATTGCCCATAGTAGTTTCCTTGATTCCAATTTCCTTATTCATCATCAGACCTACCCCTGTAATACCCCCAACTGATTTTGTATTTATAATCCTGTACTCATCTGACGATAAATCCTGTTCTTCTTTCCACTGCTCTTTGCTAATACCCACTATATCTAACTTCAACCTATCCATCTCCCTTTTTAAATTTTCTAACCTCCCTACCCGATTAAGGGATCTAACATCCACACTTCAATCCGTAGAGTGCCTGTGTTATCTTTCCTGATGATACATCCTCCAGAGTAGTCCTCATTCAGAGATCTGAATGGTCTATTTTACCTCCAGAATATTTTACCCAAGAGGATGCCATCATTATATATCCATACAACAGAGCTGCACGTCCTCAGGGAAAGAAACAATTTTAGTTTCCCCTACTTTCAGTCATTCACAGTAACTTTATGGCAAAGCCACATTAGTTGATGCAAGGCCAGCTCACTCAATCATCCAGACAGTTGCCCCAGTAACTATTGAAATGGCTGTTGCCCTCTTCAGGAACCACACATTTGTCTGGCCTCTCCACAGATACCACTTCACTGTGGTTGCACCTACAATAGAACTCTCTGTATCGCTGAGACATGCTGTGTCTGTGGTTCATGCGGTTGGACAAATGAATAAAAATCTTGCAATGTCGAAAAAAGGATAATACTCTGAAAACAAGGACAAATGATTAAAAACATACTAAAGAGAAAAAGTAGATTGCTACTGAACTTTTTCTGACAAAAATGTTCAAATGTTTGTTAAGCTTATGGGACTTAACTACGGGGTCATCAGTCCCTAAACTTACAAACTACTTATCAACTACCTTATACTAAGGACGGCACAAATATCCATGCCCAAGGGGGATTCGAACCCCCGACCGTAGTGGCCGTGCAGACCGTGACTGGAGCGCCTCAGTCCCCTCGGCCACCGCGGCCGGCTTTTTCTGAAAACATGGTAGGAAGACTGATTGTAACTGTTGAGTTTTGGCTGCTAATAATGTTTTCTTTTCAAGAAGTTAACTCAGAGCTTTGTATATTCTTCAGAATTTTATTTTTCATAAATGGCTGAGCCAGACTTATTTTAACCATTGTGGGTGCAATTAGAATGGATGTGTATAAGACAAAACTATTCTGTGGCATTTCAATCAAATTTACAGGAGAAAAGAATTTTCTTTCATCATTGTTTTCTTAGAAATGCAAAGGCATAGCCATCCTCGATATTTGAGCATCTTTAATGTTAAAATTTACCTTTCAACTCCTGGAGGTACATATCCGTGGTTGCTAGGTGAGTGTCTCAAATAGAGCTCTCTTGTATTCCTTGGAAGCTCACAAAACCGATCCATTACTGAATATGCTGCTTCCAACTGTAAATTAGAAATTATTTTAATACATTTCATAAAAATGGACTGTTATACTATGATGCTGTTTCATTCATCTCCATGAAATGTGAATGAGAGAAAAATTGTATTATAAGAATTCACAATCCTACTATATTAGAGCTAGCATAACACTGGTACTGCTGATAAATATTATTCAAAACAGAAAGAATGGTTGGGCAAGTAACTACCTTAGCTCAGTATTGCTGATAGTAACACAAAAAAGACTAAAATAAATTCAGACACAAGCCCCTTTCATGAGATATGAGAGAGGAGGGAGGAGAAAGGGTATGGAGGGAAAGGTTTAGTCACAACCTAGGCCTTGAGTAGGGCTGGTATGAAGGGTGACATATCACCCTTTACACCATCATTTATTTATGTTAAATCAAAACTTGGATTCAATCTTGCTAATATTGTACTTCATCATGGATATGTTATTATTCTAAACTTTTAAAATTTAGGTCTCTCACAAATTAAAATTTTCTTCCCATTAACATGTACCGTATTCACCTGTGGAACAACTCATTTCAAAATGTTAGCCTACATTTTATAAAATAACAGAAGTTCTCAGATAACTGAACCAGGTATCTGACCACTGTAGTTCCTATTTTTGCATATTTGCATGACTTTGCATATACAGTAATGCACATCTAAGGGTTTAGTGCATCTTTAACTATTTTATACATGTTTATGCACAAATTTTACTGTTTCTGCAATGATTTTTGAAATACAAATATATATCCTCAATACTTTAAAATGCAAAATATCCAAGCAAGTTTATCTTTTATTGCTCTCTTTTGTAGAATGACTGCTATGTTTCCAAATCCATAAAAGGGTGCTGAAAAATGAAAACACTGATAGCAACAATGAGTGGTTCCTGTAGTATAAAGAAAACATGCCACTCAACAGCTTAACAGAAACTACAGTAAATGGCCTTTGACAATCATGTAGCAAATCTTTAAAAGTTCACTGTGGCCATTGCATAATAAAACCCGATACGGATTGTGTTTTGGTGCAAATGAAAACTTATGTCACAAAATAACCTTTTCAACAAAAAAATACTGCAACTGTGTTAACTAGTGTGCTGTTATTCATAATTTGCTTACTGTGAGCAGAAGACAGAATGTTCCATTACCAAAGGAAAAGAGCAGTAAAGCTAAATTTCTTTGACACTCAACAGTGGATTGTTGGAAAACTCTGGCAACAGACAGAAATATGGTAATGTGCCATGTATGTGAAAAACACATGTTTGATTTTTAAAATATTCTTAAAACAAAACAGTAAATGTGTTTTTGACTTAATTTGACTTGCATATCATCATCATCATCATCATCATCATCATTAGAGACTGATTATGTCTTTCAGCGTTCAGTCTGGAGCATAGTACCTCTAATAAAATTCCTCCATGATCCCCTATTCAATGCCAACATTGATGCCTCATCTGATGTTATGCCTTTTACTTCAAAATCATTCTTCAATGAATCTAAGTACTTTCTTCTTGGTCTACCTCAACTCCTCTTACCCTCCACTGCCGAGCTCGTGAGTCTCTTAGGTAACCTTGCTTCTCCCATGCATGTAACATGACCCCACCATCTCAGTTTGTTCGCTCTAACTGCTTCATTTATGGTGTTCATTCCCAGTTTTTCTTTGATTTCCTCATTATGGACACCCTCCTGCCATTGTTCCCATCTATTAGTACCTGCAACCATTCTTGCTACTTTCATACCTGTAGCCTCTACCTTGTGAATAAGGTAACCTCTATCCACCCAACTTTCACTCCCATACAACAAAGTTGGTCAAAAGATAGAGCAGTGCACTGCTAGCTTAGTCTTGGTACTTACTTCCTTCTTGCAGAAAAGAGTAGATCTTAGCTAAGCACTCACTGCATTAGCTTTCCTGCGCCTTGATTCCAGTTCTTTCACTAAGTTGCCATCCTGTAAGAAAATGCATCCCAGGTATTTGAAACTGTCTACCTGTTCTAATGTTGTTCCTCCTACTTGACACTCAATCTGTTTAAATCTCTTTCCCACAGACATTACTTTCGTTTTGGAGTTGCTAATCTTCATATCATAATCCTTGCACCTCTGATCGAGCTTTCAAATGAATCGGCCATTACAACTAAGTCATCCGCATATGTGAGACTGCTTATTTTGTTTTCACCTATCTTAATCCTGCCCAACCAGTTTACTGTTTTCAGCATATGATCCATGAATAGTATGAACAACAGTAGTGAAAGGTTACAGCCTTGTCTTACCCCTGAAACTACCCTGAACCATGAGCTTAATTTACCATCTACTCTAACTGCTGCCTGACAGTCTATGTAAAGCCCTTTAATTGCCTGCAGAAGTTTGCCTCCTAAAGCATAATCTTGTAGAACTGACAGTAGCTTCCTGCTAGGAACACGGCCATAAGCCTTTTCTAGATCTATGAGACATAGATACAATTCCCTGTTCCACTCATAGCACTTTTCCATTACCTGTCGTAAGCTAAAGATCGGGTCCTGATGGTGTCTAAGAGGGCTAAACCCACACTGATTTTCATCTAACTTGTCCTCAATTAATAGTCACTCTCTCCTTTCAACAATACCTGAGAATATTTTGCCTACAACACTAATTAAAGAGATACCTTGATAGTTGTTACAATCTTTTCTGTTTCCATGTTTGAAAATTGGTGTGATTACCGCTTTCATCCAGAACCTGTCCTGATTCCAACACCTTCTCAGTTATCCTGTGTAACCATTTGAGACCTGATATTCCACTGTAATTGACAAGTTCCGGCTTAATTTCGTCGAGTTCCGGCTTAATTTCGTCCACCCCAGCCGCTTTATTGCACTGTAATCTACTGACCATTTTCTTCACTTCCTCAAATGAGATCTTGTTTCCATCGTCGTTCCTATTCCATTCTACCTCAAAATATGACACATCACTGAATGTTTCACCTACATTGAGCAATTCTTCAAAATATTCCCTCCATCTGCTCAAGGCATCCACAGTATTGACTAGCAGCTTTCCTGACCTGTCCAAAACACTTGTTAATTCCTTCTTCCCTCCCTTTCAAAGATTGATGATTACGCTCCTGTGGCTTGACCCAGAGTTTATAGCTTATTTCCAAAGTCTTTCCATGATTTCCGGTTGGAGTCTGCAATTATATATTTGGCTTTGTTTCTTTCTTCAATAAACTTTCTCTGTCTGCCTGATTCCTAGTATGGAGTCATTTTTTAAATGCCCCCTTTTTCTTTTTACAGGTTGTCTTGACTGTGTCATTCCACCAAGCTATCTGCTTCTTCTTGCCTTTACACACTACTGTTCCTAGACATTCTCTAGCTGCTTCCAGTAGTGTGTCCCTGTACCTTGACCATTCCTCTTCCAGTGACTGTAAATCATTACATCCAACTAACTGGTACCTTTCTGAGATCATGTGCCTAATTTACTTGTCTTGAAGCTTCTCCACTCTTTTCCTTCTACACATGGACCTGACTTTCTGCTCTTTTGGCCTCACAAAAACAATTTCATTGCAGATTAAATAATGATCAGTATCATCAAAGAACCCCCTGAAAACACATGTGTCCTTGACTGTCTTCCTGAATTCCTGGTCCGTTATTATATAGTCAATGACAGATCTGGTTACACTTCCTTCCCAAGTATAGTGGTGAATGTCCTTATGCTTAAAGAAAGAGTTTGTGGTAACTAAGCCCAAACTGGAACAGAAATCCAAGAGCTGTTTTCCATTCCTGTTGGCCTCCATATCCTCTCCAAACTTACCCATAACCTTTTCATAACCTTCTGTTCGATTTCCTATCCTGGCGTTGAAATCACTCATGAGTAAAACACTATCCATATCCTTCACTCTAACAACTACATCATAAGTGTGTTGTAAAATCTGTCCATCTCATCTTCATCTGTTCCTTCACAGGGTGAATACACTGCCACAATCCTAATTTTCTTGCTGGAGATAGCCAAATCTATCCACATCAGTCATTCATTTACATACCTTACTGCAATTATCCAGGGTTTGATTGCTTCCCTGATGTAAAACCCTACACCCTACTGTGCTCCTCCTACTTTGACTCCTGACAGGTAGACCTTGTATTCTCCAACTTCGTCCTCTTTCTCTCCCCTTACTCTAACATCACTAACAGCTAAAACATCTAACCCCATTTTACTTGAAGCCTCTACCAGCTCTACCTTCTTCTCAGTATAATCCCCATTAATATTAATAGCTCCCCATCTCATTCCAGATTGTTTGCCAAGTTGTATCAAAGGAGTCCCTGGTCTGTCAATTGGAAGTGGGACTATATCACCTCCAAAGGTCCGAGGCATTTTGTTCTGATTGTTGCCAGCTTGATATTGAAGTACCTGGGAAACAGGTTGCTAGCCTTAGTTGCCCAGGACCCCACTGGGTTTTACCCCTAACGGTTGAGTGGTAACCGATGGATTTAGTAGTCTTTGCCATCTGAGAACAAAGGTGGCTACGACTCAGAATATGTCCGAAATGCCCAACCTTATCCCAACTGTCAGGACCAGTTACTTGGCCACTCACACGTTCCCAAGGTTCATGAACTAGTACATGACTACAGGAAACACTTGACTTGCATAAACTAACATTATTTCTTCAGCATTGTTATAGATGCCTGTGAAAAAAAGAGCCAGATTACAAAACATTTGCAAACAGGCACTCATAGAAATGTGTTTAATACAAAAGTGTCTAAGATTCAAACAACCTTGCCAGAAGCATTTTCTGCAGGCAAAAGTGGAAATTATAGCAATGATAATGTTTCAAAAGATATCTGTTAAGCATTAAATTCAACCAATACTCCTTTTTATAAGTCAAATAATGTAGCATTTTGAAATTTCCTGGAAGAATATTCCAGCGAAGTTTATGAAGAAGTAAGTTTGAACTTGCCCATTATCTGAAACTTTTAAATGTACTTGATTAGGCCCATATAAATATTTTAAAATGGAAACATAAAATTATGTGTGGTCTTCAGTGCAACAAAGTTTGCAACCATTTAAGTTTATGATCAAGAAATATTATTTTATATTTTTCATGTTGTTGTTGTTGTGGTCTTCAGTCTGGAGACTGGTTTGATGCAGCTCTCCACCCTACTCTATCCTGAGCAAGCCTCATCATAAGAATGGCAAACCACATACATCTGAATCTGCTTACTAGGTATATTCATCTCTTGGTCTCTCTCTGTGATTCTTTTCCCTACACACTTCCCTCCAATGCTAAATTTACGGTTCCTTGACCCCTTTTTTTAGTCAAGGAATGCCAAAAAAATCCACTCCCATGAACCACAGACATTGCCAAGGTGGGGTGGCTTGCGTGCCTCAACGATACAGATAGCCGTACTGTAGGTGCAACCACAGCGGAGGGATATCTGTGGAGAGGCCAGACAAACGTGTGGTTCCTGAAGAGGGGCAGCAGCCTTTTCAGTAGTTACAGGGGCAACAGTCTGGATGATTGACTGAGCTGGCCATGTAACATCAGCTAATGTGGCTTTGCCACACAGTTACTGTGAACGGCTGAAAGCAAGGGGAAAGTACAGCCGTTATTTTTCCCAGGGACATGCAGCTCTACTGTATGAACATATGATGATGGCATCCTCTCGGGTAAAATATTCCGGAGATAAAACAGTCCCCCTTTCGGATCTCCGGGCGGGGACTACTCAGGAGGATGTGATCATCAGGAAAGACAATACTGGCATTCTACGGGTCATAGCGTGGAATGTTAGATACCTTAATCGAGTAGGAAAATTAGAAAATTTAAAAAGGGAAATGGATAGGTTGAAGTTACATATAGTGGGGATTAGTGAAGTTCGGTGGAAGGATGAACAGGATTTCTGGTCAGGTGAGTACAGGATTATAAATACAAAATCAATTGGGGGTATCACAGGAGTAGGATTGATAATGAATAAGAAAATAGGAATGCTGGTAAACTACTATGACCAGCACAGTGATCACATTATCATTGTCAAGATAGATACGAAGCCAACACCGACAACAGTAGTACAAGTTTATATGCCAACTAGCTCTGCCGATGATGAGGAGATCGAAGAAATATATGAGGAGCTAAAGGAAATTATTCAGACAATTAAGGGAGAGGAAAACTTAATTGTTATGGGAGACTGGAATTCGGTGGTAGGACAAGGAAGGGAAGGGAAGATAGTAGGTGAATATGGTCTGGAATGAAAGAGGAAGCCGCCTGGTAGAATTTTGCACGGAACATAATTTAGTTATAACGAACACCTGGTTCAAGAATCACAAAAAAAGGTTGTATACGTGGAAGAGACCAGGAGACACTGGGAGATACCAGATACATTTTATAATGGTAAGACATAGATTTCGGAACCAGGTTTTACAGTGTAAGACATACCCAGGGGCAGATATAGACTCTGACCATAACTTGTTGGTTATGAACTGTAGGCTGAAACTGAAGAAACTACAAAAAGGTAGGAAAATAAGGAGATGGGACCTGGATAAATTGAAGGAACCTGAGATTCTTAAGAATTTCAGAGGGAGCTTTAAGCAACAATTGACAGAAACAAGGGAAAATAAAACAGTAGAGGAGGAATGGGTAAAATTGAGAGAGGAAATAGTGAAAGTAGCTGAGGACAAAATAGGTAGGAAGGAAAGACCTACAAAAAATCCTTGGATATCACAGGAGATACTAAATTTAATTGATGAAAGGAGAAAATATAAAAATTCAGTAAATGAAACAGGCAAAATGGAGTACAGATGACTAAGAAATGATATTGACAGGAAGTGCAAAATGGCTAAGCAGGAGTGGCTAGAAGGCAAATGCAAGGATGTAGAAGAATGTATAAATAGGGGAAAAATAGAGACAGCCTACAGGAAAATAAAAGAAACATTTGGAGATAAGAAAAACAGCTCTATGAATATCAAGGACACGGATGTAAAACCAGTTGTCAGCAAAGAAGGGAAAGCTGAAAGGTGGATAGAGTATATAGAGGGGCTCTACAAAGGAAATGCGATTGTCAGAGTTGAAGGGCATGAAAGGGATGCAGTGGTTGGTAAGGGAGTAAGACAGGGTTGTAGCCTTTTTCCAATGTTATTCAATTTGTACATTGAACAAGCTACAAAGGAAAGCAAGGAGAAATTTGGTGAAGGAATAAAAGTTCAGGGGGAAGAATTAAAAACATTGTGTTTTGCCGACGACATAGTAATTCTGTCAGATACAGCAAAGGACCTGGAAGAGCAATTGAACGGAATGGACAGTGTGCTGAAAGGTGCATATAAGATGAACATTAACAAGAGCAAAACTAGGGTAACGGAGTGCAATGTAAGAAAATCAGGTGATGCTGAAGGAATTAGATTGGGAAACGAAGCAATAAAGGAGGTAGATGAATTTTGTTACTTGGGCAGTAAAATAACAAATGATGGTCACAGTACAGAGGATTTAGAATGCAGAATGGCAATGGGTAGAAAAGCGTTTTTGAAAAAGAGAAATTTGTTAACATCGAATATTGATTTAAGCCTAAGGAAGTCCTTTCTGAGGGCATTTGTATGGAGTGTTGCCTTGTATGGGAGTGAGACATGGACGGTAAACAGTGCGGACAGGAAGAGGATTGAGGCTTTTGAAATATGGTGCTACAGAAGAATGCTGAAGATTAGGTTGGTGGATCGCATAACTAATGAGGAGGTACTGAACAGAATTGGGGAGAAAAGAAATTTCTGGCATGCCTTGACTAAAAGAAGGGATAGATTGGTGGGACACATTCTTAGACATCAAGGAATTGTGAATTTAGCATTAGAGGGAAGTGTGTGGGGTAAAAATCGCAGAGGAAGACCAAGAGATGGATACAGTAAGCAGATTCAGACAGATGTAGGTTGCCGTTCTTATGTGGAGATGAAGAGGCTTGCTCAGGATAGGGTATTGTGGAGAACTGCAGCAAACCAGTCTCCGGACTGAAGACCACAACAACAACATGCCAAAAATTCCTTTTCTCCCAATTTGTTTCAGTACCTCTTCATTGGTTATGTGATCTACCCAACTTTCCATATATCTTTTTAAACTCCCCCTTTCTCCCCCTCCAAAAGTGAGACTCAAAATTACTGCTCTAATCTTTACTAATTTTCAATAAAATAATTCTTTTCGGGTAACACATGAAATAAGAGATGATTTCAGAAGCTCAAATATGTAGTTTGTACATGAAATAGTTGACTCAAGTAAGAGGTTTATTGCCATTGTCGCCATAGGAAAAATTACAGAATATGAATGAGAAACACTCTACACCATTGTCTCCAAGGTACTGCAAGTTAAACAAACCTTTCAACAATTATTAGTGATGCATTAAGTGTTTTGTGGCCCTGTAAAGACAATATGAAAACTTTTCGTGATAATCACAGACATAGCAGCAGCTTTGCAACTATTTTATATACTAAAGCATTTCACGTAACTTGATTTACCCCCCCCCCCTCCTCCCCCAGATGAGGAACATGAATTGAAGCAGCTAGCTCTATATTGCACTAATCATTTTAAAAAAGGTCTAGGCATGATGGACAAGTATCCCTGCTGCAGTGAGAAAAATCTCCAAAGTAAATTAGTATTTACTAAGACCTATGTCAGCAATCTGCCATGTAAAATCACACATTTTGAAGAAAAATTAAGGCCTTTATTTTCTACCCTAATGGTATATGAAACAGCTGTCACCAGAGAATACTATAAAAAATAAGAATGTGTCTTTGTAATAAAACTGAGAAAAATTGAAGCAATGAATACAGGTTTAATATTTCTTTGGGAGGTAAATAAGGTGCTACAAAGAGACTGATGAACAATTTAATGACAGTTCTGTAAGCAACATTATACATAGCATGTTTTTGGTACTGTCCTGTGACTTCTTATGAAGTAGAGAAATCTTTCTCTACACCTATAACATTTTAGATGATAAAAGGAAATCTTTACTTCCATAAGACTGTGAAAAACATTTAACTGTTTTTCAATAAAAACAACTAATGCTAAAATAGATTGAGAGAGAGAGAGAGAGCAGACAGATAGAGGGACAGACAGAAATAAATATTTAACTTTGTTAAATGATGTGTTAAAGAATAAATTAGTTTGATTAACTCACCCTATTGTTTGGAATACCATGATTGACAAGGAATGCTATTCCTTTCTGTGCCAGTGATCGATGCAACTGAGCAGCAACCTTTTTCAAGTTGCTACGAGTTGGTTTCTCCACACTACCTGGAAAATGCAGTTTTACTTGTAAAACTTCATCTTATTTTACTACTAAAATCATATAAAAGAAGGTAAGAGTATTGAATGCTTCAGATAGTGTTAGAATTCATGAGAAACTGTTGTAATAATATTTCTCTGGCAGAGGAGCAAAAGATCAGAATTTATTTTTCCTTGTGAAATTGGTAGTGATGACAAATAGCATAAGTGCAGTCTTTTACAACATGCTGTATATTTGGCCTGGAACCTCAAAACTTGTGCATTAAGACGAGTTCATATTTAAATGACATCATACATGGTTCTTCCTGCCTCACCAAAACCAGACCATCTTATCCCCTCGATTTTCAACTTCAGCCAGTCAAGTTTTATCCTTCAATGAAGTCCCCTTAGAAATCAAAGAAATCATTCTTCAACTTAGGCCTACATCATACATTTTATTCTGACTGACAGTGGTTTCTACAGTGTACCACTGCTGTGAACTTATATATTTAAGGCATTTCTGCCCTCTCAATAACACAGTGCATGCTGTCTCCCTACTTGACCACTTCTAATGACCATTGTATTGATGATGTATCACATCCTAATCTTCCTACCTTCTTTCCATGATGGGTATGCCCATTCTCAAGAAACATAAGGGTAAGCCCATTCTCAAGAAACATAAGGGTAACTGAATTAATTTTAACGAATAGGCTATTTAGATGCTATTTATTCTATTTATTGTTATTTATTCTCTATGTTCACGTCCCTCCTGCCATGAAACATATTCCCTTTTCTATTTCCCGTTTGAGTGGTTTCTTCCCCTTGTGTTACGGTACATTGTACGGATACCACACAGTGTGTATTGTTAAATAGGCACATAGAAATGTAGCCTACTGGCCATTTGCACCTCTGACTCACCACCGTCTTTTTCTGCTCTAATAGTATCTTCATGAATTTGAAACATTCAAAAATGTTGTGCCCCTCACTTTCTCTTGTTTGCAGTTCCAATTTATGAATTTGAAATATTTAAAAATGTTGTGCCCCTTACTTTCTCTTGTTCGCAGTTCCAATTTATTCCCACAAGCGATTGAGGGATCGTGCATATTTGTGCATCCACACAGAATTTGTTAATTGCCTGATGGGAGTCATGTATACACTTGTTGATATGGTGTCTGTTCTTTCAGACATGTCCTGGGTAACAGCCATAAGTTTACGAATTTGAAATATTCTAGCATATATGATAGTTTGTTTTCTGTCCTGCCCAAATTACACTTAGCCCACGTTACAATTGTTGTGCAGCCTACGGCCCTCTCATTACTTCATCTTGTTGCAGCTCCAGCTATATTCCCACAAGGATTGATCATATTTGTTCCCCACCTCCCCTCTTTCCGCATTCAGTACTGACAGGCCTATTAACAACCGTTTCTTAGGATCAACATAATGACGTTCTTTCTCCTCCTTTTGGCACGTCTGAATGTGCGTCTACACAACTTTTGAACTCCGTGTATTGTCGACAATTATCCTCTCTAGTATGCTATGGCCCTTAATTAAAGTTTTTCAAACGAATCTGTAAGATTTCTTATCCCTTCCATAATTTCACCTGATTAAAGTGCTTACAGCTTACCGCGTTTGCTCTCACTCACTACACATTCTAGACTTGTTTACCTCGAATTGTTGTTACCCTACAATCGGTATTACGAAATATATGCACAAACGTAAGTTTTCTTTTGCATGTTTCAACAGTTCGATTTTTAGTAATAAAAGTATATTATAATGTGCAAGAATGTCTAAGAATGTGTCCTACCAAGCGATCCCTTCTTTTAGTCAGGGTATGCCAAAAATTCTTTCTCACCAATTCTGTTCAGTACCTCTTCATTAGTTATGCGATCTACCCACCTAATCTTCAGCATTCTTCTGTAGCACCACATTTCAAAAGCCTCTATTCTCTAACTGTCCGCACTGCTTATCGTCCATGTTTCACTCCCGTACAAGGCAACACTCCACACAAATGCCTTCAGAAAAGACTTCTTTACCCTTAAATTAATATTCAATGCTAGCAAATTTCTCTTTTTCAAAAATGCTTTTCTTCCCATTGCCATTCTGCATTTTATATCCTCTGTACTGCGACCATCGCATGTTATTTTACTACCCAAGTAACAGAACTCATCTATCACCTTCATTGTTTCGTTACCTAATCTAATTCCTTCAGCATCGCCTGATTTTCTAAGACCGCATTCCATTATTTTTGTTTTGCTCTTGTTAATGTTCATTTTATACGCTCTCTTCAATACACTGTCCATTCCATTCAACTGCTCTTCCAGGTCGTTCGCTGTCTCTGACAGAATTACAATGTCATCAGCAAAACGCAATGTTTTTATTTCTTCCCCCTGAACTTTAATCCCTATTCCAAATTGTTCCTTGCTTTCCTTCACCGCCTGCTCGATGTACAAATTGAGTAACATCGGAGAAAGGCTACAACCCTTTCTTACTCCCTTCCCAACTGATGCTTCCCTTTCATGCCCTTCGAGTCTAATAACTGCGGTCTGGCTTTTGTACAAGTTGTAAATAACTCTCCTTTCCCTGTATTTTACCCCTGCTGAATTCAGAATTTGAAAGAGTATATTCCAGTCAACATTGTCAAATGCTTTCTCCAAATCTACAAAAGCTAAAAATATAGGTTTGCCTTTTCTTAATCTATCTTCTAAGATAAGACGTACAGTGAGTATTGCCTCCCGGGTTCCTATGTTCATGTGTTACATTTTATATTTAGGGAAGCATTAGTAGTGAAATAAACTATATAATTTTCACCTGGTGAAACTGTTTTTTCTAAAACAAAATAAAAAATACTACATTAAAAAAACCGGAGATTTCAACATTTTTTCCTATTTCTCCCAACAGATAAAAAATTCCGGAGATCTCCGGAAATTTCCGGAGACCTGGCAACACTGACCTGAATAGTGCGTGGATAGGTTGGAAATTTGGATTTTACATGAGACTTGCTACGGTAGTCGGTGCAGATGTGAGCACTGTGTGCAGATGGTGTAGTAGTCAGCGCGACTGACTAGCACAAATTTTCATATTTGCCGATTTATTTAATTGAAAGTCCAGTGGCAGCTTAACTCGAAAATTGCTTTATGTTGTGCTTTAATAAAGGCCGAGTTCATAATTAGGTTGAAAATTGATGCAAATTGTTTTAATTTTAAATCTTTTCTGAATACTATTATAAGACCCAAATTCGATTGCTCTGTAAAATCCAATACCAGGCACGAGTGGGAACGTAGATAGTAAATGCAAATTAATTATCTGCAAGTAGTGTTAAACCTTCTGTAGGAAATTGATTTGAAAAGTAATAAGTACCATTTTTATTTACCAAACATATTTCGTTCAACAACAATTCCAAAATTTCGATATCTGGTATTTTTTGTTCATGTTTTACTATTCTAGCAAGTCTAATTGTACTGGATATTAAAAACACTTCCCTATTAAGGCCAATTCACACTGTCCGTCACGTCACGTCACGTCACCGTCCGTCAGAAGATTCCGCAATGTATTTCTAATGGCGGCATTCACACTGTCCGTCACCGGACCGTCACGTCACGTCAACGTCCGTCAAGCTTTCTCGAGAAGAATGTTTTGACGGAACGGTCGTCTGCTAACATCGGAAGTTAACCTATTTCGTCACGCGCATTACATGTTGCAGTCGACGATTGCACTGTTTATATGCAATTCATCTTTGTGTTGTTGTTGTACCTCGTTTTAGGGGTAAATCTCAAATGTTTCATGACGACTTAAACATTTTTGTCAATTGAGTGTCCCCCTAAAATCGAGGTCGAATGTCTGAAACCAAACAATAGTTTATGTTACGTAATAATGTAACAGAAACGACTGAAGCAAACTGTTTGTTTGAATAAGATTGTAATTTGATTACGCATTTTTCATTAAATAACACTTTAAATGAAAATGTCAGTCCTAATGAAAGACAAAAATTCAGTTGTTTACGACGGTATTAACAATGTCAGCGAGCAAATCGTAATGGTTAAAGTATACAGGCGCTATTTATGCTCTTACAAGTATGGTTTGATGTCTTCATATGTTTATTTTTTCGCTTGAAAATAGATGTCGATGTTTTGAAATGTTGTTTCAGTTCCCAGTAAGTTGGCCAAAAACATACACTGTAAAGTTTTCTTTGGCTGTTAGTAACATTTAGCGTTGTTGTTCCCCCTTTCTAGTATTAAACTATGACTTTCTACATAACAGATCGCCACTCATAACCTCACTTTCAACATCGCGTATTGAGATGGACGAATTGACGTGACGGACACGGACGGACAGTGTGAATACAACTTGACGTGACGGTTCCGTGACGTGACGTTGACGTGACAGACAGTGTGAATTGGCCTTTACAGCAATGAACATTATTGCGTATAGTTGCGAGTTACAACAAATTGTGATGTGCCTCCCTTTCCAAGATTAGGAAAAGTAATAAAATCGCCCTGACTCCATCGGCCAGCTGTCATTACGAATTCTGTATTTTTCATTCGTAATTAACGCAACAGTGTCTAGAATGTTTCTTCTAAAAATAAAGGCACAGATTTACAAATAGCTTTCATAGACAGCGACCAGATAAACACCCCAATGGCTACTCTCAAAACAAAAATAATTGTTATCGGCGTCTGTCCGCTTTGTCCATTAGGGGCGGCAGTGCCAATGCTATTGTCTCATAATTACGCCTCGTTTACATGGGCTCCCAAAACAGGATTTCGTAAACCGATTTTCCAATTCCGCTTTTGGTTGTTCATGTAAATGCTCCAAAATCGATTTCTGGAAATCCGCTTCTCTAAAGCGGTTTTCCAGTTCCACAATCGATTTTCATGCCCATGTAAACGCAACCATTTTTGATGCGTTCTTGGCTTGTCAGATTGTGTTTTCTTGTTAAGAATTTTCGGCACATATGGACAGAGTGATATTTTCTAATGTGAAATAAAAGTACAAATATTAGAATGAACATGACTCTGTATATTTAAATAAAGAAAAATAGCGATTGTGCTGACTAAATCAGGAACTGAATCAGCTGTTTTACAGCCGCCATATTAAGTGAGCTAGGAAATCCGATCCAGGCATGGACTCCACGGATCCAGGCACTGCCTTCGTGATAGGCAGCGATCCAGGCTATGCCATGTAAACACGACAGCGAAAAACTTTTTACGAAAATCGGTTTTCGTCTTCCGGAAGATCTGCTGCCTGTAAACGTAGTGATTGTCTGGTGCCGTCCCGCTGATGCACGGCCGCGCGTGCCTTGTGCCGGCACTGCTCACTGCTCAGTAATAATTAGACCACGGATTTTTAGGTTAAAACCTATTCTTTTCCTGAGTTCCTAGTATCAAATTAATTACTACTTGGGCGTTTAATGACTAATTAAAAACGAAACAGATATTTATAGCACCTAAAATAGCCTATTTCGACGTTAACGCATATTTTTGCCTATTTCAGCTGTAAAATCCTGGAAGGTACCTATTTCTTCTGTTTTCAAAGACTTGCTTCGAAAAATCAAAGGTACTAACACCGAAATCGTTTTATATATACAGGGTGGTCCGTTGATAGTGACCGGGCGAAATATTTCACGAAATAAGCATCAAACGAAAAAACTACGAAAAAAACTTTTCTACTTTGAAGGGGGAGAACAGATAGCGCTATGGTTGGTCCGCTAGATGGCGCTGCTATACGTCAAACGGATGTCAAATGATTTTTTTTTAATTTTTTTTTTTTTTTTTACATAGGTTTCCCCATTTTTATTACATATTCTTCTAGTACGTAAATAAATATGAATGTTTTATTTGGAACACTTCACTCGCTTTTGTGATAGGCCCTAGATGCAGTGGCGGCGCTAGACGAAAACTGGGCGTCGGCGAACTCGTCTTTGCGAGGCCCCTTTCATTTTTTTTTTTTTTTTCAGTAAAAAGAAAACGTTAAATAAATGAGCTAAATTATACACCAATAATAATTATACTAAAATTTTATTATTATAATATGTAAGTTTTAATGAATTGGCAAAAATTACAATAAACACAAATTAAATAGAAACTTTTTGGCTTTTTGCCTCCCTTTTTTTTTTTTTTTTTTTTTTTTTCTTTTAAAGATCATATCATACTCTATACTAGCCGCTATTTCGGCTTCAGTTGATAATACTGACAAACGTAGATAGTCTTTCTTGGCTTATTGTGCTTCTCAAGTAAGTCTTAATTTTAACTTTGAGAAGCTTCTCTCGGTCGAAGCTGTACTGACTGGAATTGTGACCATGATTCTGATTGTTATATGGAGGTCATGCACTTATTCGAGGCCCCTTTGTGATCGGCGGAAGTCGGCTGAGTTAGTGTGTCTACGGAATGTTTATGCTCTCTACCAACTTTACCATGTAATAGTATTTTACATCGGAGACATCGTCAATGTATTGTTGATTTGTGCTTGGTATTGATTATCTTCCACTCTGTTATTTGCTAAAATAAGTCCACATACCCCAACGACTTCTTTTAGAAAAAGGAAGGCCTTGAAAGTGGTATGAAAAATGTTAATTCTGATTGTTATTCAGCTAGGCTTTGCTACACCCGCTTAATGAGTCCCTTAAAAATATTAATTTTTCGTTGATATACGTTCCACAGTTTTCTATTACACAAACATAAAAGTGATACCTAATTTCGTGTTCCATATCTGACGCTTTAACCCCTTACATGCTGTTTCATTTAAAACCTGTAAGCTTTACGACGTAAGTTGGCGGCACTGGAAGAGGCTGGGCTTGTTCTAACAGCCAGTGCGCTACCAGCTGAATGCAAGCTTCAGCTCCCAACATACTCCGCTCAGGGGCCACGTTTCAGTGCGTGATCTGTAAACATTTAAATATACATAATCCAAATTGTTTTCTAAAATGTACTGAAGAAGTTGTTTTGCGTCTTTGATTGAGTCTAGTGTATTGTGTTCTGAAAGCTGGAGTTCCTCGTAAAGTTCTAAAGGCTGTATGTCAGTATTTTCGCCTTCTAGGAGTAACATAACTAAATCATTACAATCCTTGAGAATGTCCTCCATGGATATAGATTTCAAATAATTGATATCATAAATAAAACCAAATCGCTCAGTATATTCTTAGAGATGTTTGAATCAACATTCACTGTCGACTGTTACAGCATCTATCATTGTGTTAAAAAAATTAACTCTGTACTGCATTTCTGCAGACTGTATTGGTTCATCAATTTGTTCGTAATCGAACATTCGTTTTTTCAGTGGTATTATTTTCCTTTTAAACTCACAAACTCAATTTCGTAACTACTACTTTCTTTTCGAACTATCGAGCTTTTAAAATTCATGTGTTAAACTATAGGTTCCCCTATAACTAGCTGGGTAAGTCAGTTCGAAGGTCGGAGGAAGGCAACGGCATACCACCTCCAAACAGGACCATGCCTAGTAAAGCACTGTGGTGTTCAAACCAATCTTCGGATTGTTGACTGATTTACCTTACCTTACCTTGTGTCAAATACTATAATACGGAATTCTCGAATCCCGTCACGAAATGAACGTAAAGAGTCAACACTTACTTTCAGGTTCATTTGAACTGACTGCCATTGTTTATTTATATTGTTCACAGGTAGTAAAATATCGTACCACACTTGTATTGCAACAGTAAACTCGAAAGTTAACATTTCGTTCAAGACAGCTTCACAGTCACTAAGAGTTTCAGAATCAAGTTTTACTTCTCAGGTCATTATGCTTTCGATGACATCAAATTGGAATAATATAGCTTTTAGTGCTCCGATTCTGCTAAACCATCTTGTTTCAGATAGAGGTTTCAATGCCAATTTTAATTTACAAGTTCCCAACGCTTTCTAGACCTTACAAAGAGCACATAAATTTTATTGATGAAACCGAAAAATGTTGTAGCTGCTGTAGATGAGTTAGCTGCATCTATGAGAAGCAAATTCCAAGAATGGCATCCGCATGGTGCGAAGAACGTCATGGATAAAAATTGAGTATTCTTGTACTAACACCTTTATTAATGCAACTATGTTGGCACCGTTATGATATGCCTGTCTTCGATAGTTTTTTATATCTAGATCATTATTTTCTAGTTCCTTTAAAACTGCATTTGTTACCCATTGTTTCTTCAAAGGCAATAAACCCAGCAAAGTGTTCCTCTATCTCTCCAGCTGAGGAATTGCAGAATCTTAATATTATTGACATTTGTTCCACACGGCTCACATCTCTGGTACAATCGAGCATGAAGGCATAATATTTCGGGTGTTTGACCCTTTTTACAATTTCATTAATGACAGATTTTGACAGTAACAAAATTAATTCATCTTGGATCACGTTCCTCATGCTGAGAAAGTTGCCTTTCAGTAATTCGTTGCAAGTGCTGTCTTAGTGTTAGATCGTATTTGGATAACTGTTTAAATCGGTCTATAAAATTTCCACTGTTTCCAGTATCATTCAGATTAAAGGATTCTTGATGACCTCTAAATGCCATATTGCATGAGGCTAAGTAGTTGATAATATCGATCAATCTTTCAACCAAGTTATACCAATACTTTTGTGATTCCCTAATCTGTCTCGTTTTCCTTATCTGTCGTTTTCCCATATTTCATTCCTTTATAGAATTCCATCCATTTAATCATACACTCCATGTGTCGTTGACATTGTTCATGTCTTTGCAACATCCTCCACAAATTTTCTAGTCACAACTGCATTCCGTTACCATGTGTGTCTGCAAATGTGAAAAAGTCTACATGGAAAGCAATAAATTTTATCTTGAGATCTGGAGTAAACCAACCACCTGCGATGTTGATCTTCACCATTACTCAATTTTCTAGTAAAATGTCTTCATTTGCATCTTTGCGGTAGCTCTCATCAGATTTCTGGGGGTTTTGTTGGGGAATATTTTGAATTACGTCATGACGCTGTGAATCTGTTACTCGAACATCCACTTTCCCGGATCTAATTCTGTAAATGACTCTGTTTTATGGACAATGTCCTCTAGATTTTCTGAATCACAAATATTTTCACTTCTTAATTAGTAATTCGGCTCAGAATTTTGTGTAACTGCAGTTTCGCCCAATTCTAATGCTGTATCAGAAATGGTAAGATTCATTCGACCCTGGTTCTATTTCTGCGATTCCAGAAACTTGGACAGATTCATCTCAGGCATCTGGAGCAAAGTATGTCTCTTCAGAAATTTCATCATGCTCAAACTCATAGCTTGGTTGGATGTAGCTGTCTCAGCCATTCTTCTACTTTCTGATGCACTGGACTTACATTTCCTACGTATGTCTCTTCCTCTTGAGGATCCTCCAGACGATAAAAATTTCTTTTTAGTAAGTTCATTGATAAGTGCAGGTCCATTAAATGGGGGTGATTCCGGAATGTTTCGAGGTTGATTTTACCATAACTTCCACAGGTTGTATAGATTTCATTCTTTATGAAAGAATGTAGAACGAATAAAAATCCTAAAAATAAAAAAAGTCGATGTGCACCGCTTTTTGCCTGAGACACACAAAAAAGTGGCTAATGACCTGGATGACAAATGCAGTTAGAACGCTTTTCCGCTTGTTGGGACAATAGAAAGTTTCCAATTCATAGTTTTTATATTTGGCCATGTATGATGCCAGAAAATCAAGTAATAAAATATAAGAATTACTTAAAGAAATCTATACATACTATAAAATGGATGTGTGTGTGTGTGTGTGTGTGTTCCACATCTCCTCCTACTATAGGATTTATTATGGAGACTCGAGTTTAAGCTTTAATTGTTACAAGTAGGTCTATCCCAAAATGAGTTACACCAGTCTGTTCCTTGTTTTCTTCTGCTTCACGATATACGTAACAATTGCGTTTAAATGAATCGTGGATTTGCTAAACAACTTAAGATACATTTTCAGAAACAAGTTTCATAAACAGATACGTGGAACAGTGTGGACTAACTACCAATTCTACATCAAGCATTCGATCCAATGTTTTTTTTTTTTTTTTTTAAGTCTGTGCTATCTACACAGACGTACTATAAGTGCAATATAAAAATACGCACGTAAGTGCAACGAAGAGCTTGCCACAGATTTATTAATTTTCAGCTCTAGTATTACATTCTACAATTACGTTCTCAAAATTTACAAATAGACATCTACATTTAATCAATGATTCTTACCAACTGTAGACATCATGATCACCAATATTTTCTGCTGGACACACCCAGTGCACATGAATCTTTTTATAGTACACGTAATAGCCAGTGCCTGTGCTCGCTATATAGCGACTTCATCCCAAGACATAAATAATAAAACCGAACAACAGAGAAAAAGTGACGAGGGAAGTCAGTTTTAACCATATTGTCATACAACTATATACGTTGTTAATACGTTGAAGATAGTAGCCGATGTGGCATTTACCTCTGGGAGGCCTCAGATTATCTACGCCGCTCCAATCCTCAAACAGGCAGTCCACCACTGGTTCAACTATCAAGTAATTTTAATCAGACCGTACCACTTACATAAAATTTACGACAGTAAAATAAATTATGCTTTACAGACAAATAAATATGCTAAGAAATGTAACTTAATACTGACTTACCTTACAAATATGAAATCAATCCCAACAGTGTGATAAATGTATCGAAATAAACTTAGCAACTCACAATAAACAACCAATTTTTCATTCAGTAACGATAATAAACGTAGAAGGAACTGTTCTACGTGCGAGTCGCTTCATACTGCGTTTTGTGCGTCATTTCCTCACTGTCGTTTAGTGAATATGCACAGATTCACGACAGCTGTGTGTTTAACTAATCGGTAACAGCACTCGTGCTGGGGTCACGATGATCGTTGTCAAATGCACAGCGTGTGCTAACAGCCTGGCGTCACTGCATTGTTGTCTACCTTGTTTTATTTGTAACTGAGCTGGGCTGTCGTTATTGTGTTTCGTTGAATTATTTTCATTGTTTAAACGGATGTTGTGTTCGTCCTTAGGTTAAGCAAGATGTAGGTCGTCGCTACACAACCTAGCAGTTGAAAAGCACCGTTAAAATAAAAAATAAATAAAAAAATAAAGAAAATAAAAAAAATTAACAATGTTTTGCGAGGCCCCCACAGGCGCGAGGCCGTCGGCGGCCGCCGACGCCTAGCGCCGCCACTGCCTAGATGGCGCTGTAATATTCAAAAAATGTTCAAATGTTTGTACAACTTATGGGACTTAACTACGGGGTCATCAGTCCCTAAGCTTACAAACTACTTATGAACTACCTAAGACTAAAGACGGCACAAATATCCATGCCCGAGGGGGGGATTCGAACCCCCGACCGTAGTGGCCGTGCTGACCGTGACTGGAGCGCCTCAGTCACCTCGGCCACCGCGGCCGGCTGTAATATTCACAGACATACCGGTATTGCTCACAATTTTAGACGAACAGTGGGTAACAGATAGGTTTTCTTAATTAAAACACAGAACATAGGTAAGTTTGAACTTTACTTCGGTTGTGCCAATGTGAAACATGTACATTTATGAAACTATCATACATTATGGAACGCATTTTTTACTGCGTGATTACCTGTAATTCATGACTTCAATAAATGATGTCCTTCAACTTCGATGCATTTGTCAATACGCGTAAAGAAATTCCTCTCAGCAGTGAGTAGTTTGCCTTCAGTGATGTTCTCACATGCATTGACAATGCGCTAACGCGTGTTTGCAGGCGTTTTCGGTGAATCACGATAACAAACATCCTTCAATTTTCCCCACAGAAAGAAATCTGGGATGTAAGATTCGGTGAACGTGCGGGCCATGGCTTCTAGGACCAATCCACCTGTTATTAAATATTCCATTTAAGACCGCTTCAACTAACCGCAAGTGAGCCATGTACCGGACATCCATCATGTTGAAAGTACATTGCCTTTCTGTCATGCAGTGAAACATCTTGTAGTAAAATCGGTAGAACATTATGTTAGAAATCAGCATACATTGCACCATTTAGATTACCATCGATAAAATAGGGGTCAATTATCCTTCCTCCCATAATTCTGCACCATACATTAGGTTAACCCGCCAAGGTCGCTGATGTTCCACTTATCGCAGCCATCGTGGATTTTCCGTTGCCCAATAGTGCATATTATGCTGGTTTACGTTACCTCCGTCAGCAAACATTACGCGTGAAAAAAATCTGTTATCGTCCCGTAATTAATTTTTTACTCAGTGGCAAAACCGTACACGACGTTCAACGTATTCGCCATGCAAATCCTGATGCATAGAAATATGGTACGGGTGAATTTTATGTTGATATAGAATTCTGAACACTGATGTTTTTGAGATTCCCGATTCTCGCTCAATTTGTCTGCTACTGATGTGCGGATTAGCCGCAACTAAATCACTTACTTGAGCATCTTCATTTGTTGTAGGTTGTGGTTGACGTTTCACTTGTGGCTGAACACTTCCTGTCTCTTTAAATAACGTAACTATCTGACGAAAAATCCGAACACTTGGATGATGTCTTGCAGGATAACGATCAACATACATACTACAGGCTCGTTGGGAACTTTGATCACAATAGCCATACATAAATACCATATTCTGCAATTGGTAAACGGTTCATTTTAACACGAGTAATGTACCACGAAGCAAATACCGTCCGCACTGGCCTAATGTTACGCGATAACGCGTACTTATACGTATGTGAATATTACAGCGCCATCTATCATAAAGCGAAAACCTGTTCCAAATAAAACATTCATATTTATTTACATACTAGACGAATATGTAATAAAAATGGGGGTACCTACTTAAAAATGCAGTTGATATCCGTTTGACCTATGGCAGCGCCATCTAATGGGCCAATCTTGTTTTCCCCCTTCAAGCTAGAAAAGTTTTGGCTTTGTAGTTTTTTTTCGTTTGATGCTTATTTCGTGAGATGTTTGACCCAGTCACTATCAATGGACCACCCTGTTTATATAAATGTTGTGCTATCCGTCTGTGCCGGCAGAGTTAATGTTGCGTAAAGATTATGTGGACTCCCACAAATCTCTTATTTTTATATTGTCAGATGCTAACTGTTCAGCTTTCCACAATGGTGGATTTCTTGAGTGGAGTCTATTTCGACGCAGAGCTAGTATATCGCCATGAATAAGCAGGTCCACGTTCTCCTGAATCTTCTGGAATTCTCGAAGCAGTGCCGAAGTTCTGCGGATATCAGATGGATATATATTACACAGCAATGGAAGCCAATATGTAGGTCTTGATCTGATAGTACTATATATGAGGCGCATAGTACTGTTCAGCTGTACATCTATCAGGTTGGTATGGCAGCAGTGGCGGCGCTAGGCGTCGGCGACGTCAGCCACCGCCGACGGCCTCGCGCCTGTGGGGGCCTCGCAAAACACTGTTAACATTTTACTTTTTTTGTTTCTTTTATTTTTATATTTGATGTTTAACGGCGCTTTCCAACTGCTAGGTTATGTAGCGGCGACCTACATTTAATTTACACTAGCTTAACCGAAGGAAGAACACAACATCCGTACCCAAGGGTGGGGTTCGACCCCCGATGAGAGAGATTTCGCTCACGGTGGTATGACAGAGCGCTCGGCCATTCCCAGCCGGCAGCTATTTAGTTATTCGTATTTATTTCCATATTAGTGCGGCAGTGATTCAATTTTTAGTTAAATACGTGCAAAACAATTTCTTCAGTACATTTTAAAGAACGATTTGGAACAAGTATATCCAAATGTTTATAAAACGATCAGAATCATGCTCAGTTCCACTCAGGACAGCTTCAGCAGAGAGAAGCTTCACAGAGTTAAAATTGATTCAGACTAACTTGAAAAGCACAGTGAGCGAAGAAAGACTAACTGCGTTGTCAGTACTATCAACTGAAGCCGTAATAGCAGCTAGTATTAAGATGTGATCTTAAAAAATTCAGTGAAACGAAAAGTTGAAAAGTTTCTCTAATTTGTGTTAGTGTATTGTAATTTTTGTCGCTGCAATAATACTCGTATATTATACTAACATAATTTTAGTATAATGATTATTCATGTATAATTCAGCTCATTTAACATTACTTCATTAATGAAAAAATGAAAGGGGCCTCGCAAAGACGAGTTCGCCGACGCCCAGTTTTCGTGTAGCTCCGCCCCTGTATGGCAGCTGTTCATCCACACTGGAGCACAATATTCAGCAGCTGAAAAGACCAGCGCTGTTGACGATATTCGCAACGTATCCATCGAAGCTCCCATGTCGTGCAGCATAATTTTTGGATGATATTGTTTCGTGTCCTGATCTTGGAAGCTGTATTTTCAAAGTGTTTTTTGAATGAAAGAGTACGGTCAAGGGTGATTCCAAGATATTTGCAAAATTGTTATGGTTTAGTACAGTTCCATTGAAGAGAACATGCAACGTAGCATGTGCCTTCTTATTGTTTAGGTGGAATGCACATACTTCTGTTTTGGTAGTATTAGGCTTCAGTCGCCACTTTTTACAATACGAACTAAGAACGACGAGATCTTCTGTAACGGTTGTTTCTGTCTGGTTAAGGTCTCTGCACTAATTGCAAGAGCGATATCATCTGCATAACAGAACCTCGTCGATGTGGTGTTAGTAAGATCAGAAGTGTACAAGTTAAAAAGTAAAGGTGCGAGGACAGAGCCCTGTGGTAGGCCAATGTTTAGCAGAAATGTCAAACCATTGAAAACCCCGAGATACGTAAATGGTTTTACGACTACAATCATGACACTACTGGTGCAGAACTAAAAAGGAACCTCTTAGTGAAATTAAAGAGAATGCGTGTGGGACATGGTCGCTGTGCTTACTCACTGCATAAATGGGGTTTAGTGGATTCTTCAGGATGTGACTGTGGAGCCTTGAAACAGACACTCAGGCACATTCGGAAAGAGTGCCCTTTGAGAGCCTTCCAAACGACCTGGAGTGATTTCATAAGGGCTGAACCTGCAGCACTCACTTGGATTAGGAACTTTGATATTAAAATTTAGATAGGGTTTTTTTTATTTTGTTTTGTATATATTATGACCTCTAACCTATAAAAGTATTACCTTTTTTATGTTAACACTGCGTGTAAGCCATACGAGAAATAAATAAATAAATATGTGGGGTTAACTTACACGGACGCACTGCAATCCGATAAGCTATTGCGGAGTCTTGCATATGGATTTCTGTATATGAAACTATAGCACATTCAAAAACTGATTGTTGGCAATTTAGACCCAGGTGCGGCATACAGAGGTTATTTGATTACTTCACAGCAAAGACCAAAGACTAAAGCACAAATAACAGCACACCTTGTCAACACTGGGATCAAGGTGCTATATACAAGTGGCGTGGATCAAAATAAAGTGCAACACAGTTACTGGAAGAGCACTTAGTTCAGCGGGACTTGGGTTACATTAGAACCAACTGCACATTTATAGCGACAGTTATTTCCGAATTAGAAGGCTCAGGTACACGTAACTACGACAATGTTGCTTTTTCTGGAGGAAGTGAAAAGGAAATTAATGAAGCTCCTGTGAAGTTTGAGGAAAAGTATGGGGAAAAAATTCAGCAGGTTTCCAGAACAACGCCGAAGTGAAGGGCCTTTACGGAAAATCCAGTTCCACTGAATGCAGCGCATGTCTGTCCAAAATGTATCGAAAGTGAAGTACGGCATATCCGTTGACGTACAACGTTCATTTTCGATATATCTTGGCTTTTCGTTGTAAAACCTACAAAACATGTCAGTCATTGATTTTGAAGCCAGTTTCGGCCTGACGGTTTGAAATCATTGATTTATTTAGCGTTTGTAATTTGTATAGGCCTATTTAGGCCCTCTGACAGTGTAGCTATATATGGTATTTCTTGTAATATGTTAAAAAATATAATTGGCTACATAGTACATCCTCTTACTAACTGTATAAATAAATATTTAATTGAAAGAATATTCCCAAATGTATTAAAATTATCTAAGGTAGTACCCATTTACAAGAAAGGAGACAGAAATTGCCCATCTAGCTATCGCCCAATATCTCTGAAATTTTATCCAAAGTTTTAGAAACCATCATCTACTACCAGTTGTGTGATTATTTGACATGTAATAACATTATTACTGCTGTACAATTTGGCTTTAGGAAGGGCAAATCTACTGTTCATGCCATTGATTCTCTGATTAAAAAAGTGCTTAATGCTTACGAAGAAAAAAAAAATTTGCTCAGGCTACATTTTGTGATCTTAGCAAAGCCTTCGATTGTGTTGAGCACAATTCACTTCTCAAAAAACTAGTTTATTACGTAAACATTAACAGTGGAGTTGACAATATTTTTGAATCTTTTCTCAGCAACCGTAAACAAATTGTTTGTATTGGTAAACAGAGATTACAGCTGGCTGAAGTTAAGTGTGGTGTGCCACAAGGTTCAGTTTTAGGAGCTCTGCTATTTATTCTAATGATAAATGATTTACCATCTTTTATAAATACTCACTCATTTCTCTATGCCGATGATACCACTTTTTTCAATATCAGCTCAGACTTTGATATTCTTCAAACTATCTCAAATGACATACTATCACAGGCATCAGTCTGGTTTCGAGCTAATGGGTTTCTGCTTATCGAGAGCAAAACTCAAAAGATTGTATTTAGCTTAAGAGATCTGTCAGTAGAAGACTTCATAGATAGTGTTAAGTTCTTAGGTATTGTTATAGGTAGTAAATTGTCTTGGGAGCCACACATTAGATATATTATTACAAGGCTGTCTAAAGTGGTGTACTTGCTAAAAAATCTAAAAAATCATGTACCTGCAGCTTATGTAAGATCGGCCTACTTTGCTTTTTTTCAAAGTATTCTATCTTATGGGCTTTTAATATGGAGTAATAGATCATATGTTCAGGACATTTTAGTACTTCAGAAGAAAGCAATTAGAATCATTACAAACTCTGATAAACCTTCCCACTGTAATCCACTGTTTATCAACTTAAAAATATTAACTGTTATAAACTTGTACATTTACACTGCTCTACTGCATATAAAGGGCAACTTATCAGAATACCAGCGTAGAGGAGATGTACACTCTCATGGAACTAGCAATAGTAGCCATCTTGGCATATCTTACTACTGGTTATCCAAATCAGCTATGAAGTGGTGGGTATGAAGATGTTTAACAAACTGCCACAAGAATGGGTAGAAGCTCCATTAGATTTATTTAAACACAAACTGTACTGTTGGTTAGCTGCAAATCCTTGCTACTCACTTGATGAATTTTATGAATGTAAAATATCTTAGTAGTACCTGTTACGAGAGTGTACCTTAATTTCTTTAATGGAATCATGTATGGTGCAGTTTCAAATTATAGCATTTTAATTATTTAATTTTATGAAAAACCTATAGCGACCTATTGATTTTTGTCCTATGTAAAGTAATTTTGTATATATGCTGTATATTTCTATACATTTGTAACTTGACTTTGTCAATTGCTGTAACAGCTAAACGACAATAAAATTTCATTTATTTATTTTATTTATTTATTTAAATGTATTTCAACATGTAGCTGCAGATATGCATTGTATTTTTATCTTCGAAAACTATAAAGGTTTGATGTCAGTTTGATCATTCATGTTGTGTGATGTTTATCTTATTGTAAGGGAATAAAAATTAGCTCATAAGTCAACTCTAGGTATTATACATTATGTTTATTTCGTCTGATGAATTCTTTTTAAGGCCTGTTTTATTTGACCTAAATGACGTAATAAAAGTGCATATTTTTGGCGCCTAAAATGCTCTTTTTACGGCCTAACAACCCGCAATCTAGTAATAATACTACGCCACTGATTACCGGGTAATAAGAGGCGATAAACACTATACAAAATCGTTAAAAAGCTTCACACATCATCTGCTGTATCATCTATTCCTTTTCCCGCACATTAGAATGACAAAAAACTTTAGCGATGGTCGCTATATATACATACTTCGTTTGTTTATTCGGTGAAACAAATCCGTAATAAAACTGAAAATTAGTTACGATAAAAAGTCACGCAAGCTACCGAAAGTATGAGTGCAAAAGGACCGTATCAGCAATTACAGTGACATTACACTGAAAACTACGGAGTTCGTAGTTGCATTGGTCAGACATCTTTGCAATGAGCTTTTATTCGTAGTACCGTTTTCGAGTGGTACAGTGACTCTGGCCTCAGGTGTATCGTGTAATACGGCCTAATATCAGTTACTCATATAAAGCTGCTAAGTACTTTTCACAAGCCAGAATGTAGATGTCTATTCTGACTGACAAAAGTACTTTACTAGTTATTAGGAATATTTAAAGATTTTAAAGGATGTGGTTAGGCAGGAACCTAAGAGTACAGCTTAAATGGTGTAGTGACGCGTGGAGTACATATGTAATCCACATCCACCTGTGGAATTTAGAATAAATTTGGAAGTCCAGAAGCGAATGCTTCGAGCCTGTGTGTACTTTAAGAAGGACTTTTTCTCCAAATCTACAAAAGCTAAAAACGTAGGTTTTCCCTTTTCTTAACCTATCTTCTAAGGTAAGTCGTAAGTGAGTATTGCCTCCCATGTTTCCACATTTCTTCGAAATCCAAACTGATCTTCCCCAACGTCGGATTCTACCAGTTTTTCCATTCGTCTGTAAATAATTTGTGTTTGTAATTTGCAACCATGACTTAGTAAACTGAAAGTTCTGTAATTTTCACATTTGTCTGCATTTGCTTTCTTTGGAATTGGAATTATTATGTTCTTTTTAAATAGGAGGGAATTTCCTTTGTCTCATAAATCTTGCATACCAGGCGGAACAATTCTTCATGACTGGCTCTCCTAACGATATCAGCAGTTCAGACAGGATACTACTAAATCTACTCCAAGGGCCTTGTTTCGACGCAAACCTTTCAGTACTCTGCCAAATTCTTCTCGCAGTATCATACCTACCTATCTGATCTCCCTCTACTTCCCCTTCCATTTCTAGAATCCTGGCTTCAAGTTCAATTCCTTTGTATAGGCCCTCTAAATATTCCTTCCACCTTTCACCTTTCCCTTCTTAGCTTAGTACTTGTTTCCCAATTCAGTTCTTGATATTCATCGAGTACAAAATCAAATACTTTTATTTCAGCATGAGAAGTTAACGCCATTTACTCTATAGTAACAGAAAATACTTCATTAGAAAAATCTTATACACACTATAGTGTGGTTGCACTGAAAAGAAAATTGGTGTCGCAATTATTGTGCCTTCTGTGAACATAATCACTCTGCTCAACAGCTGGGAGCATCCTTTTTGAATTTTACTGTGACCTGCAGCCACTATATAAATTACATGGATTGTAAAAATCCCACCAAACCAGTTATGAGTTAATTTTATAGCAAACAGTAAGGTAAAGAGAAAGTTACATAATTTTTTCTCACCACTCTAGTCTCCTTCTACATCCATACCTTCATTATAAATGTCATTAGTCATCAGACGTAAAAATTCTGTGCCAATAGCAGAGTCGTAACAGGGCACAAATCTCCTATTCCTTTTGTTCCTTTTGCAACCTAGGAGTCCGGTTATCGTTCCAGTCTGTGTATTACTTTGTTTTTCATTCTGTTTATTGTTGAAAATGTAATTTCCACACTGGCCAACGACTTAAAATCTTGGTTTCCAAATCTATGTCTTGCCATTATAAAGTCAATTTGGTACCTTCTGGTGTCGCCAGATCTCTTTCACGTATACAATCTTCTTTCATGATGCTAAAACCAAGTGTTTGTGATGATTAAATAGTGCTCTGCGCCAAATTCTACTAGACGATCTCCTGTTTAATTCCTTTTCCCCAGTCCATATTTACCTACTATTTTTCCTTCCCTTCCTTTTCCTATTACCGAGTACCAGTCCACAATGATAATCAAGTTTTACTGTTCCTTAACTGTCTGAATGACTTCTCTTATCTCGTTATATTTTTTTAATCTCCTCATCATCAGCGGAGCTAGTTGGCATACAAACGTGTACTACTGTGGACGGTGTTTGCTTCGAGTCTATCTTCACTACGATAATGTGTTCACTATGCAGTTCATGGTAACTTACACTCTTATTTTCTCATTCATTATGAGGCCTACTCCTGCGTTACTATCAAGTGACGTTGTATTTATAATCCTGTATTCACTCGACCAGAAATCCTGGAAATATATAAGGTTATGATCAGGCGAGTTGTAACCTACGCCTGCGAAAGATGGACGGTAACAAGCACTGATGAGCAGCAGCTTAGGATATTTGAACGTAGAGTTTTGCGCAATTTTTATGGGGCAGTTCAAGATAACAATGGTGTCTGGAGATCTAGGACAAATGCTAAGCTGGAGCTTAGGCATACAAGGAGCTGACATCGTGCGAATAGTTAAAAGTAGAAGAATAGCCTGGTTTGGACATGTCCTCAGGATGGATACTGACAGAACAACTAGAAAGATTTTTGAATGGAGACCGACGGGAGAAAGGCAAAGAGGAAGACCACGAAAACGATGGATAGACGATGTGGAAGAGGATATAAAAACTCTCCGAATCAGAGGACGGCGAAGAACCGCACTGGAGAGGGCAGAATGGAGAAAACTTGTTGCCGAGGCTAAGACTCATACAGGGTTGTAACACCATTAGAAGAAGACAGTCCTCGAGAGATCTTTTATAATCCAATGCTGGCTGCCCTACGTCTCCCATATAAAACCAAATTATTTCTTCTATCACGATTTTGTCGTAAATTGATCTAATATACTTCGAAACAAGACATTATAAAAGGCGAGCCTGTAACGAAACAAAGAATAAATTTGTTGTAATATGTATTCAGCCTTAAAATATGTCATATTTCGTATGATTATTATTATGTTAGAAAATTGTTCAGATGACTGGCGGAAAGGCATAAATGTAAAAACGAGTGTGAACATTGGTGCGTAAAATAAAACTATAAGGGCTAGGCATTCATGCTACTTTTTTTTTTTTTTTTTTTTTTTTTTTTTTTTTATTTTTTTTTTTTTTAACGAAGGCAACATAGTTACATGAAAAACTTCATTGCCGACAGGTACAGCAACGTTTAACTACTTTTCGACGTGATCACCAAAAGAACTGCGACACGTTTCATAGCATGCTATCGTCCTGCACGTTCCTGCGTCGTAGACGTCTGTCACCTGTGAATACAACCTGCGTCTGACACTCGTCGTCAGTAGTTCGTCGTCAGAACGCTGACTGGAGGGCAGGAATTACCTCAGGTGCGAGAAAAGACGAAAATCGCTGGGAGCTAGATTAGGATTGTGCCCTGGGTGATCAAACAGCTCGCAGTTGCAGTACTGCCAAAAGGCTGCTGTGCGTCGAGCCGTGCGAGGAAGAGCATCGTCACGGAGCAGCGCGACACGTGCAGTAAGCGTGCCGCGTCCCTTGTTCTGAATGGCACGTCGCAGTTCTCTCACTGTTCCACAGCAACAGCTGAAGACGACTGACACACGCCCGTCCCATTCACAGGCGGCAGACTTGTACGACACAGTAATACAAAGGTTGATCGCAAGGTATAACAAGTGTCTCAATTATTTTGGGGGTAAGTCGAAAAGTAACTGCTGTGCATTTCGCTAATAACGTTCATCGTGTAACTATGTTGTCTTTATTTTTGAATACTTTGTGGATGCTCTGGAAGATGCAGCGCGGCAGCAGAAGGCACACTACGTGCTACCTGGCGCCGCTACCCCTCGTCCCCAAACCGGTTCGGCGATGTGGGTCTGGTCCGTCCCCGCCCCGCTTTCGCCGTCGCTCTTACAGCACAGCTGACAGCTCCCACTGCCTCCTGGTTGTACGGCGCAGTTACGCTCTCGTCACCTGCTGTAACCCTCCGAGGTCGCACTACGGATGGCGGTTATTGCTCAAACAACCGGTTTTCGGTTATACCGGTTCTTGTCATCTTCAGTTTAACCGCGCCGTAAAAATTGCTCAAGATAACCGGTTTTTTAAATAACCGGTTTTAGGTTTTTTATTGCTATTATTTTCAGTAGAGTTCAACCGAAACATATTTTGCGGCCGAAACAGAAACCGTAATCGAATTTTCGGTTCTTCAAGTTTCGGCCGAAACCGAAACTTACGAAGTTTAGTTAAAATTTAGGTAAATTTACGTTATACGACAAATCATTAGTCTTTACATATTTTGCTAGATCCCCTCCCAATACTACGCCTTCTTGAGTGTGTGTAAGCCTAGCCAGGAGTCCGTAGAAGACGATATACGATGCATACAGATTTACTGGCCTAGTATTTCCATCTGGCAGTAGCTTTTTAAAGCAAATGGAGCATTGTACCTCACTGCTACCGTACATCGTGAAGTACTTGCACACTCGGGATGGTGCCATTTAAGACACATCCGATGTCTGGCGACGACAGCAAGGAACTGCCGCACGACCAGACGGAGGCAAGTCTCTTACACTGCCGGTGCACGCGCGTCGTCTAATAGGCCACGCCACACGGCAACAGGTGCATCGGTGCCTCACCAGCTGCACCAGTCCTTAAGTTCTTATGCCACGCGTTTGTTGCGTGTTTCTAACTGCCGGGATTGTTCTTAAATTATCACTGTTCGCTTTTCTTAGTTACTGCGATGACCTAATATTTCACAGCAGTGGATGTTTTAGAAGTAGCCCTAAATATTAGGGTCTACTAGTTTTAATTTTTTTAATTATTTACAAAAAAAAACACATTTTGAACCACTGCTACAGGAAGTAGTCGTACCGGTTTTTTTTACCCGGTCCTTAAAAAACCGGTTACAACCGACACCAAATAAATACCGAAAAACCGGTTATTCAAAACTAAAATACCGGTATAAGTTTTAACCGAGTGGTTTTTCCCATCCCTAGGTCACACGTGTTTCAGGTAGCACGTCTGCGATATGACGGAACGACAACTAACACGTGCCACTAGCGATGGGAAAAACCGACCGGGTGAAACAGATACCGGTATTTTAGTATTGAATAACCGGTTTTTTCGGTATTTATTTGGTGTCGGTTGTAACCGGTTGTTTTAGTTATTGCCAAAAACCGGATAAAAAAACCGGTACAACTAGTTCCTGTAGCAGTGATTCAAAATGAGTTTCATTTTTTTTTATTAAAAAAAAATAATAATCTGATGAAGTCTGACTAAATGTGCCAAAAGCGGCCATTTTAATAAATGAGTTTTCTTGACTGCTTTTACTGTTGGATATTAAAGAACAGAGTGTTGTTAGCTCCTCAACACGTTGGTTAAAATTTTAAATGTATTATATTGCTATGCTAACAAGTTTTATTAATGTGATTGCTTGAAATTGAGGGGCTTTTTTAATAACCAATATGGGTTTAGGTAACATTAATCATGTGGTGCCTCGCGAGGTAGCCGTGCGGTCTGACGCTCCATGTCACGGACTGCGCGGCTGCTCCAGTCGGAGGTTCGAGTCCTCCGTCCTCCCTCGGTCATGGCTGTGTATGTTGTCCTTAGCGTAAGTTAGTTTAAGTTAGTTTAAGTTAGATTAAGTAGTGTGTAAGTCTAGGGACCGATGACCTAAGCAGTTAGGACTCATACGAACTCACACCCATTTGAACATTCTTTGGGCATGTGGTATACAGCTTTCCTAGTTCAATTTGCGTAAATTTACACTGACAACAATCATACTGTTAGTCGGAACTGTGACTTTATTTTTCAAAATACTTTTGCAGCACTGATCAGTGGCGTAGCTATCATAGGGCTAGGTGGGGCAGTGCCCCGGGGCCCCCGAGATCAAGGGGCCCCTCGGCCTCCGTGAGCAAAGTTCGGAAAAAGTTACAATAGAGCGTCGTTCTTTTTTATTATTTATTTATTCTTTACCTTCCCACCCTACCGTCCATCAATTGCCCCTCCCATCAAACTAAGCTGCCCACAGTAGCCGCACTGGGCCACAGGGTGACGGAACACTGCTTCTAGTGGGGCCTGTTGACAGGCCAAGCCGACAGTCGCTGAGTACAACAGTCGGCACACTCTAGTCGGCAGGAGTAGCTGTGCCGGCCGTGGTAGCCGAGGTGACTGAGGCGCTCCAGTCACGGTCAGCACGGCCACTACGGTCGGGGGTTCGAATCCCCCCTCGGGCATGGATATTTGTGCCGCACTAGTTCGTAAGTAGTTCATAAGTAGTTTGTAAGTTTAGAGACTGATGACCCCGTAGTTAAGTCCCATAAGCTTTACAAACATTTGAACATTTGAAGTAGCTACACGATCAAAGCTGTTCACAGCAACAGCTGCGCATTAGTCTTGCGGCGTGCCGCTCAGCGCAATGCGAAGGATCGCGCGGCTCCCAAATACTGTAAAAATACATTTACTGTACCGTACTTCTTATTGGCAAGGGGAAGTGTACAGTTCGATTATACGAATAATCGGTTTTCCGAACAGCCATGTCCCTCAATTACACCTCGGATAATCGACGTTCTACTGTATTTAATATTTTAGCTGAATGAAGGATTTTCGACTTCTAACTTTTTGAACACTGCCAACAAACTTCAAACGCACGATGTGAAATCCAAAAATTCTTCCCATCTCAGAATATAAACATAAAAAGGTATTGCTTGTCTGCTAAGACGTGCATCCTGCCACCTGCTGAATTACTAGCAGTGTGTGACAGTACTGTCCATGGTTTCATTAGCAGCAGGGGGTTATATTTTCGTGGTTGAGTAAAACTTCATTGTTCATTTTTACTACCTTCTGCCTGCGACTTCATTCACCGAATATGGAGCAACTTAGAAAACTATTCCATGGTAGTTTTATCTGTATGTCCTACCCATGTCCAACTCTATCCATCTCCAAAATTACGCCGGCCGCGGTGGCCGAGGGAACTGAGGAGCTTGTCACGATCTGCACGGCCACTACGGTCGGGGGTTCGAATCCCCCCTCGGGCATGGATATTTGTGCCGTCCTTGATTTGATTTGATTTTTCCAGGGAAGCCAAAACAGTCTTGGTCCAACCCACCACTGCCCGCAACGAAACTAAGTTTATTGTGCGGTAGCGCTCCTTGTATATCTAGTAAATCCAACCAATGCCCTTGAACAGTGCAAGGAGTCCCTTTACCAGTTCTTTATTAGACACAATTTCTTCGGGTCTGGTTGTCCCAAATGTTCTGTGCCTTTTACTCTCCAATGCAATGCATTCGAAGATAGATGTGATGCAGTTTCATCACCGTCATCACAGATCCTACATTTAGGGTCCTCTTCTGTTATTCCCATTGTATGTAGGTTTTTTTTTTCGAAATTCCCATGGCCTGTCAGCAATCCAACCATGAGTCTAATCTATCTCCTGTTCAGGCTCAGGATTGCAGAGCTTCTTTTAAAACATGGCTTTGGCATCATTACCTTGCCATGTTTTTGTTGATGGACTTTGGTCCAATATTCTACGTGCTGTCTTCTGAGCCAGTTACGTAGCTCCAATTTGATCATTGCCTTGGTGATTGTCAGGACAGGTTCCGGTCCAATAAATGGAGTCTCTGCCCCCATCCTGGCTAATCTGTCGGCATGTTCGTTGCCACTGATCCCCGAGTGGCCAGGGACCCACAATAGGTTTACTCTATTGCTTTCCCCTAGCTCCACTAGAACCCTGTGACATTCTGTAACAATTTTAGACCTTGTTGCAGGAGCTGCCAGTGATCTCAGGGCTGCCTGGCTGTCTGAATAGATATAGATGCTACAATCTTTGTAGCACCTACGCAAGTTCTCCTCCACACACGCCCTGATGGCAGTGATTTCGGCCTGGAATACTGAGGTCAGTTTCCCTAGATAAATGACGCCCTCCAGTCTTGGCTGCACCCCATATACCCCAGCCCCAACACCTTGGTCTGATTTTGACCCGTCAGTGAACCAGACAATATCCCCCGTACGGTGTATAACTATTTTCTCCCACTGCTCCCTACTTCCCATTGTTATATTGAAAGGCTTGTTGAAGCAGTATGGGGTTATAATATTGTGCCGTCCTTAGTTGTAGGTAGTTCATAAGTAGTTTGTATGTTTAGGGACTGATGACCCCGTAGTTAAGTCCCTTAAGCTTAACAAACATTTGAACTTTTTTTTTTCCAAAATTACATCCAAATCCACCCAGTAGTTTCTGCTTGAAAGCATAATTAACATTAACAGTTATAATTATATTAGAGTGTACGATTAAATATCTGCTGCGTGAGACACAGTAATTTACTTTAGACTAGGTTTGCCTTATTATGTCTTCCAGTAAGCGGTAAGGAACTGGTGAAGTAGTATTGCATCTGTATAGTTCATAGGCGCCGATTACAGGTATGCTCGGTCGCTCAAGCATACCCCAAAATTTTAGTGTGTATGCTCTGCAGGAATCGTGTTAGTGTTAAGTCGTGACATTTTTCATCCTGTTTACTGAATTGGTGTGTGATTTAACAGTGGGTTGTGAACCTATTGGTATCGACAGACATGGTATGACAGCAGAAGTGGTTTGGACTATTTTCGTAATACTGTATAGAAAATAAATCTGCAGAAGAACGAAGGCAGGAAGACCATTCGATGTTTGTTTTTGCGATAATGAACACAGTATTCACAATACAGGCACATTATCTGATATGCATGTCTAAAAAGACAACTCTGAAAATGACTTCAGTAGTTACTACAACGGGAAAAACAGGTTCAAATGGTCGCAAAATCCGCCCAGTAGTTCTGAAACGTGAAATTGAAATTAATGGCTGATAATTTCTTTCCTGTATGTTAAAAAATTACTTTTCTCCTTTCAGAGATTAAAATGGTCCTAAATGAACACCAGATGAAGCAAAAAAGAACAAATTCCTCTAAAGTAAAACAAAATTATTACTTTACCTTTGTACCTGGAATTGGAAAAATATAAATATTTTTTTTTTAGAAATACCTGTCGCGGAGGGAGGGGGGTCTGCAGGCCGACAACCACCTCCCCTATTGGAAACACCACTGAGCATACCCCACATTTTCAAAAGTCTGCGCCTGTGGTATAGTTTTAGTTTAGAGAGGGCCCCAACGTTATTTTTGCCCTGGGGCCCTTGGTGTAATAGCTACGCCACTGGCACTGATTGAAGTTCATTTACTGACTGTAACTTATATAACTATCTATTCATATGCACTGGCTCACAAGTCCAACTTAAGGAGCGGTTGGCTCAATATTCGCAACTGCCAGATGGAAATACTAGGCCAGTAAATCTGTATGCTTCGTATATCGTTTTCTACGGACTCCTGGCTAGGCTTACACACACTCAAGAAGGCGTGGTATTGGGAGGGGATCTTGGAAAATATGGAAAGACTAGTGATTTGTCGTATAACGTAAATTTATCTAAATTTTAACTAAACTTCCTAAGTTTCGTTTTCGGCCGAAACTAGAAGGACCGAAAATTCGATTACGGTTTCTGTTTCGGCTGCCAATTAAGTTTCGTTCGAACTTTGCTGGAAATAAAAGTAATAAAAAACCGAAAACCTGTTATTTAGAAAACCGGCTATCTTGAGCAGTTTTTACAGTCGGTTAAACTGATGATGAAAAGAACAGGTATAACCGAAAACCGGTTGTTTCGGCGATAACCGCCATCCCTACGTGCCACTCGCCAACCCAAACAAAACTCTTACATAGGGTTACCAAATCACCCGGTTTTTCCGGGGCCCACCCGGTTTTTAAGCTCTATTTCTGCCCCCCCCCCCCGGTTGCAAACATCCAAAACAGTAAAAATCCCCCGATTTTTTGGTCCTCCATGTCAAACTGTTGTTCTGTGGTGTCAAGTGTGATTTGACGGAGTAAAACTGGAGAGAGAAAAACAAGCTGACAACTAGATGAGTGTCGTCTGTCGCGGCACACGGTATAATTACAAGTTTCTACATAGTGTCTCCAGTTACCTACACAAATAAAAATATTGCGTATTGAAGGTGAAAAAAACACTGTCGTAGAAATGTATTCTGTCCTCTCTGATACTGTGTCAAGTCTACAAGGGAGAGCTAAAAATAACTTCTTTCCCCTAAAAGTAAGAGATGTCATCTCTAAATGTGACAATGACCAGGTTATTCACATGTTCAGGAAAGACATGAACGCTTTTTATATTGTATGTAGTGATTACATTAGTCAGTGGATGAGGCAGTATGAGGAATTAACTGTATTCAATTGGTTAACTAAACAAGGAAGTTGCTTGGGAAGGTGTGGAAAAAATTGTTGCCTACTTGAGAAACAGAAACGTTATTGTGAATTACATTGAATTGTTTGATGAGGTTACTCACCTAAAAACGTTTCTGTGTGAACAGTTCAAATCCGAAACTGGGCCAACATTTTTGGAAAAAACTGTATCTGATAGATGGTGTAATTTCATGAATCATCGTTCAAGAGATGAATATTCAGAACTTTTAAAAATTGTTCAGTACTTTTTCGCAATTCCTGCCCACAGTGCCACTCTGGAAAGAGTATTTTCATTATTAAATATACAATGAACTGATGAAAGAAATCGAATGTCTGTACAATGTGTAAGGGATTTGTTGATCATCTGTTACAACTTCAAAGATATCACTTGCTCTCAGTTCTATAACAATATCAAAACCACCAAAGAATTATTTAAGAAAATTCGAGGAAGTCAGAAATATGGTATTAGAAAAAAAAAAAAAAGCTGTTTTGGTTGAAATAAATATTATCTGTAATACCTCCCCTCTCCGATTTTTACTTTGAAAATTTTCTAAAAAATGTTGTCGAAATAAAGATTCTCTGTAATACACCCCGGTTTTTTATTTTAAAAATTTGGTAACCCTTCTCTTACAGAACTTCGTGAACTGGTCGGTCAGGTGTCGAATTGTGTTTTACGCGACCTCTACGATAGAATGGAAGCCAGAATCAGTGCCTGCAATGCCGCCCGTGGAGGCTGCGTGATTCAGCATGGATCAACCCCTGACACCTCAGTACCGCTTGAGCTATTGATAATTTCATGCACTGTTTCAACAATAAATCCTGAGTGAACTAGAAACATGGCGGGCATCGGCTGGTTGGTCACTCTCTCCCTATACAGGCTCTCTACCCCCAAACATGATTTTTCAAGTGTATCTTGATGACGGATAAAGATTTTTGACAACGGAGAAGACGCATTTCTAGATAATAGCCTAAAACAAAAACAGCTAAAATCTAAGCAGTTTGCAATGGTTAATTATTCAGATATTGGTGAGCTCACGGCATAAAAAAGACTAAAACCGGTTTTTGTGATTAGATCAAGAACATTTGATCAAAATTTCGACTGTCTGCAATGATTAGAAATTATAGAAGTCGGCATTTTTTTTTTCAGTATTGGACTATGAACAGATGGTGTTGCTATAAGCCCTTATAAAGGCCTCCCTAGACCACAGGTAATGTACAAAAACCAACCGCTTGCTCAAGTTGTCTGGGCTTCTTCAAGTGTGCATTGTTTAGACTATGACCCTGCACTAGAGGATAGCTACGGTATGCCCATTCTTCTGTACAAATGGTCACTAGCCCAAGAGCTTTCCGAAACACTTTCCCTCATATGTTCCTAATCAATACAACCCAAGATTCGAAACCTTGAAGAATATCATTTCCGGCTCAGGAAGTATGTTTTCTTTTTGCGTCGAACGTTACCATTAGATGTCAAGCCAGATGTTAGGTGTGTTTTACCCTGTCAGGTACGTGCTCTTGAGGAAGAGCGCTTCACTCCAGCGGGAGAAATTAGCTGCGGTTACCTTCTGCCCTACACTTCTTGGAGAACGCTTAACGAATTAAGAAAGGGAGTCTCAAGGTGGAGAACATATTTTGTATCATGTGGGTAAGATGAGGAAGTTAAATTCAGTATGGATACGTAAAATCAGTTACTCTTACCTGATAATGGCCAATAGCAATCGCGATATCTTGTCGTATAAAATGAACAAACACCATCTGGATTACAACAATTTTAAATAAATCTTCGTTGCCGATTATCTTTAGATTTAGGTTAGAAAAAAGGAACAATAATAAACGTTTGCAAAAGCGCGATATTATAAACACTTCGTTCTAAGGTTGGAGCAACGTGTGTGTGTGTGTGTGTGTGTGTGTGTGTGTGTGTGTGTGTGGATTCATACATACCCAGCGCCGCAAAGAGTATTCATAATATTTTGTTCTTGTTTCTCTGAACAAAGTTTTCATGAAGTGTTTATAATATCGCTTAGCTGTAAACTGTTTATTGTTGTTCTTTTTCTCCACTTCCTAATATTCAAAAACTTTACGTTGACAACATGGAAAAGGCTGACACTTAGGTCAGCGGACGAAATTTTGAGTACTCTGGAGGCCTGGAAATCTGAGTAAAGTGGTACTTTGCTTGGGACAATGGAGCCAGTGGTTACAAAGCCCCTTGTGGTAGAGTCAACAACATCATACTGGACGGAGCACACTGAACGGGTAGTCTTGTGATGGATCCTTATTCATGGCGAACAGTAAGTTTCCTATGTTATTTTTACTTTAGATCTTGTCTATCATACAAGAGGGTTGGATGTTAAATAGTGGCAACAGTGCTGAGTAGACACTATGCAATGGAATCTATTATTTTCTCGCCCGTCCCACGTCACCGTCGTGCAGACAGTCGAGGAACACGCAGTCACTTGTGAGCGAGCAGTCTAACGTAACGGTGTCACTAAGTTTTCGAAACAGGAACAACGGAGTTGTATCAAGATTGAATGTGCAAGAGGTCGTACAGCACGACAGTGTCATCAAGGTCTTCAAGAGGCGTGCGGGGAATCGGCATTGCCTTACGTAACTGTGGCACGTTGGTTATCCTAACGCATTACGTTCGCCCACGGCAGACCGCCAATGCACAGCATGACTTTTCGTTTCTGGAGCATCACCTGCGACCTGCTTTACGGAGGAGCCGCGCGGGAGCAGCCGAGCGGTCTGGAGCGCAACATTGCGGATCGCGTGGTCTTCCGCCTAGGAGGTTCGAATCCTCTATCCTCTCTCTGGCAAGGATGCTTGTGTTGTCTTTAGTAAAAGTTGTTTGTTCTTAAGTAGTTTGTAAGTTTAGGGACTGATGACCCCGTTGTTAAGTCCCATAAGTTTTACAAATATTTGAACATTTCTTTACGAAAGAAGCGGCAACATTTTCTGCGCAACCCACCCATCATTTCGCACGACAATGCTCATACAGCGCAAGCTGTGGCTGCCCTGTTCGGTCCTTGGGACTGGGAAGTACTGTACCGTCAGCGATACTCACCGGACTTTCGTCCTTGTGACTTTAATTCCGAAGAAGGGCCCATTTCGTGGCATTTGCTTGTCAGATTTGACAAGCAGTAAACCACACGATTCGCACCATCAAAAGAACAGGCCGTGCTAACGGTATACTACGCCTTCCACATAGCTGGCAACGGGTTCTACACAATGCTGGTGACTACTTTGAAGGACGGTACAAGCTGCAAACATGTAACGCTTTTGTACCGGTGCCACTATTTAAGTTTCAACCCTCGCAAATGGCATCTCTTTCTTCTCCTTAATGGTACTCTCTACTCTTGCACCAATTAAAACTATATTAACATTCTTTGTTCCTTGTACTGAAAGTCATTGGCTTAAATCTATATCTATATATAAAAGGCTTGTGTGTGTACGTGCTGACAGACTTTTCTCCATGACCACATACTGCCACCCACTGGTGGTTGTGGTGGTAGATAGCCCTTGGTCTAATGAGGTTAGTAAGGGAGTTTGGTCGCGGTGCGTGGTATTGGGTGAGTGTGACGAGCAAAAATTCGCAAAATATGCAATAAAACGATTTCGCATTGTCCGCCATGTTTAAATTTGGCAAACGAGTTTCCATCGGTTATTACGTGACAAAGAATTGCTTGCTTACCTCTTGATTTGGAATTTAATTCCATATTCGATGTTGTAGGCTGATATGGGAACAGAATCGAAACATATTTTCTTCTCTTTTTCTTTAAATGCTTCTTAGCAGCCATGTTTGAATTTGGCAAGAAACTAAATATGAATATCTATGGCTGGCGTGCTAAGAAAACTGAAGTTCAACATCCAGAGAGTATAGAGATCAAAAATCAAATGTTTGTAAATCTATCGGACCAAACTGCGTGGTCATTCGTCCGTAGCTTACAAACTACTTACACCAAGATAAATAACCTAAGGACAAACACACACACCCATGCCCCAGGGAGGACTCGAACCTCCACGGCGAGCAACCGCGCGCTCCGCAGCGAGACGCCTTAGACCGCTCGGCTACTTCACCGCGGCTATAGAGATCAATGCTGCGACACTATCTGATGTGAAAGGTGTTACCGTTTGACAGCTGGGTCACAGAATAAGGAGTGGCTGGGTCAAAAAAAACTATGCGACGTAGTCCTACTCATATCCCGGCGGCCTCCTGTTATAATGTTGGCAACAGATGTTGAATAACGAGAATCATGTGACAGCGTCATAAGCCAATCGCGTGACACGCAAATATTTTGTCGTGAAATCAAGCATACAGCAAGAACAGCAGTATTTATCTACACTCCATGTGGTTCGGTCATCTTTGCAACGACTTTCTGTCGTGTTATTGATGTTGCCAGTATAAAAACACGAGGCCGCCAGGATAGAAAGTAAAATTTTACCGAATCAGATACGTCCGTTGTTGTCACATCTTACTATGACCAGCACTTTCACGCGAAACTCTTTTGTATACAGTCTCATGATTCACACTGTCTTACAATTCATTCCAAATTCCTATTCAAGAAGATATTTGTGAAAACTGTTACAAATACATATTCGCAATTATCCAATATCGTTTTCAGAAATGTAATTTGCCAGCCGCTTTCGGCGCTGCTGTTGCAATGTGTAAAAAAATTGAGAATAACGACGTATAAGCCGCGGTGGAGTAGCCGAGCGGTCTAAAGCGTCTCGCTGCGGAGCGCGCGGTTGCTCGCCGTGGAGGTTCGAGTCCTCCCTGGGGCATGGGTGTGTGTGTTGTCCTTAGGTTAATTTACCTAGGTTTAAGTAGTTTGTAAGCTACGGACTGATGACCACGCAGTTTGGTCCGATAGATTTACAAACATTTGAACATTTGAACGACGTATAATATCAAATATATAAGTTTTTAACTTCTCGGCGCGTTTTCCTCAATACTTTACCGACGATCGACAAAGTTGAAAATGCAGATAGGCTAACAAATGAATAATAGAGCGCTACACAACGGTCACAGTCATACTTCGATTAGTTGGTGTGGGTGATTTAATTATTACTGTTTCTCATCTCAACGATAGAAGTGTTTTCAGAAGTTTACTTCAAACAGAGAATTACACACCGCAATGTTAACTTTATGAACACAACATAACATTGAAAATATATCGTTCCGGAGTACGGACTTAATTTCACGTTTTGTATGAAAAACGTTATAAATATTCATTGTTTTTGTCAATTACTTCTACTTAAATTTGACATCTTAGCTAGGAGAACTGAGTTTATTGACAGAACGATCCAACAAGGATTCTGTTTTTGCTGACCTAGGTCCGAAACCCTAAAAACCATGATCTACACAGGCCCTTCTTTAACAACCGTTGCGAAGCACGGGCATATAAGCTAGTATGCTTATAATTATACAAGGTATTTCTGAAGTATCCTTTTTTGCTATGTACTGGGCAATACAAAACACCTTCGCTTCATGAAGTCATTGTGAATTGCGATTACGAAACTCGTGTTACCCTAACTGATCATCAGTTGGCGATTATAAAATAGAAGTGGACAGTTCCCTATTATGTTCAGATGAATGTACAGCTGCTTGACAATAGCATTTAGCGCCTAGCTACAGACCACTCCGCTGTTCGCCGTCGGAGGTTCGAGTCGTCCCTTAGGCATGGGTGTATTTGTTGAAGTGGTTTGTAACTCTAGGGACTGATGACCAAAGTAGTTAAGGCCCATAGATGTACAAACATTTTAACAATTGCATTTTTTAACAACGCCGGATGGGGCGTACCGAAAACATATTTCTTTTTTCGCAGACCACTTAATGAAAATGTCTATTAACTGTAGATATGTAACTTTTCAATTTTCAATGTACGTGAATGCTGAAGTAGATTCCAGAATAGATCACTACCGATGTCTTTTCCAATCCTTGTCCAATTGAGTAAGTGTTCCTGTTCCAATGATAACGCCGTCTATGAGTCGTTAGATTCTAGTCTTACTTCATTCTGACACGTTGTGAAGGGATAATGCATACATTGGAAGCTTGTATAGTGGACATATGCAGTGAGGACAGAAGAATACAATTCGCGTGTGGATTTTCGGTGTGTTATGTACAGGAAAGAAGTCAAATTGCTCTGAGAACAACAATCGGAGGTTACGACTCCGAAGAGTAGAAGACGTATGTAAATGAGAATTGAAAGGCGGGCAGTAATTTGCTCTCTAAGGGACAGATAGTGGATGTACATATGGCCTTAGACGGGGAACTAACTTATGATGATGAACTGAACACGAGCGGCTGTTTACTTTGCTGTCGGCGCTCGTGTAAAGTAAATTTGGAACCACAGTTTGTGTTGTGAACGCTACGTACTGTCCGTTCTCTTTGTAAAGGAGCCACAGCACGGTGACTATAGATAGTCGATGTGTCGATGTAAGTCGAAAGACTGTGTATGATATCGCAACACTGTTCGCTTGTTTTCGATGGCTACCTACGACTGTTCTAATGTTATTGTGGCCATATTATTTCGCTGTTTTCTCTATGTTTGAGGTGTTTAGCTGTCTTTTGAGATGTTGCGCTGTGCTGTGATGAGATATTTGGTGTTTGCTTTATCGCAACCGAAATGAGTGAATCTTAGTTGCTTTACAATTATTAAATGTACCTGAAATTCATATTTGCAACTTATAATAAATGCGCCGGCAAAATAAATTTCCAGACGAACGCGAAATCAGAAAAAACTGAAGTCACTTACAAAATACTGTTTTCATTAATAATATTAAACGTATTAGGTAAAAATATAAGTTGCTATAAAGTCCCTTAATAATATAATATATATTTTAATTAGTGTAGCATGTATTTGTTGCGGTCTTCAGTCCTCAGAATGGTTTGATGTTGCTGTCCACGCTACCCTAGCCTGTGCAAGCCTCTTCAGCCGAGAATACGTACTGCAACCTACATCCTTTTGAATCTGCTTACTGTATTCGTCCGTCGGTATCCCTCTACGATTTTTACCCCACACACTTCCTTTTAATGATAAGTTGACGATTCCTTGATGTCTCAGAATGTGTCCCACCAACCTATCCCGTCTCTTACGCAGTATATGCCAGAAACTATTTTTCTCCCCAATTCTGTTGAGCACATCCTCATTAGTTACGTGATCTACCAATCTAATCTTCAACATTCGCATATAGTACCACATTTCGAAAGCTTCTATCATCTTTTTGTCTGAACTTCTTGTCGTTCACGTTTCGCTTCCATACAATGCTACACTCCAGCCTAATACTTTCAGGACTTCCTAACATTTAAACTAATACTGGATATCAATAAATTTCGCTTGTTCAGAAACGCTTTTTTCCCATAGCCATTCTGAATATTATCTCTTCTTTACTTCAGCCATCAGAAGTTATCTTTCTACCCAAACAAAAAAACTCATCTACTATTTTATTGTGTTATTGTCTAATCTAATTCCTTAAGCATCGCCTGATTTTCTCACACTACACTCCATTACCCTCGTTTTACTCTTGTTAATATTCATCTTATACCTTCCTTTCAAGAACACTGCCCATTCCGTTCAATTTCTCATCCAGGTCCTTTGCTGCCTCTGACAGAATTACTATGTCACTAAACTTTAATTCCCTTTCCAAATTTCTCTTTGCATTCCTTCATGTCTTACTCCCTTCCCAACTACTGCGACCCTTTCATGACCGCCGACTCTAATGATTGCTGTCTGGTTTTTGTAACTCTTCTCTCCCTATATTTTACCCCTGCTACCTTCAGAATCTGAAAAAGTGTATTCCATTGTCAAAAGCTTTCTCCAGATCCACAAATGCTAAAAACGTAGGTTTCCCTTTCCTGAACCTATCTTCTAAGATAACTCGTAATGTGAGTATTGCCTCGCGGGTTCCTACGTTTCTCCTAAATCCAAATTCATCTTTCCCAAGGTCGGATTCCACCAGTTTTCCCATTTGTCTGTAACTAATTTGTGTTAGTATTTTGCAACCACGACTTATTAAACTGATAGTTCTGTAGTTTTCACATTTGTCTGCACTTACTTGGAATTGGAATCACTATATTATTCTTGAAGTCTGAGGGTATTACTCATATCTGACATCTTGTGTACCAGGTGGAACAATTTTTTCATGACTGGATCTCCTAACGATACAGCTGTGTATTTTGTAGCCGAGAGTATTTTCAGTCAACATATATTCAAATAATACATTCCAGTGTTACCATACTCGTGTGGTGTTAAGTGGAGGAAGGCACGATGTCGTCTGCTACGAGAGGTGGATACGCCGTAATAGTTGTCAGTAGGGACCAGTGAACTCACTGTACCGAGTCTATTCGACTTACATCGAAACAGCAATATCGACAGTTGCCGCGCCAGGCTCTTTAGAAATTGAATAGTCTGTCGCTGCCGGCCGCGGTGGCCGAGGGGACTGAGGCGCTTCAATCACGGTCTGCACGGTCACTACGGTCGGGGGTTTGAATCCCCCCTCGGGTATGGATATTTGTGCCGTCCTTAGTATAAGGTAGTTCATAAGTAGTTTGTAAGTTTAGGGACTGATGACCCCGTAGTTAAGTCCCATAAGCTTAACAAACATTTGAACATTTAGTCTGTCGCCTTTTGCCCGGCCCCTCGCACCTGGCCTCGTGTGTGCGTCACCCTGTCCCCCTGCCTGCGGCTGTGGAGCGGATGTCTCCCATATCTCAATCTCCGTAAAGGCAAAGGAAGTTACGACATTAGCTGCCGCCGGCCGTTAAATTAAATCAAGAGAGAAACTGGAAACTTTGTACTAGCCAGGATTCGGAGCCGGGTGTCGCGCTTACCAGGTAGTTGCGCTTACCACTACACCACCCAGACACAAAGGTCACCACCACTGCGCGGACTACCCTAGCACGCCTCCGGTTAGGAGCAAATTTTCAATTTACCCACACACCACTGACGTATGCCCTGGCCATTAGTGCTCATTACTCGCAGCATTTCGCCGATTTGCGTAAGAGTCCGAGTGTGTTCTGGATTCCATTGCATGAATTATCCGTTCACGAGATGCCAGAAGGAAGTAAGGGTAGAATAGTCGCACTTGCTCAGTTGAATAAGGTTGGAAATGACCACGGCAGTAATCTATTCTCGGAATTACTTCTGCACTCAAGTTTACCGAAAATGTTCAGTGATATAACTAACCATAATCCATTGCGAAGGATACGCAGATGATCTTGTCATAGTAATACTTGGCAAATTTGCTGACACAGTCAAGAATATCACACAAGGTGCGTTGGACATTGTGCAAGACTGGTGGAGAAAACAGGGTCTGGGGGTTAGTCGTAAGAAGACTGTTGTTGTACAATTCACAAAGAAGCATATACAATATTCAAGTTGGAATCTAAAGCTTTTCAATGAAGCGCTACCTGTGAAGGGGACAGTGAAATATCTAGGGGTTACCTTAGATGAGAAACTGACATGGACCCCTCACATTAGGAATATTTGCTCCAAGGCAAAAGGTACTCTGGTAAGTACCAGGAGAGCTTGTGGCAAAAATTGGGGCCTGAGCCCCAAGGGTATGCAGTGGATATACACCACGGTGATTAGACCCAGGATCACCTATGGGGCGGTCGTGTGGTGGAAGAAGGTAGAACAGCAGGTTGCTGCTAATGGGCTTAGTAAGGTGCAGAGATTAGCCTGCTTAGCCATAACAGGTGGAATTCGCAGCACACCAACTGCTGGGATGGAAACCATGTTGGATAAACCCCCATTACACCTTTGAGTCAAGATGGAGGCAGCAACTAGTGCATACAGACTCAAAACTGGCAAAAACTGGAACTCTTTGGGATATCCAGAATCACACACTAAAATAGTGAGTGAGGTAAATATATGAAAGGTTGGGGAAATGCCAGCCAACTATATTATAACCCCATACTGCTTCAACAAGCCTTTCAGTATAACAATTGGAAGTAGGGAGCAGTGGGAGAAAATAGTTATACACCGTACGGGGGATATTGTCTGGTTCACTGATGGGTCAAAATCAGATCAAAGCGTTGGGGCCGGGGTATACGGGGTGCAGCCAAGACTGGAGGGCGTCATCTCTCTAGGGAAACTGGCCTCAGTATTCCAGGCCGAAATCACTGCCATCAGGGCGCGTGTGGAGGAGAATTTGCGTAGGTGCTACAAAGACCGTAGCATCTATATCTTTTCAGACAGCCAGGCAGCCCTGAGATCACTGGCAGCTCCTGCAACAAGGTCTAAAATTGTTGCAGAATGTCACAGGGTTTTGGTGGAGCTAGGGGAAAGCAATAGAGTAAACCTATTGTGGGTCTCTGGCCACTCGGGGATCAGTGGCAACGAACATGCCGACAGATTAGCCAGGATGCGGGCAGATACTCCATTTATTGGACCCGAAGCTGTCCTAACAATCACCAAGGCAATGATCAAATTGGAGCTACGTAACTGGCTCAGAAGACAGCACGTAGAGTATTTGACCAAATTCTATCAACATAAATATTGCAAGGTAATGATGACAAAGGCATGTTTTAAAAGAAGCTCTGCAATCCTGGGCCTGAACAGGAGGGAGATTAGACTCATGGTTGGAATGCTGACAGGCCATGGGAATTTCAAAAAACACCTACATACAATGGGAATAACAAAAGAGGACCCTAAATGTAGGATCTGTGATGACGGTGATGAAACTGCATCACATCTAATCTTCGAATGCATTGCATTGGAGAGTAAAAGACAGAACATTTGGGACAACCACACCCAAAGAAATTGTGTCTAATAAAGAACTGGTAAAGGGACTACTTGCACTGTTCAAGGGCATTGGTTGGCTTTACTAGATATACAGGGAGCGATACCACACAATAAACTTAGTTTCGGTGCGGGCAGTGGCGGGTTGGGCCAAGACTGTTTTGGCTTCCCTGAGAAAATCAAATAAAATCAATCAAATCAACCATAATCCATAGACTTATCATTAAAAATCACTTTGAGGTACGTCCGATCGAGCGTTGTTCAAAACTGACGATTACAATCCCAAGGGCTTTCCAAACGGGGTGGGGGAGGGGGTCAGGAGGGAAGGGCAGTGGGTCGGTGGATACCGGGTGACTGAGAAAGTTGTTGTAAACAGTTAGGATTTTTGATAACTTTGATTTTGCTATGTATTTTTTATTGTAATCGTGATGTTTGAAAATCAGTAACAATTATAATCATAACCCATACTTTTGTTTCACTTCAAAAAAAAAAAAAAAAAAAATTCAAATGTTTGTAGAGTCTATGGGACTTAACTACGGGGTCATCAGTCCCTAAACTTACAAACTACTTATGAACTACTTACAACTAAGGACGGCACAAATATCTATGCCCGAGGGGGGATTCGAACCCCCGACCGTATTTCACTTCAAAATAATCGATAGTTTCATTTCCCTTTTAGCAAGTTGTTATAGATTGTGTTTTAAAACTAACACTAGGAAAAACACAAGTTTCAACTTTATTTATATTGCATCATTAATGTACTGCAAGTGACCAAGCTGTCTACGGATAAGAGGTGAGTGAATTTAAATTTATTAATGATTCGGATTCCAAGGGAGGCAAGTAGGGAGGCAAGTTGTTGAGTCTTCGTCAAACATTTCGCACAGACTTACCACCCCGATTTTTTATGCTCTTATATTTTTGATACAAGAATCGTAAGCAACTAGTTTGTCAGGTAGCTACCAGTATTTCTTGTCTATTGTGTGAAGCGCCCTTTCATAGAAGTATTAATTACACCACTGGCTAACAACATAATAATTAGTTTGTTAATAAAATTAGATCAGAAGGAGACGGTAAACACAGTAACTATTGCCAAGGTTGCAACCGATTCCATACTTAATCAATTTTGGCATTTTATAAAATAGACTTTGATCTTTACTTTAAATAATTAGTGAATTGAAGAATTGTCGACTTAGATGTTTCTACTCTATGATACATTGTACAAGTTCCTTTTGTTGGTATCAGTTAATGTTATAGATTGTCAATAATTTTACTCATGAGCACATTTACACTCGGTATTACTTGGTTTTCACCCTACTTAGCTAATGAACTATTTTGACAATACAACATTTTGTTTGTTAATGAAGTAGATCTTGTTCACAGCACATAACGTTATATATAATAATCACTACTAAGGACGCAATAGAACCAATGCTTAATCTGTGTCACAGTATATAGTAATCTAAACTTTGATCTTTAATTAATTAACGAATACATAATTCTCAACTCTAGCGTTTTCCCTGCACCATACCTGTGCATGGTATTCTGCTGCTATCACTCGCTGTTAGAAACTGTCTATTACTCCATCCATGCTCACTTTTATTTTCAGCATCAAATTTGTGTCAAACATTGGTCAGTGTTTTATTTAATTAATAAACTATTTTTCTGTCTGATTAAGGAATCGGACCTTGAGCTACAACCGGACTTGTCGTTCATTGTTTAAGCGCACTAACAGGGCCATACTCAATGCAATCAGTCGATGCTAGTCTGATTAACTATATTATTTACTCTTACTTGAATAACAGACATTCAGATAAGTTTTTATACACACAGTGCTGTGCCAGTCGCTGTCGCATCTGCTCATACAGAAATCCATTCACACACACACACACACACGCTAGTTTCTGATCTAGAAGATAATTTAAAATTTAACTTCATTTAAAACTTCCGGGCTCATAAGCCGTGGTAGATTTATAAAACTGTCTCCTAACGTTTCGTCTTCGGAAGACATCTTCAGAGGTAGAGTGACGAACTGCGATGAGAACTTGAGGGAGCGCCGTATATGTAGGCAATGTAGAGGGCACCACAAGACATCACGTGACGTCGGCTACGACACTATCTCTAGAGAAGCAATCGAGATCTATAAACATCGCAATAATTTTAACTGGAAAGAGGAAGCTGTTAAATTAGACAGAATTTGGACTTCTGCTTTACACCAGCAGAATGACAATCGATTCTTCTCTGTTGGCAATACCAGAGATAGTGTCGTAGCCGACGTCACGTGATGTCTTGTGGTGCCCGCTACATTGCCTGTATGTACGGCGCTCCCTCAAGTTCTCATCGCAGTTCGCCACTCTACCTCTGAAGATGTCTTCCGCAGCCGAAGATGAAACGTTAGGGGAAAGTTTTATAAATCGATCACGGCTTATGAGCCCGGAAGTTTTAAATGAAGTTGACGCCGGCCGTGAAAGCTTACATTGTATGATCAATTTAAAATTTATTTTATTTTATTTGAACATAATTGTTTGAACATTAGCTACTGCGAAGCGTTGACAGGTTTGCTAGTACCGAATAAAAAAATGTCGCGCCACAGTGAACATAAGGATTCGCACCATCAAGATCGAAAGCGAACTGCTCGGCAGTTACAGACCGAGTAAGATGTTAAAGCTCAGAGCTGGAAAGGTGCCTATAAGATGAACATTAACAAGAGCAAAACTAGGGTACTGGAGTGCAGTCTAAGAAAATCAGGTGATGCTGAAGGATTTAGATTAGGTAACGAAGCAATAAAGGAGGTAGATGAATTTTGTTACTTGGGCAGTAAAATAACAAATAATGGTCGCAGTACAGAGGATATAAAATGCAGAATGGCAATGGGTAGAAAAGCGTTCCTGAAAAAGAGAATTTTGTTAACATCGAATATTGATTTAAGCCTAAGGAAATCCTTTCTGAAGGCATTTGTATGGAGTGTTGCCTTGTATGGGAGTGAAACATTGACGATAAACAGTGCGGGCAGGAAGAGGATTGAGGCTTTGGAAATGTGGTGCTACAGAAGAATGCTGAAGATTAGGTGGGTGGATCGCGTAACTAATGAGGAGGTACTGAACAGAATTGGGAAGAAAAGAAATTTTTGGCATACCTTGACTAAAAGAAGGGATAGATTGGTAGGGCACATTCTTAGACATCAAGAAATTGTGAATTTAGCATCGGAGGGAAGTGTGTGGGGTAAAAACCGCAGAGGAAGACCAAGGGATGGATACAGTAAGCAGATTCAGACAGATGTAGGTTGCCGTTCTTATGTGCAGATGAAGAGGCTTTGCTCATGATAGGGTATTGTGGAGAGCTGCATCAAACCAGTCTCCGGACTGAAGACCACAACAACAACAACAATAAACCGTGCCAAGCATTAGATGATATTATACCTAATGGGACTTCCCTAATGTTTATCGCCTATGGAAATGCGAGAATGAGCGGCACAACTCGCGACATTGCGAAGCCAGTCGAGTGCTGTAAACCGAAATTCAGAATCCTGTATCTGCAAGCAGTCGCACGTAATGACAGATCTGCGCTGCTTCCTGCGAGTAATCAGCTTGTGTGGCCTTGATCGACGACACGTCACACCGTGGCCTTGCTTCCGTAATCCCCCCCGCGATACCGCGCGCTGATACTCTGAACGTCGGGAAGGGGCCTCAGGCCAACAAGCAGGCGTGTGCCTCGCGCGACCTTGGCGAGTGTGACAAGACGCGCAGTCGTGAATTACGATGTCTTGTCGACGAGGCATCTGGCCAGGAATAGCTCTGGATGCAATGTAAACAAAATTACGGGCTTTCTAACCGAATTAGTCATTTCTAAAAGGCCATAGCCAGTCCCAGTTCCATTTAGTTCAAAATCTGGAAGTACTCGAAGAAACGCGCATTCCCTGTGAAAAGATCATGTCGTACACCATACCCCAATTAAAAGAGAATACATCTTGTGACATTTCATAGGAAATATTAATGATCCTGAGTAAAAATACCTCACGATAAAACAGTCACTACTAAGATTTTTTTTATTTTTTTTTTTTATTTTTTTTTTTTATTTATTTATTTATTTTTTTTTTAACGAGAATATTGTAAATTTCATGAACGTAAGAGTTTGTCTAACGATTATATCAGTTTCGAACTATTTACGAAAAACTAGAATTGTCATCTATTAAGTTCTATATAAACCACACACCTTTATGAACTTTTTCGCTTGCAAATTGTCGTTACCTTCAAAATTTTCGTAAAATCTTGAATTTGAAGATCAATCATAAGACGTCAGGTGTGGAGTCGTTTGTTTACATGAACTTACAGCTCAAAGGTTATTATATGGCCTAGCGGCCGTGTAGCGAAATACCCACACCTTACCTTTAAATAATTAATTTATTGCATGAATTGTAACCTTTTTTCACCAACTTTTGTAACGAGTTATATTATTTGTTAACCACTAAATCGAACTGTATAAATTTCTTCAAAATTCGTAGTCAGTTTATTTGAAACAGAATTTGCAAACGTCACGTCACGTCACGTGACGTATTCCCGTATGGGCGCCAAAATCTATGTATTTAAACATGCCGCAGTTGATGGCAGTTGTAAGTAGTAAGCAGTTGTAAGCTGCTGAAAGTCGTGGGCAGCTGCGGTACGTTCTTGTAAGTTCCGTTGCCAGGAGCTTTAGACCAGATGTATACAGTGCTGTAGTGTGATGGAAGAATCAATAAAAATCCGTTCTCATCTAACAACGACTTTATATTGGTAGAAGAACCTTGGAGAATGTGCTGCTATTAACTTGACCAAGAACTTCTCTTTTTTGAAGTTTGATTCGTTGTGTGGCTTGGAGTGCTTTAGTAACAAGCAACCCTAGCGACGACCTAAGCCACATTCACGCAGGCCTCGCAACGTCTCAATCTTACACTTAAGTATTACAAAACGGTTTTTTTTTCTCCTGAAAAATTTATGTTGGCTGATATAGAACCTTTTCGAAATGGCTGATTCAATAATGTATGCATTATTACGAGCATTACACACAACAAGTAATACCAAGTACTTCATCATGTATGTGAAGTATTTCACCGGAATTTGTTTCAAATGTTTGTATAGTCTATGGGACTTAACTACGGGGTCATCAGTCCCTAAACTTACAAACTACTTATGAACTACTTACGAACTAGGACGGCACAAATATCCATGCCCGAGGGGGGATTCGAACCTCCGACCGTAGTGGCCGTGCAGACCGTGACTGGAGCGCCTCAGTCCCCTCGGCCACCGCGGCCGGCTCTGAAGAACTGTCATCGCCGTAATGAACTAATATGGTTTGACGTATTTCTGTCGGTTCTACGGTGTGGAGAAAACAACATTACGATAACCGATATAGTAGCAATAACAGAAAGTTGCTGCATAGGAGGTTGATGATGACTAGTGTTTACCAAACTAATTACACAAGCAGTTGTGTTCAGATAGTGTAGTGAGAAGGTAGTGCAATGCAGCAACAACATGACTTGCTCGAAGCTATGACATGGACAGCCATAGGAATGGGTGGCAGCAGGGCAAACACAGAGGTAGCTGCTGCTATTGGAGTGTCCTAAAGTGTAATTTCCAGGTCTCTGATGCGATTTCACGCAACAGGAACTGTTAAAAGAAGGCAATGCAAAGGTCGTCCATGGGTAACATCAGCAAGGGATGACCTTTATCTCCGGTTAACAGCCCGACAGGCTGAATACAACTCAGCCGCAACGCACCCTGCACGCAGCGACAGGACGCGCAATAACAAAACAAACAGTCCGAAATAGCCGTCAGGAATGTGGCCTCAACGCAAGGAGCTTATGGTGTGTGCTCCATTGAAATCACGATACGTTTAGCCCGCAAAAACTGAGCGAAGGTATATCAGGATTGTTGTTCAAATGTTTGTTAAGCTGAAGGGACTTAACCGCGGGGTCATCAGTCCCTAAAATTACAATCTACTTATGAACTAACTTATACTAAAGACAGCACAAACTTCCATGCCCGGTGGGGGATTCGAACTCCCGACGGGGAACGACGTCGGGCATCATAACATAACACCTCAATGCGCTCGGCCGCTCCGCCGCGACCATCAAGATTGGAGTCGTAACGAATGGCGCCGGGTTCTGTTCACAAACGGTCAAGATTTTGTGATCAGCCGGACAATCGTCGTTCCCTCATCTGGAGAGAAAGTGGAGTTCGGAAGAACCCTACTCATGTGCAGGAAACGTCACCATGTCATGATAGTGGACGAATTTGTGTAGGCAGGTGCCGTTCTGAATGGCGCTTTCACTGTTCAGAGGAGAGGTATAGGGTCGAGATCCTTCCACCTTTCATTGTGCCCTACGCTGGTGCCATAGGAGACAGATCCCTTATGGTGGACGATAACGCTCGTCCCCACAAAGCTGCACTCATGGACAACATGCTTGAAGCTGAGAAAATTGAACGACGGAGTGGACAGCTTGTCTGGGATGCTCTTGGCAAATGTATTGCAGCCAGACCAGCACCTCTCACGAAGGTTGCAGAGTTGGTTATTCCGCTCTTGAATTAATGGCCAACTGTCTCTCAAGAGCTGATTGTTAACCTAATACTGTCCATGCCACACAGGTGTGAAACTGTACAGGCCGTCCAAGGTGATAACACCCCATATTAGAGGGCAACGAGGATGACTTTTTCTCTATTATGATAGCCCCATGATGCCTTAATCTAAGTAAACACCACGTAAACCTCATTAAAGATTGGAGACAGCAAAATATCGTACTGTATCCCACGCAAATTACCACTGTAACCAATATCTGATTAAACAATGTTACCATATGTTTACTGTATAACAGCACCGACGTACTAATGTTGACCGTTCTACATGTCACAGAGAATCGCAGCTCCAATCATTTACATATCCGTCGACAGTGTGTGTGTGTACGAAGTTACATTGACATCAGGCCATTTTACGCGGTTACATCACTTTCTCTACTACTAACGAGCAAGGTTGCGATTGGCAAGACACTGGATGCGCATTCACAAAGAGGCCGGTCCAGATCTAAAACATCTAGAATGAGCTCCTTCATGGTTCCCCACATCATTTAAGGCAAACATTGGGATAGTGCCTTTGCAAAGAAAGGCTAAGTTCCTTCCCCATTCTCCTGAATACTAGCTAGTGATCTTGGCGTGTATGGGTCGTTTGGCATTAACTTTCCTTATTTCTTTAGAGCTTCTCATCGACGAATTGCCTTTATCGATGCAGGGAAAACCAGAAAAACAGAATGCGGATGACCGGGCATTGACAAAGCACTCCGCCACATCGATCTGTAGCGAGATTAGTACATTAGCTCTGTTTGCCGATGGATCTATGTTGATATCTGTTGAAGAGTTTATCTGCTAGTCTGTATGAGGTAACTGCGTTATACAGCCAAACAAGCGAGCTTAAGGCACCGAGCACCGAACTCTTCATAGCCTAGTTTGCGCAGCCAGATACAGGCTGTCCGTGACATCCCTATCAAGAGTGTGATGATTCACGTTTCTATCCTTTCCTTGTGCTTCGTCTCTAATAACCTCGTCGTCGTCGGGAAATTAAATTGTCCCCCTCCAGTACACATATAACAAGTATTTGTGAATTAATGAACACAATAAGCATGTTTTATAAGTCTCTTATTCCACAGCTGTAGTTACACAGTTCCAAAAAAAATTCTATGGGACCAAACTACGTTAGTCATCAGTCCCTAGACTTTCAAACTACTTAAACTAAGTTAAACTAACCTAAGGACAACACACACATCCATGCCCGAGGGAGGATTCGAACCTCCGACGCGGAAGGCAGCGCGAACCGTAAGGTGGCGCTCCAGACCGACAGTTTCAAAAGACAGCTAATTATTCTACACACTGAACAAAATAAGCATTTATAGTAAATTATTTTCTGTTTACTCTTAGAGCCGAATGTGTTATAGTAATTAACGTGTAAGTTCTGCTTTGTTTTCAGGTGTTATCTGCCCATACAGTCTGGTCGTGGCCGCAGACTGATGACCACGTCTCGAGTATGGGTGAAACAACAGTTTTGCAAAATACTTTCTTTGCGGGTGAACTACACTTACTGTGCAACCTTCTAATGAAGAATGGTTGTCTGGCATGTTTCTTTCCCTTGAAGGAAGGAAGATTAGGGTTTAACGTCCCGTCAATACCGTGGTCATTAGGAACGGAACATACCCACTGACTGATTTTTGCTGGGGATGGCGTAGGAAATCTGCCGTGTCCTTTGAAAGGATCCATGTCGGGCCGATTTTGCACGGATTTAGGGAAATCACGAAAAGCTTAAATAGGGTGGCCGGAGGCGGGTTTGAACCACCATCCTCCCGAATCCGAGTCGTGTGTCACCACTGCGCCACCTCGCTCGGTGCCTTTTCTACAATTGGTTTTTGTGCTGATTCCACTGTAAATCACTCCATGCGCTTGATGGCTGTCACTGCTTCCAGTGACTTTTCGTCGTTGGTGTAAGCATACAGTAATGAGTGTTTCTGCTTCTTTTCAGCAATACGTTATATTTGTTTTTGTTGATGATAACTGACAATCGGTACAAGTGCCAACCATCTGCCTGTATTCCTGCATACCGTTATAACTGTGTAGCGTTGGCACTTTTCTATGCTGTTTTGCGGTCTTCATTCCGAAAACGTCTTTGATGTTGTTCTCCCTGCCAGTGTATACTATAGAAGCCTCTTACGTATATTTCAACCTGTAAACATTAAATATAAATGTTCGGAAGTGTCCTCTAAATGTATCGGTATTGAGTGTAGCCTTCCACGGAAGATAAACATGAACGTTAAGGAACTCAGACAAAATACACTTGTATTAGTCTCCCTCTTCACTCTTTATCCCCCAAACATTTTACACTACCAGCGATTCATTCATGGCTCACAATTCGTCATATCAATCTCATTTCCGCCGGCCGCGGTGGCCGAGGGGACTGAGGCGCTCCAGTCACGGTCTGCACGGCCACTACGGTCGGGGGTTAGAATCCCCCCTCGGGCATGGATATTTGTGCCGTCCTTAGTATAAGGTAGTTCATAAGTAGTTTGTAAGTTTAGGGATTGATGACCCCGTAGTTAAGCCCCATAAACTATACAAACATTTGAACATTTTTGAATATCATTTCCATTGAGTTCCTCCTCTTTGGTTTTTATATGGTAACACATTGGGCACGCATTAAAAAGTGGACTTTGGTTTAAATCCATTTCCGGCCATCCAGAATTAGGTTTTCGGTGATTTCCCTAAGTCACTTCAGGCAAATGCAGGGATAGTTCCTTTCAAAGGGCAAGGCCGATTACCTTACCCAAAAATCCGAACGTGAACTTTGTCTGTAATGACCAATCTGTCGACGGAACGTTAAACGATGATCTTCCATCTTTCTTTCGTAGATATTAGATATAAACAAATTTTCAAAATTCTTCTGTAGCGGTACATTTTGCAAGCTTCCGGATGAACTGATTGACACTTTCGTACAAGGCTACCTTCGTGCAAATACCATCAGATAATTTCTGTGTTCGATGTTGACATATTTCTGTTTCTTCGAAACTATCGTTCTGCTATTGAAACTCTACATTTCACATCCTATCTATTTTGGCTGCTCTGATTTATTTCGCTGTCAAAACTGCACATTCGTTGACTACTTTTAGCGTCTTATTTCCATGATTTAAATGCCACTTCATTCCATTAACCTTGTTTGGTTTCGTTGACATTAACCGTACAACGTCTTTTGAAGACACTATCCACTCCATTCAGTTGCTCTTGTAAATCCTTCGCCTGTTATACTAGGGTGACCAGACGTCCCGTATTTTACGGTATCGTCCCTTATTTAGGCTGACCGTCCCGTTGTCCCGACTAAATAAATACGGACGTATATTTTCCAATTCTTTACTAACCGTCCCATATATTTTGAAATAACGATTTGTAAGTAATGTATACCCTAACCAAAGGCAGTGCAAACTTGGGTCTACCAAACTATAAAGAAAATAGGCTCCAATAGAAACTGAATGAGGCACGATTGTATTTATTTTTTATGTCATGAGGCAACTATAAAATAATACAGTATTTAATTAGCTATGCAATGTATTTGGCTTTTTCTTGTAACACTATATTTGGCAAATTTTTCTATTACCATATGACTTGGTACGTCTTCGTTATTAGGATTTCCCTATATTTAGTTTTTCCCTTTTCAAAAACCCCAATTTCCTGCTCTTGTCCCGTTGGTTTCATGTTATTTAAGCAATTAAACACTTTTACAGTCATGGTAATTGTGTTTTTATACTTTAAATGTCGCTCTTTCTTCCCACAACAAACAGTACTAAAACTGAAGTGATTTCGAGAGAAGCAAATGTAAATACGAGAAATACCAAATATGACACGTTTGAGTGAAGACAGCCGCGGTGGAATGGCAGAGCGGTCTAAAGCGCCTCGCTGCGGAGCGCGCGGTTACTCGCCGTGGAGGTTCGAGTCCTCCCTGGGGCATGGGTGTGTGTGTTGTCCTTAGGTTAGTTTACCTTAGTTTAAGTAGTTTGTAAGCTACTGACTGATGACCACTCAGTTTGGTCCGATAGATTTACAAACATTTGAACATTTGAACTGAAGACAGACAGAGAGAGAGAAATGTTCGCTACTCATGTACGTCCCGTATTGTGGTTTTGGAAATCTGGTCATCCTATACTATACCCTTCCACCTTCCACCTTAAGCAAAGAGCTTAATATGAGCTTGCCATCATTACAAGTGGTTTGCTTCCTATAAAAGTCTCTGTAGTTTTTCTGTATGTGCTGTATCCACCTTTCCCGCTATCACTTACACATTTAGGCTTCACGTCGAACCGTTTCTGCTTTGCCAGTGTGCCCCTATTGTCAACCTCATTTTTTAGACTTCTGTATTCCCTTTTGCCTGCTTCGTTTGTTCCCGACTTTATCTATAACATATTTCAAATATATTGAGAATTTCCTATCGTAAGTTACAGTAACCGTATATCATCCTAACGTCCTTCGGAGAAGAAAATAAGGATTTACATCGATGCGGGCGCGCCTTCACGACCATTTATGTATTTAGACCTTACACAACAGCCATATGGTTACCAGGCGTCCTCTTTTACCCGGACATGACCTCTTTTTTGGACCCTTAAAAGTGGTCCGGCCGGGTTTTTAACAAAATGGGGAAATGTCCTCTTTTTGCCGTTGTGCAACTGATTCATCTTGAAAGTGCGTAAATACAACTCTCTGAACTGTCACAATAACTCTAGAGACTTTAACCTTTCTTGAAACAATGTTTTTAATTTTCTCGTTTCTGTGCCGTCGCTGCTCTGAGGTCAAGTTACTTCGGAAGTATTGAAATAATAAGGCGTCGCAGTTGTCGCGGAATACGAGCTTCGAGGCGGCCAATTAAAACCATACGTTTGCAACAATACAAGACAGGGCAATACACACAGTACAATATGAAACTCACCCTCCCTTTCTCTGGTCGAAGTGTTGTGCCGCACACAAAAAATAAGACGTTCAGTCCGTCGAGCTGGGACTCGGCAGTTCTGTGTGTTGTCTGTCAAGGACACTTATGACTTTAAGATCAAAAGCCAGTGCAATGTTAGTTATACGTAAGTTGAAGCCTTGTTCAAAACTTCATACAAATAAGGTCACATGCCACAGTCACTATTCGTCTGCCGGCCGCGGTGGCCGAGGGGACTGAGGCGCTTCAGTCACAGTCTGCACGGCCAGTACGGTCGGGGGTTCGAATCCCCCCCTCGGGCACGGATATTTGTGCCGTTGTAGTTCGTAAGTAGTTCATAAGTAATTTGTAAGTTTAGGGACTGATGTCCCCGTAGTTAAGTCCCATAAGCTATACAAACTCTTGAACATTTTTTGAACATTCGTCTGTTTAGGACGAAAGTGACGTAACCACATAAACAGTGTTTTGGAAAAATCGAGTTAAAGCTTTTGTCCAAAAAACTGAGTAGCTTTAAATAATTAATTGCGAGCCTTTGTACGGCAAATACGAAGTTTATTTTATTCATTACTTTTTTCACCTAGGCCTTACATATTCCATTCACTCACTAAAATCTAGATGTTAATCATGTATATAGTCACGTCGGTCTGATCCGAAATGGGAGCATAGCTATATCAAGGAACGCTTAAATAATTTTTACAGTAACTTTATTCGTTATCAGGTAAAAACGGAGGGGGGGGGAGGCGAGATATAAGTATGGAACAAAATTTTCAGCACTTATGACGATAATTACAAGTGGTGACGTGATGAAATATTATGGCTTTACTGCTATGTAGTCATGTAATTCGTTCGACGGGTCTCAACATTTCATGTTTCTTTAATTTGGAAGAAGATGAACAAATTTCGTAAGATGTATTACAAACAAGACTCTGATAATACAGTAGAGACATCATCACTAATACTTGAGTTGTCAATACGAGAGAGAAAGACAGAAGTTTCTTTTATGACTCTAGAAATGTCCTCTTTTCTGAAGACGGGCATCTGGTAACCCTACAACAGCCAACGCCGCCTCATTTTGAGGCGACGTAGCAGGTATCGGCCATATTTGGCGTTCCGCTATCCAGTGGTGTCGCAGACAGGCGTGCAGCCTTCTGGCGACTGATAACCGCGTGACGAGGAAAGTGGCGTCAGTCCGCCTCATTACGCAAGGCGCGCTGGGGTCGTGCCAGGTGTCTCGCTGCGACACTGACGCCTCTCTACAGCACGCTCCTCCAGCTGCTGACGGCTTTAAGCGTCAGCTGGTGTTGTGAATCACTCATGAACGATGCTCTGACGACGTCGGTGGACCCATAGTGACCTCACAACCACTACTAGCACTCATCTCTCTTCATATGTACGAGTATATTAGCTTGCTAAAATAGTTTCCTTGATTTGTAGGAGGAGAGGGGCATAGAACAGTGGCGGACTGAGGCTGTTGAAGATCCCGGGCAGCGGCGAAACGAAAGGAGCCCCCCCCCCCCCCCCGACCACTTGGAAATACATGTTGTTGTTGTTATGGTCTTCAGTCCGGAGACTGGTTTGATGCAGCTCTCCACCCTACACTATCCTGAGCAAGCCTTTTCATCTCCTCATAAGAACGGCAACCCACATCCATTTGAATCTGATTACTAAACGCGTCTCTTGGTCTCCCTCTGCGATTTTTACCCCACACACTTCCCTCCAATGCTAATTTTACGATTCCCCGATGTCTAAGAATGTGTCCTACCAAGCGATCCCTTCTTTTAGGATATGCCAAAAATTCCTTTTCTCGCCAATTCTGTTCAGTACCTCTTCATTAGTTATGCGATCTACCCACCTAATCTTCAGCATTCTTCTGTAGCACCACATTTCAAAAGCCTCTATTCTTTTCCTGTCTACACTGCTTCTCGTCCATGTTTCACTCCCGTACAAGGCAACACTCCACACAAATGCCTTCAGAAAAGATTTCCTTACACTTGAATTAATATTCAATGTTAGCAAATTTCTCTTTTTCAAAAATGCTTTTCTTCCCAGTGCCATTCTGCATTTTATATCATCTGTACTGCGACTGTCGTGTTATTTTACTACCCAACAAAACTCATCAACCACCTTCATTGTTTTGTTACCTAATCTAATTGCTTCAGCATCGCCTGCTTTTCTAAGACCGCATTCCATTATTTTTGTTTTGCTCTTGTTAATGTTCATTTCATACGATAGCTTCAACACACTGTCCATTCCATTCAACTGCTCTTCCAGGTCCTTTGCTGTCTCTGACACAATTACAATGTCATCAGCAAAACGCAATGTTTTTTTATTTTTTCCCCCTGAACTTTAATCCCTATTCCAAATTTTTCCTTGCTTTCCTTCACCGCCTGCTCGATGTACAAATTGAATAACATCGGAGAAAGACTACAACCCTGTCTTACTCCCTTCCCAACTGATGCTTTCCTTTCATGCCCTTCGAGACTACAATAACTGCGGTCTGGCTTTTGTACAGGTTGTAAATAACTCTCCTTTCCCTATATTTTACACCTGCTGACTTCAGAATTTGAAATAGTGTATTCCAGTCAACAATGTCAAATGCTTTCTCCAAATCTACAAAAGCTAGAAATGTAGGTTTGCCTTTCCTTAATCTATCTTCTAAGATAAGCCGTAAAGTGAGTATTGCCTCCCGGGTTCCTATGTTCCTCCTTAATCCAAACTGATCTTCCCCGAGGTCAGCTTCTACCAGTTTTTCCATTCTCCTGTAGATAATTCGTGTTAAAATTTTGCAACCATGACTTATCAAACTGATGGTTCTGTAATTTTCACACCTGTCTGCGCCTGCTTTCTTTGGAATGGGGATTATTACATTTTTCTTAAAGTCTGAGGGCATTTCGCCTGTCTCATACATCCTACACACCAGTTCAAATAGTCTTGTCATGGCTGGCTCTCCCAGAGACTTTAGTAGCTCTGAGGGTATGTCATCTACTCCTGGGGCCTTGTTCCAACCTAGGTCTTCCAAGGCTCTGTTAAATTCATCTCTCAGTATGGTATCTCCTATTTCATCTTGATCCACTTCCTCTTCCCTTCCTACAACATCGTCTCTAAGTTCATTTCCTTTGTAGAGCTGCTCTATTCTTTCGAGGTATTTGGAGGCTCCCCAAGACCGGAGGCCCGGTGCGGTCCCCCCCCTCCTCCCCCCCCCCCCCTTTTAGTCCACCACTGGCTTAGAAATAGCAGTAACTGGTGATTAATAAAGCAGTCGACATAAAGTTGGGTTAGTTGTTAGAATATGAGTGACACGTGAATCTACTAGACGCAAGCCATTGGCGTGGAAACACGCTTGTATTTCTATGTCCGATAGTAGGGTGGGAACTGCCGTGAGCAGAATCGTATGAGGCGTCTGATAAGGCAAACATCACCGAATGACGTCTGGACATTATTTACGAGACCAGCTACAATGGAGTATTTTCAAATGATCGCTCATCTGTCTTCCGAACATTTTCAAAAATATAAGACGATTGTTATAATAAAGAAACAGCAACCAACTAAATTTGATTATGTATGTATTTACTAAATAGCGCCGTTACAGTTTCAAAATTTTCATTTCGTCATCAGACGGCTCTTCACGTCCACATACATGTTATTTAAATTTTGTTTATTCATATAATTTAGCTTTTGGCGAAAATCCTTGGTTGTGTGGTGCCCTACATACAAGTATGGGACAGAAGACAGATGTTGTCTGCAAAGTCCAGGTCCTCCAGGCGCTCATATAGAGTCCACTGAATAGCTCTCCTTTTCTCTTGGGTTACCTTCTTCATAACACCATCTAATGTTAGCAAGAACAGCAGTGGTGAAAGCAAACAACCTTGCCTTACTCCAGAATTGAGTGTGAATGGTTCTGAGAGTTTTCCCTCATGTTTCACCTGAGAAGTATATTCTCTGTACATCATCCTCAAGGTACTGATGATCTTTGGAAGTACTCCACAATTCTGCATTGTTTTTCACATAGCTTCTCGTTGTACTCTATCAAAGGAGTTTTAAAAATCAACAAAAGTCATATATAGCGGAGACCAGTATTCCATAGATTGTTCGATAATGATGCTCAAGGTGTTTATTTGGTCAGTGTATGAACTGCTTTCTCTGAAGCTAGCCTGTTCTTTCCTGAGCTTACTATCTATTGGCACTCTGAGGCGGTTTATTAAAATCCTTGAAAATAGTTTGCTGGGTGTTACAAAAGTGTGATACCACACCACTTGTTGCACTTTGTCAGGTATCCTTTCTCGGGCAACTTAATAAGGATTCCCTTCCTCCAATCTTCCGGGATAGTTTCTGTGTTCTAGATTTCTAGGAACGGGTGTGAGACGTGGGAGATAACTGCACAAATTAAAGCAAAAATACAAACCTTCGCCGGCCGCGGTGGCCGAGGAGACAGAGGCGCTCCAGACACGGCCACTACGGTCGGGGGTTCGAATCCCCCTCGGGCATGGATATTTGTGCCGTCTTTAGTATAAGGTAGTTGATAAGTAGTTTGTAAGTTTAGGGACTGATGACCTCGTAGTTAAGTCCCGTAAGCTTAACAAACATTTGAACATTTGAACAAACCTTCATCAACAAATATTTGAGGATTATTCTGGAATTACGCTGGCCAAATGTTATCTCAAATCAATATCTATGGCAACGCACCCAGCAACGGAAAGCCAAGGTAACCATAAAAGAAAGGAAATGGAGATGAATAGGACACATCCCGAGAAGAGGTCCGCAACATATTCCAAAGAAGGCTTTAGAGTGGAACCCGCAAGGAGCAAGGAAGAGAGGCAGACCAATATCGACCTGGCACAGGACTGTTGAAGCGTAGGTGGCAGCCGCTGACCACTCTTGGAGTAACATCAAGAAGATGGCAACCAACATGGTCAGGTGGAGAGCTCTAATATGTGCCCTATGCTTCACACCGGAGTGAAAGGAATCAAGTCAAGTGTGCCTCTATTGTTCCGCTGCTCAATTTCGTCAGCTCATCGCCGAGGCCTAACACCCTGTTCCATGGGAGATGTTGCAATGGCGTAGATGGCCCTTTACAACGCCGTGCGCAGTTCTCTGTCAATCACAAAGTACATCATTCGGTGGAGGTCGCTATACGACTTGATGATTTTCTTACTCTACATGCTATTATGTTTCCGTTCTTGTGTAGACTATCTACATAGTCTAAGACATGGTACAAAGTAATGTTTAGAAACGAGGAGGATGTAATCTTGTTCATTCCATAGTACTATATGATGATCTCCCTCTCTCATATACTATGTTAAATTCACTTTTTCACTTAGTTCCTGAGGACTGTGAAAGTTCTCGGTACGGACAAGCAGCTTTCCGTTTCCGGATACTTAGAAATCACCTCCAACGCTATTTAACCACCTGGATACCGCAGCCTTAACCTCCTCACCGTTTCATTACTGTCAGCCACTGAGAGCCTTTTTCATCTTGCCGAAAACTTGAAAATTTAGCGCCAGTGTCATTTTGTTGCGCGATAACGCAAAACCGCACACGACCCTCCAAGCTTCAGAACTGCTCCACGCAACTAAAAGGTATGGTAACATCCTCAATACAGTCCAGACGCAGTGGCATGCAGTTATCGTGTGTTCGGCAAGATGAAATAGCATTTCGGTTGCTCGAAGATTCCGAAAGTATAAGGAGATGAAAGAAAGCTTTATCTAGGCGGTTATATAGCGCCGGAGTTAATTTCTACACATTCAGAATCGAAAAGTTGGTTGCCCGTTCCGTAAAATGTTTACGTGGAAAAGTGATCTCAAGTTGTGTGTTGTGATAGGAGTGTTGTCTATGTGCACGTGGTTTTTAAATGGCCACGACTTGCGAGTGCAACTTAGTTTTTTATTCGCCGCCGTATTAGAAAGTGGCCGGATGCTCTTCACACCTTTAACTTACGACAGGGAATTCGTGTACCACTAACTGAATGCGTAAGCAGTCACCCATGTGAAAGTGAGCTAGCGTTTTCTAAAAGGTCGTCAGTCGTGTAACTGAGGCGGGGCGTGTGTGCCAGCCTGGTATTCTCCTAGTCGGATGTGGGAAACCGACTAAAAACCACATCCAGGATGGCCGGCACATCGGCCGTTCGGCGTTAATTCGCCGGGCGGATTCGATCCGGGGCCAGCACGCCGCCGCAGCGGAGCGGCTGAGCGCATTGAGGCGCTATGCTGCGATGCGCGAGGCCGTTCACCGTCGGGGAGGGGGGGGGGGTTCGGATCCCCTCGGGCATGGATGTTTGTGCTGTCTTTAGTATAAGTTAGTTCATAAGTAGTTTGTAAATTTAGAGACTGATGACTCCGCAATTAAGTCCCTTTAGTCCAGGCAAATTCGCAATGGGGGGAAAAATTTATAAGTTGTGAAACTTTGGGAAAATACTCATATGGGGTGTAGTAATAAGAAACAGAAAAGTTCCCCTTCGTATGGGGGGTCCCCCCTTTTATCGCCTCCGAAAGTCAATTTATACCATATTTTAAATTTATACGCAAAAAGGCTCGTTTTTCGAACAGAGCACTTATTATATTCCTCGCAAAACTGTACAAAAGATCTTGTGCATTTTTTTCATTTATAGGAATGGTATTTGAGGTATAATAATTGCAATAGAATTCTATTAACATAATAATTTGCAGTTTTTGTTATGTAGTACAGTATTTAAATGAATTTTTAATAAGTATGGAAATATTTTTAGTCTATATATTTAACTTGATAATATTTCTTTTACAATCAGCATTATTTAAATCAGAAGTACGTGCCAACAATGAAAACGTCAAGTTCCCCTTCCCATTCACTCAGGACTCCTCCTACATCTACTGTTACTGCCGTTTAGTCCTACTTGGTGTTCAGTTGAATTAATGTGGTGAACTGCGAAAGTAGTGCTAGATAATCATGTTTTATGAGAGTATTCATCAGTTTGTGGTGTTATGAAGTGCTTCTTCTTCGTCCCACTTCTAAACTGAGAAAACAATAATGCTGGACCCTATTTCTGTTTTATTTGTGGTAAATCTATTTCGGAAGGAGAGACATCAATAGTGACGAAGGGCTGACCACCTCCTGGACACACTGAAGCGGGGCATAAAATAACATGTTAACTGGGCGACACTTGTGTCGCCCAGTGCTGAGATCTTGTCGCCCAGTGGCTATGGGTAGTGCCGGCAATTTACTTTTATTGGATGACATATCAAATGTACCGGGAATTAAAAAATAACCTCTTGTAAATCATTTAGAGCATAGGTTCCCAACCTTTTCAGTCTGGTTACCCCTACGACCTACTAGGGAAACTGATTTTGGCTGTTAGAAACCTATGACGTTCCTGCAAAAGTAAAACTGGGAAACAAGCGTTCTGGTGTAAAATGTGAAATTTGCTCTAAACATATTCAAGAAACACTGAAATTATAAAAAAAATGTACTTTGCACATTGCTGATGGCGTCCGATGTGACGGAAAAAAGGAAATGGAAAGAATTATTGACCATTTTAGCAGCGAAGCTCACAAAGCTGCTGTCAACCTTAATGAAATGGAAGAAAATTGGTTGGCACAATCTGATAAGCACCCTTGGGTTAAAACCCTTACACTACAGATAAAATAACACCACTGATTGAACTAGCATTGGATGTGTATAATGAGAGTCGTACAATGACTCTTTCTGCTCATTCTTGGCCGTCACGATCACTAACAAAGATTCACAGTGACACCCAAATTTCGTCATACAAAAACAATGGTTTGGAATCCGAGTTTTCTCCTCTCACTCCTTCTCCAGCTTTATTGCAGAACAGAAACCCTGTAATGTATCGCTAGATGCTTGATGTTGTTGTAGGCCTATTTTAAAATATTTCGTGAAAATTGTTTCTTGTGTGCATTAAAACATTTATAAAAACGGCAAAAGAATTGTTTTTACCTACAATCTTACAAGTAAAGGTATAAAATTACTGTTCAATACTCTTTGAAAGAAAACTGTTACACTAGAACTTTACTTTCTTTAGAGACGTTTTTAGCACCAGGATCTCATTACTCATATTCTTCGGAATTAAGTAATTTTCTTAGATAGCTTAAAATTGTAACTGTGTTTCTTTCGCGTTGGTGTACAGAATTCTGTAGAGCAAAAATGTAAATTGAGGAACCATAATGTAATATGAGCTTCTAAGACATATAATGATTTATTAACTTTTACAGAAAGGGCACAGGAAGGTATTTTAAGTAATCATAGTACTGATATTAGTTTAATGTAATACTATTTTCATGTAATAGCCATATCATATTAAAGCGAACTTATAACAGGTACGGTATTCTTTTTAACTACTTAACAAATAAAAGACAAAAACATCAATTGAAAGATTGATTAACAAAATTAGGAGACATAAATGATTTCTTCAAAGTCCAAATTTAGTATTGTTCCACAAACATTTCTATTTATCATTAAAAACATATATGAATAAAAATCAATTAAGGGACAATTAAGCAGCTTTGATTTTAATAATAAAAAAGGCTTCAAAATACGGTTTTAGGCATCAATATTTTGAAATCTTTTTTCGGGGGAGGGCCCTCCGGAACCTCTGGATCATCCTTCCAAAGTCGCCCGGTGAAAATCCCTTAAAATATGTTCTGCACTGAAGTGAATAAGGTTTGTCGATGTGAATATATTAAGGAACGTAAAATAAAGAAAGTAATTAATCAGAATGTTACACAAGCAGATAAAAAAAAGTTTGAGATCCTCTTCTCCAATCAGTTTCAAAAAAGACTGTTTCATATTTGCTGAAAAATGTGACATAGAAGTGGAAGCAAGACCATTTCAGCTGTGGTTGCAACAATACTCTATATTTGTGTATAAGGAGTAATTGTATTCATTAGGATCTGGATTAGTAGCTTCTCAAGAAGAAAATTGTTACAAAGCAGTGTCTGTTGGTGAAGAAGCACTTCGAACAATAAGTACTGTCTCGCCAAAATTTGGTTCTCTGAAGCTTACGCGATCTCGCATAGTTAGGACAATGTGCATGTCAAATGTTTGGCTTGAAAAAAAATATATAACTGAAGTAGATACAACGCAGTTATTTCAGAGAATACACTCACCTGATGATTTAAAGGGTTGCGAGGGGACTGAGGCGCTCCAGTCACGGTCTGCACGGCCACTACGGTCGGGGGTTCGAATCTCCCCTCGGCCATGGATATTTGTGCCGTCCTTACGATTAGCTAATTCATAAGTAGTTTGTAAGTTTAGGGACTGATGACCCCGTAGTTGAGTCCCTTAAGCTATACAAACATATGAACATTTTAAAAGGGTTGGTTCACGTACGAATTATCAAGTGCACCAATGACAGCAGAGGATTGATGAGAAAAACAAAAAAGTCGTCGCTGTACAATCTTTTCAATCAAGAACCTGAAAGGAATATGGACAATGACGAATCTAAGTTCTTTGGTGTGGCCCGAGAATGGAAGTTTTCATGACATTTATAAAACCTTAATAACCTAAGTTCAGAGACATTATAAACTATTATGTTGTTGTTGTATTTGACGGATATTCGCAAAATTCTCTGACCTAAGAAACCATTGAACGCCAAAGACGAACGATGAAGTGGACCTCACGAGAAATTTTCTTTAATTCCGAGACGTTATGTGTTGAATCACAGTCCGTCTTTCTTAGTAACCTCAGCAATAAGGAAATGTTCATTACACAGCTTGTGCAAAAACTAGACAGGTTTGGTATTGAAACCAGGATTGCGGATGGCAATGCAGATGTTGAAATTGTTGCAAAAACAATAAATGCATCATAATTTTACAGGCAACTTATTATAGTGGCTCCAGATGTAGATCTTCTTGTGGTACTTATTGCTCTTTCTCCAGACGATACAGACATAATCCTGATGAACGAAGGTAAAGGTAGCATCAGAACAAGGTGTCAGTTCTAAAGATATACGTGGTTCCTCACTCATTCGTGAATGCAAGAATTCAATCCTGTTTCTTCATGCAGCAAGCGGTTGCGACAGCAATTAAGCCTTGTTTGGGAAACGAAAGCTCCAAGCTTTTCAACTATTCAACCGGTATTCCTTACTTCATACTATTCCACGGATATTTAACGATACTGCTTCCTCTCCTGACACCATTGCAAAATCAGGAGAGAAATTTATACTGTCTCTTTACACAAAAAGATTAGAGTGTCCTGATGATGACAAATGAAATTCCATTCGATTTAAATGTTTAAATGTACTTGTGGGTCAGGCAAACAATGCTGTTACACTCTCTCGTTTGCCGCCCACTACTGAAGCAGACTGCAGGACGCCTCCACTCTTATCGAGTTTACCTACAAATCCAGCTGCGGCTGGGGAATAACTTGGATCCCAGAATCTGGGGCTGGAGAGAATCAAACTCATCCCTCTCCCCGATTCACATGGAACGAGCACCTGCTCCAGTGAAAATACTGCTACTGATTTCATACGACTGCACTCAAGGCTGCGGAAGAAGGTGTGGATGTGTGAAAGCTGACCTATATTGCACGAAATGTGCAAAAACTGTCGCGTACAAAGCTTTGAAAGAAGATTTGGATGATGGTTTTATATTTAAAAAAGAATTACAGGAATTTATTTATTTGAAAGATACTGTTGTATTTTAATTGTCTACATGCTGTACACATGATTGTAAATGTAACAAAAGTAATTATTGATTAGTTTTAGAGTAATTTTCAATTTTCATGATAAATAATTTTCATTCCAGTAATTTAAGTTCATAAATCTGAAGTAAAAGACTGTGAAGCAAAAACTGTACCGTGTAAATATGTCTGTTTTCACGGAAATTAGACTTCATTTTACCTTCAAATTTTAGCGCTCATAAACTAATTACCTTACTTAAACATGAATTTGAGCTTTTCTGAGAAGAATTTAACCACAAATGTTTTCTGTCATATAGATAACTTCGTTAAACGAACCGTTTTTCGTGAAGGTTGGCAGAAAGGAAAATAAATTAATTAAGGGGTGGGGAGGGGGAAACATACCCGTAATGGGAGGGAATCTTTCTTGTTTATTACTTGTACATCCCCTAAGAGTGTTTTCGTAAAGTTTCAAAACTTAATAATTTTTAAAATATTTTTTGTGCTTTTTTTAATACAAATTACATTTAACCTTTCTGTTTCCTACTTCTACATCCCCAGCAAGTGTTTTCCCAAAGTTTCAAAACTTTATAAAATTTTTCCCCCATTTTTCCTAATTTGCCTGGACTACTTAACCTTCACAAACATTTGAACATTTTAACCAGCACGCCTCCCAGAAGCAAAGTTAAAATCGTGTCGCTACCCGGGCGAATCAAAATAATGTATAACAATAACGATTAAACATTACCTACTTAGCATGCGGAAGTTCTTCAATCTCGAGGTCTCTAATCTTCAGTTTGCTAAATGGACCACTCCGATGTCAAACTTCTAGAAAACGGATTATGGGACACTGCCTAATACTGTGTCGGACCTCATTTTTCTCTATGAAGTGCAGCAACCCGATTAGGCGTGGACTCAATAAGTAGATGGACGTCCCCTGTAAGATAACTGATTGAGGCAAGCTACATCTGTAGTCGTCCATTATGCGAACCTGTTGCCGTTGGAAGAATCAGTGCACCGTGACTAGACACTTCGTCATGTATAGAAATTCCATCATTGTTTGGGAACATGAAGTCCACTAGTGGCTACAAATAGCTTCCCAGTAGCCGAACATAATTTCCAGCCAATTATTCGGTTTACTTGAACGAAAGAACAACAGAGGTAGGTGACACCAGAGGGCAATGTTCTACGAGAGGTGTAGTGCCGACCAGGGAGCAAGCACACCCTAGATCGCCTAAACATAAAGCTGTGGTTAGAAGAAAGCACAGGTCACATTTGTCAACTAGAAGAGTAAAAGAACACACCCATAAAACTACTGTTCAGATTCATTGACGTCACCTGTTGTAGAATCTTCTTGAGTTCAAACAATAATGAGGTATTTAAATGAAATGATTTCTTTAATACCAGTCATAATCGATTCGGAAAATATAGAACTTGCGAAAGCCAACTTGACTTCCAAAACGGATTAATCTCAGTACCACACCAAATATTACTAACAAAAGTATGATCAAATGGGAATATGAAATGAATTTTTTGAGCGGAATGAGGATTTCTCGATAGAGAACACCAAGCACATTATCTTAAGAGTGAGATTCCTCGTCAGAAATAGCAATAGTTCAGGCGGTCTCCAGGGCCCTTGGTGTTCATGTCCTCCGTTAATAAATTGGCATACAACAGTAATCTCTGCTTTTTTTGCAGCATGCTTTAAATTTACGGAAATATAAATCTCCTCATATCACAAAGCAATGAAAAGTAGTGCTCTGTAACAATAATATCCTGGAGTCAGTCCCCGAAAAAAATTTGTGTCGGCACAACTGGTCACAGACGGAGCGCGCACAATATTGGCCGCCGGGGGGTGCACAGCCGGTGCGGCAGAGCAGTGTTTTTCAGCCTACGGGGCGCGAAATGTTGTTCAGGGGGTTGCTGCCACGAGATGATGAAGTTGCATCGTAAACAGTGATCCCATTCCATGTTTCAGATGTTTGTATAGCTTATGGGACTTAACTACGGGGTCATCAGTCCCTAAACTTACAAACTACTTACGAACTAGCTAATCCTAAGGACGGCACAAATATCCATGCCCGAGGGGGGATTCGAGCCCCCGACCGAAGTAGCCGTGCAGACCGTGACTGGAGCTCCTCAGTCCCCTCGGCCACCGCGGCCGGCTCCATGTTTCAAAGCTAGGATTTCCTAATACAAGTCATAGGCCTATAACGTTACCCTTGCTTTCGTATTATGCCATAAGTTGTTAAAATTAATTCCGCGATTATAATTTGGACAAAGGATTGGCTGTATCGAAATTTTGGATTTGGAATAATTTAGTTAAAACACAGCACAAATTAACGTTCAGAAACATTAAGCCAAATACACCGCGGGCTGAATGTTAGAGTCGGGCACCACACAAAGCAACGGCACGTTATAAGACTTATGGAAAGCATCTAGCTGGATCCTATGCTTCGTACTGCAGAAGCTGAAAATGTTAATCTTTTCTTATTTAATATTAGATTATTCGAGATACTTTCCGTACCAGACTAATGCTCAGACAGTTCACTTTGCCTTTCATTGTTGTATAACCGTTGATGAAACATGATAGAAAGAGGAAAAAACGGTCGCGGCTTCGTAAAATTACAAAAGAAATGATTGCAGGTTTTGTAATCAAGCAAGTTCTTGTATAAAAATGACTAATAGGAAGTGAAATATGAAGACATACGAACGATCGTGCTGAAAACATTAGAAAATAAATATTTGACGTGGAGGGATTCATTTAAATAAAAGCCAAAGAGAGGGGATGATTTTAAATTTAAGTAATATATTTTAACAACAACTTACATCACAATTACTTACATTGAATGGATACATGAATGAAAGACGTCTGTACAGAACAAACATAGACAAGAAAGTGATAAAAACTACGATCGCGGTTCCGTCTTCTCGCTTGTCCGGAAGTAAAAAGTGACGAACGAAAATTAAGTCAGTTATATTGCGAGCTACTGATAAAATAATAATAATATTCTAGTGTACCGTTACACTTACTTTATATAAAAATTAAGTAGCGGAATTTGTTGTTTATCATAATAAATACACCTTGTTAACGATGAAGAAACGAAAAGCCAGAAAACGACAGTTAAATTAACAAGATGTAGTCAGTGATTTTGAGAATTTTCAAGGAAAAAGGCCTAATGCAGTACAAACTGACAAGCATCTTGCTTAGCGCGGATAATTCGATACTACGTCTTGTTTACAATGTGTAACAATCGTTATGAAACAAATATTTTTCTGTTGGAATTAATTTGAAATTAATATAATGTTTTACTTTCTGGAAAGTAAATAAAATAATTAACCCTATAGTATACAATACTGTACTTTTTCTCCTTACAAGAAAGTTGTATCAACAGAAGTGAATTAATTTTGTTGGATTTGAAATCACAAACACAGAATTTGTTTGCAGTTCGGAAAGGGGGTCGCCAGAATATTTTTACTTGAAAGGAGGTCGCGTCTTGAAAAAAGTTGAAAAACACTGCGGTAGAGGAAGGATCAAGTCTAGTGGTTTGGAGTTCTTTGCTGGCGGGAGAGCACAGAGACTGTCGGCCAACATATGGAGAGCGAAGTATCTGAACAAGTAATCCCTTACCGAATGAAAAAGTCAAACTGGACATTGTGCAAAAATCAACTTTTTTAAAAAAATAACTGGTGATAAGTACTACAAATCCGAAGCGGCGCCAGGTGCTTGGACACAGCGATGCCATTTTACAAGGTCTTTGAACAGTAGGATCCCTTGTGAGACCGTCGACTTCCGCAGCCTTCCCTTCCGGACGAGGGAGTGAACCGGGGCACTGCTTTGGACGAAAATTCATCTTTGTGCTTCGTCCAAGCTAGCCTGAGACTTCTTGCCTGACCTTCAGCAGAGTGTCACAGAGAGGCTAAATTTTCCTAGAAAAATCTACTCATCAAAGTTCCAAGAACGAGTAGTAAGTGAGGGCACTAGAACAGTTTCTAATCTTCTCTGCCGGCCGCGGTGGCCGAGGGGACTGAGGCGCTCCAGTCACGGTCTGCACGGCCACTACGGTCGAGGGTTCGAATCCCCCCTCGGGCATGGATATTTGTGCCGCCCTTAGTTAGTTCATAAGCAGTTTGTAAGTTTTGGGACTGATGACCCCGTATTTAAGTCCCATAAGCTATTGAAACATTTGCACATTTTACTTTTCTCTCCCGTAGGGATCGCCAAAACTGTCAGAAAAACAAGGGAGCCCACAGGAGCAGTAAAGCGACCATTCTACCTGTCCTGCAGGGAACTGGAAGGAACACTGATGAGCAGTAAGTGCACTGCGCCATGGAAGCACTTTCGTGACTTTAGTTGCCAATTGGAAAGAAATGGGGTTTCAATTTAAACAATTAACGGCTAGAGGTTTCCTTCCACCCAAGCTGTTTGGCTTTACTTACTTTTGCTCACCTTCTTGCGGCACAGATTTTGAGAAAAGTGCCGTTAGTGGACGGACAACAGCATGTATGGGAAGTCGTGCCAATCTGCTCTCCACCTCCTCCTCCGATCGAAGTGAAGAAGGAAGCAAGCTTGGAGTTCAACGTCCCGTCGACAGCGTGGTGATTAGAGACGGAGCTTACGCTTGGAAGGTTTGGGTAAGGATGTGGAAGGAAATCGGCCGTGCCCTTTGAAAGGAACCATCCCAGCATTTGCCTGGAGTTGAACCACCATCCTTCCGAATACGACTCTAGTTTGTTACCACTGCGCTACCTCGCTCGGTGGATCGAAGTGAGGCAGAGGCATCAGCAGCTTTGTCTGATCCGCACATTCGCCTGCCAACCTGATTCACACCATCCCAATGATCTTATCTCATTTCCCCTCGAGACGAATAGTTTATCCTGGATAAGACCTGTGCAAACAGTTGCGGTGGAACTGTTTTGAGCGATCTTTAAGACTGAGGATTTAAATGTCTGTTGCAGTTATGTCATTACAGCTTAGTGAATGAAGAGTATCAATTTCTAGAAAAAAATTAATCTATACTAGCGGAGCTATTAGCAACTGCCAAGTTGAACGAAATAACCGTGAAAAGTCTTGCACAATACAACTCAATAATTTCAATTGTTTAGCCTGTTATGTTTATCATGCATATGCGAATAAATACTACTCGTCTTTTGCAACTAAACGTTTATTTTGTTTCCCATCATAAACATTCTGTTGCAAAACATAACTAATATTTACGTTTATTCACGTGTTACACATAATTAAAGTAGAAATTGTGAAAGAATTATTGCAAATAGTAAAATATATTTATCTAGTATTAGATTTGAACAAACTTGTTTTTGCTTCATCTTTCCTCCGAATAATTAATATATGTTTCACCTGTGGAATTAATATTGTATGTGCGATTGTGCGTGTTCATTGCATTATTACGTTTTTTTTTCTTTTTTTTTCATTTAGATGATTCCATTGATTATTATAAGACAGAGAGAGAGAAAGACAAAGTGAAAAACTGTGGTTGGATGGCTGGGGGGTTCATGTCAATTTCGAGGAAAAGAAGGGACGGAAAGCACAATTTCGTCCAAAATACATCTGAAAACTAGGCCCTACTGAAAAAAATATTTTCATTAATTTTTAAACTATGAAAAATGATGAGTTGGTTTACGTTTTAGGAGGCGATCCACTTATAATATTGTAAAAAGATATAAAAAAGCCAAGATCGCTGTCATCAATTTTTATTTACGACGACCGGTTTCGCTGAACTATGTCAGCATCATCTTGTCAAATAAAATATTTTACAAGGCCATAATCTTGTAATGTCAATCATTATATAATGACATAGTGCACCTATGCACTGTAAATTGTTATATAACAACTGATTGACATTACAAGATTATGGCTTTGTAAAATATTTTATTTGACCAGATGATGCTGACATAGTTCAGCGAAACCGGTCGTCGTAAATAAAAATTGATGACAGCGAGCTTGGCTTTTTTAATATCTTTTTACAATATGAAAAATTAGCTGTACTACTGTTTGGTAATACTGAAATACTACGCATGGTAGAAAAGGGGGTAGAGTGGGATGGAGGGAGTATTCTTTGTGCCTACACTTTAAAAGAATTGAAAAAATACTAATTTTGTTAGTTGTTGGCTTATCACAACAACATACTTTTTAAAACTAACTTGTGTGTAACTGTGGCAAAAACTTGTTTTAGTACACTCGTAGCAGTACCATCTCTCTTGTTTGTACTACCAAAAATGGGGCACCTTACGACCAGCACCGAAAATAATATTTAAAATACAATTTTCGTTGTTGTTGTTGTTGTGGTCTTCAGTCCAGAGACTGGTTTGATGCAGCTCTCCACCCTACTCTATCCTGAGCAAGCCTTTTCATCTCCTCATAAGAACGACAACTCACATCCACTTGAATCTGCTTATTATACGCGTCTCTTGGTCTCCCTCTGCGATTTTTACCCCACACACTTCCCTCCAATGCTAAATTCACAATTCCTTGATGTCTAAGAATGTGTCCTACCAATCTATCCCTTCTTTTAGTCAAGGTATGCCAGAAATTTCTTTTCTCCCCAATCCGTTCAGTACCTTCTCATTAGTTATGCGATCCACCCACCTAATCTTCAGCATTCTTCTGTAGCACCACATTTCAAAAGCCTCTATCCTCTTTCTGTCCACACTGCTTATCGTCCATGTTTCACTCCCATACAAGGCAACACTCCATACAAATGCCTTCAGAAAGGACTTCCTTAGGCTTAAATCAATATTAGATGTTAACAAATTTCTCTTTTTCAAAAACACCTTTCTACCCATTGCCATTCTGCATTTTATATCCTCTGTACTGCGACCATCATTTGTTATTTTACTGCCCAAGTAACAAAACTCATCTACCCCCTTTATTGTTTCGTTACCTAACCTAATTCCTTCAGCATCACCTGATTTTCTTACACTGCACTCCATTACCCTAGTTTTACTCTTGTTAATGTTCATCTTATATGCACCTTTCAGCACACTATCCACTCCGTTCAATTGCTCTTCCAGGTCCTTTGCTGTATCTGACAGAATTACTATGTCGTCGGCAAAACGCAATGTTTTCAATTCTTCACCCTGAACTTTAATTCCTTCTCCAAATTTCTCCTTGCTTTCCTTTATAGCTTGCTCAATGTACAAATTGAAAAACATTGGGGAAAGGCTACAACCCTGTCTTACTCCCTTTCCAACCACTGCATCCCTTTCATGCCCTTCAACTCTGACAACCGCTGTCTGGTTTTTGTACAAGTTGTAAATAACCTTACGCTCCCTATATTTTACTCCTGCTTGCTTCAGAACTTGAAATAGTTCATTCCAATCAACATTGTCAAAAGCCTTCTCCAAATCTACAAAAGCTAGAAATGTTGGTTTGCCTTTTCTTAATCTATCTTCTAGGATAAGCCGTAAAGTGAGTATTGCCTCCCGTGTTCCTACATTTCTCCTGAACCCAAACTGATCTTCCCCGAGGTCGGCTTCTACCAGCTTTTCCATCCTTCTGTATATAATTCGTGTTAATATTTTGCAACCATGACTTATTAAACTGATGGTTCTGTAGTTTTCACACCTGTCTGCACCCGCTTTCTTTGGAATGGGGATTATTACATTTTTCTTAAAGTCTGAGGGTACTTCACCTGTCTCATACATCTTACACACAATGTGAAACAATTTTGTCATGGCTGGTTCTCCCAGAGACTTCAGTAGCTCTGACGGGATATCATCCACTCCAGGGGCCTTGTTTCGACTTAGATCTTTCAGTACTCTGTCAAATTCATCTCTCAGTATAATATCTCCTATTTCATCATCATCTACATCCTCTTCCCTTCCTACAATAGTGTCTCGAAGTTCATTTCCTTTGTAGAGCCCCTTTATATACTCTTTCCACCTTTCAGCTTTCCCTTCTTTGCTCAGAACTGGTTTTCCATCAGTGTCCTTGATATTCATAGAGCTGTTTTTCTTATCGCCAAATGTTTCTATTATTTTCCGGTAGGCTGTATCTATTTTTCCCCTATTTATACATTCTTCTACATCCTTGCATTTGCCTTCTAGACATTCCTGCTTAGCCATTTTGCACTTCCTGTCAATCTCATTTCTTAGTCGTCTGTACTCCATTTTGCCTGTTTCATTTACTGCATTTTTATATTTTCTCCTTTCATCGATTAAATTTAGTATCTCCTGTGATATCCAAGGATTTTTTGTAGGTCTTGCCTTCCTACCTATTTTGTCCTCTGCTGCCTTCACTATTTCATCTCTCAATTTTACCCATTCCTCCTCAACTGTTTTATTTTCCCCTGTTTCTGTCAATTGTTGCCTGAAGCTCCCTCTGAAATTCTTAAGAACTTCAGGTTCCTTCAATTTATCCAGGTCCCATCTCCTTATTTTCCTACCTTTCTGTAGTTTCTTCAGTTTCAGCCTGCAGTTCATAACCAACAAGTTATGGTCAGAGTCTATGTCTGCCCCTGGGTATGTCCTACACTTCAAAACCTGGTTCCGAAATCTATGTCTTACCATTATAAAATCTATCTGGTATCTCCCGGTGTCTCCTGGTCTCTTCCACGTATACAACCTTCTTTTGTGATTCTTAAACCAGGTGTTTGTTATAACTAAATTATGTTCCGTGCAAAATTCTACCAGGCGGCTTCCTCTTTCATTCCTTTTGCCCAGACCATATTCCCCCACTATCTTCCCTTCCCTTCCTTGTCCTACTACCGAATTCCAGTCTCCCATAACAATTAAGTTTTCCTCTTCCTTAATTGTCTGAATAATTTCCTTTAGCTCCTCATATATTTCTTCGATTTCCTCATCATCGGCAGAGCTAGTTGGCATATGAACCTGTACTACTGTTGTCGGTGTTGGCTTCGTATCTATCTTGACAATGATAATGCGATCGCTGTGCTGGCCATAGTAGTTTACCCGCATTCCTATTTTCTTATTCATTATCAATCCTACTCCTGTGATACCCCCAACTGATTTTGTATTTATAATCCTGTAGTCACCTGACCAGAAATCCTGTTCATCCTGCCACCGAACTTCACTAATCCCCACTATATCTAACTTCAACCTATCCATTTCCCTTTTTAAATTTTCTAATTTTCCTACTCGATTAAGGGATCTAACATTCCACGCTCCGACCCGTAGAATGCCAGTATTGTCTTTCCTGATGATCACATCCTCTTGAGCAGTCCCCGCCCGGAGATCCGAATGGGGGACTATTTTACCTCCGGAATATTTTACCCGAGAGGATGCCATCATCATATGTTCATACAGTAGAGCTGCATGTCCTCGGGAAAAATAACGGCTGTAGTTTCCCCTTGCTTTCAGCCGTTCGCAGTAGCTGTGTGGCAAAGCCGCATTAGCTGATGTTACAAGGCCAGCTCAGTCAATCATCCAGACTGTTGCCCCTGTAACTACTGAAAAGGCTGCTGCCCCTCTTCAGGAACCACACGTTTGTCTGGCCTCTCCACAGATACCCCTCCGCTGTGGTTGCACCTACGGTACGGCTATCTGTATCGTTGAGGCACGCAAGCCACCCCACCTCGGCAATGTCTGTGGTTCATGGGAGTGGAATTTTCGTTAATTGCAGTTAATTTTTTCTCGCAATATACTTTTTAACAAAATACTGAAGAGTAAGTACGGTTCTTAACTTAAAAATAATGAAAACTACTTTCTTTGCAAAGGTCGCATTTAATACCAAAACTTTAATTTTTTAATTAAGTATAACTGAAAAATTTCAATGATTTATGAAATTTGATTCAAGACTTTATTGGAAATGTAATGTACCTCACCAAATTACCCTAAAAATAATAACAGACTGCACAATTTACGGATCTGTCAACAGCTCGATACATGTGCTGCGACATAGGAAACAGCTGACGGAAGAACCGCTGATATAGAGACTGCCAAAACAACTCGTGCGCTCAATTAACTGATATGCATGGAGTGGTTTTTTTCGGATAAGCTTATCCATTGACTCAATCTTGTTAGTGAGGGTAACGTAAAAGACTAAAGAGACGGTCATTGGCTGTAGGGAACTAGAAGGCCAACACAAAGGTGTGATCCGTGTTATAAGACTAACGGATGAATTACTTGATCACTGAGAGGGGAACATCCTGTTAAAGTGTTATAAATTATCGAAGTTGACTACGTATAGTTCGATATTTTAGGGCCAGTTTTAGATACAAACATCAGCACCGTTTATATAAGTAACGGGTAATGTGGCTTCATGTTACGCAACGCACAACAAGTACAACCACGCACTTCCTGAACAGCTCGTGTGACGTCACCTCCTCCAGCCCCCTCACTGCCCCCCCCCCCCCCCTCATGGACCAATAATCCCTCCCTCCTCCTCCCCCTCCCCACCGAAACCTTAGTTCATACATTTGTTCACTGTGTTGAGGTGAGTTAGTATTTGTTATAAATTATATTTGTTTCTAGAATAAGCTCTGGACACTGCGTAGAAAGGTCAAGGGGTGTTTGCTTGTTAGCTGTTATTAACAAAATGCATACCGAGTGGCCTAGGGTGATGCTAATTGTTAATGAAAATTAGGCGAGATTCTTCCAACTGCCTTTGAGGTCAGTGTATTGTATTCACCATTAGACTTGTATGTTAAAAACAAATTTTGTTGAGTCGCATCATTTGATGTCTGTATGATGTGCGGTCAATTGGTGACCTAGGAGGAGTTCGTTTGTAATAATAACTACATGAGTTTCTCCATGTTACTAGCGAAGACCGTGTCCTCTAGAAGAAGGACACGAAGGTGGGTTTGGTTATAATGATTTCCTTAATGATTACGGAGATCATCCAACTTGTTTCTGCGTAATTATCGATAAAAAGATGACATTCAAGATCGTTATAATCGATTCGTAACAGGAGATGGCCTATTGTTAATAACAAATTCTGTTCCTCCAGGTCTATAGTGTTATTAATTGTTATAATAGTTAGGCAAGTGTCTACATTCTACTGGTGAGGACAGTGTCCTATAGGAAAAGGATAACTAGACCAGAGTCATGGGCCAGCGATATGCGCAGGTACAGATCACAGTAGTATCGCGTACACAGTGGCCTTGCAATTAAATCTAAACAACGATACAAAAACGGAAATATCAAATAAAATAAACGTTTTCGTAACTAAGAGATGCTATATGCAATATCCATCGATGTAATGTAAGTACTGTTGCCTGAAAAATTTCAAAATAAAATAACGAACATAGGTTCTTTGCAGGCATCACTTGAGAATGGGATAAGCCGTAACGGTATTCGTGAAAAAATAAAATATTTGCAGCTACTTGGGTAATTATAATTTATTAAAATATCTTATTATGGGGCCTACAAAGAGAAAAAACGTTTCTGTGATATTTGCAAAAGTAACGGCGATTTGTCACTGTGTTGTCACTTTCAGGGACATTTTACAGACATTTGTTGGCTACCAGCGACCAGAACCTCCCTCTAGAAGCGGCATTATGCCCTGTCTAGGCTGTTATGCGTCGGATGGGAAAATTTTTTTTCAAGTAAAAGTTACTCAGAATTTAATATAGAATTTTTTTTTTATTTTTGGATAGTTTGTCTCTTTAAATATTGTACACATGTCTAAATTCTTCAAATATCTATACCGTCATATTATTTTACGCAGTCATTTAATGGAAATTGGAAAAATGATTTGAGCCTGATATTTCATCTAGGGATGAACATATCACAGAATAATACATTCATAATTAATCATCATGATTCATTATTTTTGGGCTTGGTTTTGTTATTTCCGAAGCCACCCCCCCCCCCCTTATATTGAATTTCTTTGAAAAGCTCTATCAAAGGACGATAAGCAAAAGAAATTATGAAAATAAAAATCGCACTGGCCTTTTTTGGCCCATATTTTCCAATACTTCGAACAAGAAATAATAAAAATATAAATACCGTAATGTAAATAATATAAAAATATATAGAAACCACCTGAAAAATGCTCTTCTCAGTGCACAAAAAAATAAAAAATATTCCTGTCTAAGCAACACTGACAGAAAAATGGGGAACTAGCTGCCTCAGTGCTCATCCCGCCTTTCCCACCAAACATTTTGGCATGTCAAGATATTCGCGCTCTTTTAACACAGAACATGCTAAATCCGTTTACCCATTTCTCATCGTAAAGAAGGTTTCATACACATCATATCCCTATCACTGCCACTGCCGATATAAGCCTCTCTCCCTCACTGTTTCGTATTCCTCCCATTAGCACTTTCTTCCGTTTGTGCGTGTTACTACCATTGCCTTCATCCCTTTCTCTCCATTTTGCCTAACTTCTTCTGCCATTTTCTGTGTCGCATTCTTTTCCTCTTACATTGCTATTGCCTTTTTCTTTCTCGCAGCCTGCTCCGCATTTCTTCAGTCGCGATTATTCCTTCTTTATATCTATCCTTGCACTTTGTTCGGGCTTCAAGCTCCTTGACTGAGAAGTTTAGGAGATGAAGGGAAGCGGGCAAAATTTTATTATTTAATTTCGACGATTTGAAGGATTCAGATCTACAAAGTTTATGTGTAGGTTACATTCACCTCTCTTTTTTTCACTTTCATTCTCTTCTCTGCCTTTTGCTCTCACTGATATAGGCCCGATCTATCTTTTTTACTGCCACTGTTACTGCCTCTCTCCCACAATGACTATCTGTTCTCTCCCTCTCACCTACTCAAATAGCCATTTCTTTTTTCCACCTCCACTCTGCTAATCTCTTTCAGCACAAAAAAGCATGAATATGTTCATACGCCAATATTTTCTGAGGTAGGCGGAATTACGACTGAGGCAATTTTGTTCCCCACTTTTCTGCCAGTGTTGTTTCAAAATGGTCAAATTTTTGTAATTCTAAGGAACCAAACTACTGTGGTTTTCAGTCCCCTAGGCTTACAAACTACTTAAACTAAGTTAAAATAACCGAGGGACAAATCACACACACTCATGCCCGAGGGAGAACTCAAACCCCCGATGCAGGAGACTGCCCGATCCGTAACGTGGCGCTCCAGACCACGCGGCTACTCCCGCGCAGGGAGTTTTGTTTAAACAGGAACACATTTGCCTTTTTTGTGCTTCGACAGGAGCATTATTCATCTGGTTCCCTTCTTTTCCTTGGAACGGCAGGGTGTGCTGCTTATATAAAACAAATTCTGTCTCAATAAGGATGTGATAATTTCTTGTTATGTCTCGATACATTTATATACGGTACTGGGTATTACAAATAACAAAAAGAAATTCAGTAGCTTATCGAGAGGAGATATCAGACAGTACGATATCTAACTTCTCGCGGAATAGTGTTCTTGAAATGGAATGATAAGTATTTCGTATTACACAGAAGTGCGCACGCCAAGAGAGTTCGTCTGTAGGACGCAAAACCAATATCTCGAGAATGCAATGAGTTATTATTGTGTTCTCAGTTGTAAATAACATCGCGACATCTTCTCTGAATTTCATACGCTGCTATATGTAAGCTAAAATCAAACACACGTAAATTCTACGCATTGTGTTACCTCTGCAAACTCTTTAAAATATGTTACTATGCATTACTTAATTTGATGCTGCGCAGTAACTGTAGCGAATAACGAAAATGAAAACAAGCCTTCACCGAGCGAAGATATCGAACTATAAGTTGTGCTAAAATCACACTTTTTCCGGAGAGTACATTTTTTAGACTGGATAAGAAGTTTCATAGCAGTCGGAACGTCGTCTCTTAACACAACCGATATTTTCGGTATCCAAGCAATATCGATTATCGGGTTTATATAAGCGAAAAGATTTTTCAAAAGGAGAAAATGGCCTTTCTAAATAAACGTCTATTTCTTCTATTGAAATACTGGAGTTGAAATGATTTTGAGAACCTAGTTGTTCATCATTGTCGTGGAAATTGCTCAGGCGTTCCTGATAACGCACTTTTAGGTAGTAAGGTAAAGGAAATTAAATAAATAAATAAATAAAAAATAAAAAAATAAACTGAATGCAGTTCTTAAGATCGTAAGAATTAGCTTAAATATGCTCTATTACGCTTGTTTGATGACACTTTGAGCTGTGACAGTTTTTCTTTTCTGCAATTTGTAGTGCCATTTTTAGTCATGTGTTGAACCTAGTGAAGTTTGCAATTATATATTTATCGAAGAAAAAAGGGGGAATATCAATGTTCAGCTTTTTAAGTGGAGAAATTAGATATTATCTGCGATTGGTAGACACATTGTATATCATTTTATCAGCCGTCGTCGGATTACGCGAATACTCGTGGAATGCATAGAATCGTACATGTCATCGTTCAACGTTTCTCTGAAGAAACAAATTACTAACAATACAAACATAAAACTAGGAGAGTTGTGGGGTGATCCCAGAGAGTTTATTGTTAGACACAATTTATGATGATAAGTTATCGAATCTGAAAAGTTTTTCAATGCAACATCGATGAATATTAATATTCAACGGGTTTATCGCATATTTTTCGTTACAGACGCGATTTACAGGTATACCCGTGAAAAATGCAAAATCTTCGTCGCAGGTACAATGTAGGCTACGGCAATTTGTGAAGAATAGCACTAAAAACTTAAATTTTTCATCACAGTCGAAATTTACAATGATTTGTGTCTTTTATAAATGTTATTAGTGAATAAATGATGACTATAAACATAGTTTTGTAATCTCCGCGAACCAATAAGCCATGCTGTTCGTTCTCTACGTTAGTTAAAACTACAATTACACGTCATTCCGGATAATACGTGCGTTATGTACAGCAACTTGGAACCTACGGATCTCGGTAAAGGATAATATTACGAATAAAACTTTCAAGGCTTCATACGATAACCATCTAAATAACATGTGAAAACTGCGACGATTGGTCATGAGTAGGAAGTGTAGAAGTGCCAATCTTCACAATTGGTACTTTCGATACCAAATATCACAATTTTTCATCTAAACATCGGAGAGATAGCACTTGAGTCATTTACTACTCCCCAAGATACGACTAAAAATCTCATTTTCGAACGTACTGCTGTCACGTGCTATGGTGCACGGACGGAGATTTCGTGAACCGAAAAATATATCATTCTGCTCAAAAAATGTTCAAATGTTTCTAAATCTATCGGACTCAATTTGGTTATTAGTCAGTAGCCTACAAACTACTTAAACTAAGGTAAACTAACTTAAGGACAACTCAAACACCCGTGGCCGAGGGAAGACTCGAACCCCCGACGGCGAACGGCCACGCGCACAGCAGAATGGCGCCCAGTGCACACGGCTAAGCCGCCGCGGCTATCATTTTGCTCTCAATTATTTAAAGTTCGATATGTTATCTACATTTCATACGCAGGTATGTATAACATAAAATCAATCGTACGAGAAATCCACGCAATGTTATTTACATTTTTATTATTTTTCGTCCTAGATATTTGCAAAAAATCATAAATCTACAGGAATGCGGTATCTTGGAGATTATTTTTCGTCCCTCTTTGAGTGCCGTCACGGGCAGAAACCACGGTTTACTTCTACACTGTAAATTTTATACGCCAGACAATTCACAGACAGTACACATATATACCACTGAATTTTCCTTAGATATTATGTCAAAGTTCGACATATAGTTTACCCGTCGCGGACAGTTTGCTAAAATTACTCTCTACAAATCATCTGCATGGAAACGAAACTTAAATGTACAGATAGTAAGTCGATGGACAAAAAAGGGAAGAACGATATGCCCTAAGATAAGGAGGGCATAAATACAACAGATTTTACAAGGAACCTACATAAAGCATACACACACACACACACACACACACACACACACACACACACACACTTGCAAAATTATACAATTGTACAACACATCTGTACGAATAATAAGTTCGTAAATGTAGGCCTGTCGCCGTTCGCTTCAATCACTGCACGAATTTTCATGCGGTTTTCACAGGAAAAATATGCGAAGATATGAAACTTCCAGGCATATTAAAATTGTGTGCCGGAACCGGAAATCGAACCTAGGAACTTTACCTTTCGCGGGCAAGTGCTCTACCGACTGAGCTATCCCGACACGACTCTCGATGCCGCCTCACAAGTTTACTTCTGCCAGTATCTCGCCTCCTAGTTTCCAAACATCACAGAAGCTCTCCTGCGAACCATGCAAGAGTAGCACTCCTGGAAGAAAGGATATGGTGGAGACATGGCTTAACCACAGCCTAAGGGATGTTTCCAGAATGGATATGCGGAGATAGGTTCATGATCTAGACATAATTCCATCAAAACAGAATCACGAAAAAAAAAGAGATATCGTAATTTCAAGTATTTCTAGCGACCGCCGTGTCTTGTTCATCTATTAGAAACCACGTATCTCCAAAACTACTTCAGGAATTCGCATGGGGTTTTCACAGGTAACTTCAGCCTACTTACAATTAGTTTAATAAAAATCGGTTCACTGAAGAAAAAAAAAAAAAAAAAAAGAGATCACAATTTAACGTTTTTTTTAGCTACAACCATCATGTCTGTTTTTCTCTTTCATCGCGTTAATCTCCAGAAGTGATAGTCAAATTTTCTGAAGTCTTTCACAGGTAAAGTGAGGCTTCATTTCACAAAATCGGATCAGAAAAAGTAAGATATCACAATTTAAACATTGTTCTGAAAGCAATCGCATATGTCTATTTGTAGAGAGTAATCACCAAAAGTATTACTCTAACATTCGTGGGGCTTCACACGTAATTTTAGAATAGCTTGAAGCATAACATAGGCTTCTTTTCATCAAAATCTAATCGGGGAAAGAAAAAATATAGTTCTTCGTAGTTTTATGTGCACACTTTGCTTATAAGCAATAAGCAGTATCTAAAAGTACTAAACGAACATTCATGGGGTAAAAGGTAAAGACTGGTTTGAACACCACAGTGTTTTACTAGGCATGGTCCTGTTTGGAGGTGCCTTCCTCCGACCTTCGAACTGACTTACCCAGCCAGTAATAGGGGGGACCTAGAGTTTAGCGTGGGTTCCGAACCAAGGTGCTACTCGGTATTTTTCACATGAGCCAGAGGTGAAAGAAGTGGAAAGTGACAGATAAAAATCCCAGGACCTGGCGGGAATCGAACCCGCGACCTTTGGAAATATTGTCTGGCACTCTACCACTGTGCAACCGAGGGGGGTATCACAGATAAATTGATAATAGCCTGGGGCAACATATAGGCTTCATTTCATCAAAATCAAGTCAGGAAAAAAAGATATCGTAATTTGAAGTTTTAGGTGTATTTCATACTAGGAAAGAACGGCATAATGTAGCAGTGAACCAATAGACGCACTGTTACTTTCGTAGTGCACCAGAAAACTAATAGATAGGATTCAACGCAATGAATATAAAACTGATATATAGTGATATCACAGTCTAACGTATTCGTACAACTGCTATGGAAGTTTAATGCCCGGTTTTTGGAAAACTACAGTTACCGTGCCGTTAGCTACCGTCACGTTATAATTTAACATGCCAGATAACTTCCTTGGGTTTCTCGTAGCTGATTTTAACGACCGTTAGTGAACTAGGAGGTAACTGCTCCTTCTGTCGATGCTAACAGTTCGTCTCAACGGATAACAGCTGCCACTATTAACGAAACTCGCAATTACTCGAATTTTATCGATTACTAAGGGGAAATCGAAAATGCATTACAGTTTGTAAAGCTGTCACGAGGTTTTTGCTTCTGTTTTGAAACGCAATGGGCGACAAGCGAGGAAAAAATTTTACTCTATTTGAGAAAAAAAACCATTTGAACGACCTAGTTTTAGAAAGGAAAACAGTTACAGAAAATAAAGAGTAAGATGGCTCGACTATTTTTGAAAAGTAACACGCCATTTTTATGAATTTAAGTTTTCCTATTATGTGAATGTGACAATACTTTTTACACTACCAGCTGGTCAATTTACATCCACCCATCCACCTTCCCGACACCCATGTTTTAATGAAAAACACTAATCACTTGAAACATTGATCGATCGTAATGGCAATTGCATGGCAGAACACTATTGCAAAGCGAAGTATCTTTATGGATAATTGAAAGCTTTAATATGAGAGCATGGTTTTGTGATTCGGAATGTAATAAAATTTTACATCCAGATCGGCGATCGCGAGAATGTTGGCCACTGTTGCTCAGTGTCGAGATGTTGCTTGACAATCACGACGGAGTTACAGCTAATACATAGCTAATGCACAGCCGAGTACAGGTAAGTTTTCCTCTTTTGAAGACCTGTCCGTAGCATCAAAAGAAGAAGACGTAGAAGAAGAAGTCGCTGATGACGATGACGATAGAATTTCCATTCTTCAGCTTAAAAACTTCTAAAATTGTGCGAAAATTACACGGAAACCAGTCATAAAAACAAATAACAATTGTAAATTTATGGACTTGAGTAAGCGCTACGTAGCGGATATAGTTAAAACGAAGGTTAACGTGTAGGTAACCCCAGGGGACCGCGCATTTATCTTTAACGGACAGGTAACTACGGCTGTGACGTTAACTGCTGTCTCGGAAACCCATTTTGTACTTAATGTTCAGGTAACCCACAGATAACTATAACGGGAAACCTGCCATAAGTCTCACGCTTGGAGCGACAATAGTGCATCTAGCGGAAAGAGAGCCAACCGTAAGAATAATAATTGTTTTCAGTTATGTTTCTACTTTATTAATGGAATACTTACTACTTATTATATTTCAGCTTTCCATGCCTCAGTACATTGTCAAAAGATATGAATGTTCATGAAATAAATGTTTAAAATGGCGAATAGCACTGATGTATGATGTAAGCTACATTATATTCATATATATATACCTATTTGCAGCACATTATGCAAACATATTAAAAAAAAAAAAAAAAAAAAACTGACACTCTTTCATGCTGTTTTCACAGGAAACTTGAACTAAGATTGGGGCAACATAGGCATGATTTCATCTAAATCAGATCACGGAAAAAAGATACATCCTAATATTAAGTGTTTTCAGTAACTGTTCATCTATTAGAAACACGTAATCTCCTAAACTGCTTCACGGATTTGAATGGAGCAACTTCGTTAAGTATTGATGGCACAGCAAACAAGCGAGAGACGCGCTATAGTGCACCAAAGAACTAATAGACGCCGCTGCTGTGAAATACGTATGAGCCTATGAGGTAGTACAGCAAGGAAGCGAACGTCTGTGATAGAATTAAGCAATCTTATCTCTGCGAATACCAACAAACATTGAACAAAGTGTTACTGATTTTGCTTTGTGTATTAAATACTTAATAATCTTTCCTTGCTTCTTTTCGCATGTTTCATTTTGTACTAAAAACTTTAAGAAGATAACATCGTTTCGGAGGATGACTTTTACTTACATTTGACATCTTTATGAAGATACATCTTTTCGGACAATGACTAACTTAAATTTGACATCTTGGCTAGGACAACTGAATTTACTGACAGAGCGATCCAACAAGCATTTTTACTGACTGAGGTCTGGAACCCTAAAACGCCATGATACGCACGTGCCCTTCTTTAACAACCGTTGCAAAGCACGGGCATATAAGCTAATTTAAAGCATTATAAGCGTTGCTCCATTCCATGTCCTGACACAGCAGCAGTATTTTCAGTTCAATGAAAACAAAAACGTGCGTCTCTGTTACAGTTACCAAAATTTTATTTTTCAATGAAACGTTTCACGCTCGTGGCGCATCTTCAGATTGGACCATTGTATGGACAGCCTGCGAGTGCTCCAGGAGGACCTTCTTCGTTGAACAAAAGTATTCCAAAATTTGCACCAGCTCACCGGTAAGGAGTGGTTCACTCGCCAACGTTCGTTCCTCGCGTAAAACGCGTGAGGTGCAAGTTCTGGAATATTCTTGTTCATCGGAGAAGTCTCTCCCGGATCACGCGTCGGTTGTACACACAGAGTATGAATCAACTTGAAGTTGCGCATCGAGCGTGAAACTCGTCATTGAGAAATACAATTTTATGAACTGCAACGGAGACGCACGTTTTTGTTTCCATTGAACTGAAAATATTATAACCCTCTTAAGGCTTTTCATTTGAATCGCCCTGGTATGCGGTCACAGAACGAGATTTCTGTAGCTTTCGTCCTCTCGAAAATTCGTACACATGTAAACACCAAACTAGTGTTGGATAAGAGAAATAAGCGTGAAATTAATGTCCACGATTTCTGGATCCACTAATGGGCACAGTACTGGATAAATCCGTGGTACTGGCTTCTGTTTGGCTCCACTAGTGGGCATAGAACTGAATAAATCTGTGGTATCGGATTCTGATAAACTTACAATTCTACCTACTATTGAACAGGGGGCTTGTAGTCTTTTAAAGCCTTTGCATCAATTTAAGATTCTAATATCTTATTTTTACCATACTTAGATAAAAGCAACTGAGTACAGAATTCTTTTCCTGACTGGATGCACCATTGCAAATGTTCCCTACTTGTAAACTGGCGCCGGCCGCGGTGGCCGAGGGGACTAAGGCGCTCCAGTCATGAACTGGCAAGGTATTGTTACAAGTAGGTGTCAGTCTGACATCAGGATGCTACGAGTATACAGTACGTAGCATAGTGAAGCTGTAGTCCCAGATTCAAGCATACAACTTGCCAATCAACATTTAATTTCAAATATGTCAAAAAAGCGTTGTCTGGCCTTTCAGGCTGAGCTTTCGGAGTGTTTTTGTAACAATTGTGTTGTGAAACCAACAGAATATCGGATGCATGTAAGAAGAAGAAACTCAGATATTCAAATGTAGTCGCGCAAGGGAAGGACTATGACCCGTATCCTCCAAAAATGGCAAATATTTCATCACGGAAATGCTCCCATTTCGTAGTAGTGTCTGACCATACCCGAATACCGTTCAGTGCACGGCAGTGGAACTCCTCCCAATTCTTCTGTCATACATGGTGATCAAACTCTTTTCTACAAGCGTAACGAATGTTTCTGTCTGCTGCTCACAACGAAATAATGAAGAGCGTCTGATCTGAGAGGTTAAAGGACGACAGCTAATGAACTTCATTAACTGTATAATTTGCGATTTTTATCGTGTTGATATGGGTAATAAGTTTGTCACGACTAACAAAAAGGAATAACTATCAAAAGACAAAACTGTACACGGCAGAAGACAGACTTTGATTCACTGAGGGAGAAACTAGACAATACAGAATTGAAAAACTTCCCGAGGATACTGTAGAACTCAGTTTTGAACCCCATCGAGCATATGTGGGATGTCAAAGAATACGGCCTCCATGTCACGATCATGCACTTAGGAATGAAAACATGTAGGGAATGAGGTAGTCCCCAAGTGTGAAACAAGGTGAGTAGATAGGCGTATCTCTAAAACATCTTTCCTAGACAGCATATCTTGGCTTGAGGAAATTTTTAATGGTCATATTTTTCAGTTGAAACCTTTAGCGTAACAACCAGGACGCTTTTAGACCACAGAGCCAAAGAAACTGGTATAGGCATGGGTATGCAAACACAAAGATGTGTAAACACTGAAGAGGACGGCGCTGCGGTCGGCAGCGCCTATATAAGACAGCAGGTGTCTAGAGAGAGATGTAGATCAGTTACTGCAATTACAGTGACAACTTATCACGATTTGAGTTTGAGTGCGGTTCTATAGTTGGCGCACGAGGGTGATACACATCTCCGAGATAGCGATGAGGTGAGGATTTTCCCGTGCGAGCATTTCACGAGTGCATCGTAAATATAGGGAACACGATAAAGATCTCCGGCGTCGCTGCGGCCGGATAAAGATCCTGGAAGAGCAGACCAACGACCACTGAAGACAATGCTTCAACGTGAAGAAGTGCGACCCTTTTGCAAATTGCTGCAGATTGCAGTGCAGAACCAGCAACAAGAGTCAGCGCACGAATCTTTCGACAAAACATCATCGACGTGGTCTTTCGGAGCCGGAGGCCCACTCATGCACCCTAGCTAACTACACGGGCATTGCGCTGACACAGGATCTAGTGAAAGTGATGCGATGTAACTGGCCTGCATCCCATGGCGATAAAATGCTATGTTAAAACATGTATCACTGTCTTGTAGAGTATTTGTTATTTTGCGACATATATGAATCAACGCCCACCTTGTTACTATGTACATCTACATAGGTACTCTGCAAATCACATTTAAGTGCCTGGCAGAGGGTTTATTAACCACTTTCATATCCTTTCTCTACCGTTCCATTCTCTAATAGCGCGCGGGAAGAAAGAACACCTAAATCTTTCCGTTTTCGAACTGATTTCTCTTATTTTATTGGGATGGTCATGTCTCCCTATGTAGGTGGGTGCTAGCAAAATATTTTCACATTCAGAAATAAAAGTCGGTGACAAATTTCGCAAATAGATCTCGCCGCAAGGAATAACGTCTTCCTTTTAATGATTTCCACCTCAAATCGTGCAACATTTCCGTGACGCTTTCCCCCCTGTAACGTGATAAAACGAGCTGCTCTTCTCTGGACCTTGTCAATGTCTTCCGTAAGTCCCACCTGGTGAGGGTCCCACAGGGGGCAACAGTACTCCAGGAGAGGACGCACAAGTGTAATGTAGCCAGTCTCTTTGGTGGGGCTGTTACATCTTCGAACCGTTCTGCCAACGAAACATAAACTTTGGTTCGCCTTCCCCACAATATTTTCTGTTTGTTCTCTCCAGTCTAAGTTGTTCGTAATTGTAACTCCTAGGTATTTGGTATAATTTACAACCTTCAGGTTTGATGATTTAACGCGTAATTAAAGTTCAGCGGATTTCTTTTAGTGGTCATGTGTGTTACTTCACACTTTTCATTATTTAGTGATAATTGCCAATTTTCGCACCGTGTAGAAATTTTGTCTAAATCGCTTTTCAGTCGCTTTTGATCCTCTGTTGACTTAACTAACCGATAAACGACAGCATCATCCGCGAACAGTCTAAGGGAGCTATTCAGAGTGTCTCCGATATCGTTTATAAACACGAGGAAGAGTAGGGGACGTATAATGCTTTCCTGGGGAACGCCAGATATCACTTCTGTTTTACTGGATGACTTACCGTCAATTACTACGAACTGGACCCTTTCTGGTAGGAAATCGTGAATCCAGTCGCACAATTTGGGCGATATTCCATAAGCACGCAATTTCATTAGAAGCCAATAACGTGCTGTACTACGCTATCTTAATGCGTGAGCAGCGGCGGCCCGTCTAATATCCACTGCCCTCTTCTCTACGTACAAAGGGGCCAATAACAGTCGATAAGTAGACGACTTGTTTCTCTTTTGGTGCATTCGCACCTAATGATCGTTCGAGCGTGTGGCGTGTTGTGTATGAACCAGCAACTTTGCTTCCTCCATTGACTTAGGTCAATCAGAAAATAATTGAGGACTTGGATGCAATAACACTGTTATTGCATACAGAAATCCTTGAACTTTTTGCTATTTAACTTTAGTTGCTCCCAAAGGCTTTACGAGCAACATATGGAAGTAAGCGCCACCTTGTTTAATGTTTAATAGCAGAAGGTTGTAGGATTTAAACTGCCGTTTATGCATTAATAGCGTAAATAGACTAACGCTGTTATTGCATCCAAGTCCTGAATTTTAATCTACATATAGGCATTTTATTGTTATTTTAGTGTGATTGAATTTGTGTCAGACGGTAAGGCATCCAAAGTCTGTAGTTTCTTTGTTAATCACTTTGGCAAATATTTGAGTCTTGTAATAGCTGTACGGAATATAACTTAAAACTCAGTTTTTCTCTGCCTCGCAGTGGTACCCATATTGACGAGTTCGTCATTCAGAGCAATCCTACTAACCGCGGCGAGGAAGGCGCTGCTATGCCGATATGTGGCCACGATTTCTGACAACAAAGATGAAGTATAAATCTTCATAACTGTATGTGACTGGGAAAAGAGACTAAGCTAGAGTAACCGAACGTACTTGACAAAATAACAAGAATCACTTTATTCTATCCCATTTCAATTTCCTATCAGGCAATACCTCAAACGAGTGTTTGGTACTATATTTTGTAAAATGTGTAGATTATTTTGGTGCCAGTTATAGTAGATGTATTGATTCAGTAGTGCTAGTTGATGAAATAGCTGCTTTCAATCTCCAAGCGAAAAAGCTCCTTTGGCAGAGTTGCCCCTTTAGATATTTTGTAGACTTTTATTAAGCTATAGGTTAACAAGGGGCCTACCAATACAGAAAATTCAGTTTGGGGTGAGATTTTGCGAGGTTGTAGTACACCTTAAGCAAGTCCTCTCAGGGATCCCTTACAGCGCACTATACAGTAAATTCAGAGTAAAATGGCGCAAAGTTTCTAAAGTATAGCTCATACAAATCTCATATACTTGATCAAAAGTAACAATGCAAGATCGACGTGTTAGAATGCGACTGATTTGCGTTTGATCGTACCTAGAGCTACATTTTTTTGTTTCAAAAGTTACAACTTTTAAATAAAGGTAATAACCTAAAGTATTATAAATTAATTCATAAATAACTTTGTTTTCTTTCTGAAATGGCTGACATAGCTACTTAAAATGTGAAGTACATCCACATTTTTTTCTTTTTTTAAAAAAAAAATGTGGAATAATTTGAAATGAATTTTCAATGCAATTAAATTAATAACCAGTGTAACAAAACCGCGGCTCAAAACTTGACTAACGGACTTGATATTCTAAAAAAATATATATAAGTATTATTTTTTTTTACAATATCATGCTCATTTGTCAATTTTGTATTTTATGTACAGGCACTGGAATGAAAAACTTTATAACAACATTTAAAACGAAAAATATTTTGGAATGTTGCACAATTTATGAAGAAAGATTCTGTAATTTTTTCTCATTCTTTAATGCGCTCAGTCACATTGATAATCTTTTTTCCGCCTCTGTCTCAAAATGTTCAAATGTTTGTATAGTCTATGGGACTTAACTACGGGGTCATCAGTCCCTAAACTTACAAACTACTTATGAACTAACTAAGACTAAGGACGCCACAAATATCCATGCCCGAGGGGGGACTCGAACCCCCGACCGTAGTGGCCGTGCAGACCGTGACTGGAGCGCCTCAGTCCCCTCGGCCACCGCGGCCGGCGCCTCTGTCTATCAAGAGCTTTCTGCATATTCAACACCCACCAAAGTCAGTAATACAGAGCCACACATTGTTAGATTGCAAATGTTGGCAGAGGTACAATTTACGATCGCCAGTTGTCAGTAAGTGTCCGAGGCAGGAGCCATGTTTTCGTAACAGTAATACTAACATTGGTGGCTGGTGCTTCAGATGACTGGGGATTCACTTCTTTGAGTGAGACAATTTGTTTAGCGCACCTCTGCGACTAGCGCCGGGGGAAATCGACCCGGTTTGCCTCCCCCCCCTTCCCGTTAGACACATTTTCATTAAAAGATCTGCAGAATGTCTTACCTCGGCTTGTTTTCACTTGCTTCAACTCGAGCTTAGGCGTCAGCCTACCAAGCTTCACACTTTTGTTCCAGGCTTAAAGCTGAGTAAATTATTTCTAAAAGATACTGAACGTTGTTCATTTATCTTTGATAATAAACACCAAGAACATATGAATGTGCACATGAACACTACAGCATAATAAGTAACTGATTACACTGTTAAGTGACTGTAACAAAATGAATATGTTATGATGAAGAGATGGCCGAGGTGACTGAGGCGCTCCAGTCACGGTCAGCACGGCCACTACGGTCGGGGGTTCGAATCCCCCCTCGGGCATGGATATTTGTGCCGTCCTAGTTCGTAAGTAGTTCATAAGTAGTTTGTAAGTTTAGGGACTGATGACCCCGTAGTTAAGTCCCATAAGCTTAACAAACATTTGATTTTATGATGAAGAGACAAGCAACCTCTGGGTCACGTGACACTGTAAGCAGCACCCCCACCTAACCTTAGGCATGCGCAAAGGCTGCTCTCCCCCACATCTTTTCAAACAGTTAAATATTTGTTACAACAAAGAGTATAAATGTCATTTACCCTGAAAATCGCGACACATGTGCTAAAACGTGCCGGCCACGGTGACCGAGGGGACTGAGGCGCTCCAGTCACGGTCTGCACGGGCACTACGGTCGGGGGTTCGAATCCCCCCTCGGGCAAGGATATTTGTGCCGTCCTTAGTATAAGGTAGTTGATACGTAGTTTGTAAGTTTAGGGACTGATGACCCCGTAGTTAAGTCCCATAAGCTTAACGAACATTTGAACATTTTGCTAAAACGCCCAAAGATATGTGACAAGTAACAATACAAACTTAATTGTTTCTGTATCTGTTAAAAAGAAGATGGTGTTTGAAAAAATTGCTTGCAGTTCAACAGCGCAGCGCCATGCCGCTAACCACATCTTCTGAAGGTTTTTACACTTGCTGCGTATTTAATTTATAGTTATAAGATATTTAACCAAATATGACGTGATTTTGATGAATTTTCAGTATGCCAAGAACAAATATGAAGGGCGGATGTTGCCTTCATGGTTGATTTGCGCATGCACAAGGCGATGTGCGCAGTACAAAACTCCAGTCTTGCTTCGGGACCATTCGTTCGAAACCGCCAGAGCTCGAGTAGCCAGAAGCTGGTGTCTACCAGCTCCAAGTGCTTAGATGAGGGGTGAAGTAGAACGAAGGCGATGTCACTGTGTCCGCAGGTTTTGGGACCGTGGGTGTGGAAGACGTGCTGGCCCCTGGAGGGTGAAGAAATAAGTTCGTCACTGGCAGGATGCGCTGATGACATGGATGAGAGGGGAGTCGTGGCATTTACGTACATTTAGCCGGGATACTGGCGGCTTACAGAAACATGGCGTGTCTCTGCGACAAAACTGTGGAAACTCGGCCGCATCGACTCCAGTTTGTCATTCGTTCTACAGCAAAATATGTCGCCCGCAAATCATTAGAAATATTACTAAAAAATACTTAGAATAGAATTACATTACAGAATTTCTGATGGAGCTGGGCCCCACTGACTCTTGAGAGACTTAAGCACAGGCCGGCTCTTACGTGCGGTATCTATTATCCTGTCTGCTCGTGTATAAGGATTCTATAAAGGGCCGCCACGGCAATTGAGCTAAATCAAAAGTTTGGCAACCCGCCAAATTCAAATGTTCAAATGTTTGTAAATCTATCGGACCAAACTGCGTGGTCATCAATCCGTAGCTTACAAACTACTTACACCTAGTTAAACTAACCTACGGACAAACACACACACCCATGCCCCAGGGAGGACTCGAACCTCCACGGCGAGCAACCGCGCGTTCCGCAGCGAGACGCTTTAGACCGCTCGGCTACTCCACCGCGGCCCCGCCAAATTACTGAGAAATAGATGCAAACAGCCAGTGGCGAACATAGCATAATTTTAGGCGCAGGGAGGGGGGGGGGGCAAGACTAATATAAAGATAAATTAAGTAATTTGAAGTTCGGATATTTTGTATCAGTTCTGCTGATCATGTTCACAGGATAATTTGCGCTGAAGCCTCTTTTACTTTAGTGAGAACAAGGTTTTTTACTATTTACATTAAATCCTAAAACATACAGCTTTTTAATATACTGGCACGAATTCACACCACTCCCGTTTCCAATACACGGAAGTATGACTGTCTACCATTACCATTACCATTCATTAAAATAATCCAGATACCGTACTTATTTTTTTCTTTATATTCATTACTTCAGGGGGGCAGGGCCCTCTTATATACGCCACTGCAAACAGCCCGGAAAACTACTGACAGTCTATTACGTGATAATTTTGAAGAAGGGCAAAAGCAAGTACTCGAAGGCGGCCGTAAGGAGGCCAGAGGACAATTGCTTGTTTTCTCCTCCTCCACTTCCCCCTTTCCCCAAGCTGGAATACATAATTTTTATTCACAATAGGTAATGAGAACTGAGTGTATAACCAACAATTCTGTGAGGTGTCACCATGAAACTACAATTTTTAGTCTTGTTCCTCACCCCTGAATACATGGTTACAGATGCACATAATAGCACTATGCGTAGATATGTACTTTGGTGGGATTATTTCGGAAAGTATAACGTAATAATTCAGAAGTGATGGCCATACCTTACGATATGGGTGCACCCACGGTGCGGCATTTTCCCCATCCTCCGATCTAACTGCAGCTAAAAATATTTATTTAGCAACTCATGTTATGGGATTTATACGTTGTCCTACATTATTCAGAATTACTGCGGGAAATACTATATTGTCCACGAGTGACAAGTCAGAACTTAAAAATTAACTGCGATTGATTGACATTGTTTATAAAGTTCTGAGATATATATATATATATATTTCTTAATTTCCATGCTGGTGAGTGAATAGCGATATGATGTACCCATTCTATTCAAGGTAATTTGAATTAAACTGAATTGTAATAAGCTGGTTATGAACAGCAGATTAAAACTTAAGAGACTGCAGGAAGGTAAAAAAAGTTAGGAGATGGAACCTGGACAAATTGAAAAAGCCAGAGGTGGTTGAGAGTTTCAGAGGGAGCATTAGATAAGGATTGGTTGAAACGGTGGAAAGTAATACACTAGAAGAAGTATGGGTAGCTCTGAGAGATAGGGTAGTGAAGGCCGCAGAGGATCATATAGGCATAAGGACAAGACCTAATAGAAAACCCTGGATAACAGGATATACTGAACTTAATTGATGAGAGGAAAAAATATAAAAATTTAGCAAGTGAAGCAGGTAAAACGGAGTACAAACGTCTGGAAAATGAGATTGACATGAAGTACAGAATGGCCATGCAGGATTGGCTAGAGAAGAAATGCAGAACCGTAGAAGAATGTATAAATAGGGAGAAGATAGATACCGCGTGCAGGAAAATAAAAGATATATTTGGAGACAAGAAAAGCAGCTGTATGAATATCAAGAACTCAGACGGAAAAAAGTACTATGCAAAGAGGGGAAAGCCGAACTGTGAAACGAATATATAGAGGACATATACAAAGGAAATAAACTTGAAGGCAGTATTTTAGAAATGGAAGACGAAGTGGAGAAAGATGAGATAGGAGATAGATACTGCGAGAAGAATTTGACAGAGCGCTGAAGGATTTGAATTGAAACAAGGTCCCTGGATTAGATGATATTCTGTCTGAACTACTGATGTTGTCAGGAGAATCGGTCATGAAATAATTGTTCCGCCTAGTATGCGAGATGTCTGAGAGAGGGGAAATAACCTCAGACTTCAAGAGGAATATAGTGATTCCAATTCCAAAGAAAGCAAGTGCAGACAAATGTTAAACTTACAGAACTATCAGTTTAATAAGTCATGGTTGTAAAATACTAACACGAATTATTTACAGACGAATGAAAAAAACTTGTAGAATTCGACCTAGGGAAAGATCAGTTTAGGATTAATGTAGGGCCGGCCGCGGTGGCCGAGGAGACAGGCGCTTCAGTCACGGTCTGCACGGGCACTACGGTCGGGAGTTCGAATCCCCCCTCGGGCATGGATATTTGTGCCGTCTTTAGTATAAGGTAGTTCATAATTAGTTTGTAAGTTTAGGGACTGATGACCCCGTAGTTAAGTCCCATAAGGTTAACAAACATTTGGATTTGATTTGAGAAATGTAGGAACACGGAAGGCAATGCTCACATTACGACTTATCTTAGAAGATAGGCTAAGGAAAGGCAAACCTACGTTTTTAGCGTTTGTAGATTAGAAGAAAGCTTTTGACAATGTCGTTTGGAATACACTCTTTCAAATTCTGAAGGTAGCAGGGGTAAAATTTAGAGGGCGAAGAGTTATATTCAACTTATACAAAAACCAGAGAGCGGTTATTAGAGTCGAAGAGCAAGAAAGGGATGCAGAGGTTGGGAAGGGAGTAAGACAGGGTTGTATCCTTTCCCCAATGTTATTTAATCTGTACATTGAACAAGCAGTGAAAGAATGCAAGGAGAAATTTGGAGGGGGAATTAAAGTTCAGGGAGAAGAAATAAAAACTTTGCAGTTTGCCGATGACATAGTAATTTTGTCAGACTGCAAAAGATCTGGAAGAGCAATTGAATGGAATGGACGATGTCTTGAAAGGCAAGTATAAAATGAACAGAGTAAAACAAGGGTAATGGAATGGATGTCAGAAAGTCAAGTGATGCTGAAGGAAATAGATTAGGTAATGAGAAGATAAAAGTAGTAGATGAGTTTTGTTATTTGGGTAGCAATATAACTTCTGCTGGCCGAAGTAAAGAAGATATAAAATGCAGACTAGGTATGGGAAGAAAAGCGTTTCTGAAGAAGCGAAATTTGTTGATATCCAGTATTGGTCTAGTTGTTAGGAAGTCCTTTCTGAAAGCATTTGTCTGAAGTGAAACATGGACGATAAGTAGTTCAGACAAAAAGATGATAGAAGCTTTCGAAATGTGTTACAGACGAATGATGGATAGTTCACGTAACTAATAAGATGCTCAAAATAATTGTGAAGAAAAGGAGTTTCTGGCGTATCGTGACTAAGAGAAGGGATAGGTTGGTGGGACACAATCTGAGACATCAAGGAATCATCAACTTAGCATTAGAAGGAAGTGTGTGGGGTAAAAATCGGAGACCGTGGGACGAATACAGTAAGCAAATTCAAAACGGTGTTGTGTGTCGTTCGTATTCTCAGATGAAGAGGCTTGCACAGGGCATGGTAGCGTGGAGAGTTGCGGACTGAAGACCCCAACAACAATCTAACTACCTGAAATGTGTGTAAGAAACTTTCTTAGCACAGCAAAATGTAAGGACATACCGTATTTCCTGTGTCGTCGAAGTATAATTAATTATTAACTTGAATAAATAAATATTTCTTAATTCCTATTACGATAATGATCGAGTTTTCTTACTTTTGCCCCATTCCGATGCAAACGCTAGGTACATGCCTTACGAATAACAGAAATCTTGCAGTACTAGGACCTCTAGCAATCCTTTTATATAAAATCCTGGAACATAGATGTTCAGCTGTGAAAACTGCGATCGTAGTACAATCACAGCTGGTCGGTAATTGTTACCTAGAGATCATAAGCGAATCTTGAGGGCAAATATGACGCAAAACACATGTAAAAAAATCTATCCACTCTATCAACATACAAAACAAGCCGCCACAAAAAGAATCTGGTAATTGTTGCACGGGTCCAAATACAGTAAGGTAGGCCTACACTCTTTAGCTTAGGCTTCACAATGATTCGCTGAGTGTAAATGTAAAAGACGCATGTGTACAATGTATGATAGGTTCTTCGTAGCGCATTGTAAAGGACTTTCACAACTTCGCTTTTTATCTCTGCAATTTTGCTAAGCCTAAGTATATGCTTCGGAAACACACGCACACGTTCTCTCACACAAGCGCATGCGTGCTCAGATTAGAAAACAAAACGACTTTTTTTAAAAAAAAAAGTAAATATGTAGGCATTTTCCTTACTGTGAACGATTTAAGGAAATCTCGGTAAAATGAAATCTCCTATTTGGGTGGCCGGACTATAATTGAACTGTCGTTCTTCCTAACCCCAGACCCCTATTTCACAACGAAGTTAATATTAAATCAGCTATCGGACCTTCAGATCTTGTATTAATGCCAAAATGTCATTTATTCAATGAAGAGTGCAAGTAACGGAGACTAATAGACGTTTACATGTCAACTAAAAACCGCGTTTTCAGCTGTTTTAAATCGAGACTTGTAAGGATCTAATATTTCAGCAACTATCTATCCACTTTATAACCATTTTCGGCGCGAACTAACATTTGTTTTGTTTCTTTAACGACAGAAAAATATTCCTCCTGTGTCAGCTAAAGTATTTGCCTTTCGGGGTCCCTATTTCCAGTCTTTTAAATGAGCAAATATAGGTACTATCGTAAGATAGGTTTTTCTCTTTTTTGGCGTCACTATAACTTTCATCTGTACGGGGTAGGTCCACTTGTTATTTTACTTTCTTGGAATAAATACTGTTTCACGCCGAATTTTAATGTTACCGCCGCAAGTTCTCGCGCTCTGGAGTTTCTTATGTTGTAATTTGCATACCACGCTCGAGTCAATTTTTTTTTTTACATGTTGAAAGCGAATATGTAAACAAGAGAAAGAATACCGTTATGTAAAAGTGCTGTACTCACCTAGGTGAGCGAGGTCGATTATAGGAATCTCTGATCTTGACAGTAGCGTCTCCATCCTACTCCTTGACAGCGCACGACTAAAGAGTAAAGGCGGACTAGTCAACCTGAAGCTTGGCTAGCGCGTACTCGCAGAATGGCAAACTGTTAAATGTTGACGCCACCGCCAGGGGCGCCCTACGACAGACTTACTTCGATTAGTTTCTACCGATACCGCCAGAGGAGTGCTTATTCAGTCGCCGCAATTATCAAGTCACTTTCTTTTAGGTAACACGTGTTCTTTTATCACCACTGACATTACTTGACTGTGATGGCATCAGTTCCAAGCCAGAAACTGAAATCTCTCTCCTTTTGATCATCTCCCCCTTCCTTGGACATACCGTATTCATTTACAATCAGCAAGTTTATTAGTACACAAGCACCGTATTTAAACTTCTACAAGTAGGCTATCTGACAAAATTGTATCTTTTGATGTCAAATGGCTCAGTATATCTGCCACATTATAATTTTGATCATTTTATTATTATTATTTTAATAAAGGAAGATAGGTACCTGTATCTTCAGTTATTCGGGAGTTTCGTTTGGGAGAAGGGGGGCCAGAGTCCAGAGAAAAGTTTTGTCGCCATGTTGCCTACAAATTTTTTCGAATAAATGGCGGTATTTTCGTAACCTACTGTTACGGTAAAACAGATACTCTTTTTCAGATACTATCACTCTGTCTCACGAACACACACTTTTTTTTTTCTTTTTAAATGTGCAGCACTGGGGAAGGCAAGAGCTCCACAGCCCTCTGGATTCGCCACTGTTTCTCAATTGACTGTTGTTGTTTATGGTCTTCAGTCCGGAAACTGGTTTGATGCAGCTCTCCAACCTACTGTATCCTGAGCAAGCCTTTTCATCTCCTCATAAGAACGACAACCCACATCCACTTGAATCTGCTTACTATACGCGTCTCTTCGTCTCCCTCTGCGGTTTTTACCCCACACACTTCCCTCCAATGCTAAATTTACGATTCCTCGATGTCTAAAAATGTGTCCTACCAAGCGATCCATTCTTTTAGTCAGTCAGGGTGTGCCAAAAATTCCTTTTCTCACCAATTCTGTTAAGTACCTCTTCATTAGTTATGCGATCTACCCACCTAATCTTCAGCATTCTTCTATAGCACCACATTTCAAAAGCCTCTATCCTCTTCCTGTCCGCACTGCTTATTGTCCATGTTTCACTCCCGTACAAGGCAACACTCCACACAAATGCTTTCAGAAAAAGACTTCCTTACACTTAAATTAATATTCGATATTAGCAAATTTCTCTTTTTCAAAAATGCTTTTCTTCCCATTGCCATTCTGCATTTAATATCCTCTGTACTGCGATTGTCTTGTGTTATTTTACTACCCAACAAAACTCTTCTACCACCTTCATTGTTTTGTTACCTAATCTAATTCCTTCAGCATCACCTGATCTTCTAAGGCCGCATTCCATTATTTTTGTTTTGCTCTTGTTAATGTTCATTTTATATGCTCTCTTCAACACACTGTCCATTCCAGTCAACTGCTCTTCCAGGTCCTATGCTGTCTCTGACAGAATTACAATGTCACCAGCAAAACACAATGTTTTTATTTCTTCAAATGTTTGTATAGTCTATGGGACTTAACTACGGGGTCATCAGTCCCTAAAGTTACAAACTACTTATGAACTACTTACGAACTAGGATGGCACAAATATCCATGCCCGAGGGGGGATTCGAACCCCTGACCGTAGTAGCCGTGCAGACCGTGACTGGAGCGCCTTAGTCTCCTCGGCCACCACAGTCGGCTTTATTTCTTCCTCCTGAACTTTAATCCCTACTCCAAATTTTTCCTTGCTTTCCTTCACCACCTGCTCGATGTACAAGTTGAATAGCATCGGAGAATGGCTACAACCCTGTCTTACTCCCTTCCCAACTGATGCTTCCCTTTCATGCCTTTCAAGTCTAATAACTGCAGTCTGGCTTTTGTACAAGTTGTAAATAACTCTCCTTTCCCTGTATTTTACCCCTGCTGACTTCAGAATTTGAAAGAGTGTATTCCAGTCAACATTGTCAAAAGCTTTCTCCAAATCTACAAAACCTAAAATGTAGGTTTGCCTTTCATTAATCTATCTTGTAAGATAAGATGTAAAGTAAGTATTGCCTCCTGGGTTCCCACGTTCCTCCTGAATCCAAACTGATCTTCCCCGAGGTCAGCTTCTACCAGCTATTCCATTGTCCTGTAGATAATTCGTGTTAAAATTTTGCAACCATGACTTATTAAACTGATGGTTCTGTAATTTTCACACCTGTCTGCACCTGATTTCTTTGGAATGGGGATTATTACATTTTTCTTGAAGTCTGGTATTTCACCTGTCTCATCATCCTACACACCAGTTCAAATAGTCTTGTCATGGCTGGCTCTCCCAGAGACTTTAGTAGCTCTGAGGGTATGTCATCTACTCCTGGGGCCTTGTTCCAAACTAGGTCTTTCAGGTCTCTTGTCAAATTCATCTCTCAGTATAGTATCTCCTATTTCATCTTGATCTACTTCCTTTTCCCTTCCTACAACATCGTCTCTAAGTTCATTTCCTTCGTAGAGCTGCTCTATGTACTTTTTCACCTTTCAGCTTTCCCTTCTTTGCTGAGAACTGGTTTCCCATCCGTGTTCTTGATATTCGTAGAGTTTCTTTCCTTGTCCCCAAAAGTCTCTTATTTTCCTGTAGGTGGTATCTACTTTTTCCCTTCTTATACATTCTTCAAGAGATTTGCATTTGGCTTCTAGCCACTCCTGCTTAGCCATTTTGCACTTCCTGTCAATCTCATTTCTTAGTCGTCTGTACTCCAATTTGCCTGTTTCATTTACTGCATTTTTATATTTTCTCCTTTCATCAATTAAATTTAGTATTTCTGGTGGGATAAACAAAAATAAAAATAGAAAAGAGATGACTTACCAGAAGGACCGGCTCGTCGATAGATACAAATAAAATCACACACAAACACACATACAAGCTTTTGCCACCACTGGCAGCTTCTTCAGGAAAAAGAGGAAAAAAGGGGAGAAGAAAGGGAAGGATATGGGTTTTAAGGAAGTGGAAAAGGAGTCATTCCAATCCCAGGAGTGGAAGGACTTACCTTAGGGGACAAAAACGAAGGTAAACAAATACACACACACACTCACACATATCCAAATGCAAACACACCTAGACGGACATTTGTAAAAAGCAAAGAAGTTAGACAGAGACAGAGATACCACTTGAGGCAGAGGCTCTGTCTGCAGAACTGAGGCAAAGTTCTGGTAAGTCATCTCTTTTCTATTTTTATTTTTGTTTATCCCACCAGAAATACTAAATTTAATTGATGAAAGGAGAAAATATAAAAATGCAGTAAATGAAACAGGCAAAATGGAGTACAGACGACTAAGAAATGAGATTGACAGGAAGTGCAAAATGGCTAAGCAGGAGTGGCTAGAAGCCAAATGCAAATCTCTTGAAGAATGTATAAGAAGGGAAAAAGTAGATACCACCTACAGGAAAATAAGAGACTTTTGGGGACAAGGAAAGAAACTCTACGAATATCAAGAACACAGATGGGAAATCAGTTCTCAGCAAAGAAGGGAAAGCTGAAAGGTGAAAAAGTACATAGAGCAGCTCTACGAAGGAAATGAACTTAGAGACGATGTTGTAGGAAGGGAAAAGGAAGTAGATCAAGATGAAATAGGAGATACTATACTGAGAGATGAATTTGACAAGTTTGTGATTCCCTAAGAGGGAAGAGGGTCGGCAGCATTTTTAGTACTTGCAGTGGCAACAGTCTCGAATAATTTATATTGATCTGTATAGTAGGCCTACACTTTTTTCTACCAAAACTTATTCATTTACACAACCACATTCAGTATTGGTTTGCACATCAATCAACTTATTAATCTGAATCGCAACTCATGAAATGTGCCATGAAACATGATAATTCACTTGGGTCACCATCACACAACAACACTGCCGATGATGATAACAATACACTCCTGTCCATTAAAATTGCTACATCACGAAGTTGACATGTTACAGATGTGAAATTTAACCAACAGGAAGAAAATGCTGTGTTATGCAAATGATCAGCTTTTCAGAGCATTCATACAATGAGGAAAGTTTCCAACCTATTTCTCATACACAAACAGCAGTTGACCGGTGTTGCCTGGTGAAACATTGTGATGCCTTGTGTAAGGAGGAGAAATGCATACCATCACATTTCCGACTTTGATAAAGGTTGGACTGTAGCCTGTTGCGATTGTGGTTTATCGTATCATGACACTGCAGCTCGCGGTTCAGGAGGGCAATATGGAACACGGTGCTGGATCCCAATGGCCCCATACCACTAGCAGTCGAGATGACACGCACCTTATCCGCATGGCTGAAATGGATCCTGCAGCCATGTCTTGATACCCGAATCAACAGATGGGGACATTTGCAAGGCAACAACCATCTGCACAAACAGTTTGACGACGTTTGTAGCAGCATGGACTATCAGCTCGGAGACCATGGCTGCGGTAACCCTTGATACTGCATCATAGACAGAAGTGCCTGCGATGTTTTTTTTCCCATTGCCATTCTGCATTTTATATCCTCTGTACTGCGACCGTCATATGTTATTTTACCACCCTAGTAACAGATTTAACAGTGCATAAAATGTTCAGGTCGACAGTCTAGATTACTTGTGCAGTTCGTTGGGGGAAAAAACTACTACTACTTTCATATTCCACGGAAGTGATGTTTCTTTAGGATGTACAGCGCATTGGCCAATCAGCAGAACTATTTTTCTGTTTGCTGAGCCCATCTTTGCATGCAACTGCCTGTGAAATTATATACACATTTATGATTTCGCACTGGAATTGGTGTTTTTATATTTTTGAAACAACTGGGAGTTTTAATTTTTCATATTGTAAGTGGCAGCATCTTTTCACTGTCATCACTATTCCCACACAACAGTGCATCAACCTTTTTTTCTTTTTACTACATCCACCCCCCCCCCCCCCCCAAAATGACATCTTTTCACCATTAACAGAATACGTGTTTGCAGGAACTAGATTATAAGACACACCAGTTTTGTCTGTATTGAAAATGCATCTCAACTCAAAACCTTGTATTAATTGTGGCAAACTAATGGTTTTCCATTGATTCCCTGTTTGCAAGTCCGCAGCCTTTTTATTTATTTATTTATTTATTTATTTATTTTTAAATGAGCAAACCAAACGTTAGATGCACTGAAATTTTCCATGCAAATCTTCAGGCCGATTCCCACACTCTCTCTTGTAGATAGTTTCTACTACTATGAATGCTGTGTAACCATTTCAAAAGAACCGTTTCCATGTCACTGAATGCCGATAAGTGAATGTTCTTCCAAGGAACCACCAGATTTAGAATTTAACAGAGCTTCTTTGTTTATTAGAATGCCACTCAATGACCCTATTTCTTTGCCATGTTGCAAAGTTTTACTTTCCGATTGTCTTCAAAATCCCGGATAATAATCAGTTATAAATAATGCAGGGTTTCTTTTCTAGCACTGAAGATGGCCACTCGTTGAATTATTGCATATCGATTTTAGTCAAACACAATAAAGATTTAGTAAAAAATAGACTAAGTACACTTACCAGGCGAAGGGGCACAGGCAGTGATAGCAACAAATAAATAAACACACACACACACACACACACACACACACACACACACACACACACAAAGCTTTTGCAGCCTAGCTGCTTCGTCAGGCAGAAGGGAAGGAGAGGGAAAAGGAAATGATGAGGGTTTTAAGGGAGTGGATAAGGAGTCATTCCAATCCCAGGACAGGAAAGTCTTACCTTGGGGGGGGGGGGGGGGGGGGGAAGGAGGGTAAACAAATACACACACACCCCCACCCCCACACATTTACACAGACGCAAGTACACTTAGGCAGACATACTGCAGAACTGTAGAAAGCAAAGTAGTTAGAAGTTAGACAGAGATGCCACTTGAGGCAGAGGCTCTGTCCAGAGAACCGAGGCAAAGATGTTAAGATGGTGGGTGGGAATTCGAATTTAGCGGAGGTTGAGACCAGGTGGGCAACGGGAAGAGAGAATATGCTGAAGGGCTAGTTCCCATCTCCGGAGTTCTGAAGGATTGGTGTCGGTGGGAAGTATCCAGATAACCCGGATGGTGTAACACTGTGCCAAGATGTGCTGGTCATGCCCCAAGGCATGTTTAGCCACAGGGTGATCCTCATTACCAACAAACACTGTCTGCCTGTGACCATTCAAGCGAATGGACAGTTTGTTGTGGGGCATTCCCACATAGAACGCTTCACAGTGCAGTGCAGTGCAGGCAGATTTCATGTGACCAATGATGTTTCCTGCATGTTATAATCAGTTTCTCTTCAATAGCAGTTCTTTTAAGAGCATAATTCTGCAAAAGTAAAACAGAAATATTCAACAAAAACAAAGGGACACTTCAGAGCACATGCTTCATAATTATTGACCAACATCAAATCACATGACCAGAAGCACATGAAAAAAATTGCTTTCCTATTCGTTAAAGTTTTTTCTAGTATTGTTACACTGACATTCAATCTATGTAGATATACACCAACTCTCAACCGAAAAAATAAATAGATAAAAATAAAAAAAATCAATTGACATATATTGGCATCATGTACCACAATACCTTTTGTGAAACCGAAAGCAAATAAAAAGCATAACTACCCCCTACTAAGAATAAAAAAATCAGAATGTTTGTAATTTGTTCCTTAAAGTGGGGTTCATTAGGCATGGAGAAAAATAACATTGTTCTTATGAAAGTTTTTCAAGAACTGGTGGAAATATTTGTTAAAAGTGGGTTTGTTAATTTTGAGTTCTACTGTACTTTATTTAATGTTACATTTTTTCTGTTTTAGTAATTAAATATTGGTATTGTTATCCACACATGTACATAATCACTCATAAAAAAAATCAATTCAAACTGAAATCAAATGTTGATGTCCGAGTCTTTTAGCCATATTCCTAAGACATAGGTTCACGTTTTGGAGCCTATAGGCTATGCTCTCCTGTCAAATGATGCATCTGCATTCCAACTGGCTATTGGCTTAAGTGTACACAGCCAGCAGCTTCCATGACACCAATGTCACTATTTTAAAATGTTTTTGCTTCTTGTACACTAATGCAAAACCCTTGCGAACAAGCTTCAGGAATCCAACAGTATGAGCGGGAGTGTGCCGGAGGGGGCCCTTGAAGCAAGGATACTACAGTACATTTTAACATAAACATTAAATATTATTAGTGAATAAAAATTTACCAATGCGATTTATGTACTTATTGAATTATAAACCTCCTTCATCAACGTCTTGCTGAGCCAAAGTTTCTTCAACCACATTTTCATTAAAAATTTTCTTGGAAGATGACAGGCATAGTTTTGTAGCCTTCCTAGCATCCTCTATTTGTTTTGCAGAAAATTTCCGTTCATGACACTCAACCAGAATAAAGTTACTTCATTTTTTTTCCAACTATTAATGCACTCAACATATCATTATTTAAATTTGGTCTGAAGTCATTCTGATTTTTTTTCTTATGATGATGAACACACCTTCTGTAGCCACATTGCTATGTGGAACAAGTAATGTTGCTAACATTAAAAGTTACTCTTCTTTTTGAATACCACACTCACCTCTGAGTTGTAAAATGTTGTGCCACACTAAATCAGCTGTCATTTTCACAAAAATCAAAATTTTCAAACTGAAAATTGCAGAATTCCAATTCTTTCTTCAAGGGTTAGAACATTAGGAAACTGATCAATCAAAGTTAACAGAACTAAATATAGAAGACTTCCTCAATGATATGTCAGCACCTCTGCATGTTTTAGGAATGTGTCCTCTAATTGCAGCTTATTTTTAATATAATCACAGCTGTTGGTAAAAGAATTCCTTACATCTTTATAAAATTCTTGAAAGTCTCTCACAGTCAACATTTATCTCTTATGTAAGCCCTTATTTTTTGACATATAACAATATCTTTGTTTATTTTCTGGTTTTTGATTTAGTGAAATTTAAAATACAAAAGGGATCAACATATAGCAGATGGTTTTACTAAACTTACCAGGTGGACAGTGAAGAGGCTATTCAATTTTCTATTCAGTTTGTGGATAAGTGGTTATTCTTGTTGCAAAAATGCATTAATACTTGTGATTACAGGCAGAAAATTACTTAAAAAGAGCATATACATCTTTGTGCATGGATCTTCAAGTCTGTATGCAATGTTTGAAATTTGAATAAGGTATTACTCTCATTTTTGCATGCTTCAGTAAAATAATCTCTCAGTGCATTCCTTTCTTGAATTATTCTTTCAATCGAATCTAGTAGTGACAACCACTTAGTGGATACGTATTTAAGAATTTTATGAGCTTTGCCCCCATATAATTTTTGGTAAAGTTTCAAAGCAGATTGCTTCCTTGAGCTTCTCTCCAAGTGATAGTAAATGTCAACAATGACTTGTTCAACATTAAAATGATCTATAGAGTCTACACCTTTTCGGCCAGAGTGTGTAAGGTGTCATGTACATCCTTTTAGATGAATGAATGGCTGAACTAATGAAAGAAATTACACCTTTACATGACCAGTCATGGTACTTGCATCATCACAGGAAAAAGCTAAGCAATTAACCCATGGAGTATCATTTCTGAAACTGATTGTTTATAACATGAAAAATATGTTCCCCTGTATTAATGTTAGATTCTTGCACTGATAAAAACTACTGTAGAAATTTTATGCAATTCAAAATTAAAATGAGAAACTACTACTGAATATAACTTTACGCCATTACTGTCTGTACTCCCATCAGTTGCTAGAGCAAATGGGCCTGTTTTTAAACAGTTATATAATTTTGTGTTGACTTAGCTAAATTTTTCAACAGAGCACCAGTCTTTGTCCTTGCACACCTATATTTTTTAGCTATATTGGAATCTAGAAACATCTTTCTGAAAATAGTCCCAGTCTGGTCACAACTATACTATAAATTATGTTAAACTAAAAAAAAGTCGTAAATAGTAACTCTGCTTTTGCTACACTGTTTTCTTCTGTTGATGGTTTACCATGTTGTTATTGAACAAATGTATTTTCTCAGTTTACAATTGTCAATGTGCATTTCGCCAGATTAGATTAGATTAATACTTGTTCCATATATATATATATATATATATATATATCCTCTTCCTAATGATCCAACTCCCGAAGACATCATTCAAATCGAACCCTGCCTAGAACAGTTCCGTCCTCCGTCACAGCGAGACCCACCTGCTCTTCCTCAAAATCACCCTCTTCACACCTTCCAGGAATTCCTTACTTCCAACCTTGCCTCCCAGTCCTTCCTGAGAAACCTTAATCCTACTCCCAACATTACCGCAGCTGAATCCCGAGCTATCCGTGATCTGAAGGCTGACCATTCCATCGTCATTCTCCCTGCCGACAAGGGCTCCACGACAGTGGTACTTGATCGGCGGGAGTATGTGGCAGAGGGAGTGCGTCAGCTTTCAGATAATACCACATATAAAGTTTTTCAAGGCGATCCCATTCCTGATGTCCAGGCAGAGCTTCAAGGAATCCTCAAAACCTTAGGCCCCCTACAAAACCTTTCACCTGACTCCATTAACCTCATGACTCCACCGACACCCCGCACCCCCACCTTCTACCTACTTCCCAAGATTCACAAACCCAATCATCCCGGCCGCCCCATTGTGGCCGGTTACCAAGCCCCAACAGAACGAATCTCTGCCTACATAGACCAACACCTTCAACCCATCATGTGCAGTCTCCCATCCTTCATCAAAGACACCAACCACTTCCTTGATCGCCTGAAATCCTTACCCAGCCTGTTACCTCCTGAAACCATCCTTGTAACCATCGATGCCACTTCCTTATACACTAATATCCCACATGCCCAGGGCCTCGCTGCGATGGAATATTTCCTTTCACGCCGACCACCCACTTCCTTACCTAAAACCTCTTTCCTTAATAACCTAGCCAGCTTCATCCTAACCCACAACTTCTTCACTTTTGAGGGCCGGACATACCAACAACTAAAGGGAACAGCCATGGGGACCAGGATGGCCCCCTCGTACGCGAACTTATTTATGGGACGCTTAGAGGAAGCCTTCCTGGACACCCAAGCCTGTCAACCCAAAGTTTGGTATAGATTCATTGACGATATCTTCATGATCTGGACTCACAGTGAAGAAGAACTCCAGAATTTCCTCTCCAACCTCAACTCCTTTGGTCCCATCAAATTCACCTGGTCCTATTCCAAATCCCATGCCACTTTCCTCGATGTCGACCTCCATCTATCCAACGGCCAACTACACACATCCGTCCACATCAAACCTACCAATAAACAACAGTACCTGCATTATGACAGCAAACGAGTCTGCTCCAGTCCTGAATCCCTGAACCAATACACCAATAACCTGATAACAGCCTTCACATCCCGCAGCTATCCTCCTGGCCTGGTACAGAAGCAAATTGCCAGAGCCACTTCCTCATCTCCCCAATTTAAGAACCTTCCACAAAACCCCAGAAGTGCCCCTCTTGTCACCGGATACTTTCCGGGACTGGAGCGGACTCTGAATGTGGCTCTCCAGCAAGGATACGACTTCCTAAAATCCTGACCCGATATGAGATCCATCCTTCATGACATCCTTCCTACTCCACCGAGAGTGTCTTTCCGCCGCCCACCTAACCTCCGTAACCTCCTAGTCCACCCCTATGAAATCCCCAAACCACCTTCCCTACCTTCTGGCTCCTAGCCTTGTAACCGCCCCCGTTGTAAAACCTGCCCTATGCACCCTTCCACCACCACTTACTCCAGTCCCGTAACCCGGAAGGTGTACACGATCAAAGGCAGAGCCACTTGCGATAGTACCCACGTGATCTACCAACTGACATGCCTGCACTGTGAAGCGTTCTATGTGGGAATGACCAGCAACAAACTGTCCATTCGCATGAATGGACACAGGCAGACAGTGTTTGTTGGTAACGAGGATCACCCTGTGGCTAAACATGCCTTGGTGCATGGCCAGCACATCTTGGCACAGTGCTACACCGTCCGGGTTATCTGGATACTTCCCACTGACACCAATCCTTCAGAACTCCGGAGATGGGAACTAGCCCTTCAGCATATTCTCTCTTCCCGTTGCCCACCTGGTCTCAACCTCCGCTAAATTCGTATTCCCACCCACCATCTTAACATCTTTGCCTTGGTTCTCTGGACAGAGCCTCTGCCTCAAGTGGCATCTCTGTCTAAATTCTAACTTCTTTGCTTTCTACAGTTCTACAGTATGTCTGCCTAAGTGTACTTGTGTCTGTGTAAATGTGTGGGTGTATGTGCATTTATTTACCTTCCATTTTTTCCCCCAAGGTAAGTCTTTCCTGTCCCGGGATTGGAATGGCTCCTTACCCCCTTCCTTAAAACCCTCATCATTTCCTTTTCCCTCTCCTTCCCTTCTGCCTGATGAAGCAGCTAGGCTGCGAAAGCTAGCATTTTTGTGTGTGTGTGTGTGTTTATTTGTTGCTATTACTGCCTGTGCCCTTTCGCCTGGTAAGTGACTTCATATATATATATAGAAGTCACTTACCAGGCGAAAGGGCACAGGCAGTAATAGCAACAAATAAACACACACACACAAAAATGCTAGCTTTCGCAGCCTAGCTGCTTCATCAGGCAGAAGGGAAGGAGAGGGAAAAGGAAATGATGAGGGTTTTATATATATCACATCTTGGCACAGTGCTACACCATCCGGGTTATCCGGATACTTCCCACCGACACCAATCCTTCAGAACTCCAGAGATGGGAACTAGCCCTTCAGCATATTCTCTCTTCCCGTTGCCCACCTGGTCTTAACCTCCGCTAAATTTGAATTCCCGCCCGCCATCTTTAACATCTTTGCCTCGGTTCTCTGGAAAGAGCCTCTGCCTCTAGTGGCATCTCTGTCTAACTTCTTAACTTCTTTGGTTTCTATAGTATGTCTGACTAGGTGTGTTTGCGTCTGTGTGAATGTATGTGTGTGTGTGTGTGTGAACCCTCATCATTTCATTTTCCCTCTCCTTCCCTTCTGCCTGAAGAAGCAACTGGGTTGTGAAAGCTTGCGTTTGTGTGTCTGTGTGTATTTATTTACTTCTTTGTTTGTGATGCTGTCACACCTGTGCTCCTTCGCCTGGCGAGTAATCTTAGTCTATTTTTTATATATAACTTTTCGTGCTAGGAATTTTTCGTATATGGAACTTTTTATCTAAAAATACATCTAAAGCGTAGGAGTTGCCATTCAGAAATTCCTTTAATTTCTTTTTAAATATCAGTTGGCTAATTGTCAGATTTTTGTTGCTACTTGGTGACTGAAGACTTTTGTGGCAGCATAATTCACCCCTTTCTCCTAGTGTTGTAGCTATGTACACTGCTATTACTTTTGAATTGGGTCAGATTGTCAATAACATATTTCGAGAGTGAATATATATATTGTGAAGCTACAGTGAAGATCCCTAGATCCTTAAATAACTGTATGCAGGATGATCTTGGGTGGACTGCAGCAATTATTCCAATTACACGCTTTTGTGAAATGAATACTTTTTTTACTAAATGTTGAATTGCCCCAGAATACGATCCCATATGAAAGCAGTAATTGAAAATAGGCATAGTAAGCTAATTTACTGAGATGTATATCACTAAATTTTGCAGTGACCCTGATAGCATAAGTAGCTGAACTCAAACGTTTCAGCAGATCCCTCGTCAATGCAAACCCCTAAAAATTTTGAATATTCTATCTTAGTTATAGATTTATGTTCAAAGTCTAAATTTATTAGCACATTCGCTGCGGAGACCAATGCGGGCCACTAACGCTCTAGGCAGACGCCTGTAGACACACTTGCGTCGAGAGCTGAAATCATACCCCTGCAAAACCTGTAAGTTCATGTTGTGCACGTACATAATATTGACAGCGAATATAACGTCTGCGGAAGAGGTGGTGCTAGATATAGAAATACAAATACGCTTTAGCTGCATGCCGATAATGTGATAAATGCTGCATGCTCTTTGATCCTTATAAGCATCTTATGCATTTATTGCAAACAATTCTAACAACGCTTGTGATTTATTGATTTTATTGCAAACAATGCACAACACAGACAACTAAAGATGAAAAAACTCAACTGCAGACAGGAAAACGTTACATGATATTTCGTTGGTGAATTGTACTAACACGCGTGCACAGCCGAACAAACTAAATTGAGTACTCAACTAGCAAACGCGCCGCTTTTAAGCATTACCTGCACTGTCTTGTTGATCACAGAAACGCTTCTAAGCATCAGCAGCACTGGTGTGTTGATAGTGTCAGTAGCAGCAAGTGTGTTAATGGTGTCATGCCATTTACTGTATGAAACTGTATATACTGGGTTTTATCAAAGTTTAATGAAAGTCCATATGTAGAGAACTACTTAATTTTAATAAAGACATCATTTACAATTTCATCCGTTAATTCCTGTTTGTCAGGTGTGACAGCAAAAAGACTAGCTTAGCATCTTCATGAATATAGAATGGCAAGTCATTAACACACACTTAGTCATTAAAATTACTATTCCACGAAGATGACTTGTTACAGACGCAAAATGTAATTGACAGGAAGAAGATGCTGTGATATGGAAATGATTAGCTTTTCAGAGCATTCACACAAGGTTGGCACCAGTGGCGACACCTACAACGTGCTGACATGAGGAAAGTTTCATACTGATTTCTCATACACAAACAGCAGTTGACCAGCATTGCCTGGTGAAACGTTGTGATGCCTTGTATCAGTAGGAGAAATGCGTACCATCTTGTTTCCGACTTTGATAAAGGTCGGATTGTAGCCTATCGCAATTGCGGTTTATTGTAACGCGCTATTTCTGCTTGCGTTGATCGCGATCCAATGACTGTTAGCAGAATATAGAATTGGTGGGTTCAGGAGAGCAATATGGAACGCCGTGCTGGATCCCAATGGCCTCGTATCACTAACAATCGAGATGTCAGGCATCTTATCCACATGGCTGTAACGGATCATGCAGCCACTTCTCGATCCCCCGAGTCTACAGATGAAGACATTTGCAAGACGACAACCATCTACATGAACAGTTCGACGGCGTTTACAGCAGCATGGCTATCACCTCGGAGACCATGGCTACAGTTGCCCTTGACACTGCATCCCAGACAGGAGTGCCTGCGATGGTGTATGCAATGACAAAACTGGGTGCACGAATTGCAAAACGTCATTTTTTCAGATGACTCCAGCTTCTGGTTACAACATCATGATGGTTGCATCCGTGTTTGGTGACAATGTGGTGAATGCACATTGGAAGCGTATATTCATCATCACCATACTGGCGTATCACCCGGTGTGATGGTATGGGGTGCCACTGGTTACACATCTCGCTCACCTCTTGTTCGCATCGATGGCACTTTGAACAGTGGCGATTAAATTTCAAATGTGTTACGATCCCTGGCTCTACCATTCATTCGATCCCTGCAAAACCCTACATTTCAGCAGGATGATGCATGACCACATGTTCGAGTTCCTGTACTGGCCTTTCTGGATATGGAAAATGTTAGACTGCTGCCCTGGTCAGCACATTTTCCAGATCTCTCACCAATTGAAAACGTCTGGTCAATGGTGGCCGAGGGACTGGCCCCTCACAATACGCCAGTCACTACTCTTGATGAACTGTGGTATCGTGTTGAAGCTGCATGGGCATCTGTACCTGTACACGCCATCCAAGCTCTGTTTGACTCAATGCCCAGGCATATCAAGGCCGTTATTATGGCCAGAAGTGGTTGTTCTGGGTACTGATTTCTCAGGATCTAAGCACCCAAATTGTGTGAAAATGTAATCCCATTTCAGTTCTAGTATATTTGTCCTATGAATACCCATTTATCATCTGCATTTCTACTTGGTGTAGCAATTTTAATGGCCAGTAGTGTATATATTAAGAACAGCAAAGGACCCAAGATTGACCTTGTGGCAACTCATTTTTTGATAACTTCCTAGTTAGTGGAATTAATTGTTTCTTCGGTATCATGTGATCTGCTTATTTCAACTTTCTGCACTCTTCCAGTTAAGTATGATTTTAACGATTTGTGCACTGACCTACTCATACCACAATACTTAAGCTTATCTAGAAGAATCCCATGATTTTTCACAATCAAAAGCCTTTAAGATATCACAACAAATCCCAACTGGTGATGTTCGGTTATTCAAAGCATTTAATATTTCATCAGTGAAGGTATGTATAGCATTTTCTGTTGACAAGGTTTTTTGAAAACGAAACTGACCTTTTGTTACAACTTTATTATTACTACTATATGAAGCTATTCAAGAATACATAACTTTTTCAAAACTTTTGGATAAAGCTGTCAGAAGTGAGATCGGGTTGACATCATATGTATCCCCTATTTTATGCAAAGGTTTAACAATATCATATTTCAGTCTGTCCGGGAAAATACCCTGCTTTAACACATTCGTTGCGACTGACGCTTATAAGCATTGCCACGATGAGCATGCCAGTATGGGTAATGCTTATAAGCGGCATTTTCACTAGCTGAGTACTCATTTTAGTTTGTTTGGCTGTGCACTTGGGTTAGTACAAGCCACCAAAGAATATCACATAACGTTTTCCTGTCTGCAGTTGTGTGTTTTTGTCTTATGGTTTGCTATAAAAACATCGCCTTTACACCTTGCAAATATGGGATTGAGATTCCTTAGCACCACATTGCAGATGAGACCTGTTCCTTTTTCTCCTTTTGGTGTTTTCAGACTAATTCTCTCTCAATGAAGAGGATTTATTGCTTGTTTGAATTTCATTTTCTTTCCAGTTTGCAATAAAATCAATAAATCAGAGGCGTTGTTAGAATTGTTTGCAATAAATGCATGTGACGCATATAAGCGTCAGACAGCTTGCTGCATTTATCACATAAGTGGCATGCAGATAAAGCACATCTGTATTTCTATATCTAGCACCACCTCTTGTGCAGATGTTATATTTGATTTCAATATTACGGGTTTTGCAGGGGTATGATTTCAGCTCTCAGGGCACATGTGCTTACAGGCATACACCTAGAACGTTAGCGACTCACACCGGTGACTAATTTCTGAGGGAGAGGTGGGTGGAATTTCAATTGTATCAAATTGTGTAGGTATGGCCTCTTCCATTAATTACCTTGCTACTTCTTATTAACATTTAGATCCTATTTTCTCCACAACATTTAAAAAGTAATCATTAAAAATGTTTTTCAACATCTGACTTTTTGTTATTAAAGTTTCCATTTGTTTTGATGGCAATACCCTCTTCCCATGCACTTGGTTGCCCTGTCTCCCCTTTATAATATTCCAAATTGTTTTAATTTTATTATCAGAGGAACTAATCTCAGACATGATGCACATGCTTCTGGTTTTTTTAATAACTTTTCTTAATGTAGCACAGTAGTTTTTATAATATTTGATTGTTTCTGGGTTTTTACTCTTTCCTGCAGATAAATATAGTTCCTTTTTTGATTACAAGATATTTTTATTCCTTTAGTAAGCCATGGTTTTTTACATGGTTTCTTACAATTATATTTAACTAATTTCTTGGGGAAACAGTTTTCAAATACCCTTATAAATGTATCATGAAATAAGTTATATTTTAAACTGGCACCAGGTTCCTTATAAACCACATCCAAGAATAGCTGCTGTAAGCTTTCTTTGAAATTTATCATTGTTAGGTCATTAACTGAACACAGAACTTTGGTAGACTGTTTCTAATTACTGAATGGAGCTATGTTATGTACTGTTACTAGCTGGGCAGCACAATCAGAAAGACCATTCTCAACAGGACAAGCATTTACATTGTTAAACTTATCTTAGTCTATAAAAAAGTTATCTATTAATGTACTGCTGCTCTTTACTACCAGAGTAGAAAAATCAATAATGGATGTCAGATTGTACAAGCCAAGTAAGATTTCTAGGTCATTCGTCCTATTACACTCTTTCAGTGAATCAACATTGAAACCACCACAAATAATAATTTTCTTGCCACAATCTGACTGATAGCACAAGGCATCCAAGTTTTCCAGAAATAACTTGAAGTTTCCTGATGGGGACCTATGTACTGTGACAATTATAAGAGCGGCATCATTGAGTTTAAGCTGACAGGCACATGCTTCAATATGTTGCTCTACACAAAACTTTTCTGTTTCTAAATTTTTTACACCGATAGCTTTCGACATATATAGCAACTCCCCCTTTTACCTTATTATCTCTACTTACATTAGTAGCTAATTTACGTCCACTGACATTCACATTTTTCATACCATTGATAATATGAGGCTCAGACAGGCATAGTATATATATCACCTAAACAAACCAGTAACATCTTCAAATGTTTGTAAATATCTGACTAAACTGCGTGGTCATTAGTCCGTAGCTTACAAACTGCTTAAACTAAGGTAAACTAACCCAAGGACAACACAAACACCCATGCCTGAGGAGGGACTCAAACCCCCGACGGCCATCGGCCACGCGTACCGCAGCACGGTGCCCCAGTACACGCGGCTAATCCGCCGTGGCCCATTAACATGTCTTCAGCTATCATCGTGCCCTACTGTGAAATACTAAGGTGACGTGAACATGCCATACAGAATACGTTATAAATGGATTTTTCTCACTGAACAATACACGGCCACTCTTTTGTATAATCTCTCTTTCACTTTTGTAACACCTTACTCTTTCTGGGTGCACTTTTTGTGATATCTTGACCATGTAGGCCTACTTTATTTCTATTACCGGACTTTTCATATGCAATACAGTCATTTGTTTTATGGTTGACAGGTTCAATATTCTTCTCTACATTCATATCACCAAGTTTACTTATAGGCCCCAAACACTCAATAAATTATTACTAATACATTCACTATTCTTTAAGTTTTCACTTACACACACCAAAAATCTTTCCATGTTTGGTAGAAACTCATTGTACAAGTAAACAAACTTGTATCTGCGTTGCTTATCTCGCGAAAGTAAGCATTAACTTTTAAGAACTATCTAGAGTGATAATTACATTTTAAAACAAAAAATGTTGGCACAAAAACCAATAATGAGATTTCTGCAGGCCAACATCAATAACTGCATAAACTAAAGATTACCAAGATGCCCTGATGTCCATTACAATTATACCAACGTATGAAAGTGAAATAGTGTTGTTCTACATCGAACTGCAAGTGACAAAGTTAACATTATCATAAATTTCCTAGTATACACAATAATGTCTCTCATTAATGTAGTTTTATTTATTTCTTTATTAAAAAAAAAAAAAAAAAAAACCACACACCCCCACACATTCACTACACTAAGTTAATAAGATTTCTGGGAATTTTAAAGCACCAGATCTGCCAACATGTATTCTTAAGGCCAGTCCACGCATTACAATCCATAATTTTTTCGGATCATCCAGAAGGCGTAATTATACCTTCGAATCCAGAATAGTTGGCATCTCTGCTAATGCACAGTTTTGAGTGTCTAGATGTGACATTCAGAAGGATTGTTGAAAAAAGGCATTGGTACAAAATGTCAGAAAATGTGACATTATGAGATCGCAAAAAAGAAATAAAATCATTACCAAATTAGGTATTTTTCATTAGTGCGTTTCCCTGTTCATGACGTTCCAAATCTGTGGTCCTTTAAAAAATGCACTAACGAGGTTCCACTGTAACACATTAATCATTCATCTTCATTCCATTTTGTCATATACAACATCTTGTTGGGCAACATGGCAAAAGTCGTCTCACCTGTGAATCCTACACAATGATACTAAGCTTTTTAATATATTACTTACAGACATAACTGTAGATATGTTGATTAATTCAAATTTAAATAAATAACTTAATAGTCATATGTATTAGTACTTATACAATGGCACTTAATGGTTAACAAACTAAATCTATAGGCTCTGTTAACTACTGTTCTGTTACTGTATACCCCAAATTGTTCTACACCTGTGACTGTTCTCGTTTGTAATAGGGTCAACACAATAAGATATATGAATCACTTAGTACATGGAAAGGTCGTACAAATGCTGAACTCTCTGATAAAATTTTGGCCACTTTCTCAGTGGGCTTAGTTTTGTCTACCCAAAATGCTATAAAACTCGCAGTTCAAACAAATATGTTAATATCTTGCAGCCCATACATATCATGTGTACAGAAATTGTGTCAACAATGTCAGACTGATGGCTGTTCATTTAGAGGAGCTCTCTCTGAGTGGAATGTGAAGAATTCTTCATGTGTGACATCACATGTATTATTTACATACCTCACAGCAGGTCAAGGACAAGATACGACTGAGCCTAATTTTTAATACAGAAGCAACTCTATCTGCCAAAGATCAAAATGTCATTGGTCTATGGAATAGTCAAGTTGTGTAACTTTAGATACCTCGAAATTTTTATTGCTGATGTTATGGTTATTTGTGAATCTTTGAAGCAAATGAATCCACAGGTTGTGTGTGTAGTATGCAAGAAATTTGAGAAGTAAATATTTCATAGAGCACAGACTACAACATAAATGGTGATATTGAATAGGTGTTGAAGTTAAATGATTGTCCTACACTTTACCACAGGAGATATAGATAAGCCTTCTATAATTAAAACTCTAAACAATAACCAATGGTTCCAACATTATAACATATTACAATATGACAAATATCTCAAATCATTATAAAAACAAAAAATGCAATGTTACGAGCCAGTTCATAATTATTTTAAAAATCCACAATAATAGTTTCGCATTTGAAACAACATTTTACCCATGAATGTGACAGTTTTCTTTCATTGTATCCTGTTCAGACTTCTCAAATTTATTTAGCATATGCAATAATTTAATTACATTTTCCACACAATTAGTATATTTGAGTTCAATAATATACAGCAAATGTTAAGAGGCTGAGTCCATAAAATGAAACTGGCCATTTCGTTCCCGACGTTGTGTTAGTACTTCACAACCATTTTCAGTTACAAGTAATGTATGTTCAAACTGTGCAGACAACATTCCATCAACAGTGACGGCTGTCCATTTATCAGGCCACATTTCATCCCTCCAACTTCCTGTAAAACAAAAACACTTTTATAAAAAGGTGCCCATTAATTACTTGTTCTTAGTATTATAATCTCCAGCAAGGATCTCCCCACCCCACCCCCTTTTTTTCCCTTCAAAAGAAGAGAGTGGGGGGAGAGAATTTATGAATATAATTCTAGTGTCTCCTCACCTTGAGAAATCATGGGTTCTATTGTAAAACAGTGACCTGGTTTCATGACTCCCACTGCCTTATTCTCTATAACAAACAAAATCACAAGTGAATTTAGTAGACAGCACATTATGCTGAGCTATTGACATTCTTACTATGCTACCAAATTTATCAGCATGACGTTATTTATGGACAATATGAGCAAGTACTCTGGCTATGTAGTATATAACAACTATATCTCATGTATTACAGAAAACCTGTAGCAGGCAATTTGTATGCACCAAAATTTAGCAAAAGTCTAGTGCAGAATCAACCAATTTCTGAGTTGTATTGAAAGTTGTTGGAGCTTTAGATTCAGTTTTTGAGGAGCATTTCATAACTGGGGCATAGTGTCTATGATGACAGTTTGGAAAATAAGTTCCATTTGGTAATAAAAAAGCAACTGAATACATCCCCAGTAATTTTCCAGGCATTTCTCGCAGGTGGTGTAAGTTTATGTATTCCTTCACCAAAGAATCTTCCTGTGTGTATTGTCAACCCTGTAGCAACATGTTCTTTCAGATTATTGTTGTCCACATCCATAGTCCAATAGAAAGTGTGGTGAGTTGACACGCAGGAGACCTGGGCTCGATTCTTGGGGACTGGGTGTTGTGTCGTCGTCATCATTGACATGCAAGTCACCGAAGTGGCATCACCTAAAAGATTTGCCCCAGGCAGACTGAACACGACCCCAGTTGGGGTCTAACAGGCATAAATGCCACAAGGAATCATGGAATGACTTCAGATGCCGAAAGAGATGAAAATAGCTAGGAGTGAGGTTAGGATTAAATGGAGATTGGTCAAATATGTCCCAGCCAAAGCTCTGAAGGAGTTGTTTCATCACATTCCTAGTGCATATCCAATTCATTCTCTGTCATGCACTTGATTGTGACATTCCTTAAGTTGTCAGACTCACCATTGAAGCACCTATTACATTTTATCTGTAAGCCTCACAGATTTGTCAATGAATGTTACTTAGTCTAATATTCTTATCAGAAAACAAATCACAGTTATCAGGTGGCAGGATTTTCAAGCAACAGTGCCATTACAAGCAATCACTATGAATGACACTCAACCTACAGCAAGTTCAAAATGGCATCATTTTATTCTACTTGAATCAGAGATGCTACTGTACATGAGCAGAAGTGCAATTGTAGCAGTGCCATGGAGAAATTTCAAAATGGAACTTACTTTCTGAACTACCCTCATATACACACAGAAACCAATATAGTAGGATTCACTGATACACAGCAAAATAATATATCAGAGGCATGCCTTTAATACATTTACAGACTAATTAAAAGGCACTGGTGATGCCTTCAGAGGAATCTTGCATTTGTCTCACAAGTAAATCAACATCCCATTAGATAATGACCAAAACATGAATTTTCACGGCACTGCCATCAGCAGGAAATAACAGCTATAATAAATTAGTGGAGAAAAATTAAACTTTTGCAGGTTGCAGCGGGCCAATATTTCACTGCAATTAATAAAAGAACAGCCACCTAGGACAAGACTGCAATATCATTTGTAAAAGTCCACACTGCAATTCGTATCTGTTATCAGCAGTATCCGGCATCAGTCACCATTCCATCCTGAAAACACACACGCACACACGCGCAGGCGCGCGCGCGCGGCACTTGTTCCATTTGTTTGTTCTCTGCAGCTTGTTTCTTTTTGCTAAAGTGTTTTGTTCGTCTTTAAGGTGGTGTGTTGTGTTGTGTTTTGTTTGAGTGTAACGATGACTAGCAAATTGCAAAACTTAGCGCAAGAACCTTCTTTAATGCAAGTTCTTCAGTTTCAGGTCCAGCAAATGCAACAGTTAATGCAAATGACGACAGATCCTGTCTAGCCAAGTAGCAACGGCGGCTGCGCCACCAACTTCACAAAATAAGGCCCAGCAACATGTTGCAAACTTCGTGCCACTGTTTCGACAGTTTTACAGTGGCGCCCGACTCTCATTTTGCAGCGCATCAAGTGCAAGGTATGTCAAAGCTTTCAAATTTTCTGGCCACAGTCAGTGTTTCTACATATTGCCCTTCTACGAAACTGTTCCCACTGTGCGCCCTTAAAGTGTTGCCTATGATGATTTGGTAGCCGCGCTAGAAAAGTATTACGAGTCGCAAATTAATTTGGCTGTGGCTAGGTATCATTTTTTCGCCTTCAGCGACGACCTAATCAGACTTTCTAACCAGGGGTAGCTGATGCAGGGCTTAACCCCTCACTGGAAATCCAAATGTGAATGTGGTCATTACTATAGTGATGAAATGATTAGAGACACTATTCCGTAAAATGTGTGTGACTCTCGCATTTGCGATCAGATTTTGAAATACCCCGACTCCTCCCTCAAACAAGTGCTTGATTTGATTTAACATCAGGACTCTTGTGGCATTGCAATGGCTAGTTTTGATGCCGCTCCTATTTGTGCTGTGCAGGATACTTGTAAACCGTGCGCGCCCGTTAAAAGCCAGCCGCGGAGCGCCCACGCTCAGGCACTGCAACATGGTAAACAACGGGAGTAGCCACAGTTACAGGTTAGCAGTGCCAAATCTTGCCCACATTGCTTCAACAGGCATAAACGTCAAAACTGTCCCTCCTGTGACACTAAGTGCTTCTATTGTGGCAAACGTGGTGACATCCAAGCTGTGTGTTCGCAAAGAAATAAAGTGTCAAATCACTCAGCGCATTTTGTCAATGTTGTTGCCACACAGGCTCATTGTGACTTTCATGCAGCTTTAACAGATTCTAGTTTTTTATGGCAACTGTCCCACGTGCCTGCTATTCAACGGCACGACAACAAACTTTTTGTTTCATTGCAAACTGCCAATCAGAATGTTTGCTTTCAGTTAGATACATGTGCTACAGTTACGTTGCTAAAAAAAAAATTAGGTAGTGGCGGGTTTCGAACCATCGACCTTTCGCGTCACAGTCCAGCACCTTGCCCTCTACGCTACGGCTATAAATCAAAACATCTCATACTATTGATGGCTGTTGTTAACTGATGTTAATATAACATTTGTAGACATTAGATTATCATTTATCGTACGAAGAACGATGTGTTTTTGTTAGTTCCTCAGTGTGTCGTTGCTTTGAAATGACAGTAAGAAATGACAATAAGAAAATCATCAAATATGCGTAGAATGTCATGTGACATCTGACCGGCTGGTTTTCGTTAATTCAATGGAGGATGTCAAATCTCCGTTATTTTTGCAAATATTTCTCAACCGCTACGAGATATGAAAAAACCATAAGGGAGCAAAGTTGTAGAGAATTTTCTCCTCTACAAATTCGGTTATTCAATTTTCGTGTCAGATGAATAGTTAAGCCGTTATTTTCATTTAAATTTCGAGCTATCAAAAGACGATCGCAAAGGCCCACTTTTAGTGTTACTACCATAATCTAAAGTGGGCCAAAATACTTATGAACTACTTGGCAAGCCACAGTTGCGTTACACTAGGTCTATGTTGTCTGCCTACAATGGACAAGATATTCTGATCTTAGGGGTGTGCAGTCTTCCTGCTACTTTTTGTAATGTGACGAAAACTGTTTCCTTCATAGTGTTGAGTTTGCCTGAGTGTCAAAATATTTTTGGAATGGATTCCTTTGACTTGTTTGGATTGCAAGTACAAGGCAAAGTGTTATCTGTGAACTTGTTCGTACTTACAACTCATGTGGCTGAACTTTGCAATGAATTTAGTAGTCTATTTCAAGAGGGTCTTGGCAGGGCTAACAATTTCGAGGCTCATATTCATATGAAAGTCAATGCTCAGTCTCGCTCTGTGCTCGTCCTATTCCATATGCCATACGGGACAGGTTACTCAGGAATTATTAGCTTGGCAAGAAAGGGGAGAAATTGCACCCATTACCGCCAGTCAGTGGTCGTCACTGTTGGTTGCTATACGAAAGCCGTAGGGTAAACTTCACCTGTGTGCTGACTTTAAGCCATAGTCAACCCGCAGACCGTGATTGATTCCTTTCCTTTGCCATGTCCTGAAGAGCTACTGGACAAGTTGGGAGCTGGTTGCTTTTACTCAAAGATTGATTTGCGGGATGCTTACTTGCAGTTGCTTCAATAAATGTCCTCGTTATAAACACCCATTGTGTACTATTTAAATTTTTGTGGCTGCCGTTCAGCAGTGCTTTGGCTCCTGCTTTTTTTCAACAATATTTAGAACAGTTGACGGCTCAGGTCCCATCTTGTGCAAACAAATTACTTAGATGACATTGTGGTTTCTGGAAAAACAACTGAGGAACATTAGCAAATTAGCGCAAACTTTTTCAGGTGATTTCTGATGTGGGGTTGCATTGTAGTAAAGACAAGTGTTCATTCTTTCAGCCAGAGATAGAATACCTTGGACACGTTATCAATAGTCAGGGGATTCACCCATTGCGATTGCACTTAAAGGCAATACGGGATATGCCCGTTCCTCGCAACTTACGGGAATTGGAAGCAGTGTTGGGGAAAATAATGTATTATATTCACTTCATCCCACAGGCTGTGCAGATCGCTACACCATTGCATCGCTTACGCAGGAAGCATATTCCATTTGTGTGATCTCGCGAGTGCGACATTGCCTATCAGAAACTGAAAGATGCCCAACTTAGTGACTGTTGTTTGGTCCACTTAGATCCATTGAAGCCAGTGGTTCTTGCCGTGGACGCCTTTGTCCCACAGGATTGGCGCCGTTCTCTCGCATAGGGTTAGGTCCTCGGACAGGCCAATTGCGTTCGCGTCGAAACTCTTGAACAAGGCTCAGCAGAACTACTCCCAAATTGAGAATGAGGCTCTGGCTATTGTTCATGAGGTTAAGAAATTCCATCAATATTAATATGGTTGGAAGTTTACCTTGGTGACCAATCATAAGCCGCTTGTTTCCCTGTTTAACCTGACAAAGTCAATTCCATCCCATACTGTGCAGAAGTTGCGAGGTTGGTCGCTCCTGCTGTCCAACTATCGTTACAACATTGTGTACCGACCCACGACAAAACACGCAAATGCTGATACTCTTTCGTGTCTCCCCGCTGGCATCGACTCAGCATTTGATGCTTCTGAAGACTCCTGCTGCCACATTGATGTACAGGATAGTGAAACAGTAGAGGGTTTCCCACTTAATTACCATCGCATTGCTCGGGCATTGGCAGCGGACCGCCTATTCAGACACTGTTGTCGTACATCCGCACTGGTTGGCCACGCACGCCAAGGCATCTCCGTTACCCTGTTGTTCGGCATTACTTTGCGCTGGGCCACAATTTATCTCTCCAGGGCGGTGTTCTCTTGCTTCAAACCGACAATGATTGCTCTCGGGTGGTGATTCCTCGTTCGCTTCAGCAGGAAGTACTTTGTCTCCTCCACCAAGGCCATTAGAGCATGGTTCGAACCAAACAGACTGTTAGGCACCATTGCACGAGGATCAGCATGGATAAAAAAATTGAACAAGAGACTGCAGAGAGTAGGGTTTGTGCAGAGCACCAGGCCACACCCCCACAAACGTTCTTTGACTGGCCTTGACCTACCGCTCCTTGGTAATGAGTGCACATAGATTACGCGGGCCCCTTCTGGAACAAGCGTTGGCTTCTGGTTGTTGACACATAACCAAGATTCCATTTGTGGTTTCCATGCACTCCACTACAACAGGTGCCACAGTGAAAACTCTGCATTTAATTTTTTGCATAGAGGCCCTCCTTGAAATAATAGTTTCCAACAATGGACCCCAGTTTATGTCAGCTGAGATTCAAGATGAAGCACATTATAACTGTATCATTCCATCCTCAGTCTAATGGGGAGGCAGAATGGTTGGTTCGAACTTTTAAACAACCAGCGTCAAAGTTCCGTGCTTCACATTCCCGAGATGAGGCTCTGTTGCTGTTCTTATCTTCATACTGCTCTCAGCCACGTGATGAACCCTCCCCAGAGAAGCTGTTGCACGGTTGTCGACATCTGATGCTTTTCCAGTTGCTTCATCCACCTTTGCAGTCAGCGTTCGCTCCGTTGCACTGCAGTCGATTTCAACGCAATGATCTTTTATTTTCCGATGCTTTCACTCCACACGGGAGCCAGCACTGGGAACGAGGTACTGTCAAAGTCCTCGGTTCTTCTACGTATCTCATGCAGAGACCTTCCGGGGTTTTACGGCACCATCAAAATCAATTGTATACCTGTAAGCTCAGTGATCCTGCCACTGTTCCTCCTTTTACAGACTGTGTCCGGAGGCAGCTTGCAGAACCGGTCACCTTCGCCTCAGTCAGGTCCCATGCCTCAGCTGCATTCCAGTTGGCTGCCACAGTCCCCTCGCCAGCACCGGCCCCGTCGCCGATGGACGAAGATGCCGGTTCGCCACTGGCAATGGGCGCGCACCCTTCACCTAGTTTCTCGGGTCAGCACCAGGGCGAGCACAGGACATATGCTGGGGTATGCATGGAAGCTCTGCATCGCCCACAGTCATTGCTACCACCTCTTCTGATCCAAACCTCCTCTCCCCCCCCCCCCCCAACCGCAGTCGTCACCACCAGCAGCAGTACACGATGACAGTGAGGAGGAGATGTGTGTGTGGGAGAGGGGGGGGGGATGTGGAGATGTGGAGTCGTAGAGTACCGACTATGACACATGAGGAGGTGGGCAACGTAAGCCGCCTCCAATCTGCGTCCGCCGATGGGCCGAGCCTCCTGCCGCCGGCCTGCAGCGCCCCCAGCCGAAAGAGGATAAGCACACACGGGACCGCGGTATGCAGTCTGGTGCCGGAGTGGGAGCAACCACTTAGACCTTGGATCATCACCAATTCATGTTTAGTTTTTGTTGCTCTGTAAGAATGGCGCGTGTGACTTGTCTGCATCAATAAAGTTTGCGTTGATGGAACAGCGTAGGTCATCCACCTTCGGCTACCCTGACATATTGAAGATAGTGGATTTCAAGATGGCCACCTTTGAAACGATAGTTCCTGTAGTAGTGTAACGATACACTTGTCGTTTCACTCGGCAGATCTCTCCGACAGAAGATATTTGTATCTTATACTTATATAAAGGTACAGAAAATTGTGTGCCTATAATATTATCTACAGGGTGCACACATGAATGAAATAACATTAAATACCATGTGCTGAGGAGCAGAGCTGCAATAGTGCAACGTCAAAGAAACATCACACTTCTGTACGAAGAATAAGTGACTATAATTTGGGTTTCGAGATCAAGAAGCGATTGTTTGTTGTTAATCAATATGCATTGTTCTAAGTGTAAGAACTCTTGAGAGAAACTCAGAATGAACTGTCCTCTCTAATGATATTCATGTTATGAATTTGTTATTAAGTGTTCAAGTTTTATTACATGACACAATTGAAAGAGCTTTAAATTTATGTGTAATCAAGAGGCTGGCATTACTCATTCAAATAGGTTTGGAAGATTTTCTGCCGAAAATACTTCCCCTGCCAAGTAGGAGAAGAAGGTGATGCCGAGTTACATCTGAGGAGATGATTAATGGCGACCTCAGTCTTCAACCAAAGACCTAACACAACACGGAAAGAACAACCTGCATGTTAAGGTAAAATGATGACAGATTGGTCACAGAAGTGCACTGCTACCAGCAGTTCTATCTTCATGCCCGACATTTTTAACCAAGCACAACTGATCATTTGCATTAGTAGCAAATTACACTTTGTACTCTGCAAAATGAAGACTGTTCAGGTAAAATTTTCACTTTCTCTATGCCTCCTGGAAATAACTTTTGTCATACGGAATTCAGACTGTACTCTAACTCAAATGGCAGGAGAGAAAAGTGTAGGGCAGTACATAGCAAAGGTTGAGCTATCAACCCAAGTAGATTGCTCTTCATTTCAGACAGTCACAGTTGTGCCTCATCATCTGGAGATAATTGTGCGCCTCTGGATATATTGAGAAATTATTTTTGACAAGCGACATTGTAATTAATTCTATTCCTACTTTATGGCATATAAGTTATTGTATGTACCCGTGTCCACTCAGTAAATTAATAAAGCTCAAATAGCGAATATTGAAAAAAAAAAAAAAAAAATAAATAAATAAAAAAAAATTGCGCACAACTTTGTTTTCGTAATCTTTTCTCCGCAATGTAAATTTCATCAGGGTAATATCACAGATGTGCTCCGTAACCTAACCTCCTTGTGCAAAGCGCAGCTTCGATCTCCAAATCCAATACATTGAATCAATACGTTTTGAAACAATATTTATTGAATAATTGAATGTTTCTGAACCGGAAATTCGGGGGCTACGTGCCCTCACATACTAAAAAAAAAAAAAAGTTTGTCCTTGTCCTATACTTAACCTAACTTTCAGTTTAAAAAAAGTTATCTGTAGCATAGTCATAAGAGGGTTAGGTATAGGATAAACAAGGTTGTTGTGTTTGTTTTTCTTTCTATTTCTTTTAAGTACGTGAGGGCGCATAGCGTCCGAATCTATGATCCAAAACCACTAAACCAATTTACAATTGTACGTTCGATATATATCATTTCAGGCCATGCTACTTTGAGTGTAAGCTTTCTTGTAAATTACCCAGAACTGTACTCTTAGGTTCCTGCCTAACCACATGCTTTAAAATCATGACATATTCATAAAAATCATAACACTCGACTGTTCAATAAGTATCGTTTCGATATCTAACCGCTTCGATATATATTGTTTGGAGGTCAAAGCCGTGGTATGCAGCACATCTGCGAAATTACCAATTTCGGACTAAATTTTAATCTAATTATTTTGTACCGTCGTATAAGACATGCTCGGATTTTGGGGCCTTTTTATGATTCAGCCATTGTCTTATCTGCGAAAATATACGGCACAATCTTTACAAAATTGTGTAAGTTTCTTTTTGATTAGGTTGCCGCCAGCTGTAATTGTTTCCATTGAAACACCATCTTCTGGCACCTTTCCCTCCTCCATTGTCTTAAATGGCTTCATACATCCCATTTGGCACTACTTTCATCCGTGCTTTTAATACATTCAATACTGACCCCAAGTTACCACTGTCATTCCTTTTTTCTTAATGCACTCAACCTCTTAGACAAATTATTTTACCAAATTTTCATAGTAAAAGTATTTTTTTTTCCTAATAATTTTAACATGCACTTAGTATATTAGTAGGTGGTAATAAGTTTTATGACCTTTAAAATGTAAATATTCTTAAGATAATTGTTTTTCCTGACCAATTCAACATCCACAAGGGCAATTACATTTGGGATCTGCAGAAGGTACATTAACACATATGCTCTTTTTTTATAAGTATATATTGGGTATTTTGTTCTGACATGTTCTACATCCAAGAGGATTTTCTCAATTCGGATCTACCAGAACGAAACATACGTCTAATCTAATCTCACATCTTCTGAAACATTTCCATTTTCTTCTACATTCATCGTAGTAACATCCTTTGATGTTTGTGGAAATACCTTTGATAAATAATTGCTCCACTTATTTCTACAGTAGTACAGGTTTATATGCGAACTAGCTCTGCCAATGATGAGGAGATCTAAGAAATATATGAGGAGCTAAAGGAAATTATTGAGACAATTATGTAGAGGAAAACTTAATTGTTATGGGAGACTGGAATTCGGTAGTAGGACAAGGAAGGGAAGGGAAGATAGTAGGTGAATATGGTCTAGGCAAAAGGAATGAAAGAGGAAGCCGCCTGGTAGAATTTTGCACGGAACATAATTTAGTTATAACAAACACCTGGTTTAAGAATCACGAAAGAAGGTTGTATACATGGAAGAAACAAGGAGACAACGGGAGATACCAGATAGGTTTTATAATGGTAACACACAGATTTCAGTACCGGGTTTTAAACTGTAAGACATACCCAGGGGCTGATATAAACTCTGACCATAACTTATTGGTCATGAATTGTAGGCTGAAACTGAAAAAACTGCAGAAAGGTAGGAAAATAAGGAGATGAGACCTGGATAAACTGAAGGAACCTGAAGTTCTTTAGAATTTCAGAGGGAGCTTTACGCAACAATTGACAAACGGGGGGGGGGGGGGGGGGAATAAAAAGTAGGAGGAGGAAGGAGCATTGAGAGATTAAATAGTGAAGGCAGCAGAGGACAAAATAGGTAGAAAGCCAAGACCTACAGAAAATCCTTGGATATCACAGGACATACTAAATTTAATCGATGAAAGGAGAAAATATTAAAATGCAGTAAATGAAACAGGTAAAATGGAGTACAGACAACTAAGAAATGAGATTGACAGGAATTGCAAAATGGCTAAGCAGGAGTGGCTAGAAAGCAAATGTAAGGAAGTAGAAGAATGTATAAATAGGGGAAAGATAGATACAGCCTACAGGAAAATAAAATATATATTTGGAGATAAGAAAAACAGCTCTATGAATATCAAGAACACAGATAGAAAACCAGTTGTCAGCAAAGAAGTGAAAGATGAAAGGTGGAAAGAATACATAAAGATGCTCTACGAAGGAAATGATTGTAGGAAGAGAAGAGGATGTTGATGAGGATGAAATATGAGATACTATAATGAGAGAAGAATTTGACAGAGCACTAAAAGATCAAAGTTGAAACAAGGCCCCTTGAGTGGACGACATTCCCTCAGAACTACTAAAGTCTCTGGAGGAGTCAGCCATGACAAAACTTTCACCTGGTATGTAAGATGTATGAGTCAGGTGAAGTACCCTCAGGCTTTAAGAAAAATGTTATAATCCCCATGCCAAAGAAAGCAGGCGCAGACAGGTGTGAAAACTACAGAACCATCAGTTTAATAAGTCATGATTGCAAAATATTAACACAAATTATTTACAGAAGAATGGAAAAGATGGTAGAAGCCGACCTCGGGGAAGATCAGTTTGGGTTCAGGAGAAATGTAGGAACACGGGAGGCAATACTCACTTTACGGCTTATCCTAGAAGATAGATTAAGAAAAGGCAAACCTAAATATCTAGCTTTTTTAGATTTGGAGAAGGCTTCTGAGAAAGTTGATTGGAATAAACTCTTTCAAGTTCTGAAGCAAGCACGAGTAAAATATAGGGAGCGTAAGGCTATTTACAACTTGTACAAACCAGACAGCAACCAGACAGCAGTTGTCACGAGTTGAAGGGTATGAAAGGGATGCAGTGGTTGGGAAGGGAGTAAGACACAGTTGTAGCCTTTCTCCAATGTTAGTCAATTTGTACGTTGAGCAAGCTATAAAGGAAAACAAGGAGAAATTTGGAGAAGGAATTAAAGTTTAGGGTGAAGTTTAAAAACATAGAGTTTTGTCAACGACATAGTAATTCTGTGAGAGACAGCAAAGGACCTGAAAGAGCAGATGAACAGAATGGTCAGTGTGCTGAAAGGTGCATATAAGATGAACATTAATGAGAGCAAAACTAGGGTAATGGAGTGCAGTCTAAGAAATTCAGGTGACGCTGAAGGAATTAAATTAGGTAACGAAAGAATAAAGGAAGTAGACGAGTTTTGTTACTTGGGCAGTAAAATAACAAATGATGGTCGCAGTACAGATGATATAAAATGCAGAATGGCAATGGGTAGAAAGGCGTTTTTGAAAAAGAGAAATTTGTTAACATCGAATATTGATTTAAGCCTAAGGAAGTCCTTTCTGAAGGATTTGTGTGGGGTGTTGCCTTGTATGGGAGTGAAGCATGGACGATAAACAGTGCGGACAGGATGAGGATAGAAGCTTTTGAAATGTGGTGCTACAGAAGAATGCTTAAGATTAGGTGGGTGGATCACATAACTAATGAGGTGTTACTGAACAGAATTTCTGGCATACCTTGACTAAAAGAAGGGATCGATTGGTAGGACACATTCTTAGACATCAAGGAATTGTGAATTTAGCGTTGGAGGGAAGTGTGTGGGGTAAAAATCGCAGAGGTAGACTAAGAGATGGATACAGTAAGCAGATTCAGATGTAGGTAGCCATTGTTATGTGAAATTTGAGAAGCTTGCTCAGGATAGGGTATTGTGGACAGCTGCATCAAACCAGTCTCCGGACTGAAGACAACAACAACAACAACAACCTTATTTGTTAAGAAGCTGAACTAGTCACTTAATTTCATCTAATATGTCCCACTAATCTTGCAGAATACATGAACTTGGCATCAACTGAATGTAAGATCGCAAGGTAAACAACTTCAGCTCTAACACGTGTATCTGAACATTTTCCTTAAATGTACACTGTCCTTCAGGAATGTTGCCATAACACCACTGTCCAGGCTGAAGGTTAGTGCAATGAGCAATATTTTGAGCCAGTTCATTGGCTCTGCTAATGAATACATCCTGAGAACTTCTTTCATATCTATTCAGCTGTAGAGGAAACTTTAACAGTGCTGATGCGTCTATTCAAACCAGGCAGGTTGACAATGCAGTCAGTGAGAATGTCTGAAGCTTGTCAGGATGAAGCCAACTCCAGTCAATAAATTACTAAGGTGGAATACCTCAAACAATGTAAGGACGGCTGTTACTCCCGATGCAGAGAGGTCAAAACAGACCAAAGATCTCTCTCATGCCCTGCAGCATCACCAAGCTGTAGCCTGTTGATTAAAATCCAGATATAACTTTATCACTAGGAGTAAACAATAAGAGGAAACACCTCATTCTAACAATATGACCAGGTGGAAGAATAATCTGCTGTCACATATCCAGTCTTCTTCGGGTGGGTGTCCCACATTTCAAGACCAATATGCAAAAATGAGGCACCCTCCAACAGATCAACAAATGAAGGAGTCTCATGTAAATATGGAGCAGGAGATTTAGGCTACCTGCTCATATGCAATATGCTACAATAATCTTCCATAACAGAGGACTTGATGGAAACAAATAAGGCAATCAAAGTTGTCGCATGCTGGAAATGATGACAAGGAAATAAAATGAATGTTCTTAAAATAAGCCTACTGAACTACATATTTGGTTGTCTGCATATGCTTACAACTACTTATATATGAAGTACTTACTTGCATAATGAGGAATACTAGGGGCAGTATGGAAGAGCTTATGTATTCCATGGCCACAGTAACTGCGAACTACTGAGAAGCCATGAGCTTGGGCATGTTTCTGAATAACATTTCCTACTTCACGATATTTCTCACCTGGCTGAACTGTCAACAAGAAAATTAAAATCAAACATTTCTTGTAATGAGGCAATCAAACAACACATATTGCACAATTTAAATATACTTATTTTATTAGCACTAAAGAATCAAAGTACCTTATTGTCTTCATACTGTGTGTCAGAAATGATTTACATAAGTAAAGCACCAATTTTTAACTAGTGAACCATATAACTTCAGCATCAGTATTATCCAAGGATGGAAAATCCAGGTTGGAATGTCAATAATAGAGAATAGATAACAATTAACTGTAAAGACAATCAATCAGCCACAGACAAGCACTTAAAATAGATAATAACATTCACACAACATAAATTTTTTGCAATAATCTTCATCAGAAAAAGAACCATATACATTCAAATACTCACTCAGATATAACTCAATCTTACATGACCAACTGTGGTTGCTCCAGCGTCCAGTGACAGAAGCATCTTGACATTGAATAAGGAGAGGAATGGATGGGCTAGGATGCTGGGTAAGGAAGGTGATAGGACCTTCCACATTAGATGATGGATTGTAAAGGCTCTGAGAAGCGGTAGTGTAAGATGTAGCACAGAATGTAGTAAAGGGAAAGGGTGGAAAAGTAAGAAAGGGAAGGTGTAGAGATACGTGGGGAAGGGAAGTGAAATATATGATAAAAATAAATTATAATAAAGTGATATTGAATAACAAAAATAAATAAAATATTAAAAAGGGGGCAGCCACAGTTGGAAGGATAACGGACTGGAGGGATATGCAAGATAGTGAGTGGGGGAGGGAGCAACTTTTAGGCACGGGGTGTAGGGATGAGACATTATCTTGGTTGAAGCCAGGGTAGTTGTGGAACCATAAAATGTGTTGTTGGGATAACTCCATCTGCACAATTCAGAAGAGCTGGCTGTGGAGGGGAGGATGGGGGAGGTGCAGATGGCCCAGGTTGTAAAGCAGCCATTGAAATCAAGTGTGTTGTGTTCAAATGTATTTTGTGCCACAGGGTGGTCCATCTTGCTTTTTGACACAGTATGACGGTATGACAGTATGACTGCCAAATTGCTGCAATTCCTCCGCCGCAGAAGTGCGGGCTATAAACACTGCCTTAGAACAAACTCTTTAATGAATGGAACCTACTTCTGGCTCGTTCCTCTTACCAAAATTTTGCACCTGGCCCTGATGTCATCCATAATCAACTTCTCCAAAATCTCAAGTCCTCCTCAACAGCAATATCTCCTCCAGGTATTTAACCATATTTGGCTCCAAGTGGTTTTCCCCTCACAGCGGAGTGACAGTGTAGTGGCAAGGACCCATTCATCCCTGGACAGTTAGCGGCCAATTAGCCTGACAAATGTACCATGTAAATTAACTGAAAAAATGGTTGCCTGCAGATTATGCTGGGTCCTCTAATCATGTGGACTTCTGTCACCTTATCAGTGTGGGTTCCAGAAGGGGCCGTCTACTATAGACCATCTACTTTGACTGGTATCAGCAATCAGGCAGGCCTTCTCAAAATGTGAACATCTTGTTGCTTTTTTCTTGGATTTACATAAGACATATGACACCGTTTGGCATCCTCATATTTTATGTACCCTTCATGACTGTGGCCTAAGAGGCTCCCAACCAATTTTCATCAGTCAGTTTTTATCCCGCCGCATGTTCTGGGTAAGTTTTGGCTCTTCTTTTAGCTCCCCATGGATCCAGAAGAACAATGTTCCACAGGGTTCTGTGTTAAGCGTTATGCTCATCCTAATTGCCATCAATAGGCGAGTGATCTCCGTTGGGGCACTTGTCACTCCAGTGCTGTACATCGATGACTTTTGCATATATGGTACAGCTCCCATTCTGTAGCCATCGCTGAACGGCAGCTCCATTCAAATGTTCAAATGTTTGTAATTCTATCGGACCAAACTGCGTGGTCATCAGTCCGTAGCTTACAAACTATTTAAACTAAACTAACCTAAGGACAACACACACACACACACACACACACACACACACACACACACACACACACACACACACACACCAGGGAGGACTCTAACCTCCATGGCGAGCAACAATGCGCTCCGCAGCGAGACGCTTTAGACCACTTAGCTACTCCACCGCGGCCAAGGTGCCATTACGTGGACTTCCACATGGGTGCTCTCACATGGTTTTCAGTTTTCCCATTTAAAACTAGGGTAATGCATTTCTGTCAGAGTACTACAGTTCACCCTGATCCAGAACTCCTTTTGGGCACTAGGCACCTGGAAGTTGTGGTGCAGCACTATTTCTTGGACCTTCTCTTCGATAAAAGAGAAAAAAGACTTGGCTGCCCCATATGGTGTAATATAAACTTAATTTCCAATTAAATTTATATTACATCAATGAAACAAGAAATTTTCATCTTAAAATACCTTTTTTTGCCTCTCGTGTGAAGTAGTTGGAGTTACATTCTTCTGATCCTCACACAGCGGTTTGTCCAATGAATACCCGTTTATCATTTGCATTTCTTCTTGGTGTACCAATTTTAATAACCAGTAGTGTAAACTTGAAGTAGAAAAAACTAGCAGTCGTGTTTTATGGCCGACTTTAGGTTTTATTGTACTTTACAATTTTTGAAAAAATATGGGACAAAAATAATAAAGATATAAATAATAATAGATAATGGACGATACGATTACTATTCTACTATTGTGATGATATCTATACACTAACTCTCCGACTATCAAAATTATTTGATATTTGAGTTTAGCTTTTTACCTCTTTGAACTATTATTTTAATATCTCTCGCATACTTTCATAATCTTTTTCCCTTAAAATGTTATCACCTGTCTTGCCGTGGTAGTTTATCCTCTTTTTCAAATTTATTTTCGTTGCCTGCAAAATCAAGTGATGGTGTCCAATCACTATTATTTTTGCAAATATCTCTGAAATGGTGTGAGTTATGGAAATGCATAGTTGTTGAGAATTTTCAGCTCTACCAATAAGTTTATTCAAATTTAAGGTATTATTTGTAATTAAATTTCCTGCTTTCGGCCTATTTTTTATGTTACTAACCTATGTTTTGTCTGAAATATTTGGAAAAAAAGAGGGTGATCTGGTTGCTGGTGGTCAACAATTACACCTGTAAAACCAGTCATTTGAATTGCATGACCTAAAAAGGTAGGAACATATTACAGACAGAAAAAGGGGAAGAGAGTGTGTCAAATCACTTATTTCCCTAAAACGATGCGAGATATGAAAAAAATCCTTTACAAATTCGTATAGTAAGCTTTTGTGTCAGGTGAACGGTTAAGCCGTTATTTTCGTTTAAATTTTGAGCTGTCAAAAGATAAATGCAAAGACCCACTTTTAATGTTACTACTGTAACCTAAATTGGGCCAAAAACGTTTGGCACTTGTGTACAAATGAGAATAAAACCGTAAATATCCCAATGTAGAAAAAGACTTGCTTGACTTTGTAATTCAAAGCAGGAACTGTAGTTTTGCTGTTATAACAGAAATGTTTCAGTTGCAAGACTGCAAAATAGCCTCGAGTTCCTTGCACATCGTTTCTTGGAAATTAATCCCAACGAATGTGAAGACAGTGAGTCTGGTCATGGTAAATTATGTTATTTTAAAATTTAGCATTTGAACTCAACATCGGTATTAGCTACACAAATCAGGTGTTCCGCCATTTTAACCTCCTGTCACTGCTCGCGGTAGGCATTACCAACAAACATCACAGTAAGAACCGGCATGTGGCAGTCTAGACTTATCGCGAAGAAGAGCTTCAAATTGAAATTATTTATGTGCTTAGGAAGTCTGTGTTCGTTACTGCTTTTTTTTTTTTTTTTGAGACCACACAGCCATGTTAAAAACACTGTCTGCTAGGCCTGTTGTTGGCTGCGGTACATAATGAATTATATCACAACAGCAACTTTCATTAATTAACCCGCCGCTTTCTTTAAACAAAAACCGAAAACAGACGCAATTTTGCAAAACAGTTACCATTTTCTAAAGGCTTATCTACTTTATTACGTTTCTCAAACCAAAATAAATTAGAGCATGTAAGTTTTGAAACTAATTACACACAGGAAGGGGGGGGGGAGGATAGAATCTTGATTAAAGGCCGCACCACTATTTTGCAAACCAAAGTCTGGTAAAAAAAAGTGCGGCTTATATTTGAGCAAATAAGGTATGTCCATCGGCCTCAAATTTAATGCAAAGACACACTGTTTGGTCCTATAGTGTTACTTAGTAAAAAAAACCTCAACAACGGCTATTAAAGGCTGACAGAATACAGCTTCATAAACAGTGTCAAGCAGATGAATTTTTCAACAAGAAAATTTAAGGTTTGGGATAGAAATGCTTAGCAGAAAATTGAACTTTATCAGAGACAGAACATCTGAATGATTTTTTTAAAACATAGTCTAGAATCTGTTTTTGTGCGGAACGACTATAGAACATTATTTTGTCATAAGTAAATAATTGAAATATACAATAAGCTAATTGATTTGTCTTTGTTAGTTATTATGTTTACAGTTCACAAAAATAATTATTGGCAATGTTCTTTTTCTGTTTGAGTCGTCTGTTAGATATGTGAAACTCAGTAAATGGAGTGGATATTTTTCCATGGAAACAAACTCAAAGCAGACAACCTTAAAATTGGTCTTATCCTCGGATAACCTTCTGTCCATACACCCTCCACCAATGTTTCCCTTTCCTCTGTCCTACTTTTTTCCTTTCTTGAAGTGATTGGAACAACTAAATGGAAATGGTTCATTCAGCAGTTTTAAAACCATCCAATAAGTTGGTTGTACTTTATTAACTGAATCATTCATTCATTTTTGTGAATGAAACCAGTGTATATAGGAGCAAGTTAATGAAACCAACAGTCAGTCTGTTTTAGTTTTGTGTGTCATTTGGATTATTGTTCATTCCATCCCTCCCTCGCGTTGCATGAAAGCAGCATGTGAGAGCAACTGAATAAAAATTTCAACACCAATGTAGCTCTGCATATTGACTGAATTGTTCATTTGTAATTTTCAAGAGAAAACAGTAAAATAAGACTGCAGTCCTTTCATGAATTGACTAAAGTTATTCATTTAATTGTGTACTAAATTGAGAGATTTTTTCTTTTCATTATATGTTGTTGTGGTTCAAGTTGTTTTTCAGGTGCCTTTGACATATAACACTGACTTATCACTGAGCAAGCCTGCCATCACAAACTGCCAACCCCCACCACTACCCCCCCCCCCCCCAAAAAAAAAACCACCACCCATCGACATGAGGGTGAAATTATTTTTCTGGACACACATAAACAGTGAGTTTGTAGATGGACACAATGCACCACGGGAAGTGGGGACATAGAGGGGCAGAGTTTCCTCGATTGCATTTCCGTGCTGACAATCTTACTGATCAGGAAATATAAATCACACACAAGATTAACACAGATTTGTTAGAGAGTGTTATAGATATGTTCATGTTTAAATGCATAACTCATTAACATAAATGAATATAAGTATAAATTAATTCAGTTTTAATGTAGCTCAATGAGCTGAATGTAAGTGACATTTAAAATATTCAGTTGCCTGCCAGGCTAGGTTGCATCACAGTGATGTGAAGGCCTATTACTGGTGGATTCTCATTGTTTTAATAAATAAGATTGGAAAATGCACGGTGATTCAAAATGATATTTATAACTTTGATAATATGTGTTCCAGGAATGAAAATATGTAGACATGCGGTTTGCAGTATATGTTCATACATAAGGCTGTAGAAGACGCGTAACACAGGCTGATGTGTTAAGGTGGCCATATTTTTATTTTAACAGTTCTGTTCTGCTTTTAGTCTTATGCATGTGAATGTTTTCAATTAATTTCAAACATTTCAATGAGATTACAATGGAAACCTGGTAAATTTCGTGTTTATTTGCAAAGGTTCCCATTTTCCAAGTTTCACCAATCTTTGTTGTAACTTTCACCACAATTAACTGACATTTAAAATGTTGTGCCGCCAACAGTCAGAGATGGTAGTCTGTGTGCACTAGTTGGGCCTGGCTGATTGTTAGAATGTAGGTACAGTATACTATTTTTCTGAAAAACACTGTAGTCAAAAATTGAAATTTAAGTTGTGTGCATATGACTGTCTTTCCTACATGCCCATTTGCGGCTATGTGCCAATCTTTACGGTATACTGCTGCCTATCCTCTTATTACTAACTTTTATATAAATAATTTTAGCTTAATATATATAAAAATTTACATGTAACAATTTCCGATGTGATATCTGTTCTTATTCTTCAAACATACTGCTGAAAACAATAACAACGAATTATTTTTCTACCATGATGCTTATAATATATTATACTAGTAACCATTTCCACAATAGTGCTAAAATTTACTCAGCAAACAATGTAAATAAAGGAGTTATTTCTGTCTCATTAATCCTAATGTTTATAGTTATATTTTAGAAGTACTGTAGCTGTGAACACACCATATGGCACTAACATTGTTCTGACTGCATATCTAACGACATTTTGTTAACATTTATTACATTAATAATATTAAGATTCTGTAATACCCAAAGCTTCAGTAACTTTAGTTGTCTAAGAGTTTGACTAACATTGAACTCACCTATGTTTATGGCGCGTAAAAGGCATTCTGATGTGACCTTCACCAGTTTCTTGGCCTCGGGACTTACATTTCCCACAAGGAAAGTTTCATTGAGATCCCCATGGAAACCTCGGTGATAGACGGTGACATCAACTAAAGCATCACATGATGGTAGTAGTAGTTTTTTTTTTTTTTTTTTTTTTTAAGAAATTTTAAAAGTAATATTTAAATTTTTTATGAATGTAAATACTATTGAAATAACCAACATATTAAAAAAATCAGTTGTAAATAGCTTAAAAAGATATTGCAGTAAAACAACACTTTTTAATCAATTTCTGTATCCTGATTGTCAACCCCTGCCCCACCAATGTAAATAAGGGTTTTACTCATTTACACGGGCAAAGTGGCCCAGAATTACAATTAAAATATTTTTAATTCACATACGTAATTTATAATCACAAGCTGAATGTGTCATGGCAACAAAAACAGCACTTCTTACTGTATTATGAACACACACTCTTTTGATAAAAATTACAAAGAAATAAACAGATTTTCCTTTATGATGCCTGTAAAACTTAAGTATTACACAAAATTCAATTTCAATGCACGTTAAGTTACAAAATTATAAAATGTGTGAAAAACGCAAATTACTGGTGATGAACGCTAAACAGTATACACAAAGAACCAGTAATTCAAAGTTTAGAAAGTGTGGAACAAATTGAATGTGCAAGTGCAGAGAACAAAACAGACAACAGATCGGTACCAAACAGTGAGCTGGAACTGAAACACAGGAAAAGGAAGATGCTGCAACCATTTCGGACCAGGACCAACAATTCCTGAAACTAGTAGACGCTGCAACTGTTCTGGACTGCGACCAACTAGGATCACCTAAGTAAATGGCAAACTCCCGTACCTCGGTCTTTCAGTTCACTTTTGTAAACTATTTGCTCACGAATAATCCACCTCTACTGTTCACAAGGAATTATACAAATCACTTCTCCAGCTGCCTGACGACCAGGACACTGCAGGACTACAGTTCGAATAGCCCATCACATTCATACTGGCACGACTCTAGTCTCCTGTGCTACCGAGTTGCTTGAGGTATGAAATGCAATTAAATCAATTTCACTGACTGTGAGTGATGGAGGCAACCTTTTCTTGTGTACACTGCTGTCTCCAATACAAAATTAATGAATTTAGCAGTGACAATGGTACTGTAGTAGTTTTCTTAGCTATCACAATATTTGTAATATTTAAAACGAAAAAATGAGGCACATACATTACATAACTGATATACAAAATAGTTCACCAAAGTCACTAATGATTTTGTTGCACTAGAAATTATACAAATTGTAATGTAATTTTTCTAAGCAACATCTACTTCCTACTATTATCAACTCTATACAACCCAAGGTTTTTTTGTTTTAAAAATTGTACAAATATGGTCATACCTATTTAAAATACACAAGCATAAATTGTTAAATCAAACTGTGTGGGGTTAAAAATTTGTATGGTATTAGGGGAAGTTATTTTATACTTGCTAGTCTGTTTAAAAAAAGAAAAATTAAATATTTTGAAGAATCTATTTTCTGGTGTATGGTCTAGTTGTGACAAAGCAGGGGCAGCACCCCCACCTCATATTTTACTGTTTATGGGTAACTGTCATGAACTTAATTTTATGAAGATAGGCAGTGGACATGGAAACATACCAAAATAGCCAATAAGTAAATAAGCCTATTCCTCCACTAACTTTTATTATTCAGCTCCTTCTTTATAATAGTTTAAACTTATTGTGATAATTAGTTAAGTCAGGGACCATGTCAATTAAGAAATATTGTTAATAAAAGTTGTACCCATATCTCGCCCATACAAAATCCGAGTGTGGAAATCGGCATATTTAAGGGTAATGATCCATGTCGTTGGAGAGTTGATCTTCTCCTCTTTTCAGTAATGTATCTCTCAAAACTTGTTAGTTTATGTAATATTTGTAATTAAAGTTTCGCAACCATCCTAACTTTCACAGCCAATTATGCCTAAACTATTGTTAGATTCCGGAATTTGACTTTGTACTTTTGTTACACTTATTTTCCTCTTTCATTTGACGTAACTCACAAATTGATTCAGACCCTAATTAAAAAGGGGAATTTTTTGGACAACTGATTATTTTATTTAAGATGGCTGCCGAAGGCAAGAGATCAGGGGTTCCTCTTTTGGAGTAGTAATTGGTTCCAAACATTTTATTGATTTACTTAACAATCACAATTTTTCTTAACTAAATTGTTATAGCACCTAGTAATTCAGTAGTAATGTCAGATTCTACCCTAGCCAATTTACAAATGATTGTACCATTTCCGAGTTAGCAAAATTATTCTTCCACCTGTCTATATATACCCCGAGCAATCGAGAGTCCAGTCAGTCAGCGGTGGTCAGCTTTGTGAGAAACAACTATGCCGGTTAGTAGTGGCTATGTACCGTGCTCCAAATATATGTACAACGTTCCCCCCCCCCCCCCCCCCCCCCCAACTGTTTTGATATATATTGTTTGTCTTGAACTGTGTCATTAGTGTGATTGCCTAATACTGTGTTCTGTGATTAAGCAATACCGTCGAATGTCAAGAACTGTATTGTGACTGTGTTAGTGACCACACGAATTTATAAAGGTGTACTGTGTTACGACTACTGAATTACCACACTAGACTGAGAACCCGAATTTGTGTATAGTGTGGTATGTGCAATCCTGTCCTTATTTGTTATCAGACTGTAATACCCGAGCTGGCCAAATTATAGTCAATGTTACATATGGTAATAATAAAGGGTACCTATAATACAAAATGTGTGTTGCACCCATTGTTACTAGTGCATAGTTACCACCGCAATTACAGGTCAGCCACCTAGCGAGACCCCACTACCGAGAGCAACGAGACTGCGAAAAGGTAGAGGCAGGAAACGGTACTTAGTGAGTGTGAAATTTAAATCTATTTCAAACATTATGATGAGATTGCAGCAGAAATGTTGTAACTTGCAGATTAAATTCAGTTTTATTCTCTTAGTCAGTCAGTATACTGCCTTCTCCTATTTACATCTCATAAAAAGACCGTGAAGATGAAAACTACAGAAAGTCAAGCACAGAACGGGTTTACTATCAATCATTCTTACTGTGAAATATTCATGATAGGAACAAGGAAAGAGAGAAGTGTCACTGGTCACAATGTGCCCTCTCCTACACACCAGATAAGAGACCGATTAAACATGTTCTGAGCTATGTCTGTAACTCGCCGCGAAGCTAGCAAACCTTGTTTTCTACCACAAATTTCTAATTAAACATTTTCTTACATTTCACACAATTGAATGTTACAAATACAAGCAATAGAATGGGAGTCTAAGTGACCGGCATGAATGGGTTGTGTCAAATCCAAGTCGCAGTGACATGAGACTCTGCTACTCGAGTTCCCGGTCTTAATGACCCCATTTAAATACACTTGCCGCTTCTCTTAGTCACAGAGTATCTCAATTGCTCAGAGACTTAGTATCCCCAATATGAACAGGGCTTTTGTCATGTGCCATATGACCAAGTCTATATTGTCCTGTAATACACAGTTATTTATAAAGAATACATTCAAATATCACCTAAAGCAAAATACAGAGTATACAAATTTAAGCAATGCCTGCCAGCATAAACTTTCCTAACAAGGATTATTGTCAACTTGCACACACACAGATTTTAATTATAAATAACTGCCACACATTATAATGAGTACCGTACTTCCTTGTAAAAAATTCCAGGAAATAACTACTCAGTAACTAACTAATGAGCTTCTTGAAAACAAGACAGGGATGAAGCATTACACACATTCTACTTAAAAGCATCACAATAATAATGTGTCAATTGTTCCTTTGTATTTTTGTCCATAGACTGGAATTTTTAGGATTGTCCAATAATGTTTCTTGAATATTAGTTAAATATACACACATTACATACCGTTGCAGATATCCCCATCCTGTAGTGGCCGTAAGTCAGGTATTCCATGACAAATAACTTCATTGATTGAAGTACAGCATGAACGAGGGAAGTTGTAGTAATTAAGTGGAGAAGGGTAACAGTCCCTTTCCACACATGCTTCATGTACGACACGGTCAATTTCATCTGTAGTGACACCAATTCCAATAGCAGCTGCTGCTTCATCCAAGACTTCACGACCTAACTGGAAAAAAAAATCACAGAATTGACGCCTAAAAGTTGCAGCATGATAATAGAATATATCTTCATACAGACATATTCCCTGTTTACTGTTCTAGAATTTTTAAACAAGAAAGGTTCAGATGCTAATAAAGTGTCCAGTCACATTAATGTTACCACCAGTTAAAAGTCTGAATAGCTACCTTTTGGAGTGTGGATTACTGTGAAACATGCACGAAGAGTCAGTGAGATTCCTGTAGGTATTGATAGGGATCCTAAGTCATACCAATTACAATGCCATGACTGGCTACTCTAGGTTTCATGGACAAGGAACCACAGCATAAATATCCAACAGAGATGGCCCACAGATTCTCTATTGTGTTTAAATCTATGGAATTTGGTGGCCACGAGAGTATGGTTAACTTATGCTTGTGCTCTTTGAACCATTCACATACACCGAGCTGTATGACACACTGCATTGTCCATTTGTCGATACCAGTGTACTTTTAACGAAGCATGTTTGGATTTATTCCCATTTGCTTTCATTACTGAACTCCCAATACCACTGTTGAATAGTAATAGATATGAATGTAATTAGTCTATTATTTTCTTTTCCAAAACTTTTGTTATTCTTTGTTGTAGCGTAACTAGCTGAAGTCATTTTCTATTATTTGGTGCTGAAGACGTTTATTTAAGTAGCAAATATTAATTAGTTTGTGACAGAGGTATATTGTTAAGAGTTCAGATAGTATGCTAATTAGTATTTCTGGTGAAACTAATTAATTAATTAAATATTAAAGTATGTATTACTATGTTCACAAGTAATGTTAAGAAAGTTTTGCCCTCTTTAGTTTCTGCATAATTACCGTTAATTACAAAAGTATTGTTGGTACACCTATTTTGCTAAATACATAAATTAAATACTATTAATTGAACCGAGATTTATGTATTAATTGAATCAGTATTATTTACACTATCTTTTACTATAGACAGTTGCATGTAATCATTTACTTTTCCATTATAATTAATTTAATGTACATAGTTAACAATACGCAATTTCCAGTATTATTGATCATCTTGTGATGGTGCAGCTCTTGTGTCTTCTGTGCTTGCAGTATTAGATATGTGGTTGATTCCGCCTTATGCAAGACACTTTTTTTTTCTTTTTTTTTTTTAATACCCAAAACTAGTTTCGGCACTTCTTGTGCCATCTTCCGTGGAATTCCGGTGTTTATTTTATTGTGTCATTCACAGGATTTGCATGTGCATGAACTGTGGAATGACAAGTTTTGACAGCCTGTCATATTTTAGTTGTGGTGTTGCTGCTTGTTTGTTTGTGGCGTGTTCTTACGTTTTTTAGTCTTCAGTGCAAATTTCGTCACAGCAAAATTTGCACTGAAGACCATAAAACGTAAGAACACGCCACAAACAAACAAGCAGCAACACCACAGCTCAAATATGATAGGCTGTCAAAACTTGTCATTCCACAATTGATGCACATGCAAATCCTGCGAATGCCACAATAAAATAAACACCAGAAACCCACAGAAGATGGCACAACAAGTGCCAAAACTAGTTTGGGCATTAAAACAAAAAAGTGTCTAGCATAAGGCATAATCAACCACAAATCCAGTATCATTGTGTGAAAGATATAAATAGGATGCATTCAAGGCATGTAATTGAGTATTGTTTCATCCGTTGTCCGAGGCACAACCCACATAACTTCAGAGTATTCTTTCGGTCGCGACCTGAAGCACAACCCACGCTAGTTTGAACTTTAATTTTGAACAATTATGTACAAGATCTTCCATATTAGTCATGTAGAAAGTGTTTCTACCGATATTATGAATGGACAATTAATATTCGTGCCACATTACAAAGTACAACTTTGACTTTTGTATTCCACATATGAACTATGTAAATTTGTATTATTTATGTGTGGGATGTACATCCCTGCTCACATTAATTTTAATTAATGAGACTTTTAGGCAGGCCATAAATGGGGAGTAATGGACACTAATAAGGTATTAAAATGTCAAAGAACTGCAATTCTGTGTGTTGCCTGCATTATTTGTAGCGGATTAGTTTTACCCATTAAATTTCATCCAGCCGCTACTGAGAGCAATGATCTTCGAGAACATCAAGAATCTATTATCTATGACCAGGTAATGTCACATACTGACGAAAAACAATCTGCATGTAGGGTATGACATTGTCCTGAAGGATAGATGCATGCTTACTCGTTTTGTGCCTACCAGAATGACAAGACTTGTCATGAAACAGAACCCCAGACAATAATACTCCCAATCTCTAACCTGGAACCTTCTAATGATTTCTGCATGGTGTCTGCTTGTTTACTTTCAGAAATTTCACACATACATGCTACTGTCCATCGAATGGAGTGAAAAATGTTTTTCATCTTACAAGAGTACCTGTCACTACTATGTGGATATGCAGTAGTTGTACTGGCATGGACATTCTAGTTTCTGGCATTGATGAAAGACAGTCAGCACAGTTGTATAAACCAAGCACCTGCCATGGAAGCCCATACACAGTAAACATATGCTGAACGAGGAGCAAGGAGACACTTAATAGCTCTCTGTTTCATAAGGGCGGTCAGTTGTTCACCAGTAAACATTGGCAGAGCTCCTGTTCAATTCAGTCAACAATGGCATTCTGTGCACCACAGTTTACTCAATTCCTATTTCGGATAATTCCATTTTTCCATGTATTGTTTACTTTACTATAACAGCATGCACAGAGTTTACAAACTAGCCACAACATGCATTGTGCACAGCAGAAACAGAACATAAGGAAAGCAAAGCCTCTGCAGGTCAATGCACACTTCCCAGACTTAAGACAACAGAACATCTGCAATTCAGTGCACAGCATACTCACAGCACAACACGTCTTGCCTGTCCATTGCGAACCTCTCAATACACTTAGATTACTATCCTGTGTGTATGTGATTCAGAACTCTGTTCATTATTTTATTTTGTTTTGTAAATGAGCATTTAAAGAAAGGTTGAGAAAGTTTTCTGTGGTGCATAAAGCAAAAGCAAAGAACAGGAAGTACATGTTGTTTATGGAAGTCTGTTCAACTACTCAGGAAATGATTCTGACTAAATGGATGATAGTTTGAAAAGATTCACACACCAATAGAGGAAGACTTGGAAGGTAGCTTTAAAGACTTAATACCTGCTGTAGCTGTAATTGAGATCGATGGTGGTCGAGTTTAGGCTTGGTCTGCACATCCATGATACAATTTCTCCAACAACCAATGTTTTCATTACTGTTCTGAATGCTCTGCTTCAACTGTCATAGGTATAGCCAAAACTGAACTTGATTGTAGGGAGTTAAATGGATTTTATTCTACTTGTTGCCATCACTGAGGGTGCTGGCATGCGACAAATTCTACCTAAGCAAGTAAGAGCAATTATTTGCAAGCTAGAAAGCTTCTGCAATCGAAAAGTATGTATATACACATACATCAACTCGTACTTGAAACTGACAAAGGTGCTTTTTCCATCATTTTCTAGACATGGACAACACGCCAGAGTTCTTCAGTCTAACTATACAGAAAAATATGGATTTTTTAAAAATGGAAATCAAATTTATTTTTCCTCTTAATTCTTTTGTAATTAAGAGAAACAAATTTTATTGTAAATTCAAGAATTCAACAAAACTTTATACATCCAACATATTTAATTGTTAATATGGTGCAATTTGTTCAAATACATATCAGTACAATAAAATTCTGGGGTAGACGCATAAGTAGTAGACGGAGAAAGACTTTTCACATTAGCAGTGTCATATTTCTCTGAATAGACAACTCTTAAGAGAATGATGATTACAAAGGATATTGCATTTACAGGATATTTCCTCTTTCCTTGCAGAAACAAACTAGAATACTTTATTTCTTATTTCTGGTTGACTTCTAAGATGTCTTCAGTTGAAATGATATATCTACATAAAAATTTATGCAAAACGTAGCTTTCTTGTTTAATTGCATTCACAAGCAGTGTCCATCACAGTTATTTGTCGTTTCAGGAAGCCTGTTACAGGCTTCCTTCCTCTCTTGGTGCTCTCCCCAACTTTTCCATTTGGCAGGTCAAAAAGCTCCTCTACAAGAATCAGTGGCTCTCGTTTTAACATAAGTGCTAATTACTTCCCAACTACTATGCAAACTGACCCATTCTTGCACCTAAAGTTGAGTTTTATTGATGAGGCAAGTAACCAAACCACTCTTATTACGCAAGAGCCAGTGAACTCTTAGAGTCGAGCAGGATTGTAAATTTGTATCTGACGTACATAAAGAATCCTACGGTGACAACATGGTGCATGATATTATTAGTCTGGCCCCCCCGCAAGGAAGTGCGAGTAAGAACCCTTAAAAAGAGGCAACTCATTATTGTCTGAAGTCTTAAAAATTGTGCAGGCGTTCAAATTGTATAATGCTGCTGGAAAGCAAATTTACACTTGATGTGAACTTTGGGCAGTGCAGCCCCACCAGATCCTCTCCCACCCCAAATTTGACACACTGTCCTGCTTGATGGCAGGCCCAAAATTCGCTTCTGACCAGGATAAGCTCTTCAGTTTTCACACTGACAAGGCAAATCAAACAATGGTGTCACATCAGCTGTGGCTTATAATCCTATTCTTCAGTAAGTGTAATTCTCTCAATATTATGGTTTAGGATAACACCTGTCTATAGTATTAAATTGAAGAAAACTCCAGCAACATTGTCTATATACTTTCAATTAATAAAGTGACCGGTTTGACAGTTATCATTTGATAACTATCATGCCTGGAACCAGGAAATTTACAACAGGAAATAACAGCCACCTCTTTTGAATGTACTAAAAGGTACATAACCAGGGAGGGGGGGTGGGGAGGTGGTGGCAGCCTGAAGATGGTGATAGCGAATACTGAAACCAGTTACTTTATTAATTTAAAAAATATAAACACACCTGCTGGAATTTTCTTCAATTTAACACTCTAACAATGTGGCTGGCCTGATGTTCCTCCTCGGCAGTTTTCAGATCTGCTCCACAATAATTACTCTTTTTATTACCAGATATCTTGTCATGAAAGCATTATGCTCCTTCAGCCATGAGTGGTTATCCCTAGCACACTCCAAAAAGAAGTTTTCCACTTATTGCATGCTGATCACAGTATACAGCATTGACAAAAGCATTGGCATGGGTACACGTATTCTGACAAAGTATTATGGTGTGCCAAACGTCCAAAATGGATAACCCTCATTTTGGAAGGAGAGAAATGAAAACCATGGGATGGGGGTGTGACTGGAGAGCCAATATTAACATGAAACAGGCAGATGGATAGAAACTGACAAACATTGGTAAGGAGCCTCATAGGCTCTAATCAAGAAGGGAATGTAAACTATGACACTATGCCATGTCGTACACCTTGTGTAGGTTGAAGAAGATTGCAACAAGATGATATTTAGAGAAGGCCTGTCCAATTGCCATTTCCAGTCTAAGTCGATCATCTATTCCAGAATCAATCCCAATGATTCGAGGATCCAGCATAATCTGTGGGCAACCACTCTTTCAAGCAATTTACAAAGTACATTTGTCAGGTTAATTGGGCGATAACTGTTAAGGGAAGATGGAACCTTGCCAGGCTTAAGGATAGGAACCATAATACTGTCCATCCAATGAGGGGGGAAAAAACCCCTTGAAACCAAATATGGTTAAATACATGGAGGAGAAAGTGCCATTGTGGAGGATTGAGGTGTTGGAGAAGTTGGTTATGGATGGTATTGGTGCCATGCTGAATCATGGGTAGAGGAAAGAACCAGAAGTAGTAATTCAATTTCAGTAAAGAGTTTGTTGTCAGATTTCTCCTGGTAAGAGGTAAAACATAAGTTGGAAGCTTCAGCCTGCTGTTTCTTGAGAAGAAAGACCACCAGTTAGAAAGTTGTCACTGACGCCTTTGAAAAGTGAGTCGCAAGATGTTCTGTACAGACAGACAAGACCTGGGATTGATGATGGAGACTGGCAATCTAGGATGGAGCAGAGCATAGCTCACACTCTTGACAGCGGAAACAATTTTGATGATCAGGTAACCAAAACATCTCTTACTCATTGAGTCAACTTTGTTGAACTTTTTGATGAAAAACAATGCCTAGGTGGCAGTAAATACATGTCCATCTATCCTGATGCAGACCAGGCAGTGTGGAAAGGGTTTCACCCTTAACTGACAAACCAGAATTCCTCCGAAGAGGTAGCCAGGGAGAGGAAAGGTCTTCTTCCTGTCAAAGGTAGCAGCATTGAATGTACTATTCCTGCCTTCAGAGACAGCCATAGAAGGACCATTTTGCAGCTTTACATGTTTAATGTGCAAAATGTCTGCCATGATACACCAGATCAGGGCTCTCTTCTTGCGCGCCACCCAGCCACAGCAATGGCCATCTGGCACTATAGCCATTGCTGCTGTTATTGTTTTGAGGGGACTAAATATCTAGGTCATCAGTCCCCTGTTCCTAGATAAGAGCTCACTGTCAGATTCTAAACACAGACATTCACACAGAGACTCACTAAAGGGACAGACTCTCCGACAGGTCGCTCGCAACACAAAACAAAAGACACATGTAAAAAACCAAGTCAGGAACAAAGTTAAAAACGTGACAGCAGAAAATGATGGCTGGCTGATCAAAAAGAAACTACAGGATCAGCCAGCCATACTGCAAACACTAAAAACCCCTAGGAATTTTACAAAAGTCTTAAAAAGTCTTTAAAAGTGCTGGATAGGTGGTGACCTGAGATATCAGGCTTAACACCCACTACTAGATGGAATTGTAAAAATGAGAGTGCAAATAAAACTTAAAAATGCTTTAGCCATGGAGGCATCATTGCTTAAAGGGTAGGTTGTCTGGGATACTCAAAGATTGCCGCAAGTTGGCTAAAACTGGACAGTCCATCAGTAGATGGACTACCGTCAGCGCTGCTCGACACTGCCACACAGGCGGGGCCTCATGGCGAAGGAGACAGCTGTTGGTCAGCCAAGTATGCCTAATACGGAGGCAGCAGAGGACAACCTACTCTCGACGTATGGACCGCAGTGAAGACTTCCACAATGCCGTGAATGGTTTGAACGCGCAAAGCTTATTCTGTGCACTCTTGGTAGCCCATTCAGTGCTTCAAACCTCGCGTACCTTCCGGTGCACAACCAATTTGAGGTCTGATTCCGTAACGCCTATTTCCAGAGGTGATTCTGTAGTGGCCTGCTTAGCCAACCGATCGACATGTTCATTCCCCGGTATGTCGGTGTGGCCCGGGATCCACACAAAGGCCACAGAACGGCCAGATCTTTCGAGAGAGTAAATAGTGTCCTGGATCAACCACACTAATGGGCGGCGAGAGAAAAACTGGTCAATTGTCTGCAAGCCACTCAGGGAGCCACTACAGATGATCCCCGGGGGTAGGCTTTGCGATGTTCCAGAGTCCTTATAATGGCGACCAGCTCTGCGGTGAAGACGGTACTCTCACATGGCAAGGAATGCAGTTTAACATGGTCATCATGAACATATGCATAGCCAGCAAGACCGTCTTTCAGCGAACCATCAGTGTACATTGCTTCAGCACCACAGAACGAATCAGGGAGTTGCAGGAACTGGCGACGGAGTTCTGTTAGAGAGATGGAGTCCTTTGAAGCACGGGATAGATCCAGACTAAGAAGCAAACGGTAAACAGACTAAGGAGAGGTTTGATACGAATAGGAGAAAGTACCAGGGAGTGGACAGGATTTGAGGGAAAAGAGAGGGTTATGAACATGGACTGCAGCGCATGGAAAAAAGAGCTGGCGGTTTGGGTGGTGTGGCGAGGCCTCAACATGGGCAACATATGAAGCCAGCAGGTGTTGCCAGCAGAACCGCAGCGTGACAATGCCAGCTTCGACTAGGAAGCCTGTCACAGGGCTAAAGCGAAAAGATCCTGCCACCAAACGGACACCACAATGTAAAATTGGGTCCAATGCCTGCAGTGCTGAAGGTGCGACCGAATCATATGCTATGCATCCATAGTCAAGGTGCAACTGAAATTGTGCCTTATAGAGCTGCAGGAGTGTTGGCCATGCAGCTCCTCAGAGAGTGGCTCAAGTAATGCAGGATATTGAGGTGCTGCCAGCATTTTCATTTGTACTGTCGGAGACGCAGCACCCAAGTAAGACGGTCATCAAACAACACCCTTAAAAATCTGTGCGTCTCTTCAACATGCAGCAGGTCATCACCTAAATAAAGTTTGGGTTCCAGGTGTACCGCCCGACGTCAACAGAAATGCATGACCTGGGTTTTTTATGCAGGAAACTGGAAACCGTGAGCAAATACTCACAACTGCGCCTTTCGAATAGCTATCTACAACCACTGTTCAGCAACTCCAATGTTGGCAGAACTAAAATACATGCAGATGTCATTGGCATACTAGGAGGTGGAAACCGATGACTCCATAGCAGCAGCTATACCAAGTACCTTGTGGTTTAACTGGGATCAGAGGTCTGTTTGTGGGAGGTCTATGTCCAGGGATAGTGAAGTGGAGGCCTGTTTGGCCAGCTGTTCTGCAGTGAAGATGCTGCTTCCACATGGCAGCAATCACTGTTTGATGTAGTCAGCACAAACACACACATATCCAGCATGGCCATCAACCAAAGAACCGTCCGTGTAAGTAATGTCTGCAACACGAAATGTGTCAAGCAATGCTTGGAACCGGCAACAGAGAATCAGTGGTGGGATGGAGGCTTTTGAATCCTGGGACAAGTTGGGAAGAGAAGCCTGTGGCTTGGATGGCGGGGTGAAGCATGGACCCGGGCATTGTATGACACCAACAACTGTTGCCGGTGGAAATGCAGAGGGAATACCAGCTTCAGCTAGAAGACTGGTTACGGACTGGTGCGAAAAACCCGTCACAAGATGCACACCAGTGTGGAGAATGGTGACTAAAACCTGCAAGTCAGAAGGGGCTGCCAAATCAGACTAGGCTCCCATAGTCTAGCCGTGACTGAATCAGAGCCTTGTAAAGCTGCAGGAGGGTGGAATGGGCTGCTCCCCAGCCAGTATGGCCGAGGCATCGCAGAACATTTAAATGCCGCCAACATTTCTGTCTTAGCTGACGTAGGTGTGGCACCCCAGTCAGCCGGGCATCAAAACCCATGCCCAGAAAGCAATGTGTTTCCTCGACCTGAAGTAATTCACCACCCAGGTAGAGCTCTGGGTCAGGGTGAACTACCTGACAGCAACAGAAGTGCATTATGAGGGTTTTCTGCACGGAGAACTGAAATCCGCAAGCAGAGGCCCATGAGTGGGTCATTCGGATGGCACCCTGCAGCCGCTGTTCAGCTACACCGATACTAACGGAACTGAAATACAGGCAGAAATCGGCAAACAGGGAGCAACTGACTGATGACCCACAGCCACAGCAAGACTTTTTTTTGTGATTTTAGGTCGCACAACTTTGCAGTCATTAGAGTCCAGATCGGAACAGAGATTCGCTAGATCTCGAAAAAATTAATAACTGCCAGAAAGGTATCAAGAGAAAGCTAAAACAGAAGGATAAATAATAATAATAATAATAATAATAATAAAATAAAAAATAAAAAGAGTTAAATATCCTTTGATAAATTAGCCATGTTGATAAAACCAGGGTGGCCACCAAATCTTCATTTTCAAATTCAAGGTTTTTTCCAGGTATTCCACGTTAAAAATAATTATTTTCCAGGTTTTCACGAAACCTAATTTTGCTCAAAGGGGTTAGCAAACAACTCTACCATAAATAAACTAGATACATATTTTTAAAACATATGTCATCAAAGTTGAACCATGTCACGTTGTAATATACACCAAACACTGGCGAATCCAGGATTTGTGTTGGGGAAAGGGGGGGGGGGGGGGAATAGCTGATAAAAGAACCAGCTCATATTACGATGTTTTCCTCATGGTTTTGGGGAATCTGCAGCCCAATAGATCTTCCCTCCTCCCACCCCAGATTCGACACTGATACAATGTATAGTAACGGATACACTGTCTCGTATGATCTCTGATATCGAGTTTGACTCTGTTTTGACATGACGGACAAACACATCACTCTATAACACGTTGAATTACTTCATCTATGTGGGCACAAGTAAGGTCGATTCACACTTGGATTCACTCTATTGTTCCAACTCAGAAAGATGGAGATGGCGTTAGTCTCAAAATACATGTAACGACTAGATGACCTTTGTGTCACTTACCTCTTAATATAAAACATATTAATTTAAATAATATATTTTTTAGAACCGGTAGCTTTATAAAAGCATTTGCTTTTAACGTCAAAAGTGCAAAATTTTATTGCAATCTAACGAATGATAATGATGTCCCAAAGAAAAGAGCTCTTTCAGTTTTCCACAAATTTTCCTATTTTCTGGTTGACTATTCCAAACTTTTACTTCAGTCAAATCTTCCTCTCGCTTTGAACGTCGAATGTGCAAAATTTTATCGCAATCAGATGAATGGTATCGATATTTCATAGAAAAATATTTTTTCTGTATTTTCCAATTTTCCAGGAACTTTTCCAAATTTTTATTACACAAGAACGTTACTATTGCTTTGAACGTCAAATATGCAAAATTTTATTGCAACCAGACGGATTATACTGATATCCCATTGAAAAAAGATCTTTCAGTTTCTTGCGAATTTCCAAGTTTTCCGGGTAACTTTCCCGCATTTATTGTTCATAAGAACGTTCATCTTTCGTTGAACATCAAATGATCAAAATTTTATCGCAATCGAATGAACGGTTCTCAACTTATAGTGTTGAGTACATTTAGAAACACATTGGAAAAGAAACTTGGTTTGAATTTTGCAACTTTCCTTTTTAACTGTCCTTATTTTATTTTACTGAAAACTTTTCTAGGACTCTAATGAACAAAACAACATAATAATTACCCCTCTCCGTTTATGCAAATAGTCAGTTATAGTGCTGAATTCAATCAAAAACACATTGAAAAACGCACTTTCAGTTTTTCTCAAATTTTCAGGTAGATTTTACAAAAAAATTTATTTCACACAAACCTCGTCCTGTCAAGCCGTACTCAAGTGATGCTCTTACAATCCTGTGGCAATTGATTTTTTATTCATAGAAAAAAATTGCTCTCGGTTTTTACTAAATTTTCCTACTTTCCGGATGACTTTTCCAAATTTTTATTTGATGCGAACCTTCCTCTTGCTTTCAACATGAAACGTGCAAAATTGGACGAACGGTTTTGATAGCTCACTGGAAGAAGCTGTTTCAGTTTCTCCCAATTTTCCTCTTTTCCGGACAACTTTCCCATATTTTATCACCGTTTAAACCTTCCATGGACTTACACAAATATTTCAAGGCTAAAATTAGCCAAATCAGTTCAGCCGTTCGAGTTTTAGCGAGACTAACGAACAGCAATTCATATATAATTGGAATATATTGTTATAAGACAGGTGTTAAAGCAATAAATTACAACTGAAAGAAATTGCCTTTTCGCAAAAGTCGCGTACTGTATTACAGAGTTATACTTACATCTTTTTGGAGGACAATTAGCATGTCAAAAAGTCGCAATCAACAATGTTAGAACTATTTCATACGGGCCAGGCTAGCGCTCACTAGATGGCGTTGCGTGTACGTATGCTTTTTGAAAACCCATTAACATATAACGAGGGGAATAATCTTTTGTGTTGACCATAAAATAAATAATTAATGTTGTTCCTGCTCTATGGTTGACAGGTTCTCAATGTACCCTTGTCCGTTAAGTAAATTAATTATCCTCGTAATTGTTGCCGCGACTCATCACTGGCGCTAGCCGGGACCGCATGAAAAACAGTTCAGCCGTCAACAATACGTACATGATTACTGGGTTTACTATTCATATATTACCAATGTTACGTCAGTCATAGGAATCGTTTATAATTATTACTAACGAACATAGGCGCCGACTTTTGAAAATCTTGGGGTATGCTCAAGGCGTACCCAAACAGTTCTAAAGAAAAAAATAAATACAAAGGAAAGCCAAAAACATATACAAAACATACACGCTATCGATTCCATATCACCATCACCATCCTTTTGTTTTTTACTATATACCTATCCATTTTAAGAATATTTTCATACGCAAGACATTAACCCTTTACACCCCAAATTTTATTGATTTATGAACAAAAAATTTCTTTGCATATATCTATAAATAATTATTGGATTAATGTACATTTGACAGAATTTTTGATTATTTTTAGTTTTTGGAAGGAAATTCGGGATGACTACAGATGGCATCAGTGTTCAGAATATGTTTCCTTTATCGTAACTAATAACAGTTTCAAACTGTTTACTATTAATTTACATATTGGAAAATTATTTAGTAATAAAATTTTTTAATTATTTTGTTTCCTTTGCCTTGATACAATTATTTGAAAGTATTGTTACATTTACTCCAACTTAGACATAAAGCAACGATTTTGTTTCCTCGAGGTAATGACAGACAATCTAGTCACAATGAATTATTGGAAGCCCTGCAGTGTTATTTACAATCTTTGAACAAATAGTTGCGGCTAGACGGACAGATAAAGATGAGGGGAGGGAAAAGGTTAAGACATAATTCCATGCACAGGTGAGAGGTCAAAAAGAGCAGAAACTAAGCTCCGACTGCTAATTTCAATTGTTGACAAATTGTTGAAGCCTGAAAATTCAAATTCAGAAAAAAAGCTATCATTAGCTGTTGCGTTTCGAGAATTTTGTAGAGCTGCCAATTAAAACACAAAGACCTTCGCAAGTTATGAGGACTGTCTGTTTACAGAATGTTTTAGCTAGAAGGGATAGGGCAGTCTTCGCTGCAAGTATGTCGGCTCACTGGTAACGTATGTTACTCTTAGAAAACGGTCTCTTCACTCACATGTGAACGTGGATTTTAATGCCTACAAATTCAATTACCTGTTTAAAATAACCTTTTTAGAATGGTGTCTTACAAAAGCCAGCCGGCCATCAATGTTACGAGAGAGTCTATTTTAATTACAGTCAAGAAATATAACGCAAAGAAAAAAATGATACCAAAATTTTCAGTGGGATATGCCTAGCATACCCACTTAAATTTTAGGGTATGCTTGAGCGACCGAGCATACTCTTAGTCGGCGCGTATGCTAACGAAGCATCCCAACACCAACCTTTACGGAGTTTATAGTTAAAATCAACAAAATGCTTCCGTGAAGAATGCTTCTCTTCCGTGAATAGATTTTTCAACACAGATCCAGACAAACGAGATCTGTGTTGATGAGTATCACTGGGGGGCGGCATCAATTACGAAAATTGCTAAAATTTAGTACAAACAAATATCGCCTTTCATTCTAGCTGCAATTTCGTGGACGCGCCTTATGATAACACCGCGTCTCTTCTATGTATATCGCGAGGAATTTAGTCCTGTGGTTGAACAACACTTCGAGATAAATACAGAAATAGATAATGGAATACGTTAACCTATAATTATAAAACTTTTTAAACCTCCCAGAAATATATTTGAAAACGTTTTTGTACACAAAAATGAAGCGATGAATATTATTTGACCTGCGGGCACTAGCGATCTGAGCATTTTGCTCACCATAATATTGAAACGACTGGCATTTTGTTACTTTTAATATTAGATGTTGAGGGTTTTTCTTGCCAAAACTACAGGGATTACTTATTTACACTTATTAAGTATATTTCGAACTGGTCATGTAAGATGAGCAATAGGCTATACATGCGAACGATCGTTTAACTCTTAAAGCCGCAAGATCTCACTGGTCAAAAATCCCAGTTTCTGACTGAATTTCAAGGTTTTTTCCCGGTTTTCCCTGGATTTTTCAAATTCAAGGCTTTTTCCCGGTTTCAAGGTTCGTTGGCCACCCTGAAAATGCAAAACTCGAGCAGCTGCTCGTGTGTCATCAGCTAAAAGTTCCTCCAGAGTAGATGGCAAATTAAGGGCTACACGGAGATGATGAAAATTAAGACAAGACAGTAAAACATGTCACACCATCAGCAATTCACCACAGGAGCAGGGTCAGTGGTTAGCAAATGACGGTGGCTGAAACGGCAACTGGGCCAGGATGACCACCTCTCACCGAGAGGGGCGTGAGGAGGTCCTTCAAGCGGTCTGGATCGGTTTTATGGTTCTCAGTTTATTGTCGTGGAGCGAGAAGCACGAACTGTACCAGGACGACAATACACCGGCGAAGAGCCCATTGAATATCGTCTGATGCGAGGCAAAAGAGCTGCTGCCTTGGCTGCAATGTCGGCAGTCTCATTCCCGGGCACACCCACGTGGTCAGGGACCCACAGAAAACAAACGTGACAGCCGTTATCTGTTAGCAACTGAAGGGAGCGCTGGATACGGTACACGACAGGATGGGTGAAGAAAGGGTCCCCGAGACTCTGCAGGGCACTAAGGGAGTAAGAGCAGATGGCATAAAAGGGATGGCAGCGACGGCAGATGTATAAAACAGCCTGGTGGAGGGCAAAAAGCTCAGCCGTGAAATTCGAGCACTGGTCAGGGAGCTTGTATTAGAACAGGTCGTCCCCGACGACGAAGGCAGATCCAACACAGTCGGTGCTCTTGGAACCATCAGTGTAGATAAGTATGGCATTATCGAACCACGAACGGAGTTCGACAAGCCTCGAGCGATATACCATATCCGGAATGCTCTCCTTGGGGAGCGAACTAAGTTCAAGGTCGGTGTGAACCTGGGCCTGATGCCACGGTGGCAATGGGCTCTCACTCAACCGAAAGGTGGAAGGAAGGGTGAAATCAAGCCGCAAGCAGTGAAACCAAACACCAGGTGGAAGCAAGGCTATCACAGACAACCGATATTGGCGATCGAGGGAGTCATCAAAGAATAATGGGTAAGATGGATGGTTGCTGGCGATGCCCAGTCGGCATGCGTACCGACAACAGTATGTCATACCGAGTGGTCAAGGGTAATACAGCAGCTTCGGCATAAAGACTTTCAACAGGGCTGGTATAAAATGCACCGGTCGCCAGGCGTAATCCCTGATGGTGAATGGAGTTGAGACGGCAGAGAAGGGATGGCCATGCAGAAGAGTATACAAAGCTTCCATAGGCCAGCTTCGACTGAACAATGGCCCGGTAAAGGTGAAGCAGGACGGTACGATCCGCTGCCAATGATATGCCACTAACGACAAAAAGAACATTAAGGGATCGGGCACAACGGGCAGCCAGGTAGGGCACATGTGGCGACTAGCAAAGTTTCTGATCCAACATTAGCCCCAAGAATTTTGTTGTGGGAGAGCAATGGGGCCGAGATGTAGAGATGGTGGAAGAAATTCCTTGTATCTCCAGAAGTTTATACACACCATTTTCTCAGTGGAGAAGCAGAAACCAGTCGCAATGCTCCAGCAATATAGCCTGTCAAGACAGCATTGAAGACAACGCTCCAAGAGACACGTACGCTGGGTGCTGCAATAAATTGCAAAATCGTCTACAAAAAGGGATCCGGAAACGTCGGCTGAAAGGCACTTCACGATCGGATTGATTGCAATGGCAAGGAGAGCTATGCTCTAGACAGAGCCCATGGCACCCCATTCTCCTGGCGAAAGGTATCCGATAAAACAGAACCCACCTGTTTCCAGAACTTGCGATCCGCCAAAAACGCTTGAATAAAGAGAGGGAGGCGGCCACAAAGGCCCCATGTGTGCAAAGTGCGGAGAATGCCCACCCTCCAACAGGTATCATAAGCCTTCTCCAAGTCGAAGAACACTGCTACTGTTTGACGCTTCCTTAGAAAGTTATTCATAATGAAAATTGACAAGCAGACCAGCAGCAGAGCATTGTCTACAAAAACCACATTGAACATTAGTAAGGCGGCATCTAGATTCGAGGAGCCAGACCAATCAGGCGTTAACCATGCATTCCATCACATTATAGATGCAGCGCTTGAAAGAAATGGGGCGATAACTGGAAGGAAGATGTTGGTCCTTCCCTGGTTTGGGGATGGGGACAACAACTTGTAGGAACCTGACCTTCAGTCCATATGCGATTATAGGTGCTAAGAAGGAAACACTTGCCTGCAAGGAGAAAGGTTCTTCAGCATCTCAATATGGATGGAATCGGGCCCAGAAGCAGAAGATCGGGACAGGGCGAGAGCACGGTCTAGCCCCTGCATGGTGAAGGAGACATTATAACTTTCACAATTAAAAGAGTCGAAAGAAGGCGGCCGTGCCTCCTCTGCCTGATTGCAAGGGAGGAAGGCAGGGTGGTAATGGGCAGAGCTTGAAACTGCCGCAAAGGAGCGGCCCAAAGCATTGGAAACATCAGCGGGGTCCACAAGGATTGCGTTCTTGACGTCAGGCCAGAAATCTGGGTGTGGACCTTGATGCTGGATAAATGGCGTAGGCCACCCCACACAGCCGAGGAGGGAGTAAATCGGTTAAAAGAACTGGTAAAAGAAGTCCAGGAAGCTTTTTTGCTGTCTTTTATAACACAACAACATTGCACTTGCAGTCGTTTACAATTGATACAATTCTCCAACATTGGGTGGCGGTGGAAGGTGCGTAAAGCACGTCGCCGGGATCTAAGAGCATTGTGGCAGGCTGCAGTCCACTAAGGAACTGGGACACGACGTGGACAAAAGGATGTACGAGGTATGGAATGTTTGGCAGCGGTGAGAATAACCTCTGTTAGGTATTCTACCTGACTGTCACAGCTGGGAAAATTCTGATCGTGAAAAACAGCCATGGAAGAATAAAGCACCCAGTCGGCTTTAAAGATGTTCCAACTAGTGGAACGAGGAGATGGGGTATGATGCAGAACGTGGATTACATAAGGGAAATGATCACTCTAGTACGTGTCAGATAGTGCAAACCACTCAAACCGACGCGCAAGCTGAGGAGTGCATATCGCGAGGTCTAAGTGAGAATAAGTATGTGTTGTGTCGGAAAGGAAGGTCGGTACACTGGTGTTGAGGCAGACAAGATTGAAGTGGTGGAAAAGGTCCACTAAAAGGGAGCCTCTCTGACAAGGTGCTGGAGAGCCCCATAGAGGGTGGTGGGCATTGAAGTTGCCTACCAACATGAAAGGTGAAGGGACCTGGTCAATGAGGTGTAGCACATCTGCCCTAGTAAGGGCAGACGACGATGTTGAATAGTTATTACAGAGGGAAAAGGTGGAGAGAGTGATGTGGACGGCATCTGCCTGTAGGTGAGTATGCAAAGAAATGGGATGGTAATAGACGTCGTTCCGAATGAGCATCAGAACCCCTCCATGGGCTGGAGTACCTTCCACAGGGGGCAGGTCGAAACTCACAGAGGTGAAAGGGGGGAAGTCTGCATGATCACATGGATGTAACTTAGTTTCTTGGAGACAAACTAGAAGTGGGCAGTGCAATCGAAGGAGTAGTTTTAATTCCTCCCGATTGGAACAAATGCCGTGAATATTCCATTGAAGGAGCGTCATGATAAAAAATGAGAGAAAAAAAGAAGGAAAAAGCAATCGGGGTCATCTCGGCGGCCGCTGAGGACCGGACTTCCGATGGAGCACTGCTATCGCTATCTAAAAGGCAGAGAATCGTGTTCCATGGGTTCGATTGACGCGTCTGCCACCTCCCCAAGTTGATCAGGAGAGGCAGCTTCCGCCGCCAGTAAAGAGCCGGGTGCCTGGCTGACAGAGCGTCCTGGTGAAACGGAAGACGGCCGAGGCTGGCAACTGATGGATGGCGTGACTGAAGAGTCATGCCGCGGTGGGGAAGAGGGTAGGCTGTTCTTTTTGTGAGCCTTCTTAGAGGCATGACGAGTAGAAGAAGCTGTTGACAGTTGAGAAGACGGAGTTTTTAGGAAATTGCCATGAACAAGTTCTTTTTAGAACTCCGGGCAGTGGATTTAGGTGCCCGGGATGTGTGGGAACTGGTCGACGAATGCACTGTAGAACAGGCAGAAGGAATCCGAGGTGGAACGAGCAATTTTTGGGCTAGCCGATCTGACAACAGTGTCACAGAAGTTGAAATCACAGGTCTGAGTGCCTACCTCCTCAGTTGGTCAAGGGGAGGTGAGGACCTGGCTGTAAGTACCTGATGGGAGTACAGCGGGCTTCCTACTCGCTAATAACTTCTGAGCGGCATAGGTTGAACCCTTTTCCTTGACACGAATCTCCTGGATGACCTGCTCGTCTTTGTAGACAGGGCAGTCCCAGAAAGAAGCAGCATGGCCACCCATGCAATTAATGCAGCGAGGGGATGGAGGTGGACATTCCCCCTCATGGGCGTCCCTGCCACAGGTGGCACATTTGGCTGCATTAGGACAAGATTTACTAGTGAGATTAAATCTCTGGCAGTGGTAGCAGCGCGTAGGATTGGGTATATACAGGCGAACAGAAATGACTTCGTAGCCCACTTTCACCTTAGATGGTAGGTCAACCCTGTCGAAAGTCAAGACGACAGTACGAGTCAGCACGAGATCATTGTCAACTTTTTTCATAAATCAATGAACAGCTGTAACTCCCTGATCGGACATATAGTTGAGTATATCCTCGTCTGATAACCCATCCAGAGATCTTGTGAAGACTACCCCCCGCGAGGAGTTGCGGGTGCGGTGAGCCTCCACTTTCACAGCGTAGCACAAGCGTAGCCCGAAGTAATTTCTGTGCCTGAAAGGCATTCTCAATTTCAAGCAACAAGGTTCCATTGCGCTGTCTGGAGCAGGTCTTCAAGGGACCTGCAATCGCATCGACACCCTTCTGAATGAAAAGGATTTACAGAAGAAAAATCCTGATCATCAGTACGAAATACTACAAGGAACTTGGAAATGTTAGGCAAGACTTTCTTTGAGATTCGTCAGGTTTCGGTTTTTGGGTCAGGGTTATACATGATTTGGAAGGTTTCATAGCAGAAGTGTCCCCCATGATTACCGGTGTCTCCGATGGCGCGCTCCTTCCTTGTGGGAGCCCTCACTGAGGGTGCACCTGCCTTAGGTGACTGTTTGCACCTCAGGTCACACCTCCCAAGAGCGGACGGAAGGACCAATCAGCATGTTCAGAAAGTACCAGCCTTTACTGGAGGGTACGTATGTGCTCTACATGTATACCCGGGGCGGGGAGTTATGCCTTATCCCGTCACTGGCTACGCAGAGCATGGGTTGACCTTCAGACATGCACAGGTAGAAAAGAAGAAAGGGATGAAGGAGGGAGAATTTCAAACGCCGAGGCGGAGATTAAAGGGGTGGGTCGAGGACAAGGAGACAGGAGCAAGAGGGGAAGGCAAAAGAACAGGAAAGGAGGAGGACCCAATAAAAAGGAGAAGTCTCTGAGTAAGAGAAAAAGAAACCTTTGACTGCCTTCTCCGGGGAAGGCACAAATCGGGAGGGGGGGACTAGGAAGTGGCCTAGGACAGAAGAAAGGCCACGTCAGCGCGCCACACATGTACCCACAAAAGAGCTGTGAGCCCCCTGGGGGGCTCCAGTGTCATATTGAGAGGCACAGCACTGGGGATGGTAGCAAGAACATAGACGCAAACTCCACTAGATACACAGATGAAATGATTTTTATAATAGCCCAAAATCCACGAACAGCCGGGGGTCATCTGGGAAGGAAACCAGGTTTTCTGCAGGGCTACATAAAACGTTGGGAGCGGCACAACAATTGCTGCAACTCTGACAAATGGCAGAAGAAACCACCACAGTTCCACTGCAGAATCATAGTTTCTTCTGATCACTGAGACATGCTGATGCTGCAGGTGCAGTGGGTTCAGCAGGATTGTTTGCTGTCAGTGATGGGGGAGGTCGAACCTCAACGTCCATAGCTTCTTAAGCCTTGGCAACTGCCAAGTCCTCAAGGCAAGCAAGAATCTCCACCCCATACTCCAAAGCAGAGGTTTGTTGTGGTGGCATGGGAGCCACCAGGGATTCTTTTATTTTATTTTATTTTAATTTTCCTCCCGCAGATCCTTTGGTTTCTCCTGGTGGAAGGCTTTGCTGACAGTTTCACGGACTGAGCACACTCTTGAGACCCCCCCCCCCCCCCCAACCAGCAGTAGGTGGGTTTTTTTTTTTTTTTTTTTTCCAGCCAGAAACCGTAGGAGGAAGGGTTCCGAGGGAGCCGTGCCTTGCGAGAGGTGCCAGAGGTGGCTGTTCTCTGGCTCAGGAGTGGGGACTGACGTCCCCAGTGTTTGTGGGGTTTTTGCTCCCAAAGGGACCTTGGGGGTAACAGAAGAGGTTTGTGCCCCCAAACACCAAGTGGGACAGGTGTTAATGGTTGGGCATGAGGGTTGAGTTGTGGTAGTCAGAACTGGAGGTGATTTTATCATGGATGGTGATGGTGATGCAGCTGTGGCATATGTTGATTTCATGCCGACAGGGTGGATCTTATTGTACTTTTACCTTGAGTCTGAAAACGACAGCCTGTCCAGGGCCTCGTCTTCCTTTGTGTTCTTTATGGAGAACTGTGCCATTTAGAGAGCAGGGAGAGTGTTGTTGGCCACAGTTAACACAAACCAGAGGAGGGGTACGTGGGACGTCTGGATGTATTACACGTAGGGGGAGGAATTTAGGGTTTGACGTCACAGCTGTAAATCATCACCTTAACTTTCTCAGGTAATGTGCACCAGTGGCAACTCTTTTGTCCTTTGGACCCCTATAGATGGGTCTAATAAGCTCTACTCCTCGCCTCTCCAAGTTCCCCCGTAGTTCTTCATTGGACTGCAACAAAAGATCCTTTAGAAATATCAGTCCCTGGACCATGTTCAGGCTCTTATGGGGGTTAGTGTTAATGGAAACACCTCCTAGCTTGTTACAGGCAAGCAATTCCCATGACTGGGCTGGGGACGACGACTTTTTGAGGGCAGACCCTGATTTCATCTTAGCCATTCCTTCCACCTCCCAGAACTTGTCCTCGAAGGTTAGAGGCTTTGTCATCATAAATGATTCGCCATCTGTTCAACTCACACCACTTATCGGGGGCATAAGTCTCACCTTGGTGACAAGCCCTGCACTCTTCCCATGGCATTGCCCGGGTGATTAAGCCAAGATCCCTGCGTTCTGCAACGTATAATGTTCCACTGTTGTGCTGTACGATGGTCGCTGAGGCACGCACAGAGCTTACAGAGCTTTGAGGACTGTTGATGCAAAGCAGTCCCCAGCTCGGGGCCCCAGTTTCACCAAGCCCTTATGAGGCAAATTAAAGCTGAGCTCCCTAAGGGGCATTTTTGAACATTTTAGGTTTTTATGGGACTTTTTGTTTAATTCCTTCACACTAATTTTGTGTATGTTTTATTTTAATGACCGAAGGAATATGAATGTTCTAGAGTATATTCATAACCAATTATAGGCTATTTACAAAAAAGTTCAACGAGAAAAATAAACAAATATGCCTTAAATGTTATATTTCTTCTCTGTTCAACAATTTTCTGCAATTTTTGTAGCTACTATTTTTTGTACATACATTCATTACATCAAAAACAATAAAAACACTATGTATTTAAAAGCAATGCAAAAACTGTTTACTCCATAACAGACTTACTTTACATGCTAGGCGCATTCCTTCCACTTCATCATCTGTCAGACAACGTATCTGTGCACTACTGCGCACAGCTTGTTCTGAAAGAGGGACTCCTTCAGGATGATCTGCATAATCAGGTCGTGGTATATGAGGTGGGACAGTACGCTTTTGACCTTGAGGATAAGGTCGCAGACGACCTGAAAATGAACATACTTTCATTATCTAACTATATTTTCTTTTCTAATTAATGGCAAACACAAATTTTTGAATCCTAGCTTTAGTGTCATAGAAGATTTGGGATGTGTGCAATTCAAGCTCGACTTTAATGTTATGAAAAGAGAAAGGAAACCCACATTAAAGGGTTCATCCTAGATTGTGGAAAAAAGTAATGAGCAAAGGAATCCAAGGTTCCCCCCCCCCCCCCCCCCCCTGGGAAAGAAAGAGGAGGAGGAGTGGAATTGTACAATGTGGGACAAAAAGATAACCCAGCCTGAATAATTTGAAGTCCAAGAACAAAGCATTCCGCATACCCAAGCGCATAAGTGTGATTGTTGTCAATGCCAGCTTTAGCATGCCATGCTGTTTACATCGTCAAATAGACACAATACAATAGTTAAGATACAGTATATGTCAAGATTCATTTACTTTAACTTGCATATCATTTATTTTGGAAAACATTATTTGACAACCTAGAAAGAGTTGAGGTGTAAGAATTCCAAGTGGGTACATTTACTACAACAAACCTCTTTTCACATATGTTTCATTGGGTGAGTGGATAGGCTGATAGTTTACGAACGCACCAGGCACGTGTTCAAATCCCAGAAGGGTCAATTTATTATCTTTTAGACCTCTTGCAGGTAATATTTTCAATATTAATTAGCTAAAAATTGTGCAGTTGTAGGCTTTTATAGATTTTTAGAAGATTCTATTTTATAATAATTAATCTTTAATCAGACAGACACTTGTTCATAGTAATAATATTTAAAATGGATGTTTATTTTTTGTTATGGGTGGTCCAAATAAATATTAACTTCCAAGGAAGATTATTTTTAGATATTAATATTATAGAACAAAACTTTACTGGTGGGATAAATATGTATAAAAAATAGAGATCAAGTAATTTACCCAAAGCACAGGATCGTTGATAGACACAAAAACACAAATAAACACACATAATGTGGGCCAAGCACATTGTATGATCCACCTGTTATACTTGGGGACTTGGTCGAACCATTTTAGCCATTTGTTGGGGTCCTGTCCAGCTTCTCCAGAGAACACCGGACGGGTGTCTGATGTGCAGCTGGCTTGCTGCTGGTTTTGTGTCCATCGTTCTTCTGATTATACGGACTTTCGGGAGGATGTAATCAGTATATCCCTTGTATTCCAGTTCTAGTCCATGAAAGCAACGGCTTTTAAGTTGCCTAATCGGAGTCACGGTGATGCAGCTGCTGCACATGATACCCAGTGCATCCACCAAACCAAGTCGTGTTGAAATGGAAGCAGGCTTGACTTCAAAGGCAGGGTTGTCGACTGAACACAGCACTTACATGGAAAGTAGTTTTATTGTGAACTGAAACATACACGCAGCACTGACTGCCTCTTGGGCAGAGTGCTCTGCTATTTATACACAGACAGAATGTACCAGAAATTAGAAGAATAGTTAACGTAAGAAACAAGTAGGAATTACAAGTGAACATAAGGAAGATGTAGAAGATCCTGGAAATGAAAGTTACAAAGAAATAAATTTTTGCCAGTGGACAGGATTGAACTGGCGACCTTCAGCACCCTTGTGCCATGCCAGCAGTCAGTTAATGTGAGGTCTCGCAGCAAGTTCCAGCCATATTTATTTGACAAACCATTCACCGTCGTGACAGTCCACCATTCTTTGTGTTGACTGACTAGCTTGAAGGATCCATCAGGTCGCCTAGCAAGATGGGCACTACATTGTGATCAGAAAGTACAATGTCACAGTGGTATTCAAGAACGGGTCAAACAAGGATGCCGACTGCCTTTCCAGGAATCCATTAGTGGAACACAACAGCATGAATGAAGTTTCAGCCCTCACTAAATTAGGTGACATTACAGCTAAACAGAGGGAAGATCCAGCATTATTAAAAACCATAGAGACCATGGAGAAAGGACAACCAACCAACGGAGAGTTCCAACTTATAAACAGGACATTGTATAAGAGCAACTATGATCCACTGGGCCCCAAATGGCTACTGGTCGTACCAGCTCAACTCCACCCAGCTATTCTCAAGTATTTCCACAATGCTCCAATATTTAATCATCTGGGATTCATGAAGACCCTAGACAGAATTAGACGCAGGTATGTGAGTCACTGTAAACAGTGCCAGCGACGGAAGCATGTGCCGAAATTACCTCCAAGGCATCTCGTACCGATTCCACCTGCAGCAGCTCCATTCCATCGAGTTGGGATCGATCTATTAGGGAGGTTTCCGAAGTCGAAAACCAGTAACTAATGATAATAGTCTGCACTGACTACCTCACACACTACGCTGTCACCAAACTTGTGCCGACTGCAGATGCTCCAGAGACCGCAAAATTCCTTGTAGAAGTCATTATTTTGAAGCATGGAGCACCAGGTGTGATGATATCTGATTGTGGGAAAGTATTCCAGTCACACTAGTATCAGAAGTAATGTCCATTACTGTGACTGTAATGTGACATTGTCCACAGAATGACAACTGCATACCATCCTCAAACAAATGATCTTACAGAACATTTTAACAAGACGTTAGCAGATATGCTGTCAATGTTAAGCAGAAGGATTAGTATACAATACTGCCAGTCGTGACATTTGCTTACAATACCGCAAGACAAGACACCACAGGCTTCACTCTGTTTTTCCTGCTCCATGGCCGTGAAGCTGAGACGACAATGGATACACTGTTCCCGTTCCAACCGGACGACACTCAGGATGACTATGTTAAACAGCTCATCACCAGGGGGCGAAGAAGCTATAAAGTTGGCTCGCATATGGACACTGGATGTCCAGGAGAAGGACCGTTAGCGGTATAACGACAACCACCGACCTGGTTTGTACAGCCCAGGATATCTGGTATGGATTTTTACCCCTGTACGAAAAGTTGGACTATCAGAAGAGTTATTGAAGAGGTACATTGGTCTGTGTCGTGTCATATGCCGCCTGTCAGATGTCATACGAAGTTGAGGATTATGAGCCGTCTTTGAAACGACAGAAACGAAGGGGCATTATTCATGTCCTCCGCATGAAGCCTTACTACAATCCTGAAGAGCAGACAGGCGTGAATGGGTTCTTGTCCAAGGACTAAGGACGGTAATGATACTGATGAAGCCACGACAGGAACGTCTGTCATCGGTAATCGTGCAGAAGGCAAGGATTCTCCAGAACTGCAATACAGAGGACCCATGACACTGCAGATGGCTCAAAAGGAAACCTAACAGCTGGTTGCTGTTTTTTCAGGAGAGGGAGCAACGTCACGAGACCTACATTAACCGACTGCCGGTGTGGCGCAAGGGATAGTGTCACCGATTCCAGTGCTGAAGGTCGCCGGTTCAATCCCGTCCACCGACAAAAATTTATTTCTTCATAATTAACATTTCTAGAGTGTTCTAGATCTTTCTTATGTTCACTTGTAATTTCTACTTGTTTCTTATGTTAACTATTCTTCTAATTTCTGGTACATTCTGTCTGTGTATAAATAGCAGAGCGCTCTGCTCAAGAGGGGGTCAGTGCTGTGCGTACATTTCAGTTCGCAATAAACTTGCTTTCCATGTAAGTGCTGTGTTCAGTCGACAACCCTGCCTTCAAAGTCAAGCCTGCTTCCATTACAATGCGACAATATTGCAAAGAATTTTACGTGCTATATATAGCTAGAAAAGTTAAAGAAAAAATTTGCTCAAAAAAACATTTGGCATGTTATATCTCAGGAACTAAAGCTATGACGAATGAGAAACTTTGCATGTGGTAACCTAAAAATACAAGGTTCTGAAACGAAGTTTTGTTTATGTGCCGCTTTCCAATACTGAATAAATTAAGTGCAAAATTGAAGATTTTAGAAAAGGATAAAAATGTGGTAATTTCTACCTTATTTAGCAAAAACTCATGTTCTATAGAAATTTCAAAACTGGGCTGATTAGGAAGACCATTATTTTTAATTACAAAAAGGTGTATTTGGTCATCTAACGCAGGCCAACAATGCTAGAATGAATCAAAGTTGAACGCGTAAATCACACCACGAAAAGAGAAACTTTTGATTCTCATATCTCCTAATGTAAATGCATACTTAACATGAAACTTGATACTTCATAGGTTGGCAACACGGATGTGGAAGTAAAAATTTCGGCCACCTACTGTCTCCCAACAGTCAAAAAAATTGTCGTAAACATGGTGATTTTTGTGAGAAGGTGAAAATAGAGTAGGCTATATTTTAAACATCTTTTACAAATACCAGTTTCTAGTAAATTATGGATTTTAATTTTTGTTGTTGTGCCTGTGTCTACAATGAAATCCAAGATGCATACAGTTTTACAATCGCACAACACGAATGTCGTGATTCCAAATATACTTCGTTTTCAAGGTATGCACTGTTTAAAAGATAAGTGTGCTTTGAACTATAATAGGCTGAAATTAGAAACGAAACTGTTTTCTTAAAATCGATTGATGAGTATTTCAAAGGGCCTCCATGTCCGCGTGGACAGAAATGCTTGCACTTTCTGTGTCTGTCCGTCAGACGTAACACCCTATATCTCGACAATGAAATGAGTAATTGTTCTGCTCTCAACATTAAATAAAATTCAGATAACTTACCCACATTTCATCCGTAGCTTTGTATGGGCTAAAATTAACTATATGCAAAGCCTACAGAGTGCCATTTTTTTGTCTGTGAACTCTTCAAAATTTTGCACAGTAGTTTACTTAATTTGATGTAGCACAGTAACAATAAGGAATAAAAAAAATAGAAAGTCAGCAAAATTATCAAGCAAATATATCACACTATAAGATGTAAAAAAAGGAAAGAAAAGAAACTTTTTCATTGAATAATTTTCTCAGAATCGGTTGATAAATATTCTACATGCTCCAAACACTGGCGGTCAGTGTGCAAGCAGCAGCGGCTATTGAAGTCTGTAGGCCCATGGGTAGTGGAACCGGAAGCAGCATATGCAATCTTTAGTGCTTAGGGACTGGGCCAGGCCGCATGTTGAATGCTGTCTGCAGGCCCACAGCAAACGGCATCCGCAGGCCCCACAGCAAAGTGAAGCGCTGTGGCATATCATGTCTTCAGCACTCAAAGGGTTAACTTTAACCAAGTTAACTGATTTATAAGTGTGAACATAACTGCAGAAGCAAAGATAAGGACTTTTATTAAAAATTAAGCACTTTCAAAGACAAACATATGAACCCTGGATTTACTCCAAACTTTTACACAATGCTCTGATTTACTTCAAAACCTCTATGAAAATTTGCACACTCTACTGTCAAAACAAGAGGAAGATTACTGCCTACATATGATTTCCTATGGTGCACATTAGACAGTACTTTACACGAGACTGACAACCATTTGACCTATCACCACGAAGGCTGACACACAATTTACGATTACATGGAGTAGGATTTTATATTCCTCAAGCCACCAGATGGTGCACGGTGCAGGGTACCTTGCAATGAACTTCGACACCATTTCACTGATTACCATGGAATTTGCAGATATATGTAGTTTTTCACAGACATGAGTAAGAGGATATGTGCAGTGAGCAGGTGGAGGAAATGGATCGAGGGGGCAAGCAGGTGAAGAGAGAGGAAGGAAGAGAGAATATTTGGCAGTTTGTCTATTAAGACATTTAGGTACCCACGTACCAAATATGATCAAATTCTGAAATGGTCACCTTATCACACTCCATGAGTTTCCACGGAATGACCCGCATAAAAGACGAGGGAACAGGAGATTATTGTTGAACTACTGTTTTGGGATTTTTATGGGGGATTAAACTGCAGGGTCATCAGTCCCCTGCTAATTGAGACATAACAGCAGAAGAGTGAACACAGTAAAATACCCTAGGGTGTGCAGAGCAGCAATGAAAGCTACAGTGACAACACAGAAGAAAGAAAAAACAGAAGGAAAGAGCAAGTGGTTAATTAAAACATTACAATAGTATACTGGGGGCTGGCTGATCACAAGAATAATAATGGAAGAGCCAGCCACTCAGCACACACTGAAATATTCCAGCCAGAAGTAAGATAGGCAACAAAAATGGGGAGCAGATTAAAATTTCTGGAGGTATGGCAAACAGACATCAGGCTAAGGTAACCACCACTAAATGGAGCGATAAAAATCACCAGTGTGGACACAACTTAAAACACAGCCAAACATAGATTCACTGTCACCAAGAATTAAAGGGAGCCCAGCAAGTATATTGAAAGACTGACACAAGGGGGCTAAGAGGGAACAGTTCAACAGGATGTGAACCACTATCAGGAGAGCTCCAAAGCCACAATTGGGTAGGTCCTATCAAAGAAGATGGCTATGTTTTAACCGGGTATGGTCAATACATAGGCAACAAGGTCCCCAAGAGAGGCCCTCAGTCGAGACTTCCACACAGCCATAGACAGTTTAACCACGTGGAGCTTGTTCGGCAAATGCAAGTCAGACCATTCAGAACTCCAAATCCCAAGAACATTGAGGTTCAATGTGAATTGGATAGCACTTTCCAGGAGACCAATCTTCAGTAGCTGTAAGGTGCTGGCCTGCTTGGTCAGCCAATCGACTGTGGCCCAAAGTCCAAACAAAGCCCACTGAACATCCAGACTTGCTGACAGTCAGATGTGTAGTGGCATGGAGCGGAAATGTCGGCAGCAGCTGTGCATCATGCTGGTAAAAAGCAAAGCAAGTCAGTTGTTTGTTTATGTGTGCCAAATGAGGCAGCTGTATTCTGATGAAAAATATTTTCACCATGCAGCAGTTCCCATTGCAAACTATCTATGTTTCAAGTGATTAGTATTTTTTAATTATCCATGTGGCTAGATAGGTGTATCAGAGGATGTAAATGGATCAGGCTTTATTGTAAAAAGGAATGACAAATCTGTAACGAAACGTCTCTGCTATTAAACCACAGGATATACAATATTCAATAACATCATTGTGTACTATAACCTCACTTAACTTATACACTCATAAACCCATGCAACTAGACACTCCACTTCAAATAAGGTAGTACTAGTCCAGTGCCACCCGTTGCCGGTGACAAACCGTAAACAGCGCTATGTATCTTAATTTAATTTGCGTCAAATTTAATTTGCCAGTCTAGTTCTTCATTTTCGTTAGTACTTCTGTTTGAAGAGGTTTATTCTCGCATACTTGGCAGATTAGCATTGTCAGTTAGCAGTCAGTTCAGTGCCAACTGTTGTCTCTGCCCCATTACCCATAGCGCTAAGTATCATAATTTAATTGCATGAAATTTTGTAACCAGTTAATTTCTTAATTTTCGTTAGGTTTCTGTTTTTAAAAGGTTTCTTCTCACCTACTTGACACATTTCATTTGTTCTACTGCTTTAAGAGTGTATTCTCGCGTTTTGGTAAATACCGTGTGTATAGTTTTCTTCTCCTGCAAGCTATATGTCATATTGTCACTCCTTATTTCGTGTTCTGCTTTGAGAAAGCTTATATTCCCGCACGTTTGATAACTGTGTATTAAACAGATTTTCTTATTTATTTTGAAAACTGCCGGACACAGTTTCGTTGATTTGACAGTGTACTTACCACTGACCACAGTTCAGTCAGCTGCCAGCCGCCTTTATTAAAGTACTAGGCTACTTAAAAGTTGATTATTTAGTTTTCTACTTTCTACAGTTAATTGTATGGATAGGATGGTTAGGACATGTGCCTGCTGTGTGTGGACGCAGGAGGAGTTGGCCACAGTTCGTTAACAGCTGAGCGTGCTGTTGGCTACGGTCAGCCGTCTTCAGGCTGCTGTCTCGGGGTGCAGCGATGGTGGGGAGTCTGGTGTGGAGGGCCTGAACCAGAGGCTTCACCAACTCTGTGACAGTCATGGCTGCAGATTTCTGGATCTGCGTTATCGGGTGGGGAATTGTAGGGTGCCCCTAGATAGATCAGGGGTGCACTACACTAAGGAAGCAGCTACTCAGGTAGCAGAGTACTTGTGGAGTGCACATGGGTTTTTTTAGGCTAGGTGCTAACTCTGATGAGCACTCACCTGTCAGCATTCAAACACACAATTCAGGCCACGTTTGGCTCAAAAATTCGAATATCAAAATATTAGCCGCGAACTTACAAAGTATTAGAAACAAAGTTCCGGAATTTGCCACAGTGCATGGAAATTATTGTGCTCAGATAGTTTTAGGCACCAAAAGCTGGCAAAATCATGATATGGCAAGTTCAGAAATATTTAGCGAGGCGTGGAATGTGCATCGGAAAGATATAATGGATACAACTGGGAGGAGGAGTGTTCATCACGGTGGAAAAAGATATTGTTTCTACTGAGATCGAGGTTGAAAGTAACTGCGAAGTTATCTGGGCACATATAACAGGTCTAAAAGAAGTTAATAGTTGGGTGTTTTTACTGCCCCCCCCCCCCCAGTGCTGCTGTAGCAGTTTTAGAATCATTCAGAAAGTCTACACCAGGTAGTGCATAGGTATCCGGGCCATGTAATATTAGTTGGGGGAGACTTCACCCCCAGAGTATAGATTGGGACCTCTCTAGTTACATTTCAGGCGGTACAGACAAGCTGTCCAGTTACTTTTGGACACATTCTCCGAAAACTGTCTTGAGCAGTTAAACTGGCAAATCACGCGCAATGGAAATATTTTAGACCTTATAGTCACGAACAGTCCTGACCTTATTAACGCTGTCTGTGTAGAGACAGGAATTAGTGATCATGATATTGTCATAGTGTCGATGGTGACTAAAGTTCATAAACCAATCAAGAAGCCGAGGAGCATGTTTTTTGTTGGGAAGAGCTGACAAGCAAATGTTAGTATCACACTTAGAAAACGAATGGGCACCGTTTAATTCCGGGAATATGGATGTAGAGGATTTTTGGACTAAATTTAAGTGCATTGTAAATAAAGGGTTAGAGAAATATGTGCCAGTAAAGATGATTAAGGACGGAAAAGATCCACCATGGTATTATAATAATAATGTTAGAAAGCTGTGAGAAAGCAAAGAATGTTGCACTCTCAATTAAAAAAAAAGAACACGCAAATGATGACAGGCAAAAGTTAGTAGAGATTCGTGCGTCTATAAAAAGAGCGATGCGCGAAGTATACAATAATTACCACAGCCATACCTTAACAAAAGATCTTTCCGAGAACCCTAAAAAATTCTGGTCCTATGTAAAATCAATAAGCAGGTCAAAGCCCACTGTCCAGTCCTTCGATCATTCCGGGGCAGTAATAGAAGAAAGCAAATGGAAAGCTGAAGTTCTAAATTTAGCATTTAAGAAATCTTTCACACAGGACGACCGCACAAATGTACCATCATGTGATCAACGTACTAATTCCAAAATGGAGGACATAGTAATAGGTATCTGCGGTGTAGAGAAGCAGCTGAGAGAGCTAAATACAAAAAAGTCTGCTGGTCTGGATGGAATACCAGTTCGGCATTGGCCACCTACTTAGCTTTCATTTATCGCGAATCATAAATTAAGCGCAAAGTTCCTTGTGATTGGAAAAAAGCACAGGTGACTCCCGTTTATAAGAAAGGAAAGAACTGACCCACAAATTACAGGCCAATATTGTTGACATCAGTTTGATGTAGAATTTTCGAGCATATTCTCAGTTCAAATATAGTAAATTTCCTTGAAACGGAAAAGCTTCTTTCTATGAATCAGCACGGGTTTAGGAAACATCATTCATGTGAAACTCAGCTTGCCCTTTTCTCACATGACATCTTGCGAGCCATGGATGAAGGGCAACAGGCGGATTGTGTTTTTCTCGACTTCAAAAAGGCGTTCGACGAGATGCCACACTGCAGACTGCTAACAAAGATACGAGCTTATGGAATAGGTTCGCAGATTTGCGACTGGCTGGAAGACTTCCTAAGTAATAGAACGCAGTACATTGTTCTCGACGGCAAGTGTTCAGAGACCAGTGTATTATCAGGCATGCCCCAGGGGAGTGTGATAGAACCGCTATTATTTTCTATCTATATAAATGATCTGATGGACAGAGTATATTGTAATTTGTGGCTGTTTTCTGATGATGCTGTGGTGTATGGCAGGGTGCTGTGTTTAACTGACTGTAAAAGCATACAGGATGACTTAGACAAAATTTCTAGTTGGTGCAAAGAATGGCAGCTAGCTCTCAATGTGGAAAAATGTAAGGTGATGCGCATGAGTAGGAAAAACAATCCCATAATGTTCGAATACAGCATTAGTAGCGAGTTTCTTGATGCTGTCGCGTCGTTCAAATATCTAGGCGTAACATTGCAGAGCAATATGAAATGGAATGAACATGTAAGGACAGTTGTGAGTAAGGTGACAGCAGACTTTGGTTTATTGGGAGAATTTTGGGAAGATGTACTTCACCTGTAAAGGACACCGCGTATAAAACGCTTGTACGACCATGTCTTGAGTATTGCTCAAGTGTTTGGGACCCGCAGCAGATCAGTTTAAAGGAAGACAGGGGCAGTTCATAGGCGAGCAGCTAGGTTAGTTACTGGTAGGTTCGACCAATGCGCGAGTGACACGGAAATGCTCCGGCAACTCAATTGGGAATTGCTGGAGGAAAGACGACGTTCTTTTAGTGAATTTGTGTTGAGGAAATTTAGAGGGCCGGAATTTGAAGCTGTGTGTAGTGCGATCTTGCTATAGCCTACTTACATTTCAAGTGGTGATGACAAAGACAAGATAAGAGAAATTAGGGCTCGCACAGAGGCATATAGGCTTTCTTTGTTTACTCGCTCCATTTGGGAGTGTAATAGGAAAGGAAATGCCTAGTAGTGGTACAGTGTACCCTCCGCCAGGCACCTTACAGTGAATTGCGGAGTATGTATGTAGATGTGGTTCAGACCATCATCCCTCCCATCTTATTTGTAACAACAAAGTGGTCTGCCACAGACTATGCAAAATATAGTGTGTTGCCAACCTAGCAGCACCACTCCAACTTCAGTTGCCCGTACTGTCTACCTGGTCACAAAGGTCGTCGGCATGTGTAGCGAAAGACAGGAAATCCTTATTTCCACCCACTTCTGTGATATTTACATAATTTAAAAGAACACAAATCTTGGATTCTATATCTAATGAAAGCTTTACATAAAAAAAGCACTTTGGTATCAGAACTTACCAGTAAATCTATAATTTGGCCAGGGCTCATAGTCTTCCTTGTCATTTGGAGATAATCCCTCTGAAAATAATTGGTACAATTATTATTTGTATCTAATAATTATCTTACACAGCCCGATAAAATTTTACTACCCGTTCCAGTGGCCTAATGTGATTATGTTGGCAATTTAAACTACATAGTTGTAAATCTGTGCAAATATGCTAATATTAGACATCCGAACAACATAGAATAACTTAATTAGTGCTTGATACATACCATGATGTAAATGAAAAATGCTGTTTCTGCTCTGTGGTTGACAGGTTCTTTTGTGTAACGTTGTCCGCTTAGTAAAAGTAATTTTGCCATTGTAAAAACAATAATTTCATGACAAAAAATTTGCCTTGTACCATGATTGGCTAATGCCAATATATTTTGATTGCTGACAAATAAAATTAACCCATAGCCTAATATATATGTCAAGTTATTAACAAAGAGCACCTAAAATACTAACGAAGTTGATATTCAGTGAGTCCCCAAATTCAGTACACACTTACCATAAACAGTCACCAGTGGTACATGTTGTTGTTGTTGTTGTTGTTGTTGTTGTTGGTGGTGGTGGTGGTGTTGTCTTCAGTATGCAGACTGGTTTGATGCAGCTCTCCACACTAACCTGTCCGTTTCAAGCCTCTTCATGTGACGATAAGAATAGCAACCTACATCCTTTTGAATCTGGTTACTGTATTTGTCCCTCTGTCCCCCTCCACAATTTTCCCCCACACACTTACTTCTAATGCTAATTTGTAATTTGGTAAAATTTTACAGTTCATGTTGCGGTGTAGTGTTGAGTGTTCAGATTACTATTTCATGCTGACCATGAAGTAAATAATTAAAGCTGTTCCTGCTCTTTGGTTGACAGGTACTTGATGTACCCTTGTCCGCTCAACAAATTAACTGTAATCGTCAACGGAAGAATTCATAACTAAATAGTCAGGGAAAGAACATGGCTGCCATACTTCACATGCAGCGGCTGAAGCCAGCATCTGAACACACAAAAAAACGTCATGATACGGACTATAAAATTAAGCCAACAATTCCTTGATGTCTCAGAACGTGTCCCACCAACACCTCTTCTCTTAGTCAGGATACGCCAGAAACTCCTTTCCTCCACAATTCTGTTGAGCCCCTCCTCATTAATTATGTGATCTACCCATCTAATCTTCATTCGTCTGTAGCACCAAATTTCAAAAGCTTCTATCATATTTTTGTCTGAACTCCTTATCTACATTTCACTCCCATACAATTCTACACTCCAGACAAATGCTTTCAGAAAGGACTTCCTAACATTTAAACTTATATTGGGTATCAACAAATTTCACCTCTTCAGAAATTTGTTTCTTCCCATAGCCATTCTGCATTTTGTATCCTCTATTTCCACCATCAGAAGTTACCTTGTTTTTATTGTCTCAGTACCTTATTTAATACCTCCAGCACCACCTAATTTTCTGACAGTGCATTCTCAAACCACTGCAATGCTGCCAGTGTCACTGGTGTTAAGAAACAAGTGAAATCACTGACAATAAAATCCGAGGTTTGGTAGAATGCACATATCAGATTAGGCTATATACAAAATTTTTACAGTTCTTAGTGTTCATCTTATACTTTTCTTTCAAGACATTGTCCATTCCATTTAATTGCTCTCCAGGTCTCTGACAATTACTATATCTTCAGCAAATGGCAAAGTTTTTATTTCATTGCTCAAGGGATCATTGTTGGTAGGCTATGTCACAATCAGAAGATAGACTAACTCGGTAGCAAATTTGGTATATAATCCGATGTGCATTCAACCAAACCTAGAATTTTATTAATTGTCAGTGATTTCACTTGTTTCTCAACACCAGTGACACTGGTAGCATTGCAGTGATTTGAGAAATTGGAAATACCACCGGATTTTCATTCGTAAAGAACTGTAAAATTTTACGACTTGCCTTGTTCTTCCTGGGAGATTATGTTGGCGCCAATGGTCAATTTTTCCAGGAGCTACAGTGTAAATGTTACTGCTGTTCATTTCACTCCTAGTATAGTTAATACTGTTTTCACTCTTATGTTTAACAGGTTCTTGTATTTACCTTTGTCTGTTTAGTAAGCTGACTATCCTTGTAAATTAAAGATTACAGTTTTGACGAAAAAATATAATGAATCTCATTGGCTGCCTACATCTGGTCATCTGAGTTGACCATTGGCGCCAACATTATCTCCAGGACCAATGAAGCAAGTCGTAAAAATTAAGCTAAAGCAACAGTTTGAAAACAACTAGGACACAGGAAAACGTGGACATGACAGCAGTGTCTCCTAATGGTACACAATACATCACATACCGGTAAGCTTCTCCAGCCAAAGTAGCACAAGCATGCAAAAAAGTAAATTACGACTTCCGGTCATGCAATTAGGGGTCAAATTTAACTTGATAATGTTGACAATCATGTGACATTGGCAATAGCCAACTGCGTGGTAATGCAAATGTTATGAAGTATTTATTTTACGAGGGCAATTACTTTCACTGAGCGGACAAGGTTACATAAAAGATCCTATCAACCATAGGGCAGGAACAGCATTATATATTTACTTCATAATCTGTATGAAACACTAATCAAGTCATTTTATGTGGATTTCTAATAATACTAACATCTTGGCAAAGATTTTCTATTATGCTGTTGACATTGCCAATATAATCACGGGAGGGCACCAAGTTGGTTGTTAAAATTTTACCTAATATAGGGTTAAATTGTACGACGCTTCTTGCCGCGCTGCAATGGTTATGTTGGTACCAATGGTAATGACGGCAACTCAGATCACCAATAAATGTTACTTCATGACAACTTCAATTAAAACGAAAATTATTTTTTCTGAACAGACAAGGGTACATAAAAGAACCTGCCAACCATAGAGGAGGTACAGTATTAATTTAGGTGCTACTGACATGAGCAGCAATAACATTTACTCAGTAGCTCGTGAAAAATATTAACGCAATACTACACTTTATTGTTCATCTGTTGCCAACATAACTACTGGAGCCCAGTGAGAAGCGTCATACAATTTTACCTAATATAGTTATCTTAAACAGAAACATGAAGCAAACTTGACATTACCAAGACTTGACACATAGGAACTGATGACCCCGTAGTTAAGTCCAATAAGCTCTACAAACATCTGAACTTGACACATAATGAATATCTATTTATCAATGTTCCTATACCTCTATAATAGGACTATGGTACCATACTTCCATAAAGTAGGCCTCCCACTAAATTGAAGCAGGAATCGCAGTAACATAAAACATGTAGAATTTATTAGGTAATACTCACGTGCTAGCTTGTGAAGTACTTTATGCGATTTCCAACTTCCTTTGAAACAGTCCTGCAATGAAATAATCGAAATTCTGTATTGCATTGAGTTTGTTAGAAAATCAGAATTTTATAGTTATTCTCCAGGCAAATTGTGTTCCGTAATATGGGTTATATCTCTTAAATCAGAAAACTAATGTAACAAAAAACGTTATTCTATGTCTTTCACTGGGGCTTGAATCAAAACGCCATCTGTTAAATGATAGTAAAAATATGATGTGTTAAAAACGTTAATTCAATAAACCAGTTTTCTACGAAACTTTACAGTGAAAGCAAAACAGTTTTGTTCGACACAAGACTTATCAATGGAATCTGACAGTCCAATACAATAAACTTTTAGCTATACCTACAATGCAGTAGTGATATCTAGTATATCATAGTTTATGCCATGGATTTTCCGCGCCTTTTATTCGCTACGGGGGGCTTAACAATAAATTATGCACTATGAAAAAATTCATTTCAATACCACCGCCAAAATCTTACCTGGGAACAGAAGTATGATCCCTGTATTCCTAATTTGATGCATGTTGGGCATTGAAGCTTTGCGGCGGCTCCACATCCTGGCGTCTCACAAACTTTAGATTCAGTCAAGATAGTTGTCATTCTCTCTAGGTGAATTTTACCCGTATTATTTCATGTGCCACCTACCGTTCAACAAAAACTTTCCAAAGCATATGTACTAAATAGTAAAAACATGACGAATAAGCATTACAGCCAACATAAAATATGTCAGCATAAATTAGCGGCGCATAATTTTCCTTTAGGAAATCTTTGACTGATTTATTGTTTCTTAATAGAATGGTTAGCTCTTACGTGATTACTATTAATTTACCTAAATAATCTACATTTATTTTATTCCTGTCTGTGAAATAGTCATTGCTTGAAATGCTGTATTGCCTTGTGTACTGTTGGTACTCATACGTGTTGTATGGATAATCCGTGTACACTGTACTACTACACTACTACTGTGTACCGGCCACTTTGCATTTGTGGCGTACAATAACAAAGTGTAATATTGTTTGTGTTTCTGTATTGGTATGTGATTCGTCACTAACGAATGTCAGAATTAATAGTGTATGAAAACCTACAAGCGCGGTAAATGGCAGGAATATTTATTTGATCGGCATTCAAAAAAGTTAGTGCAATCCTGATTTGAACATTATGTTGAGCGCAGTCAGAAACATTGCCACTGCGTCATTTAGTACATTTTCTCGATCAAGGAGTTTATACACCTCAGCGGTATTGAGATTAAAGCAAAGTAAGTATCTGTCATTGTCGTGGATTGAGACTATTTCACGTTACTCAATAAGAAAGACTTTAATCGTGATTGTTGTTGTGGTCTTCAGTGCAAAGATTGGTTTGATGCTGTTAATAACTATAATAAAGTTCGACCAACACAGTTTCAATTATCTAAGATATATATTTTAACTAATACTTTTCTTGACACATAACTAACAACTAAAGAGTTTTTATAATAGACACAGAAGTTTCATAAAACTACCACAGAACAGCACACTAAGCCAATATACATAAAACATTTTTCTTTTTTTTTAATAACACTTCCCCCATAAAGAAATAATCAAGAAAATAAACAGTTACTGTTTGACTTCTATCATACCAATTTCTGCACGTAGCAAATTAAATCTTGTGCGTTCAAAGTGGCTTTGTCAAAAGATCAGCCAATTGGCTCTTCCCATCTATATGTTCCAAAAGAATTTCACCATTCAGAAATCTTTCACGAACATAGAAATATCGGACCTCTATATGTTTTGACAGTCTGATACTCAGAATTTTTTGCTACTTTTAAAGCACTGGCATTGTCAATATAAAGTGTTGGAGGTTGTTCTGGCATTCCAACTAATTCACTTAATAAGCGATGCAACCAAATTAATTCTTTGGCACCTTCACTTGCAGAAATTATTTCTGCTTCAGTTGTAGATGTGGCCACTACTTTTTGTAAACGACTTGTCCATGATATTGCCCCACCAGCATATTTTGCTACAATTGCAGTTGTTGAACGCCTTGTTCTCTTGTCACATGCGAAATCAGCATCACTATAAATTTTCAAATCATCTTCACTGTCATAAATAATACCATAATGTAATGTGCCTTTCAAGTAACGGAATATACGTTTTACTATATTCCAGTCATCTGTTGTTGGCTTTTCCATAGCTCGAGCAACTTTATTCACTGCAAAAGTTATGTCAGGTCGAGTTGCTGTTGAAAGATACATGACACCCTACTGCCTCATGATATGGGACAGACGATGAAATTGCTTCATGTTGGTCATTATTTTCTTCATTTCCAATGGGAGTTGCAATCATATTGGATTCTGCCATTCTAAATCTTTCTAATATTTGTTTTGTGTATTTTTCTTGACTTACAATAATTGCCCCATCTTCATTTTGTTTTATTTTTATACCAAGGAAACTGTCAAGGGTACCTATTGTTATATCAAACTCATGTTGTAAAGTATTCAGGAAAACTGTAATTTCTTCCTTGTTACTGCCAACAATAAGGCCATCGTCTACATAAATTGCCACATAAAGGCTATTCCCATTGTATTTGCGATAAAACAGACAAGGATCTGTGGCACTGTTTTGCAAGATTTGCTTTCTTCATACCTCCACAAAGCATTTGTTCTAGCATCGTGGTGTTTGCTTGAGTCCATAAAGGCTTCGTTTCAAAAGACATACCCGATCTGTGTTGTCTTCAAAACCTTCTGGTTGTTCCATATATACTTCCTCTTCAAGTATTCCATTCAAAAAGGCAGTTTTAACATCAAATTGTTTTATAAGCATCTTCTTTGAAGAAGCTAGTGCTAGCAAAGTCCGAATAGTGTCATAACGTGCAACCGGACTAAATGTATCTTCATAATCAATTCCTGCTTGCTGAATATACCCTTTAGCAACTAATCTAGCTTTGAAGCGAGTACTTCCATCAGCTGCAACTTTTCGACACAGAACCCAGCGATTCTGTAATACTTTAACATTTGTGGGGCGTCCAACTAACACCCATGTGTCATTTTTCTTGAGTGACTCAATTTCTTCGTTAATAGGCTACTTTGCAGCCATTTATCCTTCTCATTGGACTGCAATACTTCAGAGAAACAGTTTGAATCTTGATGTTCTTCAGTACCAACTTTAGTTAACATCAAGAACTCACCACTTTCCATCCAGCCTGGTTTTCTTAGTTGTCTTCTGTTCTCCAATTTTTCTTCAGGAGAAAATTCAGTATTTTTTGCTTTCAGGAATTCTGTTGATTCCTTGTGATCATCACATGATATTTGACTTCCTCCAGATTCAAGAATTCCAAGCTTTTCATCACTTTGACTTCCTCTAGAAGCTGATTGCCTGTAACATTTGTCTTCTTGTGCTTCAGGCACCAAGTCTAACTGTTTAAGACCTGGAAATTCTCTACGAGAAATATCAAATTCAACATAATCACCACGGAAATTACAAACTACTTCTGGCTTAAATTTTACATCATGACTCATGATCACTTTTCGTTTTGAGGGAATCCAAATTCTAAATCCATCTTTGTCATTGACGTAACCAACAAGTTGTCCAAAAACAGCCTTGTCATCAAACTTTGAATGAAAACATTTATTTATATGAACATAGCAACCTGTGCCAAAGATTCTGAGGTGGTCAAGGTTTCCTGTTGGTCGCTTGTACCACAGCTCATATGGGGCTTTGTCTGGCACTGAAGATTTTCTTGTATGATTTAAGATATAAACTGCCGTATTGCAAGCTTCTGCCCATAATCCTCTTGGTAGGTTACTTACATTCAGCATTGAACGTGCTGCTTCAACAATGGTTCTGTTTCCACGTTTGGCTACACCATTTTGTTCAGGGGTATAGGGTGGAGGAATCAGTAATTCTATTCCCTTCTCTATGAGGAGTTCCTTAACCTTCCTGTTATTAAATTCTATGCCTCCATCACATCTAAATTGTTTAAATACACGTCCATTGGTTTGAGCTTCACTTAACAATTGTTTGAGCGTCTCACACTCACTTCATTTTTGTGTTTCATAAAGAAAATTCGGCGAAATTTGCTGAAATCATCTGTAAAACATACATAATACAATGCACCTCCAAAGGACTGTGTACTCATTGGTCCATTCACATCGGCATAAATTAAACTGCCTGTAACTGTAGAGCGTTGTACTCGTTGTTTAAATGGTAGTCTATGCATCTTTCCTAATGCACAACCATCACAAAATTCATCCTTGCTGTCTGCTACATTGATGTTAAGCTTCTTCAAGATATTCTTGACGTGTTGCTTATTTTGGTGACCGAATCTCTCGTGGTACACTTGCAGTGTTTGAAAGGGTGTCATTAAAATCATTTGATTGCTGCTTTCTGGCCTGACAACACGCATATTTAATACATAGAGCCCATTTTCAACATGACCTGTCATGACAACATCGCCACTGGCTTTTTCCTGAATCACAACACTATTATAATCAAATATTATATTGTATCCATTACATGCAGCTGCCCTGGCTGAGAACAAATTAGCACTTGCATCAGGCACACACAAAACATTTTCCATTCTAGAACTGTACCATTTATTGTTTCGCCTAATTTTGATATAAACTGTTCCTTCACCAAATGTGAACAGATTAGTACCTTGCTTACCCAGTGAAATCATTTCAGGAGCATTAAATTCACTATATGAAACAAAATGCAGTTTATTCGGAGTGATATGCTTCGTAGCGCCACTATCACAGTACCATTTATTTGTAACAATGTAGTTAGCAATAGACGCACCCAGGACACATGAAGTAAATACAGAATTTACACTCACCTCTTTTCACGCATGTGATTACAGTCACGAATCTTCTGTGGACACTCAGCTGCCCAGTGACCAAGCTGTTTACATATTTACACGGAAATTTTTGTTTTGCTTGTTCTTTTGACGCCTTCATACGACTGTTTTGTTGTCTTTTGCGCGTGGTGATAAGTGCAGTTGTTTCTGTAGTACTTTGCTCACGCTATTCGATAGCGCAAAGTTTTTCGATAAGTAAATTCAAACTCTGGTTTTTCGATGGTATTGTGTCCCAGAGATCTTTAAAATTATCATACTCTTTTCCCAGCGTAGATAAAATTCTCCCATTTAATATTCTTTCAGACAAAGTATTCTCTTCATGTTTCGTTAATTCATCATTTAGATCTACAAATAACTTTTGTAACTTAGCTATGTGTGTGCGAATATCTTCCGTTTCGTCCCGCTTGACTTGAAAAAAAGTTTCAATTAACATGTTTAAATGTTGTGTGCTGCTACGTTCAAATCGCGCACAAAGTTTTTCCCATATCTTTAGCATTGGAACACGTCAGCACAAGTTCAGAAACTGATTTGCTTAGCACACTTGCGATGAGACTTGCTGCTTTCGCGTCATCTTTTTTCCATTCTGCATACGCTAATTTTTGTGCACTTGTCGTATCCTGTGGCAATACAACACGCTCCCACTTATCGGTAATAATGTCTTCAAGTTCATACGAACGGAACACCATACAAATATGCCATTTCCACTTTGCCCAATCATCAGTCCCTTCAAGTTTATCAGTACTGACTTTATAATCGGCATTTGTAGCCATGTTCTTTTGGAGAGTTCCTGTGCTTTACGACTTGCGCAAATATTCTTCTATGAATACTTAATGAATTGACTCAACTTTCTTCTGAAACTGTGATTAATAGTACTATGACGTGGTCTGGGCCCATAATCTGTTAATAATTATAATAAAGTTCGACCAACACAATTTCAATTACGTAAGATATATATTTTAACTAATACTTTTCTTGACACATAACTAACAACTAAAGAGTTTTTATAATAGGCACAGAAGTTTCATAAAACTACCACAGAACAACACACTAAGCCAATATTATACATAAAACATTTTTCTTTTTTTTTTGATAACAGATGCAGCTCTCCACCTTACTCCACCCCGACCAAGCCTCTTCATTTCCTCATGCGAACAGCAACCCACATCCATTTGAATCTGCTTAATGCGTCTCTTGGTCCCCCTCTGCTCTCCAATCCTATATTTACGATTGTTCGATGTCTAATAAAGTGTCCCTATCAATTGATACCTTCTTTTGGTCAAGATATGTCAAAAACTTCTTTTGTCCCCAATTCTGTTCAGTACCTCTTAATTAGTTATGTGATGTACCCACCTAATCTTCAGCATTCTTCTGTAGCACCACATTTCAAGCACTCCCGTATACGAGTTAACACTCCATACAAATCCTTTCAGAAAAGACTTCATTACATTTAAATTAATATTCGATGTTGACAAATTTCACTTTATTTTTAACAGTTTTATATATCAGCCAACCGGTTGGCTGATGGTTGCTGTTCAAAGTTGTAAATTTCACTTTTTCAAAAACGCTTTTCTTCCCATTGCCATTTTGTATTTTATAACCTCTGTACTGCGACCATCATAAGTTATTTTACAGCCCAAGTAACGAAACTCGTCTAATGTTTCGTTACTTAATCTAATTCCTTCAGCATCGCCTAATTTTCTAAGACTGCATATTACCGTACTCTTGTTTTGCTCTGGTTAAGGTTAATCTTATATACTCCTTTCAACACATTGTCCATTTCATTGAGTTGGTCTTCCAGTCCTTTGTTGTCTCTGACAAAATTAGGCCTACAATGTCATCAGCAAAACACAGTTTTTATTTTTCACCCTGAATTCTTAATTCCTTTTCCGAATTTTTCCTTGCAATACAGCTTGCTCAATGTACAAATTGAGTAACGTTAGAAAAAGGCTACAACCCTGTCTTACTCCCTCCCCAACCAATGTTTCCCTTTCATGCCCTTCAATTCTTAAAACAGCTTACTGGTTTTTGTACCTAAAATAACCTTTGGTTTCCTATATAGCCTATTTATCTGTGCTGATTTCAAAATTTGAAAGAGTGTTTTCCAATGAACATTGTCAAAAGCTTTCTCCAAATCTACAAAAACTAGAACTGTCGGTTTGTTTATACTTAATCGATCTTCTAAGATAATCGTGATTATCTGGAGAGGGATTGTTCATTACTGTGGACAAAGATATTGTTTCTACTGAGATCGAGGGTGAAAGTAACTGTGAAGTTATCTGGGCATGTATAGGCTAACAGGTTTAAGAGAAGGAAAGTTAATAGTTGAATGTTTTACCGCCCTTCGCCCTCCCCCAGTGCTGCTGCAGCAGTTTTAGAGTCATTCAAAGAAAGTCTACACCAGGTAGTGCATAGGTATCCGGGCCATGTACTAATATTAGTCTGGGGAAATTTCAACTTTAGGAGTATAGATTGGGACCTCTCTAGTTTCATTTCAGGCAGTACAGACAAGCAGTTGTGCGAGCCACTCTTAGACATGTACTCCGAAAACTGTCTTGAGCAGTTAAACAGGCAACCCACGGGCAATGGAAATATTATAGACCTTACAGCTACGAACAGGCCTGACCTTATTAACGATGTCTGTGTTGAGACAGCAGTTGTGATCATGATATCGTATAGTGTCGATGGTGAGTAAAGTTCATAAACAAATCAAGAAGGCTAGGAGTGTGTTTGTTTTTTTGATGAGGAATTGTTAGGATTGCACTTACAAAATTAATGGATATAGTTTAGTTCCGGTACAATGGGTGTAGAGGAATCGTGGACTAAATTTAAATGCATTGTACATAAAGGGTTAGAGAAATATTTGCTTGTAAAGTCGATTATGGATGGTAAAGATCCACCGTGGTATAATAATAATAATAATGTTCGAATGCTACTGAGAAAGCAGAGACTGTTGCACTCTCAGTTCAAAGAAGAACACACAAATGATGACAGGCAAAAGTTAGTAGAGATTCGTGCATCTATAAAAAGATCGATTCGTGAAGCATACAACAATTACCACAACTATACCTTAACAAAGATCTTTCCAACAAACTGAAAAAAAAATTCTGGTCCTATGTAAAATCGATAAGTGGCTCAAGGCCACTATCTGTCACTCATTGATCATTCCGGGGCAGCAATAGAAAAAAAGCAAATGGAAAGCTGAAGTTCTAAATTTAACCTTTAAGAAATCTTTCACCTACGAGGACCGCACAAATGTACCATCATTTGATCAACATACTAACTCTGAGTGCGACTCAGTTGCACAGTGGTAGAGTGCCAGACTACAAACCCAAAGGTCGTGTATTCGATCCCTGCCAGGTACTAGGACTTTTGTCTGTAATTTTCCACTTCTTTCACCTCTGGCAATATTGCTGATGTAGAAAATATCAAGTAGCACTGTAGTTCGGAACACACGTTAAACTGGGGGTCCCCCTATAACTGTCTGGGTAAGTCAGCTCGAAGGTTGGAGGAAGGCAACGGCATACCACCTCCAAACAGGACCAGCATAGTAATGCACTGTGGTGTTCAAACCAACTTTTGGATTGTTGACTGTTTTTTTTTTTTTTTTTTTTTTACTAACTCTGAAGTGGAGGACCTAGTAATAAGTATTTCCTGTGTAGAGATGCAGCTGAGAGAGCTAAATACAAAAAAAGTCTTCTGGTCCGGATGGAATACCAGTTTGGTTTTACAAAGAGTATTCTGCTGCATTGGCCTCTTACTTAGCTTGCATTTATTTTGAATGTTTAATTCAGTGCAAAGTTCCTACTGATTGGAAAAGCAGCACAGGTTACTCCTGTTTATAAGAAAGGAAAGAGAACTGACCCACATAATTACAGGCCAGTATCGTTGGAATCAGTTTCCTGTAGAATTTTGGAGCATATTCTCAGTTCGAATATAGGGCAGTAAATTTCCTTGAGACAGAAAAACTTCTTTCTATGAATCAACACGGGTAACATCGTTCACGTGAAACTCAGCTTTCCCTTTTCTCACATGACATCTTGCGAGCCATGGATGAAGGGCAACAGGTGGATTTGCGTTTTTCTTGACTTCAAAAAGGCGTTGACACGGTTCCACACTGCAGACTGCTAATGAAGATATGCACTTATGGAATAGGTTCACAGATTTGTTACTGGCTGGAATACTTCCTAAGTAATAGAATACAGTACGTTGTTCTCAACAGTGAATGTTCATCAGAGATGAGTGAATTGTCAGGCGTGCCCCAGGGGCGTGTGATAGGACCGCTATTATTTTCTATCTATATGAAGGATCTGATGGACAGAGGAACTTGTAATTTGCGGCTGTTTGCTGATGATGCTGTGGTGTATGGGAGGGTGTCGTCTTTAAATGACTGCAATAGCATACAGAATGACTTACACAAAATTTCTAGTTGGTGCGAAGAATGACAGATACCTCTCAATGTAGAAAAACGTAAGGTGATGCACATGAGTAGGAAAAACAATCCCATAATGTTCGAATACTGTTAGTAGTGAGCTTCTTGATGCAGTCGCATCATTCAAATATCTAGGCGTAACATTGCAGAGCGATATGAAATGGAATGAACATATGTAAGGACAGTAGTGAGTTAGGCGAACAGCCAACTTCAGTTTATTGGGAAAATTTTGGGAAGATGTACTTCATGTGTAAAGGAGACCGCATATACAATGCTTGTACGACCATTTCTTGAGTATTGCTCAAGTATTTGGGACCCACAGCGGATCAGTTTAAAGGAAGACATAGAAACAGTTCAGAGGCGAGCAGCTAGGTTCTTTACAGGTAGGTTTGACTAATTTGTGAGTATCAAAGAAATGCTCCAGGAACTCAATCGGGGATTGCTGGAGAAAAGATGACATTCTTTTCATGAATTTCTGTTGAGGAAATTTAGAGGTCCGGAATTTGAAGTTGAGTGTAGTATGATCTTCCTGCTGCTTACTTACATTTCACATAGTGGGTAAAACTTTACGACGCTTCTCGCCAGACTCAAGTGCTTATGTTGGCAATAGATGGACAATGAAGTGTAGAACTTTGTTAATATTTTTCACGAGCTACAGAGTAAATGTTATTGCTACTCGTTTCACTTGCAGCAAAATTAATACTGTACCTGCTCTATGGTTGACAGTTCTTGTATGCACCCTTATCCATTCAGAAAAAAATAATTTTCGCTGTAATTGAAGTTGTCAAGAAAAAACATTTATTGGTCATCTGAGCTGCCGTCATTAACATTGGTGCCAACATGACCACTGGAGCCGGCCAAGCGAGAAGCGTCGTACCATTTAACCCGTGTAGTGATCACAAAGACAAAATGAGTGAAATTAGGGCTTGTACGGAAGCATATGGGCATTCTTTATTTCCTCATTCTATTTGGGAGTGGAATAGGAAAGGAAATGCCTAGTAGTGGTACAGTGTACCCTCCGGTAAAACTGCAGTGTTGTTTGCATTGCGCGAATGTTGGCAACTTTGCCGCAACCGACTATAGGAAGACAATAAATTGAGTGCTTCTGAACCAGAGATTCGGGCACCATGCGCCCTCACAAACCAAACAATCTTCTTGTTTAACCTATACCTAACCTAACTTTCAGTTAAAATGATCACTGTTTCGTACAGATCATAAAATAAATAATACCTGCTCTATGGTTGACTGCTGTGGTGTATACATAGATATATCTGTAATATCACCAACATTTGCAGCACATGGGCAACAGACTCTGCAGGTTAGCCATGCCATATGCCACACGCCATATGGTGGATTGCAGAGTTTGTATGTAGATGTAGATTGCGAATGAAATTATTATAGGTACTAGCTACAATTTATTACTGAGTCTGTATTGTTCACTAACCATAAGTGGATATATTGGGTCAACAATAACGAAATTGATAATTACAATACTACTAACATGTAGCAGTAAAAATCAGACATAATAAGTATCTTATTATAGGCCTAGGTACATTTCACTTATGCCTAACAATAATATTTTAAATTTGATAGTTATAGTTTAAAAAAAAAAAAATTACACAAGCAGCATACCAGTGGTGCAAGAAAGCGGTGAATGCAGTGATAAATTTTAACTGTCATCATGGCAGCCTCACATAATTGTGTTGGCAACATCAACAACAAGGTAGAAAATCTTTGACAAGATGTTGTCACGTTGAAAACTGCAGGTGGTACGGAATTCAAAGGCCGATCATTAACAGAGCACAACATTTTACTCTTAGAACACGTTTATTGCTAACACAAGCATATACTCAGTACAGACTGCCTCCTGCTTGGAGTGCTCCACTATTTATACATAGAAAGAATTTTCTGGAACTTACAAGTACAACAACATAAGTAACATGTAGAACATTCTAGAAATAGTAAATATAAACAAATAAATTTTTTCTGCCTGTGGTGGGATTTGAACTTGGAACCGCAAGCACAGCGATCTGTAATGCTAACCACTGCAGTACATCTTCCATCGGAAGACTCGCGGCAATGTTCCTCTGCCTGAAAGAACATCAACCATCAACCTGCTGTTAGGTTCCCTTTGGAGCCAGCTGCAATATCTTGGATCTTGTCATGGGTCATCTGTCTGGCAGTTCTGGAGAATCCTTCCATTCTGCCTGCATGCCTTTCTTACAGTGATGATGACCGATGCCAGACCCTCATGTCGTGGCTTCATCATTATCACTCCGGACTTCAGAGTCTTAAACAAAAAGCAATTTCTGTCTATCTGTTCTTTGGGCTTGTGGTAAGGCTTCATACGGAGGATATGCACAATGTCTCTTCCTTTTTCCTTGTTTTGAGTACTGCTCATAATAATCGAATTCGTATGTGACGTCTGACAGGAAAGCTATTACATTCAACCAAAGACTTGCTGTTACTCTCTGATTTCTGGCAACGGGAGATTTGTTTCAGAGTCTCGCCTATTTATTTTACAGTTCAAAACAAGTAATATCTCAGATAGTACATGAAGTTTGTAGAGCGCTGGTAGGGGTATTGAAGGATTGTGTAAAGGTATGTAATTGAAAATACTGTTAAATTTGGATAATAAGTAATTTTTAATCACTATTTATTACTTGACACATATCCTCAAACACTCTTTTATCCACTGTGTCTGCACTGCTTATGAAAGCCACAGGGGAATTAACACTTTTGTAGATTCCCCTGGCTTATTTCCACCCACTGACGACTCCACACTTTGCAAATGGTCCATTTCTTCATTCATCACAAGTGTTGTTAATTTCAACAAGGCTTTTGCTCGTCGCATCTGCGGAAGTTTCCACAATATAGCTGTGTTATATTGTCCACAGGTGTTTCATTCATCAGCCACCTTCTCCTCTTGCCTCTTCAACATATGCTTCAACAGTCGTGATGCAACATTTAAATTTTCGCTTTCTTGTCTTCCCCCAACCCGTCTTACTTTTCTAGGTGGAGGAGTCGACATTGACGGGCCAGCAATGTCTTCTTCATGTTGGCTTTTTGTACCCAAAAATTCCTCTGCCAAATCCTGAAATCAAATTTGTTTCTTTCAGATGCCAGCGACTCGAAATGACTGGCATGACATAGAATGTGTGTTCTCGGAGAGACTTAACTTCCCTCACTATGTGGGAGCCATTGATGGGAAGCACATAGTCCTGCAGTGCCGTGTAGCAGGTGGAAGTGAATTTTATAACTACAAAGGGACATTTAGTATTGTGCTGCTGGCTTTTGTTGATGCCAACTATAAATTTGTATACGTAAACATTGGCTGCTGAGGAAGAATATCTGATGGTGGTGTATTCAAGAACACTTCCATAAGTGAGTTAATTGAGAAAAATAAACTGAACTTGCCACAAGCTGAAAGCTTATCTGGAAGAACAAAGGCCTTACCATATGTTTTTGTGGCAGACAATGCTTTCCCACTAACAAGAAAATATTATGAAATCATATCCAGGAAGACATGATAAAGGTTCGAAAGAAAAAATTTTAATTACTGCTTGTCAAGAGCAAGAATGATTGTGGAGAACACATTTGGCATTATGGCTTCGGTTTTTCGGATCTTTCGAAAACCTATGTTGTCGCAACCTGAGAAGATACGAATTATCACTCTTACAACTGTGTTTCTCCACAATTTTCTGAGGCGAAATTCTGAATCAAGGAACAACTATACCCCTCCAGAAAGCTTCGAATCTTGTGATGTAGAGCCAGAAGAAATGAACCCAGGCACATTGAGACGAGATGACAGTGGAACGATTTTTACTGCACCTCGAAACATCCCAAGGAAAGCTACCAGTAATTCCAAACAAATTCGAGATGACTTTGCTGACTATTTTGTAAGCCCTCAAGGAAGTCTCCTATGGCAAAATCACTATGGCTAAATGTTACTATAAATAATGAAATACAAATAAAGACTTGTAAGAGTATTTTGTGTACCTCTTTCTCTGTAGTGTCTAAAGTTTCCTTTGGTTCTTGAACATCATTAAGGAACTGCAGCAGTCGACAGCCGAACCAGTTTTGACGTATATGCAGTGTCTGCACCATTGCCAGATATTCTGCTGGAAATCGCTTTCCTCTTTTCACGTCTATACGCAACCACTAGCGATCGCAATTTTTTGTCCACTGCATCTTTTTCGGTGCCGAAAGCTGTAGCAATTTTTATAAGTGCATCTTGTTTTTTAATAATATTTTTATAGTCTTTGCTGCGGACATTCCACAGGCAGCCCTCATTCTGGTACATGGCAATTAATTCAACAATTTGTTGCCTCGACCACTCCATTTTTTAAATCCGATTGCATACAAACACAAATACGAACACACAACACTAATAAGTAACTGATGATACATATACACAAACACTAGCGCCATGCAGTGGTGACATGTGGTAGCTGGACAGAAACATCGTTTCCTTTGATCTGTACCGACACTGCTACGGATAGATGTTTCCATGTTTCAAAACATTTGAAAACATGTTTCCAAACAGTTTCTACATCAAATAGTCAGAAACATGTTTCAAGCGCAATGTGGATGCAGCTTGAAAAAGAACTGTCTCTGTATTCATTACAATATATGTTGTCACTCAGTCACTAAAGAGTGCTGACTGGCTAACTGAAGGCAGGGGAAATTTGGCATGGCATCTCTGGTGGGCAGTGAACCGACTGGTTTGACACCGAGAAACCACTTGACAGGCCGCAGATAAGACACGGTCGCATAAACGGATTAGGCAAAGGTCCCTTGGGTACAGCTGCATCCGCTGTGGTCAGGAGTGAAGACAACAGACTTAAGCTCTACCTGGGCCCTGCAAGGATTCCAAGAATGTCTACAGGCTTGAAGCTTTCAGCTAACATTTCGACTGATGTACTGGTCAGATGCCTCGCTCTTTATCCGCTTATAACAAGCAGATATCCACTCCGCTCACAATTTTATCCACAAAGTGAGAAATACAGCGGATATCCGCATCCGAGCAGACCCCTACCTATACACAATTCCATAGTAGTTTCCTCTAGTGCACTGTTGGCAGAAACAGCATAGCATCAGACTTCATCGATGACATTGAGCTCACCGTCCTGGACTGGTTTAGCTGTTCCAATACACATTCCTTTAGGAATGACTTGTGATTGCCCGTGAAAATTAGTATCCAAAGTTCTCATCGACCACCTGAAATGCTTATGATAGCCGCCGGTGTGAAGATTTCCTTCATTATACTTATTAGCTTTTTGCGATTGACAAGCAGTCCGCAGTTCAGCTGCTAGCTGGAACTCTTCTCATTGTTAACGGCAGCATCTCAACATTCTCGACAGGAAACAACCTACCAGTGGAGTTCATGTTACGTGTACTCGACAGTATGACTTTCTCAATTTATAGTTCATATCTTCCACAGTCAATGACAGCTTGGAATGTCTGAAGGAAGTCCCATCCAAGGATGGCGTTATGGCTACATTCTGTTAAAACTACAAATTAAAACAGCTGTGTCCTGTTGTTGATAGTTATTCTTGTGACACATGTTCTTGCCAGCCAGATGTATTTTCCATTTGCAACCTTCAGCACAGTTTCTCTTGTATCACAGAACATTATCTTCTTTAATTTGTGGCGATAGTCATTTGACAATACAGAGAAGGAGAGTCCTGAATCAACTAGTGCCCGGACGGGTTGGCAGTCAATGGAGGATTTTCATCTGTGGTGGCCTCACCTCCGTAGACGGTCGCCTCACATAGTTTTCCTGAACACAGCGGCTAGTCGAGCAGCTGCTATCTATATAAAGTGATGGCGAATGGCGAAAGTGTGTTGGGAGAGTGACCACATTCAGGATACGACAGTATCGTATGACATATTCAGGAGGCTCACAGTGAAAACACAATGGCGTGTTATCTTCTGTTTCCCATATATCTGTCCTCTTGTGAGGCGTCATAGTTGCTGGAGAATTTGTTGTGGCTGCGTTGGTCGGTTCCCAAACTGCCATTTGGTGGCTGCAGCATGAGTCATAGAGCAAGACCATTATTCACTTCAGCTGTGACTGGTGTGTCTGACAGGTGCTAATGTTCGAAATACCGCTTTCTCAGCAATGTCAGCTTCCTCATGACATACAGGACCGACATCCATGGCCATAATCTGGTACTCGCTTGTTTCAGTTGTCTCGGCTGCCATAAACTGTTGTAATTCTTCTCTCACACTTTGTTGTCTGAGAGAAGCAAAATCATGCTCGTCTTCCACAACGGCCATAGGGACTATATTTGGAAGTCTTCTTTTGTCCAACTCTCCTCTGTTGCAGCTCTTCAATTTCAATTGGATAAACTCTTATGTTGTTGAAACCTCTTTTAACAGAAGAGCTTGATAAATGTCTTCTGCAATACTCTTCAGCAGTTGTGAAATTTTATCAGCGTCAGTCATATCTGGGTTAACTGTCATACGGCCAAAACACTCTGTATATACGACTGCATTGACTCACCGTGTTGTTGGGCCCTGTTCTTTAATTGCTCTTCTGATAAACAGACATGTTGCTGATGTCTCCAAACATCTTCTTAAGTTCTCTCTGTATTTTTCCCCAGCTATCGAGCTTGTCCTTGTTATTTTCAAACAACTACTGGGCCATCCTATCCAGGTAGAAATACACATTTGCCAAGCACATAATGTGGTCCCACCTATTATTCTTGGAGACTCCGTCGAGTCCTTTCAGCCACCTGTTTGGGTCCTGTCCAGTAGAGATGGGAAAACTGAAACATCTGACGGTTTCTAAACAAATGAAACCGTACCATCTGTGGATTCGAAACAATGTTTCGAAACCATGAAACTGTGAAGCAATGTATGTTTTGTCATGAAATCTTCGTTCTAGGAGGGCAATATTTTTCACTATGTGGACAAGGGTACATACAAGAACCTGTCAACCATAGAGTATATATTTACTTCTTGGTCAGTACGGAACATGTTGATAAAGATTTTCTCCCGTGTTGATGTTGCCAATATAGTCACACAAGGCCGCCGGTATGATAGGTAAAAGTTTACCCCGTTAGGAACTCACAAACTGCAATACGGTACGCATATTACAGTGATGGATCATAAATACTACTTTCTATACATACTAAATAAATTATAGGGAATAAAGGCACACTAAATAATCACAAGTAATGCTGTGGAATTACAAAAATAATAAAGTAAGAGGCAAGTTCACCACTTGTATGTCTTGACCGTTACACCACCGTCACAATTGTTTTAACATGAGTGTCGAAAAATTATAACGACAGTAGGTAACTTTGTTTTCGCTCATAAGAAACAAACTCTTGAACACAAGATTAAATATGCGATCTACCATTGTTAGTATAAAAAATGTCATTTCAGGCTTCATGTTGTATCTTATTTTAAAGAATGTAGTTTCACTCGTGTGTCTTTAATACGGTAGATAAACCTAGGATTTAACTGGTTTTTCAATGCAAATAGTGAACGTTGCTTTATTGTTCTTTTAAATTTATAAAGCAGACATGTTATTTCGGAATTCAGCAGTCTCTTGCAAACGAATCTTGATATCAGTAATCATAAGCTGCAGAATCAAGAGTGTCAACTACTATTTGACACTCTCTAAATGGTTTATATACTAGTAAGTTATATGTGTATCTGTGTGGAGCTTCAGTAAAATGACACACTACATTTCGATACCATTAGTCTGTTCCGCGTTTTTGCATTAGTGGTTTGAAACACCGGTGTTGTGAAACCGACATGAAATCGTAAAACCGTGAAACCGACACGATACCGTGAAACGGATAGGAAGAAACGGTTTCAGTGTATCGACAATCGACCACGAATGTGATCCGAAACAGAACGGAATGAAACCGCATGGTTTCGAAACCATAAAAGATGCCGGTTTTGAAACACTGAAACTGTTGTGTGTATCGAAACCTGGTTTCGAAACCATGAAACCGTAGCCAACTCTACTGTCCAGCGTCTCCAGAGAACACCGATGGGTGTCTGATGTGCAGCTGGCTAATCGCTGTTTTCGTATCCATGGGTCTTTTGACGACACAGACCTTCAGACGTTGGTAGTAGTATATCCTTTGGTACAATCCGTATCACTTTAGGCAGGGGGGGTTACCTTCATAGTCTTGGATATTACTGAATTCAAAATTGTATTCCAGTTCTTGTCCATGTAGGCGACGGCTCTTACGCCGCCTAATTGGGGCCATGATGATGCAGATGTATTGCAGGATTCCCGGCGCCTCCACTGGAAAGTGTTAACGTTGAAAACTGCAGATGGTCTGGAATTAGAAGGCTGGTCATTGATAGAGCACAACTCTTTACACTTAGATCACTTTTATTGTGAACACAAGCATACACTCAGTACTGACTACCTCCTGTGCGGTGTACTCCACTATTTATACATAGAAAGAATTTTCTGGAACTTACAAGTACTTCAAACATAAGAAACATGAAGAACATTCCAGAAATAGTAAATACAAAGAAATAATTTTTTTGCCTGTGGAGGGATTTGACCATAAGCACAGCGATCTGCATTGCTAACCATTGCACTATGCGTCAGAAGATTTGCGGCAATATATTGAACTAACTTCAACTTTACTGTTGGCAATATTAAAACTGGTAGGACACAACTTTTGACCTTGCTTGACATTTAGTTTTGGATCTTGAGCAAGATTTTCATCCACCTCGTATAAGGATTCTGTACTTTTAAGAGAATGTTGGAAAAATTATACTGTAGAAAAATATGAATGTACATAATTCAAAAGTACTTTTCTGGAACCAATGACAGTAAATATTCCAATTTTGCATAATTTAGACAATAGTTATGGGCTTCATATTCAGTGGTAATGTACACTGATTTGACATTGAAGTATTTTACAAGGAGAGACATAAAAATATTTTACATAGAATAACATTATACATATGTATTTAACATTCAGTGATATAGGCTATAAATTAAGTAGAGAGCTGTATTTACATTTTTAAAACAATTTTACTTACTGACATGGTACAGACTGATAACTGGAAAGTTTGAAACCGGTAACAGCACTATTTAGAAAATAGATAGCATAATCAAATGTGGCTGGTTGCTGTTTTCTTCTTTGTAAGAATCATCATGTATTCCACGTACAACCGCTGGCTCAAAATGTCAGTTTTTGACAAAATAGCAATCATATAAATTATGTATCTCACTTTTATCTGATAAATTAGCTTAGTGCTCTTATTTAAATGATGCATAAAAAACTGAAGTCTATGGGTCAACTAATCATTAAGCAGTAGCCCTCTTAAAATTGGGAAACAGGTGCAAGACTGACGATTGCATACACACCTTTCAGTCTTCAAATATAATTTTTTCAGAAATGGATAGATAAAGGACAGCATGATATTTTGTAATTTTATTATTAAGACATGTAGGAACCCATGTACGAAATATGAACAATTTCTGAAATGGTCACCTTGTATCCCAGATTTGAGTTTCACGGAGTAATCCATAGAAGTCACACTCAGCATTCAGTAGTGTGTCAGTGAGGGGTAGAAATGAGTTGGTGGTACCATTAAACTTGGAGAATACCACTTATATTTCATACCTAATTAACTATATTCCACAATTCATTCTTTGAAGTGCACGTTTTATTTAACATTTAGACCATCTGAAAATAAGAAGTAATATTGTAATAGATAAAACTGTGATTTACTTTACATTTGACCGATCGAGGTGGCGCAGTGGTAACACACTGGACTCTTATTCAGAAGTATGGTGGTTCAAATCCACCTCCGGGCATCCAGATTTAGATTTTCCATGATTTCCCTAAATTACGCCAGGCAAATGCTGGGATGGTTCCTTTGAAAGGGCACGGCTGATTTCCTTCCCTCATCCTTACCCAAAACTCCGAGCGTTAGCTCCGTCTCTAATGACCACGCTGTCGATGGGACGTTAAACCCTAAGATTCCTTCCTTCCTTCCTTCACGTTTGATTTGGACCACATACTTTTACTATGTTTGTTTCTATTTAAGGTTAGAGTATAATTGTGCAAACACCTCCCTCCCCTTCCTTTTCTTAGTATCTTTGATGTATTGACAAATGATTAATGTATTTCAAGGTCTAGGTGTTAGGTAGGCATAATGAGATGACAGTTTGCTATTATGTTAGCAAAACTAATGAAAACGTGTAATGCACAATAAAGGTTGTGCTACCAGATTGATCAATACTAGAGCCTGAGGTCTATGTTGTATTTAATGTGCATTAATCTGCAATCAAAAAGCTCAAGATAAAGCTGTATTAAATAATAGATAAATCACAAGAGCATTTTAATGCCTATTGAGGAGAGGGGGAAAATCTGTTAGACTGACTTGATAGGCTCTGGCACTTTTGGGCATGTAAAATTTGCACCAGTGAAAATCCAACTTGTACTGGAAACAACAACAGTACACTTTAAGTAATGTATTCCTTCACTTCTTATTAATTATGTGGTGTAGTTACCACATTAACTTTATGTGAATATACATTGTTGTTGTTATGGTCTTCAATCTGGAGACTGGTTTGATGCAGCTCTCCACCCTACTCTATCCTGAGCAAGCCTTTTCATCTCCTCATAAGAACGGCAACCCATATCCATTTGAATCTGCTTACTATGTGCGTCTCTTGGTCTCCCTCTGCGATTTTTTCCCCACTCTCTTCCCTCCAATGTTAAATTTACGATTCTTCGATGTCTAAGAATGTGTCCTACCAAGCGATCCCTTCTTTTAGTCAAGGTATGTCAAAAATTTCTTTTCTCATCAATTCTGCTCAGTAACTCTTCATTAGTTACTCAATCTACCGACCTAAATTTCAGCATTCTTCTGTAGCACCACATTTCAAAAGTGTCTTATTCTCTTCCTGTCCGTACTATTTAATGTCCATGTTTCACTCCCGTACTAAGCAACACTCCATACAAATGCCTTCCGAAAAGACTTCCTTACACTTAAATTAATATTCGATGTCAACAAATTTCTCTTTTTCAAAAATGCTTTTCTTCCCATTGCCATTCTGCATTTTATATCCTCTGTACTGCGACTGTCGTGTTATTTTACTACCCAACAAAACTCATCTACCACCTTCATTGTTTTGTTACCTAATCTAATTGCTTCAGCATCGCCTGGTTTTTCTAAGACTGCATTCCATTACCCTTGTTTTGCTCTTTTTAATGTTCATTTTATACACTCTCTTGAACACACTGCCCGTTCCATTCAACTGCTCTTCCAGGTCCTTTGCTGTCTCTGACAGAATTACGATGTCATCAGCAAAATGCAATGTTTTTATTTCTTTGCCCTGGACTTTAATCCCTATGCCAAATTGTTCCTTGCTTTCCTTCACCACCTGCTCGATGTACAAATTGAATAGCATCGGAGAATGGCTGCAACCCTGTCTTACTCCCTTCCCAACTGATGCTTCCCTTTCATGCCTTTAAAGTCTAATAAATGCGGTCTGGCTTTTGTACAACTTGTAAATAACTCACCTTTCCCTGTATTTTACCCCTGCTGACTTCAGAATTTGAAATAGTGAGTTTCCAATCAACATTGTCAAAAGCTTTCTCCAAATCTACAAAAGCTAAAAATCTAGGTTTGCCTTTTCTTAATCTGCCTTCTAAGATAAGTCCTGAATCCAAACTGATATTCCCCGATGTCAGCTTCTACCAGCTTTTCCATTCTCCTGTAGATAATTCATGTTGAAATTTTGCAACCATGACTTATCAAACTGATGGTTCTATAATTTTCACACCTGTCTGCGCCTGATTTCTTTGGAATGAAACAGTTTTGTCATGGCTGACTCTCCCAGAGACTTTAGTAGTTCTGAGGGAATGTCATCTACTCCCGGGCCTTGTTCCAACCTAGGTCTTTCCGGACTCTGTCAAATTCATCTCTCAGTATAGTATCTCCTATTTCATCTTCATCTACTTCCTCTTCCCTTCCTACAACATTGTCTCTAAGTTCAATTCCTTGTAGAGCTCTTCTATGTACTCTTTCCACCTTTCAGTTTTCCCTTCTTTGCTGAAAACTGGTTTTCCATCTGAGTTTTTGATATTCGTAGAGCTATTTTTCTTGTCCCCAAATGTCTCTTTTATTTTCCTGTAGGCGGTATCTCCTTTTCCCCTTCTTATACATTCTTCTACAGATTTGCATTTGGCTTCTAGCCACTCCTGCTTAGCCATTTTGCACTTCCTATCAATCTCACTTCTTAGTTGTCTGTACTCCATTTTGCCTGTTTCATATACTGCATGTTTATATTTTCTCCTTTCATCAATTAAATTTAGTATGTCCTGTGATATCCAAGGATTTTTTGTAGGTCTTGGATTTCTACCTATTTTGTCCTCTGCTGCCTTCACTATTTCATCTCTCAATGCTACCCATTCCTCCTCTACTGTTTTATTTCCCCCCATTTCTGTAATTGTTGCCTAAAGCCCTCTGAAATTCTCATGAACTTCAGGTTCCTTCAGTTTATCCAGGTCTCATCGCCTTATTTTCCTACCTTTCTGCAGTTTTTTTCAGTTTCAGCGTACAATTCATGACCAATAAGTTATGGTCAGAGTTTATATCTGCCCCTGGGTATGTCTTACAGTTTAAAACCTGGTTCCGAAATCTATGTTTTACCATTATAAAATCTATCTGGTATCTCCCTGTATCTCCTGGTCTCTTTCACATACACAATCTTATTTCATGATTCTTAAACCAGGTGTTTGTTAAAACTAAATCATGTTCCACGCAAAATTCTACCAGGGGACTTCCTCTTTCATTCCTCCTACCCAATCCATATTCACCTACTATATTTCCTTCTCTTCCTTTTCCTACTATTGAATTCCAGTCTCCTATCAGAATTAAGTTTTCCTCTCCCTTAATTGTCTGAATAATTTCCTTTAACTCCTCATACATTTCTTCAATCTCCTCATCATCAGCAGAGCTAGTTGGCATATAAACCTGTACTACTGTTGTCGGTGATGGCTTCTTATCTATCTTGACAATGATAATTTGATCACTGTGCTGCTCAAAGTAGTTTTCCCGCATTCCTGTTTTCTTATTCCTTATCAGTCCTACTACTGTGTAACCCCCAACTGATTTTGTATTTATAATCCTGCACTCACCCGACCAGAAATCCTGTTCATCCTGCCACCAAACTTCACTAATCCCCACAATATCGAACTTCAACGTATCCATTTCCTTTTTTACATTTTCTAATTTTCCTACCCAATTAAGGGATTTAATATTCCACGCTCCGATACACAGAATGCCAGTATTGTCTTTCCTGATGACAACATCCTCCTGAGTAGTACCCACCCGGAGATCCGAATGAGTGACTATTTTACCTCCAGAATATTTTACCCGAGAGGATGCCATCATCATATTTTCATACAGTAGAGCTGCATGTCCTCGGGAAAAGTAATGGCTGTAGTTTCCCCTTGCTTTCAGCCATTTGCAGTAACTCCATGACAAAGTTAGCTGATGCTACAAGGCAAGCTCAGTCAATCATCCAGACTGTTGCTCCTGTAACTACTGAATAGGCTGCTGCCACTCTTCATGAACCACACGTTTGTCTGGCATCTGCACAGATACCCCTCCGCTGTGGTTGTACCTACGGTACAGCTATCTGTACTGTTGGGGCATGCAAACCACCCCACCATGGCAATGTCTGTGATTCATGAAGGTGGAAATATACATTAGCAGCCAGAAATGTGCCTGTGTGATTGTGTGAATGCTCTCTTTTCTGTCAAAGGCAATGGCTGACAGCTTAAGTGTTGTAGCTGCGAGTGTCTTTTTTTATGTGCCTGTCACAGCTTGTCATAAGTCTTTGTGGTGTGTTGCAAACTGTCCTCATTATATTGTTTAATTCCAACTAGGACTCTCCATTGTTATGGTCTTCAGTCCGGAGACTGGTTTGATGCAGCTCTCCACCCTACTCTATCCTGAGCAAGCCTTTTCATCTCCTCATAAGAACGGCAACCCACATCCACTTGAATCTGCTTACTATACGTGTCTCTTGGTCTCCCTCTGCGATTTTTACCCCACACACTTCCCTCCAATGCTAAATTTACGATTCCCCGATGTCTAAGAATGTGTCCTACCAAGCGATCCCTTCTTTTAGTCAGGATATGCCAAAAATTCCTTTTCTCACCAATTCTGTTCAGTACTTCTTCATTGGTTATGCGATCTACCCACCTAATCTTCAGCATTCTTCTGTAACACCACATTTCAAAAGCCTCTATTCTCTTCCTGTCCGCACTGCTTATCGTCCATGTTTCACTCCCATACAAGGCAACACTCCACACAAATGCCTTCAGAAAAAGACTTCCTTACACTTAAATTAATATTCGATGTTAGCAAATTTCTATTTTTCAAAAATGCTTTCTTCCCATTGCCATTCTGCATTTTATATCCTCTGTACTGCGACCATCGCATGTTATTTTACTACCCAAGTAACAAAACTCATCTACCACCTTCATTGTTTCGTTACCTAATCTAATTCCTTCAGCATCGTCTGATTTTCTAAGACCGCATTCCATTATTTTTGTTTTGCTCTTGTTAATGTTCATTTTATACTCTCCATTATTGGGCTTTAATTATTTAATGTTAAGACATGATTTAGTAAACAGTTTCCTAAGATTCTATCAGCAGAAGAAAAAGAGTCTCTAGAATATGAGTTCAGTCACTACCAGTTTAATGGATTCTATTCTCAAAAGGATGAAGGACCAACAGAATTTGGTATGAAATATCTAAACTAATTGATGATTCAGGAATCGGAAAGTATCTGACACTGAGTAAGTTTATGGTGGCTATTCTTGTGGTTCTGACAGTAATTCCCTTGTGTAAAAAGTTTTTTGTTTGGTGAGGAAGAATGAGACCGAGTTTAGAGCTAATATGAACACAGAACTGTTAAGTGCTCTTTTGAAATGAGCTTTCTAATTCACATATGTAGTGCCTATCTGAGATAAGAGTTTAATGCTATTACTAACAAGGAACTTTGAAGTGCTCTGTTAGTGCAGAAGATACATGATATCAAAACAATAAGCACATTATCAGTGTACTTCCAGCAAACAGACATAGTTATGTGTCAACTGGAACTTCCAATTCAAAAACTGATTCTTGAAGTTCTACTTCACAAATGTAGTGCAGATATTAGATCAGTGCTAATATAAAAACTGCACATATCAGTCTTTGTTATATTGCATTTGTTTTAATTGTGAGTTAGTTTTTCTGTAATGACTTCTTAAGCAATTTTCCGTAATGTCCTATTAGTGATGCCAGTACATGAAACCCCTCATCTCCCTTTCCCCGCTGACAGAACTGTCTGGTCCTACTCAGCCATTACTAATTAGCTTTCTAAAAAGTTGGTATCTCTATTTTTAAACTATAAGATATATCCAGGGGCAGATATAGACTCCATAACTTATTAGTTGTGAAAGTCTGTGACTAAAACTTAAGAAACTGCAAAAAGGTAGGAAAATAAAGATATTTAACCTAGTTAAATTGAAGAGAGTTTCAGAGAGCATTGTGCAAGGATTGACTGAAACGGGGCGAAAGTAATTCATAGAAGAAGAATGAGTACATTTGAGAGATAAAATAGTGAAGACCTCAGAGGATCATATAAGTAGGACAAGGCCTTATAGGAATCCCTGTATAATGCAGGAGGTACTGAACTTGATGGATGAAAGGAGAAAATATAAAAAATGCAGCAAGTGAAGCAATCAAAAGGGAATACCAACAGCTAAAAAAATGATGTTGACAGGAAGTGCAGATTGGCTAAGCAGGTGTGTCTAGAGAACATATGCAAAACTGTAGAAGAATGTATAGCTAGAGGAAGGATAGATACCACCTATAGGAAAATAAGAGATGTTTGGAGACTAGAAAGGTGGCAGGAAATATACTTGAAGAGAGTGTGGTGTCGCACAAGTACAAAGTGCGCGCCACCTACTTTCGCCGCGCGCCGCCATGCACGCACGGCGCGGCGTTCTTGTGACGTCAGCCACGAGCGCCCTCTGTGACAACTCCGCTCGTGGTCACCACATAACGACATCTTTCACTTGGGAATGAGATAGGAACCAGTTAAGACCTTCGGAATCAGATAGGCACCAGTGAAGACTTTGACTATAGGATAGGCACTAGGCAAGCCTCTAACTCAACTATGTATCAGCATTCTGCAGTACTGTGTAAAAGTTAAGTATTGTATAAATTCTGTGCGATATATATCTCGTTCTAATTTACTCTAGTGTTTCTAGTTTCTGGCTGCTCCCCTCCGTACCTGCACCAGCGTGCTATCTTTATTCCTGTGTCGGTCTCATTCCACTCGGCCACTGACACCTGCGACGGAAACAAAACACAAAAGCGGCGACGAGGCTGGGACACAAAAGTGGCGACAAGGATGGGATACAAAAGACAGTATAGTAGAAATGGATGAGGAACTAGATGAAGATAAGATAGGAGGTATGATACTTCAAGAAGAATGTGATGGAGCACTGAAAGATTTAAGTCAAAACAAGGCCACTGGAGTAGATTATATTTTGTCTGAACTGCTGATGCCATTGGGAGAACCAGTCACGAAGAAAATGTTCCATCTGGTATGTAAGATGTGAGAGACAGGGGAGTACCCTCCAACTTCCAGAAGAACATAATTAAATTTTCAAAGAAAGCAAGTGTGACAATTACATAAACATCAGTTTAATAGGCCATGGTTGTAAAATACTAACACAAACTGTTTACAGATGAATGGAAAAACTGGCAGAAACCAACCTCAGGGAAGATCGGTTTTGATTTAGGAGAAATATAGAAACTCGTGTGGAGTACTCAAATTACAAAGTAACTTAGATGATAGATTAAGGGGATCACACCCTGCCTATCTAACCCATGTTAATTTAGGCAATATTTGACCCATTTCTAAAAAAAAAAAAAAAAAAAATAAAAAAAAATAAAAACCACTATTTGTTGCAGGACCTTAATATTTTTACATGATACTAATAGAGTCAACTGTAGCCCTGCGCAAGACGACGCTCGCGAGTTTTGTGCTCCAGCAAATTTAAGTATTTTAGATAGTAATAAGACTTTTTAATAGTTATAAGTAATTAATAATATGTATTAGTGTCCTCTTGAAGTGCACTATTAAAGGTTTCACTTTGCTTTGTGTATTTTTCGAGAAAACTAATAAAGATTAAGTAGGTTTTCAGTTGTATTTTGGCTTGCGTCTTTTTGCACAGAAATTTTAAAGAATCTCAGTAAATGTTCTTGCTTTTTCCTCCTAGCATATTAAGTACAGCGTATCGCAGCATTATTTTAATTTTTATTCGTAAAAGCAGTGTAAAAATTAATTTCTTTTAGAGACTTTGCGCTTATACCTTTGTTTACATCCAGTCACGGGTAGGCCTAAATTTCACGGAAACGTTTTCTTTGTTTTTTAATGTAATTTGACTACTTCTCAATAAAATAATACTTTTACAATGAATGCAAAGTGTCAGACTTGCCATAGAATTGTCAGTTCCGTGGTGTGGTGTGATGGGTGCAGTATTTTTTTTTTTTTTTTTTTTTTTTTTTTCATTGGGGTGACTGTAGTGGCGCAGGAATTGGGCAAGTGAGTGAGACTCATCAGTGCTTTTGCGGGCTAGGAATAGGAAGATAGTGGAACATGAGAGGAAAATTGCTGCCCTTCAGGCAGAGTTAGATCAGACTAAGAGGGATCTGAACAGGTTAAAGAGGGAGAAGGGTAATCAGAGGTGGGAAGTGGCAACAGGGGGAAAGAAAAGGGCCAGAACTCAATCAGATAGCTTTGTGGTGAATGTAGAAAATCAGTTTGACCTGTTGCTTCAGTTAGAAACTTATGAGCCTCAGATAGAAGTAGACTTAGACAGGGCTGAACAAACTTTCAACAGGAATCTGAATAAGAATGTAGAGAAATCAGCAAAAAGGAAGAAAGTTTTGTTATTAGGTAGCTCGCATGCCAGAGGTGTGGGCCAACTCCTGCAGGATGAACTAGGAACAGAATACCAAATCACAAGTTTCTTCAAACCAAGTGATAGCCAGGGCCAGGTGACAGAGTGATTTAGGTTCACTGTGTAAAAATTTCACTAAGGAGGACACCGTGGTTATTGTGGGTGGTTTGGGGTTCAACAGAGACTGTGACCTGGCAAAGATTGCATCAGTATCGATGCATACCAGTGTTGAATTCATGTCTGTTCTGGAGCACCACGACCGACCTCATTCAACTCTTTTGTTAGGAGAGTTAATTTGGAGTTGGAACGGCTGCTTGGATTGGGTGCAGGGTCACACATTGGTGTGGTTCATGTTGTTTCACTCAGTAGGAGGGATTATACTAGACATAGCCTACATCTAAATAGGAAAGGGAAGGGTAAACTGACTGGGCTAATAGCAGGAAACTTAAGAGGTCAGGCACTGACATGAGTGGTAAAATATCAGCCGTTACAGGTGTCGGAGCAGTTCTTTTTTTGGGATAGGCAAGACAAAAAGAAGTCAAGTTCTAAGAGAGGTCAATATTGAAACAAACCTTCAGTGTAATAAAGCAGTTAAACAGCATAATTCTATCAGATCTGCAAACACAGCTGTTAGTTAAAAATCATCACCAATTATCAGAAATTTTATATCCACCCAGATCTGTTACAGTCAATGTAAAATGCAAATTATCTTTAGTGCACCAAAATGTTAGAGGGCTAAGAAGAAAAATAATTTGACTACTTATATGCATTGATGAATTAAGAGTCATCCAACCCAATCGACATAACCTGCCTCTCTGAACATCATTTGACCACTGATATAGATTTGCTAAGTATTACAGGATTTAGGTTAGCTTCCAACTTTTGTAGGGTGGAAATGGAGAAGTTTTCACACTCAGAAATTGTTATCAATTTAATACCATAAACATTCATAAATTTTGTTTAGAGCAACATATGGAAGCATGTGCAACAGAAGTAGAATTTCATAATAACCTAATCATTTATGATAGTAACTGTGTACAGAGTACCAAATGCTAACTTTAATTTGTTCATAAAGCACTTTGAAGCTCTGTTGGCTTATTTGATAGCAAGAATGAAACAATTAGTGTTGGCTGGTGATTTTAGTGTAGACTTCCTTGAAACTCTCCCAGGAAGAAATTATTGCAGTCAGTAGCATTGTCATTCAACATAATTCATACTGTTAATTTTCCAACTAGGATAGCTAAGGGCTCAAAGACAGCCATTGATAATTTCTTTATAGCAATGTCAAATGATCAAAATTATATTATAAAACCAATAATAAGCAGCCTTTCAGACCATGACATGCAGCTACTTTTACTGGATATTAATACTGATCAGAATATAAAATCTATCAAATCTGAGTTTGAGGGTAGTCAGTAAGGGAAAAATTGATCATTTTAGAAAACTGCTCAAAGACGTGAATTGGAAGGATGTCTATAGTGCTAATAGTAGGGATGAGAAATACAAAACTTTCATAAACAATGTCCTCAATTTATATGAAAAATGCTTTCCCCCAAAACTAACACAGATTAGACCAAAGTCTACAAAGAAACCATGGATTACTCAAGGAATAAAGGTCTCCTGTAAGACGCCCATGCCCGCGGGGCAGTGTTTGGCCGTACCTCCTTTAGATCATTACCAAACATACTGCAAGATATTGAAGACAGTAATACTGACATCAAAGCAAATGCATTATCAGAAGAGGATAGTCCTACCAGACATCAAAATAAAGACAATATGGGATATAGTAAAGGAGGAAACTGGTAGAACCGGATATGAAGAGGAGCACATAGCATTAAAAGTAGATGACACACGGGTAACAGATGTGTGCAGTGTTGCTGCAATTTTCAATAAGCATTTCTTAACTGTTACTGAAAATATGGGATTATCAGGGTAAGTAACTGCTGCAATGGAATGTCTCACACCTGTGACTACAAATAACTGCAGTAATATGTGTGACACTCACACCACCACTTGAAGTAATGTCCACCATAAAATCTTTAAAATCAAAAAATTCCAGTGGCTATGATAATATATCAACAAATTTGATTAGTGATATTTTAAGTTACTTGTGTAACCAGTCTTTTATCAGTGGAACACTTCCTCAGAGGATGAAATATGATGAAGTTACGCCATTACATAAGAAAGGAGATAAAGAAATTCCATTCAATTTCTGTCCAATTTCACTTTTGCCTGCATTCTCAAAAATTCTAGAAAAGATCATGTACAGTCATCTTCTTAAACACCTTCTTAAACACTATTCTGGTTTCTAAAGGGTTCTGATATTGAGAAGGCTATCTACACGTACAGTGATAATGTACTTAATTCATTAAACAATAAATTACATGCCACTTGTATATTTTTTGACCTGTAAAAGGCATTTGACTGTGTAAATCACAATATACTTTTGAGCAAATTAGAATATTGCGACAGGAAGTGCTGCAGAATGGTTCAAATTGTACATCTCTAATAGGAAACAAAGGGTGTCAATAGGAAAGAGAGGTGTACTGAACTATCAGGCCTCATCAAATTGGGAACTAATTACATGTGGGGTCCCCCAAGGCTCCATCTTAGGCCCCCTGCTTTTACTTGTATATATCAATGACCTTTCATCATCAACATTATCAGATTATCCAAGAGAAGTAACAGTAGAAGTTAGATATTGTAGTGTCTTGCTGAGGTGCCTGTAGTCAGGGGAGCTTGGAGAGTTAGTCAGCAGTGACTAGAGGTGAGCAAATTGATCTGGTGGTCGTTGGGCACTAGCTGCGGGATTCGGGATTCTGAAAATTTGTCGTGTGGGTGATATTGACAGGCTTTCATACTGCCCCTTAACATTTCATAGCTGCATCTTATTTTGTGCAGCTTGGCATCAATCCAAACACCTATCTGCACATGCCTAGCCCACACTATACTATTGCCCCCCCCCCCCCAACTTTCCTCGCTCCTTGAGTGCTAGTCGTCCACACCCAACCTCTCTTCCTGTCTCCTATCCCTTCCACGTACTGAAAGCAGTGCAGCCTGGGACAATTAACTCGCACTATGTAGGAACAAAGCTATGTGTACTTGTGTGTGTGTGTGTGTGTGTGTGTGTGTGTGTGTGTGTGAGAGAGAGAGAGAGAGAGAGAGAGAGAGAGAGAGAGAGAGAAAGTGGAAAAAATTCTTAAATACTCAATTAAAAAGAATGAAATTGTTATTTAAATAAAAGACAGTTTAATAAAACAAAACTTTATCTTGCTAAAAAGGTGTGATTAATTCTGCTTAGCCCAAACACAAAAAGCTCTGAAATTTTATGCTTATGACGTTTTTGTAGCTGTGACAGTACGTGTAAAATTTAAAACAAAAAAATGTAGACACATAAAAATAAAAAATTGTGATTGTTGAGAATTACTTTAAATAATAATAATAATTATTATAATAAATATCATACAACAGTTCATATCATTGGAGTGTAATGAAACTGTTAATGACTTTAGTGAACTATTCATGTATCAGTTATCTGATGCATGCATCATGCCATGTTTTACAAATATAGTCATAGCTATTCAAAATTCACAGGCACATATTTTCTGTACTATCTGTATGTACCGATGTACTTCCATGCATGGTATTAATGTATATGATAATTCTGATTGGCTTTCTTTCTCTAACTGTCTTACAAATCCATTAAGAAAGACATGACTTTTCATGTAGACATTAAACCATGATTCAGTTTGACTCTTTTGCAAAAACTAATCATTTTCATTAGCAAAAGAAGTGATTAAATTAGTTCAAAAAGTACCCTTTAACAAAACAGTAATTGTAGTTTGGCACTTATTCTCTGATCTAAGTAATATGGTTATATCAAGCAAACATGACAAATATATGATACGAATATTAAGACGAAAAATTCCTAGCAGGAAAAATTAAATATAAAAAATAGACGAAGAATACTAACCAGGCGAAGGAGCACAGGTGTAACAGCATCACAAATAAATAAATGAATACACACACACACACACACACACACACACACACACACACACACAAACGCAAGCTTTCACACTGTGTGAATGTGTGGGTGTGTGTGCATTTGTTTACCCTCCATTTTCCCCCAAGGTAAGTCTTTCCTCTCCCGGGATTGGAATGGCTCCTTACCCCCGTCCTTAAAACCCTCATCATTTCCTTTTCCCTCTCCTTCCCTTCTGCCTGAAGAAGCAACTGGGTTGCGAAAGCTTGCGTTTGTGTGTGTGTGTGTGTGTGTGTGTGTGTGTGTGTGTGTGTGTGTGTGTGTGTGTGTATTCATTTATTTATTTTTGATGTTGTTACACCTGTCCTCCTTCGCCTGGTGAGTCTTCTTCGTCTATTTTTTATATTTAAAATATGACAAATAATAATATAGTAAGGACAGGTTACAACTCACCGCAAAGATGTAGCGATGAGCTGCGACAGGCACATACAAAAGACACACACATACAACACTTTCAGCTATCGGCCATGGCCTTCAGAAAATAGAACACTCATGCAATCACACAGGCACACAACACAGTCATACAACTATCACCTCCGGCTGCCGCACTTTGAATCACGCTCTGCAGCGAATTGGGGAGGGGAGGGGAGGGGATAGGAAGTTTACGTAACGGTGGTGGGAATGGGTTAGATGGGAATAACGAGATGCAGCTTAGGAATGGAGTGGGGAGGCGGGTGAGGGGAGAAAATAAAATAAATATATATACAAAATGTGTGCACACTGAAAGTACACAAGACTGCGCGCGCACACACACACACACACACACACACACACACACACACACACACACACACACACACACAGCAACAAATATGAGAAATAAGTAGATCTGATTGTATCAAAATATTTTACTTTATTCTCAGTCGAAAGTAACTCCATTAATTGTTGTTGTAAATTAGATTTCAGTACATAACTTTAATTTTGAGATAGATGGATGGCATTAAGGATATAACTGTTTTCTTCTTTAGTTCAAGAGAAGAAAGAAGGGAAGACTCTTACTATTGAAGCGGTTACTGTGCCGTCTCCAAGAGAACCACTCTTAGTCAGGACACCATCAGATGGTCCGTGCCGTTTGTGTGCCTTGGGTCTCGACGTAAAGCATACGGTAACTGTTTTATGTGAAGTGGTTATCCTGTCTGCAGATATTTTAATGTTAAATGTATGCAGGTGTTCAGAGGCTTACGCATGAGTTTGTAATGAATTAATGTTGACTTACTGGTAACATGTCTACCAGAAAGTTAGACTATGGATAGCTCTTCTCTGCATTGTTCACTGTACGACCCTCCAGTATGTGTATTGTTCTTGCATTAAGTTTCTCACTGTCATAAGTCAAAACTAGTGTAGCAAACTGATTACAAATCTTTCTTTTCAGGTACATTAGGAGTTTTAGTTATGAAAACTGCATTTGCCATATCAAAATCACTCCAAACCATAATTATTCTCTTGTTTATATCTTTTGTTGTCCATACAGTCTGTGTCTTAAAGTACCCAAAACTAAATAAAAACTAAGTGTTTTGTAGGATTTAATTGCTAAAGTTTGTTATACTCTTTTTCTATCCTTCCATTGTTAGTCAAGTTTCTAACTTGTCAATTTCTTCCATTAGTTGTATAAGTTTTTCTGTGATTGAAAAAAACAGGACAGCGGTGGTGGAGTAGCTGAGCAGTCTAAAGTGTCTCGCTGCGGAGCGCGCGGTTGCTCGCCGTGGAGGTTCGAGTCCTCCCTGGGGCGTGTGTGTGTGTGTGTGTGTGTGTGTGTGTGTGTGTGTGTGTGTGTGTGTGTGTGTGTGTCCGTAGGTTAGTTTACCTAGGTTTAAGTAGTTTGTAAGCTACGGACTGATGACCACGCAGTTTGGTCTGATAGATTTACAAACATTTTCAAACAGGACATTGATATCATCAGAATGGAGTTAGTTCAAATATGTTATATATTATGGACATGGTTTTCTCGATAATCTGTACCATACATCTGTATTCAGTAGTTTTCCTTTATTCTCAGATCTGAATCTTGGCTAAGTCATGTAACATTGATCCATCTTGTTCTTGGTTGGTCCTTATTTCATGTGGAATGTGTGTCCCTAGTTTCACTATTATCTTGACCATTCTGTCATCTGATACCCAATCCTTATGTCCTACCAAGTGTGTTCTCTATTATTTGGTAAGTGTAACGGTCTTTACCCTGTATAAGTTTCTGTAATATGTCCTCACATCTTAATCTCCATTCAAATAACTTGTTTCATTCACATGTGGCTGTTGTTGACTACAGATAATATTAATTAAAACCTGATACTGTATCTTTGTACTGTAATTATCTCAAATAAAATGCAGCACCTCAGTATTGATGGAACTTCCAACAAAAATTTTCTTCCTGCAATTGTGTTGAAAAATGGCATTTCTTAGATTGTGGCTATGTACCAAATAAACCTGATTCTTGCAGAGAAGAAAACAGAAACCATCCACGGTTATAATCAAACAATGGAATGTCCAGGAAGGATTACAATATTATTTTGAAAGGGACAGATTGCTGTTCACCACACGACACTTCTCGATGAGTAGCAAAACGGTAACTTTGGCCATGACTGAGGTTGGAGTATGGGCGAGCAAGGGGGGAGTATTGGTGGAGGGTGGAAACTAGCAAAGGCTGAGGCCATTTGGCCGGGGGTGGGGGATTGTGCCTGTAGGATATGTTGTAGATAGAGTTCCCAGTGTGCAATTCAGAATCAGAAGAGCTGGTGATTGTAGGAAGGATCCAGATAGTACTGCTGTTAAGCCGTCAATAAAGTGAACAATATCCTATAGAGCAACTGGGTGGCCCTGCTGTCTCTTAACCACGGTTGTTTATCATCGTCCATTCAGTCGACAGCTTTGTTAGTAGCCATTCTCACATAGCATTGCTGGACATTAGTTGCAGCTCATTTTGTTGATCACATGACTGCTTTCACAGGTTGTCCTGCCATTTATTAGAAGATGCCTATGATGGGATTATAGTAGGAGGTGGTGGTGGTGGTGGTGGTGATTAGGACAGGTCTGACATCTAGGCACTATGCAGTCTTAAGACAATCTGTTAGACAGTATTCGTATATACCCCCGCCTATCCCTTGTATCCCTTCTCTCCTGCCTCCCTTCCAAGCTGCCTCCTCATCCCCATCACCAATTGCTGCTGCCACAAACCATGCACATGTTGCAGTCTCGTCTCAGCAGTCTCGTACATATGTGAGTGTGTTTGTAAGAGTGTGTGTCTTTCTATTTCTGATTAAGACTGTGTAGGCCAAGAGATGAAAAACCTAGCTTTTGCCTGTGTCTCTGTTTTACTCATCAGGATGTCAGTGTGGTGAGTGGCAATATATCCCATTTAAAGTATTACTGCTTATAATTCTATTTATCCAATAGCACCATGGCATGTTTGGAACTGGAATGTTTATCTTCAGACGGCTATTCACCTGTATATTACATTTGTTATTGGTTACATTAGTTGTAGGCAAATTTTCTAACAATAAATGTGAAACCCAACAGCCATATGAAGTTGAAATTGTTAGTTTTAAACTGGTAACAGTACCATTTGTGAGCACTGTACCATTTATGTAATTAAATAGAATTACTAATAATTGATGATTGCTGTGATCTTTGCTAAATTCAGCAAGTCAGAACTTCCTTATTATCACTTGGAGCCGGTCAGCTTAGTGGTATGGCCCTTAAAAATTTTCCTAATAAAGTATTTCTTTTCTAATTTCTCTTTATTTTTTGCAGTGAGCAGCGTAATTCTGTAGCATCAAAATACCTTCTCACTTCTTGGGGGTACAAATCAGTTTTGTACAAACAGATACACTGTTTTTTTCATTCTCTAGAGAAATGACAGATTTCACATGTAGAAGGTATTCCATTTCCACACTTGTACAAACAGAGAGACACTGTGTTTTCATTCTGTAGACAAATGACAGATTTCATGTGTGGAATGTTTTCCATACTTCAAGTTTAAAGACTCTCCTAAAAGTTAAGGTAGGTGCAGAGTTTGTCCCACACTCCTTGACTTCTGAACAAAAATGATGATACATATAAATGCATTGTTTTGCGGTGAATTATGTCGATAAATTGTTCTCAGGTTTCCAGCTGCGTCATTTGGTTATCTATCTACGACATTTCGGTTGAGATTTCCTCGGGCATTGTGAAGTGGTTGACTATCGAATGATTGCTGCTGTCGTCCTTATATAGCTGCACTGCTGGCTGTGACATGACTGGTGCTGTGTGCCATGGCCATAAAAGGCAATGTTTTGGTGGCGTGCCTGCCGCACCCACTTCAACCTTCCAATTGCCAGGTTCTAAATCTTGCTCAGCTACAAACCACTATATCTGTTAAGAGTAGTGTCAGCTGTTTGGATCTCAATTGCCTCTTTTATAAAACTATCCCAGAAAATGTTTGTCCTTGTAACTATGGGTGTACCCTGAAACACAGTATGATGTCTGTTTTCAAGTGCTCCGCAATTGCTGACTTTTCGGGATAACGAAAATGATAGCATCTTCAGTGTTCCATACAGTACTGTTATTGGTTTTATTGTTAAATAGTGCATGTTGTTTATCCTGTGTAAAATTGTCCATAACCACAAGGTATTTTATATCCTCCCAGAGTTCTTAGACCTACATCATTCTTAACAGGTCTCATCAACTGACATTTTTGAAGGAGGCCTGAAGATGAAGTCAATCTTGTGCCTCTTAGGGAGTCGGCTAATCTTTCCAGTGACTGAGCTACAAAATGCCAAAAATGCAAGTTCCTTTGTGTCCTCCTCGGGCGGTTGCTGTAGCTGTTGTCCCTAAAACCTTTCCGTAACTGGCTCAGTTCCTTTTGTAGTGTCTGACACTGCTTCTGTTCAGTGCACCAAGGTCGTTAAAACAGACTGTTTCTGCGATGGCTGATGATGGATTATGACGTGCCAATACTGGTCGGTGTGGGTTGGTTTTCTGTAAACACCATGGCTGAGACATCCATTTGCTTTACGGCTGACGAGGACGTCAAGGAACGGCAAGGTACCCTCTGTCTCTATCTCAGTCGTGAACTTGATATTGTCATGAATACTATTGATGTCCAAGAAGTCACCCAGGTTTTCACTTCCGTGATGTCAGACAACGAACGTGTCGTGAACATACCGATAAAAACAGCTATGCTTTACAGGTGCTGTGTCAAAGGCGATGTCTTAAAAGTGCTCCATATATAGGTTTGCCATAACTGGAGCTAATGGGGTTCCCATTGTGACGCCGTCCGTTTGGTTAAAATATTCTCCACCATACAGGAAATACGATGACATCAGAGTATGCTTAAATAAATCCACACTAGTGTCATTGAATAACTGGGAGAGCAGATCTATACAGTCCTTGACAGGGATGTTTGTGAACAATGACACCACATCAATGCTGACCATCATATCCTCTTCTCCAAGTCGCAAGCATTTAATTCTGCTGATAATTCGGCCATGTTATTAAAAACCTACTTCCACAGGCACATGGTCCACCTTCATTGTATGGACTCACTAAGGTTCATAAAATGAACACACCTCTTCGTCCAATCATTAGCACCATTGGTCTGCAGACTTACAGACTTACTAAACATCTGGCCAGCCTCCTTACTGCAAAAGTTGGTCGCTGTGTGCACCATATATATATCATACATCCTGCATACCAGGTGGATCAATTTCATGTCTGGTTCTCTTACTATAACTGCTGTTCAGACGGAATATCATCTGCTCCAGGGCCTTATTTCTACTCAGATCTTTTAGTGCTTTGTTAGTTTCTTCTCTCAGCATCGTATATCCTATCTCATCTTCCTCTAGTTTGTTTTCCATTTCTAGAGTACTGCCACAAAGTCTATTTCTTTTATTTAGGCCCTCTATAGCTTTCCCTTCTTTGCTTAGTACTGGTTTTCCATCTGAGTTTTTGATATTCGTACTGCTGCTTTTCGTGTCTCCAAATGTTTCTCTTATTTTCCTGTAGGCGGTATCTATCTTCCCCTTAGTTATACATTCTTCCATGGTCTTGCATTTGTCCTCGAGGCATTCCTGTTTAGCCAGTCTGCACTTCCTAGCAACCTCTTTTTTTTCTGTCTCAACTTTAACAATTCTTGCGATGCAACAAGGTTAATAAAATAAATTATTGTGCTTAAATAGTTACCACCAGTAAATATTTTTCCTAAAGTTTTAATGTGTGCAATTAATTTTTCATATATGTGTATAATTTGGTTTATTGGCAGATTTTTAATGGGTTTTTCTATATGTAAAAACTATTTTCGTCTTGTTACATTACTACAACCCTGGGCTGCCATAGTGAATGAACCTAACACAGGAGAATGTTGTCTTTGTTGTATGCTGACAGAACTTGCCTGGCAAGTGAATGTTTTGGTAAACCCAAATGCTCATATGTGCACTGGTTATCAGTGTAAAAGTCACACCCCTATCTAATTGAAAATATATATATCTTTTAACCACCAATAAAGAAACAAAACACATTGTTCTGACATCTTTCAATAGGCAAACCACTACAAGCAGTAGAACGATGACGCTCAACTGTAATAGTGTTGTGAAAATCAGTTTTATGTGGTGTGACAAACTGTTTATGGGCAACTCTTTTAGACGAAACAGAACAAAAATCACTAACACTGTTATCACACAAATTGTCACCTGAAGCTACATTAGCCACAAAAAAGCAGCTGTTGTAGCAGCATGTGCATAAACAATATGCATCCAAATATTAGCCAGCAGTGGCCGTGGTGGTGGTGGTAGTAGCTGCCTTTCTAGCAGTAGCACTATTTTCAGCAGTAGTAATAACAGCAGCAGCAGACACAGATTGAAAGCACATAGTCCATACAAGTGAATCCTCACAACAGTCATTTTGAATAAATGAGTTAACGATGTTAATGGAATGCATTGGTTTGTGCGAGGAAGCAATTGGTCTTGTTTGCACTGTGAATTTATTCATACACACGGCTTGCACATGGCCTATCTTGATACAAGCAAAGCAAATGGCATTCCTAGTCAGGCAATGTGCTCGCTTGTGGTGTAAAATACATTTGGGGAAAGTTTTAATACTTTTAAAAGGCTAGTGAGTTTGCTATTGCTGGAAATGAGACCCTTCGTTTTCCCTCATGTCGCCTGTGGCAGATTGGTAACACCAGTAGGTCTGTTTAACACTGGAAACATGCAGCATGGTGTGCCCAGATTACGTTTCACAAAATTAATACTAGAGCTTGCATTTCACTTTCAGAATTGTGAAATGTATCTTGAGCATCAATTAAAATCAACACTGCGTCAAGAGAAGGATCAGGTAGTCTCAAAACAGCCACATGAATTCAAGAATCTTGAATGTTTTTAGTAATAATGTCCCACAACATGCTATCACTATATGACTTCCCACATGAACACACAAATTTGCACTGCCTAGTGAGACCCCATAGATTCGTAAGCCATTCTTTGTCTGTCCTTGTAACTTTTCAAGAGGAAAGAATGTGTAACCTGCAGCTGCAAATAAAATTTGGTCCTCAAAGTATGAAGCAACTTGCTGAGTCCCAAAAAAGTTTCTGAATCAATCGAAAAACTTCTGTGCCCACTACCAATAAAAAGGAAGGTGTGATGCTCTGACCTGGTACTTTATGAACAGTTAGATGTTGTTCGAACTGCACCAGATAATCCTGCCAGTCCTCTTGCTGTTTATTGAATGGACGGAAAGGTGGGATTGCTACCGACATTAGGGACTGTTGTGCTACTGTCTATTGCTGCTGCCGCTGCATCAGCAATGTCACTGTTTGTACCAGTTGTTGAATTTGAGTGTCATTCAACTGAACAACAGAGACTAGAGACATGGTCTATGAGTTAGAAGCTGAGGCTGAAAATGAATCAATTGTATTAGACACCAGAACTTTGCTAACTAGTGTAGGGAATGGGGGGGGGGGATCCGGTTTCACCAACTGAAACAGAAAGTGCTGCCCACACAAACAAATTGAAGGCCCACAAAGACACAAGGTGGGGGGGGGGGGGGGAGAGAGAGAGAGAGAGAGAGAGAGAGAGAGAGAGAGAGAGAGAGAGAAGAGAGAGAATCCCGTTCTCACCATTTGACGTATTTCTTCTTGCTGCTAGATGCGGTGAAGGACTTGATCTCTTAATGGTACAACCGAGCTGGGGGCCAATCATGTGGGAGTAGGGCAATAAGGAGCACTGTAATGTAAATATTAATGAATGCTCACAATAATAATTTATTTTAATTAACACTTAACTTGAAATTGACATTGGTGGCAGTTGCTTTCACAACTTTAACATAATTGAAAGTTCTACATTGTTGACTACACTGTTACTGGAACAAGCCTAGCAACTGCAGCGATAGCTCTTTGTCATTATTATTGGAAGTTCAAGAACCATCCTCACAATCTGATACACTAATCCAACAATGTGTAGGGGTCTCCAGCCAGACGTGAACTGTCTGCCGGGGCATTGCCCAACACTCTCCTCGCTTCATGGGGTTTGGCGCCACTTCTGCTGCCTGTCTTTCACGTGGAGCCTCTTTACAATGACCCCATCAGCAATGATGTTGTCTGTGTCACATGTGTTTAAACTTGTGACATCACAGTTTTGCCTACACACATGAGATGTACAGTGAACTACACTCCCTCCCAAATTCATTCAATGTCTTCTCTGCTGAATTGGCAACAATTGAATGAGCCGACAGTCATATTGGACTGTCTGAATTGACTGTGACACCCTGAACAGCCTTCAGGTTATCAACTACTGCCACACTCAGTACACATTGTTTGCTTCACAGTGGCCACATTTAGCTGACCCATGTTCTCATTATCTGGTATAAGAATCCATTAAATTGTCAATGTAGTGCCCATCTGTCAATGGCCCACATATTAGTGGACTGCCCAAATTTGGCTCCTTTGCAGTAAAATTGTAAACTTGTTGACACATTGCCTGTGTGCTAGTAAATGATACCAAACTGACTGATCTAATTTGACATATCACCTGCAAAGCTGGTTTATACTCCTTCCTATGAGGTTAGATACTTTGGCCTCACAGCCTGCCTGATAGGATGGAGGGGGTCACACTTGTGCCCTGGCCCATAAAACCTATGACAGTCTTTTCTTGGTAGTCTGGCCCATCCCCCGTTCTTGCCACCTTTTGATCCACCTTATTCTTTTCCTTTTTTTATTTTAAAGTCTTATTATTTCTTAGATTTTATCAACTTGTCTGTGTTACTCATTCTTATGTTATGATTTAGAGTGAGTTAGCACAGGCCAGATGAAGAGTGTGCATCTCCCACTGCCCCAGGGACCTCTAGCTGCATTTTGGGCAGAGAACCATTGTAAAACCATTATATTGGTAATTTCTGCCGATAGTTTCATAAATGAAGAAAACGAAAAAAAATGGGATGAAAAAGAACAATCTTTCGGAACACAGTTCCTTCCTCAGGTGGGAGAGAAGGGAAGAAAAAAAGGTCCTCAAACACCACCTTCATGACCTAGGTCGTGAATTATCTTTCCCTTCCGTTCCCATCCTTTTTTTCTTCCCTTCTCACCCACCTGAGGAAGGAACTGTGTTTCGAAAGCTTGTCCTTTTTCATCCCCTTTTTTTCTTTTTCTTCATTTGTGTAACTATCGACGGTGCAGCACAAAGGTAAATACTGACCAGCCAATCTATCTCTTTGGAAAAATAATTTATCATTTCTGAGGAGAATTTCCATCATTAAACGAATAATGGTAATTGTTTTTTTATTTTGCAAAAATCCATATACACCAGGTGATTTTTGTCTCATTTTGAAAGAAGCAATTCTGATATTTATTTGCTTAGCTTAAGTTCAGTATAAGCCACAAATCAGAGTGTACTATTATTTGATAAATTCCTAGAGAGGTAGAAAAAAAATCTGTTCCACTATTTGAATATCAGTGAAGTATGTAGGGAAGAAGTAAGTGTTTGGTGCATCCTTCATTGCATGTTTGTTAATGCACCATGAAAATTGTTTGAGTACAGGAGAGATACAATATTGTGGAAAGTAATCGGAAAGAATGTCATTCATGCTTCATAATGGAATTGCTGTTTGCACATTCATTTGTGAAAAGCAATAGAAAAGAAATGAAAGCAGTGCTGCAGCTTGTAACTAACTGATCTGTTTGTTGGTTTGTGCCACAGATCGGTGGTTCTCAATCTGTGGCTTGCGACCCACTAGTGGGTTGTGTTATCCATTCAGGTGGGTCGCGATACAACTTTAAAATACCTTGCAGACTGAAAAAAGTGTTTTTATAAGGCTTATTAGTTTCATAATATTATTTTTCGCCCCATAATAAAATAACCATTAAACTGTATCACTTTTTCATTTGAAATAACGGATATGAACCATTGTTTAAAGTTCAAAGTTTTATTAATTAATATTTTCGCATTAGGCTCAGTGAAACTAGTTTGTCTAGGAGTATTGCTTAAAATTGGTTACTGTTTTAGTAGATTCTATTCAAGAATTCATTATGAATAGCTATGGATGAGAAATTGTTTCTAGAGGGCAACCATAAGAAGCTAAAATCATTAGCAACTAAGGAAAAATGTTCAGATATTTGTAAAGCTAAGGGACCAAACTGCTGAGAGGTCATCGGTCTCTAAACTTACAAATTACTTAAACTGACTTATGCTAAGGACAATACACACACACACACACACACACACACACACACACATGCCTGCATGCACGCACGTGCCTGCATGCACGCACATGCCTGAGGAAGGACTCGAACCTCCAACAGGGAGTAGCTGCGCAACCCATGGCAAGGCATCTTAGACCACATCGCCGTTCCCGTGTGGCATCTGAGGAAGACTTTTTGATGTAATTATCATGTGATTCTTCTTTTAACACTTTCTTTGAAGACTCAAGCCTAATCTCATTTGTAATCAGAAAAAGGATAATATGCCTGCAAATACTGTATAGCTTTGAAGGAATTAATGGGATTCTCAACTACTTATTTATTTACACAAGCTTGCATTTTCCGAGGTTTTTTACTATAAGATTGAACTACATAGGAAACAGTTTATTGGGAACTGCTACTTCTTTAAGTAAGCTCATTTCTTCTGATTTTGGCATTTATGGTCTTATAAGTTATGCCCAGTAGAACTAATTTGTAAATTTAAAAGTTGTAGTTTTTAGCACACACTTCCATTTTTATTTGCAATCTATTTATCAGTGATTCATTTGGACTAAAAAAGTTATCATATATAAACTAGGTGAATGGTGTATATTGGTTCATCATTACTTTTCTTTTTTGCATGGTTTTTTGTTTGGATGTGAAATATACTTAATTTGTTTATTGTGGTGTGTGTAGTTTTGTATGATATAGTAATCAGACCTTGTTTTTATGATGGAAGTAAAGGTGCAGGCCAGTAATAACTTTGTATGATGATGATGATTTATTTTTTACATTATTTTGATTCTTTTGTCTTATTTCATCACTTGTAGGATGTGCTGATTCTTAACCAGTTTCTAAGATCTGATGGCTGTATGCTGCCAAGGAGGATTACAGGCCTTTGTAAAAAGCAACAGCGGAAAGTTAGCATTTTGGTTCAGATGGCACAAAAAGCAGGTAACATATCATATTATTATTCTGGTTAATTAACTGACCACAGGTATAAAATCAGTTTTATATTCTAATAGTTCATTGGTATAATTAAGTTTTATTTACTTATTTCACACCACAGCGGAGTGGCGAAGCGCATTGAGGCGCTATGTTACAATGCTCGAGGCCACTTCCCGTAGGGAGTTTGAATCCCCCCTTGAGCATGGATGTTTGTGTCGTTTTTAGTATAAGGTAGTTCATAGATAGTTTGTAAGTTTAGGGACTCATGATCCCGCAGTTAAGTCCCTTAAGCTTGACAAACATTTGAACTTATTCCACCTAGCAATTTGGGATCTTCAAATCCTCTTACATGAGTTTAAACATATGAAAATCGTAGTGCAAAGTACACAGTTAAAGTTGTTTTTGTTGTTGTTGTTGTTGTTGTTGTGGTGGTGGTGGTGGTGGTGGTGGTGGTGGTGGTCTTCAGTCCGGCGACTGGTTTGATGCAGCTCTCCACCCTACTCTATCCTCAGCAAGCCTCATCATCTCCTCATAAGAACAGCAACCTACTGCCATTCAAATTTGCTTACTATATTCATGTCTTGGTCTCCCTATGCGATTTTTACTCCACTTCCCTCCAACACTAAATTCAATAATGGAAAGTCCAGGTTGGAATAAATAATATAGTGAGGACAGTTTACAACTCACCGCAAAGACGTGGCGACGAGTTGCGACAAGCACATACAAAAGACACACACATACAACACATTCAGCTATCGGCCATGGCCTTCTTCAGAAAATAGAGCACTCACGCAATCACACAGGCACACAACACAGTCGTACAACCATCACCTCTGACTGCCACACTTTGGCAGTCGGAGGTGATGGTTGTATGACTGTGTTGTGTGCCTGTGTGATTGCGTGAGTGCTCTATTTTCTAGCTGCTTTGATGCAGGTCCCTCTCCCTTCCTTCCCCCACTCCCTCCTCGCCATAGCTAGGTCCCCAGCACGTTTAGCCAGTCCATGGGGGGAGGGGGAGGGGGCTGTTATGTACCCTATTGGTTGAGCCCCCTGACAACACAGGGATCGCACTACTGGTACCAGAGCAGCAAATGCCCCATGTATGCCTAGGAGTGGTTACCAATCCTTTTGGGGTATCGGAACTCCCAGGAACAACCTTCCTGCTATGGTAACGTGGCTCCAATGGGACAAGCCCCTGACCAGAGTGGGTGGTACCAGGGCAGATGTCCTGATACGAAACGAGTTAAGGTTTCTGCCGGCCAGTCTCCTGCAGCCAAATTCTATCCAGGTGCAAAGTCATTTCAAAGTACTTGGTGTCTTCCGGGACAGATAGAGAGATATTTGCTGCTATCAAACCTCTCTTCTTTGTAGAACACATTGAAGACAAGTTTGGTGAAGTTGAGGCACTGAGCAAGATGCGATCCAGCTCTTTCTTGAATCACACCTCATCATCCACCTAGTCGGCTGCACATTGAGCCTGCCAGTAATTGGGAGACATCCCGGTGACCATTGTGCCTCACCAGTCCCTTAACATGACACAGGGCGTTATTTTTCACAGAGAACTTACAATCAGACAAGGAATTAAAGGCAAACCTGGAACAGCGTGGCGTTAGATTCGTTCGTCGTTTTGACATAGGCGCTCTTATGCTGGCTTTCGAAGGGGATACTCTACCTGACCAAGTGAAGGTAATGATCTACAGTTGTGACGTGAAACCATACATCCCACCACCTATGCATTGCTTCCGTTGGCTCCGTTTTGGGCATATGTCTTTGCGATGCAACATCAACACTGTTTGTGGCGACTGTGGCCGCCCTGTCTATACGGGGACCCCTTGCACCCTGCCACCTAGCTGCGTAAATTGATGAGGTCCACATGCTCCTCGCTCACCTGATTGCCCAATATATAAAAGAGAAAGGAAAATTCAAGAATACAAGACTCTAGATCGCATGTCACATTCTGAGGCTCTAAAAAAAGTATGTCCATCTCCACCCAGTATAGTTGACATCAATGTTTGCTCAGTGGCATCACTCCCCCCCCCCCCCCCCAACCCCACCTTCCCTGACCTCTTCCTGTCACCCTCCCCCCATCCCCCTGGAGGTAACCACCCCTCTCCCAAACCACGTCCCTTCTGCCTCCCCCCCCCCCCCCCCCCGTTCATGCTCCCCGCCCTGCCCCTCCTTTCCCTGCTCCCCCACCTCTCCCTGTCAGAGAAGAGAACATCTTCTCTGGCACCTGCTGGGAATGGGATGCCCTCAGGGAACCTCCCTTCCCAGCACCCAAAGAAGAAAAGTCGTGACAAGCAGAGTCACAATCAGGAACCAAACACACAGGGCCTGAAGGCTGCTAGTTCCCTCTCTGACTTGGATGTAGCCTCAGTCAGCACCCTTCATGACAATGACTCTCGTCCTCAAAGGGAGAAGAAAGAGAGAAATTGATGCAAATCTCAGGTTGAAGTCCCAATGACTTCATAGGTGGTTGTCCAGTCAGTGACGGCTTTAGGATTTATGGACGTCACGCCATCTTTGGAGCTGACGACCACAGTTTTGGAGAAGAGATCCAACTAGGCATCTCCCTGTTTATCAAAATGGCTATTCTCCAGTGGAATGTTCGCCATATCTGTGCTAGCAGGGCAGAACTGCAGCTTCTTCTGGGAACTTTCTCTCCCATGACTATCTGCCTGCAAGTAACGTAATTAAATCCTCATGATCACTTTCATGTTCCACAGTTAACCTCAGTTCATTCTGACCTCCCCCTGTATCAGGAATTACAGCTTCAGGAGCATCAATATTCTTATCAGAGAGAACATCCATAGCCATGTCATTTCCTTAGCAACTCAGCTTCAAGCTATAGCTGCAGACTTTCCCTTCCTGGTTTCACCAACACACTCCGCAACATCTATACTCCATCATCTTCACTCATCACCCAAGCAGATCTACTTCATCTTATAGTGCAGCTCCCTCCTCCATGTCTACTGGTTGGTAACTTCAACACCCACCACCCCCTCTGGTGCTCTCCGTGCCCCTGCCAGAGGGGCTCTCTCTTGGTGGATGTCTTCAGTCATCTCAATCTCATCTGTCTCAATACTGCTGAACCTACATTCCTATCAGACTTCACACCTGCCCTTTCTCATCTAGATCTCTCAATCTGTACTACTCAGCTTGCTCATTGGTTTGAGTCGTCTGTCCTTGCAGAAACATACTCCAGTGACCATGTCCCGTGTGTCATTCGTCTGTTGACATCCATCCCATCAGGTTGTCCTCGCAACTGGCATCTTTTGAAAGCTAACTGGCAGCTCTTTTCCTCCTTAGCAACCTTCAGGGAACATCATTTCCCCAGTATTGACGAACAGGTTGACTATATTACTAACACTATCCTCTTTGCCGCCGAATGTTCCATTCCTTGAACCTTCACCTCACATCGATGTACTCTTGTACCTTGGTGGAATCAGGCATGCCGTAAGGCAATCAGAGCTCGGAGACAAGCTCTCCATATTTTCAAACGCCATCCCACTCTGGAGAATAGCATTCAGTACAAACATTTGCATGGGTAATGTCCCCACGTCTTTAGTGAAAGGAAATGAGCTAGCTGGCTCTCATTCATCCAGTCTTTTAACAGTTTCACGCCCTCTTCCATTGTTTGGGGCAACCGCTGTCGCCTGTCTGGGACCTCGGCTTATTCTGCGATCTCCAGCCACACTGTTGCAAACAATATCATTGTAGACCCTATTGCCATCTCAAACACCATTGGCCGCTTGTTCACTGAGACTTCTAGGTCTGTAAACTACCATCCCGATTTCCTCCCTAGAAAACGGGCAGCAGAACAAAGAATGCTCTCTTTCACCTCTGAAAACAATGAACACTATAACACCGAATTTACATCTGACAGAACAGATCCCACACCAATATAATAAGTATTTAGATGCAAAGATGGCATAAGCTTAAATTACTTCACCGCAGATGCGGTCATAAGTTCGACTTCGCGCAGAAATCCGTAATGGCAAGTGTATGAGGGCATGGACGATGGGGGCACTACAGCCGTAGCATGCAACTTGTAAAAATTTGAGTCAGATGGGAGGCGATCAAGGATAGCCAAGTGGTCAAGGTACTGCCGGCCCAAAGCAGGAGACCCGGGTTTGATTCCTGGCCCAGCTCACATTTTCACTTGTTGCCATTGTTTCATTTTAATTCCCCTTTGAAGCCACTGTCAATACTTTCCTTCCTAATCCTTCTTCCTTCCCCTCCTTTATCAATAATCTGCAAATTCAATATGACAGCTAAGCAGGTGTGGTGTCTGGTGTCTTGAATCAAGGAACCTCCTCACAAATGCACAGTGAGGATTTTGCGAGCACCACTCTCGTTGCACTATCAAGTCACATTTCGAACAACTTTTTTTTATGGATGCGTCAAACAGTGGCCGTGAGTTTTGACTTGGAAGGGCGTATGACACCTGCTGGAGGGCAGGCATCTATACTTTGCACGCCTCGGGAATCGGGGTCGTATGCCTATCTTTATTCATGATTTTTTTTTTTTTTTTTTTTTTTTTTTTTTTTTTTTTTTTTTTTTTTTTTTTTTTTTAAATCATGAATTATAGTGCATTTAGGTTCGACCCTGCTGAACAGTTTTATTCAAGAGAATGGTGTCCCACAAGGCTCAGTGTTGTTCTCTTCGACATTGCAATCAACCCTATCATGGGTTGCCGTTTCGGCTTCTCTGTTTGTAGATGACTTTGCCACCTATTGCAGTTCCCAACGAACGTGCTCACTCGAGTAGCAACTTCAGTGAAGTCTTGACTATCTGTACTCGTGGAGCACCAACAATGGGTTCTGCTGTTCTGCGGACAAGACAGTCTTTATGAACTACTTGTGGTGCACAGTGTTTTTCCTACCAACTCTTCATCTTGGCCCAAATGTTCTTCCATTCGTTGGGATAGAAAACTTCCTGGGACTCACATTTGACAGGAAACTTTGTTGGTCCTCCCACGTCTCCTCTTTAGCAGCTCAGTGTATCCACTCACTCAATGTTATCAGAGTACTGCGCGGCACTTCATGGCGTGCAGAATGGTCTCCGTTCCCTTGTTCACTTGAAACTGGACAACAGGTGAATCGTCTACTCCTATGCACAACCATCTACGCCGTCTCAACACGATACATCACCAAGTGATCCAATTGGCAATGGGAGCCTTCTATACCGGTTCTGTGGAAAGTCTCTACGCTGAAGCCGCTATCCTACCGGAGGGACGTCCTACTCAGTTGATACGCAAGCTGATTGTCATCTGTGTGTAGCCACCCAATGTATGCTATCTATTTTGATAATTCCCTCGACCATCTATTTGCGGTTCATCCATCATCTCTCTTACCATCCGCAGTTTCGATTTGTTGCTTCAGCAACTGGATTTTACCACATTCCCGACGGGTGTCAGCTCCTCCCTGCTATGACTGCCCGAAGATATGTGTCAACTTTGCACTGCATTCGCTTTCCAGGGACACTACTCCTTGCCCGGTCTACTGCAACGAGTTCCTTGCACTCCGTACACAACTTCTCGATCGTATATTCATCTACACAGACGGTGTTTTGGTGTGCCATGATACTCGGCACTGGATCCTTCCAATATCTGATCAGTGCTCAATCTTCACTTCAGAGCTCTTTGCTCTATACCAGGCCACCAGTACCTTCGACACCACCTGTCACCTTACAGTGTATTCTGCTAGAATTCCATGAGTGCTCTTCAGAGCCTCTGTGTTCTATACCCAGTCCATCCCATGGTACAGCGGATTCAGAAAAGCCTCCACTCGCTAACGGTCAGCAGGACGACAGTGATGTTACTGTGGCTTCCTGGTCATGTTGGATTGTTGGGTAATGAGATCACAGATGCTGCTGCAAAGGTGGCCATTTCCCGCCCTCGGCTTGCTATCCATTCTGTTCCGTTGGATGATCTTCATGCTGTAGTCCCCAGACATGTGACGATACTCTGGACTACGCATTGGTCTTCCCTTCAATGCAACAAACCCCTACCCTTTTGCATAGTCTACCTCCTCCCAGATCTCTCACTGTGAGGTGGTCATAATAGCTTGCCTGCGAATAGGAAACCGTCACTTTATCCACCGCCACTTCTATATGGCGATCCTGCCCCACTATGTGGCCACTGTTCCCAATTGTTGACTGTGCACCACCTTCTGGTGCAGTGCCCATTTTTTTAACTGTCTCCATCAGAATTTGTGTTTTCCTACTGAGTTGACTGATGTTTTAGCTGATGACCCGCACTCTGTTGATCGTGTTCTCCTTTTTATCCACCACACTAACATAGAAAAGGAAATTTAACTCTGTTCCTGCTTAATCATTACAGTCATATTTTGTCATTGGTACTTAGGACCACAGTAGTTTTGTGCCCTTAAAACAAAAGTGGGAATTCGAGTCAGTCCAGCACAAATTTGCAACTGACACTGCTACATGTGCACTCTGGAGCAGCCTAAAGTCAGTAATGGATTATAACAGCTTTCACATCCTGCAGCTACACTCCTGATTGGGTACAGAAGCAAACTGATAGGGCTAGTTCCTCATCCTCCCAAACCCAGGATGTTCCACAGAAAAACCCCAAAAATGCCCATCTTGTCACCGAATACTTTCCGGAACTGGATTAGATTCTGAATTTGGCTCTCCAGCAGGGATACGACTTCCTTAAATCCTGCCCCAAAATGATATCCATCCTTCATGACATCCTACCCACTCCACCTAGAGGGTCTGTCCGCCACCCTCCTAACCTTCTTAACCAATTAGTTCATCCCTATGAAATCCCCAAACCACCTTCCCTACCCTCTGGGTCTTACCCATGTAACTGCCCCTGGTGTAAAACCTATCCTATGCACCCTCCCACAACCACTTACTCCAGTTCTGTAACCCGGAAGGTGTACACGATCAAGGGCAGAGCCACTTGTGATAGCACCCACGTGATTTACCAACTAACATGCCTGCACTGTGGAGGGTTCTATGTGGGAATGACCAGCAACAAACTGTCCATTCTCATGAACGGTCACAGGCAGTGTTTGTTGGTAATGAGGATGACCCTGTGGCTAAACACACCTTGGTGCATGGCCAGCACATCTTGGCACAGTGTTCACCATCAAGGTTACCTGGATACTTCCCACCGACACCAACCTTTCAGAACTCCAGAGATGGGAACTTGCCCTTCAGCATATTCTCTCTTCCCGTTGCCCACCTGGTCTCAACCTCCAGTAATTTCAAATTCCCACCCACAGTTCAACAACATCTTTGCCCCTTATCTTTGGACAGAGACTCTGCCTCAACTGGCATCTCTATCCAACTTCTTTGCTTTTTACATATGTCTGCGTTGGTGTGTGTGTGTCTGTATGGGTGTGTCTTCGTCTGTTTATCTATACTTCCCCCCCCCCCCCCCTCAAGGTAAGTCTTTCCTCTCCCGGGATTGGAAATCTAGATTGTGAAAGCTTGAATGTCTGTGTCTCTGTGTGTGTGTGTGTGTGTGTGTGTGTGTGTGTGTGTGTGTGTGTGTGTTTTCATGTGTGTTTTATGTGTCTATTGGCGAGCCTGTGGTTTATGTAAATCAAACACTTTCCTGGTGGGAAAAATATCTATAAAAATAAAGATTGTTTGACTTACCCAAAGCACAGGCTCGCCGATTGACACAAAAAACACAAACATTCTAGCTTTCGCAACCGTTGGTTGCTTCGTCAGGAAAAGAGGAAGGAAGGAGGAGAAAAAGGAAAGGATGCGGGTTTTAAGGAAGTGGATGAGACCTCATTCCAATCCCGGGAGTGGAACGACTTACCTTAGGGGAAAAAATACACACACACACACACACACACACACACACACACACACACACACAAACGCAAACTCACCTAAGCAGATAAAGCTGGCTAGGGTAATAAGGGAAGAGGTATTAGGTTGAGCTGTGGGTGGTCGGCATGAAAGGAAATACTCCATCGCAGCGAGGCCCTGGGCATGTGGGATATTTGTGTATAGGAAAGTGGCATCAATGGTTACAAGGATGGTTTCCGAAGGTAACATACCTGGGTAAGGATTTCAGGCAATCGAGAAAGTGGTCGGTGTCTTTGATGAAGAATGTGAGACTGCACATAATGGGTTGAATGTGTTGGTCTATGTAGACAGAAATTCATTCTCTAGAGGATTGGTAACCGGTCACAATGGGGCAGCCGGGATGATTGGGCTTGTGAATTTTGGGAAGTAGGTAGAAGGTGGGGGTGCGGGGTGTCGGCGGGGTCATGAGGTTAATGGAGTCAGGTGAAAGGTTTTGTAGGGGCCTAAGGCTTTGAGGATTCCTTGAAGCTCTGCCTGGACATCAGGAATGGGTTTGCCTTGACAAACTGTATATGTGGTACTGAATGAAAGCTGACGCAGACCCTCAGCCACATACTCCCACATCTTTTCCTTTTCCCTCTCCTTCCATGCTCTTTGCCTGAAGAAGCAACAAATAGTTTCGAAAGCTAGCATTTGTGTGTGTGTGTGTGTGTGTGTGTGTGTGTGTGTGTGTGTGTGTGTTATTTATGTTACTGTCACATACCTGTGCTCCTTCGCCTGGAACGACTTACCTTAAGGGAGAAAAAGGAAAGGTAAACAAGCGCGTACACACACCCAAATAAATACATACGCAAACACAACAAGGTAGACATTTGTAGAAAACCAATTTTCTACAAACGTCTGCCTAGGTGTGTTTGTGGGTGTATATTTGTGGGTGGTTGTGTATTTGTTTACCTTCCTTTTTTTCCCCCTCTCCTTTCTTCCTCTTTTCCTGATGAAGCAGCCATCGGTTGCGAAAGCTTGTATCTTGTGTTTGTGTGTGTTTTTGTGTCTATCTATAAGCCTGTCCTTCGGGTAAGTTATTCAATTTCTATTTTTTATACATATTTATCCCATCAGGAAATTTTTCTTCTATAATATTTATTATTATTTGCGTATATTCCCCTTAAGGAGAGCGCTAAAAACACAAAAATCTAGCTTTTATTCCCGTCTTTTTTCTTCCCAAAAAACTTTCATTCTTTCACTTTGTGCATTCTTTTGTTCATCTGTCCATTTTCGTCTGTTGTTTTTGTGTCGTGACTTAAAGTCAACTTATTGTTTTCTGATTTTTTTTCCCTACAGATCTATAGAGATGTTTAATGTTTTCAGGTCTTCTGTGGTTTCTTTGTACCAATATGTACCCAGTTTCGATGTAGAAATTATGTTGAATATTCTTTTAGTTAGTCTTGTGTCATTCATTCTGGTGATATGCATGAAAAATTTTGCTCTGCGTTTTCTGATGTGTCGTGATTGTTTCAGAGTCTCTGTATAGTTCTTCTGTGGATCTTTTTTGCCAGATATTTTCTCTAAAAACTGCACTGTGGATTTTTCTCAGAATTTTCCTTTTTTGTTTTTTCAATCTCCTTGATTTTTGCCACTCCTTTGGTGCTCGTAGTTTCTGATGCATAGAGAGCTTCTGGTGAGACTGCTGACTTGTAGTGTCGTAGTTTTGCGGCCGTGGAAATACATTTTTTATTGTAGTGGGACCAGGTGAGTTTATAGGCTCTCTGTAATTTTGAAACTCTTTCTTCGTTTGCTTTTGTGTTTAGCCCAAATTTTTGCATGATTTCTCCTAAATATTTAAAATCACTGACTTGTAGAATTTTTTCGTTATTTGTCTTTAGTGGAAGTTTATCTGATGATTTTGTATCAAAAAATTGTTTTTAAATAAGAAATTTGTAGACCGGTTTTCAAGGTTATATCGTGGAGTTTTTCTAGAGCATGTTGTGCTTCCGTTCTGCTATTCCAGAGTATGGCGATGTCGTCAGCAAAAGCAAGGCATTTTATGTGGGTTATCTTTTCCTTATTTTTGCCTAGTTCTAATCTTCCCCCTTTTGTACCCCCTCAAATTTAAGTTCTTCAGCTGCTTATCTTTCCACCTCGTTACGTCTACACACTGTCGGGCAGTACTAATGTATCTGTCATCACCCTCACCCTGCATCCTGCACCTTCCTTCCCCCCCCCCCCCCACCCCCCTCCCTTTCCCACTCAAGAGTTGCTCTCACTTCAGGGAGAAACATGGAACTCAATCACCAGAGATGATGGTCATGTGTTAGTGAGTTGTACCTTTGTAATCGTGTGACTGAGTCTGTTCCATTCAGACAAAGGCTGTGACCAAAAGCAAAGTTGTGAGTGTATGGGGGGGAGCAGTCCTTACTGCATCATATGTGGTTCTTTTTTAAGACCAAATAGTAAACCTGGTTGCTCTTTTTTGTGAGCACATATGAGTAAAACAGTTGCTGAACTATTTGCTACCTCTTGACTTTACTTTAATTTGAATTGTTTTCTACATAATACAGTAATCACATGCTTGTGTTAATATTCTTGTTATCTCTTAACAGGTCTTATGCCAAACCTGGCACCAGCAAATAGCAAACGTGACCCAAAAAAGCGGGCAAAATGGAAAAAGTTTAATACATACTTTGATGAATCTACCATAAAGTTCAAATACTAAGCAAATGAAAACAGTGACATATGTATAGTTTCAATGTATATAAAATAAAACAATGAAGCTTATATGGACAATACTTTCATGTTTTCTTATTTTATTGAACTCATGATATGTACAGTAATTAACTTGACCCGTTACTGGGAACATCTCAAATTTTATTTGGAGATTATACAGAAATATTTTTCACAAATTTTTGAAGGTATTAAAATGGTATAATACTGATGTTTTACTATCCCACATCAAATTCTCTCTCTCTCTCTCTCTCTCTCTCTCTCTCTCTCTCTCTCTCTCTCTCTCTCTCTCTCTCTCTCTCACACACACACACACACACACACACACACACACAAATGGCAAAGGAAAAAAAGTTATTGTTGGATAGATTGTGTTTTATTCTGTTGTAGGCTAGCTGTAATGATATCTGAAAAAATGGACATTGAGTGATCTTTATATATAAAGCAGAGTGTATACGTATTGCATACAAATCTACAGTTTTGTTCCAATCTTTGTGAAATTTTGTACCCTAAGCAAATAGCTTATAAAGATAATAGCAAAAACTCGAGGCATTTACATGCGTTTGCCGGGTGACACCACTAGCAGTGCCATCTGTTGGCTCAAGTTGTACCTTGCACTTGGCTTCACGTCTGTTACTCCGAATTTTATTTCCCTGCGTACCGCATTTACAGCACAAGTTTTATATTGTTGCGCCATTAAAGATATTACGTTAGATACTAATTCATTTAAGGTGTAGGGTTTAAAAGAAACTAAAGCAATTAGTTCTGTACAGTTTATTTGGGTAAAATTCGAACTGAAAATAATACATAAGTTTTAATCCTATACATCTACGCACACTTCATGAGCATTTGGGCCTGTTTGTGAGTTACTTTCCGTAATATGAGACTCCTCTTTCTAATTTGTGATGCTGATGAATCATTTTTCTTATTGACAAATGCTTTAATTAGAACTGCAATTTTTTTTTTGCCAACAACATACAATAACTGGTGCTCGCGCCTCCTAATTCGGCAGATTCATTTATGAGAAAGGAAACAAACTTGCTACTCATAATATAAGTGCTCTCAATAACGCACTTATCAAAATTATGTCTAAAAATTTCTGACATTTTATTGGACATACTCTGAGCACAACCACTGGGAAAAATAATTTTGTTTGAGTCATATCTCTTCATCCAAATATTGAAGTTGGGAACCTCATGTTCATTATCATTATATGATGCCAGAGCCAGTAAACATTTTTCGTGATACCAGCCACTACATACCCAGCCCATAATATAATTCCTCGCGTTTGTTTTGATATGTTTACCTTCACTGATAGCATACACAGTGTCTTCAGCAGACATTTCACTAATGGCTGCATTGAATGGAAGTTTTTTAAATTAATTTAATTTTACAAGGAATGCTGCTTCATCTACTTCGCAGTTACTGTCTTGAGAGGGAGACCATAAACTATTGACTGCTGCAAGTGCAGGTATCGTGCTGGTGTTTTACAGCCTCATCTACTCTTTAAATACGTAAAGGGATTAAAATATTACAATTAACACCTGTTTTTCGACACACGCAAATAATAAAGTACAACACTTACCCTTGGCTTATCAAGTTCTTATTTCTAAAATCTTTTTCCATAATATGCTCTGAACAGACTAATTATTCAAATGCTCGGGACCATACTTTCTCAAAATTTCATCTAAGTCAGCTCTTGACTAAGAATAACCCACTGGCTGCATCTATAAACAAATTATAAGAAAAAGAAGATGATCTGAGTGTAAAAGCAAATGATCTGAGTAGGCCTAATAGTTGCCTGCTTAAGCTATCATATTTACATCTCTTTATTTTTTGGAAACCAGAAGAATGATTTTAGAGTATTTTGCTGTTTATAGTTATTACAGCCATATATATAACATATACTTCCTCTTCCAAACATTTCCTAGTTCTATCAACTAAGACGACGATCAAGAAAGTCTTCTGTGTGTTACAGTGTAAAGTGGCTGTTTTTGCCCCGTGTTAGTTGACAACTCGAGCTGCTAGGAAGTGTTCGGGTGCACTGTCGCCCGTTTCACGGCTTAGTTTCTGCTATTATCTTTATAAGCTATTTGCGTAAGCTTCAATCCATGAGGATGGTCACCATAAGTGTAAGAATCACATACAACAAATAGTTCACAAGATATGACGTCATAAACAATGAGATGCGTGAAAAACTGCTGCATTAAATGATAATGCTGCTCATTTTCTCCTAAACCACTGAACCAATTTCAACCAAATTTGCTAACACATTCCTTACTGTGAGGTAGGAATTGCTGGAGAGATGATAACCACACACATACATGGTCCAGGAGATATGATGTCATAAACAATAGGAGTTGCAAGAAACTGCCACATAATGCAGCAAGACTTTATAAATACAGTATATGAGAATGCAAGTACTTAGCGACTTGAAACAACATTTAAACATAATTTCAAACCTTTATTAAACTTTTTCTCACTGACAACCATAGCAAAATAAGGAAAGGAAAAATGTTTCTCGCTTACTACTTTTCCGTTGTTCATGGAGTAAAACTACAGCATTCAGTATGACGTTACAATTTATAATTTGTACACTACAAATTGTATTTTACAGACAACATACACACCTATAGCTGAATGTGCCTTCAAAATTTAATCACAGTATGATACGTTGTTCATGAGATATGTGGACATAAACACTAACATCGGTGGAAAACCACACCATCAAGCACCAGATTTTAATCTGTTACTTCTTTACTACTAACTGTATTCGTAACAGATTTTACCGACATGCAGCAATTATACAAATGAATATATACCTACAAAATTATACAATTTTACAACATATAAGTCAATAAATATGAGATCGTGTATACTATATAGCTACACGGAAAGGAAGTGAATGAAACAGTGTACATCCACCGAATACCTGTTATTTCTGGCAGATGTAGCTTTTAACTTCAAGAGACTGTAGTTTCTATTGAGACTTGCATTTTCTGTTACAGTTAATAAATTACAGGGCAACCTATTAAATACTGCAGTGGTTTTGACAGCTCCTTGTTTCTAACACGGACCACTACATGTCCCTTGCTCAGGGTTGGGCTTCCCAATGAATTTATTCATATTAGATTTTGGGCAAGTAACCAAAAATATTGTGTATAATAAAGATTTGAATGCAAAGAATTAAGTTTACATATCATTTGGATCTTAATGACTACCTTTCTTTATTTGGATATTGCAGTTATAATTTGGATAGGGTTATGTCCGATTGGTTTGGCCGAATGCATTATTCGCCAAATGTAGCACACTGGCTTCAGATTCAAGATTCGATATGTAAATGGCTGAATACTACCAAATACTGAATGCAAAGAGTTATATGGAAACCTTCAGTTAAGAATGTTGTAGTTAACTTTGTATAACAGAGAGCTTTCATTTGTGTTATTTACTTTATTTTCCATAGATCCGCTGAAAGACGTGACGTCACAAAACAAAATGATCTCACTTTGAATTTATTCAAGTGAAGCCAAAAAACCGTCTAAAGTTTAAATCGAGTAAAAAGTGGACGAAATTCTGAAAAATGGTGCTAGGAGCCGCCACAAGTAATTTTTCCCATCTAATACAAGCAGTGCTACACATACTTGCTTTGCAGGCACAAATATAAATACTACTGCTAAAACGTTTGTGCTCATGAAAATAATAAAAAGGAAGACAAGTCTAATTTCCTCTTTATTTTCGGTTATTGAATTTTAATACACTATTCAACTAAGGAAATAGAACTTTCGTGTTGCTCAACTTGCTGAAATGTAGCAGCTTTTCAAATGTTAGTAGCAACATAAATTTCTTTATGTGAATACCAATAACACATATGGCTTTAGGATTCTTCCATGACTTGCCTTATTCTTATTTCACATATTATTTCATTGATTTTGTATAGTGCTGGGGTATGTGAACTGTAATGAAGCACTAGGGATTCAAGAAGAAATGTATTTATTATGTGGAAAAAAGTTCCAATTGTGCACCATCCAGGTAGGATGACAGCAATTCAGCATCCTCTTAACATCTGTTTCAATAAATAGTGCACATGTACACCAACTGCCTTTTGAAAAGTGACACCAACAAGTCATGTTAAACGCGCAAGTGTGCCAATGGAAGTGGATTCCAAATCAGATTGCATAACAGACATTTAAAAATGTTCAGTATTTAATGCACTAGATTTTATGAGGTGATGATGCTCTGTAGTACAAAGGAACTGAAGAACAAGGAATCAAGTGGTGATTCAGAATTACCATACCTATATCTAATTGCTATTATAAACATTTCATAAAATTTGTATTATAAGTCTAATAAAATTGTTTTATATTTCCGCATTTAGTGTCAAAGTTATTTCCATTTTTTCTTAGTGTTTAGTCTTGCTACAATAGCTGTACATTTGAAATTTTATCTAAAAGCTACTAAGTAAAGCCAACTGGCAAGCGTCAATATGCCTGACACTACAACCACTGCATTCATGCTACAACCTATGGTGTTTTTTTCTCTCCTCTCTATTGGGAACAAGGGCGTGTTCCTATGAATCATGATTTATAAATTCCACACTCTCTTCGCCATAAGAATAATACAAATGTAAACATAACGCAGTGAAATCTTCCATTTTAGCTGTTACCACATTTAAATTCCGTCCACCTAACAAACCCCAAAGACAATGGCGAACACGGTAGAATATACACATCATGTTAATGTTACGTTTGTATTATTCTTATGCTGAATGGGAATAGTTAGAAATAAAACACGGCAACTGGCTTCTAGTACTGATTTTTAAATCGCCTATGGATATAAATTCTGTGCAGACAAGTTACGTGGTCTTAAATATTTGAAAGAATAAATAAATCTACAAAATACCCTTTCTTAACCCTTGTGGTGTGACCATGTATAATTTTAGTTAAAACCACCACAAAGTTGCTTTTATACTTCAGTTTAGGATTCTACATACAATTATTATTAGACACCCAGTAATACTGTTCCTCACAAATTTAACTTCTTCTTTCTTAATCAAAATATCCACGGGTGTACTGCCAGTCTATAGTGTCCAACAGGCTCAATATTTCGGCGATCATACATGTTGCCATCATCAGGTGAACTGACGGACTAAGCTCCTGGAAACGTGCCAGCACGGAGATCCTCACGCTACGGCGGCTCGGAGGGAACTGCGTTCTAGCCTGGTAGTGGGCCATTTAAAAACCCTTGGCCCGCGGAGCGACCCCTCCGGGGTCCGCGCCCCGTGCCGTGGTTGCGCAGTGCACCCAATTGCGACGGCGTGGTCGTCACTTCGTTACGTTTGCTAGATTTACTCTTAATTAACCCAATCGCTGGTTCCCAAGCTTTGCTAAGATTATAGCCACAGTCACGGTTTACGAGGTCATCACTTTTGCGAATTTCAATAGCTTCTCTAATGATGCAGTCGCAGTATCTCAACGTCTGTACCAGAATCCTAGTGCGTTCATACTCTATTGCGTGATTCTCCGACAATGGTCAGCGACCACCGACTTGCTCAGATACATCAATGGTGTGTGCCTCTGGTAGTCAACGCATCGATCCTCGACGGTACGCATCGTCTGTCCAATATATGACTTGCCACACTGACACGGAATCTGGTACACGCCGGCCTTCCTCAAACCGAGATCATCTTTGGTGCTCCCCACCAGTGCACGAATTTTATTCGGCGGACAAAACCTAACCTAACCTGGTGTTTCTTGAAAATGCGGGCGACGTTCCTCGTGAGTGCACCGGTATATGGAATGTACACAGTGCCTACCTCCTCCCTCGTGTTTTCATTTGTTTCCACAGGTTGTGCTGTAGTGGTTTGGCAGAGAGCCCACTGAATCTGCCACTCTGAGTACCCATTTTTTCGGAATAGTTTTCAGGTGTGCAGGGGTAGTCTCACTGCGTTGGAGGTAGTGCGCACCCTATGTAGTAGAGTTTTAAGTACCCCATTCCTCTGTGAAGGGTGGTGACAGCTGTCTGCGTGTAAATGCAGATCAGTGTGCTTTGTCTTCCGATACACACCATGACACTGGGTGTCATTGGCTCTTCTCTTGACCAAAACGTCAAGGAACGGCAATTTACCATCCTTTTCAGCCTCCATAGTGTATTTGATGTTGGGGTGTATGGAGTTCAGATGTGTAAGGAAGTCAAGGAGTTTATCCATACCATGTGGCCAGATGACGAAAGTGTCATCCACGTAACAGAAAAAGCAAGTAGGTTTCCATTCAGATGATACCAGGGCTTCCTCCTCGGAGAATCACGCAATGGAGTATGAACGCACTAGGATTCTGGTACAAACGTTGAGATACTGGGACTGCATCGTTAGAGAAGCTATTGAAATTCGCAAAAGTGATGACCTCATAAACTGTGGCTGTGGCTATAATCTTAGCAAAGCTTGGGATTCAGCGATTGGGTTAATTAAGAATAAATCTAGCAAACATACAGAAGTGACGACCACGACGGACAGAGCCTTTACATCGGCTTCATCTCAGACGCCGTCGCAATCGGGTCCACTGCGCGACCACGGCACGGGGCGCAGACTACGGAGGGGTCGCTCCGTGGGCCGAGGGTATTTAAATCGCCCACTACTGGGCTAGAACCCAGTTCCCTCCAAGCTGCCTTAGCGTGCGGATCTCCGTGCCGGCGTGTTTCCAGGAGCTCGGCTCGTTAGTTCTCCTGATGATGGCGACATGTATGATTGCCGAACTATTGTGCCCATTGGACACTATAGACCGGCAGTACACCCGTGGATATTTCGATTATCAAATACGCCGGTAGAAAGTAAAGAATTCTTCTTTCTTGTCAGGCCCGAGCAATCGTCTCCGAAGTAATAAGTTGTAAGAAAAAGGAGACCCATAATAATGTAATGATTATTTCACTGATAAATAAAAACACTTCAAAGTTTTCAGTGCTGAATTACCAAAAGGGTTTATTGGAACACCAATAATACATCACATTGTAATTAACAGAGTTAACATCTCTCAAATAAAACTTGAATAACTCCTCTTAGCAATTAGTCCTTCTCTTACCATCTCACAATTCATAATCCTAAAGACAAAAGAGAACCAATATCTCCAGTCCATCGATCTTATATAATTAAAACTCAAGAAAAATAAGATATATGAATTAATTTCCTTCTTTCATGTGCCTTGGACTTGAAGTTTAACTGCCCGGACATCCACCTGGACAAACAAAATTATCGAGGTCAGTACTCATAGCATTTAAAAAATCTCACAAATAAATTATTTGATCATCTTGGGTCGTTCAGGAGTAATGTAATGCAACTTGTTACACTGCATACCGCCTTCTCAGACTCAAGATGTCAAATTATTTTATTACATTCCTTCCTATTACAGTTTATAAATAGTCTATTTCTCGAAGGTCTCTATACACCTAAGTATTTAGAAGAAAACTTTCCTGGTAGGATAAATTTATATTAAAAATAGAAAACGGATGACTTACCCAAAGCACAGGCCCGTCGACAGACACACACAAAATCACACTCAAATACACATGCAAGCTATCGCCACCACTGGTAGCTTCTTAAGGAAAAGAGGAAGGAAGGAGGGGAGAAAGGTAAGGATACGGGTTTTAAGGAAGTGGAAAATGAGTCATTCCAATCCCAGGAGTGGAAGGACTTACCTTAAGGGGATAAAAGGAAAGGCAAACAAGCGCGCACACTAAAACACACACACACACGCACGCTAACACAACACGGTAGACATTTGTAGAAAGCAAAGAGATTGGACAGAGATAACAGTTTTTAATATAAGTATTACTATTGATATTCTAATACCATATTTCATTATTGGTTCTATTTATGCATAACGTTTCATAGTCAGCTAACAGGCTGAATATGCATAAAGCATAGTTATTTGATTTAAACAAACACTGGACAAGCAACTCTAGATTGTCCTCTGTTCTGAATGGTAGGAGAATTATCTTTTAATTAATTCAAATTATTTCATTATCTTTTTATGTTAAAGAAAATCATGAAAAAAAATCTTTCAAACCATTTTTAAACCTGAATTTCATTGGTACTTAGAACATTTGGTATGTGAGGGTTTGCACATTCATCTACCAAAAGTGAAGTCAATACTTCTGTTTCCTATATGAATCATCCCACTGGGAACCATGGAGCAACGTTCCAAAATAAGAAAGATAGGGAGAGACCCTCTTAATCCCATCCATTAGTGGTAAAAAAAAAAAAAAAAAAAATTAGGTGACAGCAAGCGCCTACTTGACTGTCCACCCCAACATCTATCTGGGTTAGGCCCTCTCATTAGGTACCTAAAACCATCAGGCCCTCTTATTAGGCACCTTACCATGGGTAGTAGCAACATCTGTGGGTCTACCTACCCTCACCAACATCCTCTCACTCCTAACTCCACACCACTGGAGACCACATTTTCAAGCCACCTCCCTTTCATTCACTCAGAAATTACTCCTGTCCCATAAATATTATTTTATACCTCCTATGTGTTATGAATGTGCACTCTCAAATAATTTTTTTCCTGCTTTACTCCCTCTTCTCGAAGTGAGCATACCAATGAGTAAAACATATGTATTTCTATTAATAAAAAAGTATTTCCTCACTACCTACCATCAAGTCCACTTCATATCATCAGAAGCCTGTATTTCCTTACTATCTGTGGGTGTGTGTGTGTGTGTGTGTGTGTGTGTGTGTGTGTGTGTGTAAAAAAAATGTACTGTTGTAATGTATGTGTTAACTTGTGTACCAGTGTAAATTAAAATGCATGTGTATTTAATTGTAAACCTAGTACTGTGTTGATCCTCTGGCGAACCTCGCAGGGTAAACACTGGGGTTTGAAGTCAGCGGGGGGGGGGGGGGGGGGGGGAAAAAAAAAAGAAAAGCCTGACGTGGAAAAGAAGGGTCTTAGCAGTCAAGACTATTGAATAATGGAAAGGGGACTAAAAGACAGGTGCTGTATAAATGAGTAGTGAGAAAGCAAAAGAAAGAGCTGGAGGTTGGAGCCAATGATACATCCAGAAAATATATATCTAAGTATAAAATATGTTACAGGTGAACCACACAAATATGTAATTTAAAAACGTCATATCAGATTTTTGTTTTGTCAAATCATGAAGAAAATTGTTACACAAGAGGAATCTTTCAAACATCTGCTTAATCCATTGTCAATTCACACACTGGTAATGGGAATAAAGGAGCTTTATTTCATAAAAGATACAGGGATTATGAATTTAACAACCTACAATGTAATCTCTGACATTCATGGTCTAAATCAATTATCAAGTTCTATACCAATACATTTGTCAATGCACAGCTCATTCCATTATGTTAAGTAGAATATTTTAAAAATATTAAAGAAAGAAAAACAAAGAATAGTAAAAGAAAAAAGGAATTTGTCCCTCAGATAACGAAAAGGAAGGAAAAGGGCAAATAACTGGCTTCCTGGTGGTCGTCAAACCACCTAATCAGCCTGAGTGGGCTTATAAGGTTTCATTGCATTAATATTGCATAAACCTTTGTGTACTTTTGTATCAGGATCTTGTAAATATGCAGGTTTTGGATGAGGTAAGTCCACTATAATAAAAGAACCACACCATTTATGAAAAAATTTACTAGTCTGTTTCTTTATACTAGAACTAAGTTGGAAATTTCTAACAAGTACCAGATCACCAATTTTTAGTTTTGGAATACTAGCTTTTTCGTTGTTTTGTCGAAGCCTGTTTTGTGCTGCTCTCTTTAATTCCACATTTTTCTGTACTTGTAAAGCACTTCCTTAAAGCATGGTGGCCAAGTAAAATACCTTAATAGTGGTTCACCTATAAACTTTTTATTTAGTATTTCTAAAGTTGTCAATCCCATTGACAAATGAGGCAATTTATTAAGTATAGTTTGGAATTCAGGTATTAAAGTAGACCAGGTCATACGTTTATGAGAACAATGTGTCCTTCATAAACGTGATATTTCTTTCATGATTCTTTCGGATGGGTTTGACTGAGGATTACATTTAGAAATGGCTTCATCTTTTATTCCGTTCCAGGTTAAATATAATTTTACATATTTAGACCAACACTCTACTACTACAAAGATGTGATCCACACCACCTCTTTCTGAAGGTAAGGGACCATACAAATCACAAGTGGTAATGTCATTTAGATGTTTAGTTATAATAGGGTATAACAGAAAATGAGCATGTTGATTATTATCCTTCACTTTTTGACACAAAATGCAAGATCTTCAATTTTTTTATTACTTTTTTACTCATATTTATAAAATAATAAAATTTAATCATATGTTTTATGCACTTCCATATTCCGAAGTGTCCATACCCTTCGTGAATATACCATATTAATTCTGTCTGAACACTCAGGAATACACACTTTCGAATGATTACTGTCTGAACTTTTCCGCCAGAACAATACTCCATCAATAATTTTAAAATGCTCTTCTTTCCCTTTAGCAGAATCAATAAACTTATCCTTTTAGAAAGAGTCATCTTTGACATCTATAAGAATTCTATTGGCTAATTTTCTTACTTTGTCATTGGCATAACTAAGTTTCATAAAATTTATACCGAACAAAATCCCCTTGTTTTCATTAATGCGAACCTTGTCCAATGCTAAAGGAAGTCTACTAAGGGCATCTGGAACTATATTCTTAGACCCTTTTATATATTCAATGTCTATATGGAAGTTTTGTAAAAATAACATTCACCTCATTAATTTACTGTGTAATAGCCAACTTTCTAAAAGGAAAGACAAAGTCTGGTGATCAGTATAGGTAATCACTTTAGAATTCCATATTAGATTATGAACCTTTTCCATACTCCATACAATTGCTAACAACACCTCCTCAGTAGTTGTATAATTTCTTTCGTGATTATTAAGGCATCAACTTGTAAATGCAATAGTCCTGTGCTCTCCCTCCTCTGGATCCCTTGATCCTTGAAACAACTCTGACGCAATACCATAACACGACGCGTCTGTAGCTAGCTTAAAAGGTAAGTTCATCGTAGGAAGTTGTAAGATAGAATGATTTACTAAAGTGTCTTTTATTTCTTGGAACGCGCTTGAATCTTCTTCAAACCATTTCCATGCTGTATTCTTTTTTAATAAATTACAGTTGCCATATTTTGTGGTGTGACTGTGTATAATTTTAGTTAAAACCACCACAAAGTTGCTTTTATACTTCAGTTTAGGATTCTGCATATAATTATTATTAGAGGCCCAGTAATACTGTTCCTCACAAATTCAATTTCTTCTTTCTTGTCAGGCCCGAGCAATCGTCTCCGAAGTAATCAGTTGTAAGAAAAAGAAGACTCATAATAATGTACTGATTATTTCACTGATAAATAAAAACACTTCAGAGTTTTTAGTACTGAATCAACAGAAGGGTTTATTGGAACTCCAATAATACATCACATTGTAATTAACTGAGTTAACATCTCTCAAATAAGACTTGAATAACCCTTCTTAGCAGTTAGTCCTCTCACCATCTCACAATTCATAATCCTAATGACAAAAGAGAACCAATAGCTTCTTTTCCTTGAGTGTTAATTTCCTTCTTGCATATGCTTTTGACTTGAAATTTTAACTGCCCGGACGTTCACCAGGACAAACAAAATTATCCGGGGCAGTACTCATACTTATAGCTTTTAAAAAATCTCACAAATAAATTATTTAATCATCTTGGGTCGTTCAGGAGGAATGTAGTGCAACTTGTTACACTACACCCTTCGGAATGCCCAACAATCTGCGTGTTAAGTACTTTTTCATGGTTGTGAAATGTCTTCATAGCAATAACAAGTACACACATGTCGAATAAACGGGGATTTCTCTGCGTCTAAAAGGTCCTGTCCCTCACACATGGAATGCCTGATTTGTCACTATAAAATTATTTAACATTTACACATCGTATTTTTTAAGAATCTATTTTTCCAACTTCGAAAACATCTACTCATCTTTTCAGATTTTATTCTTGACTCTTCGCCCTTGAAGTAACAAAAAAAAAAGTAATAATAATAATAATAATTCGTAATCCTTTCCTTTCTAAGACTTCATTGTGCAATTATTTTTTATTTCATCAAAATGAAATGGTTTGAAATAGAGTGAAAAAAGTATATTATTATCTTTTAGTGCTTCTTATATTTTAGAGCATCTAAATAACATGTATCTCAAAATGTTTCATACAAATTTCTTTTAGGGGGTATTAAAAAATCCTTAAGATTTAAAATAAAAATCGAAATGAAATTTTAAATTTTCCGTAATATTGTCACTTGGGATCCATCCCAGAAGGCTTTATCTTCATCACTGGCTGTGAAGAGTAGTAATTCTTTTTAATTACATGTACTTGAGTTCACAGATTATTTGGGTTCGAGATTCGGAAGATTAGATCCAGGTTCGGAATTCGGCTCAAGTTTTATTTAAGATTCGGTATTCGGATTTGATTCAGTAAAATTGGGGTTCGACCCATCCCTAATTTTGTACATTATGCAAGACAGCCTTATTTTGAATACTCTCCTATAAATAAGACATGTTATTAGAAAAAGGAGATGGACAGAGAGAGAAGGGATATGAGAGTTACTAACTCAAAGCTTGAACAAATAAATAAATACCCGGGCAACACTGGTTTTTCAGCTAGTAGGTCTATAATCATATGTGAAGTGATGTCACATTTATCACAAAATGGACTGGCTGCCATACTATAACTCAAAAGCAGAATGTAATGGAAAAACGGTGTTTCTGTAAAGCTGATGATAATTGTGCAAAGTTTATGGAGCAGAGTAAACCTGGAACTTGAGGAATCAGACTGTTGCTTACATAGGCAACTAAATCAGATTGTGGAAACATTTTTTTCAAAGGTCAGACTTTTAATGGAAGTTCAACCAGAATCTTGAAAAATCATTTGTCATTATTGGTAAAGCATTTAATTGCAAAGGAAAAGTAACAGTGAAGTGGCCGAATGTTCTAAGGTGCCTTGCTGCGGAGCACACAGTTGCTCACCGTCGGAGGTACAAGTCCTCCCTGTTGCATGATTGTGTGTCTTTGTCCTCAGGTTAGTTTAAGTAGTTTTGATATCAGTTCCTAGGCTTACAGAGTAGTTAAGTCCCATAGATTTACTGACATTTGAACATTTGCTAAAGGAAAGGGATTCACATAAAAGAGATTTTTAATTAGGAAGAAAATTTTATTCAGTAGACACAAACTTTTTTGCTAAATTTAAAATATTTTTGCAATAATTTTTACAGTTACATAATCTTTGAAATATTCCCTCACTGTTTGATATCGTTGAATTGAAATATAACAATTACTATAGATAACTACAACACAAAAATTTAGTTTTAATAGTTGAAAACTACAACACATTACAAGAAATCATTTAGTGAAAATTACTTTATGTAGTAATCTGCTGCCATTCTACAATGGTGTGCAAAACTTAAGGACAGAAGTAACTTTCACGTGATGTAACACTAAAAAGTAACATGGTTGGACGAAACTTCATTCATATAAGTGCTGCATTGTTGTTGTAAATGTGACATGATAGACTGGGAGTATAGACTTATATGATACCAATTTCAGTACTGTGTAATGTAAATTACCACTTCTGTTTATTGTTAAACCAACAGCTGCAAGACTTTTCCTCTAGAGTTGTATTTCCACTAGTCCCGCTAAAATGAGACACATAAAATACTACAATATTTAAATACAAAAGTTAATGTCTTGATTGTTCTATATTAGGATTTTCAATTTTGATGACTTCTTATTATACAACTGTATTTGTAAGTTCATTGTACTTGAATTCTAAATATTGTGTATATTTTAGTAATATGAAAATCATGAGTTAATTTTTTGTAAATCAAAAGTATTACAAATAGGTTATATTGTATAAAGAAATAAAGATATTAATTTGTGTATATTAATACTGTAATTATCTTTTCACTTTTATCACCTACTTTTTTGTATTTGAATATCTGTTTTGTCAAAACTCCATCAGTTGTAATTTGTAATGGATCATCCACTGTGGACCCCCTCAGCCGGCTAAAACAAGGCACAGAAGACCATGACTCGTGAATACTGACAGCGCTATTGGAGATTTCCATTAATTCCATACTGTAGGGAAACGTGAATGTAGAAGGAGTAAATCTGGTGTGTGTTGAATATAAAGTGTACTTACAGAAATTACTTGCAATTTAGGTGTTAAAGAACATTGATTGTGACGTTCTTAAGAAAGACGTTGGACAGAACATTCGAGAAATGTTCATAAAAAATAAAGAAATAAAAATGATATTAACTGAAATTCACTCGCAGATGTTACTATAAAGTTATAAAGACTGTGTAAAACAGCATTACTTACATTGTAATTAGGCTGGCACTAATTAAAAATGAAATCTTGTGTAAGATACAAATTGTTCGATCTTGTGTTTGTATATTTTGGAATGACAAAGATAAAAACTATTATCATAAAAACTCACTGGTGTTTGTGCAGAAACTATGTCAATGTTAGTAGAGTTATTCATTCATTCAGTATTTAATTAGATATCCACATCTTAAAGCATTTGATTGTTTGTAAATAGTATAGTACGAAATTAGCAAAGAAATTAACGAAGAAAAGCTATAACATTGTATAAATATAATGTACTGTGTATTCGGGTTAAATTACATTGTATGTTTTAATTAACACTAACTTTTGTAATTGTAAATCAACATCTGTAATTGTTATAACAATCACCCTACAACATAGTAGTTGATATATACACAGATACATATACATATATTAAGACGAAAAATTCCTAGCAGGAAAAATTAAATATAAAAAATAGACAAAGATTACTCACCAGGCGAAAGAGCACAGGTGTAACAGCATCACAAATAAATAAATGAATACACACACACACACACACACACACACACACACAAACGCAAGCTTTCGCAACCCAGTTGCTTCTTCAGGCAGAAGGGAAGGAGAGGGAAAAGGAAATGATGAGGGTTTTAAGGAAGGGGGTAAGGAGCCATTCCAATCCCGGGAGAGGAAAGACTTACCTTGGGGGAAAAAAAGGAGGGTAAACAAATGCACACACACCCACACATTCACACAGACACAAGTACACCTACTTGTCTCTGTGTGAATGTGTGGGTGTGTGTCATTTGTTTACCCTCCTTTTTTCCCCCAAGGTAAGTCTTTCCTCTCCCGGGTTTGGAATGGCTCCTTACCCCCTTCCTTAAAACCTGTAACTTTAATATGTAACAGTTTCAAACAATGCCATATAATTGGGTGACCAGAAGTAATCATATAAAAAAAAATAATAAAGTGGTCAAACAACTTAAAAAAACAGAAGAAAAACTAAGAAATTTAATAAACGACTTCATTATTAATACAGAAAACATACATAGCGGCCCGTTCAAACGGTCAATACGAATGAGTCTTTATGTATTTTCACTTTGTAAACAATTCGAGGTTAAATTTTACTTACCATATGGCAGTTTTGTAATGTTGGCAACAAAACGTATCGAAGTCCGATTAAATTAGATTAGTTTTTTTTTTTTTTTTTTTTTTTTTTTTTTTTTTTTTTTTTTTTTTTTTTTTTTTTTAGCTGATAATATAATAATACTAATATAGTATGAGTACATGCATCATTTGGTACAATTTAGAAATTCATTAATGGAGTAGAAGGATTTGCGAACCAGAAAGTCTTTTAGTTTCCTCTTAAACTGATCTTTATTTGTAGCTAATTTTTTTATACATGATGGTAAATTATTGAAAATAGAAATTCCTGAGTAGTGGACTCCTTTTTGAACTAAAGTAAGTGCTTTTAAGTCTTTGTTTAGATCATTTTTATTCCTAGTATTGTATGTATGAAATGAGCTGTTTGTTGGGAAAATGGGTATATTATTTATGACAAATTTTATTAAGGAATAAATATACTGAGAGGCAGTAGTTAATATACCCAGTTCTTTGAAGAGGCTTCTACAGGACATCCGTGAATTTACTCCACAAATAATATGTATTACACGTTTTTGGACTCTGAAGACTTTTGACTGACTTGAAGAGTTACCCCAAAATATTATACCATATGACATTAGGGAATGAAAGTAAGCAAAGTATGCAAGCTTTGTTATTTTAATGTCTCCTATGTCTGATAACACTCGTATTGAAAATACAGATTTTTTGAGTCGTTTTTGCAGTTCGGTGGTGTGCTCCTCCCAACTAAATTTATTATCAAGCTGTATTCCCAGGAATTTAATACTGTCAACCTCTTCTATCTGCTCTGCTTCATACTTAATGCATATGCTCATGGGAAATCTCTTACATGTTTTGAACTGCATGTAGGAGACTTTTCATAGTTTGATGACAATGAGTTGGCTTTAAACCATTTATTAATATTCATGAAAATATCATTAGCAGCCCTTTCTATAACTATGCTTGACGTACTTTTTATTGCAATACTTGTATCATCTGCAAACAAACGAACTCTGCTTCTGGTAGTGTAACTGATGAGAGGTCATCAATGTACACAAGAAAAAGCAATGGCCCTAAGATGGATCCCTGTGGGACACCACATGTAATTTCTTCCCAATCCGATGATGACTGTTGGCTTAATTCACTAGTCACTTGCACTGACACCCTTTGTTTCCTGTTAGTGAGGTATGACTTGAACCATTTTGCAGCATTTCCCGTGACCCCATAGAATTCTAATTTACTTAAAAGGATGTTATGGTTCACACAATCAAAATCCTTTGACAAATCACAGAAAACACCTGCTGCTTGAAATTTATTATCTAATGAATTAAGTACATTCTCACTGTAAGTGTAAATAGCCTTGTCGATATCGGAACCTTTCAGAAATCCAAACTGTGTCTAGACAATATGCCATTTGAGGTTAAATGGTTGAGAAGCTGCTTGTACATTACCTTTTGTAGAATTTTTAAGAATGCAGGTAAAATTGAAATGGGTCTGTAGTTTGATGGTATCTCTTTATCCCCCTTCTTGAATAGAGGTTTAATATCCGCATATTTTAGCCAATCAGGAAATGTTCCCGTTATAATAGACTGGTTACACAAATAACTTAAAATTGTGCTAAGTTCACAAGAACAAACTTTAATTAACTTAGCTGATATATCATCATAACCACTAGAAAGCATTGTTTTTAAATATTTTATTATGGAAGTTTTTTCTTGTGGTGAAGTGAGTGACATATTCATGTATGTGAAGTTATTTGTAAATGCTAGTTTCAAATGTTCAAGGGCATTATTTACTGAGCCAGATAATACCATACTATCAGTAACAGATATAAAGTACTTGTTAAATAAATTTGCCACACTATGCCCATCAGTTACTAATGTCTCATCTACTCTTAGTGCTATCTGCTCTTGTTCCTTTCTGGTTCTACCAGTCTCCATTTTCACTACATCCCATATTGTTTTTATTTGGTTTCCTGATGTTGCTATCTTCTTTTCATAGTGCGTTTGTTTAGATGCCTGAATGCCTTTTTTAAATATTTTACAGTATTCCTTATATTTAGTTAAATCCCCATCATTGCAACTACTCTTGGCTGATAGATACATTTTCCTTTTTGTCTTACATAAAATCTTGTCTAATCCATGGTTTTATTATAGACTTCTGTTTAATTCAAGTTACTTTTAGAGGAAAACAGTTTTCAAACATGATACTAATATTATTAATGAATACATTATATTTTTCATTCATGCCATGAGCACTATATACATCTTTCCAGTTCATGTCTTTGAGGAGTTTTCTAAAATTTTAAATTTTTGGTGGGCTGACTACTCTCCTGTATGTACATTTTTGCAGTCTTCATAATCTGTTTGGAATCTATACCTAACACAAGGAGCTGCATGTCATGATGTGATAGGCCGTTTATTATTGGTTTTATGATATGATTTTGTTTCTTTGATTTGTCTACAAACATATTATCAATTGCTGTCCTAGCGGTTTTAGTTATCATAGTTGTTAAGTTTACGGTATGTGTTAGGTTGAAAGACAAAGTTATCTGTATTAAAGTCACCAGCAATCAGGATTTCTTTATTTCTTCCTGTTAAATAACCCAATAGAGCTTCTAGATGATTTAAGAATAGATTATAATTTCCTGCAGGTGCTACAGTTACTATTATATAGCATCTGTTATGGAATTGTACTTCTGTTGCACAAGCTTCTAAAAGCTGCTCTAGACAGAATTTATTTATATCAATATTCTTGAATTTATAGCAGTTTTTAATGAATGTGGCAACTACTCCTCCCTCCATATCTACTCTACAGAAGTGTGATTCTAAATTAAATCCTGGAATGTTTAACATATCTATACCATTGTCTTCTAAACGACAGCTTCTAAACGAGATATTTGTATATCAAATAAAGTGTTACAATCACATAGTGACTGGTTTTCGATGTACTTTTTCAATTAACGATTTCTAAGCATTTTTCTAATATTACATGTAAAAAACCATTGTCACACCTCTGAACTGTTTACAAACCAAAAAACAGAAAGACCATTCACCTCCCATCATTCATCGCGCCGCTACCAACAACCGCAAGTCAAATAGCAGCTGCCGACATGGAAACTGCACTTTAACCTTCCAAATAAATATAAATTGAAAGAGTAAGAAATCATGAAATAAAACCACTGCACTTTGAGTCCTTCCTCCGGTGTGTGTGTGTGTGTGTGTGTGTGTGTGTGTTACTATCATCTAGGGACAGTAGTGCGTCGGACCCCAGTTACCCGTACTAACCAGTGAGTTCAATACTAAACTAATTGATAGATGTCTCTACGGTCGCAAGCTATGTCCTGCAGAGACGCCATTTTCCATTTCATATTTTCATGCATTACTTCTTATAACTCGTGTGTTGATAGTTCATACGGCATACTTAAGAGGTAACAAAATCACATCGTTCTTAGTACAATTAGTTGTAAATTACAGTCAGTAAATGCCACTTTGGTGAGGAACGCTTGATATTGATGACAATGTAAGACAGAGCATTTTGCCCATGTGCTCCTTGTAGCGTAGCGGATAAACGCGTATATTTGACGAGCTGCTAAGCATCGGCGGTGGTTTGCTTCCTGGTTCAGACATTTTTTTTTCTTTTTTACCTTGACTCCTAAAAGTTTTCTTACACTGTTGTTAATTAAAATGAATTTACATTTTGCGTTATGTCGACATATTTACGTATACAAGCGCTTTCTCTAAAAAGAGCGATTCTTCTCTTTAGTGAAAATACCGTGAAATATGGGACAACGAATTGTAAACATTGTCTTGTGAACTACCTGCACATAAACTAAAGAGACACTATAATAATTAATGTTCTAAACGTCATGCTGATTCAAATAATTTTATATATAGATTACACACTAGAGTTATGTGGCAACTAGCGTTTCTTAATGAGACTAAAGTGCCTTGTTCCTTTTTTGCAACAACTGTTAACACGATCTTATGCCCTATATGCATTGTTTGAGAGTAATTGCGCTAGTACTGTAGCTTTTTAACTGATCTCAAGAGCGTTGTATTTTCTAGTAAATCTATGAAACTGTTGTATCAGCATGTCATTTGCAACATTCACTATAACAATGTGCCCGAACTTTATGTGCAGGTACTGTAGTTCAGAAGACAGTGTTTACAATATGTTCAACCATATTTCACGGCATCTTCACTAAATAGAATAAACGCACTTTTAAGAAAAAGCTGTTGTACTTGCAAATATGTCGGAATATTGCAATTCGTACCTAAGCTTTCCCATGTCAGGCATTGGCTCCTGTCACCTACATTACCACCAAAAATTTACTAAATCAACCTACAAAATAAAATATCTAGCGCCACCGCCACTTTCACCGTAAGCTAAATTGACATAATATCGCCAATTTTTCAGGCGCCACCGTCAACGAAAACAGAATACATTCAGTTTCCTCTAAAAGCCGATCTTTTCTGTCACCATCTGTGAAATAACAACAATTTTTAATACACCAGTGCCATTCACTCTCATGCAAATGACACTCGAAAACTAACACGTGACTATTCTCAATAACAAAACAGAAATTCATGTAGAACCTCAGCACTGCTTTCCGCTTTATTTATCAGGAAAGTATCTTCTACTTTAAGCTCCGTTTACACCGAAGCGAACACAAGCAAACGAGCAGCAGCGAACGAGAATTCACTCTGGTGTAAACGCAATGCGCTCTGTGTTCGGTCACGCTGGGCTCGCATTCGCAAGTGCTCGCTTGTGATCCGCTGGCTGTCGGTTTCAGGGCGAACCATCAAAGGACGTTCGCGGCCGACTGCGAACAGCGGACAAACTGAAGAGCGCCTTGGCGACCATTGTGGTGGCAAACTTCCGCGCGAACTTTAAATGTGCATGAGATTCTTTTGATCAGAGAGAGTATTCATTTGAGTTAAGTCGCGAAAACTATGTCTAATTGAAATATATAACTACAAAACAGCTACAGACTCCTGGAATATACAGCAACTGTCGGTTGTGCGTATATTTATTACACATACAGTGTAGAAATTGGCCAACAGTGTTTCCTCCTCCTAACGAAACCGAACCATAACATGTAGTTTTTTGGCATGCTAAGTACAGCATGTGAATGGAATTTATCATCACGATTATTTGGCACTTTCTCAGCATATTCTACGATTGTGAAACTTTTGTACAAACATTAATTTCGGAAAAGTTTCACACTTTACGTCTTTGCTTTAGTGTGGTATTCTCCAATATTTAGATTTTTCATAGCATCAAAAAATCAAACAGGGCTGCCTGAAACAGCTAATGTCATTAATCGATTGTGAAAGTGAAATATGTCATCAGGTACATAACTGAAAAATAGCTTCTTACCTTGTGAATACAGCAACCAGTCACTACCAAATTCTTTTAAGAACATGAATTATGCCATTACTTTTTCTTAACTAATGCATCTAACATTAGCATTAGGGTATCTAGCAAGAATATGAGAATTTTTAATGCTGTAAGCTAAATACTTTACAGTAGCGTGAACTGCTCAAAATTCAACACCTAATGTCGTAGGGTTCACAAAGTGCATCCAGTGTGGCTATGTGTCATTCATATATGGAACTATACAATTTTGCAAACCCCTTTCAGTTGTTATACATATATGTAAATCAGATTAAATTCTGAATTTCAAAGTTGCTAATGTCAATTTCATAAACAAAAATTCGAACTGCAGTGACCCCAATAGTTATTTTACTCAATCAAAAAATGAAACTTTTTGAAATTCCTGTCCTCCAGTACTGCCTAAAGTAGCTCCTTTTTAAGAGTTACCAGTATTGTAAAAGCCTTTTAATTATTTCATTCAATCCTATATTGTCTTGACTAAAAGTCTGTTGAGCAAGAGTAACTATCTCTGAACACAAGTGGTACGACTACTTGTATTCCTGAGAAATATAAATGGGAAGACAGTATTCGACCTTTTTATTCCTTTGGTAAATTGATTTATGCATTTAAATACTGAGCAGCTCTTCACCATTGTGCTTCATGTACACTGCAATATTCAAGACATGACTATCAATTGTGTATATATCCCTTGCCACTACCATGGAGGCCGGGCGAAGGTTCAAATTATCCCACGACAGCAGCGCCGTTGGGGAGTCTAATTATTTTTACAAGGTATTTGAGAACACAGAGACACAGCAGTCTCTGTGTGCAGTTGTTTGGAAGGTGTGTAGGCTGCTACGAATTTGGTTGATTCGCTGGTCAATTGGTGGGTAGGATGATACTGAGAGTTCCAGCTCCACTTATTTCATATTCTGCTACGAATTCATTTCTCCTTATTTTGAAGGCATGGCAGTTGCAGGAAAGAACACATGAGAGTACACTTCCATTTAGGCATTGACAGATTTCTTACGAAACTCACTTGGTTACAATGAACAGCAATTTATGCTCACAAGTCACATGTGCACAACATGAAACCTATAAAGCCAAGTGTCTAGCATGATAATTTAAATCCGGAACTGAAATAAGTAATGGAAATTTTAAGTACTCACTATTTTCACTTGCTTATGGATCAATCCATGATAGGGTGACCAACTTTTGATCACGGGTTTAAGGGAGATGACCAAAATCTGATAACGATTATAAGGTAAATAGAGTCACAGTAAATTTCAACTACACAAATAAACGTATTTCCTTAGAATGAATGACTATATTGACGTACCTACAGCTACATAGATACTCTGCAAATCACATTTAAGTGTCTGGCAGAGGGTTCATTGATCACTTTCATAACCTTTCTCTACTGTTCTCTACCGTTCCATGCTTCCGTTTTCGATCTGATTTCTCTTATTTTATTAGGATGGTCGTGTAAGTGAGTGCTAGCAAAATATTTTCACATTCAGAAGTAAGAGTCGGTGATTGAAATTTCGCAAATATATCTCACTGCAACGAATAACGTCTTTCTTTTAATGATATCCACCTCAAATCGTGCAACATTTCCGTCCTTCTCTGCCATTCTCAATGTCTTCCGTCAGTCCCACCTGATGAGGGTCCCACACTGGCAATGAAACGTAACCTTTGGTTCGCCTTCCCCACATTTTCAATGTGTTTTCTCCATTCTACGTTGTTCGTAATTTGAACTCCTAGGTATCTGGTAGAATTTACAGCCTTAAGGTTTGACTGATTTATCGTGTAATTGAAGTGCAGCGGATTTCTTTTAGTAGACATTTAGTGTTAATTGCTCATTATCGCACCATGTAGAAATTTTGTCTCAATCGCTTTGCAGTTGCTTTTGATCTTCTGTTGACTTAACTAACCGATAAACGACAGCATCATCCACGAACAGTCTAAGGGAGCTATCCAGATCGTCTCCTAAATCGTTTATAAACACAAGAGTAGCGGACCTATAACGCTTTCCTGGGGAACGCCAGATATCACTTCTGTTTTACTCGAAGACTTACCGTCAATTACCACGAATTGTGTCCTTTCTGATAGGAAATCATGAATCCAGTTGCACAATTGGGGCGATATTCCATAAGCACACAATTTCATTAGAAGCCGCTTGTGTGGTAGTGTGTCAAAAGCCTTCCGGAAATCCAGAAATATGGAATCGATTTGAGATCCCTTGTCATTGGCACTTATCACTTCAGGTAAATAAAGGGCAAGCTGTGTTTCGCAAGATCGATACTTTCTGAATCTGTGTTGACTATTGGTTAATAGGTCGGTCTCTTCGAAGTATTTCATAACGTTCAATTTCATTAGAAGCCGCTTGTGTGGTAGTGTGTCAAAAGCCTTCCGGAAATCCAGAAATATGGAATCGATTTGAGATCCCTTGTCATTGGCACTTATCACTTCAGGTAAATAAAGGGCAAGCTGTGTTTCGCAAGATCGATACTTTCTGAATCTGTGTTGACTATTGGTTAATAGGTCGGTCTCTTCGAAGTATTTCATAACGTTTGATCAAAGAATATCTTCCAAAATCCTACTGCAAATTGACGTCAATGAGATTGGCCTGTAATTTTGGTGCTCACTCCTATGTCTTTCTTGAATATTGGAGTCACTTGGGCAACTTTCCAGCCTTTGGGTACGGATCTTTCACTGAGTGATCAGTTTTAAATGATAGCTAAGTATGGTGCTATTGCATCAGCATATTCTGAGAGGAATCTAATTGGTATACAATCTGGCCCAGGAGATTTGTTTTTGTTTAATGAATTAAGTTGTTTTACTACTCCAAGAACATCTACCTCTAACTTTTGCATGCTGGCAGCTTTTCTCAAAATGTTTATTTATTTATTTAAGCATCCACTTTATCAAATTATTGATATAGGATATTGCTTACAAGTTATTTACATAAGTATACAGATTTCTATATACAAATACGAATATATGGCACATTACAACAAAAATGAGTCATTACTATATAACATTTATTAAGTAGTTTTCAGCCTGTCTAAATAATAATTTAATCAACATTATACAATAAGTGACAATAGTTACAGTAGTTGTATGTGAGAAAACATGACATTAAGTTTAAGTTGACAGATATTCACTGAGAGTGTAATAACATTTATCTTGTAAATAATTTTTACAGCCAATTTGAACTTGAACTTGTTTTGATATGGTGAGGAAGTTTGTTGTACAAGTTTTTCCCCATTTGAAGAGGTCAGTTTTCTCGGAGTGTTCTTAGGTGCTCATTATGAAGGTCAAGTGTTTGTCTTGTGTCGTGTGTGAACTGATTTATTTGTATATACTAAATTGTTTTGTGCTACTGAAATCTTCTTAATATAAGTAACTATCTCAAGGATGTACAGATATGACAATAGTAATATTTGTAGCGCTTTAAAAAGCGGTTTGCAAGATTTCCTGGCTGTTGCATTTTCAATTGACCGTGTGATCCTCTTTTGTGCTACAAAACAGTATCTGCTTTCTGGTGAGTTCCCCCCAAAAATTAATCCATATTGCAGCAGTGACTCTGCTTGGGCATAATACACATGTTTTAATGTTTCTTTTCTTGTACACCTAGCAAGTATCTTTACACTATAGCATATTGTGTTCAACTTCTTGCTAATGTATTTTATGTGTGTGTCCCATTTCATAAAACCTTGAATTGATATGCCTAGAAATTTTTACCTCGTTTTTAATTTTTTATTAAAGAGTTTTATAGTGGGGGTTAGAGGATGTTACTGTTTTCTCTATATTAATAACAATATTGTTAGTGGTGAACCATTCTTCAATGTGTGAAGTGCAATTCTCTATTTCATGTTGTAGTTCTGCAGCTGTTTTACCTTTTATTAATATAATTGTATCATCTGTAAATTTTATATATTTCTGGGAGCTGCTGGACGTCTCTAGGTCATTATTAAAGAGCAGGAATAGCACTGGTCCCAAGATAGAACCTTGAGGCACACCGTATTTCATGTATTTTCTTTCAGATGGGAGGTATAAATATTACTTCCTTCCTGATGTGCAATTTCTATTATTTGCGCTCTGTTTTTAAGGTATGATATTACCCATTTATGTGCCAATTCCCTGATGCCTCCATATTCTAATTTTTTAAGTAGTAAGTTGTGGTCTATCATATCAAAAGCCTTTGTGAGGTCTAAAAATTCTACTGATACATGTTCTCTCTGGTCTATTGTAGACAAAGCTTCATTTACATAATCAAAAATGACTGTTTCTGTTGACTTTTGTTTTCTAAAACCACGCTGAGTATTTGATAAAAAATTATTTTCCTCTTTGAAACTAATGAGTCTTCTGTAAAAACAAAAACTTTTTTGTAATATTTTAGAGAACCCAGGCAGCAAGGATATTGGTCTGTAGTTTTTTTCATTTTTTTGTCTCCCTTTTTGAACAGAGATTTTACTTTAGCCCAATTTTAGTTTTTCAGGAAAAACACCATTTGACAATAAGGAATGGCAATGATGTGTTAGGGGCTTTGTTACTACTAAAGCATATTTTTTAAATAGGTAATCGGGAATATTATCAATGCTTGATGAAAATTTTGGTTTTAATTCTCTTATAAGATTCAGTATTTCCTTTTCGTCTGTTGGGTATAGGAAAATTGTTTTTCCAGATGAATAGTTTTTTTGTTGGTTTTTGTTTTCAGAAGCTGGTTTTTGTTGTTTATCTATTAGATTGTTTGCTATTTCTGTGAAGTAGACATTAAATAAATCAGCTACTCTGTGTGGGTCAGTAATTTCCTTAACAATAGTCCACATTGCTTGCATTGTATGTGTGGCTTTTTCTATGTAGCTGGAATTTGTTTGTTTCTTTGATTTTCTAATAATTTTATTTAAAATCTGTTTGTATTGTTTAAAATAAGTATCAAATTCTGGAGGGGTTTTAGTTTGCTTAGATATTGTATGAAGGACTCTTTTCTCCCTAAGTGATGTTAGTATGCCTGGTGTGATCCTACTACTTTTTATGTTGCTTTTCTTGATTTTTCTTTTCTTGGGTGGAAAGCATAATTCAAAATAGTGCTGGAAGATACTTAAGAATTTTTCAACCTTTTCATTTATGTCCCTGCAGCTATTAACTTCTTTCCATGATTCATTTGTTAAGTACTGAGTGAAAGTGTTTGTGTTTTGTACATTAAAGCTCCTTGTCATGGTTAGTAATGAGGTTTTACAGTGTAGAGGGAGATCCATTTGTATTGTTATATCTTGTGCCGTGTGATCTCCAAAGCCTGTGCACAATGTTTGTAATCCTATGGGACCAAACTAAGTTGTTCATCAGTCCCTAGTCTTACAAACTACTTAAACTAAGTAAAACTAACCTAAGGGCAACACACACATCCACGCCCAAGGGAGGACTCGAACCTCCGACGCGGGGGGCCGCGCGATCCGTAACGTGGCTACTCTCGTGCGGCCAGCTGTTTTATGTTCGAATACTGAAGTGTTCACTTCGTCTTCTTTGGTGAACGAATTTCGGAAAGCTGAGTTGAGTAATTCTGCTTTAGCAGTACTGTCATCAGTAGTATTACCATTGCTAGTTGCGAATTTTTGTAAAAGATTGCTAGTCTTGGGGATTCTGTGTTTTTTTATTTTATTTTATTTTATTTATTTTGCATGCGTTGTTCTTTGCTTCTGCAACAGTGATCTTACCTGTTTTGCGTACCACGGGGGGGGGGGGGGGGGTGTCTCAGCCCCCTCTTATTAATTTATTTGGTATAGATCTCTCGAATGCTACTGATATTGTATCTTTGAAAGTAAGCCACAACTGATCTACACTCGCATTTTTAGTTCTGCAAGACTGGAGACTCACTCAGGAAAGCATGAAGCGAATTTTTATTTGCTCTTTTGAAGATATATATATTATTTTTGGTGCATTTGGGAATTTCGATATTCAGTCTCGCTACTACAACTCTATGTTCGTTAATCCCTGTATCTGTTTTGATGCTCTTTACTAGGTCAATATTATTTGTAAACATAAGACACGGTTTTTAAGAGTCCAATGGCATTATTAAGACTTATTTCTGCAATAAATTCAAGAACAGTAAGTTAATAAAATCGTTGCTGCATTTCTAATTCGATTGCACTAAGCTGTTCAATAACATTCAGTGGTAGTAGGCCTACCAAAGAAACTGTCTTCAATTTTCATTTTCTCTGTGAGAGCGCGTTATGAAAACCGATTAACTTTAGAACCAAATGAAAATACAGACGAACACTTCAGAGTATATATTACATAACAATAAAGAAGTCAGCACGAATAGAAACATTACTCTAACTTTGTTTTCCATTGCTGGCAACCTGAGTGATCCATCAGTGCTGGCTGGCTCTTTCTAAGGGTTGTGAAACGTTATGTTGTGCGAGTCGATTGATTAATAACCAATGATACGCTTTTGTTTAAACTCTATAATTCGCTTTCCCGAGTCGTTACTTCCGTGTGTTGTCGTGGCATAAAAACGTTATCTCCTGACCAATATGGTGCGAGATCATCCTCGAGTCGGCAGTGTTGACCAAGAAACAAACATACATTTCCCCTCACAGATTCACTCATTCCAAAAGCCGCAGAAATACCCTAAGAAATCGGAAGTAGTATCGATTGTCGTAAAAAAGGTTTTCGCGATATCTCGCTGAGAGAAATTTAACTATCGATAGTACCTCACGGGTTTCGGGTTATAACAGCGATAACTGACGAAATATACAGTAGAAACAGACGAAAACTAAGGGAGATGGGGGAATTTAAAAAAAAAGTTGCTAAAATACGGGAGAACCTGTATGATACAGGAGAGTTGGTCGCCCTAATCCATGACAAAATGACAATCCTGCTACACCTATAGTGCCTATAGATGATAAAGTAACGGTATTTAAAAAAAAACAATAGAACAGGACTAATTATAAATATTATTTTATTACTATCATTTTTGCTAAAAAAGAGCACAATGTTAAAATCCGCCCTGACCCCCGACAAAGAGCTAAAAAAAGAGGACATGTCCAGATGAATCTTGATTTTTGTCACCCTACATGTAATACTATCGTTGTTGATATAGGCCTATAGTATCTCTTAGCTGCTTCTGCTTCTCCATGATGATATACAATTTCTGTGATATCTTATTCTGTGATGTGTTATATCTGGGTTAAGTTGTGTTTCTTGTATATGAAACAGTTAAGAGATCTTAACTGTTTAATATTCGAACACTAATTGAGAAATGAAGTAAATCTAATAATTCCCCAATCAATCAAATTCGAGATTCGAATAGCTTCAATGAATATGGTATACCGGTTCCTCAAATAATCGACATTCATCAAACTACGTGCATACATTGAAGAGAAATAAATAAGAGTTTGAAGTTGATTCTGGCTCAGCATATACATTTTTGCCAAGAGATAAATTTTTGAAATTAAACATAATTGAACCTTTAACCCAAACTATATTAGCTCTTCGATCTTATACCAAAAATGTTTTTGTCCCAGTTGGAAAAATCAGTGTAAATGTTAAATACAATGACAAAAGCATCAGAGATGAAATACATATTGTTCCAGAAGAATATTCTACCTTCATAGCGCGAGCATGGATTCGAAGATTACAAACTGACTTGCATGAGATAGATCAGTTGTAAACGGCATTAATGAAGGTGATGAAGTGAATGAATTAGTTTCCAGATCTTTAGAAGTACTTCAAGAGACAGTAGGATATGTAAAATGTTTCAAGTTTCATTTAAATTAAGAGAAAAGGCATCTCCTGTTATTCACCATGAATGAGATGTTCCATATGCACTCTATGACAGAGTTGAAAAAGAATTAGACTCCCTTGAAGCAGCTGGAATCATATCAAAGACAGAAACAACTGATTGGGGCTCACCCTTAGTTGTTATTCCTAAAGAAGACGGAGGTGTTCGATTATGTGTGGACTACAAGGTTGGTGTAAACAAATGCTTAACAAATGCACACTATCCAATATGAAAGATTCAAGAAATATTCAATAGTCATCGAAATTCGCGCTATTTTTGTCGATTTGATCTCTATAAAGCATACTTGCAAATACCAGTAGATGAGTAATTAAGTATCATTCAAACAATTTCCACCCACCATGGACTGTACAGAATGAACAGATTATTTTTTGGAATCAAGAAAGCACCAACAGAATTTAACAGAATAATCGACCAAATATTAAGAGACGTTCCAAAAGTTGAATATTATTCTGATGCTATCTTAATCCATGGCAAGACCAAAGAAGAATGTAAAAGAAATCTAGGAATTTCTCTACATCAACTAAAAAGGTATGATCTACACCTTAATCGACAAAACTGTTCATTTAACCAAGAAAGAATAGAGTTTTTTGGTCATATTATTGAACTAAACAAAATTTCAAAATCAGCCAGTAAGGTAGCAGCCATTACAAAGATGCCAAGGCCTACTTCTATAGAAGAAGTAAACGGATTTTTGGGAGTGATAACAATTTTTTCCAGATTTATACCAAATGCATTAACTATGACAGCCTCTTTAAGAAAACTACTAAAGAAAACTTCAAGATTCATCTGGAGGAGCAAACAATAAGAGGCATTTAATAAACTTAATGAAGAAATTGCAAGCAATCAATTTCTTATAGCTTTCAATCCTGTTTTCCACATCAGCTAGCTTGTGACGCTAGTCCTAAAGGAATTGCAGGAGTATTGTCACACATTATTAATGGTGTAGAACATCCTAGTCCTAAAGGAATTGCAGGAGTATTGTCACACATTATTAATGGCGTAGAACATCCAATTTCTTTTGCATCTAGGTCACTAACACAAGCAGAAAAAATTATTCTCATCTTGACAGAGAAGCTTTGGCAATTGTTTTCCCAGTTGACAATTTTTTCAATATCTTTTTGAAAAACCATTCAAATTAGTAACAGACAATCAACCCCATGAATACTACATGTTATTAATCAACCCCTTGTTCGAATTTTTCATCAGTATCAGAAGCTTGTCCGAATGACGTCAGTAAGACTACTACAGTACACAGCTTTTCTGTTCAGATTCAACTATGAAGTCATATTCAAGAAAGGATCTGAAAACATGAATTTAGATTGTCTATGAAGAGCACCTATCAGTTCCTATGTTCCTATGTTCCAATGAAGTGCATGCCCTTTGTGAAGAATGATATTAAAAAACACACATAAACCACGTCTTGTCGTTTGCAGGCCAATTCACACTGTCCGTCACGTCACGTCACCGTCCATCAGAACATTCCGCAATGTATTTCTAATGGCGGCGTTCACACTGTCTGTCACCAGACCGTCACGTCAAGCTTTCTCGCGAAGAATGTTTTGACGGAACGGCTGTCTGCTAACATCGGAAGTTAACCCATTTTCGTCATGCGAATTACATGTTGCAGTTGACGATTGCACTGTTTATATGCAAATGTGACTTATACATCTTTATTTTGTTGTTATATTTCGTTTTAGGGGTAAATCTCAAATGTTTCATGATGACGTAAATATTTTTGTCAATTGAGTCTCCCCCTAAATCGAAATCCGATATCTGAAACAAGAACAGTGTAACAGAAAAGACTGAAGCAAACTGTTTATTTGAATAAGATTGTAATTTGATTACGCATTTCTCATTAACTAACATTTTAAATGAAAAAGTCAGTTCTAATGAAAGACAAAAATTCAGTTGTTTATGACGGTATTAACAATATCAGCGGGCAAATCGTAATGCATAAAGTAAACAGGCGCTAGTTATGCTCTTATAAGTATTGTTTGATGTTTTGATATGTTTCTTTTTTCGCTTGAAAATAGATGTCGATGTTTTGAAATGTTGTTTCAGTTCCCAGTAAGTTGGCCAAAAACATACACTGCAAAGTTTTATTTGGCCGTCAATACCATTTAGCTTTGTTGTTCCCTCAATTCAAGACGAAAACCGTTTTTCACTGTCGTGTTTTCATGGCATAGCCTGAATCGGATTTCCTCAGAGACCTATATAAACAACATAGACTGGCCACAGCACCACCATAGTTGAAGCAAATTGGAAAGGTTGCCGCCACCTTTGAGAACGTCAGTGTCACGTCAGGTGATACTGGGCGTCTGCTAACAACTGAATCATAGGTTTTATATTAATCATTTTCAGTCTCAATTTTTCCTTAATTTCTGGGCGACGCATTTCGGAAGGCAATTCCCACTGCGAATAGCATTTCTCATTTACTACTGTATTCTAAGTGTAATGTTTACAGTCGTCGAACTGCTGCATTATTTTATGTTACTATATCAATAATCGTTTGTATCTGCCAACATATCTTCCCTATAAATACAGGCGAATTTCTTTAAAATCTTTGATTACCTTTATTCTGCCTGTGGTTCAAATGATGTTTCACACTTTGAAGAACATTACTTATTTATCGAGCTCTCCACAATTTGTCGTTTCCTCGGTACTCTCCTTACAGCTTTTGGTTTCTGTAAGTGCTCAGGAAACGAAAATTTTGTTGGAATGGCATTTGCTAGTAGCCGCTTTCGATCGTTGATACCATACATGAACTATTCTTCGAAATGACAAGAGCATATGTAACTATACTTTGTAGGTTGCCACTTATCACGCCTAATACTGGTTATCCATTGGGTTAGCCAATCCGTGTTTTTCAAAGGAAATCTGTGTAAAGAATAATTTAATTACAGTTCATATACCTAGACTACTTACCCAATGGTTAATACGCTTTTGTACATTATATAACCAACTGTCATTATATTAAAACACACCAAATACATCCGTCCTCTGCCTAGCTTTTTGATGGTCATAAAGTAAACATAATTTTGAAAGTTGGTAAATGCAAAAGTTAAGTATAATGTATTTTATAGACAAATACACGCTGATACCCAACGACCTATATAATTACGTACCTCTTTCTTTATGTATGATATTCGAACAGTTTTATCACCGTGGCTGCTGCCGTTGTACACCGACCATACACTGCTCATGATTTACCACTAATAATAGTGCTTACACAATAGTTTATATTACAAACAGAGACCGTGTACTATAATTTTATTTTTTACTTTTTATTTTATTTTATTTTTATTTTTTTTTTTTTTTTTTTTTTTTTTTTTGGTTTAACCTATACCTAACCTAAGAGATTTCCACTTGTTTATTCCATGTCAGCAGAAGCCATCTTGAATTGGCGTGTTTCTCACAGTTTTGGTTTTATAACTCTCATTAAGCTGTTTCGGGCTAACAGCGTATCAAAGATGTATAACAAAATCGTATCCGGATCAATTTGTTATAACTAAATGTAAATAAAAACACACATTAACAATAAAAAAACCTACTAAGGTGTACTATAGACAATTGACACATAGCTGCTGTAGCGTAGTGGATAGAACAGTAGATCACCAATCGGAGGTATAGTGTTCAAATCTCTTCTACCAATAAAATTTTGTTTTACTTGTTTGTATCACATTGTAGTAGTTACTTATTCATAACATATTGTGGGATTTTCTTATCCGTGTAACAGTAGTCTGTTACACAGTACTCGGTGTTAATGGTAACAAAATGCTATATCAGGAATAGGTGTCATCGAATTGGAAATTTGTGTGTGACTAAAAAATGGAGAATGACACTGCTGTAAGTGATAAGACTAGCAATGATATTTCTGTTTTTCGTTCAGAAAAATATTTGACCTTTGTTCCAAATATGTTACGATTTCCGAGAAAATGGTAAATGAAAAACATATGGGAAACGCTTGAATTGCTGGTAGGCCTAAATGAAATAAGTATCAGTGACACTCACACTATTCGCTAGTCAGAAACATTTGGCTGTTTATTTTCTAATATCTCGTAATATTGCTTGTTTGCCCCCAGTATTTTGCTGCTTAGTTTCGAATAGGAGGAGATTTTCGAGAGTGTGGTTTTATTGATATACCTTATTTGTCACCAATATTTATCAATTTATTTGTGAATATGTCACGATTATAGGGTATGTGCTTAACAATTATCCTAAGACGATAACTTTAATTTCTTTTGCAAATGTATACAGCATACTCAGAACATCATCGTCTGCTGGCATATGTTTGTCAGTATTATGGCGTAACTCACTGGCTGACAGCTAGCGAGTTCTCAATGGCCGGAGACAATTTCTGCGTGTCAAAATAAGGACTTGTGTCGACAGGTCGATGTATCGCATTCAGCTCCTGATGACGTCAGGCCGACGCTTGCCTAGCTTGCCTTTAAGCTCACCCTACTTCAAACTGACGTTCTCAAATATGGCGCCCAGTGTTGCTTGGTGCTGCCACCCAGAGTGCTACAGCTTGCCTATAGCCTCTCTATGTTGTTTATATACCTCTTTGGATTTCCTAGTCTACTTAATATGGCGGCTGAATAACAGCTGCTTCAGTTCCTGATTTAGTCAGCACAATCGTTATTTTACTTTTTGTTTATTTAGATACACAGATTATTTCACTCTAAAGTTTATACTTTTATTTCACATTAGAAAATATCACTCTTTCCATATGTGCTGAAGATTCTTAACAAGAAAACACAATCTGACAAGTCAAGAAAGCTTCAAAAACGGTTGCGTGTACATGGTCATGAAAATCGATTGTGGAACTGGAAAACCAATAGACTTACTAAATAAAAAGGAAAATTGCTTCAGAGAAGTGGATTTCCAGAATCGATTTTGGACTGTTTACATGACCAACCACAAGCAGAATTGGGAAATCGGTATACGAAATCCGGTTTTGGGAACCCATGTAAACAAGGTAAGTAAATTGTATGCAAGGCCTGGAACATATGCAACAGCATCAATCATTTATTTTTGTTACTATCAGCGCACTCAAAACGAACACTGCCTTCTGATATCGCCTGAAGGTTGCTGTTGTCTGCTTCTGTAACTTTCGTAGCTGTGGTTGATTCGAAATTAGCAGGCCAGTTTTCTGTATTCGTCACATGTCTTGTATATCCAGAATGAACATACCAACCATCACTACACGAGGAAGATGTAATAAGAGCCATCAAAACATTTTCGTCTTCGGATTTCACCGACTTTTAAGAAGTTTTTGAAATATTTGATTCCTTCTTAGTTTTATACTCATTCGCCTTATGTCCAATTTTCTGAAATTTGTAGCATTTCATCGATTTTGAATTTTTAGTATCACGATTGATGTTAGCTCTTTCATGTGTATTTCTTTGCTTTACAGCTGTCCAGCTGCAACCACCGAATTTAAACTTTCATTTGTCAAAAGAAATTGACGTTTTGTTGATTCTTGAATAAAGCAATGAGTCACGAAATTGCTAGTATTACTAACACCAAAATTCTCAATCGTCATAACCACCGAATTTAAACTTTCATTTGTCAAAAGAAATTGACGTTTTGTTGATTCTTGAATAAGGCACTGAGTCACGAAATTGCTAGTATTACTAACACCAAAATTCTCAATCTCCATAATTAATGGTTGTAAATTTGATGGTAGTCCACTTAGCATAATTGCTGCTGTAAGATTACCGCCCAATAGAAATATTGGTAATTAATAGCATTTGAGAATTAAACAGTATGAAGTTCACTGCAAACATTGACCATGCCAATGCACTAAATGTTACACAATTTTAATCTTATTAATTATGGTAGCAATGTATGTACACAGTTGGGTGACAACATTTATAGTTAGGCCATAGGTAGAAATTCTCCATGTTGAGATTTGCTGTGTGCTTGTAGCTGACGGGAGGCCAGCGAGGATCTTCCAGTTCGTTTCCGGTGAGGGGAGAGAGGGACAATGGCGAGTGCCAGGCACAGTGCAGCGCACAGCGTGAAATAAAATATTCTAATACTACTGGCATTTGAAGTAATACGATGCAGTTAGGAACCTTTAAGGCCCTCATTACAAAATAGCATGTTGATAAATAAACAATACATTAGCTGATATAGTCACATCTGGCATAATATGTTTAATTGACAATGAAAGTAATAAATTACCAGCGAAGACAAGACAGTTACACAACTAGCATGACAATGTTTGTTTATAAAAATAATATATTAACTATTTCTCATTTTATTTTCTATTAATCTTGTGTATTTTACCTTGAAATATTCAGTTAAATCACTTATCTGTGATATAAGAAATTGCACGATTATAATAAATAGTACAAAGGATGTTTATACTAATATAAAAACGTAAGAAGATATTTGTTTAATGTGTAGTGTAATTATTTTGATTTTAAGACAAGTTTTAGAAATATATTGGCTGAGCGCTGTACGTTGGCAAATCGGTTTGAACAGCTCACATGGGGAAGTTGATGACGTAGGGGAAAAAACCCCGGCAGTTGAGCTTTTGGCGCGCGCGAGAGCAGGAAGTGACGAGTCGGGAGCATGTGGGGTAGCTGGCCAGGCAGCGTCGCTCTGCATCAGTCGGCATGTGTATCTCCAGGTGGAGACTTTAGATTTTTGGTGTGTGGCAATCGCCACGTGTGGTTGCTCGTCGTAGACTGCACCAAGTTGAATCGAGTGCTACTGTGTGTTTGTGAATATTTAGCCGGTGGAACAAGGTGTGCATCGCATTTAATTAAAGTGACTGTGATTAGTTAATGTAACACGTGTCGTCGCATAGGCATGAACATAAACGGTGTTTGAGACAGCCACATGGTGTTAAAACAATTTGCGACAAATATTCATTTTGTCTGAGGGCTCACGAGCTATAACTTTATTTGATAAATGTGCCGACGTACAGACGTATCAGCCACAGGGTTCTAAGATTGTGAAATAAACAACATAAAGTGAACTTTTACGTGTTTTCAAAAATAGTAGTTAGTACACCCTTTTCTCTCATGAACTTGACTTTATTATGAATTTTGTTGTTAATCATATGCAGGGAAGGAAAGCTGCGAACGTGTGATATCATCCCCTAGAAAACGAGTCAAACAGTAGCAATCACAGTTACAGTGTTTTTGCATGTTTAGGAATTTGGTTCGCAGTTGGTGGTCGTCAGTTTTAAAAATTAAACTTTCTCTATTTTAAACTCTCACCCCAACCTTCACTCTCGGATTTGGGGGCTCGTTACGGGATAAGTTCACGTTGGACTTGCTCGGACGGAGAGATTAGGGTGTGTATAGGACAGTGAACAGTACGAACAGTTGCAAACAAGTGCGCGGACGCGACGGACAATTTCAAGTGTGTGTGGCGGCTGGCAGCAAAGAGCGGGATAAATTCACACTGGTCTTGCTCGGACAGAGAGGTAGGGTGTGCTTAGGACAGTGATAGTGGACAAAACAGTTAGCATAATCGGACAATACGTAAACGCGTCGCGCGGTTAACGACGGTTGGTGACTGGCAGAGTTCGGGCGCGGGCATCCGTAACGGGTGGTCGACGGCGCATCGGCCCGGCAGCAGTGAGCGGCGGCGCGAGGGATCCACGCAATCAAATTTCATCTTCTGCAACGGTCGGCAGTGATCGTGAGGACTTCGCAAGTCGCCAACGGAGCGTTGGGGCCCAGCAGCTTCGATTCTACAAAGGATAAGGGACGCAGTGAGGACATATTCTAGTCACAGCTTCTACAACAGACGGCAGCGAGCGTTGGGGACATCGCAGCTCGTTGCAGCAACTTCTGGATTAAAAGATAAGTAAAGCAGCTGGCGCTATAAATTCGTGTGTGTTAATCAAGCTTTCTTGTGGCACAAATCATGGATCAGGTTTTTAAAAAGTCGCCAAGCGACGTAGATTCAGAGGGTAGAATACCAGAAAGTCCAGACAGGGTAAATACTGGGGAATGTTGTTGACACTGGAGATGATTGCAGCTATGTTAGCGAGTTTTAGCTCAAATTTAGAATCAAAAATAGAAAATTCAAACTCAAATTTAGAATTAAAAATAAGATCAGAAATAGGAACTGTAAAATCAGAAATATAAACTGTAAAATCAGAATTGAAAGCAGACTTTAAGGCAGACATTGGGGCACTACAAAATTCAGTATTTGCATTAAAGGCAGAAATAATCACAGACATTGACAAAAAGATAGGAAGTCTAACAGAACGGTTTGAAAATAGGGAAAAGGAGATACATGCCAGAATTGGTGCTATTGAGACTGAGGTAGGAGGCAAGTTAGATGATGTGAAACAAATATGTGATCACAGGAATGAGGGCACTATGCAGGCATTGGCTGAGGTTGACAAGAGGATGGTGGCAGGTATTGAGGAAACAAAAACTTTGTTGTCAGGAAAATTAGAGAATACAGAATGTAGCTTTAGGAAAAAGATAGAACAAGTAGTGACAGTAAACAATAGTGAGATTGAGAAGGTGAACACTCGAATAAATAATCTAGAATTGTGTGCTGCATCAGGAAACACTAATTGGTCCATGGTGCAGACACCTAATGGCAAAAAGTTTTCAGGAGTGGGTAATTATCATCCAGTAGATTTTTTGGCTGCATGCAAGGACCAATTTGCGCCTAGTATGTCAGACCAGTGTAAAGTGAAGTTAGCAAAGAGAATGCTTGACTGTTCTGCTCAAACTTGGGCAAATCAGTGTGCTGATAACTTTGTTACTTTTGAGGCATTTGAAAAATTGTTTTTAAATAAGTATTGGAGGGAGGCCAAGCAAGCTAAGATACAAAATGAATTCTTGAATGGGCCAAACTATGTGAAAGGGAAACAGAGCATGTAGGAATTTTGTCAGGAGGAACTTGAGAAACTAGTGCATTTAGATACACCTTTAAGTCTTTTAGCAGTAATTTCCATTTTGTGTAGGAGGTTACCTGCAGATTTGCATTGGCAGTTAATTCACCATCCCACAGATTCAGCTGAGAATTTCATTGAATTTGTAGAAAATATAGTCCAGGGTTTAGTTATGGAACGACAGCTCATCGGAACACAGCATGTGAACCACAATGAAAACAGAGGTAGTAGAAATGTGGGTCACAACCAGGGAAACCACAATAGAGAGAGGGATTTAAATGAAAATTGGAGAGGTAACAATAACAGAGGAGACAACTGGGAGAATAGAATCCAGAGGGAAACATGGGATATTGATAGGAGAAATCAAAGGCAGGAAGGTGGAAATAAGAATGGGGATAACAGTAGGAGAGAAATCAGAGACAGAATCAGGGAAACTAAGATTTGTTCCAAATGAGGTCCGTTTTGGGACAAGGAGCTATTCTAATAACAGGACCAGAAGATGGGATAGCAGGGGATCAAATGACCATAATTACAGTAGGAATAGAGATGGGGAGAGAAGGGAGGAAAAACTATGTCACATGTACAGAGATACTGATACAAAACAGGAATTAGGAGTTCACAAGGGCAAGAATAAAGAAAAGATGGAAGAAAACATAAATAGAGTAAACAAGGAAAGGGAGAGAAGAGAGGAAAGTATGTGTCAGATGGATGCTGTTATAGGTAGTGAGGAAATTTTTGGGGATTGGTTTAGGCAACATGACAAAAGAAACGCAAACAGGAGGAGAGAGGATAGGAATGAGGACAGTAAAGGGGAATATGATATGCGAAATTTATTTGATAATAACGTTAAAGAGGATAAAAAAATGTTGGGTTAGCCTTAGTTTTGCATAGGTCACAATCACAAGTGTTGACTGAATGTGAAAGTATGAATGTAAATATTGATGGTACTGGAGCCAGCATAGATGTTGTGGAATGTATGAATGAGAGTGAATGTTTTTCTAAATTAAATGTAAATAATGGTGGTCCAGTAGATACAATAAATGAAATTGGACGTACTGTAAATGTTAATATAAATGTGAAGATCTCTCAGGAAGACCAAGTTGACAGTGCAGATGCACAAACCAGAAATTTAATTGGGAAAATAAACTGGATTAGGAAGTGGGCACCAGATGATTGGCTATTGCACAAATATGATTACTTGGATAGACTAGGCAAACGATATAATAGGGACCAGACTTATTACAATGTGTTGAAAGAGTTTGTGAATGGGGACAATGAGCATGATCAATTAAGGGGATTAGGCATGTGTACCCACCGGCTTGAAGTTCGCTTCGGATTCGTTTCCAGAAAAACCATGCGGGCGGTATAACTCCCAGGCGCAAGCGAGCCAAGGGAGAGTAGTGCCAACCTCCACGCTAAGAACCGACGCGATGCACGTTATTTTAGTGAAATGCAGATTACAGAATATTCTGAATCTTATTACCTGGCTACATCGACGAATCAGTAAGCTAGTGTAAAATGTGAATAAACCATAAACTATACACCAGAATTAAGTAAATGGATACAGGACCTGTATATATATTACCCCCTTTCGAAACACCAAAAATACTTCCGCTTGTATATTTGATAAAACATAAACGAAATTCGAAGCTCTTAAGCCTATTAAAAATCGGCAAACTTCCGGTCAGCAGGATTCATCCGTTTCCTACTACACTGAAGCAAACAAGTCCAATGACGTGTTTACTGTCGTCATTTAACAGTCTGTAGAAGTGCACCACACGCATCCAAGTATAGCCTGACAACATACCAACGCGCATTAAAGAGAAGATCTGAAGGTACAGTACATAGACAATCGGAAGAAGTTCTTTTTGTGACCGAAGTGACGTTCATAGTAAGCTCAAACGTAAGTAACGAAACAATTGTTAGACGTCGCTCATGACACTCTACTGAGACATACCAGAAACATACAGGTCCTAAGTGACAAAGTAAGGGAACGGATTACCGAGCAGATTACGACAAAAGAATCTTAGACATTCGTCAAAATGTCCGGCGTAGATAGGAATTGCCTTTCCGTGCTATATTAAAGGGCGTGTAACTAAAGAATTACTAGCCGTCGCCTCATGACACTCTGTATATGTATAGTAAACACTTCCAAATACTACTTGAAAAAGTTCAAAGGCAGATTATCGAGCCGATTATGAGATATGATTTTTCGAATATCGTTGACATTTCGGGCCTCGCTCCAAACTGCCTTTCCGTCCTATATGTAAGGGCGTGTAACTAAAGAATTACTAGCCGTCGTCACATGACACTCAGTATAGGTATAGCACACACTTCCAAATACTACTTGAAATAGTTTAAAGTCAGATTAACGAGCCGATTATGAGATATGATTTTTCGAATATCGTTAAAATTTCCGGCCTCGCTCCGAAATGCCTTTCCGCCCTATATTCAAGGGCCTGTAACTATAGAATGTCTAGCTGTCGCCACATGACACTCTGTATTGCTATAGTGCACACTTCCAAACACTACGTGACAAAAAATGAAAGCAGATTAATGAGCCGATTATGAGATATGATTTTGCGAATATCGTTAAAATTTCCGGCCTCGCTCCGAAATGCCTTTTCGTCCTATGTTTAAGGGCGTGTAACTGAAGAATTGCTAACCGTTGCCACATTACACTCTGTATAGGAATAGCACACGCTTCCAAATACTACTTGAAACAGTTTAAAGGCAGCTTAACGAGCCAATTATGAGATATGAATTTTCGAATATCGTTAAAATTTCCGACCTCGCTCCGAAATGCCTTTCCGTCCTATATTTAAGGGCCTGTAACTAAAGAATTACTAGCCGTCGCCACATGACACTCTGTATAGGTATAACACACCTTTCGAAACACTACTTGAAAAAGTTTAAAGGTAGATAAAAAAAATAAAAAAAAAAAAATTCTAATGTTTGTCTCTGGGACTTAACTACGGGGTCATCAGTCCCTAAACTTACAAACTACTTATGAACTATCTAATCCTAAGGACGGCACAAATATCCATGCCCGAGGGGGGATTCGAACCCCCGACCGTAGTGGCTGTGCAGACCGTGACTGGTGCGTCTCAGTCCCCTCGGCCATCGCCGCCGGCAAAGGTAGATTATCGAGTCGATTATGAGATATGATTTTTCGAATATCGTTAAAATTTCGGGCCTCGCTCCGAAATGCCTTTCCGTCCGATATTCACGGGCGTGTAACTATAGAATGCCTTTCCGTCCTATATGTAAGGGCGTGTAACTAAAGAATTACTAGCCGTCGCCTCATGACACTCTGTATAAGTATAGCACACACTTCCGAATACTACTTGAAAAAGTTTAAAGGCAGATTAATGAGCCGATTATGAGATATGATTTTTCGACTATCGTTAAAATTTATGGCCTCGCTCCGAAATGCCTTTCCGATCTATATTCAAGGGCGTGTAACTATAGAATGACTAACCGTCGCCATATGACACTCTGTATATGTATAGTACAAAATTCCAAATACTACGTGACAAATAATGAAAGCAGATTAACGAGCCGATTATGAGATATGATTTTTCGAATATCGTTAAAATTTCCGTTGTAGCTCGGAATTGCCATTCCGTCCTACATTGAAGGCGTTTAGCTAGAGAATTGGCTTTACAATTTTGTTAACGATAAAGGAATGTTTATATAGAAAATGAATTGATCTTCCGAATCCAGGACCTAATATCTTGTTTGGCCGGGGGGCAGTTTGGGCTGGAATGAGTCATTTACCAAAGGTTTTGGGGAGACCTCTGCAGAAATGTAAGCTTGTATTGCTTCTCCCTCCTTTTTTATCGGGCGTAAACACTCGGTGCTGCCACCGCGGTGAGATTCCCACTTTGCTATGTCGTATAATATGTAAAATATCGATACGACAGTAGTACTGACGACAGCGACAACAAAGTGCATGCTGCAATGATGATTAACAGCATTAATACGATTATTGCTTCTGGTAACAATTATATGCACCTGTTATTGGACGAGTCCAATTGTTGGTCCTAATGAGTTAGTGGGTTGATAGTTGGTTACACTGTTACTGATTATATACAAATCTGCATTAACCGTTTGACTGCTGGTGGCAGGCTTACTCTATGGGACGCCGCGACCTGCTTTGTCGGGCACTGATCCGTCTACCTGTGCTGAGCGGTTTGCGGCTGGGCCAGCTCATGCCTGGAAGGCCAGCGCGGTCAGCTTCGCAGTGTGCTCAGGCGTGCGGCAGCGACCGCACCCTGCAGATCTGGTTCTGGTTGCCACTGAGATAAAGTGAATACTCTCACTGACACATAACAATATTGCTTTTATTTTTCTCTGCTTGATAGCTTCTTCACAGATACATTAAAATTATTTCTGCGCTAATAATTATGTATTTTCCATAATTTTCGACACGATTTTATTAGTTACTTGTAAAAACGATTTTCATGCGTCGAGTAGTTCGGTCTTCATTGTTAACTACCCATCCACAATCTACTCTTTTCTAGGTGATAGTTACCGAACTGGTTGTCTAATTGATCCACTTTTCTGTTAAAAGGTCTTGAAACTTTTAGAATACTTCTAGTTGCTATCTGACCTTATGTGAAATTGATAATGAACGGGGTCGAAAACCACTGTTCTTCCAGTGGAATACGTCTTTAAACCATACTATTTTCTGAAGAGTTTGTTTATATCTTCAGGTTCTTCGGATGCTGAGTTATTGTTCACTGCAGCTCTCGAAGAAGTATCAGACTTATGTGGTATACCTGCTGTGTTCAGAGCTTAGGAATATTCGTGTCAGATATTGCTGAGAAGTCATCACTAATACATCATCGAGGAATTCATCCTTACTGCCCCTTCCAGTATCTACAAGATTTCATCATTTCTGCAATCTTCTCTGCATAGAACAGAACAGTTTACAATGTAAACCCCCACTAATAATCAGCTTCAAAATTATGTTATCAACTGCAAGGAGAAACCGTCACAGGTAACACATACAGAAAACCGAACTACTCCGCAAGAAATCTGAACATTTACAGAAGAGTGGACAGGAAGTACGGGTTTTTCGTGTTTATTTGGAATCGCTTCTTGCTAGCCGAAAGTGGTTGACGATCTACGACTGATTTTTAATTTTTTGTGCTCAACTTACTGCAGGATCCGAAATTTCCTGCAGCTCTTGTGCGTCTATGGTAACACAATATCTCTGAACCACTTTCACGGAATGTCGGGAAGCTCTATGGACGTTTATTGTTACAATTCGAGAGTATAAACCTTATGTAATTCCCCTACGCGTTTATCAAAGTCAAATAATCAAGGATTCCTAATATTGATACCTGAATATTGAGAATAATATGTATAATTATGTTTCATTGGTGCAATACGTGTTGTGCATTTTTTTTTTCTGTTTTTATGCTTCCATACTAAGCAGATAATTAAAGCGTCTGAAACGTACAAAATTTGTATTTCTGTCAGCACAGCATACAACTTGAGACACGTTTCAAAGCTAGGAACTGTTGTGTTCGAATGCCTTTTACATCTTTCCTATATATTTCTCGTCCTTCTTTTGGATACGGGCATTAGAGCGGCACTGGCGAAGTTAAAAAGTTTTTTTATTCCTTTCATTTTATATTTTTTATTTATTTTTCGTTTCAATTACTTTCAAAAATTACGAATAACATTTTGCTGTGCGATTATCGACAGTTAAATTTTATTTATTAATTTGATAAGCCTCGAAACCACAAACAGTGGTATATTGCATGTTCTGCATTCGTACCTGTTCTATTGGCGCACTTTCTGCTTGGAACAAACGGCACATCTTCGCACTGGCCTAGTTTTCTTCGAATTTTCGCTCTCAGTTATATTCAGAAAATGCCTCCCGGTAAATCGCAGAGGCTTCTCGTAATCAGATCGCCTCCCTCTGCCAGCTTTCCTCCGTTCTGTGGCGTAAGTCTCAACAAGTTCTCTTACCAGAGACAGGTGAAATTCTGCTATTGGCATCTTCCGCCCTGTTACTTCTCTATGGAGAGCATGGGCGTTTAAAACGCACAGATCTGATACATGGAAGAAGAACTTCTGAACTTCTTGTACCACTTTGCTGTCTTCGGCATTGATTCGACTGAGCTCAGTAGCATGTTGGTACGGTCAACTGCCCCCGTACTAGCGATGTAATCTGCAACGCATTGTAGTTTCCTGCGTCTTTCACCAGTCTTCCTGTCTGTCTTCTCCGTATCACATGTTTCTGCAGTATTACTGGTGGTCAACAGCCACACTTCTCTCTTATCACACCACTTCATGGCAAAAATTATATTAGTTGATATAAACTGTACTTCTCCTCGTTTCAGTTTGTCCTGCAATTTTGGCAAGTTACGCCCGTTTTTACGAACAGTACCACAGGCATTCGTACCGTGGTTATGAAGCCAGAAGAACAGGTCTGGTCTCGAATACCAGTTGTCGACATAAAGCGTGTGAAGCCGTTGTAAGTATGGTTTCAGCAGTGTGGCTACTATGTCGCCACTTTTCCCCAGATTGTGAAAGCCAATTTCAGTCGTGGTGCCTGTATATACAATAAAGTCCAGCATGTAACCAGTCGCACAGCACAAACGTTTTTATTTCAAACCTAATTCGTTTGGATGGAATATATTCTTTGAAAGACAATTGCCCTTTGAAAACCAACAGGCTTTCGTCGGTGTAAAGCTATTGGTAAGCATGAAATGTCCTGTGGAATGTTGTGCGGACCGTATCAGCAATATTTCTAATCTTAAATAATCTGTCTCCTTCATTAATGGGAAAGTTGTCAGTAAAATGAAGCATTCTTAAAATTAAGAGAAATCGATTCCCGGACATTATTTCGCTGAAAATTGGAGTATTGAAGAGTATGTATCTGGACCAATAGTCACTAACTTTCAGTTTCTTCACTCGAGCCATCAGCAGACAAACAGCAACGAAAGATTACAATTCTTCAAATCCCATTTCATTCCATCTTTGGTATATGAATGGAATTTGTTTGTTTCGTCTGCAACATTTTTCGTCAGACCTTCCGTTAAGAATACAAGGAAAAATGACAGACTATATGAATGTGGCCATTTCTGTTCAGAAATTGAATCGTCAAATGCATGCACAAACGGACGATAATCATTTTTCCTCCAGATAACGTGTTGCTAAAGCGTCCTTTTTTTCTCTCTCTCATTTTCTGATGCATGAGATTCTGAAAGATTTTCATCCGTTCTTGAAACAGGTGGTACTGTTACACTTACTGATGAATGTGGCGCAAGACTGTTACTCCGAGATTCTGTCGAAGAGTCGTCACAGTCGATGAGTTCACTTTCACTGTCACGTCTAGTGAGCATCTCAAAGATTTCTTCACCGAGCGAGGTGGCGCAGTGGTAACACACTCGGCTCGTATTCGGAAGGATGTTGGTTCAAATCTACCTCCGGTCATCCAGATTTAGGTTTTCCGTGATTACCCTAAATCATTTCAGGCAAATGCTGGAATGGTTCCTTTCAAAGGGCACGGCCGATTTCCTTCCACCATCCTTACCCAAAATTCCGAGCGTAAGCTCCGTCTCTGATGACCACTCTGTCGACGGAACGTTAAACCCTAAGATTCCTTCCTTCCTTCATCCGTACAATTGCGACGGTGTACCATTTTCTTCGCAAAAACGGTAACGTCGTCAATATACAAGAAATAAAACTCAGACGAACAAGGAAAGACACGATTACAGCAGTAAACGCACACGAGACTGCAACTGATAGGGGAGGTCGCGACGTTCGGATCACGGATTTACTTCAAACTTTGTAAGCTATTAGCACTATATTAGTACAACGTAATGTGCAAGTACTAAGGCGCACTACTCAGGCGATTTCTAAAAAATCGCAAAAGATGATTTACGTGTTTAGTATGCACAAGCATGTGGCGGTACGTTGCGCAATTTCCTAAAATGTCGCCGTAGTACCGTGGTTAGCGTAAAATTTTTGTTATTTCGAGGCATGTTATTTGTTCACACTAATCTCTCTCTCTCTCTCTCTCTCTCTCTCACACACACACACACACACACTACACTCATTCATACACTCACTCACTCACTAACTAAACACGAACTCTCGTAAAATGAAGCTGAAATTTGGCAGGAATATAGTTTATAGGTAGTAGACGTCAGCTAAGAAACGATTTTGCGATAGGACCGATAGCTCAGGAGATTTAACGCCATGAACAATAAAAACTTCACCGTCTTGCGGCTTGTGATACTGTGACTTTATCAGTCCATTATTTGAGAAGGAGAGCACGTAGCGACTGGCAACAAACTGTAAACATAATTTCAAACCTTTGGGAAACTTTTTCTCGCTGACAACCATAGCAAAATGATGAAACGAAAAAAGTTTCTCGCTTACTATATTTTCGGTATTCATGCAGTAAAATTACGGTGTTTGGTATGACGCTACAATTTCTTACTCGTGCGCTAATAATTGTATTCGTGAGAAATCTTACAGACAGTATACACACATACCACTGAAGGTACGTTCAAAATTTTGTCGTAGTACGACACGCAGTTCATGAGATATGGAGTCATAAACAATTAGGATCATGAAAAACCGCCTCATCAGTCATGACATTTTGATTTATTGCGTCTTTCCTACTATCTCCGTTCGCGACGTATTTTGCAGACATTTTACATTTTATATTTCGAAACAATATCGTATTACGACATATAGTTCAGGTGCTATGACGTCAAAGACAATAAATTGAATGAAAATTCGCTCTAAATATACATGAGATTGTAATTTACTACGTATTTACAACCAACTCCATTAACAACACATTTCGTAGTCAGTTTTCTAATATTTCACTGTACGAATCTAGTAAATAATTTTTTTGTAGGACACACAATTCAGGAGATATTCTGTATATATAAAAGCGAAAGGTCAGTCACGCACTCACTCACTGACTAAACACAAAATCTGTAAAACTAATGCATCTATGAAGCTGAAATTTTGCCGGTGCGTAGTTTATAGGTAGAAGACGTCAGCTAAGAAAGTACTTTCGATAGGACAGAATTAATGTGCAAGGTGGAGGATACTTTTCCTATAGACTGACGAAAGCTACAGTTTCATTCTTCACAAAATTTTGCACGCGTGACGTCCAATACAAGAGGAAGGCAAGCGTCTACCTAAAGTTTCATACGGTGCATGGGGGAGGGTATCTGGCTGGTAAGTTTATCTTTTTAATTCATAAATACCTAGGTATTTATGAATTTTGTGCACTTGCACAGACATTTATTCTAGGTATTTGCTCCAACTGGCTGCGCGGGAGTAGCCGAGCGGTCTGGGGCGCCGCGTTGCGGAATGCGAGACCTCCCACGTCGGGGGTTCGAATCCTCCTTCGGGTATGTGTGTTGTCCTTAGGTTAGTTGAACTTAGTTGAAGTAGTCTGTAAGCTACGGACTAATAACCTACAGCCGAGTCCGATAGATTTACAAACTTTTGTACATTTGCCCCAACTTATAAATGTCGAGGTATTTTAAATCACTAGGGGAATAATAGAGGATGTAGGTTGCAATGCTACTCTGAAATGAAACGGTTGGCAAAGGAGAGGAGTTGGTGACAGGTCGCATCAAACCAGTCACAAGACTGATGACTAGGGATGCAAACAATACATCAGTGTTCTGAAAACATCGATGCCCAAAAACGTCGACTTTAACACTGCTGTTTTGAACAGCGATATATCGCCGATGTATCGGTGATCTAATTTGAAAACTTTAGACACCGTCAAACCCTGGTTCTAAGCCTTTTTACTGTATATTAGAAGGATGTTCCACAACATTGTTTGTTATTTACATTTCCATCTGATTAGAAAACAAAGGAAGAAACAAATGCTTGGGTGTTTATTTCCTAATAAGTGACAATTTTCGAATGTTTTGTTAGGTTACAAAATAACAAATGTTCAAATGTTTGTTAAGCTTAAGGGACTTAACTGCGGTGTCATCAGTCCCTGAACTTACAAACATGAACTAACTTACACTAAAGACAACACAAACATCCATGCCAGAGGTAGGAATAGAACCCCCGAAGCGGGAAGCCGCGCGATCCGTATCGTGGCGCTCCAGAGCGCTCGGCTATTCCCCTGCGGCACAAAGTAACAGTTAATAATAAATTACTGTCCTCAAAACGAACCACTAATAGTCGGAGAACGAACTACATTCACACGGATAAGTATTTCTGTATTTGAGACATAAAAAAATGTTCGAATGTTTCTAAATCTATCGGACTCAACTACTTGGTCATTAGTCCGTAACTTACCAACTACTTCAACTAAGGTAAACTATGAAATAAATCGCAATTTGCGATAGTTATGGCTTCACTGTACTAGGTTTAGATGGAATACCAAACTGCGGCGAATGAAAATTTGAGCCCGGCCGAGATTCGAACCCGGGCTCAAATTTTCATTCGCCGCAGTTTGGTATTCCATCTAAACCTAGTACAGTAAAGCCATAAGTGATCGCAAATTGCGATTTATTTCATTAAATAAACTCTGTAACGTGGTCAAAAATATATAAATGTAAGGAGAACACAAATACCCGTGCCCGAGGGCGGGACTCGATCTCCCGACGGCGAATGGCCGCGCGCACAGCAGCACGGCGGCCCTGTCCACACGGCTAATCCGCCGCGGCATTTAAGAATAATAATAGACATTATCCATAGACAAAATCTTTAGTAAGCAAAAATGTTTCCAACCTAACCGGTTTTTTTTTTTTTCGTTTTTTTCCCGCATGAACAAATACAGAAATGGCACTTTGTAATGTATTTGGGACTCCGGGTACGATGTCGCAACGTGAAACACGCGTCAAATACGAAGAATTGTTGTTGGACATGTGTCTGTTACATAATATTTCCTGAAAACGGCATGGGAAGGTGCAACAAAAGTATTCGGACGAAGGCGGACAACGTGAGAGAATAGTTCATTCCGAGGCGCACAGAGGGTGAAGCGACTGCAGTGTGTCCGACATTTCCGCGAGACGATGGCGATGATTAGTAAACACGTATCGCGAGCCTGTGCAGGTTGACGGTGGGACGCAGAGGGAAGTGTTCCACGTTCGAGCAAAGGCAACTATTCGTTTATCATCACGCGATGGGGAAAAACTGCAGGGAAATTGCCGCAATAGTGAATATGAAGAAAAGTACAGTTCACGACATTATTAAACGGTTCGAAAAAGAAGACCGATTGGAATTCCGTTGCAATACAGGACGGCCACGGACATTTTCACAGAGAGATGATCGCGTAATTGTGCGAAAGGTACAACAGAATCCGAAAATATCTGCCACTCTTAATTGCAAGTGAGGTGGAGGGAGACCTCGGCATAAAAGTTCATCCCGAAACCGTGCGGAGAGTACTCCGACGATCACAGTACCGTGGTCGAGTGGCACGGCGAAAGCCATTCATAAATGCAGTGAACCAGAGGAAACGTATGCAGTTTCCGAGGGAATACGCCGAATACGATCAGGCTTGGTGGAATCGGGTGATATTTTGCGACGAATGTAAATTTACATTATGGCAAAGCGACGGAAATGCAAACGTGTGCCAAAAGACCAATGAAGAGCTGATTCCCAGGAACCTCAAACCAACCGTAAAGTTTGGAGGTGGGAGCATCATGGTGTGGGGATGCGTGTCCGGCAATGGTTTGGGTGATTTAGTGTTCATTAATGATACGATGAACAAGGAAGCGTATTTGAATATACTGCGAGGACATTTGAAGCAGAGTGCACGGCATCTAGGTATTGCGGGAACTTTCATTTTTATCAGGATAATGATCCCAAGCATACCGCGCAAATTGTACAAATGTGGTTGCTCTTCAATTACCCGAAAGTATTGCACCCCCTTCCCCAATCACTAGACCTTAACCCAATCGATCATTTGTGGGATAAATTGAAACGAACCCCCCGCGCAGACAACATCTATACAAAGGAGACCTTGAAACAGAAACTGCGCCAAGAATGGGCAAATATAGACCCAGATTTCACGAAAAAATTCATGGAAAGTATGCCTTGTAGATTGGAGGAGGTATTGAAAATGAAAGGTGGACCCACAAGGTATTGCCATTTTCGTCGTACAACTTATGAACATTTATTGGACAGTGTCCGAATACTTTTGTAGCAGCAGGATGTGCAGGTTGTTTCATTTTTGTTGATAATTTTTCTGTTATTTATTTTTTGGAAACGAAATAATACAATAATTCTTTTGTAATTAATGTTGTTACGCATATACATTGCTAATAAATATGTTTGGGTTTCATAGTCGGTGTTTCTCGAGTGTTCATTGTGAAACTTCCCACTGTCCGAATACTTCTGCGACTGAGTGTATCCATGCTCGGAGGGGGGGGGGGGATTCGAACCCCCGACCGTAGTGGCCGTGCAGACTGTCACTGTCGCGCCGCATAACGCTCGGCCACCGCGGACGGCAATCGATTTTTGTCTAATAAGGATGTTGCGGGTTAACTTTTTATATATTTATAAATCTTTATATATATATTGATGTTCCATGATTTATGTTATGTATTCTGTGATGTATTTTGCTCTGAGGAATAAACAGTGGTTCTTAAGGATTGGAATCACGGTATTGTGTGTTCGTAATAAAGGAAAGTACATGGGTTCGAACAAACATATCTGTATGAACGTTTGCTTACAGGATCTCTGTGTACACCTATGTGCTGGTGGGTGTCGTTTTTATTAAAAATTCTGCAATCATGCTCCAGATGGCACTGTAGATGTAACTGTAGACGCCATACGTAATGCAGAAATATTAACTATAACTTATGTAATAATCATCGTACATGTTCTCTAGCGTATTGTCTTCAGAAGCCGTGATGATAGTTGCAACTTTAACGTTTCTTCCCGAAAGACTGTTGGTATTCACTGCCACTGCTTCCATCGCCTCTTCCCGCACTTACCGTAGCACAACCGCTAGCAATGAGTTGTTCGTCATTATCATCGCTATTATCATCATCATGTGTTAGTGTTACAACAGTATTTAACTTACGCTCATATTTCTTTACCATAACAGATACGAGAAAGCATGCGAATGATTCATCTTCTACACAAATACCATCTTCACGAAGAAGGGTTCTTCGTATCTTCATCTCAATCAATCGCAATACATTAGCAGGATTGATTACCAATCGCCACCCCATCTGACGCTTCACCACACAAAGAACGTCACAAAACGCAACTTCGGAGGCACACTGCACCGTCCCTACTGGCGAACCGACAGGTCAAAGTACAATGCGGCATGGCACACGCAAAAGCCTCTAACGGACGACTGCAGAGTTTTGCAGATGCGGGAGTATCACTAGTGTAATAAAGGACCTTTACATTATCTCTCATACGATTTGGTGTATATTTTTTTATTCGATCCCAAGTACTTTCCTTGTAAGTAGTATGTGCATAAGAGGATTTTATATGCTGCTTTTGGTCGACTAAAAATGGCACTTAATGGAAACACTGAATGAAATGGTGCACATTAAAAGTTTTTCTTGTACGGTACCAGTAATTATTATATACATGACTGTAGAAGTTATTGGACCTTTAGGATACTGGAGAATGCAGGAATTGCAAACACATATCCCACATCCTTATCTGCAACAAAATTATTAAATCTTTCATGGATACTATTTGACTTACTGCCTGCTGGCGTCTGTCTCCTTTTTTTTATATCGACGTTAGATAATTAATTAGATGTTTCGCCCACATGGGCAGTTGGCATTGCCGAAATTTCATCTTCCAACAGCAGTGGAATTGAAACTTCAACATTGTTACCACAATTAGACTCCATTTCTGCTACATACATGTTTTTGTAAACGTAATAGATGAATAGTCCTATTCGTTTTAAAAATACATACATGATTAAATAATAAATTATAGATTCCTAATGTTTGTTTAATTCTTCTCCACATCGACGGCTAAGAAAACATGCAATACGTAACCAAAACGCAAGTTATTTCACACGTAATCAACACATCGATTTAAATCCCAACTCAGTCAGCACAATACGTTGCGAAACGTCATTTCCAACTTCGCTTTCATTCAGATGTGCTATTTCGCTGTGTATTCCTAGCCTAGACAAATAACACATTGAGGCACATATTTCACATTTTAATACCAAATTACAAACATTCCGCCGCTGACGTCATGTGTAAGTCGGGTTGTGTAAAGAAACAGGTAATTATTTCCAGTTCGTTTGTGTTTCAAAATGTCTCTGACAACACACCTTACTTTCAGTTATTATGATACCGAAAAAAAAAAAATAATTTCAGTGCGCTTTTCATAATATTTATGAAAAGAATGAAAACATCGATATTTTCATAGTGATGTTATTTAACATCGATGTTTGTTCGTTTGAACATCGACGTCTGATCATCGATGTATTTCAGAGCGATGTTGCATCTTTACTGATGACTCAAAAAAAAAAAAAAAAAAAAAAAAAAAAAAAAAAAAAAAAGTTTTGTATTGTTTTCACAGATGATTGGCTTGTCCTGAAACTGATCATAAATACAAATTTGTGACTGCGTCTGAGAGACCATGTGCTGTCTACCTACTATTCGTAATAAACCTACTCCCATCATACTCTTGTCCAGGCTTTGGACTGGCTAAAAGGCAGAAGTAAATTGTCATTTAGACGTGTTTAAAATCATTTTTATTTTGTCAAGTAGGCTCAACCACAACATTTGGTTGAGCCTACTTGACAAAATAATTAAGTACAACCACGACCTCAAATCAATAATGGATATAATTAAGTGTTTAAAATCATTTTTTTAATTATTATTTTTATATACATTTTTATTTTATTATTATTCTTGTTCTAATTTCTTTTCATTTTATATTTGTTAACCTTTTTCCACGTTCTCTTTTCTAACAAGACACCTATGAAGTTACTTCATAGCGGCCACATGGCTTCCCTTGTTGGTCGTTGGTATCTCCGTACAGAGCCTATAAGCTCACAAACACAGAAGCTGTCTCAACCGATCACTACGATATTCAGAATCGTAGTAACAGCAGTCATTCTCTGAGGTGGGCAAGGACGTTGTGACTGCAGGCATACTGCGTTTCCGGTAAGGGAGGACTCCCGGGGATGAGGGTGGCGCGGACACAGGAGCGGCTTAGCTGCAGGTAGGTCGTGACGTGGTAAACAGGTAGTTTCCAGTCAGACTGGCTGCAAATGTCACAGATTTTTGGGTGGGTGCAAATGTCACTGGGTGCAATTGTCACATATCCGAGCCGACTGGGCTATGGTATTGCTTCTGCAGCACAAGTATCTCGCGTCTCCAGCCTGTTCTCATCACATGTTTCTCTGCATGATACTTTTTTTTCTAAATAATACTTGTGAAAAAATGTTCTGTTTATTTTTCTTGTATTACTATTAATTCTGAAAAATGATAAAAACTTCAGACATGTTTTTTAACTGTTCTCATAAGGAAAATTTCATGGGATGAGTCCATTATCGCGTGTTTCTTATACGGTTAAAATCCGATGTGTCACAGTGCGAGAATAATAGTATTAAAATAACAAAATCAATTAAATGTTAGTTGACTCGAAGTAGACGGCAATGAACAAGTTTTGGTCACCCCCGTGTTTCCTTAGATATTTTGCTGACAGTGGGTGGGGATTCCTTGTCGCTGCGCACAAGTCCACAAAGAAGGAAAAATAAATTAAAAAAAAAAAAAAAAAAAAAAATGACAGACGCTTCTGTCCTGCAGTGTCTGAGGCTATCCTAAGTCAGCGTATTTTTCTTTTAGTTCAAGTATAAAACTCTAAATGAAAGTACTATAATCCAGACAAAGAAAATTGTCATCAGATGATTCAGTAAAATGTTCATCGAAACTTATTTCCCCTTAGACAGATTCCTTTAGCTGTGTAGGGTTCTTTGAACGTGGAGGTGGGCTGAAATATAGTATAGCACGACGCATATGAAACCGGTACATCTCACATATGCCTCTAGCCACCAGTTGTAGCCATTTTTATAAGGAGGTAACTGTGTGATTTTAATGTTACTGTTCCGTATTGTTTTTTTACTTAATTCATTCTTAATTTAATGTCAGACGTGAGGGTACCACTTTTATGTGGGAGACGCTGTGTACAACTGTTATCACGTTGTGGTACAACATTTTTCGAGAACTACAAAAGCGAAAATAAGAATATATTTTGTATTAGGAGTAGATGCATCCATAACTGTAATTGTATTTTTTATCTTCTTCTTTTATCATCGCCAACTAGAAAGCCATTAAGTATAATGTTAGAATATTTTATTTCAGTCCATCAACAGAAAAGTCGCAGTTTACATTAATTTTTTCCTATTCTACTTCCAAACACGAAATATATAGTCCATTAATTGACTAGTGTGGATAAAAATCCAGATGTATGTCTCTCATAAAGTCAAGTATGACCTGAAGTAAAACCGTAGCTGATCGTTGTCCATTGTAATGGGTCGCCACCCAAGAAAAATTACTTCACACTTGTTTTCAGTGCTTCACGTTACGCTCAACAGCCGCCGAGTTCGTAGGCTTGCGATCGCTGCATGACGCCGCTCAGATAACTCGCAATTACTTGTGAAAGGAGATAGATACCGGTGGGACTACTATTTCAAAAACTTTTCTATACTTTTAGCTCCATTTCACTTGGTGTGATGTATGGTCTAAACTGCATAGAACAGTAAACTGCCCGCTAACGAATTTTTCAAGACACAATTTGTAAATCAAGCATACTTGACAAAAATCATCATTTGAGAACGACTGTTACGAATTTCGAAAAGGTGAATATTTTATTCGAAAACTAGGACGTTGTACTACCATGTGTCTAAAAATTAGATTTTTTTAACCGTATACTTTCATCAAGATCGAATCAGGAGCGTTACGAAACTAAAAACTCTCGCGGAATGAAAAGCACACTTTTTATTTTTTCACAGGCAAGGCACAGGTTGTAAGGAAAAACTAAGTTGAAAAAACGACGTGGCGTGGTCTTATACATCGTTAAAAGTTTTTACAACTTGAAAGACGAAAAAGTTGATTTTCCCCCTCTTTTTTCATCTCGGCTCGGCCCGGCATGCAGTGTGAACGCACCCTTATAGTTCTTCTGGAAATAAGTTTCTTTTTTTTTAAGGCTGTACATATAATCTGTAACATACCACTGGTTTAATATTTACTAGATGTACAAGAATTTTGACTGAACTACGAAAATTTTATGCGGCTGGTACCAGAGCTGCGCGCTCTGGGTATCACGACCGTGGCATAGAGACCTGACAGCCCTCGGATCTTCTGTCTGTCGGGCGGAGTTCGGACACAGAGTAACATATATTTGTCTGTGGTTTGGACGAGAGGATTAGCCGACCGTCCCTCCACCCTCACTGGGTGCGATTGTCAGGACACCGGCAGGCCTACCCCAGCGGTAAGTCAGTGTAATTTGCTATGGCATCTGGAACAACTTAATCCACAGCAGCATATGAACGAGTTGTACTATAATTATGAAAAGTCTGTTTCTCCATTCAGAACACAATTAAATGAACACTATAATATGCATTTTAACTTTAGCATTCCCCGTCCCCTCCTTTTCACTTGCCCATGGGGGTACAATGGCGGTATACGGAAGTACTGCTTTAGATATCTGCTTGCTAATTTCATTCAGAAGAATGAATGGATAGCTCAGTCAGCTAAAACATTAAAGAGTGGTTTCAGTTGAAAGAATGAATAGGCCTACTTTGTTCAGCTGACAGAAAAACTAATGAGTGCTTTCACTTGAAAAGAAAGGATGAGTAATTCAGTCAATGTACAAAGCTGCAACACAGTCGAATAGTTTCATTCGGTTCCTCCCACTGACTGCTTTCACTCGAAAAAATAAATGAGTAACAATCCAACCGACACCAAACTGATCGTTTGATTCGGTTGCTTCCACCGAGGGGTTTTACTCAAAGGAAAGGATGAGTAAATCCAACCGACTGTGCCGATTTTTTAACTCGGTTCCTCCTACCGACTGGTTTTACTCATCAGGACGAATGACTAGTCTGACCGACTGGTTTCACTCAAAAGATCTAATGAATAATTCAGCCGATACGTAGAACTACAACCGAATGAGTCGATTGTTTTCCAACAACCGAATGAGTCAATTGTTTTCCAACAACCGAATAAATCAATTATTTTCATTCGGTTGTTCCCATCACTAGTTCCTAGTCTATCATCATACTTTATCGTGTTACTGAAGTTGACAGAGTCTAAGAATTATCTCGCGGCTCATGGTCTGATGATGATCTCTCTTACTTAGAGTTCATTTCATACTCTGCCATTAATGTAAGTGCTGCAGTTTCCACATTACCCAGGAGGTACACAGCTCAATGCGTTACCCTATTTTTAAAAGTGGTGGGTTCGCCTGTAGCCATATTTCCACTAATTCGTAGAGAGCTTGAGCAACAATTTATTAATCAGACATAAAAGCAAGGTTGCATACTTTGCAAGTTAAAGATTTCTTAACGTCGGTAAAATTGCTGAAGTATGTACAACATTTTTCATGTATCAATCGCTCACACAGTCTGCACTTTGCGGTTTGACAGCCATTTACTCCTAAACCACAGTAAAGACACTTACATTTCATATTGCCAGACATCTGCAGTAGGTTCACTTGCCAAAATAGTCTGACGTCTGATGTATTTACACCATCAGTGAGTGACCACCCTAGAGACATCATATACATATAATTTATAACAAAAATTCCACAGCTGGAATTAGCTTTATGTTTTGCGTGTTGCCACTGAACTAATTTAAAGTCCCTGCAAGAAACTTTGTCTAACTCTGTTATGTAATTCCAAGACCTACATAGATTTTTGAAACTTGTCAAGCACTTTTCAGCATTTTCACTTTGCGCTCCCAACGAATCCAAATACACCGCTTCTTTGAGTTTCAAATTGACTGCAAACAAACACCAGTGATTGCCATGTACATGGACTGGAAAAAATATCCTATTAAAATCATTCAGATTTTTTTTTTTTTTTTTTTTTTTTTTTTTTTTCTTTTTGTAAATTGGATTGCTGCTACTAATTCTTCTTTTCCACATGCAGTCAGCATTCTGACATCCAACATACAAATCTTTTGGATGGCTCTGGAAAATAATTGCTGCACAGCAATCTATAGCAAAATTTGTCAGCCAGTTGTTGTCGAAGAGCGACTTGTAATCCTCACTTCTTAAAAACAGCTCTCTTTGTGGCTCTACCGTGTCTGAAAAAATGGCAACAACAAAATCTTCTTCGCGTCCTTTCCTGTACTGGGCTGGATTTCTGAACAGGCCATTTGGGAAACGATCTGGTATACATTTGGAGTCAATATTACTCACGGTTGTCGAATGAGAAGCACATTTTAGTTCTGACAAACCATGATCAGAATGTTGAATGGCAGAGGAAAACTTTTGATTGAAATAAGAATATTTCGGCTTCTTTTTCCGTTGCCAAAATTCTTCCGCATCTGGACCATCATTATTTCGAAGCCTTGTTTCCCTTTTCGTCCCTTTTGCCTCTCCAGCAACTCGATCAGAGCTATGAATTCTGAACTCTTTCAGACGTGACCTTACTTGGGTCTCCAAGATCTCTACGAAGCACCCGACCTTCTGTTTTCTGAAGTTAAGTAGAGGTCCTGTTTTAATCTGCCCAAACCAATTTTCAAGTGTGGCATTACTGCACCTCGTAATATTTTCTCCGCCAGGCAAGAGGTTAATGGCAATTCCAGACCACGAAGGCACAAATGGCATATACCTCTTTAAAATTTGTGTGACACAATCTTCATCATAAAAAGGATTCTTGACGGCATTGCTTTCCTCACGTGTTTGTTCCCGTATTACCTCTATCTTCTTTCTAAAAATCCAATAGAATCTGCTCCTTTTGTACAGTGTTGTTGCTGGTGAATGGTCTTCAAGCTGTTCTTCAGGTTGTTCTTCAGCTTTATGGCTTGATTAGTATAGGTCATGGTCATTCGTACTGAATTGTTTTAGCGCAGTGAAGGATTCCTGCACACTTGAAGTAATATCAGCATTTACCATAACCGTGATGAAATATTTAAAAATACAAAGCAGCTCATCCCACTTCTTTGATGAAACCACCGAGGCCATACACACCATAATAAATTTCTTGTTTGTCTTTGGAAGGTTCTGTTTCGTGAGGAGCATTGACAGACTCTTCATGAAATGTGCACAACAAATATGCACTGTAGCTGAACGTTTTTCCTTAAAAGAGGAAACTTCACAAACAATGTCACTGTACATGAAGTACAAGTATATTTCCAAGTTCACGCTACAAAACTTTTCTAAAATGGCGTATATACTTGCCCAACTCCAGTATACCACAATCCTTGAAACTACTGGCCTCTTAATACCTTTTTTCACACAATGGTGTTTGAAAAATCCAACGAGGAACCTGAATTAGCATCATGCGTGGCACTAACCATCTCGAGCAAGGGTAGAATTCTTCCGACAATATTTAATACTCCAGCGTAATAATAAATTCTTTTTTCCTCCTCTCCAGGCTTTCCTCGAACTACACAGCCTGTTGCATCGAAATAAATTGTTGAGTGCCTTATGTTTTTCAACAAAGTGATCTGCTCAGAGCAAAACATGAACACCTGCAGTGGCACAGATACATGTTGTATGTACCTGTCCTCTGCATTTTGCTTTAGGTAACGTAGCACCATATCAACATAGTCATTATTATGCAGATCACAGTCACCTAAAGCTTCTGATCTGGCTTTCTGCAAAACAGACAAATTCCGTACATTTTGGAAATTATCACCTAATGCTGGCTCTTCATCACAATGAAAATTTATCTTAAGATACAACTGCCTTGGAGTGACATCTTTAAGAATCATTTTCATACTTTCTCTCTCAGCACCTCTAAGAGCATAAAACTGATTTCTCTGATTTGCGTGATTTCCGACTTCATTAGCGGCAGATACACAAATTCGCACAATGCCATTGTTAATAATGCAACCGAATTTGAAAGTGGTACAATTCTTATATGTGCGCTTAACGATAGCAAAGAAATGTTCAAATGTTTGTACAACTTATGGGACTTAAGTAGTATGGTACTGCCGATTGAACGCCACTGAGATTCTACCCATGATGCATTGCGCGAGTACCGCTACCTCCTCCCCTCCTCCCTCGGCCAATTGCCGAACAGCAGATCAAAGAATGCCGCCAAACTCGAACAATAGCGCACTTAAGGATGATTGATAGTTTACATTTAGGTCCTTTTGATTCGCTACTTGTCCGACCGCTAATCAAAACGGGGAGAAGAAGGTTCGTTATGCTAACGAGACGCACTTAATGATCAGTTGGAGATTTGCATACACAGCAACTCGTAAAGGCGAGTGGCAGCAATATGCACTAGATCGGGAGCGCTTCCACCGACGAATACAGCAAATGGAATGTGTCTTAGCACCTGTGATTCAGAAACGCTGCATATAAGCAAAATTATATCACCAACTTTTTCTTCTTTGTCGGTCATACTGAAACTGAATGAATTTATATATAGCTAATTGTAGGCCTCTATTTGACTTAGTCGATAACATGTCGTGGTGGGAGAAACAACAAAATTTCGTAGTTGGTGACTGGTCTGGTGATGGGTTGGGAGAGGATTCCCACAAGAAAAAGAACGGATCATTACTTCCTGATAATATACGAGCAATAATTGTAGGTCCGTCTAACTGCGGTAAAACAAATATTCTTATGACGTTGCTCACGCATATAGATGGAGTGTACTTTGAACATGTTTGTGTATTTTCTAAAACTCTAGCTCAACCCAAATATCAGTTATTGCAGGAGATACTACGAGGCGTAAAAGGAGTCACCTATACAACATACAGTGAAAGTGGTGATATCCCCCCTCCTGAGCAAGTAAAACCCAACACCGTATTCATATTTGACGATGTTGCAGTTGAAAACCAAGACCAGATTCGTAGATATTTCTGTTTCGGAAGGCATATGGGCATTGATGTATTTTATCTAAGCCAAACGTATTCCAGAATCCCAAAACAGTTGCTGCGGGATAATGCAAACCTCCTTATAGCATTCAAACAAGACAATTTGAATTTAAAACATATTTACAACGCCCATTCAGAACTGATATGTCATTCACCGACTTTGTAAAGATCTGTGCAGACTGTTGGAATCATTCGCAGTACGGGTTTCTAGTTATAGATAAAACAAGGAAACTGAATGACGGTAGGTACCGACGGAACTTTCAAGATTTTCTACATATATAACGGCGCGTATAGGTCAGTGCGACAGTCTACGCACCGACATGGACAAATTCGCACATATGTCTAGTGATCGAGGTGTACAAAGGGAGAACATATGCATGTACATGGATTCAAAATTCCAAACTCTCGAGCGTCGAATTGAGAAAGTACATACAGATCTAAAGCAGTATGCTAAGCATCTCCTAGTACTTAACAATCAGGTAAATGCACGTGTTGATGTTCTTGAAAAAAATGTGAGCACCTTAACTACAAAGATCGATGATATTGAGGGCGAAAAAATCACTGCGTCTGCAGTTGTTATTGAGGCTCATAATAATAATAAGAAGAAGATTAATAATAGCGGCCCTATATAAGAGAGCATGTGACCCAGAAGTCTGTTTAGTACGTGTTGAGATGTCGACCATGCAGAAAGTCATCCAAGCGCAAAAGGCCGTTCGCGAGAAGTTAAGACTGTTAAAGTTGGGGCAGCTGAACCGCGAACAAACATTAAGAGAAACGTTCAAACCGGTTACTGATTCCCTCAAGCATTTCAAAACGACTTCACGTCCAGAAGAAGAAGACTCAATTGCGAATTTCATCAACAATCATAGCAATTCTAGAATAGACAAAATATACGGTGTTAGCAAAGTAAAACCGTATATGCTAGGCTCAAAGCCTATAAAATTAACCGAGAACACAATTCAGATTGGTGACAGAGAGTTTGAAAGAACCCTCGGTCTATTGGATCTTATTTTCCTAAAACCTACTAAAGATGAAATCAAGAAATACACATCTGCAGATCTGAAGCGCTATGGGGAAATATTACAGTTGACTGATGTGCATAAGAAGACGCGAAGCCAAAGCAGCTTGAAATACAAGAAGATTATAAAACCTCTGCTAGAGGGGGGTGAAATTGATGGTGATGGTATAGACATTCAAATAAAAGTATGGATATCGGGCAAGCCCCAGAGTATATATATTACAGTCATCCAGATGAAGTAATAGAGAGACTACATCTGCTAATGGCATCAACAGCTGCTGGTAATACAGATCACTCGAATGAGATTGTTTCCATAATTTCACAACTTAGACAACAAGGCATCATCGAATAAGAATGGAGACAGTGGTCCGTGAAATCCATAGACCAGCACGTAGAACGTATCCTCGTAGACATGTTATGATTAAAGGCTTAGATGACTTATGGCAAGCTGACCTGGTGGATATGAAAGAGTATTCTAGAGTGAATAGCGGTTTCAACTATATTTTAATTATCATTGACACATACTCGAAATTTGCGTGAGTAGTATAATGATGGGAGTTTCAGCAAAGTGAGATTCGCGCGTCTTTTGTTTTTTGTCGGGAAATTTGAATTACGCCCCACCCCTCCTCCCTCGGCCAATTGGCAGACTGCAGATCAAAAGATGCCGCCACAGGATGATTGATAGGTCTTCCTGGAAGAACGAAAGATGCGGATTCTGGGTCCAAAATAATCAAATTGATATCAAATTAATTATGCGTAATTAGAGTAATTGCATAATTGCAATTACATGTACTTAGAGTAATTGCATAATTGCAGTTACATGTAACTAGAGTAATTACATGTACTTAGGGTAATTGTTTATTTATTTATTGTAATTGTTTATTGTTATTGCAATTGCACGTGTTCACTCCTCCACGTCTGGCATGGAACTGAGCTCACCCCAAGGCAGCACGTGACTATGTATGTCACCCCCCAACCCCACCCTACCACGTGACCACCACCGGCCAATGAGAGCACAGCATGTGAACACCCCCTCCACCACCCCCACCCCTACCCCTACCGTACCATGTGACCGTCCCCAATCGACATTCTGCAGTCATTCAGACACAGAGTATCAGAGGGACAGCAGCAACATGGAAAGGATGCAATTACAGTAATTACATTTGACCCACGTAGTTGGGAGGTTCCTGGTACAACCACAAATCGGCGGGAAAACCGATTTGTGGTTGCCCTGGAAGGCTTTCGCCCCTCCGATCCGGTGGAGCACTCTCAGACTGCACCTGTTTCTATATATAACAACAAATCAGAGCATTCTGTTCGGTAACATGATAAAAAGAGCCTTAATTAGAGCTCATATCGCATCCAAAATTAGATGTGCATATAGATGAATCATATATATGATCATCTGTAATGCCATATGTATGTACTCCCATTACTCTAGTAATTATATCGAATTTTCAATCCATTTCAAGCCATTGAAATCGACTGAAAGCAGCAGTTCCAACCACTGACAACAGATGGCTCTGATCCCACCTCTCCCCCCACCCAGCGCCTACACAATGAAGCCATGTGTGCAGACGCTGGCCACCCTCCTCTGGAGCTGACCAGTCTCTATTGTGTGCCTCAATCCGCCAGCCGTAGCCGCTGCGACCGAGGAGACGCGGCACACAGGCCGACTGCCCACCTTCAGCCTCCTGACGATCATGTACTTGCGTACATACGCGAAAAGACTACCGTAGTGCATTTACGGAGCCCCGCTGCGGCAAGCGCGCAATTTTTCCGGTCGACCCCAGCGCGCCGACTGGGCCGCGCCCCGCACCTAACGAAAGAATTGCCGCGGAGCCCATGTCGAAAATTATTATTATTATTTAACAGCGCCACAGCCCGTCCCCCAGCCGCCATCTGTAGAACTCGGAAGAGCGAGCTGCCGCGACCTGCATATGAAGTCTGCACCGAAAAAATTATTATTATTATCTAACCGCGCCACGCCCGTCCTCGGCGACGCGGACACAACGATCAGACCGGCCCGCTTATTATTTTTTTTCCTACGAACGTTATAGCCCCTTGTACTGCCTCTACACCAACGTCCGCGAAATTTTCTAATTTGCAGTGGAACAGTCCGCCCGCAAGAAAACAATTTGCTGTGTGTCTCCTGGCGAGAAAAGCAGAACTCAGACGGACAATAGCGGCCGGCCGCTCCATTCAAACAACCCCTTTCCGCTGATACCTGCTCAAACGCAGCCTTTCAAAACAGCGCGCGCGGCCGACAGGCGGCGGTGTATCACACACGTGCTCTGGCCGAGCGTTACCTGTAAAGGCTAAGCAAATAGTTCCACTCCACACGCGCGAAGAAGAAGAAGCGCTCGTCACTGCACTCTGCAGACAAACCTTAAAAGTTATCAAACGTATATCACTTCTCAAAAAAACAGTGACAACAACGACCGAATCATGCTGTTTTTTTTCTTTTACGAACCTCTCTCTCTCTCTCTCTCTTTCCTATTCCCCACAAGTAAAACAGTCAAGCAGAGAATGCGAGAAATGTGTTTTTAATGTAACTTATATCGCCCTTTCTCGAACCAGTATTATGTAGGGGGAAAAAACGTGTCAGGCTTATTGCATACGTCATATTCCAATACACACACACACGCGACCACATTTATTTATTACGCACTGCATCCAGGTTGCAAAAACAATTCTAACCAGAGCTAACTAAAGAAAAGAAAAGAAATGGTCCGTTTCGGAACTCGACCGCAACCTAAGATCTATAAATGTATCTCTTGTTTAGACGATGCAAGCAACAGCCATCGAACGGAATGTAACTTATATGCCAACCACTCTTTTGATAACATAACAGCAGCAGCAGAAGACGGCATATTGTTTATACAAAAATTCCAAATAACGAAAATCGGCAATGACATCTAGCACAAAGTCTCTAAATATACATCTGCAAGCACCGTTAACAATCGTCCAGAACGCAGAGTGCTCTCTCCGCAGGCTACATAAAACAAACATATGCTAAGTGTTTAAACAAAAACACCTAAGTTACATCTCCAAATGATCAAAACCTTCTACACAGACACACCACTCTGACAAGGATAGCTCGCATTGCATTTATTTAATGGAGCTGAGCCATGCCGAAAGTTCCGAAATTTAACACTCTAGCGATCTTGCCCTGTTACGTTTCCTTCTTAGATCGAGGTATAGATGCGCCTTCCGAGAGTTCGGGTACTTTAATTTTACCTCTTATTTCCTTGCTACAGCAGTACACATCCCATCTAAGGAATCTCTATGTCCTGTTACGATGCAAGCTACATTTATCTGACACCGATATTCTAGCGCCCCAGAAGACATTTAAACCCTATTGTGCAACGGAGATTCGAAATAAAGGAAAAACACGTGAAATAATTTACCGATTTCCGACCGTCTACAGTAAAACTTTTCGAAATTATTGGCGTAACAACACCCTTATTCGACAATACAGCAACCACAGAACCGAAGTTACCTGCCCAATGCAACACTGATTTCCAGCTCGACCCGCCCTTTACCCACAAAATTCCTACTCCAAGTTCCTTTCTTGTGTAATCCACTTATCCGAACTAAGATTTATTATTATTTTAATTACAAGTAGATGTCTACCGCAAACGAAGACGCTAACCTACACGCCACAACACATGATTCTATATAGGACATGGAGTGCTACATTTTTTTTTATTACAACTGAGTACATGCAAAGTAATGTTCGCAAACACTTACATCGCAACCAACTCCCGCACACATCGATCATAACCTGCTCTCTAAGGAATGGATGGGAGTCACACACAGTACAAACACGTTTGTCGTGTGTTCCGCTAATTTCGGTCAATACAACGATGCGACACCAATCTCCCCGCTTGTTTACTGTAAAAGCAAATATTTTTCCCCACACTATCTGTTTAAACCGGGCTTGCACATATGCAATAGCCTCCTTTTAAAAGCCTGTGTCTTCGCCATATAATCCAGTTTTCGTTTACCCTTCTTTTTCTTAGGACTTGTGGAATAACGTAGACGATATCTACGTCTGTGGATAATAAAGTCCTGGAATGCTAAAGAAAATATAGCTCCTTGCTCGACTCTACAAGTAATTTACAGTTGAAACTAAAAAACATAATGTCCCAGAGAGTGGTCAATTTTCGGGTACTCTTAATACCCAAGTAATCAAATATAAAAGCGTTTGCACAGTACAACGGCGCACTTTGTAAATACCGTATCTTCTCTTTTAGAACACTTAAACAATCTTATTGCACAATCCTCCATCCTGGTAATACTATCTTCTCGACCCATCTTTGCTTACACCAGGGCTCATGATTTTCGACAAATTTATTTTGGTTCTACAATTCGACGCCAACCACGTTAAGCAGTCGTTTCCTCGCCCGCAACCACTTTGATATTGCTCCTTCCATCCGAAAGTCATGCTCGGATACGAACGCCACTCGGTTAAAGTGTTGTCCAAAAATCCGGGAGATAGAAGCCATCTAGACGAAGCTGCTGCTGTAGTATAGATGGGAGCGCCTCCATTAAAAAAACATCGAGTTCGGATACGAACGCCACTCGGTTAAAGTGTTGTCCAAATATCCAGGAGATAGAAGCCATCTACACGAAGCTGCTGCTGTAGTATAGATGGGAGCGCCTCCATTAAAAAACATCGATTAGCTGCAGTTTATAAGATATATACCCACAAGACATACATATTTCCCCCATGTATTCCAGAAATAGTAACTTCGTCTTGTCTCCAGCGTTTGCAGTATCGAACTTGCTGAATTTACTACACTCACACGCACTCCATTGGCTACAACTAGCGCACTTTAAGTTACCAAACTGTAGGAGTTTTATAAAACACGTTGATTTTCGACGAAGGAATTATGATTTACCGCAGCAGACACATCCGCTACGTAACGTAATTCACACCAGCCGTAAAGTAGCCAACACTAGCATACGATTAAACAGGCGATGCTTCGACGAAAGATCAATGCACCACCAAAGTCGGTTTTCTTTAGAGCTTTACCGTGACGTATATAATTAGGGTAGATCAACACTTTTTACTTACATTCCGTCCAATATAGCCTACAACACTCTCTGTAAGCGCCAAACATTTCCAACACAGTAACAGAAGTACACCTACAGTCAACACGAACCTACAACAACAAACGAATCTAGCCATTCCAACTCGATTTTTGTCCCAAATAGCATGCTGCAAGCTATGTATACGTTCGTAACAACACAGACAGAGCTATCCTTACATCCGTCACTAGCCCAGCAACAACTCTAAACAAGTTACCACAGATGGTGTTATAGCCGTGATCTGTAACAGACAAGATCTCCCAGACACACAGCGTTTTAATAATGTTTCGATCTCTCTCTCTCTCTCCACCCAATAACTACGTTGGTTGCTTGACCCGTCCCTAACATCCAACCACAATTTTGTTTCCAATGCATAGCCCGGCAGACAATATTTCTGGAACGCTTTCTATCAGCCAATACCCCGAGCATTCGCGCACAAACCACCATCGTATTCTACTGCTTCTAACAAATTATTACTCTCGTTAAACATCTGTAACACAGTGTAAAAAATGATCGACGTACACGCACAGAACAGCTAACAAGAAAAGATCTAGATCAAAGCCAAGTTCTTATAATCCTTACAAGCAGCAGCGCAAAATAGTCTACACGATTTCGAACTAATGCAACACCAGATTTTTTTTAACGATCTCCAAGAGCAATCCTTTAGAGACTAAACATACGATTAAATGCACCTCCAACGTAGGTAACTAATCCTCTAACTCAATGCTTATCGACCAAAGAACATTAATTTACCACTGGAATCATCTCCAATACGCTACCGAGAGACGTCAATTCGTAAACACAACTAAACGAAGATATAAATGCCACACATCCATGCTACTAAGTATCTATATGTATTTCCACAATTGTGGATCATATATGCGTTGCATCGTTTCGCGCGACTAAGCAGTTCGAAATAGGTACTTCGCGCAAGCTAGCATGCATGCATACTCACATTCCATGATATTTCTGGCTGTAGGCGAGTGCGAACCTGTTGACTCATCGTAGACTCCGGTTTGGAGCGTGTGTACATCCTATACATGTAAACATACCTGTCCACGCTCGCACCTGACCTGGAGAAGTTTTCGGTTTAATTTTTCCCGACCGCACCAGATTCCGAATACAAGAGAGCTATTTTCGCGAAGATACATTTCCTCGCAACTGACACAAGCAATGTTTTTACCGTACGAGCTGTCGTTATAACTTTTATAAGCAGATTCATATACAGCCAGTAGGATGAGCGCAAATTTGCGATGTAGCTCTTACAAAAACGAAACATAGTCTTTTTTAGAAAAGCAACCTGTCTTCTGGTATCTTCTCCTACACCCTATAAGACCGAAACTTTCTACTCGAGAAGCTAGACACAGAGTACAAATCGTTCTTTATTATTCTTGTTATGTGTAACTTTAATTTTCTCCGCTGTATTTTTTTTTTTTTTTAACTCGTAGTTTAAATCCACATCGGCGTCTCCTATTACCGTTCCAGCCAGAAGTTCGAAAGGTAGAGGGAAGGTATGTTCTCGAACTCCATTACGTATCTTCGTTTCCTCCTGCATTCCCACTCCTTTATAGCTCTGCACCTTCGGGCAATGCTTCTAGACGAGAACAATCGGGTATTTTAACTTTTCCCATTATTTCCTGTATAGCAATATGCGTCCCTATGTCTGTACGTTACCAACTCCTGTGGTAATTTCCGTATGGAGCACTAGGTTTACGACTATTGCAAACGATTGCTTGTTATTCCATCCGTTTTCAACTCTGCAAATGACTGTCCCAGTCCTCCACTTTGGATGCAATGTAGTCCCTTCTCCAAACGATAATGCAATACGTTTTTCGTGTGTTCCGCTATTTTCGGTCAGTACACCGACGCGTGACCAATCTCCCTGACTGTTTACTGTAAAAAGCAAATATTTTATAAGTCCCAGTCGTAACCAGATTTCTCCAAACCCTCTGTTTAAGCCGGGCTTACACATATGCCATAGCTTCGTCTTTCTCCAGCATTAGGTTGTACTCGTACTTTATGGCAGTTGCTTTAGCCATATATTCTAGCTTCCTTCTCTTGGTCTCGATATCCGACATTTCCAGTTTTTCTTTTCGCGCACAGAAGATATTAACTGCAGGTAGCGATGTAATTTCTTTAATGGGGACGGCTTAAGCCTGTGTGATACATTTACTCTTTTCGCTGGACTTGCAGAATGACATTGTTTGTAGGTACTAGATCTAATTCGGCGATATCTATATCTGGAGGCAGTGTGGAGAACAATGTTCTGGATTGGGAGAAGTATGTTTCCCCTGCTTTAATGTAGCTTTTAAGTGTACTACTTATATCGTCTTTGCCGCTGTCAGTATTACGAATCTCCACCTAATTTACAGGTAGACAATGGAAACTAAAAGCTGATAGAACGTAACGTTCTATCTGGAAGGTTTAACCTGTACACCGATTAATTTTCGGGTATTTTTATTACACCTGCACACAAATTGCAGGGCACTATTAAACACTAAAAAGCATCTGTTGTTCCAGATGTTTGTTATTCGCCCCCACATGGTGGAGAAACACTTTGCAGATACAGTTTAAAAAACTTAAAGAGTCTTGCACAAGATCAAAAACACTCTCCATCCAGTAATCGTACATTGTAATACCCCTGTTCTCGACCCAAAGACGAAGTAAGTGCTCAAATCGACCTCTAGCTCTCTTTTTAGGGTAAATCGGGTCACGGATCACAAAATTCACACCACAACCAGCGGATTATACCCTAGTAAGACTCCAGGACGTTCTCCAAATTACGGTATTGACTGATATTTCCAGGCGAAGTACTAAATAACCTCCATATAGGCGAGATTCTAGATGCGTTCTTCGGGACTTGTGGTATAGAGACAGGTGCGTAGAATCGAATCCGAAGGTACTTAGAGTAAGCGGATTCTGGGTCCAAGTATAGCTGTGGGAGTTTCAGCACAGTGAGTTTCGCGCGTCTTTTGTTTTTTGGCGGGAAATTTGAATTACGCCCCACCCCTCCTCCCTCGGCCAATTTCCGAACCACAGATCAAAGGATACCGCCACAGGATGAGTCAGCTTACCCGGAATTTCTTCTCGGTGACACTTTTTCCCATTGCTGCTGCTGCTGCTGGCGATGTCACTGCTGCTGGTGATGGCAGCGGATCTCTTCATGTTGTTATTGGTGATCTTCACTGAGTAAGACGCAGGAGAAGAAGGAGTCCCATGGCATAGCTGCTCGTCCTTATATATGCTCACCCCCCACCATCAACCCCCAATGCACTACTAGAATCAAATGAGTGACGGTTCAAGCATACAAGTCTCAACATGTTGGAAAGAGCCTTATACGTGCTCATCAACCCCCCAATGCACTACTCGAGTCAAATGAGTGATGGTTGAAGCATGCAAGTCTCAACATGTTGGAAGGGAAAAAACCTGTTTTCCAGAACTGGTCGATATTTGGGTGTTTCCTAAAAGCACGTTGCACAGGTACACATTTTTGTTGTTTTCCCGGAATTCTGTGAAAAGAGAAAACCGCAGAGTGGTGCATTCTATTTTGCGAGAAAAGATTCTCGGGAAATAACAAGCATCTTTCCGGAAATGGGTGAAAGCACTTTGCTCTGAAGTTTTCCAGGAAAGCTTTCAAACAGATGTGTTCCACTACAGTAAGAATTAGGCGCAGCGCGAGCCGCGGCCTCAGCCGTATATTGTGCACTCGTCACCGGCCGTCACAACGAGTGTCCGCGAGCGCAGCGCGGGCCGCGGCCTCGGCCACCCATTGTGCACTCATCATCGGCTGTCACACCGAGCGGCCGGCAGAATAGCGGCCACGCGGTCTCTTAGACAGTCGGCCACCTGCGCCGTTTAGCGCGTCAAAAATATTCTGCGCGTGCAGTGTTTCGTATTTTTACGAAAATATTCCTCAATGTGTGCATTCCTCTAGCACTGGGTCTACGACCCGTTCCAGTTCCTTTAATACTAAGTACGATATACTTCGCGAGGTGCGGCGCGTAGGCATTCCTTTTTTTTAATTGCCGGGCGGTGTCGATGCGGTCAAGACAATCGTCGCGGTATTGTTTGTCTTCACGGGTAGGGCGGGTCGCGGCGTCCTTTGAGAAGCGGTCGCGAGCGTGGGAGGAGGAGGGGGGTAGCATCTGTCGGCGGCAGCGGCGGCGGAGGCGGCGGTCCGGCAATCGGCCGAGTGAGTAGGGGTCGCGGGTGTGAGTACAGACATGTCGAGGGGTCTACAGGTCTGGACCTGTCGGAGGTGCCGCCTGTCTGGCGACGGTGCCGGGGGGTGGAGGGGGGCGTCGAACCGGCCAGGTGTGTGGTCCAGGGTGCGAGTACAGACATGTCGATGGGTCTACAGGTCTGGACCTGTCGGAGGTGCCGCTTGTCTGGCGGCGGCACCGAGGGGTGGAGGGGGGGGGCGGAGAGGGCGGGGCGTCGTGTGTGGCCGAGGGAGGTGTTGCAACCTGTCAATCATCCTTAACTGCGTTATGCTGGCGTCATTTGATTGGCGGTCGGACACGTAGCGAATCAAAAGGACCTAAATGTAAACTATCAATCATCCTTAAGTGCGCTATTGTTCGAGTTTGGCGGCATTCTTTGATCTGCTGTTCGGCAATTGGCCGAGGGAGGAGGGGTGGAGGTAGCGGTACTCGCGCAATGCATCATGGGTAGAATCTCAGTGGCGTTCAATCGGCACTACCATACTAGTTGTGTGGGCATTACCGCTGAAAACCAAAACAGGAAATAACGTTGCACGAGTGTTTGAGCAACTACTGCTGACGGGTACGAATCGATGCCCTGTCAACCTACAAACAGATCACAGGTCTGAGTTTTATAATGTATATTTCAAGAGAGTTATGGATCGGTATGGTATTAATCACTACTCAACATACACGCATCTGAAAGCAAGCATCGTGGAACGACTGGACAGGACTATAAAAGCTCAAATGTGGATGCGTTTCAATCTCCGCGGCTCGCATAAGTGGACTGATACTCTCCCCGAGATAATTTTAAAGTACAACAGAACAGTACACAGGACTATAAAAATGAGACCTATTGATGTTCGAGATAACGAACTCCTAAAAACAGTCTACTTCGGAATCAAGATGCTAGACCCACGAAAGCAAAAGTTTAATGTGGAGGACTTGGTGCGCATATCAAAGTACAAGACTACTTTTGAGAAATCATACCTCCCAAACTGGTCAACAGAGATATTTACAGTCACCAAAGTTCAAAGAACGAATCCCAGGACATATATCTTAAAGGACAGTAAAGGGGAAGAAATCACTGGAAGTTTCTATACAGAGGAACTGCAAAAGAGCTCAGAACCTGATGTGTTTCTCGTGGAGAAGGTTATAAGACGCCGTGGGAGTAGAGTTCTAGTTAAATGGCTCGGATTCCCCTCTTCTGACAATAGTTGGATTGCCATTGACGCTTTGCTATATAATGAGACGCATGGACCGCATGTACATCAGTAGCATACCATGAGCAGTAGGAGACGTGTCGAAGGAGCGGGAGGTCTTCTCGACAAGCTACCAGTTGAGCTTCATATTCCCGGATATAACTACTGTGGACCTGTAACAAAGCTTAAAAAGCGACTAGCACGGGGTGATAAAGGTATTAATCTGCTCGACGAGGCGTGTATGGAACACGACATCGCATACGCATCGAATCAAGACCATCACACTGCAGATCGTATTTTAGCTGATAGAGCAAAAGCCATAAGGAAAAGGAGCGATATAGGCATTGGTCAGCGTCTTGCAGCATTAGCAGTAGATAAGACCATGCGAGCCAAAATTAAGATTGGTCTGGGTTTTCGACACGCGATGAATGCGGCACGCCGCGTTCTAAAGAAGAGTAAGAAGAAGAAGAGCGGATGTATGACGGGATTTATATTGACTGCACTACATGCAGCTAAAAGTGCTTTGAAGAACCGTAATCACACAGAAAAAAAAGTTAAAACACCTCGAGTTCTACCATTGCCGAAGACGTCAGGTGGAATTATTCCTTTTCTCATTCCAGCTCTGGCGGGACTCTCTGCGATTGGTTCCCTGGCCGGCGGCGCATCAGCTATTGCCAGAACTGTGAATAATGCTAAAAATGCACAGCAGCAACTAGAGGAGGCGAGAAGACATAACCGAATGATGGAGGCGGCTGCTATAGGAAAAGGACTCTACCTGAAACCGTACAAAAAAGGACTTGGGCTCTTTATAAATAAAAAAAAGACCGTTAACCATTCTACCAGATAGACCTCTTACTAATACCGATCTCCTCAAGTTCACCAAAGAAAAATTCAAAATTCCAAGATTTCGAGGAGTTTTCACGCGCGATACATTACCGAAGACTATGTGGAAATCAGGTGAATGCGGTATAGTTAATTTGGATGTTGCTGGTGGACCTGGAACTCATTGGGTGGCATATGTTGGAAAGAAGAATACAAGTAGTGTACTGTATTTTGACTCATTCGGAAACCTCAAGCCTCCAGAAGAACTACAGCAATACTTTACAAACAACCAAAGACATGCTTTCTACAATTTCCATCGATTCCAGGATTACGATACTTACCTCTGTGGACATTTGTGTCTGATGTTCCTTCTATCGAATACGAAGAGGGCTATATAAGGATGAACAATCAAAACCTCTCGCCAGTTGGGTTTTGTCGGTCATGTCGTACACTCTGACTTTAAAAGATCGTTCATCTGTGTTAAGTGCAAATTACTTCCCTCCAATTGATTTAAGCAGTGGAGAGTGGAGCATCGCCCTGATTGGCTTGGAAACCTATAACTCTATCCCGAATATCACAGAAGCTAATAATAAACTACATCTTGAAGTTAATGGTGTAAAAGAAACTGTGGTAATAGAACCAGGTGCATATGATATAGATGAACTAAATGAAGTTTTAAAGCAGCTCCGTAAAGGGATTCAGCTACGTGCAAACACCAGCACTCTTAAATCCGAAATAAGGACTCTGAATGCAACTATCGACTTCAGTCAGAAAGGTTCAATAGGACAGCTACTAGGTTTCACCAAGGGACAAATCTTGAAAAAGGACTCCAATAAATTCTACAGTTCCAATCAGACTATAGATATACTCCCAGGCAGCACTATTCGCGTTGAGTGTAACATCACAACGAACTCATACTTAAACGACAGACTGGTTCATACAATTTACGGTTTCTTCCCATCAGTTGGTTCCGGATACAAGATTATTGAGACTCCTACAAACGCAATATACCTTCCGGTGACGGTGCAGACACTAGACTATCTGGAGCTGCGCATCGTAGACCAGAATAACCATCTTGTCGACTTCAGAGGAGAGGAAATCATTGTACGGCTACGTCTAAGGCAGGATGGGCATAAGGTTTAAAGCCTCTACACGTATAGCACCTAGCGTCAGTTCACCGATGAACCTCAAAGCGATAACACGTGTGAACTACGAGTTCCTTAAATCAATTGGGCTGAAACCTCGCAAAGATGTCATTGCTAAATATAACTGAAGCGCCAACTCATGACGAGCGCATTATTCGTCAAGAATACTTTTCGCATAAACCATTTGCTTCAACTACATTTAACAAAAACGATGAAATTAGGATCGTCATTCAACACCAGGACGCTCTAACCCAGCCGTGTCGGAGTTTCCTATACTTGGATGGATCGTTTAGGAAGAAAAATGCTAATCAACCTGTTGCAGCAGATGTGAAGCTTACACGTAATGCTCTAGCATTCTTGTTTCAAGAGATACGCTATGAACTTAATGGAGTTGAAATCGACCGCACAAGAAACGTTGGAATAGCATCGACTCTTAAAACCTACATCTCCGCAGCTCCTACTGAGGGTAACTCACTGGAAAATGCAGGATGGTACATTGATGAGCCTACAGATCGATCAACGGCTGATTACCTGCGGTTTACGGCGTGCATACCTCTAAAACTGTTAATGGGTTACTTTGAGGACATGCATGGAATTATCATGAATGCTAAACAGGAACTTATTCTAATACGAAGTGCGACGGACAATAACTCATATATTCAAACAAGTGAAGGGGGAAGTGAGTTCATCATAAACTCTCTAACATGGAAAATGCCTCACATCAGTGTATCAGACGAGGAGCGTTTGAAGCTTTTAAAAATAATGAACACAGGTGCTTTACTGCCGCTACATTTCCGCTCGTGGGAACTGTTTGAGTATCATATGCTACCTACTGCCAGTAGACAGACCTGGGCTATTAAAACCTCTGTTCAAATGGAGACACCTCGATTCATCATACTGGCATTTCAGACTAACAGACAGAATCTGTCAATTGATTCATCCATATTCGACAACTGCAACTTAACTAATGCAAGAGTCTACCTGAATTCTGAATTCTACCCTTATGACAACTTACATCTGCAATGGGACAAAAATATGTACAGTCTAGCATATGACATGTACGCAAGGTTCCGATCTAGTTACTATGACGATGTCGAGGAAATAGATGGGTGTTCCCTCAGTCCACGAAAATTCAAGGAACTGGCACCTATAATCGTAATTGACTGTTCCAAGCAGAATGAAGTAATTAAATCTGGACCTATAGATGTGAGGATTGAATTTGAAGCTTCAGCAAATTTCCCACAACTGACTGCTGCATATGCCTTAGTCCTGGATGATCGGATAATTAACTACAGCCCGCTCACTAATATTGTACAGCGGTCAGTATAAAAAATGACAGTTCATCATGAGCTCTCGAAGTATACACATCGTTGCTGACGTACAAGGCTTCCAAGACCATGAGCGCGATCGTTTCATACTGAAAGACATCGCACTCATAGCATTCACCGAAGTGATAAAAACGTTCTCTGCAAGAATTGAATCACCAAGACTATTCAAGGATGTGAAGTGTGTTAAGACCAGGAAGTGCGCTATGTGGTTAACTCGTAACTACCATGGAATTCACTGGGACGAGCCCGGCAGCCCCTATAAAGACTTACTAAAGACTCTCCAAGCTTTCGACAACATTAAAACAATAATCTTCGTCAAAGGAGAAGAGAAGATTACCTGGCTGCGACGACTCTTCAAGAATGCTGTTTTACAAGACCTGGGTTCCTTTGGCTGTCCTGCTCTGCATAAACTCAAGAGCAAGAAAAATAGTGTTGTGTGTGCAAATGATAATGTACATATGCTTGTATGTTGGTTAAAGAATGAAAATAAATTAAATTTTACCTAAGAAACATTTGTGTTGTTATTTAACTAATCCCCTACCTCACCTTAGTTTTAAGAGCTATACTTTGTATGTTTAAATGCAGCTCGACTTATAGACGAGTGCGTGCAATGCAGATGTTTCTGCCTATTGTACAAAAAAATATTGTGTAAATGCAGCTCTCCTTATAGAAGAGTGCGTGCAATGCAGATGTTACTGCTTAGTGTGCACAAAAAATCATCTATTTCTCTCCATATTTTTGAATAGTGAAAAAAACAACAACATATATTTAAAAAAATGGGCTGGGAGAAATCAAATAATACCGCCAGTATCAATTTTACAGGTTTATTGAATAAAAAAACAATAATCTTATTCTTTTTGAACAGTCACAGTTTTATGCAGATTTCTTAACACTAGTTGCACGTATGCTATAGCATTACATTTACAATTTTGTGATGGTTCCTTACGCAGAGGTACATCGCAAAGCGTTTCAGTTTTCTTTTTTTCCCCTTAAAATTACACATTTCTAAAGTTAATGTACTACTACTACTACGACAACTAATGTGAAATTCCACCAGGACAGCACACAACGGCTACACATACACACATGAGCTGAAGCGACGACAATAGTACAGTAAGCTGGAATACTCGATATGTTACAGCATTCTGTTCCAGGTAATTCAGTAAACTGGAGTAGGAACGTTTGTTGGGTGTTTCTTAATAAGTTATACATTGAACTGGTGGTGTCTTTATATAATGACTAGAACAAACTTGGTGGAACTCACTCACTTAAAAACTAAGCTGACTGGATGGCTAGCGGTAGGTGAAACTTATAAACTAAACTAAACTAATGGAATAAAGTAATAGCACATAGTGCTTACGAACATGTTTTTATTTGAAGCACACACACACACTGTGCTTACACTGCCTTCAGGTGTACTACGTAAACTTTTTTTTTCGTTGCATGCTGCGTATGCCAGTTAATAAAAACATACTTATTTCTACACAGCACGCATATACTGTGCTTACATCGCCAATGAAATTTTATGATTTTTTTCGCTGCATGCTTGACATGCTATTTAACAAAAAAAAGCTATATACACACAAACATACTTATTTTTTATCCAGATTCACGCGCACACTTTCACTCACACCCGCACGCATACATGCAACCCACCCCCCAAACAACAACACATTCATACTATCCCACCTATGTACAATATGACAAAAGGGTCACACTATTCTATACAAGCATACGCACAAACACACGAAATCCCTCATTCTCACTCACATTTTTTCAGTTAGTGTCCCCCCAACACCCTCTTTCTCCCTAAGCGAATAGTGTGAGTACGGTAGAGTTTCTATACTGCACTCACTTATGACCCTTTTGTCGTCATGAGCAGATAAACCGACTTTAGACTGCAGCAGGGTGTACACCTCGTGTCCTACCGATCGAATACTGGCCTGCTGGACTCTGTGAGTAGGCTGCGGCGGGGCGCCGCGAACACCTCCGTACAGACACCGCAAGTAGTCTTCGATCGTCAGTACACGAGATGCCGATCGTCTAACACCCTTTGCCCGCCTCTGAGTGTCCCCATCTATGGTGCGAAATGCATACATCTTCGCCCTGAGGCCTACAAACTCCACAATCGGTGAACCATTCGATTCATCCTTCATAAGACCGATCACCTTTTTGTTCTGTGGAACAATTCCGTAAGGATTATCGGCCCTATAACCGGAAGTATCGAATTCTTCACCGATACGTTTCATTACTGCATATGGATCACAGTTTTTCACCCAATAGATGAAACTATCTGTATCCATATACAGTAACTTTGGTTCCACAAAATGAGGTTTAGCAATCTCATAGTGGAACCTGTACATGTGGAGTTTGGACAGATCAAGTATGCACATCCCGAGATAGATGGGTTTTGTGAACTCTACTGAAGTCTTCATCATCTCCACAGCAACAAAGTTTTCATTAAATACGGTGAGCCTTTTAAAGTTTGGTGACGCAATTAATCTTCTAACGCCCCACTGCCCGTCCCAGTTCGGTCTAAGTTTAATATCGCGTTCATGTCTTACATTCTGCATGGTCTTCCCGAAAATGGAATTGTTCATTAACTTATAAAAATCTTTCTCAAAATCATTAGTCGCGACCGCCCTCATTGCCGTATTTAGTTCAATGTACTGCTTCAACCATGGGGATTGGTTGAAGGATATAGCTCGCGTGATTCTAATAAGTTCCATTCCCATTTTGATGCACTGCTGCAGATTACGGTAATGAATCACGTACCTCTGCTTGTCTGCAACAGTTGTCATAAACTTGGGGATGGAACCCTTGGCTCCCGGTGGAACTAGTTGCTCTGGACATAATGGCAAGTCGCTTGTCTCCTCATGCAAACTAATTGGATATGCAATATCTGCCTCTACTACATACCCAACATCAGATTCAGCGGAGAGACCCGTTAATTTTCCACCTAATCCCTCTAATTCTTTTTCGGACACCCACTGGAAACTCCCAACTGGCAGAGGTTGCATCATTGCGTGCCCGTACAAATTATTAACGTCCAAATAAAGAATATAAGAAGAATCGAGGGATGCGTCGTACCCTGAACTCATATGTGGGTTATTTGCCTTAGCGTGCCTATGAATACACTGGCAAAGTCCCCCACGTATCCCGCGCTCAAAGAAGAGAAGCATATCTGGATCGGTTAAAAGTTCGATGTTACACTTCGTCTTCTTGAGCATTGCGTCCCAAGACAACCCAGGTGCCGTATAATAAATGGCGGGATCCAAGGAGTACGTGGTCAAGCATACACTCCTGAACTTCACAAAAACATCCGCAAGTAAGCGCACATCTGTGTCCATGTATGTCCTCGCGTATTCACCCAAATTGGGGATGTTGAATTTCCGCCAGACATTTACGGCATGCTCATATTCCGCATCAGTTATGGCATCGCCTGTGAGTGAACTGGAAAATGCGGATATGTCGGGAAGCTTGGTTTCGTGGAGTTTCTCCATAGAGTCCAGGTACTCGTATGGGAAAACCCCTTTTCGCGTTACTAGTTGAAACTTTTCCTCATCAGAATATGCAGATCGTGTGATATGCATATCCTCCTGAGGTAGAGTCTCAACGAGTTTGGAGACGACTGCATGAAACGTAGCGAATCAAGGAAGCGCAGCGTAATTTTTGGTGTCATTTGTTTAGAGAATGAAATATACTTCTCAGTGCTATCAGGCAGGACACTTGCCGGATAGGTATCTAGTCCAAATTTATTCAAGTGCTCAACTAAGTAGTGAGCGTCATAACTACTCAGGTTGTGGAAAAATACAGGTATATGGTGTGGAACCTGGTACTTCAAGTTGCATACATTGTGGGCTGCTCCACGGAACTTTCCAGTTAGATGACAGTGGTCTCTACGGGGAAGTTCTGCTTTTCTATCTATTGGCAACCCGCAAATATGGCAATCTACCGCCTTTTTAAACGACTCCTCATCCTCTCGTGACATAGTCATCGGAACATTTCGACTGTAAAGTTTGTCAACTTTCCAGGCAATTTGTTCCAGCTCATTGAGCAACCATATCGCGGGATTGTCCCCTACATATGTGTCAAATCTATTCAAAGAGGGGTCGACTGTGCATACAACTTGGTACGCTGCTGCATACGGTACGTGTTTTTGTGTGAAGGTGGTATGTGAGGCCAGGGGGTTACCTTCACATCTAGCAATTGGAGCAAGTAAACACTCAAAATCACAATAGATCGCTACAGGGGCTCTTTCCTGATGGTGAGCATTTTTAAATTTAATGAAATTATTTTCAGAGGTCGGCATAATAACACGTACCGGTTCCTTGGATTCGCAATCTACAAGATGTTTCTGTAAATACTTTTCCTGTGAAAAGTTACTTAAACACCTGTAGCATATATGGGTTTTAACATGGTGACTATTCAGTTGGGAGGAAAGGAGGCGGGACATGTCTTTGATCCATACATAATGCTGCCTTTACCATTGGCAATAAGCAGCATGTTTACGTGTAGGTTGCGCTCACCTGCAAATTTCGAGAAATGGAAGGGCCCGATTACAATATGACTATCCTCTTTATCTTCTTCTGGCTTGTTTTTCTTCTTCTTCTCCAGACCGTATATATGTACCGATATTCCGGGATTCTGGGCCTCAAACTTGGGAACGTCCTGGAGTTTTACTGGGAACTCTATACCTGTAAAATTATACCCTCCGGGAATTTCACCTTCGGGTACTTTATAAGTACTTGTGCGCTGTGGATTTCTCTATAACTTTCTCTCACAAGCCAGAATTGACCATGCGAAACAATATTCGTCTCCGGCAATGGTCTGACCACTACGAGCTTTCTTGGGCCCATTATATACATTAACACAAGCTAGCTTTTTCTTAATATCAGCAGGAAGTTGAATAAAACTGGATCCTCCCTTTACTGGATCATAGACATGAATATGGATGTCGAGGTGTACTACTTGGCTGAGTGCATGTGCCAAACCGCGTACCTCCATCTCGGAGAAACGGTTCATAATTACACTCAAGGTGGATTCCCTATACCACTCGGCGATCGAAGTACTCCGCGTAATCACACCGTTAGATCCCCAGAGGTAGTGAAGACTTCTTTCTTCCTCCACTACGCCCTGTGAACTTCGTGCGTGCGTTAATTCACAGCACAGGACTGCACTGCATTTAATGGCGGGATTACGCGCATCACTTATTGCTTTGAGGAGCTCAGCCTCCAACACGGGATAGCATGCCTCCATGAACACGACAGGGTCGCGATAACCCGCTGGAGGGTTTTCAATCCTCGTGAAAGAGATGCGCCCCTCAAAAGCTTTAGCGATCTCTGAGTACTGAAGTGGGGTCATAACACCCGGAATCTGATGTCCTACTACATTATCAACAGGACGGGAGAGGGAACTACCGCTAGCCATAGGAGCATTAATATTATTAAAACTACTGGTGGTCGATGGAGACATTGATGATGATGATGATGATGACGACGACGAAGCTGACGGTGCCGGTGACTGGAGAGCAATGCGCTTGGGAGGGAATACCTTCCGCTGGCCACGGGGTCGGTCGGCAGTCTGCGCAGGTGGCGGCGATGACAAACCCCAGCCGGCTGCTTGCTGCTGGTGGGGGTGCTAGCGCGCTCTGTCACCCATCTCCAGAGGCAGGTGGGTAGCGGGGTTGGTGGTGGCGGCAGCAGACGCGCCGACCCGCACACGCCTCATTGGCGAGGAGGCTCTTGCTGCGGCAAGAGCGCCCGTTGTCGGTGCAACCACTGGCGGCGCGCGTCTTACGGGCTCGCTGACCCGCGCGAGGCTCCGCGACACACGAACCACGTCGTGGATTGGCGAGACGGGTCGTGGCGGTGGTGCAGTCATGGATGCAAGGTCTCTCTCTGTTAAAAGAAAACGAACGATGTTATAATACACTCAGAATGCTTGCTTATGCTACCGAACAACATTTACTTAATACGGGGAAGATAGACTTACCGATTTCAGCCCACCGACACGCATCTGACGTCACCGCCGCCTCCTGTGAGCCGGAATTCAGCCACCGATCGAGGCTATCCTCCTCCTCCTCCCTTCTTCCTCCCGTATGTTTCCGCACCATCTCATCAATAACGTCTAGATTATTAATAATATCGGCTGTAATAAAATAAAAAAGGTAGATATGAATTGTAGAACATGTTTTCACTCCAAAATATATATATAAATGATGAGAAATGGCAGCAGTAGTACTTACTTGATGCCTCACGCTGCTGCCTTTCCTCCCATTCTGCAGCCTGATTATGGACCCACATAGGGATGCCATTTAAATCGTGCTGGGTGGGAGGACTTTGCGGTGTTCGTTGCTGCTGTTGCCTTCCTGCTGCTGCAGCTAGCTCTTCATCGAACTGTTGCAGCATTTCAGGGATGAATGCTATAACAACAACAACAACAAAAATCTTCAGACTATATATTTAACTTACATAGAAAAAAAATAATGCATTGGAATTTCGGGGTTATAGGAAGATCAACTACAATATCTGTAAAGAATCCTAAATAACTAAAAAAATGCGAAAGAAATCCGTTTAACTTCGCTAAAAAAACCAGTCAAATCTACAGGTTGTGGAAAAAAAATTTGAATTAATTACAGCTTAAATGGAGACGAAGAAAATATTGTAGGGAACACGGACTAAAGGCGCATATCGTTTCGGCTGTAAGTGACTTATTTGTTTGGAATATCGCGTATCTACGAAAACCAAAAGATTTATTAAATGATTCTCTTACAGAAAAAAACATAAATGCATTACAATGTGATGCGTGAATGAAATTCAAGCTAGTACCGAAATATTAATAAGTACTATGCACCAAGTATGAAAACTAAGTCAGCTTACCTGGAATTTCTTCTCGGTGACACTTTTTCCCATTGCTGCTGCTGCTGCTGGCGATGTCACTGCTGCTGGCGATGGCAGCGGATCTCTTCATGTTGTTATTGGTGATCTTCACTGAGTAAGACGCAGGAGAAGAAGGAGTCCCATGGCATAGCTGCTCGTCCTTATATGCTCACCCCCCACCATCAACCCCCAATGCACTACTAGAATCAAATGAGTGACGGTTCAAGCATACAAGTCTCAACATGTTGGAAAGAGCCTTATACGTGCTCACCCGCCCCCAACCCCCACCATCAACCCCCCAATGCACTACTCGAGTCAAATGAGTGACGGTTGAAGCATGCAAGTCTCAACAAGTTGGAAGGGAAAAAACCTGTTTTCCAGAACTGGTCGATATTTGGGTGTTTCCTAAAAGCACGTTGCACAGGTACACATTTTTGTTGTTTTCCCGGAATTCTGTGAAAAGAGAAAACCGCAGAGTGGTGCATTCTATTTTGCGAGAAAAGATTCTCGGGAAATAACAAGCATCTTTCCGGAAATGGGTGAAAGCACTTTGCTCTGAAGTTTTCCAGGAAAGCTTTCAAACAGATGTGTTCCACTACAGTAAGAATTAGGCGCAGCGCGAGCCGCGGCCTCAGCCGTATATTGTGCACTCGTCACCGGCCGTCACAACGAGTGTCCGCGAGCGCAGCGCGGGCCGCGGCCTCGGCCACCCATTGTGCACTCATCATCGGCTGTCACACCGAGCGGCCGGCAGAATAGCGGCCACGCGGTCTCTTAGACAGTCGGCCACCTGCGCCGTTTAGCGCGTCAAAAATATTCTGCGCGTGCAGTGTTTCGTATTTTTACGAAAATATTCCTCAATGTGTGCATTCCTCTAGCACTGGGTCTACGACCCGTTCCAGTTCCTTTAATACTAAGTACGATATACTTCGCGAGGTGCGGCGCGTAGGCATTCCTTTTTTTTAATTGCCGGGCGGTGTCGATGCGGTCAAGACAATCGTCGCGGTATTGTTTGTCTTCACGGGTAGGGCGGGTCGCGGCGTCCTTTGAGAAGCGGTCGCGAGCGTGGGAGGAGGAGGGGGTAGCATCTGTCGGCGGCAGCGGCGGCGGAGGCGGCGGTCCGGCAATCGGCCGAGTGAGTAGGGGTCGCGGGAGCGAGTACAGACAGGGGTCTACAGGTCTGGACCTGTCGGAGGTGCCGCCTGTCTGGCGGCAGTGCCGGGGGGTGGAGGGGACGTCGAACCGGCCAGGTGTGTGGTCCAGGGTGCGAGTACCGACATGTCGAGGGGTCTACAGGTCTGGACCTGTCGGAGGTGCCGCTTGTCTGGCGGCGGCACTGAGGGGTGGGGGGGCGGGAGGGGGGGCGGCGTCGTGTGTGGCCGAGGGAGATGTTGCAACCTGTCAATCATCCTTAAGTGCGTTATGGCGGCATCCTTTGATAAGCAGTCGGACAAGTAGCGAATCAAAAGGACCTAAATGTAAACTATCAATCATCCTTAAGTGCGCCATTGTTCGAGTTTGGCGGCATTCTTTGATCTGCGGTTCGGCAATTGGCCGAGGGAGGAGGGGTCAATGACCCTATCGTCGACGGCCGAAAGTTCAAGGTCACTGTGCTGAAACTCCCACCATTATACTACTGACTTAACTACGGGGTCATCAGTCCCTAAGCTTACAAACTACTTATGAACTAGCTAAGACTAAATACAGCACAAATATCCATACCCGAGGGGGGATTCGAACCCCCGACCGTAGTGGCCGTGCTGACTGTGACTGGAGCGCCTCAGTCACCTCGGCCGCCACGGCTGGCAACGATGGCAAACAAAATTATAATACGGCTTGTACTGTGCTTTCCGTTTGGTAACCCTTTGAAACAAATGACACACGGTAGCTTCATATCAGGAAACTTTAGTCTAAGAGCCATCAAGAACCTCTCATTATTTACATCATATGTACTTTGCAACCCAGAAGTAGAAAGTTCTAAATCCATAACGCCTACTTCCTTGTTGAACGATACTGACTGACTGTTGCGATGTTACTTTCTTGCAAGACGTAGCATTAAACTCTTTAAGGTGGTATTTCGCCTTCTCCCGTATTCCACCCGTGTTATTCTGCCACCATTTATTCATTTGACGCACAATTACCTTTCTTACAGAATGCTTTGTTGTACTGATGACTTCTTAGAAGATAGAGAGTGATCCCCATGCATCAAAGTTAACATCATCAGAGCTCCCGCCTCTTCGGTTGATAACTTGCGCAATATTTTTAGCTGCAAAGTCAACGTCCGAAAATCCGCTGAAAACCATTACGTTGCAGAAACACAAGCGTCGCTGTCAATGTGCCGACGGGGGCTGGTATGCGACGAGGTGACACTTTAGGACTCGTCGTGGGTTGGGGGTGGGAGGAAATAACCGGAACGTCTCACAGGAAGCGCAGCTCTACAAACAATTAGTCGGAAACTCCAGTAAGGTAGTCAGCCAACGGCGACTGTACTGCATCTTCTGACGTGATACGCATAAGATTACAAGTCGCATTTCCGGCTTCTAGTACGGTCAAGGTAGCATAAACAAATTAAAAAGCCAGACGTTTCTACGAAATGCCAAAATATATAATAATCCCTCTAAATATGTGTTAATAACTGCACCCTTTAGCAATGGTATGGTAAAACTTCGAAATGTTGTGGGCCAAACTGTAGTGTGCGAGCCGCTACTCTCATAATTGGCTCGTTAATCTGCCTTAATTTTTTGTCACGTAGTACTTCCACGTGAATGCTATACGAAGACGCAGTTTCATATGGTGACCATTAGTAATTATTTAGTTACACGCCCTTGACTGTAGGACGGAAAGGCATTTCGGAGCGAGGCCGGCAATTTTAACGATATTCGAAAAAACAATTCTCATAATCGGCAAGTTAATCTGCGTTTAAACTTCTTCAAGTACTATTTGGAAGTGTGTGCTATACCTATACAGAGTGACATGTGGCGACGGCCAGTAATGTTTTAGTTACACGCCCTGAAATATAGGACAGAAAGGCATTTCAGAGCGAGGCCGGAAATTTTAACGATATGCGAAAAATCATATCTCATAATCGGCTCGTTAATCTGCCTTCAAAATTCTTCAAGTTGTATTTGGAAGTGTGTACTATACCTGTACGCAGTGGCATGTGGCGACGGCTAGTAATTCTTTAGTTGCACGTCCTGAAATATAGGACGGAAAGGCATTTCGGAGCGAGGCCGGAAATTTTAACGATATTCGAACAATCGTATCTCATAATCGGCTCGTTAATCTGCCTTCAAAATTCTTCAAGTTGTATTTGGAAGTGTGTACTATACCTGTACACAGTGGCATGTGGCGACGGCTAGTAATTCTTTAGTTACACGTCCTGAAATATAGGACGGAAAGGAATTTCGGAGAGAGACCGCAAATTTTAAAGATATTCGAAAAATCATATCTCACAATCGGCTCGTTAATCTGCCTCTAAACTTTTTCAAGTAGTATTTGGAAGTGTGTACTATACCTATACAAAGTGTCATGTGGCGACGGCTAGTAATTCTTTAGTTACACGCCCTTAAATATAGGAAGGAAAGGCATTTCGGAGCGAGGCCAGAAATTTTAACGATATTCGAAAAATCGTATCTCATAATCGGCTCGTTAATCTGACTGTAAACTTTTTCAAGTAGTATTTGGAAGTGTATACTACACCAATACAGAGTGTCATATGGCGACGGTTAGTATTTCTTTAGTTACACGCCCTTGAATATAGGACGGAAAGGCATTTCGGAGCGAGGCCGTAAATTTTAACGATATTCAAAAAATCATATCTCATAATCGGCTCGTTAATCTGCTTTTAAACTTTTTCAAGTAGTATTTGTAAGTGTATACTATACCTATACACAGTGTCATGTGGCGACGGCCAATAATTCTGTAGTTACACGCCCTGAAATATAGGACGAAAAGGCATTTCGGAGCGAGACCGGAAATTTTAACGATATTCGAAAAATCATATCTTATAACCGGCTCATTAATCTGCCTTCAAAATTTTTCGAGTAGTATTTGCAAGTGTGTACTATACCTATACACAGTGTCATGTGGCGACGGCTAGTTATTCTTTAGTTACACGCCCTGAAATATAGGACGGAAAGGCATTTCAAAGCGAGGCCGGAAATTTTAACGATATTCGAAAAATGATATCTCATAGTCGGCTCGTTAATCTGCCTTTAAACTTCTTCAAGTATTATTTGTAAGTGTGTGCTATACGTATACAGAGTGTCATGTGGCGACGGCTTGTCATTCTTTAGTTACACGCTCTGAAAAATAGGACGGAAAGGCATTTCGGAGCGATGCCGGACATTTTAACGATAATCGAAAAATCGTATCTCATTATCGGCTCGTTAATCTGCCTTCATTGTTTCTCACGTAGTACTTTGACGTGTGTGCTACACGTATAGAGAGTGTCATATGGCGACGACTAGTAATTCTTTAGTTACGTGTCCTTTAATATAGGACGGAAAGGCAATTCCTTTCTACGCCAGAAATTTTGACGAATGGCTAAGAATCTTTTGTCGTAATCTGCTCGGTAATCCGTTTTCTTACTTTGTCGCTTAGGATCTGTAGGTTTCTGGTGTGTCTCAGTAGAGTGTCATGAGCGACGTCTAACAATTGTTTTCGTTTGAGCTTACTATGAACGGCATGTCGGTGACAAAAAGAACTTCTTCCGATTTTCTATGTACTGTACCTTCAGATCTTCTCTTTAATGCGCGCTGGTATGTTGTCAGGCTATACTTGGATGCGTATGGTGCACTTCTACAGACTGTTAAATGACGACAGTAAACACCTCATTGGATTTGTTTGCTTTTGTGTAGTAGGAAACGTGAGAATCGTGCTGACCGGAAGTTTGCCGATTTTTAATAGTCTTATGAGCTTCGAATTTCGTTTATGTTTTATCAAATAAACAAGCGGAAGTATTTTTGGTGTTTCGAAAGGGGGTAGTATATATACAGGTCCTGTATCCATTTACTTAATACTGGTGTATAGTTTATGGTATATTTGGATTTCACATTTTACACTAACTTACTGATTCGTCGATGTAGGTCAGGTAATAAGGTTCTGAATATTCTGTAAGCTGCATTTCACTAAAATAACGCGCATCGCGTCGGTTTTTAGCGTGGAGGTTGGCACTACTCTCCCTTGGCACGCTTGCGCCTGGGAGTTATACCGCCCGCATGGTTTTTACGGAAACGAATCCGAAGCTAACTTCAAGCCGGTAGTCAAAGCTACCTGTTTCACATTGTCATCAATATGGCATTCATTGACTGTAATTTACAACTAATTGTACTAAGAACGACATGGTTTTGGTATCTCTTAAGTGTGCCGTAACTTTGAGATAACAACACACGAATTATAAGGAGAAAAGCATGAAAATGCGAAATGGAAAATAGGGTCTCTTGCAAGACATAACTTGCGACCGTAGAGACATCTATCGGTTGGTACGGTAACTGGGATCCGACGCAATACTGTCCCCAGACGCTTGTTATCTAAATGACGGGCGACTAGACCACTAGAGTCAGCGTAGGAGGGCACCCAAGACTTCCCGACGGCCGATAGATATCTCTACGGTTACGCTACCAGAGCTCTGTGCGAAATGAGAACAACCACGGCCTCGAGGCCGGGGTTGTTCTCATTTCTCTCAATAATTATTGAGGAGGTCGTGGAACAACCAATAGCATCACAAGTTAGCGAAAGCCAAAAGAATTGCCTCGATGCGGCAGTTTAAACGCATTCTTGCCTCTTTCTATTTTCTGCAACATTCGATGTTTTTACAATTCCGTCTGATTTCAGAACGAAGTATGAAATAAAAACTGTTTTGTCACAAATATTCTGCTGTTTATTTCGTAGTATGTTGCCATTAATGAGTATATGCTCAAGTAGGAAAGTAAGCTTAAATAGCTTCGAGTGAAACGTAGCCTATAGAAGGAAAACTCATGTTCTTCCTTATCACAAATTTTTGTCTCTCTTTCCAGATATGTGACGATTTCCGAGAATGTGGTCAGACAGGCGAATACAAATTTTATTGCTGCTTTCGGAGCAATTTAAGCTACCTTCATAATTCCTTGCCTGTCCAGATTTATTTTATTTATTTATTTTCGAGGTCTATGAAATCGTGATGGGAGTGTATCGCTGGGATGTAGAATGTGTCTTATTATTGCAATAATAATCATATGTAAATGTCATGCGGCTTACTGACTAAATTGTTTGTAAACAGATGCACGAAAAGGGCTACACTTTAGCCGCGGTGGAGTAGCCGAGCGGTCTAAAGCGCCTCGCTGCGGAGGTTCGAGTCCTCCCTGGGGCATGGGTGTGTGTGTTTGTCCTTAGGTTAGTTTATCTAGGTTTAAGTAGTTTGTAAGCTACGGACTGATGACCACACAGTTTGGTCCGACAGATTTACAAATATTTGAACATTTGGCTACAATTTACTTATGGTCTGCAAGGGCTTAGTATGTTAATGTTGGCAATGAAATTCTCGCTTCACGATGGTAATTAATTTACTAACCAGACAAGGTTATATAGAAGAACCTGTCAGTCATAGAGCAGGAACAGCATTAATTACTCATCTCACGTCCAACACAAAAGATAATTCCGCTCATTCTATGTGATTGATTTCCTTCAGAGAACGTGTATTGTGGTTGCCAACACCAGCACACAACGTCTGTACCATAAAGCTTACGTTCTAATTCGCAGAAAAAGTATACAGCCAATAAGTGATATATCCATTAGAGTGACATGGTCATTTCTTATAGTGAAGCTAAAACTTAAATAGAAAGTAATGCAGATTATTAATCAGTTCCTATAAAGAATAGATATCTAGAAGACGAGGGGTTAGTTGCTTTTTGAATTTAGCCATATCACCACCGACTGATGTAATATAAACTATAGGTTTATTTTATACTTTTCTATCTGAATAATTTACCGTGTTCCTTATTGTCTCCTGTTAGAATTTTTAATAAAGTACTATATTTGAAGATCGTGTTTATTTCTTGTAATATCAAGTTCACATGCACTCTTAGTTTTGTGAACAGTATGATTATAGTTCAGAGAGGACATAAGTAATAAAATGTACTAGCATGACTTGGTGAAGAAAGCCACCTGTTTTAATAAATCTCTACAATAGTATCTAGAGTGCACTTTGATAATATTCTCGGAGATCGCTGTATTTCGGAAACAGACAGCCAAATGTGATACGGAAGTATATTAATATTGTTGCCGCTCGTGAAGCTGTCCTATTGGGTTCCCACCTAAGTGCACACTGTGAAATTATCATAGATTGGGAAATAAACGGCGAAATATTTGCTTCCATTTTCTAATCACAAGGAAATATAAATAATGTAGAACACTGCAAATCATACTTGCCTTACATTAAAAAGCAACTCCTAGAATGTGTTTGAATAAAAATTTCAAAAAAATTAAGGGAAGTGTGCTGACACGAACTACGATTCATTGTATTGCCAATCTAGAACGCTATCCATTACACCACATTTTTTTTTCTTTTTAGCTACGAAATATTTACTCTTCAATGTATACAGGAATAAAGAAAGACTTCTCCAATGAAGAATATGATTTCCATAATAAATCAGCTGGTACAAAAACTTCAGTATTGTAAACAAAAATGGTGCGTAACTTCCGTAGCCTTTAAGGAATTCTCCAATTTAAACAGAAGAAGGAAGGACACTTGAACATTTTGTGCAGCGTCGCTGGCTTAATACACAGAGTATGAATAGACCATACGGCTAGGAACGCACATAATTAGAAATAATAGTAATCAACAATAAATTTAAAAAATTGCCTGTTTGTCGATAACTTAAAGTCGTCCATCGTTTAATGCAATGGTGAGGAAATTCTGATACGTCTTTTTATACTTCCGATAGTTTTTGATCGCAAAATATTCCGCAGTCAGGTACATGTGATATCCATTAAGAGTTGGCGTTTTGTCGGTCAACATGTAATAAAGAAATTGGCCCATTAACCAGGTATAACTATTATTCTTAGATTCTGGAAAGAGCCGCCAATCAGGGTGAAGTACGTCTTGTAACTGTATGGAATCTTGTAACTGTATGAAATTCTCTGACTTTCTGTTGATTTGATTCTGATCCATACACAGCAATAAATGTTGTAGTGTTTCCACGAGATTACATTTTGTACAGAGTGGTGATGGTCGAAGCTTAATGTTGAACAGTTTTTCTCCGGAAGGAATTACTTCAGTGACCACGTCATACCAAACCGAACTGACGCCGGATCGAAGAAAAGGATTACAGTGTACTAATATTCTTCCAGATATTCTTCCAATTTCTGCTCACATATTTTTGCTCGATACGGTTTGGTGGCTGCCGTTTATTTAGTTCCTTATAGATCGTCGCAGTTTGACATTGTTGTTGGTGTTTAGGAAAGTAGCTAAGCTCTACATAATACTTTCGGATGTAGTCAAGGTCGGCGTGTATATGACCCACATTTGTCGGCACGGACAAATCCACAGGACGTAACTGCCTGAAAAGAGTAGCGGTGAGACTGCTTTGATCGCTCTGTATGATGCGTATTGTACGGGACATGAAGATCGCCAGGCATTGTGACTGAACATCTTGAACACCCAATCCGCCTCTGGTCCGAGGTAGCGACGTCGACTTGAAAGAGACTTTAAAAATATTATCCCTCCAAACATACCAACAAGCAAGCAATAGAATTTTATGCGCTACGTCTATGTCCCGGTATTCACAAAGCGCGTTGAATATTGATCGATCACTGACCACACTCATCTGGTAAGAGCTCAGTAGTTTGCTAAAAACCGTTTTCAATCTGGCATTTATAAGTCTTGTCAAGATCTTGAAATCTGCGTTGAGCAGAGTTATTGGCCGAAAGTTATTGAGCTTATCCTATCTCGACGTTTTTGGTACGAGCACCACCATGCCTTCGGTGAATGGAAGAGGGAATGAAACGCTTGATAGCAAGTCGTTATACGTTCGTATCAGTTCATCACCAAAAATGTCCCAGTACTGTGTGTAGAATTCGAGTGGTAGGCCGTCCAACCCCGCAGCTTTCTTCTTTGGATCACACGTGATGGCTGACTTTATTTCCACATTGACGATGAATATTTCAACGCAGTATTATTGAATTCATTGCATCATCTTATTGCTGCATTACGGTTTCATATATAATAACAAGGTACATCTCCTTGTGATACAGTGTCAGTGCACTGTCACTTTGAAATGGAACTGGGCAACCATAACACAAAACAGTTAACATATTATGCCAGAATGAACAACCACAGAACACCAAAAATAGTGAACAACGGCGTCTGCATAAGTCAAGGATATACCAGAACGAGTACGGTAGCGTAACCGTAGATACATCTATCGGGCGGTAAGAAAATCTTGGGTGCCTTCCTAAGCTGACTCTAATCGCCTGTTACTAAATGCTAGTTTTGACGAAGATATTTCAATCCTAGTCCCACCCAAAACCCTTCAGAGGTATAACTTCAACGAGTGAGCTCAAAAATATTATTATTTATTATTGAGCACACTGACTTCAACAAACTTAATGTTCTGAAAGTAATAAAAATGGGCAAAACTGTATGCCGCAAACGATGTCAATGAAAACATTGTTTGTTTCTCTTTTGTGTCTTTCGCCCCACAGTTACTTTTAGTAACAAAATGTAGATATTATTGATGCAACTGAGTAACAGAAGTTTCTTTTCCCATATGCATTTCGTGTTTGAGGGGCTGATGACATCGCAGTTAAGTCCCATAAGTTTAATAAACGGAAATATTTGGCCAATGGAATAAAAGACGGAAACAAAACAACCTAAGGTTACCAAACAGCAGCGTATGTAGGCTAGTATCCACCAAAAATTGCCACTAAAAATGCCTTACAAATATAGGCGACATGCATATGACAAAATAAACTTGTATTATTCAGTATTCATGTCACCAACATTATTCAAAATCTATATAGATATTTGTCTTAGAACATGGTCACAGAAATGTAATAATATGGGGTTAGAAATTAGAGATGGAGTCTATATAATATATTATTTGATCAAGTTGTCTTAGCACATGATGGGAGAATGCAAACTACATGTGTAATCAACTAGCAATAGCATACAAAAATTGGAGTCTGGAGATTAATTATCAAAAAACAGAATACTTGACTAATGATTCAAATGAACTAACATAGAGGGAAAGAAAATAAAAACAAATAAAAAAACACTTTCTTTTATTTGGGATCCGATTTAGAAATTGAGGGAAAATTAATAAAAGAATTAGCAGTGGACGAAAGGTCATTGGGAGGCTCAACTCAGTCTTATGGAGCAGAAATGTAATGGACAGAACAAACAAAACCATATATGAATCTATATGTGAGAGTGTAGTTCTGTAGGCCTACGGGTCGGAAATCTGGACCATAAACCTGAAGCACACTCAGAAAATACAAGCTTTAGAGATGGATTTCTGGAGAAGGTCGGCCAGAATTTCCAGAAAAGAAAAAAAGAAGAAAGGCCAAAGTAATAAAGAGGATGGAAATAAAAGAATGAATAGATGAAGTGATGGATAAAAAGAAATTACGGTGGTACGGGCACATACGAAAATACAGGACACCAGAATACCGAAACTGGTACGAAACTGGTACTGGAGTGGCAACCTGATGTGAGAAGAAGATGACCTGTGACCACCTGGATCCAAAATGTACAGATCACAATGAGAAGGCAAGGCGCAGAAGACGAGGGCACACAAGATCGAGAAACCTGGAGGAATATACTGAATAATTAGTGTAAGACTTTATATACTAGGTGTATTCATTTCTGGGCGAATTATTATGTTGGAGGTAAACCTCTGTAATGAGGAAAATCTCAATAAATAATAAATTATTCAGTTGCATACACGGCTTACAACAATAAATATCTACATTCTAATATAGATGTCAATGCAAAATGTCAAATATTTTTGGTCAGTGGTCACTACAAAACACAACTGAACGTCGCGAAAAAGTTCAAAACAAACAAAGCAAGGGTGCTCGTAAAAGATATATCTATTCAGCCAGGTCAAAGTAATCGTGGAAGATTCTTCCGCAGCCGGCTGACCCAAATGTCATGTATAAATTATTTGCCATTTCAGATATTGCATGTTGGAAAACTAACAAACGTCGAAGTAGGTGCATTTGGATACAACGGCATGCTATAACTTCTGATTTTCATTTTGGCAGGTGCATCTCTCGATTATAGCTGTCTTTATTTGTTTAGAGACATGGTAGCGTCATCGACAACTTGGGGTATGTTGGTCATACTGTTGGCTTGTTTTGCCTCTGTCTGTGGTTGTGATAGCGCGGGCGTGAGGGATTGTTTAAAGTGAAACTTATGTGACAGTTACAGAAATATTTTTATAAGGTACAAGAGCTTCACATACTTGATATTTATTAACTGCTTTGTTGTGCGTGAATGTGTCATAACACAAGGATAGTAAATGTACCTAAACCAACATAGTGTCTTTAAATTTTGGTTCCCTGTGATTTGGAAGGAATTTGCTCCTGTAAATATTTGTTAACAGCTCGATCTATATGTAGCTTGTGTTCTGTTATTGTTGCCACCAGAGCTCACAAGAATACGATTTCAGAAAATTTTAGTTTTGAACCCCGTGTTGTAAGTTAGCTTGTACACTTTACGTCTCGGTTATAAACGTCTTATACATGATATTGTGCCAGTTTGAACTGTACGAATTTCAAACTCGTAAATGTTGCCTATAATGCGACAGCGGTTGCAGGATTAAATTTTGGTCTGCCCATATAGGAAGTGTCAAACATTTCTTAAGTGTTACACACTCAATTTTTCAGTGCCCTCTTGCGTGATTTAACCTTTATATTCGACTGTGGTGATCTGATGGTGGGTGTACAGTAGCCTGTTGTTTAATACCGTTGATGCTATATCAAACAGAGGCTCTGTCAATGCCGCTATGTATAAGGACAATACCACAACAGCGTGTTGTACCAATACGATTGCCATATACCTTAACAAGCTAATATGACATTTCTTGGTGATTTCCTATCACTTCTTGAATCCAGGACATCTCCAGCACCATTTCTGCTAAGTGTCATAGGCCTATTTTATTTCTACCTTTCATACTGAGTTAAGGAACATTATCAATTACTTGCGTTTTATCCCTTTCGGTTTCCATTCTGTACCATTTCAAAGTACCAAACACTCAATTTTGATGTGGTGTCACAAAATAATACGTCAACATTTCTAAAATATAGTACCAATTTGCATACATTCAGTGTAATTTGGTACTTGTTAGAAGGGCTGTCAGAGAATAGGCCTAATCTTACAAGTGAAACCATCACAACAGGAAAGTAATGTGTACTGGCAACCACTGATTTATTTCTTTTTTAAATCAAGTGTGTTTCACCATTACATCGAATATCACAAACAGATAAAGGAGTAATTCTGAGATGTTGGTGTATATTTTTTCCAGAAATATCTTGAAAGTATGATTATCACTTTGGTAAATAAAATTAATTGGATTTTTGTTTGTTTGTTAAGCTGTGTTTGTGTAGCTATGTTTGACAAATAGTTTTTTATATTTTTCAGGACCTGCTTAAAATAAATGGAAATTTTAATAATACACTTACTAAAGTAATAAAACTTATTAGGACAGTATGTGTCTGCTACATTCATCAAAAATTAATTTTATTAATGGCACAGTGTCACTAGAAGAAAGATGTCACAAAAATGGTTACCGTATGTGGAAACCCAACTTCTATATTGCTCTAATGAACACAGTCACATTTCCAGGGGGGGGGGGGGGGGATTACAGTATTAATTTTCATGAGTAGATTTCATCTGACAATACAAATGGTCAGAGGTATTGCACACATTGCTGACTATTTGTAGGGGCTTTCATTTAACTAGAAAACATTTCCCACTTACTTAAGTCTTAATCTAAACTTTATACTGTGAACCATTCAGTGTATCATATTGTGTGAACTTCCCTGCAGTTCATGAACTTTGATGACAGTCTTTTTACCATCCAGTATGAAACTCAGTAGTGTTGTTCTAAGAGCACTCTACATGGTGGTTTTCATCATCCATACGGTGATATAATTGAACATCAGATTTTTGCCTGGTATATCCTATTATAACTATGAAAGGTGACTTAAATTTCCATTTGTTATATGTGATAACTTGTTGACCTATATATGGTCCACATATTGCAAGAAACTGTGACCAAATTCATCAAAATGAAGAGTAGTAACTACTTTAGTATTGGGTGTGCAGACTTACAAAAATTATAATCCTATGTTGTCATCAAAATCAATCAGTATTGCTGTTGAGTGGTCATTTCTTCATAGCTAATCATTCAGGTCATATGAGAATAACACAAAATGTTATTAGCTACTTTAGTATCTATAAATCAGATACATTATGATCTTACATCAACAATTCACATTGCCATAATTTTGTGGCATTATATATATATATATATATATATATATATATATATATATATATATATAAATCTTAAATTACTGTTGTGAAATTCCCGGGAATTTAAAATCAAGGAAATATTTTCAGGGACTATTGCCGGCAATATTTCCAAAATTCATAAATGCCAAGGAGTTTGATTAATTAGCCAGATAGTTCAATAAAAATTAATATGTAAGGCAGTAGGCCTAATTACAGAGTTAAATACAAAAACTGAAATATATTTTAAGACAAAATATACCTAAATAGATTTCTTGGGAATTTATAATTTCAAAAACTAAATTGCTCAAATTAATAGGTCAATGTAGTAATTGTTATTAAAATAAACACTTATATGTTGAAAAAATATTATAATTGAACAGAAAGTGCAGAAAAATAGCCAGAATACAAAATGTTATAAAGATCAAACTTACTAAAAGGTTTAATACAACAATTTTTCATATCCTAGCTGCTTCGTCAGGCAGAAGGGGAGGAGAGAGAAAAGGATATGATGAGGGTTTTAAGGGAGTGGGTAAGGAGTCATTCCAATCCCGGGACAGGAAAGACTTACCTTGGGGGGGGGGGGGGGGGGGAAGGAGGATAAACAAATACACACTCACACACCCACACATTTACACAGACACAAGTGTGTTTATTTGTTGCTATTACTGCCTGTGCTCCTTCGCCTGGTAAGTGGACTTCATCTAATTTTTATGTATATTTTTCCTGTTAGGAATTTTTCTCTCTCTCTCTCTCTCTCTCTCTCTCTCTCTCTCTCTCTCTCTCTCTCTCTCTCTCTCTCTCTCTCTCATATATATGTCTGTCTAGGTGTGCTTGCGTTTCGATATGTCTGAGTGTGTGTGTGTATTTGTTTACCTTCCTTTCTTTCCCCTAAAGTAAGTCCTTCCACTCCTGGGATTGGAATGACTCCTTTTCCACTTCCTTAAAACCCATATCCTTCCCTTTTCCTCCCCTTTTTTCCTCTTTTTCCTGAAGAAGCTGCCAGTGGTGGCGAAAGCTTGTATGTGTGTTTGTGTGTGATTTTATTTGTTTCTCTCGACGAGCCGGTCCAAGGACCGGCTCGTTGATAGAAACAGATAAAATAAATAAAATCACACACAAACACACATATACAAGCTTTCACAGCCTAGCTGCTTCGTCAGGCAGAAGGGAAGGAGAGGGAAAAGGAAATGATGAGGGTTTTAAGGGAGTGGATAAGGAGTCAATCCAATCCCGGGACAGGAAAGACTTACCTTGGGGAGAAAAAAGGAGGGTAAACAAATACACACACACACACCCACACATTTACACAGACGCAAGTACACTTAGGCAGACATACTGTAGAACTGTAGAAAGCAAAGAAGTTAGAAGTTAGACAGAGATGCCACTTGAGGCAGAGGCTCTGTCCAGAGAACCAAGGCAAAGATGTTAAGATGGTGGGTGGGAATTCGAATTTAGCGGAGGTTGAGACCAGTTGGGCAACGAGAAGAGAGAATATGCTGAAGGGCTAGTTCCCATCTCCGAAGTTCTGAAGGATTGGTGTCGGTGGGAAGTATCCAGATAACCCGGACGGTGTAACACTGTGCCAAGATGTGCTGGTCGTGCCCCAGAGCGTGTTTAGCCACAGGGTGATCCTCATTACCAACAAACACTGTCTGTCTGTGACCATTCATGCGAATGGACAGTTTGTTGCTGGTCATTCCCACATAGAACGCTTCACAGTGCAGGCATGTCAGTTGGTAAATCACGTGGGTGCTGTCGCAAGTGGCTCTGCCCTTGATTGTGTACACCCTCCGGGTTATGGGACTGGAGTAAGTGGTGGTGGAAGGGTGCATAGGGCAGGTTTTACAACGGGGGCGGTTACAAGGGTAGGAGCCAGAAGGTGTGTACTTGCGTCTGTGTAAATGTGTGGGTGTGTGTGTATTTGTTTACCCTCCTTTTTTCTCCCCAAGGTAAGTCTTTCCTGTCCCGGGATTGGAATGACTCCTTATCCACTCCCTTAAAACCCTCATCATTTCCTTTTCCCTCTCCTTCCCTTCTGCCTGACGAAGCAGCTAGGCTGCAAAAGCTTGTATGTGTGTTTGTGTTTGATTTTATTTATTTTATTTGTTTCTATCGACGAGCCGGTCCTTTTGGTAAGTCATCTCTTTTCTATTTTTATTTTTGTTTATCCCACCGGGAAAGTTTCCCTTTATAATTTTCGTTTCATCAATTTGTATATATATATATTTCTTTAACTAGGTATTGTATGCTGATGACATTACACTGATTACAAATGGAGATAATTTACAGGATGTTGCAGAGTATAATGAAGTAGTAACTGAAATAAGTAGTGACTGGTGCAAGGCAAATTTTCTAACTATAAACACAACAAAAACTGAAAAAATTTTCTTCATCTTGTAAACTTTTGAGCAAGAAACAAAAAATGTCAGATTATTGGGACTGTATGTAGATACAAAACTCACATGGGATAGACATACAGATAACTTGTGCAGCAAGCTTGACCGTACTCTCTTTCTGCTACACAAGCTAAAATATGTAGTCAGTAAAACTTTACTGATCTCAGTATACTTTGCTTTTTTCCACTCATAACTCCAATATGGAATACTGTTATGGGGTAACTCTGTGAGCTCTAAAACCATCTTCAAAGGGCAGAAAAAGGCAATTAGATGCATTTTAGGCCTAGCACCTAGACAAAGCTGTAGAAATCATTTCAAAGATCTGAAAATAATGACACTTCCCAGTATGTACATCTACAGCTGCCTGGTATATGCCAAAGAAAACATTAAGAAATCACATTTTAGAGCTGAAGTGCATTCCCACAATACACGGCATAAGAGTAACATAGACCTTCTGTACTCAACACTCACATTAAAACATAAGTCATCAGTTGCTTAGTATGAAATTCTACAATAAACTCCCCAAGACAGTTAGAGATCTGCCACTGAATAATTTTAAGCATAACATAGAAGAGTGGTTCAAATGTATGCCATATTACTCAACTGGTGAGTTCCTAAACATACATATTATCTGCAATAAGCCATCATTACGTGAGTAATGAAGTATGCCTGTACGTGTGTGACAGCACTGTCCACATGAAAATATAAAAATAAATGAATAAATAAATAAAATAAGCATGTATTGTACTATTGTGAAAATTGTAATGTATTATTAATAATTGTATTATTGTATTAACATTGTATGATTATATTAATATGTATTTAAAAAAAAATTCATATCTTCTATTATGCAATAACCACACTGACAAAGCCAATTGTTTGGAGAACATATTGAAAGGCTAATAAAGATTCTATTCTAGTCACTATCACACTCAATGTCCATTAAATGCTCATCTTCTACATTTTCACTGCCAATAAAGTTATCATCGCTACAGTCCATCTCATAATCTTTTTCAGGCTAAAGGACTTAGTCTTCTCCTGTCCTCCTGCTTCCTCTGGGTTGGCTTCTGCTTGCTTTCTTGTTTCTTTTATGATCTCTTTTGGAGGAGGAACATTCACATGTTTCCAGTAGTACGAAAGAAATGTCAGTTTTATTGCTCACTCAGAGGAAAGATGCTTTCTTTTCTTGGAATGCAACCAAGACTGTACTAAATGTACACTCTGAGGCAGCTGAAGTTACTGGTGTCCCCAGTATTCTTATGGCTACATCTGCCAATTCCCAAGTATCTCTCAACCCCTCCACTATGACAGAGGCCTGATAACTTTTCTTTATCGTCCATCCCTTCCCAAAGAAGCTTTCTTCAGAATAAGCCTTCCTCGTCTTTGTAGTCAACTAAACTTTATCTTACTTTTAAACATTCAAACTCATCTGCCGAGCACAACCACAAACAAAGTCTACGGCGTCTAGTAATTCCGTAGGGTCAAGCATCCTTCCTTGCATTTTAGAGCTAGTGTAAATGTTGCGAGATGGATTGCTCTAATGTGAAAGTTTTTTTTTCTCGATGAACTTTTCCATGACTTTCTTTTCTTCGGATTTTATTCAATTTTTAAAGTTTTCTGTCGACGTTAGTTATATTTTAGGCTATAAAGTTTTAAAAACCGGTGCAAAATTTGTAAACATTTGTCACTGAAAATAGCATTTTGGGGGGAAAATTATGCAAATAAATGGGCCGAGGTTTATGATTTACTTGAAAATACAAGTTGTTTTCTTAACATAGAACATTGTAAAACATTAATTAAAGATGCTAAAACTGAAGTTGATCGCTATATTTTAGAAAATAGTTTTATAAGTCATAATTCATTGTGGGGCTTGAAGAGTCTTTCGAGTTCTGAAAGTGAAACGCCTCTAATCATTTGTTTGGAAAAAAAAATTAAAAATATAGTACATATGATGGCTGGTTGAGAATTACGCCTCCAGAGAAATAGTTTGTAAGTTTAGGATTCATTCAGAAAGTATCGCTCTTGCGAAACACAGCTTGCCCTTTATTCACATGAAGTGATAATTGCCATCGACAAGGGATCTCAAATCGATTCCATATTTCTGGATTTCCGGAAGGCTTTTGACACTGTATCCCACAAGCGGCTTCTAATGAAATTGGGTGCTTAAGGAATATCTCCCCAATTGTGCGATTGGATGCACAATTTCCTATCAGAAAGGACACAGTTTGTTGTAATTGACAGTAAGTCATCGAGTAAAACAGAAGTGATATCTGGCGTTCCCCAGGGAAGCATTATAGGTCCCCTACTCTTCCTTGTGTTTATAAACAATTTAGGAGACCATCTGAATAGCTCCATTAGACTGTTAGCGGATAATGCTGTCGTTTATCGGTTAGTGAAGTCAACAGAGGATCAAAAGCAACTGCAAAGCGATTTAGACAAAATTTCTACATGGTGCAAAAATTGGCACTAAATAAAGACAAGTGTGAAGTAATACACATGACCACTAAAAGAAATCCGCTGAACTTCAATTACGTGATAAATCGGTCAAACCTTAAGGTCGTAAATTCTACCAAATACCTAGGAGCTACAATTATGAACAACTTAGACTGGAGAGAACACATAGAAAATATTGTGGGGAAGGTGTACTATAGATTACGTTTCATTGGCAGAACTCTTCGAAGATGCCTGCATCACACTTGTGTGTCCTCTACTGGAGTACTGTTGCCCATTGTGGGACCCTCACCAGGTGGGACTGATGGGAGATATTGAGAAGGTTCAGATAAGGGCAGGTCGTTTTGTTATATCACGTTACCGGGGGAGGGGGGAAGCATCGCGGAAATGTTGCTTGAATTGGGGTGGAAATTTTTCATTAAAAGAAAGACGTTATTCATTGTGGCGTGATATGTTTGTGAAGTTTCAATCACCGACTTCTGAATGTGAAAATATTTTGCTAGTACCCACCTATTAAAGGGAGACATGACCATCCCAATAAAATAGTAGAAAACGGATCAAAAACGGAACAATTTAGGTGTTCTTTCTTCCTGTGTGCTATTAGAGAATGGAAAAGTAGAGAAAATTTATGAAAGTGGTTAATGAACCCTCTGCTAGTCATTTAAATGTGATTTGCAGGAGTATCTATGTTGATGTAGAAATATGGGGTCTCATCTTGCCGAAAAATTATAGCCCTGTGAATATTTTAAATTATTTTTTCCACCAAACTTATAGTAAATGATGTTCTGCATGGAATTAGCAATGAAATTAATGCAGAGAATGATATATCGTGGATTAAAACGTATGGATTTACTTAGTTAACCTAGTTATAAGGTTCTTTAACTGTTAAAACTTTCAAAATCTAAGAATTTTAATGAATTCGCAATTTTTGCCATCTTCCTTGGACAAATAAATATTCCCGTCAATATTCCCATTTTACAAGTTCCTTTCCACTGGGAATATTCCCAGCCCACATAACTAGTCTTAATAGTTCAGGGGTGATCTTCAAACCAGATATACAGAACATGTTTGCACTATGCATGTATAGGCCTACATATTTTAATACTTCTGCAGTCATTTCATTGTTCAAAGTAGAGAATATTTGCCCATTTCAGGTGTGCTTGCTTTGTTGAACTTCATGAAACATCTGAGTGTGTGCACCTTACTCAGAAAAATAATACTACATTGTAAATTAAATCTACTGTTTGTGAACTTTTTTAACACTGTTGGTTGTTCCTAGTCTTTTCTAATTTTTGTAACTTAAATTTTCATTTGATTATAAATTTTGCTATGTACTACAGGAAAGAAGAAATTTCAGTGGTTTATTTACAGTTTCCCAAGAAAACTGAATATTATTTCAAAAATTCCTTGTTAATTCTACTACTCAAGTGGTAGCACATGCTTTGAGGACTATTTTGTAATTTTTTTTTTTGGGGGGGGGGGGGGGGCGGGACACAGGAGCAGGATTATCCCTATCCCTTAGTTAATTTTAATGTAATGCTCAAGCAATTTTTTTTCTTCAAAATAAAATAAAAAATCCATGTAAGTTAGTCTGTAGTGTTCTTTTTTGTCTATTTTTTAAAGTAAGAGGTTTTTTTCCTCACAGTCTTTAGAGTAGGCCTACATTATATTAAAGTAATTTTATGGAAATTGTTCACTTAGATGTGAAAATATTTTTCAAGAGAGATTTGGTGGTTGACCTGTACTTAAGTTACCTCGGTACTGCAGCTAGTCACACACACACACACACACACACACACACACACACACACACACACACACACACACACACACACAAAGACACAAATGGCACAGAGAAAAAAAAAAAATGTTGACACTAGCTTCTGGAAATACAGTATTTTCTTTCGTCAGGTATGAGAGAGGGGAAGAGAGAAAGGAGTCAGCCTTATTCAAATTGAACTTCCTTGAACTGGATCTATGCTGATGTAGCAAGATATATTTTTGGCTTTCCTCTTCAACATTGTGAGGGGGAATTCTTGAGGTATAGTTTGTAAAACACTCGGGCATCCTGTTGTTTAAAAGATCTACAATGAGGGGCAATTGTTATGATCTTCTACTGTGATTCAATTTAATTTTATGTAGTCTATAGAGACACAAAACTCTCAATTTTCTTTCTTACAACTACAATCTGGTTAATATATTAAGACAAGCTTGGTTCTATTACTTGTGGATCAAGCCACATGTGGTCTTGGTTGTTAACATTTTTTTCTCCTAGTGGCAGGGTGTATTGCATGCTCTTCTCTTTCAATAATATTTATTCTGACATCTTTGGACTTTTTATATTGGGGAGTAATAAGGTGCAAAATTTTTATGGTATTCGTTATTTTCATCATCAACAGTGCTATCAAGATTTGGTTTGTCTGCTAGGCGCTATATGGATCGTAGTTAGATGATCTAATAGTCTCTCTGTTCATGTTTTTTAAAACCTAGTGTGGTATACAAGATCATTCCAAACTAAGACTTCTAAATTCAAAGGATCTCTAGATGCCACACTCGAAACTTAACAAAGCCTGTAAACCCCCCCCCCCCCCCCCCCCTGTGGAGAGAGAATTTTTCTTTTATTTTCTCTCTATCTTTTTTAAGTCCTGTCAATACTACATCTGTATTTCGTAAGTTACAAGTAGCACAAATAGTCAGGAGGAGGATGGGTCAAGTCAATACAGTGACAGAGACCCCATCTCACACTAAATAGACTGCCGTAGTGAATCAGTACCTTTACCTCTGTTACTTATTCATAAAGTTTTAAATTAGACAATCTTAAGTAATCGGCATGTCAGCTTTCAATTTTCTAGGAAAATCCTGAAAGCTTCCACTTGAATTTCACATATAAAACCAGTTTAAAGAACTTAGGTGCCATATTGAATTTGGCAACGTTAAAACTATTGATATACACTTGGAAATTCAGTGTGTGTAAAAGACACACAATAACAATAATTCAAATTTTTATTGGATATCACTTCTGTGAACTATGTCAGCTTACAACCAAATTATCACCTTCAAACACGTAAGGCTACCTTACAGATTGGTATGTTGCAACAAAATGCAATTAAAAAAGTAATATTGCTGCAAATGAAGTGCTGAAATAGAGCAGCTGCTTGATGTAATGAGTGGATACAATGTTGGATGCTGAAGCGAAGGATCCTGGGTTCAAGACCTTTCTTGTCTGTACATTTTTAATTTGAATATACGTTTCTAGGAACATCTAGATTGAGAAGTGTACCAGAAGTTTTTGTGACTGTACATATACTTTGTAAACCTCTGGATGCTGTCATTTATTTCTGTGCTCTTATAGGTTTGTGAAAACTGTTTTATAAATCATCTCTGAGTTCACACAAGTGTTTTTTAATTGACTAGCTACATCGTGACTGTTACGTGACAGAAGTAAATAATAATAATAATAACAACAATAATACTGTGGTAGTTTGATCTATCTTTTATTGTGCACATACAACTTTTGTTCTGCACTATCTTTTCGTCACAGCTCGTATCTGATATCCAATATCTCTGGATTCAGAAAATTCCTAAATTTTTTATCTTATTTTAATTTACAGGTAGTAATGCCATGTCTTATCTTACACTGTGTTTTGTTTATTATTAATAGAATGTGAACTAACTTGTGGATAAATGCAATGTTTCTTTTTATGGTAATGGAAGTCAGTGCAGCAAGCAATTTTTTTTTTTTATCATCATTCTTATAAAAGAAAATTACTGATCCCTGTATTTATTTTGTTTATGTAGCTGTCGCGCATTATTCCATAATTGAAGATAATATATTTCAAACCTACATACAACTGCAGCTGGTAAAATTATAGCCGGCCGCAGTGGCCGAGGGGACTGAGGCGCTTCAGTCATGGTCTCCATGGCCACTACGGTCGGGGGGTTCGAATTCCCCCTCGGGCATGGATATTTGTGCCGTCCTTAGTATAAGGTAGTTGATAAGTAGTTTGTCAGTTTAGGGACTGATGACCCTGTAGTTAAGTCCCATAAGCTTAACAATCATTTGAACATTTGATAAAATTATATCATTATTCTGTTTTCAAGTATTGTAGCTGCATGAGTGGAAATAGCTTCCTTTTGCTACATCTTTAATCAGCCAGATACTCAGCTTAACTATAAAATTCTCAAGAATGATTGTTAGGTCTCTTCCAATACTTAAAGAGCAAAATGCAGTTTCTTGCAGTTCTGAGACCCAGAGGGGGGGGGGGGGAGAATCGGATAAAGTCTCGATCAGCGGCATGTGTAGCATAGCGGTGTGTCCGTAGCAGTGTTGGGTTGGCAACATAGTACATTTCGAGTAGCCTATGGCGTGTACGATAATTCAATTACTGACTCTACAAGGGTACATCAACGGATCTTATTATTTTTACGAATATGTCATGATTTTAAAGGAAGTGGTTAGGCAGGAACCGAAGAGTACAGATTAAATTGTTGCAAGCGTTTTTACCAAATTATGAACAGTGAAAAAAAGAATGTAATTCGTATCATTTGAGAGACACACACTCACATATTTCGATTTACATAACAACAAAGTGTTCAAAGTGTTACATCTGAACAGAAAGACAGTGCATATGGAGAAACTTAGTTTTGTAGTTTGCGATCTTCTACATTAGAACGCTGTGATTCATTTCGAAAATAAAATCATTCAAGCGTGATGTTAACACTAAACATTGTGTGCCGCCATTCATCCCAGAATACATTGGGCCATGCCGCTGATTGAGACTTTTACCAGGGAATCAACTAAATTGCAGTTACCTTAAGTAACAATTTGATTAATTCTCTAATACTATTCCAGTTTATTGTCAAAACAATTAGATGGAAACATTGAGTCATCAACTAACACAGTGATAAAGTCTGCTAGAAATATTGCAGCTATTGGTCAAAGACCTCCATCAGAAGTAAAAAAAAAAAAAAAAAAATCATCCCTTATGTTCATGAAATAATTCACATGTATAAGTCCATTAACTCAGAGTGGTAAGGCTAGAATGTAACTGATGTATGACTCTAGCTGAGATGCACATTTGGATTAGGAAGATGGAGAGGTGGACAACATGATATTGCGCCATATGAATAAGAAAGAGCACAAGTTCTGGAGAAGATTTTCAAAGCAAAAGAACAGTAATAAAAATTTAACTGAAGTGAGCAGATGAAAAGTAGTAGAGTGTCCTTCACGTCATCATCAGTGGGGCCGTGTTTTCACTAATAAATAACTTTCAGAAAGAAAAAAAGAATCATCACAATCAATCATTTAAACCTTTATAGGATACTGATAATATATTGCCCACCTACCATAAGTGAAAAACAGTGTACATTGCTCTTTGCCTTTCTTATTTTCACCCGTTTCATTCTAAATAACAAGTTTACCACTGGAATTTGTAATATTTCATTGTGTTTGATAATGTTTTTTATTGTTTGAATATTTTAAAGTGTTCAATTTTTGTAATAGTAAATTACTTAATAAATTGTATCTTCTTTGCATTCCAAATGGCATTATTTATTTACCTATTCCAGATACAAGAAGGTGGTCTTTTAAATAACCACCATCCACAGTAGTCTTAAGCCCTACCCAAAATAGATAGTGGTCTGTACAGCAACCACCTATTTATTCCTTTCACTTCCAAGTTAAATGAACACAAAAAGAATTCTGAGTATATTACATGCCTGTATAAGTCAAATGGGGTGCAATAAAAATATTACCTTTCAAATTTTTCAGAAATAAAAAGTTTGTCCTATTATGGGTTAAATAACTAAGTGAAACCTGTAAACTATATAAACCTTAAAGATCAATTTTAACAAAATTCCAGCACTTCTGACATCACTTCAAAGATTGAGAACATGGTGTCACTAATGGTGACTTGAAGGACACTCTTTACTATTCATCTGCTCACTTCAGTTAAATTTTACTTACTGTTCTGGAGGCTTTGAGTGATAATGTTGATAATCAAGTGACATTGGCCAATCATGTGGACAGTGTAAATGTTTTGTCATGAAATTTTGTTTCTTAAGGGCAATTACTTTTATTGTGCAGACAAGGGTACATATAAAGACCTATAAAACATATGGCAGGAACATCATTTATTTATTCCCTGGTCAGTATGAAACACTCCATTCCATGTGGTTCAGATTTCCAAGAATATTAATTTTCTAAGAGGTGGGAAATAAAATTTTACCATTAATTTCACTAAGGACTTTGCAGTATTTGCTATTGTGCTTTTGTCATTAAAAGTAGTTCTAGTCCTGAGTGTGGTACAGATTTTCGTACAATGCTTCATTTTGATATATGCATTAAAAGTACTGTAGTGGTTGATGTTTGCATGTGATCATTCCATGCCTATTAAATAGTCTTATGAAGATTTGGTCAAAGAACAAGTGGTCTTTCTCAATTACAGAGATCTGAACACAATGAAATTATACATCAACATATTCTGTGTTTTTTTTTTTAACGAATTCTTGAATTCAACGAGCCTGTGCTTTGGGTAAATAAAACACTTTCCTGGTGGAAAAAATATCTATAAAAATAAAGATTGTTTGACTTGCCCAAAGCACAGCCTCGTCGATAGAAACAAAACAAACAAACAAAAACACACACAAAAATTCAAGTTTTTGCCACCGCTGGCAGCTTCTTCAGGAAAAGAGGAAGGAAGGAGAGTAGAAAGGAAAGGATACGGGTTTTAAGGAAGTGGAAAAGGAGTCATTCCAATCCCAGGAGTGGAAGGACTTACCTTAGGGAAAAAGAAGGAAGGTAAAAAAATACACACACACTCGCACATATCCACACACAAACATACCTAGGCAGACATTTGTAAAATGTATATACTTACAAATTGCTCATGATGGATCAGTAGTTTGATCAATGCAACCAATTGGTTTATATTTGTAAGCTTTTTAAATGTAATATATATAAGTTTTGTTGTAACTTGTGTGTAAATTTCATTTTCAAGACTGTGTTTATTATTCTTTGTAACTCAGATTTCTCTCATTACAGGATCCTGTTGTATGTTAATAAACTGAATGTGTAGAAATAGCATAAATGATAGAAATCACTCTTATGTCAAACTAAAAACGTTCATGCCTTTTTTGAGTGATGGTTTTATGCTTTCCAAAGGGGTAATATTTAAAAAACTTTATGCTAATTGCTGATTATTGCAGTAGGCCTACAAAAGATTTAAAATTTAAGATTTGAGAGATTATAATTCTCTTATTTTAAAAATTAATAATAGAAACAGTGTTCTTTTTCAGGTCCCCAAACCTAGAATTATGTCAGCTTCTCCGAAGAAGACAAAACCTGCAAGGAAGCCACCAGCTAAGAGAAGGGCAGCTAATGGCTATAAATTACCAGAACCAATTCCCCTGGGAACAGTTCTCACAGATATGAACAGGAAGAACTGGCAAATAGGGCCCTCCATTGGGATAGGTGGCTTTGGAGAGATTTATTCAGGTGAAATTGGTTTTTTTGCTGTATATTATTTATATATTGCTCTGTGCTTACTTTGTGCTAAAAAAGAAAGTTTTCTCATTTTGGTTAACAAAATACCACTTATTTGCTTTTCTTATAGTCTGTCACCTACAATATACTTTTGAAAAGTTCATAATGCTACTGTAAATAACCACTGAATGCTTCTTGTGGAATCAGAGTATTAATTTGAGACTTCTGACAGTGCTGTCAAAATATGATGTAAGCAGCTGAGGATTTTTATCTGTCATTTACCACTTCTTTCACCTCTGGCTATGTTGATTGATGTGAAAAATGCTGAGTTGTCCCATGGTTCAGAATCCAAATTAAACTGTAGGCCCCCTTTAACTTCATGGGTGAGTCAGTGTAATGGGCAGAGGATGGCAACGGTATACCACTTCCAACAGTCCTGCATCTGTTAAGAGGCACTGAGGTGTTCAAGCCAATCTTGAGATTGATGACTGCTTTACCTTAGCTTTTTATTCAAACTGTAATGATTAACTTCAGCATACGGAATTCACTCCACAAACTGCCTCATGGTGTATGGTGGAGAGTACTTTGTGTACCATTGCCTATTTCATTCATGTATAGTTCACCAGAAAAACAATTTCTTGTAAGCTTCCATGTGGGCCTTAATCTCTCTCTGAATTTTTCATTGTGGTGTTTCAAGAGATATACCTACATAGTGGAAGCTATACAGAGTTTGTCTCTTTGAAAAATGTATGCTTTCAGAACTTTGACAGAAGCCTGTACCTTCCTTGCTGTGGAGTGCACAGTTGCTCGCCATCGGAGGTTTGAGTCCTCCCTCGCGCGCGCGCGCGCGCGTATGCGTATGCGTGTGTGTGTGTGTGTGTGCGTGTGTGTGTGTGTGTGTGTGTGTGTGTGTGTGTGTGTGTGTGTGTGTTGTCCGTAGCATAAGTTAAAGTACAACAAAACCCCACTTTTACGTTCCTGGATTTTACATTTTCTCGCCATGTACACTATTTTTTGTCAGTCCTGTAAAATTTCCTATGTTCACAAATGTTAATTCACTCCCATTTTTGCGTATACTTTTCCCGCATTTTCAAAACATTTTCGTGAAGAAAAAATGACATAAATTGATGCTGGAATAGCTTTCGCCTTAAAGTATACACAGTCAAGATTCTGGATATTTTACATTTATCCAAACACATACTTCATGTTTTGTTGTTTGCAGTATGCGCCTAGTTGACTTAAGATGCGGTGGCTGATGGGAGTATAGTATCCAGTCAGCCACCGTGCCAATTGTAGAGTTTGGCTTTGTGTATGCAACTGGTAGTTTTTCAGGCTTTGTGTGACACGTTTCGAGAATTTTTGTGAAGTTTTATAAACTGAGAGATTGATAGTTTGCTTGTGTATGTTTTTCAGCACATTGAATACGTCATGGTGCATTATTACCTCAAAAAAGCGATAATAGTGTGATATGCTGATCCTATGCAAACGTCACAAAAATGCTTATGCATATATTTGCACTCGAGAACGCAAATAAATTCTCGAATACCGTTGTGCGAAACAACAAAAAATACAAAAAGAACAGAACTTGTGCAGTTTTACTATGTAAATAATTAATGCCAGTTAATGACTTGCTAATTAATCGATTAAGGTGAATGAAATTACATCAAAAATCTCTACATCCCATATTACCAGTTCCAGGTCCACCTGGTGCTTAAAATGGTAAACGTTTGGATAACCCTTATTATATAATAAACTTCCTGGCAAGTATTTTGATGTCTATTATGTAAATATATCACTAATAAACTATGAAAATGCGAGGGTGATCCAGAAAGCATATTTTACCATTTAAAATATTATTTCCTGCATTTTAAGTTTTCCCGCATTTTACACTATTTTATTGAATTCCTTTGAAAAGTGTAAAAACGGGGTTCTACTGTAGTTTGTAAGCCTAGGGACTGCCAACCGCAGCAGTTGAATCCCTTAGATTTACCAACATTTGATTTGAAGCCTCTACTGTGATACAGAATGTCTCTTGCAGTGTACGCCACTGGAGTTTCTTAATCATCTGTGACACTTTCACACTTGCTATATGAGCCCATAATGAAGTGTGCTGCTCTGTGTTGGATCTTCTCTTTGTCTTCTGTTAACTTTACCTGGTATGGATCCTACGTCACTGATGAGCAATACTCAAGCATTGGCCAAATTAACCTACTTAATTTGTTGATGGACTACACTCCCTGAGGAATCTTCTAAAGAATCTGTCTGGCATCTATCTTACCCACAGCCAACTTTATATTTTTGTTGCTTTTCAAATCACCCCTTATACCTACACCTAGATATTTTATGGAAGTAACTGCTTCTAGTGTTTTCCTGCCATTGCAAAGTTACATTCTTCTGAAGACTTCTCTCCATAGCGAACAACATGCTGCGTTATGTGAGCTAGAAAGGCTCCAATCCAGTCACACGGTTGGTCTGATATTCCCTATGCTTGCATTCGGTAGAATTTAAGTTGGGGGGGGGGGGGCGGGGGAGGGAGGGCTCAGTGTCTTTCCCCCAAACTACATCTGAATATCTGTCAAATTTTGTATAACATTAGAGAAAGACGACGCCCCCCCCCCCCCCCTCTCTCTCTCTCTCTCTCTCTCTCTCTCTCTCTCTCTCTCTCTCTCTCTCTCTCTCATATATGAAGATTAACCCCACTTTTTTTCTGAAAATTTGAAAGGTAATATTTTTATTGCATCCCATTTCACTTATATAGGCGTGTAATATACTCAGAATTATTTTATGTTCATTTAACTTGGAAATGAAAGGAAGAAATAGTGGAAGGAATAAAAGTGCAGCTCTCGGTCGCGAAAATAAAATTATTTAGCCTGTTTTCTGCAATAACTATGATTGCCTTCATCAGAAAATATAAATTAAACCTATAACACAAGATTGCAAAATTTATAAAAGAGTCATTTATTTTTATAATAAGGAGAATGTAAGTAGTAATTTGATGTAAAACATTGAAGCAGTGCTAACAAGTAACATAACATGTTACAAATTTGCTGTAAAGCTTACGTCACAATTAAAAATATATATAAGAAGAGCTTTTCTTTTTAAAAAAATTTGTGACGTAAGCTTTACAGTTGACTTGTAACCTTTATTATGTAAGTACTGATTCAACATTCTACACCAAATTAGTACTTACATTCTCCTTTTTTATAAAAACTGACTCTTTTAAATTTAAAAACAAAACAAAAATTTGAAGAAATAGTTGGTTGATGAACAAACCACTATCGATTTTGGGTGGGATTGTGGTCATTGAAGAGCGCACCTTCTTATATGTGGAATAGATAAGAAAAAAAATGGCATTGGAATGCAAAGAAGATAACAATTTATTAAATAACATACTATTCCAAAAATTGAACACATTACAATATCAAACACTAAATCACTACCAAACACTACGAATATTAGAAATTCCAGTGGCAAACTTGTTATTTAGAATAAAACAGGTGAAAACAAGGAAGTCACAGCGGAGTGGCAGAGTGCATTGAGGCGGTATGCTCTGACGCATGAGGCTGTTCCCCGTCAGGGATTCGAATCTCCCCCCCCCCCCCCCCCTTCTCGGGCATGGATGTTTGTGCTGTCTTTACTACAAGTTAGGTTAAATAGTTTGTATGTTAGGAGACTGATGACCCTGCAGTTAAGTCCCATAAGCTTAACAAATATTTGAACATTTTGAAAACAAGGAAGGCAGAAAGCATTTTACATTGTTTTGCACTTACGTTAAGTGGGCAGTATATCAACAACTATCCTATAAAGGGTTAAGAAGTGTGAGAGACCTGGGGACTGTAGCAACCCCATAGTACCCCCGTCCCCCCCAACCCCTCTATGGTTGCACCACTGCTTGCAGCCTTGGAGATGATTAGCGCAAGCTGGGTTTCACAGGATTGTTGCTTTCAGAAACCTTGTTGCTTCCTACAAAGGCGATTTCTGGTCTCCAGAAGTGATGTAGTACTTGAACATAAGTGGCCTAAAATTCTGCTACTGACTGACTTTAGAGATAAAGATCTCTGAAACAGCATGGAAAACGACATTTAGTATTTTGGCCTTTGTGTATCATCCTCAACACCATTATAATCACAAAGTGTCTGGATATCTGGTTTCGAACATTTGACCAATTTTACATAGGACCAAAATTCCATAGGATTTTGCGCCAAATTGTTACACAAAACTTTGCTCTGATTTTAGAACAACTTTCGCATGGTGCTATTTGTGACATTGTTTAATTTTTGCTTGTCTGCAAGACCTTGGCTGCGTTTATTTTTCGCAGTGAAGTTCTATCTGCTTTTGTAACAGTTTCCTAATTTGGTTGTTTAACCATGGTGGATCTTTCCCATCTTTCATAATTTTATTAGACACTTATTTATATGCATTTTATGGTGCTCTTGAAATTCATCCAAAGCTGCTTAACACAGTCAGTGGTAAAGACAAAACTCGATATTTTCATTCATCGATAATGTAACTGCCCTATGATCACTGATCTCCCAATCTACGCCGAGTCAAAAAGTTCAGGTCTATTTGTCACCAGCAGGTCTAAGATGCTATCTCCACAGTTCATCTTTCTGTTTAACTACTCAAGGTAATTTTCTGATACAGCGCTTAGAACAATATTGCTTGATTCTGTCTCTGCCACCCATGTTAAACATGGTAGTCTGATTAATGATGGAAATTCTCCTCAGAGAGATGATAAATTATTTTTCAAGAGAGATAGATTGGCTGACCAGTACTTACTTTGTGCTGTACCGCCGATAATGACACAAATGAAGAAAAAAGAAAAAGGATTAGCTTTCGGAATACAGTTCTGGCCAGCCAATCTCTCTCTTTTGAAAAACATGGTAGTGTGCCAGTCTATACCTGGTATGTTAAAATCCCCATCTAAAACTATAACACAACTAGGAAGTCTACAGGAAATATTTTCCAAGTTTGCCCACAGATATTTCACCACTAATACTGCTGAGTAAGGTGGTCTATAAAAACTTCCAATGATCATATTTGAACCACTTTCAACTCTGACCTTCATCCTTCATTATTTCACATTCCTGACCTGTAATAATTTTTCTTGATGCAATAGTATTTTTTGTCATTATAAACATGCCTTACCTTTCAGTGTTCAGCCTATCTCTGAGGTATAAGTTCCACTCTGGATTTTATTATTTTCCATAGGTGATCCTGCAGTAAACTTGTATTAACCTTTTATTTCTCAGTTCTATTGTGCTTAGTGCTGCTCTGACTGGTACCAATAGGCACCTTATCAACTGTGTGAAGGGATTTATCTATCCTAAGAAACCCACATGTACTTCGCTACCCTAGTAGCTGCTTACTGAGTGTAGTGCATACCTGACCTATTCAGGGGGTCTTACATTTCTTCACCCAAGAAGTTTACACCCACTCTAGTTAAAACCTACCACCCTGCTCCAAACCAGAGGACCGTGATCGTGTCTGGGGATGCTGCTGCAAATTGATAGCTCTTCACCATACCTGTCAACCGCCTGATGGCGCTGAGGGTGACTTATGAGCCCTGGTGGAAGTAGTAATTGGTGCCGACATGAGCAACAATTTGTAACCTCTGTGTCGGTATGCATACCGCCTGCTTTCAATGCCCGACCATCCCCCCTCAGGGGCTCAGCATTAATTTGCTGAGTATTGTCTTGACGAACCCGGGGTTGTGGGCCGTGGGCTGTGTCGCGCCAACAGTCCGCTACACCGTAAGCTCTGTGCGTGCTTCAATGACCATCGTTCAGTGTGACGGTGGAAATTGTATGTTTCAGAGCCCTGGGATCTTGGCTAAATTGCCCAGGTCGCGAGGATGGTATAAACCTCTGCAAAAAAAAAAAAAAAAAAAACACCCTCAATCTTAAGGTGTGCTACGTGCCGAGGAGATGCATGGCTGTTGAGGTTGAACAGTCGCCAGCGAGCAACCTCTGAGGAACCTGCCGCACCTCACTTGTATAAGTCTTACCCAGGCAAGTGGGGCTCTGCTTGGGTGGACTTTTAGTTCCCTAGCTGCTTGTGGGACGAGAATGAAATGAGCCAATAATAGCATTGCTGGATGCAAAACCGGCATCTCTAAGAGAGGTAGAAGCGAGTATAATCCTGCAGAGTATGATCCCCAAACATTCCCTTCCCTGGTTACACCCTGGGAGGAATGTCGGGCAAGACATCAGGGTGAGGCTTATGCCTCTAAATATCTGATATGTAGCCACAGAGATGGGGAATCTTTTAAGACAACGAAGCCATTATTTTTCATTGAAAACCTGGAGGACAAGTATGGCGAGGCAGAAGGGATGTCTAAGATGCGGTCAGGGTCAGTGTTAATGACGATGTCATCGCCAGGCCAGTCGCGGGCACTGCTTGCCTATGACAAGCTGGGTGATGTTTCCGTTACCATCATGCCGCGCAAGACCTTAAACATGGTGCAGGGAATAACATTCCACACACACATTTTGTTACAATCGGACGACAAACTGTGTGCAAACCTAGAACGGCGGGGAGTTCATTTTATTCGACAAGTCCATAGGGGTACGAAGGACAACAGGATTGCCAGCGGTGCTTTCATCTTGGCTTTCGAGGGCGATTCATTGCCCGAGGTCAAGGTGATGATCTACTGGTGCGACTTCAAGCCTTACATTCTTTCCCCTATGTGTTGTTTTAAGTGCTGGATGTTTGGGCATATGTCCTCCCGATGTGATGCCAACCCTCCATGTCAGGAGAGAGGTTGTGCTGTCCATCTGAACGTCCACTGTACCCCTTCTTCAGTATGTGTTAATGTGGCCAGAATCACTCCCCTTGATTGCCAAGACAGAAAAATCATGGAGTACAAGACCAGAGATCAACTGACATACTCCGAGGCAAAGAGAAAGCTTCAGAAGCTCCACCCTGTGCGCCTGGTCAACACCTATGCCACGGCAGCCTCACCATCATCCTCCACTGTGCCTATGATCAAGTCCGTGCAATCAATGCTAGTGGGCCTCCAGGCCAAATCAACCGATCCTGCCCCCTTGCCAGCTGGAGGCATCTCCTCTTTGGTGGCTCCCACGCTTTTCACTGTGGAAGCAACACCTGCTAAATCATTGGGGACACCAGTCCCCATCTCTAAGCCAGAGAAGGAGATGCCTTCTCCGGTCCCTTTCGCTCGGAAGAGGTCCCTCGAGACATCCCCTTCCGCGGCTACTCAGAGCTCTCCAGAGGATCCTGGCCGCAGGCTAGGGAGGAGAGATCCTTCGACCTCTTGATGTGTCCTATGCTGGTGCCATAGGAGATGGGTTCCTTCTGGTGGACGATAATATTCATCCTCATGAGCTGCAATCGTGAACAATGTGCTTCAAGCTGAGAGAACTGAATGAAAGGAGTGGTCAACTTATTCACTGGACTTAAAACTGATTTAACATGTCTGGACTGCACCTGGCAGATAAATTGCAGCCAGACCAGCACCCCCCCCTCCCCCCCCACAACGGTTGCAGAGCAGGATATTGCACTTGTGGAATAATGGCCAAATATCCCAAGAGCTGATTTATAACCTCATACTGCCCATGCCACACAGGTGTACAACTGTACTGGCAGTATGAGGTGATCACACATCATATTAGAGGGCAGTGAGAATTACTTTTTCACTATTAGGGTAGTCTCATGGTGCCTCACTCTAATTAAGCGCCATGTGAACCTCGAGTAAGTTGAGACAGTGGAAGCTGTACTGTATCACACACGAATTAGAATTGTAACCAATATCTGAATAAAATATGTTACCATATATATATTGTGTACGTTATCTAGCCTGACCCACTATTTTCTTTCCTCCTTTCTTTTTTCTTTATTCTTTATTTTTTCTTAATATTGATTAGTCAGTTTAAGTACTTTAAAAATTAAATTATCCTAATAAGATACTGAGCTTGAAAGCTAGTGCAAATACTCCTCTTTTGAATCTGTTTTATACTCCACAACATAATAATAATACCTACAACAACAACAACAACAACAACAACAATTTTGTGTGATTCATTGGCCTGGTGCAAGTCTTTTGATTGGACGCCACATCGGCAACTTGCATGTCCTTAGCCTACCACAGTTACCCAGCCGGGGAGACAGAACCTACAGCTTAACATGGAATCCGAACCACATGTCATTTAAGGTAACCCTACACATCACTGATAGAGGAAGGCTGGGTTAAAATGTAAACTGAAAACAATCTGATCAGGATTCGAACCTGCAACTCTTCGGTTTCCAGCTGAGCAGTTTACCCCGAGACCCCGGGCATTTGTAAATCAGTGATTCTGTCACTTATTCAACCTATAACTTGTGATGATTTTGTGTTACAGGTTTTAAAATGAGATAAATATAGTGGTCTTTTCTGTTGCAGCACGGGATGAATGCTCGAAGAGTTCGGATTACCCTTTTGTAGTTAAAATAGTAAGTATTGATAAATGTTATTTTATTTACTTGTAAATAGAAGAAAATTGTTAATATTGTCTAAGCTTCATTTTGTGAAAAATCGAAATGGTCTGCTGAAACAGGGCCCCAAACATCCCACATTGCCTTTTTCTGAAGTTTAATAATAGTCTATAAATGGAAAATCTCCATAAAGACAATTGCTGAACTGCAGACAGGCACATAAAATAGATAATCACAATCACACAACTTCAATTTTTTGGCAATGGCCTTCATTAGAGAAAGAAACATGCACACACACACACACACACACACACACTTAGACATAGCTCAAGCACACATGACAACCACTTCTGGCCACTCCAGCTATGATATCTTCTGGAAATCTGAAAATATGAAGTAGAGTTAAGATCCCCCGTCAACAACACCCAGTTATCAGTAATATAGTTGCAGTATATAATTCAGTGAATTATTCCCATTTGCTTTTTTTGAATGCTGGTGTAACCTGTGTCATTTCCCAGTCTTGAAGTATAGATCTTATCGTGAACAAGTGGTTACATATGATTGTTACATACAGAGCTGTTGTATGTGCACACTATGAAAGGAACCCAACTGCTGTATAATCTGGATCCTAAGAAATGTCTGTATTGAATGATTTGACTGCCTCTGTTACACAGAGGATATCAACTACCAAGTTACTGTTGGCACCTGTTCTTGATTTGAAACTAGGAATATGTTTCATTTAATGCATAATTGTGTGGGTGTGGTAATGCAACTGGTCATAAATTCATAAACTGAGAAAGTAACAGGTGTATGCATATCATACAGTTATGCATTAAATCCATAGACACGCGTGCGCATACACACACACACACACACACACACACACACACACGTAAACGTATGCGGTCATGTATACTTGCAGTGTGCAAGCATTTTCTATATATATTTATTTTATTTTATTTTATTTTATTTTATTTTCTCCCCTCACTCGCCTCTCCACTCCATTCCTAAGCTGCATCTCGTTATTCCCATCTAACCCATCATCGCTACCGCGACGTAACCTTCCTATCCCCTCTCCCCTCCCCTCCCCTCCCCTCCCCTCCCCTCCCCTCTTCGCTGCAGAGCGTGATTCGAAGTGCGACAGTCGGAGGTGATGGTTGTATGACTGTGTTGTGTGCCTGTGTGATTACGTGAGTGTTCTATTTTCTGAAGAAGGCCATGACCGATAGCTGAATGTGTTGTATGTGTGTGTCTTTTGTATGTGCCTGTCGCAGCTCGTCGCCATGTCTTTGCTGTGAGTTGTAAACTGTCCTCGCAATATTGTTATTCTTCATGGCAATAGTTAGACTAACCCTGTATACTGGGCTAATGGACAACACTTCATTCTGGTTTTGCATAGGAGCCTGAGATGGCTTTAATATAATACTGTAATTGGTTGCAAAATAAATTATATGCATATAGTGTTGATTTTTGCAATTCATTCTACTTATTTCATTGTCTTTTGTGAAGGAATAAAAAAAAAAAAAAACAAACCTGTGTGTAATAACTCTACTGTAGTGACTGTCATAGGTAACACTGCCATCAGTATTGTGCAGTGAAAGTTTTGATTAGGTCTTGTAACTGGTGTATGTTGGATTTTGTTCCAGATTTCAGGACAGGCCAAATTGCAAACTTAAAAAAAAAAAAAAAATCATCAGTGATACGTTTTTCTTTTTTTTTTTTTTTTTTTTAATTTGGTATGCATATCCCCCCCCCCCCCCCCATAACAGTGTTCCTGATTTGTTTTGTGTATCATGCACAATCAGTTCAGCCTGCGATTAATTTATATATTATAAATCTCTCGATTACTTGACAATACTATTTAATTGTAATATGATTGGATTTTACATGTGTGGTGTAATTTTATTTGTGAATGTCTATTATTGTTATTTCAATTGGATTTTCCACAGTTAGATATCAGAATATATGTTGTGCGCCATTTATCAGTCAACAAAATAAATAGATGATTACATTTCATTTAGCTAAGTCTACTCTTGGGCTTAGTTAAAAAATTCCATTCCATGATTGAGACAGAATACTAATGTAATGGTGCTAGAGCAACATATAATATACTCTTTCTTTTTAGATAACAAGGAATTGAAACAATACAATTTTGTCATTGACGGGGCTTCAGAAAATTGCAGAATTTCTCTAATACACTTTAATGTATGATAATACATTAGTTGATCATACATATCATAACCTATCAAACACTTACAATACAACAAAAGTGTTTCTAATTTTAAATTTGGTTTGAAAAATAGGTTAAACTATTAGGGAAGACTGTCAATATCTATTTGTTATGTTAAATCCATTAAATGAATTAAAAGGATTTTGGTTAATTAAAGAATATTAACTTTCGTGGCAGCTTTGATCTCTGTGGCAGAATATATGGTGTAAAACATTATTTTGAAAGAAGATGATGGGCTACACCCCTGTCCACTTACATAATAATGATTTTGATGTTTGTTAAACTTACTTATTACTAATTGAGAGTGAAATGGATTATGGTTGTGTGCAGGAAGTGTGATGCTTCTGGGTGTATCATGCAAGATGGAACAAAGAGTTTAGCATATACACCTATTGGGGCCCCTTGTTCTTAGACATTGCATTTTGTAGGTGTATTGTGGCCATGGTAAAATGATTATCAAAACACACACACACACACACACACTCAGTCAAACATGACCACCGTCTCTGTCTTCTGTTGAATCCTTCTTGGAATTTCCATTGTTCAATAGTGACGTTGTAAAGACAACAACAGAAATATCAAACCATCATTCTGCCTTGTTTCATATTATCATTGCAACGTAAAACATCTGTCGATGTGTATGAAGATGTTTTAATATATTGCTGTCAGAAAACAATTTTCAGGTTCATTTCATGAGTACCAAATATTAGAGTATCACATTATGCAACATCCAGAAATGACTTAATAAGTATAGCAGAATGATAACAGCAGTGACCATTGTTGAAGTAAACTTCACTTTACCACAGCAAATGCCCATTTTTGGATAATAACAATTGAAGGTCCAGTAAGGAATGTTAATAATATGTAGATAGGGAACAACTCACCGTAAAGATGAACGTTGAGCCGCCGACAGACACAAGAAAATACACACAATTTTAAATTTTTGGCCACGGCCTTCCTCAGAAATAGAACAATAATCCACACAATCACTCAGGTACACTCATCCACACACGTCTGTCATCTCTGGCCGCCCAACACAGTCGGAAAGTGGAAGGGATGGGAGGGAGAGGGGGAAGGAGCGGAGGAGGGGGAAAAGTGGTGAGGGAAGATAAGGGTGGGGATACAACAGAGGCGCTGTCAGGCGGAAAATTAGATGCAATATGAAAAGGGGGAAGGGTGTATATATACATAAAAAAATCATAATAATAACAGGGTGGCCACTGAACGTTGAATTTCAAAAAACCGGGGTAAAAACCTGGAATTTAAGCCAGAAACCGGGATTTTTAACCCATGAGATCTCGCAGCTTTAAGAGTTAAACGATCGTTCGCGTGTATAGCCTATTGCTGAGATTAGAGGACCAGTTCGAAATGTCCTTAATAAGTGTAAATAAGTAATCCCTGTAGTTTTAGTAAGAAAAAACCCTAAAGTTTAATATTTAAATGTAACAAATTGCCAGTTGTTTTAAAATTACGGTGAGCAAAATGCACAGATCGCTAGTGCCTGCGGGTTAAATAATATTCATTGCTTCATTTTTGTGTACAAAAACATTGTCAGATATATTTCTGGGCGATTTAAAAAGTTCTATAATTATAGGTTACGTATTCCGTTATTTGTTTATGTAATTAATCTCGTTTGTCTGATTCTGTGTTGAAATATCTCTTCACGGAAGCATTTAGCTGATTTTAACTATAAACTCCGTAAAAATTGGTATTGTGATGTTCGTTAGCATAGGCGCTGACTACGGGTATGCTTGGTCGTTAAACATACCCCAAAATTTGAGTGGGTATGCTAGGCATACCCCACTGAAAATTTTGAATATAATTTTTTCTTTACGTTATATTTCTTGACTGTAACTAAAATCGACTCTCTTATCTTATTGATGGATGACTGGCTTTTGTAAGACAGCATTCTAAAAAGGTTATTTTAAACAGGTAATTGAATTCGTAGGCATTAAAAACCACGTTCACATGTGAGTGAAGTGAGCGTTTTCTAAATAGTCCGAATGTTAATGGAATTCTGCTTGGTAAGTCAGTATTGTAAACTAAAGACGGCAACATTTAATTGTAGTCTGTTAAATAACTAGAAATGAACTGGGTTTGGTACGACACATTGAAAATTTTTACATTACGAATTTAATTCTCGGTATCTTTTGAGATAACCTTTTGACAACCACATACATTATCAATGAGCCGACAGTGGCCGCAGTGGCCGAGCGGTCTGCGGCGCGCCAGTCACAGTCTGCATGGTCGCTATGGTCGGGGATTCGAATCCCCCCTCGGGCATGGATGTTTGTGCCATCTTTAGTATAATCTAGTTCGTAAGTAGTTTGTAAGTTTAATTAGTGATGACCCCTCAGTTGAATCCCATAAGACTTACAAACAACAGACATTCTGTAAACACAATTCTCATAACAACTTACTAAGGTCTTTGTGTTTTAATTGGCAGCTCTACAAAATTCTCGAAACGCAACAGCTAGTGATAGATTTTTTTTCTGAATTTGAATTTTCAGGCTTCAACAATTTGTCAACAATTGAACGTACTAGTCGGACCTTAGTTTCTGCTCTTTTTGACCTGTGTCACCTGTGCATGGAATTAAGTCTTAACTCTTTCCCTCCCCTCATCTTTGTCTGTCAGTTTAGCCGCAACCATTTGTTCAAAGATTTTAAATAACATTCAGGGCTTCCAATAATTCATTGTGACTTAATTGTCTATCATTACCTCGAGGAAACAAAAAGCATTAAGCTAAAATGCATTGTCAAAATATATGTCGTTGCTTGATGTCTTTGTTGGAGTAAATGCAACAATACTTTCAAATAATTGTATCAAGGTAAAGGAAACAAAACTAGTCTAAATGTCTAAATTAGTCGTCGACAGTTTGAAAATGTTATTAGTTACGATAAAGGAAACATATCCTGCACACTGATGCCATCTGTAGTCATCTCAAATTTCTTTCCAAAAACGAAAAATAATCAATTTCTGTCAAATATACAATCATTGTTTATAGATATATGCAAAGAAATACTTTTATTCATAAATCAATAATAAAGGGTTGTCTTGTGTGTGAAAATAGTTAAAATGGATAAGTATGTAGTGAAATACAAAAGGACTTCGACTTATAATCGTGATGGTGACGGTGATATCGAATCGATGGCGAGTATGTTTTGTATAAGTTTTTGGCTTCGCTTTGTATTTATTTATTTATTTTTTCTTTAGAAATACCTGGGTCTGCCACTGATAATACCCCAAGATTTTCAAAAGTCGGTGCCTATGTTCGTTAGTAATATTATAGACAATTCCTGTGACTGGTGTTAACATTGGTAATATGAAAAGAGTAAACACAGTCATGTACGTATTGTTGATGGCTGAACTGTTTTTCATGTGGGCCCGGCTAGCACCGATGAGGAGTCGCGGTAAAAATTACGATAATTAATTTACTTAGTGGACAAGGGTACATCGAGAACCTGTCAACCATGGAGCAGGAACAGCATTAATTATTTATTTTATGGTCAACACAACAGATTATTCCCCTCATTATATGTTAATGGGTTTTCAAAAAGCATACGTACACGCAACACCACCTAGTGAGCGCTACCCGGGCCCGTATGAAATACATTGTTGACTGCGACTTTTTGACATGTTTATTGTCCTCCAAAAATATTTAAGTATAACTCTGTAATACAGTTCGCAACTTGCGAAAAGCAACTGAAAACCGTCATTATGAACAATTTAAATGAAAACTTGAAAGGGATGAAAAGGTTGTTCATATCCTAAAGATTGAGTTCTCGATCACTAGTTCGTGAGATGTGACTGTATTTTAATGTATCAGGAAGTCTAGTATAAATGAACGGGCTATGTTGCATAAACGAATGCAATTCACATTAAAACGTGTGACTGGTCTGTGACACGGTTTGGTTTGGTGACTGGGGCAACAGTTTTGTTGACTTCGTTTTATATTAGGGTTTTAACTTGTGACTTTTAAGCTGTAGGTTATGTCTTCATTTTCACAGTTGTATTGGATATATACGTTCAAAATTCTATTTGTCACCTCAGTATGAAAATTAAGTTGGTAGTCCTGGTAATTCTTTGCAGTTAATAAAATTTATATCTTTGTTGAATTTTTCACTGTAAATATTGGTTCAGGAGTTTATTTAAAACTTAACGACTTTTTTTAATGTTTGAGCATGAAAATCCGTTTCTCAGGGGCTGATATTTAATAAACCAAAGAATAAAAATTCTAATCATTGAGTCCCAGTAGTTCAGATAATTTGACACCCATCACAAAGATGTGTGTTTTGCTTGATCCTTTTCCTTTATAGAATTATTCTTTAGAAAATTTCACCATAAGTTTCTCCTGACCACTACTGTTAGATATATTCCTTCACTTTTAGAATATGCTGGTACAATATTAGAGAACTAAATACTCAAATAACTTTTTTTAAGGATCATAAATTCTCTATTCTGAAATCAACAGTTACATTCATAATATCTTCACAGTACACAGTTTATAAGTTCACAATTCGTGATTATTTCATCAAAGTTTGTTTGTATTAATCTCTTTCAAGAATGTTCATCAATTATTATGGGAGGCAGAAGTTTCTAATTCTTCCGTCCTAGCCTATCCCAATCAAAGTCCATAGACAATGTTCGCTTTCGCATATGATCACGATATAAGAGTTTAGATTAAATCTTAAATATTTTCTCGGGTTTTTTCCTATCTTGGAATAAAACCTCATATAATACTTTAAGCTAAGTACTGAGAGAGAGTCCCACTGAAAACTGAGCACATAGAGAACTGAGCATATAGAGAGCTGCGCACTTAGAGAGCTAAACACACAGAGACAGAGTAACTCAGCTGCAGGTACTATTTATAATAGCAATCTGACAAATGATCTCAGATATACGAAATGTTTTGACTTAAGTATACTCTGGATACTATTACTCTGAATTCCACTGATATGATTTGAATTTACTAAAAATTTTGAAAAATGACAAAATTATTAACAGATTATTAAAATTACGTAACAATGAAAGGGTGTAAATTTTAAGTTGACAAACCGCAATAACTCGGAAAACAGTAGATATTGTAAAATGGTTTTCACCAACATGTGCGGATGGCAGAGGCTTAGGAAATAATACTCAACCGTTTCAACCGTTTGGGAGGGGGGGGGGGGGGGGGCGACAAGTGTGAAATTTTAAATGGGAACCCCGACTTTTTTTTATTGCAGATTCAGATTCTAAGGCCCACATCATGTATGGTCTGGTTGATTTATTTTTACGACAGATGGCGCTGTAATAGTAAGAAATACTTGCCATACTGGTGAAGAAATGTACTAAACAGAAAATAAAATAAATGAAAACCATATTCATGATGCTTCAGAACGCTACCAAATGATCCCCAAAGTGATCCCTCCCTCTCCCCACAGTGGACTGGGAAGTCTTCCAAAGTGATTCCTTAGTTCAGATTGCCCTTGTCTTAATACCAGTTATGAATGGCTGGAAAAAAAAACACTTAATTGAACTTGCCGGGAAGAAATGTACATCTGGTATCATTTGGTTGGGTTCTGAAGCATCGTCAATATGATTAACCTTCTTCTTTCCTGGATGGTACATTTCTTCAACATTATGGCAAATAATTCTTACCATTACAGTGCAATATGTTGCCTACTGAAAGAAAATAAAAAAAAAATCAAACTGTATATGATTAGTTCTATAGAATCTGAATCAGCAATAAAAAACAGGTGTCTCCATTATAATTTTACACCCACACTGTTCCCGAACGGTGGAGACAGTTCAAGTTTAGAATAATTTCCTAAGCCTCTGCTGTCCGTTCATAATGGTGAAAAGCGTTGTTGTATATATACTTTTCACTCTCTCTCTCTCTCTCTCTCTCTCTCTCTCTCTCTCTCTCTCTCTCTCTCTCTCTCTCGTTATTCTGGTTTGTCAACTTAAAATGTGCACCCTGTACTATATATTGTGTCAGTGTCTAATCTGGGGGAGAGGGGGGGGGGGGGTCTATGGGGCTGCAGATCCCCCAAAACCATGAGGAAAATCTCATAATATGAGCTGGTTCTTTTTAGATCAGTTTGAGGTACAATGCCACAATTCTTATGAGCTCTGCCCCCCCCCCCCCCCCCCAACACCAATCCTGGATTCGCCACTGCTTGGTGTATATTACAACGCGACATGGTTCAACATGGATGTCATGTGTTTTAAAAATATGTAACTAGTTTCTTTACGGTATTTGTTGTTTGATAACCCCTTTGAGCAAAATTTTTGTGAAAATCTGGAAAATAATTATTTTTAACCTGGAAAACCTGGAACAAACCTTGAATTTGAGAATGAAGATTTGGTGCCACCCTGAATAAAAAATAAATAATAATTTAAAATATTTATTTATTTATTTTTATTTTTATTTTTTAAATTTTATTATTATTATTTTATATATGCCTTCACTGTGAAGCATTCTATGTGGGAATGACCAGCAACAAACTGTCCATTCGCATGAACTGTCACAGGCAGACAGTGTTTGTTGGTAATGAAGATCACCCTGTGGCTAAACATGCCTTGGTGCACGGCCAGCACATCTTGTCGCAGTGTTACACCGTCCGGGTTATCTGGATACTTCCCACGACACCAACCTTTCAGAACTCCGGAGATGGGAACTTGCCATTCAGCTTATTCTCTCCTCCCGTTGCCCACCTGGTCTCAACTTCCGCTAAATTCAAATTCCCGGCCACCATCTTTAGCATCTTTGCCTCGGTTCTGTGGACAGAGCCTCTGCCTCAAGTTGTATCTCTGTCCAACTTCTTTGCTTTTTACAAATGTCTGTCTAGGTGTGTGTGCGTTTGGATATGTGTTAGTGTTTGTGTATTTGTTTACCTTCCTTTTTTCCCCTAAGGTAAGTCCTTCCTCTCCTGGGATTGGAATGACTCCTTTTCCACTTCCTTAAAACCCATATCCTTTCCTTTCTCCTCCCCTTTTTTCCTCTTATCCTGAAGAAGCGACCAACAGTTGCGAAAGCTTGTATGTGTGTGATTTTATTTGTGTCTATTGACGAGCCAGTCCTTTGGGTAAGTCATCCGTTTTTCACCCCCTTTTCCTACTACATCTCATTTTCTGCCTGACATCACCTCTCTTGTATTCCCACCCTTATCTTCCCTCTCAACTTGCCCCCCCCTCCCCCCACCTTCTCTGCTCCTTCCCTATCCCCCCTCCCATCCCTTCCGTTTGCCATGAGTAAGATTGTGTTGGGCGGCCAGATATGGCTGATGTATGTCGTTGAGTGTGTTCGAGTGATTGTGTGGATGAGTGTTCTATTTCTGAGGAAGGTCACAGCTGAAAATTTAGAATTTGTATGTGTGTGTGTGTGTGTGTGTGTGTGTGTGTGTGTGTGTGTGTGTGTTGGCGACTCAATGTTTGTCTCTCAGTGAGTTGCTCCCTATCTACATATTACAAACATTTTTGGATAAGCATACATTGTAATAAAAATCATCCACAGACCTGATATGGTACCAATTTGTTGTGGTATTGTCAGTTCTGTTGTGAATGTCATATTCAGTAAAAGCAATTTAGTAACATAACTGTGTATTTGTTGATATGATTTTTTTTGTTTCAGGTAGAGATTACATTAAGATAACCTTATTCTTGTTGTTACTATTAAATAATTCTGAAAAATTTTGATTCTTGTAATTTATTTTGCAGGAACCACATGAAAATGGTCCCCTGTTTGTTGAAATGCATTTCTACATGAAAGTGGCCAAGTCCAAAGATAGTAAGTTGAATTATATATTGCAGGTAAACACAGTGTTTCACTTTGTTGTAGAAACTCACAGTAATTAGCACCATTAATATTTTTTGATTTAACTCAGTGTCAGCAGTTATTTAAAAATATTTTGATTACTTTTTTGCTCAATCTGTTTGTTTAAGAAAATAATTGCTCTATAATAATTAATGAATTGGCATTGTGGATTTCACTTTATTTGAAATTTCATAAAATTAACTAATTCCTCAGAAAATAGTAGGCAATCAACATTAATATTTACCATGCTGTAATTGACTGTGTTCATTTGAAAAACGTACAAATCAGATATGTTTAATGCTTAATATGAGGGGATTTCAAAAAGTAAGATGCACAATATTAAGGTGGGTCGTATAATTTTTACAGAAAGTTGCATTCCAATTCTAAGTGACAGACAAGCATGACATACTTTTTGAACAATCACAAAGTCTGAAAAGAATAAGGAACTGGCTCTTAACCTAGATATTATGCTGGAAAATAAAATTGACTATACACAAGAGACAGATGAAAAATAGTACACATTACTTTTTATTCCACAAAGCTGCATGTAAAACCATTTTGGGATTATGGCATGAATTAATAAAGTATTTACTAGTTCATGCAGTGTTTATTTAGTAATAAAGGATGTATTTCACAGGTATTGCCACACACAATACATGTAAAACCTTTCCTGTTACAAATTACTACACATTGATAATAATCACATACTTATTGTTGTAGTTATTATAGTTCTGTCAATTGTTGTTGGATACAGTGTTTCAGAACTTGTGGCCCTTGCTCTGGAAAATATTTTTTAAACATCAGTTTCAGAGGAACTTTCCCTTAGTTACCAAATTGACTACCTCTTGTCCCAGAAAAAGTTCTTTCCAAGTATTCATTATTTTAGTCAATCATGTCGTAAAGCTATTTCTCTTCATTCAATTTAGTCCATTTTTTTGTTTCTTCTTCCTGAACTTCAATTTATATTTTAAATTTCTCCTTACCTTTCTTTACTACTTACTCAATATACTGATTGAATATCAGACTATGTTATCTTCTTGATTTTTAGTCCTATGTACACAATGAAATTGTATAATATTTTGTCATTCATGTGCTCCATAAAATAATGGATATTTTATTTTTATATTTTTCTTATCTCTCTCTAGTAACATCACCATTCTGATTATAAAGTGGAACTGTAACCAACACCACCACTAAAAATAGTGTAATAGGGAACTTTGACATCAGGTATCTTTCATCAAAGAAATATCATCATACATAGTGCCTCGCTGTATATTTGATTACAAAAGTTACTTGTCTTCTGTTCACTGCAAAGCAAAATGTAACCACTTAGAGTGCTAGCTAGCATTGCTGTTGCTAATTGACGTGTGCTTGTGTTTAAACATAGCTGCAACTCTGCGCTGTAATTAACGTTTAACCCCAGTAGCAAAAAATCGCTGTCTTCTCCAGATATAGTCTTTGTCACGTGACCAATACTGGTGTGGATAATATGGTGGTACTGTACCGAATAATACCCAACTTAAGTAGATAATCTACTTTATTACTCAGAAAGGGGGTATCATAAGCAAATGCAACTAGTCATTCTGACATCAACAACACAACTGTTCATATACGTCAGCTGCACTGCCAAAGAAACTAGTGGAAAGAGACGCTATTTTCACAAACTGGTTTGTGACGTGAGGAGACCCTTTACAGTGAAATTACTGATATGTTGTGTCACTGTCATTGTCAAGTAAATTACATGCAGTTTTGATAGTGGACAAGGCATCACACAATAAAAAGTTGTTATTATCCGCTATCTTGAAATATTATGACCATAATACCCCTTTTTAACACCAAGATGATTTATGTCTAAGAAATATTACAAATATTTGATAATATTTCTTTGTCAATGATTTGATTGAAAATATTATCGTGTAATACTGGCCTAAAGGGGTCCGTTTCTTAAAGCAGAGTAATACCCAGTGTGAGATGAGTAGATGAAGAGGCTAGCTCAGGATAGAGTAGGATGGAGAGCTGCATCAAACCAGTCTCCAGACTGAAAACAACAACAACAACAACAGGTGTAGTGTTACTCACATACAAGACAAGTCTGTGTGCATGACAGTGCTTACTACATGGCTTATTTGCCAATCACAACATGGGGCTCTTCATTAGTGTTTTTTGCAGTTGAAATTTCAATTTATATCATAATAATTCTTCCCTATAATATATTTTACTGCTCCATGAGGTCCAGCTAATCTGTACGTCTGGCAGTCAAACAATTTCTCACGTAATATTTCAGAATTCTTGAGTCCGAAGACTGTTTTCAGTGTGAGAAGAAAAGTGAGAAAAATCAAGCTTTTACTGCTAAATGAAATTTAACAGACGAAGACAGACTTTTAAACACATTAGCTGTTTATTATTTCTTCCTTTACCACAGCATACTTAAGACTAACTCTTCTTTCGTATTACAACAACAATGTCCACTGAAACAAAATAGCATAGTCTTTCTTAATCATAACTGTTCTTAGAGACCGTGACACTTCAAAGCACTATATATGATTTGAAGCACTGTCTTCCATGGCGGTAGCAGTAAGTGGATTTCTCAACATATTACCTGTAGGGGGAAAAAAATTTGCTACCAAAAGTCCTAATAAACATATTTGGCGATCTTATGTCAGTCCATAGGAGTGTGGTGCAACTCGTTATACTACACAGTGTGTTTTTTTGTTGCAGATGGAGTAATACGTAAATTCGATTAATCTGTCCACCTGTTTTTCATTCATAAATTCGGAAAAAAATATGCGCAGATTACTCGAGTATATAACAGTACTCTCTCCTTGGTCTACCTCAACTCCTCTTACCCTTTACTACTGAACTCCTGAGTCTCTCAGGTAACCTTGTTTCTCCCATCATATAGGGTGACCAGACATAGCATATTTTATGGAATCGTCCCTTATTTACCTCAAGTGTCCCGTTGTCCCGATAAAATAAATAGAGGCAGTATTTTGTCCCAATTTTTTTTACTAACAACCTTGTATGTGTTGGAAATAAGGCGTTTTTAAGTAATGTGTGCCATAACCGAATGAACAGATGTGGTCATAATCAAGCAATAATGAAATTACACTTTAACTATAATTGACTAAGGCGTTTTATCAGTTCTTTGGTTGGTGTTACGTAATGCTTTCACATGGCATGTGCGGGCTCTCTAAATTTATGCCAGCTTTTGTAATGGCATGATAGCGAACTGTAAATCCAGACAACCAGTCATGAGCTGTGGATAGCTAGTTTGTCACTTATTTCGCTACAAATACCGTGCACATCAAACCACTAGCAGTTTCACTTTCCTCCCCAGCGGGCCCCAAGTTCTTTCATGGGTATGTGTGTGGCACGTAGGGGCCCCCAAGCCATTGCAGCAGGGTTCGTACGCCTCCTTAAAATCCTTAAAAATTCCTTATTTCAATGACTATATTTTAAGGGCCCTTAAAAACTCTATATTTTGACTTGTCCCAAAAATGACGTGTTCAAAATGTAATTTTATGTATCTTTGTTTTATTTTATTACTTTTGAAATTAAAAAAAAAAAGAGAATTGGTACAGAATTTTTAGTCCCTATTACACAATGATCCACGGCAAAAGGTATACAGGTCTATCGCGACATCCATCTAGTGGTAGAACAGGTGAAACTATGATTTATAGCAGACGCATTTTTCACACGCCGGTATAGAGACCAGTTCTATTCTGCCACGAAGCCGCACATGTGCAGTAGGCAGTGCTGACTCGCGCATGTGCCGAAGGTGGAACTGCAGTAAGCTTTCTGCTTCTTAATTGTAAACAGGTTAGGTAATTGGTATACTGTTGTTGACATCTGTGGACACCCATTTAACTTCCAAGTTTTAAATTGGAGCTTTTTCTAATTTCTCAGTCTTGAAATTTTCATAAATGCAGCATTTAAACTAAAGCAGTATTTATTTGCCAATAGACTTTCTTTTAGGTGTATAAAGGCTGTTAATGAAAAGCATTCTTTGCACTTACTGCTTTCTATTGTAGAAATAAACTGAACCAAGCAAGCACTAAGGATTCAGATTTACAGCGAGGAAGTATACAGTATCTGTATTAGCCTTCACGACCTGCCGTATGATGATATGTCGGCAAACGTGATTGTTTACTTTACATGAGACATGCAATTTGGACATTTAATGGCCTAATTGACAAAAGAGCGTGTTTAATTTGCTTTAAATCAGTATGCCAAGAAAAAGAAACATGCAATAGCCTGTGAGACAGTCCGATCACGGAATGTACAAGAAGACAGTGTGCTTCTTACTTGCAGTTGGGTGAAAGCTTTCTATATAACTGTCACTTTAGTGAATACCTTCCTTTATCATTGACAACAGCTTGTTAAAACAATCTGCGATCATTCTCAGGAAGTTCAGAAATTCCAAGTGATCATAAAGTGTCAATTCCTACATTAATTGGAAATATGAGGGCCTGTCTTCGTCCCTTCTTTCCAATCAGGATTGCACCCAACAAGCTCTCGGTTTTCTTTGTCATCCTCCCCTAATATTAGAGACGCAACTGCATTTTTGATGTGCAAATCGTTGTATAAATGTAAATTTAGATTAATATCAAGCTTTTGGAAACAAGCATTGTGATGATAAAATGAACAGTTGAGCTAACAATTTGGATTTTCCTCATTCAGTGGAAGGGCATTTTTGTGGTTCCTGTCCTTCAGCCAGGCAAGATCTATCATCACTAGACAGATACTGGGTAGCCAATTATCGTGACAAATGGTTCTTGAGCTATGGGACCTTCTGTCACCTTATCAGTTTGGGTTCCGTGAGGGACGATCTGCAATAGACCATGTATTTACGTGAGAAACAACAATCAGTCAAGCCTTCTCTAAATGTCAACATCTTGTTGCAGGTTTTTTCGATCTATGTAAGGTGTATGACACCACTTGGCGTCAAATTTTTCATTCCTTTCATGACAGGGCTCTAAGAGGGTCCCTACTGATTTTTATTGGTAAGTTATCATCTCACTACCTCTTCACTGTTAGGGTCAGCTCTTCAACCAGCCCCCCACAGATCCAAGAGAAAGGCACTCTGCAGGGTGCTGTGTTAAGTGTTATATTCTTCCTAATAGCCATGAATGCGCTGGTGAGCTCTGTTGGGTCGCTGGTCATTCCTGCCTGTATGTCGGCAATTTTTGCATATGGTACGGCACCCACTCGGTAGCCTCGACTGCATGCCAGATCAAAGGTGCTATTTGACCAGCTTCTAAATGGGCGGTGTCCCGTGGTTTTCAGTCCTCTCTTCCCAAATCCAGCGTTATGTGGTGTTATTGTGATACTGCAGTTCACCCTGATTCAGAACTCTTTTTGGGTACTCAGCACCTGGAAGTTGTCATGACACCGTTAAAAAGAAAACCTGCCTCATAATTGCTACATGAAGACTAGCTGCATGCAGAAGCTTAATGCCCTCTGTTTCCTTGCCCACTCATCTTGAGGTGCAGATCTCACCACTCTTTCATATCTATTGAGATCTGATATTGTCACAATTAGATTATGGGTGCAAGGCAGCTCCTTCTGCTCTGAAAGTGTTGGATCCAGGTCACCATTGTGGTGCCCACTTGGCTACGGGTACCTTCCATACCAGCTCTGCTGGCAGTTTTCTTGCCAACGTGGGAATCTTCCGTCTTCAGATTAGGCATCATGACATTTTGGTGTCTTATGCCATTACCATTTGACAATTTCCTACTCATCCCAATATCATGTTCGTTTTGCATGCAATGGTTTTTGACCTTTTGATACCCGCCCTCAAGTGTGATTACCTGTTAGATTCCGGCTCGCCTCCCTCTCCATGGACTTCCATCTTCCTTCCCTGGAATATATGCACTGTCTGGTACTATGTCTCAGCCCTGAATTTCAACAGATCTCTTCCAAGGTCAAAAAGCTTGTCTCGTCCATAATCTTCCAGTATTTGTTGCACCCAGTACCTGAAGAGCTTCAGGGTGCCACTGTCTTCTAAATTGATGGCTTGAAAACTTAGTCGTGTGGGGATATGCTTCTACGTCTCCCATTGGGATGGAATGCCATTCTCTGCCAGGAGCCTGTATTGTGTTTATGGCAGAAGTGATTGCCATTAGCAGAGCTCTACATTTTATTAAACAGGTCTCCCTGGATCATGTTTTAATCTGTACAGACTATGAGCAACCTGTAGGCCGTCGACCAATGCTACTCTTCCCATCCTTTGGTCACATCTATCAACAATCTCCTCGCTCACCTTCATCATGCTACCTGCTCCATTGCCTTTCTCTGGGTCCCCAGTCAAGTGTCTATCCTAGGGAATGAACAGGCTGACTATTTGGCTAGAGTAGCAGTTACTCGTTACAACCCATTTACTTTGACAATCTCAGGTTTGGATTCGCGGTTGCAGATAAGACCTCTTCTTGTACAGGAAAGGAACAGCAACTGGCAGGCCACTGTCGCAAGTAATAAACTCTGCTCAATCAAGAAGACCACTGCAGCTTGGAGTGCCCCCCGAGTTCCCTTCTCAGAGGGAATCAATTGTCCTTTTTTGTCTTCCCATTGGACATTCCAGTCTGACCCTTAGTTATATTTTGTGCAGTGAGCCTCCGCCACTTTGTAATTGTGGAGCCCTATAGTCAGTGGCTCATATCTTAGTGAAATGTCTGCTCCTCTTGGCCCTCTGTGCCAAATATCTACTTCCACAGTCATTGTATCAAGTTTTGGCAGGTAATCTACAGATGGTTACTGGGTCCTCGGGTTTTTCCATGAAAGCAGTTTTTCTTCTTAGTTAGAAGTTTTTATACCTGATGCTCTGGCAGGGTGGGTGGGTTTGTGGCCCTTCCTGCTACTCGCAGGGTTTAGAACACCCAGCCACCTATTTTCACTCTTTACCTTGTTTTAACACTGTTTCCCTCTCTTTCATGTTCCGGCTGCTGGTCTAGGGACATTATCTGTTGACCAGGACATGGTAATCACTAGTGAATTGGTGTTGAACATTTGTCACTGCAGATGTTTGGGGATGTGCATGCTGGATTCAGTATTTTCTGTTGCTTTTAGTCTTGCCGTATTACTGATTTTAATTGCTTTGTAGTCCCCCCCCCCTCCTTTTTTACTATCAAAATATTCTTTGCTGGACTGCATTTTTTAAATTGCACTATTCTGTTCTGAATGCATCGTTCTGAGCTAAAGGAACTGATGACCCAGCTGTTTGATCCTTACCCCCACTAACAAACCAACCAGACAGTTTTACTTTCAGTTTGTGTGTGTGTGTGTGTGTGTGTGTGTGTGTGTGTGTGTGTGTGTGTACGAGCGCACGCACACTTAAGGAGGCTCTAATGTCCGCACCAGTCTTGTAAAACGAGAATGCGGAAACGGAACTCCACACAGATGCCAGTGGTTTAGTTATGGGATTGGTGCAGTGCTTGTACAAGTTCATGAAGGTGCTGAAAAAGTGATAGCCTATGCATCAAGAGTACTCTCAAAGTCTGCGGTAAGCTACTCTACAACTGAGAAGAATGTCTTGCAGTTATCTGGGCTATCAACAAGTTCCGGCCGTAATTATTCGGCAAACCATTCACCGTCGTGACAGACCACCATTTTTTATGTTGGCGGACTAGCTTGAAGGACTCTTCAGGTCGACTAGCAAGATGGGCACTAAGACTCCAAGAGTACGATGTCACAGTGGTATTCAAGAACAGACGCAAACACAAGGCTGCCAACTGCCTTTCAAGTAGAACACAACAGCAAGAATGAAATTTCAGCCCTCACTGAATTAGATGACGTTACAGATGAACAGAGGGAAGATGCAGCACTATTAAAAACGATAGAGGCCTTGGAGAAAGGAGAACTGACCAATGGAGAGTTCCAACTTATTTGTCGTCATACTTTATAGAAGTCGGAAATGGTTGAAAGAGGGAGTGTTTGTGCTACATATGGCTGTAATAGCTAACTACATACAGCAACGCGTTCCGAAATATTTCTTCAGGTCCCAAAAAGTAGAGAATTCTAAATATAATAGCTTAAGGAGGCTTTCTGGTAGGCCTACTGAGACCACTTACTTTTAATAAAAGCACTTTGATTTACCCTTTTTTTAAATATATATATAAGTTCTTTATAGATACAGACGGTGGGCCGTTCGTAAGCTAAGAGCTGATTTGGATAAAATTTTGAGAAAGAAGGACTCGGAGCATTTGAATGTTATTGGTGTGGTCTTCAATCCGGAGACTGGTTTGATGCAGCTCTCCACGATACTCTATCCTGAGCAAGCCTCTTCAACTCCACATAAGAATGGTAACCTGCATCTGTTTGAATCTGCTTACTGTTTCCATCTCTTGGTCTTCCTCTGCAGTTTTTACCCCAAACACTTCCCTCCAATGCTAAATTCACGATTCCTTAATCTCTAAGAATGAGCCCTACCATTTGGTCCCTTTGTTTAGTCAAGGTATACCAGAAATTCCTTTTCTCTCAAATTCTGTTCAGTACCTCCTCATTAGTTACGCTATCCACCGACCTTATCGTCAGCGTTCTTATGTAGCACAACATTTTAAAAGCTGCTATCCTCTTCCTATCCGCACTGTTTATCGTCCATATTTCACTCCCATATAAGTCAACAGTCCACACAAATGCCTTCAGAAAGGATTTCCTTAGGCTTAAATCAATATTCGATGTTAACAAATTTCTGTTTCTCAGAAACGCTTTTCTTCCCAATGCCATTCTGCACTTTATATCCTCTATACTGTGACCATCATATGTAATTTAGTGCCCAAGTAACAAAATCATTTACCACCTTTATTTATTCGTTACCTAATCTAATTCCTTCAGCATTACCTGATTTTCTAAGACTGCACTCCATTGCCCTTATTTTGCTCTTGTTAATGTTCATCTTATACGCACCTTTCAACACACTGTCCAATCCGTTCAACTGCTCTTCCAGGTCCTTTGCTGTCTCTGACAGAATTACAATGTCATCAGCAAAACACAATGTTTTCTTTGTCCTGAACTTTAATTCCTTCACCAAATTTCTCCTTGCTTTCCTTTTAGCTTGCTCAATATACAAATTGAATAACATTGGAAAAAGGCTACAAGCCTGTCTTATTCCCTTCCCAATGACTGCATGTCTTTCATGCCCTTCAACTCTGACAACCGCTGTCTGGTTTTTGTACAAGTTATAAATAATCTTACTCTCCCTATATTTTACTCCTGCTTGCTTCAGAACTTGAAAAAGTTTATTCGAAGCAACATTGTCAAAAACCTTATCCAAATCTACAAAAGCTAGAAATGTAGGTTTGCCTTTCCTTAATTTATCTTCTAGGATAATTCATAAAGTGAGTATTGCCTCCCACGTTCCTACATTTCTCCTGAACCCAAACTGATCTTCTACCAGCCTTCTGTAAATAATCCGTGTTAATATTTTGTAACCATGACTTATTAAACTGGTTCTGTAGTTTTCACACCTGTCTGTGCCTGCTTTTTCTTGAAATAGGGATTATAACATTTTTCTTGAAGTCTGAAGGTACTTCACCTGTCTCGTACATCTTACACACAAGGTGAAACAGTTTTGTCATGGCTGGTTCTCCCAGAGACTTCAATAGCTCTGAGGGAATGTCATCTACTCCCGGGGCCTTATTCCGACCTAGGTCTTTCAGTGCTCTCTCAAATTCATCTCTCAGTATAGGGGCACTTCTGGGGTTCTGTTGGGTTCTGAATTTGGGGGGATGAAGTGCCCCTCTTGTCACCGGATACTATCCGGGACTGGAGCGGACTCTGAATATGGCTCTCCAGCAGTGATACGACTTCCTAAAATCCTGCCCCGAAATAAGATCCATCCTTCGTGACATCCTCCCCACTCCTCCGAGAGTGTCTTTTCGCCGCCTACCTAACCTCCGTAACCTCCTAGTTCATCCCTATGAAATCCCCAAACCACCTTCCCTACCTTCTGGCTCCTACCCTTGTAACCGCCCCCGTTGTAAAACCTGCGCTATGCACCCTTCCACCACCACTTACTCCAGTCCTGTAACCTGGAGGGTGTACACAATCAAGGGCAGAGCCACTTGCGACAGCACCCACGTGTTTTACCAACTGACATGCCTGCACTGTGAAGCGTTCTATGTGGGAATGACCAGCAACAAACTGTCCATTCGCATGAATGGTCACAGGCAGACAGTGTTTGTTGGTAATGAGGATCACCCTGTGGCTAAACACACCTTGGGGCACGACCAGCACATCTTGGCACAGTGTTACACCGTCCAGGTTATCTGGATACTTCCCACCAACACCAATCCTTCAGAACTCCGGAGATGGGAAGTAGCTCTTCAGCATATTCTCTCTTCCCGTTGCCCACCTGGTGTCAACCTCCGCTAAATTCGAATTTCCACCCACCATCTTAACATCTTTGCCTCGGTTCTCTGGACAGAGCCTCTGCCTCAAGTGGCATCTCTGTCTAACTTCTTTGCTTTCTAAAGTATGTCTGCCTAAGTGTACTTGCATCTGCGTAAATGTGTGGGTGTTTGTGTATTTGTTTACCCTCCTATTTTCCCCCCAAGGTAAGTCTTTCCTGTCCCGGGATTGGAATGACTCCTTACCCATTCCCTTAAAACTCTCATCATTTCCTTTTCGCTCTCCTTCCCTTCTGCCTGACGAAGCAGCTAGGCTGCGAAAACTTGCGTTTATGTGTGTGTGTGTGTCTGTGTGTTTATTTGTTACTATCACTGCCTGTGCTCCTTCACCTGGTAAGTGGACTTCATCTATTTTTTACGTATAATTAATGTATTGACTTGTTCCATGACCATGCAGTCTCACTCCTCAATTGGGTCCTATGGAACAGAAAAAACTAATAAATAAATAAATAAATAAATAACTAAATATGACTGATTATGCCTTTCAGTGTTCAGTCTGGAGCTCTGGAGCATAGTCCCCCTAATAAAATTCCTCCATGATCCCCTATTCAATGCTAACATTGATGCCGCGTCTGATGTTACCTTTTACTTCAAAATCATTCTTCACTGAATCTAAGTACTTTCTCCTTGGTCTACCTAGACTCCCCTTACCGTCTGCTGCTAAGCCCATGAGACTCTTAGGTACCCTTGCTCCTCCCACATGTGTAACCTGACCCCACCATTTCAGGCTGTTCGGTGTAACTGCTTCATCTATGGTGTTCATACCCAGTTTTTCTTTGAGTTCTTCATTATGGACACACTCCTGCCATTGTTCCCATCTATTAGTACCTGCAATCATTCTTGCTACTTTCATATCTGTAACTGCAAGCTTATTAATAATGTAACCTGTATCCAGCCAGCTTTCACTCTTGTATAACAAAGTTGGTCGAATGATAGAGCGGTGCACTGCTAACTTAGTGTTAGTACTTACGTCCTTCTTGCAGAAGAGTGTAGATCTTAGCTGAGCACTGACTAGATTGTCTTTGCTACACCTGGATTCAAGTTTTTTTACTATGTTGCATCCTGTGTGCAAATATGTCCCAGGTACTTGAAACTGTGTACCTGTTCTAACTTTGTTCCTCTTATTTGGCACTCAATCTGTTTAACTCTCTTCCCCACAGACATTACTTTTGCTTTGAAGATGCTGATCTTCATACCGTAACCCATAAAATCTCTGAAATATTAGTTTGCAATCTTTCAAACAAATCTGCCAACACAACTCATCTGCTTATGCAAGACTGCTTATTGTGTTTTCACCTACTTTATTCCTGCCCTGCCAGTCTATTGTTTTCAATATACGATCCATGAACAGTATGAACAACAGTGGTGAGAGGTTACAGCCTTGTATTACCCATGAAAGTACCCTAAACCATGAACTTAATTGTCCGTCTACTCTAATTGCAGCCTGGCAGTCTATGTAAAGACCTTTAGTTGCGTGCAGAAGTTTACCTCTTATTTCATAATATTGTAGAACTGTCAACAGCTTCCTCCTAGAAACATGGTTATAAACCTTTTTTAGATCTATAAAACATAGATACAATTCCCTGTTCCACTCATAGCACCTATCCATTACATCTACATACATACTCCGCAATTCACCGTAAGGTGCGTGGCGGAGGGTACACTGTACCTCTACTAGGCATTTCCTTTCCTATTCCACTCCCAAATTGAACGAGGAAAAAAAGAATGCCTATATGCCTCCGTACGAGCCCTAATTTCTCTTATCTTGTCTTTGTGATCTTTACGCGAAATGTAAGTAGGCGGCAGCAAGATCGTACTACACTCAGCTTCAAATTCCGGCCCTCTAAATTTACTTAACAGAAATTCACGAAAAGAACGTCGTCTTTCTTCCAGCGATCCCCAATTGAGTTGCCGGAGCATTTCCGTGACACTCGCGCATTGGTCGAACCTACCGGTAACAAATCTAGCTGCTCGCCTCTGAACCGCCTCTATGTCTTCCTTCAAACCGATCTGCTGCGGGTCCCAAATACTTGAGCAATACTCAAGACGTGGTCGTACAAGCGTTTTATACGCGGTCTCCTTTACAGTTGAAGTACATCTTCCCAAAATTCTCCCAATAAACCGAAGTCGGCTGTCTGCCTTACTCACAACTGTCCTTACATGCTCGTTCCATTTCATATCACTCTGCAATGTTACGCCTAGATATTTGAACGACGCGACCGCATCAAGAAGCTCACTACTGATGCTGTATTCGAACATTATGGGATTGTTTTTCCTACTCATGCGCATCACCTTACATTTTTCTACATTGAGAGCTAGCTGCCATTCTTCGCACCAACTAGAAATTTTGTCTAAGTCAACCTGTATGCTATTACAGTCAGTTACAGACGACACCCTCCCATACACCACAGCATCATCAGCAAACAGCCGCAAATTACAACTTACTCTGTCCATCAGATCATTTATATAGATAGAGAATAATATCGGTCCTATCACACTCCCCTGGGGCACGCCTGACGATACACTCGTCTCTGATGAACACTCGCCGTCGAGAACAACGTACTGCGTTCTATTACTTAGGAAGTCTTCCAGCCAGTCACAAATCTGTGAACCTATTCCATAAGCTCGTACCTTCGTTAGCAGTCTGCAGTGTGGTACCGTGTCGAACGCCTTTTTGAAGTCGAGAAAAACACAATCCGCCTGTTGCCCTTCGTCCATGGCTCGCAAGATGTCATGTGAGAAAAAGGCAAGCTGAGTTTCACATGAACGATGTTTCCTAAACCCGTGCTGATTCATGGAAAGAAGCTTTTCCGTTTCAAGGAAATTTACTATATTCGAACTGAGAATATGCTCCAAAATTCTACATGAAACCGATGTCAACGATATTGGCCTGTAATTGTATGGGTCAGTTCTCTTTCCTTTCTTATACACGGGAGTCACCTGCGCTTTTTTCCAATCACTAGGAACTTTGCGCTGAATTAAAGATTCGCTATAAATGCAAGCTAAGTAGGGGGCCAATGCCGCAGAATAGTCTTTGTAAAACCGAACTGGTATTCCATCCGGACCAGCAGACTTTTTCGTATTTAGCTCTCTCAGCTGCTTCTCTACACCGGAAATACCTATTGCTATGTCCCCCATTTCGGAATTGGTACGTTGATCAAATGTTGGTATATTTGTGCGGTCCTCCTGCGTGAAAGATTTCTTAAAGGTTAAATTTAGAACTTCAGCTTTCCGTTTGCTTTCTTCTATTACTGCCCCGGAATGATCAACTAGTGACTGGACAGTGGGCTTTGACCCGCTTATCGATTTTACATAGGACCAGAATTTTTTCGGGTTCTCGGAAAGATCTTTTGCTAAGGTATGGCTGTGATAATTATTGTATGCTTCACGCATCGATCTTTTTATAGACGCACGAATCTCTACTAACTTTTGCCTGTCATTATTTGCGTGTTCCTTTTTGAATCGAGAGTGCAACAGCCTTTGCTTTCTCAGCAGCTTTCTAACATTATTATTATACCACGGTGGATCTTTTCCATCCTTAATCGTCTTTACTGGCACATATTTCTCTAACCCTTCATTAACAATGCATTTAAATTTAGTCCACAATTCCTCTACATCCATAGTCCCAGAATTAAACGATGCCCATTCATTTTCTAAGTGCGATCGTAACATTTGCTTGTCGGCTTTTCCCAACAAAAACACGCTCCTATCTGCTGCTGCTGCTATCTGCTGCACGCTAAAGATCTGGTCCTGATAGACACTTAAGAGGCCTAAACCCACACTGATTTTCATCCATCTTGTCTTCAGCTAATACTCACACTCTCCTTTCACAAACACCTGAAAATATTTTGCACACAATGCTAATTAGAGAGATACCTCGCTAGTTGTTACAGTCTTTCCTGTTTCCATGTTCAAGAATTGGCGTGATTACCGCTTTCATCCAGTCAGACGGTACCTGTCTCGACTCTCACACCTTTTCAATTATTCTGTGTAACCATTTGAGACCTGACATTCCACTGTATTTGATGAGTTCTGGCTTAATATAAATTAATGAAATGCTGCAACCAGTTGCTTGTGGTTATTTATTTCTAACTTTAACGACCGGTTTCGGGCACTTGAGTGCCCTTCTTCTGGTCTCTATACAGACAAACAAGTGCATTTGTATACAATAAGGCTATAGAACGTATAAAAGTCGATTACAGAAATATGCAGCAGTTTCGAACCAAATAGAATGTAATAAAGATAAGTTCATATAATGGCTTAATTTCATCCACCCCAGCCATTTTATTGCACCGCGTTCTCTCCACTTCCTCAAATGTGATCCTGTTTCCGTCATCTTCCTTTCCGATTCTATTTCAAAATTAGACACATCATTGAATGGTCACCTACATTGAGCAGTTCTTCAAAATATTCCCTCCATGCGCCAAAGGCATCCACAGGATTCACTTGCAGCTTTCCTGACCTGTCCAAAACACTTGTTAGTTCTTTCTTCCCTCCCTTTCGAAGGTAGCTAATTAGGCTCCAGAATGGTTTTCCTGCAGCTTGACCCATATTTGCTAGCTTATTTCCAAAGTTTTCACATTATTTCTGCTTTGATTCTGCAATTATCCATTTGGCATTGTTTCTTTCTTCAACATAACTTTGTCTGTCTGCCTGATTTCTCGTATGGGGCCATTTTTTTATATGCCTTCTGTTTCTTTTTACAGGATTTAATAATATAGTGAGGATAGTTTACAACTCACCACAAAGATGTGGCGACGAGCTGCGACAGGCACATACAAAAGACACACACATACAACACATTCAGCTTCGAATTGCGGCAGTCGGAGGTGATGGTTGTTTGACTGTGTTGTGTGCCTGTGTGATTGCATGAGTGTTCTACTTTCTGAAGAAGGCCATGGACAATAGCTGAATGTGTTGTATGTGTGTGTCTTTTGTATGTGCCTGTCGCAGCTCGTCGCCACGTCTTTGCAGTGAGTTGTAAACTGTCCTCACTATATTATTAATTCCAACCTGGACTTTCCATTATTATATCTTTACAGGATTTCTTGGTTATGTCATTCCACCAAGCTGTCTGCTACTTCCTGCCTATACACACTACTGTTCCAAGACATTCTCTAGCCACTTTTTTTAGTATTGTGTGCCTATTCCTTGTCCAGTCCTCTTCCAATGACTGTAAATGACTACATTTGACTAAGTGATACCTTTTTGAGATCATTGTTCTGTATTTATTTGCTTGTTCTGAAGCTTCTCCACTCTTATCCTTCTATGTATGGGCCTGACTTTCTGCACTTTAGGTCTTACAAAACCAATTGCACTGCAGATTAAATAATGATCAGTATTGTCAATGAACCCTCTGAAAACACATGTCCTTCACTGCCTTACTGAATTCCTGATCTGTTATTATATGATCAATGACATATCTGGTGCCCCTTCCTTCCCAAGTATAGCGGTGAATGTCCTTATGCTTAAAAAAAAGTTTGTGATAACTAATCCGATACTGGCACAGAATATACCTGTCTGTTAGATTTTCTATCTTGGCATTGAAGTCATCCATGAGCAAAACACTGTCCTTGTCCTTCACTCTAACAACATCAGTGAGTGCATTTTAAAATCTGTCCATCTCATCTTGATCTGTCCCTTCATAGGGCAGATACACTGACACAATCCTAAATTTCTTGCTGGAGGTCGCCAGATATATCCACATCACTCATTCATTTACATACCTTATTGCAATTATGCTGGTGTTGATTGTTTTTCTGATGCAAAACCCTATACCCCACTGTGCTATTCCTACTTTGACGCCTGGCAGGTAGACCTTGTATTTTCCGACCTCTTCCTCTTTCTTTTCCCTTACCACAATGTCACTAACAGCTAAAACATCTAACCCCATCTTACTTTTGAAGCCTCTGCCACCTCTACCTTCTTCCCAGTGTAATCCCCATTGATATTAATAGCTTCCCATCTCATTCCAGATAATTTACACAGTTGTATCTCAGGATTTCCTGGTCTGTCAATTAGAGGTGGGACTGTCACCTCCAAAGTTTTGAAGCATTTTGCTCTGATTATTGCCAGCATCATATTGAAGTACCTGGGAAGCAGGTTGCTAGCCTTACTTGCCCAGGGCCCCATTGGGTTTTACCCCTAACGGTTGCAGGAGTAACCGGTAGATTTGGAAATCTTTGCCATCTGAACACAAAGGAGGCCACAACTCAGAATTCTGTCCAAGATTTCCAACCTTTTTCCAAAGTAACTAGTATCCCAACTGTCTGGATCATTTACTTGGCTACTCATACGTTGCCGGGGTTCATGATCTAGGACATGACTACAGGAACCCACACCATGAACCACCAGCTGTTTGTATTTAAGCAAAAAATTATATTTTATGGAACACAAGGCTAAACAGAAATTTAAAATAATGTCTTACATTTTCGTTGTCATTTCCAGTATTTGGCCTGATGCACTGCCTTCTGTTCGGCTGCCTCACTTCTCATGGAAACTGCATTCATGTATATGGTGTAAATTTACACAATGTATTGTTATTTTCTGTTCAAATTCTATCAAAATAAATGGTACACATTATGAAGGGTATTATTTGTCCCTCTACATAACTATAATAAGTGTGTTGGTTTTTACCAGCCGCATTTGTATCACTGATTATAAAACATCTGTGCTAGTCTGAAATGAGACCTATATAAAATTTTATTTGTTTTTATAGGCCGAATACAATTGGTTAAAAATTTGTGAAGTGTTGATTTTCACTTACGGATATTTTTTCTTAGATTTTCGCTTGACATTGTGAAGCACCATGGTGTTGCATAGTTCAGGGCAGAGATGATTGCTTTAGTTTCTTCTGCCCTACACGTTAAAAGAAATCATCATCTGTCATTGTATCTTAAATGGAGTAACAAATGAAAAACCTTGCAAAATGATTTTAGTATGCAATGAAATAAAATATAAAATCACTGATGTCTAGGCAAGTATAGCCTACAACTCAAATCAACAGATGTGGGACTGCTAGCCACGTCGCATGAAACACATGTTAATGTGACGGAGTTTGCTATATTATCTTTATAAGCTAGTTGGTTATACAGTAACATTGCTCAAACATTCTGACTCTTTCCCCCAGGAACTACCAGAAATGCTGTGCCCCTTCAGGAACTAAATGTTATTCTAGCCAATTACTCATCCAACTAGATTTATCCTTATGTACCGTGCTGCTTATGTACAAAGGATGTACTTCTGCATCAGGATCTATGTTTCACAGGAGGCATGTTGATTTTTAAGTGACTTTTATATTCTGTCAAAAGGACAGCTCTGTACTTCAGTATTTACCCTTCGGTGTAGATGAGGAGTTGATGTTTTGAAAATGTAGCAAATGTTTTAAAATCGTGTGGTTTCCAAGCTCGTACCTTTCTTAGAGAGGAGTTTGTAGGCTGTGACAGAATAAAACAAATATTTTACGATTGATCAACTAGATGCATTTATTTTGGTTTCAGTAGTTTACTCAGTGTCAATCTCTAAACTTGTTAGATTGCCAAAACAGCATCTCACATAAAATGTCTTTGCTCAGTACTCATCTTAAGTTGTTGATTTCGGGGGACTATCTGCTCCACTTACGGCTGTTTGTTTAGTGTGACAGAGGCAGGTATTCCAGTAACAAAATAATCTATATGAGCTTTACTGTTATGGTTTAATTTCTTCCATTCACAGTATCAACACATCAAACAATTTCATCACATTTGCAGACATTTCAGAATGTTCTATAGTTAAAAGACAACTCAAAACTATAGCACCACACATGACTGACTCCAAGACTGAGATGCAGTGGGCAGTGCAGTGTTGCTGTATATGTGTTCTTACAAACAGTAGCAATGTTTTAGTACATTATTAATCACAGTTTCTGAATTACAGCTAAAGGTAATTAAAATTGTAAACTGTAATATGCATATATACAAAGATAATCACTGAAATTTGTACATATTGTAAAACATATCTCCTTCTTTTATATTCTTAGCATATTGTTTTTTTATATTAATAGTTTTAAGTACGATAGGTTAGTTTGTGGTTTAAGAATACCAATAAAACATATACTAATATTTATAGAGCTTCTTTACAAGGAAAGCCACAAATTAAGAAATGTTCAAATGTTTGTAGAGCTAATGGATTTGACTGCGGGGTCATCAGTCCCTAAACTTACAAACTACTTATGAACTAGCTTATACTAAAGACGGTACAAACATCCTTGTCAGAGGGAGGGATTTGAATCCCTGACAGGGAACGGCCTCGCCCATCGTAGCATAGTGCCTCAATATACAATTAAGAGTGACTTTCCTTAGTTATTTTGAGATGATTTGATTATTCACTTAGTTTACAGTCAATTCACAGTTTCATAATTTCATTAATTGATATATAAAACACATTCAGTGCATTTAAAACCATGAATATACAAAATGTTGCAATATTTCATTCATATGTCCTTGTTTTACAACATAGCAGTTTGTAATTGTCATACGATAAAGTTACCATTGTTTAGTTTATCAACACATATTTCCACAGGCTAATATTTACGTAATTATTTTTGAGAACATTATAGATAACTGTGATCTTACAAGTAATTATTATTTCATGTAACAAGGCAGTCTAGATCACAATTTCCTTTATTTCCCTGGTAACCGGTTTCAGTCTCATACCTGACTGTCATTAGACCACAACTGTAATGATATATAATATTAGAGTGATAAATTGTTTATAAAGTGAGTATTTAAAATTAAGAACAAAATTTACCTGCAATGTTGGCCACTGGTTGTTTTTAACTGGAGCTGCCTGAAGGTTTAATGTTGACTGCTGTAGAAGTAGGTGCAATCATCCTTTAAATACTGGAAGCTCAACCCTCTAATTCAAATGTTGACCAATCATGTATAAGTTCTAATGGAAGTTATAAAACAATGAATTTCAATATGCAACAAACCAAATCGTATAGAATGGTTAATTAGGTCAGAAAATGTGAAAGGTTTTAAAAGTAAATTATTTATGGTAATATAAAAGACAATGTAGCATAGGGAAACATAGAAAACCCTGTGATGGTTTTGTTATGATTTGAAAAATAGAAATTGGAGGTACTATTTTACCATTGTCAGATTATAAATTGAAATACAGCAGTACCTCGTTTTTACACCTTTCAAGGGACTTGATGAAAATGGTGTAAAATGTGAGAAATAATGTTTTAAACAGTAAAATATGCTTACTGGATCACCCTTGCATTTTTGTTTATTTTTGATTTATAAAAGGCATCAAAATATTCACAAGGAAGTTGATTTATTATGTAATCAAGATTATCCAAATTTTGCACTATTTTAATCACCAGGTGGAACTGGAACTGGTAACTTTATAGGAAGTAGAAATTTTTGATATAGTTTTATTCATCATAATCGACTTTGTCATCAAGCCTGTAATTGGCATGCATTATTTACGTAGTGAAACTGCGCAAGTTCCATACTTATTGTATCTTTCAATGTTTCACACAACGATATTCGAGAATTTATTCATGGTGCAAATATATGCAAAAGTATTTTTGTGACATTAGCACAGTGTCGGCATGTCACACTACAATCGCGTTTTTAAAGCTATAATATAGGTCTACTGCACCCTCTTCACTGTGCAGAAAAAGTACAGCACACAAGCTATCCATCAGTCTCACCATTTATTAAACTTCACAAAAACACTTAGATACATATTTGCATTTCACAATAAGAATAGAATGTCAAAAAGCATCATGCAAAGCATGAGAAACCAGCAAGGAGGCATAAACAAGCTGACAATCGGCGCGGTGGCTGATGGGATCCTATCAGCCTCTGCATCTTGAGCCAACTACTGGCGCGTACTGCAAACAACGAAACACAAAATATGCTTTTCAATAAATTCTAAGGGGTTATGCGTAATATTTATAAACACTACACTTGAAGGCAAAAGCCATGCCAGTGACAAATAATGTCAATTACGTAATTTTTTTCCTTCATGAACGTGGTTTCAAAAACATAAAATGCGAGAAAAGTGTAAATATATTAATGCAAAAACGGGGTCGAATTAACGTTGTGAACGTAGGAAATTTGATGGGACCAACAAAAAATGGTGTAAATGACGGGAAAACGTAAAATCCGGGAACTTAAAAATGGGGTTTTACTGAATTGTTGTTATTATGTTAGAACTAAAATAAACAAGCACCTGTTTGCTACATATGAATGTATTGCATATGTAATAAAATTCTTTTTGATAATTTGTTTGGTTCTCAGGGACCTTTCTTTAAAATTAAGAGCCAGATAAAATAAAATATATGGCAAAATTATAAGGTACAGCAGTAATATAAACTTATTTGGTTAAAATTTATGGCGCTGAGTGCTGAAGTCATTAACTAAACTGACCTTGCGTCTTAAACTGAAAAATATTTATTTTAGTAATTTGATCTGTCGTGAGCTGTTGATATTTTGACAGAGGATTGTTAGTATTGAAAATAGCTGTGATCTGCTTATTCGTAATCTGCTGAGCAAAACAATACATTGGATCTTCCACTAATTACACTGTTTTCATTATAAACACATTCTTGTCCAAAATCTTGTGATACCGTTTACATAATAAATCAATCTGCCTTCTTAAGACACATAGTACACAAAAATAGTATTGAAGTAGGTAACACAAAAGATGATGCTGATAATAGAACCCATTACTAAATTCTTCTATGTCTCAAAACATGGGCTCTAGAGGGGCTGGGCCCATTATAACTGTTTTTAGTTTTGTTTGACTGTGTGTCAGTATCAATTTATATGAGTGAGAATTACTTTTCAGTCTAAATGTAAAATGCTTAAATCCACAATTCGCTCATGTCAGTTGGTTGTTGTAGTGGTTTCAGTCCTTAGACTGGTTTGATGCAGCTCTCCACCCTACTCTATCCTGAGTAATCCTCTTCATCTCATCTCCTCATAAGAATGGCAATCTACACCCATTTGAATTTGCTTACTATATTCATCTCTTCATCCCCCTCTGTGAGTTTTACCCTTCCTTCCCCGTCCCGACAATTCCTTGATGTCTAAGAATGTGTCCTATCAATCTATCCCTTCTTTTGGTCAACGTATGCCAGAAATTCTATTTCTTCCCAATTCTGATCAGTACCTCCTCATTACTTACTTACACAATCCACCCTTCAGTACATTTTTCTATAAATTTAGTAAGCAATGGCAGACACGCTTTAGTGCTAATGTGGCCATTGTGTTCATTGTTGTCATCCTAAGTGTTGACACCAGTCATAGCAATTTGTGGTAGCAATGGCCTTATTTACATATTTATTAATATCATGGAAAATTCAGTATGGCAGATAAGTAACTGTGTGAATGATTGTCAATTGTTCCCCACTGCGATGAAACCAAGCGAGCTCACCTCACCAGTTGTGACACAACAGTTCGATTTGCATGAGGCCAGAAAATTTACAGTCCTCCATAAAGTTTTGTATAGTGCATATAAAGCATTACCTTGTTATCTCAGGGTTTGGTGTAAGTTTTGGTAACTCAACATCAGGAATCTCAACAATGCAGCATCCTCTAAATTATGTCTAATATGAGCAGCTGGACTCATTTAAGGTGTACATTATTGATTTGAAATTATATAGAGTAACACCAGATAAGTTTGAATCAGTGGTGTAATCCCACACTTTAAATAAACTGGCGTATACACAATAATTTCATTCAACAATGAAAAGACAATGTGCTGATGGCCATAATGACTGCCTCAAAATCTGATTAAAAACTGTGCTGCAATGACCTCTTTAGGCCACCCTTAATATAGAATACGCTGTAGTGCCCTGCATTTAAAACATTAAATTATTGAATTTATATTCAATTATCTTAATCTTATTGACTTCGACATTCTGTAAAAAAATTATATATGACTTCATATTTTAATAGTATTTAAGCCTTTGGAAATGTTCCTAATTACCAAAAATAAACTAATAACTTGAAAAATAAGAAGAAGAAAATGTTCCTACATTTACATACCTATGATTCAAGAGTATTTTCAGTGTGTAAAAAGATTGATGGGAAAGAATAATATGGTATATACTCTTGATTTTATCTACATAGTGAATTTGGCTTTCATGACTTCATTCATTATTCTGTAAAAATTTAATCTAAAATTATTACTGAAAGCTTACATCCTCACATATGATCTTCCATAAATTACATTACTTTAGATTGGTATTTGAGCTGAAATGCATGACATCCTATTTTTTCAGATTTACATTAAACTATTTAGTAATTTATGTTCCTACTAATTGGTAGGCTATTGCTTATTTACTTTTTATACAAATTAGTGAACCCACTGTGTACTTGAATGGACCTTCGTTTTCACTTGTGTATCAAAAACATTACTGTTTCAATTTGGTCTGTTTAGCTCAGAAAATGAGGTTGTGACTGTGTTTAAATATTGCTGTAAGTTTTGTCTGTTAGATATCACCAGTTTCTATAACTTTTATTTCCCCTTCTGCACATAGAATGAAGTGTGTTGTTTATGTTTTGGTTTTCAGTAAGTGAATGGATAAAGCAGAAGAAGTTAAAGTGTCTTGGTCTGCCAGCATATATAGCTTCTGGGTCGCATATGTATAACAACCAGAAATATCGGTTTCTTGTGATGGAACGGTATGGAAAGGACTTATGGACTTTATTCCTTGAGAATAATCGCAAATTTCCACTTACTACGGCATTGACAATAGGAATACAGATAGTAAGTGTTGGAATAATTTTATTACATCTTTAAGCTTATTGTATCAAATATAATAATAATAATAATAATAATAATAATTGTGAGTTTCTCAGTTGATATTACAAAAATAATTTTCCTTGCACTTCTTTGGGGACAAGAACAAAATTACTTTTTGACTTTGTTCCAGTTACCAAGAAAACATAAAAAAATAATGTCATGTGTTTTTATATTGATAGTGCGAAACAGTGTTAAATCAATGTGGATTACAGAAAGGGAACTTGCATGTACAATACAATTGCTGAGGGCTCCTGACAAGTGAACAATTTCATCAGCACTATTTGTCCTTGCAAAATGATAATATTAACCATCAAGTACCCCAGGTTACATATATGTAACTTCAGGGTTTTCCTTTTTTTCAACTGGTCTCCAGCTTGTGCTGGTTTGCCAATGCCCACTGTTACACATTTGTACAAGCCACGAACCATATTCTGTGAGGAACAGGACTGCAGAAATATTATCTTTGGCAATGTTTGGAATTTCCTTGGAGCGGGACTGATAACCTAGCTGTTCAGCCCCTTAAAACCAACAACAACAACAACAACAACTACTACTACTACTACTACTTTTTCTTCTTCTTCTTCTTCTTCTTCTTCTTCTTCTTCTTCTTTGGAGCATCAGTACAGAAGGCGGAAGCCATTGTGTTGCACGAGGTATACGAGATACATTGTTTTCTTGGTTTTTATGTTTTAAATTGGTACATATTAAATATATCCCTTTAAATATGAAACAATAAATGAATTATTTCAATGCTCATGATTCTGCATGTTTAAATATACATAAAATATGAAAATGAACTCATGTTACACATGTGTAACAGTGGGCATTTATGGTTATGTCAATGAATGTTCGTCATTATGACATTTAGGTACTTTTACTTCCAGTAATTGATTGATGATATTTTAAACAATCCCAGTGAAAGATCTCTCTGAACTCGATGACAATGGTGATGAAATTACTACAAGTAATATCACTTTTTGTGATGATCCAGAAACTTACTCCACTCGTGAGGTGAGGGATGGCGGTTATTGCTGAAACAACTGGTTTTCGGTTATAACGGTACTTTTCATCTTCAGTTTAACCGCACTGTAAAAACTGCTCAAGATAACCGTTTTTTTTAAATCACCGGTTTTCGGTTTTTTATTGCTATTATTTCCAGTAGAGTTTGACCAAAACATAATTTGCGGCCAAAACAGAACCCGTAATCGAATTTTCAGTTCTTCTAGTTTCGGCCGAAACCAAAATTAGGAAATTTAGTTAAAATTTAGGTAAATTTACGTTATACGGCAAATCGCTAGTCTTTCCATATTTTGCAAGATTCCCTCCCAATACTACGCCTTCTTGAGTGTGTGTAAGCCTAGCCAGGAGTTCGTAGAAGACTATACATGAAGCATACAGATTTACTGGCCTAGTATTTCCATTTCGCAGTTGCGAGTATTGAGCCAACCACTCCGTTAGTTGGACTTGTGAGCCAGCACATACGAATATCTCGTTACAGTCAGTAAATAAAACTCAGTCAGTGCTGAAGAACTATTTCGAAAAATAGTCACACTTCCGACTAACAGTATGATTGTTGTCAGTGTAAATTTACGCAAATTGACCTAGGAGAGCTGTGTACCGCATGATCAAAGAATGTTCAAATGGGTGTGAGTTCTTATGAGACCTAACTGCTTAGGTCATCGGTCCCTAGACGTAAACACTACTTAATCTAACTTTAACTTACGCTAAGGACAACATACACACTCATGACCGAGGGAGGACTCGAACCTCCGACTAGAGCAGCCGAGTAGTCCGTAACATGGAGCCTGAGACGGCACGACTACCTCGCGAGGCACAACATGATCAATGTTACCTAAACCCATATTGGTTATTAAAAAAGCCCCTCGCTTTCAAGGAATCACATTAATAAAACTTGTTAGCTTAACAATATGATAATACATTAAAAGTTATTATTCCAAGCTTACATAATAGGTATATGAATCGAATTTACCTTCTCTTCCAAGAAACATTTTGGATGCTTTCTCCTTAAATGACACAGCACGTTTGTAGTACCTCCACCCGTTTTCAGCTTTTTAAAGCAACTGGAACATTGTACCTCACTGCTCCCGTACTTCGTGAAGTACTTCCACACTCGGGATGGTGCCATTTAAGACACAACCGATGTCTGGCGACAACAGCAAGGAACTGCCGCATGACCAGACGGAGGCAAGTCTTGTACACTGCTGGTGTACGCGTGTCATTTAATAGGCCATGCCACACGGCAACAGGTGCATCGATGCCTCAATACCTGCACCAGTCCTTAAGTTCTTATGCCACGCGTTTGTTGCACGTTTCTGACTGCCGGGATTGTTCTTAAATTATCACTGATCGCTTTTCGTAGTTACTGCGATGACCTAATATTTCAGTGAAAATTTTAGGAATAGCCCTAAATATTAGGGTCTATTAGTTTTAATTTTTTTAATTATTTACAAAAACACATTTTGAACCACTACTACAGGAAGTAGTCGTACCGGTTTTGTTACCCGGTTCTTGGCAATAACTAAAAAAACCGGTTACAACCGACACCAAATAAATACCGAGAAAAACAGGTTATTCAAAACTAAAATACCGGTATCAGTTTTAACCGGTCGGTTTTTTCCATCCCTATGTGAGGTGTTCCAAGAACCAGCTGTGTTTCATTCAGAAAATGCTGAGGATCATCTAGAAGATATGGAGCTATAATGGGCTGACAGGGACTGTAGTCCAGATATTCACTCATTTGTGCATCTTCCTGTAGACAGCCATAGATGAGATGGCCATGTATGCTCGAGATATGCCCCCCCCCCTCTCTCTCTCTCTCTCTCTCTCTCTCTCTCTCTCTCTCTCTCTCTGTGTGTGTGTGTGTGTGTGTGTGTGTGTGTGTTTCTTTTTCTGATAGCAACCATGGCTGAAAATTTGTTGTGTGAATGTGACTGAGTATTGTAGTGTCTGTCTGCTGCTCAGAGTTCATATTTATGCTGGGATGATATTAAATACATTTTACAGTATTGTGTAGTGGGTACAGTAAAGGCACAGTTTGGGGAGGATCCTTTCATACAGCGAGACTCTAGAGGCGATGATTGGTGGACAATAACATCTGAAATGGCTTGTCCTGGTCAGCCTCAGTTTGAGATTTGTTTTTGGTTAGAAGGTCAACTTTGTTCCAGCCCTCAACGTCTAAAACCACTGCCTTATTTGGTTTCAGTTCTTGTGGTAGAATGGGCTGCCATTCAGACATCTCATTGCAAGTGCCCCCAACAGAGTTCGAGCTGTCATAAAGGAGAAGGACAGACACCTCTCCCTTCCCCAACTAATAGGCATTTTCTCTCTCTCTCTCTCTCTCTCTCTCTCTCTCTCTCTCTCTCTCTCTCTCTCTGTGGTGCACATGCAAATATATAAATTTGTTTTCCAAGTACTTCATGTTATTTCCAGTTTTACTAGTTTATTCTAACTTCTGAAATCTCTGTTACCCCTTATGTTGCTTTTACTTTTGATCTCGCCTCTAAATTTTTGATATTTTAGTACCCTTAATTTCCCTTCACTGTGTTTATGACAGTTGACCATTGTTTTGTAAAATATTTGATAATCACTTTCATGTTAGACAATGAACACATGTTGCGATATTTTTCCACATTTAACATCTTTATCTCGTATTTTACTCTTTAATTTTGACATTGTTGAAAGATTCCTAATGTAGGTAAAGACCAGTTCAGTTGGTGTCCAAATAACTGTGTCATCATCATTCTCATCAAACTTGAGCTTGATGAACTAGTGTGAAGTATGTGCTTGAAAAGCACGAAGTTGTGGGATTGATTCCCAATAGGGCCACAATTTTTCAGTCTATTTTAATCAAGCACTCACCTATCAGTGACATGGAGAACAGTTAGTAAAGACTCCATTTCAGACTGTGGGTTTCCTTTCCCTTGTTGAATAACTGGTGTAAATTAGGAATGTGCAAATCATCTAAGTAGCATAGAATAAAAACTTGCATTCGGCCATTATACAAGGAAGTAGCAGTAATTGTTGTTGCTGCTGTTATGTTTCATGTGGCACAATTCAAGTCGTTCAATTGTACACCACTTAGATGACTTACATATTCTTAATCTACCCCAGTTATTCAACCAGGGGTAGAGTATGAATTGTGCATCTTCACTTATGAATATCCACATTGTTGAAAGATGAAAAGATGAATGCTGGATCAAAATGAAGGCTGATATATTATTTTTGCAATGAACATACTATGTGGCTCAGGTCTACACATTTTGAGAAAACATATTGTTATTTAACCTCCCTTAAAACTGGTACATTATTTTATTAGAAAATAAAAATTTTGAAGTGTGTACTATCCACAGTATTCAGTTCTTAAAGTATAGGTCATTGTTCTCGGTACATTTGTTAACATCTTATGTGGTTTGTGTATGAGTATTTATTTTTGTAATCTGTGGGTTTGTTTTTCCAGTAACAGTAGTTTTATCTGCAATTTTGTAGATACACAGACGCATAACAATTTCTGAAACTTTGAAGCTCTCTACTAACCATATGTCCTTACAAAATGAAAGGAGTGAAATTGCTGCTTTAGCTATATTAAAATACACATTTGCACTCTTTCGTCTATGCCAATCATGTTTTTCTTCTGTGATATAGGCTTATGTAAATAACAACTTCAATTCTGTTACCGTAAGGCTATTATGAAAATTATATGTTAAGTTGCTGGCAAGCAACTTATAAAAGTTCATGACAAGCTGTGCGATACAAATTTAGGCCTTTCCATAATATAAAAATTATTGCATCGGTCCCACTTTTTAGTTAAACAATCATTATTACTATACAGTGATAGAATATTTAGAACATGCAAAATGCAGCATATGAAATAATAAAATACAAATTTTACTCAAAGTAATGTGCACACTGTCCTTTTCACAAAACCAACCACACACACACACTTGTAAGAAAATTTGAACTTATATTTATATAGCATTGACTACTGTACAGTATAGTTCTATCAGATTAATAACATATTTGAGTTTATCAGAAAACCCAAATATGAGAAAAAAATATTTGTATCCATGGAAATTTGAACCAGCGACACCTTGCATGATTACTTTTTGCAATCCGCAACTATCACCTCCGCTATGCCACTCAGGCGGCAGTTTCGATTTTATGTTATTTGGTTTTACTTTTTTCGCGATTTTACGCCATAAATTCATAGCCTACGTGAAAAACCCATAAGATGAATGTTAAAAATTCCCCGATTTTATATTTATTTCTAGGAAGGTTAACTTCGATTCTACGTTCTTACTTGATGTCTCACTTTACTTCATCCTCCCCCCCCTTCCCCCCCCCCCCCCCCCCCCCCAAACTGACATTTGATGCCAATGAACACGTTTTAAGTGACATGAAAGACAGACGATTTGCATGCCATTTGTGATGGAGTTTAGGAGTACATAAAGATCCATCACGAACGGTATTCATGTATGAAACTCGTGTTTCAATGCATATGCTTTACACAGGGATAACTCACGCATGCGCACAAAGGACTACAGCAGTAAGCTTCCTAAACATGTTTGATTTTGCAGCATCAATTGCTTTATTTCAGTACTGGTAATAGTCGGTCAGTGAGAAAGTCGTATCACAAAATGATAAAATTACAAGTTATTAATTGAATATTGTCTAAACAATAAATCATAAAATTAAAATAAATAAAATAGCACAGATTATTGAAAGTTCATTGTTGTATATACAGTTGTTATGTGTGTTTGTGAGTTGTCCAAATGGAAAATCTTGCTTCAGGCATGAAGACTAAATAAACTGAAAATGCCAAGTGTTTTCTCTAGAAGAAAATATGTATATAGCCTACCTGTAAGAAAAGAAGTTTATGCTAATACAAGGACTTGTGCACAGTTACCTGCATCTTTTGGAACTCCAGTGACATCTTTAAATATTATTGTGAACAAACGTGAAGGCATTGAGAAGAACTTATACCAATTGCGAATTTTCTTCTAAGAAACGAAATTGATGGAAACGTCATCACTTGAATCACTTCTTTGACTTGGATCAAGCAAGACTGTACAGCAAATGCTATTGACAGAAATGCCCCTACATACTGCTACCCAATTGGGAATTGATAATTTATGAGAATCCAATGGATGGAAACGTCTCTCAAAAATTGCTTTGACATATAATTTGTAGTTGCAGCAAGTCAGAAAATAGCTCTAGTATCATGCACCCAGACACCAATTTCAGTTTTTGACATGTATTCACTGCTGTCACGTACCAGTGATTTCTAAGAACAGATGATAAGTTCATTACCACAAACTAGTGTTAAACATTGTAATTCCCCCCAGGGGGCCCACAGCTCTTTTGTGGGTAAGTGGGTGTCGCGCATGGGGCCCCGAGCCGAAGTAGCCTTCCTTCTTCCCCAGACTGCTTCATGCCCCCCCCCCCCCCACCCTGGTTTGTGCCTTTGCCTGGAGATGGGTGTCTGAATAAATTCAGGTCATCTCCTTTTCCACGTTTTCCTTTTTTACTGGTCCTTCCCTTCTTTCAATCGTTATTTCCGCTAATTCTCCTTGCTCTGTTCTTCCTACCTTGGACCCATCCTTTTCATCTCCGCTTCGGCATTTGAGATTCTCTCTCTTCTCCTTTTCCTATTCTTCTCTTTCCCTCCTCTATTCTTCTTCTTTCCTCCCTGTGCATGTCTAAAGACCGACCCACGCATTCCCATACGTAGCAGGTGACGGGGTAACGCGTAATTCCCCGCCCCGGGTAGACAAGTAGGGCACGTACGTACCCCCTTATAAAGGCCAGGCCTAGGGAGGGGTGATTACCCGACCTGGTACCTTCTGACCATTTCTTGGAAGGTGTGAACAATCACCTAAGGTGGGGTAGCCCTCAGTGAAGGTCACCATTAGGAAGGAGTGCGCCATCGGAGACGCCGGTAATCATGGGGAATATTTCCGCAATGAACTCTCTCTCTCTTCTATCTTGACTTTTACCCAGAAAAGAAACTTAAATGAACCTCAAACAAAGAAAACGTTACTCAACATTTCTAAGTTTTTGATTGTTACTTTTACTGATGGTTATGATTTCTCCAGGGAAAATCCCTTCATTATTCAGAAGGTTGTCGAAGCCATTGCAGGTCCATTAAAGATGTGTTCTCAACAACATAATGGGAGTTTGTTGTTAGAAACAGATAATGCCTCCCAGGCTCAAAAACTGATCTGAGTCACACTGCTGCACACATTCCCTATCAAAGTGGAAGCCCATTGTACCCTTAACACGTCACGTGAGGTGGTCTACACTCGATCCTTCGACGGCTTATTGGACGAAGAAATCAAGGACTACTTGACTGATCAGGGCGTCACAGCCGTCCATAGGGTTGTGAAAAAGGCTGATCAAGATTTGATACCAACCCAAATCGTATTTTTTACATTTGACAGGGTGGAGCTTCCTTCAAAGATCAAAGCAAAAAATGAAATAAATTCAGTTCGCCTGTATGTTCCGAATCGCACACGTTGTTACTAATGCCAGAGGTACAATCATACCCATCAGTCTTGTCCCAATGTAGCCAAGTGCGTCACGTGTGGCAAAGACGCTCACGAGGGTGACTGTCCACCTCCATCCCTTCTCTGCGTCAATTGCATGGGCGACCATGCTGCTTCACCAGGGACTGCCCTGTTTACAATGATGAGCAGGTAATCCAAGAAATCAGAGTACGCAAAAAAGTGTCAACCTCTGCTGCACGGAAGATACTAGCTGGTCAAAAGCCCGCTGAGCTTCCAGCGAGTAAATACAGCGCTGTCCTTGACTCTCCTCATTCTGTTAAGGAGGTAGGCACACAGATGTGTGGCCTTACTTTTAGTGACACAGTTGCAAGATTGGTCGCCCCAAGATTGCCCGTTCAAACTCCCCACTCTCTTCCTCTCACCAAAAAACACAGTCATCAGCAGCTCCTCGCAAATCACGGGCGTCTAAACCGGATGCCCGGAATTCCAAGAAAGAGCCTGTCCGTGAAGACTTCTTAAGATCTGAGCCTGCCTAACCAACGCCCGCACACACATCTCATCATCATTCGTCTAAGAAGGCACACAGAAAAGAGTTCATATCCTTCCTCACCAAGGCGCGACTCACCTGTCACGCCATCTAGCAGTAGCACCACCTGGTCTTCCTCTGTCTCACCAGGGCGCGCTAACGCTAGACGATCATCTGGCTCTTTACTGGCGGAGGAAGCTGCCCCTGCCGATAAACCCAGGCATGCGGCAGAAACTCCAGACAAAGCAATGGAACATGACTCTTTACCTGTCAATTCCAGTAGCAGTGATCCCTCAGTCAGGCAATCAGCGGCCATCGAGGTGATCTCCTCTATCTTTTTCCTTCTCTTTTTTATTTTCACTTACTTTATGGATCTCCTTCAATGGAATATCATGGAATTTGTTCCAGCAGAGAAGAATTAAAACTACTTCTTAGATTTGCGACTGGGCGGGACATGCTTTTCCCTCTTCCTGATGGAAAAATGTTTTGTGCTTGTTTAGGGGATGACACTATATGATTCCCGGTTTGGTGCTGTTCCTTCCATGTGCACCTTAATACAGGTTCCAATTAATAAACAAAAGTACATACCAATTATACACACATTTATGGGGTATAGGGCAAGTTGCGAAAGAATAATGTTCACCACACAGCTGTTGTTTTAAATAAGTTTAATTTGTCTTCATCACACTGCACGTATTTAATATTATAAGAATGTTTTTTGTACGACTCGAGCCCCCACGCAACTACGCACTTTAGCCCACACACCAAAATCCTTCAACTGCAAAGGCAAAAAACGGCACTTCAGCCGCATAAAACTGTCACACGTTTTCCTAAAATTGCCGCGCCGAGCAACCGCCCTCCACCGTCCTTGGCAATCCACATGACTTTCTCCTTCCCCCGCGCGACTCTGCTTCCGTTTTCCAGTCGCGCGGAAAAACCCCTACGTCATGAAGTTCCCCAAGCTTATATTTCCCCGCACGCGTTCACGCGCGCGCGATTTGAATGTGCCGGTGTGTGGCTCTATAGAATACAAGTGCGCGCCATCAGCCTGAGGGCACTGTCATGTCATAATACCCCCACTTGTGACTTCCAAACATAGTGTAGGATGGTGCAAGTAGCACCAAAACACAACACAAATATACCCCTCAAACAAGAATAAGAAAATACAATACAAAAAAAAGAAGAAAAAAAAATAATCTTACAACTAGTGACAAAAATTAAATTTGGTTAAATTGTACGTATTTAAAAGTCTGTATATGTGACACCCATCAACAAGAACATACAAAAACATCACTAATATTGATGGGTATGGCCCATGTCATTGTCTCATTATGGAATGAATACCATCATTTTTAATATACAATTCCTGTTGCACTGAAAAGTTTCACTGCCAACATCCCTTGTGTTGCACTTCAGTATATGGGCACTGGTCCTTACACTTCTGTCTTTTTCAGTTTGTAAGCCGATGCAGCTCAGGCTCCTGGCAATGATTTTAGCTCTCTTGTCCTCTCAGTGGTATGAAAACAATGAAAAGGAGAACAAAAGGCACACCAAATGATGTTTCTTTTGACAAATGTATTTTCTGAATACCAGGGATCCAACAGATTCACACCCCACCCCTCTGCTATCCAGATTTAGCACAATCAAAACAGAATTTCATGACAGAACTTCATACAGTTACACAGACATTAAGTTACTCAGCTCATAAAATAACTTGTTTTATTGAAAGGCAGAAAATTGAAAGTCATTGTTCTTTTATTATATATCCCTCAGGCCACTCCAATGAAAAATAAACTCAAGATGTGGCATAATTATTGTCATTTGTATGTGAATTTAGAGATTGTAATCTAATGCTGTAGCCAAATTTACCCATGTCACAAAATGAACTCTTAAGAAAACTTTTTTCTGTAATTCTGACAAACTATTCAATTCATTTAATTATCTTTCATATAAGAAAATATAGATTTTGTTTTTATAATCGTATATCTCTTCTGCAAATTTCAAGAATTCGACATGATAACACATACCATTCCCTACTTTCACACAACATGATCCCTTGGGTACATAATATCCCAATACAAACATTTATCTACGCCCAATGCACCAAAAAAAAAAAAAAAAAAAAAAAAAAAAAAAAAAAAAAAAAAAAAAAATTATATATATATATATATATATATATATATATATATATATATATATATATATATATATATAAAATAAAGATTTTTGACTTACCTAAAGTACAGGCTGGTCGATAGGAACACTAAAAACACACAACCATTCGAGCTTTCGCCACCAGTGGTGGCTTCTTCGGGAAAAAGAGGGAGGAAGGAGAGGAGAAAGGGAAGGATACGGGTTTTAAGGAAGTGGAAAAGGAGCCATTCCAATCCCAGGAGTGGAAGGACTTACCTTAGGGGACAAAAAGGAAGGTAAACAAATACACACACACTCACACGGATGTGGATATGTGTGAGTGTGTGTGTATTTGTTTACCTTCCTTTTTGTCCCCTAAGGTAAGTCCTTCCACTCCTGGGATTGGAATGGCTCCTTTTCCACTTCCTTAAAACCCGTATCCTTCCCTTTCTCCTCTCCTTCCTCCCTCTTTTTCCCGAAGAAGCCACCACTGGTGGCAAAAGCTCGAATGGTTGTGTGTTTTTGTGTGTGTTTAGTGTTCCTATCGACCAGCCTGTACTTTAGGTAAGTCAAAAATCTTTATTTTATACCATTTTCCTACCTGGAAGGTCTCCTTCTATATATATATAAGATTTTTGACTTACCTAAAGTACAGGCTCATCGATAGAAACACCAAACACACACAAAAACACACAAACAATTGAGCTTTCGCCACCAGTGGTGGCTTCTTCGGGAAAAAGAGGAAGGAAGGAGAGGAGAAAGGGAAGGATACGGGTTTTAAGGAAGTGGAAAAGGAGCCATTCCAATCCCAGGAGTGGAAGGACTTACCTTAGGGGACAAAAAGGAAGGTAAACAAATACACACACATTCACACATATCTGCCTAGGTGTGTTTGGATGTGGATATGTGTGTGTGTGTGTGTGTGTGTGTGTGTGTGTATTTGTTTACCTTCCTTTTTGTCCCCTAAGGTAAGTCCTTCCACTCCTGGGATTGGAATGGCTCCTTTTCCACTTCCTTAAAACCCGTATCCTTCCCTTTCTCCTCTTCTTCCTCCCTCTTTTTCCCGAAGAAGCCACCACTGGTGGCGAAAGCTCGAATGGTTGTGTGTTTTTGTGTGTGTTTAGTGTTCCTATCGACCAGCCTGTACTTTAGGTAAGTCAAAAATCTTTATTTTATACCATTTTCCCACCTGGAAAGTCTCCTTCAAAATAGACGAAGATTACTCACCAGGCGAAGGAGCACAGGTGTGACAACAGCACAAATAAATAAATAAATACACACAGACACACAAACGCAAGCTTTCGTAACCCAGTTGCTTCTTCAGGAGCAGAAGGGAAGGATAGGGGAAAGGAAATGATGAGGGTTTTAAGGAAGGGGGTAAGGAGCCATTCCAATCCCGGGAGAGGAAAGACTTACCTTGGGGGAAGAAAAGGAACGTGAACAAATACGCACTCACCCATACATTCACACAGACGCAAATAGTGTTGTCTGTGTGAATGTAGGGTGTGTGCGTATTTGTTCACCTTCCTTTTCTTCCCCCAAGGTAAGTCTTTCCTCTCCCGGGATTGGAATGGCTCCTTACCCCCTTCCTTAAAACTCTCATCATTTCCTTTTCCCTATCCTTCCCTTCTGCCTGAAGAAGCAACTGGGTTGCGAAAGCTTGCGTTTGTGTGTATTTATTTATTTGTGATGCTGTCACACCTGTGCTCCTTCGCCTGGTGAGTAATCTTCGTCTATTTTATTCTTCCTTAAAACCCATATCCTTCCCTTTCTCCTCTCCCTCCTCCCTCTTTTTCCCGAAGAAGCCACCACTGGTGGCGAAAGCTCGAATGGTTGTGTGTTTTTGTGTGTGTTTAGTGTTCCTATCGACCAGCCTGTACTTTAGGTAAGTCAAAAATCTTTATTTTATACTATATAATCCCCTGCTATCTAGCTTGTAATTATTTATCCTTCTCTCGGTCCTATTTTGTGCCTTGTATCCCGTCCAAAATCGGACCCCTTTTGGAACAAATTCTAGTTTTCCGAACGTTGTCTGTGTTGTTCGTTTCTATTTTGTTCCCTACTTCTTTCTCCATTTTCCTGTGTTAACCTTCGATCATCCCTGTTATTTCTTCCCCATGAATCTCTCTGATTCCTATTGTCACCATTCCCTCTACCCCCATTATTTCTCCAATTTTCATTTACGTTCCTTTCTTGGTGGTGGTCATGCTGGTTATTACCCCAATTTCTGGTATTCCTATTATCATTCTGTTCCCTTTGGTTAGCTGTACATTGAAGCTCCCCAAGTCTAGGTTCATATGCCATTGCATGTTCTATTTTTTCTATAAAATCTAGAAATTTTTCAGTAGAGTCAGTAGGGCAGTGTATAAGTTGCAAATTTAAATTCTGTGGCAACCTCTGGCAAAGAGTGTAAGAGCTCCTAATGGTCTATCTAAGTGCACCAATTTCCTTAACTCTTCCTGACAGAATTCCTTCATAGTCTGTTCGTTTATCCCCCTTGTAAGCAACTCCATTTAAGAATTCATTTTCTAACCTGACTTGTTTAGCCTGGCTCCAGTACCTATCTAAAGTAAGTTTTTCAAAGGCTTCAAAGGAAACGAATTTCTCATCACATTGGTTAGCCCACGTCTGTGCAGGACCTTCTAACATTATTTTGATGTATTTTATTTTGCAATTATCAGACATTCCAGGCAGGAATTGATCTTTGCATGCTGCAATAAAATCTACTACATGGTAGTTACTTTCCCCTGAAAAAGTTTTACAACTTGGTATCTGCATCCCAAACCAACCAGTGTTTGCAGATGCAGAGCACAATTCTAAATCACCCCTCCTACTATTCACCTTTTCAATATTATTTATTTATAGCTACTACCTGTTCTATTTCCTTTATTAAATCACTTTTTGTATTTTCCAAAATTGTCTTAGTTTCATCAACACCAGCCACAATCTTTTTGTTTATTTCAATTAAAGCCTGCCTAGTGTTCTCATTCCTGATTTCACACATCTGTTTTCCTGATTATATCCTGTCATTCAACTCAATCTCAACAGCACCAATTCTGGCATTCAGATCCTTTTCTCTAACTTCAAATTTTTCAGTCAAATCTTCTAATCTTTTGTCAAAGTCTGTGATTATTTCATTTTTTAAAACACCCATTGAATTTTTTATTCAGTTTCCCATTTCAGCAATGGAATTCCCCATTTCAGATTTTATACTTATAATTGAATTTCCTATTTTTGTTTCCAGGCCCCCTACAGTATTTTTAAATTCAGTTATCATCCAATCCATCATTGATTTCATTTCATCTTCCTTAGTTTGTGTTGGGTCCTCAGACCCACTACCATTCTCTAAGGTTCCACTATCACTTGAAACCCTATCAGTTTCAGTACTCATGGCTGGGGACAAGAGAACTGAAATCAACAAAACTAAAGCCTGCTGCGACACTTATCTTTTTGTCTGAGCTGCAACTTCAGTGCTTTACTGCGGCGTGTTTCCGTGTTGAGCTGCTGTTGCTGAAATCGCCGCTGTTGTGCATCGCCTCTGCCGCATCACATCCTGCCGCCGCGCTGGTGTCCAGTGTGGGTCTCGAATATACCGGCTGTTGCCGCCGTGTCTCCCGGTTCTGCTGTTGCCTGCTGCACACTCGCTGCCGCGGGCCGCTGAAATTTTCTTCAACACGCAAATCGGAAAGTACCTTGCATTCGAAATAAACGAGCTGCGAGTACTTCTCACTTCAAATGGGCCCAGAACTAACAATTTCACGAAATGTACGAGTTGGAACATGCCTCAGTAATCACTGTTTCACCAAATGGACGAGCCCCCATATGCGATGGGGCGGAACATGCTTTTCCCTCTTTCTGATGGAAAAATGTTTTGTGGTCGTTTAGGGAATGACACTATATGATTTCTGCTTTGGTGCTGTTCCATCCATGTGCGCCTTTATAGTGTTTCCAATTAATAAAAAAAAGTACATACCAATTATACACACATTTATGGGCATACAGGCCAAGTTGTGAAAGAATAATGTTCACCACACTGCACGTATTTAATATTATAAAAATGTTTTTTGTACGACTTGAGCCCCCATGCAACTAGGCACTTTAGCTCACATACCGAAATCCTTCAACTGCAAAGGTAAAAAATGGTACTTCTGCCGCGAAAAACTGTCACACGTTTTCCCAAAATTGCCGCGACGAGCAACAACTCTCCGCCATCCTCGGCAGTCCACACGACTTTCTCCTTCCCTCGCACAACTCGGCTTCCGTTTTTCCAGTCCCGCGAAAAAACTCCTACGTCATAAAGTTCCCCAAGATTATGTTTTCTGCACGCGTACACTACCAAATATTCCATTCCACGTACTTCCTCTTCTCCACGTTGAGTTCCAGTCCCCAGCAATGCTATTAGAGCCCGGTGACATGCTCTACACACCTTTCAACTCCACCCAACGATGGTGAACTGTATCAATTACTAACATCTATGAGCGCAATGCCATTGAGTCATCAAGGAAAGCAAATGGGCCTGTGGATTGCTTTCACTAGATCGTTTAACAGATTTACTCCTTCAGTTGTCTGGGGGGGGGGGGAGGGTGCCTGCGCCGGTTATCTGGCACTAATGTCCACTCCCCGATTCCTGGCTTGACCGTAGCACATGAATTCTTCGTGGACCCAGCCAATATATCCAACACTTTAGGCCAATCTTTTGTGGAGGTCTTGAGCTCCGCACATTACCACCCTGCCTTCCTCCCTTGAAAAGAGACAAAAGAGGCACAGCCACCTTCCTTCCAATCTCTCAATCGTGAAAGTTACAACGCCACCTTCACCATGCAGGAGCTCGAATGTGCTCTCGCCATGTCTCGGTCTTCTGCTCCAGGGCCTGATGCCATTCATATTCAGATGCTGAAGAACCTTTCTCTTGCGGGTAAATGTTTTCTCCTCTGCACCTACAATCGCATATAGACTGAAGGTCAGGTTTCCACAAGCTGATGTGAAGCAATTGTTGTTCTCCTACCAAAATCAGGGAAGGACAAACATCTTCCTTCCAGTTATTGCCCCATTTCTCTCACCAGCTGTGTTTGCAAGGTGATGGAACGCGTGGTTAATGTTCGGTTGATTTGGCTACCTGACTCTCGCCATCTCCTCACCAATGTCCAATGCAGATTTCATAGGCATCGTTCTGCTATCGACCAACTCGTTACCTTGTTGACCTATATTATGATAAACGTTTTGCGTAAGCACCAGGCGGTGGCTGTGTTCTTTGATTTTGAGATGGCTTACGACACCTGTTGGAGGGCGGGCATTCTCCGCACACTCCACACATTTTTATTCAAGTATTTTTAATGGATCGTAGGTTCAGGGTCAAGTGGGCTCTGTTTTGTCAGACACCTTTTTGCCAGGAGAATCGGGTGCCACAAGGATCTGTGTTGAGCATGGCACTTTTCACCATAGCACTCAACCCAATTATATGGATTGTTTTCCAGCTGACGTCTCTGGCTCCCTTTTGTGCACGACTTTGCGATCTACTGCAGTGCCCAGAGAACGTGTCTCCTGGAACGCTGTCTTCAGCGTTGTCTTGACTGTCGTTATTCTTGGAGTGTCGCCAATGGCTTCCATTTCTCCAGTGAGAAAACAGTCTGCATTAATTTCTGGAGATACAAAGAGTTTCTTCCATTGTCTCTACATCTTAGCCCTGTTACTCTGCCATTCGTGGATCCGACAAAATTTTTAGGGCTAATATTGGATAGGAAACTCTGCTGGTGTCCGCATGTGTCCTATCTGGCTGGCCGATGTACTCCTTCTCTGAATGTCCTCCGTGATCTTAACAGTACGTCATGGGGAGTGGATTGAACCGACCATCTTTACCTCTATCGATCCATTGTCCGCTCGAAACTGTATTCCGGAAGCTTCGTTTACTCTTCTGCACGGCTGTCAATTTTACGCCGTCTAAACTCAATCCACCATGGGGGGTTACGCCTGGCGATTGTAGTGATTTAGACCAGCCCTGTCGAAAATCTTTACGCCGAAGCTGCCAAATTACCACTGAACTATCATTGTGATACACTACTGTGTCAGTACGCATGCCACCTGCTGTCAATGCCCACCTATCCGTCCTACCCATCATTCTTCAATGAGGCCCTCGATCCCCAATATGGGCTGTCTGCAACTGCCTTGCTCCCTCCTAGAGTTTGTTTTCATCGCCTTTTACAGCAACTTGATCTTACTCTCCCTACCACCTTTTGAATGCATGAAAGCCCAACGCTACCGTGGCGCCAGGCTCAGGTTACAGTTAATTTTGAACTCTGTTCGCTCCTGAAGGAGGGTACTCCAAATTCAGTATATGGCTCAAGCTTTGTTGAACTTCACTTGCAGCTTGATACTGCCATTTTTTATCTATACAGATAGCTCAAAGACCACTGATGGTGTCGGATCTGATGGTGTCAGATCTGCCTTTGTCGTTGGAGACGACGGGTTTCAATACAGGTTTCCTGTCCAGTGTTCGATTGTCACAGCTGAGCTTTTTGCTCTCTGTCAAGCTGTTCTATATATCTGTCACCACCGCCATCCTTCCTATGTTATTTGCTCTGACTCCATCAGTGCCATTCAAAATCTTAGAGACCCGTATCCGATCCACCCTGCTGTACACCGAATTCATCACTCCCTTCAATTGTTAGCGGACGACGGTTCACACCTTGCTCTCTGTGGGTACCTGGCCACGTAGGTGTGCCTGAAACGAGGCTGCCGATGCTGCAGTCAAAGCTGCGTCCCTCCTACCTCTGACAGCTACCGTCTGTGTTCCAACAATGACATTCAAGGGACTATTTGCTGATATGTTTTATCGTCGTGGCATGGTTTGTGGTCCTCACTTCATGGCAATAAGCTTTGAACCATTAAACCAATCCCAACAACTTGGTAGACCTCTTCATGCCCCTCTCGACGGGAGGAAGTAATCCTGGCCTGGTTGCGGATCGGTCACTGCCGGTTCAGCCACCGCCACTTGCTGACAGATAACCCCTCACCATTGTGTTCGTGCGGTCACCTGCTGACGGTGCATCATGTTTTGATGTCCTGTGCTAATTTTAATCAAGTCTGTGTTGTCCTTAATATGCCAAACACTTCAGAAGAAATTTTAGCCAACAACGCATGAGCAGCTGCTCGGGTCTTGCGTTTTATACAGATGACTCATTTAGCAAAGGACATTTAATTCCTCCTCTTGATGTATTGTACCCTATGTTTTTAGCGATATCCTAATATCATCCTCATTAGCAATTGTCTTAACTCTGCTTTTTGGTATATTCACATTTAAGGTCGGGCGCTAATGACCTAAGCAGTTACACATATGGTAATAATAGTGTTTCAAGTAAAACCTGACTTTTCCTTTTTATAATTTATCTATGATGCTAGAAGACTTGCTTGTATTTTATGTATTCAGTTATGGCAAGTACGTACACCAATTGACATTACCATTGGTTTCTGCCTCAGTACCATCTTTTAATTTCAGTAGTACAAAATAAGTAAATGTTTCATTGTAATAATGTGGTTTTACTGATGGTGTTTACGGATTATGTTTTATAAAGGTAGCGGTATGACACTTCTAAGGTATTTTCATTTACCTGTGTTATTTACAGCAACTAATAGACTTGAATGTAGAACACTTTTCAGTAACAATCATAACTGTTGAAATTTTAAAGTAAGGCTGCCAGGTTAAGTAAAGTGTAAGCAATATTTTTATTTACGATACATGACATTCAGAACTAAAATATCTGTTTCCTAAAGCAGTTGAATACTACTATCCAAAATTCTCGAGAGAACAAACTATGAAATTTCTCAAATACGTATAATAACTTACTTGAAAGAAACACTGATAATTAGTTGAGCAATGGATCTCTGTGGTACCGCCGGCTGAAAACATGTAATCTCACCCCACTTGTTATAAATCCCTGTCATGAACACTAAAGCACAGTAAAAACTAAATGTGCTGTTAAGTGATTGCAACAAAATCACTGTTATCTTACACATGTACTAAGGCTGCTGAAATTTTATTAATTATGATGTGTTTTTGATAAATCTTCAAAGTGAGAAAAACAACTGTGAACAGTAGATGTTGCTTTCAGGGAAGCTTTGTGCATGCGCAAAGCAAATAAAATGATCTGCTAAGAGAATTAATAGAAGAATCGTAATTAAATACATGTCCACAAGGTAAGTTCCAATTGCTTCTATAAAACAAATGTTTACAGATACAGAAGTAATATTTATTGTACAAAAATCCATTACTGTTAAACTTCTACATAGCTTCCGAAACTTTGTACGCATTTGTCACAACATGGCACAAGTTTTTGTATGGCTTCTTCATTGAAGGTTGCCTCCTGTGTATTCAACCATGTGGTAACATGTTCTGTCAGTAACAATTTCGTGAGTTAGTGATTGTAAGATTTGCGGAACTTCCATAGCAAGGGCACTAAATGTAAACTTATGATTGTGCTCAATCTTCTCTTCAATTGTGTCAACCAGTTCATCGGTAACTACAGGGCGCCCACTTCGTTCTTCATCATGAACCTGATCATGTCATACATTTAACAATCTCAACCATTTCCTAACCGTTGAATCACTCATAACATGTTGTCCATGAAACTCGGAGATTTGCTGATGAATTTCCTTTTGTTTAACTTTCTTTACAATTAGAAAACAAATCACAGATCTCACAAGCGGCGACATTTTCAATTGGAACTGACATTATAAAGATCACTACAAAGCACACGTCGACAGCAGTGATCTGAAAATAACGTACATGTCTTGTCCTTGGGTCAGACTAACTTCATGTGCATGCTCGAAACTGCGTTTGTAGCGATGCCGCGGATAGAAGTAGAACCGGAACTTACTTTGTGGATCACCCTTGTGTACAATATTTTTTTTTATTTTTACATGGTCAGCTTCTCTTTCGGGGCTTCACCTAACAAGTGAACATGCAGTATGTGCCGCTAATGTTTTGCGGTTTTAGACAACTTCGGGGAATTGTAAAGCAGATTGTGTAGGGGGTTTTTGAGAGTTGCATCGAAATACTTTACGTAATTGATATTTGATTTTGAACTTCACGTACCACATATATATTTTTAAAAAATCAAAATACTTCAGTTACTGTTTGGTCTCTCTGGCAGTTTGACTTATGGAGAAAAATGTCTGTTTCAGTTGAAGACGTAAACTTGGTATGGCGTCAACTAGCAAAGAAGTAGGACCCAAGAAGAGGAAAGTTAGAAAGGAGTTGAGAACTTTTCAAGACAGATGGGCAGTAAACTGTTTTTTTTGTGGAATACAAGGAATCCATCTCGGTTCCAAAAGAATATAATATAAAACGACATTATGAGACTAAACATGCAGTTATATTTCATAAATACAAAGTATCATTTCGACAAGATAAAGTAAACGACTTAAGAAAGAAACTTACAACTCAACAGCAGTTATTTAAAAGGGCGAATTGAGAGTCAACATGTTATGTAAAAGCGAGGTATGCAGTAGCTCTGATACTGGCAAAAAATCAAAGCCATATTCAGATCGCAAAACTTTAAAGGAATGTTTAGAGACTGTCGTCAAAATTGTGTGTCCAGAAAAGAAACAGGATTTCTCAAAATTCAGCCTGTCTCGTCAAACTATTACCAGACGTTTGGATGACATTGGAAGACAAATTGAAGTTAATTTTAAAAAGTTTTCATCTGAGTTTATATTTTATTCAATGGCTTTGGATGGGTGGACAGATATGGCGGATACCGCCTAAGTGGCGATTTATTAGAGATGGGCAATCTGCTCCTGAACTGATTCAAAGAGCCAGTACCTTCTAAGGAGTGAGTGATGGATGAATCCGAAAAAAAAAAAAAAAAAAAAAAGAGCGGTAGTTCATTTGATCCGAAAAGTCCCTCTGGTGACAGCAATGAGCTGCATAAGAACCCCTTGCCACATGCTTCAAAAGTTTCCTAAATCCCTTGCCACATGCTTCAGAAGTTTCCTAAGTTACAAAATAAATGTGGTATAGGTCATGTGCAGGTATAAAATTGCAAAAAATGAGCGCCTAAACACATACAGCACCTCCGCGCTGCAAGTCGAGAATCGGTGAGTCAAGAGTCGGCGAGTCGCGCGAGCACCGCAGTTCAGTGAGCGTGCAGCTCCCGAATCCCGCTAGCTCGCTGCTCCGCACGACTCCGGCGATAGGGGCGATCCGACCGCCAACTGAGTCGGTGAGTTAGCTGGTTCACCGGTTCACCTCTCCCCACCACTCTCCCGACTCCGCTCGCTTGCGGAGCCGCCCGTGTGGCGCGCTGCTCATTATTCCCCCCACTCCTCTGGCGAACCGCACGATGCGGAACAAAGCGACTCCGCGCATTTCTCTGTTCTCTCAACTCCTGTGTTCCGATATAGCTTGCAGCTCGCTTACAGAAACTATCATCTGAAGCAACAGAAACTGTCATATAGGCAAATGTCCTATTCCAAGTAGTATTCGAGATGAAACGTATTTATTTTATGTTATATGTTTTTCTTAATAACAGGAAATGTGCAGTCTGTAGCAAAAACGAGTTACAGTACAATATTAAAATATATAAAATTTCTGCGAAAAAGATCCTACTCCATTTTTCTCGAAGACTTGTAGTTTGCATGAAGGAAGCAAGAGACGTCTTGTGCAATGTGCATTCTCTGTTTCATAGATTTTGTAAGCCCATATCACGCAGTTTCCTGACTTGATAGACAAGTGTCCTGTAACAAATTATGCGTCTTTTATGCATCTACACTATTTTGGCACATTGAAAACAATGACTATATAATCGAATAACAGAGAAAATAACAATGTGCATTAATGTTTTCCATCTCTGAAACCATTGTTTGGGGAATGTGTCCATTTGAAATTTTTGCTGCTGGCGTCAAATCTTTGGCAGTAACTAGAAACTTGTTTCCCAAGAGAGAGAAAACACTAGGATGTCATGCGAGATGTCTAAAATTACGTTTCTGAGTGAAATATCTTGCTATAATGTTTCATTACGAATTTAATGTGTTTGGTACAACGGAAAGTGTGTGTTTGCAATTAGAGATAAAATATATTGGGAAGCATTTAAAAATAAATTGAATTGATCTGTATAGTCAATATATAAAACTTTGCACAAATAACAGGTGAAAGGAATTAAAATATAAGATGGAACGGAAATCGTACCAGCAACTGCAGAAGAGCCAAGAACGCAACCCCTGTACTACGCCGACTGTAAGAGTATCACTACAGTTATTTACCTAATTATTTCTTTCGGTAAGACTCTCTTCGAACTTAATCAATTGTTAATGTTTTGTACTCACAAAAGAAAAACTCATTGACAGCATAATCGAAAGTATCTGTACTCGTCGTCGTATTTTCGAAGAATTTGGCTGGAGATTTTCACAGTCTTTTTTTCGTACTTGAAGTTACGAATGAAATAGTCCACGAACATTCCTCGCTTTATAAAGTTAATGGACATTACTATTTTGACGCTTTATTTTCGAAATAAAATAAAACTTTATTGCTTACTCTGGAGCTATCATTATTTTACTGTTTATGGGTGCCAAACTTTAGTTTTTAGATAACAAATGATGGGTTCTAGCGGCCATCTTGTAGCGAGAATGTGTCGCGCTCACGTAGACACCCGGCCGTGTCGCCGAATGTTGCTGCTTGTAGCTGCCGTGTCGCATCGCTGAATGTCGCACGCTGTCGCTCGCTTTTGTCGCTCACGTAGTATGTGGCATTTGTGCGCATGGCTATTTCGCTGCGGCAGTTGCCACATCGTGCATGGACCTCTCGCGCTATCACGTTTAATTCAACTCCCTCATACTCGCAAACTACTCACTGTATAAAAATGGAACTAGTATCATTTTATACTGCAAACTATTGTATTTTTTTAATGAAAGTATAAAAATAATATTTTTTTTTCTTTTTCCGATTATTTCACCTGCAAAAATATTTAAATTCTGTTATAAAATTTTTAATTTTTAATGTAAGTGTACCTAATAAATTTTAATTCTCGAAAATACTAAGGACTTAACAATAAAATTATTACTCTTCTTTCTTCTTTTATAATATGGCCAAGTCAGAGAGAGGTATAGTGAGAAAAAAGCAATGTGACATCGTTTTACGTTTTTATCAGTTCGTGAGGCGGTGATCCATGAAAAAGAACTAGTTCATCCCAGTGAGTGACTATTTCTGATCCGATCTCTGAAAAGATCGGTTTTGCCCATCTCTACGATTTATATCAGAGGTGTTGACACGCATTTCGATAAAACAGAAGAATTAGCAGCATTGTATCCTCTCAAGGATACCAAGAAGTCAGATTTGTTGGAAGCAGCTACATCTACATTAAGTCGGTTTTTGTAAAAGCTTGACAACCTGTCGGGGCTAACAACGGATGGGGCTCCAGCAATGACTGGCAAACACGAAAGTTTAGTTCAGTTAATTGAAAACAAGGCCCACAAAATTGGTAATACGTTGATGTTAAATTTTCATTGCAGTATCCATCAAGAGAATTTATGTGTCAAGTCCCTCAAAATGGACCATGTCATGAAGGTAGTTGTGAAAACAGTGAACTTTATTAAATCGAGAGGTCTGAATCACCGTCAGTTCCAAGAATTTTTGAAGTCTTTGGATTCAGAGCATGGTAACATTTATTATTATACGGAAGTAAGATGGCTAACCTGTGGAAAAATGTTAAAAAGAGTGTTCAATTTGCAGCATGAAATACGATCATTCTTTGAAAGCAAGTCAAAGAGACTTCCAGAGTTCGGAGACGTTGCGTTCTTGCTCGATATAACTAGCCACCTGAGTGATCTTAATACTCGACTCCAATGAAAAGTTCAGCTAATTAATGTCATGCATGATCTTATTTCTGCATTCCAAATGAAACTTGGGCTTTGGGAGCAACAGTTACAAACAAAAAAAACTACACAAATTTTCCTGCACTGTCAAAGCAATCGGACGTCACACAGGCAGCAACGATTAAATATGCTTCTTTAATGTCTGACTTGAAATACAAATTCGAAACCTGATTTCAACGTACATCATCTGCTTTTCTCTGCATTTGCTATGCCGCTGTCTGTAGACATGAGTTCACTACCGGGACATTTGCGAATGGAATGCTGCGAAATGCAATGTGATACACAATTAAAAGAAAAATTTCATCTGGTTGATTTGGAAACTTTCTATAGAACATATTTAGATGAGAAGAAATATCCAGCCTTTCACAAACATGCCTTTAAAATGATTTCATTATTTGGAAATACATAAGTGTGTGAACAGCTTTTTAGTCGGATGAATTACATCATATGACATGTTCATCTGGAAAACTGTTTGCATGTAGCAACGACTTCACTTGACATCAACATTGATTCACTCACTTCAATGAAACAAAGCCAAATATCCCACTAGCACTGTATTTCATTAAAATGTTTAGTAAATTGTATAGTAAAATTGTATAATAATTTGTACAATAAATATTCTTTATTCAAATTTATTTCATTTTTTAAATAAATTAATTTTTTTTTTTTTTAATTCATAAATCAAAAATGGTAATGCGGCTTGCGGCGTAATCCCCTCTCAGAAATTTAGCCTGCCTTTCGTTAAGGTTGGCCACCCCTGCTCTAAACTCTGCAGCACAAGCAAGGTTATACAGTGCGCAACACAGTGGATGAATAAAACGAAGTATCTACTTCATTCTCTGGATTCCAGAGAATTTTATCAGGTTCGCATGATTAAAGTGAGTCAGAGAATATACTTCAACCGAGTACGTTCTCCGCATGAGTAAAAGGGTGAGGGAAGTTGCTCACAACATTCTCCAATTTCGTATGAATGAAACTAGTGAAGTTTCTCATGACCAGAGAACATTCTCCATTTTTCGAATTGAGCTCTCTAATCTACTTGAAGCTGATTACCTTCTATTAAGTTGACGTTTTACTCTGGTTTATAATGAAAATGGCAAATTTTGTATTGCTTAGAAGGTGAAAAAGGTCCTTTATATGTAGTCTGAAGAAATACAAGAGGAACTAAAAAGTTTATAAAACTAAAAACCTTTTGCTGATGAATATGGCCCGGCCACCAGACAGCAGACCGAGCCACAGCAGTGCCGCCACCTCAGGGCCAGCTCTTGCTCGTCGGCATGTGTTTTGGCCTGGAATGGACAGTGACATAGTGTGACTTGTGGCTGCCTGCTCTGTGTGGTTTGCAACAGGCAGCCCCATCTGCTTCTCTTTCTTCCAAGCCTCAACCTCGACAGCCTTGGGAACGTATTCATGTTGATTATGTGGGTCCGTTCATGAAATCTTATTGATTTTTGTTATAATAAATGTGTTCTGCTTTACAATAGATATATTACAAAATTGCTACCAGGTTATGAATTGGAAAAGTACATCCAGAATAAATCACCTCATGGACGTAACAGTTGGTTTTTCGTAATGGAAATGGAGAGCAATCATTCAGCAAAAGCTGTTACCATTTATCAATTTCAGGCTGTTTCTTCCACAGCTACAAAGTAAAAGAAAATGTTACACCCTTGTAGGGACAGCTTCTCAATGTACTTTTTCTGGAGATATTTGGTGCTTTCTTTTCTGACGAATGTGAAATATATAATTTTTATACCTGTATATATTTAAAAATTTTCATTACCCTCCCCCTGGTTTGATGTATAAATACATCTTTAACAGCCCGTGCCTTACAAATAACATACTACTTCCAAATTAGAGTACACTGTAGTTTGTCAGAAACATTCACTTTCTACAAATATGTCAAAATTGTCAATTATGTTGTTCCACTGGTAAGTAAAAGAGTAATGCAGCTTTACTTTCTGCAAATAAAAAGAGCAGCAATAAAATTTATGGTGTAGATTCATCAGAACATAAACTTGTGTTCTACAAGTGTGTCACTATTTTGTGATACATTACTCATAAAAAATAAGCCACAACACCAAATTGTTTACAGAATGAAATGTGTAACAATGCTTTCTTATTGGCTGTCTGGATGCCATTTGGGACTGGCTGCCTTCACCTCCAGTCAACATTGCACCAGAATTTACATTTGAAGCAGCAGCTGCCGACACTGTCCGCATTTGAACACTTTTGAGACAAGCGATGTAGCTTTTATATTACTGAAATTCTATGCTGAAAATATGAGTGACGTAGTACTTACGCTGGCTGATTTTCTGTTTTTTTAATGACTTCCAGCATCTGACTTAAGTTTTTTAGTACTCTCTCATTATTGTAGCATAGCACCAAGAAAACACTACAAATAGCTACAGCTGTAACTGTTTGAGGTGGGAATAAATATGTAACTTGCTTTTCCTGCACTGATGCTTTCTTATTTCACATGACTTGGCAGTGCAAAGCTTTCATTTGATTGTTGTTTTTGGCAATAAAAGTCACATTTGATTTTCGTCATGGCCTTATGGAATGTAGAAGCAGGTTCTACTGAACAGTAGTGGTTTAGAACTTGATGAAGAAATCTATAACTTTGACAGCAGTCGTGTTTTTTTTCCCCATATGAAAACAACACTTTTCCATTATAATAAAAAAATTTCCCTTTTGTTTAAATGTATGTTTGTGTACAGTTTTCTTTCAAATCAATCATCCTATGCTGTATAGTCTGCTATACAAAATTTAGAATAACTGTAAAAATGCTAAGAACCAGCTGGTTCAACGGCACCGATTATGCCCACTCCTTAGTGCTAAACCACCATTCTTTGGACTAAACATTGGAGAACTCTTGAAAAATCATCCAGACATCTATGTGGTACTCTTAAAGTACAACGTAATGTTCTTACATTTTTAAAACACCTTGGAGTTTCAAACTGTACCTTTCATAAGTAGGGGTAACTTTTTCAATACCATCCCTATTCACACACACAACAGAGCAGTCATTCTTTCTTTAAAATTTTCCACAGAACAGCTTTTTGCAAGAAGCAAAGGTTAAATCCTACTTTGGACGAAGGTTGCGGCTTTTTGGTGTTCAGATATTAGTACTGGAAGGCAGCCAATGAGAAGTGTTGTTAAGAGCGCCAATGAAAATGCATCTTTCATGGCATGAAGGAGTATGGTGTTTAATTTGAACCTTCTTAATGTTTTTGTGAATAAATAAAAAAGAAAAAAGGTGAGGGGGTCAAATCCATGTAGTGATTAGTTTTCCGGTGTATTTTCTAAAATCACTGTGTTTCTAAGATCTTCAGAAAAGTACATAAAGAACTAGTCACTAAATGAGTTTGACAGTGTTGTTATTTATTATTATTATTTGTGGAAATTGTCTGCAATTAATCCTCAATTATATGCATTTCTTAACATTTAAATACTGTAAAAAAAGGGAAAAAAACTAACTTCTTTCACACCCATGTAACAACTGGTTCTCAATGTCCTTTTTGAAGATCTTCTGTAGCAACAGTGATGCTTGTTATTTCCTACGGATGAGCCACTATTCTCCTATAAAAAATATTCATCTCATCACCGATTCACATCACCACTTGTCAAAAAACATTACTTATTTCCAATGAAAATGTCATGAATTTAAGATGAAAACATTTACATGAACATTCCAGTGTTGTTTACAAAATGAAATTGAAAGATAAATTTTCATTTGCTCTCTCTCAACAACTCTTCTCATTGGCTGCCTTCTGGTACCAATATGTGAGCACCAAAAAACCGCAATCTTCATCTAAATTAGGATTTAACTGAAGTGAATTGTAAGACACACCATTTACATTTGCATTGAAAATATCTGGCCTCATAGCCATGTACTAAGTATGTTTTCTCCAGTGGCTCACAGTTTTATATCCAAAGCTCCAGTCTCTCCTCTGAAACACGAGATTATGATGTTTTACAAGCCATTCGACACACACAAATTTTCCACTCCAATCTTTAGTGCAATTTTCGAGCTTTTTCTTGTAAAAGGTTTCCACTGAAAGGACTGCTGTTACTTTGTACTCTTCGGAAACGTTGGATAGTCACAGTTTCCATGTGACTGAACATTGTCATACAAATATTCATATTTTTGCATCCAAAGTAACTGCTAGATTTTACATTTATCAATGCTCTCCTGTTTTTAAGAATGCCACACAGTGAAGATAGGGCAAAATCTTACTACTTTGCTATATCACACAGTTTTACATTCAGATTGCCTTTGACGGCATAGATGGTCATCAGCTTCTCTTGAATAGTAAGGTGTCTACTTTTATAGGCGATAATTCTGCAAAATAAAACTTGGGAAAATTGACAATAACACAACATTTACAATTCACAGCTCCTGCTTCAGGTGTCTGATGTCAGATCAAGAGACAAGTACACATAGGAGAGGCGAAACTGCTTGTTTATTCATCAAAAACTTTGTCGTATCAGTGCACTGGTATCAATACGATAGGTATCAACTGAAGGAATCTATTACAGACAGTTTTACTGGTATTTCTGCACTGGTATTCAGTAAGATACATATTGATTGAAAGAATTAATTTCTGACATCACTTAATACAAATTAATACTTGTATTAAATAAACAAAACAGAAATTAACTTGCACACGGTTTGGAATAGTGCTCAGACAAAATTTTAATTTGTCGAAAGTTTCATGTTTTCCTATTTCCATCACCGTTGCCATACCTCCAGTTAGTATGATGACTGTTCATGTTGTTGTTGTTATGGTCTTCAGTCCGGAGACTGGTTTGATGCAGCTCTCCACCCTACTCTATCCTAAGCAAGCCTTTTCATCTCCTCATTAGAACGACAACCCACATCCACTTGCATCTGCTTACTATACATGTCTCTTGGTCTCCCTCTGCGATTTGTACTCCACACACTTCCCTCCAATGCTAAATTTACGATTCCTCAATGTCTAAGAATGTGTCCTACCAAGCGATCCCTTCTTTCAGTGAGGGCATGCCAAAAATTCCTTTTCTCACCAATTCTGTTCAGTACCTCTTCAATAGTTATGCGATCTACCCACCTAATCTTCAGCATTCTTCTGTAGCACCACATTTCAAAAGCTTCTATCCTCTTCCTGTCCGCACTGCTTATCGTCCATGTTTCACTCCCGTTCAAGGCAACACTCCACACAGATGCCTTCAGAAAAGACTTCCTTACACTTAAATTAATATTCGTTGCTATCAAATTTCTCTTTTTCAAAAATGCTTTTCTTCCCATTGCCATTCTGCATTTTATATCCTCTGTACTGTGACCATCGCATGTAATTTTACTACCCAAGTAACAAAACTCATCTACCACCTTCATTGTTTCGTTACCTAGTCTAATTCCTTCAGCATCACCTGATTTTCTAAGACCGCATTCCATTATTTTTGATTATTTTTGTTTTGCTCTTGTTAATGTTCATTTTATATGCTCTCTTCAACACACTGTCCATTCCATTCAACTGCTCTTCCAGGTCCTTTGCTGTCTCTGACAGAATTACAATGTCATCAGCAAAACGCAATGTCTTTATTTCTTCCCCCTGAACTTTAATCCCTACTCCAAATTTTTCCTTGCTTTACTTCAGCGCCTGCTCGATGTACAAATTGAATAGCATTGGAGAAAGGCTACAACGCTGTCTTACTCCCTGCCCAACTGATGCTTCCCTTTCATGCCCTTCGAATTGAGTGGACTGGCTTTTGTACAAGTTGTAAATAACTCTCCTTTCCCTGTATTTTACCCCTGCTGACTTCAGAATTTGAAAGAGTGTATTCCAGTCAACATTGTCAAATGCTTTCTCCAAATCTACAAAAGCTAAAAATGTAGGTTTGCCATTCCTTAATCTATCTTCTAAGATAAGACATAAAGTGAGTATTGCCTCCCGGGTTCCTACGTTCCTCCTGAATCAAAATTGATCTTCCCCAAGGTCAGCTTCTAGCAGCTTTTCCATTCTCCTGTAGAGAATTCATGTTAAAATTTTGCAACCATGACTTATCAAACTGATGGTTCTGTAATTTTCACACCTGTCTGCACCTGATTTCTTTGGAATGGGGATTATTACATTTTTCCTAAAGTCTGAGGGTATTTCACCTGTCTCATACATCCTACACACCAGTTCAAATAATTTTGTCATGGCTGGCTCTCCCAGAGACTTCAGTAGCTCTGAGGGTATGTCATCTACTCCTGGGGCCTTGTTCCGACCTAGGTCTTTCATCTTTCAGGGCTCTGTCAAATTCATCTCTCAGTATAGTATCTCCTATTTCATCTTCATCTACTTCCTCTTCCCTTCCTACAACATATTCTCTTAGTTCATTTCCTTTGTAGAGCTGCTCTATGTGCTCTTTCCACCTTTCAGCTTTCCCTTCTTTGCTGAGAACTGGTTTCCCATCTGAGATCTTGATATTCTTAGAGTTGCTTTTCTTGTCCCCAAAAGTCTCTTTTATTTTCCTGTTGGTGGTATCTACTTTTCCCGTTCTTATACATTCTTCTACAAATTTGCATTTGGCTTCTAGCCACTCCTGGTTAGTCATTTTGCACTTCCTGTCAATCTCATTTCTTAGTCGTCTCCATTTTGCCTGTTTCATTTTTTATATTTTCTCCTTGCATCAATTAAATATAGTATTTCCTGTGATATCCAAGGATTTTTGTAGTTATTGCCTTTCTACCTATTTTGTCCTCTGCTGCCTTCACTATTTCATCTTTCAATGCTACTGTTTTATTTCCCCCTGTTTCTGTCATTTGATGCCTAAATTTCCCTCTGAATTTCTCCAGAACTTCCCGTTCCTTCAATTTATCTAAGTCCCATCTCCTTATTTTCTTACCTTTCTGCAGTTTTTTCAGTTTCAGCCTACAGTTCATGACTAACAAGTTATGGTCAGAGTCTATATCTGCCCCTGGGTATGTCTTACAGTTTATCACCTGGTTCTGGAATCTATGTTTTACCATTATAAAATCTATCTGATACCTTCTGGTGTCTCCTGGTCTCTTCCACGTATACAACCTTCTTTTGTGATTCTTAAACCACGTGTTTGTTACGATTAAATCATGTTCCGTGCAAAATTCTACCAGGCGACTTTCTCTTTCATTCCTTCTGCCCATTCCATATTCACCTACTATTTTTCCTTCTCTTCCTTTTCCTACTACCGAATTCCAGTCTCCCATCACAATTAAGTTTTCCTCTCCCTTAACTGTCTGAATAATTTCCTTTAGCTTCTCAGCTTCTCATATATTTCTTCGATCTCCTGTACTACTGTTGTTGGTGTTGGCTTCATATCTATCTTGACAATGATGATGTGATCACTGTGCTGCTATCTTCTTATTCATTATCAGTCCTACTCCTGTGATACCCCCAACTGATTTTGTATTTATAATCCTGTACTCACCTGACCAGAAATCCTGTTCATCCGGCCACCAAACTTCACTAATCCTCACTATATCTAACTTCAACCTATCCATTTCTCTTTATAAATTTTCTAGTTTTCCTACCCGATTAAGGGATATCATCTATAAAATATGCAGGTGTGAGGTAAAGAGGGAAGTACCGTGTTTACCCACTTGTTTTTGGGTGGTTTGTAACTAGTAATGATATGTGCTTGGTTGGTAGCCCTGCACAAGGCCAGACGTGTGGTTTCAGTGCGATCGGAAAAGATAAGTAATTTAAGTATAAATAAAACGTAGTTTAACACTACAAGTAACTAAAAACATTTATTAGTGTGCTCTTAATGCTTACCATTAAAGGTTTTTCTTTTATTCATGTATTGATCCAGTAATCACTAAAAGTTCGGTTTGTTTACATACGTCCTTGTTAGGCCTATATTCCGAATGTGCATATTTAGCGTTTCTCCATAATTTTAAGTGCATTTAACACAGTTAACTGACTGAATACGTTTATTAGTGTCGTCTTCAAGCTCACCGTTAAAGGTTCTTCTCTTTTTTCACGTGTTGTCTCAGTAATCGCGAAAAGTTGTTTTGTGTACATTCATAGGCCAAATTCGCAAGTGTGTAAATTTAGCGTTATACCGAAATTTTAAGTGCATTTACTAAAAGCTTAAACGTATTTTAGTGTCCTAAACAAATCTAGTAACCCATTGTATCTGTAGTTAATATATATTGTCGATATCACATGATTGCAATATGTTTGAGCTGCAGTAGGTTTGTTCGTTTTGGGTTTCAATGCAGCTGTTGTGACAAGTGGTTTCTTTTGGGGGAGCGGGGGGGATGTAGCCAGGTGGGAAAGAGGGAAGCAAACGAGTCTCTTCCTTTGTTTTGCAAAGTGTGTTCAAGGGACAGAAAAATAGCTGAACAGGAAGGGACGATTAGAGCCCTTCAGGCTGAATGGGATAGTGCTAGGGAGGAACTTACGAGGTTAAGGGGGGAGAAGGGTGAGCAGGGGTGGGAAGTGCTAGCAGGGAACAAGGGCCACAAGAGAGAGTATAGTTCCTAACAGCTTCACAATTGGCACAACCAACAGATTTGCCTTGCTACCACAGTTGAGTGAGGAAGAGGCTCCTTTAGAAGTAGGTGCAGTTAGGAAACAACAGACTTTCACAAGGAAACGAACGGTTTCAAAAAAAGTGGATAGTAGGAGGAAAGTTCTGTTGTTAGGAAGTAGCCATGGAAGAGGTGTAGGCCAGTTTTTGCAGGAAAAACTAGGTGACAGGTACCAGGTCACAAACTTTTTCCAGCCCAGTGCAGGTCTTAGCCAGATGATAGAGGATATAGGTTCCTTGTGTAAGGGTTTCACAAAACAGGATCATGTTGTGATAGTGGGTGGCGTGGGAAACAGCATTGATAGGGATCAGGGATACAGTATTGAGTGTGACCTGGTTAAAATAGCTTCTGCAACGACCCAGACAAATGTTGGACTGTTGCCTGCTTTCATGCGGTATGATCGACCCCAATTGAACCGCTCCGTCAGGAGGGTCAATATGGAGATTGATCAACTGCTTAGGGCAGCTCTCTGTTGGACATAGGTTTTGTTCCTGTTGATGCTATTGATAGGTGTGATTTCACTAGGCATGGCCTCCTGAAAGGAAGCCATAGGAAAGAGAAGGGGAAACCAGCTGGGTTGATAGCCAAATCCGTAAGGGGGAATATGCAATTCATGGATGTCATCTTTTTTAGGCTAAGATCAATGTTCAGTGAGAAGCTCAGGCAGGCAGGTGCTAAAAATGTTGAAAAATCAAATGTTTCTCAGAAAATTAAAGTAAAAAATAATGTTAGCCTTTTTGACCAGAATATTGGGGGACTAAATTATAAAATTGATGAGCTTTTAGTTTGTTTAGATGGTATAGAAACTGATAATGTAATAGTTATACTCTGCCTGTCTGAGCATCACATAGTCACTGGTATGGAAAATGTGAATGTCTGTGGATATAAATTAGTCTCAAATGTAAGTAGAGATAAAAAAGATAAGAGGAGGAGTTGCCATATATGTCAAAAGCTATCACAGTGTAAAAAATTTAGAAACAATAAAGTTTTTTGTAGAGCAGCATATTGAAGCAAGTGCCTGCCAGCTTAAACTCAATTATGATAACTTATAATTGTAACAGTATATAGGTCCCCTTCAGAGAACTTTCATTTATTTCTGGAGAACTTGGATGCCTTGTGCTGTCAGATAGGGGGAAGCAGATTATTATTTGGGGTGATTTCAATGTAGATTCACTAAAAGAGTGTAATGGGAAGAATGACCTGGAAGTCTTACTTGGTTCATTCAATCTGACATCCGTTATTGATTTTCCTACTCGGGTAGTAAAGGACAGCAGTATATTGATAGATAACTTTTTTATAGACCAAGATAAGTTTAACAACATAAATGCTTGTCCCATTGAGAATGGTCTTTCTGATAATGGTGCACAGCTAGTAACAGTATATGACATAGCTCTGTTCTGTAATTCGAAACAGTCCACTAGAATTGTGCGCTCGATTAATGATGTAACAAATAGAAATTTCAAAGAATGTCTACAGCAGTTTGACTGGGATGAGGTTTACAAGGAACATAATGTTAATTTAAAATATAACTTATTTCACGATACATTTGTAAGGGTATTTGATAACTGTTTCCCCAAGAAATTAGTAAAATTTAATTGTAAGAAACCATGCAAAAACCATGGCTCACTAAAGGAATAAAAATATTGTGTAATAACTGTTATTACTGTGAACGCTTACAGTATAGTCTACTAGGTTATCTATTTTCTTACTGTGTCTAAGTCTAGATCACGGTAGATCGGCACAGCGTGGCCGAAAAATCAAATTTCGCTGTCCACCTTATAGCAAGTAAACACAAGCCACCACATATAACAACACACATGCAGTTGCTCCATACATGTGAAAAAGGTAAACGCATGGACCTGTGGGAAGAATTCGAAATCTATCGCCATCAGATCTCTACTAAAGTGACATTGCCCAATGACCAAACGATATCGAAAAGTTCCCATTTCTGGGAGCTATTCAAAAATCAGTTGAGTCCAGCTACTTGAAGCTGAAACCAACACATGCAATGGACGGCCGATATTTACATCTGAACTTCCCACCTGTCACATACGAGTACCTTTCATACAGTGACAAATATTGTACACATCAAGTATTTTTATGTATACAATATGAATGTACAGTACTTTTAGTACTAGACTCAAACATCTGTTACATGTTTTAATGAAAACCCTAAGAGACAATCATGTTTTATAATATAAATGCACTAAGCCAGTTTTGGGATAGACATTGGCTAGCACCATCTGACGACTGTACTTACTACTACAACTACTTTTAAAATTGACAGCATTTGATTTTATTATTTTGACTGTGAACAAAATTATTAACAGGTCATCAGTTTCATAAAAAATATTTTATAACATATAATATATATATATATATATATATATATATATATATGCGTAAAAAATAGAAGAAGTCACTTACCAGGCGAAAGGGCACAGGCAGTAATAGCAACAAATAAACACACAGACACACACACACACACACACACACACACACACACACACACACACACACACACACAAAAATGCTAGCTTTCGCAGCCTAGCTGCTTCATCAGGCAGAAGGGAAGGAGAGGGAAAAGGAAATGATGAGGGTTTTAAGGAAGGGGGTAAGGAGCCATTCCAATCCCGGGACAGGAAAGACTTACCTTGGGGGAAAATGGAAGGTAAATAAATGCACATACACCCACACATTTACAGAGACACAAGTACACTTAGGCAGACATACTGTAGAACTGTAGAAAGCAAAGAAGTTAGAATTTAGACAGAGATGCCACTTGAGGCAGAGGCTCTGTCCAGAGAACCAAGGCAAAGATGTTAAGATGGTGGGTGGGAATACGAATTTAGCGGAGGTTGAGACCAGGTGGGCAACGGGAAGAGAGAATATGCTGAAGGGCTAGTTCCCATCTCCGGAGTTCTGAAGGATTGGTGTCAGTGGGAAGTATCCAGATAACCCGGACGGTGTAGCACTGTGCCAAGATGTGCTGGCCATGCACCAAGGCATGTTTAGCCACAGGGTGATCCTCGTTACCAACAAACACTGTCTGCCTGTGTCCATTCATGCGAATGGACAGTTTGTTGCTGGTCATTCCCACATAGAACGCTTCACAGTGCAGGCATGTCAGTTGGTAGATCACGTGGGTACTATCGCAAGTGGCTCTGCCTTTGATCGTGTACACCTTCTGGGTTACGGGACTGGAGTAAGTGGTGGTGGAAGGGTGCATAGGGCAGGTTTTACAACGGGGGCGGTTACAAGGGTAGGAGCCAGAAGGTAGGGAAGGTGGTTTGGGGATTTCATAGGGGTGGACTAGGAGGTTACGGAGGTTAGGTGGGCGGCGGAAAGACACTCTCGGTGGAGTAGGAAGGATGTCATGAAGGATGGATCTCATTTCGGGGCAGGATTTTAGGAAGTCGTATCCTTGCTGGAGAGCCACATTCAGAGTCCGCTCCAGTCCCGGAAAGTATCCGGTGACAAGAGGGGCACTTCTGGGGTTTTGTGGAAGGTTCTTAAATTGGGGAGATGAGGAAGTGGCTCTGGCAATTTGCTTCTGTACCAGACCAGGAGGATAGCTGCGGGATGTGAAGGCTGTTATCAGGTTATTGGTGTATTGGTTCAGGGATTCAGGACTGGAGCAGACTCGTTTGCCACGAAGACCTAAGCTGTAGGAAAGGGAACGTTTGATGTGGAAAGGATGGCAGCTGTCATAATGCAGGTACTGTTGTTTATTGGTAGGTTTGATGTGGACGGATGTGTGTAGTTGGCCGTTGGATAGATGGAGGTCGACATCGAGGAAAGTGGCATGGGATTTGGAATAGGACCAGGTGAATTTGATGGGACCAAAGGAGTTGAGGTTGGAGAGGAAATTCTGGAGTTCTTCTTCACTGTGAGTCCAGATCATGAAGATATTGTCAATGAATCTATACCAAACTTTGGGTTGACAGGCTTGGGTGTCCAGGAAGG